>OY037012.1:8588017-11323168 GCA_955831195.1 Pilophorus perplexus
CGAGTTAGGTGTCGTTTTCGAAGTATTTTTGGACGTAGAATCCATTTTTTGGGGTCCCGGAACGATCCGATTTCACTGGGGCGATCTTTAGGGCTTTCATGGGGCTAAAAATGGGATTTTTGAAGGATCCCAGGATGTTAAATATTTTTTGAGTAAAAAATACAGAATTTTTGAAAAAACACATTTTTGAACAAAAAAAATAAAATTAAAAAAAAAAAAACATTTTTTTTTAAATAAAAATCCAAAAAAAAAAATTTTCTAATTTTTTCATTGACAGAATTTAATTTCTGCACAAGTAACCTATATCAAAGAATAATAAACCCTTGTGTAAAATTTGCAGCGTTTTTTTTTTCTATTTTTCAATGTGCACACTTGCGAACGATCTGACGTATAATCTCATTTTAGGGTCCTCGGTGAATACACAGAAGAATAAAAAAACTCAAGGGGTCCGTGGATACACTTATATCGATTTTCTGAAGTTTACACCTTTTTTGATCGGTAAAACAGAAAAGTGCCAATTTAATGAGGAGACCATTTTCAATGAACAGCCAGAATAAAAATCAGTAGTGGTTTTGGGCTTAATTAATAGGGGGGGGGGGGGGGGGGCACGTCAAAAAAACCTTACCGTAAGGTACCTAGTGATAATGCCCAACTCCAGCTTTCCACCTCTCTGCTCTCCTCCAGACAGCTCGAAGCGACAAAACCAGTATGGTTCTTTGTTCATATATAGTGATGGGATCACTCGAGTTCACAAAGATGTGAAAGCAGAGACAGTAGCTGAGGGTATTGTGAACAATGTTGCCGCTCGTTTTGGCGTGCCAAGGGAAAAACTCGGACCAAGGGAGGAACTTCAACTCTGCCGGAACAGGACCCTTCGGAATTTGCTGGCAATACTCACCAAAGGTAACTGGCTTTGTTGGCCTACCGTGCGACAGCTGTCTAGACCATTCAGGGACTGGGTTTTGTCCGGCAGAGTTGATGCTGGTTCGTCGCTTAGAACTACACGTTCACCTGATCACAGACCCAGCTCCTCATTCGCAGCTGTCTTCCGGGACCTATACCAAGCACTTCTGGAGAAAACGCACCAGCTGAGGAACAGAAACGGAGATACACCTTCATATCTGGTACAGCACCGTACGAACCAGGGGCAGAGTCTGGTATTGGTGGCCGAAACGCAGAGTGGAAGTCCGCCTAAGCTCCAATCTTCGTGGGTTGGTCCGTGCCGAGTCATTGCCGTACTCTCGGACATCACGGTGCGGATAAGAATCGCCCAGAAGAAGCTAATAGAAAAGAAGTTGTAGACGTCGATCACCTTCGCCCATTCCAAAAGAAGAAAGAGGGGGAGTAGTGAACGGATCACTCGAGTTGACCCCATCGCCTGGTCGTTAGAAAACCGGGGGAATTTTTTGAATTTCCGCCACCTTTAAGCGTCATCACTGTGCGTTGGTCGCCTCTGTCTACACTTGGAGAGGTCGCGATGACATCCGTGTTTGATGTCAATTACCATAAGGGCTCATCATGATTCAGTCAATGACGCAACAAGATCACACAAAGACCATTGTTACATGACTGACTATTGTTTCTGTAAAGACACGACCGTATTAATACCTACTGTGCATCATATGCCACAGATATGCATGAGGTAGCAATCAAGGCCTTGCGACATCCGATTGATAGGTGCTATTAATATCAGGCATTGTGAACTGATTGGGGATCATGTCCATCTTGACTGACCATTAGCTGATGAAGGGAGGCCCCGGGGAGCCCCTTACTCTTGATTATGAATTAATTAATTGTCGAGATTACCTTAGGTCCTCCCGATCAAGTGGTAAGCTCCAAAGCCCCAAACCTTGTCCAAAGGGGAAGGCCGGGATCGGTTTACCCTTCCGGTCTGACGCAGTAGCAATCGCTAATTGGCCCTACATGGATTGTTAAATGCGAAACCAAGAATAGGACCACAGCCCGGGGGGCTATCCGATTGCGGGATCCAGCCAACGGTGTTATTATAGTATCAGATTACAGGCTGCTATATTTTACTGGACATGAATTACATTGTACAGGAACATGGGTAAATTAGTGGTTTCAAGCAAACTAGATCGTTAGTAGGATTATGAAATTGATTTATGATCAGTTCATCTTACACGAATCCTGTAATTACCACGAGGGGTGAAACTTTGCCTGGAAATTTTTGGTCCAAGATCAAGGTTATCCCCATGGAGTCAAATTCAGTATAAAACGAAAGGGTTACGAGTCCGCAAGAAAGTTCCTGGTGATCAGTCACCACAGCTGGTGACGAGCGCGTACCCGGGAGCACGGGGTGAAAGCGGTCGTGTGAAGAAGTGGCCAATGGCTGTTATTGTGGCCGTGTTCATCATTGCAGCGCCGTATTAGATGAAATTCATCTTTGGAGTGCCAATCTCAAGATGTTGAACTGGTTTTCAGCTTTCGATTTTTCTGCTCTTTCTTATTGCAGAGCTGGAAAAGATGTCGTTCTGATTAACAACGTGCTGGCTAAATAATATACACGCGATTCTTGTCAAGGCATCAACTTTATTGGTAAGCAAGTAAAGTACTGTTTATTTTTATTTTATTCATTTATTTATTTTTATTTATTTTTTATTTATTTATTTATTTTATTTTATTTTTTTGTTAACCAACTTGGTTTTCACAATTGGGGTAGGAGTCGATCCCGCACTGTACTTACAAAAGCTTTAGAAATTCTTGCTCCAAAGAAAGGATTCACATAAGAGTAAGAGGTGAATTATCGGTCGACAAGAGTTATTGCAACACGTGATTGACTTTTGGACAAACATTGGTGTTCGGCCCCGGATTTCAATCAGGCGCTCCGACTGATTTGTAAACAGACGAAGGTCTGTCGTCCACGGGGCCACCCTGTCCCCTCAACTTTATAGGTGAATTTTCACATAATATGTGAATATTAGAATATTATTCTAAAACATCTCAAAAGGGTCAAGTATCCCGAATGTGGAGGAGACTTGACCCACCTCCCAGGATACTAAGGACAAGTCTTGTCCCCCAAAATTCCTGTGAGGAAGAAATGATAAAATTCTGTGAGGAAGAAAATTTACAATTTTTTTCGAGTCACAGACTGGTTTGATAAGGACGATAACTGATGACTTCTTCCCGCCAAAAGTAGTTAATAGAGTAGTATTAACTAGTATTGTATTCTATAGATTTTTACTAGCGACTTTAGTGGAGCTATTGAGTGAGGGGCAAGCCTCCAGGGGGGTCAAAGTTCCCTACTTTCCCCTACAAGAAGCAGAAAAGTGATCTGATAAGGATTTGATCAGCAGTGAAGTTTTTATAGTGGTTTAGAGCAATTCTGGGCCATAGCTTCCTCTGCGTTAAGTTCCATTGTGTTGTCATTGCCCATTGATGATCTCATTATATTATAACGAGCTCATCAATTGGATCTAAAACTAAATCTAAAAATTCATATTATGAATTTTTAGAATCAACGACATTATGAGGTCGAATTTTTAGTGTTTTGGAAAAATTACTATGGGGGAGATTGTGGTCAGTCTGACCACTTTAACCTTCTGAAGGGGTGAAAGTCTTACCGTAAAACTGTCCCTGGAGCTATGAAAACGATTTTGAAAGTTGACAGTATTAATTTTGTATACACAGTTACTATTTTTTCAAAAATAAAATCGTTTTTATTTAAGAATTGTTGGTTCTTGAATGTTGCCCATTTTCTCACGCCCCTGGCCACTTACTCCCACTGGGAGGGGGGGGGGGGGGGATATAATGGTCGACAATATTGGCACGATATAATCACGAATTGTGAGCAGGAAAACAATTTATTGAAGGTAAATCGGTGATTTTCGGAAAGCTGAGATCCCAGGGGTCCGATATATACCAAAAGTGTAGAAGAAAACTTGAAGCGACCCGAGCAATTTCAATATGAGTAAAAAGTGCAGTGGCGGCTCGTGCTACAGGCAAGAAGGGGTTCAACCGTACTTCGACAGCAAAATTAAGAACATGCTTGTATTACCTAGGTAATAGCAAGGTGTATTACCTAGGTAATAACGTACGCGACTATAATAGTCGCGTACGTCTGCTGAATGGAAACCTTTAGCAAGAAGTCTCATTTTAGAAGAAAAATACAACCGACTCACTTTCCACTCCCAGGCTTTTCATTTCGTATCTGTAATCCAAGGGTGGAGGGCCGAAGGGAATGTTCTTGCGACGGGTACCTATTCATCTCTCGAAAATCACACACACAATAAACAATAAAAATACGAGAAAATTATTAGACTGACTCGAACGATACAAAAGGAGGCCGAACTCTGAAACTTTGTCCTCTGCCCTGTGTTACCGCGTAGGCCGAATTTGCCAAAACAAATGGGCATGTAAGGAGGGCGCTCATTAAAAATTCCCTCACATACAATTCCCTTTTCTTTTTCTTCTCTGTTATTTCCAGTTTAGTGTTCAAATAACCCTAAGATTATATCTTAGAGCAATGGTTGCTCTATCTCCAATTTTTTTTTATTCATTTCAGGAGGATTTGGCGATTACAATCCGAATTCACTGGGAATAATATCCGTTTTCCCCTACAAAAAGTCCCCTTCCTTAAAAATGTGTTGTCAACACTGCTGCGCAACTGTTTGTTCTATTTTTCGTACCCGTTCCGAATCTTCGTACCTGTGGAAAATACTCCATGAGCTGCAACTGAAGCCAGCGAGAGACCCTCTTAAAATTTCGCCCAGTCACGTGACCTTTCCCAACCGCCCTCCCACCCTCCTTTCCTCATTCTTTGGTCTGCTTTGGTTCAAAGCTGACATAGAACCCAAGTTCTGACGTCACTCCCCAGCCGAATGGAACTGTTATCAAAAATAGGAAGAACTTGTTATGTACCAACTAGCATCAACAGTGACACTATGGGAAGTTGATTTGATAATAGGTAAATGAGATTTTTCTCTCCTCTCGCTCACTCTAACCTTTCCTCTCACTATCTTTGGGGGTTCTCTGAACCACTGAATCCCCGCACGAGCCGCCACTGAAAAAGTGGTCACTTTTGGCAGATAACGGGACGTGACGAATCAATTGATGTAAAATTAAAAAAAAGAATTTTTTCCCTTCTGTAAAGGGGCGAAAATGAAAATTAATTCGATATTAATCTTAAGAGATGCTAGGAAACGTCATTTGAAGTAATCCAAATATTTCCTCAACTTTGATCGGTTCCGTCTGAACAACACTCGCGTCTAGACGCGAGCCGCCGCCGCGCGCCGCAGACGCGTCAGGGAAATCCCACCTTTAACACCATTAAACACACGTGTTGAAGATGTATCTTCAAAATGACCAAAGTAATACTTAAACGAAACTGCTAAGAAAACCGCCAAGATGAACTAGGGACGGTTAATGAAATATTCATACAACAGTATCGAAGACCTGCACGTTCAAACACTCATTAGAAGGTGTGTTGTATGGATAAAATTCAGTAATCGAACAAGTTGAGAAGGAATTTGCTCAATACGTCGCATCATTGAAGTTGTGGTTGAAGCTCCACTTTAGTTACGCTTGATTTCAACATCACCGCTCGCAAGCCGTTGGAATAGGTGGTTTTACTAATTCAACACTACAATGGCCATCAGACGACGGACATCTGCAACAACGGTGATTTACGATCCTCATAAACTGAGGGTTACCTACTCAGGTACCTTCCGGTGCCCCCCTCGGATAGGAAATAGAGCGCGAGATTTTAACACCGACACTTTCGGTCAAGTGACAATGCGTGGGAATACCGGGGGAGTACAATAGGGGTGGAACAGGTCCCTAATTAAAAATCCACCCCCTACGTTTGAATTGTCTAGGTGGGAAGGGGTTGCGGACGCGCCTAGCGTATTATAGAGGGTGCCCTGATGATGACAAAGGGTGCGAAACCCCATTTGTCAAGCCCGCGCTTCCCCATTATGGGGTCAGTCGTATTGTCCCGCTAAACGTGCGAATCCTCGTCATTCAAAACCCTCGCGGAAGCCTTTTCTACTGAACAGAAGAAGTATTTGGTTTTCAGCGCCTTTTGCAATCGCACATTCTTCTTATGAATATCGCTTGTCAACAATATTGAAATAGCAAGGTCAATTTATGGGCGATAAAAGTGACACAAATCAAAAAGGAGAAAACCTTAGTGAGTTATTCAATTATTCATAGCTCGTGTTCACCTGACACATTAGCGCTGGTGATAAGTCAATACAACAGCCGTGAGAAAATATGCCAACAGCAATGAGTGGCAACAAGTTGAAAAACAGCCTTCTATACAGTGGCAGAACAATATCTATATGTCAATATCTATATCAATATCAGTCGGTCTAAATCGGGAATTTGTTAGAACTGTATATTTCCGAGCGTAAAACTCACGTCTCATACAAAATCATAACTGAACTAATCTAGGAATAATCACAACTGTTAGACATTTCGTTGCCTAACAACCAACAGATTCTTGCTTGTTTTCTTTCCTTTCAAGCCCTATGTCCTTCAAGACAGCTTCGAGCTTGAACCTCGACAACGGCTTGGTGAATATGTCAGCAACGTTGTCTCGCGTTGGAGTATACTCGAGCACCAATTCTTCCTTCCTGACCATGTCCCTCAGGAAGTGGTACCTTATGTCGATGTGCCTCGAGTGTGAGCTGACTCGGTTTCCTTTTGCAAATTCAATTGCCGACTGATTGTCACAAAGCGCTTTGGGGATTCCATCCAGTTCGTGCCCCAACTCGTTCAACACGCTTCTCAGCCAAATTACTTCCATTGCTGTCGACGCTACAGCCACAAACTCGGCGTGCATGGTTGACAGTCCAATGCACGTTTGCTTGTTTGACTTCCATATGATGGGAGTGCTGCCAATCATCACAGTGAATCCTGTGGTTGATCTCCTGTCATCCTTGTTTCCCGCCCAATCCGAATCCGAATAGGCTACCATGGAATTACCGTGGCCATGAATGATGAACTCCTTGTCTTGCGTCCCCTTCAGGTAGCGGAGCACCCTTTTTGCTGCTATCCAGTGTGTCATCCCGGGATTAGAAGAAAATTGTCCAAGTTTGGAGACTGCAAATGCCAGGTCTGGTCTCGTTGCTTGGGACAGGTACATCAATTTCCCCACTAGTCTTCGATATGGTACCCTTTCCATTTCTTGCCTTTCTTTAACTGTCGTTGGGCTATGTGACTTGCTTAACTCCTGATATGGGTCCATTGGTGTCAGGGCTGGTTTACTATCTACCATTCGGAATTCACTCAAAATTTCTTTTATGTACTTTTGTTGATTCAGTTTTATCGTTCCATCTCGTGATCTCGTGACTTCGATACCAAGAATATACTTGAGTTCTCCTAAGTCTTTTACTTCAAAGTACTTTCTTAGCATGCTCTTCAAATATGTCATGCATTCCTTACTTGACGATACCAATATCAGGTCATCCACATAAACCAGAATTATGCCTACCCCTGACGCTCTTTTGCTTACGTAAATACAAGGCTCTGACTTGCATTTTTTCATTCCACCCTCGAGAAGTTTGGTATTGAGAGTTTCGTACCATGAACGACCTGATTGTTTCAGCCCATAAAGACTCTTCAGCAGCCTGCAAACTTTTTGGTCTGATCCGACTTCTGATAAACCTTCAGGCATCTTCATATATATTTCTTCTTTCAAGATTCCGTTCAGGTATGCCGTTTTGACGTCCATCTGATGGATCCACCAATTGTTCTTTACTGCTAGCTTCAGCACTAACCTTATAGCTGGCAAACTGATCACAGGGCTGTACGTTTCGTTGTAATCTACTCCTTCTTGCTGGGTAAATCCCTGGGCAACCAAACGGGCTTTGTAGCGCTCCACGCTACCGTCAGCCATGTACTTGGTTCTGAAAACCCACTTGCAACCCACTGCTGATTTTCCAGGTGGCAGGTCAGTCAACTCCCATACGTTCATTGTTTCCAGTGACGTCAGCTCCTCTTGGATGGCTTCAGCCCACAGTTCCTTGTCTGGTCCAGGCATAGCTTGTTTGTAGGTTTTTGGATCCTTTCTTTCAGCTGAATTCGCAAATCTTTCTGGTTTCTGGAGTTTTGTCCTGTCCCTTAACTGCATTCTATGATTTCCGTTGTTTTCGGGCTCTTCTGCCTCTTCTACAGCTTCCTCTTCGTCGTCGTCGTCATCTTCTAATTCTTCTGGTTCATCTTCGTGTTGCTCTTCTACCAAAGCCTCTGGTTGAGTTGCAACTGCTCTGCCAGTTTCTTCCTCTACATGGTTTCGGATGAATATTTCTTCATCTTCTGTGTAGACCTCTGCTGTCTGGTTTTTTCCCTTGAATGGGAATTCGCTTTCCTTGAATGTAACGTCACGACTAATCAACACTTTGCTGCGCCCGAAGTCCCATAATCTATATCCTTTGGCGGCCCCAGCGTATCCTAGCATTGCACATACTGTCGCTCTGTCGTCCAATTTCTTCCTCTCAGACTCCTTTGGTACATGAGCAAACGCTTTACACCCAAATGGTTTCATGTGCTTGACGCTTGGTTTCCTGCCGGTCCAAATTTCCTCAGGTGTTTTTCCATTATCTAATGGACACCTATTCCTCACGTAGCAAGCCGTGTTGACAGCTTCCGCCCAAAAACGTTTAGGCGCATTGGATTCAATCAACATCGACCTCGTCAGATCTAAAATGGTTCGGTTAAATCTTTCTGCTAATCCGTTCTGTTGCGGGCTGTATGGACAAGACAGCTGACGAACTATTCCACATCGTTCCAATTCCTTCTCAAACGCTTTGTTGATGTACTCTCGTCCATTATCACTTCTCAAACACTTGATTTTCTTACCAGTTTGATTCTCGGCTATCGACTTGTAAGTTTTGAAGCAGCCCAGAACCTCATCTTTGGTTCTTATGAAGTAAATTGTAGCTCGCCTTGAGTAATCATCAATAAATGACACAAAATACTTGAATTTTGAGTACGACTCCACTGGCAAGCAACATACGTCCGAGTGAATAACTTCCAGTAACTGTGAAGTAACCAGCTTACCAATTTTCGGAAACGGTTTACGTGCGTTCTTCCCTATGATGCACGCTTCGCAAGTTTCTGGTTCCTTCAAAACTCCATCGTCAAGTCCCCTCACCGAGCCTCTTCTGTACATCAATTTGATCAAGTCCTGATTAATGTGGCCGAGCCTCTGATGCCAACCCTGATACTTGGTCTGAGTTATGCACGCGGATTTGATAGTTTCCTTCTTCAGAGAGTACATGTTGGCTTGATTTCGCGGAGCTTCCAACACCACAAAACCATCTCTGTTAAATACTCGACATATTCCATTTTGAATAACTACTTTGTAACCCTTCTTTTCGATCGTCGCAATTGACACCAATCGAAAACTGAAGTCGGGTACATGATATACTTCTTCAAAACGAATGGTAAACTCCCCATCACGAGTTTTTGTGGAAACAACCACTAACCCTTTCCCAATGACCGTGCAATTCACCTTTGAGGCTAGCGATACAATCTGAGGGGTTGTTAGTTCTTCATACGTGGTGAAATCTGATCTTTCCGGAGAGAAATGGGAGCTTGCACCGCTGTCCAGCAACCATTCGTCATCCCGTAATACTTTACCCACATTCAAACATACCACATTCAGGGACTGTTGAAGTTTAAAATCCTTAGGTTTATCATCCTTATTTTGCTTGCATGATCGGGCAAAATGACCAATCTGACCACATTTGTAGCACTCGATAGGTTTTACGCCGCCAAACCGTTTTGTGAGTAATGCGTTATTCGATTCACTTTCCTCTTTCTTCATCATTTTCCTTTTAAATTCACCACAAAGTATACTTTCGATCTTTTCTGGCGTATAGTCCGCATCACCGAATGTGCATATCATACTGACGGTTGTTTCAAATTCCTCAGGTAGTCCATTTAGAATTACATTACATACCTGCTCATCGTGTATTCTCATACTGCCAGCTTTCACGATCTCCGAGGCATACCCCAGCACTCGATTGATGTACGTTTCCATATCTTCAGCTGGTAGCATCTTAGCAGAGTATAGGCTTTTTGAGGCTTGTAGTCTTCTCAACCTAGTCTTTGGCTGGAACCTCCCAGCTAACTTTTGCCATAATACCCTTGGGCACTCAATATCCAAAATAGACTCTTGAATATCCTCAGTTAGAGTTCTTGCGATCAATAAGTACGCCCTTTCTTTCGCCTCCGCTGACATCGCGTCAAAGGCGTCGTCGTCGGTCGTTGAGACGATTTCCCACAGCTTTCTGCTGCGTAACTCAAGCTTGAGATTGAACGCCCAAGTCTTGTAATTTTTCTTATTTAGCTTAACGATGCCACTCACCTTGTCTACTTTCATGTTCTCCGACGGATTGTCCATCGAATCAAAGAATCTTTCGCCTCCTTCAGCCATAATGCGGGCCGTATAACCCTTGTTAGAACTGTATATTTCCGAGCGTAAAACTCACGTCTCATACAAAATCATAACTGAACTAATCTAGGAATAATCACAACTGTTAGACATTTCGTTGCCTAACAACCAACAGAATTCCCAAACTATTTTGGGAAACCTTTTCCAAAAAGAACTGACACCTCAGACCCCCATCGCCAAATTACTTAAAACTCTTACCTACCAGTAGTTTTTCCTATTCTTATCAATAAAAAATACTAACTCATTCAAGAACATGGCAATTGGTTAAGTGAGAAAACTTGACATCATTTTCTCAAAATAACCCCTGGGTTAATGGACTTCAAAGTTGTATCGTATAATGTTTCAAATAACGAACTACCTGCATCTTTCATTATTTATTGAGGGTTCGTCACTCACCTCAATTAATGAAAACTGAACCATTTTTCTTTAGGAATTTCCATCACATAGGGGAAAGTAGAGAGACTTGACCCGGTTTTCAGTTTTAGATTTTTCTACTCTTTCCTATTGCAGTTGTTGAGCTAGAAAAGATGTCATTCTGTTCAACAACATACCGGCTACGTAATATAAACCCAATTCTAGTTAATACTTCAGTTTTATATGTCAATTTTCACATTTCCTAAAACATTTAAAAAGGGTCAAGTATTCTGAATGTGGAGACTTGACTCCCTCCCAGGATGCAAGTAAGTAGGATCACACTTGGCGGAAACCTTTCTCTCGCCTTCTTAGTATTTCTGCGGCATCTAAAAAGCTTAATATTGTTCAGGAAGTAGTTAAAATGTAGCTCGAAAAAATTCTAAGTAGGAAAAAGGAGGGGTCAAATATCCTTAATGTTTCTGGGTCATGTATCCTGAACACACCTCTTTAGAAAAATGGTTTTTTATTGTCTGGAAAGCAAAGTTAGGGATGATTTCCTCAATTCCACAGGTCGGAATTTTTGGCAAAAAATCCAATTTTTTGGATTTTTTTCACTAAAAAGAATCTTGAGAATCTGCTTAGAATTTTGATACAATATGATACACACGAAATTTTTGGTAAGTACCCATTCAACGATCGGATTGACCTATCGGGGCGCATGCATGTTGTTACTAGTTCTGCTAAAATATCGATTTTTTCAACTTTTCGGATTTTCCATCACCTATTTTGGGCAAAACATCGATTGAAACGAAAAAAAAAGGTTTCATTTTAATGATATTAAAGTGAAACTTTTTTTATGTATCTTGTTTTCCCGTATAAAAGGGAAAACATTATTCCCTTAACTTTATATTATGTATCTTGTTTTCCCGCTGGGTTTCCCCGTTTGAAAATTTAACGCGAGCCGTCATGACGTCATAACAACCGGCGTTTGGTTTACATTACCGCTTTTCCTTCGAACTTAACCTAGAGTTCAAAAATTCAGGGTAGAGCGAAGACCGCAACCAGCATAGAGCTCACAACAACTGTCATTGCATTCAATACTAACATAACGACCTGAGAAAACATGATACTACAACAGAAAACTTTTGTAAAGGTTTCTAAAATAAGAATCTGAGTAAAAAGCAATATTATGTACGGAGACCAATCATGAATGAGTTGCAGTTGCAGTTGGCAGATTTTAAATCATGGTAAAAATCTTTCTTTTTCTTCAAAAAAGGTTGTTGCCTATTAGTTACTGAATGGTGCAAACAAGTTTGAAAATGATTGTACCATAAATGAAGTGGAAACGTAACATAATGCGCGAAATTTTGTCGAATTAAGATCACAGGTATCAAAATTTGATAATTAACTTAATTATTTAATAATTTGATAATTAACTAATTATTGATGTATTAAATTTTATTTCATAGGCAGCGGTGATTTTATGATCTGTGGACCAAAATAACGGTTGAGGGGGAAATTTAAGTACCCAATGAAAGCTAAACTGAACAATACAGGTGCAGCGAATTTTCGAGCCTCCTGATTAATTTTATGAAATGGATTACAATTTAACCCATTCAATATCTTCTAGATTGGTAAAAGAGCATCTCAATTCCAGCCAGCTGCGATCCGCGTAAGGCTCTACATTGTTCGATCTGCCAACCAACTGGTTCTTGGGGGCAAAAGTTCGGCAGTTTTACACCCCATTGACGCCGAGTTTTTCCTGAAAACTAGTTCCCCCGTAACCCACAACTTGAATACAAGTAGGCCCTTTAGGTGAGCAACTTCACAATGCTGTGCCAAGGCTTACATAATTGTTCCGAGCCTGCTAGGGGCCTGTAGAGTGCACTTTGTATCAAGCGGTGTCGCAATTCTATTGCCGGATCGAATTTCGCTTTTCTCTTCTGACATTATCATCGGCTTATAAGATTAACCGCCCCCTCTCCCGTTAAACCCATTCAATTCATACGTTTGAATGGTAGAAGCTGAAAAGGGCTTCTATAGAAATCGACCCAGAACGTTTACAGAGTCTAGCCTTGTTTTGGAAAACAAATTTTCAATAGTGCGCTGTTAGAGATCTGGCAGCTCAATAGGGATCTACAAACCAATAAATCAGCGGCGGAATCGTACCAGTGTAACGTGCAACGCTCTTGTAGCTGCTGCATCCATTTTGGCTGCACCCCAATCAAAACATTATTCAAAAATAGCGCACATAACCTCCCAATCAGAGGTGGTGTATTTTTTTAAATCATGCAATGGAATATTAGCTTAGTTAGAGCCCATAAATTCATTGCATATGCCAAGAGATTCACGAGAAGGTTAAATCTTAATTGCTTGGGGGAGCCCTTCTACCACTGCAAGATTTGGAAGGGATGTTTCTTGAAATGCATGAATATTAAGTAACCACGTCTCTATGAAAAATGCAGTTGACTCTTCAGAGGTGTTGCACCCAAGTGCAGCTTGTCAGGGGGTGAATAATTATAATGAATTGGAATTACTTGTGACACCCTCTTGAAACAGGCGTCTCGTTTTTTTTTTTTTTTTCGTATGTAATTTTCATTTTAATTGAGGTAAATTGAAAATGCATGATTAATCATCAGTCGCTCTTCTGTGGTGACAGATTTGTGTATGAGTTCCATTATTTTTTCGTTGTTATATTCCTCGATAGTCTATCCGGTTTTCAACAAGGGTCATCTCGAAGGATCAAACGCGATGCTAGTTAATTTATCGTCAATCTGAGCCCATGCGATCAAACGAAACATATTGGCCGTGATAGTGTCACTCCTTGTTAACAACCTGCTATTACCCGGTCATCCTGGAGTACATAATGACAGTCATTACTGGAAGAGGGTGCCTCTCATGACAGTACAAATGCGGGAATTTTTAAAAAATTACTTTGTCTGTAGCATGATTGTTGTCATCACACCTGACAGATGTGCGGCACCAGGATGAGTGATAACGATATCTACATTGGTGGAAGTGTCGTGCTTTGACTCGACTTAATGAGGACAAAAAGGTCAAGGTCAGGATGAATCATGGGAGAACTATGGACGCCTAGAACGAAGCTGGAAGGGTTGGAGAGTAGGTATATTAAATTAAAAAATAAAAAATAATAATAATAATAATAATAACAAACAAAAAAAGTAGGTAAGAAAATTTCTTAACTACCAAATTGAATTTAATTCAACTTTCCAGAACACTTTTCAAACTTGAATTAGGAATGGACGTCTTGGATTATTTTTTTAGCGATCGAAGGCTTCCAAATAACACACTGAGGGGCATAGCCCCTTAGCCTAGAGATACACATCAATATGGCGAAGATATCTTAAATATAAACACACTGAGGGGCATAGCCCCTTAGCCTAGAGATACACATCGATTTAAATATCACACCAATCTGTTCCTAGCAAGGTCTATGTGTTTTCTTTCAATTTCTATGGTGCTTTTTACACTAAAAATATTTCTCAAAGTCAAGGAGAATGCTTCAAAGTCAAAAAACGAGAGTAGTACATGCGGAGGATTAAGTGTTTTGAGACAAAATTTTCGGAGAAAAATTGATATTTTAATGCCGTTAGTAGGAACCCTCCGGGTAATCAGTGAGTCCCTACATTAAGGCTTGAGGACAGTAGTTCATGTGAATCCAGCCTAGTAAACCACATTATGCAACTAACGCATGCGAGCTAGTTAATTGAACTAAGCCATCACAAAGCGATAGTGCGGACAGAATTACATTATTGAGCAATGTAGGGTGTAATTTAATGACAGTATTCTATTAACTGATCATCGAGAAACCATGGCAACTCAGCTACGGCTTCATTCCGGGATCTATGATTTTGACTGAACGGCGTATATCGCGTCACGCGTCTCCAATTTATATAAGGACATCCCTTGGTTTTCAAGTTTACGGCTACAGTTTTAATGAAAACTTTATACCGAACCATCAAACATCTCCGGCGTTCCTATGAGAATTACACGCATTCGTAAACTTGAGGCGGAAACCCAAAAGCGTAACTCATCACCAGGAAGAAAATCCATAACATTTATGGCCCATATCTATGGAAATGGCAACGAACCGCTGTACGCACTAACGCCGAGAAAGTTGTAAAGAAGGGGGTGTCACGCGCAACTCAGAAATGCGGAAATCCCACAGTTTCGGGTGAGAAATAACGTCTTCTAGCGACTTGATGAAATAATGCTGAGGTTCGAAGCGGGTTGAGATTATGGGGGGCACTAAAATTTAGGATGGCAACAAAACGCTCACGGATGAAGTTGGTGCTTTGGATGATTGACATTTTACGATAGAATGCAACGAATTTATCATCACTTTTGATGAATAACAAACTGACTGTACGAAAGTGGCCAAAGGCTTCGTTCCAGAGGACTGCAGAACAGTAGAAAAACGAGGAAAACTTTGTTCAAACGTATTTTCGGCAAGAAAGGAAGGCCGAGCGACGCCAGTAGTACATTAAGCCACTAGACCCGTACTTGTAGTACAGAAATAGGCGATTTCAAATCGCGCCCCAGCAAAAGTCTCTATTTGTGACCGCCGGGAGCGTTGTCGGCGGCGAATGTACGAAAACGTGACAGCGTTGCCAGACGAAGCATCTACTAAACGAGGGGAAAGAAGGTAGCAAAAAAGGGAATGTTTTGTTGAGGCGGGGAGATCGGTTTATCCACTTCTGACAAAGTGGATAAAATTTAATCTCAGTGAATTCTGAGAACTTGACATCCTTTCCAAATTGCGTCCACGTCTCCTATTCCAGTACCTACACGATATTTCCCTTAGAAACTAGGCTTGAAAATCCCATTTTGGTGTAATATTCTTGGAATAATACACCTGTAATCGCGACGGGGGTCGAAAATTTTGATCGGCCTAATAATTTGACATTACCTATTCGTTTCAAGAGGTCTAGATTCCCAAAACGAAACGTCCGTCTGCCGTACACCGTCCGAGCCGTTTTGGGCGGTAGGAACTTTTTTTTAAATCTGAAATTTTGACAAACTTCCTACTCGTTTTCCATCTAGTTGTGCCCGCAAGGTTTTCAGCCCGATCGCCCAAACGCGTGGGGCGCTATGGGGCTACGGGAGGGGTTTCCGGCTATTGGGTCGAGTTAGGTGTCGTTTTCGAAGTAGTTTTGGACATAGATTCCATTTGTGGGGGTCCCAGAACGATCTGATTTCATTGTGGTTCACAGGGCTTTCATGGAGCTTATGAAGAATGCCACTTGGTCGAATGACAGGGGGATGGAAGCCAGCCATCTTACATGCAGTCCCGAAGGATACCTAGTGAGGTACCTACTAGTTTTGAATAACTACTTATTCCAATTTTTATGGTGTTCCCTCAATGGACACACCCCTACCTATATTTTACGTTCATGTTTCTATAATATAATAATTGTTTATAATAAAGAGATCAGTTCTATTCTCAATGAATTGCGGCCTCGCCCCATTCAAAGGCGCAAAACTTTTTGAAGCGCTTCCCTACTCTGAACGCCTACAGCGCCCGAATTGTTCGCGATAGGTAGGTAAGTCTGGAAAAGAAAAGAAACAAATCTAGATTGAAAAATTTAAGAAAAAAAAAAAATCTAATTTTTCGGCCGTTTTTTGAGTCCCACTCCTTTTAACGTAGGTATTTTAGTTCCATTTTTGGTACCTACTTGGTCCACACATTGCCGCAAGAGGCGACTCAATCCACTGAATTCGGGAAACTTGATTTGAAACGACGTCCACACTATTTTTCAAAACTATTAGATTCGGCTTTCGGCTCCACGCCGAGTCCAAACGCATTCACTAGCCGCTTGCCCTAAACCAAATCGTGTCGATCGGCTTAATGTGGACACCACTTAAACGTCAAAATACATCCGCAAAATCGGTGAGAATCATTTATTTACATCGTCAAATTTCTGGACGGTGTTTAGCCGCCATGTATAGGAACAATTGCGTTTCATCACACCCTCACAAATATTCTTTCTTAATTAGTCGAGTAATGCACTGATTGTTGACATGAAAAAATCGAAATTATTTTAAATGTATTGTTTTTTGCAGTTAATATTGTTCGTACTGCTGGGGATACTGGGCGTACTGTTGCAAGGGTTCTTCTTCTGGTTTCTTCTTGGGAAAGAAGGGGTTCTTCTCAGGGTCCAAGTTCAAGCTGGAAAAAGGCGCAAATTGATTAGTTCTAAAACCGAACACCATTTACAAACTCTTCAGGCCTGAGGATTCAAAGCTTTCGAAATATGCTAGCACTTGAAAGGGCTTCGAGCAAAGGATGGCGATCTCTTCCTACATCCCTCGGGGTCCGGTTTCCTCTGCCAAACGTTAATTAGTAATTAATACAGCCCATTCTATTCCAAGCAGCCTGCCAAGTGCACACAGGCCCAACGACCACTTCAACATGGGATACAACAAAGAAATAACTCTCAACAAGTTTGCGAGGAAATTCTCACAATGCAGCCGGTAGGGCGAGGAATGTTAACATTGATGAGGCTTCTCGTATATACGCAATGTTCTCTTCAAGATCCTCAAACTGCGGTATGTGTAAGAAAAATTGATTTTTAAATAGATGTTGGCTTACTCGTAAAGCTTGGTAGCTTCAGCACAGTTGACGTTGTACCACCAGTCGCAGGCGAATTCGTGTTGGTTGAAAAGGGTTCCGTTGGGACAGAGGAAAGAAGCTCCTTGGTGCCCTTCACGACCATCGTGACAGACGTGGTAAGCCTGTTTGACAATCACAAAATTTGCCATTAATTTATCGTGGGAGTTAGGTAGTTGAATGAAGGTGTAACTAGCAGAACCAGATTTTTTTTTTTTCACAACCCTGAATGCTCAATGCTTCTAACCGCAACCGTTCTGGAGTCAACTGACCGGAAAATTTCTTTCTTTCAAACAAAATGGGTCACGATACGCACCTGGCACCCGGTTTCGACGTTGGCGTACATTCCTGGGGCGTAGGGCACGTTCGCGCAGTGGAAGTTGGTCGGCGGAACGCTCCTGAAAAGCGGATAGTCGACGCCGGGAGTTCCGGGGACTTTGCTCAAGTCTTGCTCATCCTTGGACTTGATCGGGCTTCTTTTCTGTAACAAAACGACATCCGGATGAACACGTTGGCTGGGAGAGTGGTGAATAGATCAATTGAACCTGCCAGAATATTTTTTTTTATTACTTAGGTATTTCTGCTTGCGAGTAAAGACTGCGGTTGTGAATGTGGGATCTTCGGGTTGGAAGTTTATTTATTATCGTGCGATCTTGAGATTTTTTTCATTACCGCCAAATCCCATCGCATGAACAGGTCGAACAGGTTTGATAGCCTTGATCTTTTGAACCAAACCTCTCATCTTCAGAATGGCTTTATAAAATAAAAAAACCTGGTGGCACGCACCTTCGTCTTCCCGATTCCACGAGTTGCTGACATCATACTTATAAGTATGATGTCGGCAACTCGTATCTCAGTATCAGCAGCTCGTATTTAATACGATACCGACTTGTACAAACATGCGCATAAATGCGACTTTTACGAGCATGAGAAATGAGAGATTCAAAAGATTTTCCAGGGTTAGACTGTTCAGTAACGACTCGTTTCTGATCTGATGGTCAATTGCAATCTACAATGAACGGATGCTACGTATTCACGAGTCCTTTTGGGGGTACTCTCTCACATTCAGGACCCAACAACAATGTGAGACCTTGACTGATATAATACACCCTCCCATGATTACCTATATCGTATGCGCAGATCGGTGAATGCCGGTTGAAACCTTGCCTTTCATGAGAGCTCAAACGTGTTTGGAAGTAGGTCGTCCTGATCAAAGGATTGGTCAATCTCAAAGCAGTTTTATAACATAATTGGCCGATTTGCAGTTTCACGCCAGTACCTGAGGCACTACACATGTTTTTTTTTTTTTTTTAATTCTTGAACGAAACGCCTATAGGTTGTTTGTCTTAATCGTTTTGTAAAGTAAGATGAAATTGGAGAACTCCTAATTGGTTGACGAAAGGGTAAATCGACAACTGCTTGTTCAGGGCAAAGCTCGTTTGAAGCCATACTATACTTTCCACGTGCCTTATTGTTCCTGTCAGATCCAATGCAAAACAAAGTCGTGACCGCCCTGAGAGAATAACCCAAACCTGAACATAAAATGACTGTAACACCTCTTCGCTCAATTTTACGGATTTTAGAACTGAAAATTGGCTATAGGAGGTTTAAGGGTGCTGAATCCGAACATGATGTTAGAACTGCGAAAACTCCGACCTTTTCGAAGAGCTCATCTAGAGAAAAATAATTCCGTTTTGGTTCATTAAACGGGAATTAGAAGCTGTTCTCGTATTGACAATATTGAATTATCGCTACTGAAATTCTACCATTTCAATTTTCATCATTCACACTATTCATATTATGAAGTAGCACACTAAGTAGCACGTGAAGGGTCAACTCCAAAAAAGATGAGTCACTTTTTTTTACTCAAAGTCGGTAATACTTTGGTAAAATAAGAAAATAGAGGACAGTTTCGGCTGAAAGCAACAATGAATAGGGCAGAGGCCAAAATAAATTAAAAAAAGTATTTAATAGGAAGAAAAAAAGGTCAAATTCATGATGAGAGTACTACTACTACTACTACACCTACCACGAATAATTAATCATTTTTTGATTCCAATCGAATTCAACTCAAATTCCTATTTTCCTAGTTCTATGTGGTAATTTGATTAGCTCTGTCTAGGGGACATTGAGCACCACGTAGCCGTGTTATTATATTTTTTTAAAGGTACCTAGTGCGAGTTTTGAAACTTGAATCAAAATTTATTTTCTCAGTTTCAAGAATAGCTGACCCTCATATATATATTTCTCGGACTGGACTCTTCAAGTAGTAAAATCCATGTCTTCAGGTTGTCATCAAATTCCAAATGGATTATTCCAAAAAATAAATGGACAAGTACTACGCATTAAATGCATGATGACTTTTTATAACAGAGAATTCAGAGGCTACCAGCTATTCCCATTTCATTCTGACGGATCTGATTTGAAAAAAAAAAGTTCAACATGTATTCAAAATTGAGTGTAGTTGGCACAGCACAATGTGCGAGGCGCTACACCCCCGTATAAAAAGCGAATCTCCCCTAGTATAATGTACGAGCTTGTTGTAAAGGTACGTACAACTATAGCAGCGGTGGCAACAGCGGCCAACAATAGGACGGCAGGCGCAGCTCCCCTCATGTCGGCAACTTCTCAACTTGTGGAGTTTGGGGTAGAACCTGCTTCATCTGTTTGGAGGCTGGTACACCTTGCGACATCATCCCCCGGGCGGCCTCCTGCGAGTCCCTCCCCCGAACTCACTTTCACTCCTGCATAACGTTGGAGACCGCAGACGGACTGAAAGGACAAGACGGCAATTAAAAAAAAGGTTGTAGGAGAATTGTGGGTTAGTATGGCAGAACGATTTACCTCTTATGGCGTAGTAGTGCCCCCACATTTAGGACCCATGGAAACATTGAACAGTGTTGATTCATTCAATAATAATAAAGTGCATTTTCCTTCTATTTACTACCGTATTTCAAAAGTAGAAAAACTCCATCCACCAGACCATTATAAAGATATTTCCGGCCAGGAACATAATTGCACTAGAGGTAACAATGATTTACAGCACTTTTCAAGAACAAACAGTTTCCTGGATGTTTTGAATTTCATATCCGGTCCCCGACTATAAAATGTAATGTGACACCTGCCTGTTGATCACTTAGCCATGAATTTCAAGTACATTCTTCTGTCCGTCGCCATCGCCCTGATGATGTTCGTGGTACGTACAAGTTTATCGGTCCGAAATGAGGTACCGAGTTACAAGCTTACATGTTGGTTCATTCTCATTTCGTTTGGCATTTTCATGTCCCCGATGGATTTTTGTATTGTAGACTAGCGACAGAAAAAATGAAAAGGGTAAATTCGTGGGGGAGCAATGAAAAAAATTTTTCATTGCTCCCCCAGGAATTAAGCACTCAAATTCTGAAATATTTAATATTTCAGAATTTGAGCGCTTAATTCCTGGAAGCCGATGTACTCCCCACTCTTGGCCCTTGCAAAAGGCCTTACTGCGCATGCGCCCAACGGTTCGGAATTTTCAGAATTACTCTGCAAACGCAGCCAAAGATAATGCGTGTATGAAATACACGAAGTGAAGAAAACGAAACTTTTAACTTAACGAAAATTTTAGAATAATTCTAATTCTAATTGGATACTTTTTATCCAACATTTTGGGAAAACCAAAGGATTAGGTAACCATTGAAGACTACTCAAGTAGATTACAGAATCATCCGTTCGGTCTCTAATGCTATAATAAGTTAAAACTACTGTAACAGCGTGGGCGTTTCAACCTGAAGGCATCTGAACTCATGATTTGGATATCCAAGTATGATAATATTATATCACGATTTTTTACAATGGTAATTAACTAGGTACTTAACCTTAAAGGTATTATATATTATATAAAGGTATTATATATATTATTAATTAAAGGTATTATATATATTATTTAGTAGGCCTACTTAACCTTAAAGGTATTATATATTATATAAAGGTATTATATATATTATTAATTAACGTTATTATATATATTATTTAGTAGGCATGATATAACTATAACAGCCCAACATAGTTTATTAATAAACTGCCAATTGGCATTAATTAAACTGCTAATTAGCATTCATATTAAATATGAATTTTTTTCGTGGCAAATGAAATCGGTGTGTTGATGATTTTATAGGGGACGTCAATGGCGAACCCAGCCGCTCAAGGTGGAAAAGCTTGCGGCGGACAAAGAGGACCTGGAGGACCTGGAGGACCTGGAGGACGGCAAGGAGGACCGCCACGAGGTCCGCCACGTAAGTACCTCGTAGAACATATTTGAAAATAACAACAGACTGTCACGGAGTAGCCCACGTTCGAGTGAGACCCCACGTCATCGAACCCACAATTTTATTCACTGCGATTTACCTTTGTGTTATTTCTGATTGCAGCTCCTGACATGACCACCGCTGCCCCAACGACAGCTGCGGCAAAATAGTGAAAATGCTGATTTCGACGATACTCAAGACTTTGCCTGCTGCTTCTGACGTCTCAATAAAGCTTAATTTCAAGTTGAAAATGTTGGTAAATCGCGCGTTGAAACACCCTGAGCAGCACAAAATTTCTGACAGTGGAAGAGAGAGTGATCCAGTTCACCAGCCTAGCCTGGGCAAACTGTCCTTTATTTCATTGTAACAAATTATTTTCTAGAAGAAGCCTTCTTCAAGAAGGATGTTGTTAGGATGACCTTGGGCCTGAGTACCTACCTACTTGACGGAGGCGAGTTGAATAAGCCCATAGTGAATACAAGAACAAAACAAAAACCCTTTTAGGAAAAACATCAGATCATGGATAGGTTTGTCTAAACTTACACACCAACTCCATCGTGTGATGTATGATTTTGTTTAACCTAGATAATGGGGTGAAAATTTCGTCACGCAAATTTTTCCATGACCCCCAGCCAAAAGACATAGGTAATGTGCATGGATATTATCCATGTCAATATCGCTAAGACGAGGAAATGACGAAACTTGAATCACAAAATTAAAGGCTACACATGAAATTACAGGAAATGTTCCAGAAGAAAAGTATTAATCGAAAAAATCGAATTTAATTTGTTTTTGTTTTTAAATTTGAAAAGGCGACCCATGGTCAGCAGACCCAGACTGTTAAACAAATTTTGTTTAAAAAAAATCGCAGCCCCTGGTAGGGGCTACAGCAGACCCCTCCAAACGCCTAATTTGAAAAGGTCAGCGAACCACAAAGTTTGTTGATTTAAAGGTATTTTTTGCTAGATACCTACACCCCATTCACCCTTATGAAGAAGATTGTTAGAGGTCAAAAACAAAAGGGAGATTACTATAATAGTAAGAGGATAATAATTATCCTCTTTTGAGTAAGTGTCCCCGTGAATTTCCCTTTTTGGGGTAGGTACTTAACAAAAAGAATTCCGTCTCCATTAAATGGAAGAAATTTATGAAATATAAAATTTATATTTAATTTAATTTAATTTTTTTATTTAATTAATTAATTAATTTTTTTATTTAATTTTATATTTTCGGTTCTGGCAACCCTGCGTAGCAGAATAACTACCACATAGTGTCCACCATGGATTGCTAAAATTTACACTGAAGTCGAGGAAGCAGATAAACAGCGTTATCGAGATTACTTTCTGATTCTGCCCAAACTTTAACTTAATTTCTTCACATTATTTTGTTTGTTATTAAAGAGGAATAGAATTGGCCTAATAAGTACTCTATTGAATTATAATTAATGTTCAAGTGCTGTTGAAAGACAGATTTCGTCATGTCGTAGTGCCATCAAGTTTTGAAAGGAGCTCCGATCGAAGTTACAGTAGCTCGACTTTATTGATCAAATTAAAAATTGCCATGTCGCTCTCAGAATTTCAAGAGTTTGCAGTTGTCGTGGACAATCCACAGAAGCACTTTGATCCTCTGGAAACGTACGTTTCGTTTCGGGTGACCACCAAGGTAAGTTGAACTGTGTCGATATGATCGAACTCACTGAGTGATCTTCAAATTATTGATGGCTAAGTTCATGCCCTCATTGATTATCGTAACGGCCATAATATGAACCCCATTTCCGTTTGGAATTTATCCTTAAAATGGCTCAACTTACGACCTCAAGTGACGAATTTGAACGGCTCCAGGTTCACGCTGAGTCCTCCCCGACTGAAGAGTACATGGTACGAAGGAGGTACAGCGACTTCCTGTGGCTGAGAAACAAGCTAATTGAATCATTCCCTACTTTAGTGGTTCCGGTAAGATCTGACTTTGCTGTCTTAAATGAAACTGAACTTTTACCTGGTCATTATCGTCCAATCAACTATTATAGGCACTGCCAGCCAAACACAGCGTGCTGGAGCAACTTGATCGTTATTCGAGACCATTCGTCCTCTCGAGGATGACAATGCTGCACGCTTACCTCCAGAGGCTTACGGGTCATCCTGTATTCAGCTGTTGCCCTGTCCTCAAGGTTTTCCTTACCGCCAAATCAACGGTGAGTATTGCATGTTATTTCTTTTTGCATTTGCCGTCATAAAAGTCTCATACAATTACATGTCGATTGCAGGAGTTCACTATGCACTCGAAAGCGTCTCCAGGGATCCTCGATCGCCTCACAGGCTCCCTCCAAAACATCACCGGGTTGACAGCCAAAGGCTGCAGCACCAATCCGGAATTCAAACCTGTTAAAACATACGTGGACAACCTCGGCCAGAAATTGGCAGCTATCCAGTCCGTCAACTGCAAAGTATACAAAGAAAGATTGGGTAAGAATTGACAAACATCTCGGAGACGATATTTCAACGCCAAAATTTGATTCGATATTTGATATTTAATATTCGAAGGAACGTTGACCCCTTTTTGCACACTTTCAGAACTGCAAGCGGAACTTGAAGATTCCAAACGTGCTTTGGTCCAGTGGGGTCTGATGGAGAAAGAATTGAGCACTGAAATCAATGGAATAGCTAAAGCAATTGATGCTATTGCAATATCCCAACAAAATAACCTTTTGAATGACTTTACCACCAGATTGAGCCAGGTAGGTGATATATTGTCGGTCTTTTAAATTCGTCGTTTTGTTTTATTATTCTTAGGGTGGGGTTATTCTTTAATTTTATAAATTAATTTACGCTCATCAGCTCGAGCAGTCCAGTATAAAACTTCTCTTCCCCACTGAGAGTCAGTAAATGAGGCTCGTATATCTGCTATAGATGATATCTTGAGATGCCGTCTTCTCACCCTCTGAGGGTGCTGTCATTGTTGGGCTGTCATAAACTCCAATCCTGTTCTGTTGTTTCACCAGTAGTCGTGCCCTGTCATGGTCCAAAAGTAGGCCATGCCACGTCTGCGGGGTAGTTTCCTTGGTGTAGGGTTTGCTATCAATGTGGACCGCTGCTGCTGATGATAGTCTCTGCGCATAGCCTCTTTTCTTTCCGTCAACTAGCTGAATGAGCCGATGGAAAAGGTCCATCTCGCTGATGCATCTGAAAACCAGCGTTGGTAAGGCGATCAGCTGCTTAATTCCCCATTTGGCAATGTGATGGGCACCTTTGCTGTGTCACCATTGGGCCTCGGTCTGTAAGCTACTCTATTTGACGGCACAGAAGAACCGCCATAGAGTCCGTTTCAGAGTTCTCAGTAAGCGTCTCTGTGGCTGCCAGGGAGTCAACAAGGATCACAATGCATCCTGAAAATAGAGCGCTTTAATTCGAGTAGCTCTTCAGATGTTGTTGGGTTTTGCCACCTTGCGCTTACTGTGATCGTAACCTTAGATGTGTCGCCATCTCTTGGCGATTCGTGAAAACATCCACCTGTTGATGGCACCCCATATCAATGGATATCAAACACTCAAAGTTTCGGGGAAGATTGCTTTGAGTTCTGGCTAGGATGTCACGCCTTTTTGGACTGTAACAGTTCACTCACAATAGAAATATGCCTATTGTAATAGGAATCTGAAATCTTGACCTAAAACTTCGTTTATAAATTGGACCCAAGTTCCATTAACTTTGGTCCAGTAGTTTCGGAGAAACTTCTCCCTTCTTGGGAGAAACATTAGATCATGGATATGTCCTAGTTTTAATGATAATGTATTTCCTAGTTTTAACAGCGTCATCGTTTATAGAAACCTATGCATTCATGTTTCTGCCAGACGAAAATTTTGTTTATAGTCCGAACAAATTAGTTTAAGAATGTAGCCAGGTGTGTAAAGAGGGAGAAATTGGTAGCTTGAGATGTGTATATTTTTCTCGTAAATCAAGAGCTTTCCAACGTGTGGCGAACGATTTCTGTGCGATGAAAATTGCGGAAGTTCCATTTCCCTAACAACGGGTATAAATAGAAACAATGCATTCTCACGGATAGGCCCCCACGCCTTAGAAATATCCATGTCAATATGTAGTTCTCTGTCTAGTTGTGCTCGCAAGCTTTTTAGCCCGATCGGACTAACGCTTGGAGCTCCATGGGGTTCAAAAGGTGGTTCAGGGTGGGGTTTTCGAAGAATTTTCGGTAAGGGGTGCTCGTAGAACCCATTTATGAGGGGTCTGAGACCTTCACCATGGGTATCTATGGAGGTACAAGGGACTGTTGAACGATATTGGAACGGAGGTCGATTGAGGTGTCGGTTTCAAAGTATTTTTGGACGTAGAATCCATTCGCGGAAGTCCCAGGCCCATCCGGCAACACCGTGGGAGCGTATGGGGCTTAGGAGGCTGCTCGGAGATCTAGTGAGGTGTCATTTTTTTATGTAACTTTTGACGTAGGGTCCATATTTTGTGGCCCTTTATTTGTATTAACACTATCAAGGTAGAAAGTGTTCAATTTCCACTTTTTGATTGATATCGTTGCACATTTTTTACAAAATAATAAAAAATAACCCTTCCGTAAGCAGCATATGTCATTTTTACAGCCGTTGGAAGAATACCTGAATTACGTGGAGGCTGTTAAGGAAGCTTTAGCTAGAAGAGATGCTATTCAATATGCGTATGAAAATTCTGTGGATGAAACTAACAGAAGACGACAGGAAAAAGAAGAGGTGCGTACTGTATAGAGTAATTCCCATCAAGTAACTGTAAAGAGTAAGTTTCGGCAAAGTGCAGCTTCCTAGTTCATTCGAATAGTTGTACGTTTCCATCGTCACGCACAATTGAACACGCGTACACAACCTGCTTACATTGTTAATGCTGACGGGAGGATTACGCTCCTTCTTGAAACTAAATCTATCATCTGTTACAAATGAAGACTTAGCTATTTCCTACATAATTCGCATATCAAGACCACTTATCGACCTATACCTGCGAATATATCGTGGAATCGATATTTGTGTCGTTACTCTGCATCTGATATTATGGAATTATCGAATTATATCGAAATCAACATTTAGGAGTAGATATTATCGAGGTACCGATCTTCCGGACGTTTCTAAGGAATTCGTCACGCTCTCACAATTTATGTTATTCATCTGAACTATCCGTTTTACGCCACACTAAACACGCTTGCGCATGACGTTTTACTTTTTTTTTAGCTTGAAACTTTGGACACTAATTCTGTCGGATTCGGATTCAAAGTTTGGAAAATGTCTCACAAAGATCGCATCAAACGGCTGCAGCAGGACCTTCCTGGAATGGACAAAGTGGTTGAGGTAAATTGCATGGGCACTGGCGGCTTACGCACTGACGTTTCAAGATAGCATTCGGAATTGACAGCTATTGAACTGATGTTTCAGGAGAATCACGACAAAGTGGAAATAGCCAACGAAAGCCTCAAGTCAGATTTGGATCGGTGGAGCGTTGAAAAGGTTTCGGATATAAAGACAATTTTGGGGACGATGGCTGATCATCATGTCTCCTTTTACCAAGACGTAAGCACATTTCAAGTAATTTCAACCGGACCTCAGAAAGTGCCGCGTACGTGGAGATGGAACGCTATAGTCTGACGTCACAACCGCAAAGTTTTCTCGCAACTTGCGATTAACCAATCGTAGGTTGCAACTGGGGGTAAACGAAGGCTCAGTCGTAAGGGATCTACTTGGAGAGGCAAACGCTATGCAGTTGCCTGCATGCTGTCGCCTCAATGGGGTCCGGAACCTTATCTTGATCTTTATTTTTCCGAGAAATTACTTCACGCCAGGATGCGAGAAAAGCGGGTTTTGGGGCCCTCCAGTGCAATTTGAATTTTTGGCGAGCCATATAAAATTTTTTGAATGGAACCGCGAACTCGGATTCCGAGTAGAATGCTGTGTGAATGGCCACTCACTTACCAATGAAAAATCGGACTGGAGGCTGCAAGCTCACAGGTGGGTTATCTCAGCGCAGGTTAAATTAAGATTATTCAAGTAGATAACCACCACTCGGGAAACCTGTGATTTTCGTGATTGAACGTTTCTCATACACAAAACCAAAATTTAAATTCACTCCTTCGCTTAAAATTCATCATAGCTTACCTGGAATCTTTTCTACCCTTTGATTTACTTAAAATGTAGTCCGGTTTGTTGGCATAACATTCAGCAACCATATCAGTCACTATTTCGGGCAAGTTGCCGTCGTACCCCTCGTAAAAACCCTCCTCTACTGTTTTCCGCCGCATTGTGACGGAAATCCAGATAAAACAAAAGGAAAATTCTAGCGATTTAAATTCGACGGCAACTACCAAAACAAGATCGTCAGATTCGCATCACTTTGGCACTCACTGAGTGCACTCTAAAGTGCAAGGTCGTCGAAAACCAAGTTGGCCAACTCGAAATTTGACTAAATCAGGTCTCTTTTCTCATTTCAGTGGTAGTGCGCTCTGGCGGATTAGTTTTTGCTCATCTGGAAAAGTTCCCAGTTCGGTTTAAATACAGGTATTTTCCTTCGGGATGTTCTCTTCACTGAAGACCTATTTCCTTTTTGTGGAACCACTGGACCACTGGAAAGATTTTCAGCCGACCTTGTTTATTTTTCCGACATAGTATCAGACCCCATTGGCGAAAAGACCAATATCGCCAAGCAACATTCACTCCAACCTCCTGCTGGTGGACGTACTGAACTGCAAACTCTCGCCTGAAGATTGCATACACTATGCGACCGGTCCTTGCAGTCGGAATGTTGGTCGCAAATATGGACTGCAGGCCAACCCCAGTTGTATCCTGCATGTTTCGTTGAAACGATTTACCCGGATTTGGGCGAAAAAAATGTTTCAAGATTGAGAGACGCTAGCCCTCTCAGATAACAAAATATTATTTTCTCAGCAAACTGACAAGTTTCATCACGAGGATGTTATAAATTATTTGAGGATGAATTATTTCCAAAAACTGCTGGTCAGCTCCAATATAATAGATTGGTAATTTTGTTCTTTACCGCATCAACGCTAACGGTGACACGGGCTTTTGGTAAAACTGCAGCAACACGTTGTAGGTTTCATCCTGTAATCTTTTATTTGCATAGCTATCGTCTTTTATTTTCCATAAGCAGGGGTGGG
Organism: Pilophorus perplexus; assembly: GCA_955831195.1. Taxonomy (NCBI): domain Eukaryota; kingdom Metazoa; phylum Arthropoda; class Insecta; order Hemiptera; family Miridae; genus Pilophorus; species Pilophorus perplexus. The sequence goes on from OY037012.1 coordinate 8,616,858, forward strand.
CACGATACTCAATTAACCCGGAAATGAAAGGTGGTTTGCCGTCCCATTTCAGTGAGTGAATTCAAACGCAAAAACGATCTGTCGTGAAACTGACGGATACTATTGATTCCGAAGAAATCGGATCAGGCGCACTCAGGCAACTGACTGAAGTGCGAGAGGCACCTGAGATCAGCCTCCGACAGGCCTATCAGCGATTTCTCGTCCTATCCTCGCCTCCCCGACACACGCACCCCTTCTGACTGCACTAACTGCAATCCACTATCTTCAGACTAACTGGCGAATGTGTGGGAAACTCCGTTCAACAGCCTGACAAATATTTCTGTTAAAATGCGCTTTTAATGGGTTGCGAGTGGGGATTCTTCTTTACTGATTCCAATGCCTTCTCGATCGTGAATTGTCATGCATAATAAAATGCCCTATCCCCTCACCCAGACCGTTAGTTGTCAGGTACATCATTCCGTTTTCTTTACAGACCCTGAAAGCTTGGGAAACCGCCCTGGCTACACTGAAGACGGGAACACAAGAAGAAATCGCCTCTCATTAACTTCGTTTAATTGTTTTCACTTATATACAATATATTTTTTTTTGTTTTTTGTAAAGTATAATTTATAATGTTTATACACTGTTATTTGAAACAATATCACGCTCTAATAAACGTTAAATAAATTGAATTATGTACAAGAAAACGTGATATTTACACTTGTCTTTTTAATTGGTATGCCCTGCTAACTTACTGACTCGAATATTTTAAAGCGATATTCAAAATCTCTCAAATTTACTACGGCCCTTAGTGCGTTTCCGATATTTTGCGTGAAATAGCAGTTGCGTGTAGTCTGAAATTTAAAGTAGTCGATTTGCAAGTAGTGAACGATCAGCTACGAACCCACTAGACGAGCTGAGTTCCCTTTTCTGTTTTTTGGCGTAGGACACTTTAAAATTTTCCCTAACATAATGGCACTATAATATAGTCGACATTTCAAAGCGTACTGCAGGTTGATTTTTGTGTAATAACCTTTACGCCGTAGCGATTTTGCATAAATTATATTGTAAACATGATACAAATGATTTCTTTTGAATCTTACTTAACAGTCGTCAAGTTAGTTCGACAAAAATGGCCAAGTCGTTTTTAGGTTGTGTGCACAGCTTCTTTGGTGCCTGCCAAGATAGGTCCTTGCTAATTTCGCACCTGGTCCAAAAATATCCCAATGTCTACTTGGTGTAGTTTTGTTCATTTTCTACTTATTTTGAGTGAATTTGTTCAATTTGTACGTCATTTTTGGCTCTAAATCATTGTTCATTTTGGTCGGAAAGAATTGAAAAATTATATTGAAACAACGTGGCAAATAGATATGCATAAACTACCCACACACATGACGTCAGTTATCAGTCTATTGTAAGGCCTGATTTGGAGTGTTTTGATTGGTTCAGGCTCTAAAAGATTTTTTTGCTAAAGAACCACCAGTGGTCAAAAACGCAGTTTTATGAGCCCAAAAAGGGAAAAAAATGAAATGCTTAAAAACAATGATTGACTACTTGAAAGACAACCTTCGTACCTATCAATGCTGGGCAAAAGCCGTTTTCGTCTCTTATAAAGATGAGGTGTTGACTGATTCAAATAAACAAGAGTAGGTACAAGGTGTGAATTCTCGCGAGATAATGAAGCTCGGCGCGCTCACTTTTTCGTTAGTATTCAGTCGTTTGTCAAGGTTGGGTGAAGAAATACCTTTTTCCAGCGATGGATACATCTAAGATGGGTAATAATATCCGTTATAAAAATTATTTATGAGATTGCACTAATTTTAGTAGCATTAATAAATGGTGTATCGTAAGGTAAATAATGTCATGCTCGATTTCTTTGGGCTGCCAAAGACGATATTGACCTGTATTGAGTTTGAAATAGACGTACATCCACTCGTTCATATGTATAGTAAAATTTGAATCCAAAATCTAAACTGCTCTAAGTTTAGTTTTATCTGTTTCCGTTTTACAAAGAGGCTGTCCTTCAGCAGCAGATCTTCAGCGTTTGGCGTGAAGAAACAGGTCGTTTTCGAAGTATTTTTGGGCGTAGAATCCATTTTTGGGGGTCCCGGAACGATCCGATTTCACTGTGGCGATCTACAAGGCTTTCGTGGGGCTTAAAATGGGATTTTTGAAGGATCCCAGGAGGTTAAATATTTTTCGAGTAAAAAATAAAGAATTTTTGAAGAACAATTTTTGAAAAAAAAAAATTTTTTCTACGATTTTTAATTTTGGGCTCATAAAACTGTGTTTTTGACCACTGCGCACCGTGGCCATTGGCGAGAAGCATAGAATTCGTAGTAGGGTGGATTGGGGCAATGGTGACCCAACAGTTCAACTTTGATCCTCCATAGCTTTACATGGTTTTCTTCCATAGTTTTCTCACGGTTGAACAGTTTTTTTTTAAATTCCAACCGACTTCCGCATTTGCCCCACCAATCGGGGCAAATGTGGAAACGGCCAGTGAAGCCCGTCAAACCTCAGGTTGCACTTAGAGGGTAAAAAAAGTGAGTTTTCTTTGTTTTAACCAACTGGTTTTCACAATTGAGGCAGGAGCCCTACCCCGCACTCTACTTGAAAAAGCTTTAGAAATTCTTGCTCCATAGAAGGATTCACATAAACTTGCGTTCAGAGGTGAATTGTCTGCCGACAAGACAGGTATTGACACGTGATTGACTTTTGGTCAAACATTGGTGTTTGTCCCCTGATTCGAACCAGGCTGATAAGCCGTTTCACTGACGCCGTAGTCCACGGGGCCACCCTGTCCCCTGCACTAACAGGGTAAATGCACACAAAGCCCATTTCAAAACGAGCACAGCGCTATTCTCTCTTCTTTCTTTTTTTCTCCATGTTTTTATGGGAAAATGAACTTTTCTGCACCAGCTGGTAACTGTTAAGTGAATAATTTGCATAGGCCTGATTTCGAAGAACAAATTCAACGTGTAGGTTGCATTTTTAATGGTAAATCTCCAATTTTAGAAGAAAAAAAAAACATGGAACAAGAAGAAGCTAAAAGGGTGTTGGGGTAAATGCGAACTATTTTGCACTTGCCTCACATTGAACTTCCGCAGATACCCTACACTGCAATTTGGCTGGGGCAAATGCAACAACCCATGCTATTATTTCTACAAATGAACGAGATATAAACCAAATTGGATTGAAAACTGCTGAACTGACTCCCCTGAAGAAGTTACTGACTCACTCCACTTCCTGGAAAATTTATTTGATGCCAACAGCTCACCACTTGTCTGAAGAGCCACTAGAGTCAAGAGAAGGTACAAAGCACCTGACTGGCTGAAGCCTGCCTTTTCCAATACGCAAGAATTACGAACATTGTACACAGTGAGGTTTCCAAGGCAAGGCGCTCAAATGGCGTCATTTTCAAAACCATGTCCGCATTTGCCCCACTCCACCCTACCTTCTCACTTCATCTGAAGCTACATCAGAGTTGACAACCTCACATCTAGCAATAAAATCTAGGCGCCACAGATAGAAGCTAAAATTGTCAATACTAAAAACGACAAGGCCATTCAATGTTTCTTCGACTACTGAGTTTAAATGAACTAACAATCGTACACATTAGGGTATTCGACGCGTTGTTTTGACGATTTTCAACAAAGAGAAATAAAGAGCACATGAAGTATTGCACCATGATTACACAATAGTACATTAAACTAAATCCCTTATTTGATGGGTCTTTAAAAAATTCCAAATAAAACTACGCTGAACCTCCAGTGTTAGTACTGTCCTATGGCAATACAAATAAATAAAACCTATCGCGATTTAATAACCTAAATTTTTTAAATTATGAACCTACTAATTAAAATCTACGCAATTGAAAAAAAGTCGTAATGTAACTTCCAAAGTTGCGCTACGTTTGATCTGCGTATTGGTGTGTAGGATCACAGTTAAAGCAATCGAAAAATTGTCATTTAAAAAGGAATGTACAATGATTTTAAAGAAGTTGTCCAACTTTAAAAGCCGCGTATAAGAAGTACAGTTCAGTCTATAATGTTTGCCGAAACCTTATTTTAAGACACTGCAATACAAATCGTGTCTCCGGTTGTTTTATAAACAACGTGGGATAATGATGAAAATAGACGAAAAATAAAAATAAAAAAACCTTACGAGCTAATCATTTATGATGTTTTGACTGGGGTGTGTCAAACCGCACTCGGTGACCTGGTAGGAGGTGGATGTCTTCGGAACTGCTCTCTGCAAACGAAAACGTCACGTAGTACGAATGCTCGGAAAGATGACAACAATCATTGAGAAAATGGCGTACCGGTAATTAAATAAGCGTTCGAAAGACTCCTGTCTTGGGATGAAGACTGATTGGCTATTGACGAGATGGAAGGCCGGGAACGCAATGTTGGTCCGTGGTAAGTGTTGTGGGGTGACGAGAAGAGCCCTTCGGAGCTGTAGTGGCCGCTGCTGATGTCATCCTCTTCGTCGAGTAGAGGGCTTTAGAAATCACATGCACGTAAGGAACGGTAGGTACGAGTTTTAAACCAGTGTTGCTTTCCAGAGGGATAATTTTACCTTGGAGTGCTAGGTAAAGTCCTAATGTCGGTTCCTCCAATTCCAATACAGGCCAGCATCGCAGCCACGTCAAAAAGTTTCATTTTGAACTTCGAACGGCTGCTTTCACCGTTCAGCGTCGCTCCAGACCAATCTGCAAAGGAAAGGCACCAAATTTAAAACATCGATCGTGGAGTGATTTTCAAAATGTCACCAGGGACAAGTGAAAAGCGATCCAAAACTCGGCTCATCGCTAGATTTGACCACTTCTTGCGTTTGGATAATGTATAGTTTTTTCCCCAAAGACATTCGGAGCTACCGGAGCTCAGATGCGCCACATTGGAAGATTTTATGCCTGTAAAGCCGGACATTCACAAGGTAGATGCATTTTGCAATTCCGTGCATCAAGTTTACGTCAGAGAAAATGCTCAATTCGCGCCGCAATTACTTTCACTCTTTGATTATTTTGATTTGAGGGGCCCATTTCAGCCCACTAGGTGAGTCGTGGGGCCCATATCGACCGCAGCACCTCTATTGATATGCGTACCTTGTTGATGAGCCTGTTTCTCCAAGTCGGGCGCTGAATGGCTGAATTTTGAATGTCTATGTTCCGTAGAACAGCTGCTTATAGGCGGTGCTCTTCTTCGCTTTTGGTGCATCGAACTCGGTCCCCAGGTTTTCCCTTTTTCGCCTCCCACTGGAAATACACGAAATTATTGATAAATACAGAATCAAATAAGGTGAAGACTTGCAGCGTTCATGTGGAGAGACGAGATGTGGGAAAAATTATATGACCAGATACAAAATGAGAAAGGAAATTCGTTTTATCTACCTAGCACTACATCACCGCTTGGAATTATCAAAATACACCTAATATTGCAAGGCAGAGAACATAAAAGACTACTTCTGAAGTCAAGCTAATAACCAGGTACACTTTTACTACTTCACCTACTTATGTTTACAATGAAAACTTTACATTCTACGGACAGGTTTGCGTAAAAAATACATAATGAACATTCGCGACGAACAATAACAGAAACAGTTTCTGCTTTTCTGCATTCACTATGATCTTACACTGACATTCCATTTAGTTCAGTTAGTTAACCATGCAGATTGATAACTGGCACTTCAATTCAAAACATGAGCCCCGAAGGCTGTCACGGGTTAGGGATGATTTTAGGGCGACATCCCAAACCTGGACCGCCCTGTCAGAACGTTGGAGTCACAATCGGGGTTAATGTCACAAGTGGTTAGGGACAAGCCATTCCGGGGCATTCAGTTGCGGCACTTACTCCGTTTGATTTTTCGGGGAGTAATGCAGCAGCCGCTCACCCTTTTGGACTCAGCCGAGGGACCGAAAGGGCTTCGAGATTCAGTCCTTACATTACCTGTTCAGAAACTTGGAATGTTTCATCCGTTCTCTGCCCTTAATTAAAAACAACTCAAGGATTGTTTTTGTTGTTCCCAACTCAATCGTAAATCCGTGGTTGTTTTTCTTACATAACATTCCTAGATTCCTAGTGACTATCAAGGATGAATCACCTCGCGCTGGGAAAAGGGGGATGGACTGATAATGGGGATGGAAGTATTTCCGTTCCCAGCGATTTCCGTCAGTCGTTCGGAAGCTCGTAGTCGGTGCAACGTCTTCAATTCATTTCAAGTTGTACTCCCCTCCCCCTACAGTCTAACGAAATATCCCTTGCTAGCTGGTGATTCAAGGTAGTGGATATTGACAAGATCACGGACTGCAGTGTACAGAAGGGCTCTTTGTGGAAAAATTGTTGTGAATCGTGTTTTGAATTTTGAACTGTATTGGGACCTCTGGTGTTCTTGTTTTAATATAACTTATTTAAAGACATTATTGCTCGGCAGCTGATACTGATGGTAATATCGTTATGTTAACAGACGATAATGCCCTTCTTTTCTCTGGTGATTCATGGGCCGAGGCAAAGGAAAAATTGGAAAGTGTACAGCGAAAGTGTGTGAGAGGCTTATCTCAAATCTCCTAACCCTCAATGTGTCAAAAACCTGTTTTATCCCCTTTTCCCTAAATCAACAACACCAGCCCCTGGTGTCAAGAGCTTCATTGTACAACATGCCCACATGTGAGAAAATCCTCTAATGAATACTTAGACTAATTCTTGGCGACCATTTGAATTGGGATAACCATAATATGGTTATTATCCAGTCTTCCGTCTAAACTAAGAAAATTTAAATTGAAGTGCGCTTGCTTAATAATTGTTACTTTATGGCCTCCCGCTGGGCGGAAGTGCGAAAGTGAAGTAGAATTTTCTCAACGGTTTTATGATAAAAAAAAAACCATAAAACATATTATGCTTTATGGGGTGCTGAATACGAATTTGAAGCTTCCCAACAACATTTCTGGGACGCTCACGGTCAAAATTGCAAAAACAAACTCGAAATTTCGGCACTCTTTTGGGTTTTTTTACGGAGTAGCACTCAAACATAAGGCCTCGCTTCGCTCGGCCGACCACTTTTTTCTCGGGCATATGGCCTCGCTTCGCTCAGCCAACCACTTTCTCGGACAGAAGGCATCGCTTCGCTCGGCCGACCACTTTCTCGACAGGGGGCCCGTTTCGCTCGCTCAATTAACAGTAGCTCAATGCGCTAAATTTAACGGGCGTAAAATTGGACGGGGAATAGAGAGAGAAATCGTCTTCCCACACACAAGAATATGGGTGATTCCACGAAAACTGGAAATTTTAGGTCTTTCAAACACGATGGCTCTCCTATTTGATTTAAAAAAAAAAAAAATTTTGGGCTTAAGGGAGAAGACGATAGCTTTAATTCGAATCAAGTTTCATCCCTTTCCTTGAAAACTTAGGTATGAAATTTCAAATTTGAAGTTCGATATCCTCATTCTCTCACGTGTCCCTTTCTCAGAGTTTCCAACTTCAACAACTACTGACGATGAACCAAGTAGATTTTCGCCAAAATCCAATGTATCGTTATTTTCACCTGCTCTTCACCTTCAACTTTTTAGAGAATACGGATTTTAACAGTGAACCGTGTGGAGTAAGGACAACATCATGTGGCTGTCACGGAGGTAGTCACCTCATTCTCTCACATTATTTTGAGAAAGTCGTGTGTCCGCCATGCCCCCAGTAGGACCGGAAAAATGGGTCAGCAACACTTCCACACATCGCGTCTGCACGTCGAGAAATCCTCATTGTCAAAATATCCTCCCTCTTCAGTCGGTGTCCTGTTTTGTGGGAGAATTTTATCTTTCGGCACTTGAATTCTCATTCTCTCATCTTTCATAAACTAGTTGCGGTAAGTTTCAGAATTTTGATTATCAGTCACATAGTGAGCGTTGCCAAGTGCTTGTGCCATGTGATTTTTTAAAATTGCAGTAATTACAATGTGTGCAATAGCATCCTATTTTGAAGCCAAAAACCTCATTCTCTCATTCTCATTCTCTCACGTTAATCATAGGTAAATGAGAGAATGAGGTTCGGAATGAGAGAATGAGGATGATCCTACATTCTTACGATTTTATTATATTACCTAAATATATTTCCTATTTTTCATTAATTGAGTAGCAATGTACGCTAGAGTCAATTTATTATACATTCAAAATCAATCTGGCGTCTCATTTTATTTGTTTTCCTCATTCTCATACCTACCTCATTCCCTCATCTTACGAATTTACAAAATTTTCTATTCTTGCTAAACGGAGCACTTGTATGATTGAATTCGTTGCTAAACTTCATCTGAACCACCTTCAAAGTAAGCCTAATCAAAAAAATCTATAAACAAAGAAAGAATTTTTCACTCATATTTGGACATCAAAAATTTCCAGTTTTCGTGGAATCACCCATATATGCGAAATTAGTGTGGAATGAACTGTTTCCGAAAGTTTCCCCGCCCCTGCTCCCTCTGTTCTCTCCATCCTTCCCAGGTCCCTGGCACCCTCCCAAGACACAAGGCTAACGCGCCCGGGATCTCTTCAAATCGTTCAAATTAAACTCGCCCTCTAAATTCGCCGATCATCGGAATTCATAGATACTTGAACAATTCACTCAGTTAACCCAGAGTGCCGAAATATCGAGTTTTTTTGCGATTTTGACGGAGAGCGTCCAAGAAATTTTGTTGGGAAGCTTCGGATTCATATTCAGCATCCCAAAATACATATAAATCCAGAGAGAAAATTCTACACCACGCTTTGCATAGAAAAATCACCTAGTCACTAGGTGATTAAGGCTTTTTGTGGATTTACAACCCTACATAATTATGTAGGGTTGTAAATCCACAAAAAGCCGATTGACATCGAACTATCGTGCCCTACTAAACCCGTTTTTCCTTTTTCCATTTTAAATTGAGTTCATTAAAATGTACCCAAAAAACCATCAGCCTGTATTTCCAGAACATAATGTTTCCACCCGTATTTTGCAATCCAGCATGTTAACAATCTCGAGGTACCACATCACATTGGCGCATAACTTCTATATTTATCCGTTGATAATGTTAATCAACACTTACACCTCTGATTTACGCAAGCTATTAAGATCTTCAATAATGTGTCTCATTTTAATAAACGAAAGACCCAGCTCAAAATCTGAAGCAATTATAATAATTATTATTGCTATCGTGCTATTGAAACAAATTTGATGATAATTTTCAATGTAAAAATTCATCGCTTACGTATAACGTTTTACCAAAAATGATATTTTTATACCACTGGGTGCAGCATTTTCCTCTGCGCAGAACGGTATAAAAATCTGGATAATACTTGGTGTTATTACGTATTACTTTCATTATGGATATTATGAGTGAGGTAATTTTTTGAATATAGAATCAACATTCTTTTAAAATCAGAAGAATTCAATTGTAGACATAGGGATGCTGAAAAATATCAGAAGAGAAATATCGATATCGAACTGTATGTTGTAGAAGCAAGCTGGCAGAGTCCCGTTTTACGCAGTCTGTGATCTTGTTAATTTCTAACACAGGGTCAGAGATTTTATCAATCGTAATATTTCCGGAGATTGTGTAATGTGGCATACGAGCTCGCCGGTGGTTGTTTTTGTTTTGACAGAATGATGGAGAGGGGCCTGTCCAGAGACAAGATCGTTCAACGGCTCTTTGAAAAATTCCAGTGTTACTACCGTTATACCTCAATACAGAATGAAGAGGAGCTCGAAAACCAGCTCGTTAATTTTTACAAAGATGGTGGGTAACAAAGACGCTAATGGCATACTAATTACCTGGGACGACCTGATGATGCAACCATGTCCGAAGTCGGTGACCGCTGTCAGCTGATTTCAAAACCTAATTGAGGTCTCCCACACGAATATTGCGCTCCGACACTGCATTCTGGTGGCGGAAATCGAACTACTCTTTAGATCCTCACTCCCCTCACTTTCCCTACGATGCAAAATAGACCCGTCGACCAAGAAATTGTGGATTTAGTTAGCTTCTACCGTCCAAAATTCGAAATTGTCTGCAGCAAATTATTGCCCACAAACTGGAATTTCATGTGACAAGAAATTATAGACACTGAAACACCGCTTGATGCAGAACTTTCAACCTGTCGAGGACTGGTGTATTTATGGCTTTGTTCCAACTACCTGAACACAATAAAGATTTGAAAACGTCTCCTAGTTCTTTCCCCTTCTTTGTTATTCCATTCAACATGCAGACACAACACTGGAAAAACATTTGATACACCGGTAGAGTGAGATGATTTCTGTCTTAATTGAAAATAGACCGAAGAAGTTGCAATGCCTCACCGCATGTTTCTACAAAGCTTAGGCTTCTTTACGATAAGGAGAGGACATTTTTTCAACAATCCCTACCGTCAGGGCCCATTGCTTATAACAGGGTTCAGTAGTGACATTGACTGAATTCGCTTTTACAACTACCAACTCTGAAACTCTCTTCATACAAGCGACAAAGAGGCGGAAGCGAATGAGCAAACAGAATGCCGGCGAATGCCTCCAACAATGAGCAAACGTTAATTCACCATCAGGAGGTCGTTAGGTCATATTTGACTCAATTTTAGGATGAACAGAGTTTGAAGGAAATTATGAGGTCTACGTGAACGACAAATCGCCGGAAAATGATGGTATGGATTCATGAAAAAAAGTTATGCTTAGATGAATGATGGAGCGATTGAATGAAGCTCAGGACTGGTAGGAAGCATAAATTTCAGATCTTTTGTACGTAGATATTTATTAAAAATCAAAATATCAACCAAATGCTTTCAACTTATAAAATGTAAAATTTAAGGAAATTATAGTGCTCCAAATAAAGAAAAATTAAGATTAAAATAATAAGAAAAATTAAATTTTCTCTTACAATATAGAATAAAAAAACAAAACTTTCTTTAACAAACTAAAAGGAAATTTGCCTGCTTCAAATTCAACGACCCTGAAGGGATCACGCTAGACTGGCAAATTTAGGGATTAACAAAGATCTAAATAAATCAAACCTAAATTTAACTGTCAATCTGCTCGCGTACAAAACCTATTAAAAGCAATGGGCCTGGATCGGATATTGTTGAGGGGAGCTGCCACTTACGGGACTAATCAGAATCACTGCCACAAGGGTATTGCCGCTTTTGTGGGAGGTAGAACTTACTTAGTGGTCTAGTTCCGATAATTGGGGGGCGGGAGGGGCTATTTGGCGTCTGCACCGGTTGTTGGACCGTGAAAACGTGTTCGAAATCTGGAAAAATAAAAACGGTAAATCACTGGTTCTGGAAGGGCTCAAAGAAAGAAAAGGCGCGAAAGTTACCTCGGGGTGAACTGATGTCCTTCTTCTTCTTTTTTCGGAGGGGGAACGTCGGAGTTCTCGGAGGCATTGTTTTGCTCTGTTCCAGCATTATAATTCTCAATTCCTTCTCCCACAGTTCCATTTCCTTTTGGGCAAGCCATAATTGTTGTTCCCTCAGCTGCGACTCAATTCGGATTTGTTCGTCTTTTTTCTTCAGTAGGTCCGCTTCTCTTAATCTCAGTTCCTGAAAACAATACCAAAAAATAGCTTCAGCATCGTATCGCAATCTGGTTTGAAATTTTATCATTAACAGCGCAAGTTATTACACCAATGCTCTACAGAAAAAAAAAAAAAAATGATTGAGGAAAATTGAGTTTTCTATCCGAAGTACAAAATGCTTCGAATCAGGTAAAAATTACTGTGCTTCAATCTGCCAAAGGTGCACTCAAAAGTAAATCGAAAACAAGAGTCCAATAGGAAAAAATAGAAGAGAATACGGTAAAAATGAGTAGCTAGCATGGAAAAGCAACAATATCATAAACCGCAGGATGCGTTCATCGGCTACAAACAATGGAAAAACGCAAGATGGTGAAGCATAATATACGATGGTCAAATCAAGAGCGATAAAATACCTTATAATTTGTCTATATTGATGAGGAATAAGAAATTTTGGACAAATACATCTACAATAGGGGTATTCATGTTTCGCTTTGCTCGTCAAATCGTCATTAATCAAAAGGGAATGTTGCATGAGACTCCAGTTTATCATCGAATCATCGAAAATTGAAGTGCATGTTGGCCTCGTGACATGAACGTAATTTCAGCTGATAAACGGAACACGAAGGACGGTTCGCCAAATCATCTTCTTTAAGCCTGAGTCAAGGGGGCACTGCAGCGCTCTGCAGCGGCGAAACCAGGAATATACACTCGATTCGCAGCATTCAGCCTCCTCATGGGCGTAGACAGGGAGCTAGCACTCCTCGCTGGCTAAGCCGACCGGATCCCACCTGGCCTCAGCCCCCTTCTACTCGCGTTTCCATATCGTTTACCTAGTATTTTTTCTTAACTACATTTTTAGTGGGGGGGGGGAGGGGGGGTTGAAAATTAATATGGGACTTCACGAGCCCACCTCTTTGACTTCTATCCTCCTCAAACAAACAAATCGCGTAATCGATTCCAAGAGTGCAAAGGAAAGTTTATGTTTCTACCAGTACCGGGATCATAGTGGGGCGGCAGTTGGGTGATCTCCGTCGAGATCCACTGCCTTGGCAGTGGCAGTTGTCCACGCAAGAAAATGAAACCCCAACTGATGCGTCACCCAACTAAAACCCCAAGAAGAAACTGACTATCAAACATCTGGTTTTTGTTTGTACAATTAAATGAAAGCAAATTTTGCTATGGCTACAATCTTGATAGATGAACAATTCATCTCAGATCAGTTACTGATCTTAGAAAAGCATCTGATACGCGAGTGCTTCTGAGTTTGAACAGCTGATGATTCGACCAATCAATTTCTACAACTGGACCTTCATTTTCATTCTTCAATGAGTTAAGAGGTTAATTCCACTTTGAAAACCGGCACTGCGACTGCAGCGCTACTTTCGACGACCTTTGCGAAGATTCGATGCGTGGAAAGAGGCAGAGCGCGTGTGCATTGGGTCTCATCAAAATTTGACTCTGGATGATTCAACGTAAAAACTACCAGACCATGAAGACCCCTAGAATAAAATCACTTTGCAACTGCTGTATAATGATTACTACTGAAACAGTGCCAAATTAAATAAATAGACAGTAACATTCGAAAGTAATCTCACTATTGAGAGAAATGAACCGAGTCATTTTTCTCGAGGAATAATCAAAATAACGCAAGAAAAACCTCAATTCCAACGAACTAATCTGACGAGTTTGAATATTTACATGAAATGTGAGTAGGATATTTAAAAGAAATCGCACCCGAAAGAGCATCGGTGAGTAATTCAAATGAGTAATCGGCGAATATGTCATGAATACGCACGACGTGCGTCGCACGTTTGTAAAATGATGTAAATAAAATAAATTTAACGGATTCGCCACGTTGTCCCTGGGAAATGTTTTTAGCGCATGAAAATAGTATCGACACGTTCAATGAGCGGTTTTCTACAGAGGATGTCTCAAAATTGTCCAAGACAAGAAAAACAGCTCTAACATGCACAGTACCACTCCAGCCTACCCCAGCTTACCTCTTCCCGAGAACGGAATGCCTAGCGGGCATGAAAAATAGAATCAACATTATTATGAAAATTAGGCCGAGGGAGGAATGAGAAATATTAGTCGTGTTATGAATCAAACGAAGAGTCTCCAAATTCAGATGTCCATACCCTCTCTTTATTCTTGAGCTGCTGAAGGACCTGCTCGATTTCGTGTTTCCAGTTGTCCTGCATCGTGTGGAAACTTTCGTAGGGGGTGTTTGCAAACGCTGAATTGACAAGGACGCCCAGGCGTTTGAGAATGTCTTCGAAATTCGGCCTCATGTGGGAATCTTGAGCCCAACAATCTGGAAAAAATATTGACGTCGCATGATAATTCCAGCCAGTGACGGGTAAATATGTAAGTGAGAAATTTATATTCATACCGTTCATCAGATCTCTCCAGGCCTGAGGGCACGTCGTCGGAATGGGCAAGTGTAGCACGTTAGAAGCCACACCAAACGCTATCGCCATCGGTTCCATGTTTTTGTAAGGCGTTTCACCGGTTAGCAGTTCCCACAATACCACGCCGAAGCTAAAATGAATCATGTAGCTTCAACGATTGACAACGGTTGACAAAAGTTACTTTTATTCCATAACTTCTACTCATACGATCGATGGTTTAGCCGCAATTTCGTTCTAAAGAGGGTCTAAAACTAAAATTGTCACTTTTTGAAGAAAATGACCTACTTTCGAAGGGCTGTAATTCGGTGAATAATTAATCTACAGAGCTGCGGTTGGCTTTACTTATTAGAAATTTAATGCTCTTCAAAACCGTATATCGTCCCCCTCCGGGCAGAAGGGCGAATATTGCAAAACGGCGATTTTGAGTTATGCACCCATCTTTTTTATTTTCTCCTCCTCTTTCCGAATTTGAAAAGAGCGGAACGATCCAATCACTCAGAAAGATGCTATTTGAGGTTTAAAAAAAAAAAAAATATGTTGGGGCGAATATGACAATGAAACGGGCGATAATGACAATGAAATCGCGATTACCCAAAATTCAGCTTTTGCAATATTCGCCCTTCTGCATTTAGGGGGACGATATAGTAGCTTTTGGCGAAAAATGCAGTTTAGAAGATAAAGGGCAATAGCAGAAAAAAGTCCGAGAATTTCACGGTTTTTCGGGCGCTACAATTTTTCAACAACTTTTCAAAACTTGCAAACGTGGATATACACTACCCTAATGGGTCCAAACAACATATTAAAAAACGCTGCAAATTTTACACAAGGGTTTATTATTCTTTGATATACGTTACTTGTGCAGAAATTTAATTCTGTCAATGAAAAAATTAAAAAAAAATTGGATTTTAATCTAAAAAAAATTTTTTTTTAATTATTTTTTTTTCAAAAATGTTTCTTTTTCAAAAATTCTTTATTTTTTACTCGAAAAATATTTAACATCCTGGGATCCTTCAAAAATCCCATTTTTAGCACCATGAAAGCCCTAAAGATCGTCCCAGTGAAATCGGATCGTTCCGGGACCCCAAAAAATGGATTCTACGTCCAAAAATACTTCGAAAACGACACCTAACTCGATACCATAGCTCAAAGCCTTCAAACCACCCCTCCCGTAGCCCCATTATAGCCCCATAGCGCCCCACGGGTTTGGGCGATCGGACTGAAAACCTTGCGGGCACAACTAGATGGTAAACCAAGTATTTTGTCAAAATTTCAGATTTTAAAAAAAATTCCTACTGCCCAAAACGGCCTGGACGGCGGACGGCGGACCGTGGACGGACATTTCGGATTTAGAATGTAGACCTCTTGAAACGGATAATGTCAAATTTTGAGCCCGATCGGAGTCGTCGACCCGCGTCGCGAAAACATAGGTGTATTATTCCAAGAATAATAAACCAAAATCAGAGATACAGCATGTTTTGCGAATTTATTGTCCATGTTGACTGGTCTATTAGTTGTGTGTACGTTAATGTAAGTATTGCTGAATGACTGATTACTTTCAGGTACCTACCTATTTCACCAGCCCTCTGTGGAATCACCGAAAAATCCCCCAGCACAGCGGTAAAATTAAGGTTAACCATACCTACATGTTTCCTTAAAGATTTTTTATTTGATTTTTAAAGATATTTTATTTGATTTTTTATTCACGTCTTCGGACAGGCAATCTGGCCCATGAAGAGGTGAATCGATTTCTTTTCCCTCCAACCATAGCAGTATTTTTTTTAAAAAACCATCATTATTATTCACTTTTTTAGAACAAGAAAAAAAATCGCAGATTTTAAAATGACATTTTTGGTCAAAAGATTTTTTGAGAATTGATTGTTTAGGTTCGATGTAAAATCGATTCAAATTCGATTCAAAATTCATAACGATACCCATCCCTAAACCGTAACTACACAAATACAAACCTCCAGACGTCGCTGGCTTTGGAGAATGTCGATTTTCTTATCACTTCTGGGGCCATCCACGCGTACGTTCCAGCAGCGGACATTCGAGTGGTGGTGTAAACTTCTCTGGCGAGACCGAAATCGGTTATTTTCAACGTCTTGAATTGCAAATCGTCTCCATCGATGGGTTCCGCAATCAAAACTAGAATCAAGGAAATCAAGATGAGACGATTTGTATAATACAAAAAACTTAATCAAATCACGCTGTAAATGCTTGGTACTTGATGACTAGAAAATACACCAAGCAAAAACTACCATTTCATAGGGCGAATGCTTGAAATTTTTCCGTTGGTCAGCAATGTCAGCCAAAATGCGAAAACTGCAGAGTACAGATATTGCTACAGAATGTAAATTTTTACCCAATACTAGACAGGCTAAGAGCGCATTTGAGCTTGAGAAAAATAATAAAAACAACAATAATTGTTACTTAACGGTTGTAATTATTACTTAACGGTCTGCACGTTAGAAAATATCTGGGATTCCCAGCCGACATAGTTCACACTATCTCTATGTCTACGGGAATCCCTAAAGTATTTATCGTCCAAAGATAGTTATTCAGGAAACGCGTGTTTTACACTACGTCAATATGTACACGAGATACACGACCAAATATAAAATTCTAGCCCAACATTGACTCGTAGCCACCGAGAAAATTACGAAAATAGATCTGAGATTTTGCATTCATTTTCAACAAGCCTGAACGTTCAAGTGAAATTAAATTTGCATTGCCACAATCAAACACGTCAGGATTTAAGTGTTATAAAAAACTGAGGGATTCCCCATCGATCAAACGCAATTTCTTTGTCTTCTGTACAAATTCAAACGGCACCTTCGTGAGTGTCCGTCTCAGCATAATATCAAAGTGATGACTTCGCAGCACTGGGCAAAACCTAAATCTCAGCTTTCCCTAAGGGGGGTAATTAAGGAGAATTTTCATGTTGCAACATTTCAA
Source organism: Pilophorus perplexus (assembly GCA_955831195.1). Lineage (NCBI taxonomy): Eukaryota > Metazoa > Arthropoda > Insecta > Hemiptera > Miridae > Pilophorus > Pilophorus perplexus. The sequence continues at coordinate 8,633,720 of OY037012.1, forward strand.
AAGAAAATGTATCACAGCCTCTCCCGCAGATCAGCAGAGGATGTGGAGCATTTGAACTTAAAAAGCAAGATATTTTCGTGATGTTTGAGTTAAACCTAATAACGTGAGACAAATGTAAATAAAATTTTAATGGTTTAGTTGGAAGAATTGTCAGCTGAGCTTCCATTAGGGACGATATTATAAAACTTCGATGTATGATGTTAATTTCGGACCACAATGCCGATATTAGGCCAACGAGCTAATTTACCAAAGTTGAAGGTTATTCTGCAGTAATTATGGTTTTCACGCTGATGACAGGGAAATGAATCAACTATTTACCCGCAATAATTGGGAGAAGTAGTGAATTTGTTGAACATTACTGTTACGTAACTCTGAAAACGACATTGTGATTTTCGAAAATTTGGCTAATGGGGTTCACACCGGTTTCCTGGTCCATACCTTGTGAAAACCGGTAAGAAGGTTGAATTCACCAATTGGAGACCAATCAACACTGTTATCACGGCATCAAGAACGTTGCTTTGCTTTCGAATGTTTTCCACAAGGAAAAATTCAGCTGCCAATGATATAAATTCTCGCCCACCCAACATTTTCCGAGTTCTTTTGATATTTTATGTCTTTACTTTGGCACATAAACGAAAAAAGCGTTTCAATCAATTGGTGGGCATAACTTTGATATCAAGGCTTTTGATGCTTGATATCTTTTTAACCCCGGAGGAGAGTTGGGGGGGGGGGGGGGGGGGGGATTACCTCGCCTGTAATGTACTTGCAGGGCTGAAGATGGGTAAAATCCCGAAAACGGTCCCTATCACAATTTCCAAATGACAGGTAATGCTCTCAACGTTATTCTCTCTCCCCATCCTACACGCTACACCAACGGTGTCCTCTAGGACTGGGACCTAACGTTCCAATAGAAATATAATGAGATCAGCTCACCATTTGAAGATTTCAGATCACGATGAATGATGGACATAGGAGCATTGTTGTGAAGGTACTCCATGCCACGGGCTATCTGGATGGCCCAGTCGACCAACACATCCGGGCGGATCTTCCTGCCAGAAAGAGCTCGGTTCAGTGGGCCTCCACGGGCGTACTCCATCACCAGGCAGAGGTTGGGAGGCGTAACGCAGACACCCCTCAGGCTGACGATGTTCTCGTGCTTGAAGAGCCAGTAAAGCTGAGCTTCCTGCATCAAATTCCTAAAGACGGTCTCCGGATCACCTTGGCCCTGGTGGACGGCTTTGATGGCCACTTCTTCCTCGCCCCAATTACCCCGGTAAACCCTGCCGAACCCTCCGGCCCCGATGACCTCTTCCCAGCGGAGTTCCGAGGGATCGATTTCAGTTGGAGCGATCGCGCTGAAATCCAAGTCGCTGTCCTCCGCGATGAAATTCGCTGGGAATATGCCAACACGGTTGCCAATTTTACCCGTCCACCATCCTACGTCTCCTGAGATTTTGCTGTCCTTGGACAATACTTCGACGATATCGCCCCTCCTGAGAGTAAGCTCATCCTCGTCGTTCCCTTCGTAATCAAACCTCGCCGTACACAAAGTAACGACATCTGGCCCCAAAGGTACTCCATCAATGTATTCTTGAGATCTGTAGCTAGAACTAGATTGAGGAGAGTTATTTTGGCTGCTTAGCGATACGTCGTATACATCGTTGGTGTACCCAGTCCTGGTGTGGTCCATGGACGTCAATGAGGGAGGCATTCGATTCGACGAGGATGGATTCGAAATCCACCCCAGCTCAGTCTTTTCCGCAAAAACCAACTCCTTTCACAAAACGGACGAGTACTTGAGAAATCTGTCCACTCGGGTACTACAGCTAACCAACGGTAACTATGCTTACCCAAGTCTCTTTGATTTGTCGGATTTCCGGAGCTCAGATCGGAGAATTATCACCACACAAAGCTATTGGAGGAAAAACTGTAGCTCTAACAAATGATTAGTGTTGGATGGGAATATCTAATCAGCCTCACTGTCAAAATGCACTCAGATCAAAACACCACCATTTTCCTTGTTCACAAACTCCATGTTGAATTAAGCAGTGTTGCACAAGACTACTCGCAGAATGCCACCTTTGACAGCCGATGTAAAATTCCCCAATGGAATGACCAATAGAGGATTAAAGGAATAAGCTATTATAGGACTATCAACTCCTTAAATTTCCCCATAATTCCCTTAAATTTCAACATAATGTTCAGTTCAAGTCTTCAAATTTATCCGTTGAACATGCAGGATCTGGGATGGATATCGATACCCAATTTTTCAAGAAAATCGATTTTTCACTCACTCGATAAAATCGAGAATCGGCTTTTTTCCGCCGATTTAAAAAACAAATCATAGCTAATCATGCTAATTTTTAGCTTATTAGGAACGGCAGGAAAACTGAGAACGGGATACAGTGTTGACAAAAGAGGGGGAAAATAAAAAAAGGAAGAAAAGAGCGTAAACCCAGAAGAAATGGGGAAACCCTGCAAATTTCACCCAAGAGTTTATTATAATACGAATAATTTTATCATTTAATAATGATTAACAGGACGTTTTCATTTGTTTTCGTCACGTCACGAGCGTTACGTCACGGGGGATTTTGAGCGCAACATGATCGCGAAAACTATAATCACATGATTGCTCTCTAGTTTAGCGGTTGGTTACAAGTAGAAGGTTGGTGTAAAATTAATCATTATTAAATGAAGGTTTTTGTAGGGGGTTTCCCTGGCTGCTTGGAATTCACCAGAAGAACTCTTCGTGTATTATTAAATGATCTGACTGTAGAACCATAGGTCTACCGTCCGGTTTTCCTTTGATTAAATTAATTTTAAAAATTAATTCTACCTGTAAAAAAAATTTTTTAATAAAAAAAGAAGAGATTTTCTTGTTTATTGTTTGGACAGATGTGGGACCACGAAAAATGGATGTTGCCTCCAAAATTACTCAGAAAACGACCCCTTATTTGGCTCCTTCAAAAGTCCCATTTGTAGCCCCATGAAAGCCCCATAGATCTAGGTTCTTCGTCCAAAAATACTTCGAAAACGACACCTAACTCGACCCCATAGCCGAAACCCTTCAAAAACCCCTCCCGAAACCTCTTTTTAGCCCCCCAAAGTTTTTCGATCACCATCGCGTATTACGACAGTAATAATAAACCATGATCATCGGTGTCCATATTATTAAATTATTAAATTATACTTTTATATTTTCATAAATAGGTATACATTACACGAGTAATAATACATTTAGTAATAATACCTAATAATGGTACCTTATAGGTACCAATAAGGGCTTTAGTAAACCCCTCCAGTTGTTTATTTAATGAAAAAACCTACTTAGGCGAAATTCAATCGGATCCAAATTGAAAGCACCAAAAACTGGTGACTTTAAAGTTTTGAAATCTTTTTTTTTTTTTTTTTTTTTTTAAGTGAGGTTCATGGTGTGAAATCTTAATTTGAAAATGGGGGGAAGTACTAAAGAACACCCACCAATAATTACTATCCATTCTATTGAGAGTGTTTGTTGCAATGGGCAGCATTCCTTCTTCTTATTCTCCGTTCTTTAAAAAATGAAAAGAAAGAAAGGAGAACAGAACGCCGATTTAAAAATCAATTTTTGGAAAAATCTATTTTTGGTCGTGATTTTTTTAAAGAATCGACCGAGTAGCTCCGATATAAAATCGGTTTGAAAAATCGATTTTTTTGTAACGATAGTATCGTTACGATACCCGTTCCTAGTCAAGATTTTCATGATTTTCAATCACTAGCTAGAAGAGAAGAAAAATTTAAAAATCGGTATACATTTTAGCAACGAACTCCTGAATTTTGGCAGTGTAGGGATATTGGAATTTAGTCCCAACATTTTTGCAGGGTTGCCAATTTAATATGAAGAAGGCGGTGAAAAACATGTCAGCCGTCGGCACCACGTTTCATCTTTCTAGCCTCCGGTTCTCTCTCCTTTTCCGTCCTCTTCCTTCTCGAAGATGGCGTCCGGTGTAAGCACATTGTTTCTCGTGTCAATTATTTAATTTTCTTACTTATCGTTCGATTTGTAATCCATTTATGGTGTTCGCAGACTCTCTACACATACCCAGACAACTTCCGGGCTTTCAAAGCCCTCATCGCCGCTCAGTATGGAGGCGGAAACGTCCAAGTTGCGCCTGGGTTTGTCTTCGGCGAGACTAACAAAACTCCCGAATTCCTCAAGAAGTTCCCCCTTGGGAAGGTGAGTGACTCGCCCTTCACACGGGAAAGTAATAGTTACTATTTTCCACATCGACCTTCGTAAGTCTGAATCTGATTCTTGCGAGATTCGTCCCTGCTGCCCCATCAACCTACCTATTTTGGTCTCAGTGAAGTGACACTCTACACGTGACACTTATTTAGCCGAGATAGTGAAAGTTATTCGACGATGATAATTTTTAAGGTTCCGTCACATTCTGCATAACGCACCACAGTCAACCTGTTGATTCTGTTTGAAATCACGCAACAGACAGCTGATTGCCGACGGCTGCATCAAATTGTGATTTGGCTTGATGACGTTGACATCGCCTCACCACGATGTTTGTGGTCATGTCATGTCCAACTCATCATGTAGAAACTGAAAGTAGTATCTGATACTAGAGGCTATACCTACACCTGACTCCCAATCCGCGCATGCGCAATCGCACTTTTTTAACGGTAATCGATGCGTTATGAGAAAGATCGATTGTTCGCTACGCGTTTCAATCGATGTTGCCTTAACTTCCAAAACCCGCCTCTTGAAACAATGAAGGACGGTTTTTTCATTTTCTTTTTCAAATTCTTTGTTTTTTACTCGGAAAATATTTAACCCGCTGGGATCCTTCAAAAATCCCATTTTTAGCCCCATGAAAGCCCATAGATCGCCACAGTGAAATCGAATCGTTCCGGGACCCCCGTAAAATGGATTTTACGTCCAAAAATACTTCGAAAACGACACCTAAGCGAAGACGATCCCATAGCTAAAAGCCTTCAAAACCCCTCCAGTAGCCCCATTTTAGCCCCATAGCGCCCCACGGGTATGGGCGATCGGACTGAAAACCTTGTGGGCACAACTAGATGGTAAACCAAGTATTCTGTCAAAATTTCAGAATTTAAAGAAAATTCCTACTGCCAAAAACGGCCCGGAGGGCGGACGGACCTTTCGGATTTAGAATGTAGACCTCTTGAAACTGATAATGTCAAATTTTGAGGCCGATCCGAGTCGTCGACCTCCGTCGCGATTACATAGGGATCCTTCAAAAATCCCATTTTTAGCCACATGAACGCCCTATAGGTAGATCGCCGCAGTGAAATCGCATCGTTCCGGGACCCCCAAAAATTGATTCCACGTCCAAAAATAATTCGAAACCACACCTAACTCGATCCCATAGCTAAAAGCCTTAACAAAAAAAAAAAAAACCCCTCCCGTAGCCCCATATTAGCCCCACGGGTTTGGACGATCGGACTGAAAACCTTGTGGGCACAACTAGATGGTAAACCAAGTATTCTGTCAAAATTTCAGAATTTAAAGAAAATTCATACTGCCCAAAACGGCCCGGACGGCGGACGGACATTTCGGTTTAGGAATCTAGACCTCTTGACACGGATAATGTCAAATTTTGAGGCCGATCCGAGACGCCGACCTCCGTCTCGATTACATAGGTGTATTATTCGAAGAATAATAAACCAAAAGTAGGTATGTATTAAATTATTACCATTTACCAATTCAAAGGTTCCTGTCTGGTAGTCACTGTCTGGCATAACATGGCCGTGACGATAATCGAAGGTGATGGAACATCGAAACGAAGATCGAACATCGAAACATTACCGATAAAAAAGTGCGATTGCGCATGCGCGGATTGGGAGTCAGGTGTAGGTCTAGTCTCTAGTGTATCTGATACGTCTTGATGACGAAAAACATTGTTGGTCCTAATCATGTTTTTTTTTTTTTTTTTTTTTTACGTCTACCTAAGGCGAGGGGTTCAGGAAAAATTTGTGTAATCACGGAAAACATGCAACGTTTTTTATTGGTTACTACTTCTGTTGGTAGTAATAGGCGTTGTTTTGTTGTCATGACAGACATGATCTAAAAGGTCTCCCCATAAGGCTTCTCCAAAGCTGGGTTGATACCCAAAAGAGAAACATCCCTAAATGGTGCTGAGCAGCTCCCACTGCGAATTCGAGAAGAGCAGCGCAGACTGGCGAAGAAATGGAAAAAACTCCCAAGTGGTGGGAAGGGCTCGAGTTTGGGTCCAATCCGCCACTAGGGTTGTTTCCCTTCCGTTAGGGGAGCTCGGTGGAAGCTTTCAAACTTGGGGCCATAATGAGGAATGGATAAGCTGAGATTTAAGAAAAAATCTATATAAGACCTCCAAACTGAAAAGGGGATCAGAGTTTTATATTAATTTACATTATAATATAAATAATATTATTTATGGAAACGTCAAAGTTTGAATAAGCTGTTTGGGTTGAAGTCACACCCCAACTCGGCCTCCCTATTGGTCAACACAGCCCCTCTCCAGTCAACTCAGCCCCCTCATGAGTGGTCATGACGTCAAGACCAACAATTCAAATCGTTCACTGTCCTGGTGAATATCCACATCATGAGGCTTTGTCTAAAAAATGTCCTGCTGCCTTGGAATAAGACCTACCCTCTTGCTCACCAAGGAATCCTGCAATTTGATAGGGGGGGGGGGGGGGGGGAGATAAGTTTCAAAAATAAAATTGTAATTATAAAAAGACGATTTCAGACGAAGTAGTCTAGTCTATTTCCACGATTATTAAAATAACAACTTGTAGACGCGTTTCGGTTTACTAAACCATCATCAGTACAATACAGAATGAGGAAGTTGTGAGAAGTTCCTTATATACAAAAGTGAATGTGCCTTCTTATGGGCGTGGCATTAGAAAGGTGGCAAGAAAAGAGAATGTGAAAGGCAAATAGGTGAAAGGAGAATTCACAGGAAAATATCGATTAGAGGGGAACGCCTAATTACATCCAGGTCATTAACTGATATTCCTACCTAGAAGGCACATTCACTTTTGTATATAAGGAACTTCTCACAACTTCCTCATTCTGTATTGTACTGATGATGGTTTAGTAAACCGAAACGCGTCTACAAGTTATTTTAATAATCGTGGAAATAGACTACTTCGTCTGAAATCGTCTTTTTATAGGATGGATTCCCACTATTTCGCCGCACCTACCGTACGTTAAATTGTAATTACTTAGGTACGTCCAACTCTCCTTCAACGTACAGCAATATATTAGAGGACTTTCGTCCCCACCTTGTCCAGTTTATCCTACTAGTAGGTAAGTAACTAGTTATTTACCTACTTCACAAAGCGGGAGAAAATACGATAATGCGGTTGTTGTTGAAAGCTTTGAAAGTTTGATTTTTCTCGGCTGAAGCACAAATTTGTCAAGTTTTAATATTTAATAAAACTTGACACCTCGAGAACGGCACATTGAGACCCCTAACGTTTAACGTATTTCTTTCTCTAGTCACGGGACGTAGGGTAAGTCGGTTTTACCAAGAGATTTTGACATGTATAAGGCGAGAGGGTCAAGAAAAATGTGTGTACTCAAGGAAAACATGCAACGTTTTTTATTGGTTACTACTTCTGTTGGTAGTAATAGGCTTTGTTTTGTTGTTATGACATAGACATTATCTAAAAGGTGTCCCCATAAGGGAAATTTATGGTTTAATCTGACGTCTGTGATTCGTAAAATGTCGAGATCGGGCATGCAATTCGTGAACAACCAGGTTTCGTGGATGCGGTGGAATGGGATTCACAGGAACGCTTTATTGTTCCCCCAAGCATTTTGTCTAGTGAAATTCACTCGTTCGGATGGAAACGACACTTACCCGTCTATTGAAATGTGAGAAAAAAAGACCTTTGGCTCAAAAGATTATGCTAGCTGCTGTAAAAATCGCAGAAAGATGGTCGCTGCTGTAATTTATTGCGATTATTTAATCGTCCCTCCCAAATTGAACCCTCAACATTTGGGCCCTTCATACTTGGTCTTATCCAACATCACACACTTGCAGTCGCACAGTTTTCCTTTGAGAGTTCCTTGCATAGTGAAACTGTCACAGTGCAACTGACACCACTTGCACTCAGGGTTGCAAATGTGATCCCGGATTTGAATTGCTGCCGCACTTGGAATTTTGGATTCTTGTCTCTCCTCTTCTCTGCGTTGTCGCTTGATCTCCAGCATCTCCTGCGTTATGTTGTCCAACCTGACTTTCAATGGGACTTTCTCATCCGTCGACGCGTATATATTTCTTATCCTTTCCGCTATATTGTTGACTGCTCGGCATCTCTCTTTCAGGTCGTCAATTTCTCCTGGTTTGGGGTTCATTAATAAAATGCCAAGCACCTAAATGAATTAAATGACAGGAATCAGGGAGAGCGATCCCTCATAGGTGACAGTATTTTCGACTTCCCTACCTTGAGATCGTGAATGTTGTTGGGACATAATGCCGTCATAATTTCGACAAATTGCTTCAACAAACCCTCGTCAACCATCTTCTTGTACAGCGCCCTTCGTAATATCTTGAATTCTTTTTTTGTGATTATTTGTTTTGGCTCGCCCGCCCCCAATTTTCTCTCGTTTGCCGAGCATTTGTTACATTTCTCATCGACGAACTCCTTGAAGTCTTCGGGTAACTCTCCCTTGTACAAATCGTCATCGCTATCCTCGGAATTCCTATCGTTATCAAAATACATACCGATGAACCTTATCAATGAAGCAATGAGATTGAGTAAGAACACATGTTGGCCGGTGGTAATAATTCCACTGTATACCGTCACTATCTGTGTATCTCAAGTAAAACATTGAACAGAATCTATTGAGGTTTTAGTTTGGTTTTGTTCCTTATAATCAGGAATTATTATGATGGCAACCATCAAATGCGTTTAGCTTGGATTATTATTTTGGGGAGTCGACAAATTTGTTAACTACAATACATGGTTGTTGTTCCCAAAAGTGAGTGTTATCTCAATATTGTTATCAATTTCAGGTGCCAGCTTTCGAGTCTAAAGACGGCCAGTGCATAACGGAGAGTAATGCCATCGCGTGGTATGGTATGTACTTTGATATTGCAATTAGTACAGTTCCCGTCGCCTGATGCATAAACTTTAACGTCTTGATCTTTATCCAGTTGCTAGCAATGAGCTCAGGGGCAAGACTGATATTGAAAAAGCTCAAGTATTGCAATGGTTGAACTACGCAGATACTGATATTCTCCAAGCTGTGTGCACTTGGGTCTTCCCGTACCTCGGAATCGTCGACTTCAACAAACAGGTTAATTGGACTGTTTTTATCGAACCCCTTCCATACGTTCGACTGTTGTAAGATTTCATTTGGATTATTATTTTCAGGCTGTTACTGGTGCCAAGAGCGATACGGGTAGCATCCTGTCTAACCTCAACAATTTCCTCCTCACCCGAACTTACCTTGTTGGTGAGCAGGTTACGCTTGCCGATATCGTCGTTGCATGCACATTACTCCCGGCGTACCAGACCGTTTTGGACCCCGAGTTCAGGTACGTGCGGTCATGTTGAATCTTGGTTCGTGCTCAGTCAAATTCGATCTTCATTGTGTTCGTCTTTTCAGAAAGTCCTACAGGAACGTCAACAGGTGGTTCACCACAATCGTCAACCAACCCAAGGTTAAGAATGTCTTGGGATCCGTCAAGCTGTGCGAAAAGGAGCCTGAAGTTGCCCCCAAAGGTGGGGACCAAGGAGGCAAAAAAGACAAGAAGAAGGAGAAGGGCGGACAACAACAACAACAACAACAACCTAAAGAACAGAAGCCTAAAGAACCCAAACAGGCCGCCCCTCCCGCCGAAGAATTGGATGAGACTGAACTGGCTCTTGCAGCAGAACCCAAATCAAAGGATCCCTTCGATGCACTCCCTAAAGGGTTAGTTCAAATTTGCCTAAATATATTTCGTCACTGCAAGATCAGTTTAATCGCTCGATTTTAATCATTTCAAAACTGTCCAAAATTCGATGAAATTTTGTTTGCAGAAATTTCAACTTTGATGATTTCAAGAGGTGCTATTCTAATGAAGACACCGACAAATCTATTCCATACTTCTGGGAGAAGTTCGACAAGGAGAACTACTCCATCTGGTTCGGTGAATACAAATACAACGACGAACTGAAGAAAGTATTCATGAGCTGTAACCTTATTACTGGTGCGTCGGCTTCGTATTTATTGACTTGACCGATTTTTAATTTTAACAAAATTCAGCTTCATTTGCGTTGATCTATTTCTGCTACAGGAATGTTCCAAAGATTGGACAAAATGAGGAAGCACGCTTTCGCATCAGTCTGCCTGTTCGGAAACGACGACGACAACACCATCTCCGGCATCTGGGTGTGGCGAGGTCCAGGTCTTGCTTTTGAGGTGAGTCGCCTTTTTCAATGGCTTCTTGTTTGGAACATTGATCCCAATCCATTCTCGTTTTACTGAGTAGAGGCAGTTTTGCTGCGTAGCTCAATAGGACTAGAATAGGCCTAGTGAAGTTGCTGCTTATTACAAATCAGCTTTTGCCCCCTAGATTCAAGTTTCTGCTGATTGAAAATTGGTTTCTGCTCCCTAAAAACAAGTTTCAGGTTTCAATTTGCAACAGACCAATAGTCCGACCAAAAGCTCCAGATACAGCTCCAACCAATAGCTCCAACAGCAACAGACCAATAGCTCCGAGATACAGCGTTTCTGAGTGTACTGTCACAGTACTACTATGCACATAAAGAGGTCATATCCGAATACTCTCAATACAGCCTGGCGTCTATCAATGCACTAAGAGCACCATCCATCTCGTCAAGAGTGGTCCTCATCACTCTGGCGAAACGCAACTGGGCTCCCCTGGAGTGGGTGCTAGGGCATGGAGGTATCTCAGGCACCGAACAAGTTGACACTCTGGCTGTCCTGCTGTTAGGGGATTAGGCATCTTGGACTAGAACTAGGGCGCTCAGGTAGAGTTCAACAAGCCACCAGGCTTCAGTGCTGGGGCACCCTGAAGCTCCCTTCCTGAGCAACCCCTCAACAATCTACAATCTTCAGTACCTACTTCATGAAATTGACCATTCAAAAATCTCCATCATAAGAAGTAAATTTTGACTAAATTACATCCCTCCTCCCACATGTATTTCTCATTTGAACCGGGCGAAATTTAAGGTTGTTTTTGCGGCACCCTTTTGCATACATGGCATTGCAGAGTATTGGGGGTTTCAGATTGCTTGCCACACCGTACCTACATGGCGACAATAAGTTTTCCCTCAGCGATTTACAACACAATTACTTTTTTTTTTTAAATAGTAAGGAATGGACGTGCTCCCGAATTTCGGGTTAAATCATCTGTGCCATGTTGTTTATAGAAGTCAAAAAGGGGAAAATACATAATTTTTTTGACAAAAAGTCTTTCACGTGTCACGTATTCATCTTGACTTGTCGATTCAAAAAGTGCGTGCATGACGTCCGGTTTGACAGCCAGAGTTGCCAACTCAGAAAACCACTTTGCCTTTGATCTTCCCATAAACAATCTCGACATTTTTAGAACTAATTTTAAATAAAAATAAAAAGTTTTTCTGCTAACTTTAACCCACGAATGAAACAAAACAACGGCAGTGGTGTCACGTTTAACCTTCGCTGTGGTTTAACCTCAGAGATCGATCCTTCAGTTTTTAATTTTTTTATGGTGGCCCACTTGGCAACATGGCGAAGTTTTCAACCAATGGGAGCTGATTGCTGGTTTCCACTGAAAATTCTTATTGCTACTTTTCCATAAAGTCTATAAATTTGCACAAACTTGCAATTTGTGTTTTATCCCCATTTCCGGTGTTATTTGGAAGCCTTCTCTCGATAAAAAAAAATCCAGCAACGCGTCCATTCCTTATTGTGGTAGGTACAACTTTATTTTAATGGTAATTATCCTGGACTATTATTGAAAACAGGCTGATTCGAATCTGTTTTCTGCTCCCAGGTCGGAGAAAAACAATTTTCTCGTTAGAGATGTTATTTTGTCTACATTCTGCCTGAGGCTTTCTAACTTGGGGATCCTCATAGGAGTCATTCGCACTAATTGCTATCCCCCATCCTTATCTTACCAATCATGAAAATAACAACCGCTGTCGTTTCCAGTTGAGCCCCGACTGGCAGGTGGATTACGAATCGTATCAGTGGACAAAGCTGGACGCCAACAACCCCCAACACAAAAAGATGGTTGATGACTACCTGGCGTGGACGGGCAAAGATAAAGATGGTCGTGCGTTCAACCAAGGAAAGATTTTCAAGTGATGCGCCAACCTAATCTTATTTAATAAAAACTTATTACGTTAATTATCTCGTTTGATTTCAATCGCTCACCTGTTCTTGGTATACTTTCATGGGATTATGATGAAAATGATGTATTGACTAAACGACTAGCGTGAGATTTTGTGTCTTCCATGAATTGTTTTTCGGTAGCTGAAATAGTCACCTGCGATAACCGTCCGTCCACTTGTTGCCGTGATAACTTGTGTATTTACGTCTAGTCAAGGACGTTGATGATCAGATTCTGAGTTGGTTCCCGGCGATCGATGTGATTTGATTCGTTACATAAGACGGACGAATTGTTGGAGCTTGTCATCTGGAAAATGAGTTGAGCAGGGTGAATATAATCTTTTAATTATAACTAAGTGTAATGTCCACGGAAATTGTGTGACACCGTAGATGTGTCAAAGTTAACGGTTGGAGTTGATCGTTTCAGAAATTCTAGTAGGTAACTTAACGTGACGGCTGAATGTTTGAAAAACGATTTTGATTAAACGCTGGATGGATGCGTATTTTGTAATTATCGACAATATTTTATTTCATCTTTCATAACACCGTCCGCAAAAAAAGGGAGATAAGCCAGGAATTTTTGCCTGGTCATCGCTGTGTAGTTGGCTGGAACGTTCCGCTCTTCGACAAAATACGTACGATTCAGTTCGGAGCGGTGGTTCTATTTATAGTTTTCTCAAACATCATTTCAAAACCTTCCTTTTAGGCTCTCGACTCTTTTCATTCCGCCTCCGTTCGCCAACACGACCGATTCATGAGTTGGTTCCGTGAATCGGCTAAGGATTTCGTACGACATTCATCATGGGAGATTTCAAACAATTTTTCAAAGACGCCGCCATTCAAGTTGGATCAGGCGGAGCTGCCGGTAAGACTTATGAAGTATGAGAATACACTTGGGCGTTGGTTCGAAAATATTGCAACATATATCGCTGCTCTAATGGGGAGTTGGTTGCTTTAGTGTATATTTTGTGTCGTCTTTGTTGCATTTGGCCATTTGGCATCGTCAATTTTTTGAAAGAGTTAGTCTGAAGGAACAACCCAAGAAGTGAAGCAACCAACAGTATTTCATAATTTAGAATAATATTGTATACATACAATATTATTCTAAATTATGCACATGTGCATACTATTTATTTTTTATTATTTATTTCGTCTTGTCCTCTCTCCATAATAAAGTTCACATCTATTCTATAGGTTTCGTGGAAGTATGCATCATGCACCCCTTAGACGTCGTGAAAACTAGATTACAACTCCAAACCCACGTACAGAAAGCTAATCAACAATACTACAATGGGATCGTCGACTGTCTTGTTAAAATGCGTCGGCACGAAGGAGTTTATTCATTCTGGAAAGGGATTGTGCCTCCTATCATAGCTGAAACGCCCAAAAGAGCTGTAAAAGTAAGAATCTTGCATTTTGAGCTATCTCGACAAATGGAGCGTTTGTATTTCGCTGTTGGTCGACAAATAATTAAATTCTGTAATTATATTTGTTTTAGTTCGTTTCCTTTGAGCAGTACAAGAAGTTGTTCATGATTGGTTCCTCTTCGCCTACTCCCGTGGTACAGTGACCATTTTTTCCTCTTTTGGTTTATGATTCTTGGAATAATACACCTATGTAATCGCGACGGAGGTCGAAAATTCTGATCGGCCTCAAAATTGGACAGTACCCGTTTCAAGATGTCCAAGTTCCAAAAACGAAATGTCCGTCCGCCGTTCGAGCCGTTGTGGGTAGTAGGAATTTTCTGAAATATCTGAAATTCTGACAAAATACTAGGTTTACCATCTAGTTGTGCCCGCAAGGTTTTCAGTTCGGTTGCCCCAACCCGTGGGGCGCCAAGGGGCTAAAATGGGGCTACGGGAGTGTTTTTGAAGGGTTTCGTCTGTGGGGTCCTGTGGGGTGTCGTTGTCGAAGTATTTTTGGACGTAGAATTCATTTTTGGGGGTCCCAGAACAATCCGATTTCACTGTGGGGACCTATGGGGCTACATGGCCTTCTTGAAGGATCCCAGGAGATCAAATAAGTGTCGTTTTCCGAGTAATTTTGTATGAATAATCCATGCACCGCATAGGTAGCCCCACATTTGTCCAAATAATGTACAGAATTTTTATTTTATTTTTATATTTTTTCAAAAATATTTTCCTAATGACAAGAACATTATAACAAAGTTATAACAAAGAATAATAAACCCTTGTGTAAAATCTGCAGCGTTTTTTGTTGTATTTTCTGCTGGTTCTTGAAGGCTTTTAATGATTTAGGTATCTGTATTACCTACTTGAAATAATTTCATAGAGAGACAATTATTGTCTTTAAACTTGACCAAATCACGAGGTTTATTGAGAATGGGCTGCGTAAAACGTGGAATGGTCACAATTTGAGGTTTAGCCGCACATCTTACCGAACATTTGAAGCGTAATTTAGTCAAAATCGGTTGAATGTTCAAAGAGAAAATTCAGAAAAACAAAAAATTCTGCCGTTTTCCTGCAGAGTCCTGATCTTTGCTGTGATGTGGACTGGAGGAAATGCCATTGGAAACCGAGAAGGGTTGCCCAGGTTGTCTGTTGGAGATGTCTTCATGGGACTACGATCAATGGAGTTGTCTGAGTCTCATCAAGGGCAATTGTACCAGAAGTCTGAATACTGCGTCCTGCTAGAACCGTTGAAAAATGAATCACTGGTTCCCATGGTTTAGCCCCAGAGACATGGAGGAATAGAGAGGAGAGTTCACTAAATAGGACCTCATGTGCCGTAGTCGACGGTGGCGCTATCCCTACGGAACGTAGTGAACTACACATAGTACCTTCAAACCCGACTAGAGTGAGCCACTAGCCCTTCTTACGAAGGAAAGCCCTAAATACCTCACTCTATTCCTCCATGCCCCAGAGAGAGCTGCCATGGGTTCCAGTAATTGTCCAGAAGGCTCTGGGTTCTTCTTATCCTAGCTGGCAAACACAGAAAAACATGCGGAATTCCTGGGAGTTACTTACCGAGATTGTCAGTCATCTTAGGTTCAGCCCTGAGAAACTAGTCCAGGCAAATTAGTGCTCTACCCCTAAAAATTGCTCGAGAGCCATAGGGCTGAACCGATTTCGATGAAATTTCTACCAGATCATCTATTGACCAATAGGAGGCAATCTTCTAAGAAATTTGAATATCCTTGAATAGTAACTCGGCATTCGGTTTGATTCTGGTCAGGTAGCGCATAAGCGCTAGTTGATGTGCTGGCCAGACCTTATCTTCTTCTGAGTGGTTGCTTGGAATCGCACATTATTAGGAGCTCGGTTGAGAGAGGCACATCTTTCAAGGGGTAGTTCTGTGTGTCATGATCCCCAGCACAAAATCCGCATCTATGTGCTCCATGGTTTTGCCAGGCCCACTCTCAATAACCTGTGTGAAAAAGTGGTCCTTTCTCTTCAAAAAGGTTAACTTGGAAACGTTTTTCAGATTTATTCCTTAGCAGGCGCTTTCGCGGGGCTCAACGAAGCCTTGTTTGTCAACCCATTTGAGGTGGTTAAAGTCTCCTTACAATCCGACCAAGCCAAACGTGCACCAAGTACATGGGGTACCACAAGAAACATCATTTTCACCGAGGTTGTTGGTCTTGGCGGTATTTAGAATTTATTTTTGAAACTGCCCTTGATTTTCACCTGAAATACTCGCTAAGCTGTTTCCATCCGTAATCATAACGCAACCATCAATTTTCAGGGCGTTATAGGACTCTACAAAGGGGTTTCCGCCACAATATACCGAAACATGGTTTTCAACGGGATATATTTTGGAGTCTACCATTCATTGAAGCATCGTGTGTCATCATCCACAAAGGTGAGTACCTACTGGGTTAAGAATGTGTACTTTAAACTTGATTGATTTCTATTTGTCGATATTGATTGAAATGAATTCGTCCTTATTTAGGATCCCAGGGTTGAACTACTTGGAAAATTAGGACTGGGTTTCACTTCAGGAGTTCTGGGCTCATGTGCTAATATTCCCTTCGATGTGGCCAAAAGTCGGATCCAAGGGCCTCAGCCGGAAAAAGGTGTCATAAAATACAAGTCTACTGGACAAACCATGTTCCTGATATTGAATGAAGAAGGGTACGTATGGTTATCATCTTGAACATCCCTAACCATCCGGTTGTCCTAACAGTCCGGTTGTATTTCGTCTAAAGAATTTTTCTATTTCTATGTCCTAGTATTTGGATTGGTAGGACTAATTTTCGGTTATCTGGCCGCTCAGCCCTCACACGACAATCCCATTCCTTCTGCGTGTCGGTTCTGATTTTATTATGTCTGTAGCGTCAAGGTTTAATTCCTTCCGCATGCAGGCGGCAGTATTTCTCGAGTGGAGTGATTATCCTTCGCCAGAGGGATATTTAAGGCTGGGAGGGATGGTGGGATTTGTCTGGTGAAACATCGAAAAAACGTAGGGATAACATTAAATTTTAATGATAGGTTTAGGAGAAAAATGGTCAGGGTGGGATAATTGAGGTGGCGGAGGGAGAAATGAGGGAAATTTATGGATGTTTCAAGAGCAAGGTTAGGAATTGCTTGAGTAGTTTCGTGCGCTAACTAAATGAAGGCAAAAATGCAATGAGGCAAACTAAACTAAATTGCACATTCCCCGCTGTTATCTGTTTCGTTGTTACATATTCAAAGGTGCAGTGACATTGCAACTGCTATCCACTCAGCAGGAATATGTAGAGTTGAGAAGACACTCGAACCAATTCATTGAGTTAGCGGCAAGATAATCAAAAGGGCCTGTAGATGCTGATGCAGCTGGATAACGGGGCAGTACCTTTGGTTTTGAGAAAACGCACTTGATAAGTATTGAAAAATCAGGGATGGAGTAAAAACGTGTTTATCTACTAGTCCACATAAGTTTCATTCTCAAGGTATCCTCTCAGACTGTCAGAAGTAGGCGTTCTTAGATTTGAGGTTATAATTGAAAGTACGAGATTGCAGAGCAGTTTTAGGTTTGTTCCAGGTTTGACGGAATGTTAACAGAAATCGCCGGAGACATGCGCAGTTTAGAAACTGCTGTTCCAGGTCGATCGTAGGTTGGACGGAAACCGACTACTCGAGTATGTGCGGTCGGGTTCTGTCGACAGCTGTCCAACTTCTGTCGACAGACGCAGTCAGACCTGGAACAGACCTTTTGGCTGTTCAGAACAGTTCAGCGCATGTGCATGAGAGCCTTTTGCGAGGGTTGTCAGTGGGGGTACCTTATCTTCCAGGATTCAAGCTCTGATGCTCTGCGAACAGAGCATAAACATAACAGCAACCCACTAGTTTCAAAAGTATCTACGATGAACATAACAATATTCTTATTAAGTATAATAAATTATTATACCTACTTAGTATAATAATTTATTATATTATTAATATTATGACATAATAATAATAATATTATTATTATTAATATATGATTATTATTAATAATCATTGAATGGCTCCCTGCAATAAGGTTGTATCTACCAAAAAAGGCGTAACTGCGTTTTCGGGGTAAGAAGGTCGTTTCCCATTTGAGACCTTTTCCCATTTTGGGGTAAGAGGGATTTTCGATTTGTTGTATTAGCAGACCCGAAACACCCCATCAAAGGGAAGGGGTGTCAGAGGAGCAACTCGCTAAATCCCCACGATTCTGTGCAATAAGGGTGTATCTGTGTGTACACCCTTATTGCTCGTTTAATGGCAAATGACAAACGGCAAACTCCCTCCAACTGCAATATCGTCATTTTGATGTCATTGAGTTTGAGACTGTTTGATTTTGGTAACCTTGTTGATATATTGGGGAGTGTGGTTTAAATGTAATTTTAAACCGCAATAGAGTAACTCTATTGAACTGTTCAAACCAAAAAACAGATCTGACCGCTACAACTCGAAAAGTGCAATAAGGGTGTAACTACAATGTAGCATGGCATGCAGATATACCGTTATTGGTCGGAAAATTGAGGATTTTATGCTCTTTAACCGAGGAAAAATCCGTTGTTGAACTCCAAAGCACATCAGATGTTTGTTTTGCACTCCATGAGAGCATTCACATTGAAAAAAGTTGAAAGAAACGATAGATTCATACGTTTTTGTAACAAAATAAAAATTGACCATTTTCTTTTCGCTATCCTAAAAAATTTGTCCGATTGCGTTTACGCCCTTATTGTGGGGAGCCATTAAATTATGTTCTTAAATTACGTTCTTCCTCACCTCAGATTTCACTAACAGTTACATACATACTTACTTGTCATGTGTCTGGTCTGCAGGTGGCGAGCTCTCTACAAAGGACTAGTTCCCAAAGTGATGCGGTTAGGCCCTGGAGGAGGAATCATGTTGGTAGTCTATGAACATGTACATGCTTACTTGACTGAGATATTCGGCAATTGAAATATAAATGCTAATACCTACCCCTTATACGACGATTTTCATTTCTCGCTAGCTACTTCCATGCAGTAAATTATAATCAATTTTAATTAGGTACTCAACTACTTTTATTTTAATTACTATTAATCATCTTTTTCAATTCAGTATTCACCAGTTAGGATGTACCCTGATATAGTACATCCAAATACCAGCGTAGTTATAACTCTGTTTTAATGTGTCATAATATTTTTTATTGTGCCCCTTGGGTATATTGTAAGAAATTTTGAAAGTTTTGTATATATTTTGCAAAGAAAAGAAACTTATTTTGTATTGACCTGTTGTGTATGTGCCTGAAAGAATTTTCATGGGAAAACTAAGATTGATGAATATATACCAACCTGCATAATATATTTTTTGTATTAAAAATTGTTCGCTTATCCCAGAATTCCTTTTGGTTTATTATTCTTGGAATAATACACCTATGTTTTCGCGACGGAGGTCGACGAATCCGATCGGCCTCAAAATTTGACATTGCCCGTTTCAAAAGGTCTACGTTAAAAATCCGAATGTCCGTCCGCCGTCCGGGCCGTAGGATTTTTTTTAAATCTGGAATTTTGACAAAGTACTTGGTTCACCATCTAGTTACCTACCGTCCTACCTGTAGACCCTACAGAGACGTCTCCAAAGTTTGTCTAGAAGCCTTCCAGGCAGGTTCAACTAAAGGACTGAAACACGAAACTCGAGTATTTTGCAAACACTCACTGAGTAAAAACGAAATTTTGTATTACTAAAATATTTAATAGGATTCCTACTAGCCCAACGGCCTGGACTTTGGTCTGAGATTTAAATTTTGGAATCATCCCAATGTGATGATGTCATCATGAAATTTGTAACAACAAATTTTGAGGCCAATTATAATTATGCACCAAAATATGCGAAGTGAATTAATCAAAAGTAGGCGAATTTTCATTCATAGTAATTTTACTTACTTCCAGTTTGCTTCGTTCTTACGTCACAAATGATGACGAAGTCGGATGACTGAGCCGAGCAAACCTTGTCAATATTAGATCTTGCAGGATAAGAACTCATCATGTCCGCAGCAACCAATAACAAATTCCCTTTGCGGGGAATTTTCTCGGTGAATGTTGCACTCTTCGTAATGAAGTCGCCCACCGCGGGGAAATCTTATTACTACTGTGGGGAATTTATAATATTGTGGCAATTCTGCCGAAGTTCCCTTCTTTTCTAGCTTGTCACTAATCTGGCTCTCGCATTTTTTGAGTTTACTTTTTTCCTGCACTGTTGTTGTCGGTTGTGAAATACGAGATGTTTCGAATATACGTGAAGTCATGAATTCGGAGTGTTCAATGTTCATTCCTCTGTGTGGTTATACGATGTTTAATGGAAATCGGTTATTTTGACTTTGCGTGCAGGGTCGAATACGTCATTGTACTTGAGAATCAAGTGTCACGTCGGGTTCCGAATCCTTCTTCAGAGTGTTTCGAGGTCTTTTACTCGCTTGCAAGTCCGGAGGCCCCTCTGTCGTCACTGAACAAGGTCTTATCGCTGGGACCAGCCCAACAGAGGTTTCACGAACGGTAACCCAATTCTTACTGTAGTCTGAATGCAGCTCAAATGTCGTCATAGTCCCACTGCTATTGACTTGGAAAAGTGTGCTCCGAAGATGGTCATCAATTCGCACTTCGGGAACCACCGGAAGATTTCATGAAGGGCATGGTGGCATGAGAATGCCAACCACCCTAAGGCTTCATGGTTTCAGCTGACACTGATTATATCCCTGTGAGTGTTGATTTACTCCCGGAAACGGCGACTGATGAGAAGGACAAGATGACAAACATCGTGACTAAAAAGTGGGAATTGTTCCCCGGACGGAACAAATTCTGCTGCGATGGTCGGATCATGATGGCACCCCAGACAAGTGTTTTTTTCGTCACTGTCGGACTCATTGTCGGTACCTGTGGCCTGTTTTTCGTCTTCGAGTGAGTATTCATATATCCTTCATTACATAACTTACCGGGTTCACTGCCGAGGTCCACTTACCTGCGTCTCAACTTTTTTTTTTATCTCGCACGTCACCTAATCTGACCATCGCTGCGATACTGGTGTCAATGAAAAATAAACGCTAATCAGATAGGAGGTAGCATCACGTATACATCACTATCCTGGCACAGCAGGGTGGGCGGACAACGTCCGACGGAAATCCGGAGTTTAATGAGCGGTGCCCGCAACTTTGCGACGTGTAGCAACTTTACAAGTACGAAATCGATTAGCAATGACCTCAGGTGGCCACGCATTCAGAATCTGTAGCCCTTCTCTCCTATCTTGTCACCAGCCACATGTCGATCAATGAATTGTCTCTAAACTATCGAATAATCAAAAACCTCTGTTACTGAAGGTAACACTTGAGAGCACAGATGCTGAAAGTGACGTGTTAGCGTTTGAAAAAAATGCAAAACCAGTTCGTTAACAGGTTTTACGCAATAAGTAGGTAGGTGGTCTCAGGGCTTGATCTGAAATTCACAGCGGTTGTGCAGACTCCTTTCCTTATTGCGAGGCAGTATTGATGCACATCACAGGGCAAAAAAAAAAAAAAAACAACAAAAAAACCAAGCGTTCGGAAGATAATATCTTTATTTTTTCATATTATGAGAGTTCTCTTTCATGTTGGTTTATTATTCTTGGAATATAACACCATTGTAATCTTGACGGAGGTCGAAAATTCAGATCGGTCTGAAAATTCGACGTTATCTGTTTCAAGATGTCTAGAATTCTAATACGAAATGTCCGTCCGCCGTCCGAGCCGTTTTGGGCAGTAGGAATTGTTGTTTCACTGCGGAAGCATTGTTTTCCTTGCCACAGCAATAACTCAATTTTGATCGGATTTCAATCAAATTTTCAGGAATTGTGTGGGTAGGTATAGCCCTACATGGTCCCATATCAGTTTCATCACGATTGAATCAGCGGTACGCTCAGCGCATGCGCGAACGTAATTTCCTTGCCACAGAAATCTGAAAATTTGACAAAATACTAGGTTTACCATCTTCCGTGGTTTTGAGCCTCTGAGGTATGGTTTGTGTGGTTTTATTGGGCTGAATCGATTGAGTCCAACCACAACCGCAAGTCGCAACGATACGTAATGTTTTATGTATTAGCCCTAGAAGTATTTAGGTATGCCTTTTTTCCCCGTGTTTTTTCCTATAACACAACCAACAGCTGACTCTGGCTCCAACTGCATGACAAAATGTTTCATTGCTATTTAATACGATTCTAACGTCAAAATTTGATGGCGTTGAACTTTGAGTTGCACCAGTAGTCGAGTACGGCCATGTTTAGATATCGTAGGTTTTACAACGGTTCTATAATATTATTAAGTTTTTTGTTGGGGTGCTGAATCCGAATCTGAAGTTTGCCAACTCAAAAAAGGACGGCTTCACCTCGCAAATAGAAAAAACCTCGAAATGTTCTACCTTTTTGAAAAAGGTAGAACATTTCGAGGCTTTTTCGGTTTTTTGCTTATATCTCGAAAACTAAGAGTAGTTCGTGGAAACACACTATTAAATAGCATTTTGTAGGAAATGACGTCTTCTTCAATTTGGCAAATTTTCCCAAATTGAAGAAGACGTCATTTCCTACAAAATGCTTATGTTAAAGTTGAAGATAGTACCAATAGTAAGGCAGCTAGAGCCCGCTGAAAAGTGGCCAATTTTACTTATACGGTGGTGTTGAAATATCAATTTCTATTACTTAAACCAATTGAAGAGTCCAGGGGAAAAACCCCGTCATCGACATTTTGGGGTGAATCAGGTACGAAGTGGTTTCTAAAGGATTTTGAGGCGTAGAATCCGACGAAGCCCTTGGTTTTGGAGAATTACCCCATCATCTCAGCGAAATATTGGGTTGAATATTAGCAGTACTGGGGAAAAACCCCGTCATCGACAGCGCGTGCAGGGAAGAACCCCGTCATTGCAGTTTAAAAGGCCACAACCAACGCTGCGGCGTGCGCCCCTCCTTATCTCATCATCTTGTGTGTTGCCGTTTTGGGCAGTAGGAATTCTTTTTTAAATCTGAAATTTTGATAAAATACTCGGTTTACCATCTAGTTGTGCCGGTTTACCATCTAGGTTTTCAGTCCGATCGCCCAAACCCGTGGGGCGCTATGGGGCTATGAGAGGGGGTTTTTGAAGGCTTTTAGCTATGGGGTCGAGTTAGGTGTCGTTTTCGAAGTCCCGGAACGATCCGATTTCACTGTGGCGATCAATAGGGCTTTCATGGGGCTAAAAATGGGATTTTTGAAGGATCCCAGGAGGTTAAATATTTTTCGAGTAAAAAAAAATGTTGAAAAATTTTGTTTGAAAAAAGAAAATCCAAAAAACATTTTTTTCCCAAAATTTTTTCCATTGACACAGAAATAATTTTTGCACAAGTAACCTATATCAATATCAAAGAATAATAAACCCTTGAGTAAAATTTTCAGCGTTTTTGAATCGTAGTTTTCGTTCGTAAAAACCTTTTTTTTTTTTTTTTGGTAAATTTTTTTTAAAACCTAATACACAGTGTACAAATTGTACAAAGCAATTTTTTTTTTGGTATTTTGTGGATATTAACATACGTTTTGCATTCTTCAAAATACTTTATTCTCTCCATTGTTTGGTTTAGGAGTAAAAGAGGGTTAAAATTCGCATTATAAGTTTAGAATTATGTATAAAATAACATTTAATAGTTTGAAAAATGGTTATTCGGGAAACATATTGTGAATCTGCATAGTTGATGGTTCAAATAAAACATTTTTTGTATTTTTAAAATCGGTTTTGAAGTTTCTGTTAGTTGGTAAACTTTAAAATTCATTTTTCTCAAAATCAGCTTTGTATCAATGACGGGGTTTTTCCCCTGGACTCTTCAATTTTCCTAATCATTTTCAAACTCTCAATGCCACTTGAATAGCTCGTATCTCCAAAAGCATTCAAGCGATTTGCCTCATCCGATTCAGTGCAGGAAATCCCATTTGGAACTATTTTTCATAATGCTTATTTCGAGCACTCGGCTGAAACGCAGAATTTTGAAGTAGCAAATGGACATAAATGTGTTGGAAGTTTTGAAAGTCGACTGTATAGGTTTAATAGCGCCCAAGTAGATTTTTCCAACTTTGGAGATTCAAAAAAACTCTTTGACAAAAGGTTTTGCTCCATCCCCGCACTCAGGAACTATAGATGGAAGTTATTTTAGATAGAACTTTACTTCAGACCTTTCTTTTTCGTCGAGAACGTCAAAACAGCTGAACTTGACTTACGCAGCTGTTACCCCCATCCCTTAAGGAGCTGAACACTTTCCAACGCCCCTTATCATGGAAAGAATGGAGCCCAAAACTAGTTCGTTAAATAACAAAAATAAATGAAAAGAGCAATACTTCGAAAGGAATGTTCTATTTTAATGATTTTGGATGAACGATGAAAACAGATATTTATTGCACCAAATCAAGAGACCATGGTAGGTAAGGTTTTTTTTTACTGCTACATTATTAACTACTGCGAAATTAGTTTTGAAAAAGAAGATGCACCAACCAGTAGTTTCCTGACCTCAGGTTCTATGCCAGTGATTGGAATTGGATGAAGACGCAAGATGTCGAGTCGATTACTTTTATTTTATTTTTTGGTGATTGGATCTGTCCCACGCTGAACCCCCACGACGTGGTAGCAAGAGGGGAAGGTGATCAAAAGCTGTTTGACGAGACTCCAAACTGCAGGGTAGAGGTGAGAAACGTGAGCTTGAAGCCAAAATTCGGTGAGCCTACCACCATCCTGGATGCTGGCTTTCAGCGTCTCATTCGTTGCTAGTACCGTCAGTTCTTCCTGCTGGTTTTATATTACAGTAGATGAGGCTGAATGTTTTTATACCGTTTATCCTGACTTCTGAGCTGGCAATCATAGTTCATTACCTCATAGTCCAATACTGCTCATTAACTCATCTGTCAATAGCTCAATTACTCAATCTCTCATCGTTCAATAACTGCTATACCTACCTCATTGATAAACGACTTTGAAGAGCCAGACGAATTTGAGTGAAAATGTTGGGAGGTCACATTTTTCTGGATAAATTGAGCTCTAACAAAAAATCCTGACGTGAAGGCGAAAATCTGACGCCGAATTCATGTTCAGCACACCTGAAAACGTGTAATGGAATTCGCAGATCTTCCGAGCGCGTGGTGCCCTTTTTTGTTGCCTTGTGTAATCCAGCTCTCCCGTTTATGGTTCTAGGCCCATCCGGGCAGACCCGCGTAAACAAAGACTTGACGCTAAACAATGGCCTGCTATCTCTGTCCGGTAATAACATGTGAGCTGGTTACTTGCTGGACGGCGTTATTTTTTTTAGGTCAAGCTCTCGAGCGTGAATAGCAATTCAATTGGCGCTATGGGCATCATTTGACACAGATAAGGCGACAATGTATCACGAGCGAGGGATGTCAATGAAAGGGACTCCCTCGAGATGAGTTCGCGATTGAGATAACCCTTATCTTCAGGTTCACGAGGTGTACCTGACGTCACGTAAATAACTTTGACGTCGCTCGTGAAAAGCGTGTAACACGATACCTCCCATGTGTCTCATTTTTAGAAAACTCGTCACGAACCAACAACCAACCCGCTATTGTGGGAAACCGCATCATTCATTGACTTTTTTCATTTATTCCAGTTGCCCGTTCCTTGCCATGAGGATATCACCGCTGTTCCCCGTCGTCGGAGCGATTCTTTTTATATTCGTCATGTCGTCACTGCTCCGGACGAGTTTCTCAGATCCGGGTGTCATTCCCAGGGCCACACCTGACGAAGCAGCCTATATAGAAAAACAAATAGGTGGGAATGCTTTCCTTCATCGCATGGTTAATAAATGAACGGGTCCCTCTAATAACGTTCCATCCAACTGCCCATTGAACTGTCCAAATACGTTTTTACGCTGAAAACGGCATTTCGAAAAATTTGTTGGATGGAACGTTTCTAAAGGAACCCCCTTCAAATATTGACCAGTCTACTACAATTTAAGCAGGTTCTTTCTGATGGAGGTTGGGAATGTATAATTCTATTATTTGTTACCTTTAGTGTACAGTAGAGTAGAGTATCGAACGGGAGGGTCCGATTCCCCCTGATTCTCAGCATCTCCAACCAGTGCCAAAATGTCGACGAATTGTTTCATCCTGTCCCTCTGAATTTTCCGAGTTGTTAATAATTAACAACTAAGAAAATTCAGAGGGACAGGATGAAAGAGGATTAAACAATTCGTGGACATTATTCTCCTTAGTCCGTATTCTTCTTCCGTCCAGTATTCTTAGTTCCGATTTGGCTTGAAAGGTGGAGAGTCCTATTGAAGAAAACCATCCCAGCGTTCCGTAAGCGGAAAGTGACTGGAAGAATGAGTGAAGTGACCGTGAAACTCCGACTTCAAAGGCAAAAAAATTTTTTGCCTTTGAAGTCGGAGTTTCACGGTCACTTAAAAATTTTATACAGTCATACAATTATACAATCATTAAATGATTTAATCATTTAATGATTGTATAATTGAGAATTATTAAAATAAAAAAATAATAATGATAGAATAAAATATTAAAAAATAATAACATTTATTAAAATCCAGAACTAATTAACTCCGAAAACTCCAGAACCAAGAAACTCCGACTTCAAAAGCAAAAAAATTATTTCACAAAACCCTGCCTCACTGGCCATAATAACACGGTTTTCCCGTGAACAAATTGGGGTTTGCTCTATATTTGTTCCACAACATCTTGCCAATTAATTTTTTATTGATTTTCGTACTCACATTATGTGGTTTACATCCTAAGGAACTCAAAAAGCCAAAGAAATGGAATTTTACGAGTATTTGGACTGATATTATTTCGTTTTTAGATGGAAAATTGCAATTCTGAAAAGTGAAAAAGCTGAGTTAATACGTTTTTCGCCTGTACTCCTGCATTTTTATCATTATTATTTTTTATTCCCACTAGTCTCTAATCATGTGAAATTTCAAAGTTTTCGGTCAGATACCAGATGGAAATAAAGCACCCGAGCGGGATATTGCTTGAAGCGTCAAGGTAGGGCCCGCCTTTGGGAAGGGAAATTCGGGGTCCCTGCAGTCCTACCTGAAGTGTCAGGGTTTTCTGTAGTTCTCTCGAATTCCTTGAAAATCCCTTGTTTCATTTCATTTTCAATCACAATTGTATTAAACCTCAAATTGCTCCTTTAAACTACGGATAACTGGCGGAATAGTCTCCACCCTGCCTTAGTTCCTACTTGTCTCTTCACGAACAGTTTTTATTGCATTTTTTACATTCCTTAACCATTTCACAACCAACGAACTGAAAACGAAAAACCTGGTGTAGATAAGTGGGAGAAAACAGTTGGAGGTGAGTGGCCATTTTGTTTTGATAGCACGAGTAGCACAGCTGATACTTTAATTACATACTTACGACCAATTTTCTCGACTCTATCACATTTAAAATGTTAACGTGTGCCCAACCTTGAAGACCCATTTTGTACACTTCACTGTTTTTATCTTCTCTGAATGTGTTAAAATGGATCTTGGAGAAGTTGGTGTTAACAAATGAATAAAGTCCTATCCCAACGCATTCATTTTAAATGTTTTCTGTGCCTTCAGAAGGTCTTTCCTGATTGGATCTGTTTTTCTTTTCGAAAAGCCTTCCCAGCCCGCCAGTTGAGAACCGCTGTTATTTAGTTGTCTCGGTTGGCCATTTGTTTGACGCAGATTTAAAAATGAGGATTTTCCAAGAACTAACAGCTTTTGTCGTTACGTACTAATTGGGCTGTTCACCATATTTGATATTCCAGATAGAGCAGTCAAGCAATAACCTAAATAAGGCTCTAATTATTTCTAGAATTAAGTATTTATTTTTGTAGTCTTTGAATTACGAATTCAATGACGCTGAATTCGAACTTCAACAGACAAAAAAGATGATTTTTAACATAATCTAAAACTTTATTTGTTGTTTCAGAAGTACCTAACAGTACTAATTCTCCCACGTATAGGCCTCCACCTAGGACTAAAGAAATTACCGTTAAAGGACAAACTGTGAAGCTGAAGTATTGCTTTACGTGCAAGATATTCAGGCCACCCAGAGCGTCTCATTGCAGTTTATGTGACAACTGTGTTGGTATGTTAATTAGATTTTTGATTTGTTCGTAAGATTTTCAGTAACTGAAAATCTTGGAGAATTATATTAGAAGACTCTAATATTCAAATTGAATTAATGTTAATTAACTTTTAAAAAGTAAATGTTCTTTTTTCAGAGCGATTTGATCACCACTGCCCTTGGGTCGG
This sequence comes from Pilophorus perplexus, assembly GCA_955831195.1. Classification (NCBI taxonomy): domain Eukaryota; kingdom Metazoa; phylum Arthropoda; class Insecta; order Hemiptera; family Miridae; genus Pilophorus; species Pilophorus perplexus. The sequence goes on from OY037012.1 coordinate 8,661,743, forward strand.
TAATTGCGTTGGCAAGCGGAATTACCGGTATTTTTACATGTTCATCGTGTCACTTGCGTTCCTATGCGTTTTCATTCTGGCCGGAGCCGTCACGCACCTCATACTTTGTGAGTATTTCACCTCGTTTTGTATCCCTCACCTTTGACCATCTTCTTAGAATGCCTTTCGTGTTGATTTTTTGTTATAGTGTGTAATGATGAACGACCGTTTTTCGAGGCTGTGAAAGAGTCACCAGCCAGTGTTATAGTAGCCCTGATCTGTTTCTTCAGTGTGTGGAGTGTGCTTGGTCTTGCAGGGTTCCATACCTACCTAACAACATCAAATCAAACCACGAACGAAGATGTAATTATCCTAAATAACAAATATTTTTGTTACCTAGGCGTTATTTTCAAATGTGGCGAATGACTTGTGGTGTTTTCTATCGTGTTGGTTGAATTGCTGTCGTAAATTGAAAACGTTGGGGAATCCGATGCGACCCACTTGTCACCTTGTCAGCAGTGACAAACGAGAATACAGAAATGATGTGTACACTATGATTATTCTATCATCTCTAACATATTTGCTTTTGTTTTTTCTCCAGATCAAAGGTTCTTTCTCTTCGAAAAGAGGTCAAGCCAGTTTCAATCCCTACAGCAGAGGGAACATCTGCTCAAACTGTTGTCATATCCTGTGTGGTCCATCTCCCCCAAGTTTGATTGGTGAGAACTTTCATAATGTGGTTGTTTGCCGACGGTGCAGAGGTCTAATCAAATGAGGTGGTTAGGGAGAGAAAACAACTCCTCTGCTGATGAGAGTACTAAATTGTTACTGTGGAACATGTTTTAGCCGTGACCTAACTGCCCAAAAACGTTAGTCGAGGAGGGAGACGCGTGAGTGTCACGTTTATATATTACGAAATACATGAATATACGTTAGGCCACTAGTTCGGCATCCTCTTTTGTGTTAACGTTAGGCCACTAGTGCAGCGGCCTCACCTGTCGTACGTTAGGCCACTAGTTCGGCGTCCTCACTGTCCTACCATTAGGCCACTAGTTCGGCGTCCTTACCTGTCATACGTTAGGCCACTTGTTCGGCATCCTCACTTGTCTTACCGTTAAGCCATTATCAAGTTCAATTGTTTTTTCGAATAAACAATTTAGTACTCTCATCAGTAGAGTACAGATGTCGTTTCTCTCCCTAACCACCTCATTAGAACCTTCATAGTATCTCCTTGTGTATCACAAAGCAGGATGTTTTCATCGACTTATGTTTCAGATCGGCGAGGTTTGGTGACTCCTGAGTACATGGCCGAGCGTCAAAGTTGGGATAACCGACCTCAGGACAGCTCTGTGGTGGCGAATAATCGAACTTACGGTGCCCTACCTCCGCTGCAGGTATTTTGCAAATCTTCCTGCGTCAGTTGCAGATGTCGGTGTTGATCTCCCGTTCCTGTCTTAATAAATTGGAATCATTGTCGAATCCCTGTTTCAATTTTATCATAGTGGTTATGTTAATTTAGAAGATATTTTGATAGACTACTGTGAATGTTATTTACTTTCTGGATTTGGGATAATTTGAGTTGTATTTTCTAATAGGCCAATGGAGTGAACGGACAGCTTCGAGGAGGCGCCGGCGAAATTCCTGACAATATCCCACCGGCGCCCCAACAGTCGGCGCAGTCCTGCCAATCGGCGGCCCCGATCACTCAGGCTGTGCTCTGCCAACCCACCTCGTCCCCTCCCCAAGGTACGTATCCCAGCCCTCAGTACATCATCCCCCCTCCGCACTATTACGCCAGCCTCCCCTTACGACATGCCCGCCATCATCAGCGCGTTGACCGCACTCTTCCGCGGACCAAGGAACAAGCCTATCTCATGCACGAACGTTACACTCGGAGGCTTAGCCCTCCGGTCAACTTCTACCATTATCATGGCTACGCCACGACTCAATTCGGCCACTACCATCATACCAAACGGTACATGGGTAGTGTCCGAACCAAGCAAAGTGAAATGTTAGCCATCCCTAGCCCGTGTAGTGACTCTGAAGACAATCATGAATGATTAGTGTAGTTCGAGAAATTTAGCGTTGAACGTACCCATACACACAAAACAAACAGACTCCACTTTCAATGACTCATTGTTATGTCAATCTGCCTAACATAACCACCATTACTTTGAATCGGTCTGCTGTAAATTACTCGTGAATACCAGCTAAACATGACTCCAACGCGCTCAAACATCACAATTTCACTATCCTCCTTACTACTAACTTCGCTCAATCCAACATGTTGGTTTCAGAACTTCTAATCTGACTCGGTCGAGAGACTCTTGATTTTTTCAGTGAAATCTTGAACAGGTAGCCACTTCATTTTAATTGTTTTGACTGAACTGAACTGCCGCTTGAATCGGCAAAAATTGCCTTCCCCTTTTGAGATATTCCGTAACTTACTGTACCGTAAGGTGGCTTATGGCTTATAGTTTGCTTTTGAAACGAGCACTACTGCTGCGAAAAAGTCAACATCGATTCTTACTTCATTAACTTGAGAGAAAGTAAATGCACCCGTTAAAAAATAATTATTATTAATGCTAACTTCATGTGAAGTGGGAATAGGGACAGCACGATAACAATCGTAATTTGGAGTATCGACATTCTTTTGGTGTTGGTACTGATTTGCATCTTCAAAAATGTTCTTTCTTAATACCACTATAGTCCAGTAAATCGGTGTTCGAAAGCCCTGTTTCCAGGAAAAAAATGTAGAAGAAGGTTTGCCAACCTTTATTTATGTTTTTTGGGTCGCTGAATCCGAATCTGAGCTTTGCCACCTCGCCAGACGCGAGCTTAACTCAGGAAACGCGAAAAACACGTAATTTTTCGGACCTTTTTCAGTTTATGGGCTCTAACTTGGAATCTAAGCGTTTTTACGACTTGCACACCCGATAACAAATTAAAGTAGAGTAAATTTCCTACAAAATTCATGTATAAACTTTTAATGTAGGACCAACCATAACGCCGCTAGCGCGTTTTGAAAAAACCCTATTTTTTTGCTCTCCGTTGAAAAAGTTTAAAACGCAAATCTAATTGGGCGCGGGCGCCCTTTTATCAATTCACACGGCTAAATCCGAATATTACATGAATACCTAGTATACCAAGGTCATATTGAACGAATTGTCGAACGTCAGTGATTTTATGGCCCTCCCTATTTCCAAAAAAAAAAACAAAAAAAAAACTGTAACTTCATTACGCGGTAAGCAGGTGCGATGATGTGACATTGATAAATTCACTTTATAATTATTACTGAAGTAAATAAATCAATTAATAAAAGCTTCGAACGTCATTGAAGTGTCGTTTCATGAATCCTGTCCAACGCCCACAACAAAAGCAGGTTCATAGACATGCTCAGACAGAAATTCACTGCAGCCAAAATCGACACCGATCAAGCCAAAGAAGATGCTGATACTCTCATTGTAAAAACAGCCCAACTCCTAGCGAAAAGATATTCTCGCTAGCGGTGTTATGGTTGGTTCTACATTAAAAGTTTATATATGAATTTTGTAGGAAATTCACTCTACTTTAATTTGTTGTAGGGTGTGCAAGTCGTAAAAACGCTTAGATTCCGAGTTACAGCCCAAAAACGGAAAAAAGTCCGAAAAATTACGTGTTTTTCGCGTTTCCTGAGTTAAGCTCGCGTCTGGCGAGGTGGCAAAGCTCAGATTCGGATTCAGCGTCCCAAAAAACATGAATTAAGGTTGTCAAACCTTCTTCTACATTTTTTTCCTGGCCAAACCACCGATTTACTGGACTACTAAGTGCAGGCCTTAATGAAGTCAAATGAGGTCCGTTCCACACGTTAAAGATCGTTCGAAACCATATAAAAATTTATTGGATTGTCGTAGTAAGCCTGCGAGCCTATGCTTGTAAAATTTCCTCAGTTACTGAGGATTTACTGTTATTGTCGAGGTTTCAAAATTTAAAATCTCCTGATGGTTGTGTCAACCTTAATAACCTTAATCCCTCATGATAGGATTATTTATTCCAAAAGCTCTGCAAAAGGCTGCCTAAGAAGGTGACGTCACCCGGAAAAGTGGTTGCTTAACTTTCCCATCTGAACCTTTCTGTAACAAATGGTTGCAAAATTTATTTAAATGGTTAAGATTAGATTAATACCAGAGAGGGTATGGAAGTGGGTTCCTGAAGGGCTCCCCACTTCCCGCACCTAGGCCTGTAGACCCATTGTGCTGCCTCTCGGAGTTACTATGGTAGGAGTTCTGTGCCCTGGAGTCCTCCTACCAGGTCCTGTTGCGCCAGTATCTCTCCCTGGTCCTCTGATCCCAGAGCAAGATACCTTCTGCGCTCCAAGGCCTCACACTCAAAGATAGGTGATCTGTTGTCTCCTCCTCATCTCCGCAGAACCTGCAGGCGGGTTCATCATTTATGACCCCTATCCTGTTTAAAAGCTTCCTGAAGCTCCTGTGTACAGACACACTCTGAATCTCAGTTGTGTCCGCCATAAATGGAGACATGTATTCGCTCCTTTTACGGTCCAACCCAGCCAACATGGTGTGTCCACGCTGCTGATGCGGGGTTCTTTCCCATCTACGGCTGTGCTGTGATCGCTGTCCCTGATGAACAACCTCGCGGAAAAGCGCTACCGTGATACCTACATAGGGTTTGGGTGTTATAAGGCCCTCGCTGGACCCCTGTCTGGCCAGGGCGTCTGCTTTCTCGTTCCCTGGAATACCATGACCTGGACCCCATCTGAGAATAATCTCATTAGAGGCTCCAACACGCCAGATGGACTTCCAGCAGTTTTGATTTGGTAGATGTTCCTGCTAGTGATTTCAGAGCAACGTCTGGCCAGTGGTTTGTGGGCATGAGAGTGATTTGGCTCCCGCCCAGCTTGTAAAGAGTAGTCGCGTGGTTCCCTGTAGAATTTGGTTTCCATTCTCCGCAGCATTTAAGACGGTATGGGTTAAGTGGGTAATTAGGTGGTTTATTAAATGAATCAAATTAATTTAATGGAGGCAAACAAAGCTCCAATCGTTTGTGATTTGAATCTTAAGCTGTATTTAATGAGTTTTTCATTCAGAATGTTTACCTATGTCCTACACGTATTTGAATCTTAATAAGTGAAGCCTTTTGTTGCAAATTCAGCTCGTTCCCTTTTTGGGCATTTTACAGGGGAGAACGAAAAACACGTCTATAATGAAGTGATATTATGACGTATATGCATCTTGATTATGAGAAATGAATTTGTATGTTTTTCAAGAATGGTCTATGCTTGTTTTACGTAGTTGTAGTATCAAAATTTTCCTTGTATTTTTTTTCTTCAAATTGAATCTTGGAACAAGCTAATTTTCCAGCAATCCGTTTTTTTTTTTCTTCAAATGTCGCCTTAAAAATTGATGTTTTCACCTGAATTATGAGCAAGAAGTATTATTCCTTAAATTTATGAAAATCTCAATCCGTTTAACTTGAACAGGGGTTTTGAGGCCATTTTTTTATGGGAAGGAGCTGGATTTTGTTTGCAACTAAATGCCTCAAGTTTTGATAAATTCATATTCTCAACCAAAGGTGACGAATCGTAACTTACAATGGGAAAGTTACTTCCACCTTTCTAGATATGACGTCATGACTTCTACCTGACTGTGTTCCTGTTTTCCGTAGTTTTCTTCAGATAGTGGTATTTGTATAACATCGTTGGTAGGATCTGTCTTTTTGAGAAATATCAAACGAAGTATCGTGCCGTCCCTAAGTGGAGACCACAAAATTGTACATTCTTCTGGACGTTGTGGTGTTTTCAAAGTGGTTATTTGTCGAATGTGCAGAGCTGTAACCCAAAATGGAGATTAGGGAGAAGGTTGACTCCTCTTCTCTTGTACCTACTAAATTGTTTATTCTAAATTGTGAACAGTTTTGTACAACAGCAGAGGAGTCACCCTTCTCCATAATCTCCACATTGTTGTGGTTTTATTGATGGCCTGGGAAGTTTTCATGGCTGTCATTGGACGGCTAGTGAATTTTTCGATTGTGCTACGTTTTTCAAATTACTAACCTCAGGCTAGGTTTTTATCAAAGTTTACAACATCAAAACACTGTAAGCTTTTTGATCGAAATGTCTCAATTTTTTCTCAAAACAACAAAAACATGTGAGAGTGAAGAAAAGAATCGATTTTTTTGCAGCACTGTTTGTGTGTTTTCATATTTTGGTAATTGATACGAGTTGTGCTGAATTGAACTTTTTCCTTAGGGTGTTAACTAAAACCCACTTGCTCTCCCAGTATTTAGGTGAATCGAAGGGCTTGTTCATGAGAGAAAGTAGGCTTTGCCACGTCCCACATTATGTCCATTGTATTGTATTGCAAATCGTGGGTTTCCCCTCACCATCGAACCGCTTTAGCTGTCAATACTACCTAGTTTGAATATTATCAGGAGGCCCGTTACATGAGACCATTGCTTCTTGATTAGGCTCCATTTAGTATTAGATTGTGTTTTAATGCGTTCAGGGCAACCCTATCCTGCGCTAAACCCGCTCTCATCTCCTCCAATGTTGCTCTCCCAATGGGATTTTAATAGGATGCTAAATTTGAGCAGTGCTGCCGAATTGGGATTAGAAACGCTTGTGTGGTTAGGTAGATGTCTAGGTAAGTTGTTGCAGGTGTCATGGCCCGACCGTTTAAGATCAGCCAATACAATAACAGTGCGGCGGGATCCCATCGTTATCTCCAGTGTTTACAATTAAATTTCAAACCGCACTTGATTCACACAGACGCTTTTTGCATAGGCTACGATTTTGAAGTCCTCGTTCGGATGCATTCATTAACATACAGGTGCTTCAAAAAATGATCATCCTCCAGCTTGAAGTTGGTATTCCAGGTTTCCTTCTCAGAAGAAATCCGGAATAACTGATATCTTCGCCAGTTCCAGAGTGTTTGGTGCGTTCGCAGATTAATTCTGGTAGTTCTGAAACGTTCTGCGCATGCGCATTAAAGCTCTGCGAATGCATAAATCGTTTAGAATCGTTCGGATCAATTCCTGCGGTTTTAGAACTTCCAGAAATGGTTCCGACTGCCTCCTCGATTGTAGAAAGTCACGCATGCGCGATTCATTTTCTTCTGTGATCTCGTGGTCATCACTTCGGATGAATGTAGGAAAAATCTTCCGTTTTTTACTCTAATTGCTTCCTGGGTGGTAGAGGCCCAATTCCTAATTACCTAAAACTCGTCTTATCACGCACAGTTGCGGCGTGAATGGGGGAATGAATTGGGACATCTATCAAGAAATGTGTTCCAATATTTGGCAGCACTGTCATTTAGCCCGCCATACCTTTTAGTTTCTAGCGTTTGTTCGGGGTATTTGCAGCAGACCTTCATTTTAGATTGTATTCATTCTTGTAGTTTTGTACCTTCGTGCACATTCATTTTTTACATCGTGTATCTAATTTTAATACAGAGCTGTGATTACTACGTTCGATAATTGAATTAAATTTTTTTTCCATTTAGACATTTTGTTAACACCAAAGATGAATTTGACGTAATTTTAACTACTTAAATGATAAATTCGTGTGAAAGGTATTCAGTGTTGAGTTGTTAGATAAAACTAGGCAGAATGTTAGTAAAAGGAGTGTTTGTCGTGTCGATTCGTCGCTCGTCGAGGGAAACGAATTCGATGGTGTGTTTCAACCGGATTTCTCTGGCTTTTTAATGTTTTTATTTTAAGCTGTTTATGACAAAAATGATTACTAGGATAAACGAAAATATTGATGGATTTGACCAAGTAATGCTCGTTTTATGTTTCTCTGGGAGCAATTTCTGGCCAATGTAGCTGTTTGGTAAGTTTGAATAAAAAGTCTTCCGATTTGTCGATTTTCGATGAAACGATGGTTTTGAAAATAATCCTTCGTGTTATGATTTGCCCGGTAACCTCATTTGCTATTCATGTACACCGCAAGTCCGCCAAATTTATTATTTTGCTCATTTAGGTGTTGCATTATTAAAAAGTAAACCTGCACGCAGCTTCCCTCTAGTCACTGCATGATATTTAGAAACGATGTAAAAAAAAAGAAGATATTTTCAAATCAGTGTTGCTTTGGATCCAATTTTATTGAGTTTTTTAATTTCTCGTTAACTGTATTTTATTTTGTTTTCTATAAAAATTAAATATAAGTGGAAACCCAAAAACTCCAAAAAACTGTCGATCTGAGGGCAGCCGTTTAACACAGGCTAAGATCGTGTTTGTGCACTGTAAATACTTCTATAATTATTTGAAATGGAATATATTGTTAACATTCGTGCCCATTCTGTTAACAGATAGTTCCTGCTCCGTAAGGCCCGTAGTTGAGGCGGAGGAGGTAGTTTTGAAACCTACGGAGTTCATGAAGAGTCTCAAATCAACCAAAGATTTCGAAGTGGACGTTGACGACGGAAGCCCGGTGGTGACGCTTAGCGCCAGCAGGTTGCGCCTCCTTCAGGACACGACTATGATCGAGTCCGCTTTGGATTTAGACTCGTTGGAAGAATCCACTTCTTCGTTGGACACGGGCAGCCAAGCAGGTCTGCTCAGAGCCAATAACTTTCCGTAAACCAGATCAACGCGGTTGGTCTCTAACCCGAATACGGTTTGCTTTTCCACTAAATGTTTCTCCTAAGAAATTTTCACTCTGTGTTCCAAATTCTGTTCTTTCTGAATTATGAAGGTTAAGAGAATTTGATCGTGATGACCTCTTATTAATTATTGACAACGTCTTTACATGTGCGAATTTGTGATCGTAGGTATCTACCATTATTATAATTATAATACTACATTAATTCCACCGATACAATTATGGCCGATGTAATTTGAGTCTTGCTGATGACTTTAAGGGAACCTCATTCCAACGACATACTTTAAAGGTACGGAAATGGTTTCAAGAGCCCACGCCTTAAAAATTCACTTGTTGAAAGCAACAAGTATCACTGCCACGAATTGCCTGCCTTTTCCTGCCTTTCTGAGCGTCCTTGACTTATGTTTTATAGACTAGAACCGTAGCCAATAGGTACTTACCGGACTCAACGTAAGCCTTCTTAACGTACTTAATGCACTCGTTAACATGGCACTCTTTATTCATAAGTTGCCTTTTTGACATGAATACGTCTTACGGCGGGAGTCTTTATCAAATTTCTAACACGTTACCCAACAACCTGTAATCAGAGTTGATTGGAGGTATTTAATAATTTATTTATTTACGGAAAGCCCATTTTTACAGATATGAAAATAGCAAAGATCGGTAGAAAGATAGATATAAATAATTAAGGGTATGATATTAAAGGATAGAAAGAGTTCAAAATGGCTTAGTTGCTTACTAGACACCGGCATTGAGGTAGTGTAGGGGTGAGTCAATCCAGATAATCCCTAGGAACGGTTTCTAACGTTTACAGTGAAATTTACAAACCTATCGGTACCAATTGTGCAGTAGTTAATCGGAAAAAAGGTACAAATTTTACACTAGGGTTTAATATTTATTATATTAAATTTTCCGTAGGTACTTTCGCGAAAAAAATTCTGTTCGGACAGAGGTGGGACCACGAAAAATGGTTTATACTTCCAGAATTACTCGGAAAATATTTGACCTCCTGGGATCCTTTAAAAATCCCATTTTCAGTCCCATGAAAACCCTTTAGATACCCACAGTTGAATCGGATCGATCTAGGACCTCCAAAAATGAATTCTACGCCCAAAATACTTTGAAAACGACTCCTAACTCGACCCCATAGCCGAAAACCGTCAAAAAACCTCTCCCGTAGCCCAATTTTAGCCTCATAGCGCCCCACTGGTTTGGGCGATCGATCTGAAAACCTTGCGGGCACAACTGGATGGTAAATGGAGTATTTTGTCAACATTTCAAATAAAAAAAAAAAAAACTTACTGCCCAAAACGGCCCGGACGGCGGACGGACAATTCGTTTTTGGAATCTACACCTCATGAAACGAATAATGTCAAATTTTGAGGCCGATCTGAGTTTTCGATTCCCTTAGCGATTACATAGGTGTATTATTCCAAGAATAATAAACCGAAATCCCCGGAAAAAATCCTACAAGGCGGAAAAAATCCCCTAAGAATTCTCATTTGCGGAAGAATATCTCCAAAAACAAAAATTGAAAAAATGAAGAAAAAAAAACCCCGCTGCACATTTTACGCAAGGGTTTATTATTATTTGATATACTTTACTTGTGGAAACATTAATTCTGTGTCTGTAAAAAAATTTAAAAACAATTTTTTTCCAAATTAAAAAAAATTTCGAAATCGTTTCCCACTCGAAAAATATTTAACCTCCTGGGATCCTTCAAAAATCCCATTTGTAGTCCCATGAAAGCCCTATAGATCCCCACAGTGAAATCGGATCGTTCTGGAACCCCCGAAAAATGGATTTTACGTCCAAAAATACTTCGAAAACGACATCTAACTCGATCTCATAGCCAAAACCCTTCAAAAATGCCTCCCATAGCGCCCTACGGGTTTGGACGCTCGGGCTGAAAACCTTGCGGGCCCAACTAGATGGTAAACCCAGTATTTCGTCAAAATTTGAGCTTAAAACAAAATTCCTACTGCCCAAAACGACCCGGACGGCGGACGGAAATTTCGGTTTTGGAATCTATTGAAACGGATAATGTCAAATTTTGAGGCCGATCTGAATTTTTGACCTCCGTCGCGATTACATAGGTGTATTATTCCAAGAATAATAAACCAAAAGGAGCGAAGTAGTTGAATTACTGGAGTGAAGTAGTCGAAGCGTCTGTCGATACTCAGCCACAAATCATTTTCCAAGCTGTTTTGGACGTATAATCCATTTTTCGGGGTCTTACATCGGTCTGTATTCAGATTGTTGACACCTATCGTTTTTGGAAAAATTTAAAATTCGTTTACAGTCATTTTTATTGCCGGAGAAATCGGTTTTTTGTTGACTTTTTGTTTTTGACAGTCATACTACGACACTTTCAAACCACCTACTCAGTGCCAAAAGACGCATTCATGTCACAATGTATCACCCTACAGCGTTGATTTTTCTTTCTTTTCACCTACAATGTACGTAGATATTTTTAAGGGGCATGTGATAGCGAACATTTAAATTAGGCCACTTTCTCAACTATTATTCGCTCTGTTGCAGGGCAAATCGTGAAGACATGATACCCTGCCGTCACTTAGTATCGCGGGGCCATCAAGACGTCCTCGGCACATTGGGTCTGAGAAACTCTTGGGCGAGGGGGTTACAAGCTCGAAATGTTTTTTTTTTTTTAATCTTCTGTGATACTAACAAAATATGCAACCTCTCGAAGGACGTTTTCGGTATGTCAAAAAAACGGATTTTTTAAATTATAAAATGTTGTTACCAGTTTGTCTCTTCCGATTAGCATTTGAGTGGCCAAATTTAAATGTATAGCCGCAATGCGTGAGGTGTGTTCTAAAACAGTTTGTTTCGGAAATTGTTCATATTTAGGGAATGATGTATTTGCTGTTGTGAAATCGAATCTTTTTATTTTTTACGTGTGCAGGGCTGATTGTGGGGATTGTGGAGGGTTGGTAGGAGGTTAGGTTCGGGCTTTGAACGGGACAGGCTTTGATTGCACTTTTTTCGGCACGTTTTCCTGTGTTTTTGTGACTGATCGCATTTTTTTAAATTAAGATTTCGCTTTTAGATAAAGCTGCTTTCATGTTGAAGCCCTCCTTAGTCGACAATTTGTGTTACCTCGTCCACACCCATCGATGTCCCTTTTGAATGTGAGAGGGATTTACCTAATACCGTCAACGTCCTTTATTTTCAGAATTTTGATATACTTCGAGACGCCTCAAAATTTGCTTTTTACGTTTCAACTTGTTAAGTACGATGCGTGTCAATACAGTCAATGTCTGCCCACCGTCCATGTCGTAGTAAAAATAAGTAGTCTTAATTGTGTTGACTACCGGAGTGGAGTGATTTCGTACATTTTACTTGATAACGCTTTTGAAGCGTCTTGCTCGGTTTCCTTGGGCCAAGATCGGGATGAACGCAAGGTTTTGTCTAGTGCCAAACATGTTAACTAGTGAAAACCTAGGACAGTATAATATACTATAATAGAATGAGTAATAAAATGGCAACTTTAGGATGGTGTTTTGCATTCAAAATCATTATCGAGGGAATTTCGAACGGGCTGAAGGGAATTTTCAACGTTGGCGTGGTCTGGGGGGGCCAAATTAGGGATTGGTACAAAAAATGTAATTTGTTGAATCTATCAAAATTTAACTAAAAATCTCAATGGAAAAATCACGAGCAAAGAATCTATTTTTTTAATTGTTTTAAAAACTCAGATGTAAAACAGGTTGTTTTAAGCCAAAAAATAAATAATAACCTTAATTTTTTGAATTTTTTAAAAACTTTTCTTAATTTCAATCAACTAAAAAAGTGTTATAAAGGAAAAAGGAAGCGGATTAAAAAGTTTCGAAATTGTGATATCTTTTCTCAATCACTTCTTCTAATACGAGGGTCACCCAGAAAGTAAGTTTACAACATTTTTAAGAAATCGAAAAATGCTTGTATTCCAATGAAATTCACAGAATACCTCACTAATATAATAAACTATTTTCCCACGTAGTCCCCGTGGAGTTCGACATATTTCTGTAGCCTGGGCATCAGTTTTTTTATGCCAGTGTCATAGACCTTCGCCGCCACCTGTTTTAACCACTTCTGAACAGTTTCCTGGACCTCTTCATCGTCTGCAAGTCTTTTTCCACCAAAAAACTGCTTCAATTTATTGAACAGATGGAATTCAGATAGTGCTAAGTCGGGTGAATAGGGAGGGTGGTAATGTCCCATCCAAATGAAGTCCAAAGTTCTTGGGTGACTCGAGCAGTGTGGGGCCTGGCGTTGTCGTGGAGGAGGCCGATCCCCTTGGTTAGCATACCCCTTCTACGGTTCTGAATCGCCCTTTCGAGTTTTTTAAGGGTATTGCAGTAAGCGTTGGCATTAATAGTCGTCACTTTCGGCATAAATTCGACCAAAAGTACACCCTTCTGATCCCAAAACACGGATGACCGCTCGGACCTCACACGGGCGAGAGGTGGCGGGAACTGGCGTCGACCTCTCCATTTAAAAAACTCACTGTGACTGAACACAACGGTCTACAGAAACGCGCTACGAAGCAAACTGACCGTTATGACCCCGCCTTCAAGCCAGGTGCACAAAAAAGGAGCCGTTGTAAACTTACTTTCTGGATGACCCTCGTAATAATTTTTAACCCTCCTGAATTTGTGGAAAGTCGTTAATAAAGAATCGATATATACCACTTATTCAGATCGGGTTGGTGGCAGGCTATATTCAAGCTTATTCCTCAAAGCGACATAAGATGGGATCCCTTTCTACCGTTAGAGCATTTACGCCCAACTCTCTTATTTCAAATGGAAACGCCATTTTCCCTATCGAAACACCTCCTTATTGTTGTTGGTGAATATATCATTGTGTTTTTTTAATGACCTGTGAGCCACCTTTTTGCCATCTCCCCCATTTTTCAAACTCCGCGGAGGCAGTCGCGGGAGCTGCTTTCCCAACATCCTTTCAACTGGTCTTGTCCCTATTTTTTTTTCACATTTAATTGGTTCAATTTAGCCACATTGAGCCAATTTTTTGAGGTTTCAGACTTTTCTCACCATCTACTCGCCAAAACTTGATTTTTTTTTTCGCCCAAATTTTTCCAACCTACCTTATAATTAGTCAGAAAATTTTTGAACGAACTAATCCCAACGATTTAACGAGATCTCCTTATTAGGCCTCAAGCCAGCCGTGCACTCTCTGATGTATGAGACTTGGGTTCAATTCTCATTCAGGGCGAGAAATTGTTTGCTTCCTTTGGGCCAATGATTTCTATGACCTTAAAGACGATTTTATTCCTCACTAATTTCGGACTTTTAATTTCGGTCTTTTCACAGCGGGGGTCAGATCCGGGGCAAGTGCGCACAAATGAGTTAGCGAAGCGAGCCCTATTCGTCAGAGGGGAGCCCTATAAATCAGACACCTGAGTATCGATTCCGAAGATCGATTCTTCTGGAAACAAATTAAACCATTCCCCATCCCCAATCCGAACCGGCGAGGGTGTTAGTAGTCCAAATCAGTTTGAAGAGGATTAAGACAGGTTTTGGGTGTGTTGTAGGGAAAGTGTGTAGTTCAAACTTTGTTTTGAGTTTCTTCTCTTGTTATCCGTTCAAGTTCACGCGCATACGCATTACACCTCTTCGTGATGCACCCTCGAGACACCCCTCAACAGAAAGCGCGTCCGAGTCCAATCGCGAGTCCTTATAAGAAATCCACCTTGCAATGTTTCTTACCGGCAAATCCTTGATTGATCTATTATTATTGATTTTACGTAATAATATTGTGCTTCATAGGATCGTTCACCGATTTCTTCTTCAGCAGCTTTCAATTTACATTTTTTCACCTGCTCAATGCAATTCAATGCAAACATTTTTAATTTGTCAATGCATACTGGAGGGTCGCTATCTTTGCTTGTCACGATGGCATTGCTGCTACTGGATTGGTCGTTTAGCAGAATCCCCCCCATATGAGCTCCGAACCTTACCAGCCTTTCACAAGGGATTGAAGTTTCTTAATTGTTATCCATCGAACTAAACCTTATCTTCTACGATAGTCTAAAAACCTATTTGAGTCACATCCTGTTAATCCTTACCACCCAACATAGTTATATTACCTGAACTTTCCGGAGTTATTAAAACTCCTGCCACGCCACATTTCTTCTCTCAACTCATCGTAAGACTCCCACCGTTTGTAACTATTTAATCAAATTAAACCCGAGTCTTTTATAACTGTCATTGTACAATACTGCCAACGTTATTTGTTGCTAAGCTCAAGAAACGCGAGGAATGTAGTTGGGACTGTTGTGAACGGGTTGGTACTTTGGTAAAAGACTGCTAGCTGACTATAAAATCGGCCTAAGCACGATTACTGTTTGGCGAATTTCGTAACGGATAACTTCGGTGCGTTCCAACACAATTATTCTCTCTCTAGTATTACTCAATTCAAGGCCTGATTTTTTTATATTAGTGAAAGTTAGCGTGTAAATATTGTTCTAAAATGGTCTACAGTGTAAAATGATCATGAAGTTGATAACTTCTCAGTGATATTATACAATTTTGCATCACCATTTATTAGCATTGTATAAGAAATAATTATATTTGTAAATCGCGTTGTATAAATTGTGAATATATTCGTGTATGATATTTTTTAATGTAAATTTTATCGGTGATACATGCTTATGTAAGTAGGAAGTGAACTGAACAAAGTTGAAGTTGTAACGACTAAAATTGTAAGAAGCTAACGTGTTTTGTACTTTCAGAAAGTATTTTTCAGCTTCAAGAAAATTCACTATTTTAAATTGTAATCGTCTTTCCAATAATTTCTTTGTTTGAAAAAAATGGAACTGAACTGTCAATCGTTAAGTCATCGCTTGTATGTAAATAATTTTTAAATCCTGGTAGTTTTCGAACAAATTTGGAATAAATTATTAATTATTACTAATGTTCGGAAATATTGATGTGATTTCGTTTTGAATGTACGACGGGATATGACAAATACTTACGAAATATTTATTTGAATATGAACGTGCTTCCATTTGAATTAAATAAAGAACTGGAAGTTCAATTGAATGACGATGTGAGATGATGTGTTTACTTTTATCTCCTGTTAGATCCTCGTTGACACGCGGTGAGCGAAAACAAACAGAAGCATTTTATTGCGGACGTGGAAACAGCGTGTCTCTTGAAGTAGGTTGTGAACGAACTTGTGGGTTATGTTCGACTTTTTTTTCACTCCCGGAGCCATGGAAGGGCATAGGGACATGTCCTCCATTCCGATGTGCCCTACATGTCCTCCATTCCGAGAGGCTTTACCTTTTTCTGGGTCTTCCTCAATCTTAGCGATACTGCCTTTATTATAGCGATTTGCACGCACTGTGGTTGCACCTAAATTGTGGTTCGACCTTAATGTGGTCGTGTACCCAAATCAAAGTTTAGATTATGTTGTGTTTTGCGGAGTCCCGAAAGCGTCATATTTTTTTTTTTTTTTTTTTTTTTTTTTTTTTTTTATCATGCCGAGGGCGCGCGCCGAATGGCGCGATGAACTAAAAGGTGGCGAAAAAAGGCACCTCATCGCCCAATTTCTTCCTGAGGTAAGTAGCGACTAACATATTCTCAGATAATGTCCTCTCCATTTTGCTGCGGATGGCTGTCTGGAGAGTGTAACAGCCTAAAGGTAGTTCGACTTCCTACCACCTGAATCGAAGGCTAGTAGTTTAATCTGTGATCGAAGGTATGCATGATCAGTTTACCCCTGAATCGCTCGATAGAAGTGTGCTTGGGGGTTAAAAATGGATGATGAACCTTCAGGTTCACTTGACTAATATACGCCTTTTTTTCGTTTTTAACAGCTTTCCCCAATTCTAAAGTTGGATTTCAATTTCAGTTTGAATTTAATAACTCCTCCCCTCCCCAAAAATTCTAAAGTTTATAAAAATAAACTGAGTGAAAGATGAACGAAAAAAAAAAAAAAAAAAAAAAAAAAATCGTCAACGCGAGATATTATCTCGTATAACTTATACAAGATATTATCTCGCGTTGACGTTTTTTTTTTTTTTTTATGGTACGGTATAAGTATTATACATTTCAAAACGGCACTGTCACCAGCTACGGGACAATTTTTACTTTGGTAGGCTTGTAGAAACTAAAGAAAAAATAACAGATTGCCCATAGAGTTTTAGCGATCTCTGAAAATCTCGGTTTTACAAACAATCAAGTTTTTTTTGGTGAGCTGTATTTGCACTGTGCAATTAAAGTAGGTAGGTGGAATGAATTGAGTTTAGTCATTCGTTCGAAGTTGTTATATTTGCATTTAAAATGCAGTCAAGTACTTAAGCACTTAACTGTCTGGAACTTCTTTTAGGTTGTGGAAGTCGGTAACTTTGACTGATTAGGCGATTCCTAGTATAACCTATGCATGAGACGGAGTTGAAAAGCTCCTCTGTTGTGAATCCTAATGCAATGAGGTGGTTAGGGTGAGAAATGACTCCTCTGCTGAGTAGTCATCATCCTAATGCAATCCTAATGCAATTTTTTCTGTGATAATTTTGAGCACAATGATGATTTTTCATGCATTTTTTATTTACCTAATTCTAGTTCTAACGTCAGATTTTTAACATTGGAATCGTTGTTTTAATTTTAATCAGTATCAAAACGTCATTTTTTATGTTTATCCATGCCTGACAACCCTCACTCGTCACTCAGTCGCCGATAATAATGGCTCCACCTTTTCGCCTCATTGGCCTCAATGTACGCCGTTTGTTGTGGAGGAAATGGTAACCCCTAATGCTTTTGCAGGATTCTGGACTTAATTTTATGTCTTCATTGTGTGCGTGCACAATTAGCACCAGCCCCATGCAATGTGCAGAATATACAAATACAAATTTTGTACCTTCGTTGTTTACATTCCTATCCAGATGGCCGCCTTCCTCTTGGGCTGAATTTTATTCAATTCTACTAAATTTTCGTGGTTTCACTACGAGTTTAAATTCCGTTCTCTCTCTTCTATCCATTCTCTTCCGCGTCAGAAGTACTATCTCCGTTTTTTGAATGGCTAGAAAATGGGATCGGGGCTTCATCCACTCCAAGACACGTCTCATCGTTTGATTGAGTGCAAACTGCTTTGCCTCCAACTAGAGATGATTAATATGTCGAGTATCAAAATATTGGTATTTCAGGATGAAATTTTTTTCCTCCAATAAACCAATACATCGGTATTATTTTTACAATATTGGGGGGAATATTATTTTTCCCCCAGCAAAATTCAAAAATAAATCCGAACATCGACTTTCTAGTCGAAGTGCAAAGATGACCTGCCTGCCATTCAAATTCTGTAGAAACGACCCTTCGAATATTTCACATTTTCGCCGCTTTTAGCGTGGCAGTCGAAGCCCACCGTCAGCAGTCAATAGACCACATCAGGTCCACTGTATTCGAGCATATCAAGTTTTTGTTGTTTCAGTTACTTCGAATTTTCCCCACTGCCAGGCACGGATCCAGGATTTCGTTCTGAGGGCCAACGCCCCAAAGTTCATGCTGGCTAACATCACCCCTGCCCACTACAAAGAGCCTTCCAGGAGACTTAGGAAACACGCATCCGCTTTAAAATATTGAAATGTATTTATATTACAAAATTGTTATGAACGAGAGTATATAGGTAACAAAATATTTACAATAAAATAAAAATTTGAATGACAAATTGAGACCACAACATTATTCTGAATAAATGACGTTAATTAGTTTCCAATGAGAGAAAAAAACTTATTATTCGTTTGAAAAATTGATTACATACAATTAAACTTTGTCAATACGGTTGTGAGGGATTTGAAGCTGTTCCAGTAGATGAATTAATCGTTTTTTTTTTAGCAATTGATGAGGTAATTGTTTACGTCTTTTATCACATCTTTTTTTTTTGGCGTATCAACATGAGCGTTTTTATTGAATGGGAGAAAACGTGGTGGATATGACGTCTGTCGATATGTTGAGATATGATTTCACGAAGAGGGCAGTTGAATTGGAATGATTTAGCAGGTCGTGCGAGATTCGGAACTTTCCACGATATCATGTTGATTTCAATGAGTTCAAATAATATAAAAACAAGTATACGTATAATTTGGTATTCGTAACGCTAGTTTTTATTTTTACTATGTAACGTAATTTCCTTACGAATGAAGGTTATAACTAATAAGACTTACCAGTGAATATTCTGGAAATTGACAATATCTATAATTGAAAAATTTCGCAAAATTATCCTAGAAAAGAAGGTGTTGATCCCTAAAATACTGATATTTTTAAAATGAGCCGTTAATTACTTCGAAGATGATCTAATTTAAAGCTATAGTTCAGCAAAGTTGGCAAATTACGAGTTTTGAGCAATTTAGCTAAGAAGTACGATCGTTTTTTTGTACTTTCGCTCAATGTGTTGACTGCTCATAAATGGATCGTTTGTCCTCGATATACAGTTGGTATCATTGTTTTGATAAGCCCTAATGCGTAAAGCTTCGTGGGTATGCGCAGAAGTAAAGTTTGGTTTCCAGGTTGAATCAGGATTCGGATAAAAAGTACGGTCTGGTAGATTTTTGTAAATACCTGCTTCAATGGGTCAAATACACCACTTAATGAAGAGAATGAAGAGATGGATTGGCAGCAGTGAGCCTGTTGCTGTTATCTAGAAGGAACCATCTAGGCCTTCCTTACTCGGGGCTTTGCGATCCACCACTTGAGCACCAAATTGCTGCCTGCACGTTCAGAGTGACCAGCTTTGCATGCCTTGGACAGGCCTGGAAAGCTGGAGGCCAGCTATGGAGACCCTTAGCCAGCTTGGGACAAACCTAGCAAGCCATGGATTGCTCTTTAAAGCTCGTGACCATCTTGGCAAGCCATTAAAACCCTTAATTTGCTTGGGACTAACTTTGCACGCCTTGGCCAGGTCTGGAAAACGTGGATGCAATCCTGACAAGCATTAGAACATTTTTGCCAGCTTGGGACCATCTTGGCAAGCCTTGGAAACCCTTAGTCAGCTTGGGACGAGCTTAGCAAGCCTTGGACAGGTTTCGAAAGCATAGAGGCCATCTTGGCATGCCTTGGAAACCCTTGGCCAGCTAAGGACCAGCTTTGCAAGCCTTAGACAGCTCTGGAAAGCTCGGAAAACAAGATAAGAATCTTCACTACTTTTCAATACTTTGTCATTTTCGGGAGTGGATCGCATTGACCTTTCCCCTTCACTTTTCTCATCCTCAAACGTGCTGCCACCTAGTAGGACACAGGCCATTCCATCTGTACATACTCTTTGCCACAACCCCACGGGGAGGAATCGTCAAGATGGCTGAGGCAACATGCAGCCACTTGACAAAATCCTCTCTTCATACTAAATATCCCGTAAAATCAAAATTCTATCCTTAAATTGATAAATTTCGAAGCATTATTACAAATGGAGCTTAGTCCACAATCCAGGCACTGTTCAATACATGAAGCTAGACCTAAGATTTCTGCAAATTGAGCTTCTACTGTAAATCAAGAATGAAATTGACTCTACCTAAGCAATTTTCCGTAGCAGATTAAAAATGTCACTACATCTGTTCGTAGAGAAATTTCCTGGTGAATGGAAAATTGTAAATGGATGGAATTTGTTTTTCAAATAGCATAATAGTGCTACAAATTGTGGTCATTATTCATAGCCTAAAAGTTGGATTTAAATGACACCTCGAGCACAACGAAGATTCCAAAAATAACACTACAATTGATCTAAATGCTACAACATCTAGCAGTACAGCCATTTCCGTTGTTTTAAGAACTTGTGAATCTACTTTTATTTTTTATAATTTCCGTCTATATAATTTAATCGACAGATGACACGTAACTAGTTGAGTCCATCAAAGTGAGTGTGGACATTTCAGGAGCTACAGAAAAATATAGATAATAAATTGAATTCGGAAGACCATAATAAGCTTACTAGTGTACTAGTCAACTGTTCTACTATAGGCAATATTTAGTCTTATTCCTGTAACGTCACTATTTGAATTCTAATTTCGACAAAAAGTGCTCTTTGGCTGATTCTAGGTAAAACTCAGAGCTTAATAATTTCCTACAATTATTGTGCTGAGAATTATTTTTTCTTTCGTAAAGCAAGTAGTTGACAAATATTACCAGAAATGATGCTGTTGAGTTCCCTACCCAGAAGATATTTAAAATTCTAGTTAGGGGCTTTGGGTAAGCCTAATTGAGGACTTGAGTGTGTCACGGTTCAGGCAGTATGCAGCGTAGGTTCCTATTATAATTCAAAGAGGGAATATTTGGTTGAGTTATGTGGAGGAAGTCGCTTGCAGAGAAGAAAAATTGGTCCTACGTAGCAGGTGTTTTGACGGTAACAAAACAAATTAGCAAACAATTTTGTCAATTTCGTTTTGGGCCGATCTCGGTGTTGACGTCTTGAACGTTTGAGGCTTGAATAAGTTTTTTTTTTTGCGTCATTACAGACCGCCTATTTTTAGTTAACTGGGGGGGATTTAGAACACGGCGGTAGTTCTGTAAAGTCCCGTGTAGCCGCAGAGGCGGGCTCGTAGGGCTGGAATGAGCATTGCGGCGGCCGTCAGGTCGTGGAGGAAGTTGGAGCATTCGACCAGAAGCAGGTATAGCTTGTCGCCGTTGGAGACAGACTTGTGAAGAGTGATTCGCCGCAGCCCAACAGACTTGGGAAGGCTTTGGTAGATCATTCTGGCTCCTGAAACACAGTATTCACACTCGTTATCATCATTCAGAAAGAACCACAATAAACGTTAATAGAACTTCAAAGTTGATTTTACCTGTTTACTGTAAGCGGGTAGGTAACACACCATCTACCTCTCAACAGGCGGTGGAAAAACGCCTACCCACCCGCCCACCAACACCTGGCTGGAATCTTTCCCCCATCCATGCCACTTTGGGTGTATCCGTATCGGTTGCCAGACGTCCGTATTGGTTCCGACATCCCGAGGAACCTTGGCCGTATCGGTTCCCAATCGCTGAGGGAGGAGTGGACGTTTCGGTTCCCACTTAACAACATTCTCCTTCCCATTTACAGGCTTAGGACTGTCTTCAGTTTCCAAGCATTTTTTTTGGAAAGTGTAGGCATGGTTAAAAAGTACTCCATTCTTGATAGGCGACCATTAGAAAAATCGTCCATCAGCCCCTGGAATCAAGTCGCACACCTTTTGCGATTTGCCGTATTGCCATCTTTTGGCGGTTTGTAATGACATCCACCTATTGATGGCGCCTCTGAAGGAGGTTTGTAGGCCAACTGCTGGCTCCGGGCAGATGAAGGGGGTCTGGGCGCCCTCCCTGGCCAGATCGTCAGCATGTTGGTTGCCTGAAATGCCTCTATGCCCTGGCACCCACTCCAGAGAGACCCTGTTGCGTTATGCCAGGGTGTTGAGTATTTGCACACAGTCTTGTACCACTATTGACGAGATGTTTGAAGCTGTTAGTGCAGTTCCGTGACACTGGCATGGCACGGGACGCCAGTGTAGTTTACACGAGGGCAGTTATTGTCGCCCGTTCGCTGGACCGCCTACTGACCTCGTGCCTTTAACGACTGATCGCTCAAATCCTGACGTGACGTGAAAAATAGGCAAAGAGCACAATAATAGACACGGAACCGATACGGACGCGGTTCAGACAGCAAGGTTCATAAGTCAGGAACCTAAACGGACTCATTAACGCCTCACAGGAACCGATACGGTATCATCCGCCACTTCGAGGATCGGGAGAGGGGCCTCCCCCCCCCCCCCCCCCCCCCAGTGTAGGTAGGAGAGCGTCAATCTCACCTTGCCCCTTTTTGCATTCAGTTGTCAGTTATGTGGACATCGTCTCTCTGCCCTTCGTTGAAGTTAGTAGATGTCATCAGTTCTTTTCAGAGCTAACCAATGTACTTTTGGACCGTACACCCCTGGATTCCCATGCCGTTGAGATGTATCCAGGACATCCAAAGTACAGCCTTTTGAGGCCCTTAGCGCTTGTTCCCGACTTCCGGCACCACAACCAGCCTTCCGAGGCACTCTGCAAATACGCCCAAGACTACCTTCGGGCTCGTGGCCCCAGTCTAGGGATGAGCAATCGGTAAAAAGTATCGATTTTTAAAATCGATTCGGAATCGGCTGCAAAGAATCGATTCTCAAAAAATCGTTTCACTCAAGCATCGATTTTTGCGAAAATCGGGTTTTTAGCGATTTTTCCTTCTTTTTTTTTATCAAACTCGATCATAAATAAATTAAATATATCATAAGTAGGTAAATAAACCAATCAATAAGTAAGTAGGTAGGCGATTGTACACAATATATTATATTATCTTTCAACTGTTGAAATATATTATATTTCTTGTTCAAGGAGTGGATCATCAATCTAATAATATTATATTGGATTATATAATCTATATCTATAAAAATGACTGCCAAATCTGATTGAGGACTCACTACTTAAAAACCAGTGGAGTGTTTGGCACCAAATTGTGTGAGAATGTTTGTGAAGATGGTAGATTTGGTGGAAGGTTTGGTGGATGTGTAGATGGTTTTTAAGAAGTTTCTACAAAATCGGTCGAGCCGTTAATGAGATAATGAATTTTCAAAATCTTAATGAGATAATGAATTTTCAAAATTTTAATTAAAATACTATTTTTATTGAGTGCAGAGAAGCGCACCGGGTCAGCTAGTAGGTAGGAAAAAAGTCTGAAAAAATATTCACGCGAACCACATTTCATCTTCCACATCCTGCAGAAATAATAGTTTTTAAACGAGCTAACGATTTTTTGAGAATCGATTCTTTGAAGCCGATTCAGTCAATTAAAAAAATCACCCCTAATCTTCTCTACCTAATAAAAGGAGGATGGTTCTTGTTTGTTTGTCTGTCTGTCGGCAGCTCTGCAAGGTAAACGGCTCGGTCAATTTCGGTGCAGTTTTTTTTCAATTGACCGGTGAGTGGACATGATGATGCCCGTATTTTTAAATTTTTTTTAAAGGATTAGGTACATATTTAATTTTAATTTTGCAGCTTTAATTTTACATATTTTTCGTCTGTGTCGTCACTTCACATCACGCGTAAAGCGACCGTAATTACTCCACTCGCGCCAAAGGCCGTTTAGGGGGTCGAAAAAATTACGAAAAAATACGAGCCGTATAGATCAGACCTGGAGGTAGACGTCGGTCAAATCGAAAATCCGAAATTCGCCCGGGAAATTCGTCGAAATAATCGTTTTTTTCGCGTTTGTCCCACGTTTTTTCGGGTTCAAAAATACCCAGTAAGGAGTCGTTTTTTGGGTATGGTATCCGCGAGCCAAATGGGCTACAATCTATGCCAAATCACATTCCGAAGTCGGATTTCAAAAAAACCGAGGGGGAGGGGGCGAGTTCACGGTGAGAAGCGAGTTCATCGTTTTAATTCGCGCGGGGTGAGGCTTGAGTTGCGTGGCTGCCGAACATCAGTGAGCTATTTATTGAGACTCTAACAGACTGTTTATTGAGCTATTTATTGAGACTCTTATATATATATATATATAATTCTTGAAAATCTCTAGAAATTCAAAAATGATACGTTCTGAGATAGGTTGAGCGCCCTCAAGGATTTTTCCGTTTTCCCCTCCTTCAACCCCCTCTCCTTCCCTATAGAAGAGAAGGAGTGGGGAGCCAATATTGATTCGATTTTGATGACATTTTCAGGGATTACGCGGGTTGTGCCTCCCAGATGTTATTGAAGGTGGAGTTTTCAAATTTGATTTCACTAGCACTTTGACAGGGCTGGGGACCTTGCTTCGCTCGGCCGATAATTTTATCAGCCAGGGGAGGCATTTTTCAAACTTTTCAATTTGCATAGGCGTATTATTGATGGTGGAGTTTTCAAATTTGATTTCACTAGTTGTGGAGTTCACAATGTGGACCAATTGATTGCCCAAAAAGGTCGTTCTCGCCTCAGGCTTTCGAAATAACATCAGTGTGCACTCCTATTACAATCGATTCAGCGCCTCAAGTTCCTAATAGTATTATAATTTTTAATACTAATACTAATAGTATTATAATGTTTAACATATTATAATGTTTAGCATTTATAATGTTTTGACATGAATAATTATTAATTATTACACTTCGATGTTTATTGAATCTGTATAGTATTATTTTTATAGAAAAATAATAAACAACCGAGTAAGCATTTATAATGTTTTAACATGAATAATAATTAATAATTATTCCACTTTATTAATGTTTTATTTACATTTTTAACTATCCCGAGCGAAAACCGAGTAAGCATTTATAATGTTTTAACATGAATAATAATTAATAATTATTCCACTTTATTAATGTTTTATTTACATTTTTAACTATCCCGAGCGAAGCATGGGTTTCCTGCTAGTTATAAATAGGAGAAAGACAACTCCTTTGCAGACCTTCTCCAGTCCAGGGTAACAACCATCACTTCGCCTTACGTATCCCCACTAGGTACTTACTCGTAAATTTTCTACGTCCAGTCAGTACGACAGTTTGGATCTTTGTGAGCGTAGGTATTGCAAGTCCCCCCTTCCTCTCAACTCCACCCAACCGTATTGTATAGCAGTAGATTAAATCTACGCCAAATTTTGGCGTTTGGTTTTATGCATAGTTTGCCGTGTGCAGCGCAAACTCCGCACGTAAACTCCGTGTATCCTATTGGGGATACGCATCCCTCTTTTGTAATATATTTCCCTCTTTTCCCCTTTTATATTTGTCCCCTCTCTTTCCGCAAAGTCCTTCTATATTTTCATACAACTATCCTATCAGAGCATATATTTTTGTATTCTTACATTGGGTACCTACTAAAAATTCATCCTCAAGTTACCTGTCCAATACAGCCAATTCTTCTCAAACTTTTCTCCGTCGTCACCTTCGAAAACTTTGTAAACTGAAACGATAAAGCCCGTCGCAGGTGACCGAGGTCGTTTTGAAGTTGGATCCAGCGGTGGTCGTGCGATTGTTGCGACCTAACAGAAAAAGTCAAAGTAAGATGATAAAATCCTATAGCTAAATTATCATTTGGCGTTTGGAGTTTAAGTGGGACGACGGGGAGCCATTTACTAGCCTAAACGTCTATTTGCCTTGGAAGTATTTGTGTTCGTGATCTTCCGCAACACCTCGCGTGCCGCCTGACGATCAACTCTGAGTAAACTCAAACTGACTTGGCTTTCATGGGAGAGTGATGATTGTATTTTAAAATAACGATATGGCCGGGGCTTTGAATGCATATTGTTTGGGGCTGTCAATAAGATGACGGGAACTATCGACAAGACAACTAGGCATAAATTATTTTGGAAGATGATAAATAAATAAATGTATAATAGACAGAACGACCTCGGTGGCGTATGGCATGATTCTTAAAAAAAAACCAAAAAAAAAAAAAAACACTGTCCACGGGGGGGGGGAGGGGCATGGCACGTAGCTCCCTCGAATTCCAAGATCTGCCTGTGAGCTTGTTTTTTGACTTTGTAATCTTGCATGTATTCGCAACGGGTCCGCCGTCCGGGCCGAAGGATTTTTTCTTTTAAATCTGAAATATTGACAAAATACTCGGTTCGCCATCTAGTTTGCCTTCCATCACCTGTATAAATTTTCCTGTTCAAATGTTAAGTGTAGCTACCTACTTGGTTGTTTGTCGTAGTTAGTCATTGGGTTGGGTTAAGTGCTTTTCTGATTGTATTCTTTTGGTTTTCTGAGAGGTGTGTACTTATCCAAACCGGGCGATCGACAGCAAAATGGCATGAGTTGTTCTATTTTAAAAATGTTATGGCGATATTTTGGCAAATAGCTTGCTAAGAACTGCTTTAAATTCTCATGTTTAGAATATTAAACACTGATAAAAATATCTTAAATACTCCAATTTTGACGTAAAAATGAATGGTTTGGGGGGGGGGGGGGGGGGGGGGGTTGAGCTGAGTGCGATCCTCCACTCCAGAGCTCTGTAGAATGTTTGGATTTTGCGTCCAAAATTACTCGGAAATCGACACCTTATTTTTTGGCATTTTCATGCATTTTCCCTTAAGATATACCCAGCGCCAATTTACAACCCCCAGAGGTTCTTACTTCATTGAAGAGATCAAATGTGTGGACGGCTGTGTAGCGGGTGTTTTTCGGGTCGAACTTCCTGAGCGACGCTGCTCTGCAGTTATGGAAAAACTCGCTGGGATCCGTCTGAGTCTTGTTTATGAGGTAGTACGCGATAAACGGGAACTCGCCTGGACAGGAAACGAAATCCTTCAAATAATTGACGAAACCAATAGTGAAAGAGGAGAACAAATCGATCATTTCCTCTTGTGAACGCTCTACAGACACACTGTGGGCTTCTGTGGGGCAGCTTATCACTAAATCATTCCATTACCAGCCCATGCCGATTAATAGGGGCCAATTAGTCAACCACTAACGACGGGTCGATTCGTTAGTCCTATTCGGCCATCGGTTTGGCTCTGCGGTGAGACGCCAGTGAGATTGATGACCTCTAATTTGAATTTCTCACCGTTCTTCTCGAGGTTTGACAGGAGCATGCCCTCCATGGCAGTTCGAGATGCCCCCACTTCTGACAAAAGGTCGCAGGCGGTTGTTTTCTGTTTGACGAGAGGCAGTGACAAAGGAGACTCCAGGATCGGCTCGATCGGCTCCATTTGAGTCATCAGGTGAATCAAAACGCAGAGTTTTGGGTCGTCCACTTCGACAACAGAGAGCTGACTCTGCTTTGACTCTATCAGCGGCATCTAACAAATTTGTCATCATTTCAAAATATAATTTAGCCCCTACCAAAATATAAAACTATCAGATTATTGCAAAAACTAACCGGGACTCCTGCTGGGAGGAATCTATCGACGCTCGCCACTGGAATGATGAAGCAGTCCTTGTCCAACACTTTTAGGTCGGTGAATTCGGCCTTTGGCACAGGATGCAGAGATATCGGTTTGCTCGTCCGCGCTGCATAGCCTTGGTTTTCGGGAGTGAAGCTTACCTGCAATGTAAAAATAGATTTGCCACCAATTTCTCGGCTTGATACAACTCACCACCAAGATCGGCGCTAAATATTAACAGCATAATAAGCTTTGTAAAATTAATTTTGAAATATTTCAACCTGACCTCGTTAAAACAGGCTTCAACGAGTCAACCAGCAACCTGGGACTATCAATTATGGGATAATTTCATTTTGAACCCACTGTAATTTATCTTGCCTGAATGACTATTAACACGTCAGTTTTTCTTAGAATTCGTCGATGGATTCATCGCCCTAAATTTCCTCTAAAGAAAATCCTCCTTTAGAAAACATTGAGGCCTACGTTGTGAATGTTTCGCACAAATAAATGATCCTCTGAAGGTCTAACATCGTCTATTCGGGGTGGAAGGAAGACTAATTACTCAATTAGGGTAAATTGGAGGCTCTTCTGGAGTTAGGCCCGGTGAGAGGGTGGTTCGGGTATCAGGTTAATTGTCCCCATCCTCATTTCCAGCCTCTGAACAGTTTCTTAACTGTATGCATTGCCGTATTCAGGCGAGAGAAGAATAACGAGTACAGTATAATCCATTATCTACAGGAAATTCTTGTCACAAAAATGTCTCACTAAAAAAAGTAGTACCTGCTGGTCAAGCTTCTTGCGCCCAACGACAGAACACACAGTCGTTGCTTATGGAGCCATAAACTGGAGAACTCTCAAAACTTCGACTCCACCTCCTCCTCCTCCTCCTCCTCCTTAGAAAGGCTCCATCCTTCATACCTCTGGCCCGTCAGGAACTGGATGCAGAATGTCCTTTTTTATTTTTAAGTAGCAGCTGCTAACGAGCCTGTGGGTCTTTCAACGGGCTTCCACCAAGGAGCGCCACCAGGAGGGTTAACTTGGCTACCACCTGGCTACCAGGCTTGTTAGCGCCAGGGCCTTCATGACGGGCTGGAGACAAACCTGAGACATACTCCATGGACCACATGTACACGTCTGGACAGTCTGTAACTTCATGCGGAAACCACCCTTGTTTATTGTTAAGAGGCGCCTCAATATCGGTGCCCGTGTGTCTTTCAGCAGGTTCCCACCAGGGTGTTCTACCAGGCGGGATGGCTTGGCTCCCACCTCCTGCCGCTCATGAAGTGAGCTGAAGAGGGAATTCTTCCCATCCCAGCTGGAGCAAATGGGGAGGAAATCCCCCCACCTCTCATTGTGGGGAGGAAATTCGGGGACCATAAAGACAATAATTGGTAGCTGTTGCTCGACTGCCTGCAAGGGCTTTCAATGAGACCACTGTTGGGCAGCAAACGCCCTGTAGAGAGGCTGGAGACATACCTACCAGTCCTTCCTTACGCCGCCAGGAAAAACCTTACCCTTGAAAACAGCGCTCACTTGCATATGGCAGGCAGCTCGGAAGCACAGTATCATGCTTGGAGCCATGTGGGTCACCATGCACAGCCAGATTGCCAACCAGTGCTAGTTAGTGTAGGCCCGCTGTGAAGTCCCAGTGGCTAGTAACAGAAAACGACGTCTATAATCTTCTTCACGACAGGCGATGTCAGTTCGGGGCAGACACCAATTTTCTGCAGTACCAGTCAGATTTACATAGTCGTCTTTCTACTGGGGGCATTCGGCTCGGACATTGTACCTTCTTTTGACCGCCGCCGCTCTCAGAAGTCATTCCAGCAGCAGCTGGTGAATGGGATCCAATGTTTCCTCCAACACCGCATACCCTTACTGAAGCACAAAGCAAAGTTACGAGCAGAGTCAATTCCCTCCTAAAAGTCTGAGGATCAGCCACCTTTAACAGCAGATCTCGTCGACAAGGCCATTGCCTTGAGGATGGAGAGATCCGCAACGCTTTTCCAAGCACTTTGAACTCGGATTTGAGTCCTGGTCCAGTCATGACCAAGACATGGATGAACTGCCATACTCAAGTCCGAAGAAATGGACCGAACGTTCGAGCAGGAATAAAGACAAGTAGGACTGTTGTCATAATAATATTATGATACCTACATGGTACTATACTTTTTGCATAGTTCAGATATTAAAGAGAAAATTTACGGGCCTTATACAAATTACTCTTTTGCTCGAAAATAGAGCTCTCGTCACTGTTTTACAAGTCCATCTGCAGAATTAGCAAAGGGATGCACTTTCATTGGTTATAGTGTTTGGACACGTTTTAACTTCAATAAACGTGCATGTCGTGCAAATGCCCCTCCATCGAAAATCCGTCGCAGCATCCCCATTTTCATAAATACTCAAGTCGTTCTTCTCCGCTCACACGATGTTTATGTAAATGTCGTGCGACACGGGAGCTTTCGTTCCATATTCTGATCGCCTTCCAGGAGATATCCCTCGTAATGCACGTTGGTGGAAATTCCGGTTCTACGAGGGAGATGCCAAGTTTTGTCTTCTTTCGACAATGCTTTGTGAATGACAGTTTTTTTTTTTTTGGTGGTCATTTTTGGGACATCATCGAGTTCGGCGTTTCTTCCGCTCGAGGGATCAAAACTAATCTCAAGGACTTTCCGAAAAGAACTACATAAGCCGGCAAAAGCCTGAGAAAGTTACCTCTAAATATTCAAACAGGAGGTCGTCCAAAGCAAAAAGCATTTTCGTGCCTTCGTAGCCTTTTCCCTTCCCCTGCATCCCGTAATTCCTCGACAAAAAGGTACCGATTTCTTACCGATTCCTGAAAGGCTCCCCTTTGAAACAGAAAAGCTTAATTCGCTACCAAACCCAAAAGAACTTTTCTCCCTCTTTTCTGCATTGAAGAAATCGAAATACATCACCGACTGGAAATCCCCTTCGGGGCGCTGTGACCCTCAGAACAGGGTCGATTCGATTTGTCGAGTTTGTGCCAGTAAAAACAAAGTTGTCCCCCACTGATTGGCTCCGGTTGGTCCCAATAATTGACCCCACGTTCTTTCCATTGTATACTTTCAAAAAGTTAACCCTCACAATTTCTTACTGTCTTGAAACTTTATCTAACTTATCTAAGTCAGAAAGTTATCTACCACTTTTTCTGTAGGTATATAATATAGCACTATTATAGTGCTATATTATATACCTATACCTATACCTCTGTAGGTATATAGATTCCAAAATAAGAAATTGATACCACCAATTAACTAAGACAGTCTGTATGAACGTCACACGCTTATGTCACGCGATAAAATAAGGAATGAACATGCTTTTAGATTTTTTTTCTTCTTTTAAATCGATAGAAGGCTTCCAAATAACACTGAAAATGGGATCGCAAGTTCATGTTACTTTATATAATTTATGGAAAATTCGAAGTTCGAATTAGCGGCGCGGAATCAGCTGTTTGGGTTGAAGTCACTCGACCTCTCTATTGGTTAGTACAGGCCCTCAACTCGACCCCTCATTCGTCGGACCCCTCATGAGTGGTCATGACGTCAAGGCCGGGGAACTCAAATCCTTCAGAACATAATATGTTATATTATTTCGACGGACATCTACGTCATGAAAGACCCCAACGCGTGCTAGAGACGGATCAGTTCACGCTTATTACGGATACATTGTTGGATTTTGGTAAATGTGGAGTTGGGTCCCGACATCCTTCCCTCGGTGCTTGAGCCCCCCCCCCCCCCCCCCCCTCTCTTAGGAGCATGAATTGGGTTCAAGCCTATTAGCGCTATCCAGGAGACACCACGAGGAAGATGGCTGGGTTGTGGGTCGCTGAACCACATACATCGTATTGATCTTATTGCCCTGCTCGTCCTATCAGAATCGCTATGATCTCGTAGAGAAGGATTATTTCAGCAAGTTCAGCCTGTTGCATCCAATCCGCTTCTGCACTGCTGGTCCATTGGTTACATTTTTGGAGGAGCAGGTCTTCTTTTTTGGTGTGCCCAAGATTTGTTACAAATTTTCTCAGTCCAAAATTCTCAGTCTTCCAGAAGAAGATGGAATAATATAATGTCAGGGTTTGGTTTACTGCCAATTATCACCCCCAAGCAAACCCTATCGAGAGGGTGAACCGCGTCGTGAAGACTGCAATCAGGAGCTACACGTGGAACAATCACAGATCTTAAGATAGGACCTAATTAGGACCAGGAACTTCCGAAGATTGGGTTTACTCTCCGCACCACCGTCCATCAAGTGACTGGTGACAGTACAGCTTACCTCAACTTCGGAAGGGAACCAAAGAGATCTGGGGAAGAGCACATGAGTCGTGCAGCAGGCAATACAGCGGCCGTCGCAGTCGCGGTAGTCGGACCTCGGGATGTCTCCAATGCCGTTGGCACTTGGCAATCTTTCAACTCTCTGTTTTTTTGTGTGGATATTTGGGTTTTATGGATCGCGAGGGGTCCATTATTTGACAACTGGCAAGTAGGTGGCCGAGCGATGCGATCCCTCCCCTGTTCGCGAGTTAGTTTAAATTAAAGTTAGAATGGTTGCCTCAAATTTACGCGACTTCTGTTATTGGATGGGACTTAATTGGGTGGTGGAAGCTATTCAGACAAGGCTGTTTCTACTGTTTTCATATCCCGCTCGGCTTGCTTTCGCCGGATCTCGCGTAAGTCCCCCAAGTCCCTAAAACCCCCTAATGCTCTCCCAACCCCTCTGTCGGAGAATGTTCGAGGGTAAACCATATCCCCCATGGCCAACTCTACCGAAACCTTCCCCTCTCGCCGTACGGGTTTCATTGCTGGAGCGGCCCTCGGGAGTTCCACCAGGATCGCGCGCAAACTGCTCGTAAATCATCCGTGAGGTTCTGTTCCACCTAGGGAACTGTCTCGACAAGGAACGGCTTATTGGGGTTCGACTTGAAGTTCTTAGTTCCCGATGAGGCAGAGCGTCAATGTTGTAGCTTCTTCCAACAACAATAAACCCAAAATTGAGTCTTCCACGTTTCGTCCCTTCTGACATCTCTTTTCCACCTCAATAAAATGACAATATACTCCAAACTACCCACAGTTCCCTGGTCCCACCCCTCTACTTTCTTTACACGAACCTCTCCGCCATAACAAACCGATATTGAATCTTCCTTCCGGCTCACTTCTTCGGTTAAGTCGTAAACCCAACTTCGGTTTCCTTGTCCTATAAAGTTCTCGCAAATGGTCTCCCTGATGGGCCATAAAACCATTGCTATTCATTCTGTACAAAGTGGCTGTGAAAACAAGATTGCGTCTTTCTCTGCACAACGAATTTATTCCAAACTTTCTTTGCGCTGAAAACAGCGTAAGGTTGTCATTTTTGCTTTGGCGACACGCAATTAATTTTGCACCCGTCAGAGGTGAAACGTAGGCCAATTGAGTGAGGTGCCAGGAATTATTTTCTGTACGGCCTTTACGTCCCTGACCGACTTTGAATGTTTCGGGCTTTGAAGGGGTCCTGACCTGGCACAAGTCCTTGACAAAGAAAATGATTCTTGCCAACTTTAGGTTCCTTAAGAAGCTTAATTTGTCCACATTCAACATAATATTCATATGTTATATGTATTTTTTTACTTCACTAGACTGCGGACTAGACTGCAGACACCAACACACCCGCACCCTAGGGCACGTCTGGTCCGCATCATTGCCTGTTTGCTGGTCCCCACTCAATACAGTAGGGAGTAAAATAAGGGAGCGTAAAATACTGCATATTGAAGGTCGGTATCAAACCCACCAAAGGACGCCTGGAATCTAAACAGAGGGGCTAAGGGGCCTCGCTTCGCTTGGCCATTTGCTTTGGTCCGTATGAGTAACAATGGCTCAGAATCCATAGATTTGTGCTCAAATACTTTCGAAACCCAACTAATAAACGTGAAACTAAATCGACAGGACAAAAGTACGGTGTGGGCTGAGAATGGACAGAGCCTTGACTCGCACAGCCGTCAACATGACAGTGGTTGCTGGTGAGGCAGATGGGCCAAACTGTAGCGTAAATTCGCCCACGATGCAGTCGCAGGCCATGGGAAGCGCCACAGGCGGTGCGATTGAGGACAGTTAAATTCTCTTGTTAGCGGGAGCAAATCACACGGCCCCAATCACACCGCCGACTTGCCTCATTTACTTAGCGATTATCCTTATTATAAGAGTTTCTCAACGCAGTACATTTTCGATTGGGAGCAAGGACCAGGCCTCCCCTGGCGACATTTTGTCTGGGGAAGTCAGGCCGGCGGACTCAATTCCGCGCCAGGACGGTAAGACGGTGTCAGCGGGCCCGGCCTCCCTTGGCGACAGTTAGTCTGGGAAAACCAGACCTCTGATTCTTGTATCAACTGCGGATCCAGGGCGAACCAATATTGATGTTGACCCTTCAACTTCAGTATTGGATTCCCCTGGACTCCCATCGCGGTCGGGATCTGTCGACAGACGCCGTCAGACCTGGAACAAACCTTGTAAAATAAACCCTTTTTAACTCGACTGTTCAAGCTTTATTTCAACCCAGTATCCTCAAAACTGACTATTTGAGGACAATTATTGTCCTCAATAGTTGGACACATTTTGAATTATTCAAAATGTGTCCGATCCAATTGTGCCAGCCTGTACTTCAACTAAGTGTTTACGGGCCAGTTAGTGTCAGCAACATAACACATCTTAACACGCACTTTTGGCAGGAAAGGGGAAACCTTGGACAGGGATTCTGGTGAACCTGTGTCCAAGGAGTTTCGCACAACGAATACTGCTGATTCAATAATTGAATTTATAATTATTATAAACCAGGTTCCAAAAACATCGCCGCCACGTACATATTCTGCTCTCAATCAGCTCCTACAATCTCCAACAACTATCTCTACTTTTAAAACTAAAAATCCCACTCCACTCCGTTCACA
This sequence comes from Pilophorus perplexus, assembly GCA_955831195.1. Classification (NCBI taxonomy): domain Eukaryota; kingdom Metazoa; phylum Arthropoda; class Insecta; order Hemiptera; family Miridae; genus Pilophorus; species Pilophorus perplexus. The sequence goes on from OY037012.1 coordinate 8,696,065, forward strand.
GCAACCTTTTGAGTGACGAAAAACTCGGAAGAAGGTTAAATACGCTCAATGTAACAGCAGATAGAGACAGACCAACCTTGATGGCTAAAACTAGATTTGCAAACTTCAAAGACAGATTAAATTCCAAAACAATAAGCGACGCACATTACAGCTTTGAACAAATTTCCAAAATTACGTAATTATTTTACTATGTAACGACGAGCACAACTACACCACAAGTGGACGTCTGTCAATTTATACTGTAATAATACGTGTTCCTAATCTTTTGTGAACTCTCAAATGACGATATAAATTGACAGATTGTAGATTATTGAAGGTTATTATTTATGTTTCTTTCTACTTCGTAAAAAATTAGAAGTGAGCTTGAATGTAGTATTTTAATAAGCAACCACTAAAGGAAAATTTCACAGCAGTATTACCTTTACTCTATTGCCGTTTACCCAATTCTGAAACGTCAGAAAAAAAAATCGGCATGTCAGGGTCGTTCGGTTGATAGGTAAACAAAGTTTATGCAATTCACGATTTCAAGCTACAATGAGGATATTGAGCAAAGTTTCAGTTAGTGCTATTTTTTCAAAACAATGAAGTGTTTAAATCTTCAAGTTTTTACAAAAGGTGTCCTGCAATGAATAAACGTTTCTACAGTTTCAAAGAAACTTTGTACTTTTTGTGTAACCACTTGAAAGGTGATGAACGGCGCCAACTTCTTTTTCATTGCCTTTTTTTTCATCAACCGTTTTAAAAAATACTGAAGAGGGTGGCTTACTGGCTCGCTAAGTACCTACTTGAATGTGGTCGAGCCTTCTTTCCTAGTAGAAAATCCTTGAAAGACGGTCATCAAAGAGAGAGAGAGAAAAAAAAACTGTTCAGCAAAAAAAAAAAAAAAAAAAACCACTAAAATTGATGACGGAAGGAGAAATTGTTAGGGAGGATATTGCGATAGTTCTTCAATGGGGCGGGCGAAAATATTCTCGCGAATTCCTTTCACAGATAACCGCGATTAATCTTCAACCCTTATTTCCATGTTTCACGACTTTGTGGAGCGACGTGGATTAGGGGCAAAGAAAAGCGGCGAGGGGTTTTAAACAAAAATGACTTTTGAATGTTGAGAAGACGGCGGGGAGAATTAATTTCAACAAAATGTATTCAAATCATCTACTCTGTAATTTGTCACTTGTTCTGAAAAACAAGATACAAACATCTCAACTGACACAATATCGTTTCTAGAACAGCTTTGTTAAAAATATAAATAAATAAAATGTAAAAAAGAAAATAGGAATTTAGCAAAAGCTGTCTAGGTATCTTTTTGGTGAAGCTCAATTATTTTAAGATCATTACCGAACTTAAGTTGTTAGCGATAGGGGTCGACAATTTTGATTGGCCAAAAAACATTGTCCTCCAGTGTTTCATGGTGTGCAGATTTATTTTACACACTGAGCTCCTTGAAAGATTTTTCTAATTGTTTTCCTGGAAAGGTCATACTTTCCTACTAAATATAAAAATAATAATAATAAACAACAAAAATCTCCATTATTTATACAGTGTAAAAAGGGTAAAGTGAGTTTTACGTCAAGATTTTTGACCTCTTGGGCCTGACATGACCTAATTTATTAATGAATCACTTTTACTCCCAACATTTCCATGGCCTTCAACGGGATTCGAACCCGTGGCCTCAATAGAATGCTAACGCCCAGAACCACCCGGCTAATCCGGCCGCCATACAGTGTAGAAAAAACCTTTGCAAATTAGGCTTCGTTACTCACAATAAACGTGAACTTTGAAGATCAAGATATTGAGAGTGAAAACACATTCCAGTTGTTATACTAACAACTGGAACGGTTATTATAAGAACTGGATGATCATAACATACAGCATTCGAAAAATAAAATATTTGAATTGCAGAGCCTGAGAGCGGGACGTGACGTTCTAATTACCACCCGTTTTTATGTGTACGAGAGATGCAAGTTAGCCAACCTAAAAAAAGTGTTAACAACTTTCAAACTTTTACAGAAAGTTCTCACATTAAATGTGAGTCAGCGTCCAATTTTTGGTCAAAGAAATCACGTTCTTGGAGTGAAGTGATGCGAAAAGGGTTGCTCTGTCGTGAGCGATTAGTAAAAAAAATCACAGCACACTCTGGTGGCTCGAAGCGCAACGTTTGAAGCGTGACGTAAGAGGCTTCCGCTGTCGGTTAAAAATTGCAAACATTTCGATAACAGCTCCACGCAAAACTATACGGGTTTTCGCACTGAAAATAAGTATCAGTGGGTTTTAATGGTGCTGCATCCGAATATGATGTGGGAAATGCAAACTTCCGACTTTATGAATGGAGCCCACTGTGCAAAAGTTTTGATTCAGTGAATTACAAAAAGTTATTTAAAAACCGCTCCAGTCGACTGTCCGCCAGTCCAGTTCCCCCCACCTTCAAAGGTCCTGAGCTGGCGTGACTCACTGGACGCCTGTGGTCACATGAAGCCACATACTGGCGCCAGTCAGCTGGCTTCAAATTCACGTCAGTCAACTGGCGCTACTAGCTGAACTGCGACTGGCCTCTTGTAATCGCGTCTTTACTCTCCTAATGACACAGAATTAATTTTTGCACAATTAACCTAGGGACGAAAAAGAATAATAACCTTGTGTTAAATATGCAGCGTTTTTTTAGAATGTCCTCATCTCGAAACAAATAAGGACAAATCTTGAGGCCGACCTAAATTTTTGACCCCTGTCGCGAAAAGAGAAGTTGGCTATAGCGAGAATAATAAACGAAACATTTTCGTATAATGCTAAGTCCGTTCAACGAATTTTGAGAGTAATTTTTCAAGTTCAAAATTCTTGGATTGCAGCACTATAGGAGCAGATGGAGTTATGGAGGGACGATCGAAGGCCGAGTGAGGTGTCTTTTTCGAAGTAATTTCAGACGGTAAGACTCAAGGGGTCCGAGGTCGCTCAAAACACACCATTTGGAGCTCTCGGTGGGGTTTCCGAGTGAGTCGAGGAAGCTGGAGGGCAGTTTTTATTGTATCTCGAAAGTATTTATTGTATCTAAAAACATCAAATGGATGGATTCATGTTGATGTTGCTTTTTTGTACATCTGAATTTGTAACTTTGTCAGTGTAATTTTTGGGAACTGATCTTCGGACCGACTGTTTTTTGGCAGCATTAGTTCACTCTCACGCCTCACACGACGAACTTACTTCTGGGTCGAAATACTCGGGCTTGACCGACGGCTTCCGGAAGTCCATCGACCCAAAAGCGGATCCCCGCCGGCCGACGTCGAACCCGCCGTCGATCCCGCCGGAGATGGCGCTCGTCCTCAGATGGCCGTCGTTGTCGGCGTTGTACGTCGGCGAGAGGAAAATGTGAGTCCGGAAGCCGTAGTGGTCGTCCATCGGAGGGGCCTGTAGGCCGCCGGAGCGTCGAACTCCGGCTTTCGCTTTTCGGGGCGGCGCCCGTTTTCCGAGCCCTTTCGACCCTCCGCCTCCACCACCTCCGCCCCCGCTGTCCATGCTTTTCTTGAACAGCATATTCATCTTGCCGATTCACTTGAAATTCACTACAATGTTTATCTAATTCACTCCAAAATTTGCTTGGTCGAAAATTTTGTCTAGTTTAAATTTATATGCTCGTCCTCAAGTCTTGATTTGATTTACCTTCACCCATTTTCATTTTTCAAATCAAAATTACTCTGCTGACGTTTTTCAAAAATTCACAATTTTTTCCCCACCAAATCGATTTGATATAAATTCCTTCAAACTTAACCACCCGAACAAAACCCGGCAACTGAGATCAGATACTGAAAAGTCGCTCAGTTGGCAGAGCCCGAAGAATTCGCCCCCAGGCGTTCCTCGTTCTGGTGGGGGGAAGACGCAAGGACAGTTTTAAAACCGTCTGTCCCTTCGGGGTCTACCAGGTTCGACCCCAAACTTGAAGCTTGTCGGAGGCTCGGAACTGACCGGCGTCAACAGAACGGACGACCCGGAAAAAGTTTAGGTGATTAATTTCAGAGGAATTAGCTCCGGACTATTTTAAGCGTAAAGCTTCTCAGGCGACTCGAGACCTGGCTGTGGCTCATAGACAATAGGACTCGCTCTATTACCAACGGGATTCTTCCACCTCAAGCGTAGACGTGCGATATATCATAATATTAATGTAAATATTATTTACACTATGTGCGGTCCTGATGGATCGGTTTTTTTGGGAGATTGACGAGTTTGTTGGGGACGTGGAGGATCAAGAAAAGAGATGAGCACGGTGGATGAGGAATGAGAAAGAAGATGAGGAATACGAGGGGTGGCATCCGGAAAAGAGTTATTGATGGCCGGTTATAGGCATTGATAGGAGGTCCCGGTGGTCTGCACGGATGAGGGCGGTAAAGTGTGGGATAAGGCGAGTGAGGGGGGTTCTGGAAGAAATGGGTTATCGCGAAGGATATGGCATGAGGGTAGACAAATGAGGGTGGCTGATATGTTAGGGCCTCGGCACGATTTGTTGAGAATTGCAAGGGTGGGAAATGTGGAGGAAATGCGAAGTGGTTGGCACTCCGAAGAACTCCGACAGTGGGGTGGTGTGGACATCACATCAGCATAATGTCTCTCTTTCGTCATTTATTCATACCAGGAGCTTTGCGAATAAATGATCTTGAATAATCGTAAACACTAATTAACAATAATTGAACAGTTATTGTTCAATGAGCTAAAAAAATCCGAAAGTAGGGAAATTCCAATCCAGAGCTTCTAACCCCTTAAGAGCTCCCTTAAGAGGGATCTCCTAGGAGATCAAGAACAGAAAGAAAAAAAAAACGCTGCAAATTTTACACAAGGGTTTATTATTCTCTGATAAAGGGAACTTGCGCAGAAATTAATTCTGTTAATGAAAAAAATTTGGGAAAAAAAAGTTTGCTTTCAATTTTTTTTTCCTATTTTTTTGCTCGGAAAATACGACCAAACAAACAAATTTGACGTATTGAAAAAAATTCATATTAAAATTTAATATGAAAGCCCTATAGATCCCCACGGTGAAATCGGATCGTTCCTGGACCCTCAAAAATGGATTCTAAGTCCAAAAATACTTCGAAAACGACGCCTAACTCGACCCCATAGCCAAATACCTTCAAATAACCCCTCCCGTAGCCCCGTAGCGCCCCACGGGTTTGGGCGATCGGGCTGAAAACCTTGCGGGCACAACTAGATGGTAAACCGAGTATTTTGTCAAAATTTAAGATTAAAAAAAAAAACATTCCTACTACCCAAAACGGCTCAGACGGCGGACGGACATTTCGGTTTTGGAATCTAGACCTCTTGAAACGTATAATGCCAAATTTTGAGGCCGATCCGAGTCGTCGCTATTACATAAGTGTATTATTCCAAGAATAATAAACAAAAAAACAAAAAAATCGATAGTAAAAGTGTACCTGAAGACCCACGGTAAGTTAAATTCTTCGTTTTGAGATATTCTGGTCATGTGCATTTTGCACGTGATTGGACATCGAAAACTGAGCCAGCGCTACTAATTTATTCACCGTGTTCGATTGTAATAACCCGTACTTACATTATTATTAGAATCGAACGCTTGTTTGTTGCCTTCCTAGCGTGCGAATAAGTTTATCTGGGAGTTTTAAGGTCGATCCACACATTTAGTGATCAGTGAATCCTCGGCCATCAGTGCTCCATGCGGCATGTGACGATGGTGTATGGACAATTTATCATTAAAATTGCATAAATTTTATGCAATTGAAGGCCACGGAGCACTGATGGCCACGGATTCATTGATATCACTGAAATGTGTGGATCGACCTCTATCCGGTCCGAGGTGCCTCCAAAAAAGGTGAGTAAATACTATGAGTAAGATCAGTAACTGAATAAAACTTTTGCCCCTTGAAAAATAATAATATTATTTACATAATAATAATAATACATATTATGTACCATTAGTTATTCTTTATTTTTAATAATCTATACCACTAATTCAGACGGTGTCTGTATGTATGTGTGTCACGAGCCTACTCCTCCTAAACGGTACCTAAGTGATAAAAATACGCCAATTTTTTCTACAGTCTCCGCCAACAGCAGTGATGGTTCAATAACTTATCAATCAGTGGTTAGAGAGAAGGTGCGCCACCACAGTATTCAGCCCCTCCCTGAGTAAGCCCCTCAAACGTGTAATTGATCTAAAATCAGAATTTTAGGATATTTTGTTCCAATTTTTTCCCCCTAATTTCAACTCTAGGCAGTGAACCTTAAAGCATACAACAAAAAACTGGTCAAAAATGCAACTTTTAGATCTTCAAACAAAGATAGGTGAATTTACTTACTTTCGGAAAATCGCCCATACGCACACCTGCCTTTTTCGAAACAACCCTTCCCTTCCCAGGGATCTCCATTATGAGTCAAGCTACCGCCTTACCCCAACAGGAATGACCATGAATAGGTCCGACTCCCATCACGACAGACATACGCTACCCCTCTTCGCTTCCTATACAATTATACTTCCATTAGGCGACCTATCTTCCTCTACCACGTCTTGATGAAGCTTTGCTTTATCTTGAATTTTGCATGTTCCATAGCAAGAGACATAAAACCATGCACATTCTTTGCCGACTGGACTGACTATACAGAACGGCTTTCTTCGGAGCATGCAAATATTGGCATATCACATTCCCATTTGAGCATCTCTTTTGCTCTTGATTTGGCCAGGGAGCCTTTGCCTGTGCAGCGCTCTCTCTTGTACCCCACACTGAGATTTCATTTAGTAGCAGACTCCTGGTCGACCCTAGAACTCCCCTCTGTCTGAAGTTGGTCGCTGTGTTGTACTTAGGACCAGAATTTGCCGCCTTCCAGGAAGATATCCATCACCCTTTAACACTCCAGCACTCCAAAGAGATGTATAGCAGTTCGGAGTCAACGCTCCTCCATTAATCTTCTTTTCACCCCAAAAACCCTCCCCTTTTTCGGAGTCTCAAATGATTATTTGGCCAAACGCCAAATGAAGGCGGCAGATAGCGCTGGGGATGCGGTTTCTTCCGTGAACTTGGCACACGCCTGTAATTCCTCCTCCGGTTGGCAAATTGCAGGCACCTTTTTCATTTCGGAACTGATGAAGATCGTTATAGAAGTAAAGGCATCCACTTACAAAAGAGAACAGCTGACCCAGAATTATTAGTTTTTATAATATAAAAACTATCTTTCATATTCTATTATATTATAATAGAATATGAAAGATGCTTTTAAATTCAATATGGGTATTTTTGGGGTTGTTAAATTCTCTTAACCGTTAATTCTTTGTGTATCATGTAAAAACAAACGCTCTGGATTTCGTTGTTCGGGAAAGTTTCGGACTCTCCTTTGGGAGGTCCTAAAACAACAAAACTCGTGGGAGGACATCTGCATTCTGTACAGCTTTTACGAAGGGTACTCTACGTAACGAAGGGCTCTATTATCGCCTAATGGCCACCTAACACCCCAACCCCCGAATAAACTCAATCTCGATGGTCAGCACTGGGCTTCTATTGGGCTTTTCCTGAAGCCTTGACCCCGTTTTGGAAATGGGCGGTATGTTGATTTGGACGGTAGAATGGGTTGCAAGAAACAGTGGCGGCTCTCCAGGTGCAAGTTGCGGCCGCCCCACCAGACAATTCACCATCCACCAACAAGTCATTTATTAATAATAAATTGGAGCAAACAGCTTCCATCAGAGAACAAACCTTTTTGCAAGCGAGAGCGATACAGCCGAACTTACTGCACGAATTTGATTTGAATTTGCGACTCAATACCCCATAGGGATGAGAAAAAACGTGAAACTGTTTCGACGAAATTGTCTCATCAGAAAAAACTATGAAACCGTTTCATATAACGTGAAAAAGCTATTTGAAAAAACGTAAGGCTAGAACCGTTTAGTCGCCAGCTTCAGTTATTTTGAAATGTATCTTGGATCACATTGAGGCAGAAACTATTATTTTGAAACGGATTCAGAGCAAGACAAAACGCCCATCCCTAATCCCCTATGGGAACAAACTGTGGAGCCCTCTGCCTTGAGGCGATGGAACCAATCGGCTCAGCTCTCCAGTCTTCTAAACCTCCTCCTTCATCGTCATATCGGACTTCCCTAATGACGTTGCTCGAGTAAACAACTGCGTAGTTGTGGTTGTTCCTGTTTGTTACACACTTAGGCCCACTTTCACCACCCGAGTTATGTACCGAGAGTTTAAGCGTTAACGCTCACGTTAAACCCCCCGAGGAGGCACCGATTAGAATGGTGCAGAGCTCGGTCAAATTTGCGGAGCCGTTAGTTGCTGAAATAGGCCGTTAGAATCTCTTAATAGTAGGCCTAGACGTTGCCTATATATAGGCCTATACTACTATAGTATCACGACGACGATGTCGCCATTCCGTGTCTTTCAAGGGCCAGGAATAGTGGAAGACTGGCGAAGAAAAGAAGGGGCTTTCGCGCTGCTTGGCATCGAATGGTGGAGAATACCTACGCCACAAAAAACACGCATAGGTACCTTTCCATGATATTATCAATGGAGCAATTAACGGCTGGCACCAAATAACAGCTACAAATTTTTCAATGTCGAAGTACATCACGGCTCATTCAGTAACTAACTGGAACTGAAGCTCACCATCTCTTCAATACCAAACGATCCCAACAATGTACCATACATTTAACCCATATCCGACCTCCCACTACTCAAAACAGTCAACATTTTAGCCGTTTGTGATGGCATCCCCTATGTGTATGATGTCTCGCAACGTGAAAAACAATTACAGCTCTACAAAATACCAAGACCACACTGGCACAGTCAATATCACCCAATGGGATAAAACCTTCGAGTGGCATAGTGGCTGCCCACCTAATAACGAGCAAACATTATAAGAATACTTTCAAAGGGCTCATTGGAGTGAACACCACTCTTGAAAGAAATCCAGTCACCGAACGAGCCACCGAATTGATAAACTGGTAGAACTTTCAAGCAACATCTCATACCTACTCGCAATTTAACAGCAGTTCGTCTCTTACCTTGACTTCTGATCAACTACCTAACTATCGACGACATCAAAAACGACATAGAAGCTAGGTACTGAAGCCCAAATACCATCTCTCAACTGGAAACTTGATTTTTGATTTATGCCGCTTCAAAACACCAAATGAAATCAAGTTTTTTTTTTTTCGTTTGAAACTTCCATTCTGAGCAAGCTTTTCATATTACTTCCTCTTCTAAATAAATGAAAGGCCACGTTGCAACTCCACTTCAAAGAATAAATTTCCTTCTCCGCCCCGAGAAACCCACTTCTTTCTAAATAATTTTTCCTCCTTCGGAAAAAAGTAGGGAAATTATTCTAGTTCGGTGTGCAAGTCACGTTCAACCTCTAAACTTTTCTTGACGACATTTCTCGATTTTCAGGGGGAAAAAAAAAACGCTCCGGGAATTTGTTTCACGGCCATGTAGGCCTAATTTGTGCCGTTTTTTCGTTCGTTGACTCCGGGTTTTAATTTTCGTGAGATAGAGATGGCTGGAGGGGGAGGAGGGCAGTGACGAAGAAAATTTCGCGTTTTATCGTCTAATCAACTGATTTTTTTTAAAGTGAAACTTTTATTACATCGTCCCAAATTTTTTGGTCTGTGTGTCATTTCTTGTCCCGTCACGCTACCGTTGATTTTCGCTTACAACCGATTCGTTGCTACGGAACTTCATCTTCGCCAGTTATCATCGAACAAAAATCGTTCACCATTCGTTGGAAAGCTCTCGATTTATCACGCATTTCTTTCGTACTTGTTCTTTGTCATTATGTCCCCATTTTATATTTATTGATGTTATTAATGGATGCAGTAAACAATGCCGCTTGTTTTGTTGTTATCAGCTGTCACGTTAGAAATCAATTTGAGAAAACGCCAAAATGAAGCCGTGTTTTTAAAGCCTATAGTTCGTCAAAAAGACAAAGAGGGTCTATGGGCAAACAAACGTACCTACCTATCTGGGGCCGAGCATGCGACCGAAATGAGAGCGCTCTGATGTGTAAATGGCCCGTGTAAATGGCAGGATCACCAGCTGAAGGGTTTTAGGCTCTGTGGGGCTAAAATGGTGTTACAGGCGGTTTTTTTAAAAAGGTTTTTGGCCATAGGGTTGAGTGTTTTTTCACGCTTTCGCCAATTCTGGGTACGGTTGTGATTAATTTGAGAGTCCCCTTCACAGACTGCCAATTTGTAATGTTCACACTACCTCCTGTAAGTCGTAAGAATCAGACTCTAGTGGATCGATACAAGAATCGAGTGTAAGTTTACACAATACAGAAACAACAGTTGCTACTATTATCACCAAACGAACGAGAACTTCTGCCAGCTAGGAAAAATGTTGGGCTGTTCGGTGCGTATGAAAAATTTACGGAATCGATCGTCTTGTAGGAGGAAAACCAGAGGCCTTGACAGAGTCCACTTGTTGCATGACGCAATGCGATTCCGGGCTGAAAAGCATCCAAGTTTCCAACGTTCCGGTTTAAGAGGGAAATTCTATTTCACACTGAATGGATATGAAAACCTCGCTCAAAGGCTTTGTTTCCACACCGATTTCCCCGTGCAAAATCATCCTGTCTAACACAGGTTACGTAGACCGAGATATTTAGAAAAAAATCAATTTTTGGATTTCTATAGAGATCCTGCTGAAAATGTTGATATGAAACACTTTATAATAGGCACAAAATATGATTAGCTTACGATCTAAAATGACCCTCCATGATGTTCTTGGCCCTTGCTTGGCATTACCGCCCCGGTTCTTCTTGGCGCTTTTGTTCCCATTGCTTTCAAAAACTAACAATTCACTAAATGGCCAGAATAGGTAGTTTTCTTTTCTTTTTATCCGTGAGAGAGTTTGAACTGGGCATTTTTCACACGCGAGACCAACACAGAGCATCTCATTCTATCAAAACAACTCCCTGATAATTTATCACAAAGATGGTAGTGGTAGTTTATTTTGGATTTACACAAGGCTCATGAGGGACAAAAAAAGGTAGGTAAGTAACTGAAATATAAAAACCATGTAAATTTTAAACGAAGGGTGGTTATAGGTTTTCCAAGCTCAACTGAGAATCCTCCAAAATGAATTGAGAATTTCCAAATTAATTGAGAATTTCCCAAAATTAATTGAGAATTTTCCAAGGGAACTTTCCATTACAATTTGAGAATTTTCTCTCTTTCTTTCTTCCGAAAATTCTCAAATTTAAGTAAGATGGAAATGGAAAAGTTCTCAATTCACCTTGGAAAATTCTCAATTTGTTTGGAAAATTCAAAATTCGTTTTTGAAAATTGAAAATTCTCAATTGAACTTGGAAAACCTATATTTTTTGGTAGGTACCTACATATACCTAATAACACACTAAAGGTGGGTTATTCTTTGTGGCTACTTACGCAAATGAGCGCACTTGCGCCAAACTTTCTTATTTTAAATGGGAACTCCTAAACTTTTCGTCGAATTTGGATTCCCCAGCCAATTTTACGTCTAATAAGCCTATTGAGCGCAAATCCGCGCAACTCTTCATGTATTCGTTGTTTACAGTCCGATTGAGTCAGCGAATTCCCAGTATCCTACCTAGCGATCTGAATAATTCAGATCGCTAGGTAGGATACTGGATTAAAATTATTTTAATACGAAATCACGAAAGAACGAATTCCGACGATTGGAAAATTTAGATGGCGAGTTTAATTTGAAAGGTTTTTAGCGATTGCGCGTGGATAAAGCTTTGTGTCTTATTGACCTTATAGCGGCTGGCTCCTATGTCGTTGCCATGGGCGAGCGAAGCGAGTTTGTCATGACCGAGAAAGTGGTTGGCTGAGCAAAGCGAGGTCCTCTCTGTCAGAGGGCTAGTATAATATAATTTTGCACAATATAAATTGTGCAAAATTAATGGCCATTAAAAAAGTATTAAAGAAAAGTTTAAAATTTTAAAAAATCTGACAATGAAAAGTAACTTTAAAAAACTGTAATATTGTACAGTGTCTGAACAGTGTGTGCGACCCTTAAATGGAATCTACGTCCAAAAATACTACAAAAACGTCACCAAAATCGACCCCAGAGCAGAAAACCTTCAAAACCCTTCCTTTCTTAGCCCCACAGTTGGATAACCGAGTAATTTGTAAAAATGTCACATTAAATGTTTTAAATTTTAAAACTTAGGAACTGTCCAAAACAGTGCAGAGTGCACACATCACACCTACTGATACAAGTTGAAAACAACGTTACCATTTTAGGCTACCTATTTGAAAAAAAAAAAAAAAACCAGTTACTGAGGTTTAGCACTAGAAATAAATGAAAAATCACTGGAAAATCTTTAAAACCATCAAACTCAATGGGAAAAAATGGGCAATATTTTATTTATTTTTTTAGTTTCTACAACCCTACCAGAACATGAGAAAAAATTGTCCCGTAGCTGGACCAGTGCCGTTTTTAGTCATTGAATCAATTTTTCACGTTTTCAAGCAGCTTATCTTGATTGCTTACTTTATAAAGCTAGGTGAAGGATGATGAAATCCGTTAACGGGAGAAATACGTACCTAGAGCGAAAATTGTTTTTCATCTTTCACCCATCTTTACAAGCTCTGCAATTGAGCAGCGTGAAAACGTAAAAAATCGCATGCTTGTAAGGTGAACACCAACCTGAAGCTCGATCATCCATTTTTTACCACTAATCACCCTTCTATCGAGCGGGACAGAGGGAAACAGATCATGCATATTGCACGTCGATTCAGGCGGTAGGAAGTCAAAACATACGCGGTTTCCCCTCCTGACCGCAGGGGAAGAAAAAAAAAGGCACAACTGGAATTGTTTTCATAACACATTCATATCCCCAGCTAGCTTTCCTGGTCAGTGGCAGATTTTGAAGTACAGTATAGGTACCTACTTAGGAAAAACACTGGCGTTTCCGGCATGGCAACGAAAGAACCCAAACACGACGCCATCAGGAGGACAACAAAATGAAAACACCAGCTCTCTTCAGCGAGATGAAAAGCTTGTTGGGCTTCGTCTTAATTAGTGCGACAAGAGGGAGCCCGTGACGAACAATGTGACAATAATTACCAGCATGACCGTCTGCTGTGGAGAGTTCACCCTTTTAGACATCACAAATTTAGGTCAATTGCCGTGTTCACCCTAAAAAAAACTACACTTGTATAATTTCGAATCGCGGTATTGAGAGAACCTTTTTTTGTCCCAAGACCGCCGTATTTCATCTCTCAAAATACCTCCCACATTATCATCCTCCGTTGTTTGGGTCATTTTCTCCTGTAAATCGGGATGCCGCCCACAAACCGTTTTTCCGGTTTTAACCGACTCCAAGCCTATTTTTACTACGGTCGTGTCGCCGAGTCACAAGGTGTCCAAACCCAGCCAATTCACTCTGCCAAATCCCCCACTTCTTCGGACATGTGCCGCTGTTTGTCAACGTCCGAAATAGGCGACCGGGTGCATCCGATTGGGTAACTGCACCGATAAATTCGCCCGTCTGGGAGGTGTTGACCCAAGATTTATTCCGCATTCTTGGATGAATAATATCTTGTGGTTAGTGAAACGATTGGCGCTTTTTATCATTGTCGGTGCCAGTCATTGAGGAAATGTATAATAGAAATATTACGATGGCGTACTACGCATTTGTTCATAGTTTAATAATATATGGAGTACTTGCATGGGGCGGTGCGTACCAGAGTAATTTCAGCTCCTTGACTGTGGCAATCAACACACTTTTACGAATAGCATTGAAATCGAACAGGCGCTCATCCTCTGTGAACCTATATAGCACACTTGAAATACTACCTCCGAGGATCACTTATATATATAGACTGGCAGTGTATGTGTACAAAACTAAAGATGATTTCCAGAAGTATCAAAGAAGTAGGTTCACGAGATCGACAATGACTAGCATGCTGGCAATAGAACGCTCTAGAAGTGATTTCTTTACAAGACAGCTGCCTTGGTTGGCACCAGCGATTTTTGAACATCTCCCGTATACTATTAAATCCGCTACATCTATGTTAGAGTTTAAGAAAAAAGTATTGGCCTACCTGAAGGAACAAGCAAACACAAATGTCATTATTCAAAAATTCAAGTTTTAAGGGGAATATGTATTCAGGGGTAAAATTAGTCTTAGTTAAGTACCTACTTACTTAGTAGTAGTATAGTTGGACTGTATTTTATTTTTAGAGTTACTTTTAGGACTTTGTAATTAAAAATGTAATAGTTATATACATTAATCGCATATACTTATATTGTACAACGAGAGCTGTTCGAGTCGGGCCTGGACGGGTCGTAGACCTTTAGGCCGGTACCTATCGAAAAGACTGGAATAGGGAAAGCTCCATTGTAAGTTTACGAAAAACAAATTTATGTTTAAAAATTTATGTGAATAAATAAATAAATAATAAATAAATAAATGTTGTTACCCACGCTATCTCTCGAGTTGTTTTTGTTGTTTATTTTGGTTTATTATTCTTGGAATAATACACCTATGTTTTCGCGACGCGGGTCGACGACTCCGATCGGCCTCAAAATTTGACATTATCCGTTTCAAGAGGTCTACATTCAAAATCCGAAATGTCCGTCCGCCGTCCGCCGTACGCCGTCCGCCGTCCAGGCCGTTTTGGGCAGTAGGAATTTTTTTAAAAATCTGAAATTTTGGCAAAATACTTGGTTTACCATCTAGTTGTGCCCGCAAGGTTTTCAGTCCGATCGCCCAAACCCGTGGGGCGCTATGGGGCTAAAATGGGGCTACAGGAGGGGTGTTTTGAAGGCTTTTAGCTATGGGATCGAGTTAGGTGTCGTTTTCGAAGTATTTTTGGACGTAGAATCCATTTTTAGGGGTCCCGGAACGATCCGATTTCACTGTGGCGTTCTATAGGGCTTTCATGGGGCTAAAAATGGGATTTTTGAAGGATCCCAAGAAGTTAAATATTTTTCGAGTAAAAATTAAAGAATTTTTGAAAAAACACATTTTTGAAAAAAATCCCCCCAAAAAATGTTTTTTGAAATATAAAAATCCAAAAAAAATTTTTTTTAAATTTTTTTTATTGACAGAATTAAATGTCTGTACAAGTAACCTATATCACAGAATAATAAACCCTTGTGTAAAATTTGCAGCGTTTTTCTGTATGATTTCGGTAATGATCGCATTATGGCTAGTATTTTGTTTATTACTTTTCCGATCATAATTAACTAACTTAAGACTAACGTTTGAAGTCTGCCAACCCTAAAATGCTGCCATTCCCCGACAGACGCAGTTTGAACATTAGTCATTAGCAGGGGGGGGGGGGGGGGGATTGGCACATAAAAATAGTCATTTTAAAAATAAATTTTATTTTAAAACATTTTATGTTCATTGGCACTTAAATATTGTCATTTAAAAAATTAATTTTCATTGTCAGATCCGAATTCGGACGACGTTTTAAAACTCGTACCTACCATACCTCTGGCTGACAACGCCTGTTGAATTTGCCACATTGCAACTTCAAAGGTCAACTTTAATTACTTTTAGGAAACGATAAATTTCACAGTGTTGGTGTTGGTATTAACCCGTAATGAGAGACTACTGAGATGGTCACTTTTCTTCGGACAGTGAGGACTCGCTCTGCTCGCCCATTGGTGCCACTTGCCGTGGTTGTTTGTGGAAACCCTTAAATTCTCTCGCACGTCTTTAGAAATGTCTTGCTCTCGAATACGCGTCTCAAGGGGAGCAAAAATGTTTCTCACCCCGAGTGAGTATCGAACCCAGGTCTCACACTTTCCATTTAGCCGCTGGGGGTGGTAAATAGATGAAGTTTTGCGGAAAATTGAAACGCCGTGCTACCCACGTTCGAAAAAACACTCACTTGAGTAAGACACGGGGATTAGTTCTTCTCGTTGAGAGCTATCCGACGGAAAAATAATTCACGGCCCTAAAGGATTTTTCCCTCTTTTAAAATGGCATCAAAAAACTGTCTTTGGCATAAAAAAACGGGGGTGTGGTTTTATGAAACCACGGTAAAAGTGAAACTTTTTTTACACTAGTTTCAGGAAATGATGCCCACATTTATATATTATATTATATTATATATTATATAATATTAAAGGATGCTGGGTTGGTGTGAGGAGGGGGGGGGGGGGGGTACAATCTATAATCTGGGAGGCACAACACGCGTAATCCCTGAAAATTTCATCAAAATCGAATCAATATTGGCTGAAATCCCGTGTCAAGAGGTCCAGATTCCTAAACCGAAATGTCCGTCCGTCCGTCCGGGCCGTTTTGGGCAGTAGGAATTTTTTTTTTTTAATTCTGAAATTTTGACAGAATACTTGGTTTACTATTAAATAAGTTTACTACTAAATTTTAGTTGTGCCCGCAAGGTTTTCAGCCCGATCGCCCAAACCCGTGGGGCGCTATGAGGCTATGGAAGGGGTTTTTTGAAGGATGTTATGCGATCGAGTTAGGTGTGGTTTCGAATTATTTTTGGACTTGGAATCAATTTTTGGGGGTCCCGGAACGATCTACTTATAGGGCGTTCATGGGGCTAAAAATGGGATTTTTGAAGGATCCCTGAGGGGTAGTAGTTGTTTCGAGCAAAAAACAAAGAATTTGAAAAAGAAAATGTTTGAAAAAAAAAAAATCAAAAACCGTCCTCCATTGTTTCAAGAGGCGGGTTTTGGAAGGAAGGCAACATCGATTGAAACGCGTAGTGAACAATCGATCTTTCTCAAAACGCATCGATTACCGATAACTGAGTGAGATTGCGCATGCGCGGAGTGGGATGATGGTGTGCGAGTAACGTGACGTTACTAACGTCTAGCACCTACCACGGAATAGAATGCACCTAACACGGAATATAATACCATTCTATCGGTGACCGATAATCGGTCTGTCTAGTACTAACGAGTTGTCCGTTACGAGTTGATGGGTGGCCACAGGTGTTCCGAGTGATCCATGCGTTTCATTATTGACAGGTGATGGACGGGAATTTGTTATTTCGTGCCAAGCACGGGTGTCCCACAGCGAGAAACGGGTCAACAAGCGTTGTTACCTACTAAAGAAAAATTACGAGATGACGAGTTGGTTTGGGTGTTCCGAATGAAGCATGGGTTGCATTATTCATAGGTATGGGGTTTTGGGGAATAACGAATTTCTCTCCTGCTAAAATTTGGTACGGGAACAGCTTCTTGACGATCAATCGAAGTGAACCTACATGGACAGGTAATTTTACCCTCTTATTATACCGACTGACTTGTGAGGTGTTTAATTACGAGTTAACGGATTGCTACGAGTGTTCTGAGTGAAGCGTGGGCTGCATTTTTGATAGGTGATGGACGGGAATTTGATACTTCACGACGAGAAACGGGTCAACAAGCGTTGTTACTAAGGAAAATTACCACGGGTTGCATTATTGATAGGCGATGGACGGGAATTTGATATTTCGTGTGAAGCACGGGTTTCCCAGCTATATATGTATTTATAGTAATTTATATTAATAACTGTTCATGTTTGTTGCAGAAAGATGAAAGAGCGAGAAAATACTACAATATAATTAGAACCCGAGACCAGTAGAAAATGGCATGTGCCACTCAGGCTGATGATGAGAGAAAATCGGTACCTATTTCAAAACATAGAAGATTTCAGGTACCAAAATCTACTCTAACGTATGGAATACCTAAAGAAGCTGCATTTCACAAAATGAGCACTCCCACCATCCTCCCTTTGGAAATGGAAGAGGAACTTGTCGTCCAGAATTGTTAGAAAATGGTAGATAAATATCGTTGTTTTCATTATCCTAATAAAATTGAATAAATTTGTGTAAACAATGGATGTTTTAATGAGCAGTAGCAGTAGCGTTTTTATATACGTTGAATTAATGAAGTAGCTATCCATGTTTGGGCTCTCGAGATTTTCAGTTTCATGTATTTTAGTGTTGTTCTAATTGTGTTGAATTTTAAATCTTCATTCTTATACTTCATTGCTTCTCTTTGCTTTGGCACAGAAACTCGATATAGGTAGTTTCTTTAAGTTTTCATCCTTTCAGAACCAGCTTTTAAGAGAACTGTCTGTACCTATTGAAGGTGATGGATCTACGCCTCTTCTTTAAACAAAATTGGATTGGAATTTCAACCTCTCCGATCTAATTGTGTCAGATGGTGGATATAGTTCTAACGTCTACTATAATACATTATTGGGGCGGGACAAGCCTTCTCAAGCTGCCTTTGCTTGTCCCCTCCCTGCTATTTTTATTTCGGTAGATGCCAGAGCTGTAAGGTCAACTCTTTTACGGAATTCAGCCCGACAACTAAATACCGCTATAAATTGTTCTGAGCGAAGCTTTTCTTGTAGGTTGACGTAAAGCTGTGAATCAATTCCAACGCAGACACAATCAGGTTATAGATATGACAGAGCCGTGCCTATTTTTTTTTTTTTTTTTTTTTTTTTTTTGCCGTGTGTCAATGTAAAACTGCTTAATGGACTTTTTTTTTGCAAATTGCGCTCGACTTGGTCAAGATAACAGTCACCCGTGCATAATCCAATTCCATTTTCCAGGTTGACTTGGCCGAGCTCCGATCGGAGGTTTTGGACTTTGAAAGGCAAAGGCCCTGATATATGGATACGGGAACAATATCCGAGTTATCTCTCCTTCTGCTCAGCCAGCTGTTTTGGCGGTAATTTATGCGTTTTGATTTCGCCCTATCCGCGAATCTCGTTTGGTTCGGCTGGTTTGAACGTTTCACGAGTGAGATCACCGAGAAAAAAAAACCCTCTGCAGTTTCGTGGAGAGGAAGTTTATTTTCATGTTCGATCCTATTTTAGCGTTATGATACTGTTTTCACAGAATTTGTCGACAACGTTTGTTGCCACCCGTAAGTTCTCCTTTTTGTAAGTCGAGAATACACCTACGAGTTGTAAATTTCCAACGGGTGCCTGTGAAACAGAATAGCACCGCGTCTCATGATTAATGCAAAGGTGTAATGCGCTTCGGTGCTTGACAATGTAAACTTAATTCTGTTTCTAGGCTTCGTAAAGTCGGGCTGCGTCTCTCCGTGCTCGGCAATCAGGAGGGACGGGTTTATTTCGTCTGTCAGTTATCAAAGATTCAACGACCCCCCCAAGCGGTGAGAAAGAAGGCCAACCCTCTCTTGCTGGGTTATCTAGCAGTTCTCGTAGTTTTAAAGCCCGAAAGAATAAAAGAGACGTGCAAGTTTTGTGTTGCTCGTCAATCTAGGGCAGTTTATTAAAATTTTGGGTTGTCATTGACTTCCTGATGGTAATTTCACTATTCCACCCTCCCTCGTTTAATCATACACGAATTAAAGACGTGCAAAATTTGCACTGCAAATGGCGTAATTGTTGAGTTTAGAATAGACAGGACAATGGGATGCATTACGGTCGAGGGAACCAGTTGAATATCACAAGAGCTGCTGGGGGGTGTCTCGTTGACGTCCCATCCAAGTTTGATGTCCTACCAACCTCCTCTTCCCGACAACCCCGAAAAAACCCTCCCTCTGGCCTCATGAATAATAAAGAACTGGCTAAATTTATCGTTGGGACGACCCAACAAAAAAAAAAAAGAATAAAAGCGTGCTAAATGCGGCAAATAAACTTCACGATTGTCGGCGAGGTCTGCGACGTGAGCGTTCAATAATTTAATTAAAATATTTTTGAAATTAAACGTGCTTTTACCAACAATATTTCTATTCATCCAATAAGACTCTAAAATTGGATACTAAACAAAGACCGAGTGTCTTTGGACAGAACTCGAAACCGTCGCCACCAGCTCTTCCCGGTTGCTTCTTCGCCGCTTTTGACGGCGGCGATTTGCTCGGCTGCTGACGCCACTTTGGCGCTGAGCTCTGCAACCAGAGCGTCCCGGTCCATGAGGCGCTCGCGAGCTTCTGCTAGCTGTTCTTGCAATGCTTTCTCGCCTTCTCGAGCCGTTTCAATGTCCTTGCTGATCAATAGCGCTTGCTCCTTGACTGTGTGCACCATGCGGGTTTCAAAGTCGGTTTTGTCTTTCACTGCTGCTAATTCCCTTTCGATGTCAGCAATTTCCAATTCCCTATTGTAAATATTCTTACGTCCTGTAGTGACTTTTTCTTTGGTTTGCTCAGCCAGCGACATGAGTTCTTGAATTTCACTATCAACAACTTCCTTTTCTGCTTTGAGATCTACCAAGTCTTCATCACATGCTTTTAACCGTTCTTTTAATGATTCTGCTCTCGTTACATAGTCTTCCATTGCTTGATCCAAGTTGGACATTTCTTCTCTCATTCTTACGTGGTCTTCCTTAAGACAAGCAATTTTTGCTTTAAAACTTTCAGCTTCAGATTTTAAAACGTTCTTATCTATTTCAGCAGATTCGAGCATAACTCTTGCGGACTGTATTTTCTTTACACGGTCCTTCATTTCGTTCACGTCTGATTTAAGTTGAACCTTCATAGTATAAACCTGACTCATTGTCGACTTGGCTTGGAGTTCACAATTTTGAGCTTTATGGGTTTGTTCGTTGAGATTTTTTCTGCTTTTCCTCCAAGCGAGTTTCATCAGTTTCGAGTATGCACACCATAGCAGCCATTCGGCGAGCGGTTTACCAGGTTCCACTGTTTGGTTGCTGGGTTCGTTTGTGGGCTGCAAGGCGTTGACAAGTTGGATTCCAGGTGGCAAGGTGAGTTCTGAGTCGATCGGTCGATGCGAACTCGGCCGAGCAAACTGGTCTATTGTTGCGAGCATCCAATCCTGTGAGGTTTCGACTGTGTCGTCCAAATTGGGTTCCGATCCTAAAGACATTCGGTCTTTGGTGCTTTGAGTTAGCTCGAAGCTTTGAGATCTTTCCAATTGATGATGAATGGTTATATTTTCCAGCGAGAAAGATTTCTTTGGTAGTAGTTTCCGCCTTTTGGAGTACGGGCTCCATCTTCGGTTTTTGTGAAGCTCACTGAAAATATTAACATTGTCAGTATCTCGGTCACGTTGTAAGGTTGCCTTCACCGATCCAGCAGAGGTTTTCTGTTGGATGCAGTGGCAGTTACTGCTAAGAACAAGATGCTGGAGCTGGTGAATAATTCATTAAAATTAAATTATGAATAATTCATAAAAATTAAAATTATTTTAAGCTGTCTTTCAGTATAACCATACAGGGAGCGTTGGGAGAGAGGGATGTTCCCAATGGATGATGGGGCGCTGAAATGGTTTATGGACGGAACAGTCATGAAATTTCGACAGGGGTAAATGGCCCCAATCTAGAGGTCCTCTAGATTGGGGCCATTTGCCCTCTAGTAGAGGTGGTCGTATTTTGAGGAGCCCAAGCCGAGATACCAGCCATTTCAAATTGTAAGTAGGCTACGCTTAAGATCACAGGAGTTGTGGGGAATAGTCTCACACACTGGTGTGTGTGATTGACATCAGCAATGTAAGAAAAAAAGGGCGACCATTTCCGTGCGCTGGAAGTTAGGAGTGGCTCCTTACCTTAACGTCACGGTCCACTGCCATTTGGTCGGTCTCTCTCTCACCTAGTATTTACGACTCATCAGTGTCAGGAGCTTTATCATGTCTGATCAAAAAAATTGTGGCCTGGAAGGGGGGAAACTCCGATCCAGAGCAGAGGTCCTGGTGACCCCTTGTCTGCTCCATGAGACGAATGTCTGAGCATTGACTTTGGGGTTCCTAGAAACGTCTAGAAAGTCATGTAGATGGTGTTAAAAGGGGTGTAAGGGGTGTTTGGGAATGTTTGGTGAGGCATGCAAATGGCACTTTCCACGCTCCGCCCAGAACGCCCCCCCCCCCCCTCCCATAATGTACCATGCTAAATAACACGTCTAGTTTCATGTTTTAACTAACCAGCTCTTATCAGTTCTTGAACCTCGAGCACCCTTTGGCCTGGAATCAACTTCCGAAGCATTCAACATTGTAAGCTCTTCGGACATGTTCGTCGCTCTTGATAAACAATCAACAAATGTCTTCAACAAAATCAACAATGTTCAAAACTGTTCTCGTTCGAATGAATCACATGCTGTTAGCATGTGATTCAATGTAAACTTGGGAACCCTCTCCTTAATAGAGTTAGCTTTAAGCTACAAAGCGAGAAAAAGAAAAATTTCCCTCCTAAAAGGAAAAGTAAACTAGTTCCGGAGCTTTTTTCTCTCAGGAGGAGCTCCTCCTCTGCATTGCAGGTTTGTAAAAACTAAGTGAGCTGCCATCAAAGAGTGCGATGGTTGCGTGCTTGGAATAAAAGCTGTCTGAGATAGTCACTTCTAGTTGTATGCTTAGTCCATCAGATACCAGATCGGCTCTGTTCTCCGTTTCACCAGGTTTTCCCACGTTTTACAAACGATTCGACGGGCAGGCTCATTAGCCTCTGCAGTGTCACGAGCAGCCTCTAGTAATTAAGATCAGAAAAGCTAGAGAACATTATCTTTTATTATTTATTTTCAAGATTTCCCGTGCGATGAATCCCAAATTCCCAAAGTTCCGAGCTCCTTCCGTCCCAGGGTGTAATCAAAGCGATCTGAGGACGACATTGATATACACTGATTGCTTTCGACCGAAGTGTTTAATGATGAACGAATAATTATTATCTCAAGGCAAAAAGAGGGGGAATTTCCCCCTACCGAGTCTGGTGCGGATTCCTTAAGAACGGAGAGATAGCACTTCCGGAGCTACAGGTCGTTAGGTCGGCGGAATTTATGTGCACTATTATAGTGGCAGGGATTGTCGTCTGGACGGTTGCCAGAGCCAAGTGCGAAATTCCCTCCACCTCCACATTTCATCATCCATAACTTCACGAGGGTTTTCAAGTTTCATCTTTGTGAAAACATCACAATTCGCCACTTCGGAGTATTTTTCCGGCGGCGTGGCTGAAAATTAATGTTTATCATTCCGATGTATAAATCTTCAATTCGTATAGCGAGCTTTTTCTCCCTCTTTTTTTACGACCCTTTGTCACAAAACTCGACACAGTAGATGCACGAGGAAAATGGTCATATTTTCCTCTTTTCCCGTATATGTTGTATATGATGAAAAACGACAGGGTGGCTGTGGTTTGGCGCAGATCATAAGTTTGTCTGCTCGTCTTTGTATTTAATCCATTCCGGCATTCTTGAGGTGTGGCTGTCACGTCAAAGACAGAGAAAGTATGCAATATTGGCAGGATCAGTGCTGCGTCTGAATGGCAGACAAAAACTGTTCATGGTCTCCGAGCTCTTCTCTAAATTCAAATGGTTTGTTGCCTGTAGCATAGTTTTGTTCTCTCGACCTAAATTTTTTAAAATCCGCCATGAAAGGGAAATTTTTCAATGAAAGTCAGGCAGCCCCTTAGTGGAGAGAATACTGTTTCATAATGTGATTTATGGTATGCTTTTGCTGCAGCATCTTTGCCAGTCCCGTGAGTGACAAAATTTGGCACTGTGTTTAGGTAATATTTATTATTGTAATGTGGTTATCGAATGACGGTGGTCTTGTCTTCGTAAGATTGAATTGGACTACCAGGCCTCCATTAGCAACAATTTGCCTTAATTAGGGAAGTTCGTACACTCCTCTCCTCTTCCTCCAAAGACACCGGGAGTGTATTCCTAGATATGACGATAGAGGCATTGTCCCAGACACACAAATTATAATATCGAACCTGAGAAGCAATTAGGAACATAATATTATTATTATAATCATTTAGATAAAGCCAAGATTCTTAAGCTCTCTTATTTTCATCAGCGGCCCTGCCGGTAACGCCTGCTTCGCCGCCCAAGCGCTATCATTTCAGTCCCGTCTACGATTTCCCATATCTCTCTCTACTGAGGTTCAACAAATTAAAATGCATAAAACGTCCATGTTCCCGAACGTATTCAAGTCGCAAAACATGCCGTGATAAAGGGTCGGGCGAATTCCCGTGTAATTTAATAAATGTAACCCCATTAGCCTCCAGGTATGGAGGGAATAGCGCATAGCACCAGGAATTTATAGGCTCGTTGAATTTGCATACAACCTGCCCTTGCCGCATCCCGTTTTTGCGTCTGGGGTGGAGGTACTTGTGTACAAAATGGGACCATAAGAAATTAGTAGGTCTCGCTAACTTTGCATGACCTGGATAACATAATGCATATTGTATGTGGTGTGATATTTCAGGCGGAGTTCGAATTTGAACCTGTGTGATAATAAATTAGAAAAAATTGCCGCCTGTGGGGTGTATTGCCGCTTGTGACTATGTATGGTTAACTATATTTTTACCGTTGTACTGGAGGACACCCCCGAACCCCCGGACTACTTCTGTTATGATCAAGGATCAAACCAATGGAACACAGAATGTGTTTTTCGGTGATTCCAAAGAGGGCTGTTGAAATAGGTTGGTAAAAGTGATCAGCATGTCAGTCATACTTACATCAACACACACACAACTACTATAAGGCTTCCGGTTTTTCTAGGATTTACTTCCTTCCCTCTCCAGCACCAGGAGCGTTGTGCCTGCAAGGTGCCCAATCGCACAAACCCGCGGGGCTCTGTGGGGCTGAAAAAGGGGGTTTGGAAGCGTTTTTGAAGGGTTTTAGCCATGGGGTCGAGTTAAATGGCAGCACCTGGGTCAGCAGACCCAGAAACGGCTAATTTGACAAGGTGACACATGGTCAGCGGACCCACACGGCTTGTTTTATTTAAATCACCGCACCTGGGTCATCAGACCTTCGGACATAACTTGATGGAGAACCGAGTATTTTGTCAAAAAACTGCAAATTTTACACTAGGGTTTATTATTCTTTGATTACTTGTGCAAAAATTATTTCTGTGTCAAAAGAAAAAACAAATTGGAAAAAGTTTTTTTTTTTTTTGGATTTTTTTCTCAAACTTATTTTGTTTTTTACTTGAAACATATTTGACCTCCTAAAGAGAAGGTTATCGAATTTAAGAGCAACTCTCTACTCGTTGTATCTCTTGTTTCAGGAGGCGAGCAAGGACTTGTTGGATGGGAAGCTCCCCAGTCACGAGTGGAATTTAGCGGAATTTACGGACCAATTTTTGGAATTGAATGGATGGCTCGATAGGATACAAGAAACGGTCTACCCCCAGGACGACACTGTTATGGATAAAAAATTAAGACTGGTAAATATATGGGAGTATTTTACCACTTGCTGTAGGCTGACTTCAGTGAAGGAACTTGTCATGAACAAGGAGGGGGTTGTACTCTAAATGTGCTTAGAGATGTAAAACTCGGGACAGTTGTAAACTTGGTAGTCTGCACTAGCAGTGGGGACGTTGCAGCTACGCATTGGCTAAGTTGACCACCCCATGAGCTGCAACTTCGCTAAGAATAAGTTCCTGAATAGGTTACAAATTTAAGTGACAGTCTGTTCCAGAAGGGACAGTTCCATTTCAAACGTCCAAAGTATGGTAAACCAAGTATTTTGTCAAAATTTCAGATTAAAAAAAAAATTCCTTCTGCCCAAAACGGCCCGGACGGCGTACTGCGGACGGACATTTCGGATTTGGAATCTAGACCTCTTGAAACGGATAATGTCAAATTTTGAGGCCGATCGGAGTCGTCGACCTCCGTCGCGAAAACATAGGTGTATTATTCCAAGAATAATAAACCAAAAAGGGGATCGACTTGGGGCGTGGGGTGGGGTTAGAAGGAGTTGTGGTTCTTGGCGGTGTCGGGTTGGATATTTCTGTTGAATCTAACCTTACCCCAACCAAATAACCACCGTAAAAACATATTCTGAGTTAAAAAAAATTTCCCATTGTTCATTGCTGGTTATGGAACTCAACGGTTTAGTAATGAAATACTAAGTATTTCATAAGTCTTATTTCTGCAAAACTGCCTGACTTCTCATCAGAAAAGTCTGTTCCTGCAACTTCTCAAGGGCTTTCATGAAGTTAATCTTGGGCCGGGGTGCTATTATAAGGGCGATATTGAGAAAGGAACGGGCATTGTTCAATTTTGCTCGGACGGCGAGGGGGTGTTTTATGGACTTGGATGGCAAATTGAATTAAGAGATGAAAAAACGTGGGAAGGGGGTTGAGAACAATTAAATGGTGGTGAGAAGGGATGGTTCGAATCCCTTCCTTGTGTTTTGGCCGAAACCATTGTACTATTCACCCACAAACCACCACCATCATCCCTTTACTAGTCTTCTACAGCGCACCCTGCCGTAACCCTCTCACGCTTCAATGGCTTCTAAGTGATAAATAACTGCGGGAGCCGAGTTTTTTTTTCCGAACGGGCTCCACTCCATTAAATTCGCATTTGCCGGCCGACCTTTTCAACGGAGGCGGCGTCTCAAGTGGTTGGGACCGGAAGTGATCTCCGGTAAATCCCGAGAGAAGCCATCGTGCAAGCGTGGGCCATAGACCATAACGTGCTCGCCATCCTCAATAAGCGCCTCTGTCCTGTTCTATACTTAGGTTGCAGGTTCAAACTCGCAGAAATATCAAGCGGTTTAGAGACGCTCAGCGGATCTCTACATTAATATACCACCTGTGACCGTTAAGGAAGTCCAAAAATACATTTCTCAATGGGAATAGCCCGAAAAAAGGCCTTTGGACAGGACACAATCACAGAGCAAGTTGTGCAATCCCTCCTGAGCAGGGAGCAGGTTGGAGAAAATCACAAAAATAACACACGTTTACAAAAAAAAGTGAGTGTCGAGGCGAGTTGCTATAAAACCACATGTATAGATGTATTTTTTATCAAGGTCACGCTCATTAAGATAACGCTGTAAGTTTTAGGACCAATAATGGAACATCTCAAATGATTCGGTACATATTAATCGGCGGAACGAAGGAGAAGTAACATTCATTCGGATCAATATATTGAATGAAGATTTGCGGAAGAACACCGGTTTATCGCGGAATGTGTCACTATAGTTACACATTCCGAGATAAACCGGTGTTCTTCCGCAAAACATGAATACAACTAAAATTATTGAAATAATAATGGAACAAAGAGAGAATCTCTCTGATGAACCTCTCATCCTCCGACGGGAGGTCAAAATTCCACACAGAGTCGTAGTTGTTTACCTGCTCTCATGTGGCCATTTTTTGACTTGAAAATAATCCGTTGATACCCTCAGATAAAGCTCGTCAAGAGCTTTCCATGGAACACTGCAGTGTTATATATACCGTAAAACGGGGTTACTTTGCTCCACTTTTTTGACATTTTTTTTTCATTTTAGGAATTTTGTGACAACTTGCCTAAAATGAGCTGATTTTTGGCATGGCCTCTGATGGGGGGTTGTACTTGATGTGCATGGAGCGTAGATTCGATCGCAAAATTTTACATGCGATTCCTGATGAATTTAAATTTGGGGCAAAGTTCCCCGCGCGTATGCATACTTTGCACCACTTTCGGATTTCCCTACAAAACAGCCTGTTTTTATTCCTGGAGCAAATTAAACTACTTCACAAGCATACGGGGTATACAAAAATTGAAAAATCTCCAGAAAATTAAAAAAAATCTTTTTATTAACATCAAATAAGGTATCTTAGGTATTAAAATAAGGTATCTTAGGTATTAAAATCAAATAAGGTATCTTAGGTATTAAAATCTGAACTTTACTAACTTTTTCAACTTAAAATATTGACTTCTCAGCAGCTGATTAGAAAAGAAAATTACAGTCGACCCTTCAAGACTGTACAAAAATTACTTGACTCATACGGTCTCAAGAGGATAATCACAGCAACTGATTAGATACTAATAATTATATGAAAATTACAGTCGACCCTACAAAAAGACTCAACAAAATTTCTTAATCAAGTTTTAAGAGCCCAATCACAGCAACTGATTGGTTAAAAAATCTTAAAAAAGAGAGCTAAAATCCATCTGCGAGGAACGAATAGAAGAGAGACACTTTTGCAGCGTTTCTTCGTCGTAGTCTTGGTATCTTCTTGAACCAACCTTCCTATGGTACTTCCTGGGCATCCTAAAACAAGGAAAGCACGCAATAAACGAAGAATTTCAATTGTTTCAGACTAATTGGTGCAGAAAATATTCTGCTAAAAGGAATATTAGGAAATAATAGTTTTTTGATGGGGTAACTTGTGGGGCAAAGACTCCCCATTTTTCGGTGCAAAGTTACCCCACCGGTGAATTCTGTTCACTGACACCACAAAAATCGACATAATTAAGATTTTCAAAAAGATTCTTGATCAGCGGAAAATTTCGAACAAGATAGTACTGGAACTTACTTGATTGGATGCCTACTGACTCCACCAGCGAGAACTTTTTCGGGAGCAAAAAATCAACGTATTCGAAGGTCCTGGAGAAAAATGTTGGTAACCTACCTATAACCTTCTATTTATTCTTTTTCGACTTGTGGTTGTTAGTTCCACATGTCAACTTCAGATTCCACGCAGTAGTAGGTTCCTCGGACAAGAACTGTTACAATGGTTTGAAAAAGAACTTGTTACATTTTTGGGGCAAAGTATCCCGCGGGTGGGCAAAGTAACCCCATGTTACGGTAACTCAAAATCGCCTATTTCGGACTTAGTCCTTAGTAGGTATTATGAATAATAGGACTAGGACGGAATTCCCTGTGTGCGATGATAGTACCTAGTGTAGAGACTGATAGTATACCTAGATAATCATATTATGATAATATTAAAAGTATATTATACTTGTTCAGTTGACTATCTCAAGTCTCATGACCTGTGAGTGTGAGTGCAGTTTTTGCAAAACCAAATGTAGGTAGGTAGTTCAATGAAAATAATAGTAAATTATTAGTGAATGAATCCCTTCGAATAAAGATTAATATTATCAAAACTGGCAGACTTGACATCAAAACAAATAGGTAGGAATACCAAAAATATGTTCCTACGAGCTAGGTTGGTCCCAAAAACTAGGTTGAATGTTGGCGAGGGGTGGTTTAAGAATAGTATGAGATAGTTAGGGAATTCCTCCATAACTTGATTGTTTCAAAAACTGAATGTGAAGGTACCATAACATCATTTTTGTCTAGCCTGTGTCATGAGAAAATGATTACCCCTATCCCTCGTAAACAACCGTCCACCGAAGTGCCTGGCTACAAGACATAACGTATAAAGTTATCGTAGGTTTCAAGTGAAGGTCTAAAGGCGAAGTTACCGCACGTTCGGGACAATTTAAAACCTCCGCTGTTACGGTGGAAGCTTAGGACTTAGCGAATCCACCTCCCCCCACGAACACTCGAGCAAGTTCCAAGTTGAATTAACTTTCAACCGCTAAAACAGTTTTCTCGGTGCTTTAGCGTTCCTTTTACCTTGTTTTGAAGTGCAGTGAAATATTTACGAGGATTCCGTGCGGCTAAAGTTTATACGATCGTGGGACATCGATGGTGAAACATGTCGAAAACTTGGGCTACATTTTGCGGGAGGGATAAGTTAGATTGTTTGAGTTGAGCTCATCGAACGGATAATCTGATGAAATGAAGACGTGCAAAAGATTTTCCACTATTATAGTATTACAGTTCGGGTGATAATTTCATTGCAGCAAGTTGATGTAAAAAAGGAATAATTCTCCCATCTTAATTACGAGCTCTTTATTCTAGTTCATTATTCCCTTTTTCATGGAAATGCTCTCCCAGATTTCGCTTGAAATAACTGAGGTCGCAATGAAGTCTCTGCATTAAGAATTTATCAAACATCTCCACAAAAATTGTTTAGTTGTGTATTTCTGTTTAGACTTCTCTTACTAATGGAGGTTTCTTCAAGGCTTTTACGCTCGAAGATTGATTGCCGGCGGGAAATAATCTTGAGGAAAGTTCCCATTGAGGATGGTCCATTTAAAGTTGAGATTAATAGTTACGAATTTCATCATGAGGTCTTACCCGTCAGCTCTATTTAGTGATCAATACATCACACATAGAAAACCTTCGCCCTCAAGACCCTCAGGTCAAACTATGCCCTACTATTGTCCAATACCAAATTATTGAAATTTATACATTCAGAAATTCTTAATTATCTTCCTACGGTCACACTGTGAGTCTACTTCAAACGCCTTTTTGTAACAGTGTTTTCACCCCAAATCAACAGGTTAGCGTGTTGCCTTTAAGTGGAAAACAACCGGCTTCGGTCGAACAATATTTGCATTAATATGCTTGGTTCCTAATTGGTTGATCCGAAACCGATAACAACTAAAGGTTGTCGCCCTTATGTGGAAATACAAAAGCCACTTCGAAGGCCGTTTACCACGATCAGGTAAAAATTCTAGAAGATAAATTTACTGAAGGGGAATTCGCCACGATTTAAATACCATGTTTGGGTTGGTTCCGTGAGTTACAAATGAGGAAACTCTAATGCACAAAGTAGTTTTATACAGCACAACTTCCTACAGTAATTTGAAAGCTAGTTGATGTATCCGTATGAAGTCCAAGGAGGAAGCATTCATTATTCATTTTCCTATTCAACTGAGCTCCTACCTACAAATTCAATTGACTCTGTAATTTCCATGGGCAGTGAAAATCATTTTCATATTGTATCGGTCTATTGCTATCATAGATTCATGTTCTTCTATTCATTAAGTATCCATATAATCAATTTTTTAGTGCTGGATGCAGCCTGACTTGTGAATAAATATAATTTATAGGAACTTTTGAAGCGAGTCTGGTTAAGTCCGAACATTTTTATTGAATTTTACTTCAATTTAAGAAAGTTTAGGTAAGGTTTTGATCTAAAAGACCCAAGAGAGATATAAGAGACCAAGAGAGATATAAATCTCTCTTCAGGAACCATAAAATGTCTGATTTTGAACAAAAATCTACCTCAATAATATTGAAAACATATCATGTTTTAGTCGTTTTTTCTGGAAAGTGAACCAAAGTGGACTTAAACGGTTTTGCAACACAGCTGATAAATGGGATAATTATAAAAGTCCAACAAGATGAGGAGGAGAACGAGGAGATGGTTCTAAGTTTGTTCATCTTTATCCTACCTAGGATTATGATCATCTTACTAGAAGATCGGAAAAATTTGATTAAAAAAAAAATTAAAAAGTAAGCACCTAGATAGCTTTTCTCATTTGGAGTATTTCAGTGCAAAACCTTCGTGGAAAATGGAAGAATCTGTATCTTTCTTTGGATTAAAATTGAACCGAAAAGAAGGCGATTTTTGGTTGGGGGGGGGGGGGGGGGGGAGGGGTATTCCCAACAAGTTTTCGGATTTTTAACAAATCTTCAATCGGTTTGTCAAAAATTCTGCTTCGAAATGTGTCATAAGCACATTATTGAAAATCACGAGAAAAAAAATTCGCCGTGAAATTTTTGATTCATCTCAATTTATGAATCTCACATTTAGGTATTTTCTTCGGTATACTTTTCATTATCGTTGCCCCATCCATTTTTTCACGATGAATTCTAATTTTCAAAAAACCGTATTCTGTATTTCCTCAAGGAAAAAGTAAACTTAATTAACATGGGAAAGCGGGTTTTTGGGTCATATGCTGAAAGGGCGGGGGTGGGCTGGCGTAGCCAGAAGGCGGTGATCCCCTATAATTTCATTTTTATAGTCAGTATTTCGTTTTTGGAGTCCGTTCCGAGCGTCTCTTCCATTTTCGGTACAACAGAGTGGCTCAAACAACAATATTTTGCTTCGAAAATTAACAATATGTTATAATTATAATCGTTGAATATTATATTATGAAATTCTACAATTATAATTTCAAAACCTAATCATTGTTCAATTGGTATTTAGCTTTTTGGGAAATTAGAGTTGTGAAATTTTACATTAAATTTTCAAAGTAAAATGTTGTAATTGTTGTCTGTGGAACTCTAGTAGGTTTGGACTAAATATGGACGTGGAATCTCGAACTGGTGCCCTATGAAAAAAATGCCTATCCTCGAATTTATGGGAGTGTTCAGAATACTACGAAAATTAGCTCATAAATCACTTGTTTCATGAAAATTTCATCTAATGTCGTCAAACACCTAAATTAAAATTCACCTTATTCAATGAATAAGTTTTGCCGTAATAAAATCATCTAGGGAAATAGGTAGGTAGTATACGCCGGGTAGAGTTTGAGAAATTCATAAGTTCATCAATTAAAATAGTTCCGTCCTGAATTAAGTTAATAAGTTTTTTCCTTAAATTTTAAGTTGCTACAATAAATAAAATTGGTAGGGCAATTTATAACTTACCAAAGACGTTCTAGTCGTGGGGACGAGGCTTTTTGAAGGGGTCAGGGAGTATTTTGTGTCTTCGCTAGTGATTTTCATTTTGCCCCAAAAAAAAGAAGATTTTTTCGACCGGCGATCAAATTGAACTTAAGCGGGGAAGGGAGTTACGCCGGGTGTACCCAGAATGAGGGGAGGGGGGGAAAGTGTCGGTTAAAGGAGAGTGTTGGAGTTTCGTCGCATACTGCGGCTGAGTCCGCGCCACACTGCGGCCAGGTGGCAGCTCCCCGCCTCCCCCGGCGTAGCGGACGCCGACGCATCCTCAGTGCTTCCAAGGATTTTCTATAGACGGGCGAGTTTTCCGCGGGAGGACAAGGTCGTCGAGGGTCATGGGAAATCCATTAAAGTTCGGCACATAAGATTTTCCTGCGCAAACTAAGATAGTTGTCCACAAGCCTTGCCCCGGATCAAGGATAATTCTGATATAAACTGTTCTATGAGTGCTGAATCAGATATGAACTCAAACGCTATCAACCTTTCAGATCATTAAGGATCAAAATATTTAATTTATTTTTAAACATTATTCGTTTATGGGCAGAAGTTAAGAATTCTCATGAAACTTACTTTTACGTTAAAACCGAGCCTTTTACACTTTGTGCAAAAAATTTAATTACACCTGGTCCTGGACGAGGGTTGGAAATGATGGCCTCTAACTGGGCAATCCTCACTTTCCAGGCTGAAACGTGTTCCAGAGAAGCACTTCTCACGAAAAGGATGATTGTCGAAGCTGCGCCGGTTTAATCCAATGACTTCTCTGCTGGTCAGTGTTTATATGAAACAATCGAATCTAGCGTTATACTTAGGGTGGCAAGATTTTTTGTTCGAGGAAGCTGTACCTACATTAAGCAGTACAGGTACTATTTACAGTTACAGGTACTATTTGTTTAATGTAGGTCTACATTAAACAAATAGTCGTCGGACACTAGACAATTTATTGTGCAGTTGCAGTCTCAATAAGTTAAGATTCAGTCAGTAAGTGTTTACTCAAGGCTTTCTACAAATTCTTTCAACTTAAGTTCCTACTTACTTGTAGGAAGTAAGCGTTGGTATGTAGGTACTTAGAAACAGCCGTTTATCGGATATTAAAACTAAAGCAGTCAATGAATTAAAAAAAGAAGAAAAAACCTTCAACATAACATCGAATAGTGATGAGGCAAAATGAAGAAAAATTGAGAAAAAGGTACTAAAATCGAACAATTATTATTAGGCACTAGAATTTTGCGTGTTTACCTCCTTGTCTCAAAACCCCTACGCTTCAATCACCTCAGAAAGTCCTTACGTGTACAGAGCAGGCGCGACTGGTGATGGCAGAACAAGGGGGTGCAGTCACGGATTCGTGATAGTATTTTATGAAAATATTATTGCACCCAACACAGATAAAAAGTGCCTACTATCAAGATTTGCTATAGTTCATTATTTATTTGTTTAAACATTCCAATTAACTATTACCAGTTTCCTTTCATTTCAAAATACACGGGTACACGCTGCAAACCTGGTAAAGGTGAGGTTGGCCGTCCCATGTCGCGAATGTCACACTTATCACTCACGCCTAAACGGGAAAACTCCCTCAAGATGAAATCAATAGAGTTATCCAACAAACGCTTTATGAAATGAACAATGAAACGAACGAATAAAAAACTTATAAATGAGACAAACGCAGATCACCGAGTTCAGAAAACACTTCCCAGAAAACATGGAAGCACACAAAACCCCTGATGCCATCCCCTCAACTGCTGTAGCTTCTGGTAATAAATACCTTTGTGGGAAAACTGAAAAAATCAGAAAACTTGGTCGATCGAAATTTTATGATTTCATACCGTACAAAGTAATATAGCAACACCAGAAAGTTTTCAAAATATTTCAAAAGTAAGCCCCTATTTTTTCCATGATTTGGGACAGATTAGATCCTGAATAAGTGCCTCATTACAAACGAAAATTCCCTGCCCGTGAACGAAGACTGCCAACACCATGTTCGGGATTTACCAGCTAAATCCTTCTATAAGTACGTGAAGTCCCACCTGGTAAAAGAAGAATTATATTCTCTAGAGGAATTTTTCAAGATCAAATGGCCTATGGTGAATTAGTCTTCATTGTCTTGTCATGTATTTTCTTGTCATTGTCTTGTGCACGGCCATTCATTGTTTTGTACATCTGCAGTCGAGTTGATGCTATTTTCTCTGTCATTCCCATTATTACAGTCAATATAATCGGCTCTACAACCAGTCAGCTTATTCTGTATGTTCTAACTTTTGACTTTTGCTCTGTCATTATTTGGCTTTGGCAAATAAAAAATTATTGATTCTTCTTGATTCTTCTTGACACTGATTGTGGAGGTGATTTAACATCTGGTGAATGGTGAGAAGGAAGGGTGTGCGCAGTGCCCAGAACTGCCCCACATTTCGACATTTCTGGCTTCACACTTAGTTCGTTGTTCCATAAGGTCCATGCAAAAAAATCGTCTCAAGAGGGGCAGTGCTCAGAGCCCAACTTCTTTTTCCCCTAATTGATAAGAGGTGTTGGTGTTCTATCTCATGTAGGGTCCGGTCAGGGCATAAGTAGGCAAGTAGCAACCCTAAAACTCTACTAGTTTCAGAAAGCAGTACATTTCAGGTGTACCTACACAAGGGTCTCTGTGTACAGCAGTATCACATACCTTAAAGCAGGACTGTACTGCAAAAAGCAGTATATCTGGCCACCCTAGTTATACTAGCTTCATCTACAGCCCAGAGTGACTTGTAGCGTCGAGAACTAAACTCAGGTGTGTTGTATCTAACACCAACTCAATAAAAAAAAAAATCTCCCAAAATTTCACGATTTTTTAAAGTTTCATCCTTTTTTCATTTCGAAAGTGAAAACAATGCTTCCTCTGCCTTGCAGACTCGGAAGCAATATCAACCTCCAAAAATAAATTTAAAAATCGAAGATAACGCATTATAATGTCTATAGACAGTCTTTTGATGTGAATTGAATGTTAATTTCTAATAATTTGTGGACATACTCGAAAAGGGAATTCCCTTTTAGCCACCTTCGTCCGTACAAGAACCATGACACACCCCTTCTCTCAACATTTGCCACCCCCAGCAGATTTGTTATCAGTTTTTTTAGAGGTCTTTTAAACATTCGTAGTTCTCTTTTACGGACCCCACTCCCTCCTACCAAGAAAGTGGTCGAGATATATGCGGTCATGATTTCAGGCACCTGTACAATCAGATATCGCACAAGTGGCTGGTTTTCTACGACTCCGCCTGGCCCTATCTTTTGAGACCGGCGACGTTCTTACTTTGAAGCTTTGACGACTCTAAAAAGCGGCGATTTTTCAATGGGTCGGCCAAGAACTTACCTACAATCTAACTTTTGGCAGGAGTTCCAATTTGTTCACGATTTAGGTGCACCGATGCTCTTTTTCAATGGATACCAGCTCGCCGAGAGAAAACGACCTATGGGAAAAAGCTTCCGGGCCAATTCCAAAAAAAAATTCACACACGAAAGTGGGACCTTTGGCACCTTTGGATCCTTTTAGGGAATACCCTGTTTTCTCCCACAAGCCACCTAACCGCCAAAATGAACCCGGGCCAAGGAAAGTTTGAAGGCCCTTATTGCAGACCTCCCTGAAGTTTTTGATTACATGGCACACTGCGCCCCTGAACGACCCAACTATCTTCCCACACTTTTCAACAATCATGAAGTTTGTAACTCTTGGGTTTTGGTTCTGTTCCAGAGCCTGGCAATAAAAGGCTAGCGGGATATTTATTAAATTATATTTATGCATATTATGCAACGAAGGTTTCATAGCTAGTAGAATACCCTACAAGGGTGGATGAGTCACTATATTTAAATGGATAACGTAGGGATCCTTCATAAATCCCATTTGTAGTTCATGAGAGCCCAATAGATCCGCACGGTGAAATCGAATCGTTGTGGGACCCCGAAAATGGATTCTACGGCCAAAAATACTTCGAAAACGACACTCAACTCGAATCCATAGCCGAAACCCTTCTAAAAGGCCCTCTTGTCGCCCCACAGAACCCCATGGTTTTGTTCGATCGTGCTGAAAACCTTGGGGGCACAACTAGATGGAAACCGAGTATTTTGTCAAAATTTCAGATTTAATAAAAAAAATGCCTACTGTCCAAAACGGTTCTGACGGCGGACGGTCGTTTCGTTTTTGGAATCTAGACACTTTGAAACGTATAATGTCCAATTTTGAGGCCGATCAGAATTTTCGACCTCCGTCGCGATTACATAGGTGAATTGTTCCAAGAATAATGAACCGAAATTCGAAGCAATAATGTGGTATATGTTGTTTTTTAGGAAAATGATGAAAAATAAGTTCATTTAGTAGGTTCACAGCGAAAAAGAATGCGTTGGGGCATCATTTTGGAGTGACTGCATTTAATAAATTTTTAAAAGATTTATTCAATGAGTTTCCGTTAAAAGAGTTGAATTGGTTTCAAATTAATTTTTAAAAAATGTTTAAAAACCAATCGGCTCAGGGAACAAACGACGTTCCATTGAAGGAATGAGCGTGGAACAGGCATGGATTCGAAAATAGACGCCAAGACACAAGAAATGCCGTTGGAACTATTTTTAAATCTTGATTGCAAAAAAAAAAAAAAAAAAAAAAAACAGTTCTTAGTTTGGTCAAAAAGTGAGCCTATTGACCCCGTTCAGCTCAATTTACTTGGTTAATCAAGCGCCTTCAGTTTAAGAGAATGCTCACCACCAACTCGTGAACGTTTAGCTTGTTTTATAACAATAGAATCTACTTCACTGAAATGGCTGAGTTAGTGAAGTAGTGAGGGCGTCCAGTCGTTGGAAAAAAGGAACGCAAGGTTTTCAACCCCGTCGATCTTACCCGTGGGGCTGCAGAGAGGCTACAGGAGGAGTTATTGGAAGGTTTTAGGGTAAGGGAAGTGGGAGGTCGTTTTCGCAGTATTTTTGAACGTAAAATAAATTTTTGAGATTCTCTTATCGCAATGGAACAACTGGATGTGTGAAGAGTGGTCTGCATGTAGGTAGTTATTATTTAATTTTTTAGAAGGATTGTCGAAAGGGGTGTCGTTTTCGATGTAATTATGGGATTGTCACCCTCAGCTCTAAAATAATAAAAATGCAATCCGTCATCCATTTTGCAGCGTTCATTTTGGTTTATTATTCTTGGAATAATACACCTATGTTTTCGCGACGCGGGTCGACGACTCCGATCGGGCTCAAAATTTGACATTATCCGTTTCAAGTGGTCTACATTCTAAATCCGAAATGTCCGTCCGCCGTCCAGGCCGTTTTGGGCAGTAGGAATTTTTTTTAAAATCTGAAATTTCGACAAAATACTTGGTTCACCATCTAGTTGTGCCCGCAAGGTTTTCAGTCCGATCGCCCAAACCCGTGGGGCGCTATGGGGCTATAATGGGGCTACGGGAGGGATTTTTTGAAGGCTTTTAGCTATGGGATCGAGTTAGGTGTCGTTTTCGAAGTATTTTTAGACGTAGAATCCATTTTTTGGGGTCCCGGAACGATCCGATTTCACTGGGGCGATCTTTAGGGCTTTCATGGGGCTAAAAATGGGATTTTTGAAGGATCCCAGGATGTTAAATATTTTTTGAGTTAAAAATAAAGAATTTTTGAAAAAACACATTTTTGAACAAAAAAATCAAAAAAAAATGTTTTTTGAAATAAAAATCCAAAAAAATTTTTTTTTTTTTAATTTTTTCATTGACAGAATTTAATTTCTGCACAAGTAACCTATATCAAAGAATAATAAACCCTTGTGTAAAATTTGCAGCGTTTTGGTTTATTATTCTTGGAATAATACACCTACGTTTTCGCGACGGATGTCGACGACTCCGATCGGCCACAAAATTTGGCATTATCCATTTCAAGTGGTCTAGATTCCAAAACCGATATGTCCGTCCGCCGTCCGGGCCGTTTTGGGCTGTAGGAATTTTTTTAAAATCTGAAATTTTGACAAAATATTCGGTTTACCATCTAGTTGTGCCCGCAAGGTTTTCAGCCCGATCGCCCAAACCCGTGGGGCGCTATGGGGCTGCGAAAGGTTTTTTTTACGGCTTTTGGCTATGGGATCGATTTAGGTGTCGTTTTCGAAGTATTTTTTGGACGTAGAATCCATTTTTTGGGGTCTCGGAACAATCCGATTTCACTGTTGCGATCTATAGGGCTTTCATGGGGCTACAAATGGGATTTTTGAAGGACCCAGGATGTCAGAATTTGAACATATTTAATATTTTGCTAGTAAAAAACGAAAAATGTTTGGAGAAAAAAAAAATTTTTTTTTCCTAAAATGTTTTCATTGACAGAACTAAATTTCCGCATAAGTAACCTTTATCAAAGAATAATAACCCTAGTGTAAAATTTGCAGCGTTTTTGAGATAAAACGTGTGACAATGAAGGTCTACCCCTGCTGTCCTTAGAAGGTTTGTCTAGTTTCGACATCGACAAACACCCGAGTCAATTTTGAAATGGTAAAGCTAACTTGGGTCTTGGTACGCAATGGTGTGACTTGACGGTTTTCAATTCGGTTTTGTTGGGTGGACGAGCACAGTCAGTCGAGCGCTGACAGCATCCTCGCAACACTCTCGGAGCGATATGACAGGTGCCACGTTCTTGGGGAATTATTCGTCCTATTGCGCCTCTGAGGAATATGAGACGATCCAAAGTTTCCGGCTGCCGGGCGATCCAGGTAAGTCCTCGTAGAATTTATTGGAAGCAAAATTAAAAGTTTCTCATGTCCCCAGTCATAGAGTAGCAAAAATGAGTCCGAAGCGAAAAAATAGGTATGTGGTTATTCCGCGGTTTTTGGGATGCTGAATCCGAATCTGATGAGATCCAACAAATTCGACTTATGCGTTTTGAAATATTCGCAAAAAGCTCCAAAATGTTGGCACTTTTTTCTGTGTTTGGCTTTATAACTCCGAAACTATGCGGTTTACTGCATGTGTTGCCGTTATCAAAATGAAAGAGCATTACATTTCCTATAAAATACGATAGTCAAATTTGATTTTTGACTCACTAGTACAGGCTTTGCACTCAAAGCTAGAGCGCGTTGAAAACTAACCGAATTTCCTCCTTCCGTCAAATCTCATTTTAAGCTACATTTTCCTTTTCTTACGATTTATTTTGCAATTGAAGCAGTTTTTGGAGGAAGAACTCATTCATATCCAGCATATGTATATGCCTTGTATACAAGGCCTTTCGCTCGGCGCGCGACACACTAATTCTAACAAAAACACCGTGTGATCGATGGTGGCATTCTCCTCCAGTAGGTTGTTTTGGCAAGAGGAGTGAATTTCATCAGCATTTGCGTCTCATACATACCTAATGTACCTTCAAAGATCCTGCAGTGAGCCGACGGTCGTTTTGACGGGTACGGTGATGCATCCAGTAGCACAAAACACGTGGAGCGAATGAGGAGGGCGACCAAAAAACATACAGTTGATAATATCATTATCATTATATGTATTATGGTAATTGCCAAGAAAATGAAGCCAACGGCGACAGCATTTCGTTGAAAATGG
The DNA here is from genome assembly GCA_955831195.1 of Pilophorus perplexus. Lineage (NCBI taxonomy): Eukaryota > Metazoa > Arthropoda > Insecta > Hemiptera > Miridae > Pilophorus > Pilophorus perplexus. The sequence continues at coordinate 8,735,702 of OY037012.1, forward strand.
TAACTACCATTTTAACCATGTAACTACAAGCAACGTTGAAGTTGAAAGCTGCTTTCATATATATTCTAAAATTACATAGGTAATATAAACGAGCTGAGGAGGATGCTGACAGGCTTATAGGCGTCACAGCTATTGAGCTGTCATCTCATGGGTCGTTCTCCCAGAAAAGAGCAGAAAATGGTTTGTGGTGGCCCTCTATTGGGTAAAAATTTAAATGGTACTACTCCGCTTCACGTAAAACGTCCTGTTTCTTCTTGAGATCAATCAAGTCTTTCACATAGAAAATTAATTAAATGCGTCGATTTGTCACGGCCCTGTCCTATCCAGGCGCGAGGTTCCCTACCTACTTCAAGCTTCTCTCCAAGGTCTTTCCGATGCAACCAAAAACCCATTACTTCTAGAATAGGCCGAAATTCTTCTCAGGATTCCTAAATGGCAGTCGTCATAGTTTTAGAACGGAAACATTGCGGGATTGAAAAGAAAATAGGTATGTCCAGTGGTTTGCAGTCACGGCCCTCTCATGTCCTGCTATTGTAATTTTTGCGGTCTGCTTAGGGTTTTACCGGTTTTTCTTCCCGCCATTATTTTGATACGGTTCTCAATGGTCCGAAACGCCAACCTTATCACTCTTACATTTCAGTTGTGGTGTAGGTACCTCCCCTCATCCAAGAGTGAGTTGGTGTTGATTTTAGAATAATAACATTTGGAAAAGGGGTTTCAATTTGGACATGAGTGCAGAAAAACATACGTTTTGTCACGGCACAGTCCTCCTCATCACAGCCCTGTCCTAGAACTCACAGATTCGGACAGGGCCTTATTATTGTAATCGAAACAGCTCCTCGCAGTGTACAAGACAAGCTAGTAAAACAGAATGTGTTTTTCGGTAATTCCGCCGATCATTTTAAATAATTCTCATAGGGGGGACTCTCTCCCATTCAGTTATAAATCCATCAGCGGTGCAGAGGCGAATTTGAGGGGGGTGAGGGCTCATGAAGGTGGTTAGAGAGGGTAGCGCAGGAGAGTGGTTGAGGAGGCGAGGGAACGTGCAAAGGAGGGTGGAGAAGCAGGTATGCTTGGGCCTGGGATGGGGATGGGGACAGCGACATTTTCAAACTGGGAGACCCTCTGGGGGGGGGGGGGGGGGGCACATTCTGTGTTAACAATTAGGTTTGAATACTCACTCTGAGAATCAGGACAAGTCTTGGATGAGGGATGTTGGGCAAACGATGCCCTAGCCGACCTTCACACTCGTCAGTGGCTACTCCATCACTGAAATGAAAGGTTGATCCGACTCTTTTTATTTTCCACACCTTTAGCCTAACCAGTGACCCATTTTAGGTGCATAATGAGAGGACAGAAGCTAAAATAACTTTGAAGTGCATCACGGCTCTGTCGAGCGGCTTCCTAAATTATTTTTTCCGGCTCAAATAATGCAGCCACTGTTTGGATAGTTCTAGAGTTTCAATTAGTACATTCAAGAGAGTGTTTCCAAATTTGTTGCGTATAATTAGAGGACAATAATGATTATACTTCTGAAAACAGCCCCTTTCTATAAGTGACCCTCATAGTGCAGTCACTGTCGTTCGAGAAGACGTGAATCTCATCGTCTTGCTGGTGGACCTGACGTCCGCGGCATTCATAAACCTGGGAGAAGTAAATCTCAGCCAACATGCTACCACCCCAAGACAACGTTTTCAGATGTCATCGAAGTTCTCTAGTTGACAAGAATTTTGTAGGATATTTAGTGGTTTTCAATTTATTTTGCAAAATTAGCCGTAGAACGGATAGTTTTTAAGTTATAAAGCAAAAAACTTGAAAAAAGTGCCAACATTTTGGATTTTTTTTTTTTTTTTGCGAGTATCTCAAAACACGTGTGATCTCTTCGGATTAAGCACCCTACAAATCTTCAACCACCTATTTTTCCCACATTCAACTACGCCTTGAAGGGAGACAGTTGACCGTTAAAAAGGCTTTCTATTGCAATAATGATAAATTTCTTGATGTATAATATTAACAAGTAGGGGAAGGTGGGCTAATAAGAGACATGGCAAATAAGAGACACGCGCATTTAAAAATATCCCGCATGGTCGAAATGTTCAAAAAAGTACCTACAAAGGTAGCTGGAGATCTGAACTAAAAGTTGAGGGGGTCATTCGCTCCAACAGCCTCTTTCCCTGGCAACACTGGCCAACCTACGAAGAACCTCCCCATCAACTTCAGATTCCCAGTGTCTCTTATTTTTCGGTACACCATTTTCCAGTCCGTGAAGACGTTCGTCGGTGCTGGTAAGTTTTTCAACACGCTTATTCTATGAATACGTTGAATATCCTTGAGCCCTATTTCCGTCAGATTACTTCTTCATTTTTTATGACGATGTCTCTTATTCACCCCAGCTGTTGTGCAGTTGGGTCACTAGTAGACGGTCTGTCTCTTATTAATCAAAATCTCATTATCGAATGTTTCCTGTTTGTTTCAGTTCCATCATGGGTCCAAAACACGCTGGCAAGGGAATTCGGTGCAACTATAATCGTGATTTTATACAAACAGTGATATTTGCCATAAGAAAAGACTGCCTTAAGCGAGTGCCTTCACTCAAACAGTGATATTTCTTACAATTTTGTAAGTTTATTTATTCTTCAAACATTTTGATCTCAATTCAATCTTCAAAATATTAATTCAAGTTATTCTGTATTCAGATTGTGATTTGACTGAGAAAAGCCTGCCTTCAGCGAGTAATTTTAGTCAAACACTGATATTTGTTAAAATTTTGTAAGTTTATTTATTCTTCAAACATTGTGATTTTGATTAAATCTGTTCTTCCTACTTAATTTATTATAATAAAACGTTTATACATTCTCAGGACTTGAGAGCCGAAAGTTTTGGCTGACCTTTTATTCGCCTAAGTTTGAAAATTCATAACTTTTTTTGGTTTGAACCAAATGCGATGAAACTTTCAGGGTATTAAGAGACGCGTTGCTAATTGTCTCTTAATGCCCTTTAGGTCTCCTAAGACTTTTTCTGACTTCTCTAACAGTGATTTCGTGATGTGTCTCTTATTTATCACTTTCGGGAATAAGAGACATTGACTGCTACCAAAAATTTCACGATTTTTTTCTCTTACCTGGGTTTTTCTATGGATCTCAAAAAAATTGTGGGTTTTCCATTTGTCACAAACAACCTACACAAAAATTTACAACGGAAAAAAGTCAATGGTTCGGCTGAAAAAAATAATTTTTGTCTCTTATTAAAAGTTTGGTCTCTTATTCACCCACCTTCCCCTAGCTCAAATTGATTTATGATTTACACCTTGAACGCTATTTCGTATTTCGTGTAGTAAGAGTCGATTTATTAGCCTTCCAACCCCGTTATATGGATGTCCACTTGGGATCCAATAAATTAAGTAGAAAATCGTATATTTTTATAACAATGTAAAATCCAAACATCAATCAACACAGCCTTTCGAGATGAATGACTAATAAACTTTTTCCCGACAGCACACGTGGAAAACATCGTAATTACTATTATGAAAAATCACATCCTTGACACACTCGAACAGAGTCAAGGCCACTGCAGAAATTTCCATTTAAAATATCATGTCACAATCAACTTATCTCCTACTATTGGAATACATTTTTGGCTTGAAAAATAACTTTCAAACTCTTCAAGGGTAGTGTCGAATTACGTAGGCCTACGTAATTCGACAATACTCTTGAAAAATACCTGTATTTTTTTCGAATTCGTTCCTCAATCACAATGATCAAAAAACGTAAATAACACTAAACATGATACTCTTCCATCAATTAGGATTTGGAGGTTTTTTATACGTGCATTTTAATCGTACTGGAACACTCTCGTCGTTGAGAATATTCAAAAGTCCAACTTTTCACTTTTTGTTATTACAAATCTTATTGTTATTGTTGGGGTGGTATTTGTGGTCGATTTCTAATCGAAGTTTCTGGTATTCCTTTTCCATGATGTCGTAGGTTCGGTTCATCAGGTCTTTGGTGTCTTCGGGCTTCAGACCGTCCGTGGAGATTTCGTCCAAAACTGATATTATGATTTCACCTGGAAATTTTCAAATGTAATTTAAGCTGTAGCATTGTGCTGAGCAAAGCCACCGTGACTCCACTGAGTTTTTTTTTTCTCTGTGTGTTCACTGAGGACCCTAGAATGAGAATCTGAAGTCAGATTGTGCGCAAGTATGCGCATTAAAAAATTGAAAAAGAGGATGAATGACAGAAAATGGTGTTCTGGAGCCAAGGTACATTGTTCAGAACGATATATACGTAAGCTAATTCCTGAGGGTAGCGTCGAATCAACTCACAATATGACCGGGAATTATCCCGTCTTACCACGTCCGCTTTTCCTAATCCTGTTGGAACCTGAAAATATTTCGTCGGTAGGTACTCAAATCGGAAGCTGGGAGAGACAAAGGTAGGCGACAAGTACAAGTTAGGTGTCGAGCCGCGTCGTTGAAGACACTGTTAATGATGTTATTAATAAAATTACCTAAGGGTCGACGATACAAAACCGTGGTGTCAAAATCGGCTGCATGGACAATGATGTCATCTAGGTACACCAAGCTGAGACGGGATGATCCTCTCCATTACCCTCTGGAAGGTTGCCGGGGCGTTGCAGAGGCCGAATGGGAGTACTTTGAATTGCCACAGGCCTTTTCCATTATGGAAATGATAGAGGGTAAACGTCGTCTTCTCCTTATCTGCCTTATCCATGGCGATTTGCCAATACCCACTTCTCAAGTCCAGGCAACAAAACCAATTTGAGCCACTGAGGGCATCCAGCATGCTCTGAATGCATGGGAGGGCGTATGAGTCCTTCTTTGTGACTGCATTCAATCGACGATAATCAATGCAGAAACGCGTCGACCCATCCTTTTCCACAAGCACCAGCACAATCGGGGACGCACACGGGCTCTGAGATGGGTCTATTACATCGTGCTCCAGCATCTCTTTAATCATCTCGTCAACATGTTTCTGCTGGGAGTAAGGGATCCGTCTCGGGTTTTTCTTAATGGGCGTACTGTCACCTGTGTCAACTGAGTGAGTTGCAATACAGCACTTCCCTAAAGGTCGGTCGCCTAGGGCAAAAATGGCAGCATATTTGACCAACAGGGCAGCAGCTCTGTTGTACTCTCCACAGCCCTCTTGCAAAGCTGAGTTGGTCAGAGCCTGCTGTGCCCAGTCAGGTAGGATGAGTGCCCCAGCTACGGCTGTAATCATCTGAAACCCTCGCTCAGCCCACCTCCGCTTGTGCATGGGCACTGCCTGGCCAGACATGGAGACTATCTCCTGGGGCAGGTAAATCTTGGCTCCCACCCGTTCCAGGAAGTCTTGGCCCAGTATGCCCCAGTCTTTCATAACCAAGGAATGTTTACCTGACTTGAATTGACTTCACCCCGACTGAGGCCTGTCACTCTCCCAATACCTTGACAGTCTCCTTACCTGCTGTCTTAAGTGTGTCCACGGTTGACCGCCTAATGCTCAGGCCACAGGCCCTGGCTACATCTGGCCGGAGAAGGGATACTGTGGCCCCCGTATGAACCAACAGCCTGCTCGGTGAATCATCTATATTTACCTCAATAAAACGGGCTCTAGAGCTGCTGTTGCGAGAGCCAGGTGGAAGGCTTGTTGCCGATGCGGGGGCTGAGACCGAGGCATAACATCAGATACTATAGATTCTATAGTCATGGAAGAAGGAAGTCTTCCTTCTTCCATGATCTATATTATAGAAGTCCAAACTCACGTTGGGCGCCAATTGTAACGAGACAAATCTTGAACAATGTTTAACAATGTGTATTGCTTGACCACAACTATTGATGGTTGCCATCACAATATTATAGTACAATTGACTACTTGCCTCTATCGAAGGTTTTGTTCTGGCCATCGATGAAGTAGTACGGAGAATAGACGACGGGAATGATGGGCGCTCGGGATTCGATGGCGATTTTGAAAGCCCCCTTCTTGAAGGGCAGCAATTTTTCCGCATTCTTGTTTCTCGTCCCTTCGGGAAACAGCCACAGTTTTGCCTGAAAGCAAAATTGCGTTTCCGTCAACATGTCATTTGCTCAAAATGTTCTTGAATTACTGTAGAATCTCCTGACTGGACTAACGAAGGTTCACAAAAGACGCCAACAGTAGACAAGGTGTTATTAGCTGAGTTCAGGTGAACAGGTCCCTTTGATTGTACCTTGAACGGTCCTTGAACGATAATTTTGGGTTGACCGCAATCATTGTCTCGATCTAACTAAACCGAGAAGACCTAAAGCTCACTTTAACTTTGTGGATGAGATGAGAAGACGCTTGCAAGGTTTCGAACGCAGCTAGTGGGTTGCTCCTGTCGATGTAGACGAGCCCACAAAGCCATGCGACGGGTCCAAAAGGAGGAACGGACAAAAGTTCTTTTTTGGCGATTGCAGTGCACGATCCCATAGCCTCCCATACGTTGAACATTCCTGGTAAAAAAAAAGGCGTTACGTTACGGAAATTCCCTCTATTTACCTCGCACTATGGATTGCACTTGCCCTCTCGTGGGAGGGTTGCAAACAATGTTAATCATCGGGCTGTCGAGTCGGTGTCACGGACACGGTGGCCGACTGATGGGTTATTTTTGTTGACTTACCTTACGTCCAACTACCTACTTCAAACCAAAAAAAAAAAAAAAAAAACTCCGTAAAAACACATTCTTTGTTAAAAACCACGCAAGTTCTCACTACACAACACCGGTGTGTAGTAGGTCCATTGATCGACCAGTTTGAATTCATCAGACCACCCCCTTGACACACCGATAACGTCAATTTCAAATTTATCTGTTATTTCGTTATACAAGAGTGCCTTTTGGTCTATTATTCTTGTAATAATACAGCAACGGGGTTCGAAATTTTGATCGGCCTCAAAATTTTGTCATTATACGTTTTAAAGCCGGAAAATCCCTCAAATATGAAAATTGGTTTTACGAAGTTTACGTTAGTTTTAGTTGCGGTTTACACTTCTGGAATAGTAGTCGAATATCTACCTTTAGCTGTTGTCCTGGAAGAATTTTTTGTTCAGCATGGAGAGTATAAACCTGTAGAGTCAATTATTGGCCCCAGGCATATGGACTACGATATTCCTTGAAATTTGGAGTGTAGAATCACTTGGAAACATTGCCAGCTCCCTATCTCATAGTGGGATTGAATTCCAGTGAGAAATCGGTGTATTCGATTCCACTTTGGGGTTTTCATGGTGCAACATAATGTGTCACCATATTACCGTGACTTAAGATGGATACCGTATAATCCCTTTTTTTGTAGTCACACATTAAATGTCACACAAACTTTGTCCAAACATATTATGTTAATGTACTTATTAAGTTTGCGGCGTTTTTTAACTCACGATGAGTGTTGAAAATTTTCTCGAAATAATTGATGGAAAAAATTCGTAAACTCGCTTTTAGTTCACCAACATTTCGAATTCAAGAACCAACGAAAGATACCTTCGACGTCGAGAATGCTTTGATGGTTGGCGGTAATGACTGCTCCTCGATTCTTCTTGAGGATGTGTTCATTTCGAACTGTCCACTTGATGCCGATGAATTTGGTCAGGTGCTTGAGGACAATTGCGGCGATTCTGCAAGTAAAAAACGGTGACATTTAAGGCACCGTCGATTATTTAAAAAGTGGTTGACATTGCTAAAATTTGTTAGGCCCTGAGGTAAACGGTGGTCGAGAGAACTAGAACCACAGAGTAAGGTAGTAAAGACTGGACAAGAACAAACAGAAATTTGACAACGTGCGGCCTTGGGGTCGGCTCCATGGATAACACTGCTCTACCAAAAAAAAATGTTTTTTGGTAGTTTATCGGCAAAAAACACATGAAGGAAGCATTTTATACCCATCAACATAATATGTTATATATATAATGTATATATACATAATATTTTATATATATGTAATCTATATTATATATGGGCGTGTTCAGCGTTAGATTTCCTGCAAGAATAGCACCTGCTCGTTGAAAAATAATGAAGTTGGAAATTAAGTGAGTTTTTTTAACCTTTGGGTAGGGGAAGGTGGGCGAATAAGAGACAAAACTTTTAATAAGAGACAAAAATGTTTTTTTTTTTTCAGCCGAACCATTGACTTTTTTCCGTTGTAAATTTTTGTGTAGGTTGTTTGTGACAAATGGAAAACCCACAATTTTTTTGAGATCCATAGAAAAACCCAGGTAAGAGAAAAAAATCATGAAATTTTTGGTAGCAGTCAATGTCTCTTATTCCCGAAAGTAATAAATAAGAGACACATCACGAAATCACTGTTAGAGAAGACAGAAAAAGTCTTAGGAGACCTAAAGGGCATTAAGAGACAATTAGCAACACGCCTCTTAATACCCTGGAAGTTTCATCGCATTTGGTTCAAACCAAAAAAAGTTATGAATTTTCAAACTTAGGCGAATGAAAGGTCAGCCAAAACTTTCGGCTCTCAAGTCCTGAGAATGTATAAACGTTTTATTATAATAAATTATGTAGGAAGAACAGATTGAATCTAAATCACAATGTTTGAAGAATAAATAAACTTACAAAATTTTAACAAATATCACTGTTTGACTAAAATTACTCGCTGAAGGCAGGCTTTTCTCAGTCAAATCACAATCTGAATACAGAATAACTTGAATTAATATTTAGAAGATTGAATTGAGATCAAAATGTTTGAAGAATAAATAAACTTACAAAATTGTAAGAAATATCACTGTTTGAGTGAAGGCACTCGCTTAAGGCAGTCTTTTCTTATGGCAAATATCACTGTTTGTATAAAATCACGATTATAGTTGCACCGAATTCCCTTGCCAGCGTGTTTTGGACCCATGATGGAACTGAAACAAACAGGAAACATTCGATAATGAGATTTGGATTAATAAGAGACAGACTGACTACTATTGACCCAACTGCACAACAGCTGGGGTGAATAAGAGACATCGTCATAAAAAATGAAGAAGTAGGTAATCTGACGGAAATAGGGCTCAAGGATATTCAACGTATTCATAGAATAAGCGTTTTGAAAAACTTACCAGCACCGACGAACGTCTTCACGGACTGGAAAATGGTGTACCGAAAAATATGAGACACTGGGAATCTGAAGTTGATGGGGAGGTTCTTCGTAGGTTGGCCAGTGTTGCCAGGGAAAGAGGCTGTTGGAGCGAATGACCCCCTCAACTTTTAGTTCAGATCTCCAGCTACCTTTGTAGGTACTTTTTTGAACATTTCGACCATGCGGGATATTTTTTAATGCGCGTGTCTCTTATTTGCCATGTCTCTTATTAGCCCACCTTCCCCTACTTTACGCGGAACCTCTGCGTCTAGGGGCAGACCAGACCTCAGATTCGGATTGAGCACCCTCGAAAACCTCAAAAACCCCCACTATCAGAACTCTTGAAGCATGAGATCGATTTTGCGAGTGTGCAAGGCAGAGGAAGCATTGTTTTCACTTTCGAAATGAAAAGAAATGTTGTTCTCCAAAATCAAAATTTCCACTCACGTTTTGCGTTTCAGAGCCTCCTCAACAAATTTGGCTCCGTGTCTGTCTGTCTGTCTATCTGCATTTCCTTGCCACAGCCATAACTTCCACCATTTTGATCGGATTTCAATCAAATTTTCAGGGTGGGTATAGCCCTAGATGGTCCCCTATCAGTTTCATCACGATTGAATCAGCGGTACGCTCAGGGCATGCGCGAACGTAATTTTCTTGATACAGTCATGACATACCTACTGTCATGACATACATTGTGAGGAGCATGAGGAAGCTTCTGTGCCATGTCCTTGGCAGTGTATATTTTTGTAGAGGAGTGTAATGTCAGTCTACGCAGAGCCTACTTGACAGAATAAATGAAGCATCGGACATGGAATCACGTGCTTACTTTTATAGCATTCACTTCGTGATAATTTTAATGATCAACAACAACAATTAACAAAAAACTATATTTTTCCTACTATTACCTTCAACGCTCCCCTTACCTCAAATTGTCGATATTTTTCGGCCGAATCAAAAAAATCGGCGTTAACAGAAGCAGGACGGTGGAAACCCAGAAGACGTAACATACGTAGCAAGCGTAATAGCGAACTCTGGTGTTGGAATAGACGGGAATGATGAGAGCGACCAAACCGAAGAGCAGCAGCGCAAGTAGCCAATTCGACGTCTCAGGGAATATCATTCCTGTTGAAAGGCGAAATAAATTAGGTAATACAAGCACACAATCAATTTTTACGGGGCCACTGCCACTGACGACAGACATTGATTGCAACTTGATTTCCTGTCGTGAGGACCGAAATACGGAATTCCGCATGGGTACCGAAATAGATCAATTAATCAAACCACTCTTTTTCATTTTTTATTTTATTTTTTATTTTTATTTTTTTTATTTTATTTTTTTTTTTAGATGACAGCGACTATGCCAACTGGCCTCGGTCTCCTCTACTGACGTAATACTATGCATTAATTTATCATACAGTCATTGAATATTGTGTGAAATGGATTGCAAACTGAAAACACCAAGTTTAAAAGGTTCTTGCCATTTTGGGAAACTTGGCCCATTTTTGAACCAACGTAACTTGGTAGGTACCTATTTGATCAAAAATTAATCGTAAGTAGTGAAACCTTAAAACAACCTCCTACAAAACTGGTTAAAAGATAGGAGTGTACAGAAAAAAATGTACGATAATCTAGTTATAAAAATTAATTGCTCAGAGTCTACCAAGGTTGAACTACGCGAATTAGTTCTTGGAACGTAGGTACCCCGACGAACCTTACTCGTATCTTTGAATATTCGTATTTTGGGAGTTATCTTGTTTATTTTGCACTCGATATTCAAGAAATAACAAATAATGATCTCGATACTTTGAATGTTCCCATCCAATCCATCGATCGTCCCTATCCGGCATAATCCGGTCGTAATCAAAAGATAACGACGTGTTGCTCTTCTTCTGTCGGTAATTATAGGATAGATACGTAGGAACCTAAATTGTCATCATGTCGCAAGATCATTATTTTTTCCTAAACAAGGAATTGCAACTTTTTTTTTACAATTATTTTTGTATAATTTATATATTTATAGATACCTAGTCTTTTGTACTATGCGTAAAAATTTACTTACAACTTTACTTTTTTGGAATATTTAGTTTAATGTGTTTATATATTTTTAATATATTTCATTATTTCCTGTGGGAGTAACTTGGTTTTAAGAACTTTATATTTTTTTAAAACTTTAATTGCAAACATAACCAAACTTTTGGTATCGCGATATAACCTGGGTTGGCTGATGGTTGAAAAGCGAGAGCGTTTATAGCACTCTAGTTTATATGAAGCTCTAGTTTATATGAAGCTCCCTTCAAGTCAAAGGGAGCTTCATCACCCGCCATGGGATTCGAACCCATGGCCTCTACATCGGCAGACAGATAACAGTCCCCCACGCTGCAACTGCGCTACCGGAGGCACCCCCATTATAATTATAATATATTATAATAGCCTGGCGAGTCCCCTTCCTTCCCACCAGGGTGAAGTGATAAGACAATGATGAACGTCGCAGGACGCTACAGCTTCTATCCATGGATATCCATTGCAATGCCATGAGTTAGATTATGGGGGCATCATGAGTCACATCCGAATACGAGACGGGTTGAAAATTGGTCGGTTGGCTTCCATAGTTATAAAAAAATGTGGAGCCCAAAAAAATAAAATCACTTCGAACATTTTGTTTTACAGAAAATTTGCCAGTGAGCGAAAAATAGGTGAACCACCGTGTACGACAGTCGAAAAATTTCTCATACTTTGAATGATACCTTCAAGAACAGTACCTACTCTTGAGTTACTCTTGAATATTTCAATAATTGAAATAACAATTATTGTTAATTATGAGCGGAAAACGTTTTTTGACATTGGGTCCACATGGGTTATGAAGACATCCACTTCACTCGCATTGCAGCGGGATATTAGATCGTTATTCGAGAGCAAGCGAGACTTTGACCACACTATGACCCACTTCGGGTTTTTTAATTCTTTAAATTGAGATGAAAAGCTAACGAATAGCGATATTGAACTGAAATGAGCTAATCACTCTTTCAAAAAGTTGTAACGCCACTTGAGCAGCGAGATTAGCCACGGGTATTCACGAATCTACTAAAAAAATCACGGACAAAGTAACATGAACGGACTACTTACTTCAGGACAAGTTCGAAAGCTGCTGCATTCGTCATTAATATCGGGAACAAGACTGGAATCAAACGGAGTACCTAGCCTAGTTAACGATGTGTATTCAGTGCCCACCCCGCCTCACCAGGTTCATTACATGCAGCCCCATGAGAGCCCAAAAGATCCCCACGGTGAATTCGAATCGTTCAGACGTTCATCATGCGAACGCGTCGTAAAATACTGGACATTACTCCGAAAAAATTTCATTTAAATACGAAATTAGATGTTGCGTACGAACCTCCTCGTTCAGGCTCCGCGCGCTAAAAGAGAACTAACTGTGTTCAGCGAATCGAAACACCTGAGCGGCTCAGTGAGAACTACTCAAACATTCTTTGAATCTGATATATAGAATTGGCAAACCTGCCGTCGAGAGGTTTTCCCCGCCCTGTTGAGGCCGCCTCGGGCCTCAAACGCCCACTTGCATTAACTCCACCCGGGTTTTCTTACATTTCGACTCGAACTACTGAGATTAACACTTTTGCAATGGCATTTCGAGATCCCCTATTCCCCAAACGAAATGCTATTCCCCAACTGGTTTGTGCTTGGAATTTTCAAGCTATAATAGTTTTTCAAGAGCAATATTTTGAAAATTTTCCCCGGATTGCGCCTTGTCAAAGGCCGCGCCGTATCAGGGATCCCAGTCCGGCCCTGACCCCATCTACCGCCTTTTCAACCGTTTCACCCTAATAGGTAGGGGAATATTATAGGATCCCTGAAAGGGCGCGGCCTTTGACTTAAGAAAGGGCGCAATCCGGGGAAAATGTTCAAAATGTTTCCCTTGAAAACCTATTTTAGCTTGAAAATTCCAAGCAAAAACTAGAAATTTCTTCTTAAATGGATATTTATATACATTTAAAAATTTTTTGAGACATAATTTCTCCCAATAGACCATGGATATGTCCATTGTTGTAGGTGTAATTTGAAAATTAAAATGATGAAATAAAATACACACAAGATATTTTATGAATAATTTATTTGCATGAAGTAGGTTGATACATCTTTCAACAGTTCAATACTTTTCTTGGGTGGACTTCTTAAATCATTTTTGAACCAAAGGCGATCGCATATGGAGCAAGGAAATCCAAAATTTGGATTTCCTTGCTCCATATTTAATATAAGTACTCTGTTATGACTTGTTTACGTACTGGTTCTGAGGTTGGTTCAGGCGCTAATTCTGAGGACCTATTACTTCCAACTTCTGGTTCCGCTTCACGTGCCCGTTTCTTCTGACGGTATAGTTTACATTTCTCTGCATTAGAGAGAACTTTTTTGATAGTTTCAGGTTTCAATTTGTCATTTAGATAGGTACTGTTGCTTGGGTGAATATCACAAAAAGAGTCACTTTCAAGTCACTGAAGCTTCACTCAGGAAGTAATGAGATTTTGTCCTGGGGACACTTGCCATACTTAGAATAATTCTAAGTAATTAATTATTAATAATTAATACAATTATTGACGCTGTGTGAGGAACAACGTTTAGGGATGGCGTTAGGCCCCAGAAGACATTTTAACTGCGTTTTTAGATGAAGTTTCTCAATGACGTGGTTGTATCCAAATGCATATTTTCAGGTGTTTATGCTGGTTCATCCTCAGTTAACTCACACACCTCCTAATAATTCCGATTTTTCGATACCTGGCAGTTGACCTGCTTGAGAAACAATTCAATTTTTCCTGTTGTAAATTTATCAATAATTACAACAAAACTCCGGTATCTGAAGTACAACCTCAATCATGAACATTTCCCCACGGCCTCCATGGAGGAATTTCGGAATGGAAAAAAATGGAACGTGAAGTGGCAAGACTGGAGGCTCAAACAAAACCGCCGTTTTTCAACTGACTCCTAGTGATGTGTTGTGACAGCTTTTTCCTGTCACAGGAACAAAGTGTTCCTGCTCCTTCTCAGTACCTGATACTTTTACCTGATACTTGTCACATAATGTTCCAAGGAGCAACCTCGGGATTCATGTTACTTTGTTACCGTTCCGAGGACTAGTAGCCATCGTCCCACTTCCCTTCCGCCCACCATCATGGTGCGTTGTGCCTGGAAGGGAGCGGGGCCTCTTCTAGGAAAAATTTGGTTTTTTTAGCCTTCTCCCTTGGACTTTGAGTTCGTTTTCTCTCTAATTGCTCCTAAATAAAATTTATTTAATGAAATCTTTGTGTATGAATTATTGACATTCATTTCATTTATTAAAATTCATTTAATGAAATCTTTGTGTATGAATTATTAACAAATACAGATTATAAAATATAGGTACCTACCTCAGGTAGGCTACCTGCCAATCATAATGGTGTGATACAATAATTGTATCATTTGGTAAATAATTATTATTTACCAAAGACATACCTATCCATGATCTGATGTTTTTCCCTTACGGGGAAAAATTTGACATGTTTTTCTAATTTGAAATCGAGTGACTCGCTTAGCTATTATCATTCAAGTAAAATAGCTTCATTTTTCATCCTGGAGCTCATCAATGTTTTTGCTAACCAACCTAAGTAATTATGATATTTTCAATCAACAGTCCCTATAAATTTTTTTATAAATTTATAATTTTTTTATAGGTACTTAGGTTAGGTAGGTACCTACCCAACTTCTAGGCTTTGAGTTCCCACAGCTAGGACTTTTCCAGCGTAGGTACAACCTACTTGAAGATTTCTGACCCCTCTTAACTAAACAAGCACAATAAAACTGCTGCATACAAGAGTAGGTATCCGTGCGCCGCACGGCGTGCGGACCTACAATAAGAACCAAAACGCTGAGTCTTCAGAGAAGAACAAGATACGTTTGGGGAAGTGTGGAGAGGGAAGCCAAAAGAGGAGAGGATGGAGACAGCGGGCGGGGGTACCAAGGGCAGGCGGGGGGAGTTCTCGTGGGTAGGTGAGGCTGGCAGGCGTGGAACAACAAGGAGCATCGAGTAACTAGGTACAACTAGGTACATCGAATCCCCGATGTTACAAGAGGTGACAGTGACGTAAAACGTGACACAGTGGAACATGGGCCGTGTAATCAAGTTGTGACTGGCGTATCAGGTACTTTCGGGTTGTCACATTTAAGAGTATCAGCTACTTTCCGGTACCTAGTACAAAGTAACAGATTGATACAGAACAACACATCACTACTGACTCCACAGTATGGCGGGGCTGGGCTTTGCAGCGGACCTAGTCAGCTATGTACGTTTATTGTTCTCAATGACGTGGACGAATGAAAACTAAGTTTTCTGTCACAATTATTTTTTATAAGTTGTTTGTTTGTGTTGAGGTAATTGTGCCTGATCACCCCATGCTTCACTTTTCACTAAATAAAGCCTCTACAGTTGACAGTGAACTTTGAAACAGGGAATCCTCCTCAATGTCGTGGAAGAATGCACCCCAATAGCGTGGATGATTCAATCATTCCACGTCATTGAGGATACTTCCATGATAATGAGAAGTCAATTTTTTTTACGTTCTAGATGCTGAAACGGGTTCAAATAGGTAGCTTTGAGACCCACATCAATTTATTTCACGGTACTTTCACCTTCATTTTGGCCTCCCTGCATGCAACAAGTTTACAAAATCATAAAACCTAGATTACACAGGTTTACAAAAAAAAAAGGTCAATCTCAGGCGCCTCAGAAAAAACCATCAAACTCTGGGTTTTTTGGGGTGCTGAATCCGAATCCGACCCCGGGTTTTTCCGGTCACGTCCAAATTTTCGAGATATTGGCGATTTTTCGTTTTTTCGACCTTTTTCCGTTTTGAAAATCACAGCTAAACGTGCGGATGCCCAAAAATTCCACAAAAACTCTCTTCTTACTGGAAATTTATCGCTGATTCCGAAAATATATATGAGTTGGTGTCTAAAACCACGAGAAATGTGTGCTTTTGCCAAAAAATGTTGAAAAAACGTGGTTTTTTCAAAACCAAAGACACGTTTTTTGTTACTTTTTACCTTCTAGCGTAAAAACTAAAACCGTTAATAAAATTTTTCCAACGAGGTCTTGTAGGTAGATTGTTTCTGCGTCGAAAGGGACCAACCGTGATTCTTTACCTTCCATAATAAGGGAGCTATGATTTTTCAAAGTTTCTGGGCGCTTGTTTTTCAGGGCTTCAAGTGCAATTCCGTGAGTTCTTGATGAATAAAACCATCTTTGAGTCGGTCTGAATTGATGCCTCCGAGTCCAATTCCTCGGAACAAAGTTTTGTTGTGATCAAGTTGCATTGCTGACTCCAGGAGTTCATGTTCTACGACATGGCCAAAATGGGTAGAAACTTTGAAAAATCATAGCTCCCTTATTATGGAAGGTAAAGAATCACGGTTGGTCCCATTCGACGCAGAAACAATCTACCTACAAGACCTCGTTGGAAAAATTTTATTAACGGCCTTAGTTTTCACGCTAGAAGGTAAAAAGTATCAAAAAACGTGTCTTTGGTTTTGAAAAAAACCACGTTTTTTCAACATTTTTTGGCAAAATCATACATTTCTCGTGGTTTTAGACACCAACTCATATATATTTTCGGAATCAGCGATAAATTTCCAGTAAGAAGAGAGTTTTTGTGGTATCCGCACGTTTAGCTGTGACTTCCAAAACGGAAAAAGGTCGAAAAAACTTAAAATCGCCAATATCTCGAAAATTTGGACGTGACCGGAAAAAACGGGGGTCGGATTCGGATTCAGCACCCCAAAAAACATAGAGTTTGATGGTTTTTTCTGCGGCGCCTGGGATTGACCTTTTTTTTGTAAACCTGTGTTATTTAAATCTTCTGAGAAAATTAACCTCAGGAGCGTGGAAGTATCTCATTGACGTGGTACAATGTTTTTGACTGTATTTGAAATACACGACGAAATCTTAATTTGGATATCACAGATGGGTTCAGCGTAGGATAATAAATAAATAAATTTTACATTGTAGGTTTAACTTTTCAAAATGGTCCTTTCCCTCTTTACAGAGGTCTTTCAAACAAGAACAATGTAGACGAAAAATTTAGAACACGAACAAAATTTTGAGATATAAAAAGGGAATTTTATTTATATAAAATAAATTCCATCAACAAACTTCGAAAAAAGAGGGTATTTATACCTATGTGTAGGTTATTATGTGTATTAAATACACATAATAAAAAATAAATAATGAGTAAAACGTCAGAATTTGTTCCTTCTAAAAAACATCATAAATAGGTTTAAATTTTATACCTATTTATGATGTTTTTTAGAAGGAACAAATTCTGGAGACTTTTTTTGATTATTTATTTTTTAAATTATAATCAAATTCTGGTTTTTTAGCAAACGTTTTTGTAAAGACGCTGAAATTTTACTACCGATGAATCTAGTGTTCCAGTATGATTAAAATACACATATCGAAAACCTCCAAATCCTAATTGATGGACGAGTAGCATGTTGAGTGTTATTTACGATGGTATTTTGTTTATTTTGATTAGAGGAACGAATTCGTTCCTCAATCACAATAAACAAAAAACGTAAATAACACTAAACATGATACTCTTCCATCAATTAGGATTTGGAGGTTTTTTATACGTGCATTTTAATCGTACTGGAACACTCTCGTCGTTGAGAATATTCAAAAGTCTAACTATTCACTTTTTGTTATTACAAATCTTATTGTTATTGTTGGGGTGGTATTTGTGGTCGACTTCCAATCGAAGTTTCTGGTATTCCTTTTCCATGATGTCGTAGGTTCGCTTCATCAGGTCTTCGGTGTCTTCGGGCTTCAGACCGTCCGTGGAGATTTCGTCCAACACTGATATTATGATTTCACCTGGAAATTTTCAAAAGTAATTTAAGCTGTAGCTTGTAAGCCACCGTGACTCCACGGAGGTTTTTTTTTTCTGAATTAGGTTCCGTAAATGGTGTTCTGGAGCCTAGGTACATAATATGTGATGTCAGGAATTCATTCAAAAATCTGAACTTTTTGACAAAATCCTGGTTCTCCTTTTAGTTGAACTCGCAAGGTGTTCTACCCGATCGCACAAACCGGTGGGGGCTCAGTGGATCTAAAAATGGGCTACGGGTGGTTGAAGAGTTAGGTGTCGTTTCCGAACTATTTTTGGACGTGCACGTCCAAAAATAGTTCGGAATGGATTTCGAAAATAGATGGAAAAAATGGATTTCATGAAATCCATTTTTGGGAGTTCCATAAGCAGTTACTTGGATCCATGGAGCTTTGGAAGGATGCCAGGAAGTTGAATTCAACTTTATTATTAATAAGGACTCATTTTGGTTTATTATTCTTGGAATATTACACCTATGTTTTCGCGAAGGGGGTCGACGACTCCGATCGGGCTCAAAATTTGACATTATCCGTTTCAAGTGGTCTACATTCAAAATCCGAAATGTCCGTCCGCCGTACGCCGTCCGCCGTCCGCCGTCCAGGCCGTTTTGGGCAGTAGGAATTTTTTTAAAAATCTGAAATTTTGGCAAAATACTTGGTTTACCATCTAGTTGTGCCCGCAAGGTTTTCAGTCCGATCGCCCACACCCGTGGGGCGCTCTGGGGCTATAATGGGGCTACGGGAGGGGTTTTTTGAAGGCTTTTATCTATGGGATCGAGTTAGGTGTCGTTTTCGAAGTATTTCTGGACGTAGAATCCATTTTTTGGGGTCCCGGAACGATCCGATTTCACTGTGGCGATCTACAGGGCTTTCATGGGGCTAAAAATGGGATTTTTGAACGATCCCAGGATGTTAAATATTTTTCGGGTAAAAAATACAGAATTTAAAAAAAAACACTTTTTTGAACAAAAAAATCAAAAAAAAAAATTTGAGATAAAAATCCAAAAAAAAAATTTTTTTTTAATTTTTTCATTGACAGAATTAAATTTTTGCACAAGTAACGTATATCAAAGAATAATAAACCCTTGTGTAAAATTTGCAGCGTTTTTGAGTAGGTAACCTAGATAATTGATTTCCCGGGGTCCTTCATCCGTCCAAACACTTGACATGAAAAAATTGACCTGAGGTTGAGCCTAGAATTCGAAAGAAATTATCAAGCGGGGGACATACATGAGAAGGGGTGGAGGGTGAAGGTGAGGAGGGCCGGAAATGCCCAAAGCCTCTCAGCTCAGTGCTCCAGCCAGA
The DNA here is from genome assembly GCA_955831195.1 of Pilophorus perplexus. Classification (NCBI taxonomy): domain Eukaryota; kingdom Metazoa; phylum Arthropoda; class Insecta; order Hemiptera; family Miridae; genus Pilophorus; species Pilophorus perplexus. Next base: position 8,755,012 of record OY037012.1, read on the forward strand.
TGCTCCTCTTCCGAGCCTTCTTTTTATTGTTGATACGCTGTGATTATGTACTTAACTGATGAAATGTGCAAAATGCATTCTTAGCTTGAAGCGCTATTTTGATTGCATATAAGGTACCAACTAATTCACATACCAAGCGCCACTTTTAAAACGACCTCTCGACGTCGCAGGATACGATGGGCCAAAACTTGAAGGAAGACAGCTCATCTGGGGTATGGTCTGACGACAAGTCAGAGGGCAATCCTCTCAAAATGTTTCCATCCTCCAGTACAATTGACCAACCAGGATTTCGCTCCAGGACTTGATACAGCCTGGACTGAAGGGGCATCACTCCGTTTGGGTTCATCGCCCAGTGGGATGAAAGGGATTCAGCTTGGGTGCGAAAAATCATACCTTCGGGATAATAAGTGACCCATATACCTATTGTAACCCCAACAGGTAATTAGAGGACGAGTCCATCTTACCTCGGAAAGGCCTTATTTTTGGAAAATGTAACTGGTATGAGGCAAAATTCCACTCAGAAGTTGACGAACGTATCAATTTAATATTGCTTAGTACTGTATATAGTAAAGTAAAATATAATGGTTAAAAAACCACCTGAGTCAAACTAAAAAATTCAAAAAATGAATTAAAAATAGATAAATTTTGATTGAATATGCAGATATATGCACATGGCCATTATACGCAGAAATAGTCAAAATCGTCAAAAATATGCAAAATATGCAATTTAATTTGCATGCAATATGCAATGCGGTCATTTCCATTCAGTCAGCGCTATTAAATAGCGCTGAAGAAAGAAATTTTCTTCGCCGTTGATTTTTTTCCGGGATCGGAAAATACTGGGGATTTTTTTCCGGGGATATTTATTCCGTGAATCCAAATATAACCTACCCCCTGATAGTATCGCACTGAAGCCCTAATGAAGGCTTCCTGAACACTGACGGGAAAACTTGAATTTCTTGCACAAACGTATAATAGACAGTCTATTATAGACTCCTTGCCTTTGTCGAAGGTTTTGTTCCGGCCATCAATGAAATAGTACGGAGAAAATACGACGGGAATGATGGGCGCTCGGGATTCGATGGCCATTCTGAAAGCCCCCTTCTTGAAGGGCAGCAATTTTTCCGCTTTCTTGTTTCTCGTACCTTCGGGAAACAGCCAGAGTTTTGCCTGAAAGAAAAATCGCGTTTCCGTCAAAATGTTATTCGCTCAAAATGTTCTTGAATTACTGTTGAATCAGATTCAACAGGACATTCTCCTGACCTAAATTTGGCCCCACTAACGATCTGCCAACAATCTCACGTAGTCATTAGGTGCCCAAATGTAGTGAATTGGAGAAAAAATACCTGAATCATTTTTCTCGACGGATCAATGTGTTTTTCAGGGGTGCTGAATCCGAATATTTGGTTGTCTACTAGGTACATTCGGGTATAGCTTCACGATAAAAATGGCGAAAACCCATAATATTTCGGCACTGTTTGGTCGTTCGACTATAACTCGGAAACCATGACTCCTAGCGACTCGAAATTAAAGGTGATTTGATTTCCTAAAACTTGAGACGAGAACGCCTCGCTAGCTTCTTTTGTTTGGCCGCTAGAGCGAGCTGAAGTTTGACCATTTTCTCTAACTAAGCCAATCCTCGTATTCCTGACTTATGAAGCCCATTATACACCACAATCGGTCCCCCGAACGGTCCTCTGAACCACCACATAAGGAACCCTGACACTCCACTCCCTCCCCCCCCCATCAAAATCACCTCGTGAGTGCGCTGCCAGACATAAAACAAGAATCGCCCAATCTGAAATCGCTCGGTAAGCGGAAAGCCACGTTTTTGGTTTTTATTCTTGGAATAATACGCCTAGGCCTAGGAATAATAGCTTGATTATCCGCATCTAGTAGATAACCAAATTTTCGGATTGAGCACCCCCCAAAAACAGATCTGTCGAGAAAAGTTCTTCAGGTATTTTTTCCATTCCCAAGTACCTAATGACTGGACTAACGGAGGTTCACAAAAGACGCCAAAAGTTACCGTCTACTGTAGACACAAGGCGCGTGACACAACAGTGGTTTATTGGTACATAGCACCTCAATTTGGTGCTATTAGCTGAGTTCAGGTGAACAGGTCCTTTTGATATAATCTTGGGTTAACCGCAATTTTTGAAATGTCATTGAAATCATTGTCTTGAATATACTAAACCGAGAAAACCTAAAACTCACTTTAACTTTGTGGATGAGATTAGAAGACGTTTGCAAAGTTTCGAACGCAGCTAGTGGGTTGCTCCTGTCGATGTAGACGAGCTCACAAAGCCATGCGATGGGTCCAAAAGGAGGAACGTAAAAAATTTCTTTTTTGGCGATTGCAGTGCACGATCGCATGGTCTCCCATATGTTGAACATTCCTGTAAAAAAAATAATAAATAAATAAATAAAATAAAAAATAAAAAAAACCGGCGGTGCATCTGCGGAAATGCCCTCTGGTTACCTCGCAGTATGGATTGCATTTGACGGTCAAATGCAATCCATAACTACCATAATCCATAACACTACCCTAATGGGTCCGAACAACATATTAAAAAACGCAGCAAATTTTACACAAGGGTTTATTATTCTTTGATATAGGTTACTTGAGCAGAAATGTAACCCTGTCAACGAAAAAAATTTTTTTTTTTTTATATTTGAAAAAAATTTGTTTTTTGGATTTTTTTTAAATTTTTTTTCTTCAAAAATTCTTTATTTTTTACTCGAAAAATATTTAATCTCCTGGGATCCTTCAAAAATCCCATTTATAGCCCCATGAAAGCCCTGTAGATCGCCACAGTGAAATCGGATCGTTCCGGGACCCCCAAAAATGGATTCTACGTCCAAAAATACTTCGAAAACGACACCTAACTCGATCCCATAGCTAAAAGCCTTTAAAAAAAACCTCCCATAGCCCCATTTTAGCCCAATAGCGCCCCAGGGGTTTGGGCGATCGGACTGAAAACCTTATTGTCGATTTTGACTGGCCTACAACGAAAGATATGTACCTTCGATGTCGAGAATGCTTTGATGGTTGGCGGCAATGACTGCTCCTCGATTCTTTCTGAGGATGTGTTCATTTCGAACTGTCCACTTGATGCCGATGAATTTGGTCAAGTGCTTGAGGACAATTGCGGCGATTCTGCAAGTAAAAACGGAGACATTTAAGGGACCGTCGATTATTTAAAAAGTGGTTGACATTGCTAAAATTTCGGTCAAAAAAATTGCTAAAAAACCGTCGACTAGAGAACTAGAACCAGAACAAAGCAACTAGAACCACAGATAAATGTAGTAAATACTATACAAGAACAAACAGAAATGTGACAGCGTGCGGCCTTGAGGTCGGCTCCATGGATAATGCATTACTCTGTCTACGCAGAGCCTAAATGACCCATCAGTCGCGTGCTTACTTTCGACTAGGAGTCACTTCGTGATCATTTTAATGATCAACAACAACAATCAACAAAAAAAACTATATTATTCCTACTATCACCTTCAACCTAACCTTACCTCAAATTGTCAATATTTTTCGGTCGGATCATAAAAATCGGCCATATCAGAAGGCCGGTGGCGGAAACCAAAAAGACGTAACAAAAGTAGCAAGCGTAATAGCGAACTCTGGTGTTGGAAGAGACGGGAGTGATGAAAGCGACCAAACCGAAAAACAGCAGCGCAAGTAGCCAATTCCACGTCTCAGGGAATTATATCATTCCTGTTTGAGGAGAAATAAATTAATTACCATATTAATTCAAGCACACAATCAATTTTTGGGGGGCCACTGCCACTGAGAACAGGCACTGATTGCAACCAATATCAATTTCCTGTCGTGAGGATCATAAATTTCAACAGGCTATTTCGCTTACCGAAATTGATCAATTAGTCAAACCACTCGCGAGGTTTTTTTACATGACGAAGTGCGAGGCGAATTCACCACAATTTCCACATCAGACAGGTTGCACTGTGGCCTTGAATTGCATTATTTAAGTAATTACCCCCCACTTATTATAAAAGACAGTTCGGCGTCGCAAAACCCTCCAGAAAAACTCTGCAAACTTGACACAAGGGTTTATTATTCTTTGATATAGGTTACTTGTGCGAAAATTAATTCTGTGTCAATGAAAAATTTTTTGGAAAAAAGGTTTTTTCTTTTGAAAAATGTTTTTCAAAAACTTTTTTTTTTAATTTTTAACTCCAAGGATCCTTCAAAAATCCCATTTGTGGCCCATGAAAGCCCTGTAGATCCCCACAGTGAAATCGAATCGTTCCGGGACCCCCAAAAATGGATTTTACGTCCAAAAATACTTCGAAAACGACACCTAACTCGATCCCATAGCCAAACTCCTTAAAAACACGCTTCACGGAAAAACATTGAATCATGGATATGTTTACTGTAAACTGATTTTCTGTGAAACGTATACTAAACTCGGCATCAGCTGTGGCTTCAATAATCTAAAGTGCCGGGTCGTCAATGTTATTATTAAAATTTAAAGAAGCAGTGGGTCGTCACAAATTTTGGTGTCGTTACGCAAATTTTAGAATGACCCCCAGCCCAAAAACATATCCATGTTAAAAACCCTCTCAGCACCATAGCGCCTCACGTGTTTGGGCGATCGGGCTGAAAACCTTGCGAGCACAACTAGATGGTAAACCAAGTAGGTAAACCGGGCACAACTAGATGGTAGGTAAACCTATTTTGTCCAAATTTCAGATTACAAAAAAAAATCCTACTGCCCAAAACGGCCCGGACGGAATATAATTATTATAGACCTCTTGAAACGGATAATGTCAAATTTTGAGGCCGATTGGAGTCGTCGACCTCCGTCGCGATTGCATAGGTGTATTATTCCAAGAATAATAAACCAAAAACGCCGTATCTCTTCGAGCTACCGGTCTGGCATGAATCGGAGACAGACAGACACGAACAGTTTTGGTTATATAATATATTTTTGTAAACCTGTGTTACATATTATGTAACACAGGTTTACAAAAAGGTCACTTTCAGGCGCCTCGGAAAAATTCATCAATATCTGATCTGTTTTTTGGGATGCTGAACCCGAATCTGTCCGTTTTTTCCGGTCACGTCCACATTTTCGAGATATTGCCGATTTTTTTTTTTTTTTTTTTTCGGTCTTTTTTAGTTTAGAAAATCTCAGGTTTCTCATCCGGGTGGACAGTTTTTATACCAACCATGACTGGTAGGTGAGTACCTTTTATTAAATAAAAGGTATAAATTGTGTAAATTTTGCCTTATTAAATTACACAATAAGTATACCAATCGTGGGCCGTAAGAAATGGCTCAGCGAATTCTCCTCGTGTGCTTTCGGTGAACTGAATGGTTCGTGAAATCATTAATGCATCTCAATTTCACAAACAAGCTGTTACTAATGGGGTCTTTAGTATTTAAACAATGGAGGAGGTTACGCTTGAGCAAAGCTTTAAAAAAAAAATCACAGGCTAGTCGCTTCATTAAGTGTAATTTAGCACCAATAGGTAACGCATTTTACGCCTCATGCGAACAACAATGATCGAGGTTGAATTTTAAAAAATATTTTGTTGAAAATCGCGATCGAACGTTTGATATAAATCGTTTTATTCTTCGGAGGGCTGCCATCCCTGTTTTAGCGAATTCTTTACTGGACAGACCCATACTCACTTAGATCAATATCGAATGAAAATTTAAATGAAACGAAAGTAGGTATAAAAATAAAAACCAAACATGAAATTTTCAAATTCAACGAAATTTCGAGAGAATCGATATTAGGGACGAGTAAGACGTAAGCTCTTAGAAATGAAAATGAAACTCACATTCACAAAACATTAGGCTCTAGGGAGTTAGAGGGAATAAAAATACTCACCGAAATCTTGAAACGGAACGGAACTGGCTGCCGCAAAGGAGGATCATCAGTGTTGCCGGAGCACGCGGAACAAACAAAAAATCCGTTTCTACCCCCACCTCAGCATTTCCGCACTTCCTAAGATTAGGTGGGGAGACAGGTAAACCCTTGACATACTTGATAACTATTTAGTTGGGGGGTTCTTGGTTGATTTGCTTGATTGAAGGTATTCAGCTTGATTGAAGGTGCTTGATTCAGATAGCTATTATGGGTAATATTCCGACAGTACAGTACTTAACCCTAATTTTAACAGACCATTAGTAAACTTGCTTTGAAGAACAATTGAAACTAGGAACTTGCATGCGTGACAGCACTAGGGAGACAGAAATTGATGTTGAACTGATCAATTTTAATACCTATGTACCTAGGTATTGAACGAACATTTTATGCGTTAACTGGAGGAAGATGTTCATTAGATTCCTGCTGATAACATGAATTTTGAACGAATTTTTAAAATAAACATTCTAGGCAGCATCTTCATAATATTATTACATGCAAAGAACCACAATTTTCGTGCGAACAGAACAAAAATCAACGTTTATTTGAAAGTTAAAGTAACGTTAACCCTTAATGACCCAATGTATCTTTTGAAGCCTTCTAGCTCTCGAAACCTATGTCGTTTTTATTGAGTTAGTTATTTATAAATATAAATTGTTATAATAACAATCTTTGGGGACCGGCACCACAAACACTTAACATGCTACTCGTCCAATTAGGATTTGGAGGAATTTCGAATCGAAATTTTCGATATGGGTATTTTAATCGTAGGAACATGTTCCAGTACGATTAAAATACTCACGAGAGTGCACTCTCATCGTTGAGAGTATTCAAAAGTCGTATAACTATTCACTTTTGTTATTACAAATCTTATTGTTATTGTTGGGGTGGTATTTCTGGCCGATTTCTAATCGAAGTTTCTGGTATTCCTTTTCCATGATGTCGTAGGTTTGGTTCATCAGGTCTTCGGTGTTTTCTGGTTTCAGACCGTCCGTGGAGATTTCGTCCAAAACTGATATTATGATTTCACCTGGAAATTTTCAAAAGTAATATAGGTTGTAGCATGTGCTGTGCAAAGCCACATAGATCAAAATAGCATTTATGGGTCGTTTCATAAAAATAGCAATCATGGGTGGTGTCAGTCAGTGGATGCTCTTTGGCGAGGGGCTAATCTAATATTAGCAGCTACCATTTTAAGGAACTGCAACACGTCCTCATTCGAATTTTCCTCACAGTCAGCAAATCTATATTATTAAAAAATGTATCTATTAACGTCGACAGAACATTATCGCTTACTCTGATGGAACTTGACACTATGAACTTGTAAACAACAAGTGTGATAATAGTTTACCAACTGCAGCCTTCCTCTCTCGTCCCTGTCCTATTGCCTGTGGACACTGTCAGGCTTTTCAACACAAGGGCACTTACTTACTCAAAATTGTATATAATATACAATATTAATACAATATTATAATATAATATACAATATTATTACAATATTATAGCATATTATGCTATTTCCAGTCTATTGGCAACTTGGGGATTTTTTGTCCGCGTTTTCCGAGTACCTTATCTTGATAATTCATTTTTCAAGGCCCTTCATCTTGAACATTTAACATGAAAATTTAAAAAAGAAATTTTTTTGTAATAATTAAATTTAAACAGGTAGGTGTAAAAGGTAAATTTAAACAGATATAAATTTACCGTGGGCCTGAGGTTGAGCTTAGAATTCGAAAAGAATATTCATGAAGGGGTGGGTGCAAGGAGGGCCGTAACGCCCAAAGCCTCTTGGCTCAGTGCTCCAGCCAGATGCTCCTCTTGCAAGCCTTCTTTTTTATCTTTGATAAGCTGTGATAATGTATTTAACTGAAGAAATGTGCAAAATGCATCCCAGCTTGAAGCGATATTTTGTTTGTATATACAGTGCCAACTAATTCAGATACCAAGCGCCAATTTTAGCATGGAACATGCTTTAGCCTTCGACTAACTTGGCAAAAAGTGTCACATTTTCGGGTGACGAAACCGGGGAACGCCGATGGGTGACGAAATTTCTCCAATTTGAGTGGAGCTGTACGGAAAGCTGAGTTATGCGCATGACATCAAATCATTTTTGCTTACTAACATGACATGTTACCACATTGTGACCGTCCACAGGAAAACGTACCTTAGCTTCCGGATTTTTGTCAAACAATTGCCAATTGTCGATTTCTTTCTGCTTGGCAACGATACTAGGCAAAGCATGTTCCACGTTTCTTGAATTTTAGCCAAAGGCTCTATTTTTTTTTTTTTTTTTTTCCAAATATAGGTTCCGTTATTTTACTCACCTCAGTATTAGGTTCATCTAGGTATTAAAAGTAAGGGCTTTGGATAAGTAACTGCATGTGTGGAGGAGGGGAGGGCCAGGCAAATTGAATCGCCCGAGCCGCTCAAAACCGCCTATCCGCCCCTGAAGATGTGTTTTCTGTTTTTTCATGAAATTTCCTTGGGTTAAAATTAAATAAAACCTACCCCCTGATAGTATCGCTCTCAAGCCCTAATGAAGGCTTCCGTTCCTCATCACTGATGGGAAAACTTGAATTTCGTGGATCGATTTCCAACAATAGACCAGGTACTTGCCTTTGTCGAAGGTTTTGTTCCAGCCGTCGATGAAGTAGTACGGAGAAAAGACGACGGGAATGATGGGCGCTCGGGATTCGATGGCCATTCTGAAAGCCCCCTTCTTGAAGGGCAGCAATTTTTTCGCTTCTTTGTTTCTCGTCCCTTCGGGAAACAGCCACAGTTTTGTCTGAAAGAAAAATCGCGTTTCCGTTATTCCCTCCAAATGTTCTTGAAAAATTTTGAACCTCCTGACCTAAATTTGGTCCGTCTAACGATCTGCCAACAATCTCACGCAGGTTCACAAAAGAGGCCAACAGTAGACACACGGCTGGTGACGCAACTTGAGCGGTTTATAGGCTTAGATGCTCGTCGCGCTGGTGCTATTAGTTGAGTTCTGATGAACAGGCCCCTTTGACTGTACGATCGTACCTCGAGGTCCTTGAATAATAATCTCAAGGAGACCGCAATTTTCGAAATGATGTTCATTCACTCAACCAAATTCTTACCGCTTGTACTGAACCGACTTGAAACTCACTTTAACTTTGTGGATGAGATTACAAGACGTTTGCAAGGTTTTGAACGCAGCTTGTGGATTGCTCCTGTCGATGTAGACGAGCCCAGTAAGCCATGAGAGAGGACCAAAAGGAGGAACGTACAAAATTTCTTTTTTGGCGATTGCAGTGCACGATCCCATGATCTCCCATATGTTAAACATTCCTGTAAAAAAAAAATAAAAAAATAAAACCGGCGTTATATCCACGGAAATGCCCTCTATAAAAGAGGGTAAAATATTTTTCAAGTAAAAAACAAAAATTTGAAAAAAGTAAAAAAAAAATCCAAGTTTTTTGAAAAATAAAAATCCAACAAAATTTTTTTTAATTTTTTTTTATTGACAGAATTAAATTTCTGCACAAGTATCAAGAATAATAAACCCTTGTGTAAAATTTGCAGCGTTTTTGAAACGGCCGGGAACGAGTAGGAAACAAGTTTCACTAGTCCCCGCTCACTTTCCGATCTGCGGGAGCGAAGGGGTAAAATATTATCGTATACGCCCTTTTTACTGCCTGAAAAGTGTAAGTAGCGAAAAGATTGAACTGAAAATCTGATAATGAGCGACTCCAAAGAATAAATACACTGCCAAGGGGGACATGGCACATAACTTCCTCGCGTTCAAAGACTACCCCAATATACATCCAAATTTGGATGTATTTATACATCCACCAAAATTTACAAAAGCAACAAGGTGACAAAATTAAGCACAGGAGAGATTTTAGCTCACCCAGGAAAACGCCCGTCATATCAATTGTCCCTTGTACTCCCAGGGGGGCTTCCTCTCAAATGTCAACGTCCAACTTGGACGGTCCAAGGGTGAACGTATTTTAGCAGTGTATGGATTTTGAACATTCTTACATTACCTACATAATATTATAGTGGCAATGCGGTACTGCTTTGAGTTCGATTGCTGTGAAAGACACCACCTAATTCTTTGGCTGTGTAAACAAACCGACCTACAACCAACTTCTTCCATGTTGCTGAGGATGACCCTAATCACCTTTTCGCGCCTGCGCACCGCTTTCCGCTGACTCGCTTTCAGCTTATCAACATTTCCAAACCAAGTACCGACCAAAGATACCTTCCACGTCGAGAATGCTTTGATGGTTGGCGGCAATGACTGCTCCTCGCTTCTTCTTGAGGATGTGTTCATTTCGAACGGTCCACTTGATGCCGATGAATTTGGTCAAGTGCTTGAGGACAATTGCGGCGATTCTGCAAAATTTAAAAAAAAAACGTAGATATTTAAGGGACAGCCGGTTATTGAAATGGTGGTTGACATTGCTAAAATTTGTTAAGCCCTGAGGTAAACAGTGGGCTAGAGAACTAGAACCATAGAGTAAGGTAGTAAAGACTAGACAAGAACAAACAGAAATGTGACAAAGTGCGGCATTGAGATGAAATTTCCCACAAATCTAGCCGCATTAGAATTTATAGTTCGTGATGACCAGGAAAATACACCGTAAAGTAATAAAAAACCATATGAACGTCGAAAAATCGAAAAAAAATCGTCCAATGGGAAAAAACGGACAACGGATTCGGATTCAGCACCTCTAAAACCCCCATCCATGATAAAATGAGGCCGGCAACTTTCAGGTCACTTTTTTTTTGTAGAGCAGTGTTATGATTTTCTACCCCCCCCCCCCCCCCCCCTTTGGTCGTAAAAATTTGAAACGCCCTAAACGCACTTCCACACACCAAACCCGACTCACACACCACATTTCAATTGATTCGGTTGAGCTGTGTGACCCGTAAGAGTGTCTAATGCCGAGAAAAAAGGAAGAAAATCCCAGAACAAGCATTTTGTTGATGAAAGGTGTCTAACCCTTCAAATTTGGTATATTTCTGGTCAGGGCACTCGCCGATCATCGAATGTCGGGGAAAAAAAATTTCGGGTCAGCGGGATTGTCTCGGGAGGGAGTGGAAGTTGTCCCGATCTTCTGTATATTATAGGAGCCGCGTCTCTCTCAGCTTGGCATCGCATGCCCAGCGTCTCGCTGGATGATCAGTGAACGTCTAATAAAACGGGACTTGTATTCACATGACAGTATGAATGAGCCAAAAACAAACACGCACAGGTTTGTCTTTTCACGAATGAGAAGCGCGATGAATGATTCAGGCTTGCAAAAACAGATTGTCAAAATTGTTTTCAAACTACAATGTCTCTGAAAACGTTTTTCCTGCAATTACCTCAACGCTACCCTTACCTCAAATTGTCGATATCGTTCGGTCGGAATACAAGAAGCGGCGATAGCAGAAGGCAGGTGACTGAAACCCAGAAGACGTAACAAACGTAGCAAGTGTAATAGCGAACTCTGGTGTTGGAATAGACGGGAGTGATGAGAGCGGCCAAACCGAAGAACAACAGCGCAAGTGGCCAATTCCACGTCTCAGGGAATGATATCATTCCTGTTGAAAGAAGAAATAAATTAATACAAGCACACAATTTTTACGGGGCCACTGCCACTGATGTCAGACATTGATTATAACCAATATAAATTTCCTGTCGTGAGGACTGAATTACGGAATTTCGCTTGCCGAAATTGATCAATTAGTCAAACCACTCGCCATTGATTGGAGTTTTTTAACGTGAAAAAGTGCGTGACTTATTCATCCCAATTTTCAAATCATACAGGTTGTAATGAGGCCTTGAATTGCATTATTTACATAATCCCCCCCCCCCCCCCCCGCACTTATTAAGAAAGCTCAGTCCAGCGGCCCCGCTGCACGCGGCGCACAGTGCGTACAAAATTCGGCCGGGGAAAGAAAATCATAACGGTTTCAGTTTTACTCTAAAAATCTGATCTTTTCGAGATGTACTTCTTGTAAGACCTATATCAATGTTATAAAAGCATAATATATTATAATGCTTTTCGAAGTGAAAAGTTTTCGATAAATGATATCATATACATACTTCAGTTGAGTAGAAGAAAGCTCCTGTGTGAAGAGACTTGAGAGAATTGCGCATTTGATGCTCCAAAATGAGTGCTTTGTATTTCACTGGCGTATTTCAGCTGGTAGTTCTCTGAAAAGTCTACAATGACAAAAACTTCCTCACTGGTGAGTGCGCCTCTCAAGTTCTAGGAGAACGACATCTGGTGGCATTTGCGATAAACATGAGATAATATCTCATGTTTATCGCACATATTATGTACGGAACGATCTCGCCGGACATTGTCGATTTCAGCATACACTTTGTCGTCTCTACTTCGACCATTTTTGTCACAGAAACAGTGAAGCTCTTCCCATTTTTCGCTCTGTTTTGCTTGTCAGTTATCCATTGCTTATAGAATGTTGAGCCACTCTCGAAGTAACCTTCCGTATTGAACTGTACCTAAGACTTTGTTTTGGCAGCCCTCACAGGTTCTGTGCATGCAAAAGTAGGTACTTCAATATGGCTGCCAAGAGAACCTCAAGCCGGCTATACAGCTTTCATAAGTCCCTGTCCCGGGAATGGATGTTCACTCACCGAACACAGACTAAAATTATATTGTTGCTCAGGCAAACCCACAATAATTTGAAGAACCTTAATTAATACAAAACTGGTTTAAGGATAGTCTAAGGACCATAATGAAAAAATGTACGATAATCTAGCACTAAAAATGAATCGCTCTGAGCCTACCAAGGTTGAACTATGCAAATCGTTTTCGGCACTTATCCTGACGCACCTTACCTTCGTTGAATATTCGTATTTCGGAGTTTATTTAGTTTAAAAGACTAGAGTAAACCGAGTTTTACGATTTTGCAAAAATTTCAGATAAAAAAAAATTCCTGCTGCCCAAAACGGCTCGGACGGCGTATGGCGGACGGACATTCGGTTTTGGTTTATTATTCTTGGAATAATACACCTGTTTTCGCGACGGAGGTCGACGACTCCGATCGGCCTCAAAATTTGACATTATCCGTTTCAAGATGTCTACATTCTAAATCCCAAATGTCCGTCCGCCGTCCAGGCCATTTTGGGCAGTAGGATTTTTTTTTTTTTTTTTTAATCTGAAATTTTGAGAAAATACTTGGTTTACCATCTAGTTGTGTCCGCAAGGTTTTCAGTCCGATCGCCCAAACCCGTGGGGCGCTATGGGGCTAAAATGGGGCTACGGGAGGGTTTTTTGAAGGCTTTTAGCTATGGGATCGAGTTAGGTGTGGTTTTCGAAGTATTTTTGGACGTAGAATCCATTTTTGGGGGTCCCGGAACGATCCGATTTCACTGTGGCGATCTATAGGGCTTGCATGGGGCTAAAAATGGGATTTTTGAAGTATCCCAGGAGGCTAAATATTTTTCGAGTAAAAAAGAAAGAATTTTCGAAAAAAAACATTTAAAAAAATCCCCCTAAAAAAATTTTCTTTTGAAATATAAAAATCCAAAAAAAAATTTTTTTCAATGTTTTTAATTGACAGAATTAAATTTCTGTACAAGTAACCTATATCAAAGAATAATAAACCCTTGTGTAAAATTTGCAGCGTTTTGTAATCTACACCTCTTGAAACGAAAATGTCAAATTTTGAGGCCGATCAGAATTTTCGACCTCGGTCTCGATTACATTGGTGTATTATTCCAAGAATAATAAACCAAAATATGGCACCTAATTGAGACGGACATTAATTTAGCATTCTCATAACTGAGTGAATTTAAATGAATTCATTTCTTGTTTGAATTCACTCAGCCTAGGATTCTTTGTGGGTAACGAAATATGGCTAGCTTTGATAATAAACGAACCTATGTAAACGAATATAATATATATAATATATATAAACGATACAAATAAACTTTTTTCATACAAGAATATTATTTTATTATACGAACCTATGTAAACGAATATATAATATATAATATATAAACGGTACAAAGAAACTATTTTTGAGAACTAGGTTCGCATTTAGCATTTAGATCGTCTTGATGCACACGTCTTATTTAGGACGGAACAATTCAATGATGCCTAATCATGGTGGAAATAGCTCAGAAATTGTTCATTTAAATACAAAATTAGATGTTGTGTACGAACCTCCTCGTTCAGGCTCCGCGCGCTACAAGAAAACAAAGTGTGTTCAGCGAACCGAAACACCTGAGCGGCTCAGTGAGAACTACTCAAAGATTCTTTGAATCTTCCTCTGGATGGGGAGAAGCCGGGTGGGCAAGCGTGCCGTTTAAGTCGAAAGGCTTTCCCCACCCTGTTGACGATCAAGCCCGTTGACAGGGTGGGGAAAGCCTCTCGACTTAAACGGCATCTCATGGAGGAATAGTTGACGTCATCTTATATTATAATATATGAAGATAATATATTAAAATATACCTAAGATATTGTTAAAGAGTGACTTTCAGAGAAATTTCGAGAAGAATGATCACATGTATTTTTTAGACTGTTGCCATAAACACAACTAGCAACCTAACATCATTTCCCTCTTTTAAACAGTCGAAGACGGTCTGCATGGACGACCCTGTACCTTCCATAATGTCATAGTCATCTTGACCCGGAAAACGACGTCGGAGATCGCCTTTACCTCTTCGCATGGGCCATTCCATGGGGAATCCAGCTTCGGGCACCACCCTACTGCCCTTCGTGGGTTGAACACCATACCTTGTCCCCAGCAGCGAACTGCGGATTCTTGCATTTGACATCGTACCTCCTTTTCGTTTTTTCAACTGCATTCAGTAGTCTTTGTCGGGCTAGGTCATGGACTGCCATCATGATACCCTCTACCTAACACACTTGCGAATTGTGTTCTGCTCTCCGTGTGGGGGCTTACCATAGAGTAAGTGAACGGGAAGATTGAGCTCTCTACCGAACAACAGGCGTGCAGGGTTCAAGTGCTTCAGCCATAGTCGTGGGACCGACGATATGCACATGACGGGCGACGTCTGGATCCCGAAGCCCCTTAACAAAAAGCACGTGCGACAGCTAAACGCTGTTCGATATGGACTTCAATGTTCTCGCATAATCGTTCCACCTCGTTTCGAGAATACGACTCACCTTGCTCCGGCGTGCTACGGTTACCCACACTGTGCTCCGTCCGCCCCACAGAGTAACAGAGAACAAGAGGGTCCGCCCTCCGCGAAGGGCCCGCAGACGGAGGCTCCGGACGCTGGGGGGTGAGCAGGAAATGCTTCCATCGCGGGGGCAGCTGCTGCTGCAGGAGTAGCTCGCCTACGAGACCGTGTCAACATGGGTGGGCTCAAAATCACAAATTTCTGACACCAACTTGTTAAAGAGTGACTTTCAGAGAAATTTCGAGACGAATAATTACTTGCATTTTTTAGACTGTTGCCATAAAGTTTAGGGTAGGGATGCTCAAAAAGAATCGATTCTTTTTGAAAAAATAATCGATTCTTTTAAATTCTTTATTTTTTTGAAGAATCGGCCCGATTCGATTCCAAATTTCCAGAATCGAAAACCGATTCTTTTCTGCTCTTAACAAGTATTTTTATATTCAGATGCACTGTAAAACAGTTCCATGTTTAAAAGAATCAAAATTATTTTTTAAATTGAGTCACTGCAACGACCATAGGTAACAGCTGAAGAAATGGAAACAGTTGCACAACAACCACTGACACAGCTGAAGCTTCCCTACCTACCTTTTCCTACGTAATAGTGCTGGTTTGCAGTTGGATTTATTAGTAATTGGAATTCAGGTTTCGTAACGTAATAATGCTTCTTCTTCTTCTGATAAATTTGAAATTTAATAAAATTATTTAATAATTTGGAAAAAGAATCGATTCTCAGATGTATCGATTCTTTTTGAAAAAATAATCGCGATTATTTTCGATACTTTTCTAAATAATCGATTCAATTTAAATCGATTCATTTTTGAGAATCGGACATCCCTAGTTTAGGGCATAAACACAACTAGCAACCTAACAATATCGCGCGAGCCAACAATCGATTTCGGCAATCGGTTTTCAATCGAAGGCTCACAATCGATAGCAACAATTAATCGGACTCAAAAAATCATCTCTATTTAAAAAAAAATATATTAAAAAAAGACTACTTTAATACTTAATTGAGTGAATGTGGGTGGAATGTTGATGAGGGTCGGACCGATTGAACCCACATTCATTGAAACGGTAACATCATCATCACCGATTATGTGAATTTAAGGGCAGTAAAGTATTTTACCTACAGAAATTCGGTGTTTTTTATTTGATGCATATTATTTACTAAAATAATGGAACTTCAACCGTACCTAATAATATTATATATTATATAACACCATTTGCAAAGTAAAAATAAAAAGGAAACATCGTACATGTTTTTCGGATTGGTATTTTTTTACCCAAAGCCTGGGTAATCATCTACGGCACAATCCGCGTAATCCCTGAAAATTTCATCAAAATCGGATCAATATTGGCTGAAATCCCCACTCCTTCCCTTCTTTAGGGATGGAGAGGGGGTTGAAGGAGGGGAAAACGGAAAAAATCCTTGAGGGCGCTCAACCTATCTCAGAACGCACCTACATCATTTTTGAATTTCTCGAGATTTTCAAGAATATATATATATTTAGGTATATTATAAACTTTATATTAAATGGACGGTAAACACATACCTACAAAAAACTTTGGTTACCTTATGATAAAATTTTCGACATTCAGTCGTCATCAGTATCATCAGTATATTATATATATAGAAGGTGATCGGCTGGCAAGGGGGTAGATGGGCGAAGGGGAGCGAAATACACGTTGCGCCAAAATTTCGCAGGGTTGCGCGCGTCGGGCGGGGTTTTAATATACCTAGCCTATGTTGTGGGCAATCGCACCCGAGATCGTTAGAAAAAAACCCGTACAAATCCGTTCAGCCGTTTAGGCGCCTATAAGGCACGACGGACTTTACGGGGGGAACTCTCGCATTCCAATCCAGATCACGCCCGTAAAAACATGTACCATGTTAAAAATTATGAAGTTGAGGTAACTTAATTCCATCAGCTCAGAAGATAAGACAAATGGAGTGATGGAGAACAAGACTTGAGATAAACAACTGAATTAGGAAGTGGTGGTGGTAATGTTCTAGTGTTGGCAGAGAAATTTCTTCTTGTGGACAATAATAATTATTATTGTCCTCGGTTGGTTCTCCCTTCTTAAAATCTACGATCTGATGTTTTCGTTTTCTATTGTATCCTTCTCGTGGGTATGCTGTGTAACTACAAAACAACGAGTAGGTACTATAAGAAAGACAGAAAACAAACACCCCAATGTAAATCGAATTCACAAAAAATCGATTCTGATATAAAAAAATATAATACCTATAATAAATAAATATTAAAAAATATAATAAAAAATTTTGGGATACAAATCGCTACAATCAATCGAATGCAAAAAACGCTGCAAATTTTACACAAGGGTTTATTATTCTTTGATACAGGTTACTTGTGCAGAAATTTAATTCTGTCAATGAAAAAATTGAAAAAAAAAAACAAATTTTTTGTTGGATTTTTATATTTTAAAAAATATATATATATATATATTTTTTTTTGATATTTTTTTTTTCAAAACCTTTTTTTACTTGAAAAATATTTGACCTCCTGGGATTCATCCAAAATCTCATTTTTAGCCCCATGAAAGCCCTATAGATCAGAACAGTTCCATGACCCCGAGAAATGGATTCTTCGTCCAAAAATATTTCGAAAACGACACCTGACTCGATCCAATAGTCAAAAGCCTTCAAAACACCCCTCCCGTAGCCCCATTTTAGCCCCATAGCGCCCCACGAGTTTGGGCGATCGGGCTGAAAACCTTGCGGGCACAACTAGATGGTAAACCGAGTAATTTGTCAAAATTTCAGATTGAAAAAAAATTCCTACTGCCCAAAACGGCC
Organism: Pilophorus perplexus; assembly: GCA_955831195.1. Classification (NCBI taxonomy): domain Eukaryota; kingdom Metazoa; phylum Arthropoda; class Insecta; order Hemiptera; family Miridae; genus Pilophorus; species Pilophorus perplexus. The sequence continues at coordinate 8,772,875 of OY037012.1, forward strand.
CGGACGGCGGACGGACATTTCGGTTTAGCCCTAAACTTTAGGAATCTAGATCTCTTGAAACGGATAATGTCAAATTTTGAGGCCGATCGGAGTCGTCGACCTCCATCGCGATAACATATTATGTGTATTATTCCAAGAATAATAAACCAAAATCGGAAAATCGGAGGTGAAAACTCGATTTTTCGATTTAATCCTATATCATTCTCATCCCGACTGAATTCAAATAACGGTTAAGCAATTGAAACGAAAGTCAGTGTTCGGCGCACACCCCTAAAATTTTGAGTTGTAGAGTGGAGTCGGGCGAAAAAGGGATCTGAAAATTTGGCTCCGAGCCTCTGTGTCAAACATTAAAATTTAATATTTAATTTATTTAATTTAAATTAAATTAATAATATTTAATTAGTATTTAATACTAGCTGGGACACCCGTGCTTCGCACGAAATATCAAATTTCCGTTCAATAACACAGGTCTACAAAAAAAGGTCACTTCGGGCTCGAGAGGTTTCGGTGGTTGCTCTCCATGTTTTGGGGTCTGCTGAACACGAATCCGAAGTCCGTTTTGCGCCATCACGTCCAGTTTTTTTTTGTACACCCTCGTTTATCCAGAAAAGCGAAAATTCCCTTAATTTCGACTCTATGTCGTCTGGTTTCTGTAGGTAATTTTTCTGGGTGCTATGAGGTACGCTATACTTTAGATTTCTTTGCGCTGAACCGAATGAGACCAATTGCAAGTCGCTAAGATGATTACTTACGGAGATACAACCTCTAGAAGTCATTTTTTAGGTCGGAAAACGCTATTTTTTCCACTGTTTTTTTGCACTTTTCTATTTACACAGTAAAAAATAAGGGTCCGGGGGAATCGGCTCCAACTACAAAGTAAACTGTGGACATTTCTGCGTCAAATGCCGCCAACTGCACCTCTGTGAATGCAATAGCCGATTTTTGGCGATTTTTCAGAGATATGAGAAATTTTACTCTCCCTTTTTCCCATTTCCAACTACAAAATTTTCTGGCTCATCTAAGTATTCATCCTAAGCGCTTAGACTTACGGTACCCTACAGAATTTTTCGCGCTGAATCGAATGAGACCATTTTCAAGCCGCTACAGTGCATAGTTTCGGGAATAGAAGCTGTGAAAATCATTTTTACAGTCAAAAAATTGTATTTTGCGATGGAACGCATATTAGAGCACTTATAAAGGATCCCGAATTTGTTGATGCGTTGGAAGGTAATGAGCTCCAATCTTGTAAGTCCTTCGTTGAAGTAATACAAAATTTCCTCGGCACCCGAAAAGCAGAAAATTACGAGGAACTTGTTGAAAATATGCTCATCAAATTTAAACGAATTGGGAGCCGAATTATGAATTGTGAATTAAAGTTCACCACCTCTTCAGCCACATAGATCGCTTCACTTACAACCTGGGGGACTACAGCGAAGAGCAAGGGGAGAGGTTCACCAAGACCTGAAAACTATGGAATTTCGATACCATGGGATGAGAACATGATCGCAGACTAGGTACTGTTGGAACATTCGACGAGACTATCATAGTGCTGCTAACCGAAGAAAATCCTTAACAGTTGAGTAAGTGGGTGCGACAATGTGATTTTACTTGGGCTTGACTAGATTTTGATATGAAGTACTATATGCTATGTAATTAGAAGTCTCTTCCGTAGCTTATTATGTTATTACCTACTATATAATATATAGTATGTTGTTCTGCAGACTAAGATAGAGCGAAACAGTTGCAAAATACAATTTTTGACTGTAAAAATGATTTTCACAGCTTCTATTCCCGAAACTATGCACTGTAGCGGCTTGAAAATGGTCTCATTCGATTCAGCGCGAAAAATTCTGTAGGGTACCGTAAGTCTAAGCGCTTAGGATGAATACTTAGATGAGCCAGAAAATTTTGTAGTTGGAAATGGGGAAAAAGGGAGAGTAAAATTTCTCATATCTCTGAAAAATCGCCAAAAATCGGCTATTGCATTCACAGAGGTGCAGTTGGCGGCATTTGACGCAGAAATGTCCACAGTTTACTTTGTAGTTGGAGCCGATTCCCCCGGACCCTTATTTTTTACTGTGTAAATTGAAAAGTGCAAAAAAACAGTGGAAAAAATAGCGTTTTCCGACCTAAAAAATGACTTCTAGAGGTTGTATCTCCGTAAGTAATCATCTTAGCGACTTGCAATTGGTCTCATTCGATTCAGCGCAAAGAAATCTAAAGTATAGCGTACCTCAGAGCGCCCAGAAAAATTACCTACAGAAACCAGACGACTTAGAGTCGAAATTAAGGGAATTTTCGCTTTTCTGGATAAACGAGGGTGTACAAAAAAAACTGGACGTGATGGCGCAAAACGGACTTCGGATTCGTGTTCAGCAGACCCCAAAACATGGAGAGCAACCACCGAAACCTCTCGAGCCCGAAGTGACCTTTTTTTGTAGACCTGTGTTATGCATCCATCCTTTACTCGGAACGCTAGCAAGTCCAACCTTGTTGACCCGTTTTTTATCGTGAAGTAGGTAACTATGTTGGTATCTTAAATCGTAACTATCTCGAATCGAAGGCTCATTCAGTAAGAGAGGGAAAAATTACCTGTCCATGTAGGTTCACTTCCATTGATCTTCAAGAAGCTGTACCCGTACGAAATTTTAGCTCTGGGTTGAGCAGGAATGAAATTCCGCAAAACCTCCTATGAATAATGCAACCCGTGCTTCGCTTAATATTTCTTAGTTGTTGATGGGCACCCTTGCTTCGCACGAAATATTCAATACCTCATCGTCTATCAGTAGCTATAGAACTCCATCCATCCTTCACGGTGTCAACATAGTAATTTTCCTTAGAAATAACGCTTGTTGGCCAGTTTCTCGTCGTGAAGTATCAAACTTCTTTTAATAACTTCCGAACAGGTTATCGCACAGCAGGGTAGATGGTAAACCGAGTATTTGTCAAAATTTCAGATTTAAAAAAAAAAAAAAAAAAAAGAAGCCTACTGCCCAAAACGGGTCGGACGGACATTTCGTTCTTGGAATCTACGAGTCATGAAACGAAAATGTCACATTTCGAGAATGTTCAGAATTTTCGACCTCCGACACAAATACATCGGTGTATTATTCCAAGAATAATAAACCAAAACTGAAAGAAGCGCCAACATTTTGGAGGTTTTTGTAAATATCTCAAAACGCAACAGCCGACTTTGTTGGATCTCTTAAGATTCGGATTCAGCATCCCAAAAAAACATACCACTTAAAACTCCAACTACCTATTTTTTCCGACGTCCAACTTCGCCTTGAGAGGACTCGGTTGACCGTAGAAAATACTTTCTTTTGCTTTACTTGATTTAGAACTTTAACTTCGCTATTTCGCATTTTGTGCCTCTAGTTAGTAGTCGGCAGTCACTCAATACGCAAGGGACATTTCAATAGCCTTCCTTATGGATGTCGAATAGGGATCCAATAAATTAAATTAAGAAGTAGAAAATCGTATATTTCTATAACAATGTAAAATCCAAACATCAATCAACACAGCCTTTCGGGGTGAATGACTTATCCACTTTTCCCCGACAGCACACGTGGAAAACATCATAATTGCTATAGGTATTGAAAGATCACATCCTTGACACACTCGAACAGAGTCAAGGCCACTGCAAATATTTTCATTTAAAACATCATGTAACTAACTATCAACTTATCTCCTACAATTGGAATACATTTTTGGCTTGAAAAATAACGTTCAAACTCTTCAAGGGTAATGTTGCATTATGGTACATATAATCGCACTCAGTGGCGGTCCGACCTTCAGGCCACTATGGGCATGCACTGCAGTGCCCCGGCTAATTTCGGGTCGGAAGGAGGAAACCCCATTTTACTTTGCGCGAGTTAACTCGCAACCCGCATCAATTCGATCGAAAGGAAGTGATCATACACCTACGTTCCGCTGCGAAATTTGGCGACAGTCAGGACTTCTGAGAAAAGTCAAAATCAAGTCGTTTTCCTCATTATTATGTCTGCCTGGGTCAAAACTATTGATCTATTTGTCTATTGTGTTATTCGCCGGTGTTGATCATGAATACTGTATTACTGTAGTATTTGACCGCGCAACAAAATTTGACGTACAGTGAAAGGTTTCAATAGAAGGAATCGGCCAGACCAACGCCTTTGAAGGCATAGCAGTGAGTTTTGGGCTCCTACGCTGTAATACAAATTTCCAGGGCACTGTCGAAAATTTCAACTTTGAATCTGGAGGGAAAAGTGGCACCACTCTCTTATTGGCTGCTCACGGCCGCCATTTCCGCCGTCACCTCAGGCAGATTCCCGTCGGTCCCTTCTTATGCTAGCGCACTCTGGCGGATTAGTTATAGTGCCACCGCGGGAAAATTCAAAACGCCAAATATTCACTAGTGATTTCCTCTGCTCAGACACCTAATTTCTCAGTGCTAACTGTACTGAGTACTTTGTTCATTACTAGTTCAACTATGTTCGGCCGAATTTTCCCATTTCTCTGACCTAGTTCCGTGGCCCATTGGCACTGACCCAACGAGTGAATAAAGGTAAGGGTCAGTTGCCACTCGTAAGTTTAACCCTTGTGTGCACCAAAAAACCCCCTGGTTAACTGGTTTGGCGGAGAAAAATGCTCTATTTTGTTGTTTGCCTAAATTAGGTTGGGATTGACAGGCTGTCACCTCCCCGTTGGGTACTGGTCGGTTTCACTTCAGCAAATCAACCGTGTGGATTCTGACTTGCCAATAGCTGCCTTATTGCGAAAAAGAAAAAGAATTTTCGACGTTTGCTTTGAAAAAAAAAAGGAGCAACTCAATTATTTAGTCTCAACTTATTCGTTCAAATAGTTCCCCGGCATGCCAAGGACCCACAAGCCGGGACTGACCGCACCACTCACATTGCATCTTCAAACACACAAAATATACCAAAATATATGTCACAATAGGCGAATTTGGAAGGGAAAAAAATTCAGCTCCTGTAAAATGTTCAGTGAACTCCCGAACGGACGATAAAACACAAATTGAATAAATCTCGTAGGAAATTACTACCGGTCACTATAACGTCCCATGCAACACGGCGACTCACACTATCTACAAAACACGAGAAGAGTTATTGACTCGTCAAATGAACAATACAGTAAATAGGTAACTTTACAGAAAAAACTTTTCTAGAATTTGATCCTTTTAAAATACATCATAAATAGGTGTAATCAAATTCTGGTTTTGGTTGAAAACGTCTTTGTAATGACGCTGCAAATTTTACTTCCGATTCGTTCCTCTAATCACAATGAACGAAATACATAAATAACACAAAACAAGCTACTCGTCCATCAATTAGGATTTGGAGGATTTCGATATGTGTATTTTAATCGTACTGGAACACTCTCATCGTTGAGAGTATTCTAAAGTTGTATAACTATTCACTTTTTGTTATTACAAATCTTATTGTTATTGTTGGGGTGGTATTTGTGGTCGATTTCTAATCGAAGTTTCTGGTATTCCTTTTCCATGATGTCGTAGGTTCGCTTCATCAAGTCTTCGGTGTCTTCGGGTTTCAGACCGTCCGTGGAGATTTCGTCCAAAACTGATATGATGATTTCACCTGGAAATTTTCAAAAACGTTGTAGCACGTGCTGAGCAAAGCCGCCACGGCAATGTTGGTTAGTAGGTGTTCAGCAAATCTTGGGGGCCTGACACTAAAGATGATGGAACGGAATGACTGTGCAAGAGGATAGTAAGACCACGCATCACGTGTGCCTCCCTGACATGGGGAAGGGCTGCAGGCCGAGCTCCTACCACAGTTGACTACAATCCAGAGACAGGCATGCCTGGGGGAGAACAGGGGCTATGAACACTTGCCCCACTACTCCAATAGGGACACTACTGGGATTCCTACCCCTTCACGACCATGTAAGAAGGACCACAAATCAGAGGGCGGTTAGGCTGCCACAGATGGGAGACAATTCACCCAGAGTAGATCGCCTCTACCGAACCATAGAAGACTTTCGGCAAGAGGTGGAGGAGACCAAATAGCCGCCCTTTGGTAAGCAACAGGGTTCAGTCAAGCCTTTACTACCATATTCTGTGGGCTAGCCAAACCGTTTACAACTTCTGCGCCCTACTGTCTCTGAGAAGAAGTGACGTCAGGGCTATCACCAGTCTTCTCACGCGTCACTGCCCACTGAACGCCCAACTTAACAAGATGGGCAAGTCAGAGACCACAGATTGTCGCCAATGTCTAGAGCAGGGGTTCCCTGCTCAAACCTTTTTTTGTGTAAGGCCCCTCTTTGGGGGTGCTCTAAACCAGTGTACCCCAGGATGGACCGCCCCTGACCCATAGAGACAGTATAAAACACTGAAAACTTCACATAACAGTTTATTTTTTATTGTATTTGCAAAAATGTATAGGTTTTAACTCGGTACTTTTCCGTTATACCCCCCCCCCCCCCCACTCGATTTCGTGTTCATAAACACCCCTCCCGATGGCTTTAAGGCACCCAAATTCGAGCCCTTTTCACTTATAACACCCCCACCCCCACCCACCCGAACTCGATTTCGAGCCCCTCCCGATGGCTTTAAGGCACCCAAAGCCAACAAAATCGAATGGGGGGGGGGGGGGGGGGTTATAACGGAAAAGTACCTTCATCTCTTTGCCAATAAATGAAACATCATTGCAAAATTTAACATTTAAAAAACTGTACATGTTTCACACTGTAATAGTGCTGGGACAGACTAGGTGCCCCGCAAAATGGATTCTACGTCCTAAATTACTTTGAAAACGACACCTCATTAGGCCATTCAGTCCCAAGTCGTTCAATAGCCACATTTTTAATCCCTTAGGAGCCTCACAGATCCCCACGGTGTTGTGGGAAGGGTGTGAGATACCCATAAAAGGAGTCAACGTCCAAAAGTACTTCAAAAACGACCACTCACTCGAAAATGTTGATAAGGAAATAATATTTACCTACATACCTATTATGTAAGTTACATCCAGTGACGAGGACCGGGAAAATTTCCAGGAAAGTGGGACTTTATCTAGAATATTCCCCAGCCTTTAAATTCCCAGGGAAAATCGGGAATTAATTCTTCCTAAATCCTTTTTTTTTAAACGCTAGAATGAGCTGCTTGAATAATTTTTTTCAATTTTTTTTCATGCTTCAAAAGTTACAAAAATGGGTCAACGTTGCAGAAGCCCCGTCTCTTTTATTTATAGGGCCTTAGGAAAAATATAATAGTTGAGTTCCAAGGTCTGGAATGGGTACATGACGTGGGCAACATGTGACATCACTGGCCCTCCCCTTTCTGTTAAAATCTTCAACATTTCTAAAACAGTTCGGCACGTAATCATACGGATTTTCAACAAAACATTTGTGCAGGGGGGTTTTAGTGTGATGAATCCGAATGTGTTGTTAGAAATGCTGAATTCCGAACTTCTCAAGAAGCCCATTGTTATTGGAATAAACACATCTTGAAACAAATGGACAAATTTTGTGGCCACATGTCAACCGGTGCCAAAACGTCATCATCCCCTGATTATTCAGGGGATGATATTATCATGAGGTTTCTGTGTTTTCGGAAACGTTTCGTTGGTTGAGGTATGACAATATAAACTACCCCCTGATAGTATCGCACTTAAGCCCTAATGAAGGCTTCCGTTCCTCATCACTGATGGGAAAACTTGAATTTCAGAGGTCGATATCCAACAATAGACTACTTGCCTTTGTCGAAGGTTTTGTTCTGGCCGTCGATGAAGTAGTACGGAGAATAGACGACGGGAATGATGGGCGCACGGGATTCGATGGCCATTTTGAAAGCCCCCTTCTTGAAGGGCAGCAAATTTTCCGCTTTCTTGTTTCTTGTCCCTTCGGGAAACAGCCACAGTTTAGCCTGAAAGAAAACCCGCGTTTCTTTTATTCCTTCAAAATGTTTTCAGAAATTAATAATTAATTTCTGACAACACTTATTTTTTAATGAAATAAGTGAAAATCAACAACAACGCGAACAATTCATGCTTCAGTCCTGGACATCTGGAAGTCCAGCCCCGTCATCCAGTCCTACGTTTCTCAACTTCCGCCGAGCTCCTCTCAGCCGAAGGGAAACAGCCCTTATGATGGCGAACTGGAATCGAACTCGAGCCCACCCGACCACTTGGTAGTACGGTCTTTCCCACTTCTCCACCAGTTTGTAGGCTGCTCTCCTGAGGAAGGCGCCGAATTCGGAATGGAGGGCACCATCGCAAGAACAAACTAGAGGTGTGAATGACGCTCGGTTATACTTTCTATGCTTGAACTAATTTTGAACCTCCTGACCTAAATTTGGCCCGTCTAACGATCTGCCAACAAGAAGGTTCACAAAAGAGGCCAACAGTAGACACACGGCTGGTAACGCAACTTGAGCGGTTTGTAGCCTTGAATGCACGTAGCGCTGTCACCTCAATTTGATGATCAGCTGAGTTCAGGTGGTTGAAGAAGAAGCTCGGATTGACCGCAATTTTCGAAATGTAGATCACTGACTCAACCACATTCTTACCGCTTGTACACTAAACCGACTTGAAACTCACTTTAACTTTGTGGATGAGATTAGAAGACGTTTGCAAGGTTTTGAACGCAGCTCGTGGGTTGCTCCTGTCGATGTAGACGAGCCCACAAAGCCATGCGACGGGTCCAAAAGGAGGAACGTACAAAATTTCTTTTTTGGCGATTGCAGTGCACGATCCCATAGCCTCCCATATGTTGAACATTCCTGTTAACAAAACAAACAGGCTTTACGTCCACGGAAATGCCCTCTATTTACCTCGCAGTATGGATTGCATTTGACCTCTCGTGAGAGGGTGGCAAACAGCTGGTTAAAAAACCATCGCAAGTTCTTACTACACAAGACATCGACCGGTGTGTAGTAGTGCCATTGATCGACCAGTTTGAATTCACCAGGCCACCCCCTTGACACGCCGATAACGTCAATTTCAAATATATCTGCTATTTCGATATACAAGAGTGCTTTTTGGTTTATTATTTTTGTAATAATACATCAATGTATTCGCGACGGAGGTCGAAATGTTGTGAATGTTGAAAAATTTAAGATAGCTCATTCGTCGCAGAATTTTATGCTCTTGATGTACTACCTATATAAAATATTTTTACCGATAACGCACTATGTCAAATTTATCGGTGAAAAACAAAGCGGTGGAGTTCGTGACAAGCCAAAAATCGATACCAATTAGGTACCTACATCTCATTATTGAAGGGTTCACATTTCGATTCCTATTCTAACAAATAGTTATGTTTACGAATAAAGTGTGAGAGAGGTGGCCTGATTCACCATTTCCATCACATATTTCAGCACAACATTCAGCTTCGACTTATTTCGAACGTACAGTCGAGTCGAGTCGTGTATCATTCTCGAAGAAGATAGGTAGGTACCTACATATTTTTTTTGTTTTTTTGTTTTTTTTTTTTTTTGCTTTCTTGTATCTGATTTTAAGATTTTTGACAAGTCTCGACGCGAGACAAGACATTTTTAGGAGACCGGATTCAGCCTACCTCCTCGTGGTGTCTCACGGGTCAAGCTGAAGGGCTGATTTCCCGGACTATTCAGTCGAAATGAAGGGCCGCATCTCACCATATCTCGGCAGGGTCGGCCACACCTCACCACCATTAAATGGGATTGGGCCGTACCTCAACATCTCCGTTTCTAAGCTTTCAAAGTAAGCTCCACCAATCAAGTATTTTCTGCGTTCAATTGGACGGCGAACTCCTCCCAACCCAGGGGGACGAGGCAATGGGGAGCCATGAGCGCAATTCAGGGTGAAATTCCCTTGTTTCGTTTCGGGCAATTTTTCGATTCTAGAAAAGCTCTTGTAGAAATTTCAGCTCCGAAAATTTGCGAAGCTGGACGCAGGATTGATTTCAGTGTGAAAAACGCTGCAAATTTTACACAAGGATTTATTATTCTTTGATATAGGTTACTTGTACAGACATTTAATTCTGTCAATAAAAAAAATTAAAAAAAAAATTTTTTTTTTGGATTTTTATATTTCAAAAAAAAATTTCGGGGGGATTTTTTTTTTTTTTCAAAAATGTGTTTTTTCAAAAATTCTTTAATTTTTACTCGAAAAATATTTAACTTCTTGGGATCCTTCAAAAATCCCATTTTTAGCATCATGAAAGCCCTATAGAACGCCACAGTGAAATCGGATCGTTCCGGGACCCCCAAAAATGGATTCTACGTCCAAAAATACTTCGAAAACGACACCTAACTCGATCCCATAGCTAAAAGCCTTCAAAACACCCCTCCTGTAGCCTCATTTTAGCCCCATAGCGTCCCACGGATTTGGGCGACCGGACTGAAAACCTTGCGGGCACAACTAGATGGTAAACCAAGTATTTTGCCAAAATTTCAGATTTTTAACAAAATTCCTATTGCCCAAAACGGCCCGGACGGCGGACGGACATTTCGGATTTTGAATGTAGACCTCTTGAAACGGATAATGTCAAGTTTTGAGGCCGATCGGAGTCGTCGACCTCCGTCGCGAAAACATAGGTGTATTATTCCAAGAATAATAAACCAAAACATGGCCGCATTCGGCGAGACGAACGAGATTTATCGATTTATCGAACCTTAAAGTGTTTATTCTGTAGCTGAAGATTTATATTTAGAAAGTTTGATCATTTCACATAATACCTCAGACCATTCTGTCAGTTCTATAGCCAAAGCAGTTTGACCCAGTGATAAACAAGTTAAAATCAAACAATCCGGAGAGCGCAGGAGCCCATAAATTATTTTCCAATGATTAATTGAGGAGGTTGCATCACAAAAAGTATGTACTACTATATCCACTTGAGACAACTGCGTTTTTTGGTTGGTTTTAATTTGGATTTAGTACTTTTTGGTTGAAAACTCAATTTTAAAACGCTCATTTTCAATGGATAGAATACGTTTAGAGCTGAAACGACTTCATTTTCGTGAAGAAACAGTTCCCAAAACCCATAACACACCATTAGCCTAAAAAGGAAAAATTTGGCGTAGGTATAGTAAATTTTGTTATGCCACCTCCTCAATTAACTTATTTATTTTCACTTCTTACACACCGAGGGTAATTTTATTTGTTGCGTTTTTCTACTACTTTCATTCTCTTGTCATTATTCTGGCTATTTTGTATGACAGAATTCAGAACTACCACTGTCACTATTTTTTTCATTAAAATTATTTGGAGAGGCGCCCTCTTTTCTGCATAGCACCCCAGAAACGCGAAATAATAATTATTTCGAGTAAATTCGTGAAAATTCATGTAAATTCATGAACTCGCTTTTAGTTCATCAACATTTCCAATTCTAGAGCTAACGAAAGATACCTTCGATGTCGAGAATGCTTTGATGGTTGGCGGTAATGACTGCTCCTCGATTCTTCTTGAGGATGTGTTCATTTCGAACTGTCCACTTGATGCCGATGAATTTGGTCAAGTGCTTGAGGAAAATCGCGGCGATTCTGCAAGTAAAAACGGAGACATTTGAGGGGCCGTCGATTATTTAAAAAGTGGTTGACATTGCCAAAATTTGTTAGGCCCTGAGGTAAACGGTCGACTAGAGAACTAGAACAAACAGAAATGTGGCAACGAGGGGCCTTGAGCTCGGCTCCATTACTCAGTCTGCGCAGAGCCTACTTACCAGATGACCAATAAATGACCCATCGGACACGCAATCGCGTGCTTACTTTCGACTAGGAGTCACTTCGTGACAATTTTAATGATCAGTGAACGTCTGATAAAACGAGACTTGTATTCAGAGGACAGTATGAACGAGCAAAAAACTGTAACACGCACAAGTTTGTCTTTTCATGAATGAGAAACACGTTGAATGATTCAGGCGTGCAAAAACAGATTGTCGAATTGTTTTCTCACTGCAAATGATTCAGTAAACTATTTTTTTCCCCACTATCACCTTCAACGCTCCCCTTACCTCAAATTGTCGATATTTTTCGGTCGGAGTATAAAAATCGGCGATACCAGCACGCCAATGGTGGAAACCCAGAAGACGTAACAAACGTAGCAAGTGTAATAGCGAACTCTGGTGTTGGAATAGACGGGAGTGATGAGAGCGGCCAGACTGAAGAACAGCAGCGCAAGTTGCCAATTGCATGTCTCAGGGAAAGATATCATTCCTGTTGAAAGGAGAAATAAATTAATCCAAGCACACAATCAATTTTTACGGGGCCACTGCCACTGATAAAATTATATTAACATAATTTTATGTTAACAGACACTGATTGCAACCAATATCAATTTCCTGTCGTGAGGACCGAAATACAAAATTTCGCTTACCGAAGAAATTGATGAATTAGTTAAACCACTCGCAATTGATTAGTTTTTTTTACATGAAAAAGTGCGTGATGTATTCATCCCAATTTTCACATAAAACAGGTTGTACTGAGGCCTTGAATTGCATTATTTCGTAATTTCCCCCCACTTATTAGAAAAGATCCAGTTCAGCGCGTCCCTGCAAGCGACGGGTTCTCTTCCTTAGACTTTCAATAAGGCCCACAACCCGGTGAATTATGAGAGGGGGAACCCCAATCAGGGCCACTTGTTTAGGCCCATCCTTGTTTTCTGATGTCGACTGGGTTTTGTAGCTTGATTTCTACGTGCTCACAACCCACGATGACACATCTCATTCATAAAATCACCTTCAGAGAGATTACATTCTTACCATTCACAAAATGTTCATGAAGACAAATTTGTCAACAATAAATCTCTGAATGTGTTAGTACACTCTTCTAAAACCTCAGGGGTTAACTATATGTTTGCGACTAAACCATTCTCAACAACCTACTTGGAAGAAACCCCAACAATGCGAAAATCCAATCAGCCGCGTGCGGTCGAGACACAGCTATTCGATTTCTCGTCGAAAATATTTACTATCCTGTGGGTCAGCACATTAATTTCGTCACAAGCCTTGATATATCAATGATTTGATAATAACAACAAAGCAAATCTTGTGCACCGTGAGATTAGACTAGTAGAATTATTTGTTAAAAAGAAAAAAACCTTCAGATTACACATGCCTCCCTTTGGCCCCCCCCATTGAGCTGAAAACCTGGGGACGAGTATTTGGCGAAAATTTCAGCTCTTTAAAACCCATTACTATAAATTGTGCAACAATCAATAATTATTGAGATTTACAATCTTTGATATACGTTACTCGTACGAAAATTGAATCTGTGTCGATAAAAAAATGTTGAAAAAAAAAAGGAAAATATTTGACTTCCTGGGATCCTTCAAAAATCCCATTTTTAACCCCTTCCATAGCCCCATAGCGCCCCACGGGTTTGGGCGATCGGGCTGAAAACCTTTCGGGCACAACTAGATGGTGAACCAAATATTTTGTCAAAATTGCAGATTTTTAAAAAAAATTCCTACTGCCCAAAACGGCCCGGACGGCGGAGGGACATTTTGGTTTTGGAATCATGACAACATGAGTGAAAGGGTTAGAAACATGAGTGACGAAACTGATGAGAATCTGAATGTTAAGACAAGACAGAATAAGAACATCAGCGATGGAATTTGAAACATGAGTAACTTGCTTGATGAAACCTGAATGATGAGACAAGACAGGATGACAACATGATAATATTTGAAACATGAGTGACGTAACATGGATGATGAATCTGATGAGAATGAGACTTGAACCTGTGAGATGAAACAAGACAGAATGAGAACATGAGTGATGGGACTTGAATGATGAAAATGATGACAATGAGACGTGAATGGGAATGAAACTTAACTCAAAGAAAATTTAACAAAAGTTGACAAATGAACAGGTTATCGTACTCAATATTTCAAGATTCTTCCAATTTTAAATTCATTATCGTCTACAAAGTCTTGCGCAGGCATTGGGTACTTATTCACCAATTTACTATTTTAAAAAGAAAAAAACCTACCGAAAATTTTATGCCTACGACCCCAAGTTATCGGTAAGCCAAGAATTCAAGAGTTCGCAAGCTCCGTCAAAAGCCCCATGGATCCCCACAGTGCGGTGGATTTTACAAAATGAATAGTTGAGTCTATAGTCAACATTGAGACTCCCAGACCAATTCCTACTTCCCCAAACAGCATGTACGGGCATTTTGAGGAGGTGTGATAAGGACAAATGTGAGGCCGATCAAAATTTGTGACCCTCGCGAAAACACAGGTAGATTATCCTGAGGACGAGAAATATACCAAGCACGTAATTCGCTCCACAACAGGAAGGCCAAGATCATAAACATATCACTCCCCTTTCAAGGCGGAAGTTCACATACAGGAACATGTTTAAAGGAAGTGAACACGGGTAGAATAAAAGCAAGTTTTGGACTGCGCTCAAAAAAACAGACCAACTTCATTAATCCACCCGAAACCCCTAAACGGCTGCCAAATCCACACGGCATCAATCGAAAAGGTGAAAAAAGGAAGCACCGTCTGTTTCAGCATAATGATCTGTAAATCGTTTGATGAAAGAGTAGGTACAGTTATTTTCACTTTCAGTAAACCCTGTCTGTTGAACAATCAGAAAAGATGAAAAATTGGGTTTACGTAGTGATTTAAATTTATTAAAATTTCTCAATAGATTCCATTTATTCAAATATTCGTACTCAAATTCTAGAATTTGAGAATTTGAGTATAAGCTTTGAGAAAAAGCTTTTTCTATCTTTATTTTCGATTTTTCTTCGATAAACTATGTGTTTAACGCCCTGTTATTGTGTATTAAATACAAAATAAAAATATATAAAAATTAACCCACGAGGTTAACGACCGTTCGGTTAACCTCGTGGGTTAATTTTTTTTTCTAGAGAGAGATAGGTAGTCGGATATGTTTACAGCGGCCAAATCAAAGGGAATATACTGCGCGTCCATTAAGATTCGCTTTTATCTGAAATGGCCCAAAAGAAATTTGAACGTACCGTTTTTGTTTCAATATCAACAACTTTTAAAGAAAATACTATCCAAATATCGTTTTACGGGGAAATCCTGTGAAGCTACCCGCTACATGAAGTGAACCATTGAGACGAGATGGACTCGAGCGATTTTACGAGGATGTTAATCACGCCAGTCAATCTACAAACACCTTCAGATCTTACCGTGATCGAAATGTCAGGATCGCTAAAAAAAGAAAGAAAAAAAGAAGTTAAACGACGCCGGACGAGATCGACATCAAACTGTGGTGCAAGTGCGCGCCAACAGAATCGACCCCCGTCTGACACAAAAACAGAGGTCACGGAAACATACAACAGCAATTAGTTCCGCTGTCGCGGTGTGCATGACAATCTCGGACATAATGGTCCAATTAGGGACAGATCCGCAGTTTTGTGAAGAAAGCATCGTACAAATCTTAGCGAAAATTAGAAGCCTAGCAACAGACAATTATCATCAATTGCAGAGGCAACCTCGTTAGCGTAGTTCATTTACGTAAGTGCATCTCGTTTACTTTGGCATTGAAATCAATCCGGACGTTCGATAAAGACTGGGTTTACCTTTCCTTGATTAGAGATGTAGGTTACCTACTTGTTTTGATAATTAGACGCATTTGAGTTGATTGGGATAGCTTACGAAAGGGGTTCCCAATGCGTGGTCTATTGAAAATTGTTTGAAAAATAAATCGCTGCAAATTGTACACAAAGGTTTATCATTCTTTGATATTGATTGATATTGTGCAAAAATTATTTCTGTCAATATAACATTAAATGTTGTTAACAAATTTTGTTAAAAGAAATTATTTAAAAAAAAAATTGTTCCTGTACAATGTTTGGACAAATGGGGACCCCCAAAAAAAATGATTCTACGTCTAGACACGATCAAGTTTGTACGTGAATCAAGAATAATTATTGAAGTAAAGTAAAAGTTGGTACAGTAGTTTTTTTTTACCTGCTTGGTTTTTTTGGGACTAGAGTCGACCCCGCACTGTACTCAGAAAAGCGTTTGAAGTCCTTGCTCCAGAGAAATACCGCGATTACACTCCTCGACAATTAACGAGGCTGGGACGCAAACCGCAGTCCCCGATGCGAGCTTGCCATGCTATAACGCCTTACAAGGTAAACCTCACTCGGCCAAGGTGGAGGTGCAGAATAATTATTTTGGTTTATTATTCTTGGAATAATACACCTATGTTTTCGCGACGGAGGTCGACGACTCCGATCAGCCTCAAAATTTGACATTATCCGTTTCAAGAGGTCTAGATTCCAAAACCGAAATGTCCGTCCGCCGTTTTTGACAGTATGAATTTTTTTTAATCTGAAATTTTGACAAAATACTCGGTTTACCATCTAGTTGTGCCCGCAAGGTTTTCAGCCCGATCGCACAACCCCGTGGGGCGCTATTGGGCTAAAATGGGGCTACGGGAGGGTTTTTCGAAAGGCTTTTGGCTATGGGATCGAGTTAGGTGTCGTTCTCGAAGTATTTTTGGACGTAGAATCCATTTTTGGGGGTCCCGGAAACGATCCGATTTCACTGTCGCGATCTATAGGGCTTTCATGGGGTAAAAATGGGATTTTTGAAGGATCCCAGGAGGTCAAATATTTTTCAAGTAGAAAACAAAAAATGTTTGAAAAAAAACCATTTTTAAATCTAAAACTTTTTGAAAAATAAAAATAAAATAAAAAAAAGTTTCTAACAATTTTTTTCATTGACGCAGATAAATTTATGCACAGGTAACCTATATGAAAGAATAATAAACTTAATTGTAAAATTTGCAGCGTTACGTGTTTTTACGGAGGTTATTTGGTTGGCTGCGTGAGGTAAGATTCAATAGAAATATCCCTCCCGCCGCCTGACACCCATGGAAGAAGGAAATTCTTCCCTGCCCGGCACCCTGATCCCCCCCATGCGCGAGTCGATCCTCTACACCCGTCCCCCCCCCCCCCCCCCCCGTCATACTCGGTTCCCCATCTAGTTGTGTTCGAAGGTCCGCTGACCCTGTATTGCCTTTTCAAATTAGGCGTTTCTGGGTCAGCTGACCTAGGTGCTGATTTGACTCGACCCCATAGCTAAAACTCTTCAAAAACGCTTCCATAACCCCCTCTTTTCAGCCCCACAGAGCCCTGTATTTCAAACCAAAGGAACACAGAATGTCATTCAGATAGCCCATACCTACATAGCCACAAGCGGCAATACACCCCACAGGCGGCAATTTTTCATCTTGTTATTTCTCCTACAAAAGATTTTCAACTGCTTCAGATTGGCTATCAGACACGAGAAACTTTTATCACGTTTTGAGCAGGTTCGGACTTGAAAGTTACTGTCAATCACTTCAAACCTGTTTCCAGCCACCTCAAACCAGTTTTGTGCAACTTATAATAGATTGTCAACCACTTCATACCGGTTTGCAGTCATTTCACGGCTTTCACGGTCCTTTCGAAAGGGTTATCAACTGGAGAGAAAACTCTCCCACATCCAAGGTGGCAAGCCGCCGGATTTAGTTCCAGGAGCTGCCGTCCATCGCTGCGGACGCGGAGTGAGTTGGTTAAACATAATTAAGGGTAGTAGTAATATTACTTATTCAAGCATGGTCCCCGGAAGCAGGCCCTAAAACCCTGCGCTGGGAAGATGGACCCAAGCTTGAAACGTGGATCAGCTGTCCCAGGATTCTACCACGGCTATTCGTGCAAGGAAGCTGGGGAATCGCAGGATGAGGTTGGACATCGGCTACTCCAGATCTCTCTTCCTGAAGGTGGATAGGGTACCCTGACACTTCAGGCAAGCCTGTCCTAACTGACCCTTCCATTATGCAGCAGTATTGATCTCTGAATCAGATCACGGCATTTCCGTTAGGGACATTTCTGTCCACACCACCTGGCTGCGTAATTGGACATACGACGCTCCCAGCATTGCACCACACACAACCCCCAATATGAGTATTCTAATGGTTTACGTACACCTAGCACACCGGTGATTGATCGTTTCCCTACATCAAGTTTGTTTATGGCCTCTTCAAAACAGTTTTCAGCCACTTCTGATCAACCATCTCAAAACTGTCTTCAGCCAATTCAAAGGGGTTGTCAACTATTTCAACCCGTTTTACACCCACTTGAATCTGGTTTTCAGCCATTTGTAGACAGGGGAATGGAAGAGCTCTCCGGGTTGATGGGGATGTTTACCTGCCATTCACTTGCTGCATTTGCTTCCTCTTAAATCGTACGTTCCTGACCCATGAGGCTTAACCCGAGGGACTGGCGGGGAAAATTCGTGATAATTAAATCATCATTTCCAAGGGTGTCTGTCATGAGCTACATTTTCAACGGTTGCCAAGCGCTTGCCTGACAAGGGCCAAGTATTTCCTCCTGAAACTCTTCCGCCAGCTGAATATTTGAGAACTTCTAACGTGACCCTCAACTGCTTAATTAACATACGTAGAAAACTTTTGGATTTCAGTACATGCTGAAGTACTATTTGCGAAAACAGCCGATTAAAAAAAATAAAAAATAAAAATAAATTACCATTCAACAGGAACAAGAAGGTCTTCATTTTCTCAGGCTACACACTCGACCAAGGATGTGCAAGGGATGGTGATGGTGATAGTGACAAACCGCGTGAAGAGTATGTCAATACACTGTTTTACAAGCGTGCAAGCTGTCTACGATAGTCATGTGTGAACTGTCCAACCGGGCCTACCGACCCTGAAAAATGTAAAAACTCAATAATTACAGGAACGTAAACGGAGATGCAATGGCAATGAAGAATGATGGTCACATTCTAACTTTAATGATCCCTGGCATGAAGGTCTAATGATCGTTTGACTCCAAAAATAAGAAAAAAGATTTCTTAAGAGACGTACAAAATTTTCATATGGTTCCATTATTGGGCAGTAGGTATCATTCAAAGTAGTCAAGGGTGATCCTTAGATAACATAATGATGGGACGCCCAACCACGTTCTTCATGAAGTTTGCATACCGAATACTGTCGGTTCTTGAGTCCCGCCAAATTAGGTCGTCTGGGAGTTCACTGCGGAAGTTTATTGAACATAAAATCGGCTAAACATTTATACGGGGTTTTGTGATGAAACGACCCTCAGCCGCCAACTAGTTGGTTTTTTTTATCTCCAGGTACCTACTCACAATTTTACTACATTCCGTAGGTACGTTGACAATGATTGTCTCTAAGGTTTATGTTCTTTTCCCCCTGTTTCAACTCAATCCCAACATGCCACGACCAAACACTACCCAGACCAAAGTTGATTCATAACCGATAATATCTAGTGCCAAAAGGTTGGAAGCCAGCAGCTCCGTCACCTGGTGTTATTGTGTCTAACTTAGGGGAAAAAATTAGAATCTTACCACACGTTAGTGAGCAGCAAAATAGTTAATGATAACATGTGGAGTGACATTCTTAGTTACCTTCAACTGAATTAAAAGATTTTTCACTCTTATGTGAAACTACGAACTAGTGTTTTACCACAGAATGTGTTCTTACGGAGGTTATTTGGTTTGAAGTTGTTGGGCGTAAGCTTGGTCAACAGAAATATCCCACCGGCCGCCCACCGACCAGACACCCCAATGGTCCCCCTCCCCCTGCCAAGAACTGCAACTCCTTCTATCCCTACCCCACGCCCCGAGTCAATCCCCTTGGTGGAATTACCAAAATACACATTCTGTGTTTCAATGGTTTGATCCTCGATCATAACGTTAAAAATCCAGGGGCCTAGGGGTGTACCCCAGTACTAAAGTAAAAATATAGTTAACCATACCTACATAGTCACACGTGGCACATATAGTCTCAAGCGGCAATACACCTCGTCTTCTCAGCATTTGCTCTAATGTATTAGGTTTTTGTGTAACCTAGCCAGATCTCTTATAACCTGACTTCAGATATTCGTTTACTTGAGTGTTGGTTGTTGCTATTTTGTTTACCTTGGTGCTGTGGCCGACAGAGTTTGGCGTCACTCCAAGGAAACCCCACTCGTTAACACGTAAGTATGCCTACATCCCATGGAATAAGGAAGCTATTTCTGCTATTTCTTCCATGCCTACATCCTTGAAAAATCCGTTCCAGCAGCATGAGCGCACTAGCATCCTCACACCCACAGTTACATCCCCTGATGCTCCCACTCACACTCGACTAAATAAATACATTTCATTGCAATTAATTATAATTCATAGATAATTATTATAAATACCTATCTAGTCAAAAATGAGGATGTCACAAATAAGCAAGTAAAAATACTATCCTTTAGTTCAAATTAAGCTCAACAGGCGTCTATGGGATAATTATTCTTCTAATTAATTAAGTCTCATTTAGCACCCATTATTATAAACCATCGGGCATTCTACGCCTCACTCAATAACATTCAATGCAACATTAAATGCGAACAACAATGGTCGAGGTTAATTAAATTTTTTTAAATATGTTGTTAAAAATCGCGAGCAAACGTTTGATCTAAGTCGTTATTATGTATAATATAATGTAGGGCTGCCATCCCTGTTTTAGCGAATTCTTTACTGGACAGGCTCATACTCACTTAGGCCAATATCGAATGAAAATTGAAATGAATCGAAAGTACCAAAATAAAAACCAAACACGAAACATTCAAATTCAACAAAATTCGAGAGAATCGATTCCAGGGACGATTTTGGTTTATTATTCTTGGAAAAATACACCTGTTTTCGCTTTTCGCGACGGAGGTCGACGACTCCGATCGGCCTCAAAATTTGACATTATCCGTTTCAAGAGGTCTAAATTCCAAATCCGAAATGTCCGTCCGCCTTACGCCCTACGCCGTCCGGGCCGTTTTGGGCAGTAGGAATTTCTTTTAAAATCTGAAATTTTGACAAAATACTCGGTTTACCATCTAGTTGTGCCCGCAAGGTTTTCAGCCCCGATTGCCTAACCCCGTGGGGGGCTATGGGGCTAAAATGGGGCTACTGGAGGGGTTTTTGAAGGCTTTTGGC
Source organism: Pilophorus perplexus (assembly GCA_955831195.1). Taxonomy (NCBI): domain Eukaryota; kingdom Metazoa; phylum Arthropoda; class Insecta; order Hemiptera; family Miridae; genus Pilophorus; species Pilophorus perplexus. The sequence continues at coordinate 8,793,778 of OY037012.1, forward strand.
TATGAGATCAAGTTAGGTGTCGTTTTCGAAGTATTTTTGGACGTAGAATCCATTTTTGGGGTCCCGGAACGATACGATTTCACTGTTGCGATCTATAGGGCTTTCATGGGGCTACAAATGGGATTTTTGAAGGATCCGAGGAGGACAAAATTTGTCCTCATATATATTTAATATATTTCAAGTAAAAAGCACAAAATTTTCGAAAAAAAAAAATAAATCAAAAAACCTTTTTTTCATTGACAGAATTACATTTCTGCACAAGTAACCTATATCAAAGAATAATAAACCCTAGTGTAAACTTTGCAGCGTTTTTTCATTTTCATTCATGCGTGACCATCGTAGGAGTTATGAAAATGATATAGGTACTGAACCAAAATGAGCATTGGCTGATGAGTCTGAAGTCAAGCTAAATGATCAAGCTAAAACAACTGAAGGTTGCAACAGAGAGCGAAGTTTAGTGAGTAGTAGTATTTTGCCCATATATGGGCAACTATCAATAACTATAACTATCAATCGATTTGAGTTTTACGGTGCGTCGGGGGAAGTGCAGAAATGGGGTGTGGTCGCATGGGCCCCACTATATAATTAAATTCGAGTTTGGCGTCACTCCAAGAAAACCCCACTCGTTAACATGTAAGTATGCCTACATCCTTGAAAAATCCGTTCCAGCAGCATGAGCGCATTAGCATCCTCACACCCACAGTTACACCCTCTGATGCTTGCTTACCTATAATTAATTGCAATGAAATGTATTTATTTATAAATAAATTTCATTGCAATTAATTATAGCTAATTATAAAATTTATAATTAGCTATAATTAATTATAGGTATTTAATACCTATCCTATGCATAGGGAGTCGAAAATGTCAAAAATGAAGATGTCACAAATAAGCACGTAAAAATACCTACTATCTTTTTACTTCAAATCAAGCTCAACAGGCGTCTTTTGGATTATTATTTCTGAAATAATACATCTTTCTAATGCTGAAATTTTGCCAAAATACTCGGTTTATTATCTAGTTGTGTCCGCAGGGTTTTCAACCCGATCGCCCAAACCCATGGGGGCTAAAAAGGGGTTATTGAAGGGTTTCGTGTATTGGGTCGGGTTATGAGTCGTTTTCGAAGTATTTTTTAAATCCATTATAGCTAATACTACATGATACTTAGAGAGCGAAAACCTTCGCTTTTTGCCTATTTTTGCCATTTTGAGAAAATTCCTTCAACTTTGATCGGCTGTATCTCAATTAGGTAACATTAGGTTTAGGGGAAAAGTTTACACATACAAAATTCTTGCAAATTTAATGCTCTACAACTTTGAACGTGGGCAGTTGGGTCGAAAACCGCTTAGTTTGGAAGTTATGAGCTAAAAAACCGAAAACAGTCCAAACATTTTGAGCCCGCCCCCAACCTGTAAAAGTGACGTTAAGTTCGGAATTTTTTCCAGCAGACCCCCATTTTTTGGCTGTCTACTCGACTACCTACTCTTTGTACCCATTGTACTCTTTGTACCAACTCTTTATCACGAAAATTCTTGCAAATTGAACGATTCTATAATGGAAATTTGTTATTTAATTAATAAAACAGGACAAAATTCTCAACTTTGACAGCCACAGTGAAAAATCTACTGGTCATGGGTCCATTAGCCAAGCGCGTGGTATTGCAAGGATGAACCATTTCACACCTGCGACCTTAATCTCTATTGGGTGCAAAACATATAACACTGAAGCTATTACGATGTTTTTTTACGAGAACCCGAATAGAATGACGCAAGCCCGTATTTTCCCCGTGTGCAGTGTATGAAATGAAATCCGCAGTTTCTCATCCCGGCGGACAGTTTTTATACCAACCATGACTGGTAGGTGAGTACCTGTTATTTGTAAATTTTGCCTCATTAAATTACACAATATACCAATCGTGGCCGTAAGAAAGGGCTCAGCAAATTCTCCTCTTGTAAGCAACTTCGGTGAATTGAATGGTTCGTGAAATTATTTGTGCATCTCAAACAAGCTGTTACTAATGGGGTCTTTTGTACTTAAACAAAGGAGGAGCTCCTACTAGGTTACGCTTGAGCAAAGAAAAAAAATGTTCACAAGCTAGTCGCTTAATTCAATCTCATTTAGCACCAATAAACCATCGGGCATTTTACGCCTCACTCAAAAACATTAAATGCAACATTAAATGCGAACAACAATGGTCGAGGTTAATTAAATTTTTTTAAATATGTTGTTAAAAATCGCGAGCAAACTTTTGATCTAAGTCGTTATTATTTAGGTATAATATAATGTAGGGCTGCCATCCCTGTTTTAGCGAATTCTTTACTGGACAGGCTCATACTCACTTAGGTCAATATCGAATGAAAATTGAAATGAATCGAAAGTACCAAAATAAAAACCAAACACGAAACTTTCAAATTCAACAAAATTCGACAGAATCGATTCTAGGGACGATTTTGGTACGGGTTTTGGTGTAGTTGTAGTATTTTGTGAGTATTTTTGTGAGTAGTGGTATTTTGCCCATAACTGCCATTCGATTTGAGAATTAGGGTGCGTCGGGGGAAGTGCAGAAATGGGGTGTGGGCGCATGGGCCCCAGTCTATAATTAAATTCGCCGGCCTCCCGCTCGTAGTCTTGTCGCGGGCCACGGGAAGCGCCACCATCGGCGGTGTGATTGGGAAGTCACGAGCGGGAGCACAGCTCATTACTCGGGCTGGCCCAATCTCACCGCAGGCTTCATCATTCACTGACCGTTTACTTTCATTGTTAATTACAATGAGCAATAATTGCAGTGCATTTTTGATTGGACCCGAGGACACTAAGTCTTCGTCTGGGGAAGCCACGTCAGCCGGACCAATTTTTACACGCATCTGTTGCCCTTGCATTGTTACTGTGGTCGCTGGGATATCAGACAACTGTTACAGTTGTCTGATCCCATATACGTCAGTTTAACCGGAGGCAATCGTCACCCTGTGGATCGGGGTCACCCACACATTCATCAGTTAATCTGAAGATTTTGGACTGCAGTTAGCGCACTGAAGGTGTAGGGGAGTGGGACAGGCGAGGATCGTACGAGAGATCCGCGACAGGCAACGGCCTGTCAGAAGGTGATCTCAAGTGCCCTTCGCCTCACGCTGTCAGTAACTGACAGTTGGCCTGCAGACGAGCGATCCGGTGACTCTGTTTTACCTTTCTTTCGTCAGTTTTGCGTGAGATAAGTCGAGCGTCTGCAATCACAAGGCGAAATTGGACTGACGGGAGGGAATCCTCCTTTCATTTCCTGGAGTCCGCCTGCAAGCACTGGGCGCGTGATATGTGCGATGTTCAGGCGATCATTGCAGTTCAATACGTCCGCGTGCAGGCGGTTGACTGGTAGTGTATGGATCAGGGCGATATTGGTGTACGACCAATCGCGTGTGGAAGCGACGGCCTGCAGGCAATTGCATATATGCATATATTGTGTATGGGGCCCTTAAGACGGAGTCAGTGGGCCCGGCCTCACTTGGCGACAATTTGTCTGGAGAAGCCAGCCCTCTTATTTCCATGAATGCGAACCTAGGGTGAACTAATAGTGATGTTGACACATCATCTAAGATAGGGGAATCTAATATTGAAGATGATTCATCAGCAGATCATGACACTTCATGCTATGCCCTGGGTAGGGATATTCAGGTACTCCCTTCATCTTCCTCCAAAGACAACCGGGCCATAATCCCAGTAATGCTGGAAGCATTCCCCCAAACACACAACACAATTAATGATCGACCTATTATGCAATGAGGAACTCATTTTGTGCATGTAGGTGCACCTTCTACGTTCGATGTGCAGGGTGCCCTACACAGGGTAAATGGGGAGTAGGTATGCCTTTTAAAATCAAACTTGGGCTGAGATGGATACCCTCTATGGGTTTCATTGCCACTAGAGTATGTTCAAATTGTTTGTAATCTTCACAGTGAGGTTATAAAGTACCTACCATACAGGTTATGTGTGTTTTCATCGATGATCTCGAGGTGATCAACTTTTTTTCTGTTTAAGTTCGTCCTTCCTCCCGTTGGATATTCTGATGCCTGACACACTTTAAATGTTGTAGTTTCATGGTACATTCGTAACTAAGGTTACTTTGAAAATAAGACCTACTCTGCACTTTCTCCATTCTGCTCCCGTCCCAGGGGAAGTGCAGAGTAGAGAGCATGGGCAAGTGGGGCGGACCTGGTTTCCCCCAAAATGGATGAAACCAGGTCAAGGAGCCTACACTCAAGCGTAATATTATAAGTGTATACTACGCCATATAATAATTCTGTGCTATAATACTTAATCACACGAATATACGAGGCTATTGTAAGACTACAAACTACATAGCTGTAATACTATGCAAAAATACTATCCTATAATGCACTTCCCCTGCGTCATTTAGAACTCAAACGACATGTGAAATGAAGGCATACTCCCCACTTATCTCTGAGGCCCAAAATGTACGAAAATCGTAAAAATGAATCGCTTTTTTTTTTTTTTTTTTTAATCGATATTTTTTCAAGATGGATTCCCACTATCTCGCCGTATCCACCTTACATTTTGCTCAGAGCCTACCAAGGTTGAATAAAAGTTTCACTTTAAAAATGCAAATTGTACTTGGCACTTAACCAGACGCACCTTACACGTGTCGTTGAATATTCGTATTTGGGAGTTCTCTCGTATACTTTGCACTCGATATTCAAGAAATATCAAATAATGATCTCGACACTGGATGTTCTCATCGATCGTCCCTATCCGGCGTACTCAAGTCGTTATCAAAAGATAACGAAATCTTGTTCTTCTTCTTTGGGTACCTACATTTTCACCATGGCGCGTGCTTTTTCTCTAGAAGTACCTACTTAATTGGGTTTCAAGACCATAATATGGTATTATATTATAATAGTCTGGCGAGTCCTCTCCTTCCCCCCAGGGTGTCCCCCAGATGAGATAAGGCAATGTACCATGATGATAACGTCGGAGGTCGCTACAGCTTCTCCATGGATATGGAGATGAATATCCATTGCAAAGCCATGAATTAGATTATGGGACATCATGGGACACATCCGAATACGGCACAGGTTGAAAATGGGTCGGTTGGCAGCCCTAGTTATAATAATGTGGAGCCCTAAAAAAAATTATTTCGAACATTTTGTTTAACAAAATATGTGCCAGTGAGTGAAAAATATGTTAATCGCCGTTTCCAAGTACGACAGTCGAAAAACTTCTCATACTTTGAATAATTCAAAGGTATAATTATTATACCTTCAAGAACTCTTGAAATTCGTACGATTGGTCTACTACTTATGTGCGAAGAACGTTTTTTCATTCATGATGAAGACATTGGATGTATCCAATTAACTCACATTGCACCGGGCTATAAACGTTATTCGAGAGCGAGCAGAAATTTGACCACACTATGACCCACTTAGGGTTTTTTTATTTCTTTAAATTGAGATGAAAAGTTAACGAACAGCGAAATTGAACTGAAATGACCTAATCACTCATTCAAATAGTCGTAATGCCACTTGAGCAGAACGATTATCCATATTCACAAATCTCCTATAAAATCACCGACAAAGTAACACGAACGGACTGCTTCAGGCCAAGTTCGATATCTGCTGCATTCGTAATTAATATCGGGAACAAGAGTGGAATCAAGCGGAGTTAATGATGTGTGTTCAGTGCCCATCCCGCCTCACCAGGTTCATTACAGCACGCATCACCCCTAGACAGTGCGAATTAATATGCTAAATCTACAATTTCTGGGTTTTCAGACTGTACAGTTCCAGTGATTCTTCAATATTTCGAGCCTGTACTCCCAGGGCTCGTGACAGGCGTTGTTATTTTCTTTTGTGAGTACTAAGTGACTGTTGCACCATACAAAACATACTGCACCTAATTGTAGTTTGAGATGGAAATTAATGTAGCATTCTCATAACTGAGTGAATTCAAACAAGAAAGAAAGCGTAGGATTCTTTGTATAATTGTGAGAACGTTCATCATGCGAGTATGTCCGTAAAATAGCGGAAATTGCTCTGAAATTGTTCATTCAACTACAAAATTAGACGTTGCGTACAAACCTCGTCGTTCAGGCGCCGCGCGCTAAAAGAAAACAAACAGTGTTCAGCGAACCGAAACACCTGAGCAGCTCAGTGAGAACTACTCACTCTGTAGGCACCGGACATCCCCCTGCCAACCCGACCTTTCGACTGACGCCGCCGCCCTGTGGTCCTCACGGGGGTGGGGTTCGTCGACGATGGTGGTGCGGCCGGGCGGGTCGTTTGCCGTTTAGGAGTCGGATCGGGGACGGATGACGATAATGCAATGGATTGCAGGCTTCGTCTGCTGGAAGTTTCAACTAGAACTGAAGACTTGTACTGTAGGTAACTGTTGCCAGATGAGAAAATACGAAGACTCGCTGGATATATACCTGAAAAAATAAAAATGAAAAATAAAAAAGTGTCGGTTCGTAAAGAACGGCATACCATAACATTTTTGAAGGATTGTGACTACAATTTCATTCAAATGTAGCTAAAAATGACAGACTGATTCGTATGGATGCATGCATGTTTAAAGCAATTGCTGATGAGAAACGTTGGCGATTTTCAATGCACCCTGGTTACCAGATCGAATGTAGTGGAAAGATTCAAAATTGCAATTTTAAAGGTAAGGGTGGATAAAATAGGAAAAGTCTGGAAAATGATAGAATCGTTCCAAATCACAATTTTTTGCCCAAATCATGTCACGTTCTGTAAGCACCTCCTTCGGTAGCGTATTAGGTGCACTACAATATTTACCAATTGGAATAAAACAAATTACTTGTTACCAGTTGTTCTGTTTGGATACGGGTACCTACGTATGAATGTATTCAGACACAAACAATTTGCTCACGAAAATTTTGAGCGAAAATCGCAGACGAACTGCCCATCTCCTTCAAACCCGCAGCATGAGTCGAGCTATATCCTTGCAGACTGTGAAGACTGAAGAAAACTCTCAATCAATGCTGTGTCTACAATTAGGTTAGGGCTTATTTCATCCTCGTCACTCGATGGCAGCCATTCATACAGTCAGAAGAACCAGAAGAAATTCTTTTGAAGAATCCTATCCGACCTTGCCCCGCAGCTTGGTACCTATCCTGTCTCGCCCCACTAGGTATCTTCAACCACTTGGTAGCCTTGGCTACCATTTAGATTCAGTGCAACATACGGATCCCTATTTCCTATTAGAAGTCGACTTCTAATTAGAAGCGTACAGTCGCGTATTAAGTCCATCGAGCATTCAGTTGATTGCCTTAATAGGGCTTCACATCAACGCGAAAACATAATATGTTTTCGCGTTGATGTGAAGCGGCGGTACGGGTCAAAACATCTAGTTCCAGCGACTTCAATTTGGAATCTGCAAAAATCGTCTTGAGAGACACTCACGAGTCCGTGCGGCAAACAGACCAACTGCGAACTGATTGCTTTTTCACAACGATCTTATCAAACTGGTCAGTCTACACTGTAGACCTACCTACAGGTAGACTCTACAGGTACGACTCCTGACGATCAGATCTGACCAAAGAGACCAGATCTGACGGTAGGGCCGTAAATGCGATAGGCCTGGGATGACTGACCTCAAGTTTGTGACCCCACTATCTCGTATTAGGTACCCTCCCTTCCCCTAAATTTAACAAGATGCATGATGTAAGTCCATCTCCTTAGCTTGTCTTATTGATAGAAAACATTGGGAAGGGCGAATGTACCAACATGCCTATTTACCTACATACCTACCTCTGGTATATTTTACTCTGTGCTACATACATAACAATACTGCTAGTAACATGAATAGTGAAGTCAAGGAACGTTATTGAAGTCATTATTCAATGAACGTTCAAGTCATTATTGAAGTCAACGCATACCTACCTACTTCTTTTGGAGACCGACGTACGAAGATGAGGAAACATTTAAACGAACTTAGCACGGAATAGGATTTTTTTTCTTCTTTCTAATCCGTGTGAATTACGAGGAGCTCGTACGTTACGTTACGGTAGTAGTACGCCGTACTCACAGAGTAACAGAGAACTACCGTACTAAATCAACCACTATCACCTTTCCACAGAGTAACAGAGAGCAAACCTTTGCAGCACCTTTCGAAGAACTAGGGTTGTCAAAAGAGTTTGGATTTTTAAAAGAATCGATTTTTTTCTTAAAAAAGTATCGATGCTTTTAGATTCTTTTTTTTTATGTATCGGCGAATCGATTCAAAATTCGAGAATCGGTCCGATTCTTTTCATTTTGAAGGACAATTTTTGACAATTAGGACAACCAATAACAGGTTTGTTCCAGGTTTGACGGAATGTAAACAGAAATCTCCGGAGACATGCGCAGTGTAGAAACTGCTGTTCCAGGTCGAGCGTAGGTTGGACGGAAACCGACAGCTCGATTACGTACTCCAACTTCTGTCGACAGACGCAGTCAGACCTGGAACAAACCTAACCTTATAACAGTTGGTTAGAAAGAAACTATAACATTTAATTAGGTACGGTTATTAAAGTCATTAAATTTTGTCTAATTAGACTTTTCTGGTAGATGCACTCTGACTTCTTTCGAAATTCGAAGAAGTATCCATTCTTGAAAAAATCAATATGATTTTCTTGAAATACCTCGTCGATAAATTCAAATTTTTGAAAAAAAAAAGATAAAATCGATACGATTCTTTTTGATTCAGTCCAAAAAGATCGATACCAGTGGTAAACTTGGTCGTTATTTGCCTCAATGTCTGTTTTTTTTTGTTTTTTTTAATTTGCCATGGATCCGATTCCAAAGATCCTACCAATATACCGGTATCGATTTTTGTATGTCGATAAATCAAAATTTATTCGCGGCCGAATCCACAACTGTCTGGAATTGTACTACTTTCCAACTTTCCGTTGGTTAGCGAAAGGTTAAGAAAGGAAAACTTGCTACAGCACCCTTACAGCTGAGCTGTCAGACTATGTTTTCTACACCTCCAATATATTTCCATTACCTACTAAAGTTACATACCACTGAAAAGAGTTTTTTAAGCTTTTTTTTACTTTTATCAAAAATGTTTTGGCAACTAGGTACCTACCTACTTAAGTGTATTGATACTGTTCCTTCAAATCCCCTCTCATTCAAGTAGGTATCAATACTCCGCGCTGGTATCAATACTTTGGCCGTATTGAAGGTCCCTAATCCAGATTGGAATGGAATTAATTCCCTTACTGTCCACAGCGACCATACTATTGAAAATCGAACAAAGGAAACATTTGACCAAATAATGAAAACGTCGGAGGTCCCCGGGACAGGGTGCGAAAAATGAAACAAACCGGAAAAAACGAGGGCACCTGGCAACCCTTTCAACAATTTCACAGTCAAATTAATTGCTGTGAAATAAAATTTAATATTAGTGGACTGAATGCCAAGACCCACTCCTTCCTTATACAAGAGCAAGAGTCCCTTGTTTCAGCGCATATCGTCTGCCTCTATCTACCCCCACGTCATGAGTTTGTGGTAAATCAATATCAGCCGTCTGACTAGCAACGTCACATCTGAGTGGGTGGAAAGGAAGGGGGCGTGAAACCGTCCACTTTGCATCAATAGGAATGGCTTGGACACTGCATTTGCGAGTATTGGATTGTTTGAAGATGACTAAATGCGAAGCCATTTGCCCTGCCAAGTGATTGTGGCTTCAAGTCGCCTGATGATGGCGGAAAATGTTGGTGAAAATTTGTCTTTGTAGGCACTACACCTAACCCCCACCCCTACGCATAGTGAGCCAAACTAGGTACTTACTCAGGTGTCATCGGTTTTAATACAACTGAAAATCATTTAGGTGATGTAATACCTATCATTCATTATGGCTAGAATTGTTTAGTAAACCCTGCCTAATGAGCTTTGAAAATTGCGTACCTATTTAAATTATTTTTACAATTATTCGGATAATTCCAGTCAATATTTCCATTTTTGAACACATAATGCCACAAAATCTGAAGAGACATTTGCCCTGAACTGACAACATGCTTGATTGTGATTTGTGTTTAATGATCAAAGGACGTTCTCCGAGTCCATCTTTTGATGAAATACAATAATAGGTATTTTAAATATTATATGTAACATATCAAAGCATAATAATATTATGTTTTTATGGGTATACTATTAGTTACCATAATACAATTTATTATTTATCCCCATTCACCCTGCCAAGTGATTGTGGCTTCAAGTGGCCTGATGATGGCGGAAAATGTTGGTGAAAATTTGTCTTTGTAGGCACTACTACCTATCCATTTTTGGGGGTCCCAGAACAATCCGATTTCACCGCGGGGATCTATGGGGCTTTCGAGGGGCTACAGATGGGATTTTTTAAGGATCCCAGGAGGGCAGATAAGGTGTCGTTTTCCGAGTAATTTTGAACGCGAAATCCTTTTTTTTTCGAGGTTCCACGTCTGTCCAAACATTTCACTTTTTTATTGTTTCAAAAATATTTAATGACACAGAATTAATTTTTGCACTATTAACCTTTGCATAATAAACCCTTGTGGAAAATTTGCAATTTTTCAATGGAGTCTTCAAAAAACTATTTTGTTCCTGAAAATGACAGCCAATTGACCTTAAGGTGAGCTTGATCCGCAACGGAAAATGGATCTGAACTACCTAATTATTCTCTTCTCAACGGACAAATAATATTATGAACTCGCGTCTTGGCTATAGGTACTCAATTTCTTATCTGTGACGAAAACATCGTATCGTATTACTACTGCATGGCGTCAATGAGCTCCAATAGATCATCGCCTTGCCCGCTCGTGGATAAAAAAAGAGTTAATGAAGGTTCAATATAAATAACTCATTTATCCGGTTGTTTTGATTGTATTTCCCTCCCTCTGAAGGCTATCACTCTGATAACATAAGAGACTGTTTGTGTAACACACACTTCAATTATTGAAGCGTGCGTAATCTAATTTAGATACTGACATCATGTCAGTGACATGAATAGTGGCGCATTCCAAGTTTTCTGATTGTTTTATAAATGACTAATGTGAATGTTTTATTGCGTCGAACGGTAAGTTGGATTCCGCCCTTACATTGAGTAGACACACGAACGTAAATACAGCTGAACGATGCGGTGCTGCCTAACTCTCTGATCACAAGATGTGCCGTGATTTTAGTGGGTGCCTATTATGGCACTTATTCGTTGGAGTTGTATCAACATCTGAACAAGGGCAAACGTTATTGCTACCTATTCCAATGGTGATTTGAAAGTATTTTTTTCCAAAAATTGTTTCAATTTGTGATAAATCACAAAATTTGATCAAAGCTAATGTAGTGCGGTGCCTTTGCTAGTACCTAGGTGTTCTCAACAGACTGCCCAGTATTTCGCGAGATTCTTCTCAAGAGATTGTCCCGCCAGATTTGCTTGGTTTTAGTTTCCAGGACACCAAGTCTTGATGGTTCCTTCTCTTTCAATCCCTTGGTGCTAATCCACCGCCTCTAATCATCATTCGATTCGATTCTTAGCATCGATTCAGACAAAGTAGTCTTCAATTTACCACGAAGAATCGATAAAACTGTCTTTATCGATTCCATCAGATTGCGCCTAAATTCAAGTTGTCGGATTTTTATTCTTTCTTTACATTGTTTACATACCTGCCCTCTCTTCTTCTTTTCGTCAGGGGTACCCGCCGATACCCGCGGTACCCCTGAATCTACGCCTCTGAATTTAATATCCCCTCAGCCGAACTCGTGTGACCGTTGCCATCGTAATGTATACCTAATAAAAATACTCTTTCCCCCAGGGTCTATTAGACGCTTCCTGTTCTACTGGGCGATGTTCATCTTCATCTCGGCGTTTCTCCCTGCTTGGCTCCCAAACAAGAACAGAATTCGATATTTTGCCGTAGTACTGGCTTTCGTCCACCTCAATCTCGTCGGCGCATTGCTATTCATGATCTTATTCTTCACTATATGGTGGCTTCCTGATTGGAAAGTTAAGTTAGTTTACTTTTTAACTCAATTGCTACTTCGACAATACTTTTTCAGCTCGGTATGTACAAATGACTGAACATTTTCAGGTTTATTTGGTTCCTGACTGAAATTTTTCTCAAAATCGTAGGAGTAGAAATCGTTATCAAAGACGCCCATCATCTGGCTGACAGTAGGCCAGGGATAGTCGTCCTGAACCACATGTCAATATTTGACTCAGTCGGTAAGTTTCATTGGAATCGTGTTCCTAAAATATGTAACTTGATTTCCCATCATTGACAAAATATGCTGCAATTGTTTTACAGTCTGCTGCTCGACCATCCATCATTTCGGCACTATTAAACCTGTGGTGAAAACTGAAGTAAAGTGGTATGGACCGTATGCTTGCGTTATGTGGATTTTGGGAGCCATCTTTCTAGATCGAACTGATAAGGGGGCGTACAAAAAAATGTCTGACGCTACAAAAAACGGATTGGAAAAAGACAAAGGAAAGGTATAAACAATTTATCGTTTTACAGGTATGGGATGTTAAAGTGTACCCATGTGATGTGTTGTTGCAGTTTGAATTTAAAATAGTTTTGTGTGAATTGCGGTAAGTGGAAGCTGTAATCCAGTCAATGAATTACAAGGGGGTCTAGCGCCGAATTTCGGTAGCAGAGGGTTTCTCCTCGGAAACTTGTTTATATTAGTGTGGTTAGAAAGAGAACATGGAGAAACTTGTTTAGGGTGGAAACTAGAAATTTGACCACCAACGACCACGTTTTTTTCAGAACATTTTCTTCTCTCCCTTCGAAAATATTACTCTGATCGAAGTTTCATTGTTCCCTGCTGCGATAGGAAATTTAATCAGCTTTCACAGGGAAAAAAATCGGCCGGGTTGGTTGCGCGGTAAAAGAAATTTGTTGAAACGAGTCATTCTCTATTAGGCTGCAGAGCGGAGACACTATACCATTAACCTAAGAGTAAGCCTGTGCAATTACAAATTAAGATACATAACTCTAGTCATTATTGTATTCGCTAACATTAAGGTCTATTACCAGAACCCTGATGATGGTACCATGGATACCGAAAGCTTGGCACGAGGAAGTAAAGCTCGTCTCACCAACCTTCTTTTACCCCGCAACCAACCCGGCCGAAATATGTCAAGAAGGTACTCCCAACAAACCAGTAGGAGAAAAAAAAGAAAGAAATTTGGAATCGGGCCAATAGTTTCTGAGTTACCGCCGAAAACATTCTGAAAAATGTGGTTTTTTGCTTACCTACCGAGTGGTGTCAGATTGGGGGTTACTTGTTTTGGTTTAAATTCGTTTTCTCGGTTCCTATTTGACCTACAGAGTTCAAATAGTGCTCTAATGAAAGCTAATTAGATTTGCTATCCACCCATACCCCTAACTTACTTAGGGGCCCTAAGTAGGGGGGTGTCAGCATCAAACCCAAGATATTGGCCGTGAAAGACGAAAAATGGGCGAAATTTTCACTTTCTGGCGAAAATAGCTTATCTTTGAAGGACTGTATCTCGGAAAACGGTTGGAAATTCGTGTACATTGTATATAATCAAAGTTTTAGAGAATTTTGTGCTCTTTATTTCAGTATACGGTGACTTTTTCGGTAGGATTGACCGTTCTCGAGATAGGGGCGAAAAGTCGAAAAATGGGACCTCCTCCCCCCTTCATTTGCTTATTCGCGGTCAAAAAAACATGAAACGCCTTGCTCTTTTCCAAATAAAACTTCGTTACTGTGATTTCCTGACATATTGAACGCATGGTGCTTATGATGCTAAGGCTTCATTTATGATTTATAAACACAAGCTAAAGCACCTAGCGGCAGCCCCACACGAAAGGACTTTTAGAATGTTCTCTTTCTAACCACCTAAACTAGTTTCCGAGGAGAAACCTTCTGTTTCCAAAATTCAGAGCTAGGATTGACTGGACGAGGGGATATCCGAGATCTTGCCAACTCTTGCGTTGGAGGATGAGACTGGTAACTAGTTCCAGAGTAGGTTCGAGACGTAGAAGTTGTTGTGTAGGACTGCTCCACTGGAGGCGGAGGATTTGTTCAGAGTATTTCCGCCATAGTCCTCAAGATAAGATAATACTAAACTTCGAAAGGAACAGGGACATCGTTGTTTTCCGTGGCTTTGCCACTGATGACGACGGAAGTTGTTGCGGGTCCCATCGACGGGGCTGTTGTAAAGGAATCTGATTTCCCAGAGCCAGAGCTGGCGGTTGCTGGAAAAGACTAGACTCCTCCACATAGTTAATGCGATAATGACGTTAATGATATAAATAGCCTGGCATTGAATATAAAGAGTTTGCGGGCTCGCAAGTAAGTTATTGCATACCTAATAGCCTATCTATGGGCGTATGGAAGAATCATAACTGGTTTACACACACAGACTTCTACCCCAACTAGTGTTTGCACACTTCATGCAGAGTGGAACTTTCCACTTTTAAGTCGTTCAACAGGTATCTTTTGATTGAGGTATAAATTAATAATACATGATCACCTTGTATCGCCGGAAGGCTTTTACAAATAAACCTTCTCATTCTCATAATACATGATCAAATTTTCAGAGAGTACGAGTAATTTTGTACCCCGAAGGAACAAGAAATCCAGCGTTGTTAGATACAGATTACTCTAAAAATATTCTGCTGCCTTTCAAAAAAGGCGCGTTCAGACTTGCTAAGGACCACAATGTGCCTGTGTTCCCTGTGGTCACGTCCAAGTATTACTTTTGTGAATGGCCTTGGAGGTTTGAGAGGGGTAAGTTGCGCCTAGTTGTACCTGTTCGGCAAATGTAAAATTTAATGTATTTGACACTCTAAATTTTCTTCTTTCTTCCAGGCTTCGTCGTCTTGACGGCGCTACCCCCGTTCGAAGTCGGCCCAGATGACGATCTGCAGGAAGTCGCTAACAGGACGAGGGACTTGATGCAAAATGAATTTCTCTCCCAGTCGAAAGAAACGCAGCGAGTTGGAGAACTCAATCAATCCAGCGGATTCTGGACGGGCTTGACGTGCGTGATTTTAGTATCATTGGTGGTGTACGCAATAACGGTTTCTTTTATGGTATTTGAGGAGGTGAATTGTGTTGAAACGGTCTTTCAGTGAATCAGTGTTAGAATTTCTACAGCTCATTTCAAAATTTCAAAATTATATTCAATTATAAATCACAAAACCAAAGTACTAATGAAATCTTCAATGGAATCCAGTTGATTTCTAACATGTTCCGGCATCGGCCCGTCGAATAACGACGCCGCCGTCTCGTCGTCGCCGTAGTCCGTCGACATTGTGATGTCGTCCATTTGAAGTCGGCTGAAATCCGGGGAATTGGCCGCTTTGACCTCCCAATCGCTCGCCAGTTGGTTCAACTGGTCCAAATTGGGAACGATGGCGTTCACCCGGGACATTTCGGCTTTGCACATGTCATCCACCTGTGATGAGATTTGATTAGTTTGAGTCACTAGGAAACAGGCTGCATTTTTACAAGTGTTGACCTCATAGAGCCTGGTCATGTAACTCTGGCTGGACGTCAAAAACGATTCAGGCGGTGGTGAAGGGAGTCGCTTCATATCGGACGGGGTGACTTGATCAGGAACGTGCAGCTGGGGAACTGACGGTAGAGAGATGCGAGAACATTCGTTGGTGAGTTCCAACCATTCAATATCTTCGTCACCTGAAACGGAAAATACTTTAGTTAGCGCAAGATCATCTGAACCAAAGATCAACTGAACAAAATGCTGCAAATTTGACACAAGGGTTTATTACTCTGCAAAATAAATTTATATTTATTTATTAATTGACCAATAATTAATTCCCCGTCAATAAATTTTCCTATAAAATAAAAAGTATTAATTAATACTTATTAATATTTATTAATAAATAAAAATAATTAATTAGTGAATTAAAAATGAATAATTTAATTGATAAGTACATTATTTTAAATTATTCAATTATTTAATTCTTATAATTGTGTGGAAAAATGCGAGACCCCGAAAAATGGATTATGCGTTCAAAATCCTCATTAGGTGAGTTCTGGCCGTTCGGAATCGAATCAAAACTCGAACGATTCCAGGAATTAAACTCTCTCCTGTAAGACCAGAACTTTGGTCCTCCACAAACGAAAAAGTAGTCCCTACTAAGTTACCCCCATGAGATCACAGAAGGAAATGAATAGCGCACGCGTGACTTTCTACAATCGAGGAGGCAGTCGGAATCAGTTCTGGAAGTTCTAAAAAACAAAACAAAAAACAAAACAAACAAAAAAAACAGCACAACCGCCGGAATCAATTCCGAACTTTTTCTAAAGAGTTCTGCGTTCGCAGAGCATCATAATTTGAGTGTTTAATTCCTGGAAGCTGAGGAACCCATCCATGGATGGCCTTTTGCAAAAGGCCATCCAGCGCATGCGTGTGGTTTGGAATCACCTACCTACTCGGTGAACTCACCTAATCTCCTCCTAACATCCTTCAAACGCTCCATTAGTAGCACCATGAAAGCCCCTTAGATCCCCATTGTGAAAGCGGATGGTTCTGGGCCCCCAAAAATGGATTCTCCGCCCAAAAATGCTTCGAAAACAACTCGACCCCACAGCTGAAAACCTTCAAAAAGCCCTCCCGAAGCCCCGTTTTAGCCCCCAAGAGCCCCGGGCCACGGGTTTGGGCATTCGAATCGGGCTGAAAACGTTCCGGGCATAACTAGATAGTAACACGATTATTTTGAAAAAATGTCATAATTAGTCATAAGGGTTAAAAAAAATCCTACTGCTCAAACCGGCCCGGAAGATACCTAAGTCAAATTTTGAGGCCGATTAAAATGTTCGACCCCCATCGCGAATAAACAGGTGTTATTCCAAGAATAATAAAGCAAAAGTCATCCACGTCGATTAACCTTTCGCTCCTCCCTGCCACAGTCCATGTTCATGATTCCCATCGTCTTGCCGTATCGTGTGAAGCCCCCTCGCCCTGACGCCGCTCCTCACGCTGGTCAAGCTCCTCCATTGCTCTGACAAATGCCCGTGGACGGCACACTCGGGATCAATGTCGGCCAAATTGCTCATCGGACAAGTCGGCAGGTGAACAGAGCCTTGATTGTCTTCCGTGGAGGCCTCACGCTCTCTGCTCAGACTTTGCCTGAAAAATGGAGGCCAACATCAAATCCGCAGCACTTTAAAATAAAATATCACAGTAAAATTCTGTTTACCTCTCATTTTCGACTTCCCTCCTCAAATTATCAATATACTGCCGAAGAATTTTTGCCTTCTCTTCCATCACTTGGGTTTCCATTGTCACAGCTTTTTCAAATTTTTCAAACAACAATTTAGAAAAATATTTTGAATTTCCTAGTTTTGAAATTTAGCTAATAGATGATTTAGACAGTTGTGTTGTTTCACAACAACATGAAAGGGTTCATCACTATGTAGCGGAGTGTCCTTGAATGGTGCGGAAAAGTTAATCAATAAAAACTAACCAGCTGAAACTTTTATATTTGGTAATGAGGTCTACAAAATTCTTGTTGCTTCAAGGAAATGAATACCAACACTTATCATATTATACATGCCATAAAAAAAACTCTTTTACACGCTCGGTAGTTTGTCAAAACTATAATTTGAATACTATTTAGATCACAGGCTGTTTTGCACAGTATTGTCTGATTTGCCGTAAAACCATTTAAACTCATTTCCTAACAATTTGGTTTTCTCTTTTTCGGTGAGTTCGTTGGGGGTTTGGTCCTCTGTTAGGTCGTAAAGGGTGATGTTTGGTTGGTAGCCGAATTCATTGGCCAAGTAAGTCACGTTTCGACCAAGTCCATCGCGCCCGTTGAAGAAATAAGAGCCGTTTTTGTCGCCGGCTCGGTTTCCAGTTTCGTGGTGGCCGTGATATGTGAGGGTGTAGTTGAATATGTAGAAAAGGGCTTGGAGGTCTTCCATGTTCTGGACTTCGCCGGTCATTTTGGGAATGCCGGCCATGACTTGGTCGATGGGGTTTTGTCCTTGGGGCTTGCTTTGGTCTTGCTGAACCGATGGGCTGTTGCCCTGCCTGTATTGAATTACTGGGGTTTCGGGATTTGGCTTGGAAATTCCAGGTTGGTTTGGGCCTGGTGTTTGCTGGCTTTGATAGCCAGGTCTCTGCGTCGAGCCAACAGCCACTTCCACCTGCAGCACTCGGTCTACCTTTCCTGGCGCTGGGCCCTCACCTCTGATTGGCTCGACACCTACTCGCACGTCTATCTGGGGCGCTGCGGTCGTCGGGATGACACATCCTCCGCACCCTGCAATTCCTTGGACCATTTTTACGGCCTTCTCCGTGATTTCACTCACTTTCTCAGGTCTTAGTGAACTCACAGCTGGAACCGGAGTTGTTGTCTTTTCACCAGCTGAAAGGCACAAATGAAATTAACAACTGAAATTGGGATTGTGCATTATCAATCTTATAGGAAGACACTTACGGAGCCCAATGTAGACGTTTTTAGTTCTGACGATTTTAAAATTTCCATTTTCATCCGTGGCATAAACGGTCAAGTGGTAGACGCCATCTCCAGTGATGAATCCGTACTCTCCCATGATAATTCCCTTCTCGTCTGTGAACCATTATGTTGAGCAGTTAACCTACTAGTTAAATCGATAAAATTTTAACAACAACAAAAATCTACTTACTCTTTTCTTCATACCGGTGTTGGTACCCTTCGATGTTGAAACCAAATTTGTACGGGCGGTTTTCGTCGCTTTTGCCATCTTCCCCTTGGGATGATGAAAGGTCGCCAAAAACCGTCACGCACAGAAGAACCTCAAACAGGGAAGAGATTCAAATCACAATATGGAACCTGGTGAATCTTTAATATACCTTTAGGCGTTGTATCTTAAGGTTTGTTATTTATCATCGTACATTGTTTGGGGCTTCGTGGCCACAACTTCATTGTCTCGCCTAAATGTCAAAGGGTGAAAATAGGAAGAAACGAATATTTGGCGTTTTAATAACATTGCGTGAGCTATTTGAGGTTTCATGCATTCGAAATTAGCTATGCTTGGGAAATTGTAGCGAAGCTCCTCATCGGGTTTCGTTTCTTCCGTTATTATTAGAATGCCGTTGCGGATTCCTCTTATTGCGAAACTTCAAATGGCAATGCTCGAAGAGTACAATCCCTTTGAACTTTACATTGTGGTTAACAATTGACAGTCATCTGTCTCCTACCATTATCTACTTGACCATCCCATGACTTCAAAGGAAATACCGTTGACATCTACATAGGACTCTCCCAGCGAGTAGCCCGTCCCAGCTACAAGGTCTGTCCTGTCCCGACGATCACTTCCTAGTCACGAAGATGCACAAAGGCAATATATTTATGAAGATACAACTAAGCCTGGAGGGTTCATCTTATTAGTTAATCTTTGCCCACGCGATTTCAATTCGACTTCTAGTTAGTTTCTACAACTAGATTCTATGTGGAACCAAGGTTGGAACAGGGGTCCAGCCGGATCTTTCATGCATATTTTACTGCTACCAGATAACAATCTCTTAATAAAATCCCACACCCGGCAAAGGCGAGGAAGACCTTTTGGACACTCCCGGTTACTTACATCAGTTGCATGTCTTTCCGATGATAATGCGGAGCCCCCGAGGACTTCCCATCAAAGCCTCTTAACTGGAGAGCCGTGCAAAACGACCTTTGAACCCTCCCAGTTCCGAACTTAGCGTTCCGTTTTGCACCATCTTAACGATAAATTTCTCAATATAACCCGATCTCATCATAAATTTTTCGAAGCCTCCAAGCGAAGTTACATGATGAATAACAATTTGGTATGACATTGAAAATTGCCTAGAGGCCTCAAGACGTTGGCCTCGATCCTGTGCTGGTACACCAAGGTACCTAACTGTGACGGTATCCCAAAAACGAAACTTCGGCGAACACCAAACTTTTTTCTATCACTCTGTGCATCCCCCCCCCCCTCCCCCCTTCCCTCTTGTTATTTTAGTACCTTATTAAAATGTTACATTTTAATTAAATTATGTACCTACCTGATAGGTAATTTCGCCGCTGGAGAAGCAACACCGCCTAACCCACTTTCGGGTGAAAATTAAACGGCTGCCGTTTTTAAAATGAAACAGCTTTTAAAAGAAACGGTTTTTAAATGGAGCAGTAAAATGGAACATTTACAAGAAACAATTTGTTAAACGAACTTTTTTTTTTAATGAAATAGTTTTTGGTGTAACCAGTAAAGTTGGGAAGATGTGGATTAGGCGGTGTTGTTTCTACAGCGACGACTTATGAACTTATTTGAAACTTTAAAAGTTGACTCGTTAAAAGCCATCATTTCTTTCCCATGCAGCGCCTTTTCCATTTCTTCTCAATGAATTGTACAAGGCAAACCTTCCACTGTCATGGACTTTTCAAATTAAAAACCTGAAGGCATTCCTTCTGACTGAATTAGGGATGGGTATTGTTATAATAAAATCGATTTTAAAATCTGCGTTCTCTAGTTTTTGCATATATAGGTAAGTAACTAACGAGTTGGTAAATAAATAACCAAATTTTGATAAACTTACCTACGTACTTATACTGGAACTTGAAACTGATTTAAAGCTATAGCGGTGAAATTAAGTCAGAGAAAAAGTTATAAATTATTTATAACTTTATTGATTATAACTAATTAAATAATTGTTCAATCATAATCAAATTTTGCCATAAGATAATTTAAAAACAGTTTATCGTTTGAGGCCCCGTCAGAAACTGTTAATTTCCACCATTTCTCCCATATGACGCTCTCATTCAATGTCTTTTTATCTCTTCTGAATGAATTTAGGCTTATCTTGAGATCCCCCAGTATCAATAGGTACGATATTGCTTCCGAGCCTACCTTAATATAAGTCGAGGTAGAAAAAATGTTTTTCCTCCAAAAAAAATTTCCACTTCTTTGAAAAATGTAGCTTCAATAAGCAGTACAGTAGCAGTACTTAGCTTTGTTGCTGCAGTGAAAGCTATAGCTATAGTCTACTTTCTGCCCAACTCTGATATCGGGGTAGTCCTGACATTTGAAAGTAATAGTTAAATTTGTTATTTTTGGAAGGGCTTTTGTCCATTCTTCAGGTTGTGGGAAATCAAGAAAAACTTGATCGCGACAAAGGTCGATAATACAGATCGTCCTCAAAATTTGACATTGCGTTTCAAGATGTCTAAATTCTAATAACGAAATGTCCGTCCGCCGTCTGAGCCGTTTTTGGCAGTAGGTACCTAGGAATTTTTTTTTTAACCTGAAATTTTGAAAAACTACTCGGTTTACCCATGTTTACCTAGTTGTGCTCGCAAGGTTTTCAGCCCGATCGGCCAAACCCATGGCCCATGGGGCTCCGTGGGGCTAAAAATTGGCTACGGGACGGCTTTTGGCTATGGGGTCGAGTTAGGTGTCGTTTTTTGTAGAATCCATTTTCGGGGGTCCCAGAACGATTTGATTTCACCGTGGGGACCTATTGGGCTCTCATGGGGCTACAAAAGGGATATTTGAAGAATCCCTTGGGATGACCACCCGTAGGTGGTCAAATAAGGTGTCGTTTTCCGAGTAATCTTGGACATGAAATCCATTTTTACGAGGTCCCTCATCTGTTCAACCATTTTCACAAAAAGCTTCTTTTTTTCATGAAATATTTCTTAATGACATGGTCTTGTTTCTTTCTGCACAATAATATATCATTTCGTAGGTAAATTATTAACCTACCTCTATCAAAATTTGATTTTTTAATAATTGTGTAAACCCTTATGGGTTCATTGTTTAGGGTTTATTACACTAAATCATGTAATTGTGTAACATTTTGTATAACAATAATTATTATGTGTAGGTAACAAAAATTATCTTGATTTTTTTTTAAATTTTTGAAGCCTTTTAAAGTTTTTTGGCGGTGGTCCTCATCAGAGGGACTACTGCGGTTTCTAAAATAGACACTATAGTACGCGATCATTCTAGTTTTTTATTTCAATGGGAACGAATATCGACAAACTGCCGTTTCTCGCGTCAACCTATGCGAGTTAAATTTTGATCCTCTATGTTGTTGGAAACTTGTTGAGGGTCAGTCAAATAAGACGAGATTTTTTGCCGACGTTTCAAGAGATATATTCTCCTATCATCAGGGCAAGTGCAGGAAAAAGGGCAGCACACGATGTGAGCCGTCGCTGTCTTACAAATATACTACAGTATATACAGTATATTTGTACGACAGCGACGGCTCACATCGTGTGCTGCCCTTTTTCCTGCACTTGCCCTGATGATAGGAGAATATATCTCTTGAAACGTCGGCAAAAAATCTCGTCTTATTTGACTGACCCTCAACAAGTTTCCAACAACATTAATTGAAACGGTCAACATCACCATCAACTTTTGATCCTCTAGTTTCATATTTCTTAATTAAACGCCATGTAGGACAAATGCTTTCTAAAATAACCCATTCAATTAATTTTTTAAGCAAAAGAAAGTGTCGATCTGATAGGAAACTGTATCAATACTGTGATTTTTTTTTTTCACTCTAAGTATCAATACAAACCGATACATAGCTACTTTTTCGAACAATTCAATTACATTCATAATTCAGCTATCTCTGAACCAGATTGAACACATTACACAGGTTTACAAAAAAAAAGGTCAATCTCAGGCGCCGCAGAAAAAATCATCAAACTCTATGTTTTTTGGGGTGCTGAATCCGAATCTGACCCCCGTTTTTTCCGGTCACGTCCAAATTTTCGAGATATTGGCGATTTTTCGGCCTTTTTCCGTTTTGAAAATCACAGCTAAACGTGTGGATACCACAAAAACTCTCTTCTTACTGGAAATTTATCGGTGATTCCGAAAATATATATGAGTTGGTGTCTAAAACCACGAGAAATGTGCGATTTTGCCAAAAAATGTTGAAAAAACGTGGTTTTTTCAAAACCAAAGACACGTTTTTTGATACTTTTTACCTTCTAGCATGAAAACTAAGGCCGTTAATAAAATTTTTCCAACGAGGTCTTGTAGGTAGATTGTTTCTGCGTCGAATGGGACCAACCGTGATTCTTTAACTTCCATAATAAGGGAGCTATGATTTTTCAAAGTTTCTGGGCGCTTGTTTTTCAGGGATTCAAGTGCAATTCCGTGAGTTCTTGATGAATAAAACCATCTTTGAGTCGGTCTTAATTGATGCCTCCGAGTCCAATATATTCGTCGGAACAAAGTTTTGTGGTGATCAAGTTGCATTGCCGACTCCTGGAGTTCATGTTCTACGACATGGCCAAAATGGGTAAAAACTTTGAAAAATCATAGCTCCCTTATTATGGAAAGTAAAGAATCACGGTTGGTCCCATTCGACGCAGAAACAATCTACCTACAAGACCTCGTTGGAAAATTTTTATTAACGGCCTTGGTTTTCACGCTAGAAGGTAAAAAGTATCAAAAAACGTGACTTTGGTTTTGAAAAAACCACGTTTTTTCAACATTTTTTGGCAAAATCGCACATTTCTCGTGGTTTTAGACACCAACTCATATATATTTTCGGAATCAGCGATAAATTTCCAGTAAGAAGAGAGTTTTTGTGGTATCCGCACGTTTAGCTGTGATTTTCAAAACGGAAAAAGGCCGAAAAAACGAAAAATCGCCAATATCTCGAAAATTTGGACGTGACCGGAAAAAATGGGGGTCAGATTCGGATTCAGCACCCCAAAAAACATAGAGTTTGGTGGTTTTTTCTGCGGCGCCTGAGATTGACCTTTTTTTTGTAAACCTGTGTTATTTCTCCTACCTGAAGAAGAAGGTTCATAGCGGAGATTCAGTCACAACGGCACATGTCGATTTGCGAAGATGCTGTAAGCTCATCTCAACAACCCCCTCCTGATCATCCCTCAATCCCGTAGGAATTATGCTGGTTTACCTCCCCACTTATTAAAAAATCCCCACTCCCTAAATCACCCACCCTACGACTATCAGTGGTGACCCTCAGCCCTCACTTTCATTCATTGCAATATCGGAAGGTCTCAGAGCACGACGAGGGTCCTAACCTTTGCCTTCCCGGTCTTCGGCACGCCTTCCTTTGCCTTAATTGGCAGGTAATTTATTAACCCAGCGTTAATGATTTTTATGCGGGAGATGGCCACCTCCTAAAATCCCCAAGCATCTTTGAATTTTGTCGGGCCTTGTACGGAACCGCCTACAACCAGCCACTTGTTGATGAAGTTTACCAATCAATATCGTCTGACGTCACTGTACTGTTGAGGGTCAGGTACCCATGGCTACCCACAACAAGCCCAGTTGGCTACCCAGCACCCGAGGACATCATGACAACGATACTTCTGGGAAGTGGTAAATCCAAAGCCAAGAAAGACCCCAATGAGCTCTGGGAGGACAGGGAAGTCCGATTTGATATCCCCATCACGTAAGCTGTTTGTAGTTTGTGCAAAATCGCATGTTACAACTTAAAGGTACGTTTTATTGACTTGTGTGAGCGTCCTCTTGCAGACAGAACAGAATGCGAGTAGGAGAAAAAATTATCGACAAGCTGGATTTCGTTGAGGACACAAAAGGAAACAACGGCGACAAAGGCCGACTTCTCGTCACGAATTTGAGAATCATCTGGCATTCTTTGTCCATCATAAGAATCAGTTTGTGTAAGTAGAGTATAGCTATTGTATGAGATTTCAATGAACTTTGGCTGCTTAACAAACAATAATTGTTTAAAGCTTTAAAGCTCTTAATTTTTTCAGCGATTGGATACAACTGTATTGTTTCGGCTTCGACCAAAGTCGTCAACTCAGTAAGTGGCCAATGAGCACAAAAACTAGGTAGTACTATTGGAATTTGCTGGATTTAAGAAGAAAAAATCATTCACTTTTGAAATTGTAGAAGTTGAAAGGAACGACTGAGGCGCTTCACCTGCTCACCAAATCCAACAACTCGAGATTTGAATTTATATTTACGAACTTGGTGTCCGGCAATACGAGGCATTTCACGTCCGTAATGGGTGTCCACAAGTACGTTACTAAATGATTCTGCTCCGCACAAATTACAATGAAACACTAACTTGATAACTTGCTAAGGGCGTATCTGTCATCACGTCCATACCGCGAATTGAAACTACGAGGAGCAGTCGTGAGGAACAAACAGTTGGCGATTTTGCCGTTGGAGGTCATTTCGGAAATCATTGAAGGCGTTTGGAACCTGTCAAGTGATCAGGTAAATACCACATCGCTGTAAATCGTGTTTCTTGTGAAAAATACGGAATGTGCAGGGTGATTAGGGGGCGGGGGGAGGCTCTCTCAAAAAAAATATTTTTGAAAAAATAAAAATTTCTTTCTGTACAACGTTTGGACTGATGTGGGACCTCGGAAACGGATTTTGCGTCCAAACTTACTCGGAAAACAACGCCTTATTTGACCTCCTGGGATGCTTCTAAAATCCCATTTGTAGCCCCACGAAAGCCCCATACGTCTCCATGGTGATATCGGATCGTTCTGAGATCCTCAAAAATGGATTCTTCGTCCAAAAATATTTCACGACAACGACACCTAACTCGACCCCATAGCCGAAAACCTTCAAAAAACCCTCTCGTAGCACCATAGCGCCCCTCGGGTTCGGGCGTTCGGACTGAAAACCTTGCGTGCAAAACAGTTTAAATCCAAAAGTAGTTACTAGTTTCGGATTTAAACAAACTATCGCTTGGGCGGCGGACGTTCATTTCACTTCTAAATGTAGGCACCATGACAAATAAAAAGACGATTCAAGACGAAATAGACTACCTACTTCGTCTTTTTATAAGATGGATTCCCACTATCTCGCCGCATCGACCTTACATTACCATGACTAATTTTTAGCCTAATCAAAATTGTTGATAACCGTCACAAAAACATTACCCAATGTCCGACATACGTTGATTAGATATTTGAGAATAAACCTAAACAATAAGGATTGCATCTTTCTGAAATTGATTTTCTTAATAGCAGTTACTTTAATCTTCATAACTGCTCTATGGTTATTGTCATAAGGGAGTGACTACCATCCCTTCCGTGTGTAACTTTGGAACAGAGACCACAGAGAAGATATCAACACCTCCCCTCTTTTCCCTTCTCTGTGCTCATCCTCCTAATGTTTATTTTTAAAAATTGTAATATATACTCTTGTTTTTACATTTGATGTAAAAACCAAATTAAGTTTTGTTTAATGTAACTTCATGCATCAAACAACAAACCGTCCGCTAGAGCCCCCCCCCCCCCCCCCCCTCGCAGTCTGAATTGACCAATGCTGAATCCAAACTTTCGCTGATTTTCACAGGGAAATCTTGGCTCCTTCATTATCACAAATATCCGGCTCGTGTGGTTCGCGGAAATGAATGAAAATTTCAACATATCACTGCCTTATCTCCAAGTATCTACCGTGAGTTAAACACCTTGTATTTTACTTATTGGTTAAGTATGGCTAAGTGCATGCACTTTCTGTCCAACATTTAAGAGGGCACAACGGGTTACGAATAATTTGTAAATAATGAAATGATATAATAATCTTATTTCCTTTCGTTCCTATGAATTTTTCCACAGGTGAAAATCCGGGAGTCCCGCTTCGGTCCGGCGCTGGTAGTGGAGAGCAAGCCAGGAAGCGGAGGGTACGTTCTGGGGTTTCGAATCGATCCGTCGACCAAACTCCACGAAATTACCAAAGAAATCGTCTCCATGTGCGAAATCTACGCCGCCAATCCGGAATACGGGGTGGAATATTCGACGACGGAGTTGGTGAGTTTTACCCAGAGACAAGACAGTGAAATGACGTTTTCCAGAATCTTTTCATATGTTTTTTGTGTTCACAAACCCTTTCACATGATAAAACCTTGTAAGACAACCCACCACATGGTTCCTATCAGTATAAAAACGCACTGTACTGAAAAATTGACATGCTCGTCATGGGACAGTTACGGTACCTAATGACATTTCATAACTATAACTTTCCGAAAACGTCATAATTTATAGGGATTTCGTTCATGTTAATGTGTTTCCTTACAAACCGACATCCTACCTTGCAACCCATGACCAAAACTTGAGCTTTGCCCTTCAAATGGTTGAATGATCGATACCGGACGCTAAGATGGCCAGTTATCTGAGAACCACCCCTATCCATTTCCTACCAACACTTTCAGAAATATGGTTTTGCGCATGTCTGATACTTCGGATTGTTCCAGGCGGCTCTGTCTGAAAGTGAGCCCATCAAGATGGAAGAAGTGGAGGAAATAGAAACAGAAGACCACGCTGGGGTTATGAGTGCCTACTACGCAGAAGGGCAAGATGGCGAGAGCAGGTAAATTCAGTCCGATGGTTTCTCCGTTCAGCGCCTTTCAGGTGAAAGACAGATGGATGGATGAACCCAACGGTTGGGGGCAAGTGTCGCGCAATCATGGGTACATGAACTTGCTGGAAGGAATGTGGGAACTGGAATTTAAGGAACTTGCAGTAGTTCCATGACTATAGAGTGGGGTTGTTTCATGACAGGCGATTTCGAGCCAATTCGTTGGTTCTGGAGGATGTACAAAATTACACTATAGCACATTTGAGTCGTCTAGAATAATTTAGATTGAGCCCCACCAGTCCTAAAATGCACACCACCATCATACTCATGTTCATTTCATTTCACAGGTCACCCGTATACAATGCAGAACTCGGTCTCGCTATAGAACCTCTCCGAGGAGGCCACACGCTCTCCACGCTGTGGCAAGTTGTCCCCAACCAAAATGCCAATGTTAAAATGTAATAATAAAAACTTGAATTCTGATCGAATAATTTGTTCACTCCTTGATGATCCTGGTAAAATCCGGCTGACAGCCGCTAGCTTCAAGAAACTAAGGCCACTTTTCGTTAGGACATGTCCTCGGATGATTAAATTAAGTAAAGAAGAAAAAACGAACCCAAAACACTGACTAACACTAGGAAAAATTATCACTTGAGCTACTTTTCACCCTTGTAGCATGCTTGACCAGGAAACTCCAACGCAACAACAACAAAAATCGTCGATTTTGACCACACTTTTCCCTTTTTGTGTTAGTGCACTCGAACACAACTATAGTGCATTAGACGCGACCACTCTGCGCTGGTTACCCACTCGGCTCCCGTCTCATCAGGATGGTAATGCCCAAGCGGCACCCGTATCCCATTACGCAGATCCCTTTCCACCTTGTGCATATTCAGCGCTGCCTCAATACCAGAGGCGTGGTTAAAACTTTGCGTCTGAGAGCTCGAGGAATCATAATATGCCTAATATTATTAGGCATGGCTTTGGGCTGCTAGGTATGTGCGTTTCCAATAATTGAAAACGCACACAGCAGCCCAATTATTGTACTGCACTGATTACTTCAACCACCTTGAAAATGATGGAGTGAGCTACACAGCAATTGGTAGTCAAACGAACGGATGAGGAGCACTCAGCCCACATTTGTAAACCGGTCGTCACCCGGTTTTAAAGCCATGAGATCATCCGTGAAACAGTCAGTGCGATGGTGGACGGTAAGGCAGATCGAATAAGTGCTTCAGCGTTCTCCCAACTTCTGAATCAAGTCAAAATGACGATGTTACCTTCGTTCATTCATAAAATGTTCGCCCTTCAGACAGCACTTGAAAATTTTGGAGAACATCCTGAGCCAACACGCTTTCACATGGCACGAGGGCTCTGTGCCAATCTGCATGATTTGGCTTAGCTCGACGCCAAGTATTTAATACTCATTTTCCCTTTTCTTTCACCTCATTTCTTGAGACTAGTTGAACAACGTTTGACCGAATTTCTTTCAGAAATGTGGATAATATCCACAATATCTTCTTTCGATATTATTAAAACCGATTTGACGATTCAATAATTACTGTTCAACCCGCTTAGGGAGACACATTGGGCCACAGATTGAACTACTGCATATGGCGGAGCCGTTTTGTCTCTTTTAAAACAGGCGCCTTGAGGAAAAAGAAGAGCGTATTGCAATGCAAGAATATAACATATTATATACATAGTCCACGTCGAATCAAAAATCAAAAACTACAATAAATAGATCCGATCTCTCAAGAATAGATGTCTCATGGCAGAAGAAACCTTATCACTTGAATTGTTTTTTTTTTTTTTTTTTTTTTTTTTTTAATCGTCGTCTGGGCAAGTTTTTTGCCGTTAAAAACTCACCTACTGGGATCCAATTAAGAAAATCAAATTTCAACATTTAATAGGGCAACCCTCAATTGCACAGCATGAAAAAGTCTCAAATGATAAGGGCTCTCCTCATTTCTGTAAACGTAAACTCGGACCCACCCCTCTAATCACTCATGGAAGCGAGCATTGTAATCTCGGCCCAGCCAGTTTCTTCAAGTGAACGGGTACCTATCATCCAGTCAAATAGAACATTCGAGGGTCCAACAGCAACACCACGGACTGTCATTTTTGGCCAAAATGTGTTGAGGATACCATTAGAAGCGTATTCTCCCGGCGGATCAGGTAAAAATATAATTTGGGATGATTTCTCAATAGATAGCGCAAAAATCACAAAAACGTCAAATCAACGGACTAGCCTCTTCCCCAGAACTTGATGCAACACCACGGACTGTCTCCATTTTCATCAGGTGTTCAATGAGACTCTTCTGGACTGTCATTTTTGGCCAGGATACCATTAGAAGCGTATTCTCCCGGCGGATCAGGTAAAAACATAAGTTGGGATGATTTCTCAATAGATAGCGCAGAAATCACAAAAACGTCAAATCAACGGACTAGCCTCTTCCCCAGAACTTGATGCAACAACACGGACTGTCTTCATGTTCAATGAGACTCTTTTGGCTCTCCTGAAAAGTTGCTAAAAACGCAGTTCGTGGTGTTGCTGGGGGGTAGTAGATATTTTTTGGTGTGTTGTCCGGGAGGATGTGGGCATGAGTAATCCAAGTGTGCAACCTTGGAAGCCATTTTCAAAAACATGAAAAACCAAGAAATTTTTGCACTTTTTTTAGTTTTGCCAATTTTGACCACTTTTTCGATAAAAATTTCTACATTCTTTTTTTTTTAAAGTAGATTTTTTAGAACAATTTGAGACCAGATGGGTTTCCATAGCATTCATAGATCCCGAGATTCGACCATTTTTGGGATTTTCACTAATATTAGGTCCAGTTTACATCAGACACCCATGATTTGGGCCCAGCTTACAATCGCCCTAACTGTTATCCGAGTTCCTGTCTCCCCCCAAAGGGCTCACCTTATTTTGATAGAAATGATTCGGGACTTGATGGTTTCGTCTCTACAAAGCGGTTGTCGCTCCTAACCAGTGTCTCCCTTATGTGGGCTCGACTGTACGTCTTGTTGTTCCCCCACACCGCTCAAAGCACCTCTGCTCGGTGATAATTTAGATTCACTGAATAACAGTCAGCACTGAGACGTTGGACATGTATAGCTACAGTATATTGCCAATAAATACAAATAACGGTTATTTTATAATAATCCAACACATGATGTGCCTAAAATGAAACTGTAAGTAGAAAATCAATAATATATGCACACGGGTTCCTAAATTTGAAAAAAAAAAAAGCAAAATTTGAATTAACTATGAAGGTACATTTGGAACATGTATCAGCAAGAATATTCAAGAAAATGGTTACAAATATATTCGACCACACCGATTCACTGGATTGAGAACACCGTCTAAGGGACTTACGACTGCCTAAAAGGTGCAAAAGTTGTTTGAAATCGAGTGAAATTATAATTCGAGAGATAGCAAATTGGAAGTATGTACACTGACGGGGGCTGTTCCTCAGGCGACTGACGCATCTTGTTCGTCGTCTTCGTCTTCGCTTATGTACTTCTTGCGTTTGGCTCGGCGGGACCGCCCGTCGCCGCTTTTGCTTTTCCCCTTCACCTTCAACTTGACTTTGACCGAGGACGTGTCGGAAGCTGCGTCGTCGATTTCACCGCCTGAAATTGAATTGAGCTCGAACGTTAGTCTGGTAAAAAAAAAAAAAAAAGGCGTTGCGTCTACCACGTTGAAAAAACCGATCGAATTTACCTTTGGATTCGTCATCGTCGGATTCATTGTCTTGCTCAATCCTCTGTCGGGCGTTGGTGAAAACGCTTTGCAAAACTATCGAATCCTCGTGAATCAGAGACGCCTCTTCATTATAAATCTGGGCGTTCTTGCACAACTGCATGAAGTCCTTTTCGAGATCGTCCAAATCCATATACTGTAAAAATTAGCTTCTTGAGTGAACTTTCCTCCTTAAAAAGTGCTACATGAAGAGTTTCTCATTTAATTGAGATGAACTGTTCATGTCTTGCACACCCTCCAAAGCTACCGGTGTCTTAAGCGTATAATTGACCAACCTTGGCTTCTTCCACTTTGGCCAAAATCTTCTTGATATCGATGGGTTTCTTGATGAGCTCATAATAGTCAGGGTACTTGTGCTTGGATGGTAACTTCATGAATGGCTCGCTAAGGACTCGAGAATCGCTGTAATCAACATCAATAATTATGTTCTTTAACTTGGAAAAATCTGGCAATCCATCAATTTGGTAAAAAATCAACTTTGATGAATTGTCGACTAAACAAATTGTTTATCAAAATCAACATGAATCACGTAAAATATTAACTATGTATCATAGCAAAAGATTGATAATGGGGGTATTTATGGTCAGCTGTGTTCGTCGGATCTTCGTAAATTGAAAGAGTGGATTGAGAATTTCAAGACTTCTATTTTGTTATGTCGAAAATCTAAAAGAGCGATGCGATCCTAGTGGCAAACAGTGACATCATAGATAAGCTCGATTTAGCTGATAAAAGGAAAGAGTGGATATTATTATAGGAGGTTACCAAGGCTTTGAAACAACTGCAACGCTACTTTGTAGTAACTCTTTCGAGCATTGACACTCATCGAAACTTCCCAGCGGCGATTCGATGATGAAACTACCAGACGATGGACTGTACTAAACAACGCTCTTAGAGTGTCTCCACAGTAGGTTCCTTCCTGTCTAGGCAGAGGGGCATCCTATAAACATCGCGATTCAAATACGGTCACAAACTACAGGCATTCTTAACAAAGAGGCATGAGGCGCTAAGGTCGCCCACAAATATTCCACCCCCTACCGAGTCACAACAGTTCTCTCCACTGTCTCCAACCAGCCGACGTCGACGACCCGGTCGATATCAAAACCCAGCATGTGCCAGGTGAAACCTTTCCTAACTGGCAACCCCCACACACCATAACATCCACCTGGAATGTCTGGCTCCAACCGTTCTGTAGTTCTCACAAGCCAGACGTTCGTGTATACTTCTCATCTATCTCCCAAGGTCTAGCCAAGAATCCCCCCTCCCCCCTCACCATTTTGATCCTCTGGCAACTGACTTATTTAGGAAAATAGCGTTTTTGAAACGGAAATTGGCTTGGAAAGGTTTACAAAGACAAGGTCACTTAGGAACGTGCGTTTTTTTCCGCATAGTACATGCTTTTTCTCTGGGAGTAACTTGGTTTGCCAGTGTGACGAACTATAAGCCCCTTCCCCGTCTACGGTGCCCCCCCCCCCCCCCCCCATTGCACCAACAGCCCAAAAATACCTACCCTTCCCTTCTCCGTCATTACTGAATAAACTCCAGTATTTCTTTAACGTGTTAAATTTAACTATTTTCAACTGATCCACAATCCCTATTTGTCAATAAAACCTGCCCGTTTCACGAATTACACTACTCATAACAAAGCCATCTGTACCTGTCTGTGTACTTGACGACGACGTTCATGAGATTTCTCATCTTCTTGCGAAGTTTGGTCTCAACGGCTGTGAGCCGTTTTCTCTTCTGTACGGGCTCGTCGTCATCGTCGTCACCCTTCCTTCTCCTCTTTCCCCGCTTCTTCGACTTCTCCTCTTCTTCCTCATCGTCGTATTCGTCCAAACCGTCATCAATGGCCTGAAACTTCCCGCTTATTCGATACTGGACACTTTGATAACTGATTAGCTTTCTTTCATCAACATACCTTGAGCCATTCTTTTTCAGTGAGACTGTCCGTGTAATCGACTTCCTTTCGTTGTCGGTTTCCTCGGCCCATTGCAATGTCGTCTTTTTCTTCGTAAGTCCATCTCTCAACCTGTAAATGCCATCCGGACGTAAAGAACGTGTGTTCATAATTGGAGAGAAAAAGGTCATGTTGGAATATGGTACCTCGTCTTCGTCCTTGACCAGCCAGTCAGGGAGTTCGGCGACTTCAACTAGACGGGATTTACGATTGGGGCCCAGTTTGGCGTCTTCGCGTCTCCTTTCCAAGTCCATCTTCTGAAACGTCTCAAACTCAGCTTCGCTACGCGCAATCATCTGATTGACTGTTTCATCGTCCGGTACTTCATTTTCCTGCGAAAAGACAAAATGAGTAACACAGGCCAGTCTTAACTTCGTCTTATACCATCAAATAAACTAACCTCATCGTCAGCGTCATCTTGATGAAGGATGGTTTGAAGGAACTGCTGCCTCTCTGACCCGGTGGACTTCTGATCGAACATACCGGCTTGAATGACTTTCTCGTCCATGTTGAGTTTGTAACGAGCTGCAGCCAAAATTCGCTCTTCCACTGAGTTGACTGTCATCAAACGGAGCACTCGCACTTCATTTTGTTGACCGATACGATGAGCTCGATCTTGAGCTTGCAAATCCTGAAATCAACGAACGTAATAATTCAGGCAAGTCAACGTCAATCCAATGGGGTCTAATCCTATGTCAGAACAATAAACAAGTTTGGCCGAAAATCTATCCAGTGGCCTGAAACAAAAGGCACGGGTCGGTCACGAAAAGGAAGTAGGTCATCAGTGAGGAGAAAATCTTAAAGGCTGATTCAAACCTGGGAACTTTTCCAGAAAGGCGAAAACTAATCGGCCAGAGCGCACTAGCACTGAAATGAGAAAAGAGACCCGATTTCGTATTTATTCTGTTGCTCAACTTGGTTTTCAACGACCTTGCAATAGGTTTGTTCCAGGTTTGACGGACTGTCAGCAGAAATCGAAGGAGACATGCGCAGTTCAGAAACTGCTGTTCCAGGTCGATCGTAAGTTGACAGCAGTTGGACGGAAACTGGCAGCTCGAATGAGTGCGGTTGGGATCTGCCGACAGCTGTCCAACTTCTGTCGACAGACGCCGTCAGACCTGGAACAAACCTAATGATACTTGCACTTTAGAGTGGCGAGTATTTCGATACTAAGCGCCAAAGTGACGAGAATCTGACGATTGTTTTGGTTGTTGCCGTCGAAATCAAATCACGGAATAGGAAGGAATATTATTCCGTGGCGAAAAATAAAGGATGAACTACAACAAAATTTAATGGAGGATCTCAGCCGAGTGGTGGTTACCTACTTAGATAACCTTAATCTAACCTGCACTTAGACAACTCGCTTATGAGCTTGCAGCCTCCCGTCCGATTTTTCATAGGTCAGTGAGTGGCCGATCACACAGCTTATTACTGGAATATTGATTTTTGGTTGCTCGCCAAAAATTCAAATTGCACTGAGCGGGGCCAAACCCCACTTTTCTCGTATCCAGACGTGAAGTACTTTCTCGGAAAAATAAAGCTCAAGACACAGTTCCGAACCCCATTCTCATCTATAACTGGCAGATCCTCTCCCCCTTTTCCAAGAGGAAGCAAGAAAATTAGAAAAAAGAGTCCACTTCACAAACACTGACCTGATGAGGATTCCAGTCGGAATCGAAAATAATGACTGTGTCGGCAGCTTGCAAGTTCAAACCCAAACCTCCAGCTCGAGTGGAAAGGAGGAAAATGAAAAATTCGCTTTCGGGGTTGTTGAATTTCTTCAGCAAGTCGCCTCGGTCTTCAGATTTTGTGGTACCATCGAGTCGGAGGTAGAGGAACCCCCGCCATCCCAAGTAATCTTCCATGATGGTCATCAACTGAGTCATTTGACAGAAGAGCAACACGCGGTGGTTGGTGGCCTTCAACTTCGGTAGAATCCTGTCGAGCAGCTCGAACTTACCGGACACTCGGTACAGCTCGGGCCTGCAATTACGAGGAAATTACACTAATATTCGTTGACGGTCACTTCGTAAAAAAGCACCATGAATTTAATCTTACCCTGAAACGACTCCTCCAGAACCGCCCGTGTGATCGCAATATTTCTCCTCGATGTGGCTGAACATGAACGGATGATTGCAGAGCTTGCGGAGCTGGACGATCGTGTTCATCAAAGCCTTAGCGCCTCCTTTGCCTTGTTTGCCCTTCTCCGACCCATCAGTAAGAAGCACGCCTTTGCTCTGCATGTGCCTGAACAGTCGCATTAGTCAGAACACAATACTGACATACATAAAGTCAACATCGCGCTGTTCAATACTTACTTGTACAGGACACGTTGCAATCCAGACATATCACATTTGACAATGTATTCAACCTTGTCCGGCAGTTGACTTTCGACTTCTTTCTTCAACCTTCTCAGAAGGAAAGGACGCAGCACTTTGTGCAAACGACGGATAATCAAAATGGTTTCTTCTTCGTTCAATTCAACCTAAAATGAACGAGGAAATTTAAAAATAATAATGTGGTTGCTCCCACATAATTTAAAAATAACTAAAGCTTGAACAAACAAGTGGAAAGGAGCAGACAGGTACGACGCTCTGACGCTTGAAGCAGGTGGAAGCCATAGGGGCTTCCCACGGATACCCCACTGATGAGACTCAACCCTCTCTACGGTGAGAACTCGGAGAGGGGTGAGCACCGCAGTGGGGCTGACCGACTATATCAAGCCAGCTCGTTCAGAACAACTTAACTTCTTCATTTAGCTAGTCACTCCTCTCAACTCTCTTAATAACATAATATGTTATTCTACACCAGGGGTCGAAATATTGTTCCATTTGGTTCCCCCAAACAGTTTTGATTCCGAAAAGAGCGAAAAATTGTTATTTTTAGAATAAAGTTCCGAATGAGAACGAAATTAGATAGTTCTGAAAAATAACTTTCCAAGTGGGAACGAAATCCGAAGGAACAATATTTTATCGTTCGGGTGACCATCTTTTTGAGAACGTTATTGCTTCCGAGTCTGCGAAGCAGCGGAAGCCTTGTGTTCACTTTCGGGAGAAAAAAAATTTTTGTTGTCCGAATTTAAAATTTCCGCTCGCATTTTGCGTTTCATAGCCTACTGAACAAATTTGGTTCCGTGTCTGTCGGTCTGTGGGTCTGTGGGTCTGTCGGTCTGTCGGTCTGTCCGCATTTCCTTGTTACAGCCGTAATTTCCACAACTTTGAATGAATTTAGCTCAAATTTTGAGGGATTATGCGGATCAGGCTCCTTGAGGTCCCATACGAATTTCATCACAATTGAATCAGCGGTACGCTCTGCGCATGCGCTAACGTGAAATCCTTGAAACAGGCATAACTTTCTCAATTTTGATCGGATTTCAATCAAATTTTCAGGAATTGTGTGCGTATAGCTCTAGATGGTACCCTGTCAGTTTCATCACGATTGAATCAGCGGTACGCTCAGCGCATGCGCGAACGTAATTTCCTTGCCACAGCCATAACTCCTACAATTTTGATCGGATTTCAATCAAATTTTCAGGAATTGTGTGGGTATTTACGGTGACTTTTGAAGAATGGACTCACAGTATCACCAAGCAAATAACGGCAAACCACCAAGCGTTTACGCAATTCTGCGCTGATGATAGAGCCAAGGTAACGAAAAAGGCGTTTGAACAGCTTTCCATTTATTTCAACAACCTCTTATCGGCAACAAATGAACTGACTCGGCAAGTGCACGTTTACTATGGTCAATATCAAGCTATAAAAGAAGCACATAAGATCACCTGCAACTCCATAGAGGCTAATACTATTAACATTCTGGACCTCATTTCTAGGGATAAAACCCCTGAGTCGGTAACCTTTGCAAACATAGTGAAAACCAGGCAGATGGAAAAACCAGTCAAAATTGATAACAGTGTGGCAATTTACCCGCAAGATAAAAGTTCGGGGAAAAAATCAGACGAAATTAAGCAGGAAATTAAGGCGGTTCTCAACCCTGTGGATGAGGGCGTTAAGATCACTTCGGTCAGGAGTTTAGGCAAAAACGGGATATTAATTAGAGGTGCGGAAAAGCAGGATGTCAAGAAAATTTTGGAGAACCCGAAGCTCAAAGATGTTGGCCTTATTGCGTCTTTGCCAACAAAAAAACTGCCTCGGCTGGCCATTTATGGAGTCCCATCAGCGTTAACTGATGAGGAAATAAAAAAAATGTCTCATTAAACTTAATCAACTGGAAGAAAATGAAATAAACGAGCAACTGAAACTGGCGTTCAAATTCGGGAAAAGAGACGGGCTGATGACTAACTGGGTTGTAGAAGTGAGCCCTAATCTTCGGAAGAAGATGCTAAAATTGGGGAAAGTATTTTGGCATGGAGTTCGTGCAGAGTCGAGGACTACATTAGGATAGCGAGATGTTTCCGGTGCTCTGGACTAAATCACGTACAGAAATATTGCACAGCACTCTCTCCTCGATGTGGGCACTGCTCGGAAAATCATGAAACTAGAGAGTGTGGGAAAAAAGAATCTCCAGCGTCCTGCGTAAACTGCAAGCATTACGGACTTAAACATGACCACGCGGCTAATGACAAAACTTGCCCAAGTCTAGCTAATGCAATACAGGGACTTTTAAACCGCACGGATTATCATGGGCAGTAATGAGAACATTCTAGGAATCTGGTGACTCTCCATTTGAGTGTGAAAATGTCAATGATCTCAACTCGTTTTTCTCGACAGCCAAGCTGTCGGTCTGGACTTTGAACATTCGAAGCATCCAGGCAAATTTTGACCAACTTGTTTGCTACCTCGACCAGCTGACCTTCAAACCAAAGGTGATCGCCCTCACGGAAATCTGGTACCTACTCGGAAAACTGTGACTACTCAGCATTATACAAGCGTCAGGGCTACGACCTCCACTCATCGACGGGTACGATAAACAAAGCGTGCGGTGTGATTGTTACATAGCCCAAGACGCAAACATCGACCGGTTGCAAGAATACGAGATTCATGGAGCATCAACAATCGGTTCAACAACATCGGCATCAACAATAATAATCATAATTGCCTCACACTAAACTAACTTGCCAAATCATTTTTCTGTATCGTTGCACATATTAATCGGGAGAGAATGAGGCCTGGACAGGTCCCTGACCTATAGGCCTAGACTTAAGTATTGGGAATGTACTCAAAACAATTTGGAATACGAACGAATTGTAAATGTATATCTGTAAACATTTGTGAATAAATTGAATTGAATTGAATTATAGCCCTAGATGGTTCCCTATCAGTTTCATCACGATTGAATCAGTGGTACTCCCTGCGCATGCGCGAACGTAATTTTTATATATATATATTCTTGAAACTCTCGAGAAATTCAAAAATGATGTACGTTCTGAGATAGGTTGAGCGCCCTCAAGGATTTTTTCCGTTTTCCCCTCCTTCAACCCCCTCTCCTTCCCTAAAGAAGGGAAGGAGTGGGGATTTCAGCCAATATTGATCCGATTTTGATGAAATTTTCAGGGATTACGCGGGTTGTGCCGTAGATGATTACCCAGGCTTTGGGTAAAAAATTGAATCAGCGGTACGCTCTGCGCATGCGCTAACGTGAAATTCTTGAAACAGGCATAACTTCCACAATTTTGATCGGATTTCAATCAAAATTTCAGGAATTGTGTGCGTATAGCTCTACATGGTCCCCTATCAGTTTCATTAAGATTGAATCAGGGGTACGCTCAGCGCATTTTATGATGGTGTCACTTTGATTGTAACGAGGAAGCTGCTGTGCCATCTCCTTGGCAGTGTATTTTTTGTTCCGAAAACAAACGTTCTGGACCCAAACGATAAAATATTGTTCCTTCAGATTTTGTTCCACTTATTTGATTATGATCGCAATTGTATATCCAAATTCCATATACATACATTCGCGGTATTTTAGGCCCAAAACGGAACAAAACAACGAAACAACGAAAAATGTCGTTCCCAGCGAGAACAGTTACCGTCAAGAACGAAAAATTAAATTTTGGCCAAAATCTTACTTTTTGGAAGCAGAATTCACTGGGAACATTCATTTGGGGAGCTTTTATTTTTGCAGGAACTTATTTCAAGCCCTGTCCTAATCTAGTGACATGTTATTTGCTCCCATTATCCTTGCAGGACTCGATCGTTTTTAAATCGAATCCGTATTAAATTCAGCATTTTTCCACATTCTATTTTTAACACGAACGGATCCTTCAAGTTCAGCATCCGTTCCAACTCAATTCAAGTAAGTTCTTTCAACAACCAGAACGGATCCCCACTGTGCGTTCACTTCAAAAAGAATCCCTTGCATTAATCTAAATTATGTGTGTGATCCTCCACGTGAGTTCACATCGAGCCAACAACATCAAACATATTTTTGATCAATTTTCCTCCACGATTCATTGTTATTTGCACATGAAATGATGTCTCACTTTTTCTCCAGTAGTAGCGAAGGGAGCGTTGAACCACTGCTCGAAAGTGGAACAGGATTTGAAAATCGAAGGGAGCAAGAAATTGAGGAGCGCCCACAACTCGGGTAGCTTGTTCTGAAGGGGAGTACCCGTCAGCAGGAGACGGTGAGGCGCTATGTAGTGAGTGTTGAGCACCTGAGTCAGCTTGCAGTGATGGTTCTTCATCCTGTGACCTTCGTCGATGATCATGTACTTCCAATGGATCTTAAAAGTAAAAAAAGCAAGTGCCGTTACTTTTGATTCAATTCGCCCTAGACAGGAACAGATAGACTGTTGGAACTCTCAAATGCTCAGGGGATTATAAACTACTGTGAACGTATCTTCAGTTTGGATTGTTGTTGTTACCTTAGCGAGTACAGATTTGTCCTTGATGACGTATTCGTAAGTTGTGAGCAGCACATTGAATTTAGTCGACCGCATTTGTGACTGCAACGTTCGCCTCATCCCAGGTGAACCTTTGTACGCCACAACAAACACCGAAGGGGCCCACTTTTCGAACTCGAGCACCCAATTAGAAAGTGTCCTTTAAATAAAAAAAAATGAAATTTAGTTTTCGAAGTGAGCAAATGTCAAAATGAATAATATGGTTTATACTTACGACAGAGGGACGATAATCAGGAAGGGTCCGTTGACTTTTTTCTTCTCCATAAGGTAAGTGATGAGGCCGATGGTCTGGATGGTTTTGCCGAGACCCATCTCGTCGGCGAGGATGCCGTTGAGGTTGTTGTTGAACAAAGACACGAGCCACTCGAGACCCTTGATCTGGTATTCTTTCAACTTTCCGTTGATCATGATCGACGCTTGTTCAGTGACGATTTCATGGACAGTGTGAGCAATACTGAAACGCAAGAAGAACGTACAATATGATGTTGGTGATAATCAAGAAGAGTGTGGCTTTTGACGGACCAACCTGTAGTAGGTGTGTTCTTCGGTAGTGTTTTTATATTCGTCATCTTCGACTTTGGTCTTCTTGCTGACTTCCTTGCCCTTACCCTCGGGGTCATCGGATTTCTTGCTGTCTTCCTTACCTGAACATAATCTTGCTTAAGTAAATCTTTAAAACTGCATATGCCAAGACAAGATCGAATTTTAGACTCTTACTCTTGTTGGATTGGTCGCCGTCCTCGTCGTCGCTGTCGTCATCGTCATCTTCTTCGTCGCTGTCTTCCACCGGTTCCCAACCAGGATGAGCTTCGAGCCAAGCGCCCAGTTGACTGGCCAGCGGTGCTTCATCGCCCTGGAGTTGCCTCCCTGCAAACCACCAATATAAAATTGTAAAATATGCGAGGCTTTAGTGAAAATTTTGTTTACGCATGGGAGGGGGGTTCACTAACTCGTTCAACACCATCCGGGAGAGCTCAATTCACAGTACATTTGCGCGCACTTGCGCCCAGTCCAACCCCTAAGGACACCCGTGATCCAAACGGTGGGAGAGGTGGGTTTTTTCAGGCCGCAACAACTGCCAGGGCGGAAAGAGTGGAGGTTGGATGGCGGAGCCAGCATCGGTTGGCCCCCTTGTCGACTATATAGGGGCTCCAACACGAGGGGGAGGAGAACAATATTTTTCGATCAACTTCAGGGTGGCCGCCAAGCTGGGAAAAATTAATTCCCTGACTTTTCCCTGCAAAAATACCTAATTTCCAGACCCGAAATTATTCAAAATCTGAGATTTTAATAATTTAATTATTAATAATAATTTAATCTGACATTTTATTAATTATGATAATTTTAATCGCTTGATTTTTTTTTTTTTTTTGTTATTGAAAGTTTATTAGAAAATACATAAATTTTTACACCAAACAATTAAAACCAGAGATCTCTCAGAGGGCAGAGATCTCGAACCAAAATACCAAGTGAAAGATTGATAGGTTACTTCGTGGTGAAGTGGAACATTCCATTATGAAGAGAGGGATATTGGTGCATGAAGTGGGACTTTTCATCGTGTGAATGGGGATATTATATCTGTAACGGGAATTCCGCCAACTCATTGAACTTGTGCGGGCAACATGGATGAAGAGTGAGGGGAAAACAAACCCGGCAAAGTCGCTCCCACCAAAATTCAAAAATTATCATCATTTTCGGGACGGAAGAGAGGGACAAACTTGTCACCAAACAAAATTCGTATTTTAATACAATTTTTGATTTTTTTTTTTTTTTTTTTTTTTTTTTTAATCAAAAATTTTTCCCTGACTTGTGACCGATTTCCCTGACTTTTCCTGAAATTTTTCATTCCCTGACTTTTCCAGATGGCGGCCACCCTGAACTTTACTGTCATCGGAAAAATGTGAATAAAATACCAAATGCATTTCTGCGAGTAAATGTCGAGAGGCGTTTGAAACCACAAAAAAGTTGCTCCATGGATCTGACGGAGTCTTATACCTACCGCTCAGATGCAAGGAGCAACTTTTTGGTAGTTTCAAACTTTTCTCGGGGAGGTACAAGACTCCGTCCCATCATATCATTACATTTAAGGCAGTAATCCGTGACTAATCCAAGCGACTGTTTGTCAACACTCCGTCCAGAGGGGGGAAGGACCCGCCTCGAGAAAAATGCATGACTAGCCAGGCATGATGGAGACCAATTCAAGCAGCTGAAGGAATCGCACATTGTTAGGGTCTTGACTGGTTTTTTTTTTTTTTTTTTTTTCTTCCTGTTATTGAAGCCATTTGAGATGAAGGGCAAAACGAAAGGACCGGTTTGTCCTCGTAGCCTCGGACATGCTTCTTCTGCTCTTCCTGCTTGCCTACAGGATTGCGCCCCCATGTCACATGTCACGACCAGTTTCTCACCAGCCTTGACGGTATATGGTCGCAAGCTCCAGCTGCTGGAAGATATGGTCAGGCCTGTTAGGAGGGAAGAGCCACTCTCGGTCCCTTATGTGTTCTCCCTTCGTAAGCACATGCAGGAAACCAGAGAGTGCGCTACAAGAATC
This sequence comes from Pilophorus perplexus, assembly GCA_955831195.1. Taxonomy (NCBI): domain Eukaryota; kingdom Metazoa; phylum Arthropoda; class Insecta; order Hemiptera; family Miridae; genus Pilophorus; species Pilophorus perplexus. Next base: position 8,836,180 of record OY037012.1, read on the forward strand.
ACGGGGATCCAGACGCAGCAGCAGAAGGAGCGTTTCGACCGTCAGGCCTGGCAGAAGGACTTCAAGACTGGTGACTGGGTTTGGCAACATGACCTCAAAATTCTTACCTGGCACAAAAGTGGAACTGGGTGTGCGCCAGATAGGAGGGGGCATGGATCAGAAGGTAGCAGGCAATCACTCTATCACGTGACAAACATTAGACATCCCACAAACTGAGACTTAATTAATGGCATAGCTTTAAAAAGTGAATATTTAACGACATTTTGTACCTGTTGCTGTTTCAATAACAGTTATGTGCAGATCTGACATCTGAGAACTTTCATCATCAACCCCTTCGCCGTCCGTCTTCTTCTTCTTCTTTTTCTGGAAGCACATTAGGTTATCTCACAAACGAGTCATGACCGCGGTGTACATAACCTGAAACAAATTCTAACTACCTTCTTCTTTTGCTGCTCTTCTGCTTCTTGCTTTCGTTGCTGTTCAACTTTGTGTTGTTTCACCATTTCAGTCAAATTAGCAATGTACTCGTCAGTTTGCGACAGAAGGAACGCCAGGCGTTTGTCTTTCTTTTGATCAATAAGTTTTCTGAAAATCAAAATTGTTAGTTTTGTGTTGTTAATTCGTCACATCATTAAGTCAGTGCCGCTTCACTCACCTGTAACCTTCTTCATCCTCTGCCATAAGGCGCCGCATACGTTCTTTTTCGACTCTCTCCTGTTCTTTCTTCTGTTCCCTTTCCGCATTTGCGTGATAATTGAGAACTGCTTTGTTGAGACGCCCGATCCGGGAAATGTTGTTCCTGTGGTACTCTTTGAAGTCTTTGCAATGTTGCAGAATGGTGCTGAGATATTCTTGGTGTTTTTGGCGTTTCTTCCTTTCAGTTTCGAGTTTCTGCTGCTTTTCGAGTTTCTCGGTGGCCCGAGCTTCCCGGAGGCCTTGCCTTTTGGTTCTTTTGTACGCTTTGACGTTGACAGCAGTTTCGAGAGTTGTGTCTTTGCGGGTGCAGGCTATGACCTGTAAAGAAGGTTATTAGGTTGGTGGGTGTGGGGTGTGTGGTGAAAGAGTAGGAATGGATCTGAACGTACCTCGCTGCGAAGCTGTCTTTGGAAATTGAGGACGCGCAGCGCTCGTAATTCTATTTGTGCCTTGAGTCGCAGGTCTTCGGGGATGTTGGCAGGCAGGTTGCTCAGTTCTTCCATTCGATGGACAATACGAGCAGCAACGCTTGAAGAAGAAAATTACGTATAATTGCGCCAGCAGTGAAACAGCGATAGAGGTGTTTATATCAACGATGACATACCGGTTTTCTCTTTCTTGTAGAATGAGAATTGGATCCAATCCCAGCGGCCGAGGCATTGTTGTAACTCTGTTTTGTTTTTGGCTAGGAGGAGGTTGCTGAGGGCCAGCAGGCGGGACGCCGGGCTGAGTAATCCCTGGTGGCCGAGGAGAGGGCGCGGTGGTCGGAGCGGGAGGTCTAATCCCCGGAGGAGGAGCCGGACCCGTTGGCGGTGCCATCTGACCTGTCATCGGCGATTGGGTAGGTGGCTGTCCACCAGGAGGCCCCGGAGTCCTCATTGGCTGCTGCATACCGCCATTGGCGTCGGCAGCTTCCCCTGCAAACGGAACAGTCACGTCAGGCATTGCCGCATTCGCAAGATAAAACGCCATCACCCCTCATACCTTGAACTGCGAGAGCCAACTGCTGCGACAGGGGCTGGTTCCTGGCTAGTAACCGATACGCCATGATCTGAACTCGCAACTGCTGCAGTTGGGAAGTGCTAAAACTCTGCTTGGCGCCTTGCGGTGGACCACCTTCCGCTCCTGGACCCGGCGGAGGCTGGAAACCAGGCTAAAATAGAACATTCCCGTAAACCTTTACGCTCATAATGGTGGGTGCGGCGTCTAAAACGTCTAAAACCGTCTTTTAGTACCTGTCCCTGAGGTCTAGGAGGCTCCATATTGGACTGTCGAGCCCGCAGGGCCAACAACTGGGAATATCTCGGGTCTTCTTGCATGCCCTTTTCTTCCATCGAATCTATGGCTCTCTGAAGAGCAGTTAGATTCTCCTGAGGGCCACCACCGGGTCCCTGAAAATGGAAAAAGATGATAACTAAGGCCTAGCCAAATGACAGACATACAGGGCAAATCATGTACTGCTAATCTCATATACTCGTTGGTGTGATACTAAAATGAGCTCACCAAGACTTTTTATCATTTTTTCTTCATGACTATTTTTCGATTAACGCATCGTACAGAGAGACTATGCAGTAGAAAGCATATCAAAAATTCCCATCATTCGATAAACCACTCAATCATTCAATCGATAACAAAAACCTCCGACCCTTCGTCCCCTTGTGTACATGTGCGTATGTAGTCTTGTAATTGAGTATTATCTTGATAACATTGTGAACTAGGCTGTGACTTTATCGGATTATCAGTTGAATCAATAAGACGAAGCAACGGGGAAAGTTTCCACAAGGATTCCGAGAGATAGGAGAACATCAATGTCAGCACTAACGACCGAAGATAAAGAAGTCCAAAGTCCTGCTGAATTCGACCGGATGTAAGACGTGAAAATGGCAAGGAAAAACTTCCGAGTATATGTGGGACGGGATTCATAGGAAATCGATTGAGAGGCGCTGAGGGCTCGCTTTTCAAGTCAAACAGCATTCAGCGGTCGTTCATCCCTATGCACTCGGTAGTAATACCAAAGGGTCGTTGCATGGTGATGACATCGAGAAGGTGTCGATTCAAGGTGTAAGAATGAAAGATAGTATAGAAGGAACATCTGGGGCTTCCGGTGATAAAACATAACATCCTTAAAATGCATAATAGCCCAGCCGTATAGTACATTAAAATTGCAAACTAACGGGTAGTTTAGATTTTTTGATATGTTGTTTGGGTTATTAACGTCGGGAACTTGAACAACTCGAAAAACCGCGAAATTTTCGCACTTGTTTTGATTTTTTATTATATCTCCTAAACTAAGCGTTTTTACGAAACTGTTAGACTTTCCTATTTTAAAGAAGATAAAATTTGCAAGACTTTGAGCACAACTACGACCAACGGTTGTATACAGCCTTTTGAAAATAGTCAAGTTTTCCAAAAAATTTAAATTTTGAGTTTAGGTCAACTTCAGACTCCTTTCTTCGGCGTTTTCATTTGAGCACTAGTAGAACCCTTTAAAAATTCAAATATGAACCGGGAAAATTTGTTTCAATTTAATTTAATCCAAAACAAGAAACGCCCAATCTGACACCGCTCAGCAAGCGGAAAACCACGTTTTTTAAAAACGTTGTCGGCTGTAGCTCGGAAACTATTCGCTCGATTCCAAATTTCTTTTTTTCTCATGAAAGCTGATTTCCTATCGCTCGGATGGAGAGAAGAAAATGTTCTGAAAAAAGTGGTAGTAGGTGGTCAAATTTCTCATCTCCACCCTTTCCGACGGAAACTAATGGCTGTCTCAACAGAAATGCAATGTACCGTCCGGGACGGTCCGTCCCGTATATAAAATCAGCTTTCACCAGAAAAAAAAGATAATTAATATCGGACTAATCGTTCCCGAGTTTTGGGCAATAGTGTGCGAGAAAAGACGTTTTTGACAGAATTTGCCATTTGTGCCTCTCCCTTATCGAAGCTCAAATCAAAATTTCACATAGAATAGTTGCGAAAGGAAATTCAATCAGTTTTCATGAGAAAAAAGAAATTTGGAATCGGGCCAATAGTTTCCGAGCCACTGCCGACAACGTTCTAAAAACCGTGATTTTCCTCTAAGTACCCGTTAGTTTGCGATTTTATCCTTTTTTAGTGTACTATAAGGCGATTGTGATTCAAACTTAGGCATAATGTGTAGCCAGCAGTGATGTGAACTCAATGAATTCACTCATCATATACCTATCATCGATATTTCCGACATCGTCAGGAAATACGTATGATCACTTGGAAGAGTATAAATACTCTTAATAAAACTATAAATACTCTTAATAAGAGTATAAATACTCTTAATAAGAGTATAAATACTCTTAATAAGAGTATAAATACTCTTAATAAGAGTATAAATACTCTTAATAAATTTAATGAAACTATTCAACAATCTTACAGATCAGTAGTATAATTTACTTATACATGGCGCCCACGAAAAGGGTCGATCCCTATTTAGTGGCTTATATCGCACTGAAAATTGACCGAAATCGGGCAATAAACTTATACTTTCAACCAAAATTGTGACACTGGCTTTCAACAATTTTTTCACGTTGAACTCAATTAAATGATTGTTGGCGACAAATTTTTTTTCTGATTTAGCCGCTTTTTTTGATATTTTTGATTATTTTCAGGCATATTCCGAATCTCAAATAAAAAGTGGGGCTTCCCATTAGAAATAAAGAAGCCCGCTTGGGCAACTTCGGGCAACTCAACAGTTTCATCAGGGACTCACAAACTATTTAGGGCACAAAAAAAAGTTACGTCTTTTCTCATCAAAATTCAACAAAATGAATATACGTTCTTCTTCAATTTGGCAAATTTTTCTAAAGTTCCACAATAATAATGTAGGATGTAAAACTATTAAAATATTAGTCATTCCTAATAAAATATTAGTCATTCTCAACAAGTTTTTATTTGCACGTTACACAACTTTTACTGTAGGCATCTTGAAGGTTTTAAATAAGAACTTGTGTAATCCAAAATCCTCAGGGGGGGGGGGGGGGGGGGCCGTAGGGGTCGGTTTTTAGAGCACGTCGACTCCCAAAATCAGTTTTCGTATATTCGCGTATACTTTGGGATACCGATATCGACCACTTTGGGAAAGTCTCTTCTAAATTAATTTTCATTTATTTGTCAACTTTTTATAATTACTTCTTTTTTTCGAAATAAGCCAGATGAAAAGATTGGAATACCCTTTCGTGGAAACAAAATATTTAGCTACCAATTTTTTAAATTTTTTATTACCTATATATATTTTTTACAGCTTTCAATGTCATTTCAGCCGAATCGGAGCGTCCACTACATAACGTAAAAGAGTTGTGGATGTAAATATTATTAAATAATATTGTAAATTTTACAAACAGATTTCTCAAGGAAGGTGTTACACCACAGTGAGATATGGTTTAAATATTTGCTGTGTACGACAGATGCGTTCCAAAACGAATCGGGGACTGAAACCAGTAAACGAAGCCAGTGAAGAAAACTGAGAATTTCGGCGACCTCCTGGCTCAAGTCATTCAAAAACCTCGTTCGTAACTCTTGGGAGCCCCTTCAGATTCTCGCAGCGTAGTCGGATGGGTCCAAGATTCCCTTAAATGGATTCTACGTCCAAAAACACTTCAAAAACGACACCCCACTCGACTCCTATGGTAAATCTTTCAAAACTTGAACGGATACTTAAAACTCCTCCCGTGGCCCCTTTTTAGTCCCGCAGGTTCATAATTTTTAACGCTAAGTTTATAACACATAAGAGATAAGAATCATTATTAAGCAAAGCAGGGATTGAAAGATGGATAACACATCATAATAATTATTGGTGGTCCATAATATGGTTGTATATTATAGTACAACACTGAACAGCTGTAGAGAATGCGACTACCGAAAGGTAGCGATTTTTTTTACCATCCCAGGTACAAACTACCTGCAAGCAGTTGAAAGTCCCCAAAACTCTCTAAATGACAAAAGCGCCCATCCACAGACCCAACAAATAAATCTTCGAGCCGATGGCGAATGTTGGGAGGGGGATGACGTCACCGTAAGTATAAAGCGAACACGACCGGCCGGCAGGAACAGTAAAGATAGCACCGTCAGTTAGTCAAGTTCGTACCGTAAAGTTTGCGAGTCAAAATGGCACATCAAGTGAACATCGACGAAGTGTACCAAAAGCTGATGGACGCTGTCACCAAGGCAGGCGAGGTAAGTCGCGAAATTTAAATTCTTGTGAAAAGTTCGTTCTACATACAGTCGTAGTGGTTTTATACAACTACCCAACTCGATTAACAGCTTGGCCATGCTAAAGTGCCGAGGTCCAATAAAGTAAGGGAATTATGGAGAGAGACGACTCCTCTTCTGATAGTTCACACTGCTTATTATGATCAGTTTATAATTAACAACAATTTAGACCATCACCACAAGATCGTCTGCTACCCTAACTTTTTGCATTACACGCTGCATTGTCATACAATATTAGATGTAATACAACGACAGGCCACTTATGTGTTGCTCAACACCTGCTATAAATTTTATAATAATTATAAAATTGTTGTGGAAGCTAAGAATGAATTTTCTCCAAATGATGCTACCGCAGTTGACTGGTACGATTCGACAACAGTCTCATTTGTGGTTGGACGAGAGACCCGAATTACACACGCCTGCGACTGAAAAACAATTTTGAAACTAACTAAAAATTAACTGATATCAAATCAAATCTACATATCTTTATTGCTGTGGTTATAAATACCCACACAATGTATGTACCTATTGGGTTTTCCAACATACAAAAAGAAAATAATATTTTCTTAAATAGAAACAGGCTTTAGTAAATAGAAACAGGCTTATTATATTATAAATTATAATCATTTATAATAAGCCTGTTTCTATTTAGGACAATGAATGCAGTTGTACAGCGCTTCGAAAGAGAGCAAAGGAGACTTTCAATCGAGAAATCAAATTCAATTTAAAAAAAAATCTCAATTTCCAAAATACTGATTTGTTACTTCGAATTTAATTTATTCCAAATATTATTTGGCTCCGAAACGGTACAAATACGCCTAATAATTATTATTACCTAATCATGTAAAAATCAAGCATAAACATAACCTCTCTCGCTCTCTCTCTTTTTTGAGAAGCGGGACAGAAAGTTATGTAAAGTAAAGGGCCATCAATATCGATAAAATTGATGACAAAATACTCTAACAATGTTATCATTTGTAAGTAAAATGAGGGTTAGGAGAGTTAGATGTTACCCTATTAATTTTGGCAATATTATTTATTAATATTGTATTTCTAATTATTCATGTTTATTTAAAAAAAGTAATAAGGTGAAATTAATCGATAAAAATTTAATAACAGAATGATAATAAAAATAAATTTAAAAAATTATCTAGGTTAAAAAAATTTAAATATTTTTTTTAATTATAATTTTTATTATTAATTTATTTTAAATAATTTTTTAAATTGAAAATAATTATTTTTTCACTTTTAACTTAATTTTCATCGAATGAGGTGGTTAGGGAGAGAAAACGACTACTCAGCATTGGATTAGACCTTCGCACCTTCGGCAAAAACCACACCGTTAATTTTCATCTATTTTCATCAATCATTATTAATTAAGTTACATATTAATGATTTTTATAAATAAAAATCACTTATTAAAGGCTAAATTAATAAATTAATTAATTTAGCCTTTAATTTTTTATTGTTAGGCGGGTTAGACGTTAGTCTATTAATTTCAGAATATTGAGAAAAATAATTTTTCAATTATTGTAGAAAACCTGTGAGTGATAGAAAAAAGATGTAATTTTCGGATCAATCACCTTCAAAATTTTAGATTACACTGCCCCCCAAAAAATAGGGTGTTGTCTGGTGCCGAGGAATTGAGGGCTGATGTTAGGGGTTTTCAGGGTGCTGAATCCAAATTGGAAACTCGCTTTTTCCGATCAGGCCTAGTTTTTGAGATATGGCTCATGATAGGTTATATTATAACCTATTTTCGAGCTACGTGTGAGTGTTAAAGATAGGACTTAAAAAATCTTCTTTAAGATTTTAGCTATCTTTTTCCATTCCAATGAAAAACCGTAACACCAACCCTTATTTCCTCGGCACCGGACAACACCCCTTTTTTTTGTTGGCCTAGGTTGGTTCATATCATAACATTTTCCTAGTTTTTTTTTTTTTTTTTTTTCCTGTGCTATTGTGCAATGCGTGTAAACAGAACAATATTTTCACCAAAATTTCCACACCAAATTTTATTTCAGATCGTCCTCAAAGGGTTCGAAGGTACTAAAATTGTCGAAGAAAAAGGCGCTTCGTACGACTTGGTGACGGAGTTCGACAAAAAAACCGAACTCTACCTGATAGAAACGCTTTCGGCAACCTACCCGGAGTACAAGTTCATCGCGGAAGAGACGAGCTCTCAGAACCGTTTGACCGACGACCCGACGTGGATCATCGACCCTATCGACGGAACGACCAATTTCGTTCACTCTTTCCCCCACAGCGCCATTTCGGTGGCTTTGGCCGTCAACAAGGAGATCGTCATTGGGGTAGTCAGCAACCCGATGCTCCACGAGAACTACACCGCCATCAAAGGCCGGGGAGCTTTTCTCAATGGCAAGCCCATCCACACGTCCACAACCACAGGTAAAAGAAACTAAATTCTTACATTTTTAGCGAATTAAAACTAAATTAACCACAACGTCGCCACCAGGGAAACGTTTTTTCCCACTCCACATTGTTAAGTTGGGGACCATCCAACTCTCCCAGAAGTTCATCCAACTCCGCCAATAGAAGGAATGTGTCCAACTCCGCCAGTGAAAGCAGATTCACACATGTTTGTGCCATGGAATCCCTGGATTCCTGTAATTTTGCATCACTAGATCTCGGGATTTTTAGATCCCTGGATTTCCTGGAGCTCTTTTTCCGGATTTCTTAGATCTTTAAATCTCTGTATTCCAGGATTTTCTGGATCCGTGGATTCCTAGATTTCTGAATTTGTTGGATCTCCGGATCTTTCAAGGTTTTCGTGGATTTCTAGGCTTCTGGAGCTCTAGATCTCTGGATCTGTGGGTTTCTGGAGCTCTAGATCTCTGATTCTGAGGATTTCTGAATTTTCCTATCTCCAGATCTCTGAATCTTTAGATGTTGTGGATCGCTGGATTCCTGTGTTTCTGGATTTTGGGATTTCTGTGCCAAAACCCCAGTGAAGCTAGTCACCTTTTTCGCTCTCCTTTTTCTTGTTCTCTTGCAAACCCCAGACGAGGTGTTGACGTCAAGGGCAAACGGATCACTGGAACTGAGCTGGCAGAGATGGTAGTCACCACATAGACCCGGCAATGCATCGCTGGTGGACTTGGGATGTTTTTACTTGCAATTTGCTGGACTTAGGCGGAGTTGGATCGCCCCCGTTAACCCTCTGATTAAGTTATCTCTCACGTGAATGCACCACAAAAGGCTCACGTGATTTGCTCAACTCAGCTTTCAGAAAATACCATAAACAATAATTCAATCTGATGGGCCCAGTAATTTATACTGTCGGTCAAGATATCTTTCCACTTCAAAATAAGTAGGAAAATGGAGTTGATATTGTTTTTCCTTCTTTTTTTAGAACTCAAAGATGCCGTCGTCGGATTTGAAATTTCTCTGGCAGCGAAACCCGAATTGCTGGACTCGTTCGTCAAACGATACCGATCATGCGTCTCGCAAACCCAAGGGTACGTAAAGCAGATGACAGAGTCAAGTACACAGTGATTTGATGTTGAGAGGTTGACACATTAAATGTGTCAACCTACTCATAACAATTACAACCTCTATAACAAATTTTGTTATATCCTGCAGGATGAGATGCTTGGGATCTGCACAGCTCTCTTTGTGCATGGTGGCGCTGGGTGCCTGGGACGCCTACCACGTGCAGTTCCTGTACCCTTGGGACCTCGCAGCTGGGTCGCTCATCATCACGGAAGCGGGAGGCACCGTCATTGATATCGACGGTGAGATCATAATGACAATCATATCGAATTTAGCGGCAGTTAAAATGGGACATCATTGAAAGTTAATTGTAGCCTGGTAGGGTTTGAGTGGGATGCCTGCAGTGTAACGCAATGACCCCTCTCCATAGACATAGGAGCAGCAAGCTGAGCCCCACATTGTGTCCCCCTGCTAACAGCCAGTCATGCTGTCCCAACCCCATCAGTATATTTGGGGGAGGGGTAGTTAGGTCATTTAAAGGGCCTTCACAGCAGGACGTCAGGAGTAGGGAGAGCATTCCCCTCGAAAAAACGAGCCTTCAAGACACACCTCATAAGTACTCTGTTAGAACATTGAGGCTCATCATGCAAGAAAATTAGATCTAAAGTTGGGAAAAGCATATACTTCTTCGCTTGGAGCTTCACTCTAAACTAAACCAATCTGGAGGTCGTGGGATCTTCCCCTGTCACAGGATATAATAATACGGGAACAATACACCCCCAGACGCATGTTATTGAACCTTTAAATGGAATTTCCTTTCATTCCAGGTGGGAAATTCGACTGTGAAAAGGGACGAATTATCGCTGCTGGAACCGAAGAACTGACCAAGAAACTTATACCAGTTTTCCAAGTGTAAATATGTAAATGGAACTTCCTAGGATTGTGATTTTTTTAGAAACAGATGTATGTGATTTTATATTTAATGTCATAGGATCGTATTTTAAATTATGTGAAATGCATTATGAAGACAATAAAAGTGATATTGTTATTCGCAAAGTTGATGCACCCGAATATTAGTTTAAGGTTTCAACATTTTGGTTTATTATTCTGGGAACAATACACCTATGTAATCGCGAAGTAGGTCAAAAATTCTGATCGGCCTCAAAATGTGACATTGTATATCTAGATTCCAAAAACGAAATTTCCGTCCGCCATCCAATCCGTTTTGGGCAGTTGGAATTTTTTGAAAAATCTGAAATTTTGATTAAATACTCGGTTTAAAATCTAGTTGTGCCCACAAGGTTTTCAGCCCGATCGCCACAACCCGCGGGGCACTGTGGGGCTTAAATGAGGCTACAGGAGGGGTTTTTGAAGGGTTTCGTCTATGGGGTCGAGTGGGATGTCGTTTTTTGAAATATTTTTGGACGTACAATCCATTTTTGGGGGACCCAGAAAGATCCGATTTCAGTGTGGGGATCTATGGGGCTGCAAATGGGATTTTTGAAGGAACCCGGGAGGTCAAATAAGGTGTCGATCGATCCACGTACTTGTTGATGTGGCGGCATTGGTGGGTGCTGCTGAAACGTTTGCGTCCCTTGTTGCATAGCTCCGCCGTTGGGGCCGTTCATGTGCTGCGGGGGCGGTCCTTGCTGAGGAGGGCCCTGGTAAGAGTTGGGGCTGTGCGGATGGTGTGGGGGTGGACCCATGGGCGAAGGAGCGCCCTGGGGCGGCATAGGGGAGGGCGCCTGTTGAGGCGGCCCCATAGGCGAAGGCGCCTGGGGCGGAGGCATGGGGGAAGGCTGCGATTGAGGTCCTGGACTAGCCATGCCTCCACTTTCACTGTCCATCACTAAAAAAAAAATTAAATAATCTCATTAGCCTCAAAATTAATAAAAATAATTATAAAAACCATAATAACCAAAACGAGTCCACCTAGGGGCCAACAAATCAACTAGGTCAGTGGCCTGCGGATGGGGGGGGGGGGGGGGGGCTCGTGCATGAAATAGAAGCTTTCTTTTTTTTTAAATGGTTGAAATGGGTCTGAACAACAAAATACCAAAAACGGTAGCAAAATTATTCTGGGAGAACTTTGACGGCCAAAAAACCTCGATTTTTTCGGGCACTTTCCAGTTGTTCACCAATAACTACAAATTTAAGAGCATACAATTCAGAGTCGAATGACATAATATGATATTATCCTAGTTTTCAGATTAGCTCCCGCAACAGCCGTTGCTCATCTGAAAGCAAGGCCGTTGCTCATCTGAATATCAACGAATGTGAAATTTCATTATCTACAACTTTCATTTCAAGCCTTTTTTTCTTTTTTTCTTTTTTTTTTTTTTGCTAGGACTAACCTAGGACCAAGCTAGGAGACCTGAGGTCTCCGGGAAAATCCTACTATCAGTTCTGAAAGAAAATTTAATCAGCTTTCGCATGGGGGCAATGAAATTTCGATCGGTGAAATAGTCTCGGAGGGAGAGAAGAAAATGTTCTGAAAACCGTGGTCGTAGGTGGTCTGGTTTCCACCCTTTCCGACGAGTACTAAATTAATATTCGATGGATAGACTATCCATCGAACACTGCCATTAAATGGCACTTTTGTTGTCTCAATAGAATGCAAAGAATCGACCCTTACATAAAATTTAATTTTTTTTATTCGGCTTTCACCAAACCGTTCCCGAGTTATGGGCAAAAATGTGCGAAAAAACACTGGTTTTTTTTCAAAATTTTACATTTTTTTCCTGTGCCTCCCCCTCCCTTGTTCAAGTTCAAATCTAACTTTCACTAATTTAATCTGCTTTCACGAAAAAGAAAGAAATTTGGAATCGGACCAATAGTTTCCGAGCTACAACCGAAAACATTCTAAAAAGACGTGGTTTTCCGCAAACCGAGCGGTGTCAGATTGGGCGTTTGTTATGTATTTTCGTTTAAATTCGTTTTCTCGTTGGTAGAAGTACTTCTGGAATTTCAGGTGCTCCCTGAACTCGTAAGCATACATTTTGAGTCAATTCATTTGCCTTAGCCGTTCATAGATTATAGGGGGTTGAAATATGAGCGAATCTTATTTTTCAGCCAAGTTGGAAAAAATTGCCTACTTTTGACGCTTGGTTGTGGCTAAACGGCTGAACCGATTTTAATGTCTAAGGACGTTCATTCGACGCACAAGTAAAACGATTTCTCTGCGATTCTTAGTTTTCAAATTAAAGGTGACGAACTGGAAAATGCTTTTTAAAAAAATTGAGGTTTTTTTAGCCGCCAGTCTCCCAGCCAAAACCTTTTGGCTGGGGCCTTTTCGCTACCATTTTTGATAATATTATTTTTTGTTCAGATCCATTACAACCATTAAAAAAAAGCTTCTACGTCATTTCTTGCACTAGTTTTCTTACAACCCTCTGGCTACAGGCCTAAACAGGCCGAAGTCTTCAAATCGAAAGCCCTTGACAATACAAGAATATGATAACAAGAAGGTACGATAGCTATCAACACAACAATGTCATGTACAATAGGTTTCTTCCAGCTTCGACGGACTATAACAGAAATCGACGGAGACATGCACAGTTGAGAAAACTGCTGTTCCAGGTCGCTGGGTCGGCGAAAAGTCGCCGTCGCCGGCTGTTCAAGGTCAATTTGTAGGTCGACAGCAGTTCAACTGCTGTCCGCCGAAAACGGACAGCTCGAATGAGTTCGGTTGGGTTCTGTCGACTAGGATAACCCTACTCAGTTGAAAGTTTCAACTTGAAACCTCTCTCATAACCTTCTCACTTTATTTTGGTGCTCGGCGCGTCAAGTTGTACTCACGTCCTCCCGAAGTCCTCGTAAATACCCTCAAACACATTAAATGACTCATTCCCGCCCTTATGATACTCCTCTCTTGAAAAAGGTTGATTATTCTGAATAAAATAAACCAAAAATTATCACTTGGATTTTTCCATTTGAAATTTACTATCACGAGAATCACCATGAAGTAATTAAATTTTGTAGCATTACTATCACGAGAATCACCATGAAGTAATTAAATTTTGTAGCATTACTTCACGGTGATTCACGGGACTTGGTTTGTTGACAGATCGCGTTCCAGGTCATCAAATGGGCTGTTGGACAGAACTCAACAGCGATTCAGAAGGCATTGGGACTGCTGTCGACAGCTGTCAACTTTTGTTAACAGACGCAGTTAGACCTGGAACAAACCTAATGTCATGTATGTCATGACAACATCACACTAGGCACATTAGGTAGGTACCTACCCGAATTTCAATGAAAATTTCATGAAAAATTTAATATAAGTAAGATTAAGTAATTTAGACGATCAAATTTAATACCTAATAATTATGCAGTATAATTCCAATTCAAATAATTCAGAATAGTATTATTCTTAATTATTTAGTATAGTCAAGTGGTTTGTACCGATTTGTCGATCATGTTATTGAAAACGCGGGTCAACAAACCTAGTCGACAAATCAGTAAAAACGGCTCGAGGCGAAAGAACATTTTGACATTTAAATTGCATAAACAATTTGATCTAGCATGATAAGTTTTTTACGAATTATAGAATACGTTGTCGAATAGAATTATTACGAATTAGAATGACACGCAGCAAAATGGGGGAAGTTCTGGGGAGGAGCTTCAGGCCGGACGCTGAAATATATGAAACGCCAGCCTCCACCCGTACTCATTCAGAAAATGACAATATTTCCAGCAATTTTATGCTGTACACAAATACATTCTGATACCACGGATTGCTTCAATACGACAGAAAATAGGAAGTAAGGCAGGGCAGCTGTACAGTCAAGTTTGGCTTGGCGTTTGGGCCATTCACCGACCTCGAATTTCCCGTTTTATACGACCGCGGAGAAATTTAAAAAGACATCGAACGTTTGCTTACCACTTTCGAGAGGTTCCGCACGGCTTGAGGAGGGCTTCCGTACGGAAAATTCGTTGGAAAATCACTTCACGAACCGAAGAAAAGTATAATCAATAAATCGAGAACACAGGAGAACTACAGAAGGGGCAAGATGGCGCTCGTGACGTCACTGCAAAAGTGTTTTCTCTTTTTGTAGGTTGGAGAGGAGGGTGTCAGATGGAGGAGCGTCAAGGATGTTTGAACTTGGGCTCTACATACTACCTACCTACCTACCTACCTACCACTGAGTAAAAGAGATAGATTCCAAAAACGAAATGTCCGTCCGCCGTCCGAGCCGTTGCGGGCAGTAGGAATTTTTTGAAAAATCTGAAATGTTGACAAAATACCCGGTTTACCATCTAGTTGTGTCCACAAGGTTTTCAACCCGATCGCCTAAATCCGTAGGGCTCATGGGGCTAAAAAGGGGCTACGGAAGGTTTTTTTTTTAAGGGTTTCGGCTATGGGGCTGAGTTAGGTGCCGTTCACGAAGTATTTTTGGACGTAAAATCCATTTTTGGGGGTCCCAGAACGATTCGATTTACTCGTGGGGATCTATAATAGATCCCAATTGTAGCCCAATAATTGGGCTACAATTGGCATTTTTGAAGGATCCCAGGAGGTTAAAATTGGACCTCCTGGGATCCTTTGATATTTCCCGAGTAATTTTGGACGCATAATCCATTTTTCGAGAACCCACATCAGATGTGGGATTTTTTTATTTTGTAAACTGTGCACATAATATGTGTTCACATATTATGTGTTCAGGATGAATCCCATCCCACGGACATGACTGTACGTTTTGGTTTATTATTTTCAGAATAATTTGCCTATGTTTTCGCAACGGGTGTCAAACATTTTGAACGGATTCAAAATTCGTCGTTTTACTTTTCATGACGTATCAATACCTACCTTTTTTAGATCGATCTTTTTAAGATTGATCGGGCGGGAACAAAAAAAAAAAAAAAAACCAAGATCCTCTTGAGAGGGGTGGAGGGTATACTGCTCGATTAGTGGAAATGTTCGAATTTCAGATGTTGATGTGGTAGTTTGCCAAAGGTTCTGAGTAGGTACCTATCGTGTGAAGGTTAGGGAGATAAATGACTTCTCTGTTTATTCGAATAAAAAAGTACTGTGTTCAACTGCTTCAGGCCTTTCTGGAAACCAAGCGATAGATTATTTCTAAATAAACAATTTCGACTGTCAGGAGAGAAGTCATCTTTCTCCTCAATCCCCGTATTGGACCAGATGTGTTGTAAAATGGTTGAATACGGATATTTATATTATAATGGATTTGTTAAACCGTTATGGTCCTTCAAATTAACCTTCGCATCATAATTCAAGTTCCCATCATAACACACGGTTTCCATGGCTGGATTAAGCCCTGAGTGAAGTTTTGCTTACTTCGAAAATCTTAGAGCTTGGTTGACTGAGCTCTGGGATAATTACGAGAAGAAAATACTTACGCCGAATAAATCGTCTGTATTCTTCAATATAATTTAATAAATGACAAAAACATTCTTCCGAATTTTCCATATTCTTATGTACAAGACATGAGAACGTAATTACACCGATGGGAAGTTCTATGTACACATCAATACAGTCACGATCTGTCGTACGGGTGTCTACCTCATTTTCTTCTGTTTGATGAGGTAATTTCTCAGAGCAATCTGGAAAAGGAGACAATTGATCAAATTTTGATTGAGTTCACCCAATAAAATTTCAGGGCACACAGCACATATTTTAACCTGCTCGCCATACCTGCTTGTCTTTGAAAGACCTCTTGACCTTGGAGCGAGCCTTGTGCCTGACCATCATGAAGTTCTTGGTCTTCTTCTTCTCCCGATTTGTCGTGCTCGCAAATGGATTTTGTCTGCCGTCTTTGTATCCGAACTTTTCTCGACCTTCTTGCCCTTTCTAAAATTGTGATTAATAAAAAATTGACATAAGAGAAGCACAATTAACCTTAACAGGCCCAGTAGTGGGGATAAGTTTACAAACTAACCCTGATTGAAGCTATACGATCTTCCTTGGTGTTTTTTCTCTTCTTGTAAATGTTTTCTATGTCGCCCAATTTTATCAATTCCCCTCTGAAACAAATAGGGAAACTCAAAATCGTCAAGTCTTAAAAAAAAAACTTCTAACATCGTCATTGTTGTGGAATTTACCTTTCAGGCTCATCTTCAGCCTTTCGTTTAGCACCTCGTTTGGTATTCAGAGATGATATCTGTTTAGACAGTTGTGCAGCTTCGATCCGCCTGAAATCTTCATCAGTCAAAAATTTGCCAACACTCACTTCGGCAGCTTGCTTCTTTTTGGCCAGCAAAATCGCTCTTTTCTTCTCCTTGTTTTTTACCTGAAATAACACCATTAATGCAATTGTATAACGGGGAGTAATCGTTGTTGAAATTGGCCTTTACATACCTTCGGGCTACAACCCGGTTTCGAGGAGGTTTCCGATTTTCCATCTTCATTGCCCTGTCCCTCACCGTCACCATCATCTTCTTCTTCTTCCTCTGCTTCCTCTTCGTCGTCGTCGTCGTCTTCACTCTCTTCTACACCGACATCGTCGTCGGATTGTGGCACATCGACCCACTCGTCATCATCTGAACCGCTAGCGTCCTCATCAATTTCAAACTCTTTGTTATCCTATATAAAAGTCCAAACCAAGTTATGTTGTGGTTGTCTAAATTTTCACCGAATTTCTCTCCTTAAAGGTACCCATTTTAATGTTTAAAGAAGAAAAAACTCACCTCTTCTTCATCTAATAAAACCTCAGCTCCGGGAACGTAGTCAACATTGTCAAATTCTCCAAATTTCTTCACTTTCAACTGTATATTAGCTTCTGTTGGTTTCCCCTAAACAAAACAAAAAAAAATACCAAACTACAGTGCAGCTCAAGCACTCACCAGAATCGAGCGGATCACGAATATTACTTACTCTGTCTTTCTTATGCAACATTTCCGGCATTGATGACCGGTAGAGCTGAATTAGGGCTCGGGCAGCCATGCAAACGCTTTTTTCTTTGTAGTTCTTGTACTGAACCAAATCTCTCAGAAGGTCCTCGTTTATGGCAAAAGGGCATCTAGCACAGAGCTCCCGAATAGCATTTAACCTGAAATAAGCGAATGCGAGGATTACAAAGTGAAAGTTGTGTTGTGATAATAACAAAATGGTGAATGTTTTGTTATTACCCAATGGCCATGCAGTCGGATGAGTTCCTCTCTGTAACGAAGTTGTTCACCAATGTGCGAACAATAGGTTCCAATGCCTGAGAGAATTGAAAATAAATTTATTAATTTACTTGATTGATTCAAAATAAAACATAGATTGTTCTGAGAATAATAAACCAATTACTCACATCTGGGGGGACCAAGTCATGCGAAGCTTGAGCGATGAACAACAACAGCTTTGTCACTTCTGAGAGCAATAATAAGAAATATACAGGACGTAAATTAGTATCAGATACTAATTCTATTGCTTCCAACAATATAGGCCAGTCATTAGTCACTCGTGTGAAAGGTGGTGTAGTAAGTTTTATTTTTGGTAACTCTAGGTATTTGTACCAGGAAGTAAATATAAAAAACTAGGGGCCTGTTGAGGCTTGGAAAGCCCTAATCTTTTAGGTATGTTTGGACATCGTTTATGAGGTTATCGTATGAGGCTAAAGCCCCAACGAAGTGAGCATTAATGGTGTGGCAAAATTGAACGTAATTAGTAGATCAAGGGGACTTCCCGATGCACGAAATATCAAATTACTGTCCATCACCTATCAATAATGCAACCCATGGTTCACTTGGAACACACGTAGCAACCTGTCTACTCATAACTTTTCGAGGTAACAACCTTGAATCGAAGGCTTGCAAAATAAACTCATACTCACCTACCGAAGATCTTTGAATAACTTCAGAATGGGTTTTGGCACTCGTTGAAATCAGCGTAAAAAGCTCATTTCAACAGTTGAAAGTAGCTCCGTATTGTAAGTAGTAGTAGTAGTATTGTAAATCATTACAATACTACTATGATGGTCTAATCAACCGAAATGCGTCTACAAGTTATATTTTTATTTTTATCGTGGAAATAGACAACTTCGTATCTTTTTTTAAAAGTTGTTCCGTTCAAAACAGACGCTATAAGTTATACCGCGTTTTCGCGTTACAAACATTTCCCTAATAATCCCTAGTGACGACGATTTTTGAACCGGCTCTCGCGATGAAGGAGGAGGTTTAGAAGAAAGGCGACAATTTTGCAATAATCGCCGGGAATTCCCGATTTCAATGGGAATCAATGGAAGGGAATTTATTAGGACAGATAATTTTACCCTCTCTTATTATACCTACGCGCCTGCAAATGGGCTCATGCAATTCGAAGTGGTTTTATACTTCACGACGAGAAACGGGTCAACAAGCGTTGTTACTAAAAAACAAACGCTGCAAATTTTACACAAGGGTTTATTATTCTTTTATATTTTATATACGTTACTTGTGCAGAAATTTAATTCTGTCAATGAAAAAATAAAAATTTTTTTTTTGGATTTTTATCTCAAAAAAAAATTTTTTTTTTGGATTTCTTGTTCAAAAATGCTGTATTTTTTACTCGAAAAATATTTAACATCCTGGGATCCTTCAAAAATCCCATTTTCGGGATCGGGGAAAAATCGGATCGTTCCGGGACCCAAAAAAATGGATTCTACGTCCAAAAATACTTCGAAAACGACACCTAACTCGATCCCATAGCTAAAAGCCTTCAAAAAAACCCTCCCGTAGCCCCATAGCGCCCCACGGGTTTGGACGATCGGACTGAAAACCTTGCGGGCACAACTAGATGGTAAACGAAGTATTTTGTCAAAATTTCAGATTTTTAAAAAAATTCCTACTGCCCAAAACGGCCTGGACGGCGGACGGCGTACGGCGTACGATGGACGGCGGACGGACATTTCGGATTTAGAATGTAGACCTCTTGAAACGGATAATGTCAAATTTTGAGCCCGATCGGAGTCGTCGACCCCCGTCGCGAAAACATAGGTGTATTATTCCAAGAATAATAAACCAAAATGACGAGTTGACGGGTTGCTACAGATGTTCTGCGTGAAGGATGGATGCATTCATACGCGATGGACGGGAAATCGATGTTTCGTGCGAAGCACGGTGTCGCAGCTAGTTATTTATAAAGATTGTAACACGAAAAATTTCTGAACAACTTTTGGCAGCCTAAAACCTCGAAATTTTGGAACATAGTTTTTTTTCTCGGAAATATCCATACGGTCTAGACAGACTTAAAGAGCATTAAATTCTCCATCTAATGAGCATCATAAATTTAATTAATCGGTTAAGTGGTATGTCACACCGGTAGGTCAAAAACCATGGTCGAAAAATGCCGTTTCGCCAAAAAGAGGGATACAGCATTTTTTAAATGTTTGTATGATGAAAATGGGTCCCCCAATTTAAAAAAAAGTTTTGGAGAATCTAATTCTGCGTTCACTTCTCGAAAATAGTTTTCTTCCAAAATTTCGGCTATTGGTACTATTTCAATCCCCAAGCGTCGCCATTGAACAATAAGAATCAGGAGTTGAAGGAAAGAGTCTTCCTTTTGCACAAGCCGATGCCTCTGCTGACTGGTCTAACAACAAAACATCAATAAGGTCGTACCCTTCTGGTGTGGCTGGAGGAAACGTTGAACGAACGGGTAAAAATTCAACAGGATCAACTGATGGAGTCCTATCAGGCGAGAAATCACGTCAAGAGTCATCAACTTAATTTCGAACCTCTCATGAATCGCCTCAACATGTTTGAATAATTTTTCGGCAAACCCTGTAACGGAAACAAAACAATTTAGAATGAGCCGAACTAACACCAACAAAATATATATTCCTGGTTACGAGGATCACCTTGAGGGTCGTGAACTAGATGGAGAGCAGAAAAATTGTACGAGGGAGCTTTGTTCTTCTTCTTTTTTTGAGCTTTCTGTAAATCAAAAAGGAGATCATAGAAATTACACAAACAAAAGCGTTACGGGGTGATTTTACAATCAGCAGGTACTTACAGCAACTTCATTTTTCACTTTTTGTAGGTTTTTTGCCCTTTTCCGAGTTTTCTTGTTGAACCTATTCGCCATAGTGACTTCCTTTACTGATGGCATGTCCTTAAATAATAAATATTAATGAGAAATAAATTGACAATGTGAAATCATGGCATAAAAAGAGCCCGCAAAGTTGCAAAACGATGAATGAATCTTACATCATCAGAATCGCTGTCGTCTGAATCTTTATCGGGCTCGTCAGAACTGAGAAAAAACTTCAACGCAGCAACCATAACCTGAAATAGGTTTCAAGTAAGAATTGTGTGTCAGTGATAATTAACTTTGAAGCCTTATGGGACCTTAGGACCTAAGATCCAAAATTAAGTTAGGTACTGCGGGGTAAGTGCGACCTATTTTTTGATAAATTTGACTTTGAGCCTCAATCAAAGTTTTTATCCAATCGCTTTCAAATTTGAATGAGATGATCTTCAATAATATTGAGTCGAGTGAAACTATCAACTCGAGTGTCCGTATCACGAAAATTACTAAAGTGCATTATGGTCGCACCAAGGGGGGGAGTGCGACAAGGGGCAGGGTAAATGCGACATTGGACATAACTAGTAGGTCGCACAAGGTTTTCAGGGTTGCAAACGTAGCTATGAACTCCTCTAGGGGACCCTAACAACATCACTCTCACGGGGACCCCCCTAAGCGCGAAAGATAATGCGCAAAATGTAATGAAACATAAGCGCTTCAAGTTATCAATAAAGAATACTACTGGCTTGAATTTGCAGGGTTCCCGAGTATTGGGATCGATTGTCGGCCCTTAAACTGAGGAGCACACCCAAATCGGCCACTATAACACGCAATCAAAGTTGAAAAAAGGATGACCAATAATTGGAGCCTCCTCCACCAAGCTAACCTTCCATTAATTAATGTCAACTCATTAGAATGGTAGTTTACAGTTCTATGAAAGTTTCAAGCATTTCAAGCAACCTTCTTAATAGGGGGGCAGGAATCAAAGACGGTTGCACTTTGCCCCATGGTCGCGCTTACCCCGCTGTACCTTTTAATTATCAAATTAATTAATTTTAAATAATTTAAAACTTAATTACTTCTTAGGTAACTAATTTTAACAATTTTGGCACTTAGGGCCTTTTGCCATTGAAATTAATCTAAATTTTAAAATGAATATTAGCACTTAGGACCGACCATTGGTTCCAAAAGGCTTCAACTAACTAATAATCATCATTCAAATTAATAGAACACACCTACCTTCGTTATTTTAGAAAAACAGGCAGTCGCAATGACATTGACAGTTTTAGCGTCGTGCCAGACGTTCTTTTTGTACAGATCAATCATAATGTTCTAAAAATAAAAATGAAAATTTTATTAGTTTGCAAATAATATTTCCATATTATGGAGAACGCTTTTTGACATTCCAAGCGGGGGAAATGATTTTGAGATATTCTTCGAATAGAACCTTACCAAAGACATTTTGACTGCTCTGGAGTTGCTATCGTTCAGAATGTTGTACATGAAGTTTTGAAGCGTCTGTAAAATGACGAATCACGATAAAAATGAGTCGATACAGAATGTTGGAGAGCGGCTGAAATCGATAGTCTAGACGGGAAATGTACAGCGTAGAACAGAAGCAATAATTGCAATAATTATTATTGTAATCTTTTCCATCCCAATGGAGTTCTACTAACTGCAAAGTGCAACAGTCCAAAAATTGAAGAATGTTGACTTTTGAACGTCAAACTTACTGTGTTGAGCTTCATGTTTTTGCTCTTGGCGTTAATGTTTTTTATGTCGTTGATTATGTGGGTTTCAAGGAAGGTCCGCAGATTTTTGTCGTTTGACCGAAGGAGTTGAAAGAATAGTGACAGAAGATCGGTAGGTGTGAGGAGGTTCTTATTTCGGAGAAGGATGAGCGCTCGGCAGAATGACTGAAATTAAAAGATGACAATGTCATGATTGAGCGTTAGTTGAGGCCCTCAACGGTCAATTAGTAGTAAATGTCATACCATCCTCATTTCAGGATCAAGCACAGTGTTGTGCGACTTGAGCAAATCCATAAGCTCTTGTGCGAAATCAGCGAGGCCCTCCGGGTAGCAATGAGCGACTTGGGCCATGAACATGACCAAAACTTCGAGATTTCGGTTGTGATCACCGGGATGCAGCTCGAACAGGGACAGCAGGGATTTGTAGTGCTTGTGTTGCTGGAGAAACTGCAGGAAAGGACGAAATATAGCAAGCCTATGAAGTAAGTTAACATAGGTAACTTGAACCTTCTCTTGAAGATAACAAGTTCCAGTTATAGAAGAACTTACTTCATCTTTATAAGAGACAGGGTCCCGCTTTATCAGATTCTGAAGCTGCGGGAGATTTTCAGGAAGTTGATTGTTCTGCCGTTTCACCATGTTGGCATTAATGTGAAAATCAAATCAAAGCCAACCATTAGACTCTGAATGACAAAAAAAGATCGTCAGAGGATCCATTATGATGGATACAAAAAAAGTTCGACTGTGATTTCCCAAGAACGCATTGTAACAAATTTAATAACCTATAGGTATAGGTCTTACCAGAAACCACAAAAAATAACCCAACCCCCAGAAACGTCGCATTCACGTGCTAAACAAATAAGACTGGTTTTTAAATTGACGTTAATGTGACAGGCAGAGGTTAATTAAACTGCTGTTAACTATTTTGTCTCGAACACACCCATGTTAAACAAAAACATTTGTCCGGCAAGGTGAACATTTTTTAGTTTTTATTAATATTTTTATTCTTAAAACCATTATATAATATTACACAAAAATATTTAATATTATTTGTGACAGGTATCTATTGTTCTCTCCTTGTTCTTCTGTTTTTCATTTTTCCTTTTTTTAAACTCATGCATCAACACTGTCCAGCAACCCACCCAGAGCTGCCAGACCGCGCGATTTCCCGCCAGACTAGCGGATTTTCAGGCGGATGGGCTTAAACTACCTCGCAGTTCCTACAAGCCAGGATCCTTGGTTCCACATAGACTCTAGCGCAAATTTTACAGGAGGAAACCCGTTTTCAGTATCACAATAAGATTTTTTGAATTTCTAACTATTTACTGCTATTCAGCAAGGTTTCAAAAGGAATCATGGCAAGTTTCAAATTTTTAAATTTCTTCAGTAGGTAAGTAATTACTTATTGCCAAATTAAATGTGAAAAAGTCCGGTTTTGAAGCCAAAAGTACATGTGTCCGTCTTTGAACCTCACCTGACCTTTCATTGCCATTCGAAATTATTGCAGTCGCGCTAAAAGCTAACAAAATCGCTTGAAACAGTCTATCAAACTTTATTCAAACAATATTATAAAATATCAGTCTTTCCTATTTTCATTTTTTTGAATAAAAGTTTCATTAAAAATCTTCCAAGTGCATGGATAATATCAATATTATCACCAAAATTTCGTGAAAAAGCAGTACCATTGTTTCAAAATACCTACCTATTTTGTGGACCATCGATGTTTGGCTATCGATGTCTCGAAGTACTAAATACACAGTGTGTAAGTGTCACATTTTTTGGACGTGGAATCCCTTTTTTGGGGTCCCAGAAGTTCTGGGCCAGAACCATACGATTTTACCGTGATCTATGGGGCTAGAATTGAGACTTGAAGGATCCCAGGAGGTCAATTGATGTGTCGTTTTCTGGGTAATTTTGGACGTGTAATCCATTTTTGGGGGTGGTATATGTAACCAAACATTTTAATTAAAAAATTGTAATTACTTGAACTAAATTTTTTTTAATTAAAAAATTAATTTTTGCAAGAATAACTTAATTAACAACCTATTTGCAAAAGAATGCTGTTGATTTTTCGAAACGAAAACAATTCGGACGAAAAACAATTAAATTGTAAATTTTACTACATAATGTGAAGTAAAATATTATTATCAAATATTTTTAAATTAAAAAAAATTAATTATTTATAATTATTATAATAATGAAAACATTGATTCATTTTTTAGAGAAACAGATGGAAAGAAAAACAATCGATGGTTCTGACTCAGGCGATGTTTTTTGGGACATCGAAGTATGATTGTTGATGTTTAAAACCTTCAAATCAAATCGCTTTATTTCCATAACAGGAACTGTTCCTTAATAGGAATAAAAATTTCACAATACATCAATACATCAATACATCATATCTAAACTTTTTTCTTTGCCATAGGTACCTACAGTCTGTACCTATCACCTTCGAACAGCTCGGTTCGTGAGAGTCTTAAAAACACATTTCAAACGTTTGACATTGTATTAAATATTCCGGCATTTCATAGTGAATGAAATTTTTCAAATTTTTAACCCCAGATGGTTAAAATCCTAACCGGGCGGATTTGGTCATTTTCGTTTGAGTGGAACGGCGGGTTGAGATCTCACACGTGGCAGCCCTGATTTGCTTTCGGTCGATCGCCGATGTCTTTATGCATATTGACTTATTTCTAAAACCCGTTAATTTGCAAATTTTGAATTCGTAATCGTCTGTACGATTTCAGCTTTTGGTGGATTTTAACTCACTACACGTGTTTGGTGGGTCGTCAACGGGATATTTGTAACGACGGGAAATATCCATGTTGTTGGACGCATCAACCGAACGAGGTTAGTTTTCTTGTAGTTAGCCATTACTGCTCATTTAGTGGAGTCCGATGTTTTCGTCTGGTATATTTTGAGCGTAAGTTATACATTTATGTGCGGTTACGATTTTGGTATGCATATCCCCTTGATGCTATTACACTCTCGAGTTGATGTATTCGGCAGCAGCCGTGTCAAAAACCTGTTGTGCTCAGTTTTGGGGGGACGGCTTGGAGCGGGTCGATCCACGATGGTGTCAGGGGATTCTACCAGTGATGGGCATTAAATTTTGGGTGTTCCTGTTCGTTTATGAAAACTCTAAGATACAGGGCAATGGGAACCCCATTAAGAAAGTTTCAAGATCAATTATGTTGACATTAATTAATTAAATAGCATCAGAGGGCAATTGTTGTCCCAGCTTGACACCGGACATGTCGGTAGAGACACCTGCATTTCTTTACTCTTGTAGTTACATACTTACCGACCTGATAACATTCTAATGATTGCCAACTGGTGAATGTTGGCGTCACTCAAAATTAGAAAGGATAAAGAAGAGCCCAATTTCTTTAAGTATACTGTCATATTATATGACTGTGAATAATAAACTTTATTGTACATATTCCATTATATTCCAAGTTGTTGGGGTATTTACATTTAAGTTTGTTGGGTTTTGGGAGTGTGCAGATGTTTGACATGGTAAATGGAAGTGTAAATAGCGGCTGTCTTCAAATTTCCCGTAATGCTGCACCAAGTGTTACGTTTACCTTCAATCCATCCCTAAACGGTTCACCATTCTGTATCACAAACCTATCGTTCCCATTTTTCCTTCAAGTCCCCCCTCCTGGACTGTAAGCTGTATTGGGTTTAAACTGATGACAATAATGATAGCTTTTACCATCGATTGCTTTGCTACGCAGCCGCCTGCAATATGAGTGTGATTTCAGCTGGTAGAATGGCGAGCGACACTGTTTGAATTATGGAACGAGTCATTCCCGTCGTTATAAACGGTGAACCAACGCTAATTGGAGAGTCCGAACTCAGGGACTTCTGCGCCCTTGAAAACATCCCTTACGATTCACCCCCGCCATCCGTTAGCGAACCAAATACAGTAGAAAGGTCCCCCTCGCCTTCCAAAGAGGCTCCAGAGTCTGTTCAAATTGTGGAACCACCGATGTAAGTTAGCCCCCCGCACAATATGCACTGTGCAGCATGTCATGCTTCTGCCCTCCTTCGCTGGTAGATTGGTTTCACTTTACGAAATTAGGGGCGTTCTTGCGTCTCGGGTTTGTCAGTTCCTTACGTTATTTGATGTGCTGAATCCGAATTTTGGTTTAGTATTCTTGGTAATCGCGACGGAGGTCGAAAATTCTGATCGCCCTCAAAATTTGACATTTCAAGATGTCTCGATTCCAAAAAACGAAATGTCCGTCCGCCGTCCGAGCCGTTTTGGGTGGCAGGATTTTTTTTTAATCTGAAATTTTGACAAAATAATCAGTTTACCATCTAGTTTTGCCGCAAGGTTTTCAGCCCGATCGCCCCAACCTGTAAAGCGCTATGGGGCTAATTTGGGCTACGGGAGGGGGTTTTAAAGGTTTTCAGCTATCATAGCCGAATTATTAGCCATAATGGTGTCAAGTTTTGTGTCCTTTTCGAAGGATTTTTGGACGTAGAACCCATTTTTGGGGGTCCCAGATCGGTCTGATTTTACCGTTGGGATCTATGGGGCTTTCATTGGGCTACAAATGGGATTTTTGAAGGATCCGAGGAGTAGTGCTGTAAAACTAGCTAAAAAATGCTGCAAATTTTACACTAGGGTTTATTATTCATTGATATAGGTTACTTTTGCAGAAATTTAATTCTGTCAATGAAAAAATATTTAAAAAATTATTTTTTGGATTTTTATATTTCAAAAAATTATTTTTTGGATTTTTATATTACAAAAAATTATTTTTTGGATTTTTTTGTTTCAAAATTTTTTTTTAAATTCTTTATTTTTTACTCGAAAAATATTTAACCTCCTGGGAGTTTTTTGCCTATATCTTGAAAACTATTGGGTTTAGCGCAAAGGTCACCCCGTGCAAAAATAATCTACATTAAATTGTGAACTAAACAGTTCTCCACACCTTGTTTCGTAAAATTAACGGTTACGGAGATATGGAGGGGGCTTAGTGATAAATACGCTCCGAGATAGCTTTTCGATCTGACATCGCTCGGAAAATCACGTTTGATTCCCAACGCATAAAGGGAACAATGAGCCGCTACATGGTTGTACCCGGTGATGAGAAAACAAAGCTAGGTCACGGAAAAGCGAGCTTTAAAGAAAACTCGTATTCGGATTCGGCATTTCAATTAACTGACAAGCTCCAGCCGGATGCAGGACCCCCCCTAAATTTTGTAAATGTAGCCTGCCTTGTAAATGTTGAACGATGCTTTAGATAGCTCATTCTCCACATTGGTTCATTAGATTTGCATCCTAGGTGTGCTAACAACAGAATGTAAGGAATTGAATGGACCCATAAATTTTCAAATCACTTGAATTATTTCACTTGTATGCTTAAGGATTGTATTTACGGTCGTCTTCATTTCGCATGTAGTTTGGAATCAACATCTTTTAACCCTGATATGGTCGCTCTATGAGAATTTGACGTACAGCATATTTCATGGTTTTTTTTGTTTTGTTTTTTTCGTTCATTTTGACTCGTCTTTGTTTTTCTGGCTCCACGCATGCTATTGATTGTTGCCACCCTTCTGCTTTTTATACTTCGTGTATGCGATTTCGTCTCATTTGGCGGTTCCTTGTAATCGAATTAACATAATATTGTTATGGTCATTGTGTATGAATTTTCGCATTGCGACCGGAAAAACGGCCGGTAACCTGGTCGGGTTTTGTGTATCGTGTATAAACAGTGGTCTCATTTTCAGAGTTGAGAAACCCGAAACAGTAGCGTTGATCCAATCTGGTAATATCGTCGCTGTACCTCTCGGGGCCGAAGACTTCGTTTCTGGTACGTAATTATTGCCGTTTTTAACGTATTTGGATGTATTCCGTACGTTCCGTCTAGTTTTTTGAGGTGTAAAAATTGTATAGCGTCCCTCGATCGAAACATCAGGTTCTAAAGTATTAACACCGGTACTCAAGATAAATTTTTGAAAAGTAAGAAAAAATCGTGAACAACAAGTACGAAGCAAAAGCTCAAGAAGCATTGTTCCTTCAATGGGATGTATTTAATATGGCTCATCAAGATTGAATGATTGTTTGCATTTTTTTTTTTTTTTTTTTGCGACCTTCGATTGTTTACTGGCAGATTATGAAAGAACAAATTAGCGTCACTTCAGACTTCCACCATTTACTTGTATTGTTCAAAGTTGTTCAGCAGAAATACGTGATATTATCATGTTCATTCTCCGCCCCTGCGAGGGTAAAACATAAATGAGAAGAAAACGCTGCATATTTTGCACAAGGGTTTCATACTCGTAGCTATAAATTGTCCAAAAATAATTGAAAATAGAAGAAATTGGGGAGGTTGCATTGTAAACCCTTAACATACCCTGGGAAATTTAATTAGCTAACACCAGAAAAAAGAGAATCAAGATCGAACCAACTGTTCCCGACTTATGGGCGAAAATGTACGTTTTTGTCAAACTTTGCCATTTTTTGCCATGCCTGCCCCTCTTTTATCGAACCTCAAATCATGAACCATATTCGAGGCTATGAAGTATTTCAGCTCCCAAATACCTTAAGTTACACCCTTTGCCGTCATTCCCCAGTATTTGCTTGAACGTTTGTTTCACTTTCACAGCTGGCGTTGGAAATACGTTTCTTGTGACAACTAATGGTGAAAATTTTCAAATCGTTACTGCGAGTGACGTAAATTTTTCTTCTGCAAGTCCTCAAGTCGCCGAGGTAGTAAGCCAGTTTATGACTTTCTCAATGTTATCAACCGTTGAATTTGGGTTTCATTCGCATTTTGTTATTTTCATCTTGCAGAAACCAACAATGCTTCATTTACGGGCTCAGCCGGGTTTACCCGTTGAAAAAGTCGTTGGAGATAAGTAAGCACGGTTACTTGTACCATGTCCGTTTTATTGTTGTTGTGTGCTCATCTTTATGTGTGGAATCAAATTTTGTTCAAAGGATTTCAGTGAGAATGGAAGTTCCAACCAATGGAATGTGTCAAGGGGAGTTTGACGTGGGCACTCAACGGTGGACCAATGTACGGGATGTGCAGATCAACATTAATCCCGAGTAAGATGCTGACCCAGTATTGCCCACTGTTTTAAGCCGGTTGGTACTGACTGATTGTTACGGCACGGTATGTTTTATTGTGTTCTAGAAGCGAAACGCAGGAAATAAATGACGTACTCGTCCGGTTCAACGGGGTCGAGCGCCACGTTATTACTGCCTCCCCCATCTCAGAGCTCAGTTTGTCCAACCTGACAGGCGGTGTAAGTATTGAAGTTACTATAAAGTGTATACAAGCACAGCAATGTCGAAGTGTTGCTGCGCCGGTTTTTAGGGTTTTCGCCTGGTAATTTTTTGAAGAAGGTTTCGTTTCCATCACCTTTTGTCAGAATAGCCATTACTTCCTTCGCAAAACGGTGCCCGGCAAGTGCTTCAAGGTGGGTGATAGCAGTTTAGTCACAGGGTTGTTTCAGAAATCGGTACGAAGTTTCTGACGATTGTTGGCTTCCGTTTGCGGTTTTTCCTGAACCAGGATTTTTGAATCGTTCTCCATAGAGTGTAAATTGTGAGGATTGTTTGCTTTTTAAATGTTGAATTTTGAACTAGCAGAAGCTGAGATAATAATATTATTATGAAGCTTTGAACGAGCTTACCAACACACCTTCATTATTGAAGAGTCACCCAACCCCTAAAGCAGATCATTGTTCAATCCGAATCAATTCGAGGCATTCTTACTGTATGTCAAAAATGGGTTTCGTAGTACGTGCACACAAAAATGTATTGGATGTAGTTAAAATTGAAAATTTTTAATGAGCTTTGCCTTGAGTTGCTGTCTACCTGGGGTTTTTTGACGTGAGGAGCTGGTGATGGGAGAAGTTGCTCCCTAAAAGGGCTGGGACTGGATTCGCTCACACCCGAGAAAGAGCGACTCCTTTGAACTCACTCCTTCGCTCTCCAACTCGGTCAATGTTGAGAAAAAGTGACCACCTAACTCTTTCGACTATTCCCGGAATCCCTTTCATACCAGTCCCATTCCCTCTTTATCTTGTATTCCTGCTCCTTTTGGACCAATACGGTTCATTTTTGACCACCCCCTTAACCCCTAATATGTTGTAGTACAACTTGATTCTTATTTTGTACCTGTAACTCCCTGTCCAAGTCCCTGTTACCCACGCAGGTATTCGGCAAAAATGTCATTGGCCCCAATCATTATCTTAGAAGAACAGTACGAAAAAACGCTGCAAATTTTACACAAGGGTTTATTATTCTTTGATATAGGTTAGTTGCGCAAAAATTATTTCTGCGTCAAAAGAAAAAATGTTGGGAAAAAATTTTTTGGATTTTTTTTCTCAAAAAAATTGTTTTTTCAAAAATTCTTTATTCTTTACTCGAAAAATATTTAACCTCCTGGTATCCTTCAAAAATCCCATTTTTAGCCCCATGAAAGCCCTATAGATCGCAACAGTGAAATCTGATCGCTGCGGGACCCCAAAAAATGGATTCTACGTCCAAAAATACTTCGAAAACGACACCTGACTCGATCCCATAGCCAAAAGCCTTCAAAAACCCCCTTCTGTAGCTCCATAGCGCCCCACGGGTTTGGGCGATCGGGCTGAAAACCTTGCGGGCACAACTAGATGGTAAACCGAGTATTTTGTCAAAATTTCAGATTTTTTGGAAAATTCCTACTGCCCAAAACGGCCCGGACGGCGGACGGCGTACGGCTTACGGCGGACGGACATTTCGGATTTTGAATGTAGACCTCTTGAAACGGATAATGTCAAATTTTGAGGCCGATCGGAGTCGTCGACCCCCGTCGCAAAAACAGGTGTATTATTCCAAGAATAATAAACCAAAAAAGGGCTATAATATAGGGTATATTATACCCTCCATTGTGAGAGCTGGAGATAGAGCTCGGCCCTCGATGGGTGGGGAAGGCGAAATATTGGAGGTATAGCTTCTTGAGGACCGCCCTGTGACCATTTATAGCCCAATTTAATCAAAATCGGTTAACTATTAAGATAGTAAATTCTGGAAAACGGAATTTTTTCGTTTTCCTGAAATTTCTCACCTAATATTTAACCGATTTTGATGAAATTAGGCCTAAAACGTCCGGAAAGATGTCCCCAAGAGGCTACATGTATATAATATTTGCCCTTTTCCACGTACCACGTAATCTACTGTCAACCCTCCCTGCATAAGTGGTCCTTTAAATTGGAATGCGGACCCCCCTTCCGACTCGAGCCCCACTGGATGTTACTCGGATACAGGTTGTGTTAACAAGTTCATGTGAAATTGTCAAGATGATGCCTCTGTTCGGCACACAAATATCGTGCCAAGCGCGCTGCGGGAAGTCTCATCCTTGTTTGAAACAGCATGATGGTAAGTACGCCCTGTAAAATTCGTCGCTGAGCTTAACAACGAACACATGTCCGGCCGTCCGGCTCATCACATTTTTACTTGTGATTAGTCATACACGACGGGAATAATAACAGTGTTTTCTCAACAACGCGTTTGAGGGGAGCAAAGCCAAAGCTAACCATTTTCCGCGGAAATGCAATTTGTGTAAAGAGTTCGCAGGACATCGCGCGAAAGATTGTCCATTAAAAAAGGACAAAATGAGCAAAAAGCCCATCCTGCGAATTCTGTCCGGAAAAATGCCTCTGAGAATGAAATCGCCTTCTGTTGTTGGGACTTGAAAGAGCGGAACGAGCTAGCTCCCGATTGTTCGTTCCATTCATATCAACCGGATGAGGTTGTACATGTACGTAAAATGGTTGCCTCGAATTTGTCCAAACAAAAGTTGGTCAAAACCAAAAAGTGTTTTTTTACCCGGATAGTGGGAGTAGTTCGCACCCAAGGAAACCGTCATAATATTATATTATATTATATGAATAATATTCATATGAATAATATTATTATGTTCGACATTGAGCCCGTAGACATTCAGATAAGCGTAGCCTAGCAGGGTGAGAAATTGCGTGCTACGAGACGTGGAAAGTTGAGGTTCTGGTGGAACGGTCGATCGTTGGTGTTGTTGAATGTGCACGCAAGTGCCTTGTAATTTGCTGTCGGTGTCGAAAAAGGAACGTGCTGAACTCAAAATAGTTTTTGAACACAAGTGACTATTTCGTCAGCGATTTCTGAAACACCCTTTACAATATAACGCTATTTTGCTTTCAACTTCTTACTTCCATAAGAAAAATTGATTGATTTCGGTGTTTGTGAGTCACTTTCTTCGCTTGCCTTACGAATGTTCCTTAATTATTAACTGCTTACATCAAAAGATGCCGATGACGTATTATCGTTATTGCAAACCTATCCTTAATCTGCATTCCTGCAATACTTTCTCCTTTTTCCTTTGTACCCTAACCCGCCTTTACCTTATTTCCAGTTAATCAAGCTCATTGGTGCGCCTGAAGTAGGAGGTGCTGACGTTCCTGTCGGCCCGTGTCGACTCTAATTCCCAAACTGAACCCAAATGAACCGCCTGAAGTTTCCAGTAGTTTATAATTTGTCAGATGTGTTCAAAGTAAAGTTGCAATAAATTCAAAAAATTTCCTTACCGTCCGTTCCTTTTTTTCCAAAATATTCCTCCACAAGTTCCATGGTCCTTTGGCCACAAATCGAGGTCGGCAATTTGCGCAGGGTGGCCTTAAGAATTCAATTCAACCAGCCCAAATGGGGGAAAAAGAAAAAATTTAGTTCTGAGTTGTCCAGCAGATGTCTCTGCACGTAGGCCATATTCTTCTGGTCGACCTATAGCTCACTCAAAAAATGTTTATTTTAACAAAATTACAGTGTGGGTACTTCAGGTATATAATTACTTTTCCATGAAGTCGCCGTTCAATTCCAAACATTTTACATACAAAGAAAATTTCTTTTAATGAGCTTAGTAATTCCTGCATTGTAGTCCTCTCCCGCCACCTGTTCAAGCCTAACGGCAACGTAATTCTTGAGGTCCTCGTCTTTTGAATACTGTTTTCTCCCCAAAAATTCTAATTGGCCAAACAGATGAAAATCAAAGTGGGTCATCGTCTCCTAAGTCCTTTCCCTCGTGTTGAAAACGTTCCAAAAACATCCGGCCAGCAGCACGTCTTTTCTCCTTATGCTCATCACTCAACATTTTTGGAACTCAGCGAGCGCAAAGTTTGCTATGACCAAGGGTTCCTGAAATAATGTTTTGCACAGTTCCATAATATGAGATGTTGAACTCCCCATACAACGGGTGATGGAGGTGTACCTACTTTTGCTTGTGTTCCTACCATAGAATTTGAGTTAATTAAATTATTTGTGATGTGTTTGGCAGAAGGCCTGTGGCTTGAATCCACGATTTCGCCGCCGGTGTTTGTGGAGGAATAGGAAGGGAGTATGGGAACATAGGCGTACGCTAGGAGGGGAGGAGCCCCCCGTGAACATACGAAAAATATATACACACTTTCAGATTAAAAGAAAGAAAAATAGGAAGTTGTGGTGGGAAATATCGCAGAGAACCCGATGTTGTAAATTTAAAGTGAAAAAAATTCAACTTGACATTGCTGGGCACTTATGTTGTGTACAAATGTTTTAAATTAAGAGGGAAAAAAAGTGAACTACAACACTTGGTTTTGTAAAAATGATTTGTATGTTATTTTGTATTATTACTCAAGTTGAAGCTGTGTAATATTATTTACGATATAGGGTACCTATCACACCATACTCCACACTCCAAATAGGTACCTACATGGAAAGTTACCATCATTTTGGTTTGTTATTCTTGGTAAAATATACCTATGTAATCGCGACGGGG
Organism: Pilophorus perplexus; assembly: GCA_955831195.1. Classification (NCBI taxonomy): domain Eukaryota; kingdom Metazoa; phylum Arthropoda; class Insecta; order Hemiptera; family Miridae; genus Pilophorus; species Pilophorus perplexus. The sequence continues at coordinate 8,870,064 of OY037012.1, forward strand.
GTCGAAAATTCGGATCGGCCTCAAAATTTGACATCATTCGTTTCAAGAGGTCTAGAGTCCAAAAACGAAATGGATCCGTCCGCCGCACAGTGGTCCACAGGTGAAAAAAAAAAAAAAAAAAATTAAATTCCCCCCAAAACCATTATATTCCATTCAGTATTAATTGGAGGGTTGATATGAAAAGTTTTCGGATCAAAAAGTCATCAACTTGACTCGTACTGTAGACCTGACTCGTGCAGTATACCGATTTTGGAAAATTGTGAGTTTACGGGAGCAGTATTAGACCTATTTACGGCGAATCGTAGCCTACTCATTTTGCACGTGAAAAAATTCGTTAGAATTTGTTCAGTTTTTACTCAGTTACTAGAAGGTAATTTTATCTTTCTGCGGAAAAAAATCTAGACACAGGTTTCAACACGTTTTTAGTGGATTTTGAAGCAATAAACCATGATTTTTGTGCATTTGATTCAACATAAATCGAGCTTGGGCTAGCTAAGGTATGTGACTATTTTTCCTGGGTACCTGGTGCACTATGTACAGAACAACTCCGACAAATGGCGTCCGTTTTTTCTACAGATTTAAGGTAAATGCGTGAAATTGTGAGAATTCCTTCGCCTAAAAGACGCTGAATAGGTACCAAACTTCAAAAATATGTATTCCCGCCGTTGGATAACGTTAAATCTCGTCAGATCGAGTTTGAAGATTCTTCAAACTCGACCTTACCTAGATAGACCTTTCAGAGAACCTGCGATAGTTTCGGCGCTCGTTTAGTGATAATTTTAGGGTGTTCAATCGACGCCAAATTGTTTGCCCTACAACTTTTCTTAGTGTACAAACTCCGTGAGAATCCTTACTTGGCTCGCACACTGGAAAATGTACTGAAGAACGTGTTTTTTTAAAGGTATTTTGGGGGAAAAAAACGGCTCAGAATCCATTTTAGGTATAGGGACATGGGGTAGGTATATTCGTGATCAGCGTCAAATTTACTATAAGTATGGGGTTTTCAGTGAGTGTTGAATGATGGGAGGAAAGTCCTCCGGTCTACGAAAATAGATAGACGATGCGTCGCCGGCGGGAGAAGGGGCTTGGTGGGCTGGCGATCCGCGAGAAGGAGAGTGGAGAAATCTGTCCAGATTCTCCAGATGAGAGATCAGGAAAATGCTCATTAATGTCCACAACTTTTTGTCGGCGATCCTCGCGAATCAAATTGTTGATTTCTTCCATGATTCCATCAGTTCTCCCGTTTTTAAATCCCTACACCATTTCGCTACGTTGTTGCGGTTCATTACCTCCTGAAACAGAAACAAGCGGGCGATGAATTTCAGCTGTTTTTTTCACCTTTAGCAAAAATAAAACGAATCTCTGCGCACTCAGCATCTGACCCGAGCGAGGGGTTGGAGGTGGTGGGAATGTTCACGAAAGCGCTCGTGTCAAAAGGCTCTCAAGGCCAAAAAAAAAAAAAAAAAAAAACCGTACTGAAACGCCGGACCTCTTGTTTTGTTCAGAATTATCCTGCTCATAACGCAGGAGTGCCACATTTGAAAACAAAAATTTCCCTGCTGCGCAAAACGTTTTGTGTTCTTATTTTTGATCGTCCCTCGTATTCGGGCAAAAACAGAAGCGAGGATTCATTTCCAAAACCATTAATGACGAGTTTCTGCCGGTGTTGTCATCAGTATGACCAGGTCGACCGACAAAATTTAATCATCATGGAACGTCTTGTTTTTTTTACAGTTCTGTACGCACGTTTCCTCGTCTACGACTAAGAACATGTTGGCAGCACTAACCTGGCAGAAGACGTTCACAGCTAAAGAAGAAGAAGATGAAGTGTAAGTTGACGCTTGAAGTCTGACATTCATTACGTCAAAAAGTGTGAATCGCTGAAGTTGTCTCTTGGTTTCGTTTTCAGGGTTATGATGGGCGATTTCCCTCAGGCGACAGAGCCTACACAAGAACCATCCGAACTTAACGCCGTGACCGTTCAAACTCCCCAGCCGGTGGCTCCCGTCACGCAACAGGCCATCGTCCTCACGAGGTCTCCAATGTCGCAAAAACAGCTCGTCGCCGTCCGCCCCGCAATGGTGACAACTGGAACTCTGATGGTGCAAAACCAACCGTTGGTCGTCGCCACGGCCGGCGGTCAGGTGGTCGTTTCCTCACAACAGCCCATCGTTTCGTCGCCCCTCAGATCCCTGTTTGTGACGTCTGGGGATTTCGTCGTTCAAAACCAACCTAAAATTGCAGTTAAAGCGGAAATCCCAAAGTCAGCTGACGACCAAGCCCTTTCAAATGGTGTCAAGGACAACAATGGTGTTGGCAAACCTGCCGAACAGGTGAGCAACGCTATAAGATTTTCAACTGAGTTATAAAAGTGATCATTTGCCATTATTTACATTCGTTTTTAATGGGGAATGGTCCAATGGCTCCAAATTGATCCGAATATTTTTTTTCTTATTATTACTCGTAACACTGAACTCCAAATTTATTCGTCACTTTACGGCATTTACCAACATTAATCACGCGAAGAACCACTGTGTTATAATCTTGTCGGTGTGACCAGTTTTTTGTATGCCTTGAAAAATTATTGACAAGAAATTAGAAAACGAGGATCTGCAAAGTGTTTAAATTCCCACAAGGAGCGCTAGTGGCTGTACAGTGTAGTGACCACTCCCTTTCCATGTTGGGAGGAATGTATGAGAGCCATTGGAGCATTCTCCACTGTCAGCTGTCTGTGTTATTGCAATTCCAAGCATTCTACTCTTTTCTCACAGAACCAGTTGATCGAAGTTTTGTACGCTCACTGCGCTACATGTGGCAACAATTCGAAGGACCTTAAGGTCTGCGTGAAATGCCGTAGACCAATTCCGAAGGATGCCAAAATCATAAAGATGCTTCAACAGCCACCCAAGGTGACCGAGGTATGGGCTGTGCGTGCGTGCTTTAAGCTTTAGGTCCCGCTGTAACTGTCCGTTGTCTCGTGGCACGTCCGCTAAGACGCTTTGTGATCATGATGTGCTCTCACCGTCGAAAATTGGTTGTCTTGTAGGAGCATTACAAGTGTTACACCACTGTACGATGTGATTCGTGTGGCCGCAGCTCGTTGGATTTGAAAGTTTGTATCAACTGCAAAGCTCGCTTGCCCGATGAATCTCCCAAAGTCATAGTTAGACTGAGGGTCACACCAGACACTAAAGAACTTCCGGTACTTGAACCTTTGAACTTTATTAAACTCGTATTGTTTTCAAAATTCTGAGTTTTGTGCTGAAAACGTTTCTTTGGTTTATCGGTCGTAGTCGTTCGCACTAGGGCATTTTCTGTACTAATAGATAATTTGACTTGCATGGTACTTCAGATGCGTCTGCTTCATAGTATTGAGAACTGTCTCCCTCACTTGTTCCTTTTGGTTAAGTGTCTTCAGCCAGCTTATTTTTACCCTTAAACTTCTTCCCTTGTATCAGAACCATATTTTGATTCTCGTAGTTGTTTGATTGGTATGGGTGCTGGCCCAGCACTGCTGGGTAGTTCTGTTTATCAATTGAAGACTTTTGGGACCAAATGGCCTAAATGCTATTATAAATTTCAATCAATACTTGGAAATAATAAAGTTGATTTAATTACTTTAAATTATTTAACAATTAACAACAACTATTCTCAGGTTTAAATTAAGTTTAGATTAGATTAATACCAGAAAGGGTATGGAAGTGGGTTCCTGAAGGGCACTCTACTTCCCGCACTTAGGCCTGTAGACCCATTGTGCTGCCTCTTGGAGTTATGGTAGGAGTTATTCCAGTATCTCTCCCCAGTCCACTGATCCCAGAGCAAGATACCTTCTGTGCTCCAGGGCCTCACGCTCGAAGATGAGGTGATCCACTGTCTCCTCCTCATCTCCGCAGAACCTGCAGGCGGGTTCATCATTTATGACCCCCATCCTGTTTAAGTGCTTCATGAAGCTCCCGGTGAGATGTTGAGAAGAGGCGGGCTGAGCAGACCAGACGGGGCTAGTTGTCTTCGGATCTGAAGTTCCACGGTTCGGAGTACGGTGTAACAACGGCCAATTGTTACCGACGAACGATGGTTGACTAAAGATGACCAAAACGGCGTTCCGTCGTCTTTTAATTCCTCGGTCGGAGGTGGGGTTAACGATGAGGCCGGTTCCCTCGCGCCGAACATCGGGCGATCGCGAGCGGGATACAGGGGTGGTCAAAACTACCATCCAAACAATTTGGCTAGTGTGTTGGGAAATTTGATTTTGCAACAACTCAATCCTCAAATACGTAGACCGTACCGCGGAAGAGGACATAATGCCACACAGACCCAATATGAATCTCAGTAACTGATTGTGTCCGCTGCAAATGGAGACGTGAGTTCACCCTTTTACGGTCTAGCCCAGCCAACATGGCGTGTCCATGGTGCTGATGCGGGGTTCTTTCCCATCTCCGACTATGCTGTGATCGCTGCCACTGGTCAACAACCTCGCGGAAAAGCACCCCGTGATACCTAGACAGGGTTTGGGTCCTATAAGGTCCTCGCTGGACCCCCTTCTGGCCAGGGTGTCTGCTTTCCAACTTCCAAGCCCGTTTATAAAATAAGTTACTATCTTAGTTAACCGATTTTTTCTACCGTCTCGGTGACCCATTTAGGTACCACTACGGGAGTCAATCCCCCCCCCCCCCCCCCCCAACAGTTGCGCGGCAACCGGCGCATTTACGCCCAACTTTCTTATTTTAAATGGGAACCCATAGTTTTTTTTGGCGAATTTGGACTCCCGAGCCAAGTTTATGTCTGATTCCAAGCGCCCAGCGCAATTTCAGACGCGCGCAAATCCGCGCAACTCTTCCTAGCTTCGTTGTTTACAGACCGATTGAGTTGACGTTTCCTCTGTAACCTGCCCCATTGCTTGACCTATTATTCAAATCTGCGAGTGAAGCGAACACCCCAGGCCGATAAAATGGCCTCCCTGTCAGAGTGCTAGTTATTTGAATTAATTAAAATTTAATAATTTATTATTAAAGTATTCATTGAAATTAATTAATTGATGAACATTTATTTTGGCATTTATGCCCTTTAGTCCCAAAAGGTTATGCATTTTTTTTTCCCGGAAAATTTGTCTTTTTAAATAAGAAAAACTTAATTAATAAAATTTAAAAATGAAGTGGAGATTGGTATATCACCTGCCACTTTTACCTTTACAACTTCAGCTTTTCTGCGTGGTATGAATAACTTCAGCTTTGAAAAAGGGATTCCACTTGAAGAAAGAAAGGGCTTTGAATGGTCAGCACGCCCACTCTCGTCACCCGCCAAGAAATGATCTGACACTATTGAGGGCAGGTTTATCAAAGCTCCTACCAAATCGAGAACCATCTGGAGTTAAGATAATCTATGATTTGCAAATTTTGTGTGTGTATCAATCTCTCACTATTATAGTGAGAGATTGATATAGAGATAAATATCGTACTGACTATAATAGTCAGCACCTTCCCTTCTCTGTCATTGGCGGGTTCACTCGCATCTGGGTAACTTCTACCGGTTTCCTCGCTGTCATTCAAACCACTGTCATCCGTTTTTTTTAAATAAGCGACAGTTAACAAGTTGTAATTTAATCGAATACCCAAGTACTAACTTTATTGGCAACTAGGTATTTATTTATTTATCGTGATCTAAGGGTTATAATGACGACCAACTCTTGGTGTCGAAGATGTCTTTACATAAGTATATAACACAACCCTTAAATCTCAAAGCCGTTGTTCAGTTTTCCACATAGAAAGAGAACTCTTCATGATAAAACTTGAAGATGGCGATTCCGAACCTGAAGATGAATTTGAAGATGAAATGAGTTTTTCTCATGAAGAAACCTCGTCATTTCTAGGGGGTATTTCAGTTACCAGAGGGTGACGAAGCCATTTGAATCATTACAAGTAAACCATTCGATTCATTGTTACTTTTGGGTTAACTCCCATTCATCATGCTTGCGTGAAAATTTTCAACTTACAAGGTCTTGCTCAATATGCTCCTAACTTATCTCTCCGACTGTCTTTCTGGGTTTCTTGTAATTTCGTTTGTTGTCCGTACTAATGAGTTGCCCTCGTTGAAGTACTAATGCGTCACACGTCCAGTTGTCCTGTTGAACTGTTTCTTAATTCCCAATCCTTCCTTCCAGAAACCCGAAACCAAAGTAAAGCGCAAGTGTAACCGAAAGAAAAAGGTTGAGGAACCAGGTAATGACAGTTTTGACTCATCTTTGAACTATCAATCTGCGTGTTGGAATGTTGAGACTTCATATCTTGTTTTAGTTACTCTCTCGTTGATTTCTTCGGACGAAGAAGATGGAGAGAAAACGCAGGAGAAGCCTCCTTCGACGCCTAAACCAGCACAACTGTCGGTTGTTGACAAAGAACCGATCATAACGGAAGAGACTTTGTCCCCATTCCACAATGAACGGATTGAGGGTGAGTTTGTAGTTTATGATGTGAAGCTGGCGCGTCAGCCCGAGGTGGTTATTTGATGATGTACTCTTCAGGTGGTGGCCTTGAGCTGAATGATATAATGAAGAACCCTGTGATCGAAAGGGCTATGGTCGGCTGCCGATCGGTTCGGATAGGTTCTTATAAAGTGGCTCCTAAAGAAAGAATAGCTTTGACCGAGTACGGCATCTACCTTGATGTCCCATCTTTAGAATCCAAAGGTAAGCCCATTTATAGTGTTTTATCGTGCCTGGCTTGGTGCTTATTTTTCGCCCCTAACAATACATTAAATGTATTGTTGCAATACATTAAATTTTGTTATTGCAGAGTGGGTCACAGTGAGCGTGATGAAGAATGACATCATCAAAGTACTTGTGAACTTCGGTAAAAATTGTCCTGTGCTCTTTTTTTACATTACATCACGAGGCGCTGCCCTAGTCAGAAAAACGTTGGGAATGACGGCTGGAGCTACCCAATACTTCGATCCTACGAGCACTCGTAAGACGATGAATTGCAATATTGATCCTAGAATTGTTCCTGTGGGGGGGTCTTGAAAAGCAAAACGGCTGCTGTGGAACGAAACAACTTCACTACTAGACATAGAAGAGCAGCTGCAAGCTCTATGGCTCATACCGTCCCCCTGCCGACCTTCTGAGCAGAGCCTGGGAATATAATTGAAAAGGCTCCCACGATGGAGCCTGTTGGATTCTGAAGTGTCTCCCGAAAAAATTCTGGGAGGCATTGTGAAAAGGCTCCCGCTATTGGCCCACATTTCCCTTCCCATTTTAACAGACGTAAGACTGCCTACCTTAGATGGCAGGTATGGTTAAAAATGTGCGGTATACCACTGGAAACTAGTAGTTGTCCTTCATTACTACCATCGACCACATTTGAGCAAAATAATTAGCACAGCATTTGAATGTCTGAGCTGTAACTTTTAGGCCAGTCGCCAGATGGGGTACGTGTGCACGGTGTAGAAGCGAACTTTGAGCGACCAAAAGTGTTATTAAACAATAATAAATAATTTTTTTGATTTTTTACATTTGTATGTCTTTTCCAATCATCTTGATATTTTCATGTCTTGTCTGGCACATGAATTTGACGCCCTGACGCCCTATGAGTTGCGGACTTGTACGCAAGCGGATTTAAGTTTTTATTTTTTTTATTTTTACGTTTGTCGCTTATAACTCGAAAACTCAGCAACTTAGACAAAATCTTACGTAATACAAAGTTGATGAGCATGAAATTCTGTGTCGAATGACCTCTTTACACATCGGAATCGGTTCCGCCGGTTAGTCACAATCAAGCGTCAAAAATAGGCAATTATTTCCAACTTGGCTGAAAAATAGGATTCGCTCATGTTTCAACCCCTGTAACTTATGAACGGCTAGTAATAATGAATTGGCTCAAAGCAATTATGAGTTAAGGGAACGCCTGAAATTCAAAAATCCTCCACTCCTAAGCTGAAATAAAAATTAATTCCCGAAAGTTGTTGTAGCACTAAAATCTGGCGGTTTCTTGTGAAGCCTATTTTGTTGAGCTCAAAATCATAACACCGTCTGAGCAGAGCCTGGAGGTGCGGGAAAGCATGCCCTCAAAGACTCTGCTGAAAGAATTAACCCGACTACGAAAATGAGGTCCAATGAGGTTGGAGAAAACGTGTACCACGTTTTATGCTTTTTTTCTTTTACCACACCCGGTCGTTATCCTGTATTTCAACAGATGAGCCGTTCCGAAGAATAACTCTCCTGCCTGACAAAGTATCTGAAGAGACCCGGCTGTTTATTAGAGGAACGTACGATAAACAGTGTCTACTAGAAACACTTAGTGAGAAGGAAGTCGATGCGATACTTGTCAAAGCCAGCCCTACAACGGATAACGTCGTGGTAAGTGGTTTAGTTTTAATGTTATTCATCGATCAGCAGGCCATCGAGGTCAAGAAAGTTGACTGCCAATATGCCAAACTCGTCATTCTCACTATTCACGAACAAACAAAAATCATTCGATTTATTTTACAGAATGCCTCCATGATGACGCCGTCCCGTAACGAAAGCGCCAATTTCTCCGTGCAAACCCCGGCGACGCCGAATCTTCCCGGAGTGCCTCAATCTGGCACTCCTGCCGGTGGAGCTGTGTAAGTGCTCTTCATTTGAAACACTTGGTCTTATTTGAGACACCACGGTAAAACTTGTAAAATTCCAGAGTGCGGAAAATAATGGTGTATCCCCCACCACCGGCCAAGGGAGGCATACCCATCAACACTGAAGACTACGCGTGTCTGGGCGAAGAAAACTTCCTCAATGACATCATAATAGATTTCTACTTAAAGTGAGCGAGCGTTTTTACGTTATTTGCTGTTGCATTTTTGTCTTGGTTATTTAAAGTTGATTCCTGCGCAGATATTTCGTGGCGACACATTTGAGTCCGGAAGATCAGAGGCGAACGCACGTATTTTCGTCGTTTTTCTACAAACGGTTGACAACAAAAGACCTCAACCCAAACCCTAATGACAAGCGGTCTCCTGCCGAAAGGCGACACCACAGGGTTAGGAGTTGGACGAAACAAGTCGATCTCTTTTCGAAGGATTTTATTATAATCCCCATCAATGAAAAGTAAGCTCACGTTGTTCAGCCTGTAATCCACTGAGTGTTCAATTTTTGAAAATACTAATTTGAATTGTGTTGCAGCTCGCATTGGTTCCTCGGAGTCATTTGTTTCCCTGGGCTCATTCAGGCTGTGCGCATGTCCGATGGGAAACCCACCTTCAACCCATCCAAAAGAAAAGGTTGGTTTGGACCAGGGATGAGCACCTTATTTAAAAAAATCGATTTTATATCAGACCTAACACAAATCGATTTTAGAATTGGCGGTTTCCACTATTTGACGTCATATTTTGGCTAAACGTAAAAAATTGCGAGTTGGTTACAATTACCAGGGGCATCTAGTAGGCATGTTTGGACATCGTTTATGAAGTTATCATAATATGATAACTTCATAAACGATGTCCAAACATGCCTATATTATGAAGCCCAAAGAAGTGTGGCATTAATAGTGTGGCAACATAGTACGTAAGATTAAATCTTACTAAATTGTAGTAGTATAGATTAGTAAGTAGATCGCAGTATGTTTAGTGAAAATTGAACAGAACTGAACGATAGATAAAGGATGGTGGGAGTTTAAATCTGGGGCAAGGTGAGATGGTGTGCGAGTTCTCCTTGCAGTCTTCTTCGTTTCCGGTTGAGAGATAATTTGGGCTTCTGGGGCTTCTATGTCGTTTTTGATGTCGTCGATAGTTAGTTGATGAGTGGTAACAGAAGAGCTGCTGTTAAATCGCTAGTGCGTGATGTTGCATGAAAGTTCTTGTTCTTGTTCAGTTCTTGTTGTGTGTGATGCCAGTTTATCAATACGGTGGCTCGTTCGGTGACTGGATTCATTTAAAGAGTGGTGTTCTCCAATTAGCCCTTCGAAAGTATTATTAGGTGGGTAGCCATTTGGTTTGAACTCGAAGGGTTTATCCCATTGGGAGGCCGGCTATTGACTATGTGGTCTCTATGCGGTATTTTGTTGAGTTGTAATTGTTTTTCGGGCATTGAGGTGGCCATCACAAACGGCTAAAATGTTCGCTGTTTTGAGTTGTGGGAGGAATTACAAAAGTCTAGAGGGACGAAAAGGGATGTTACAAATCTTAAGGGGGACGATCTTACAAGCGCTCGGGTAAATTACAGGTTTGTTCCAGTTCTAACGGCATCTGCCAACAGCTGTCCCAATGCCTTTAAACTGTGCACCGGCACACCTGGAACGCGAACCATCAACAAATTTTTGTTGCATTACGTCACAGTGATTCGCATGACTGTAAATTTCATACGGAAAAATCCAAAAGTGATGAACTTGGATACTTTTTGGTTTATTGTGTTCAGAATAATCAACCTTTTTCGAGAGAGGAGTTTCATAAGGGCGGGAATGAGTCATTTAATATGTTTGAGGATATTTACGAGGACTTCGGGAGGACGCGAGGACAACTTGACACGCCAAAAACCAGATTAAACTGAGAAGGTTATGAGAGAGGTTTCAACTGGGTAGGGTTATCAATTTCGGCAGCTCCCAACCTTACTCATTCGAGCTGTCGGTTCCCATCTGACTGCAGTTGAACTGCTGTCAACCTACAGATCGACCTGGAACAGCAGTTATCTCAACTGCGCATTTCTTCGTCGATTTATGATGACAGTCCGTCAAACCTTATAGTTTTATCTGAATTACAAATGAATAAAATAAGCCGGCATGTGCAACGGTGAGGACTCATAGAAACGTTACACAATAGTTACTGTACAGCTCGATAGGTACAAGGACACTCATGGAGGGCTCTCCTCTTCTCACCTCCCTCCGTTTTGCGAGCGAAAATCATAGCTTTGGCGTCAGATGGTTCTAATCTGTTCATTTTTGCAGGAAATGTTCCTCACATGATCGGAGGCACCACAATCACCCGCGTCAATCAAGAACCAATGACTATCACGCTGGAGCCTGACGAGGAAGATAGGGATGAAGCAGAGGCGGAAGACGACGATTTGGAACCTAATTCGAGCGACGAAGTAAGTGCTGTAGGCTGCTACAACTCAACTGGTCTTCTTGGGTCAATCCTTTAAATTTCTCTCTGAAAAGGTCATTGAGGGTTGTTGGCATTCAGGGATTTGGCAGCACTTCTGCTGAGCGTGCTTTTAAGATCTTGGAGCTATCGAAAAGGCTAGGGGGCTTTTATCATTGTGTGTTTGGTTTTCAGTCCGTTGTTGGGACCATGGGGGGGATTTTCAGCTCTTGAATCCAGTTTCAAATCGTCGTACTCAGCATAATATTGATCGACGTACATATGAATGGATACGAATTTAAGGCGGCTTCTAGTCAAAGCTCATAACTTTTTCATGAGTATCTACCAACTCATGAAAAACTATTCATGAAAAACTTATAAGCTTTGACTAGAAGCCGCCTTAAATTCGTATCCATTCATATGTAGTGACCCAAAAGAATCTGAGGACACCCTCAGACCCCCGGATTATTTATTTTAAATTAAGGATGAAGCAAAGAACAAGGAACATGCTTTACACATTTATTTACAAAATGGAGCATGATAATATCATACATATTAGGTACATCAGTTTATTTACAAAATCATCATGTTGAAAATTCCTACTTGTAAGATAAATCTGTGATTGATAAAATCGGTTTGTGGTAGTTCTTCCATATAAAGCCAGACGAATTTCGTGCAACCTAGCGTTTATAACAAACGGTTGACATTGTAAGTCGAATGACACTGACCAGGTTGACGTTTTTGTACCAGGGTGGTATTTTTGTGCTGGTAATTCGGCAACCCTGGGCACCAGACCATTCTGGTGATGGGAGATGGGTGGAGGTGTTATCCATAGATGCACAAAACAGCCTAAAAGTGTTGACTGGGGGATCGAGCGGACTACTCCCAGAGAAAATGCATGTACCACGCTAAAAAAATACCGAGAGCTGCTCATGTAACTTCACACGTTTTTCATAGGTTTGGGTGTAACGAGAGGTTTTATCAAATTCGAAGCCCCAATGTGCCCAACGGTGTATTTAGTTGGACATGCTTGGGATCCCCTAAATCGATTCTGGTCCAAAAGTACTTCCAAAACGCTCCACTCTCTGACCCAAAACCCTTCAAAAGCCCCCACATACTCGGATGAAGCCCGATCTGATGATGACTGACCAAGATCGGGCGATCGGGATGACCAACCGACCCCAAGAAACCAACATCACTGGGCCTGTGTTAATGGTAACTGTCACCGTTCCAACCAGGGATTCAATGGTGACCTGGGTGTGAACAATGACAGTCACCATTGACACCCGTCACCGTTCAAACCTTTCAGCATTTGCACCCCATTGGACACCCCCCCCCCCCCCTTTGGCTACCCCCTTTCTCAAAACTCATTTTTTTCCTATTTAAGAACACTTTGGTGTTTTCAGACTTGTCTCGTTATCTACTCGCCCAGCTGAATTTTTTTAGACCAATTTAAAAAATATTTCCAACTTGAGATTAAAAATTATTTTTCTCCTCGGTCTGGAGCTTTAATATGAACGGGTGGTGGTTACCAGGGGGCCTAAAGCCAGCCAACCCCCATCCACTCTCACCTGGCCTCACACCCCTTCTACTCGATTTTGGCTTTTAGAAGTACCCTAGAATAAAGATGACCCTTTCTCGCAAGGTAGAAACTTAGATTTGAGAAACTTCTCTGAATTTCGTCCTATGAATTCCACCCTCAACTATTTGCTACTAAACTTTGGACCGCACTTGATTTTCAGGAGCCCCCGGAAGAGCCAGAAGGAGGCGGTGAATTACTTGACGACGCCACCCATCCAATGCCTAAACCAAAAGCCAAAAAAGAACCCCTCGAACCCATTAAACAGTACGTAATTATTCGTCCATTACCAATGCGAAGTTATATATAATGGGTAATATATATACATTTCATTCAGGCCGTGCATCCTCATTTTCGACTCACTTGCCGGTGCGAGCCGATCCAAAGTATGCGCTACGCTCAGGGAATACATTCAGGTTGAGTACAACGTGCGCCACAGGGACTCGAAGGGGAAAAGGGACATCAACGTCAACACCTTCCGGGCGTCAGTAGTTAAAGTTCCTCAACAAACCAACTACACTGATTGTGGACTTTACGTTCTCCAATATGTAGAGGCATTTTTCCAGGTAATTGGAAGTTTACCGATGCCATTACTTCCGACTGAAATGTGAACGGGTCAGTTGATGCCGGGTTTCGTGTTCCAGAGCCCGATTATGGATTACCGCATGCCGATCAAACAGCTCGTCGATTGGTTCGACACGATGATCGTTTCGAAGAAGCGGTACCAAATCCAACAGCTCCTTCACAAATTGATGGAAGAGCAGAACGTGGACATATCGCGGCTCAACCTCCCCGTACTGAATTTGCATCCCGAAGGGACTGAGAAACCTTACCACGACGATGACGAGGACGACGAAATGGGAGAAGAAATGGAAATGGACGATTACGAAGATATGGGGGAAGAAGAAGAAATGATGGCCGACGAAGAGGACGAGGTAAAACTGTCTAGGAGTTTTTACTAATTGATTTTGCACGAAATCTATTTAATGGCTGATGTTGCAAGTTTTTAATATTAAATCTTAGTTTGTTGTCTAAACCACTAATTCCATTTTCTGGATAATCAACCGTCACTTTCGCCTTGGGGGGACAAACTACTCAGCTCCCCTCGTGGTATTAAGAATACTAGACTTCTTGTGCGATTCTCCCTCCTGAACTTCATCTTATAATTTGTATTTTTGTCGTTTTTTCAAGCATATCCTCCATATTTCAAGTCTTTCGTTGGAGTCCCATGTCGTGTCAAGAACAGGCTGAAGTCGTTACTTTTTTTTTTTTTTTTTTTACGAGTTGTCACTTTCAATTAAACGCTATTTCCTTTGGCATTACTCTTATTATCCACGCTTTACTCTTTATGGCTTGATTTTGGTTGAATTTGGTTGTATTACTTCCCGAACCTGAAGTTCCATTTGAAGTTAATCGTGGTAGTAGAGAAACCAGGAGCGTTCAAATTGAGTAAACAATTTGTAAATAGGCCAGTCATTTTAGACATCGAGTTCGCAAAAAGTAGCTCAACTTTTCGGGGTGTTATTCGAGACCACCCCAGTAGTCTACTAATACTACTTAAAGAAAACAACGAGGGAAATTTTTCGATGAGTTCCAAACTGTTCTCGTCATCTACTCGCTAAAGCTTTTTTTTTCCAACAACTGGCTTTCCGAAAAATGTGCAGTGTTTATTTTATTTTATTTTATTTTTATTGTAGCAATACGGGATAAAAGTGGAAGGATTAAATAAATTTTATTTTTATCCCTTATTCATTTGTTGATTTTCGGAGCTCCGATATGCCGCATGGATCAACTTTTGGTGGTTTCAGACTGTTCTCGTCATCTACTGTCTAAACTGAATTTTTCAAGATTTTCACAATTTTCCGACTTTTAGAATCTTAGAATGAAGATGGTTCTCCTCCTCCTCCTCTTGTTGCAGCACCAATACAGTAGACTCCAATAATATAGATAAGCAGTTTTTTTAAGTCCGAAAATGTCATGGTTTTTTCGATTGGTACGCACTTACACAGGTTTTTTGAAGCGGAAAACTTTGTACGCACGACAGGGCTGGTCCCGAACAACATTCCCAAACACCCGTTGCTTTTTTTTTGTTAAGGGTTTTTCCCTTATAAGCATAAACAACCACCAGTTAGCATCTGCAAATTTAAATCTCTCGCAATTTTGTCTCCGTTGTGTGCCTTGATTTTGTTGTTGTTGTCTTCTATTTGATTAGCTTAGTTTTTGTTGATCAGGCTAATAGTGTAGGACATGGTGCGCTTCAACAACAACATTTAATGGTAGTCAATATGCAATACCAGTGGTACTAAGTGGTGAGAATGTGACAGTAACAGTGCGAAGGGCTTATAGCGATTATGGGTGGTTAGGGATGTATACCTAACCACCCATAATCGTTCTAAGCCTTTGTCCATCCCTAACCACCCATAATCGCTCTAAGCCCTTTGTACTATTACTGTCACATTCTCACCACTTCGAAACACTATACTTTTTTATTCACCATCCAAGAAATAACAACCTTTTTTTCCTCTATATATTTCTTATTTTATTAATATGTATATATTACTAATCATGTACTATCCCTCTCATGGTGGTCAAAGCACACCAGGATTGCCAGTTTTTTTTTTTTTTTTTTTTTACTCTCTGTCAGTAGAATAATTTGTTTGTATTTAACTGCCGATTCAAGAAGAACATGTCATAGGTATGATTGAAAAAATAATACAGCATGGCCATTATGTGTAGTGCCAGTCACGAATAGCCGTGATGGAACTGGTATCATAAGGTGAAGATAGGTCGCATATTTCTTACAGATGCAGAATATGGAATTCCAGCGTCCGAGCAACATCGCGGCAAATGTCCCTCGCAGTCAGCCCCCCACGTCCGTCGCCAGCCCGGTGGCGACCCAACAACCCGAAGACATCCGGTCCCGCCTGGTGAGGAAAGACATCAGCATAACGTCGAGCATAGCCTCCTCGATCGGAAGCTCCATCAGTATAACCTCCGCCCCGGTGAGCAGCCCCGTCAAAACCCCTCTCGTCCCCCAGTCGATCTCCCTCACCCGGAAAGTCGTCCCGATCGAGTCGCCCGCCAAACTGTTGACGTCGCCGGCCAAACTCGACCCGTCGGCCATTTCGATCACCCCGTCCGCCGCCGTCAAGCGGAAAATCTCGTCGCCGACGTCGGCTAACCTCAAAGACATCCGGAATCCCCGTTTGCCCCAACCTGGGACCCCCACACGGTCTGTAGAAATTAAAAAAGTGCGACAAGAATGACCCAGGACATTACCTTCAATTACGGCCCCTAAAAACCCGTGTGATAAAATGTGAGCGCGCCACGTGTGACTGTTAAACTTCGCCCAATTCCTCAATAGTTTTATCCTAACAATTGCTTGTTTTTGTTGGGTTTAATAATTTATTATTTCTATTCAATGAGTAGTATCGCACATAGCATACTCAGTGCGCTGTGCGTACGATAACTGTAAAATTCCATCAATGTCCTTTCTGATTTGTTTTACATCATTTTACTCAAGTTTACTTCTCCTGTGTACATAGCTCGAATTGATTTAATTATAATTTTTACACTCCCTTTATTACTCTACAATTTTGTAAATAATCTATCTTCGCTCTTTAGACAAAAGGTGTTCATTCTTTTCCTCAAGACCATTACGGTCTTTTTATATTCAGTGAAAGCCTCTTATCGTGTTCCGTTGTGGTGCGTACTTTATTTAATTTTAATTATGTTTTTGTCTTATCCTAATAGTATACCTTTTTCAATTACTCAGCCATAATAAGTGGCTTTCACTGTTTGAAAATTTAATTCATATTCAAACCACGTTCAGTCCATGTCGAGACACGCCGGAAAAGATTCAGATCGTCCGCGAACAACACGGAACATCGGACCCAAATTACCAACCACACCCATGATTCCCATCAAGAAAAACCAAGGCCCGAGATGGCTTCCCTGCTGAACCCCTGACGATGCCGCAAAAAAATGAAGAGACGACACCCCTCACTCTGACATGCGATTATCTTCCCTCTTTTTCCGGCATAGTCTTGAGCAGTGCCCTGCGGATGCCAGGCTTTCTGAAGCGTCACAACCACGAATTCTCGGGGAGATCAAGCCAATAATAATTATTATGCTTAAGCATAATTATTATGCTTTGTAAGGCGTTGGTCCTCTCAAAACTGGAATGCGCATCGACGGTTTGGAGCCCTTATTATCTCCACCGCCTTTGTTCACCGGTATGCCCTTGAGAGGGTGCAGAAAAATTTCTTGAGGTACGTTGGATTCAAATTGGGCATTCCGTCCGACCAAATCAGTAACTGATTTATCCTAACTGTTATCCTTCCCTGCATATGCTGCTGAATGACTAGAATCCCCATCTCTACTCGCCAAGTTCCTGTTTTCCACTCCTCGTCTTACCAGTCGTCATCCCTCCGTATTTCACATCACGTTCTCAGCTTCGAACTATTTAATAAATTCCCCTCTGAACCGTATCCGCCGTTCCGCTCATCTTCCCAACAATCCATCCCTTTTCTTCAGTTCCCCGCCCCAACTTAAATCAGTTATATCGTCGTCTCCTGTTTCATTTTAAATCGTTATGAAATATCCATACATTCTTTGTTTCTCATTTATCGGACTGTTGAAGTTATATTTCTTTCTTTCTCTTTGTACTATAATATTATTTCCATTATAAATTGGGCTCGCCCGTATTAAATAAAAATAAAATAAAATAAAAAAACTCGGGGGCTCAGCTGAAAGAGCCACACCACTACTAGTACTAGTGCTACTACTTTATGTCTAATTGCTGTTGAAATGTATGTCAAATAAAAAGGAAAACTTGTTCTACTTGCGTCGTGAATTCCTTTTTGGTGTTTTCCTGGGGGCTATCCAACTCCGCCAAAGTCCATCTAATTGCTAGTGAAAACATCCCAACTCCGCCAGTGATGCGTTGTCGGGTCAATGCGGGAATTGCTGACCCCGCCAGCGCAGTTCCAGCGATCCGTTCGCCCCTGACGTTAACACTTCGTCTGGGGGTTTGCAAGAGAATACAAGAAGAGAGCGAAATAGGACTAGCTTCACTGAACCTCCAGTAATCCAGAAATAAAAATGAAAAAAATCCAGAGATTTGGAGATAATAAAATTGAGAGATCCAGAAATCCATAGAACCAGAGATACTGGAATCTAGAGCTCCAGACCTCGAGGAAACCTAGGAAAGATCCAGAGATTCCATGGTACGTACATAATGTATTAGGGGAAGATGGGCTAATAAGAGACATGGCAAATAAGAGACACGCGCATTTAAAAATATCCCGCGTGGTCGAAATGTTCAAAAAAGTACCTACAAAGGTAGCTGGAGATCTGAACTAAAAGTTGAGGGGGTCATTCGCTCCAACAGCCTCTTTCCCTGGCAACACTGGCCAACCTACGAAGAACCTCACCATCAACTTCAGATTCCCAGTGTCTCTTATTTTTCGGTACACCATTTTCCAGTCCGTGAAGACGTCCGTCGGTGCTGGTAAGTTTTTCAAAACGCTTATTCTATGAATACGTTGAATATCCTTGAGCCCTATTTCCGTCAGATTACTTCTTCATTTTTTATGACGATGTCTCTTATTCACCCCAGCTGTTGTGCAGTTGGGTCAATAGTAGACGGTCTGTCTCTTATTAATCCAAATCTCATTATTGAATGTTTCCTGTTTGTTTCAGTCCAAAACACGCTGGCAAGGGAATTCGGTGCAACTATAATCGTGATTTTATACAAACAGTGATATTTGCCATAAGAAAAGACTGCCTTAAGCGAGTGCCTTCACTCAAACAGTGATATTTCTTACAATTTTGTAAGTTTATTTATTCTTCAAACATTTTGATCTCAATTCAATCTTCTAAATATTAATTCAAGTTATTCTGTATTCAGATTGTGATTTGACTGAGAAAAGCCTGCCTTCAGCGAGTAATTTTAGTCAAACAGTGATATTTTGTAAGTTTATTTATTCTTCAAACATTGTGATTTTGATTCAATCTGTTCTTCCTACTTAATTTATTATAATAAAACGTTTATACATTCTCAGGACTTGAGAGCCGAAAGTTTTGGCTGACCTTTTATTCGCCTAAGTTTGAAAATTCATAACTTTTTTTGGTTTGAACCAAATGCGATGAAACTTTCAGGGTATTAAGAGACGCGTTGCTAATTGTCTCTTAATGCCCTTTAGGTCTCCTAAGTCTTTTTCTGACTTCTCTAACAGTGATTTCGTGATGTGTCTCTTATTTATCACTTTCGGGAATAAGAGACATTGACTGCTACCAAAAATTTCACGATTTTTCTCTCTTACCTGGGTTTTTCTATGGATCTCAAAAAAATTGTGGGTTTTCCATTTGTCACAAACAACCTACACAAAAATTTACAACGGAAAAAAGTCAATGGTTCGGCTGAAAAAAAATATTTTTGTCTCTTATTAAAAGTTTTGTCTCTTATTCGCCCACCTTCCCCTACTAGGGGGCCATACCCTGCTGGCTATGCCAGCCAACCCCCGACTGTATCCCATCTGGTTTTGGACCCAACAACTCGTTTTCCCATATTGTGTAGTTTTTTCTTACAGAAATACAGATTTTTGTGTGGGGGGGGGGGGGGGGGGGACCGCATCCCCGTTGGACACCCCTCGGCCCACTACCACCCCAATATCCTGTCAACTGCTCCAGCCCCGTTTTTTGTCCACTTTTGGAGCTTACATACGCAACTTTTTGGTGTTTTCAGATCTTTTATAATTTTATAAAAAGGTTTAATATTTTGTTTCTCCCAAATTGAGGAGCTCAGATACGCCACATGGAGGTACTTTTTGGTGATTTCAGACTTTTCTCGTACTATGCTCGCCAAAGTGGATTTAAGACCAATTTCAGATCTAGAAGTAATGAGAATTAGTGATATAGAGATAACGATGAGCATTCTCCTCCTCTACGTGGAGCTTAATGTAGTAGGATGTGAAGCTCCTTTCACTGGCGGAGTTGGACCCCATTCATTCTATTGACGGAGTTGGTGGGTCCCCGTTTTCCTGCTCGACCAGAAAATTTTGGGTGTCAATAACTGACCCAAACCTCCATTGGTTTAGTAAACCAAGAATCAAGAATTATTCTTGAAGAGTTTTACAAATTCGGACAACTCTGATGCTTCTTCACGCTCGGCGATTTGCTCGGCAATTTCCTCCGCTTCTGATACACTTTTAGCTCCCAGCGTGTTCACGACTACTAAAACGTACGTCACCGAAGTCTCCACGAACTGTAAAAAGAGACGGTCTCAGTTATGGCGATATTGGACAATTTCCGACGTACTTATGACATTACCGAAGCGAACGTCCCCAGTCCGAGGTCAAACATGTCGAACACTGACAGAGAAACTCGGCGTTCTAGAAGTTGGTTGATGAACATGTCCACCTGTGGAGTGAGTCAGTTATGATATAATAGGATTTGTTGAATTTCAGCGTTGATTTCAACTCACGAGGGCGTTCGTGTTAGCCTGAAGTTGTGACTTGTAGTAGAATTTGAAGTTCAGCATCATTTCCAAAGCGTCATCACTCTGCAAATTGTCAGTGCTATTGATAGAGATTGATATGTATTAACATTGAAAATTCGTTCAACTTTTAAGATTGCTGATCAAGCGAGAGAAATGTGGAATGGACGTGCGACTGAATAGGCTTGGTCAAACAAATACTTGGACAAGGTCAAAGAAATAAAAAGAAATTGGTCGATAACACTGGTCTACATGACCATCTCTCATATTATTAGAGACTAGAGAGGGAAATCGTCTTCCCACACACCAGAATACATGCGGAATTAGTGTGGAATGTACTGTCTCCCAAATTTTAAAAATCGTTCTCCAGAATCGTGGGATGTAGTAGTTAAACGATTTATCGACCCAGCAGCCTCTACTCCCTTCCAAGGTCCACTGCAGACCTGACATACCGCACAGGATAAGGTCATAGGAAACACGGCATAGGTACCTACGCGCGATCGCTAAAATCATTGAACTTGCCGTCTAAATTTGCCGGAATTCGTTCTTTCGGGATTTAGTATTAAAACAACGAAGATAGGAAGAGTAGCGCAGATTTTCACTCATCGGAAATAGCGCTCAACGGGATTATATGGGAAATTGGCTCGGGAATCCGAATTAACCAAAAGAAAAAAACGCTGCAAATTTTACACAAGGGTTTATTATTCTTTGATATAGGTTACTTGTACAGACATTTAATTCTGTCAATAAAAAAAAATTAAAAAAATTTTTTTTGGGGATTTTTATATTTAAAAAAAAAATTTTGGGGGATTTTTTTCTAAAATGTGTTTTTTCAACATTTCTTTCATTTTTACTCGAAAAAACTTGACGTTCACCCCACACCTGTAGTCCCCCACCTTGCACCCCGAAATCGACAGTGGCGCGGTCATGCGGTGTGTAGGTACTCTTCCTTCCCTGTTATCGGTCTTCGTTATCATTTATCTCGTTATATTTCACCTTTTCCGCCTTCATCGAGGACTCCAAGTTTCTTTTAGGATTGAGAAATTAATGACCTTCTCTTGAACAGTTTTCTAACTTTCCGGGGTGCTTTGGACATTGGACCACTACGCACTGGATCACTGTTGCCTGTCAAATAATGTTTCAAGTGGCGTTTCAAAATTCGAATTAGGGTATCCACTTCAGGGAATGGATTCCTCTATTGACCGTTTCCAAGCAATAAATTCCGCTTCTTTCTTGAAGGTCTTGCGTTCTACTCTTAACTCGAATTCATGTTTCTGTTGGAGATGTGTTTCAAACACGTAGATGCTTAAAAAAAACGCTCCAAATTTTACACAAGGGTTTATTATTCTTTGATATAGGTACGTTACTTTTGCAGAAATTTAATTTTGTCAATGAAAAAAAATTTAAAATTTTTTTTGTGGATTTTTGTTTAAAAAAAATTACTTATTTTGGATTTTTTTTTTTCAAAAAATTGTTTTCAACATTTTTTTGTTGTTTTTTACTTGAAAAATATTTGACCTCCTGGGATCCTTCAAAAATCCTGTTTTTAGCCCCATGAAAGCCCTATAGATCGCCACAGTGAAATCGGATCGTTCCGGGACCCCCGAAAATGGATACTACGTCAAAAAATACTTCGAAAACGACACCTAACTCGATCCCATAGCTAAAAGCCTTCAAAAAGCCCCTCCCATAGCCCAATTTTAGCCCCATAGTGCCCCACGGGTTTTGGGCAATCGGACTGCAAACCTTGCGGGCACAACTAGATGGTAAACCAAGTATTTTGTCAAAATTGCAGATTTAAAAAAAATCCTACTGCCCAAAACGGCGCGGACGGCGGACGGACATTTTGGATTTAGAATGTAGACCTTGAAACGGATAATGTCAAATTTTGAAGCCGATCCAAGTCGTCGACCTCCAAGAATAATAAACCAAAACGGCATAATTTTATCACTCACGGTTTAGGAGGACTTGTGACATGCATAGACAGCCACAGACATGTTCTGTGGTATAGATTGATAATATCAATCTATACCACAGAACATGTCTGTGGCTGTCTATGAATGTTCATATTATGAACTTGCGATCAGAGTTTTGATCCCAAATGTTGGGATCCTTCTATCGAATTAAAAAAAAAAATCTACAAGCATGTCCCTTCCTCTTGTCAGCGCAAAACTCTTCTTCATGTATACCGCATTTGTGAGTTGCGTGCCGGCCCAGCAGTTGAGGAGGTACCGGCCTGAAATGGTACCCACGTAGAGTATCGACGGTAGAAGATTCCAAACGAAATCGTAAGAGAACACCGCCTCAGCCCTGCAGTCCTGGATGATGTCGATGACGATGTAGATGATGCGCACCAGACATACCAACGAGAGCGTCAAATAGTCTGTCTTGTGGATGGCGTTGAAGCGTTTGATTAGCCTGTGAAGAAACGAAACGGTCTCCCTCGTTTCAGTGAATTTGATGAATCTTCATTGTAAGTGATTCCACTAGTATTGCTATATTGGGTGGCAAACTCGTGAGGAGCCTCGAGAAGGATTTTCATCATCTTATTTCATTATCTGATCGTAGGTACCGAATCGAGGAATCGCTTCACAAGGAAAGGTCAAAAAATTGCGAAATGTATTTTTCTCATTAGGTATACTAGGTCTGAGACGTGCGTTGCATAGTGCGTGCTTAATATCGTTAGTACTATCGATAGTCGTTTATGAACTATCGTTAGTACTGTCGATAGTACTAACGATATTAATGTCCCCGTTCAATCCTTAACTCAGAACGCAAGCACATCCAACCTTGTTGACCCATTAAATGGAAATGGAAATTTTCTTGTTTTGAAGTAGGTAGTATCAAACTATCTCGAATCGAAGGCCCGTGTAATAAGAGAGGATAAAATTACCTGTCCATGTAGGTTTACTTGAATTGATCCTCAAGAAGTTGTACCCGTACCAAAATTTCGTGCTCTGGGATAGCAGGAGAAACACTTTTTTTAACAAACGTTTTGAGGACCGAAAACTATCGGTTGTTTTCCCTCGATAGTATCGAAACTATCGATAGACGTGACTGTCGATATTAAGCACGCACTATTATTACAATTTACAATGAAACAGCAACTTCGATTTAGCTCGACAAAAAACGGGGGGGGGGGGGGGAAGAATCTTATGTTTACTTTGGTGTTTAGGGAGGTCTCAAGAATAAATCCTGACCTCGAATGCGCGGTGGAAATTTCTGGGGAAAAAATTATACTCTAAATTCTGTAAATTATTCGAAAAATAGGCTAATTATAGCAACTTCGTCTTCTGCATATGGGAAAACATGGAAGACGTCCCATCAGATTTTGTGAGTACGAGGTGCCCTTTTTTGTTGCCGTGTGAAATGCTTAGCTTGCAATTCAAACTTTTAAGACAAAGTTACTTGTGATGTTCGTAATGTTGGTCCATAGCTGCTTTTATAATGCGGTTGGTATTTGCAGGGCTCAGGTGCTCCAACGAGTGGGCTATTTTGGAAAATCGGCTGCCCACTGCCATCACTGTAAAGTTTATGCTTGATTCATTCGCTAAGACGGACCAAAAAGCTACGAACATGAGCGCCAGGTTCAAGTCTTTGAGGAAGATAATTTGACTGAAAAAAATTAAAAAAAATAAAAATGAATATTTTATTTTGTGACGGCAATCAATCCCGCCTCTGTGAGCCTCTCACTTTAAAGCGATTGTCCCCAAAGCGGCCGACACCAACAGCAGCTCGGGCCTGAAAACTGCGGTGTATTCTTCCAAAATCCGCAAACAGTCGATTTCGATTTGACGCCTCCGCCGCCGCGTCAGGAGATTATCGAAGCTCGACACCACAATCGCGAAGGAGATGAGCACCTGCATGAGTCTGAGCAGGACATGCTGATTGTGCTCCTGTTGAAATATCCTCTCGAGCACGTACCCGACTAGGCACAAGTTGACACAAGTGATCCAAAACGCACTGTCTGCCACAACTTGAGAGAACGAAAATCTTTCAGTTATTTCATCTTCAAAACAGTAAAACATTTACTAGTATTTAATCATAGGTATTAGATTCTATTATTGCATCCGTTTGAAGATTGAAACCTTTTCAGACGGCTGAGTTGCAGCGAAATAATAGTTTTTCATTAGGCACGTCATTCTGTACATTTTAGTACCTGCGTCCATAAGCGGAGGAATAATGGGCTATTACTAGGAAATGCGCGTCTCTGAACCTTAATGGATTTTGATGAACATTCCATTACATTTAATCTTCAACTTTCCTCATTGGTGAGGAATCGGTTAAAATTTGAAGGAATATCGACTTCAATTGACTTAAGTAATGCTTACGTTTGTAATCTCTTGTGCTGATTATCATCCAACTCCGGGTACCAGTAGCTAAACCCAAAATGTTCACCAAACGATACACCAATGATGTTACTGTCATGTTGGAAATTTGAACCAAATCCTCGATAAGGGGAACAACACACAGGAGGCAATTTCCATTAGCTGAGCTTACAACGACTGATTTGCGTGAGCCTTTTGTAGCATAAGTAGACATGATGATGATGGATTATGAGCACATTTCGTCGTTCTAGTTTCAACACTACGTGACTTTTCTAACCTCAACAGGGAATCACAAAAAAGTGTTTAATTGAATGGTGGACTCATTTTCTGTGGGTTAGGCTTGCGCCCGAAGGGTGAAAATAAGCCGAAAACCGATGATATTTTGAAACGCTTCAAATTGCTTTGAGCAGTTGTACTGCCCCACAGTTGCAGTAACAGGGAAAAGTGATGCAAAATGAGGGCTACCATACGTTTGCGCCAGTCAGATTAAGAAACGACTACGTTGGTGCCGAAACAGACAGCTACATTTGCTCCAGTTTGGGAAGGCGAGAGGCATACGTTTGCGCCAAATGGATTAAGGGAAAATTGGGAAAATGTCCCTAAGTTTGCGCCAGTCCCAGAACTACGACTATTGGGCCACTCCCTGCTGGCTGAAGCCAGCCAACCCCCGACCCACCTGGCCTCAGACTCCTTCTACTCGCTTTTGGTTTATTATTCTTGGAATAATACACCTATGTTTTCGCGACGCGGGTCGACGACTCCGATCGGCCTCAAAATTTCACATTATCCGTTTCAAGAGGTCTACATTCAAAATCCGAAATGTCCGTCCGCCGTCCGGGCCGTTTCGGGCAGTAGGAATTTTTTAAAAAATCTGAAATTTTGGCAAAATACTTGGTTTGCCATCTAGTTGTGCCCGCAAGGTTTTCAGTCCGATCGCCCAAACCCGTGGGGCGCTATGGGGCTATAATGGGGCTACAGGAGGGGTGTTTTGAAGGCTTTTAGCTATGGGATCGAGTTAGGTGTCGTTTTCGAAGTATTTTTGGACGTAGAATCCATTTTTGGGGGTCCCGGAACGATCCGATTTCACTGTGGCGTTCTATAGGGCTTTCATGGGGCTAAAAATGGGATTTTTGAAGGATCCCAAGAAGTTCAATATTTTTCGAGTAAAAATTAAAGAATTTTTGAAAAAACACATTTTTGAAAAAAAAATTCCCCCAAAAAATTTTTTTTGAAATATAAAAATCCAAAAAAAAATTTTTTTTAATTTTTTTTATTGACAGAATTAAATGTCTATACAAGTAACCTATATCACAGAATAATAAACCCTTGTGTAAAATTTGCAGCGTTTTTGATAATGAATAGTTTTTTCCTAAAGAAATTCGTTCCTCGTTCGAGCCACCAAGGAGCGCTGACCAATAATTATAATTACTGCTATTCCATCCAAGCAAAAAGCATCCGGGGGGGGGGGGGGGGGGGTATCCAAGGGGCTCGCCCCATACGGGCTGATTTTTTTTTTTTTTAAGGAAACCTCTGTACCTACATCTTGCTGAACGAAGCCCTGGCTCAAATGAAAGTTTTTGGACCGGCGCAAACGTAGTTTAAAAAAATATTTATAGGCGCAAACGTAACTTACCGCTGTGCGCCATCTGTAGGGTAAAGTTCCCTAATATGGTAAACCTTTTTTTGGATCACATTTTGGACCACCTATTTGTCTCAAACTTCCAAACCAAAATTTCTGGTGATAGTTATACCGCTATAACAGTACTAGAAATCAGAGGGTCTGGAAATTGCTTCAAATCGGAGAAAGAATTAAATTCGAAATAATTTTATTCTCCAATAAAAGCCATTTTTCACTCTCCAAAAAGGGGTTCCCTAATATGGCACCAGTTCCACCACGACCCTCATTCTGTTAATTACGCTTTGACGTCTTTAGGATCATAAAAACTAGGAATAAATCAGTTCTCTACCCCGAATATGGTTTTAATAATCACTAGATACAGGTAACTCATTAAGGACATGCTTAAGAAAAGGAAACTGTTACTTCCGTCTTTTTTTCTTGAAAAAAATTGTTTTAATTGCACTTTTTAGCGAGATCTAGTAGTGCAATGAAGAAAACTCGCCAGGTTTGAAAAAATTACGAAAGTCACTAATTAACTAGAACACATAATCATAATATGAAGAGTGCCATATTAGGAAAACAGGGGGGTTGACAACAATCAAAGCTGATGAAGGGCAAAGTGCGTTCAGACTGAAACTAACTTATATTATGGAAGAATCTTCTGAAAATCTGATTTTCTTTGACGGAAGACAAACTCAATCACATGCTGAAAATATCAAAAACTACTCGCCGCAAGTCATTTGCACCCAGGTCCACAAAACTGGGTGTCAGATTGCACCCAGGTCCACAAAACTTGAGGCGGCAGCCATTTGAATCAGGTGTTCTGCTGGTTGCATCAGATCGCTCTTAGAAATGTTGACCCTCTACCTGATGGTCATGCTTGGGTAGCATGCATTTCACGTTACTGCCATCACGCTACGCCTCATCATGGTTATTTTGAGGGGTGCCATATTAGGGTACTTTGCCCTACCTTTTCCATCAGCGCTTTCGTACCACCTTAAAAACTGACCAGAAATTTGCGGGTTTTGCACATGAGGAAGCTATGTGTCATGACGACTTGCTATGTATTTTCTTTATAACCTGTGGTTCGCCGGCCCGTGTCTTCTTTCTCTTAAGAGTCTTTCTGGAACGAAGAGTAATACCGTTCGGGAAGGCCCCTTTGTACCTTTGCTGGGAGTCTTTATTGCCAAACCTTGTCGGAAGTTTGAGGTACTACGTCAAGGAAAACTGCCAATTCCTAAACCCCTTAAAAGGTCAGGTATTAATTTTCTCTCCTCATTAAATGAGTAAATGTAAATTTTACAGGATTCAGTCTCTTCAAGATACGTTTTTCGAACAGCAAGAGGGTCCGATACGATTTCCTATCGTTGATTGGTTGTTGGGGTAAATAATTATTTTTCTGAGAACAATCGCTTTTAGAAAATAAATGGGGACCGTTCGACGGCCGTTTATCGTGTTTACACAGCTTTCATATTGATGTTTGATACCAAACGATATCTCCTTTTAGCGGCACGAGTTTCTAAATTCACGATCACCGTTTGTCATTTCCTTGAGGCTGTTTACTCGGCTGATTCACCAAAGCAAATATCACGGAGGGCTCGCAAGGACGTTGGGATTGCGACATTTTAACAGCCTCGGCGAATAACACGCTAATACCTACGTAGAAACGTTACAAATGCCACCGCCCTGAGTCATTCTGGTGGGAAATCAACTAGGGTGACGCCGGCCATCTGGTGCAAACGGGCAGCGAGGATTTGCTGAAGTAAGACGCGGTGATCTGACAGCGAAATTTCAACAACGCCCGCCAACATGTCCCGGCAGGTTGAGCAACCCGCTAA
The DNA here is from genome assembly GCA_955831195.1 of Pilophorus perplexus. Taxonomy (NCBI): domain Eukaryota; kingdom Metazoa; phylum Arthropoda; class Insecta; order Hemiptera; family Miridae; genus Pilophorus; species Pilophorus perplexus. The sequence goes on from OY037012.1 coordinate 8,897,965, forward strand.
GACGTGCAAAGTTATTTTCGCGCAGCCAAAATGTAATTCTCGAAAGACTAAATTCTGCCGAGCCAAATGTAGGACTCTGCCCAGGTGTCGTAGAGGGGGGGGGGGGGGGGATGTGGGCCGTCATCCAAAACTTCTCGGGCCAATTTCACACGATGCGGCGCACACTTAAGCTCTTACGAGCCTTCCGTCACCATTTATTTTCGTGTTTATCTGCTCTCTTACTTGGAAATTTATTTATTTGTTTCTCGGGCACTGGCCGATGATCACGCTTTTAGTGACTCCACATATTGAAGCGAAGTCTTTTTTTTACGATAACAGCTATTTTTCTAGAGAAATACTTCTTAGACGATAATTGTCGATTGTAGTTGTGAAGCGATTGCATAATCCTCATTATTTTCATCAAGTCATCTCGTCTATTTTGTATCTTTTACGTCGAATTGTATGATGGCACCAGCCTGTATTTTCCCGAAGATGGGATGATTACGATCGACTCATAGCAATCTGTTGTCAGGGATTGGGAATGACTCAACCCGAATGTAGGAAAGAACTTTGCCGGACAAAAACGTTCCCATTTTAGACTCACCAGGAAAATACTTTCCCAGCCAAAACGACACTACGGAAAAAACTTTCCCGAGTAAAAGTGTATGAAAAGCCAACTCTTGAGGGAAATTCGTGCAAACAGTTGGGGTCATTTAAATGCCTACACCAATAAACCCCGCACCCTTCAAGAGTTAAAGGCTTCAATTGAGAAGGAAATTCGATCAATTCTAACCGATATGCTTGAGCGAGCTATGCGAAGGATCAACTCCAAGAAAGAAGACATTCAATGAACATAGCCTAATGTTTCATAATGAACTAAATGTGTTTTGTTCGACAAATTTCCATTGTTACCTCATATTCTAAAATTTATTTCAACCCAATATCTTCAAAATTCACAATTTGGCGACTATTTTAAATCCGCCGGCTTATCTGCGCTTAAATGGTGACGAAGATGAAGAAGACACCAGAGTCGAATAGATTTAGTCGAATATGTTGACGAACAAATTGAGGAGTTTGATTCCAAAAGGTACTTACTAAAAACCATTTTTGTCGAAATTGAGATATCCCTTAGGTACATTGAGTTTTAGGGGGGGGGGGAGGTAAAAGTGTAAGAAATAATCAACTCTTAAGGGAAATTCGTGTAAACAGTTTGCCTGTAAGAAAGGTGCAATGCGACTATAGTCGCATAGATGTAATATAAAGAGTCGCATCTATAGATGTAATATAAATGGCAGGTACATTAAAGGAGGAGTTTAATTCCAAAAGGTGATGTCGACGTGATCCAGCGTAGCCCACGCCTTTACTCAGATATCATTCAACAGCTTACCAGATTCTTGAACCCAGGAGATTATGATCTGACTAATAATTAGTTAATTAGATAATTATTATACACAATTTGAGACGTCGGAATGTTTTTCTGTAACTTTGAGGTCATTGTTTCGTTTGGTCATTTAGATAGCGAACATCTCACCTTTGTTGGCGAAAACCATTACGCACCTAGATAGTTAACCAAACAAAGGTGAACTACCTGTCAGCGATGATTAAGATAACTGTTGCAAGCGACAGTGTAAATTCCGGTTAGTGCCCCATTGAGCCCAAATCCCTCTTGGTCGAAGCGGTAACCCAACTTAATTATGATCCCAGACATAATAGTATTTTGCGCCCCTGCGTTGTGACCATCAACTAGGCTATTGCGCCCACGCTTCGCAACAACAAGATGGGGACCATTGCGCCCACTTTGTTTTTTCACGCTTATCATTCAGTAAAGCGAACACTAATGGAACGTGGGAAATAGCCATCACGCACGTAATTGCAAAATACATCTTCCTAGCAGTTGTCTGGCTTCACAGAGATCAAATCTTACAACAAACAGTCTGAAACCACCAAAATGTTGCTCCATGTGGCACACCTGAGCTCTGGTAGCTCCGAATTCTTTAGGGAAAAAATAACTATACATTATCAAAAAAGCGAGTAGAAGGGGTCTGAGGTCAGTTGGGGGTTGGCTGGCTTTAGCTCGCAGGGGGGTGGGGCACGAGCTCTGTTCGACTGCATCACTTCGCAGCAATCTGAGGTCTTGGGCGCGAAAGTTCGTCTTATTTTCCTTCAGATGGGCGCAATAGGGCAATTATTGGTATTATACCATCCTCCCCACTTTTCCCAGCCTCTTTGACTAATGAGCTCTCGAAATCGCATCACCAGAGGGATTTGGGCCCGTAAATTCCGATTGGTCAAGCATTCGTTTTCTTAGTTTGAAGTTGAATATTACAGCTGCTGAAGCTTAGGTTGGTAATGAATATTCGATGACAGGTTTGAATTGGGACTTGGAGGAAATGCTGACCGCGATTTTAGTTGATGCTGAATACCAGGTCGGTTCATATGTTTAGTGTGAAAGGAAAGTTTTGAGTTATATGAGAATTATAGTTAGAGATGATTTATGATGGAGAGGTGAGCGTGGGGAGAGGAGTGCCGTGTGTTGGTGTGACGCAGGGTGTGTTGGTCGTTGTGTGGTGGTGTGATAGATAAGATAGCGTACAGAATTAATAGGAATGACTCAAGGTCCTTGGACGAGCGCCGAGCCGGGTTCGAAGAGCCGAGTAGAGATTGTGTTGAAAAGGCGATGAGGCGACAAGAATGGGCGAGGGGAAGGGGACGACTCTGGCAGACTGACTGGTGCCACCGCGATGGACTGGACGCGGGCGGAGGGGAAGGCTGGAAACGGCGGAGGGACGAGAAATCGGTACGACTGGCCGGGATAAATGCGTTTTCAGTGACGTCATTCAAAAACGCACCCCCTTGTAGCAAGACGGGCTCAGCAAAACTCAAAAGAGTGAGCAAGCTATACGGATTGAGCACTTCCCGGCGGAAAAAGTGCGCAACTTCGGCGAGGTCGTTTTGCAACTTGCGCTCTTCTGGATTTGCTGGTCGGTTTCTCCGAAGCCATGAGAGTAAATTGTACAATAAGTGTTAGTTTAGTTATAGTATGGTATAAAGGCATAATTCAACATTGTTAATACGCGCTATTGAACCGCGAAGCCGCCGATGAATGAATTGACACTGAAGGTTCAACAATGCCCAAGTCAATTTTCCCAACTTTTCAGGAGATTACTCGACGTTCAGAAGCCCCACCATAGTATAGTGACCATTCGCATAAAATTTATGCGCATTTAATGCTTCGTACAGGTATACCCCACTGCTCACACTCGGTGCTAGAGATGGGGGGTTATCGCTACGTTCAAGTTATTTAGGTATTTCAGAATTTTTAATATGGAACATTGGCCAAAAATCGACTCGGGTATTATTCCACCTTCACAGCGGATGTATTACAATTTGCGACAGCCCCAGACCCCCAGATTATTTCAGTTTGACTCAAGCGTCAAAGCAAAGTATAGTAGGTACATCAAATTTGCCAAAGTGGCCGGCGACCATCTGTGGTAATCCTCCATAATATTATTTGAATAAGCAAGACTTCTATACCTTTAAATTACCACTTCATTTTAATAAACACAAAGCTTTTCAGCTAAATTTTAGCCATCGTCAGGTAACACATTGAACACACAGAGTGGATTGAGAGTAACCTCCCTTACCATCTACCACCACGTTTTTCAGAAAAATTTCGTCTTTCCCTCCCTTATCAAAGCTCAAATCAAAATTTCACATGGAATAGCTGCGATGGGGAATTTAATCAGCTTTCACGAGAAAAAGAAATTTGGAATCGGACCAATAGCTGCTAAATTACAGCCGTTCCAAAGTAGTTCAAATTTCTCAAAATGTACAATTTTACGGAAAAATGCATGTTTGTACGTACGAAACGAATTTAAAACAAAATAGCAAACGTCCAATCTGACACCGCGCGGAGAGCGGAAGTGCGTTTTTCAGAACGTTTTCGGTTGTAGCTCAGAAACTATTGGTCCTCAGAAATATTTTGGGAACTACCCAGTCAGTAGATATTCTCATCATGGTCAAATTGTGGATTTCATCGGGGTGTCCCTGCACGTGTGGACTCCCAAGACTTGAAAATTGTCACGTACACCGGAACCCGGAGTATCGCACCTTTGGGCATTCCCCCCTGCGCTGGAACCTCGCAGGAAGCGGGGAGCATGGCGGGAAGTCAGGACGTGGACATGTTGCTGAGGGGCGTGGGGGATATGAAGAGGTTGCCTCCACAATCGGCCCCCACGCCTTCCTTCCTACCCCTCCACCTCCAGCCATCCTGAAGTGAAGAATCCTCTTCTGAAAAGGCTGCTACCTGCTCAGGAGGCGAGATAAACCCCCCTCCCTTAACACCTCGTACAACCGGTAAGGGTGGTACAAGAAGGTGAAGGTGACCAAAGGAACTCCTGAGTGGTCTCTCTAGGTATTTTTGAGATGGCCTCAGCTGGAAATATTCCTAGATTTTCAACCTACTTTAATAATAAATTACCAAAAATAATATTCAAGTATATTATGTTTTCGAACCAAATTAATATCACTTTACAAACACATCACAGCGATCTCCGAAAATGAATTCGAATAGTTATCAAGTCGTTTTACTGGCTATGATAGGTAATCAAACAATGGAAATCGTCACTTTTGAAATAGAGGTTTCATCCTGACTGAATCAACATTATTATTCAGCTCAATTCCTGGTTGTGGCATAATATGGCGCAAAGGCATTAATCAGGTTAGTTAGATGTTTATTCATCAGGTAGGAAATAAAATACTTTCTTCATTCTCGCGTTGATTTTGCAATACATGCTTCTACATCTACAAAAGAGGGGTGAGTGAGGTGTGGCCACAAGCCAGAAGGGACGCCGGTTCAGAGAAACTGAGGATGCTGGGGAAAAGGGGAACGGGGAGGTGGGGATGAAGAAAAGGGACTACATCAAAGGGGGCACTAACCGCAGCCCAAATATGTGAGCGCCTCCCCTCGTCATCCTGTTCCAAGAGGGAACCGGCACCAGGCAGGCTATCCGAGCAGGACGCCGTCCCGTCCAATAAGTTAGCCTCTCGTCCCGATATGTTCCCACCTTCCTGACGGCCTAACGTGTTCTTGAACCCCTCCTTCGCCACCTTCCCCATCCTTAATCTCCCTTTTTCCCTTCCCGGTATTCTTCATTCCTCGTCATCCCTTCCCCCCCGTCTTTCGGTAGACCGGTAGACGCCTATCCGCCCGCCTCGGGTTTCTCGACAAAATCTTCAAAATCAGATGTACGGATCGAACTGTTGCCGACACACTTTTACATTCATATTTCGACAAACCTGAAATTCCACGTTGACCAAAAGACACCTAACTGGCTCGCTATAAATAGTTAGGCGTCTTTTGAAAGGTGTTTATGTGGTGCATATATCTCGCAAAAGACAGGAAATTCCCGGGTTTAGCCATTGCACTCCCGGGTCCAGAAAAACTCCCAATACCACAATACTCCCCAAATGGAAACCACAACACACCCCGATTCGCGGCTGCAGTGAATACTTCTCGACTGCGCTCGTTCCAAGCTACCTACCTAAGGATTTCCAAGGGATACCAATATGGTGCCACGCTGGATAAGGGATTCCAAGTTTTACCAAGATGGTCCCAAGCTTTCCAGACCTGTCCGAGTCTAGCAAAGTTGGTGCCATGCTGGATGGTCCCAACCTTTCTAGACCTGTCGAAGGCTTGCAAAGTTGGTGCCAAGCTAGCTTACGGATTCCAAGGCTTGTCAAGATGGTCTCCAAGCTTTCTAAACCTGTCCAAGGCTGCTAAATTAGGTACCAGGCTGGATAAGGGTTTTCAGACCAGCTTTCCAGACCTGTCCCACGTTTGCAAAGTTGGTGCCAAGCTGGGGATGAATTGAGACTTCGTCCAGGGATGGATTGCATTAACCTCTTCGACGGCGAGGACGGATCGCCGGTTCCCACGCAACACATGGCTTCTATACTATACTATCTAGCGGAGATGAAGTTAGAGAGTGCAGTGGCAACCTTTAGGAAGCTTCAATGTTACGGGTCTCCTTTCAATCGTAAATCCACCACCAAAAATGAAACAACATCTACTAAAAAAAAGGAGGGTTCATTTAAAAGTAATTTTAGAGTTTAATACCACGCCCATAACTTTGTCGTTTGGTGCCAATCGATGATGCATTGGAAACAGTCACTTACGCTAATGGGTCGTTCTCACGAAAACATTCAATCCGGAACCCCCCTAAGTAGCCTCGACATCGATATTTTCCACATCAGTTTGTCAGCGCCTTCCTCAGATTGTCAATCCCTGCTTGCAATTACCTGCTGAAGATGATATATTCATGATGCATGATGGCAGGGACCTACAAGGGAGGGACTTCGAAACAAAACCCCATGTTTAAGCTTTGTATTTCCGCTGGTTTTCATCCTGAATCATTTTCAATCTACATTAGATATCACATTTGCCATTAAATGAAAATTTTAATGTTGGTACATGGCCTAACATTCAAATCAAACTGTCAAATCTAAAAGACTTTCGACATTAAACTTCGGCATTAAATCCAACTTTGCAATAATTTAATTGATGAGAAGATAAGTATTTCGAATCCATGTCAGTTTCTTCCAAAAAGCGTAAGTCTCTACCTATTTTTATTTATTTTTATCTATTTAAGTGTATCAATTAAATTTAAAAAAGGTGGCTGATAATAAACCGAGGAACTCGCATAAATTTTCTTACGCTATACGAGAAGGTTTAAATGTTGAAATCTGACTACTCGGGAAAATAATTTTAACGATAAACCAACAGTGCCGTCGTAAATAAAATACAGTAATGAAATAACTAATTTGACAAAGAGGCTTTTCAGAACGGCCGTTAATCTACGGCAAACCCACAATCGTAAACAGATAAGAAGATTGTACCTAATGTTTTATTATGTTAACACAGAGAAAAATATTATTTTCTCTCTTATTAAGCTCTTAGATTGATCTTATCAAATTGGAATATTCCCGCTAATGAACAGGGCAGTCCCGTTAATTTAATGAATATTACATACCAAGTTCCACACTTCCAAGAATGGTTTTCTCTTAGTAGTTTGAATTGCCTCGCATCAACTCCAGGCTATTAGACCTCTTAATTGGCCCAGCGTTTTGGGGGAAATTCTGGACACTCCCAATAATCAGTCTAAATATCCGCGGCATCCCAAAAGGTGTAGAAGTTGATAGTTATAAGTAGAAGTAATCGGTCGTATCGGTTCCTCTAACGGGTGCCGCTTGACGATAATATCCAGCCTGATTCCAGGAACTAGTTTAGGGACTTCCAGCGCTTGGCCTCCTCCAACCGCCTGACCCCGATCTTCTACCGCACACGATTCCATTATTCATCCCAAATCGTACGCTGGTTTGGGAGAGGTTTAGCAAATGTAGAACGATACAGGAAATATCGGTGGCGGATAAAACGATTGGGTATTCGAACACCGTAAAGTAGAGATGCTGCCTTTTCTCTCTCCCGAACCCCCACTTACCTAACATAGAGTAGAGATGCCAACGGACCAGACGATATTACATAAACCACTATATTCATGATAAACGCCCAAGGAATATATACAAGCACTAGAAAGTAGACAAGCTGCAGCATGCCTTTTACAAAATTTGTATTGAGTTCTAGGAAGACGCTGTTTATATTCACATTGAGTAGAGATGGTTCGTAGTTCTACACCCATAACTCCCCACGCACATTGAGTAGAGATTAAACATTAAAAGTAGAAAATTTCTACTTTTAATGTTTAATCTCTACTCAATGTGCGTGGGGAGTAATGTGGATGAATTGTACATGGTAATTTTCCCTGTAGCTTAGCATGTCAAAATATTATTCCAATACAAAATATTATCCCGAGTAGTTTAGGGAGTGCTTCGAAAAACGTTGAATAATACAGGAAATTCCGGTTGCGGACGAAACGATAGGGGAGCTATCCAAACACCATTAAGTAGAGATGATACCTTTCATCTCTCGAACCTCCACCTAACCAACAACGAGTAGAGACTCAGCTCATGACCACAAAACATTGAGTAGAGACGCCTACGGAGCTTACAAATTTACCCTAACCATTATCTACATGGTAAACTATACAAGCACCAGAATGTAGACATCCTGCCTTTTACAAGTAGGTACCTTCTACCTGAAATCCAAGAAGCTGCTATTTATGTTCACTACCCACTAACATTCAGTAAAAACGCTACTTATTTCCACACCTACACTCGAGTGGGATCCCCACAAACATAAGAGTAGAGATGTTTTCGAAGTTTACGAAATGTTCATGGTAAATTTCCCAGCTGCGTAAGAAGACAAAATATTATTCCAATATTTGGTATAATAATGATTTAACCAGAATCGAAAATGGTTTATGTGACCTGTGAATGTATGTAATAGGTAAGACCTATAGAAATTTCGGTTGCAGATATATCTATAGCTGTCCAAACTCCATAAAGCAGAGATGTTGCCTTTTCTCTCACAAACCCCATCTCGTTAACATTAAGTAGAGACACTGCCCCGCTATCATTCAGCAGAGATGCTTTCGGAGCTTAAGAATTTAAATTCTCTACATAGTCAATCGAACTGTTACAGTACCTACAGTACTGAATGGCTATTTTCATGGGTATAAACCGTTAATATCGGAGTAAAAATATTTGAGGTTCGATCAGGTTGAGTAAGAATATGACTTGAACAAAATGTGGAAATGTCTTCTGAATGGAAAGAATCTGACCACGTTGTATATTCCGAGGGGACGCTGGTAGACAGTGTGTCGCCATCCCCCACCAAATGGTCTCACAGACACCTGACCTGCTCCTCCCTGCGCTTCCTTCTAAAAACGTATTGTAAACGAAGTATTGAAAGAATCTGGACCCGAACTCGCTAGGACACAAGAAATATCCTCTTATTGTGCCCAGTAAAAGTCTAGAGGTGGCATTTGCAGCCAACGTAGGCAATACGTTTTTGATGGCCGACTCCATCCATCATAGTTGGGCTATTAATCACGTAATACTTGCGGGGATAATTGTTATTTCAGTGTTATGCCTAAGTTGAACTGACAAGATGCTTCATATTAATCAAAAAATCACCAAAGCGTCAGACTTCGCCCAAATGTTAATCGGAAAATGTCTTCAGAATGTCATAATGACTCCTCGATGTTGGGACTCTGGCAGACTGTGTGTCGCCATCCCCCTCTACATGTGGCCGCCCACCGTCATAGACATTGCGGTTATCCTCTGCAACGGCCAGCTGGCTACAGTCTCCTTCTCTGTAGTCCTCGTTTACAAGAAACTAGCAATTTACTTGACAGGTTGACCGTTCAGAATACCAAACAATCGGGTTTCCAGAAATTCCTGCGGCGTCTCGTTAGTTAAACGAGACCAGAACCAAATGATGTTTCTTTCAACGAAAATTATTCACCAGGCAAAGTAGAAGAATGTGTCAAAACAAGTTTATGTGAAAAAAGGATAATTAAGGTTGGTCTGAAAATGAGAATAACTATTCTTTTATATTCATTTAGGTAAGATTAAAGAAGAAGAATAGCTCTTTTATACGAAGACCGGGGGGAGGGGGGGGGTGCTTATAAGTTGACATAAATGTCAACGTTTTACGGAAATGGAGATATCACTGCCACGGTGAAATCGGATCGTCCTGGGACCCCCAATAACGGATCTACGTCCAAAAATACTTCGAAAAAGACACCCACTCGATATCGTCCCCTTCAAACCTCCAAAAAACCATCCCATAGCCCCTTTTTCGCCCAACAGAGCCCCACGGTTATGAGTGATCAGGCTGAAAAACTTGCGGGCACAACTAGATGGTAAACCGAGTGTTTTGTCAACATTTCAAATTTTTAGAAAATTTCCTAGGTACTGCGCAAAACGGCTCGGACGGCTGAAGGACATTTCGTTTTTGGAATCCACACATCCTAAAACGTATAATGTCAAATTTTGAGGCCGATCAGAATCTTCGATCTCCGTCACGATTAGTTAGGTATATTATACCAAGAATAATAAACCAAAACGGGGAAGAAAAACCTTTGTCCAGAGTACTTTTGGTAATTTTGAGAATAAACGGCATTACAATTTGGAATTACAATTTTTTCTTATCTTATATATAAAATTATGTTTCCGGCTGTCTGTCGTGCCTACATTGTACGACTGAATAGGCGCCTAAACGGCTGAACGAATTTGGACGATTTTTTTCTTCTCAATGTTCGAGTCCACTGTCTTCACAATATAGGCTACATTAAAATCCCGCGCGACGCGCGCAACTGTGACTTTTTATGTACAACCCCCATTTTTTATCCCGGATTCGGATTTTACGTTACGTCTACACCGAAACACCCGTTGCCCATTATCCGCACAGAGCGCAAACTTGCGTAAATCCGCAAAACTCTTCCTATCTTCGTTGTTTACAGTCCAAATTGAGTCGGCGTTTCCACTTATCCTACCTGGAAAATTAAGTCGGAATCCGCTGGGCGAGCGAAGCGAGGCCCCCCCCCCCCCCCCCCAGTCAGGACCGCTAGTCTCATATAAATTCTGCATAACTTTTTTTTTTTTTACTTTTTCAAGGGGTTTTGAATTATCTACTTGAATTAAAAACTTTAATTTTAACTTGTTTTGTTTCTTTTTCTTCATCTATTCCCTCCTTCTTTCGGTTTTCTTTTCCTTTTTTTTTACGCGGCTCCAATTCTATTTTCTTTTCTTTTTTTTGTGAATAAATTATTATTACTTAAACTTTAAATTTTCTCAGAATGAGTTTTGGTAGACTAAGGTGGTTCTTTCCCCCGAGTCTTCATATTCAAATGAGCAGTTAAAGTTTTACGAATTTTCACAAGTCAAAATTACGTCAAGAAGCAGTCTGACAAAGAAATTGAGGCTGAGATCGTATCCTTGAAGTTAGAAATCGTGAACAGTTAGTCTACGGTATGTTGAGCTTTCCTGGTCACCAGTAGGTAACCCAACAAACGTGCAGGTGGCTCATAAGCTTCCTACACACGAAGATGGGCTGTTGTCTAGAAAAAGAAACTCGTCCACAACTGGAGGATTTGAACAGGTTGTTCTGTTCGAGACCTTCGCCAATAGCCAACTTCTGAGCACAGGTGTCCCCCGCATTCCCCGACCCCCTCTTGAATGGGTCCCCAACAGGAGGCCTCTCAGCATTCTCCGAGATTTAACAGCTCGGCTGCCCTTTCTCGCTGAAGGAGCGCCATATACGACAAACAGAAGGCGGCTACTGAGTAACGACGTACCCACGAGACTTCCAACAAACGGAAGTTGACCATCCTGGCCTCAACAAAGAATCACATTTTACAAGAAGCAAATTACAATATCATAAAATATAAACCTATTTGGCAAGTCAATCTCTTTAAGGAAACAAAATTAACCTGGAAAACTCAACAACTCCATAATCGTTATCTGTTTCCGTTAGATCTACATTCTAAGGACAACAATGGGATTATTTCATCACCTTGACAGGGTCGCACCCAGCAGGGAGTTGCCAAACTGAGGACTCATAAAATAAACAAAAACGGGAAAAGTGGGAAGTCGAGAGGCGATTTCCTCGTAAAACGTCTGATAAAAAAAAGTGCCATTGTAATCTAATTTAACGAAGATGAATTAGAGGATCTGACGGATCTAGTATTACGCTTTTGAGTACGTAGGTGGGTCTGATAATATCAGAACCATATTATGGTATTCCACCGAGAGGTTTTTTAAAGGGTTCACAATCTTGAAGAGGTACGATGTTGGCTATTTTGCGTATTTTCAATGCTTGCTTCGCGCTAGAGTCTGGGGGAGGGGCTTTTGAAGGGATTCGAGTTAGGTGTCGTTTCCCAAGTATTTTCTGGGGGTTCCAAAGCGGTCCCACGTTGGGATGAGGCAACCCTGGAATCAACAGTGGAAGGTAACTAGAAACGTAGATGGGGTTTAGACGGGAGGGTCGAGTGAGGTGTCGTTTTCGGAGGTTTTGTGGGCCAAGAGACGACTCATGGGGGTCCCAGACCTGTCCAAGACTTTTAAGGGGCTGCGGGGGAGTTGAGAAGGGTTTTTCCTAGTGGTTAGGAGGAGTTGGGAATACTAACAGTACCCTGCACATCTTCACACGAAAAAATATCGGCTCGTCCCTCTCAGCTTCTCACTTCCACGAAACACGAAGTACCAGTCAACTTACGCTGCCTCACAACGGGGTAGGGATTAAAATTTCAAGATGTCTAAGATTCCAAAAACATAATGTCCGCCCGCCGTACGCCGCACAGTGGTCGAAAGCGTCCAAAAACCCCTCAAAATGAAAGTGGTCAAATTGGCGTTCTGGGTGCGATAAACCACTCTCCGATACTTGCAGATCAGAGTTCTGGAAAAATATACAAGGGTTTGCTGAGGCGATAAAATCAAGAAACCGATATTGGTGTCATCAACGCTTGGCTACATGAGTTAGAAGACTTCTAATCGGTACTTTATAATAATTTCGTGAAATTAATTTTTCTCCAAGTCAGGTTGTACATTTAAGTGTAAACTTAGATCAGCATTTTTCGTTGAATAGAACCATATTTTTAATTACAGAGTGAACAAACGAGTTGCGAAATCAGTTTTTACAATTGGATTTCAAGGACTAGGAAAAAAAAGCTTTAAAGGACTTTACTCTGGGACTAATTTCCCACCATAGAGCATGTTTTGAAGCATCTATACCATAAGTTTCATCGCCGCCCCCGCCGCCGGTGTTGGAGATTGAATAAAGAACCTGTCCGTTGAACCCTTGATCACGAACGACTCAGCATCTAGGGACACAGACGTTCAATGAACAAATTTAGTTTGTCTTAGCTCATTGCGTCATTGTCAGTAGAAGCTCAAGAGTGTAGGAACAAGCACTACAAGTACATCAGAATCCATCACGCTCGGAAAGGTTCTCGTCTGGGCGCCAATGAGGACGTTTTTCACCGGATCATGATTTCATCAGACCCTTTCATTACCAGCTTAAGACCTAAGTTTAAAAAAAAGAATCTCTCACTAGGAGCTGAAACTTCTAATTGATTTTATAATGATCATTGTTAAATTGTATTTAAATAATTGTTCATTATTCCCGAATTTAAAAATTTATAACGTTGTACGTACCTACCCTGAGTTAAATCGTAATAAATCGTAATAAATTTAAATAATTGGTTAAATTAATGGTCCTTTTCGACCGCTGTCCAAGCCGTTTTGGGAAGTAGGATTTTTTTTAAATGTTAAATGTTGACAAAATACTCGGTTTACCATCTAGTTGTGCCCGCAAGGTTTTCAGCCCGATCGCCCAAACCCGTGGGGCGCTATGGGGCTAAAATGAGGCTACGGGAGGGGTTTTTAAAGGTTGTCGGCTATAGGGTTGAGTTTGGTGTCGTTTTCGAAGTATTTTTGGACGTAGAATCCATTTTCTGGGGTCCCAGAACGATCCGATTTCACCGTGGGCACCGGGGCTACAAGTGAAATTTTTGAAAGATGCCAGGAGATCAAATAAGGTGTCGTTAACCTGTGTCAACGAAAACTAATAAATAAACCCTTGTGTAAAATTTGCAGCGATTTCATGAAGGTGGGTACCGGGAATTTCTAAAGAAGGGATGCTGGAGGCCTCCTGTGCTCCAAAATGGATAGCCCACGTTCCCATCAAAGTATTTCAAAACCCCATGTCGCCCCAAATTCCTCATTTAGCGTAGTTTCAACTAATTTTCCTCAATTCATCATCGAAAGTGATCTGCCGGATGTTGGGGTCGGAATTTTCAGGTCTTCGGGTGTCTTGTGACTCATAACGTTCAAAATCTGTATATTTTACGTGTCAGGATGAAATGGATGTCCGTCAAACCGGGAAATGGGAGGTGGAATGCGAGGAGAGGACGTAGAAAAAAAAGAAGTGAATCGTGTGGTGGGGAGCAGGCGACACCCTGTCTACTGGTGTCGGGCTCTCGGGGCATGTGGGCGAGCGGCGTTGCCAAACCTAACGCCTCAAGATACAAAATCACGTCCACAATGGGACGATTTTGGCGGTGAAGACCCGCATTTAAGTGGAGTTCGGGTGCGAAACTTCAAGTCAGGGGATTTTGACGTGTATGAAGAGTTTTTGGCGGGTTTCGAGGCGGCTTGGAAAGTCTTGGAAGTTATTTAAAAGCGTCCGGCCACCTGGCAACATCGGGCGAGATATAAAGTTGGTCCTCCCCCTGACTTCCCGCCTGTGCGGACAGTAGGTCGGGACAGCGGTGGGGGAAGCCTGGGATATCCCACTCTTCGGGGCTCTGGCTGTTTTTCATTCATTTGTGAGTTGTGCAATAGTTGTGAGAGGTGGCCCGTACCTCGGGTGTTCAAAGTGTTTTGACAAGGAACGTTGGTAAACTTTTGGAATTTCGAACAGTACACAAATGGCTCACGGGTTCAAAGACGTGGGAAGTGCCCAGAAGTGCAAGCCCCAAGTGAAATCGGTACGGGAGGGGAAGGGGATTGGCTCGAGGAGGATGTTCTCAACCCAGTTCAAACTTCAAGTTTTGGATTCCTATCGTCAAGACGCCGATTGCAGAGGTAACCAACGGGCAACAGCACGTAAATACGGCATACACCGACGGCAAATCCAGAAATGGCTTCAAATGGAATCGAGTTTGAGGTGTTCGGCCGAGGCAGGCGAGGTGGCCTTGAACCTCGCGGGGCAGTCCAGACAGCAGGGCGGCGCGTGCGTTGCGGTTTGCCTACCCGCTGCGCAAGACGAGGAAGAGGAGCTGAACGTCGACAAGATCAGCGATTCTGAAGATGAGGTCAGCAGCGGAGAGAGTCTGTACGAGCAGGAGCAGGCTTTGGACTTTACGTGCGCCAATTTGAGCCGAAGGAGGTTTTATTCATTGAGTTTTAAATTGGAGGTTTTGGACGCTTTTTACAACGACAGTTCCTGCTGTAGAAATCAGCGAGCGACGGCTTTGAAATTTGGGGTGCACAGGAGGCAAGTGCAGAAATGGCTGAACCAAGAAGGGCTGCTGAGGGGCGAGGCGGCTGTTCCAGCACCAGTGCCAATGACTGTTCCTTTGGCTGTCTCACCCGCTGCTAGAGATGGAAGCCCTTGTTTAGATTTGCGGAAGAGGAAACTGGACGAGTTTTCCGGCGCTCCTGAGCCTAAGAAGTTGTACTTGGACTTGGACGACGGGCGTCGTCACGGTGACGAAATGCCAATGCTTCTGTCGAACGAAGAAATCCCGTCCCGCCAAGAGGATCTTCTACCTCGTCGGTACTGTGACGACATCCCCGTCCGCCGCCTGGACGACATCTCGACCCGCCGCCTCCACGACGTACCCCGCCTAGATGAGATCTCCTCCGCCCAAGAGACGGCCCTCTGCCTCGTCAAACCCTCACCCCTCCGATCACCATGTGAAGTCACGTCGACTTTGGATCCTTACCGCCCGTGCAATACCAGCCCCTGCTGCTCGCCATATTTCAGCTGCTGCGATCAGCAGCCATTCTACGACTGCTGGCCCTCCTACACTTGCCCATACGCCTGCATCACCACTCGTCTCAACCACGACGCACACTACTATAAACAGGCCATCAAAGACATCAACCTCTACACTCCACAAACTCTCTACTCCTCTTAACAAATTTACTCTTACTTCTAAATACAAATGTGCCAAAATCCCAGTACTGATTTTAAAAAATTGCCAAAAGCTGCCATTTTGAGCTAGAAAATGTGTCAATATAAAGTGCCTTAAAACAAGACTTCACTTAATAGAAAATGTTGCAATTTTGGAATTTGAGCAATCCACTTATGCCATTGTACATAATTCTATAAAATAGTCTATGTATTTTTGACGATTCTCAATGAGACATGAAGTTTGTAAATTTTATTTTAAAAATAGGATCTTAAGATTTTATAACGATTAAGATTTTTTAATGGATAGAACTGTAATAGTTATGTGCCTTAAAACTACTATGTGCCTTGTACAAATATTTATAATGGACTATAA
Source organism: Pilophorus perplexus (assembly GCA_955831195.1). Classification (NCBI taxonomy): domain Eukaryota; kingdom Metazoa; phylum Arthropoda; class Insecta; order Hemiptera; family Miridae; genus Pilophorus; species Pilophorus perplexus. Next base: position 8,913,918 of record OY037012.1, read on the forward strand.
GACATACTTTATTTGTCCAATAAAATGATAAATTTTACTTTTGAAAATTTTATTGCTTCATTTTTATTCCCAACATTGGCGAAAAGGAAAAAGAGGAAATGTAAGAGAAGCAGCAAATTAACTGAAATGGATGAATGCAAAAGTGGTATACCTGGGATTATATTCGAGGGTTGAGTTGTTGAATTTAAATTAATTTGTGGCCTGAAGGCAGTTTGTCATACGCAAGTCGTTGGGTGCATTCGAGTAGTATTTTTAGGCATCTGAGTAACGAGGGGTGAACTTTCCTGAGGTCATAGGTTTGGCCCAACAGATGAAAACCCCATCAATCACCTCGGCTAACCTAACCTGCACATTTACAAAGGTACTGGTAAATCAACAATGCGGTTTCTGGGCAATATAGGTGGAAAAAAGACGTCGTTGGGCTGGATATGAATTACAGCACAAGTGTCGTAATGTAGGGTTTTATTGGTCTTTTTACTGGCCCAGAAATGGCAATGTGACAGGGTCGAGGGAGTGGCAAAACCCACTAAGTACCGACTAACCAACCTTTCGACATTCGTGTGAATGAGGAAAATAAGGGGAGCAAGGGTGAGTAACCAGGAACCAACTTGAAGCAAGTATAGTATACTTGAAACAATTTTTTACCTTCTACACCTTACTAATGACAAATAAATCGCAATAAACCTGAAATTAACTTATCCTACAGTTCATTTCTTAAATTATTAGGATCCTTTGCTTTCCAGAGGGTGTCACGTCACATAAATTGCTACCACCATTGAAGGTGGTACCAATTTATTACTTGGTCAGAACCCCTTGAAAAGCCTACCGTTTCGACGCCAGAACCATCACAATTTAAATTATTCATGTTGCAAGAAGTCACAGTTGACCTTAATTCTTCATCTCAAAAGGTGAATATTTTGAAGTTGCGTTCACCAATTGATGCTTCATTATGCAATCGTTAGATATTCTTATCGACAGATTCGAACCGAACGGAGCGATAGCGAATAACTTGACCCGGAACATCAAAGAACAGAAGATATTAGTATCGTAAAATATAATCTTTCAGAGAGTTTAGGTTAGGTACAGAGAAATCTCTTCAACCTTAGCCGCCAGGGGTCGTGGGAAAGGAATTTTCCTTGGAAACAAATGCGTTTATCGGAATCGACCTACCAACGTTATCAAATGTGCAGAGCACGTGGCCCGAGGGATGCTGGCGTCATCAGATAGATTCTATTGGTTGGATGGATATTGTGCAGGTGTCATGCTCCTTCCTTCGACCACAAGCAACAATCACCGAGTATGTTGCGTCCCTGCCCACCTGGACCCCACCAGACTCACAAGATTTAATTGAATTACTTTAATAGGCAAATAAAATTTACAAAATGAAACAACAAAACCTGAACACGAGAACCAATCTGTTAACTTTTGGCGGCAACCAAGTGGAGGAAGTTGTCCGGGTAGCTGAGATGCTCGCTCAACCACTGGAGCGGAGTGTCTTTGGGGGGTTCAACTCCATGAGTGATGACTCGAACTGTAACAAAAGTTGAAACATGATATGATATTATCACACAACAAGTCGAGTGATCTAGAAAAAACTCGAGACATATTCCACAACTCAAAGAGCACACATTATTATCGACATAGTCAATAGTGTAGACTGGCTTACCACCACTTTGGTACGAATGATAGTTGAGCAATGTCTCCCCTATAAACCGCAAGTCAGTCGTGACGGTACATCTGAGGTGGGGACAATGTTTACCCATTCCAGGCTACGTGATTAACGTAAGTTTGACGCCACAACTTAAAGAGATTTGACTTTGTAACATGAAAGTAATTAGCCCAACGAAGTGGTAGTTTGCCGAAAGTGCAGAGATCCAATCCAATGTGGAGGTTAGGGAGAAATATGACTCGCTCTGCTGTTTTAGGTCCCTACTAAATTGTATGTTCAAAGTAAACAACTGCAGTGTTGGGAACGGTTTCGAGGAACAAAGCTCATCTACAGCCCAGAGTGACTTGACGCAGCTGAAGTCATACTCAGGTATGACACAACAAGGACCAGAATAATATGACTACTTTTATTGTGGTATGATTCCTACGACACCGAAATTTCCGCTTTTCTAGAAAACCACTCCGGGTTCGAAGCAGCTGAGCAGCATGATATTGACATTTTGTCAACTGTGGATCATTACCTGAGTACAGTATCAACTGCTTCAAGTCGCTCTGGACCTTAGATGTGCTTAGTTGCTCGAAACCGGTCCCCACACTACAATTTTAACACAGAATGTGTTTTTACGGAGGTTATTTGGTTTGAAGTTGTTGGGCGTAAGGCCATCTTTGGCGTAAGGTGAGTCAGATATATCCCAACGTCCGCCCAACCAACCCGATCCCCCCCCCCCCCCACCCCCCGCCAAAACTGCAACTCCTTCTAACCCCACCTCACACTCCGAGTCGATCCCCTCGGCGGAATTACCAAAAAACACATTCTGTGTTTCATTGATCCTCGATCATCACATTAACAATCCCGGGGTCTGGGGGTGTCCCCCAGTACTAAAGTAAAAATATACCTAGTTAAGCATAGTCACAAGCGGCAATATTTGACACAGCCCCAGTAGCTCTTTAAAAGTCAAGGTTTCAGATGAGAAGGACTGCTATGGCTCCTACAGAAAGTAGACTTTCTGAAGTTTGGTCACCTTGTCACAACCACCTGAGTTACCCCACAGTTCGTTGCGTGGTTCATGAAAAGGGAGAAATGAAGTGATCGCATAGCAAGAGAAAAAAATTTATACAGCTTAATAATAGGTTTGTTCCAGGTCTGACTGCGTCTGTCGACAGAAATTGGACAGCTGTCGACAGAACCCGACCGCACATACTCGAGCTGTCGGTTGCCGTCAACCTACGCTCGACCTGGTTCAGCAGTTTCTACGGCGCATGTCTCCGGCGATTTCTGTTAACGTTCCGTCAAACCTGGAACAAACCTAGTACTTTGTAAATGTGCCTTCGGGCAACAACAATAATTATTATTGTTTTCATACAAATTAAACGTCTCACGGAAAATTTTGCACGCAGTTGTGATGATCTCAAAGCAAATTTTTCATTGAGTAGGAACACAAATTCAAGGATTTTCGTGAAATTCGGCATAAAGTAGAGATCAGCTCAAGTACAGTTACTGTATGCTATGCGAGCTTGTATTACTTCTCTACGCTTGATTTCACTCGTGTCTCTTCTTGATGAAACCTTGATCATTACTGTAATAGGTTTGTTCCAGGTCTGACTGCGTCTGTTGACAAAAGTTAGGTTTGTTCCAGGTTTGACGGAATGTTAACAGAAATCGCCGGAGACATGCGGAGTTTAGAAACTGCTGTTCCAGGTAAGTTGGACGGAAACCGATAGCTCGAGTATGTGCGGTCGGGTTCTGTCGACAGCTGTCCAACTTCTGTCGACAAACGCAGTCAGACCTGGAACAAACCTGTTGACAGCAGTCCCAATGCCTTCTGAATCACTGTTGAGTTCAGTCGAACAGCCCACCTACTGACCTGGAACGCGATCTGTCGACAAAATTTGTTGAACCAAGTCACGCGAATCACCGTGAAGTAATGCTACAACAAATTAATTACTTCACGGTGATTCACGTGACAGTAAATTTCATATGGAAAAATCCAAGTGATAAACTCGGATACTTTTTGGTTTATTGTGTTCAGAATAATCAACCTTTTTCGATAGAGGAGTATCATAAGGGCGGGAATGAGTAATTTAATGTGTTTGAGGTTATCTACGAGGACTTCGGGAGGACGCGAGTACAACTTGACGCGCCGAGCACCAAAATAAAGTGAGAAGGTTATGAGAGAGGTTTCACCTGGGTAGGGTTATCAAAGTCGACAGCTCCCAACCGAACTCATTCAATGATCAAGGTTTCATCAAGAAGAGACACGAGTGAAATCAAGCGTAGAGAAGTAATACAAGGTCGCATAGCATTAAATTTTTCATTGAGTAGGAACACAAATTCGAGGATTTTCCTGGAATTGGGCATAGAGTAGAGATCAGCTCAAGTAATGAAAATGTTTTCATCAAGAAGACTGCTTTAAAGACTTTAATAGGTTTGTTCCAGGTCTGACTGCGTCTGTCGACAGAAGTTGGACAGCTGTCGACAGAACCCGACCGCACTTACTCGAGCAGTCGGTTTCCGTCCAACCTACGATCGACCTGGAACACCAGTTCTTAAAGTGCGCATGTCTCCGGCGATTTCTGTTAACATACCGTCAAACCTGGAACAAACCTAATTTAAAAAGACACTAATTTAAAGACTTTAGTGAAATTAAGTATTTAGAAGTAATAAAAGCTCGCTTAGCATTAATTTTTTCTTTGAGGAGGAACACAATTTTCTCCCTAACCACCACATTACTAGCCAAAGGACGCAACTGGGGAAAACAAAGCCGTGGTCGTAAGGGATTGTTTTGTTGGAAATATTAATTCAATTAAACTTATTGAGCGAGTATAAGGAGGATTTCCTTCATAATTGTGTAAAATATTGAAATTCAGAACAAACAATTCGTTAAAAACGGTCTTAATATGTTAGGTTTGTTCCAGGTTTGACGGAATGTTAACAGAAATCGCCGGAGACATGCGCAGTTTAGAAACTGCTGTTCCAGGTCGATCGAAGGTTGACGGAAACCGACAGCTCGAATATGTGCGGTCGGGTTCTGCCGACAGCTGTCCAACTTCTGTCGACAGACGCAGTCAGACCTGGAACAAACCTATTAAGTGAATGTCCACAGCCAAAATTTATGACAGCTGAACCTTTGTTTGCCTCCAACAGCTTTTTTAGTAGGTAGGTTACGAAAACTTTCCTCAGCTAGGTAGTGACGTCAGACTTAGGTATAAAGTCTACTTTGTGGAGGGATTGATAGGACGTGGAATATTACGTAGCCTCAGCTAACAGATTGTTCGCATATTTAATTGAACAAAAGTATTGTGAGTTGTTCAGCAGCAGATTGATACCGCAGCGGTTTCATCAGTGTTTGGTGTCGTTTTAATGACCAATGTACCAAATTGTTAATGTAATTTAAGGGTTAATAATAAGATAATGTCATACAAACAAGATAACCCTTCCAAGTGGTGAATATAACTTTCGGTTCTCCATCACATTCGAAGTCAATCGGGCACGAAACTTCTCCTAATATCCATCATAGTACAGTATCAGAAAGCCAGTTTCCAGCAAAAATGTAAAGAAGTTTATTCTCAACGGTTCTGCATGTTTTTTTGAGTCGCTGAATCCGAATTTGAGTTTTTTCTCCTCACTAGAGCGGAGCTAACTTCAAGAAACGCCAAAAACCTTTTTCCTGAATTTCTCGAAAATGCTACGTTTTAGCGGAAATACCACTGTGCACAAAATTACAGTAGACAAAATTTTCTACAAGAATATAATATTATTATCAACTTTGTTTCTATCTATCTTCTTATTGGCCGCTAGAGCGTTCTGAAAATTGACCATTTTGCCGTTTTACAAACCAATTGCCAATATGATGATCAGCCAGTCATTGTGAATCTATGAGGATTTAGATCGTTATTGTTTCTTATTGAAAATATCCCATTACGATTCTGGTCAATCAGCTCGAGAATGCGGTTTCAAACAATGAGAGGTCCGCTGATAGCGCACCCCACGATTCACGACAGTAAATTCTACTCCAATCAATATTAAATTATAATAATTATAATTTGCAGTAATTATTACTGCATCAAGTGGGGAGATGGTTCTGTTTCATCACAGATAAGGGCTACTACTTTTTTTCCTTTTTTTTTCATTCCTCTGTAAACTGCTTTTGATTTAGAAAACAATAAGAGGAAAAATCAATTCGGGAACTCGCTCGTACTTTAGGGACGAAGAGGCTAACAAGGATGTAAGAGGCTAACAACTGATGGCAGAAGTCTGAATCCGTGCTAATGGAGGCAACTTCCCACCTACCATGCCTTGTATACAAGCCAACCTACTGGTTATCACGAGTATACGCTCATTCAACGCAGGACATTCACACAGGAAGGCTGCATTCTGCACACAAATGCCCAATCGACGAGTCACTTTTTTCTAGTGAAAATATGAGAGAGCAACACACAAGATAATCGATAAAGAGAAAACTACTATAGCCTATTTCAATATGGACAAATTTGTAGTTATTGTAAGTGATAGTCACCATGTTTCAGGCAGAAATCTTCGAGGCAAAGTCCTTCTGCCATTATTTCTCAATAATATTTGCTTCAACCGTTGTTTTCGTATTTGGTTTTTAAAAAATGGCATCCCCTTTGAACGATTTCGTATGCTTGTTATTGGGGACCCCTTTCTCTCGTTGGTGGGAAGGGGATTGCCAGGTTCTGGTCGAAAATCCACCGAAACCAGACATCGCAATTTTGAGCGTTGACAAGAAGCAAGGTAAGACCTTCCATCGAGCTTTTAAAAAATCTTGGTAAAATGGTGAGTACAAACAATCTTTATTCTGTTGGCCATGATTATTGCTCAGCCAGAAAAAGGCAGTGTGGAACGCAACCGGCTACCAAGATTTTACAAACTTTTCTCAAAGTTTGGTTCCACCATACGTTCTCTATTCGAAATTTACGTTTCCTTGTCGATTTTCTAATTGAAATATAGGCGAAATCGTTGTTGCAGTAAAATCAAACATCAAACAAGATTTAACATCGGTGCACGCACTCTTTGGTGAATCGCCTCACGTTGTCTGGCCACCTAGAACCGCTACTGGAGGACGCCTCAAGTAGCAGAGACTCAGACTTTCATCATCAGTTTACATGCTTGGTACCCACTTCTTCCCCCCCAAAAAAGCTTTAAAACCCCAACGAGCCACCCCAGGATCTATGACTCCCATTATGTCCTCCAACATCCACAATCCTCTTAAAACCTTTTACAAACTAACTTTCATTGGCTTCGGGCGAATCCGGAAACACTTCCAGGAGCATGTCGCTGAGCGTTTTTCTCTCGCCATTATCTTTGAACGGTTTGACTAGCTTCTGAACGAGGCTGTCATCTTTGTAGTAGAGGCGAAATGGAATGTATTTGAAACCCTCTTCGGGACCGGGCTCCATCAGTTTGCGGTTGACAGCCCAAAACTGGTCAAATTTATCTGAAAAAAAAAAATAAAGAAAGAAAAACTGTATAAGGTTGTTAGCTCATGAAAATGGCTTTTATTTATTTTGTAACCACGAACCATTTTGAAGGCCGAGCCAGAGCTGGTTATGATCCTTCCTTTGCATGTTCGAAACGACTTGAGTTTTATGCTTCAGAGCATCTGCTTCCTTCAAACAGGCCATGAAATGAGACTCGACGAAGTCTCTGCACAAAGAAAACCGGGAGTAAACGAGGCGCTGCTGTTATGATGAAAACTATAATATAGTTCTCGTATGAACTCCTATTAGCAGCTGGTACTCTTCCAGAAAGCAGTGTTTCATTCGTCCATTACTTATTAGGCCACGAAATGCCACTCTTCCCGGTCTTTTTTCTTTCCCCGCAAATTTCTTTCTCTCTCTGCCTTTCTTTCTCTTTCGACGACAGAAAATGGAAAAACATTTTTGTTTCAATTGGCCTGATAATGCCATTTCGCTATGCGTCGTTTAAATTTTCTGACCCAAGAAACACTAAATCTGCGAAAAAGCGTAGAATCTTTCTTTCGTTTTTCATTTATAACAAACATATAATAACTATACGAACCTAGATTTGCAGTGAAGTAATTCATTTTCAGGAAACTTGTCGAAATGAACCGTAACGTTCCATGGGAGCTGAATGTCATCTTTGAACATATCAAATAAAACCCCAATAGGGTAATGCCTGAAAATATGATACCATCGATGAGCAGAGAGGAATAGAGGAAATATAAAATCGAAATAGTTTTTTGCAACATACCATTTCAACGCAGTTCCATGGTGTTCCAGCCACATTTCATTGTCCTGATTGTCGGGGGTAACGAACTTGCCAAAGTGTTTTCGCACCTAAATTTAACCATTTTCAATAATTGAATTAATAAAATAGAACATATGTGATCAAGGGGAGCATCGTGCTTCAAAAATATCCGCTCACCTTATCAACGACCAAAGGGAAATAGCTCAGACGAGGAACCATCAGATACAAAGGCTCCGGGGCCTGAATGTCGTCGACTTCTTCCGCACTCAGCTGGAAACATATTGGCAGTTTTCCTTCCCAAATTTCACGAAGAACTTCACGATCAGCAGCCATCGTCAAGGTCTGCAAAACAATCCGAAAACACAATAAGTCAAACACAAAATCAGGAGTAAATTTACACTATCATGTTACCAACGCTTTGGTTTGTTTTAGCAACACCAGAGGCCTGGAAAATTGACTTCTTTCTTTGATTCATTATAAGATTTGTTCCTGGAGCGTCAGTGTAAGTTGGGTGTGAGTGTGGCCATGAGGGGATGTAAGTGTGGGCGTGAGGGCATTTTTCAAGGACGAGGTTTCCTTGGAGTGACACGAAACTCTGTGGGCCACAGCCCCAAGGAAAACGAAATAGCAACACTCAAGTAAACAAAATTTAATCTAATAATTCTCACCGTGTCTGTGGCTGGCTGGCAGAGTATGTCACAAGCCTTCTCCTCCTAAACGGTAAGCGATAAAAATATGGCGATTTTTTTCTACGGGTTCGTCGTCCCGTTTAGGTGTCCTTAGGGGGGTGGAGCCCTCACTGAGATGCGCTCAAATAGGCGCATTTGCGCCCAACTTTCTTATTTTAAATGGGAACCCCTAAATTTTTTGGCAAATTTGGATTCCTCGGTCTATTTTACGTCAAATAAGCGGATTGAGCAAAATTTTCGATGAGCGCAAATCCGCGCAACTATCCATATCTTTGTTGTTCACGGTCGGCGTTTCCTCTTTATCCTACCTAGAGATCAGATTTATAATACGAAATACACGATGAACGAATTGCGACGATCGGCGAATTTAGATGGCAAGTTTAATTTGAACGATTTGAAGAGATCCCAGTCGCGTTAGCCATGTGTTTTTGGAGGGTGCCAGGGACCTTGGAAGGAGAGGCAGGGAACCGTAGGGGGGGGGGGGGGGGGGGGGGGGAATTTTGGGAAACGGTTCATTCCACACTAATTTCAGATATATTCTGGTGTGTGGGAAGACGATTTCTCTCTCTATTCCCTGGCCAATTCTACGCCCGTTAAATTTAGCGCATTGAGCGACTGTCACTTGGGCGAGCGAAGCGAGCCCCCCTGTCCGAGAAAGTGGTCGCTTCGCTCGGCCATCTGTGGGAGAAATTTGTTGTCCAAGCGAAGCGAGGCCTTATGTCTGAGTGCTAGTATCACTTTAAATCATACCATCCTACCACTAATATCATTTAAATAGGCTGGGAAAGACACGCTTCGAGGCGATTGGTCTGCAGTATGACTGTCTTCGATGAGGTGCGAAGGTCCCTGAAAAAGCCAACAACTCAAATCCGAAGAAAGGGGACGTTGGCATGAGCAGTGAAGCTTGCCCTCGAGAAAGCACATTGCTGAAGACGTTTCTCAAAAAACAAATGCAGGAAAGTGGCCTCGATGGGCTTTTGGCTTGCCATTCTGTGACTCAAAGGATGTCAGAACTGTGTTTTGCGAGTGTGTTGGACAAACAAACGAATATCTATCTCTCTATAGAGAGAAATTGATCAGTTTCGAGGAGTAAGTAGGTACTTATACAATGTTTGCGAGGCATTTCACGCCCACTTTAATAGGGAATTCAATAGCCCACACCCGAACATCAACGTATTCGACCAGGTTTTACTTTAGGTTCAGACAGAGAATTATGCAAAGCTGAGCTCGATCCGTCTAACTTTGAACCTCACATTTCTGGAAGCAAATTGGTCATGAGAAAATTTTCGAGTGGACAGGAGCAAGTCGGTCAGTGAAGGGCGCTCCTAGGAGCAAGTTTGCGGACACCCGTTTAACGTCAATCTACATACACATTTCAGGGTTTCAGCCATCGGTGCCCCGTGCGGCACGTAACGCTGGTGAGTAGACAATTTATCATTGATTCAATTGAAGGGCACGGAGCAGGGATGGCCGAGGATTTACTGATGTCACCGAAATGTGTGGATCAACCGGTAATCTGTCATGGGAATACTGAGGAGTAAGTTCCTGTAGACACAATATTAGTCAACACTTACGATTTCTTACGATGACACGCAATATCGAGGACCTTATTCACCGGATGAATTTCATCAGATCAAATCATTAGAACAGAATTTGTTGGATTTTAATCAATTTGAATGAGCGTAAATTTCATGAGAAGACGGGCTGATCACTGCTTCAGTATGAAAAGTTTTCATGGAAACACTACGAATCTACGATAGAGTCGTGAACCGATAATTGATATAATAGATAAGCGTATCGATGTAGATAGCCGTTGGCAATCGATTGTTTACCACTACGGAGGATTTGTAATGGTTCGATACTATTATCGATATTATATTATCGATGGCTGGCGAGATGACTATCGATTTGGAGTACTATCCCACTCCTATTGTGGTGGTTGTTGTGATAAACGCTGCATGTTGTCCGCCATGTTGTTGTTGAGGTTTGCACAAAACTCGAAGAAGAAGAGAAGGAAGATAAATAAAGATAACCTGCTCCCAAAAATACCTTCCCAATTTGAGTTTGTTCCTTCTTTTTTTCCAAGTAGAAGTGGTGTGGATAATTCGGTTTGTAAACCGGGTTTAGTTATGTAGAACGTTTTAAATTGCAGTATTCTCAAGAAATTATAATACAATCCCTAATCCAGCTCAAGTTATTTCGGCACGCTACACAAGTCGTGAAAAATGTGGACGAGTTTACGAAGACTTGGTCTCATAAGCGGCGAAAATATCAACGTTTCAAGTAAGCCTCATCCGATCTGCTTTATTATTGGTTTCTTGTAACTCAATAGTTACTAGAACGCGGAAAGGGGAGCCTCGCTGCGCTTGGCCTTTCAACCGGTGTTGTTGCGGGTGGGGGGGGGGGGGGCTGGAACTCCTTTGCCCAACCCGACGCACAGTGGGATCGCTAATCTAGCGAGAAAAAAAAAATTTTCTGAATAACAAATATGTTGAAATTTCGCTGATAACGGAAAAACCGCTGCAAACTTTACACAAGGGTTTATTACTCTTTAATAATATTAAAGTCTTTTATACTCTATTAGGTTAATTGTGGGAAAATAATTTAATTTTTATTCTTAAATACCTACTTAATTATATTTAATTCTTAAATAATTACCTAATTCTTTGTCATAGGTACCTAAAGAAAATGGGTATTTTTGAAAGAAATGTAAAAAAATTGTTTATTTTACATTGTTATGACAGTTGTGGGACCTCGAAAAAATGAATTTTGCGTCAAAAATTATTCGGAAAACGTTAGCGTATTTGACCTCCTGGGATCCTTCAAAAATCCAATTTGTAGCCCCGTAAAAGCCCCATAGATTCCCTCGGTGAAATCGGATCATTCTGGGACACCCAATAATGGGTTCTACGTCCAAAAATACCTCGATAACGACACCTAACTCCACACCATAGGCGAAAACCCCTTCTATAGCCCCTTTTTAGCCCCATAGCGCCCCACGGGTTTGGGCGATCGGGCTAAAACCTTGCGGGCTCAACTAGATGGTAAACCGGTTATTTTGTCAAAATTTCAGATTAAAAAAAAAAAAAAAAAATCCTACTGCCCAAACGGCCCGGACGACGGACGGACATATCGGATTTAGAATGTAGACCTCTTGAAACGGAAAATATTCCAAGAATAATAAACCAAAAGGGGATCGACTTGGGGCGTGGGGTGGGGTTAGGAGGAGTTGTGGTTCTCGGCGGCAAACTACTAGTTATGTGGGTTATTTATGTATTGAATTTATAAACGTTTTGAAAAATAATTTGTTTTAGCACATGAATGGGCTAATAAAAAATTAAAATAGGTAGTTCTCTAATAATACAAGGTGAATTTTTCTTTTTGTTTGCTCCCTATCCCCTTGGTGCCCATCTTACCACGAATTGCCTGGCGTCCTAATGATATAAAACAGTTATTAATGATTTGTACTAAGGATTGAAGTAAATTATTTTTACTCCCTGAAGCTGGCCTGTCCCTTTGCTCTCCGTCCATGTTCTCAGTAGTCCTGGTCGTGGGGTCTGAGGGGATTCCCCTGCCCACCTGAGAGATGGGGCTCCTGGCTATGCATTAAATTTCCAACTCGTCGTAACCCTCCCGATTGTCGGATTTTGTTCAATAAAAATTTAGTATTACGTGTAAAGATTAGTGCAGAATTCGCAAAAATATGGGCAATGCCCACACAATCTCATCCCGCCCAGTAGGAGGGGGCAGGGATAGAGAGTTAGTAGAAAAAACGTACCTAATTTAATTGTGAGTTGACTGTTTGAGAAGTAGACGTATGTCACATGTCAGCTCTGCAGTGGATCCATTTTCTGTCGTAGAAACTATCAAACGAGGCAGGGCTACCACACCCGGCGTCCTACCTCCGCTACCAGTAAGCGATGAACCCCAGCAGAACAACAAACAGCTAGCACGAGTCAACACCAGGATTCCTGATTCCCTCCACCAACGCTTCGTGTATCCAGAGTTTCTCCCAGATCCGAAATTTGAATGGCGCAACAACATAAGAGAAAAACTGGAAAGGATGGATATGATGAAAAGGAGATCACAAATCGATTTACCGGAATTCTACGTGGGTGAGTATTCAGGAACACTGACAAGCGCTTCCTACAGTTTGGGATCAATGTTCTGGTGATATGTAATTTTTGTCCTCTGTTTAAAGGTTCAATTCTCGCTGTCACCAGATCCACCCAGCACTCCGCCTCGAAGGAAAGTAGATTTTTAGGAATTTGTATAAAAAGAGAGGGATGTGGCTTGAGGGCCTCTTTCGTGCTCCGGAATGTCATTGACAATCTCGGTAAGTGAAGGCCAACTTTATAATGTGTTAAATTAAAAACTGTTATTATGATAGAACACATTTAAAGGAACGGAAATCAAATACTTTCTTTATGATCCAACGATAACGAAAATCGATGTCATAAAACTGGAAAAACGACTGGACGACGAGCTTTACTACTTGAGAGATGCCTTACCAGAGTACAGCACGTTTCCCGAAGACATGGAGGCCGAACTGCTCCCTGACGGTGCAGCAGTTCCCATCAACACCACCAAAGTAGGTTCTTCCCTTTCCTTGAGGTCCATTTTGCAAAAACCCTTTTGCGTATTTTCTGTATATTGAATTTCTTATAGGTGGTAATGAAACCACGTCCGTGGTATGCCAGGTGGGAGCGAACCAAATTCCAAGGAATCGAGCGCGCTTCAATTGACTCCCAAATTTCAGAAAAAATGAAGCTCCAAATAGTCCAGCATGAGAAGCCATGGGAGAAATACGATTTGATGAAAGAATACAGGTTAGTGGTGATTTGTGAGCTGCTAACTTGCCGATTTTGAATTATTCTATATCCCCCTATTTGACGTTCTCAGACGTACGATTCCCGAAGAAGAGCAAAAGGAGATTTTCGCTGAAGTGGATTCCGAGTTGCATAAAATGGAATTGGCCAGGAAGAAGCAAAAGAGGAAACGTGTCTTTACCAAACCCAAGAAAACTGCGTAGAATGTGCTGCGTGAACGAAAGATGATGTAAAGGTTTTTAAAATGTGTAGTTAGCTTTATGTAAATAAGTAAAAATACAAATATTGATACAAATCGTCTTTTGATCCGTGAACTTGGGAACCAAAGCCGCCAAAGAAGGAAATCCTTGACGCTTTTGATGTTTTCATAATGGTATATTATTTTGTATTGACTGCTGGGGGACACCCCCAGATTCTTTCCCCTTGAGTCTGAACATTGGAGGAACGTGATGATTCATTTCATTTGCTTTTAATAAGTAACTACCTCGATCCGAACCAAACGCCTTTCTTTTTTTAAATCGCTACTTGTATGTTCATGAGGAGTTTTCTGGGGGTCATCGTTTGGTGTCGTTTTTTCGATAGTTCGGTCACGGAAAAGCGTGTTCCGCGTAAATAAAAGTACCTAGCTATTAATACAAATGGTCGTTTGATCCGTGAACTAGGAAACCAAATCCTCCCAAGACCGAAATCCTGAGGAACCGAACCTTCAGGAATAAAAACTCTTTGCTACTTTCAGGAACCAGACACTCACAAAACAATACATTCCTTTATGATATAGTTTTATATTATAAAACGCTGCAAATTTTACACGAGGGTTTATTCTTTGATATAGGTTACTTGTGCAGAAATTTGTTTTAGGATGAAAAAAAAAAATAATGAAAAAAATTTTTTTTTTAAATTTTAAATTTTTCTTCCAAAAAAGATTTTATTTTGTTTTTTCAAAACATTTTTTTTCGAATTTTGGTTTATTATTCTTGGAATAATACCTACACCTGTTTTCGCGACGGGGGTCGACGACACCGATCGGGCTCAAAATTTGACATTATCCGTTTCAAGAGGTCTACATTCTAAATCCGAAATGTCCGTCCGCCGTCCGGGCCGTTTTGGGCAGTAGGAATTTTTAAAAAAATCTGAAATTTTGACGAAATACTTGGTTTACCATCTAGTTGTGCCCGCAAGGTTTTCAGTCCGATCGCCCAAACCCGTGGGGCGCTATGGGGCTACGGGAGGTTTTTTTTGAAGGCTTTCAGCTATGGGATCGAGTTAGGTGTCGTTTTCGAAGTATTTTTGGACGTAGAATCCATTTTTTGGGGTCCCGGAACGATCCGATTTCACTGTGGCGATCTTTAGGGCTTTCATGGGGCTAAAAATGGGATTTTTGAAGGATCCCAGGATGTTAAATATTTTTCGAGTAAAGAAATACAGAATTTTTGAAAAAACACATTTTTGAACAAAAAAATCCAAAAAAATTTTTTTTTTACATTTTTTCATTGACAGAATTAAATTTCTGCACAAGTAACGTATATCAAAGAATAATAAACCCTTGTGTAAAATTTGCAGCGTTTTGTTTTTTACTTGAAAAATATTTGACCTCTTGGAATCTTTCAAAAATCTCATTTGTAGCCCCATGATAGCCCTATAGATCGCAACAGTGAAATCGGATCGCTGCGGGACCCCAAAAAATGGATTCTACTTCCGAAAATACTTCGAAAACGACACCTGACTCGATCCCATAGCCGAAAGCCTTCAAAAAAACCCTTCTCTAGCCCCATAGCGCCCCACGGGTTTGAGCGATTGGGCTGAAAACCTTTCGGGCACAACTAGATGGTAAACTGAGTATTTTGTCAAAATTTCAGATTTAAAAAAAAATACCTACTGCCCAAAACGGCCCGGACGGGGACGGACATTTCGGATTTTGAATGTAGACCACTACACTTGAAAAGGATAATGTCAAATTTTGAGGCCGATCGGAGTCGTCGACCCCCGTCGCGAAAACGTAGGTGTATTATTCCAAGAATAATAAACCAAAAGGAGCCCATTACAACTTTCTTTCTTGGCTAACCCCGCTGAGCTTGGAGGAGAATGCTGTCCCACTCCTGACCATCAGGCTCCACTCACAAGATCTCTTAGGGCCCAAGAACATCGCAGCTGTTCTTCTATGTCTATAGAATGGGGTCGGTACATTACAGCATGTGCCCCTTTATTTTACCCAGCTTACCCCTGACATAAAGCGTGTAGCATGCTGAGAGATCCATGATGTATGAAAGTAGGCACGGGAAATGAATCAATCACTAAGCTTCACGGTATAAATGTTTATTTCCCCATAACCAGTCAGAAAAATTGACAAACCGAAATTCACAAAATAATTTCAACAATCTGGCATTGTTTTCAGGTATGATTTTCGGAAAAACATGTTAAAAATCAATAACTTCCAAGTCCGAAAAATTTAAATAAGCAGCGAATCAACGTTCTTGGGACTGATTAGTGCTAGTTGATGACGGGGATATTATTCCAGTGAAAGTCAATATACAGTATAATCGGCTATGAGTGAAAGGAAAGTCTCAATAAGTCAGCATTGTGGTCTTAAAAGTCTACACATATACGAGAACCGTTAATTGTTATACTACACATTGTAAAGTTACAATTCCGATTGAAACGAATGAGATGTTCTCCATTACATACTAGTTTCCTCATTTAAAATAAAATCTACGTACAAAAAAGGGAATAAAGTATAGCCGACCATTCAAAATAAAGAAAGATGGTGGAAAGTTCACAAAACCCAATGGGTGTCCACTTGTCGCATCACCTGAAATAAATTCAAAACATTAGCGAATGAGCAGAGACGGATATTACAACTGATAACGGGCAACTTACAATCAGGGTACTCTTTAGCGGCGATCCCTGGAGTAAGATCTGGAGCGCCGAACGGGGATGCTGCGGGAGCGAGAGCGGCTCCTGGAGCGGGACGAAGCCCTCCTACGGTTCCACGGCGACCTTGACCTACCGAGCCCGCAAAAAACGAAAAGAAGCATTAGACGATGGTAACATCAGTAACACAATTCCCCACAAAATGTAGAAGTCCTTAAGATTCAAATTAGCCATTAAATTTCGGTAGGTGCATCTCATCACAGAACGACTGGACGGAAAAGTGTGCTGTAGAATCTACATCTGATGAGAATTCATTGGTGAAAATTCTGTTGGGTGCTTTGAATCAGTTTAAACTGTGATGAGATGCACGATCCTGATAATCACACCATCACACCCCAAAGCGAATTTCGCCTACCAACAATTTTAAAATACCTACACGGACTTATCCCTGAGGTGAGCCATCCTCATATCAATCTCAACCTAAATATCCCCTTTTCGATAGTTAATTCAGCCCACTTTACGGAGCCAGTACACATCTGAATTTGACGAGAACCATCTGGATCAATAAGTTATACAAAACAGACTTCCTTCCAGAGCTTTCCAGGGCATGCAAAGCTGGTCCCAAGCTGGCCTAGGGTTTCCAAGGCTGGTCAAGATGGTCCCAAGCTTTCCAGACCTGTCCAAGGCTTGCAAAGATGATCTGACTAAGGGTTTCCAAGGCTTGCCAAGTGGTTGCACGCTTTATAGAGCCATCCAAGGCTTGTTAAGTTGGTCGCAAACTGGCTAGAGCAATTTTGTGCTCGAGGGTGGACCGCCATAACTTTGTCCTAAAAGGGACACTTTTAACGAATCTTCCTAAATCGAGTGAGAGTTTCACAAGGTTCCAACTGTTTTTACCTTTGAATTCTCGAAAATCCGTGCAGCATACGGTAAGATTAATCAATTGATAGTTAGAAGGTAAGGTTATAACCGCATTGAAACCCCTCCTCTGCGATCTCAGCGCTTCTTGCAACATCTCAGCCGAGGGAAATTGCCAGAGAGCTCATTGGCTGTCAACAAGACTTTTAACGATGCGACGTCAAAACTGCCAGACCCTGAAGAGCCCGAATCTTCATAATTTTTCAAACTTGCGACTGCTGGACCGCGTTCAAGTTCAGATATGCACTTCGGGCGCCATCGACACCCACCGTAAGAACACAAGATCCACCAAACCCGAGCTCGAACCCCCCTCAATTTCTCATCGTCCATCATCACAGTCCACCCCAACCTTTTATCAATCTCGACAAGAAGTTGAACCGATAAAAATCAAGACGACTGACTAAAATATCTTGGTTAATGGAAAAAAAAAGCTTCCAAATTTGGTTAACAAAGTTAATAACGCAACAATGCATCACTCGTCCCCCTCATGAATGTCATGGGAAATAGCCAAATCGCCACAAGACAATCAAAATTACGATTATTCTACAGGAACGACGAGAAAACTGTTTCCAAAATTCTACACCTCAATTAGCTGAACCAGCCAAGTGATTGGAACTCGTTACAGAGAGCTGGATAAAATTTCAACTTCTCATTTTCAGCTGAGGAATTCTGAATTCTGCACCATCAAAATGAAATGGGTTTTTACGTTGTTTGAAATCAATTTGACGTTGACTTCAAAAACGTTGGAAAATGTTTTCTTCAAGAAGCAATTAAAGGAGGCCACGAAAAGAGTGTCTCAGCGGTTCAGGATGGCTGCAGATCAAAACTCCTTTTGCCAAATCGATAATGTTGAAACTGTTCCCAGCTCCCGGCAAATCCAGATGGCCTATTATTAAATTAAAACGAACATAATAAAAAATGTAAACAGAAAAAAAAGTCTTTACTTTCTCTGCGTTACCCCTAGGAAGAGACGGGCCGGAAAAACGCTCTTTTTGGAACTGTTAAACGCATGCGCTCAAGTACCTAATAAACCGCAGTGATCGTTGGTTGGTTCAAGGGATGGTTGGTTGGTTGTAATTGTTTTTTAAGAAAGTTGGGAAGAAAGTTGGCCCACTGTGTTGTTAAGTGACGATGGTTGGTGGTGGATGCAATAAAACTGATGTAACTGCTTGAAGAAGTACAGAGGATAACGAGGCGATGGCCCTGCAAAGTCGGTATAGTTTAACTTGATTTTTTCATAACTCCATATTTTTTCAATAACAAAAAAGCTTTTCCTCAGTACAAAATAGTCTAGCCATTACCCAAAACAAGATAACAAAACATTAAAAATTGAAAAACATGAATGTAAAAAAAAGTTTGAAACACTGGAAACAAAAGTGATTTTTACATAATGAAGGAATGAATACAGAGAACTCTGCACTCTAAATGTAATAATATCAATGAAAAAGTCAACATAATATGATAACTCAAGATGTTCAATGATGACATGATTTGAAAATAGAAGAACGCTTGAAGAAGGAGCAGTGCTGTGCTTAGGGATCTGAGCAAGCAATATCTACGTGGATTTGCTCAATATTGTTTGGAAAATGTACAAACTGAATGGATAAAAATCTACTACTGCATCGATAATTTGATAAATGAATTTGGAAGATGACGAGGCTAATTGTTTAGGGCAAAATGCAAGGATGGTGACTGGAGCAAAGAGATGAAGGTCTGACCGTATAGAACAATCAAGTGATAAAGTACAGTGGAATTTAAATAAAGATTTGAAATGGCCGGTAGTAAGTGAATGTTACCTGGAGCGACGAGGTGGTGAGCGCCTTCGTCCCCCTCCGCGGCCAGATCTGGTTTTCCCGTTGGACATCTCGACAATAATGTGAGTTCCACAACATCTCCTGCGAATGTAAATTATCATTAGCTGAGTAATATGCGAGGGATTGTTCAAGGAGAGTGGTTATTGGTAGATTGGAGGGGTTGGTAGTCAGCGGCACGCAGCGAGGACTGCTACACTGGGGGAAACAGGCAGTGAGGTGCAGTGTTCGATGCAATTTCGGACGTGGTACCAATTCAGGGGTGTTCCTGAGCTAACTCAGCACTCCATGAGGCTATGAAGGGGCTACTGTAGCCCTTCAAAACTCCCACCTGTAACAGGTGGGAGTTTTGAAGGGCTTCAGCCAAGGAATTGAGTAAGTTGCTTTGTAATGGACCTAGTATCGATTTTTAGGGGCTCCAGAGCAGTCTCACCACTTCACGAGGCTTATTAAGGGGCTACAGATGGGAGTTTTGAAGGACTTTCCTCCAGGAAATTGAGTGAAGTGTCGTTTTCGTTGTAATTTTGAACGTAGTATCGATTCAGGGGTGTTCCAGAGTTGTCTCAGTACTCCGACAGTCTATTAAGGGGCTTCAGGTGGGACTTTTGAAGGTCTTTCCTCCAGGAAGTCGAGTGAGGTTTCGTTTTCACTGGAAATTCTGCATTTCTCCTGTTTTCTGATAACTATTACATGTACGTAAATGCGTTCCGATTATCCGAGGTACCCTCCGCCCCGTCCACCCCGGTTAATGGAGTATCTACTTTATCCTGCTTTTAAGCTCATTTTTTCCTTTTCCAAGACTCTTCATTTCTGTGCTGAGGTGTTTCCCCGAAATAAGTCCTCTTTCTTCCCCAAAGTAGTCGTGTTTTTAAGGGTTTCCGCCTAGTAGGATTCCCCATTCTGCGGCCGCTTTTTTAGTTGGTCTTTAGTTTAGATTTTCAACAAGTTGAATCGAACAGAACTTCGACGGAGGGCTCCAACATGGCGGCAAAGTGAAAGGGGAAGCGATCGATACCGACGAAGGCCAACCCGAAGGGCGAAATTACTAAGAAAAAGGTCAAGTGTACTCACGTTCCATCGAGAGCTCGGACAGCATCCTCGGCATCCCGGGGGTCTTCGAATTCTATGAATGCAAATCCTGGAGGGTTCCTCGCGACCCAGACGTTCCTCAAAGGACCGTACTTCGAGAAAACGTCTTCCAGCTCGTTCTTGGAGGCATTATTCCCCAAATTACCGACGTAAACTTTGCAAGATAAATCCCACTCTCGGTATCGGCTCATGACGTGCGGCACTAACCTGAAAAAACTGTGGCACAAGATTTATTAACTATTTTTCGACGACGATGAGGTACGACGGAGATACTCAAACTGGTGAGGTGACAAAAGGCTTGCAATGGCGTCATG
Organism: Pilophorus perplexus; assembly: GCA_955831195.1. NCBI lineage: Eukaryota > Metazoa > Arthropoda > Insecta > Hemiptera > Miridae > Pilophorus > Pilophorus perplexus. The sequence goes on from OY037012.1 coordinate 8,934,333, forward strand.
TTACGGCGAAGAACATCAATGAACAACATTCCTCCATCATAATGCGGAAACCAGAACTGAGTACACATAATTGAGAGTAAACAACACGCTTCACTTACTTCACCAATCGAAGGTAATTTCGAGCTAAAAGTTGCTCTGATCTACTCGAAAAAATCTAAATTTACAGACGAGAAATACCAGCTCAACGCCACGCCAAGTAGGAATGTAGGGAAACAGTGTTGCCGAGCAGTGATGCCAGACGACTTGCCTCGGAATTCCCTACCGACCGTTTAAAACTTCCCTACATCTCCCTACAAAATCCCTACCATATTCGAAATTTCCCTTCGTGTATTAAAATTTAATCAGATTGATAAATATTGAATCAAATTGTGATTTCTTCGACAGCTAAAAAATGGCAATAAATATATCACTTCAGCAGCTGGTGCGACTACCTTCATGTCTGAAAGTCCCAACGCTTCAATCACTCCCGAAATTCCCTACGTGTAGGGAAAATTCCTTACATCTGGCATACTGTTGCCGGGCGCGACGAAGCAAAACGGGAATTTCTCCGCTCAAAAGGGAGACGGCAGAGGAGTCATGGAACAAGGCAAAATTAACATTAAATTTTAAATAATATTTAAATTTACGCACCATTATACTACTATATTATTACTATTACTACTATATTAATTATACTACTACTTACTATTTAGCATGGTGCGTAAATGGAAAAATTTAAATCTTGAAATTTTCCTTGTTCCATGCAGAGGTGCGAATGGAATAATTTTCCTGTGATAATTATGTCCAGTCTAAACGAAGTTGGACGCGGATAAAAATAGGTGGTTGGAGTTCCAAGTGTTATTCTAGGTTTTTTGGGATGCTGAATCCGAATCAGGAGAGATTTTTTATTGGCTTAGGCCTATGCGTTTTGAGATATTCGCAAAAAAATTAAATTTTGGCGCAAAACGTTTTGCGTGGGTACCGGTATAACTCCGAAACTAAGCGTTCTACGGCAAAGTATCAAAATGAAACAGCATTAAACTTCCAACTATAACCTACATGTACTAGTCAACTTTGATTTTCGGTCCACTATTACAGGAGCTAGAGCGCGTTGAAAACTTGGCAAGTACCGTGGGGTGCGGTATCACTTATCCCTTAATAAATGACATTCTCTGTCTAAAAATGCTGCAAGTGCAAGAAGGTATTACCTACTAGGTAAATGCTGCAAAACAAAAAACGATATTTCAACTTTTCGGCGTTTTGATTATTTCGGACAAAAAATGGATTAAAAATTGAAAGGCAAAAAATCGTTCCGATTCATGTAGAGGTTTCGAAAAATAAGGATTTTCAGCTCGACTGAATAATATTCATATGTTATGAATAATATTCATATGTTGGTATATTATAACATCGACGGAGCTGCCTCCCGCCAGACAGTGAACAAGCTTGTTTTTTAAACGAAAGTCTAAAACCAAACCAAACCTTCCTCCTGAGTTAAAAGTGAGCATGTCCACCCCACTTTAGGGTAGTATCTTTTTGTAAAAATAAAATTTGCTGTCGACTACAGGTACATACATCGGCCCTGTTGACTACTAACTGGCGCAAATCCATGATTGGAAAAACTCGTTTTTCTCTCCCAAAACCGAAATTTTAAAGAAAATATAAATTTTCCCAACTAGGGAGGGAACGCTAAGTCGAAAATTGTCTCAAGGTGTTGACTATTGGCACATATAGGTACGTCGTCTGATAAGTGATGAAAAATTTCACTTTTTCTCACAAAAAACTACTCTTAATCCAACCACGTCTTTGAAACTTGCGGGTCATTCCTAGCGAAAATATTCAATCTCTTCTTCGTGATCCGGAGTTAGTCGAGCCAGTGGCTCCTTCCGTTTCTCATGAATTAGCAACAGCCACGGACTGAGGTGCAGCCATCCCCCAGAAGAGTAATTTCTTCGAACTCTCAAACGCCGAAAAGAACGAACCGCCAATTTTTTCGAATTGCCAATTATCACAAGATGGACACAAAAATAAACCCGAGTCTGAACTCTGAAAAATAGTTTATTAAAAGCTACATATTTAAGAACAATATACAAGGAAATCGATTGTACGGGATTGGTTCAATACAAAAAGATTATCTAAATTCGAGGCCGAAACGCTGTATGGTAACAGTAATATTCATGTTGGTAAACCATAAAACTTGCCGAAGCGAAAATCCTTCGAAGTAGTAAACCCATCCGCCTGTCTAAGGCACCTTCCAAAAGTGTCACGATTCACGGTTACACGCACAACAGCTGCTCCTCAACAGGTGAGGATACACAAAGTGGTTGTTTGCCGATGGTTCAGAACTGATTGTACGTTCAACCACCTCAAGTCACTCTGGGCTGTAGATGAGCTTAGTTGCTCGAAAACGGTCCCCACGCTATAATTGTTTACCTGAATAAACAATTTAGTATTCAGCAGAGGAGTCGCTCTCTCTCCCTAACCAAACTCAGGAGGATACACGAGAAAAAAACTTGCGACATTTATGGTGAGAGCTGGTCTCAAGTCCATCTAAACAACTACATCAGAGAACATCAGATGTTCTCTGATGGAGTTGTATAGATTATAGATTCTATCAGTTTCCCACAAGAATATTGCGCTACGACCCTGAGCTCTGATGGCTGCAAAAGGAAACACCGGTGTAGCATCCTGAGCACTGCTCAAGTGAAGGGATTTTCTGTTCACAATGTTGCCAACAGAAAAACGCTGCAAATTTTACACAAGGGTATATTATTCTTTGATATAGGTTACTTGTGCAGAAATTTAATTCTGTCAATGAAAAAAAAATTTTAAAAAGTTTTTTTGATTTTTTTCACTTTTTTTTTGTTTTTACTTGAAAAATATTTGAGCTCCTGGGATCCATCAAAAATCTCATTTGTAGCCCCATGAAAGCCCTATAGATCGCCACAGTGAAATTGGATAGTTCCGGGACCCCCCAAAAATGGGTTCTACGTCCAAAAATACATAGCGCCCCACGAGTTTTGGCGATCGGGCTGAAAACTTGCGGGCTCAACCAAGTATTTTGTCAAAATTTCAGATTTTTAAAAAAATTCCTACTGCCCAAAACGGCTCGGACGGCGGACGGACATTTCGGATTTGGAATCTAGACCTCTTGAAACGGATAATGTCAAATTTTGAGGCCAATCGGAGTCGTCGACCTCCGTCGTGAAAGCATAGGTGTATTATTCCCAGAATAAACCAAAACACAACTCCTGATTTTGTGACAATATTTCTTACGATGGGCCATATTCTTCCTAATAACTGCACAACAACAAAATTAAAATAAAAGTCGAGAGGTTCTTTTCAATCATGTGATATTCAAAATTTTTCAGAAGTGTTGCCACTGGGAAGGGAAACACACGATCAAAGGGGAAATTTCATGACAACGGTAGTTCGATTTCCTCCACCAGAGCTCACGGTAATACACCTCCCTTCGTAAAGTCCAATCTCTTTCGAGAATGTGGCAGCAACTTCACAACTGCACTGAATAAACAGATGACACTGACACTTCTTGGGCAAAGAATTGCACCAAACACTATCCGCCTTGTAAAGCTACATGCAACTTGTTCAGCAATTAGTATCGCAAGTTGTTTCTCGTGTACACCGACCTTAACGATTACAAACAAGTGACCAAGTCTTTGCGAAACCCCTTCGTTGATAATACTCGGAACATCGTACACCGACCTATCGTCGGGCCCAACCAACTGTAATGTGACAGTTAGTCTGTAAACCTTAAAAAGAAATGACTATGTACCAAACTGGTACCTAAAACTAGGAGCAAAACGATGAAATGACCAATCTTTCAATTCGTACAATCTGAAGAGCGCAAGATACTTTCTTGGAAAATAATTCCAACTAAAAGATACAGTCAGCATTTACGACGGACGTTAACAATAAGACTCGACAAATACACCAACGTGACTTTAAAGGTCGAACATCGAGGAGGTAACTCATACACAAAAAAGCTCCAGGTTTGATTCAATTGGAGTCATCAAGGATCAACTTTCCAGGAATCTTCATCAGATCACCTGAAACAACAGCTGTGAGACTTTTCCACACTCGCCATTAAATTACAGATTATCGAATTAAAATTTGGTACCTCCATGTTCCTGACTGTCGCTGGTTTACTTCTTGTGGGATTCGTCGATTTCTGATTCAGTCTCTATATCTGGTTCGGACAACGAAAGAGAGCCACCTCTGGCTCGACGCCGTAACAGTTCTGTACTTGGAGCCTGATAATTGAAAAAAAAAAAAGTTTATCATATTAATTAGTTATTTAACGCCTCGGCCTGATTGACAGCTGAGTGAAGGAGGAAGGAGATGAATTAAATGCTTTTTAGCCCCTTGACTGAGTCCATCATGTTTCGTCCCCTGAGTCCTTAGGATGGCCAGGGACAGTGGAGTCTGTCCAAGCGCAAATGGGTACTTCTCAGATCACTGGCCATCTTGAGTTGTCTAATAATTAGAATCAATTATGTGATACCATGGGTTTTCCTAGTCTGTGGTCTTCCCTGGCGACGATACAAAGGTTAGAAAGAATTGGAATTCAATTTCATACTCAGGTGTCGCATAACGGTCGAGTTGGTAAATATTTCATACAAAATCAGAGGCTCCAAGTAATCAGTTTCTTACCAACATTCATATAGAAAACCCTTATAAAAAAAAAAATTAATCTTCCAAATTATGATTTTCAATTACTCAGGTCATTACCATTCTGGAAACCTCATTGTCATAACATAAACAAATTTCTACGGTAATGACATTTCGGTAACAGAGTTGAAATTCGAGGCTTCATGAATTCAGTTTGTTATTAGGCCTGAGAGGAGCAGGAAAAGCGGTAATGACATTTCTCGAGTTCAATACGCCTAGTAGGGTCGGCTTGCAGATTCTTCATATGGGATGGGGACTAATATCAGATATTGAGATTCTCAATTACGACGCGACCTGGCCATGGACACACTACCAGGGAAGGGGAAGAACAATAGAAATGTTTCATAAGGTAATTATCCCCACATAACTCTTCTCTACCTCTGTTTGCTGTCGAACCCATAGAGCCTCTCTCTACTACTCTACGTATTGTCCCGGCAGGTGGACAAAATCCTGATGATCCTCCACCCCCATACTGGGTGAACAGGCGAAAGGCGCCTGGAGGCATTTGCGGTAACTAAATAAATGCCCTGAAAAAAAGCAACGGCTTTTCCCTCACGACGTCCCATATGATTTCACGAGTTTAACCTTCCAAAAACGTCATAATTTATAGGAATTTCGATCATTTTAATGTGTTTTCTTACAAATCGACATCCTACCTTGCAACCCATGACCAAAAATTGAGCTTTGCCCTTCAAATGGGAAAATTATCAATACCGGATGCTAAAACGGCCAGTTGTCAGTGAACCATCCAAATACGTGAAAATGGGTAGGCGACTTGGACTAAACGAATACCTTCAAAAAATGAGCGGACGGCTCGGAAGCATATCCTGATGCATGAGGGCCCTCTTCATCAGCTTCTGACTCGTCAGCAGAAGACGAAGAAGATGAAGACTCTGAAAACAGTAAATTATAATTAAAAACCAGTGAGTATGATCTCGAAGCGACTGAGCTGCTGTAGAAGTTGTAGTTTGACAGGATTCAAATAGATTAAAAATTTGAGACCGTGTAAACTAACTTACCATCAATGATCCTGTCCATCGGCGACACTTTGCAAACCATCTGAGCGAGATCCGTGAATTTGTATCCCGCTATCGACGGAGGGGTAATGGATGGCTCGGTGGTGGCAGGAGACGTGCTATTCGATCTCTTGAGGAATATCGGCGGCCCGTCTTTCATAAGCGCGGTGAAATAGGCCTTGCCGTGATTGTACCCAACGTCCTACGAGTTATGAGATAATTTATAAACTATTTTTTTAAATCATCAGATAACCGAACGCCTTCTTCAACTATTTTGAAAGTGTATAAATACCTTAATTTCATCGAATGATCCAAACTGAAGTGTTTTGTACTTGTCAATTGGTGGTCGGATGTACTCGCAGTAATCACTAGTTTTCACTTCCTGTAAGAAAAATCTTGGCGTTAAGGAGTTCCCAAACGTGGAATAGAAATATAAAATATCGACACTTACCTCCAGTTGTCGAACGCAAGAGACGTAGGCTAGCCTTGACTGGATTTCTGGAAGATTCGGCACCTTCACTGGGGCTGTGAAGGGATTGAATCGCTTCCATAGCACCCACCATCCTGAGAGGGAGTCGCCATAATTTGTTAAATCAACGTCATCTACAGATCCGACGTCAATGGCCAGGACGTGTCGAGCGCCTAGATTGCGCATTATGTCAGCTGGAAGAAAAGAACAAGTTTGAAATCGTTCATTACGGCGTGACATTAGATTCCTACCTTTTGACGCCTGTAAGAGAAGTTTTCAAAAGCTTTTGGGCACCCTTATAGCCGGAAAATAAGCGCAAATCGGCAACCACACTGCTTCTTAAGCAGTACAGTTGGCATACCTGGCACGTTGTTGATGTAGCATCCGTCTATGAGCAAATGCCCATCAAGGGGGTCGCAGAGGGGAGGAAGAACCCCAGCGATCGACATACTCGCTCGGCAATAAGGCCACAGGACTCCTGAAAATCGGTTTTTCTTCACGACCCATCGTGGGTGGAAACCAAACCCATCGCTTTACCATCACGAGAACCAAATCAAATGAAGAGGAAGAAGGTCAGCGAAGAAGGTAAAAAAACGGACAGTGATAAGATAGAAAAGATATCAGGAATGATGTCGGGAATGATATGTCGGGCTGCTTAGTGAAGTCTCAAGGTCAAATGCAATTCTACCACCTGTAGTGCTCTTCTACACACAGTTTGCCCCTCTCCTTTTTGCGTTTTGGGCCTTTTTGTGTTGTCTCCCTTTTCTTTTTGTTGGTTGTTGTTTTTATTGTTGCTTCGACTTTTGTTGTGGTAAGTTTTTCTGCCTCTTTTGTGGGTGGTTATTGGTTTTAGTGTTGTTAACTTTTGTCTTTGTTTTTTTTTTTTTTTGTCTTTGTTGCTCATCTCTTTTTTTGTGTAGTCTCCTTTTTGTCCCTTTTTTGTTTGTTGTTTTGGATTTTGTTGTTGTAGTTGGCTTTTCTTTCTGTATTGTTTTACCTTGTTTTTGTTGTTTTATGCTTGTCTATCTGTAGACTCAACTTCGAACTATATGTCCACCAGGACTCAGATGAGAATTTTCTATGCAGGTGGTTATTAATCAAGCTCTTTATTCGGCCTCCAACCTTTCTCATGCCATCTTCAGGGGATTAAATTTCTTTTCAGATACCTACATTAGATATCCTAGTCCTCTCAATAAATTCTAAGACAGCTACATCATACGTCATTTTTTCTGGTCAAAGCAAATTCTACCTTGACCTACAACAAATCAAGCAGTATAAAGTTTGCGCATTTTCATTGTTTTATTTAATTAATGGTCGAATAGACCATCTTAAAAATCAAAAATCAAGCCAATCATTTGACAGCAGAAATGTAATTCACCCATGGTTTTTCTCTAACCTATCCAGTTTATTATAATAATTGCATATGTTTTTGTGTCTTTTTTGTCTCCCTTTTGCCCGTTTTTGTGTTGTCCCGCTCTATTTATGTATGGTTGTCCCTCTCCTTTTTGTTGGTCAAACGCAGTCCTGCCACCTGTAGTGGTCTTCTACATACAGTGTTGTCCTTCTCCTTATTGTTGGTTGAGCGATCTAAATGTGAATACTCTTCGCAATGTCTTTGAAACTCCAATTATCAGCAGCAATTGAAGATCTTTACCCAAGCCAACACACATACAGAGATACCAACTAGAGAACTAACCCAACATCCCAATCACACAGCCCCACTATGCAGAAAGATAACCAGCTGAGGTGCAGCCTCTCACGAGTGGCCTACAACCACAGGGAAACCTCGAAAGCGAATTGAACCAAACTAAGAAGTGAAACGACCATCAGTCCGACTGCATTGAACTTACCTGATCACTCTACTCAAACTGACAATACCAAACCTTACGCGACAGGCCCAAATAACAACATTATTTAACTCGGAAATTCGTTTGAATGTAAAAAAAATAAAATAAAAACAATAGGAATCTTAAAAGAGAGAGGTTATACAGATGTCTTGTGAATCAGTACCTGGAAGGTTGTTCACATATCCTCCGTCAAGAAGTAAGTGGCCGTCAACTGGGTCACACACGGGAGGCAGGTACCCGGAAAGTGACATCGAGGCTCGAATATATCTCCACATCACTCCTGCAAACACACCCCAAACACCCATTGAAAAAATTATCCCCCCTGAATATTTGGAATCCCCTTTATTGGAATTGATGATGAAAAAAGTTTAGAAAAATAAATAAAATAACTGGCATGAAGATAAGAAAGATAATTCCTGTGAAAATTTTTATTGCAAGGAGAAAGTGAAGAACGGAAGTGAAGTTGAAAGTTTGCAAACACAAGGAGTTCGTAATTAGTAAATCATCAAGTAGTAAAGCATTAAGTAATAATTAAGTTTACAACTAACTTGCTCTCTAAAATTAGTACCAATTCCTTTGTTGTAGGACGAGGGAGATAAGTATTTGTAAGGCATAGGCCTACAATCAACTAAGGATTTACCTAACAATTGCTTAGCGTTTTGGTATTTAAGTGAATCCCATGATCCAAAGAAATCAGTTTTCCCTGATAGAACTGTGCACCTCATTTATTCATACTACAAAATGAACTTACGACAAACAAGGTTACGATGGAATGAGAACAAAATGTAGAAAAATGAAAGAAAAAAAAAACAACAGTAGACTAATAAAAAGTGATGACGTAAGCGACGGATGACACATGAACAAAATGTACGGACTGATACTGAAGTACTGACCACAAGACATCAGGACAAGAGTATAATCTCTCTCGACATAAAGGGCGACAAAAACTTTAAAATACTAAGCCGAATTAGGGTTCTCGTGATGGTAAAGCAATAAATTTGGACTTCTATTCTACGGGAATAAAGTCAATACGTGATTCAGGTAAGTACTTCGACATTTGAAAATAGAATATGAGTAGGATTCCGTTTTGAAGGAGCCACAGTCACAAAGCTACGTAGGTTTAAAAATCTAAATAATTATAAACAATCAACCTCAACCGTGTTAAAAGAGGCATCGTATTGGAAGAGGTTAAAATGGAGAGGTTAACAAGCAATTCAGAGCAAGACTAAAATGTTATTTGGGTTAAAATAGAAAACTGTCTTTTAGGAGAGATTGCAAAGCTCAGACTACTAATGGCGGAATTGATTGAACGGGTTAGGGCAAACACTGAAGGCTTACCAGACTGTGAGCAATACTGCAAACTTGTTTGATTCTACCCTAACAGCCGCCATCTTCCTCCAACTGTTAAAGCCCTGACATGTTTTAACACGTCAGGATGAGAAGTTTTCTACAGAAAATGTGGTAGCCTAACTGAAAGCATAGTTTTAAATGATCTACATAGGCAGGGAGAATTTCTGGTTCCAAGAGCCTACACCCAAATCAGCATTCATTAAAATCTATGAAGGTTTAGAGCAGAAGAAGCTTTTGAGTGCTTTGCATTTTGTCGCCTGCATCCAGACTTAGTTCACATTCTCCATGACAAAGCAACATGCTCTGACAGCATAGCAATGTGTGTGAAAGAGACAGCATGCGTTCTCCTCTAAGGACTTGGGAGTCTAGTCTCATCAGCACTCTGGAGTTTCAAGTCAGAACCTGTACCAATCTAGCCCACATCCAATATTTTTGGCGTGCTCCAATTCATTCAACGACCCCAATCTCGACGTTGTTAAGTGGCGACTTGGCAAAGAAAAGAAAATTATGGGGTGAATGAAACCAACAGAACAGAACAGTTAGTGAAAGAAACCCGTCCTACAACAAGGAATTGGTGCATATAGAGTGGTGTTGAAACATTGAAATCTTGGAAACAAGAGACGTCGTGCAAAAGTTACTGAAGACAAATATTCAATAAATCCATAGTGATAAGATTTCAACGTTTCACTTAGTGGAGCACATTTTGGAAATCAGGAGGGATCAACTTTGTACAGCAAAAATAAGATTAGTACCAACAGCTAGTATGAGTTTGTGATCTTCGAGATGAATCAACATGAAATACTTTTAAAATGGCAGATCTACGAATATTTACCATGTCGATGGATTCTCATGGCTGAAGCGCTTATGTCAGTGCTGAGGGTGAAGTAAGGGACCCACAGGTCTTCAATGCGGACATCCCCGAAGGCACTTTGCAACGTGCTGTTGAAAGCCCGCCCAGTGAACATCGAAGTGACCGGATAGGTTAAATCGAATATCAAGGACCACCAGCGATTGATTTTCTGAAAATTACGATTCAGTTTTTACTCGAGCCTTAAATAACAAGAGATTATTGCGGAAATTTTGGATGAAGCCAGTACTTAAATGTGAATCCATGTTTGCTGTGAAAGCAAAGACAATACATACGGTGACCCATTCACGAGCCTTTTGCGTGACCGTTGCAACGTCCCTGTGCTTGCACCAAAGACCACCGATGAAGGCTCCAATGCTTACTCCACCGACCATATCTATCGGAATCCCAGCCTCCTGATAAGGATAATATCGTCAACGAAAATTTCACCAATGAGGTCTGAAATGCAGCCACCGAACACGAAACGCTACAACGCCATACCTCAATAGCTTTGATCATTCCGACGTGGGAAGCCCCTTTGGCTCCTCCTCCGCCCAAAACCAAACCGATCGACATCCCAGTGAGCCACCTGGCAAGCCTGGAGAAGTCCGAGTGAATGCTCGGTTCAGATTGAAGGACCTTAACGTACAATTCGTTCTGCAACAAAAATTTGGCTATTAGACTCCTGAACCAAAAACAACAGCACTCAACTCCAACATCATCATACCACTCGGAAAAGAGACCGCCTGGAGAACATTCGCTTGTTGCAGAGGAGGTGGTGGTGGCAGGTAATCCACTGCCGCATATTCAACCACTCTAATGTATTGGACGGTTGTTCACAGCCTTCTTTATGCAACAAAACTAATTCTTTCTGGGTCCTGATACCCAATCTTTCAATTTCTTGTTCAATCTGAAAATAATGAAAAATTATTTTAATGGGCAATTTGCTTTTTTTTTCTTTTATTTATTTTTTTTTTGAAAGAAATCCCTGAGAAAATAAGGAAAACAATAGTCAGCCGCCTGAAAATCGCTTCCAGAAAATTTAGATAATTTACTGTGTTTGAAGAACAAGGGGAACACACGGCCATGGAGGGAGTGTGACGTCACAACAAATTGCAGAGTGCTGCCAAACGAGCACATCTGAAGAGCGTCGTCGAAGGTGTTTTCATGTCAGGCAACTCGTGGCATTTAGATTACAAAATTTGTCCATTTGTCCTAATGGAATAATAGTCCACGTAAGCAACGCCGAAAGCATAAAGCCAGAAAAAATAGGGAATTGTTCCGCCTAGGGGCCGGTTTTTGAAACCATAGTTAACTCTGACGGCCGTAAAAGACGACTCTGACGGCTGTAAAACGGAAAAAGCGTTTTTTGAACCTTAGTTACCGTTTTACGGGCCGCTATTTTTACGAAACGGTAACCACAGCAGGACCCTGGGGTCAAATTTTTACGGAGCCGTGACCACCGCTTTCATTGGTTGACGAGGAACAACTGACTGACGAGACGGCCCGCCGCGGACTCCGCGGCGCGGAGGGTGCGGAGTGGTAGAAAGAGATGGAGATAATTGTTTACTTCTTTCGCTCAAATAACGCTCAAAATAATGACATGTTGAAGGCAGAAGAAGCGGGAAATGTGAACTCCTTCCTCACAAATGAGTTGTCAAAACCCGCAATGATGAAAAAATTTCACCTAGGGAAAATATTCAAGGCGCCAAAATTTTAGCGGCGTGGTCAGCTGTCGGAACGCTGACTATGGTTCTAAAAACGCCGACAAAATAGCGGCTGTAAAATCGCGTTTGACGGTGGTCACCAAACTACTCGTTTGCGGTGATTTGACTATGGTTTCAAAAACCGGCCCCTAGTGTTGCTAATTCACAACTCATCACAGAATAAAATTGAAACCCCCGGTGATTCAAACTGCGCGTTTCGTTTTTTTTCTTTCTTCATTTCATCTCCTCCAAGGTTTTTTTCGTTGGTATTGGAGGCTGTGCAGTACACAGTGTGCACGTCATTTGTTAGCCTTATATTAGAACGGCAGGGTAGAATTCAAAATCTAAAATACATGCAAATTACCCATTGCCTAAAGAACGCCAAATAGTGTTCAATACTAGCAAAAGTAAAGTCTGAGGTCCTCATTTACTTGGTAGGGATGGAAGTTAGACTACTCACTTTGCCAATACTAGGTTCCTTGTAACCGAGACCAACGATTAGGAAACAATCAGCTTGCCGGAGGCATCGCTGGGTCCAAGCCGTGAAGGAATGGTCACACTGGTACAGAGCGATATTGTGCTGGTCTTCCTGCTGGGCGAGCCAAGATGTGAGTCTGTATTCCTGGTTCGGCTCCATGATTGACACACCTAACGCTTTTCGGACGACTTCGGAGGTTAACCGTAGAGTCGGACCTGGAAATTATTCGAGTTGACAAACGATGTTACTAATGGCTCAATAATTTCATCAATATACTGATACATCTGGGCGTTCAAATCAAGACTTACCGATTCCACTTAAACTGTGGTACAACTCGTATGTGAAAGCAGTCAGTGGAACATCATCGGAAACTGGTACAATTGCTACAGTGCTGAAATTATTGTGAGTGGGACGATTTTCCACTCGGCCAACACTTGGATTCTGCCAGGATCCTAAAAGAAAAGAAAAATGTATTCAACAAAGTGTCAAGAGCATTAAGTTTAAATCGAACGATGGCAACTAAAACTCACCGATGATTCTGTGACCCAAAAGGTTTATGAGTCTCGTAACGACAACGGGAAACCTCAATTTGATGGCGTTGAAAAGGCCTTCGGGAAGTTTTGCGAGTTCTGAGTCCCTTACAGCTATCACAGTGGTGCTTCTAGGGGTTTGGGTAACCATCTCCACCTGGCAAAATAACACAGTGAAGTATTAGAAATGGTGGCACGATTTTATGGGGGTTCAGCTTCTTCGCAAGTCAACAATGGATGCCCTTGAAAATATTATTAAACTCGAATCTGCAGTCCAATGACTTCTTATTGGTCAAAAACACTAAGTGTATATTCAACAGCCAAACTACAAGGCTGCATTAAACAAATTAACTAGTGCTGTAAAAGTGTGACAAAATAATTTTGTTAGCACATTATAAAGACATTACTTCGATAATATCAAGGAGCATAATAGTATGTGCCCTGAGTAGACCAGCTGGAGCACTGGAGACATCAACAGAAAAATCTGAGCTGCCACCAAGTGATGCTATGACTACTTAGTATGTGGAAAGGAAGCCCGAGGTTGTTTTTCTTTTCAGTCTACGATTCTCCTTGTACCACATACCATCAACAACCCGAAGAGGCTTTTTCGAGGATGCGAACATTGACGTAGCAGGGGGTGTTCCCTAACACAGGATTACTTAGTCAACAAGCATACTGCACGGCAAGAAGAGCTGCATACAAAAAATGGCGCCTGGCTGTGATCTTATACTGGCCACGTACTGAAGCATCTCCCCCGTAAAGCAATCGCAAAAATAACAATGATCGTCAATGCAAATTTCAAACTTTGCTGCGTCCCTCAGTAATGGAAGATTGCCGAAGTCATCTTGATCCCCAAACCAGGCAAACCATCAGGAACACCAAGTTCTGACAGACCAATTTCTCTCCTCCCAGTACTGTCTGAGCTGTTTGAGAAGTTGTTCACAGACGAATGATGCCCATATAGGCCCATAATAGAAGAAAAGCGAAAGCTAATCCCACTTCAGTTTGGTTTTCGACAAGACGTAATCGTAGCACTTCGTGAACTCCACCAATTTTAAGGAACGTCAGATATAGGCCAAAGTTGTGAGGTTGTAGCGCTCCACTGAGCACTGTATGTGTAGGTAGAGATGGAAAGACGAAGATATTTCTTTTTAATATCCGGATAGAAATGGGTTGAAATATACAGTCACTGGATATGTGTATAAGATATCCGTACTTTTGCTACAAAACACAGTCACAGTTGCTTGAAAATAAAGCAGAAGGCGAATAAAGCAGGGCGTCTGGTCGATCTCGCTCGCTGCTTGCTAGAGTAGCTCTAGTAGAGCTGCTCTACTGCGTGACCGTCAACTGTTTATACTTCACCGTTGTTCAGAGCGGCCAACGAGAGATGGCGTTAGTACCTATCGGCACTGCCATTCGGTTTGTTGTAGTTTTATGTCTTCCCTTTGTTTTAAATAAAACCCCATCAACTACCGCAGATTATTGCATTCTACTTCGCCCTTGAGATAGCAGCAGTGTTGTCATACAACAAAACGTGGATTGTCATGAGCCAAATTAAGGATTTTTCAGAAAAACAGCGGATATCCAGATTTGAAGGGCAGACATTGAACCATTAACGGATGCTTGATATTCATCTGATACCTGGATATTAATTTAACTTTTCCATCCCAATGTGAAGGGTCCATCGATTGGTTCTAAGTAGGGATGCAAATCGATTTATGGGGGTAAAAAATTCGATATTTTTTAAAAAAATTTTAAGATAAAATTTTTTTTTAAAGATTCAATCTTCGATTGCTTGTACTGATTTTTTCGTTGAAATCGATAAAAATTGGGGTGTTTATTTTTGCCTTTCGTATTGTACCTACTCCTTGTTTTTTACATGTACAAAATGTATATTAAACAGCAGACCACAGGAGAATGGATAAAATAGCTAACAACGGCAACATAAGATCTTGGATTCTAGGAAGGGAGAACCAATCAAACGACAGAAGGAGAAATCCTTGTGCAGACACAAGTTCCACCACTAGTGGTTAAGTTGTTCATCTCGAGCCTCATCCTCGATCGCTCCAATTTGCTATTGTTTATAAACATTGTTATTATAAATAATAACATTAGCTTAGAAGGTAATATCAGATATTATATAGAAGATTCTTCTATATAAAATTAGCAAATAGAATTAACTCATCCCAACCTCATTTTATTTTTACTATGCAAAAGGTGTTAGAGAGGTGTACCTCTTTCTATTTTGCTGCTCCAAGATTACTGAATAAATGAAGTACTCTGGTGTAAATACTTGTTTTATTACCTATAAAATGATTTATACCCAACAAGCGCTGGAAAAGGTCTCTGACCACAAATTTAAAAAATAAACGAGAAAATAAATGTTACATCATATTTGTGGGGCCTTTTGAATGTTTTTTCCAGAACTTTTTCACTTCGTCGTGTCCATCTTTGGTTACCACCATTGTCCTTTTTTGATCATTTTGCCAGACTAGGAGTCCATGTTCCTGAGCAAAATCCCTGAGTATAGAGAAGTCCGAATGTGACAGGAACTGGCTGTAAAGGATGCCGTCCGTGAATGTGAAGCGGTCTCGTTCCTTTTCCCAAAGGTTGATCTGATCGGTGATGGTGGGAGGTAGAATAGGTGGGCCTTTGGCAAGCAGCCTGGGGTGAGCGTGGAGCCGGAGGAAATTCACAATTTGCTCGGCAGTGATGCCACTTCGGAGCGCCATGCAGATTGAGTCTCGAGTCAGCGTGCCGACGACCATGTTAGGAAATCTGTACAGTAACTCAGTGAATAACCCAATAAGAGCCACTTTGAGGGTGGAGTCTGTGTATGCGTACACTCGATAGTTCGATTCAACGACGATAAATCCCTCTCTTTGATGTGCAGCTCTTCCCGATGAACTCCTATTGGTAATGTTCAGAGCCAAACGAGTAGGATAAAATTTTCCACCTTTTCGTTTTCGCTGATAAACCAAACCGAACTCTCGAATATGCTGTAAGAAAGTCAGCATCTCTTCAGGCATACCGTCCGTACAGTAGTCTTTGCCCAAAGTGCTAAAACTCAGCTGGAACAAAAAAGCCAGGCACTGGACCAAGTCCATCCCCCTGGTCGGAACTGTGTCCAAATATTGAAGCATGAAATACCAAACTTGTTCTGGAGTGTCCAATAAGAGGAATTGAAAACCTTCTTTGGTGATGACAGGACTTCCATCTTCGTCGTCTCGTTTCATTAAACCGGCGTGTAGCAATATCCGCACAGCGTCTGCTGATATGCCTTCTTGCTGCTTAGAACCAACCATATAATGCAGTACGCATTCCCATCTTTCCATGGCATATTTATCAAGGTACTCTACATCTCTGGCTCTGGAGTCTGCCTCCAGGTTGGCTTTGATGCCCCAAGTCCGCCCTCCCCCAAGCATGGCATTTTTGAAGTTCTTTTTGAAAATTGGGTTCAACTCCCAAGCCGGTAACCCTCCCGGGATGGATGTTTCGGCCCAAACGTGTAAATCCGACAAAACCTGGGCCACTACTTGGGCCTCTTTGGAATGACTTTGGTTAACCCAGGAGCCGATGACGGCTTGGGGGACCGGTTGCTCCACAAACAATATCCTGATGACGTAATGTTTGGCCACATCGGGCAAATCCCTGTACACCGCAAGGCATATTATAGGGTACGAGTACAATTTGTCTAAAACTGAAACCGACAGGGTTTTCAAGTATTCGTACAAATTTGTACATTGGCGAGATCGCAAAGAGAACTTGGCCGCTTCCCCTTTGTCATCGTTTGCATTCATAATGCTGCGTTCTGAAGACGATTCAAAGGGTCGACTTCTTCATAATGTCTGGACACTCGCGATCCGATGAAATAAGTTTTTCGGACCAAATTTCACGTTGAAAAACAGATCTACTAAACATCATACATCACAACAAAGTTTGTTGAACAAACCGGAAAATTGAAATTAGAAACTGCCAAAATAAAATTCCGCAATACATGTACAGGCAATACGCTTGGATAGGCAGAACATTGAAAAGCTAACAAATGTGGGTTGGAAAAAGTCGATAAGTTGGCAGGCTGCCTACTTGCGGGGAAATTTTCCCCGTATGTGGGAATTTATCGAGCGATGAGAAAGGGAGGGGATGGTTTGATCAACGAAGAAGAAAAATACCCCTTTTGTAACTAGTGAAGGGAAAAAACGAATGAATCATTCAAAGGGGTTGTTCAGTGACGAGTGTGTAAAATGCTATTCAAATTTTGACTTTCCAGTGATGTATAACTTTAAAATGTAATATTTTAAATGATTACTATTTAACATTATTCAGTTTTTTATTTACCAACCTATTTATTTTTATTTTTTAATTTATATTGTTCAAAGTAACACGAACAAACTAAGAGTTTCATAAGAATTTATTTGATTCGAATTTCAAAAGCTTTTTTTTTTCATAAGTTTTTGTTTCTTGAGTTTTATTAAAATCTACACCACTAATTCAGACCGAATTAGTCTGAATTAGAACGAATGAATCATTCAAGGGGGTTCAGTGACGAGTGTGTAAAAATGTTAGCTATTCAAATTTTTAATGCTATTCAAATTTTGACTTTCCAGTGATGTACCACTTTAAAATGTAATATTTTAAATAGGGCGAGCGAAGCGAGCCTCCCTGTCAGTGTTAGTTTAGTTTAATTCGAATGAAGCATTTGGATCGTGAAGGAGGCAGGGAAAAACATACGGATGCAGAAAAACCAATGAGTTCAGGGCCAGCATTTGAATGAAAATATCAGCGGTAAGTAGGTACATAATAATATTATGTACCTACTTACCGATGATTCAAAAACAAGTCGTACGTTCAATTCATTTAACATAATATGTGAGATCTAAATGAAATGAGGTGGTTAGGGAGAGAGAATGACTCCTCTGCTGGTGTGAATACTAAAATAAATAAACAATTTAGTATTCACACCAGCAGAGGATTCATTCTCTCTCCCTAACCACCTCATTGGATTAGACCTGTGCACCATCGGCAAACAACCACTTTGAGATCTAAATGAATTGAACGTACGAATTCTGCATTCGGAAGTTTCATCACTATTAGAGGTCATGCCTCAAAGCAACCGTGAGAAGCTTAATGAAGACTAAAAATGTGTTTGACTAAAAAGGAAGATTTCTGCATACAGAGTCGAATAAGAGGATTCAAAAAAGCCTTCTAGAGGAATACCTACTTTAGAGTAGGCGACTTTGGAAGAAAACCTTGGCCTTTTCTTCCAAAGTCGCCTTCTGTGTATGCATAGCCGGTTCCTCTACCCTACTTTAGAGTAGGTAGAATCTTCAGAGATCATAGGAAAGTCGGTTTTGCAATAGGTAAAGCTCCCTGCCCAACCCTCAACACCCCTGAGAAATCGAACTTAAGTGAGTCAAGTATAAGGAAGGTATGGCTGTAACAAGAATAACAGTCATTTTACTAATGTTCTCGTTTTGATTTTCGTTAAGCAACAGAATTAAATGCAATAAATGTTATTGTCGAAAAAGCCCGGAACACGCACAACAACCTCGGACACTTTTGTGGAAGACTTATTCCCAGATAGCAGGGGCTCTGGCCCCATCATCCACTCATAACCTTCGTCGCTTCTGCCAAGCTCCGCACAGCCGAAGGGAAACAGCCCTAGAGGCGGGAAATTGGGTCCAAACTCGAACCCTCCCATCACTCAGGAGTACTCGTTGTTTCTCTTCTCAACCCCACAGGGCTCTGTAGAAAGCAGCCAATCCAACCGTGTGAATGATCTTAGGAAATCCTCTATTTTCTGTTCTGTTCAATAGCGGTCGCTACGGGCGACTTGTGGCTACTCCCGGGAAAGTTGAGAAGCAGTCTCAGCACTAACCATGTGATTACCAAAAAAAAAAAAAAAAAAAAAAAAAACGCTGGCTTCCCATTTTTCCGGACGTTCTTCATATGTACGAGGAGCACGGACCGTTGGTGCTCTCCATGATCATAGCCACCACACCTAGGACTTCGTCGCGTCCCCTTTGCGACACCCTTTTATTGCAGTTGAGACCGTGTGTAACATCAACACCCCAAAACGGGTGTTTAGAAGGTTTCCTGGAGTGTGACCACAATCGTGTAACTTTGATGCCGACAAATCAAACCCTTCAGCCTTTAAGGGAAGCGTAGACAAAGCAGTGATTCAGCTTTCACTCTCCAGTGAACCCATCATTGAGCTGCCTGCCTTTCGAATCAACACTCAGCAACCTCCATCAGATGACTCTTCCCGGCTGATGTCTTTTTCCAATACCCGGGCAATTTCCCTAGTGGGTTTTATCGTTCAGAGCCCAGGTCCAGAGTTCTTTGCTCTTTGCTCCACTCGGCGTTTCTTGGGATCAGACCACCTCGCTCACCATTTCCACTTATTTTACAAACTAAAATACGAGGAGCAAAAGGGCAATAGGCCTCGCAAAATAAGAAGAATAACTCGAGGGGTACTTGCGAAAAGTACCCCAAGTCTATCCCCATTTTCATTTCCATTAAATGGAAATTAAATGAAATGTTCCATTTCCAATCAGCGAAAAATGGACTTGGGTACTTCCAAGTACCCCTCGAACTCTTCGCTTTCCGAAAGTAGATAGAAGGCCAAGTGAGAAGAAACAAAACGACATAATATACCATTATGGTTCTCTCTGACTTTGAACGTTGTGAATTATTGGTTTGCGGTACAGGCAGCAAAATATATCGCCCCAGAACTAATGAATACTTGAAGAACCTAACGGCCATATGCAATAATGCACAGTACTTACAATACCAACGAGATCGCCTTTGCCGTATTCACCAACTAGTTCCTTTTTCCCACTACTGTGGGTGATCACAGACCTCAGGCGTCCACTGAGAACTATGTAAGTGCAGTCTGAGTCATCTCCTTGTCTACACAACACAAGCAAAAGCAAACGAAAGAGTTACAAGTACGAAATAACAAGAATGACGGAGTATTATATAGGTACTATTATATAGGTTCGTAGGAAAGGCATAATCTACGCACAAATTGAAATTACCTGTATACAGCTCGACCACTCTCCAAAAACACCCAGTCAAGAGCAAAATCAACTTGTCTGACGAAAGGGGATAACCTCCGGACAACGGTATGGGCTATGTGTAGAACCACTTTCGGCTGCTCCCTTAGTATGCTATAAAATCAACGACGAACTGATAAAAACTTACGAAGTGAACACAGGATGTAGTAGAATCGGATGGGCGAATCATTTCAGCACAAGCGTTGCACTTAATTCCCCATTAATGAACAATGCTCACTTATAGACCGTTGATTTTGACAGCAGGGCGATGGTAGCTTGATGTTTCGCACGAATGGAGTAAAAACTTGGTTCTCCGGTCAGGACAGCGAGTCCACCGACGATTTCACCAGGATACGCAGTGAACATGTGAACCTCGTCGTTCACGTCCGGCATCCGCTGAGACACGCTGAGAGTGCCGCTTAGGAGGTACACGAGCGCAACATCCTGGAAATGTTCAATCCCGATGCATTTGGTATTTACGGTTACATCAAACCGTGAATCGATCAACAGGGAAAAATCACCTTGTTCGATTCTTCCTTCATCAGATACGTTCCAGCGGGCACTTGTTTTATTTCAAGCTTGTCTCTGTCGCCAGCAAATACTGTATCATCCTCCAGGCCAAGTTCTATTACGAACGCTTCAGTCGCCACTTTGATCAACTCTTCTTCCGACATGCTGTCCAAACTCTTGCGACTAGCAGAACCCCGCTGCTTGGCTCCTTCTTCCTGGAAATCAAATCAAGCGTTAATTTATGAACAATTACAACAAGGGTTACTCACGTTGATAAATTGCAAACTAACAATAGTCATAGACGGTTCTGGAGGTGGTTTAAGTTCGAAGGCAGAGCGAGATTTTCTCGGTTGTAGACCGCTTAGGTCAGCATCCTCGTCTAAAATAACAAAATATCCAATTAATGAATCAATTCATAATATTATGGTAGAAAAATATTCGTCAGCTCATCATTACCTGTCGGGGAAACGAAATGGCTACTACTTTCATCTTTCAAAACCATTGCTTCCTTGATTTTGGTGGGAGATCCGTGATTTGGCTTTTTACGTTCTTTGTCTTTACTCTGAAAGTTACAATAAGTGATTGTCAATGGTGCATATGGGTGGTTCTTAGGGGGAAAAAAAAAGAAAAAAAGTAATTCCCAAGGCCGGAATGAGCTCCTTGAAAACGTTGGAATTTCGCATTTCTCACAAAATATTGGGATTCAAAACCCCCGTACACCAATTTTCAGTTCAAGTGCGGAGCAGTTAAATATTTTTGTTGAGATTTTAAACTGCAAGGGGATATGCATATTTAATATTACGACAGGCATCAACACCGCTTAACACACATCATTATGCAGCTCCATGAACTACGAATCGCAAAGTGAATTCCTTGTGTTGAATGACGAGAATTTGAGAACTTTCTGTAAGAATTTGAAAGTTGCGGGCACAACTTGATGGTAAACCGAGTATTTTGTCAAAATTTCAGGTTTTTAGAAAAATTCCTACTTCCCAAAACGGCTCGGACGGCAGACGGACATTTCGTTTTTGGGATCCAGACATCAGGAAAGTCAAATTTTGAAACCAATCAGAATTTTCGACCTCCGCCGCGATTATATAGGATTATATTATTCACTGAATATTGAACAACAAAAAATAGAGAAAATTGAGGGGACTACCTCTTGTAAGGGGGGGACCTCTTTTGATGGGGACTACCAGCCTTGTAATGTTGTGACTACTCAAAGCGTTTCACAATTAAAATCTATCTTCTTCAGAAAGTTGAAGATTAAGAGCCGGTAAAAACAAAGATTCATCTTTTTTAATGGAAATCTACTTAGTACATCTACAGCAGTTGGAAATCTAGAAAATGAGAACCCCGACACAGGATAAGAATGAGGATTTCTAACTTTGAATTTTAATTTCATACATCTTTTTTTAGAGGGGGGGGGGGGGGGGGGGGGACGGAATTCGACTCAAAGTATAATATACTTTGGATACTATCCAACGTCTTCGCCATTGAGCTGAACTAAGAAAATGCCAGAAAAGCCAAATAGAGCCATAATTTCGTGGATTCACCCAATTACAACTCACAGGTTTAACAAGTTCCGCGGTGAGGCCCAGGTACTGGTGTAAAGCTGTGAACGTGACCCGTTGAAGCCGGACCATAATGACTTGCATGACTCGGATGAAGGAGTCGGGGTACTCTTGGAACACTTCTTGAAATGCCGCCATTGGGAGCCGGACGACGGTCGAGTCTTCAATCGCTCGAGCAGACACTGTCCGGTACGGGTGAGGATGACCCTGTAACATTGTTGCCTGAGTGGCGTTGGGTTGCGTGCCAAGAGAAATAACCTATCTCTATGCATACAATAAATTTTACAAACCGTGAGAACGTCAGTAAAACTCAGAAGGGATGTAACCGAGTCACCCGGCTTGACGATTTTCAGAGACAACGTGCCCCCTTCGACATTGTTAATGAACACATTCACCTTGCCATTTTGAACAACGTAAACGTTCTCATCAGGTTCACCTAAGAATAAAAATATAAGTGCCAAAATGAAAAACTTCAGCAGATTAGGGAAATGGGTTGTTACCACAGTGTACTTACCAACTTTGAACAAATAAGAACCAGCAGTTAACGTCAAAATCTCAGTGTGCTTGCATAATTTCAGGAATATAGGTTTTTCAAAGTGCCCAAAAACCCTGCAAGTGAGCACAAATACACTTGAGCAAATAGCAGAATACATTATACAAAGCGGTAATTTATGAAATGATAATGCAGAACGTTGAAAAATATTTTCATGCGCTGACCTGATACTTTGTAACATATAAAAGGCGTCGGGGGGAATGTTTTGGTCATCTTTCAAGTCTTCTTGAAGGTATTCTGCTGGCGGCTCAGATGTCTATAATAAGGGAGAAAACACTCAAAAATCCAATAAAATAAATCCGATAAAATATGTACGTTCATATCGAATCTATTGCGTGAATTACCTTAAGTTCAGGAGCTCGTTCGCCATCCTTCTTCAAACGCAAAATTCGGTTGGCTAATTTGAGAACTAGCTTCCGCTTCTTACCCTGTTTCACCTGACCCGATATGCTCTTCATCTGCGGAGAGAAGTTCACACTTGTACTTATTTTTCGAATAACTCGCTCATGAATAAGAAGTTCACAACCGAAGCCTATGGAGCCAAATACCTGGGGATTGATGTTGGTCAAAAGCTAAATTGGAATGCCCACATCAACAAAGCAGTGCACCAAGTACGGCCGCGCTAAGTGCAGGGCAGAAGAAAGTTTGACAAGGTATGGGGGCTTAGGCGGAGGAAGGTACTCAGCCACAGCATTCTATTTACCAGTATTCACCTTCATCTGGTGTAATAATGTCGATTAGCTCACAGCAAAAAGAAAGGAGGAAAAATTTTTTTTCAAGGTCAATGGCTGAATCTGCTCGTATTATTGGGTGCATCCAGAGATGTAAAGGGGGTAAATACCCAGTGGGTAGGGTATTTACAAACTGGGTATTTACCCGGTATGTACCCAATCGCCGAATAAATACCTTCCCATTAAATACCCAACCAAAAAAATACGGATTTTTTTTTTTTTTAGTTTTGCAAAAAAATCAAGTAAAAGGTCAGTTTTACGACCATTTCTGCACACCCCATGGTCGAAAAAGACTACCCCATGCCCTCCCCCCCTGTTATGGTTCCTCCATGACTGTAACAAGGAGTCCAACTTGATAGGAAGAAAAAGGATACTTAACGTAACCTACAACATTTATAGGTTAGAAGTGTAGAAGCCAAGAAGTGTAGTAGGTTAGAAAATAATGTAGCCAAGAAGCGAGTTCACGATGAGTCCAGCTCTGATGAGGATGAAGACTCAGATTCATCTAAAAGCGAACTTTCTTTGAGCGAACAAGCGAACAACTCGAACGTTTGAGCAATTTTTTTAAATGTCCATGTTTTTTAAAGCTGGAAATAAATAATTTCCAACATTATCATCTTGAATTTACGATTATTTTTACCCCAAAACATGGTTGATGAAAAGATTTAATTGCATCTTGGTTTTTGGGCACTTAATGACCATGAAAGCAGTCAATTTTACAGCAGTTTAAGTACAGGGGGAAGTGGCATATGATTTTATAGCAGTTTGTTTGTGTGATTTCCATCGAACATGAGTATTTCTTTCATTAGAGGATGATCCTGAACTCGAAAATTGTTGAAACTTTGGTAGAGGCTGGCTCTCGAGTAGTAAGAACGTTTTACGTGGTTTTTTTTTTTTTTTTTTTTTTTTTTTTTTTTGCGATCCCGATTCATTGAAGATTAAATACCCTATTAAATACCCAAAATGGGTATTTTACCCTTAAAAAAGTCCTTAGTCCTTATTTACCCTTAAAAAAGAATACCCGGGTATTTTACATCTCTGGGTGCATCCATATTTTCTTGCTCGTAGCAGCGCTAGAGGTCCTACTGGGGCTTCAACCCATTCACATCGGCTGAAGATATTGCACTAAGCTTCTTCCTAGACTGGCTGCCCAGTGGAGAACTACCAATGCATGTGAAGCTTTTCAGTTGACGAAGTTCTCCTTCAGCAAGGATAACAGAGGACGACAAGGAAAAACTGGGCCGGACGGAACTGGTGTCCAATTCTGCGCAGAACCGGCAGTCATAAAAGTTTAATTTTGCGCGGAACTGGACGCTGATAGCGTGGTAGGCCGATCATGGGGCTTCAACACCGATGGATTTGTCAATGATCGTAGAGCTGGTTCGTGCGTTTTTGGTCCAAGAACCAGGATATCAGAGCCACTGGGGGCTATGAGTCTTTCAGCGCTCATCGACTCTGCCTTCGGTGCATTAAATGAAACAAAGTATATAATCTGTCAGACAAGACAGTCAGGCCGCTCTGAAGGCCTTGCAGACATTTTCAATCACATTTGATCAGACTGTGTCTGGGACTATCTGAATCAATTCAACGACCCGGATTTTCTACAAACGGAAATCTACACGTGAGAAGCAAGAGAGAAGGCTGCACTGGCAAAGACTCCCGAGGGGCACCTCGGTTCCAAGAGAAATGCAGGGGATCAAAATGAAGGCCCTGGGAAGGGCGTTCGTCCAACCCAATGAAGACATTTCGAAAAGGTCTTATGAGCCAACCTGTTTGAATAGTATCATTAGACCCCAAGGGACTGCAGTGGCATCTTCAAGAATTTCAGCAAAATAAATTAATAAATAAAAACAACATCACAAACCTTCCTGAGCATTTTTCGCCCATAGAAGATGACTTTGTCTCTTTTCCTGAATCGGGGGCCTTTGGGTCCAACCCCGACTAGTTTCTTCACCTCGGGCAAAACTGCAAAGAAAAATCACTTAAGTAATATAAGCAGTTATTGCACTCTTTGTTTTCGAATTATGAAACTCATTCCAAACATGATATGAAGTTGACGATATAAGACACCGCTGTCAGCCTTTTACGTACCTTGGTTCTTCCATTTTCTAGCTAATAATAGTCCAGCTACAGTGACACCTACAGCTATGAAGAAGAATAGAAGAATGTACTCCTGAAACAAACCCAAACATCAGGTCACCATCAACTGGAAAAATATGGCATTTCATTGGCGTACACACCACAATCATTCCCACAGTAGTTCTGATTCCATGGAAACGGCTACAAGCAAACCCAAGCGGGCTTAGGACGAAAAACAAAACGAGGGAATAGAGTTGAAGACCTTATCTCGAAAAGGTTCAAGTGGACAAATTACAGCCACTCAAGATCTTTACACAAGATAAAACAAAGCCAAGGGCGAGTTAATGAATTCGATACACCGAAGCAGCAATACTGTGTTTACGACACTGGGATCGATACCCCATAACAATCCCCAGGAGTGAAGGTAACGCCTACTTACTAGGATTAGTCAAATCGATTTAGATTAATCTACAAAATATAATCTAGACATTCACCTTTATAAGGTTTTCACCCTCGATGACAGAGGGACCTCCGGAAATGAGGTGCAATTTTTCTGAAAACCAGGAGACAACTCCGAAATTGAGATCGTAAACAATTTGAAAGAGTTCCATAATACACAGGGTTTGACCATCTCAAATACCCTTTTTCAATGTTCCCCTCACTCTGACATAAGCAGCCGTTTCACGTTGAAATTACATGAAAAACCCCCGCACAACGAAATTCAACTACAAGGCAATCATCACGAATGATGAGTTATCAACTTCATGATAGTGCAGGCTTGCTAGTTTCCCTTTTTAGGAAGAAAAGTCCCTGGAGTGAGGAAAAGACGGAACAGCAAGCTGTTTTCCCCAGACGAACCGTTGGCATAAACATGTGTCGGGGGTTTGGTATATTTTCTGGTACAATTCCGCTAATTTCCCTTTTGAGGGAAATTCGGAGGGAGTGCCCTAATGGAAATTTTGCTCTTCTCACCAAATAATATTTCTCAATGCTTTTCATTCCTTATTCGTTGTCAAACATGTTCTCAATGTTAGAAGCAGAATCTTCTCTATTCTATGTCGTAGACATCCTGACTCAGGATTCCTGAGGGTGCGTAGAACCAAAAATTTCCCGTTCTCAAGGGGATTTCTTGGAAAAAGGAAGTCTCTGTTTCTTTTCCACCGCTGAGGAGGGAGGGCAAGATACTTAAAAGCATCGATACTATGTTTAAAAATGTATCGAAACTGATAAACGAAAAGTATCGATAAACCGCAGAAAATGTAATGAAGTTTTCCAACAGCTAAGGAAAGTATCAAATAGGTAGTAAGTAAAATTTACTTAAAACCGCTCGCTCTCACTGAGCGGACAATATTAAATTTTAATATTGTCCGCTCAGTGAGAGCGAACGATTTTTATGGTAAGGCTGATTCTTATAATTCTTTAACTTGTATCTTTGTAGTTAACTTGTAAGTATATTTACATTAATTGATTGTAGGTACCTATTACTACTGCACATAAACATACCTATCATGTTCTACTATACCAGGTCCAGGATATTTACAATAGCGGTAATTGTGATTTGCAGAGGCTGATGATGGGCTAAAATCCGAAACCGGTCTCCAATGTAAAAAAAAAAAAATCGTTGGACAATATTTTAATACTCTCTATCCTTATATATAATATAGATCTATATATAGATAGTCCTCACACAACACAGGGACACCATACAATCATTTTGATAAAGTATCATGGTATTTTAAATATATTAGTGGCATAGATTGTGGTATTTTACATGGAATAGCATTTAATTTAATAAAACCAATTTAAATATTTTTCAATTAAATTTGTAATATTAATATTGTAGTAGGTACGTTATCTACACAGATGGGGTAGAATCATCAGATTTTGATAAAGTTGCAGATGAACGAGGTTGGGAACCTGCTGGTTTTTGAAAAGAATGAGAACTTGAGGTTTTGGGGAGTCATTCGATTTTGGGGGACTTTCATTGTTCACTGCATGTCCAGAGTGGGTAATGAGGGTTTGTTGAGGTTAGTTGTAGTAAAATGTAATGGTTTTTTTTTCATAGGTACAATGGCTGAACACTGCATCTTTTCTTTTGCCTTTTCCTTAATCATTTCCTCGTTCGAAGTGGCATTGCGGAAAACACGATAAATGTAGTGATCAAACAACACGAATAAAGCATGAAGGTTATAACCCCATAAATGGGATAGCATTTTGAATAAGATATCAATGAAGGAATCATAGAGAATTGGGAAAGATAAATCCTTTTCTCTATGTGGACTGATAGGCGATACATTGGTTTATTATTCTTGGAACAATACACCTATGTAATCACGACGGAGGTCGACGACTCGGATCGGCCTCAAAATTTGACATTATCCGTTTCAAGAGGTCTAGATTCCAAAACCGAAATGTTCGTTCCCCGTACGGGCAGAAGGAGTTTTTTAATAAAAACAAACAAAAAACTTTTAAAAAAACCTCCCATAGCCCCATAGCGCCCCACGGGTTTGGGTGATCGGGCTGAAAACCTTGCGGACACAACTAGATGGTAAACCAAGTATTTTGCCAACATTTCAGATTTTAAAAAAAATTACTACTGCCCAAAACGGTCCGGACGGCGGACGGACATTTTGGTTTTGGAATCTTTTGGTTTAGACCTCTTGAAACGGATAATGTCGAATTTTGAGGCCGATCCGAGTCGTCGAACTCCGTCGCGATTAAATAGGTGTATTGTTCCAAGAATAATAAACCAAAATCAATAATCCCGAAATCGTTGATGAAAAGTATCAATAGCAATAATATTGCTACATTACATCGCTTGCCGGTATTTCAAGTAAAGTATCGATAACAACCTAAAAAGATCGATTCTTCTATATAGTGGTGCCATCTCTACGACAGTCGTTTCAAGTTGACTTTCAACTGCGTTTTTTCCCTACTGCATCTTATCAACACATCTTGCTTCCGTCTATTTGCGTTGTTGTCATGCATCCTCTCTGTCTTTACATCGTGTAGCTGAGGCAGTTTACCAATATTTAATGTAATGCGGAGGTAAATAGACGTGACGTTTACTTCACAAGGGGGTCTGCTGGCAGTGCTGAGTGTCTATCTAGGTAAACCTAGTCATAACAGTTATAATAGTTACTATGATTGTACTCGATATTATTATTATTTGCTCAAAACAGTCCCTCAGAGTCTACAAAGCTGGTGGGTGGTTCATCATGTACAGTACATGGCGCGGGGGATTCGGCCCTTTGGTGACCACCTGTTAAATGTGTCTGAGGCTGGTTCTGAGGTTGGCTCTGGCATGCAATTCCGCCACATAAGATTTTAGCGATTACCTCACAGACGTGGGCTTCCCTTAGCCTGGCGCATCCTGTGGCAGTAAGCGAGACGTTGTGTTCAGTTGAGATGTTTGTTTGGGAAGGTTTACATTGAACCAAGGGACCCCGTTATTATGCATGCGCTATCAGTGCCCTGCGCTAAAACCGACGAACCACGTTTGCTTCATGCTTCACCACCTTGATTGATAACTTAATGCTTCATCCTTGAACGCCAGAGCTGAAAGCGGTGGCGAGGTAGTCGCGATGTCCGCCCTTGAACGCTATTTGACGGGTACTCCGTTAACTATAATTGGTAGGTAGGGGAAGAGAAAACGACACCCCACCTCGCTATCATAGCCAACCATCAAAACCCGCTCCCGTAGCCTCATTTTAGCCCCATAGGCCCCGCGGGGTTGGGCGATCGGGCTGAAATCCTTGCGGGCACAACTATAGTTGGTAAATGGAGTATTTTGTCAAAATTTCAGATTAAAAAAAAAAAAAAAATTACTACTGCTCGGACGGCTGACGAACATTTTGTTTTTGCTATCTAGACATCTTGAAACGTATTACGTCAAATTTGGATGCCGATCAGAATTTTTGACCTCCGTTGCAATTACACACTATAGCTGACCTCCGTTGCTAGGTAGTTGTATTATTCCCTGAATAACAAACGAAAAACTGCTCTAATGGCCAAGTACTGATGCCCTTCCCCTAGTTCTTCAACTATCTCCTGACGGTTAATTTTGTACATTCTCCTCAAAGTTCTTCTCTCGGTACTCTTACAGCAATCCTAATCTGAAATGGCTCTGGTGGATACTGGAGGAGACATTTGGCTGACAGAGTATGAAGCCTGTGAGCGGCTGTACGGTGACATCGTTAAGCAGCTAAGCGATCGAGACGCTCAGCCCGGCAGATCTGATCGGTTCAATACTGTCAGTGCATCCATTCGCATCCTCTTATCTCAGTA
Organism: Pilophorus perplexus; assembly: GCA_955831195.1. Lineage (NCBI taxonomy): Eukaryota > Metazoa > Arthropoda > Insecta > Hemiptera > Miridae > Pilophorus > Pilophorus perplexus. Next base: position 8,964,036 of record OY037012.1, read on the forward strand.
TAACATCCAGCTGAGTCAATTGGAAGATCGGATCAAGGTAAGAAATTTGCGTTAACGCAACGATTTTTACGCATATGTATGTCATATAGAATCTATATACGCATCTGATGCGTAAAAATCATATTATGTCTTATGACATGAAATTGTGCTCCTACTTAATACAGGCATCATCAAACATCACTTTGGAGGAGAGAGAACGGAGACAAAGGTTGGCTGAGGACTTGGCTTCCAAGTTCGTCCACCTTACCAAGTTGTATAAAACAAATCCAGAAAAACAGGAACGTCGACAGCTTTTTGGTGCACCGAGTTGGCAGGATGATGAAGATTCAGACGCTCCCCTTTTAGACCACGAACCTTCAATTGATAATTTGAAGCAAGAGGTAAATTTTTAAATTTATTTTATTTTATTAATTTTTGTGTAATTTTGGAATTTTCATTGTACCCGTTTCAACAAAATTTGTTGAAACGGGTTGATTGATTTGATCAATTTCTCATTACAGCAAAGGAGGATTCTACTCGAGCAGGACCGGGGGCTGGAAAATTTATCGAACATCATTGGAAGACAGAAACACATAGCACTCACGATAAGCGGGGAAGTCGATAGTCAAAACGAAATAATCGAAGACATAGGAACACGCATGGACGGGACCCACACAAGAATCAGAGGCACATCAAATATTATCACATTAGTCAGCGATGCTGACTCCACCTGTTACTACTGGCTAATCATAATCATTCTCTTCTTTTGCATCATAGGAGTTGCCATACCGTAATTGCCGATGTTAGTTCATTTGTTCTCCACCATTCCTAAGCCACATCGTTATAATCAAATGGGGTGAAGTAGTCGTTCGAATTAAGCTTGTACGTTATACTCCTAATATTCGCGTTATTGTTCGCTATTTTTAATTTTTTTCATTCGACCAAATTTTGTGAGTTACTTAGTGGGCGAGTTGCTGTTATTGGTGTAATTTTAATAAATCTATATTCTTAAATTGCGTTAGTTACTCGTTCATTGCAAATGGAAAATGAGCAAAATTTTACATCACAACAGCATTTATCAAAAAGGGGTTTTCATCCGAGCTTTCGACCACTATATTAGGCCATCTTCAGGGTTACTGCAAAACAAATTTCCATGTTGTTTTGAAGTAACCTGAAGATTGCCTAATATAGTGGTCGAAAGCTCGGAAGAAAACCCCTTTTTTATTCACCCTACAACCTCCAGAACAACCCCACCGCACTAAGGCCGACTAGCCAAGGAGGATGAATACACCAACCAACAGCATTTATTTATTCTGTATTTGTTACAGATCACCGTTGAGGTCAATAGGGAGCTTGTCGAAACAAAAAGTACACATTCGTTCCATTTCGGACTCGATATAACCGTGTTGCAGCATGAGGTTGATGGTGATTTGAGACAAAGCCTGGACAGTTGCGGGGTGAAGGTCAAACACGCAGTGCTCTTTGCTGGGCATGATGAGTAAAGGCATGGTGATCATGTTCTTGATGAGTGAAGTGAGTCTGTTGACACAATCTGAAATGCTAACGGTGACGGTTCGAAGGCTGTGGTAGACGGGGAGTCGGGAATCGTCTAGGATCAAGTCTTGAATGATGTTGATGGTGACTAGAGAATAGTAAGTGATGCTTCCTCTTTTACGAGCTCGATTGAACAGAGTGAACCACCACAACAAGTACACCTTCATTTCATTGGTTGTCATCCATGAGTATATGTTGATGTGGGGAGTTCTTAATTCATGGTAAACTCCTTGCGTTATGCATATCATCAACACCTTCTTTATCAACGGATGTAACAAGTCCATTTCTCCTTTCACTTTAGATTCTAGACTGGCACAAGTTATTTCTTCCAACGTGATTAGTAATATGCTTCGGTGAGTTAGTTTCTGAAAAGTAACAGCTGATTCACATTCTACAGCGTCCAAGTAAAGTTTCATACTTTCCCTTCGGATGTGTGCGTCCTGTGAGCGACGGAATGTACATCTCAGCGTCGGCTCAACAAAGTGCATGATATTGAGCGGGCTTACAAGTGACTTTTGGCGTACAGTAATACCTTTGTATAATTTGAGTGATTCTTCCACAGACGCAGTATCAGTAAACAATAGGAACATTTTCGCTGTCAATTTCTCCAGTTCCGGCGTACATACAGAGCCAGATTCCAAAAGAGGGTCCACGAGACGGGTGAAGAATAAATCAATTGTGGCGTTCCTTTCGACAGTGTCGAGCATTACGTTGCAGTAGATGATGGCTAAATGGAACTCAGTGTAGCTGTGTACTGCAGGAAGTGCAAACAAGTCAAGACGGAATTTCTTCAAGACATTCAACAGTTCGGCAGCTCCGAAGAAATTTTCATTTTCATACACTCGCACGATAGTTGACAGCCCAACAGTTCCAATAAACTCTCTAATGGAGGTTCTGTTGGAATCTTCGAAATAATTGCAGTTTTCCAGCAAGAACGACAGAACTCTCGCTCTATCGAAACTACTCAACAAAAAAGTGTATAAAACGTCAGACGCTTCGTCTTTGAATTCAACCGCGTTCACAGCCCCCTTTATCATTATCGTCGCCAGAAAATACTTGTTTGGCGCACCTTGGTGCAAAGCGACTTTCAAACGGGACCACGTGATCTCGGGGATGAACCCGGGGATAATCTCTTGCTGATCTCTTTGAGGAGCCGCGATCATTTGAAGAAACGAAGCGATGACACGAGCCGTTTCCCCACGGCTACTAGCAAGGAGCTTCTTACCCACGTTGATGAGAGCCTTCGACACACACCTCGTAACTGACGATCTGTTATGAATTGCCTCAACCATTATTTCACCAAAAAGTTCTTCGTCGATGTAGAATTGGTTATCGTCCTGATTGTACATTCCAACAACATCAAGAACCAAAACCTTTTCAATTGCACACCAACGGGTCATCTGTTTTCCGAGGAGCGCAATCACCATTTTGGTTAGTTTCAACCTGTCTTGTACGCTCAATTTCGGCGTACAATGTCTGAACTTAAGAATCTTCGCTATTTCATTTGATTCAGCAAGAAATTCTATGAATACTTTTAAAATTTCAATTGAAGGCGTAGTGGATTGAGTTATTATGAAATCAGCCGCAGCATACACATCTTCGGACGATAGGCCTGCCAACGAATTTTCGTTAAAGTCATGTATGGACTTGCAGACGACACTCGAGCACGAACCGTTCAACAACCAGTTGAAACATGATTCTCCGAATACCCGAACGATTCCGTCAACCACCAAACCGGCCGAACCTTTGCCATCTGGAATATCTCGTACTGGTGCGTCATCTACAATTTCTTCGTCTGAAAAATCAACGTCGGCGTCATCAGCCTTGAAGTGGATTCCCGCAGAGCAGTCAGTCACTTCAAATTCACGAATTGCTGGAGCAACAGCGAAATCCACGCATTTTTTCGACCTAATCGTTCTTCCCTGAGTCTCGCCTTCTACGTTTTCAGGAAGAATTCCAAACAACTGAATAAAATCAGTTGCTATCGGTAGAACATCGTTCTTCCGTTTGGGATGCAGGCGCCTTAGAAAGCCTGAAATCGATTTCACTAAATCATCGTTGTTGGAATGTTTCATGGTGTCAGTCATCATCTTGACAATGAATCTGGACGGAAGCTGGTGCTTTCGGTAATTCATGAATGATATGAGCTCACTGTAATCGGTGGTATTTTGAAATACCCCTAAGCCTTCCATAAGCGCGTGGTACTTAGAAGATGAGAGCTCCGAGAAATTAAGCATGAGCATAACGGTGATAACGTCACGCATAGGCATTTTCCCAGATAGCGTGTTGACAATGAACTGAGCCAACTTTAAACGATCTCCATCTTTCACTTTGGCAATACATTTGCTAAATAGTAGAGCGCGAATCAAATTCCCTTTCGAGGCATAGTGCTGAAACAAACTCTCTATGATCTGGCAATTCGGCAAGGCCGCGTGACAGATTACGTAGAGAGATGCGTTCCATAGTTCTTCACTCGTTTGAGAGAATTTATGAGGTTTGTAATGATGTTGATCATCGCACGTGCTACTAAAACATTCACCTTTGAGGAAAAACTGATCGAAGCACAAACCGTGGAATACTTCGGAAGCACTTGAATGAATCAAATCACTGAGCTGATTCAAGTCATCCGATGTGCAAAGCAATTTCAAACAGTCTTGCACAATCTTTTCACTTGAACTCGCAGGTTTTAGATTCTTCAGAATACTACGGACTCCTCGATTGGGCCTCAAGTCGCTTTCTGCAGTTGTCCGTTCACTCAAAGCGGAACTAGGCACCTGTTGATGGAGTGAGTCGTTGATATTTTCAGAGGGCGTAGGGTCCTCATCTGAGCTCGACAGACCGACCGGATCGAAAGTCACCTTCGAGGATTTTCCTGTAAAATAGGACTTTTTAATTAAAGCTTATGTTTCGGTTATCAAAACTAAGATTTGAACGCGTTTCATGCAGACGAAAGGCACGAACCTTCTTTAGATGAATTATGAACAGTAGGATCATCTTGAGATAACGCGATGTCGTCAGCAACTAAAAATATGAGATAGGTAAGACATATTAATAATATGTCACTAGTACTCACAGTTCAAATACATAATATGCATTTGAACTATAAGTTGAACCTATTTAATTAATGGAATTGAGCATTCGAACTCAGAAGAACTACCAGCCCATGGAAGAAATAGCTTCCTTATTCCATGCTACCAGCCATTAAGTATGGTAGGTATGTATGATACACCTTAGGTGCGGCCCAAAGCTATAACGTAATAGGACCTATTATTATTAGCACCCGGTGCTAAGTCCTTCTTTTTTTTTTCACTTTATAACATCACATCATCTGAGGACTTTGTCCTATAGGACAAATCTGGTCTTATAAGACCATGAGAAAGAAAAGAAAAATTGGTTTGTTCAAAGTCCATTATCTATGCGAAATGTGCTTAGTCTTCCCAGGAATGTCCTATTTATTTACTTAAGGAATGTGTTCAGTGGCGTAATTACTAGGTTAAAATGTCTAAACTTGTGCAAAAACTAATTCCGTCAATAAAAAAAATATTTTTGAAAAAAAGGAAAAAGAAAAAAGAGACCTCAAAAAATGGATTTTACGTTCAAAAATACCTCGAAAACGACACCTAACTCGACCCCCTAGCCGGAAATCCCTCCTGTAGCCCCATGGGCTTGGGCAATTCCTCCATGCCCCATGCGTTTGGGCAATCGGGCTGAAAAACTTGCGGGCACAAGTCGGGCAAGGTTTTCAGTTGTGCCGCACAACTAGACGGTAAACCGAGGTACCGTAGGCATTTTGCTAAATGAAGAAAAAATAATCCTACAGCCTAAAACGGCTCGGGCGGCGGACGGACATTCCGTTTTGGAATTTAGAACTCTTGAAACGGATAATGCCAAAATTTGAGGCCGATCAGAATTTTATACCACGACACCTTATTTGACCTCTTGGCATCCTTCAAAAATCTCACTTGTAGCTCCCTATATCCTCATAATGATTTCGGATCGTTGTGGGACCCCCAAAAATAGATTCCACGCCCAAAAATACTTCGAAAACGACACCTAACTCGACCCCATAGCCGAAAACCTTTTTTTTAAAACCTCCCGTAACCATGGGGTTCCTCCGTTCCCCCAAACCCGTGGGGCACTATAGTGCCAAACCATATATGGATATGGTGCCCCTCGGGTTTGGAGGAACGGAGTGGTCTGCCACAGAAAGTTTGCGTCCCTTTGGCGCATTCTTCTGGAGAAAATAGAACAAGTTATCACTCATCATCAAGCAGATTCCCCTGCGTACGATAATTTTTCGGGAATTTCTTCCCTCAAAAGTGACATGATTTCCCTCCTCGGGAGGAAGAACCTGAGAGCACACGTTTACAGCGCAGCCACTACACGATCATCAAATTTCTCACCACTCCAATTTCCGTGTCAAGGTTTCACAATGGAAGGTTGACTCGATCGATAGTTCGCGGATCCGCCACCTAGGGGGCGCCACACGGAGGCAAAGTTTCTATGGCAAACCTATAGAGAATAAACCGAGAATAAGCCTCCTTACTAGTTTGTTACACACGTTACACATTCTCATGCCAACGGGAGAAATTTAATCAACTTACTCAGCGACGCAGACTGTCCATTTGCCATCGTAATTGACTTCAGAGTAGATGGTCACCCACTTCATCTGATGGTGGGAGGAGCAGATTGCTCAGGTCACAGCTGCGAGATAAAAAAAAAAAGTAACACTATGAGGTTTGGAAGTCGATACGAGTTCAGCTAAATTCCAGTCAAGAGATCAAGCAAAATTGATAATATTAGGTACCATGGAGGAATAGAGATCTATTCCTCCATGAGTAGGTACCTAGGTAAGCCAGGTGCCTTACACAGATATCGACTGTGTTCACACACACATCAACTTTTCACGTGAAGCGGATTCACCGACAAAAGTGGTCCATTTGGTTCAGTTATAACTCACTTGGCTCTCTGTTACTCTGTGTTATAACTGAAATCCCCAAAATGTAATAAAGTTGATATTGTATGTCGACCGCGCTGTGTATCTATACAAAATGTAATAGATACCTAGGTACCACAAGATATCGGTGTGAAATCGAGACAAATTAGGGCTCAAAATGCATTCCTAAAGATGAAGGCACTAAGTTTTATTGTTTACTCACGTAGTCGTTGGGTGATGAATAATTTATTGACATTTTATGTCTTTACTTTGGCACTTTAAAATAAAAAACCGTCACGAAAAATAAAAAGTGTCCACGAAAAGCGTTACCTAAATTTTCTGATGATTTTCGCTTACAACCGATTCGTTGCTACGGAACTTACAAAATACGTACAAAAATCGTTCACCAATCGTTGGAAAGCTCTCGATTTACCTAACCATATTACCATTGCAGAGTGCGTGGCCAACAAACTGTGCTATGAGCGTGATTGTTTAAATAATTGTTTACTTACATAATATGTAAGTAAAAGTGTGATCATATTATGATCACTGATCATTGATCAGGATTTTTATTGGGATACGTTACAAAGTGGGTCGTGTAGGAAACTGGGATACGTTATAACGTATGACGTATAAATACGTCATACGTTCCTACCTAAAGACATAAAATGTATCACTTAACGCGGACTCGTATGCGTTTTGAGTTATACGCCATAGTAAAGACATAAAATGTCAAAAGAAAAACAATTAACGGAGTGGTTAGGTAAAAACGAAATGTAGTAGTAAATTATCATTGAGTCAATAATTATTAATATTATTGATGTTCAGTATCATAATATGATCATAATATTATTATGATGAATATATTACATTCATCTAATTGAACGTACCTATTCCTTGCAGCAGAAGAATCCCAGAATATGGATCGATGGAGAAAATTTAATTTAATAATATGGATCGATGGAGAAAATTTAATAATATGGATCGATGTAGAAAATTTAATAATATGGATCGACCAGAATAAACGTACTTAAAACATACAAACTTTGAATGACAGAGCGATTAGAATCCATCTGATTCAACATTGATTTGTTTACTTTTTAAGAATTTCATAATAAGAAACTTTTTAAGGAAGAAAGAAACTTTTGCGGAGATCAGAGTTCAAAATACAAAACGTTACCCCTACCACCGAAAAGTGGCTCTTCCGGGCCATTACAGGGTCGCCAGTCGACCCAAATTGCCCAAAACCCGCCAGACACAAAAACGCTGCAAAATTTAATGTTACCTACCTACTCAAGGATTCATTATTCTTGTTTATTTGCTATTTATTCTTTTAGGTTATAAATTATTCTACGATATTAATTGTCCAAAAATTAATTTTATACCAATAAAAAATGTAATTTAATTTTTTAAACATTTTTCTAAATTTTCTCATGGACCTACCTGTACACAGATTAAACCACTGATTAGGTACCTGTACCTATAATTATTATAGGTGAAGTTTGTGGACGGACGTGCGACCCCAAAACATGGATTACGCGTCCACTGGAAAAACGACACCATTCGACTTCCTGGCATTTGTGTCGGCGGCGCCCAAGAGATCCCCACGATGAAATCAGATCGTTTTTGGACCCAGAAAAATTGATTCAACGTATAAAGAATACTTCGTTAACGACACCCCACTCGTTATCATAGACCTATGGCGGGTACCTGTACCTATTCGAAACCCAACTAAAAACGGGGTTGGGAAATCGCGCTGAAAACCTTGCGAGCACACTTAACAGTGGACTGAGTAGGTACCTATTTTGCCAAAATTTCGGATAAAAAAACAAACAAAACGCTGCATATTTTACACATGAGTTTGTTATTCTTTGATAATCTTGATAAACTCTTTGATAACCTATATTCTAGATTAAACTTAAACCTATAATATTATTATAGGTTAAACTTGATCAACTCTTCAATATCCTATATTATAGGTTAATAGTGCAAAAAATAATTGTGTAAATAGGCCTTTTGCCGAATGGATTTTCGCGTCGCGGTGACGCTAACGTTTAGGTTATCGTGTGAGAAGGTTATGCGACTTGCGGTTTTTGTTCACTTGGAATTCCTGTTGAATACAGTCTTCCAAATCGTTTACTCCTCATCCAAATACCCTCTTGTCTAGTTTCGTGAATAATTTTTCGAATCAGCCTTTATCACCACCTCAAAAAATGTCTTGGGGAAAAAGTTTTGCTGTTTTGGAATCTGCAACAGCTCCTGGATATGACCCAACAACCAAGTTCTACAGATTCCCTCAACCGTGTTTATTACTGCGGAATTCTCACTTGGACTAATTCGGTAGAATCCCTACATGTGAGTAAGTAGGTGGTTGGTTCGTTGCAGAAGAAAAGATGACAGTTAGGCTCCTAACTACAATGTTGTTGTGGGTATGCAAATGTAAGCTTCGGTGGGTACCCACTTCCGTAAAGAATAATTCTACGTTGTAAAGTAACTATTACGTTGTGTGTTTGTAAAATTGTAAAATCTTCGTTCTTCATTGTCTGATTAGCAGGCCATACACGGACCGGTTTTCTTTTTAGAGGCCTGACCCGCAGTCCCGGTGCGCGGGTTTTCTGACAGTCCTGGCGCACGGGTTTCTCGTCCGTCGTCGGACACTAATGGATACTCCCGGCAGTCAGGAAAACCCCTTAGTTTTTCCAGCACGCCAGGGGCGCGGGTTTCCGGACTGTCGTCGGCCACTGAAAAACTCGTTTGTGAGTGTGCAATCTCATGCCAAAGTTGATAGCCAAACCGGCGGCATCCCTGGTCCCATATGCCAGAGATCAAGGCGACGCGCCGCGAGAAGAATACACTTGATCATCACTCATGAGTGGATTGAATCATCAAAAATATTCGTTCTCAAAAATCGATCGATGGAAAATCAATCGATCTTCCTTTTAAATTGCACACAAATTTTGCACACAAATTTTACACAAGGGTTTATTATTCTTTGATTTGATTGATATAGGTTACAAGTCCGAATATTAATTCTGTCAACAAAAATGTTAAAAAATTTTTTTCGTCAACTTTTTTTTTCAAAACAATTTTTTTTAATCGGAAAATATTTGACCTCCTGGGATTTTTCAAAATTTGTAGCCCCATGAAAGCCCTATAGATCTCCACAGTGAAATTTGATCGTTCCGGGACCCCAAAAAATGGATTCTACGTTCAAAAATACTTCGAAAACTACACCTAACTGATTCCATAGTCGGAAGCCTTCAAAAAGCCTGATCCGTAGCCCTTTTTCGCCCCATAGCGCATTACTGGTTTGGGCGATCGGGCTGAAAACCTTGCGGGCACAACTAGATGGTAAACCAAGTATACTGTCAAAGTTTCAGATTTTAAAAAAAATTCCTACTGCCTAAAACGGCTCGGACGGACAATTCAGTTTTGGAATCTAGACCTCTTGAAACGGATGATGTCAAATTTTGAGGCCGATCCGGTCATCGACCTCCGTCGCGATTATTCCAAGAATAATAAACCAAAAGGAACTCAATAAAACTATCGGTATAAAATTTTTTACCTATTTATGTTCGTAATAAATAGCAATAATAAACAATATTATAATAAGAGTATAGCTAAGTGCTAGAATATTATAAACCAATTATAGACCACTGACGCGGGTTTCCACGAAAAAACTGCCAGGTGTATGGTATTGAGTCGGATTTTCCTCTGTATCCTACCCCATCACTTGAACTAGGTATTATTCAAACGGGCGAACGAAGCGACAACCCCCCCTTCTGAGAGCTACTCTAAACCACTACCTAATTCCAAACCAGCAGAAACCTTCTCAGCGAGAGCACTGAGTTGTCACTCACCACTCAGTTTGGTAGTCTGGCGCCTGCTACATCACCTTCATCGAGTTTCACTTTTTTCAAGGGTATCTGCACAGCCATGACCCTCACCCACCACAGTCACTAAGCAAAAAAGCCGATTGGAGAGTCTGCGCCAAAATTTAATCAAAAAACTTCCATAAACACGTTGACAATAGGGACGGGTCAAAACAGTCAATCGCATAACCTTGCGCTTGAGGTTATACCAGTCGCGGTTACACCTCCCCGTCCGCCATTCGGCAAAAGGCCTATTAAAAAAAAAAAAATTGGGGAAAAAAAAACTCCGCTGTAAAATAGATTTTGCGTCCAAAATTACTCGGAAAACCACCTTATTTTACCACCTGGGATCCTTCAAAAATCCCATTTGTAGCCCATGTCATGGGGCCCATAACATGGGCTACAAATGGCATGAGTCCGCACAATGAAATCGAAACGTTCAGGGACCTCCCAAAAATGGATTCTAGCCTAAAACCTTCGGGAACCCCTCCTCTTGCCCCATTCGCCCCGCGGGTTTGGGCGATCGGGCTAAAAACCTTGCTCGCACAACTAGATGGAAACCGAGTATTTTTTCGAAATTTTTTATTAAACAAAAAAAAGTCCTACTGCCCAAAATGGCTCGCACGGGGGATCAACATTCTTCTTTGGAATCTAGACATCTTGAAACATATAATATAATATATTATATGTTTCATGACATAATATGTCATGAAACATATTATGTTTCATGACATATTATGTCATGAAACATAATGTCAAATTTTGAGTGTGATCAGAATTTTCTACCTACCTCCGCCCGATTACCTACCTATGATAGGTGTATTATTCCAAGAATGATAATCCAAACCCGCCGGCCACTCATTTGATTCTGTCCTGATCAGTATTAAATACTGATTAAATTTTAATCCGTCAGTAGTTTAATCTGTGGTCCTGATGCTGGACCAAAACCGCCATTCAGGCTGTATCCCGCCTGAATTGGTAGCGTTCTCAAGTTGAAGGACATGGTCGATGGTTAACTTTTGATCCAAAGCAATTGATCCCACTTGTCATCCGCTGAGAAGCATGGTGGTCAACCATCAGGAATTACCCCCAAATCGGGGAATGTTTCAGGGGGTTATGTACTAATCTAGTCGTACACAAACCGATTATTTACCCAATAATTGCATTAACCAGAATTATTTTTATTTATTTATTCTTTTTTTTATTTCCCCAAGTAATTCATTTATTGTGATGGACTTTTCAGGGAAACTCCAACAAAAGCTGGGTGATTTGAGAAGGTCATTGGGAAATAAAAAGAATCCGCATTGGCATCACTGGTCGTTGCCGAACGTAGGTTACCATGGCAGGTGTCCGACTGTTTAGTTCTAAAATGTTGTAAACTTATTTATTGATACTTTGTATTAATCGACGAATTATCGTGAAATCGATCGAGAGTGATGTTTTCGACCGGAACATTCCTTATGTGAACTCCAAGCCGAAGTTTTTAGCGTAAACTTGTTCGGAAAACTGTGATTTGTGCTTCTTCATTATCGGTAATAAATTAGCGTGTAATGATATTTTTGGTCTCTTATTGGCGGTTATATATGTTTTGCGTCTGCAGTTTGTGGCCAATTAACAAGTGCGTAAATTAGCGGGTAGTAAATGGTCTTAATTGAAGTATGTACCAGGCTGAGGCAACTTCCCAAGCGTAGGCGTTCCAAAAAGCGCGGCGACGCCTTAATCCGTCTATTTGACGGGTAAAGACGTTTTTGCGGTTTTGTACGTAAAAAAATCGTTCAAATCTAATCCGCTAATATATATCTAATTTTTAGCTTTCACAGTGAGTTTTACTGCCGGGAATTTTCATGTGTAGAATGTATTTTTTGAAGCCCGCAGTAAATCAGATTTTAGATACCTCATCACCAGCTTTGGGAGATTTATTTGGATTCGGAGTGAATTTGTCTGATTCGTGATCGTAGCAAAATTTGCGTCTTGTACGTTAAAGGTTGGCTTCCTGAATAACACGAGCAGTATAATATAAGTCGCTATTAAGAACTAGAAGTAGGTAGGACTTATTCCTATTAAGAACTATCATAGCACATCTCACTGTGACTCACTTCTCAGGAGAGCAATAAAACCGATTTGGTCATTAGTGATAAGGGGTTCCCTACTTTTAGTTTATTCTTCTTGGAATAATACACCCACCTATGTAATCGCGACGGGGGTTGAAAATTCTGATCGACCTAAAATTTTGACATTACCTACTTATTCGTTTCAAGATGTCTAGATTCCAAAAACGAAATGTCCGTCCGCCGACCGGGCCGTTTTGGACAGCCGGATTTTTTTTAAATCTGAAGTTTTGTTGAACTGTAAAACTTACTCGGTTTACCATCTACTTAGTTAGTTGTGCCCGCAAGGTTTTCAGTCCGATCGCCCAAACCCGTGGGGCTAGGCGGAGGGGGTTTTGATGGTTTTCGGCTAGGGGGTCGAATTAGGTGTCGTTTTCGAAGTATTTTTGGACGTAGAATCCGTTTTTGGGGGCCCCAAAACGATCCGATTCCACTGTGGGGGATCTAAAGGGCTTTCATCAGAGAATAATAAACCCTTGTGGGAAATTGCTGCGGGGGAGTGCAGCGTTCTTCTTTTTCACTCCATCTTGATTTATAGCCGGCTAATAGAAATGATATACCTATTATTCAACAAATCTTGTAGATATTCTATGCTGCTGAAATTTCTCCTCTTACATGTCCTATGATTCACCTCATGATTCGTTGATGTCATGATGAAATGATACTGCTCTGTACATGTGCTATGCTTTAAGGTGCCTCCTGAAATTGTGGGAAATTTATCTTTTTGAAAAAAAAAAAAAAAAATGTCTGGATACGGGAGTAATTAAGTGAGGAGTCATTGCAGTTCTAAAGGTTTAATAACTATGCTAAATACTAAAAAAATATTGAGTTTATTTTGTTTTTATTGAACTTTAGGTAATGAAGGAACGAGTACAAGAGAATTTTTCAGGAAAGCCTTGCTTAATCATTAACATTTTGAACAAAACTCCCCTCTCTGTGTGCTGAGCGAGCCTTCCGTCATGTCGGACGTTGTAGATGAGGGATGATGTCAGATTATTTTGTTGTGCCATGATTACTAAATCGAAGATTGCAACGTTCGAGGAGGAGCAATCAACGAACTACCCTCACCAATCACTCAGGCGCTATTTTAATGAGGAACCGCCCTAACCTCATTTTCGACAAAATGTTAGATGTGCTATGATAGTTCTTAGTTATTATACTGTCGTTAAAAGTTATTAGACTGTTTAATTTTGTTGTAAAATGTGATTCTTGTGAGAAAACCTAGTGTACCCTCTAAATAATGCTCTAATTATTAGAGTGAGGCTCAGTGGACCCACTGCTGCCTCTTTAACTCTTCTGCTTGTAGAAGTTATGTTGGAAACTTGGAGAAATACGACTCCTCTGTTGATTATTCGAAGTTGTTTATTCATACTTGTACTCATTTACATTTTGTTGAATCAATACGCAAGCTCTAATCCAATCATGTTTGTTTCAGTAATGGATCCTGCGGAAGACAAGTCCGACAAATCCAAAAGGACTTACGTCCTTGGTGTTGTCGATACTTCTGGGATGAAGGGATTAGGCGCAAGAAAACGAAGATGGGACCAGCCCCCCGAAGAGGGTGAAAGCGACGATGGACTCGCCCCTTCAAAGGTTGTCCTGAAAGAAACCGAGTGTGTAGAAGAAGAAATGCGAGATATTTTTTACGACACTAATGAAACTTTAATCGTAGAAGAGATTCCTGATGCTGGTAAATCACTTAAGGCTAATGACACTGTTTCTAGCAAAACGATTGATGGTGACTCATCTCCACCTACAAAAACGTTAGCTGAAGTGAGTTCTTCAGTTAATGAACCTGAAAAGGGCAGTAGTGTAGTTTGTGATAAAGAGTTGAAATCAAAGCCTGAAGAAGCAGTGGAGAAAGCGCAAAGTCCATCTAATTCTACCCCTGACGAAAAGAAAAAGCCCTCTGTCAAGGAAACAATACAAAAACCTCCAAATAAGAAAGAAACTAAAATCGTAGCTCCAGTCATCATTTCAGATTCTCTAAAGGCAATTCAGTTCTGTTACGACGAAGATGACTCCAACAGCAGTGAAGGTTCAGATGATGATGATGATGGTGCTGCTATTACCGTAGCTTCGGATACCAACATAGAGAAAAGTGTAGGAGAATCGAACAATCTTGTAGCTGAGGTAGTATTGGAGCCAAGTCTGGACGACAGTGCTCCCAAAAAAGGCGTTGTACCTGATACAAGTATATCAAATTCGAATGATGAGATTGTCATTGAATCAGGTACAGTTTCAATTCCACCTGAAGAGGAGGTTGTAGTTGAAATGTTACCAGCTAAAGAGAAAAGTCGCAGCCCTACGCCTGTTCTTCCTGAGGAGCAAGAGGAAGACGCTGTTCAGTCAGCGATTGAATTCGACTCCATCGAAGCTGCAACAGTTGTGGAAGGGACGACCCTGAGTCTCGAATCTGCTGAGAATGAGCATGTGGTTCAGGTAGTTACCGCGGGCGAATCAGATCCCCGGCCAATCTCACCAGAAGACAAAAACGTTGCTGAAGCACCGAGGATTGAAGAGGAGATTTCCAATGAGGTGGCTTTGAGCCCTGGTCGAATGGTTGATGAATCTGAGCGCCCCAAAGAGCCTGGAAGGGATGCTGCTGTTAAACCATTGGAAAAGCCTGGTGAGTCTGCTTATAGTAAGACGCTCATAGATATTGACACTCCTTCTGAACAATCCAACAGTTTGAAACCATCCGTGGAGCCCAGATCTGTGAAAGAACATTCAGTAGGCCAAACGAATCTATTATCAATGGACAATAGTCAGAATTGCTGTGTCAGTTTCGATGACATGAGCAATAAAACATCGTCCAAGTCACCGGAGCTGGATTTACGTTACACCGATTCGGAAGATTCAAACGATGTTAGAAATTCTAATCCTGAAGTAACAATGCATTTTGCTAGTGTTCGTACTCAGGACAGTGCTTCGACTCAAGATGACTGTGAAAAGTTAAAAGATGAGGCTATTGAAGGCTTGATGTCCGCTAACCACGGATTAGGAGAACAAACTGAATCTCAATCTCAGACTACAATGGAAATGCTTGACTCACTGGTGAGAAGGTCTTCTGAAGATGACCCCTCTCGGCTTTCTGGAGGGGGTGGGCTCTTATCTGAAGATAGTCTAATCAATGAAATCAATCAGCTCCCTGATCAAGATGAGGACGATAAGACCAGAGAATCGAGCAATTCGAAGGCCGCAAAATATAAAGCTGGGGCTTCTGAACCGTCTCAAGAAATAGTAGCGAAGGAAGTGTCAGCAACTAATACAGCTGATCTTGACAAACCAGTCAAAGCTGGCACCCACCAGATGGAAAAGTCAGAGACTCGCACATCAATTGAAGAGGAACTGTCACAAGGTGCTGATGAGGAAGAATCAAAGAATGTTACCGTCTCTTCAGCTAATATCCTGGAAGTGATATTTGGATCTGAACAAAATCCTAGTAGCTATCATACTATTAATTCTTTAGAGGCCGAGACAGATGCAAAGGTAGTCAAAAATATTGAAGTAGAAGCCTCATCCAAGACAGGTGTTCCTGGCAAACAAAACGATTCAAAATTGCAACTCAAAAACGAAGATTTTGAAATGGGCTCTGCTGAAATAGTTGCCGTTGATCCTACTAAATCGCTCAGTGGAGATGATTCAGACGAGGATGAAGTTTCTTGTAGAAAAGACGACGTTAAAGAGAAAGTTGTACCCGCACAACACGCCGAAGAACCTAAGAAAGATGATCTCAAAGATGAGCCAGTAAATGAGCAAGTTGAACACCACCCAAAGACTCCCGAAGTCTCTGAAAGCACACTAACTGTAACGAAGCCTGTGGCCGATGTTTCTGCTGCGGTGGAAATGGAAGTGGAAGAATCAAGCTCATCTGTTGGTGGCCCCCTTGAACAGACCAAAGCAGTAGAAACTCGAACAGAACCTATGGAGGTGGAAAGTAGTTCTACAGCTTCAGCAGTTGAAAAACGCGTGCTTGCAGAAGATCCTAAACAAGCCACAGGCTCAACCGTTGCTGCAAAAGAACCAGTTCCTGTGCTAATCATAAAAAAGCAATCCATGCCGTCGAAGAAACTTGGTGATACGGTTGAAACATTACTAACTTGTTCTCCGAAATCTGCTGAAAATTATTCCAGTTCTCCATCTAGAAAACCACCAAATGAGAGTCTTCACGTCGACACTGTCCAGGAAGTTGCTGCTGACTCAAGCTCTCCTAAGCATTCTCCGATCACTCTGCGCATTTATAAAGACAATCTATCGGTCAAGACTGATCTAGATTCTCCAAAACGCAACAAATCTCCCCTGTCGTCGGAATTCAAAAGTGAACTTTCCCCACGGCCTGGAGTTACTGATAATGTCTCCCCTCAAAATAAACAGCTAGAATTTACTTTGAAAATAGCAAAAGATGCCAGCACTAACCAACCAAAGGCTACGATGTCGCCGAAACATGTTGCGTCGGCTGCGGCTGTGTGGAAGTCCGAAGTACACGTCGATGCAGCAGAGAAACCTCCCCGTTCTGTTACCGCTGCAACGCCAGATAAACCCCGTGCTACAGGAAAAACAGTGAGTAGCGAACCTGTGACCAATGAAGAGCTTCCCGCTTTGGTTGAAGGTGATTCTGAAATACAGCTACATCCTACAGATCACAAAGACGAAGTGGTTGAGGTTAAACCTACTCCTACAAGGGGCCGTGGCAGGGGGCGAGGTGCGTCTAGGAGGACGCCAGGAGGGCGAGGTAGACGAGGAGGGCTCGCGGGTCAGCGGGGTAAGGTTGATGAGCCTGTCATAATTCCTGATGAAGATGCAAGTGAAGTAAAATTAAAAATGGAAATTGAAGACTCATCGAACTCTTCTGCGCCATCCACTTTGGGCTTGCAGATGACTGATGCTTTTAAGAAAATGATGAGTCAAGAGAAGGCTTCTATTCCTCAGACTGAAACCATCCAACCCGCTCCACAAACCCCGACACCCGTGGTTGTGACTCCAGTCGTCAAGAAGCGCGGCCGGCCGAGAAAATCTGTACAGCAGGTGTTGCCAGTGCCTGAAGAACTTGTCGCAGTCAAAACCGAACCCCTTGATCCCTCCACACCGGCAGACGCGAGTGGAGGCGAGGCCGGAGATGACACGCCTTCCGGGCGACCCAAGAGGACTTGCCGGGGCCGTACCAAACCCATTGTCGTCAAGAAGAAACGAGGCGGAGGAGCCGGTTCCGTTATGGCCAGAGGGGCTTCCACTCCACTGCCGCCACATCCTGCTGAAATAAAACAAGAGGGTCCACCTTCAGTAGCAACTGCTCCCGTAACAGTACCAGAAGATGTATCCCCAGAAACTCCTGTGAGTACGTCTGCATCAAGCCCTGACAAGACTCCACTTGCAGCTGCCTCTACCCCGTGTAAGTCTCATGACTTTCTGACGATAATCCCATTACAATGTTCTTTTTCTCTTCCTTCATTCTTATTTGCACAAAACCTTCTGCAGCCACTACCAGTTTTTAAACCGTCCAATTGTTGTCGCTTGTTCAAAGACTAGAGATCTAAACGTTTCTAGTAAAGAATGCTGCTTGATGTAGTGCTTCATTTTGCTTAGCGGTGGTGAGTTGCAGAAGTGAATCGTGGCAGGTCTAGGAAGGAAAGACATCACAAGGAATTTCAAGCCTAGGAGCGCTCTTTTTTCTTTTTTTTCTTTTGAAACTCCTTTTGGTTCATTATTCTTGGCCTCAATATTTGACATTTTCCGTTTCATGACACGTAAATTCCAAAAATCGTACGCCGTCCGAGCCGTTTTTAGCAGGAGGGTTTTTTTTTTTTTTTTAATCTGAAATTTTCACAAAATAATCAGTTTATCATCTATTTGTGCGAGCAAGGTTTTTCAGCCCGATCGCCCAAACCTGTGGTGCTAAAATGGGGTTATGGGAGGAGTTTTCGAAAGTTTTTCGTCTATGGAGTCTAGTGGGATGTCGTTTTCGTAGTATTTTTTAGACGTAGAAATTTGTGGGGGTCCCAGAACGATCCGATTTCACCGTGGCTTTTTTTTTCATGGGGCTACAAAAAGGGATTTTTCAAGGATCCCATCAGGTCAAGTAAGGTGTCGTTTTCCGAGTAATTTTGGACGCATAATCCATTTTTTGAGGTCCCACATCTGTTCAATCGTTGTAAAAATTTTTTTTAAATTTTTCCAAAGTTGTCATTAAGAAAATGGCAGAATTAATTTTTGCACAATTAACCTGTATCAAAATTTGATTGTATCAATATTTAATAATAATGAGCCCTTGTGTAAAATTTGCAGCGTTTTTTCCATCGACTCCTTTTTATTCCTTTATATTCCACTCTTTTGTTAAATTACAAAACGTTCAGCTGTACAGGTTTTTCACTGGCAATGTTACAGAAAATCGAACATTTTTCGGGGATCACCGATTTTTAATGTAACGATTTCTTGAAAAATTTGTCAGAAAAGGAACGATTTATATTGAATGAGGTGGTTAGGGTGAGAAATGACTCCTCTGCTGAGTACTAGACCTCTGCACCGTCGGCGAACACCACACTGTGATTTATATTGAACTCGGAAAACCGATTCTTTAGAACCAAAAATTTGATGTTTCGGAAAATAGGTAAATAGTTCCCCATCCTATAAGTAGCAATGGAGAACTAGCAAAAATTTTATTTTGAGACTCCTTCTTTCTCTAACCCTATTCCTTTTGGTTTATTATTCTTGGAATAATACACCTATGTTTTCGCGACGCGGGTCGACGACTCCGATCGGCCTCAAAATTTGACATTATCCGTTTCAAGAGGTCTACATTCAAAATCCGAAATGTCCGTCCGCCGTCCGCCGTCCGTGCCATTTTGGGCAGTAGGAATTTTTTTTTAAATCTGAAATTTTGGCAAAATACTTGGTTTACCATCTAGTTGTGCCCGCAAGGTTTTCAGTCCGATCGCCCAAACCCGTGGGGCGCTATGGGGCTAAAATGGGGCTACAGGAGGGGTGTTTTGAAGGCTTTTAGCTATGGGATCGAGTTAGGTGTCGTTTTCGAAGTATTTTTGGACGTAAAATCCATTTTTGGGGGTCCCGGAACGATCCGATTTCACTGTGGCGTTCTATAGGGCTTTCATGGGGCTAAAAATGGGATTTTTGAAGGATCCCAAGAAGTTGAATATTTTTCGAGTAAAAATTAAAGAATTTTTGAAAAAATACATTTTTGAAAAAAAAATCCCCCCCAAAAAATTTTTTTTGAAATATAAAAATCCAAAAAAAAATTTTTTTTAAATTTTTTTATTGACAGAATTAAATGTCTGTACAAGTAACCTATATCACAGAATAATAAACCCTTGTGTAAAATTTGCAGCGTTTTTTCCTCTTTTTTGAGGATCCATGGCGCTTCTCGGCCTGCAATTTCAGTACTACATACCTTCTTCATAAAATGATGTTAAATCCACAACAGCTATACCTTCCTCCAGTTTTTCAGCTCGATACGATGTGTTTTCCTGTTGAACACGTACGTTTCGATATGTACTCATTAGCCATGTGGTGACAAATTAAATTTTACGGGGTTCAACCCCAGAAAGTCGCTCATTACTTCTTCAGCTCAAATGATTTTCCTTCCTAGGCAGCCCTAATTCCCAGGGATTGAATTGGAGCCAGTTTTATTATTCAGAATCGCTCAATATCAAATTTTTAGTTTAATTTTTTCGCTCTGAAAATAAAACTCAAAGTCAGATGTTGAACAATTCCGTATAATAAAAAACCGTATAATAAAAAACTAGCTCCAATTCGATCTGCTAATTAACCTAAGCATTTTATACCTTAGTTGATTTTGCGCATGCGCTTTCTATTGCATTTTCACTTTTGTCTCCTCCCCTTTACACATAATCTAACCGGTTTATTGAAAACAGCGGACTCCTTATCGCCGGTTCTGTGCCACAGATGTGGAACGGAAATGAGGGAAACCATCCGGGGGATTGATCGTGATGGCAATCCGCGCCGCGTTCATCGTTGTCCGCGCGGAGGTTGTCAAGTCTATCGGTTCCCTCATCTCACTTACAAAATCTCGAAAGGTGAATTTGATTTCTTAGGTATAGTTGCGGAGGACAGAAGTAACGGTAAGGGTTCTGTGCCATGTAACAACGACCCTTACCGGGCATTGTCTCTCCGCGATTTATTTAAATGTTGTTGTTCGGGAATCTTTTCTTCGTGGGTATGTAACTTGGTTGTAATCGCCCGGGATCGTCTAATATCACCCCACTTAGGGGTGATATTTCGTTGTAGTAATATGTCCGTAATTGAATTATTTAACCACGGTGATTAGGTACCTGTTAGATTTGGTTAGACCTGATAGATTACCTATGTAGTTCTTTTAAACACTGAATGATTGACGATGCAAAACCGATCTTGTGGTTAATTCTTGGGTGTATGGTAATTAGTAACTAATTACAATACAACAATAACAATACAATAATTAGTAACTAATTACAATGCAACTGTTGTATTCATGTTTGAAGTTTATTAGGGCTGCCATCAGTCTGGCTTTTTTTGACGATTCCCGGCATTCATGCCATCCCGTCAAAATTATCGACGTGGGCAAACTTGTCATCCCAGATATCAAGTGGGGGCATGGGCCACACTATAATTAATTTTGCCGCCCTGCCGCTCATAGTCCAGCTTCTATAGGAAGGAAAGTGTATTTTTGATTGAACCCGAGGACCGGGCCTCCCCTGGCAACACTTTGTCCGAGGAAGCCAGGTCAGTGGGGCTAATATTTTCGCGGGAGTTTGTTGCCCACGCAACCATTGTCAACAATTCGACTGTGTTCACCGGGAGATCAGACTTCAGCAGGCCCAGCCTCCATTGGTGACAACTTGTCTGTGGAAGCCAGCCCTCTGATTCCCGTATATGTTGCAGGCTCAGGGAGAACCATCATCAATGTCGACCGTTCATCTTTGAAGTTGGATTCCCCTTAGCTCCCTTCCAGATATCAACACGACACTTCTTGCCAATCTGGAGATAGCGGATCTCCCACTTCTGCCTTGATACCGCCTTCCAGGTCAGCAGACCATGACACTTCATGTTATGCCCTGGATAGGGATATTTAGATACTCCCTTCCTCTTCCTCCAAAGGCACAGAGGGCATAATCCCAGTAACGCTGGAGGCATTCCCTCAACCACACAATACAATAATTGTATGGGGTATTGTAATGGGGTTTAATTATTAAAGATAAACCTAGCAATCAATTAGAAACTCATTTTGTGCATTTAGGTACAACTTCTACATCCGGCGTGCAGGGTGCCCTATATCAAGTATTTGGTGTCCTACTCAAACTATTTTTTGCATTCGTTTCCAACTCAGTCCTTCTGTGCCTCTCTTGCAAAATCTGTTTGCCCCTCCCTCCTGTGATTGTGAACATGATGATTCTGCTTTAGATACTGTAGGCACTGTTGAAACGGCTCTGAGATTATTCCCTTTTTTGGATGAGAGCAAGGCATGTGCTTCGGAGCTGCTCAGCATTTGTGAGGGTGAGGGTCGTCCAGGAGGCTGAGCTTTTACCTGATCGTGTTGGGAAGGACTGGAGCATGTATGTCTTTGCAGCTGCCCTGAAGGCCCCAGCAGGCAGCAATGAAGGTACCCAGATAGGGATGAGAACTGGTCGAGCTACGGCTCCCAATATATCCCCACTCGCCTTGGAATTTCTCCCCATATGAGAGGCGGTTCAGCAGATGCTCCTGCTAGGGATGGAAAGCCTCCCATTCCCCTCTCTTCATGGGTTGTAGGAGGTGGAGCCAAGTAGGTCAGGTTGGCTCGCCTGGTGGCGCTCCCTGGTTTCTACCAGGTGACCTGCTGAAAGCCGCACAGGTTTTTTAACTATAACTATAACAATATAACCCAAGCTTGCTGCATTTTTATCAGCCTGTACGAGCCTGGTGGTTCGCACGTATTTCCCTAAAGAGTTGATTATTGCGTACACTTTTACTTGGGACAGTTTTTTCCCGTGGTGACGTTTTGGTTGGGAAAGTATTTTCCTTGCAAGTCTAAAATGTGAACGTTTTTTCCGGGAAAGTTTTATCCGCATACCTACTGCAAACAACTATCCTTGGAAGTCCTCTGACCGGGTGGAAATTCTGTTCGCTAAGAACTAGCCACGCTTTCCCTTTTGCCTTCTCCTAAAGGTACCTTACCCTACCTCAGTGTTCCGATCCAACCAATCCAAGGTGCGTCTTGCTGCACCGTTAATCCGTCACAGGGCTGTCAAAACTAGGTCACAGGGCCACGGAACTAGGTCAGAGAAATGGGAAAATTCGGCCGAACATAGTTGAACTAGTAATGAACAAAGTACTCAGTACAGTTAGCACTGAGAAATTAGGTGTCTGAGCAGAGGAAATCAATAGTGAATATTTGGCGTTTTGAATTTTCCCGCGGTGGCACTATAACTAATCCGCCAGAGTGCGCTAGCATAAGAAGGGACCGACGGGAATCTGCCGGAGGTGACGGCGGAAATGGCGGCCGTGAGCAGCCAATGAGAGAGTGGCGCCACTTTTCCCTCCAGATTCAAAGTTGAAATTTTCGACAGTGCCCTGGAAATTTGTATTACACCGTAGGAGCCCAAAACTCACTGCTATGCCTTCAAATTATGAAGTTCTTTCAGAAAAAAGTATTATTCGACAGTCGGCTCCGGGGCCCAATGGGGGTCCGCACAACCTTTTGCTTCCTTTTCTCCTGAACTCAAATTTTAGACATTTTTTTCGCTCTAATTACAGCCCTCTGACAAATTTAAGTGAGGCGCTTGCGACGTAACAAATAGTGACAAATCACAACGTTTTATTTAGTACCTAGTTTTCCGTTTAGGATCTGCTCAAATTTTTTTGTCCTAAAAAGTACAGAGTTGCGTTGTTCGGCCCAGTACTACCCAAAGAGAAGATGGCAGCCCTAAAAGAAGAACGGTTTTGTCTTGACGAAACGCTTCAATTTCTATTAAATAGTTCTAAATTTTAGAATTCTCTAAGTGCATGCACGTATCGTGTAATCGTTGCAATTTAAAGCCACATAACCTGCACGTGTTCACGTTTACTCTTTTTACGGCTCGTACTGTGTTTTAATGCATGCATCAAAGAATGTCGGTATGTGAATTGTCTCATTAAAATGGCTCATTGTTGAGGTTTGGTATTAGAGCAGGTAGTTTATGAAAGATACAGTTGAAGCGGTGGTTCTAAAAACGGTTTCCAGTTATGGCCTCGATAAATCCATTCATAAAACTCTCGTCGGTTCTCTACCTGCATTTCCGACTGGGATTTTAGTGGGGCTGTCGACAGTTCCAACGGGCATCGATTTGATTTGAACTCTTTGAACACGTTACTTCGAAATCATTTGTGCTCCGTACTCTGCTCATCGAGGTTACGATTCAAATACGAAAATTAACTTCTTGTTTATATTACAAAAAACCAGTTTCTCGCGTCCGTGATTCAATGTCTTGTTAGCGATTATGTTTAATGGCGTCAATATAATGTTTTCCATGCGGTTGTGAGCAGAGAGACGTATGACGGGAAAATGGTGTTCTTTGAAAATCGCGGGTATATGAAACTTCGGTCTCAACGTAAGTAACTATGAGTCTAACTTGTATTCGTGTAGTTAGGATGACATCAAGGATTAGGCTTGAAATGAGGGTTTATACACAACTCCTGCGTGGTGTTGAAATTTAGGTACGCCCCGAAATTTTTCTTTAGTGTGTGGAGTCAATTGTGATTTCACCTGGTTGGTGGTAGGTACTAATATTTTTATGAATGCGAAATTAACTTGAGCTTCCAACTTAATTTTTTTATTTGAAATTTTGACAAAAACTCTTGTTTATCATCTAGTGCCCGCAACGTTTTCAGCCCTATCGCGCGATCCCGTTGGGCTCAGTGGAGCTAAAAAGAGGCTCCGGTAGAGGCTTTTGAAGGGTTTCGGCTATGGGGTCGAGTTAGGTGACATTGTCGAAGTATTTTTGGACGTAGATGGCATTTTAGAATGATCCGATTCCACCGTCAGGATGTAAGGGGCTTTCGTGGGGCTACAAATGGGGCTTTTGAAGGGTGTCAGGAGTTTGAATGAGGTTTCTTTTTCCGAGTAATTTTGGACGCGCACCTAATCCATTTTTGGGGGTCGGACAACTGTCCAAACATTGTACAGGAATTTTTTTTTAATAATTTTTTATTGAAAATCAATTTTTGCATAATGTTTCTATATCAATGATTAATAAACCTTCGTTTTCAATTTGCTGCGTTTTTTTTTCTTTTTTACTCTGAAATGTTGACAAAATACTCGGTTCACCATCTAGTTGTGCCCGCAAGCTTTTCAGCACGATCGCTCAACCCCGTGGGGCTGTGTGGTGTTAAAAAGGGTATTTTTGGGCGTACAATTATTTTTTAGCTGGTCCCAGAACCATCCGATTTCACCGACACCTAACTCGACCCCGTGGAAGAACCTTCAAAAAGCCCCCTAGCTCCTTTTTAGGGTACTCCCCTCGTATGTTACCTCCTGTCCGTAAGATCCCCCCATGCACGTTATCTTCCGAATTGAAGCTACCTACAAAGCTAAAACTCTTCAACATTAAGGTTAGGTACCTGACAATGTGAGCGTTTGCAAGGAGTAGGCTGACATTTGAATGCTACTGTGAAATTTAGCATTAGGTAGGAATAATAGCTCAAAAACTGCTACTATTTTCATACAGTACGGCTGCAAATTGAACGTCTTTTGGAACATTTAGCATACAGTAGTGATACGTTCAAAGTAAATTTTTCATTGAGCAGGACATTCGTGGATTTTTGAGAAATCTGACAAAAAGTAGATATCAGCTCATGTAATGTAATGTAAAATTAACAGAACTGTTTTCATCATTAAATTTTGAATCAAATTTAATTTACATTTGAATGTTTTCTTCGAGAAGGGACCCAAATTTAAAGACTTGTGTGCGCCATTGAGAAGTGAAACAGCGTTAAATTGTTCCACGGAGTACGAACACAACTGTAAAAACTCTTAGTAGGGATCCATAAAGATCGGTATCAAATACAAATAAATCGATATAAAGAATATCGATTTACTGAAATGATCGACACAATACAAAATGTATGCTATTTGAGCTCAAATATATCGAAATGGGGTATATGGAGGCAAATCGATATTTAAAAAAATTAATGCTTGGTTCTTAACAGGTAGTTGTTCATTCTTCTTCATGATCGTCCGAGATAATATGGCGGTATTTTACCCATGTAAGCCCCTGGTACACTTGTGCCTCGACGGGTAGATAGCAAGCTCCCGGTAGGTAACATACCAGGGGAGTACCCTTTTTAACCCCTGAGTCCCACCTTGGGACTCCCACGGGCTAGCTTCCCTGGGGCTCCAAATTAATTATTTTGAAGGACTAGGAGGTTGAATGAGATGTCGTTTTGCGAGTAATTTTGGAAGTAAAATCCATCGGAGTCCCACATCTGTCCAAACACTACAGGATTTTTTTTTTAAAGTAGTTACCTATTATTTTTATTAAACTGATTAATTTAAAAAAATTAAAAACTGTTTTAAAAAGAACTTAAATTTTGATGAATGATTTTTTTTAGACAATTTTTTTTAAAGACCTTAATTCTCGTTAGATGATTTTCTTGTTGACGGAATTAATTTTTGCACATTTAAATCAAGATATAAATATGTGATCTCCTTTCTAAAGCCATGCGCGGTTGATGGGACCCGGATTCGATGCCCACTAGGAACTCAAACAAATTTTCTCGCTTTCCCTTCCCGGTTCTGGTGCCAATTCTAAATCACCTTTAATTACTTGCATAGATTATGGGGTCAGCAGCTTTTCCATCGTGAAAACCAATTTGGTTACCACAACAAAACCTACTTTACTTAACAAAAATAATAAACTCTCGTTTAAAATTTGCAGCGTTTTCTACAATGTCGTTTCGTCTTTGTAACAACCTCTGGGCTAATGCAACGAAATCGTTTTTATTTTATTTTTCTCTTTCTTTCAGTTTCGTTTCGTCTATTGTTATGTGCATCCAGAAAAAAACTTCATCTTAAAATAGCGTGCAATGAAATTGTCGTAATTCGTTTATTTGAGAAGCGTAATTGATTTCGAGTGACAGGCTTTAATTAGAATAATATAAAATTAATCATTTCCTCGCCGGGCAACATGTATTATTCAGTTTGTTCGGGGGACCGTGCAGGATTTGAGCTAATTTTTACGTGTCATTTTCGTGTTGCCTCTCGACATCCGAGCAGTTTGGCGTGTACGTCACTGCATTAACCAACTGGCCATTTTTTCGTCGAGTTTAATTACAAGTTGGTGAATAATTGTCCGTTGAGTCTACGGACAACACTGGGCTTATGGCAAATAAAAATAAAATGAAGAGTTTGGGTAGGTTATGTGTGTGGACATGTATTGAACTCAACGTTCAGCTGTATGTATATTTTTAGATTTTTTTCTCATTTACCGAATATGTTCTCAAAGTCTGCAATATATGGGTTTTTTACTTGTTTGGTGTAATTTTAGCTGCGAGAGGACGCGGAAATTTTAAAAGGCCGACACCCGACAGAAATACTTTGTCAGAGAAAGAGCTGGCCGAACTCCAAAAAATCGAGGCCAGGAAGGAGAAACTCAGGTTGGACAGGATCGCCAAGTATGAAGCCAAAAAAGCCAAAAAATTAGCTAAAAAGGTGAGTTTTTGATTGTATTGTCGTTTGGAGTTTGTGTGTTGCGTATTCTCCGAAAAATTGTCTCACAGATTCACCCTTTATTATGACTCCTTTAGCTTAAAATTACCCATAGCTCAGTTCTACAGTTGATTGTCTGTTTTAGCTGAAAGATGAGGAACGAAGGAAAAGGCAGGCTCAGGAGAAAGCTGAAAAAGCTGCGGCTGCTGCGCCTCAAGTCTTTGAAGAAGAAACGAGAATGTCTGCACCTGACAGCAGCAGCCGGGGACACACCCCCGCTCCTAACAGGATATTGATGACAGGTATGTTTTCCCTGTTCGCCCATAAGAAAGTGAAAAACAAAAGGAAAAGGGACCTCTTGTCGGCAAAGTTGAGTTCGATAAAAAACCAAAAAAGTGGAAGAAGGTCGAAAATTTCGACATTAAATGTCGAAAAAATTAAAATTTAATGCCTTGGGCCCATGGGAAATGGGTCAACATTGCAGAAAACCCGTCTCTATTATTTATAGGGCCTTAGGAAAAATATAATATTTGAACTCAGAGGTCTGGGGGGACATGACGTGGGCTGCTTCGTCATCTTTTGATTGGCCGATAGATGTCTCTCTCTCTCTCTCTTGCATCAATGCAAGTTAGCCAACGTTGCCACGTGAAAAGCCGACTCCGAAGATTGACCATCAACGTAATCAGAGAAGGTCATTCAAAAATCCAGCAGTGAGATTATCATTGAAGAAGGTTATTCGAAAATCGACCCGGGCCGAGTGTTTTTATTACGATTCCGTTCAAACTTATTATTCGCCGCTCTGGCGGTTCTGGGACCCAACTACTCGATGGCCAGTGAGGCAAGGTGTGACGTCACGGGCCCTCTGCTTTCAGTTCAAGATCTTGAACATTAAATTGATATTTTCTAATTCAGATCTGCTCGTAATTAAGCGGATTTTAGAACTGAAAATTTGTGGAGGGGGGTTTTAAAGGGAACTGAATCCGAATAATATTCCAACAACATGTTATGTTGTTAGAAATGATGAACTCCGACCTTCTCAAGGAGCCCATTATTATTATTCCATTTTTTTTCTATCAAATTAAATGTTTTCGGTATTGTTATTTTGTATTATTCCGCTGCAATTTTGATTATTCCGTTTTTTTTTCTATTGGATTACATTCAGCCCAACTCTAGCTCAGAAAAATAACAAGCGGGTAGCATTCTCAAAATCCACCTTTTCTTTTAGGAAACATTAAAATACTGCAGGTTCGTCATTTTTTGAGCTACAAGGATGCTTTTGGTCTTACATTTTTCGGAATTCTATGCAGATTGATAAAAGAGCAGTAGGTAACTCCATTTCAACGGACGCCGACAAGAGGTCCCTTTTCGCTTTCCGCATCACAAATTTTGTTCGTAAAAAACAATAATAATTATTTTGATTTTGGGTTACCAGAAAAATTAGATCGATTTGTGCCTACTTTAAAAACGGTAAAAATTCAAAGTTTTCGCTGTGAGAATTTTAGGAGACTATCTCGCATCAGGCCCCTTTATTTTATTGCTTATCTAACCGGGTCTACTGTGCAATAAGTGTTCGGACTGTTCAAGGTGATTTGACGTAACTCTAGTGAGGTCATCCGTTTAATTTTTCCAGGTGACACGATAGGAGACGAATCTCAAAACAGCATGACGACTCCAGGAGACTCCAACAGAGGAAATAAAAAGGGGAGGATGGAGATATCTATCGGGGATTTGGATTGTCTTGTGTACGTTGACTTGGGATTGAATTTTTCCATTAATAACCTGAAGATGGCTAATTACGGCCAGAGATGTAAAATACCCGGGTATTCTTTTTTAAGGGTAAATACCCAGGGTAAATACCCGGGTAAATACCCATTTTGGGTATTTAATAGGGTATTTTATCTTCAATGAATCGGGATCGCAAAAAAAAACCACGTAAAACGTTCTTACTACTCGAGAGCCAGCCTCTACCAAAGTTTCAACAATTTTCGAGTTCAGGATCATCCTATAATGAAAGAAATACTCATGTATTTCCATGTTCGATGGAAATCACACAAACAAACTGCTATAAAATCATATGCCACTTCCCCCTGTACTTAAACAGCTGTAAAATTGACTGCTTTCATGGTCATTAAGTGCCCAAAAACCAAGATGCAATTAAATCTTTTCATCAACCATGTTTTGGAGTAAAAATAATCGTAAATTCAAGATGATAATGTTGGAAATT
Organism: Pilophorus perplexus; assembly: GCA_955831195.1. Taxonomy (NCBI): domain Eukaryota; kingdom Metazoa; phylum Arthropoda; class Insecta; order Hemiptera; family Miridae; genus Pilophorus; species Pilophorus perplexus. The sequence goes on from OY037012.1 coordinate 8,993,383, forward strand.
ATTTATTTCCAGCTTTAAAAAACATGCACATTTAAAAAAAAAAATTGCTCAAACGTTCGAGTTGTTCGCTTGTTCGCTCAAAGAAAGTTCACTGTTAGCTGAATCTGAGTCTTCATCCTCATCCGAGCTGGACTCATCGTGAACTCTCGCTTCTTGGCTACATTATTTTCTAACCTACCTACTACACTTCTTGGCTTCTACCAAGGAGTTTAGAAGGAGAACTTCTTCTTCTAACCTCCTTGGCTTCTACACTTCTAACCTACAAATTTTGTAGGTTACGTTAAGTATCCTTGTTACAGTCATGGAGGAGGTTACAGTGTGCAGAAATGGTCGTAAAACTAACCTTTTACTTGATTTTTTTGCAAAACTAAAAAAAAAATGCAAAAAAAATTCCGTATTTTTTTGGTTGGGTATTTAATGGGAAGGTATTTATTCGGCGATTGGGTAAATACCGGGTAAATACCCAGTTTGTAAATACCCTACCCACTGGGTATTTACCCCCTTTACATCTCTGATTACGGCTAAATGGCGCCCAGCGTTGCTACAGTTTCATGGTCTTTTAATGATCCTAATTATTATTGTGGCAAATTCATAGGAAAGAAGTCAAAGTGGACGATCTGGCGGAGTATCAGTGGCAGGGTAGCGAACTGTACATGATACAAGAGCAAGTGTCCTTATACCTTGGAGTCAAATCCTTCAAAAGGAAATACCCGGGTTTGAAGAGGAGGACCGTCGAAGCAGAAGAACGCACGTTTCTGGAGGACTCGGGGCTTGTGCCGAAATCCATGTGCGATTTGGGTGAGTTAACATTTTTGTTCGCCAACGTCTCAATTGAGCGGCATTTTCTAATATTGCTTTCGGTCAGGTATTACGGCTGTGAGTAGCTCGGAAATATTGGACATCATGTTTCAAGATTTTCCTGACAAATACGAAGAATTTCGGAAGCATGTGAGGGACAAGCAGGCGCGAGAGGCGTCTTACAAGCAAAAGGGTATGTAATTTCTTGGATGATTGTGATTTTTTGTTGCTTAAATATTAGGGGAAATCGATTTTGGCAAACAAAAAATCCTTTCATTTCAGGACCTAATAGCAACATTTTGTTGTATTTTCGTGTAAAAAAGTAGCCTGCAAAATAGGGGATTCTGCGCCCCCGGCATTCTGCTATTCACCACACAATTTAAAATGTTTCTGACTTGCCCATTGATGATTTTTACATGTGTCTCTTACTACCCCAATGTGGGAAATAGGAGACAGCGACTGTAAGTGAAAATTCAACGATTTTGGTCTCCTACCCGTATGACGGCTTGGGCCTCCGAAAAATAGTGTTTAGAATTTTTATCGGCTTCACGACAAAAAAATTCTCTACGGCGAAAAGTTTGGCTGGAAAAAAATTTGCCTCTTATAATCCCCTCTGTCTCTAATTACCCCATCCTCCCTTACGATTTTATTGAATATCGATATGGTTCACGATGTGGACAACCCTAGTATGATAAAGTCCAAATGCATCATTTCTTTCTTTTTCTTAGAAAATCTCCTTTTTACAATAATTGTATTTGCTTTCAGCCGCTATAACACTGCAGAAAAAAGATGGCACCAAAGTGGAACCCCGCGAGCAGGCACTTGAAGCCGTTGCCAACTGGAACGCCAACCTCAACCGTGAGAGGAGGGAGGAGCGGAAGTGCGCTCTGGACCTCCAAACGTTCACCGTCCACTATCCCAAAGTCGAGCGGGATCATATGGCCAAACCCACGCCCAAAGTCGGCCTGTATCCGGTAGCAGTCATCCCGGGCCAGTTTTGCGATTTCTACAAGAAGTACGTTGGGTAGTAATTGGTTTTCGTGGGGTTTTATGAGCTGGAGAAGCTGTTAACAATTGGGACACTTATTGATTTGTTTGTTTCAGGTACACGCCTAATGAGCTTATGTACTTCCCCATCAATACCGTGCTTTATGGTCCGCTGAAACCTAATGAAAGACATAAAGATGGATCTGACGACGGATCTGGTTCCGAGAGCTCTTCATCTTCATCGTCCAGCTCATCAAGGTATTTAGACGTCTTTGGCGTGAACGTCTTCCCGACTCCCTCTGATATACTGCTGAAGGCGTTCACCCTCACAATAAACCACTGGTGACGAGCCCGAGTAGTTCTCTCTTAAGTGGAGTATTGTTTTTGAAAAACTTATTTCTTTTCTTTATAGTTTCCTACTAGAAATACTGTTGTATAAATAAAAATGTTTGCATCATTTCAGTGGGGAATCTTCCAGCGATAGTGAGTCTGAGGGTGACGATCCTCTGAAGTGCACTGTGTGTAGTGGCACCAAGAAGAAGAACAAAGATTCTCTCCCAGAAGTTTTACTCAGCTGCGTCCAATGCAAAATCTGCTGTAAGTTTCGTTAGCCTCACTACTCGTATTTGGAATCCCAGAGCATTAATCGTGGTTATTCATTGGTTTCGCAGATCACCCATCCTGCAAGGAATTCACCCCTGAAATGACGCCCCACCTAATCAAATACGAGTGGTTGTGCAACTCGTGCAAAAAGTGCACCAAATGCCGGGACCCGAGTCTCAAAGATCGGATCATGTGCTGCCAACTGTGCGACAGAGGGTACTCGAGTTTTAAAACCCTTTCTATGTTTTGTGTCTATCATCCTCCGCTTGAACGTGAAAATCCGTTGCAGGTACCACTTGTCGTGTATCGGGTTGAAAAAGATGCCAGAAGGGAGATGGCACTGTTCAGTTTGCGCTTACTGCTCCTCTTGCGGCTCCAAAAATCCTGGCGGCTCTGATTGGCAACACGAGGTTCGTATGGCTGATGTGGTTGCAGTTTTTGAAAGCAAAGAGTAGGTGAACTAATCAATGACTATAATTTTTCAGTTCAAAAAGGGTGAGAAGGGAACCAAAGTCTACCAGAGGACTCTGTGCACTCCCTGTTTCAAGTAAGCTCCAACTACTAAGTGATTACGCAAAAACTATAATTGGACGTTCAAACATTTTATGCTTTCTGTACAGGTTATGGAGGAAAGGCAAGTACTGCCAACTGTGCTCCAAGTGCCACAGCATGAAACCAGAAGAAGATCCAAACCTGATACAATGCAACAGTTGTGATAGATGGCTTCACAAAGGTACGTACTACCAGACAACCACAATGATTTTATGGTTAGGTATAGCTGGGTAAGCTGGGGGCGGTGTGCCGCTTTTGATTCTTGCCTTCAATTGGGAGGGTTTTGAACTATAAATGCTTGAAAACTTTCATAGAGCTGTAAACTACCATTCTAATGAGTTGGCATTACTGAAATGGAAGGTTAGCTTGGTGGAGGAGGCTTCAAACTGTCATTCTGTTCTTAACTTTGATTGCAAGTTGGTGTGCTCCACAGTTTAAGGGCCAATCAATCCCAATACTTGGGAACCCAGCAAATTCAAGTCGTTAGTATTTTTTATTGATAAGTTGAACTGCTTATGGCTCATTTTTGCATTTTTTGCGTGTGGGGGCAAGTGCAACCCCAAAAGTGTGGGAGAAGAGCGACCTATAGGCCAGTTAATCTAATATTGGGCCTTGCAAAGTTGCATGTAACTGCGGATTTTTCATGTGTTGTCAGCGTCCCCTAGAGGAGTTCATACTTAAGTTTACAACCCTGAAAACTTTGTGCGACCTCTTAATATGTCCCATGTCGCACTTGCCTCCTACCTGAAATTACAAGAAAATAATTTGGCCAGTTTGTAAATTATGTTGTTACAATATGAAAATAAGAATATACGAGTTTATTTGACTGTTTTTATACAAAATTTGTGTACATTGTATTTAATGTATAGTAACGATTTTTTATATTCACAAGGTGAGTTTGATTCAAATCACCATTTCTCCCAATTCGTTTTCCTGGTTTTTATTTAGGAGGCTCTAAGTCAAATTTATCAACATACAAAAAACGTCGCACTTGCCCCGCTGTACCTTACTCTGCCTTGTCCAGTGGTGGTCTCTTACGGTATAACATAAAAAGTCGATTTGCAGTCCTAATTCCTCCGTTTAACCGTTTCAGAATGCTATGGCAACAAGTACGGCATCCAAAACAAACTCCTCAGCACGAGCAGCATCCAGTGTGACATCTGTGTCGAAAGGATACAGAATTCTTCCATCTCAGGCCTCAACCGATCACTCATAAAAGTTTAAAACGTTCCCCTCACCCCGTGCAATGTCCCCACCCTTTGTATATTTGTACATTTACGTTGTGTGAAGGAGTATTTTGTCTTTTGTAATGCTTGTAATAGACTACGGAGATTGTTTCGAATTAAGGTTTATTTCATTTCGTTTTACTTAAATTATCTATAAGCTGTAGAGAACATTTTTGTAGTTATTTGAGCTTTTGTAATGTATAATTTCGTATTCTTATACTTTGCCATCCAGTGGTTTGGATGCATACTAGTTTAATTTGGTCGAGTGGGAATAGCGTAGTTAACGTCGACGTCTTCAATCACTTTTACTCATTCCCTCGTTTAATCAGAGTGAGTTGTGAAGTATGCGATGGAACATTGAACACAAAAAAAGAACAGTTCGTTGCCAATTTTTTACTGAAATGACATGTACAACTATTGCACATAATATTATTGTACTTAAGTACATACAATTGAGACCTAGAAATTGAACATTTCCTTTCCGTACTGACTTGTTTGCTCTTTCACAATATGTTCTGTGGTTGATAATTGTTTCTTTCTTTCTCCAATCTATTCCTACTTTTCAATAAATTGGTACTTGAAGTGAGACTTTAACCTTCTCCTAAATCCCCGTGCATGAAAAAAAAAAAAAAAAAAAAAAAAAAAATTGTAAACGTTCGTCATAAATAGGGCTCGATTCTAGCATAAGTCTAAATGGCTTGTTTTGACAATCTATGTCTGTAATTTGATACACCGAATAGAAAAGCCTTACTTAAAATAAAATTGTCACGTTTAAAAGCGATATCCGGAGAACCCGAAGAAGCGGAACTTCGGTAGGGCTTAGATTAAATCGAAAAATCGATTTTTACCTCCGATTTTCTGCAATCGATTGATTGTAGCGATTTTTATCCTTAGATCGATTTTTTTGTGAAATCGATTTACACCGGTGTTTATTTTCTGTCTTTCTTACAGTATACTGTAAGGTATACCTACTCCTTGCTTTGTCCTTACACAACATACCCACGAGAAGGATAAAACAGAAAACAACGAGAACACCAGATCATGGATTTTAAGAAGTGAGAACCAACCGTAGGAAAATAATTATTGTCATTATTATGGACATTGCCTAATTATAATGTATGTCCACAAGGAGAAATTTCTCTGCAGACACTAGAAGATAACCACCTCTACCTGGTTCAGCTGTCCTCCATCGCTCCATTTTTCCCTGTGTTTTCTGGCAAGCAACTTCGACGGTGAGGTCCGCGCGGTGATTCTTGCCCTTGAAATGATTAAAACGCTGGAGTGCACCAGAGTTGTGATATTATGTGACTCTGCAGCCGCAATCATCAGTCTGTCCACTAACAGCGAAACATCAGTCACATGATGTCTTGAAGGGCAGAAATCTGTTGGAGCAGCTGCTCACGGAGGGAAACACCATCATCTTGCAGTGGATCCCATCAGCATATGGGGGAATGAGCAAGCTGATGCTCTAGCGAGAGAAGGCTCCCGCATGCCTATGCCTGACGCCCCTACCACCTATCGAGCCGCAAAAAGTCCCATAAGATACTCCGTTCAGGAGAAGATGCTTGATGCCCAGCGACACAAAGCCGAAGGGAAGCAGTAGGCCTCACTGCTGGACGTGAGAAATCGCATCCCACCAGATCTCCCTCGCCATGAGTCAGTTGCAGCGTTCAGAGCTGTCACTGGCCTTGATTATTTGAATGCTCACCTGCACAGGATTGGACTGAGAGATGGCCCTGGATGCAGCCTTTGTAGCAGCACTTCACCGATGACGACAAATCATTTATTTGACTGTCCTCGACTCGAGGATACCCGACAAGAACTTCATCCTGACGACACCAAGTGGTCGAAAGCAGCAAAATTGTATTGGGCTGCAAGAAGTCTCATGGCGCAAGAGCCTAGACCATCGGCGTAGGAGAAAAAAAAAATCCATTTTTCTGTAATCTTCTGAGCTGATGGTATTAACTCACCCCAACCCATAAATTTTTTTAAAACCCCAACAATTTTTACTATGCAAAAGGCGTCATATGTTACGTTTAAAGTTCTATTATTTTCGAAAATAATATGCATAAAACAAAAAACACCAAATTTCGGTACCTAGGTAAAATACTTTACCTACTGCCCATAAATTCACCTAACTAAATGGTGTTGATGTGGATCGACCCTCAACAACTTTCCACCCACATTCACTTAATTAAGCATTAATACAGTCTGTTTAAATATATAGTTATATATATATAATATGATTTTTTGATAATTCGGCTGAAAAATCGAATTTTAGTGACCCCCCAGTGGTCAGTCAAAAAGTGAAATAATTGCCGATCTTTCCAGGAACGATCAGGTAGTTTATAATGAGAACCAGGTGTCGATAAATGAAACTTATTTATTGCTTATGAAGTAAAAAGGGATTAAATCAAGATACAAAATTCAAATAATTTACTTGAACATGGAAGGATAAACGTAGGTAAACTAATCGATAATATAATCATGACTAAGTCGATGAAGGCTCACGTCCAAGTCCTTAACATACCGGCTTGAATTGGGGAAGCACTTCAGCAGAATACGAGCGAGTCGGGCGTGAAATGAGGAGGAAAACCAGAATACACATGTATTCCAAGCACGATTTGCTACCAGAAAATGTTGTTTACAGAATGAGCTCAAAGTGTTGAGGAATACAGGAGACTGAAATGTCATTCACTAGTTCGATTCCTGCCACTTCAGTACCCGACCCCGTACGCATAAATATATGAGGGACATAATATTATTTTCTGAACATCCCTCGTAAAACTAGTAAATGAGTGGATTTGCAGTACTGCCTGAATGGGAGGTGTTTTCAAACTTCATTCTAGAGATTAGCAGCAGATAACGATGATTCAGTCTAGGGACGTTGAAATACCACTCAAGTATCGATACTTCTCTCATTTTAACGAGTCCCGAGAACGAAATTGAAAAAAAGTTAACAATACATCGATAATGCTTGAAAATATCGATACTCAAAAAATGAAAAGTGTGTTTCGTATACAAATTTATACAAGAACCAAGTTTTGAACAAAATAAATAAATAGGTAAGGGAGTAAGAGCAAGTTTAGAGAAGTTAGGTAAAAAACAAGAAGAAAAAAACTACTCATAAGGCAGGACAATTTTGGTCGGGAAAGTTTTTTTTTTTCTTTTCAAAAATTGATTGAAATAACCCTCTTAAAAAAAATTAGCTCAAGAACACTCCCTTGGGTAAATTTTGGTCGGAGTCAGGAATGACTCTAAATATACCCTGGAACATGGACACTCAGAGAAATAAATTTTGTGGTGTGTTTGGTGGAAAGCCTGTAGCGTGAATCTACGATTTCGCCGCCGGTGTTTTTGGAGGAACAGGAAGTGAGTACGTGAATTCTTGGGCATAGCACGAATTGTCGTGATCTGCTGACCAGGAAGAAGATGCAGCCACAGCAGGCTTGTCGAGGCACTGTGAAGGTGCATCGTCTCCGGTAGGAAAGGGAGAGGATGCTGATACAGTATTAGTAAGGAATGTGAAATCTTCAGGGTAAGAAATGTGAATTCTCGAAACGACACGTTGTACAGCGAGTTGGATTTGCCGAAAAAATTTCATCAGATGTGAGCTGTCGGAGGGGATTATAATCCATTCGTCCATAAGATTCCTATCGATGGAGGAATATTTGAGCGCTCACAGTTCCCAGAGCTCAAGAACTTGCTCGTTAATTTGACGATAGGCATCTAAATTCAAAGACAATGGGTTGTAGCTCAATTAGTAGATAATAATTTCAAATTCTGCGCGCTATAAACAGTACCTACCGCGAATTTATGCGAGGTTGTAACTGATCGAAATAGCCTTATTATGTAATTCAGTAAGAAGTAAGATTTTCACGCCCAACTGCCATAACATTTCGTAAAAATTTGACGCTACGTTTATTGGCTAATGTGCTACGTGCCGCGTATCTCATCTGGTGGTACTCATGAATACTATTTTTTACCACTCAAGTCAACTGGTAGGACTTTTAAAACGAATCTAATACCAAGCGAGAAAATACGCCTGAGCACAGTGCAAGTTGGTGTTTCAAGCTTCAAGGAGAAATTACAAAAATAGTAATCGAAGTATTTACAACAAATTCGTTCAAAAATGCCAACTAAACGTAAAAGAAATTATAATTCTAGTCCCTACAGAAATCCCATATGGCTAAAAGTAAATTACGGAATAAATTGAAACTAATTAAATTTGTGAAAACTAGAAGATGATTTGGTTTTTTACATGATTTGGTTGACGACATGTTCCCAAATAGGGAACAAAATAAATCGATACCAGATTGCACCGATTTAGTAGACGCACACAATGTACAATAATGTTAATTATGTTCATTTATAGCTCAATACAAGGAGATAACGGTGATGTAATACAGCACGGCAGCAAGAGGATTATTGCATTTTGAGGACCCCCAGGTAAACCTTGGGTCCTCAATGAAGTTGTCCTCAACCGTCAAGAACTAATCGTGTTATTCAATTTACGCATGAAGAATGTTCACTGAGGCATGAAACAAGGCAAAAAGCAATTGTGCAATTGCAATTCTTGAACGTTCATCAGGGAGGTTAACGTTTATACACAAAAAAATAAAAAAAATCTCATTCTCAGAAGATATTTTTAATAAAAGTTTTCCCGGGTGAATTGAGGGCAAGAGTTCCCGCCACGGGCAAAAGTAAAATGTTCGATTAAAAAGAAAAAGTGACACATGGGGTCAGCGCTTCCCATGCGTGATACACGTTTTTACCCAACTGTAAAACCTGCCGCAATACAAATCGGCTAAAAACGGAATTATTTGGTTTTGATGGTTGTGTTGCCGGGCGACGTGGTGAATTTCTGGTTGGCTGGGGACGACGGGGTGCCCGCTGCAGGTCCGGCATTTTCACCTTCGACTTCCATCTGCAACGGAACCTTGTGAGAAGCTGAACAGGCCGTAATACGGGATGTCGTCTATTAAGAACTTACCTTAGGATCGGAACTTCCTTGGGAAGGACCGTGTTCGGCTTCGTATTCGGCAACGATCTTGTCCAAATTGTACCGTTTGCGTTCTTTCGCGTAAAACAGCCGCAAATGGGCTTCCGTTTTGGTTCCCAGAACCTCAGCGATCGTTGCAAAATCCTTGCCGTGCATCCTCACACCTGAAAATTGTCACACTATAAGTACTATAATATCTGCTGCATTTAGTGCAAAGTAGGCTTAAGAGTTCAATGAGGCTGAAGAACCGCTCGAGGAGATTCGGCCCAATGATCAAGAGACTAATATAGAGGGAGTCATTTTCAAACAAGTGCAGATCAGCATAAAGAATGATATCCCAGACTAGACCATGCCAGTCAAGAGATCATTCTGATACCAGAAACCATACCAGTCAAACACCAGGCAAGAGAAGGGGGACAGGGTGGCCCTATGGACTAAGGCGACAGTGATTCGCCAGTATACAAATCAGACGGAGCACTGATCAGCCTAGTTCGAATCCGGGGACGAACGCCAATGTTTGATCAAAAGTCAATCATTTGTTGTAATACCTGTCTTGAAGGCAGACAATTCACCTCTGAACTCAAGTTCAAGTGAATCCTTGCAGAAGCTCCAGTGACATAGGGAGCCAAGGCATTTGCCATCAACACACAAGATCTGAGGAACAAAGTTTACACTGTAAACAACCTCTCTTGGGAGTCCTCGCACAGGATAAAAGTTTTTCTGGTGGACCGGTCAAATAAGTCTTGTTTGCTGAGAACGTTAAACTAGCCAGGCAATCTGCGGGCCTTGGGGGCTACGGACGGGAGGGGGGAAGTATCAGCCCCCCCCCCCCCCCCCCCCCCCCCGAATGAGAAATCGGTACAAGCGGGCTTCACAAACATAGTGAGTACATACCGGACCGGTTCACCTCATTAACAAAGTCATACCGCACTTACACAAAGCCAAAAGTTAAAAAAAGGAGATGTAACTAACCACTAAATTTTGGATTATGTATTGGCTAATGGGGCGACAGTTACACACAACAAGCTAACACTATATAAACAGGTTCTTAAGCCAGCAATCGCTTGATCATTCAGCGATTTCAAAATAAGTGCTACGAACATGCGTAGATGCATACTGTTACACCAGAAACGAACATAAAATTCCCACTGTCGAAGACGTGATAGGCTAACGGCTCTACAGCAGTTTCCTCAGCACTAACCAGTCGAAGACGTTATCAAACAAGCCATCAATTGAATTGAATAGATGAGCGCCACCTTTCTGCTACTACGAAATATTACCGTGTCTTTATTGAAACCAAAACCGTAACTAAGAATTCGTAACTTGACAATTCGTTGACGATTCGTCATCTTCTCGGGATCGGACGAATCGTCGACGACGGAGGTGATTTTGATAGCCTATAACCACCCCCAGAACTCGCTGATCACAATGAGGCCACCCTCATGAAAATCTGTTCAGCCGCTCGGGCGTGATGCTGTGATACACAAAAAAACAAACATGTCGAAGAGATGAGCGCACCTTTCCATTTTTTTGGAAAGGTTGCGCTAAAAACAAGCATTACCCAATCACCAGAGGCTACGTGGACACATTAACGACGAGGTCCAACTGCTTGACGTTGAAGGCCTGCTCAGAAGACTAAGTCGCACCCAACTCCCACAGATCATCTTACAAGTCTTGTAAGATGATCTGTGGGAGTGGGGTGTGTTGTGAAAGTCAACTGTGAGAGTGAACACTAGTGAGTCAGCTTTTTGCAAGTCATTTAGTAAAATACCATCTGTGAATTGCTGATAAATTGTAAACCTGGTGCAATAAAAATTTACAAAAAAATAGGCTCCTCCAGTTTTAGGCTCCTGCTCAAACGTCGAAGTGCACATAGGGCTCCTTGCGGCATCCATTAAGATTAATAATTATCATAATTATTATGATAGGCTCGAATCAGCTGGTAATGGCCACTTTCTGAAACCTTAGTGTAGGGCACCCCCAGGTGCGTGTGTTGGGTGTGTACCTGTGTTGTTTTTCTTAATAATTGATTAGGTTTGTGGTGTGGGTGGCTGCGTCCAGCACAGCGTCTGAGGTTACGCCGCCAGGTGTTTTGGAGGATACAGTTGGGAGTACAGGTGGAGATTCATCGGGCACATGCAAGTTCGTTCCCGTCAAGTATGTAGGTTCGTTCTCGGTGAATGGAGGCTTAAGACGCAAGTTCGTTCCGCTTTCCGAGCACGAGGTTGACAATTCGTTCTCCCGGAAAAAGGTTATTGGACCAATTAGCGGGATTAAGAACAGTGGTAAAAATGCTTTTTTTTATGATCGTAGATGTACGAATACATAAAAAGATTGTTGCACTGATGACTCAGCACTTTTTTCTTCGTTTGGGAACGAACGTGCATACACCCGATTCATCAGAGGCATAACGCAAGTTGTTGCGATCTGTAGACTCTGAGAATATTCCAGCTGCAGAAATGGAGTATCTGGGTTCCTTAGGCTCACCCGAAGTGTCGGGATGTTGTAAGTCCAGCAGATCCTCGGAAGGATCAGCAGAGTACCGCCTGCCACTAAGAGTCGTGTTGGGTAAGGCGGTTCGCTGGCTTCCAATCTAGACTTGTCAATAATAATTACCTGTCAGAGCTTTTACGGAGGTTCGAAAACAGGCCTCAAAAGCAACACGACTGAATGGTTATCGACGTTTTGTAAAACTGCTGCTGCGGTCGCAAAATTAACTTTTGACGACCTTTTCGCATATTCGATGCACATAGAAAATCTGCTCGTTCAAACTTTGCATTATTCGACGTTAAAACTACTGGACCGTGAAGACCCACTAATACGTTTTAACCGAAAATTCTCAGACAAATGATTGTTGAGCTTACCCTGAACGGCAAGAAGCAATTCTTCGTTGGTCCACCTGGTGTTGATTCTCGAATTGTTATCGGAGGGTCTCAAATCCCCCAGACCTTCGGAGGTTTTAGTTTTCAGAGCTGAAATCGTCTGCTTGTTAGCTTGAACCTGAAATGGAGAAGTGTCCGGATATTTCGTGGCATGTTGGGAAATTTCAAGAGGAATTTGCCTATTCGATCGGGCCAACAAACAAGCAGTTTCTAGCCGAAGTTGACTCTCCAACGAAAGTTGCGTGTGAATCCCTCCCGAAGTTCCAAACCCCGAATTTTGTACGGCGAATGGTCCCAAACGCTTGGAAAATTCATTTCACCCCAATGAGGAATACTTTACACTTCATTCAAAACTGCTCTGTTGGCAGCTCTTCATCCGCCATCTTGGGCTATGTACAATACATCACTGATCAAAAGTTGGACCCAGTCGTATTTCCTGCTGCAGTAAAAATAAAACACCCACCATTTATCAATTCCCATTCGAGAACATGGAATTCATAAGCATCAAGGAAGACAGAGAGGAGGAAATGGTAGAGAATAAGAACGGCGAGACGTGTTACTGTTTTTATTGCAAGGAAAATCTTACAATCAAGCATTAGTTGCATACAGCGTAGTATGGATAACGTAATAAGTAAAACCTAAAAGTTAAAAAAAAAATCTGAAAAGACTACACCATTTTGGGCTTAAAATGTGGCTATCTGTCAAGAAAAAAGATCTAAGTCAGAACACGCTCTTTTCAACACAGAAGCTCGCTGTATTTTTTTCTCCTCTCTATCTTCGATTGACGTAAACCAAGTGGAAAAACAGTAAGTTTCACAATAGACCCGTGGAATAAACTCCGTACCGACACGGATTTTGGACCAACGGTTTTGTAGCCACTTACATCACGCCACAGAACGGAGATCCTGCCCACACCAGAACACAAACACGGCACAAATACACTGGACAGGATCAACACAAATGGGCTGCTTTAAGCTTAACAATAAATAAAAATTTTAAAAACGCCGACATTTATAAAATCGCTGGATAGTTTTGTGACTTCTACGAGTATGACACATGTCCTCACGTAGGAGAACAACGTGTGGATCAAATAAGATCTAAGTTATACATACTTACATAATATTATGAAACATTTCGAGGCATAACTGTGTGCTCTTGTAATTACATAAGTGGAGGTAGCCGAAGCTGTTTTCATACTAGCTCTCATTAATGTAAAATTGATTTATGATCGATTCAAACATGAGCCCAACTGATATCACCGTTATATATATTAGGAGATTGCCAATAAATATTTTCGAATATTCATCATTTTGCGGACAGAGTATTCTCGAAAAGTACACTTCGTAAGTCTTACATCTTCTACAACATGCGTTGTACTTCTCAATAAAAAATTAGTATTGAAGATATTTCTAAAAACTTATTGCTTCATTGTGATAAATACGTATGGAACGATATATCGTTAAATTAATATATTACAACGTAAGAAAAAAAAACTCATAAATAAATAAACACAAACACACCATCAATAAATAAACACAAAATCATCACTTTTTTACAACACTCCAAAAACACCCTAAGGTTTAAAGGAACGCAGACAAATTAAAACAATGCATAAATACGTCTAGGATGGAAGTGATGTGCCGATTAACAAAATTTGAGGATCACAGTTATTTTACAAAAATACATTGGAGCACAGAGCGAGTTGTTGATACCAGAGTGATGCCAGTGTGATGGATTGTTTATTTTATTCCAATGGGAAATTCTAATACTACAGCAAATACGTCAATAGGAACCAAATGATACGCCAAGAGAGCACCTTTACGAATATGATTTGTCACTATCAAATTTGTTGAGTACCTAAAATTGAGTACATAATACGTACTCATATAATTATATGCTACATACGATATACCGTGTTTTTTTCCTTGAGTTATAACTGAAGTAGCAAAAAGCTGGAGAACAACCATAGTGGAAAATTGCAACCTATGCAGTATTTGTTGAATAAAATTATACAAAAGGAGCCTGCAGTTTGTGATACACAATAAAATTCTTCATGTTTCTGAGAATTAAATTAAAATAAACTTCACGGTTGAGAAAAAACAGAAGGAACTTTTGCGACATCGAATGTAAAATTATTTCTAGTATTGATGGGCTGTTACAAAGCCATTGGACTACAATGAACCACGCACTATATTAGAATTCCAGGCTAATTGTGTTCAAGTTAATTGATCTACTTCTGTAGGATCGCATTACATTTGCAGACGATATTTTTTTGTCATAAATAGCGAAAAGATAATAAACGCAAAATGAGGATCAACGTACTTGTCGTTTGAGTGACACTATTTCTCTATCCAGTGCCTTTAGGATGACCTCGCCGTTTTGAGGGCTGTCCGAAGAAATTATCACTAAATCGTCGTGGTTGATGTACATCCCGCGAGGGGGTTTCCTTTTGCTCCGGGCCAGGACCGAGCTCGCGTGGCGATCTCGGGGTTTGGCAGGGCCTATTGTAGGCCTGGTGGAGCCCGTCCGTCTGTGAAAGTAATGAGTACCTGAATTGTACTGACTTAAAATAATTTGAAAAAAGACATATTATTCCTTGATGAATGTGGGTGATATTTTTGAAAGTTCTTCTGAATAGCAGTGAGACTCCTGGCCCTTGAAACTGTCTTTTATTTTGCCCGCAACATACCTGGACCGATCTTGCTGAATTAAAATTATGTAGAGTTCGCGTAAAACCCTTTTCTTTCATTGGAAGATCCCCAACTCAAGGCACTAGAGAAAAACTCGGCGTTTCGCGCCACGCCAGAGGTGGACCCACCGACCGGTAAACACTAGCTGCGTTCACAGAGTAAGTTCTGGCCGTTCGGAATCGAATCAGAACTCGAAGGCTCCCAGGAATTAAACTCTCTCCTCCTCGGCCAGAACTTCGGTCCTCCGCAAACGAAAAATAAGTCAGTACGAAGTTACCTCCACGAGATCACAGAACGAAATGAATCGCGCATGCGTGACTTTCCACAATCGAGGAGGAAGTCGGAATCAGTTCTGGAAGTTCTAAAAAAAAAAAAACCAAAAAAAAAAAACAAAAAAAAAAAACAGAATTGCTGGAATCAATCAGAATGCAAAGCATCAGAACTTGAGTGTTTGATTCCTGGAAGCCGAGGTCCCATTGACAAGTGCCATACTGCGCATGCGCCGAACAGTTTGGAATTTTCAGAATTACTCTGCGAACTCGCCTATAGGCCATAAGCAAATACTGGGAGGCTACACCATCCAACCCCCGTCGTTCCGCCCTGGCGGGACGGTCGTTGCAGCTTGGCTTGAACATTACTTGTTCCCCACCATTCTCCCAATAATCGTTTTCCAACACATTTTTCACGCTGAATCCAAATTTGAAATCGCATTTTCAAAATACTTCCTCCTGTATTTAATTCCTGAATAATATAAAAGAGGCGAGATACTGTACATTTTGATCACAGAAATACCCTCCTTTCGACCTTATTATTCTCAATTAAATACATGATGGTGAGAGGGGGGTTATTGGAACTGTCAAAGTTATTGGAACTGATTATTGAAGCCGTCTAAGTCCGCAGAAATCGTCGACAGGGACCCTCTTCCCCCGCCCCCTTCGCCACCTTTTCTGCTTCTTTTCGTCCCTTTTTCGAGCTCTGCGGTTTTCAAAGTCCGCCGCCTCTTCATGGGATGACCCCCTCCTAGGACCCATAGTGGAAATTGGCACGTTTTTCAAAGTCCGCGGAGACGGTCGTCAAGGGGATTGGTGTCATTTACCGACGTTCGTTCGCGAATTGCTGTCACTGCTCACGGCCCCCGCCCCGTTTAACTGCATCTCCGTCAGCCCACCGGTAAAATTGCCATCTTTTTCTCGACATTTCGACCTCCGTGGAGACGGTTGTCAGGGGGATTAGGGCCAATCGCCGGTGCAAGCTCAACGGCCAAGGCGCAACTCAGAGCATGCTTCTCCTGGCTCAGGACAACCTTTCGAGACTAAGGACAAGAGTCCGATTTCTTAAACCTCCGTGTAATATTTGCATTTATTATTTTTTGAGCGCCCAAGAGGTTTCAACTAAAAACACTCCCCTTCTTTAAATTTTGGACTCTCTATTTTTCTCTTGTACCTACGTCGAAGGTAGGTTTACAACTCCTAAATGTTTCATGACCCCACGATTTTGCCGTATAAATTTTACGATTTTTAAACTCGAGCATTAAAAACGACGAAAATTGAGCGTACCTCAACTTTCTTCTCTCTCCCTACGGACTTGAGGGACATTTTTTTTACCAAACTAATGGTGGATAATTGAGCTCAAAGATGTTGGGAATGAACCTCGATAAGGCCCGGGTTCAAAGGGGAACATTGATTTTTCCAATTAAGTTCTCGTTTTCTCGATTTTGGGGACGGACATTTCGTTTATGGACATCTTGAAACGTAATACGTTTCAATAATTGAAGTATTATAGTATAATTAATTATTAATTATACTATAATGTCAAATTTTAAGGCCGATCAGAATTTTCGATTTTTTATTTTCATTGGCATTATCCAAGAATAATAATCTTTATAATATAAATATATTATATAACTTGGTAGTGTCCGCCGGAATTCTGAGCCCTGCCGTGGACCAATTTCAACGTTAGGCGGCTCATTGAAATCGGGAAGTTCCCGTGATTATTGCAAAATGACCTCCTCTCGACGTTGTTACAGTTGTTCGTGTTTGGCTATAGTATAACGACGACGATGTCGCCATTTCATGTTTTTCAAGCGCCTTGTATAGTGGAAGACCTTCGAAGAAAAGAAGGGTTCTACTAATAATTACGTACTATTTTGCCACACCATTAACGCCACACTTCGTTGGGGCCAAAACCTCATAAACTACATATAATTTATTACCAAAATCAGGCCATTCGAGTTCAGCGTAAAGATGAACCAAGTGCATTACAACTTGTGATTGTTCTAATATGGTCCACATACTATTACACCCCCCCCCCCCCCGAATCCCCATGGATTAGTTTAGTCTATATCGATAACCAAAGCAAAGACCACGGTACATGCTTTTCCCAATTTTGCACCTTACTTTCCAATCGGGGCTAAAATAAATTTATAACCAGAGTAGTAAAATACCTATAAACCTACAAATTGTTTGGTGACCCTCAGCAAAAATCATGTACCATGAACTAATTACTAGTCCAATCAAGAGCCAGATGGAACGCCCCACGCAAAGGTTCACAACTTCTTCCACAAGTCCAAAATTAGTCTGGTTTGTTCACTCGGGACGATAATTTCAGCCAAATTGATTAAACACTTCACGCTACCAGCATTATCAATCATCGTTAATTACGCCTCAACTAGGCAAGATACTTAGGGGATTGAAGTTCAACAAATTAAACAGTGAAGGATGAAGGGAAAGTGATGGTAGATAAAAAATGCTTTCATTCCAACTTATTTATTCAGTCTTTTCTACCAAACACGATCTTTTTATCCTTACCTATCGATGATAAAATTCTTCAAGTGCGAAGAAAATTAACAATTAACTGTGATATGCGAGTGTATAATACCAAAATTAACAAAAAAATTATTTAAAAAAAAAAAAAAAAAATCAGGCAACTCAAAAGCGGCTGGCACCAGTCATGTGTTCACTCAAAGTCCAAGATCACACTCCAAGTCAACTGTTGGGCGGTATGACCTCGTCCTTGGCCGAATTATCACTGAAAACAGGGTGAGGTCAGGGTCAGGGCGTTCCATCCAAATAAACAAGAGAAACCCTATGAGCGACTTTTAAAAAAAAGGCAGATCAGAACCGCGGGAGGATGGTTGTGATAACCCAGGACAAATGCATTCGTTGTTGCAAACCAATCCAACCCAACACGAAACCTTCCACGTCTCCCTCATTGATCTCACCGGTCGCCATCAGGGGTCTACTGAGGGCAATGATGGCCCAGGTCATGCAGTGCAATCAGTTTTGCTTACCTCCAATGTGTGTAACATGAGTTGCACAGTGGTCCTTTCGAAGTAGTTTGAGCTACAGTGCACAGTACAGCGCAGTTCCCGCAGGACGTCTTGGATTCGCCTCCCTCCTTCTGAAACGCCAATTGCAACATCGTGATTTCGAACGCCCAATCGTGTGAGAGCTCGTAGAAAAAACACGTCATTATTTACAATCAGAAAAACATTAAGCTGTTTATCATGAGAAAAAAGAGGAAGTAGATGCGCTCATGTAGCCTTTTCCATCGGGGTGGCAATAAGACGTGATTTCTGCTGATAGATGGGTTAGTTGGTTCTTTATAGGGGCGCTAGAGCTGTACAATGTACAATGTACAGTGTACATCCTGACTGGTGAACGTGAAGAAGGTCAAATATTGGAGAGCTATACTCCTAATTCATTCCGTCTCTTTGAGTTTATCCCTCCTGCCTGCCAGCCCTTCCCCCCTTTAACTGGACGGGACATTGGGCGCATTTGCGCTCAACTGGCGCAAATGGGAGAAACGCATGGGGCATTTTTGGAAGTAGTGAAGGTGAAACTCGTTTGAAGAAGTCTTCAATATAAATTCACCAGCTTGCCGCAAGTGGTTCCGACGCGGGCCATGGGAAGCGCCACTGTAGGCGGCAAGATTGGGCGGCCACGCTTCTGCAAGCGGCTTCACCACTCCAGGACCCAGACCGTCCCGATCCCGCTGCTGATTTATCATGCACTGACTGTTTATTTTATCATTACGAATACACGCAGTGATTGATTCGGTCGCCCAAGGAAGCCAGGTCAGTGGGACAAATTATTTCGCGTGGGACCGTTGCCCAGGCAATTGCACATTGCAGGCGTTGCATTCTTGACACATAAATCTAGCAGCCGGGATATCGGACCTCCATAGACTGGGTCAGTGGGCCCGGTCTCCATCGACCTCCAGTGAGTGCGGGCTCAGGGCGAACCAATATGTCGACACTTCAATAGTGGAATCACCTCAGCTCCCTTCCGAGGATCAACGCATTCCAGATCAACCCGACATTTATGCATTGATTATCCTCCCAGGTCTGCATATCACGACCTTCATAATTTGTGTTATACCCTGGGCAGGAATATTCATGCACTCTCTTCCTCCAAATACGCCGGGAGTGTAATCCTAGTTGACGATAGAGGCATTCTCCCAAACACAATACACAATTAATGATAAACTCTACAAATCAATTAGGAACTCATTTTGTTCATGTAGGAACACCTTCAACATCCGTCATGCAGGGTGCCCTACAGTATGGAAGGAGGATGAAGGGAAGGCCCAGTTTCAGGAAGAAGACGAATTTGGCTTTCATTTCAGACGTAATTTTGGATGTTTAGCAAGCGTTACTTAAGGTGCGTCCACACTATGTCGAATCAGGCCGGTCGACACGTTCGATTCGACAAGTCGGTTCGACATGTTCAATTCGGCAAGATGTCCACACTGCTCTGGTAGTGTGTACGTGTCGAATTGCCGATCAGTGTCGAATCATCCGGCTCACTCATTCCCAATGGATTAGGCTCAAAGCAAATACCTCCTTCCTGCATGAAGGAGAAAAACCGAGCAATTTTATCGAT
Organism: Pilophorus perplexus; assembly: GCA_955831195.1. Lineage (NCBI taxonomy): Eukaryota > Metazoa > Arthropoda > Insecta > Hemiptera > Miridae > Pilophorus > Pilophorus perplexus. The sequence goes on from OY037012.1 coordinate 9,013,006, forward strand.
TTCCCGAAGAATTAAACCGATTTTAATGAAATCAGGATTCAATTGATCAGTAAGATGTCATCTAGAACACATACTCTCCCATATCTGACTTTTTCCATCACTTTTGAACATCCGTCGTGATTTACCAAATTTCACACCCCTTACATCTTATTGCCACCCTCTACTACTATCCATCCACGAGCGAAGGAAATATAAGAGTATTATGAACAACAGTAGTTATTAGAGGTTATGTGCTTCACCAAAAACCAAAAGGCCCGCAAAGATGAATGATGAATTTTTCGGAAATGACAGTTGATGTCTCATTAGATGAAACATGCAGTGAACAATGGCTGTTTCCCTATTTTTCGTTTCAAATGTCCGCCGAGAGGTTTAGTGAACTGGTAGTAGAGAACTTTGGGTGTTTGTAGTGTTCTTACAGATTTAAAAAAAAAAAAAAAGGACGGAGGGAAGGCCATCGCCAGGCAGGGCGATTTGGGACCAAATGGAATGGGCGGTGATGGGAAGGGTACGAGGTAGTAAAACTGACAAGGTCAAGTCAATCCGCTCGAAAACGTCCTTCGAGATCAACTCGAGTCACTAACAAATAATGAAAGAAGTAGCCATAAGCAATGAATGATGTGGAGCATTAAATGTTGCAGGATGATGAAGCGTTGGTGCATCATTTTTGTTGTGGATTTTTTGTTTTTAGTTCGACGTGTTTCTTTCAACATTCGGCACTCACTTCTTGGACATTTTCTTGGCTCGATTGAGAAGTGGTTGGAGGTGAACAGCTTTTACGCCCAGAGCGGATCCACTTCTAGACACAGTTCAAATATTTTGAATTTTGCCAATCTCTCCGATAATATGTTTACTTCAACCAAATCGAAGAAAAATACATTTCAGTCTTAAAGTAACACAAAATAGTGGGGAACAGCAGCACAATAAAGAAAAAAAAACTCAGTTTGCTATTATTCAATTAGCACACATTGAGAAATGCCACGGCGCTTAGGCTTGAAGTTCGCAATTTGTTTTGATATTCTTTACTTCACAAGTAAGATTAAGTAACATGAGGGCTTTAGGACAAACAATTCTGGACTTTCTTGAGATGGCCAGCCAACCCCTGTGTTCTTGTTGAAGATCGCGAAGTTTATATGGCCTTAGAAATAACTATTTCTAGTTATTGATACCAGTGTAGTTGAAGACAATCATCACAACCAATAAACGGTTAGTTTGTGTATATAAAAAAACGAGCAAGGTACTTACTTTGTCTTCTGAATCAGAATCTATGACTGAACCAATGTCGGACCCGTCATCAGAAGCTACAGCGCCCTCTTCAGCAGTTCCAGACCTGGCTGACAATTTTTTAGCGTGTTTGTCCATAAGGCTGGTGCGACACCTCGTTTTCTTCCAGGAATAATAATGTTTGACGAGAGTTGCAATTGATTTATCCGGGAGCTGGAAAAAAAACGACGATTGCAGAAAAATGGAGATCTCTCTCAGGGCGTCGGCTATTTTACACATCAGAACCAAAACTTACCATTTGGCGAATCCGGTGGAAGCTTTTGCCGTGGAATTGGAAGGCTTGTTCGAACAAGACTTTGTCTTCGACCGTCCATTCGTCGGGGAAGGGAGTGAAGTTGGGTAAGTCGTTGAGCGCGCTCTGGAGTACGTGTTTGTGCCAGAAGAGCATCCCAAGTGCTTGCTCTCCATTATAGCCATACTTTTCTTTGGCTACTTGAATGTAATTGTCGACTAAAACGAACGAAACCCACATTTAATTTATACCAGGCGAAAAAGCGTTCATGGAATCAATTTCAGTATTTAGTACTGACGTTTGGCGTCGGATATGTCGGTGGTAGGCTCCCAAACTAGAAGAGCTCTATCGTTTGTCAGTTCCGGTTTCCTTTCTGCAACAATTCATATTTATGCATTATTTTATGAGATAGGGGTGAGTGAATTCCATCAGCTCAGAAGAAATAAAAATAAGAAAGATGGAGTGACGGAGCATAAGACTCGAGATAAACAACTGAACGGAGGTAGGTAGTGGTGGTAATCTACTAGTGTCTGCTGAGAAATTTCTCCTTGCGGACAGTAATAATTACTATTGTCCTTTTGTTGGTTCCGGTTGGCGGCCGAGGTGGACAAAAATGAAAAAAAAAAAACGAACTATTTTAATGACCGGAGATAACGTTTGGATCATATTCAGAGATGTTTTATATCAACACGCAACAATATGGGCAAGGTATGTACACTTAATCCCAAAAGGTCCTGTAGGTACTTTTAGTTGCTATGTGTACCTCAGATAGTATGTTATGAAGTAGGTAAGAGGTCGAGGTCTCATCTGCGACTTTTTTTTCTCTTTTTTTAATTCTATTTTTTCCAGAGACTCGAACCATAATGAAAAATCACGATTTCATCATTTAGGTAAAAACAGTACCAAGGTGTATCAAGTTTTGACTAGTAGATGAAGGGTAATTTATATTTATACGAACTAGGAAATAACTGCTACTTATGTTAGAAAAACCCATTTGGCTGCTATTGGCGAACAAACGTCTTTGTTTGTGTGTGTTTTAAGCTTTAACTTCTGAAGGAGGGGTTTTAGACCCTAAGCTCGGAGGAAAGTTTTTGTTCAGCGTCAAATTTACTGTTTTTCGATTTTTGTCCAGAAAATGGTCATTTGGCCGCTCTATGCGGCGGACGGACATTTCGGATTGGGAATCTAGACCTCTTGAAACGGATAATGTCAAATTTTGAGGCCGATCCGAGTCATCGAACTCCATTGCGATTACATAGGTGTATTATTGCAAGAATAATAAACCAAAAGGGCAATAACTTACAACTTAGTGAAACATGTGCTTATTACCAGTCTCAACCAAAACAATAAGAAAGTAATGGAAACAATAATTTAAAAAATCACGAAGACCTTTGCATACCTACCTAGCGGGGAAAGCTACTTATGTGATGTACGGTATCATTTCCTATAAAAAGTACGTACCATTAGGAGGTATCAGAGGCGGTATGACGGCCTGGTACTCCTTCCCAACACGGATCTTCTCGCCTGAGGCAAAATAACACAGAATTTAGGCCACATAAGACCATTTACCAAGTGACGTCATAGTGGCTGTAGGTCCGATCGGGAGTCCGTAGTGCGACTATGCGCCAGGACGAGAGTAGAAAACAGGAAATAGGCGACTCTTTTGATGACAGCTCAAATACACGAAATTGCCTCAAAATCACGATAATTCATCTGCGAGTGAATAAAAATATGCAGAAGGACGACTACAAACCTGACTCCTCGTCACTACTCAAGCTGGATGTCGATTGGATGGGGCTCGGACCTCTCGATCTCCGTCCGTTCCTTAGCGAATCGTTGGTTTTCTCGGCGAACACCATCCTGGCGTGAGGAACCGAATCCCCGAAGATGGTTAAAGCCTCCCGGGCTACCGTTCAATAAAATACAATACACAATCGTCAAAATAATGACAACAAAATACAATCAAGGCGTAGGGTAACAACGTCTCAGACAGACACTCATGCGGGCCACTGGCCACTTTTTCAACTCTCCGATCGAGCCACCGTAGATCATTCAACCAAAACCTACTAGATGGCCAGTGTTGACTCATCAAATCAAACGGATAAATAATGATAAATAATGGACTAAACGTGGATATTTATTTACAGATCATTACCCATAATTTTTTAGATTTCAATCGTAGTACTTTATACCTTCAAAAACTACAACCGTTCGGAAACATTTTCCATGAATTTTGTATTTTCGAACATTTTCCAATATATACTATTTAGAATTAATTTTTTAAATAAAAATTAAATGTGATGACTCAGATCCGACAAATTGTAGCACTTTAGAAAAATGCCCCAACTTGTGTTTGGCTCGTTTGGTCGTTCGGTTGGCAACATGTTCGTTACGGACACTTGATTCGTGTTTGATGGTCACACGATCGCTACACACAATTTTCCTTTTGGGCGTTTTTCACGCGTTTAATTTTACTCAAATTCGGTTTCATATATTCAGTTAAGTGATGTGCCAACGGAAAGCACGAGTTCATTCCGTTTATACGGATAATTATTGTATGGTTTGAAGAAAAAGAATCGTGTTATGGACAGAGTGGGTGGGGAGGGCATTGGATCCAGGGATAACAATCATCTATCGATACATCGGACATACCTACATTTAGTAACAATGTATCGATATTTTTTTGGCCGATGTGGTTGAAATTGTTGGAAAATAATATTTCATCATATTATGATACTTTACATGTGCATGTTTCAATGATTGAATTTGTTATTTTAGGAACGATTTTTTTCCATTCTTGAGGATTTAGAAATTCAAAAAACTTCCTAGTTTTCTCTATTTAAAAAAATAATAATACGTTACAAATTTCCCCCATAACCATTATGGAAAAAATAATATTGGACATATAACACAGAGCTCAACAAGGTTTTGAGCCCCATCGCCCAAACCCATGGAGCTCTGTCGGGCTAAAAAGGGACTAGGGAGGGTTGTTAAAAAAAAGGTTTTCGGCTGTCACTGTGGGGTCGAGTGGGTTGTGGTTTTCGAAGTTTTTTTGGGGGTCCCAGAACGATTCGATTTCGTTTTAGGGATCTGTGGAGCTTTCATGGGGCTACAAATGGAATTTTTGAAGGATCCCAGGAGGACAAATAAGTCGTCGTTTTTCGAGAAATTTTTGACGCATAATCCATTTTTCGAAGGCTCTTAGTACAAAAATCAAAAATTTTCAGGAAATGAAAAAAAAAAAACTATATGAACGAAAAAACTTCAACAATAACCTCGAACATAAACGTACTTACAGGCTTTTGCACTTGGGCGGTCGATATGACATATTTGTATTCATTGTACATTGTACAAGAATGGAAAAGGTTGGTTTTTTCGCAAAAACATTTTTAAAGTGAAACTTTTATTACATCGTCCCAAATTTTTTGGTCTGTGTGTCGTTTCTTGTCCCGTCACGCTACCGTTGATTTTCGCTTACAACCGATTCGTTGCTACGGAACTTCATCTTCGCCAGTTATAATCGTACAAAAATCGTTCACCATTCGTTGGAAAGCTCTCGATTTATCACACATTTCTTTCGTACTTGTTCTTTGTCATTATGTCCCCATTTTATATTTATTGATGTTATTAATGGATGCAGTAAACAATGCCGCTATCGCTAACGCGATAAATCGATTGTTGACGATATATTAGTAATATTACTATCGATATTTAGATATCGATGTGAGAACCTAATTGGTTCCGCAAAATATGCACAGAGCGCACCAATGCCGCATGAAGATTTTGTCATGTTGGTATCTTAGTGCATTTTGAAAATCAAGATGTCTATGTCTATTTTTCTACGGAAAATTTGGTCCTAGTTTATCAAAGGGTGGTCGCATTTTTAAATCTCTTATCAGCGTTTTATTATGTGGCCGAATCAACTCTTCTAGCAAAGTGTACGTCCTATTTTTAGCCTAATTGTTATCAAATCTCCTTATTGAGATCTATCTGGTTTTAAATCTTTCTCCTTGTGCTCGTCTTTCCATTCGTGCCGGTTTCATTTTTCTTTGAATGAGCTGTTCCACGGAGCTTGATATTCCTTCCTGGCGTTGAAAACGTTGGCTGGTAAGATCCTTAATATTAGGTTTCGGCAGAAACGAATATCGACAAGTAAACATCTTGTGAATTTTTGGCCCTATTGGAGTATTTAAAAATAAATTTTATTGGTTCATCGAGTGAGCTCGTAAACAATTGTCCTGAAAAAGATAACTACTTAGTAGTTTGGTTGCTCGATGAAGACTAGCTTCCTTTCAAGGTGGTATGCGCAAGCTTTGATAGAGTATGATTCAGTCGTTGGTTATGTTTCTGTCGTCGTCAGGTGTTCAGCTGACAGCTCGATCCTTCCGCCCGGTGGTTTCCGCATGTGGTCAGAATCCTTCTTGCTATTCAGGAACGAAATGAGACCTGTGTGGGAAGCAGTCTTCTGCAGCTACATCCTGACTTTATGTTTTCAGCTGGAATGTTCTGAAGGCCGAACTGACTTCTGATCACGTCCGAAAATGAAGGTGGTGGCATTGATTAGTGGCGGCAAAGACAGCTGCTACAATATGCTGCAGTGTGTCATGGCTGGGCATGAAATAGTCGCCCTTGCTAATCTTAAACCCGATAACCAAGGTAACTAGGAATTAAGGATTTGGAACTTGAAAGGGATTGATTCACTGCATTTAGCGCCCTTTTAGCATCTGGCAGACATGACCTACTGAGCCCTACACATTACATTTCAGACGAGTTAGACAGCTACATGTATCAGACTGTGGGGCACCAAGGTGTGGAGTTGTACGCTGAAGCTATGAATCTCCCGTTATTCCGACAGCCGACGTTGGGAGTAGCCGTCCACAGTGACAAGTTGTACACGCCCACACCCGAGGACGAGGTTGAAGACCTGTATCAACTACTTGCTGACGTTAAGGTACACATCATTTTGGTTTATTATAATTAACAGCTAAAGATTAACTGTTTTTTCCTCTTTTTCAATGCGCTCACTTGCGCACGATCTGACTTTTGAATCAATCTAGGGTCCTCGGAGAAACACACACAGAAAAAAAAAAAAAAAAAAACAACTCCGCGGATATGTACACTTGAAACTTATATCGATTTTCAGATTTCACCCCTTTTTTGATCGGTAAACCCGATAAAAGGCAATTTAATGATAAGAATAGAAAGAAATAAATACTAAATTTTAGAGTTTGCATTTTTAGGCAAACTGTAAAATTTCTATTTTCTTCCAACGGAAACTAAAATTTGACAGTTTGCCTAGGCAATCTGTGAAATTTCTATTTTCTTCCAACGGGATCTAAAATTTGACAGTTTGCAATTTTTTAATGCTAAACCAATCTCTACCAATAAGTCTGTCACCTAAGTAGAATGATTTCCGTCACCTCTTACCACTGTACACCGTCAAGGCCGGTTAGGGCAGTGGGATTTTTTTAAATCTGTAATTCTGACAAAATACTCGGCTTATCATCTAGTTTTGGTCGGTAGGTTTTCAGCCTGATCGCCCAAACCCATGGGGCTAAAAAGGGGTCTCCTCTTCTCTGGGTGCCATACCTGTAACCAGGCGTTGGATATCTCTCGCTACTATAACTTCTGTTGAGCGTGTTGAACGGTTATTTCAAAAGTAGTAGGGACCTACTGTTTAACGCCGGCTCCGAACGGCGAATGTGAGAAGTTTTCCTGGGCGAAATACTCTTGGTGGTTCCATTGCCTTCCAAGCAGTGATTATCAGTATAAGGAAGTTGTCTAGCGGCTGCTGGGATCGAACCAGCAACCTTCGACTGCCACTGATAACCACCTAAAAAGGGGGTAATGGTTTTTTTTGTTTTTTTTTACGGTTTCGTCTGTGGGGTTTAGTTGAGTGTGGTTTTCGAAGTATTGTTTGGGGTCTCAGGGCCATTCGGTTTCACCCTAGGGATCTACGAGGCTTTCTTGGGGCTACAAACAAGGTTATTGAGGGATGTCAACGCTCAAGCGAGGTATCGTTTTCCACGTAATTTTGGACGCATAATCCATTTTTTGGGGCGCTTTATCTGTCCTTACATTGTAAAAGAAAATTTCCTTTTGAAATAGGAATTAATTCTAATCCTAATTTTAATGATGGAATTCTAATCCTAATTTTTATTGATGGAATTAATTTTTGCACAAGTTGCCTATAACAAAGAATAATTAAAATTTGTAGCGTGTTGGCTCTGATATTGTGTGCATCTCGTCTTTTCAGGCTCAAGTGGATGTACAAGCTGTATCTGTTGGTGCTGTACTCTCGGACTATCAACGACTGCGAGTAGAGAATGTGTGAGTTATATCGTTGTTTCTTACAAGCTCCTAATTGTGGTCGTGTGCAGTTTTCCAGTCCTTGCATCATGTATCAATTTCTAGTGTAGTTGTCGTCGGTGCGTTTCAGATGTAACAGACTCGGTCTGGTGGCCTTAGCCTACCTTTGGCGGCGAGAACAAGGAGAGTTGTTGCAAGAAATGATCGATTCTCGAATCAATGCTATCATTATTAAAGTCGCCGCTCTTGGTCTGGATCCGTCTAAACATTTAGGAATGAAAATCGCCGAAATTCAACCACACCTTGTTAAAATGGTAACTACTAAGTGATTCCTGTCGCTACTTATCCCAAACTATAGCTACCTAGTTCATAGCGCTATCTCTAGAAATTATTCCCTTAGACGTTGAAACAGTTGATAAATTCTTCATTTGTAATGCTTCACACTAGATTTTTCATTTTTTCTCTATTGCAAGTTATCAAGTATTGATGAAAAATTGACTCAATAGTTCACTCTTATCCCGTGAACTTAATATAAATCCAATATCACAGTAGCTTTCAAATACTGGGACTGGTATATGCCAGCAGATATCAGTTAAGACATATTACAACTTTTAATTAGGCCTGTGGTATTTATGGAGAGTTCTTGTAATTTCCTATTTCAAATTCTTTTATTTCGCATCATGTCTTTATCCTCACGACTCTGCTTATTTGCGGTGTTGTGTTTCTTGACTTGTACCATTCCTTTCCAGAATGAAAAATATGGATTAAATATTTGTGGGGAGGGAGGGGAGTATGAGACGTTTACGCTCGACTGTCCATTGTTTTGCAAAGCACTTGTCATGTAAGTATGACAGTCACGAACTGTTTTATTTTTATTTTTATATCTTTCTACTGCTACTCTGTCCAGTGCTATGTTGGAGTGGTGTTTGGTAATGCGGCGGGTTAGCAGGAGGGTTTGTCAAAGTTCGTCCCTGTTTATCCAAATCAAATCATTTATTTGCCAGAAACACCTAATCATGTATGGGCAATAGTCAAAAGATACAGGAAAAAATATAAGAAAAAACTGATAAACTTGACCTAGGTATAACACAACTAATACAGGCACACTACGTGGACCAATTTACCACGTCTGGCAAGAACTCATCAAAGCTGTATGGAGACAGCTTGATGAGGTAACCCTTGATACGGGCCCTGAACGAACCAGCTGGGATTTCGTCCGAATTCTAATTCAGCCCATTCAACTTAGCCCATGTACTGTTGATTTCTTCTTATTTTTTCAATAGGAAGGGGGATGGGTTAGATTCCATACTATGGAATTCCAGGAATTCATAGGGTTTGTGTCTCAGAAATCTTTGCTAAACTGCGTTGTATATGAATGAAAAATGAATTCTACGTAAAAAAATACTTCGAAAGCGACACCTAACTCGACCCCATAGCCCTCTCATAGCCCCATTGGGAGGATTTATTGGTGGGTCAAACGTCCCTAACTCTAGGGATGTTCGACCCTTTTAATAGTGTGAAAAAAAAAAAAAAAAGGTTGCTAAGGAGACTCGTTTCCGTTTGTAATCAATTTTTTGTTCCTAAGTGTGTTTGTCCCTGAAGGGTGGGTCAAACATCCCAGCTCCCCTACAGTAACGGAACTTGGTAGAAGTTCGAATAAAAGCCGCGGCGCGAGGGAGCGCTCATGATAGCCCTCACTCGCCCTCTCCCCAGACGCTAGTCCCGTACATGGCCCAACCCTCCCTCTCCTCCACCAACCATCCGAATGAGCCTTTAAAAAACTGTTTCTCATTCGGTGTTCGAATTAAACCAAGTTGTAGGGCAGCCAAAAGTAATTCATTGTCTCGTTATTAATTATGTTTTGCTTCTTGTTAGTGTTAGTGGCATGATGTTATTCAGTAGGTTTTCCCATTGAGCAAAATCACACGGATCACTGGGTTGCTGCAGCGCACTTTGTCATTTAGACTATAGTTTTGTTTAATATTGAACTAGTTGTTCATGATGGTTACCTTACTCGCCAAGTCTCAGATCATAGGGAGTTGTCCACTTTTTATCGTATGTAGCCATTATTGTGCTCGAGACTTCTATCTACAAGGTCTTCGTTGACTTTCAGAGATGATTATGAAACTGTTATACATTCTAATGATGCCATCGCACCTGTGGGGTACCTCAATTTCACTAAAATAAGACTCGTTGAGAAAGAGGTACGATTACTAGTGTAATAGTTATGAAGCTATATTAGTTACTAACATTTCAACTTGAGAACTGTGATGAAATTTCCACAGGGTGTAGACAGTAGCTCAAGTTTGTTAGATCGATTGAAAATTTGCCATATAAAGACTGCTGAGGACTACATTGTTGACATAGATCAGGCTGAGCTAACGGACACTGATTCCGATGTTGGTGACAGCGACGATCACACAATGGTTAGTACTATTTGTGCCAATTCGACTGGCAGCCAACTTGTTGGGATTTTTTTAAACCAGTATTATTTTTACAGGGGACTGATCCACTTTTGGAAATAAAAGAGAACGAACCAACTCCATGCACGCCTAGTGTGATTACTAACAGTTCAGGGTGGACGTGGATAGGTGGCGTAGTTGGTGATGGTCCTGACATTGCTGAAGCCACGACGTCCGCTTTAAACAAACTAAACGGTAACTATTGTCGAATCGGAGTTGAATTTGGGATTTCGAAAAGGACCAAATTGTATTCGGGTTGTAATTTTCAGATTTACTGGTTGAGCGAGGCCTAAACATTTCAAAGCTAGTCAGTGTGACCCTTTACGTGAGAGATCTGAGTCAGTACGCTACCATAAATGCATCGTACTCCGGCGTCATCCCTGGGCCTAATCCACCTGTACGTGTCGCCCTCGGTACGGGACTGAACGAAAAAACGCCAGTCCTCATCAGAGCTTTGGCCTATTCGAGGAACAAACACGTCATGCACGTTCAGTCTTTGTCCCACTGGGCGCCAGCTAACATCGGACCCTACAGCCAAGCGATTAGGGTTGGTCACGTGAAAGAGTATTTTTAAATTGTTGAATTTCCTCCTTTCACGTCGATTATTCAATATTTCTAGGTTGGTGATATAATTTACATAGCTGGTCAGATTGGGCTGGTGCCTGGCTCATTGACATTGGTTAGCGGTGGGATAAAACGCCAATGCCGGCTTGCTCTACGGCACGTGGGCCGCCTTATAAAGGCTATGGACAAGGAAACTCTCCTCAGAGACGTTGTTCAGGTGACAAGTTTTCCACATTTTCAGACTTGTCACACCTTATGCGTGTACAAATCCTTGATTTATTCGATCTGATTTCTTAGGGTGTCTGCTACGTCACGAATCCTTCTTACGTCCGAGAAGCAAGGAGAGAATGGGAAAGGAGAACAACGAACGCCATTGTTGAGTACGTTGTCGTCCCCGAGCTACCCAAAGGCGCTCTAGTCGAGTGGCAAATGTGGGCCCACCGAGGAAACATGCGGTTCGAATGTAAGCACATTCTGATACAAGATACCTATAATATTATATGAATGGTGAGGGGAAAGATCATGGAATGTCACAAAGTGCTTTTTGAGGTAATTTTCTAATAATAATTGTCCATTTCGATTTCAACTGAAATCTTAACGTAGAAAAAATTATCCGACACCCAAGAGTTCCATTAAATGGTTTAGCATTTTGAATGGAAAAAATCTTTGAATCAAAAAATGAAAAAATGAAATTAAACAATTTTAGAAAATTTCAGTGTTCATACCTACAATTTGTCTGAAAATTCCCTACGTTTTGCGTGGGGATTCCCTACGTCCTTCTCGCATCCAAAAGTCCCCTATGTCTGCCACCACTGGATTCATAACCTAAACAAGTAGGTAACCTCTGGGAGGTTACCTTCCTCTTCAGCTTGATAGTTTCTATTTCCCAAAGTAGCTGCATTTTCCCCAAGCTGGAAGGTTTGAAGCAGGTAGGTACTTGCCTGCTTACCTCCCAACAGGTAAAACGTCGGACAAAATAGGACTTTCTCACAAAAAGCAGGACATAACGCTTGGCAGGACGGTTGGTCGCCTTAAAATTGTACCTGTACCGCATCCTCGTGTTGGCTGTTCAAATCACATCGCACAAATCGATTTTTCAGACGAAGAGACTGGATGCATGGTGGGCGAAAACCGTGTTTCACTCAAAAGAAGGTGGAACTATGGGAACACCGTTTCTGCTGTTGTTTGTTATGTTTCAACTGGTAAGTACTTCCATTTCCTGCAACTTTTGCTATATTTTCTCTTCTGCGTCCATAAGTGCGATGCATTTTGTGTTTTGCCAGTTTCATCCGTTTCCAACCCTGTGATATCTGAGCTGAGCACTAGCGGAAGTTGCGAGACGCTCTCGGAGCCTCAACTCACCGAAGTTCTCTCCTACGCTTTGAGCCGGCTCTTCAAAGGTGCTCCTCCTTCGGTCGCCCCTACTGACGAAGCCGCCGAAGGTGGTGGGGATGCCAGCGAGAAGGCGACGCTCCCGCCCCCTCCAGCGTGCTCGCTCCTGCTGTTCTACCGAGTCGGCAGAGCTCCCAACCCCCAGATGATCCTGGACGTCGTCAACAAACTCGAAGAGTTCAACCTCGCCACAACAATTGTACCGGTCTGCCAACTCAATCATCCTAATACATTCATATCACTCTGCGGATATCGACATGAATGAAAACGTTTCATTTTAGTTTTATGATGACAACTATTTTCTGTAAAATTGGGGGACATATTCCAGTTTCGTTTAAGAACGAATCCTCTGCTAGAACACCAAACTTCTTACAAGCTACCCCACCCAGCTGTTTTTCTGAAGGTTTTATCATTGTTTACGATTCTTTGTTTCCAAGTGCTGGATTAGGTGCTCGACCCCGCATCATTCAGTTTCACCTATTGATAATGTGAAACTTCTTGTAATGTTCAACACATTTGGAGGATACGGTTTCGAAGTTCATTACCTTAAGGCGAATAATTTTCTCTCAACATTCATTTAAACCAAAAAGTCCTTTCCTCTCATTTCAACTTACAATGTGAACATCATAATATGATTATGATATTACAATGTGAACATCATAATATGATTATAATATTATGATGATCATAATATTATTTCATTTTTGCTATCTGTACAAGTGCCGTTATGTTGGTGCACATCTAGTTTTGATTGATCCTTTGGGTTGTTACAATTGCTGTCCAATGAGGAAACCAAAACCATGGCGTAACAATGACCCATGAACCTTAGGTGCATCAGTTCTACGCCGACTGCAATGAATTACTGATATTCATCAATTACATATAATTGAAATATTCGAAATGAAGTGTTTCTGTATTCTAAAATGTTCGCCTAATTAAATCGAATTTTTATCAACTTTCATTCAGAATTTAGGTTGAAATTAGGGATAGGGAATGATTTAACGATTTTCTGAATCGATCCTCAGGTGTCATAATATTTAAATCGATTCTGATATAAAGATTTTTCCAAAGATCGGAATATATATATATACCGTTGTGCTGGGCAACACCCCCAGACCCCCGGATTATTTCTGTTATGATGAAAGATCAAATCAATCGAATTCGGAATGTGTTTTTCGGTGAGTCCACTGAGGGCTGGTGGAATAGGCAGGTACCTCAAAGTAATCAGTCATTCAGCCATATTTACATTAACTCACATAAACTAAGGCTTCTGGTATTTCTAGGATTTACTTCTTCCCCTCTCCAGCACCATGAGCGTTGTGCCTGCAAAGTTTTCAGTGCGATCCAACAACCTGCGGGGCTCTGTGGGGCTATGGAAGCGTTTTTTAAGAGTTTTAGCTATGGGGTTGAGTGAAATTGCAGCACCTGGTTCAGCAGACCCGGAAACGCCTAAATTGAAAAGGCGACACATGGCGCGACCCCCATCCAAATAATATTTGTCATATTATGACAATTAAAATAATATAATTTAATATTGTCATATTATGACAATTAACATAATATTATTAAGTTGGCGGGGTGACGCGTCATGTCGTGGGGGGGGGGGGGGGGGGGGGTTCACGAGCGGAGGGGATCGCCTCGGGGCGTGGGGTAGGGTTTGGAGAAGTTGTGGTTGTCGGCGGGTGCGATATTTCTGTTGGATCTTACCTTACACCACCTAACCAGATGACCTCCGCAAAAACACATTCTGTGTTAAAATTGCTATCAAGAATATTTGAAACTTAACATTGTAGGAAGTGAAAGATCTGGACATGTGAATGTGGTTTCGGAATTCGACGGTGATCAATAGGAACTGCCTCCTGTCAGAGGGGGTGTCAGCTATGGTCAGATTGTCAGTCAATGCCAGTTTCAATTTGGTTTCCAATTTAAAAATTCCATTGCCAGTTCAAGTGGAAACTTGTTTTAGAGCTTATCATTTTAAGAAGTGTTCAAAAAAAGTTCAAATGTTATATGATGTTTTTTTACCGAACAATTATTTATAAATGATTTTTTTTCCTGCCTGAAATCGATTCTTAGTTTTTGATTTAAAAATTGATACTTTTTAACCGATTCCCCATCCCTAATTGAAACGCCATGACTTTTCAAGTAAAACATGGTTACCTTCATGTAGAAAAAATTGATGTGCAACGTTTACCGTCTGCACCAGGGGCGAATCCTGAGCTGGCAGGCTGGGCAAGCACAAAATTGCCCCCCCTCCCCTTCCTCACCTTCTAAATCATCTTCTAAATTTCCATATTTCGCTGTAAATCTATTCCACTCGCAGTGTTTACGCTTCCAAATGATTTGAAGCTCATGGAAGCTCTAATATGAGCTTCAGAGGAATCATGCTTTTTGCATGCATTGGCCAGATTATTAAGGTCGGTATAGCCCTCGTTAATCTACGGATTTTAGGTGTCTGCTTTGGCGAAACACAAACAATACCAGCAAAATAAAGACGAGCTGTAACAGCAGCCACACATCCATTTGTACGTCTGGAAAAAGCTGACGTTAAAATGCCTGTTTACTTGCCTACCTTTTTGTGAGCTGGTCTTACATAACATTGCACTCAACTGGGTGGGTTGTGGATCATGAGGATTCTCCGCAACAATCCGTTTTTTCTCTTCAAAGGAAAGGAGCCTGAGGGGCTTTCGTGTATTCCACAGCTGCATGAAGCCATTCTGATTTCACACACACGGTATACAAAACACAGAAAAAACGAAGAACACTAAAATACGTTCGTATACACGTTTTATGGCAATAAAACTAAAACAAGGTAAAATTCAAGTAAATTGGTCACAGAAAGAACTCTTTCAGAAAGTAAACAACTAATGGAGAAGTTGACAACTGAGGATCAATGTCCGCGGCCCTATGAGTGAAAAGTCAGATGAACGCCTTAAGCGGAGGAAGCATAAAGCAGTAGCTTTTCAGTAGTAATTACTGAAAAGTAGTCGTAACTGTTACTACTGTAGACCTGCGGCGGCTCTCCCCCCACAAGGTCTATGAAACCAGTTGATTTCCTGGTTCAACCAAGTCGAGCCAAGGCATTCAGCTCTGCCGCAGAGCCTCTGCGGGTGCTTGACTAGGGGGAATGATGCTCGAACGGTAGTTCTACTCTCTTCTCGCGGTCAATTAGAAGATTAGGGAGCTCGTAGCCAGTGCTCACAAGAATGAGCACCGACTTTGGGTATAAGTAATTTAATTAATAGTAAAATTTCCATTACTAATGTAAAAATCATTTGAGAAATTGTCCAAAAATTGAGACAATAAAACAAAAAATTATTTTTAAAAAAAGGCAAGCACTGGGCATGCAGTGCTTACCTTGCTTTGCCAGAGAATTCGCCTCTGGTCTCCACATGTTTCAACGTTCATGGTTGCCCATCACAATGACATTATAAACATTAATCTTGCTGTCAATGTGAAAATGGTAGATAGCACAACCAGCAGTACAGAAAGTTGCCTGTTCACTGTGCGGTACAAAAATCGATTTTTTTTTTTTCAGTTTCGATTATTTTGGTCAAACCGCCCATTGGTTTTGCTTTGTTTTTGCAGCTCTCGGATCTAGTCTTTTATTCCAACTCAAGATCAGCGTTATCATTTTGCGGCATGAAAAAAAGAAAAGAGAAGAGATCTTGTTTCTTATTTGCTTCTAATGACTCAACTGCCGGTAGCTTTTCACTGCAACGAAATCCTAAACCGTAGATTCCTGTAATATGTCCTCATAGGATCCTTTTGGCTCTCAGAAACAGTTGAGGCCGGAAAACTTTGTAGGTCCTAAAGGGAAAAATCCAGTTCTTATTAGATCTGGGAACTTCCTCAAGAACATCCCAAAGCTCTTGAGTAAAAACTCCAAAATCAAAATGCCAAGTTTATCTTAAGTGTAAAAGTCTTATACTACCCAAGTAAATGTCTTATATTTTTTAATTTTGCCAACCTGCACTTTTCTTAACGTTTAAGGATTTTGTAAAACTTTGGATCTTCGTATGATCGAACCGATCACGCGTGCCACGAGGGAATATTCCGTTGTTGCGAAGATATTCAGCTTAAGATGTTCTAGTTACCAACGTAGAAAAATTAACCTCCTTGAGCAGGAGATTCTGTCTCCGTCGACTATTTTGTTATTCTACTTACATGAGATTATATTATAGCTTGCGGCATTGCCTATAAATGTTAAGAATTGGCGATGAAGAAAATATTTATACAATAAATAAATTGCTGTGGCAAGACAAAACTGTTTCGTTCACCTTTTACTGGGCGAGGGAAGCATTGACAGTTAGAAAAACGAGCATATATATTTACAACCATAATAAAATATTGAAATAATATCTATCACAGATTTTACTACACGATGGTCGCCAATTGGTTTTTGAACGCATCTGGCATTAACTCTTTTAGTATCCCTTTCTTCCGCGAAAACGCTGTCTGTTGTCCAGCTGCAATATTAAGATTTGAATATAGTGCTCATCAAGACTGCGAAAAGGATTTCCAATGCTGAACTTCCACCTACCATCGACCGTTTACACTCGAAGAACAAGTTGCGCAAAGCTTGACATCGAATTGGTAAGGAGCCGTCATCTGCGAGTAGACACTGGCGGGGTGTTTTCTTCCACTGAAACCAGACCGTAGTATTCACGTGAAAAACAATTCGAGCTGCAAAAATCTGACCATCGTTATGATACACGAAAGATCTTTCGTACGTATCACCTTTTTGACGCAGTCACTCTGAAGCAAACAAAGTTTTAAATCCGCCCGCACGCCAGCGCACGCACTTTGATCGTAAAGAACGTTCCCCTGTGCGTCCAAAGATAACCACTTCCCAGAAACCATCACTGTAGGCTTTATTTGACAAAAAAAGGAAGACACAAAGTGAGACAAACAAACTAAGTGTGCAATCAGATGATTTTTTAAGCAGTTTGCTCTCTGATATCTTCAAAGTCCACGCTAATTGTTTCAGAAGATTGAACAATTCTTCTTAATCGCATAATCCACAAGGTGAATTATCATAATGGTTTATACCATTGTATTACGGAAACAATCTAATCCAATTTTCGGTAAGCTGTGGTGTTGGTAGGAAACTGGAATCGATTTCATTCTTGAACCTACCAATCGAACTGTTGGCAGTCGGTAGGTAAGCCTGTGTACTAACAGATCACGTCAACTGTATGGTATAAAGTTATTGGTATTAATGATTATTTATGAATTAGTTATAACTAATTCTCAGTTGAATAACTGGATAGTGGAATTATCTGGACGAAATTTGCCCGCAAAATGGGATAAATATGACTAAATACGTTACACAATTTTTGTGTAATGAACAAAATCTATTTGTAAAATGAACTAAATTTTGCTTAAAGACGTACAGATAATCATTAATGGATGGTGCTAAGTGGATAATAAATGGGACATGAAGTCTTCATGTTTCATTTTGTTTATTATCAGTTTGTCTAAAACGTTATCCGAACGGTAGTGTTGATAGCGTAGTAGATAGATAGTTGAAATACTAACGTTTCAAAAAAGGTACCTACTAACGTTAGGTAGGTACAGAATAGGGACTCCCCATAGCAATTGTAGCACGAGCTGGCAATATAATATATGGTTGATAATGTATGGAATTTAAATAATTCTATAATTTGGAGATAGTCTCCTTTTGTAGGCGAGGAGCAATTTCAAGGTCGCAAACGACCGCTTAACGGCACTGGGGTTAAGTTAAAAAGCAACGGCACTTGGGGTTAAGTTAAAAGAAAACCAAGGTCCGATAAGCAATAAAAATAAATTTAAAAAACCCCTGTAATTTGATACGTTGATATCGACTAAGGGCATTCCCCTGTGTCGTTCCTGATTGAATCTCCTGCAACGGAGGATCGTGAAAAGCAATCGTTAAAATTAAATCAATCGATATTATTATAATTAATTTCCAATTTAGGTCGATTATATTATTATACTGTTCAAATATTAAACAATGTATCAGGTAGGTACATCAAAACGGAAAAGTAGAACCAAGTACGTGACAACATGCAAATGTGAAAATTCCAATGTATTATTTATTTGTATATTAATATATGTATATTCATTTATTAAATTAGTAGTAGCAACGCAAGAGAACGGATGACGAAAAGCACGGCAATGTTTTTCCAAACTAAATCATCAAACTTGTTGAATCGAATCAAGTGAATCGATCATGACAGTCGATTGTTGGAGGTCAGCGCCTTCTTGATTTTGCCCTCGTCAGCTGATGATGTCAAGTTCTGCGTCTGCGTTGTTTTGTAGGTTTCGGTTTTTTTTTCTCTTTTTCATTGTTGTTTCGTTGTTGTGAGGGTGTTGTCGCTGTGTCAAAGGTGGGAGTGTTGCTGATCCGGTGGACGGTTGTTCGTAATTGAGTGGTAGTTTAGAGAGATTTCCGCAGTTTCGGATGAGATTTCTTATCCCGATTTGATTCAACTTGGCGCATCCGTCGAGCTGAGAACTCGTTTGGGCAGTCCTGAAGGTGGCCAGCGATGTGTGGACTTTCTGGGGTAGGTCATCCTGAGTAATCACGTTGAAAACTTGAGATCAATTTATGATTAGGATTAATATTCAAGTGTGGTCCGTGTGGCGCTTGTGGCGCTTTTAAGGTTTAGGTTCGTGTTGAAGATTTCGGTAGGAAACTGCTAGGCACTAATAGATTTCCAATATCATGAAGTTGACTAAAACGCATAGTCATTAAATTTATGTGGTTCGTAAGTCAGGCAGTCAGTGAAACGTCATTAAGTACCTTTGTAGCTGTTGCTTGGGTGACTCATGTTTCTCACGGGCTGTATTGGTTGTACCAACTTGGTACTGGTGGCGAACCCTTCGATGTGAAGGCATCATCTTCTGGTCGTTTAGTTGTACAGCGGCCTTCGTTTGTCTATCAGATGAATATCTATCACTAAAATTATATCGTACACCAGTGTGGTGCTCTCGAAAAAGTCTGGTGAAACGTCTCGGGATCGTTAGGTTTGGTCCAATAATGTACGTTTTGAACCAAACCTCGCGATCCCCACATGTATGCTTCTCTTCCGTTCTTTCCTTTAAAGGCAAGTAATAATTACTTGCCGTTGAAGGAAAGAATGGAAGAGAAGAATAATTATTATTGTAGTTAGTCGAAGGCTAAAGCATGTTCCATGCTTAATACACGTTGTTATATCTTTTGGCAAGTGGTGTTATCACTATATTATTCGGCATGTTCAGATCCTGTAGGCTGGGCCAGCCTGGCTGGCTTGTCGGTGGCTCCACGTATACCTCCTCTACCTCGACGACCTCTTCGACATTCTGCGACTTGAGCATTGTTGGTCCTGGCTTCAGCGCATTGTTTGACGGCTCGATTTATCATTCCTTTTCAGGAACCTTCCCAATTTTCACTGTAATACTTACTTTGTTCGTTTTCATTTTTTTGGCTAATTTTGGTTTATTATTCTTGGAATAATACATCTATGCATTCGTGTCGAAGGTCGACAAATTTGATCGGCCTTAAAATTTCACGTTTCAAGATGTCTAGATTCCAATAATTAAATGTCCGGACGCCGTTCGAGCCGCAGGTATTTTTTTTTTTTTTTTTTAATCTGAAATTTTGACAAAATACTCGGTTTACCATCTAGTTGTGCCCGCTAGGTTTTCTGTGCGATCGTGAGGCTCTGTGGGGCGAAAAAGGGGCTACGGGAGGTGTTTTTGGTGGTTTTCGGGTATGATATCGAGGGGGTGTCGTTTTCGAAGTATTTTTGGACGTAGAATCCAGAACGATCCGATTTCATTGTGGGGGATATATGAGGCTTTCATGGTGCTACAAATGGGGTTTTTGATGGAAGCCAGGAATTCGAATGAGTTGTCGTTTTCCGAGTAATTTTGGACGGATAATCCATTTTTCTGGGTCCCACATGCGTCCACAAACAGGAAAAGAAATAATTTAGATAATTTTGTTTATTGATATCGAATTAATTTTTGGATAATATATCAAAACCCTTGTGTCACGTTTGCAGCGTTTTTTCTTCTTCAAATCCCACTTATTTTTCCCCCTTTTCGAGGGTCCATGGCGCTCCTCGGCCTGAATGTAGACGCCAAATTGTCACTCCTCCCCCACCTCATCGACAAAGTTTAGACCCATCTCTGCTATGTTCCCGGTATTATGAATCTTTCCCTTTTCTCGAATATATTAACCGCTTGTGCTCCCAGCGGGAGCTGCTTTTGTACGTTCTGTCTTTATTAATGCGCAGTGCGATCCTCTGAACGGCCTTCACTGATTGATATTCTCAACGACGCGCTAAACTTCCTTTCGTTCGGTCAGCACGGGTGGAAGATGTCTCTCTTCTGAAGTCGATCCTAACTTGAGATTAGGTCTGGTCTACGAAGTCAAACCTAAAGACCCTGAAATGTCTTTTATGTCGTTACTTTATAGAGTCTAAAGTTTAGACCCTGAAATGTTTTTAAAGACGTTACTTGAAACCATTATTGGATCCCAAAAATCCTCTACTCGTTGGTGAGAACCAGAGTCAATTAGGAAATCGCGCAATTAAATAACGGTAGTTTTTACCACCTAACAGATTGAGGGCGGGAGTGTTGCCGGAAGTGTGCCTGTTAGTTCCACCTTGTGAAATATCCAATTGATTGGATGCATACCGACCGTGTAAGGACGGCAGCTCCGAAGTAGAACGTATTTTTAAAAGCACTTGAATCTTGAAAAAAAAAAAAACAGTCACATTTAACTGTTTCATAGTAAAAGATTTGGGTTTGGAGTAAGATAGTTTTTAAATCTCTGCTCCAGCTACCTTGTGAAATTAGCTTTTGAAACAGGAACGTTGTTTCAGATTGGTGATTTTCTGAGGCGTCCTGGTAATTCTGGCCCCGTTTGAACTTAAACCTGCTACGCCTTCGCGATGGAGCTCAAAGTTTGGGTGGAAGGCATTCAAAGAATCGTGTGCGGTGTCACTGAGTCAACAACCTGCCAGGTGAACATCAGAAATAATTCTTACTTCCAAGAGTAAGGTTGTGACATCGTTTAGAACATTTTTTTTCTTGTTAAAACAGGATGTCGTGTACGCTTTGGCACATGCGACGGGGAAAACTGGAAGATTCACTCTTATTGAACGGTGGCGTAACAATGAGCGACTTCTGGCTCCTCAAGAACATCCTTTGAAGGTGAGTTGACATTCCTCTCTAATTACGTCATGTAGAACTACGTGTCGATTGTCTGTTGTACACCTATTTATGGTCCTGGCAGGTTGTGAACAAATGGGGTGAGTATAGTAGCGAAGTCCAACTGATACTTCAGAGGTCGGGCGGCTGGTCGACGCCTCCTTCAAGTCCGCCGACGTCGCCGCTGCAGACGCCTGCGAGCGGCATCGGCGGCCCGTCTTCGTCAATTGCCGGTCTGTCGGCTCAAAAGAAGAGCCTCTCTTCCAGCCCTAAGAAAAACCTTCAAGTCAGGCATCAAGGGGGTGCTCTTTCTGATCCCACTAGTCAACAGGTTGGTATTGACTTGGGTGTGCCAGTTTCGTCCAATATTGTTTTGCGCTGCAGTTCACGTTTGTGTTCCTCCTCTTTTTTCTACAGAACATTAAAAAAGACAGAGAACCTGGACCTTTGCCGCTCAACAAGATTGGTGCTCCTGACAATAAAAACAGCAACATAATTCGGGTGAGTTTACCACCAATGGAATCTCTCTCTCTAAAAAAAAAAAAAGAAAAAGTATTTTCAATTTTGTTTATTTTTTCTCCGCCTTACTGCGTGTGATTTTTTCAGGGTTACAACGGCGGAAAGGACGAAACCGTGGTGTATAACGCTCAGTACAGAGATTTAGTCAGATTAGTCAATTATCAGCGCGAAAAGCTCTCTGCCCAGCAAGCTGAACTCACAAAAGTGAGTTTTTTCGTTTACAATCAAATTTTACATCCTGATTGTCAAAATGTTGAAAGGAGCCATATTTAGAACATCAACCTACTATCTTTTTTCCGTATAACCAAAATCCTATGTTAGATGTATCATTCGCCACTAATGACTTCTAATTGGGTTTCAGTGCGACGCGGAAATCGCATTCTGGGAGGGGAAAACCCGAGAGCAACAACACCAAATAGAATATTTATCTAAGGAATTTGCGCACTACGAAGCTGTTGCCAATAGCAATGAACAGATGGTGAGTTTTATTAAGAACTTGCAATGCGCTTTATGAATTCAAAATAAATTGGGATCATTTCGTTGTTTCCAGCTCAAAGCATTGATGTCTGTAGAAGAGGAAAAAGAGCTGGTTCAGCAACAAGAGAGAACGCTTAAGTCAGAAATAACTTTGCTTCGGTCGAAACTTGCCAATTGTGAAACGGAACTGCTTCAGTGCAAGAAGAAAATCAGGTGAGCAGCTTTATTATTATTACTAGGGGCTTTTCAAGGTATGGACATCGTTTATGAGGTTATCGTATTGTTCTACTTGCAGTCTTCTTAGTTTCCGGTTGAGAGATAGTATTTGGGCTTCTATGGCTTCTGTGTCGTTTTTGATGTCGGCTATAGTTACTTGATCAGTATTCGTGGTAAGAGACGAACTGCGAAAATTGCGAGTGTTAGATGTTGCATGAAAGTTCTTGTTCAAGTGTGTGACTCCAGTTAATCAATTCGGTGGCCTGTGCCTTATTTATTGTCATCGCAAACGTCAACCTAGCTGGGAATTGAGTTCTTGTCATAGAAAGCGGCATGTTCGGATCATTTGAGAGTAGTTTGGTTCTTGGCATAGTTTGATTCTTGGAGTAGGTGATTCTTGCTAGCGCCGGTTAGAGTTTCCAAAATAAGTGCGTTCTCCTTCAGGTCACTGACAACCAAATGGTCGCCATTGACCCATCCAGATCCCATGTTCATGTTTCTGATGAGCATGACAATAACCCCTACCATCAAGATGAGTTTGTAAGGTGGCAATCCCGGAGGAGTGATTAAATTCAGATACTCTAATGGTACATTCAAAACTTCGGAGGGGTTGTCCGAGATAATTGGTACTCCCTTTGAGTACCTCCAATGATATCAACTATCTACCGGTTAAGCTCATGACAATCTTCGTTTAAAGGGCTAACGATAGCTTTATCAAAG
Organism: Pilophorus perplexus; assembly: GCA_955831195.1. Classification (NCBI taxonomy): domain Eukaryota; kingdom Metazoa; phylum Arthropoda; class Insecta; order Hemiptera; family Miridae; genus Pilophorus; species Pilophorus perplexus. The sequence continues at coordinate 9,036,361 of OY037012.1, forward strand.
TAGGAGGTATCATGTGAGAAATGTTCCCCAAAGACTTGGCGGGCGATTGATTCATTGGTGCAATGAAGGTCTTAAGAACAAGAAGAAAAAAAAACACGAAATGATCGTGTCCTGACACTATAGCCAAGATACTTGGCAACATTTACTATTTAGACATTCTAAAAAAAGGAAAAACGTCGTTAGGGAAGTCCGAGTTGACGACGAAGGAGAAGGTTTAGAAGAAAGGCGACAATTTTGCAATAATTACGGGGACTTCCCGATTTCAATGAGCCGCCTAACGTTGAAATCGGTCCCGGCAGGGCTCAGAATTCCGGCGGACACTAACAAATTATATATAAAGATGATCATTATTATTATTATTACACATTGCTATTATTATTCGAAATGGGCCTTCTGTTACTCACCTTGTAGGAACAAAATTACTCAACGAATTCATCTATTCTTCTAGAGAGCTGTTGGAAGAGCTGGATGCGGAACAAAGGGGAGAAATGGCTTTAATCGTGGAAGTTGAGAGGCTTCAAGGTGACATTGAACAAGCTAAAACTCGAGCAGACCTTACGTCCCACTCTGCTGAGTCCCTTAGGTCACAAGTAAGTCTACACAGACTTGGAAGAACCTCGCACGTCTGTGAAATGCGATGTAGTACAATTTTGTGGTTTTGCAGGTGATATCGCTTGAGAGCGCCATTTGCGACAAGAAAAGGCAAGTTGAGCGGTTAGTCGCTGAAATGAAAGAAGCCAATTTACAGTCTTTAGCTGCTGCTCCTCCCGAGGAGCTCAAACTTCTTCTTGAAGGTGAGTACTTGATGGGGGGATCCCAGTTTGTGGGGACTGCGAGCAAACCTGTCAAAATTCTGCCTTGCAAATGCACTTGACATGTTTTGTCAGGGTCGTTACTATACCACTCAAGAATCGATACTAGATATCATCTAAAGAAAAGTATCGACACCTATTTAATATTGGTTTGAAAATATCGATACTTAGAATATTTACAATAGGTACTTCAAGAAAATGGAAATAAAAAAATAGTAATAAAAAGAGGGATTCCCTCTTGTAATTACTATTTTATATTTCCATTTTCTATATTTATAATATAATAATATCTTCTGCTCGTGATCTTATCTACATATTATGTAGATAAGATCACGAGCAGACTTTTACTTCTTCGTCACATAGATTCTCGCGAAAACCTAATACACAAAGATTACATTAGAATTAAATTATAACAACAAATTTTGTTGTTATCTGATGTCGATTTAATCATCAAAAGGATTAAAAGTATTAAGGTGAGGAGTATTGATACCACGATAATATCGAAAGAAAAGTATCGATAAGACGATGTATTGGAAGTATTGTTACGTCCCCACTAAGTGGGGATATAATGCAAGTCTTGCATTGTATACCTATCTCGAGATTGGTCAAGTCTCTGGCACATTAAATTGCGTGTGAAAGTTTGCACCATTTAAATCTACTATATTAATTATAGGTATGTTCCTTCCGCAACGATTCCTTAAAAATATTCGCACGTACTAGTATTGCGTACAACAACCCTTCTTCGAGTTTCTACCTGGGCTGAATGTGTCCATCTGCTTGAGTTCTTTTAATTTTTACAACTTCCTACAATTTGAGATAGGGTTCTAATTTGATGCACCTGAATTATAACTGTTAACAACCTACCAGAAATTCATTTCTTCGTTATTCCTTCAATTAGTGCCTCCGATCTTAATCATTTTGAACTAGGGAGTCTCTTCCCGGTGTCTACGCCAGCTCATTCCGCCCTGGCGAGGGGCCACTTTTTTTATGTGTTCAGTGTGAAACGTGGTGAATGAAAAAGGGATAAATCTATTGACATTTCATGTTTTTACTTTGGCACACAAACGAAAAAAGCGTTGAATTTAAAGAAAAAAGGCCTTCACTAGGCCCCATTTTCTACCGCCTCCCCCACCGTTTGACCCCTTCAGGTCTCCCTCAGACACCTCCTTCACCCACCATCATAGCATCCTTTCAGCTGGACTTGCTCCTATTTTTTTGAACACTTTTGTTCAAATTGTCCACATAGAAACAACTTTTGGGTGTTCTCAGACCCACCCTTTGGGTTCGTCCACCCAGCTATCTTACTGCTAACCTCACAAATTCGACATGGAAGGAACAAACCTTATGTGTAGGTCATACACCTTAATGGTAGCTTTTGACAGAGCTGTAGAGTTACTTCCCTTTATCGCTGCAATTAAAGTCACTGAACTGTAAAGTTTGGGTGGGGTTTGCACGATTTTCATCCAGTAACTCGCCTCTATCTACTTCTCAAACGCTAAAAATTTCTTAATCACCCGCATCAATTTTCAATTTTTCCACGCTTCGTCAGGATCCACGTTTTGCTTGGGTAAGGAAAATGTGCCCACTTGCTTATTGGACTCTTGGTTCAAAACACCTGCTTCTCGCTTCTTGATTGTACAGTTGCAAATAATGCCGTATTCCTTCAGGTTCTTTACCTTTGCCCTGTTCCGCAGGACCGCACAAACCTGGTAGCGTTCGGAGGATGATCGGGTCCCCTAGGCAGCTAGAGAACGCCGTGCCGACGAGTAAAAACCCCCACGGGGTGTGGGTCTGATGGACGTCGTCCCCCATTGACGTTTGAACACCTGAGGACGTCCGTGGGGGATCCCGCTAGAGGGCGGGGCCTCCTTCCCGCAACGCCAGGGCCGCTCAGTCGCCCCCCACGTTCTCGGTAACCCTCTCTGGTCTCTCTGATGCTTCACGTTAGCTATCAGGCTGATGAGTTTCAATTGTGCATTTCATAACTTCTGTCAAGGGTGCGTAGCGATCAGTTGACTATGTGCCTTTATCAACCTTCTATTGATATCTTTATGAGCAGCATAGCAACTTATTCAAAGAAAAATAATAATTTTTTAATTATTAGATACATTATCAGTCATAGTCTACTACATACCGTATGTATATTAATTGTAGCCATTAAAATTAGACACTGAAATTTGTAGTCACCATTTCAGTGAATTTTCTCGTGTACGAATGCCAACCTACCATTCGTGATTCCGGGCGCCATTTTACTAATTCAACTGCGCTCCATGACGGGAATTTCCACTGATCAAGAGAAGTGTAATGCCGTTATTGTTATTCGGTAGCAAATCGCCGAAATCTTTTAATTGAGCTGTAAAGTGTTATCGTTTTAGGTCAAAGCGAGACTATTGCGTAGTTAATTTATTTGCGGAGTGTTTTGTAGCGAATTTTTGTTTCTTAGTGAAGGTAGGTGTTGTAGGTATCATATGCTTTTACTATTGACTATAATCCATTTTTTTTTTACAACATAATCGTACTATATTACGTAGTGTATTAGGCTTGCTTGATGACGGTCGAACTTACTATTTATTATTATTGCTTACCTTTTGATCTCTCGTATTTCGTCCGTCTCCTGAACACTGATATTTTTCTTTATATAGAAATGTTTAGAGTAAGCCATATTGTAATCTAATTCTAGTTAACCAAAACAAACGTGGAAGCGGTTTTTGGTGCGTTGAAAGGTACCAACGTGGTTATGACATTTTAGTTGGTGTCAAGGTGTTGCTTGTGTCGTATTATGATCTCCAATCGGGAGGTATCGCGTCGAGGGAAGTTTCAAGCTCCCCTCGGGATTAGTCTGAGTCATTTGATATTTTATTCATTTAGTTTCTCTCGTCGGTTGAGAGCGAGTTTGGTGCCACGCTTGAGTCAGGTTTAGTTTTCAGTAGAATTGTGCTCACTAAATGCGTAGACAAGTTTTTTTTTTTTGTACGGATATTAATTTGGCGCTGTTGTCATCGTAGAAACAGTAAAGCGATGATTGAGTTGAACGGTACTTACTTGAATGTAATTTTTAGACTTAATTTTAATTACGAAGGAGTTGAGTTGTTGAGTCAACACTCGTTTACTAAATAAAGACGTTCTACTTTCGTTTGAAACGGGTTTGTTACTTACCTGTTCCCATTCATGAGATTGTCAACGAAAGTTTTGGGAGTGTTTTTAGTGACATGTCACTGGTTGAATGATGAGTTTAGAAATTTTCAGAGAAAAAATTATTAAACAATTCTTGGTTTTGGTGGTAGGATTTTTTTTTATCATTCATTAATGATTAACAAGACGCGTCCATTTTGTTCGACCATCTACAGCTTTAATTCATTACAGATCTATTTGTGGGTATGTATGTATTTCACTAGCGCCATTTGCGCTCAGCCCCAATTTGTGCATCTGTTTGTATCTTCGTTGTTTGAAATCATATCCGCGCTGATGTGTGAGGCACGATCGAAAAAACCTGGCCAAAATTCTGAAGGATCTTTCAGTTTTGAGGGGTGCTGATCACGAAAAAAATATTGACAAATTCCACAGTTTCAACAGTTCCTTCACGACTTTCAAGATATTTTTCCTTAAAAAAAAACTCGAAAGGTCTGCACTTTTTAGCTGAAATTTTGGGTAAAACTCATAAATAAGTAGTTTTAATTGTTAATTTGGTACACGTGCAATACGCTATCTACCCGAATCCTGCTATCTACCGGTAGCGTCGCAGTGCGCTATCTCCCATTTGAGCCCCATAGCGCCCCACGGGTTTGGGCGATTTATGCGTCCAAAATTACTCGGAAAACCTGACTTCCTGGGATCCTTCAAAAATCCAATTTGTAATCCCATGTAAACCCCATAGATCCCCACGGTGAAATCAGATCGTCCTGGGACCCCCAAAAAAGGATTCTATCCCTGAAAATACTTCGAAAACAACATCTAACTCGATCCCTTAGCATAAAATCTTCAAAAACCCCTCCAGTAGCCCCACGGGTTTCGCCGATAGGGCTGAAAACCTTGCGGGCACAACTAGAGGGTAAACCAAGTATTTTGTCAAAATTTCAAATTTTAAAAAAAATTTCTTATTGCCAAAAACGGCCTGGACGTACGGCAGACGGACATTTCGGTTGTGGAATCGAGACCTCTTGTAACGGATAATGTCACATTTTGAGGCCGATCGGAATCGTCGACCTCCGTCGGGATTACATAGGTGTATTATTCCAAGAATAATATACCAAAATACTATGAACTAGTTAGCAACTTGCATCAACAGAATCACAATGGGAAGCCATTATTGCGTGTTTTTTTTTTTTCAAACTGATATCTATACCACTAATTAAATTTAAAAAATTCTCTCCTCGCTCACTCTCACCTTCCCTCTCTCTCTCACTATCTTTGGGGGTTCACTGGACAAGTGAACCCCTGGACGAAGGAACCGCCTCTGTATTCGACTACCAAAGCCATGTAAATCTTGAAACCTTGCGATTGAAGTTGTTGCTGAGCAGTTGTCAGTCACACAGGTGCAATCTACAGAAAACAAAATTTCCGTTTTTCAACTACAAAAGTTGATTCCTTCAAGAATAGCGCATAATAACTAGTTTATTATTTAGACTTGGGTTTATTCTGCTCGACTTGAAGAGGTTGAGAGTCGATCGATGATTATTACACTTGATGGATACTCAGGATACTACTAATAGTCTGAATTTTACATAAGCGTAGTGTGTCGGCTTCCAGATTATACTTGATGGGTTATAGTGAGGGATAAGCCGTTGGTGGTTGGTTGCTCAGGGCGTATATTTGGATAGATACATCGCCTCGAGGCGCCTTTCGCCCGTCCCCAGGTAAGTATGGGGTTGAGGGCTCTTCAGGAGGTTGTTTGTCTGTCGGATAATACATCGAGTGGTAAGTTCTTATAATACAAAAGGCATAGTTCAATACAGCAGCAGAGAAGTGTAAGTATAAGTTACCTTATAAAATTTTATCAGTAATCGCATGTTCAGGCGGCGCATCCATGTCTCCCGTCATGGCCAGAGTTAATTATAGGGTTGAGATCATGCGATTACTGATAAAATTTTATAAGGTAACTTATACTTACACTTCTCTGCTGCTGTATTGAACTATGCCTTTTGTATTATAAGAACTTACCACTCGATGTATTATCCGACAGACAAACAACCTCCTGAAGAGCCCTCAACCCCATACTTACCTGGGGACGGGCGAAAGGCGCCTCGAGGCGATGTATCTATCCAAATATACGCCCTGAGCAACCAACCACCAACGGCTTATCCCTCACTATAACCCATCAAGTCTGAATTTTGTTAAAACTACGAAATGGATAAATCCTTTCAGCCTTCACTAGAGAAAATGCTAAGCCGACGAATCTTCTTGAAAAACAAGAAACCAAACCAACAAACGAAAAATCCTCTGTTAACTACTCTCAATGTTGAATAGAGTTTGAGCCTGGGACTCGAATGATGTGTCGTCGCTGATAATGATATAATTATCTCTGTGTACTGCTAGCCCTTTTCCTCAATTAGTCACCTTGATTATTGAAATAACTCGTTGAAGTTTCGGGAAGTCGTTTTTAGCATCCCACGCTCTATAAAACGAAGATAGGACATGTTGATATTCGACACTTAAGATGATAATTTTTTTGCATGAGCGTGACGACCGTCTGCGTGTCTTGAAATCACGCATCATTCAGTAACAATTACCTCCACGGAAGCTTCCACATAATTAGACTCCTGTCCGTAGACCGAGATGACTAATTTAGCGAAGAGCATTGTTGGGTGATGGAAAACCTTGAAATTTACTAAATGTGGTTTACATTTTATTAAATTTGATCATTCTCTATTTTGTTCAAAAAGTATCAAATCCCATATAAACTAAGGAACATAGAGGGAAATTTACAACTTGGATTCTCACCGCGCTCTGAATGCGAATACATGTTTTACGAATACAGTGAATGTCCTTAACATGATATATATACAGAGGATAGTTTGTACTTGTCTTAAAGTTACTGCAGGTGTTTGTCTGTTGGTACGTCTTGAATGTTTACTTACAGAAGAGAAAAGTTCAAATATTCTACATTTCTATTAGAACAATCTAGTTTGGTATAATTCAACCACGAAGTCGTCAACCAGAAGTTTTACAAATCAACTAGATCTATCTACCAAATGACGTTCTTCGTTCCCTCTACACTGTAAAAATTATACAGTAGAAAATTACAACACCTGTAAACTTCTTTTTGCCTTGTTAACACCGATCGTAGCCAATGAGAGGGCGAAGATCCAAAAGAAACAGGAGGCAAAACCTTTGAGGACAATGAAATTCTCCAGGCCGTGTCCTCTCAGCGTGATGCTCTTGTAAGACTCGACAGCTGGACTCACCGGGAAAGCCCACACGGTTTCTCGTAAGAGGGCGTGAGCTCCTTCCATAGGCCAAACGATTCCTGAGAATGAAATCGCAACAAACGTAAATTTAGGTTTTTTGCTTCAAGTGGTAAAAAGTTAAAATCCAACTGTACCAACCTCCTAGGCAGAAAACACTTATGGTTGCTCCGATGACGGCATACGTAACTAGCCTGTCTGACGGTAGAATCTCCGTAATGAAAAACCCTGCAGTGTGAAATGGCACTATTTTGTCTCTTTGTTTCAATTTAAATGAAATTCCCAAGCAATTTAAATTTTTGAAAGGACCTACCTGTGGCCACTCCGACGAGTTCAATGGCAAACAGTAGTGTGACGAGAAGCGCCGTGTTCCCAAGAAAGGGGTGTTCGAATATAACGTAGAAAACCAGCAACATCATTGATTTCTGTAGAGCGATGAGCGCTCCTTGAATGACTAGATGCGCTGAGACAATTTCGAAGTAGGTCAACCCTGCGGAAAAGAATGAAGAAATAATGTGTGAGTATCTTCACTCAGGGACGACGGAAAACAAAACTGATTTATCTCACCAGCGACGAAACTTCGGTCCAGGAGACCAACCAATTTTTCCATCATCAATGATCCAGAAGTGAACAGCAAGGTGAAGAAAAAGCAAAATCTGTAAACAAGGATGTTTGAAATTGAAAATGTATCCTGAGGACAGTGGCTGCCAATCAAAGGTGGACATTCAGTGCCTACCTAACTGTGGGGAGTTCTGGGGGCTCTAGAGAAGAATAGTCCTTACTAGCACTTTGACATGGGGGCCTCGCTTCGCTCGGCCGACCACTTTCTCGATCAGGGAATATAACCCATCACTTGACCTATTATTCAAATAGCTACAGGGGCCAGCCTCTATAAACCACCTATAAAGTCTAAAAATCGTTCAAATTAAATTCGCTGTTTAAATTTGCCGACCGTCGGCAATGAATAAGAAAGTTTGGCGCAAGTGCGCACATTTGCGCTTATTTTCGCTGAATCTCAACACCCCCCCCCCCCCCCACCGGGTATGTCTGGGAGGCCGAGTCAAAACCTCCTGATCGTCGGAATTCGATCTTTCGGGATTTCGTATTAAAATTCGGATCGCTAGGTAGGGTACAGAGGCAACGTTTACTCAATTGGACTATAAACATACGAAGATAGGATGAGTTGCGTGGATTTAAGTTTTTCAAAAATTGCGCTTAAGAGGCTTATTGGACGTGGAATTTGCTAAGGAATCCAAATTCGTAAAAAAATAGGAGTTCCCATTTAAAATAAGAAAGTTGAGCGCAAATGCGCCGGTTTGAGCGCAGCTCAGGGGGATCTCAACTCCCCTATGTATACATACCATAGCTAAACAGTTCACCGAGACCGCGCAGTTCTTGCATTTTTTGCAAAATAGATCAGTGCACATTCTGGCCCAACAGCTCGATGCCAGCAAAGGCCAATGTGTGACGTCATTGGCCTCATCTTTCACTTCAAAATTTCAAAAAAGCACGTAAATGTACGGATTTTCGAACAGAAAATTGGTATAACAGGATTTTAAAGGGGAACTGATTCCGAGCTGGTTGTTAGAAATGCGAAACTCAAACCATTTCAAGGAGCTCATTAGGGTATGAATGGGGTGGAGATCTGGGGGTATTGCCGGAAATTACCCAGCCAAAATCTGAGGATCTGCAACTGCTGCCAATGATTACAAATTTCTCATTTCATGGATTCGTCATGCATGGTATTACGTACGAGCAAAAGAAGCCAGGTAGTCCGCCTTCAGCGAAAACAGGATCCCTGCTCCCAAAAACTGGGTCCATAAACTGGAATATCCAATAGCTTGATTAGTGCAGTTCAATTTTTCTTCTCAACCAGGCATGTCATACCCGAATACCACGAATTATAATGAGATTGATTCGATATTTTCAACTTACTCTGATTGGAGGTGAGCCGTAACTTTCAGGAAACCCACAGGACTTAACCAAGTTCTTCACGAACTCAGCGAACCGATCAATAATAGACTTTCGCAATATTTGGTTAATTATGTAATCTGTAAGCAGAAATTTAAAGCAATCAGGAATGGACGTCCTTGTATAATATACAAGGTGTATTATATTTTCCTGTCGATTGAACGCTTCCGAAAATTCTGAAAATGATATCAAAACTCTGATATTAATTTCATATTAATTTATATAATTTATAGAAAAGTCAAAGGTTGAATTTACAGCACAAGCGAGCAGCTGTTTGGGTTGAAGTCATATAAGCCACTTGTCCCCTGCGAGGCCAACTCAGCCTCTGATGTAAGCTACGAGCCGTCAAACTCACTGTCGGGAATTCAAGTCGTTCAGAACAACGTTTGATGAATATCTACAACATGAAAGACTTTTTGCCACAAAAATGATGTTTTCCCAAGTTTTTGACTTGTCAGAACACGACCAAGAATGTTATATGTATGATATGTATTATAATATAATATAATATTAGGTGCATGTCTACACCGTGAAGTTTTGACGTTTTCAGAGTTTTTGGAAGCCTTTTCATTGATTAAAAAAAGATCTATACGCATGTTCATTCCTCATTATCAGACATCGCTCATAAAACTGATTAATGCATTATTTATTTGTGTGAGACATGGATGGAAACTTACTTGAGGAATCCATATGTATTTCAATGGGAACTTGTTCGAGGGCTTCATCTACCGCCAGGTCGTCGAAGAAGGTGAACCCTCGCAGAGCCAATTCCGCGATGGCGAATGTAAAATTCGACGGGATGTGTAAAACCGCCCAAACCTGATTAGTCCGCACTGCTGCTACCGCGTCGTCTTCGTTGGAATATAATATCTGCGATTAGAAAGAAAAAATTACAGCCGACTATCAACGCCATTGCGACCCCATCAAACTTTGTATTCACCGCGTCTGTAGAATTTTTGAACAGCTCGACGAGGTAGCAGCTAAACGGTGTCGCTATCGTGCAGTTGAAATCGTCCCCTTCGAAGTACTCTTTGTGGGCGCAAACGTCGGACCCGTCGACAGAGACCAGCTCATCGGCGACGACTGCGATTTTGATGTTGGTGGGATTGTGACCGAACGACAGACAGAATAGGAACGACTGCATGGCTGGGAGGAGCAACAGCAGCCCTATAATGCTGCAAAATAACCAAAAGCTCTTCATTTCTTAATTATATGATTAGATTGTTGAGTAGTGAGCATTACGTTGTATTCCTTTTCAACCAAATGACATTTTTGACTAGTTGAGCGATGAATCTATCCCAGCTAAATATCGCATCCTGCTGGAGTAATTGCATTCCTAAAGTCTTCGATGGTCTAATATGTTCCTGAAAATAATAATGTTTGGGTTGATATCTCCATATGCACTTCAACAGCAAATCGCAGATATCTTTTTCATTTTACCTTTTTCTTCGTCGACTGGTGAACTTTGCTCAGTTGAAGGAACGCGCTCTCCAACGTGTCAGCGTTATGACTAGACATAACATTTGTTGGAGAATCTTCTACAAGGAGCTCTCCTTCTCTCATCAACCCTACCTGTTGAACTCAAACCATTTAGAAAATGCGATAACACAATAAAAAAAGAACATCAAGAGCTCGTAAAATCTGAGGGTTGTAGTAGGGCACAAAATGCACAAAATGAGTTCCTAATTCTTTAATAGGCATTTCATCAATTGTGTTGTGTGTTTGAGGGAAGGTCTCCAGCGTAACTGGGATTTTGCCCCTGGCGTCTCTGGAGGAAGAGGAAGAGAGTACCTGAATACCCCTGCCCAGGGCATAACACAATGTGTCGTGATTTGCTAACCTGGGAGGCAGTATCGAGGCAGAAAAGGGAGACCCGCGATCTCCTGACTGGCAGGAAGTGTCGTGGTAGTCTGGAATGTGTTGGTCTCCAGAAGGGTGACCAGGGGAATCTAAAGTTGCTGTGTCAACATCAACATTAGTTTTCCCTGGATCCGCAGGTAACACTGGAAGGCTTGCTTCCCCAGACAAATTCCAAGGGAGGCCGGGCCCACTGACACCATCTTTCGAAAATCCGCTCTCCTGGCGACCACAGATGAATTGTCAACAGTGATTGCCTGGGTAATGGATTCCTCCTGTTCAGTTGTTCGACTGTTTGTGGTTCGCGTACGAAGGAAATGACCCTTCGGGTACCCCGTTGATCCCATAGCCAAGTATCTTCGGAGCAGATTACCCTCGTCGTCAAAATTTGGTCAGATCTGGGCAATCATTTCCAAGAACCCGAATTTGCATCCGGAGGGCTCGCGTTCGCGTTCGCACCTCGGTTAGGGTAAATTCTCAATTCGGTGGAGAGATTATAATCTTAAAATACCTATAGGTAGAGGTAAAAATAGTTTCAATAAACTCAACTACATAGTCCAAGTTTCATTGAATTTTGTCTCTGGCCTAGTTTCAATCAGGTGGGTTGAAGGAAGGACCTGAAGACAGGGTAAAAAGAGGAAACCGGCAAATTTAGTTCACGCCAGCTGCCAAATTTAACGGGGGGCGCCGGGTTGACGAAAACAATATAGGACAAGACGATTGAGATTCTGAGATAGGAGGACATTTCGAGTCCCTCGACGGAAATTACGTTACTGTAAAGCAAACAGTTCAGAATTGCACCGAGACTTGTGGATGGTCTCATCCGATTCAGCGCAAAACAATCCCATGTACCACCTTTCTCATAGCTCCCTAAACAACGAGTTTGAAGAACTAAACAAATTTGAGTGACAATTTTACGAATTCACGTTTTTCTGGTTGAATTCAGCCCTTGAAAAAAATCCTGAAAACGCCAAACTCGTGTTCAACTCAGATCCCAGGTGTCCTTTTCATTCCATTCGTAATCTACTTCAAGTGAGTACAAAGACTTGATTCTTCTAAACTTACTACATGAGCTCTTCTGGCCTCTTCGACGTAATGGGTTGTTACTATAACTGTGACGCCTGATGCCGTTGCTTTCTCTAAAAATTCCCAGATGCTGAAAAAACAAGTTTAAATGTGACGTCGATTGACCACGCAGGACCCTAATGATGGTTCTCTTATAAGAGAAAGTATACTTTCTGCTGAGAAGCGGGTCCACCCCAACGGTAGGTTCGTCGAGCAGCAACAGCTTGGGGTCGTGGAGCAAAGCCACAGCTAGAGAGACTCTCCTTTGTTCTCCTCCACTGGAATTTAAATCTACTCGTAATATTAACTCTGTTCACTTGAATTTATGTCTCGTGCGATGGGAAAATTTTTCGACAAACCTCAAACCTCCAATTCGATATTCCCAATCTGGAAGGTCCAAAACTTCATTCAGTTCTTTGCATCTATTCTTCACGGCTGTGAAATTCATGCCAAACATTCTTCCGTAGAACACAAAAGTTTCTTTTATTGTGAACTCTTTAAATAGGCCAATTTCCTAGAAGAGTATTAAGATTGTTATTCAAAGATCCACAATGCGATTAAAATAATTAATATAAACGATATACGGCCGGCAGCACACACGAAAAACTGAATTAGGTACTGTGAGAAAACTGAGTTTGGCCAATTCGTAGAATCTACTCGGTTTCGTTAATTATTTCCACATTCTTCTGATTGCTTCCTCATCCAACGAAATTAGGTATTTCAAGTTGTAGGTGTGATTTTACTGTGGGAAACCCCGTTTTGGCTATTCCAAGCCAAACAGGCGATGCAACATAATAATTGGTCACATCGTATGGGGAGTAAATGGTTGTTAGACGGGAAATGTCCATTAATTGAGAGCTCACAGCCGCACGCAGAACCTGTTGCAAGGTCAAGACACAAAATGAGTTGTAGCAGCGTACCATCACAACTCGGAAATCCTCGCACATGTTGAACGTTTAATTAAGGGGACAAATGATCCGAGATAGGCGCACAACACACGAAGGAGCAATAGATTTAACACAAAAGCACTCCTGTATGTGCAGCGTAATTTATTAGCCTCTTCTGTTGAATCAATGAGTTAATTATCAACTGATTCAACTATGAAACACCACGGGAAATATGTGCAGTGAAATTTGCATCAATTGATAGCCACTTGTTAACATCTCGTAGCTTAAATGCTTCTTTTTTTTTTTTTTTTTTTTTTTTTTTTTTATCATTAATTGAAACTATTGTATCCAACTTTGAAATGTACGGATTTAGCATTCGGATTGTAGTTACCTGCGGCATGTAGCCGACGTCGAACTTCCTGTTGACTCCTAATTTTATGTATCCGCCGTCCAGCGGTCGGTTGCCCAGGATGCAATTGAGGAGAACAGTTTTACCGCAACCGCTGGGCCCAAGGAGGCCGTATCTGAATATGAAATAGGAACGTTATTGTAAAATAAGAGTGGAGAATCAATAGCTCAGTCAGAGAAATCAATAGGTACCTAAGGTATTGCTTATGAAGGAGTTAATACAAGTTTATGACTTCAAGTTCAACGACCTATCTTCAGGCCTTTCAGGACGCATACGGCTTCTCAGTGTTTTCTGAATCCTGTTCACGGTCAGCGCGAAAAGGTTGGCATCCGAGCATGACGTACATAACGCTCCAATAATTAGGCTCTTGGAGTGCGAAGCATGTGATCGATCGTTCGAGGAACCTCCGTGGCCAGAAGTAGCTATTGCCTTCTTAATTCGGCACTATAAGGCAATTCGTAGTCGGTTGGGTAGTGTGGGCCGCCGAAACTGTTTAGAATTCAATTTGAACGATTTTATTGGGGGGGGGGGGGGGGGGGGGGGCACTGGTAGAACCAGACTGAAAACCGCTGCAAATTTTACACAATGGTTCATTATTTTTTGGTCTAAATTATCCAAAAATAGTTCTGCCAATAAAAAATTATTTTAAAAATAAAACAATTTTTTAATTTTATATATCTAGTGTTTTAACAGATGTAGGACCCTGACGTTAATCGGAAAACGACACTTTATACGGTAATAAATCCGATCTCCTAGCATCCTTCAAAAGCCCTATGAAAGCCCCACATATCGTCACGGTGAAATCAGATGGTTCTGGGACCCCCATAAGTGCATCCTACGTCCAAAAATACCCCGAAAACGACATCCCACTTGATATCATAGCCGAAAACCTTTAAACAACTCGTAGATCGGGATGACAGCCTTACGGGCATAACTAAATGGCGAACCCAGTAATATATTAAAATTTCAGTAAAAAAAACTGCAAATTTTACACAAGGGTTTATTATTCTTTGATATAGGTTACTTGTGCAAAACCTATTTCTGTGTCAATGGAAAGAAAGTTTTTTTTTTTTTTTTTTTTTTCAAAAAATTTTTTTTTTAATTCTTTATTTTTTACTCGAAAAATATTTAGCCTCCTGGGATCCTTCTAAAATCCCATTTTTAGCCCCATGAAAGCCCTATAGATCGCCACAGTGAGATCGGATCGTTCCGGGACCCCCGAAAATGGATTCTACGTCCAAAAATACTTTGAAAACGACACCTAACTCGATTCCATAGCTTAAAGCCTTCAAAAACCCCTCCCATAGCCCCATTTTAGCCCCATAGCGCCCCACGGGTTTGGGTGATCGGACTGAAAACCTTGCGGGCACAACTAGCCGGTAAACCAAGTAGGTATTTTGTCAAAATTTCAGATTTAAAAAAAATTCCTACTGCCCAAAACGGCCCGGACGACGCACAGTGGGGCGAATACGTAGAAAACCCGCGACATTGGCCGATAAATCAAGATGTTCGGACCGATCAAAAACCTGTTACATCTTATCCCTAATACCTCAAGGAACATGGAAAACCAATTGCCGAGACAGAAAAATCAAATTTGGGGAACGTACGGTAGAATGAATTTGAGTGGTATGGGGAAATCAGCGTTATTCGGGCTGCTGGTATGGGATTTTAAAAAAATTCACGGTGTATTCGGATGCGTTCGTGGAATCAATTTTTCCCCCCATTCCATTCTGTTCATGTATTACCAATGTTTTGTAGTAGCAACTGGCCGCAAATAAATTGTTTTGGAGTATTTGTGGACTTATTTCGTTGAAAAAATGAAGTTTTTGATCGGTTTCTGACACAAATAGGTCATTTTCGAAAGTGGTTCAAAATGGTTCAAAAAACGGCTTATATCCCCGTGTTCCTGACGTATTTCTGAAGGGAATCTCGTTGATTTTACCACCTACTTTTTCCTACCTTGCGAGAACGGTGATAATTTGTTAGCTCAACCACTGTAAATGTCATGTTGTCGGTTTTGTGTGGTACCAACCACACAAAGGCATTCGTTAGGAAATTACGATTGGGACTGGTAGCAATCGATTCAACGTCCCAAAAAAACATGTAGAATGACACCTCACTTGCCTTTTTGTAAAATAAGCTATTTTTGAGAACAACATTATTTGGCCCATTTGGTAATCTGGGTGGGGAAAATCGGGCTGGGACTAGTTGCAATCGATTCAGCACTCCAAAATACGTATTCGAGGACACCCCAGATGCCAATCTTGGTTTAGGATGATTTTTTGGGGATTATATGGAGCACAATTTTGGAAATTGGACCACTCCCCACATACCAATTGGGCTGGCTAACGAACTCATAATTACTCTTAGGGAGAAGGTTTTTTTCTGCGAAGGAACGGATTTTTTATCGCGTAAATTAAATGGGAGCTACGTATATAGGGTATCTCACGAGTCTCTCCCCCCCCCCCCCCATCCTAAAATTTCCAAAATGGGGGAAACACGTAGAACGGACTTTGAAGGTGTTTCCGCTATTTTTTTGGGTCATGTGAAATTTCTGAACGAGACAAATAGCTGAATTTTCTTAGAAAATTCGCTTTAAAAAAGTGGGTTATTTGCCCATTTCCATGATATAGGAGTATTTAAGACCCATCAGGGTGGCATATTCGTATTCAGCGTTAAATTTCATGTAAGAAAGGCGCACTTAATTGACCGGAATCGAAAGTTGACAATTTCGCACGTTTACACCATTTTACTGGGCTGTATCTCGAAAACTTGATTCTCTAGCGATAAATTGACTTCAGATTCGGATTCAGCACACCAAAAAACATGAAAGAACCAGGTTGCGTGTCAACAGAAAATTTTTGAGGGTCTGAAAGTGGGATGTCTGCGGAATCGGGTCACTCGCCCCACTGTGCGACGGCCGGACATTTCATTTTTTGGAATCTACTCAATTTAGAGACCCCGATCAAAATTTCTCTGTTCTCAAGTCACTGATCCTCCTGGGTGGATTCACCATGTGAATATCCTGTGATTTACGGTCATTTCGCCTACAGCGTTTCACCGAGGTGTCATTTCACCTGCAGGCATTTCATCCACATTCCGTTTCACCTACACCGTTTTGTCTACGAGACAGTTTCCCTACAAGAAATTTAGTCCACAAGGCACTTAGCCAACAAGACACTAAGTCTTCGCGTACGAAAAAGGGGTTCACCTGCATCTCACCTTCACTTCGTCAAAAATTGATATTAATTCCGAAACTTTTTCTTTCCTTAAAATTAGATAGATAAATACATTGTAGTATGTTGTCGCCATCAGTAATACGTAGAGGTTTCATGAGTCATAACCACAGACGGTAAAAAGTCATAAGCGTCATAGTCACAGAGCGATATGATCAGGATTTTTCCTCACCAGCTTATGGTATAGCCGCTATACCATAATATGGTAGGTAGGTATATAATATACCTACGCTATACTATAGCGTTTACACTGAAAGAGGAAGTACACTTACATAGTTCCAGTTGGTACTGTCATGTTGAGACTGTTGAGCACTACATCTTGGCCATATGATTTGTAGGCTCCAGACACAACCACCATCGGAGTCGAATTGTCGCCCATAACTGCAGGAGCCTGGAAATTACGATAAGCTACAACAACGTACCCAACATATACACCATCGAAATTTCAATGCTTTGTCCAAACTGCCGATAAAGCGGTAAGGCATTCACGAGGTATCAATTATTTTATCGCGTGACAATAATAACTTGCCTACAAACGCCAAAATCGTAATTTATACATCAATGGAAACGTGCAAACACAGCCCAAATGGGTTACGTCTTTGATAAAACCATTCCGTCTGGATGACACTATTCCTCCATCACAGACCGCGATATCACAAGATTATCTGAGGGGAACCGAGAAGAGTAGCAAGGTCAAAATTATCAGACAGGGCCGGGGGGGGGAGCTGATTTTTTAACTGTTGTTTCCACGGTTTCTAATTCGAGGCGAACAACTTTTTTTTAGGTACTTCCCTTCCGTTTCATAGTTTTGTGTCTATGAGGTACGTAACTAGCAGACGTCAGTGCCTCAATCGCCCAAAAACTTGTGGTTTTGGTCGACCTGCCTCATTTCAAAAACGACAATTTTGCACGAGGGTTTATTATTCCTTTGTTGTAAAGCAGAATTTTAAAGCAATGTGACCGGTCTAAGAAACCCTTCGGTCGATCCTACGTCCACAAAAAAATCATTGAATAACGACAATATTTTTTGAAAAAGTATAGCTGTAGGGTCGGACACGTCTGGCACCCCAAATTAATTCAACTTTCAAAGTTACTTCTAAAATGACACCCCACTTGATCCCCAGCCAAAATCCTCCAAGCCCCTCAATAATTACTGAGTACAATTAATTTTTCAATAATGTTTTTTTTAATTATTAAATTATATAAAGAATCATCTAAAAAAAAAAAAATTGTTAAGTATTTGGACGGATGTGCGACTCCGTAAAAATGTATTATGCGTCTAAAGTTACTCGGAAAACTACACCTTATTCGACTTAATGCCATCCTTCAAAAGCCCCATAGATCATCATGGTGAAGGCGGATGGTTCTGGGACCCCAAAAATGGATTCTACGTCAAAAAATACCTCGAAAACGACACACCACATAGCCGACAACCTTCAAAAACCCCTCCCGTAGTCCAATTTAAGCCTCACAGAGCCCTACGGGGTTGAGCGATCAGGCTGAAAACCTTGTGGGCACAATTAGATGGAAAAACGAGTAGGTAGGTACCTATTTTGTCGAAATTTAAGATTTAAGAAAAAACGGTCAAAAATTAATTTTTTTTACCGCCCAAGACGGCATACAGACATTTGATTTTTGAAATCTACGCGTCATGAAACGTAAAATGTATAATTTTGAGGCCAATCAAAATTGTTGAACCCCGTCGCGAATAAATAGGCATATTATTCCAAGAATAGGTAATAAACCAAAAACGGTATGGACGGCAGACAGATAGAAATAATATCATGTACCTGGTCTATATATATAAAATTTAGGAATAGTTAATTCAATTTAATATTCTGTGTAAAAGTACTATCTTGATACATTAACGGACTTTATTCCCGCTTTTTCGATCCCGAAAGTGAAAATAATGCTTCCGCTACCTTCGGTGGTCTTGGAAGCAAAAACTACGATTAAAAAAGAAAACTGATTAATCCGATTTACTTAATTTTCTCAATTGTTTACAATATTTATGACGTGATGATAAACTCTACTTGTTGGTAGAGTCAGTCCTTTCTCACTACCTAGCCATTTTGGTGCTTTTGGCGACTGATCTTGATGTCGCTCCTTTCGAACAAGACCTATATCGTAATATATAACTCAAAAAACGCAATTTTTCAGTAGAGCCGTTCAAAGTTTTGAACGAGTATTAAACCACATTGCAGCTTCCTGTGTCAAGATTGAGAGACAGTTTCTTTTTCATGCATATCCTTAGAACCTTAGGAAACTAACTGCAGGGTTCACCTCTACTAAGTAACTCGATTACACCCTTAAATTAGAGCTTTCATCCCTTATTCTGAAATATGATAGTATTGCGCAGAATTATTTTTCCCAGTGGCTAAGAAATGGACGAAGAGTGGAAAACGTTTAGTACAGACTATGATATCTCCGATAAAATAACAAAATTATCTCAAAATTCTGACAGAAGATTTGGGAAAGAGTATTCTATAACCAAGAGAATCAGCATTGAAGAAAGTAAATTCGGTGAGAAACAACTCACCATTTCAGCAAGACTATCATCATAATATTATTATTATTAGAGTTCTTCATTACTTCAAGATGAAGTGGGGAGATGTCATAGTTTCGCACAGCGCGTCCTGGCGACAGGAATGCCAGGATGAGTAGGAACGGTCTAGCACATAATTTTCCCGACACTTTCAAGTCCATATGCGGGTCTAATTCAAAACTTGGAAATTTTGAGTTATGATAGTCTTGTTCCAAAAGAGCGATGGGATGATGATCTTATAAGATGTCATCATCACACGTGACGTTACAACGTCAATAGCGCTCGTAACCAGTGGAACTCACCACTGGAACGACCAGTGATATCTTGAATCCATCACCAGGTTGTTAACGACTGATCACAGATTAAACTACTGACTCACTAGCGGACTAATTTTACACGAGCGTTTATTATTCTTTGATGTAGGTGTGACGTACTTGTGCAAAAATTTAATTCTGTCAAGAAAAAATTTTTTGTTGTTTTTTATTCGAAAAATATTTGACCTCATGGGATCCTTCAAAAATCCCATTTGTAATCCCATGAAAGCCCCATAGATCTCCACAGTGAAATCGGATCGTTCCGGGACCCCCAAAAATGGATTCTACGTCCAAAAATACTTCGAAAACGACATCTAACTCGATCCCATAGCCAAAAGCCTTCCAAAAACGCCTCCCGTAGCCCCATTTTAGCCCCATAGCGCCCCACGGGTTTGGGCGATCGGGCTGAAAACCTTGCGGGCACAACTAGATGGTAAACCAAGTATTTTCTCAAAATTTCAGATTTAAAAAAAAGTTCAGCGATCACATAGGTGTATTATTCCAAGAATAATAAACCAAAACCAGATACGAGGAAGCTACTAGGCTTCTTCTTCTTATTATTAAAAATATGAATATTTTTCGAAAATTTGCTAAAAATGAGAAGAAGCTAACTACCTATTTGGATTCATTCAGAGTTTCAATTTATTTTCATTTGTTATAAAATAAAACCAAGAAATAGGAATTTTCCTATAAACTTGATTTAAATCCCACAACCCCATTGAAAACGTCACCTTCAATATGAACCAAGACGATCTCAAGAATGAACCGGTCGATCCACGGTCAACAAAAAAGCGCGTGAGAATTATGCCTATTCTTGAAATACTCGCTGCTTTGACCGCTGATACGATTTAATAGCAAAGAAAGTTGTTCGTCTTATTGTGAATGCCATGATAAACATACTAGAGCACCAACAAGTTCAATAAGCTCACTAATCACTTCTCGTCACATTGTAAGTGATCATGAAAAACTCGAGTTTTTAATAGCCATCACTAATATAGGGTAAATATAAATTACACAAGGGCCAAGCAAACAGATGAACATATCTTTCGATGCCATATAAATAAAAAAATACTTGGGAGGTACCTGCAGGCAGCGAGTCAGAAGATCCGGGCCGACATACGAGTGTTCCACCACAGTACCTACTTCAAAACTCCGCGTAGTGATATGACGGAAGTTCGCTCCAATCCCCTTGAACTTGAAACTGCCACGTCAAGTTCCCCTTCCACCACGACACGCAAGTTCAAATTAAAATAACACAAATTAACTGTTTTTCTGCAAAACAGACGTTTGATCAGGTATCTTCGTTTAGGTACAGGCGATTTTATCTATCTCTTCGCCAACATTAAATTTTTATTATTCGCTTGACCACAGGACAAGAAAACTTGTAGGTAACAGCTTAGCACAAGGATAGTAGACTACTGTAGTCTAATATCCTTGGCTTAGCAGAATGGGGGTGACAAACGTTTGCAGATTACGCGGACTGCTCAGCTCATTTTCAACTACGAAACCCCACAGTTCGAAGAATTCTCATTCAACGATTAGCGGAGAATTCGAAGAAGGGAGGTTTCTGAGAAAATAGGAATTGACAAACATTTGATCAGGTGTCTTAGGTAGGTATTTCATGTTCTTGTGTTGTTAGGTGTTGGTATTATACCTATAATAGGAGATTTCTTGTTTCTCTTCACTAACTTTCAATAATTATTATTCGCCTGTCCACAAGAACACAGACTTCAAGTAAGAGCTTTAAAATCTATGTTAGCCAAAGAATGTTTATTCTGTGATTAGCGGAGATTTCGTAGAAGGGAATTTTCATAGATTACTGGTACCTATTTACATGGTAGGGGGAGAGTGCCCAAGCTTGGACCTTTTTTTTTCTTAACTGCGTAAACAATAGTTTCTGATTGGAATTTGTCCGTTTGTTATAATTTTTCCTTGAAGCCACATCCATCAACTACTTTCTCTCCAGGTTTCAAATTCGAGTTGGGCACCTGGCTCCAACAGCTGAACAAATTTGTTTCAAAAAGAAATGAACCACCTCCATAAAATAATTTTTTAGAGGTGTTTCATTTCTTTTTCGCACTAATTTACTATTTTAATCAATCTTGAAACTTGATCAAAATATATTCAGTCTTTCTGGCAAACATAGCCATGCTTTTCAGGCTCTTGTTGTAATTACAGATAGAATGACTAAAGACCACTGTAGGTTTCAACATCACATAATGTAAAAACTTTAAATCACGAATAGAATAAAACTGATTATTAAATAAAATTTAATTGAGACAAGTTTTTATTTTTTATTATTTATTTATTTTTATTTTTATATTTTAATAGCAACTAGTAATCAGAACCGTGGTTCCTTTTGACATGAAAATGTCTTTGCTCTGTCCTCCCCCGATGTTGTGTAACGATTTTTTGACTTCCCCCTTATTAACACACAATAAACAGTATGGTCAGTAACACGACTACAAGCGTTAATTATAGAAACAACCGCTTCATAGCTACCGTCGTTTCGTGTGATTTGAATGAGTATGATAAGACTTGGAAAAAATCTGCGAAAAAGCGGAAAACCTTTTTCGCTCATACCTATACCTTTTTTCCTTGTCATTTCCAGCCACTGCCAGTGTTTGTGCTCTTAATTAGGAAATAAATATTTTCCTAGCTTAGAAAGTAATTCTTCTAAGTTGCTTGAATACGACCTGGGGGGAGTGTACAAACTCCGTGCGGTCATGTACAAACTCCGTGCCGCCGTCAAATTAGGAATGTACAAACTCCGTGCCGCAGCCAAACTGAGTGTACAAACTCCGTGCCGCAGCCAAACTGAGTGTACAAACTCCGTGCCTCTATGCAGTCCTTTTAGCGCTACCCAGTGCACCTCGAGGAGGCAAACTGATTCACACCGCAAGAGCCTCGCGGAAAATCGCGAGTTGTCAAAATGTTGTCAAAATGCTACGATCCGAGAGATCTTGCCCGAAGAGTATGCAAGCATCTGCTGCCTCAGAAATTCCTCTTTTTTCCTGATTTCGGCTGATTGACGGCTGAAGAACTGGAACTCTATTCACAACAGGTAGGTAACTGCATTGGTCACCTGGGCACCTTAAATAGTCCCAGATTCTATGCCCTAGATGCGGAGGTGTAATTTTTCGCTGTTTCAGCTGACACGGATCGAACAATCTGAGCACCACCCAATCTGAAGATGAAAAGGAAGGTTTGTTGAGTTTAAAAGCTGATTTGAAGGAGCTGGTGAGCTTAACCAATGACAACCTCGCTGGTTTGGACGAATCGACGACTGACCAGGCGACAATAAATGAGTACGACGATGATGACCCCTTCGCCAAGGAATATGCTCTATTCAAGGTTAAAATTCATGCTAGGAGTTGATGTCAACCATTCGATTCCTTTACTTTATTTCACGATCGACCATAACATTTTCAGGCTGAGTTGGGGGACTCAACACAATCCAACGACCCGCCCAGCGAGCAATGCATTGGGGACGACAAGGCTGAAGAGACCTGTGGAGATGAGTGTTACTTTGGAGGTAAGTTCTTCAACTTGGTACCCACACCCATGTCTCATATGGGTACCGCAATTATTAAAACGCGTTGATTTGATATCAAATCAACGCGTTTTAATAATTGCGGTATTAAACAATTTTTCAGGATGAATTGGAGGAACTCAGCGCTCTGATTGGTTCGAAATGAGGTTTTTTACTAAATGAGGTTTACATTTTATTAAATTCGATCATACTCTATTTTGTTCAAAAAGTATCAAATCCCATATAAACTAAGGCACATGAGGTAAATTTACAACTTGGATTCTCACCGCGCTCTGAATGCGAATACATGTTTTACATGATCATTTTGTTTGGTAATACAGTGAATGTCCTTAACATGATATATATACAGAGGATAGTTTGTACTTGAAGTTACGACAGGTGTTGGTCTGTTGGTACGTCTTGAATGTTTACTTACAGAAGAGAAAAGTTCAAATATTCTACATTTCTATTAGAACAATCTAGTTTGGTATAATTCAACCACGAAGTCGTCAACCAGAAGTTTTACAAATCAACTAGATCTATCTACCAAATGACGTTCTTCGTTCCCTCTACACTGCAAAAATTATACAGTAGAAAATTACAGCACCTGTAAACTTCTTTTTGCCTTGTTAACACCGATCGTGGCCAATGAGAGGGCGAAGATCCAAAAGAAACAGGAGGCAAAACCTTTGAGGACAATGAAATTCTCCAGGCCGTGTCCTTTCAACGTGATGCTCTTGTAAGACTCGACCGCTGGACTCACCGGGAAAGCCCATACGGTTTCTCGTAAGAGGGCGTGAGCTCCTTCCATAGGCCAAACGATTCCTGATAATGAAATCGCAACCAACGTAAATTTAGGTTTTTTGCTTCAAGTGGTAAAAAATTAAAATCCAGCTGTACCAACCTCCCAGGCAGAAAACACTCATGGTTGCTCCGATGACGGCATACGTAACTAGCCTGTCTGACGGTAGAATCTCCGTAATGAAAAACCCTGCAGTGTGAAATGGCACTATTTTGTCTCTTTGTTTCAATTTAAATGAAATTCCCAAGCTATTTAAATTTTTGAAAGGACCTACCTGTGGCCACTCCGACGAGTTCAATGGCAAACAGTAGTGTGACGAGAAGCGCCGTGTTCCCAAGAAAGGGGTGTTCGAATATCACGTAGAAAACCAGCAACATCATTGATTTCTGTAGAGCGATGAGCGCTCCTTGAATGACTAGATGGGCTGAGACAATTTCGAAGTAGGTCAACCCTGCGGAAAAGAATGAAGAAATAATGTGTGAGTATCTTCACTCAGGGACGACGGAAAACGAAACTGATGTATCTCACCAGCGACGAAACTTCTGTCCAGAAGACCAACCAATTTTTCCATCATCAATGACCCAGAAGTGAACAGCAAGGTGAAGAAAAAGCAAAATCTGTTAACAAGGATTTATGAATGAAATTGAAAATGTATCCTGAGGACAGTGGCTGCCAATCAAAGGCGGACATTCAGCGCCTACCTAACTGTGGAGAGTTCTGGGGGCTCTAGAGAAGAATAGTTGAATAAACCGTCTCCCAAATCTTAAAAAACGTACTCCAGAATCGCGGGATGTATGTTAACGATTTCTCGACACGATTGAGTCAGGGGGGGGTCCCTTCTAGGTCCTTCGCCTACATAGGCCTGACTGACCGCACAGGGGCCAGCCCCTATAAACCACCTATAAAGTCTAAAAATCGTTCAAATTAAATTAGCCGTTTAAATTTGCCGACCGACTCCAAAGAATAAGAAAGTTTGGCGCAAGTGCAAATTCATATTCGGATCACAGAAGCAACGCCGACTCAATTGGACTGTAAACATCGAAGATAGGATGAGTTGCGTGGTTTTACGTTCATCAAAAATTGCGCTTAAGAGGCTTATCAGACGCGGAATTAGCTACTAAGGAATCCGAATGTAAAAAAAAAAATAAATCTTGGGGGGGGGGGGGGGGGGGCTCGCTTTGCTCAGCAGGCCACTTTCTTGGGCAAGGGGGCATCGCTTCGTTCGGCTGACAACTTTCTCAGACAGGGGTGGCTCGCTTCGCTCGCCCTTGAATAGTAGGTCAAGTGATGGATACTGAGGAAACACCGACTCAATCAGGCTGTAAAAAACGAAGATAGGATCGAAAATTGCGCTCAATGGGCTTATCGGATGTAAAATTGGCCTTGGAATCCGAATTCGATTAAAAAAAAAAATAATAATAAAAAAATACGGGTTCCCATCTAAAATAAGAAAGTTGAGCGCAAATGCGCCGGTTTGCGCGCATCTCAGGGGATCTCAACCCCCCTATGTAGCTAAACAGTTCACCGAGACCGTAGAAAAAATTGGCGTAATTTTATCACTTATAGTTTTGGAGGGGAAGGTATGTGACATACTCAGTCAGCAGGAACACGTTCTGGTGGTTTAGGTGAATAATTCACCACATTCAGAATTATTCTCCGTAGATACCACAACAAATAGACCTTATACGGACTTTTGCAGTCATATTGGTTGAGGGGAGAATGCTTGAGTGGAACGGAAAAACAGGGTAGCACCTGCAGGTGTTTCCCCCTCATTGTAGGAAAATAAGTTCCTTAATGATTTTTTTTTTTTTCAAATTTTCCTGTTAGGGCCATTCCTCCAAACGGGTTGTGACGTCACCGTCACGGGTTTGGCCGTAGAACCGACCAACCCGGGATTGGCGTCCCCTTATCCACCGGGGGTCTCGGGGAGAGGAGGCGGGGGGAGCGGGCCATGTTTTATTGGTGGAAACCCGGACATCCGATTCCTCCTCTTGATGAGGGGAGGTTGGGCGGGGAGGAGATCGGAAATGAGGCAGTTAATTAGAGGACTTCCTTTTCTAACCTTCGAGCGATTATTATATAAAAATTGTGCTTTTTCTCAACTCTCTCCCACGTGTGTCACTTGGCCAACGCCCCGACTTTACACAAGCGGATTGGTGAGATCATTCCTTTTTTTTAATTATTTTAATTAGCTTCATTTCCATTTCCTCTTTTCTCCATTTTGCCTTCCGGCCAGTTCTCTTAATTTGCCAAGAGGTTTTATTCTTACTGAATAAACCTCCTTTTATTTTTACGTTTAATATTTTATTTATTATTTCTCCTTTTCCTTATTTTTGCCCAGTTTGGGCGTGTATATATTGTCGCGATCCAACGATCGGCGATAAATTTATTGTGTTTTCCCCCACGGGGGATTCATCGGGCGTCCAGTCACGTCGGCAATTTAACGCCGACGGGATCGGCCAACGTCACAGGGTCAACATTACAGAAACCGCGCCTCCATTGTTTACAGGGAATAATAAGAGGACGAAAAATAGAGGCCTGAGAATGGGACGTGACGTGCACCGCTTCATACTTTTTTTATTGGTCCAAGAGATGCAGGTTAGCAAACCTTACTTCACGTTAGCAATCTGCAGTTCTTGGCAACAGTGTTGTCATTTTTTGCAAAATAGATCAGAGAACATTCTGGCTCAACAGCTCGATGCCAGCAAAAGCCAATGTGTGGCGTCAGTGGCCTCATCTTTCATTTCAAAATTTCAAAAAAGGACGTAGGTAAATGTACATACGGATTTTCAAACTGAAAATTGGTATAACAGGGGTTTAAAGGGGAACGGAATCCGAGTTGGTTGTTAGAAATGCGAAACTCTATCCATTTCAAGGAGCTCATTAGGGTATGAATGGGGTGGAAATCTGGGGGTATCGCCGGAAATTACCCACCCAAAATCTGAGGAACTGCAACTTCTGCCAATGATTACAAATTTCTCATTTCATGGATTCGTCATGCATGGTATTACGTACGAGCAGAAGAAGCCAGGTAATCCACCTTCAGCGAAAACAGGATCTCTTCTCCCGAAAACTGGGTCCATAAACTGGAATATCCAATACCTTGATCAGTGCAGTTCAATTTTTCTTCTTAATCATGTATGTCATCCCCGAATGCCACGAATTGTAGTGAGATTGATTCGATATTTTCAACTTACTCTGATTGGAGGTGAGCCGTAACTTTCAGGAAACCCACAGGACTTAACCAAGTTCTTCACGAACTCAGCGAACCGATCAATAAAAGACTTTCGCAATATTTGGTTTATTATGTAATCTGTAAGCAGAAATTTAAAGCAATCAGGAATGGACGTCCTTGTATAATATATAGGTATGCAAGGTATATTATATTTTCTTGTCGATTGAACGCTTCGAAAAAAACTGAAAATGATATCAAAACTGATATATATAATTTATATAATTTATAGAAAAGTCAAAGGTTGAATTTACAGCACAAGCGAACAGCTTTTTGGGTTGACGTCATATACGCCACTTGTCCCCTGCGAGGCCAACTCAGCCTCTGATGTAAGCTATGAGCCGTCAAACTCAAGTCGTTCAGAACAACGTTTGATAAATATCTACAACATGAAAGACTTTTTGCCACAAAGATGATGTTTTCCCAAGTTTTTGACTTGTCAGAACACGACCATGAATGTTATATGTATGATATGTATAATATTATAATATAATATAATATTAGGTACATGTCTACACCGTGAAGTTTCGACCCCATTTTCAGAGTTCTTGGAAGCCTTTTCAATGATTTAAAAAAAAAAAAAAATTCTATACGAATGGTCATTCCTCATTATAAGACATCGCTCATAAAACTGATTAATGCATTATTTATTTGTGTGAGACATTGATGGAAACTTACTTGAGGAATCCATATGTATTTCAATGGGAACTTGTTCGAGGGCTTCATCTACCGCCAGGTCGTCGTAGAAGGTGAACCCTCGCAGAGCCAATTCCGCGATGGCGAATGTAAAATTCGACGGGATGTGTAAAACTGCCCAAACCTGATTAGTCCGCACTGCTGCTACCGCGTCGTCTTCGTTGGAATATAATATCTGCGATTAGAAAGAAAAAATTACAGCCGACTATCAACGCCATTGTGATCCCATCAAACGTTGTATTCACCGCGTCTGTAGAATTTTTGAACAGCTCTACGAGGTAGCAGCTGAACGGTGACGCTATCGTGCAGTTGAAATCGTCCCCTTCGAAGTACTCTTTGTGGGCGCAAACGTCGTACCCGTCGACAGAGACCAGCTCATCGGCGACGACTGCGATTTTGATGTTGGTGGGATTGCGACCGAACGACAGACAGAATAGGAACGACTGCATGACTGGGAGGAGCAACAGCAGCCCTATAATGCTTCAAAATAACCAAAAGCTCTTCATTTCTTAATTATAAGTCAAGGATTAGATTGTTAAGTAGTGAGCATTACGTTGTATTCCTTTTCAACCAAATGAAATTTTTGGCTAGTTGAGCGATGAATCTATCCCAGCTAAATATCGCATCCTGCTGGAGTAATTGCATTCCTAAAGTCTTCGATGGTCTAATATGTTCCTGAAAATAATAATGTTTGGGTTGATATCTCCATATGCACTTCAACAGCAAATCGCATATCTCTTTTCCATCTTAGGTACCTTTTTCTTTGTCGACTGGTGAACTTGGCTCAGTTGAAGGAACGCGCTCTCCAATGTGTCAGCGTTATGACTAGACATAACATTTGTTGGAGAATCTTCCACAAGGAGCTCCCCTTCTCTCATCAACCCTACCTGTTGAATTCGAACCGTTTAGAAAATGTGACAACACAGGACAATAAAAAAAAGAACATCAAGAGCTCGTAAAATCTGGGGGTTGTGGTAAGCCTGCCCTGATTAACGAATGTTAAAGGTGTACTTGAATGCACAAAATGAGTTCCTAATTCTTTAATAGGTATTTCATTAATTGTGTTGTGTGTTTGAGGGAAGGTCTCCAGCGTAACTGGGATTTTGCCCCTGGCGTCTCTGGAGGAAGAGGAAGAGGACCTTTCGAAAATCCGCTCTCCTGGCGACCACAGATGAATTGTCAACAGCGATTGCCTGGGCAACGGATTCGCGCGTAAAAATTGGGTCTGCTGACCTGGCTTCCCCAGACGAAGTGTCACCAGGATGCCCGATGCTTGGGCCCAATCGAAAATGTACTGCATGTAGACATTCCAATTTGATATTGAAGTCAGCGGTGAGATTGGGACCATCTGCGTAATGAGTGGTGCTCCCACTCCAGAGAGAATTTGGACTTCCCAATCACACCGCCGACAGTGGCGCTTCCCGTGGCCCGCGACTTAACCCTGAGCGGCGGGTGGGCGAATTGACTACGACTTGACGCGACGTGAACACCCAACATTTTCATTCTAATTCGTCTAGTGTTTTGAGAAGTACGAGGTAGGTATGGTATAGTCAAGATTTTTTTCACTTGATGATTTTGAGAGTTTGATAATAGATGTTGAACATTTTTGACTTTCCGATGAAAATCAACGAAAAATATTGGGTATAAGAAATTGACCCTGGAAAACCATTTTACCACACCTCTTAAATAGCTTATAAGCAACTGTAGTATTAATCATCTGGTTGAATTAGCTCTCAACAGATAGCGCGTGCGTTCACTTCCCCAACACGGCATCCTGTTATCTTCTGCTGACTTTGAAGTTTATAATATAAACCGTCCCAACCTCAGCTTCTCGTTTAATTTACCTTCCCGTCGTCTTAATTAATTATCAGTTAATAGTACATGGTGTCAGTGTCTCTGTTCGTGAGTGACATAAAAATAAAGAGTTCTCCCCGGAATACGCCAACGAACCCGCGGAAATAATTTCAACGGTTGCGTCCTAAATCGTTCGACGCAAACAGCTCGACATGACCTCGGCGGAATCAGGTTCAGCATTTCGCCTTTCCCCGCTCGTTTTCGACCACACTTTGGCGACTAAATGGCCAAAATGGAAGGAATCATTTTATTGGAACATGAAAGCGGTCGGGAAACTAAAATCGAAGGACGAGGAAATGAAAATCGCGTTGCTTTTAACCCACATGGGAGACAATGCGGTTGATGTTTACAACACCTTTGCATCAGATAAAAAAGACACTTTGGAGGAGGTGATCGAATCCTTCGACAAATATTGCATCCCGGTAAAAAATTTAGCAATCGAAACCTTCAAATTCCACAAAATTACCCAAGGTCCAGGTAAAAGCTTCGATAATTATTTGACTGAGTTGAAAACCCAAGCGGCCAAGTGCGATTTCATATGTTCGTCTGGTGGATGTACGACTTCGTACTCGGACAGGATGATCATGGATCATATTGTAACACATATAAATGATCCAGATGTCCAGCAAATCCTTCTAAAACAGTCGGAACCCATGAAACTATCCGACATGGAAGCTTTGTGTCGATCAGCCGAGCTCGCTCGTCACTACAAGCTAGAAATCACAGGGTCGCCGCAACCTCCACTTGAGGTAAATTACACTAAAAGATCATTGGATAAGAAGAGTCGACGGAAGGAAGGTGGGAAGCTGTGTTACAAAAGGCTCGAGAATATAACGTGAGGTTCAACAGAAATAAATTTCAGTACAAGTCAGACCAAGTAATCTACATGGGACTTGTGTTTTCGTCCGAGGGAATTCGGCCTCACAACAATCGTGTTCAAGCGATCACTGAAATAAAACCTCCGACCTGCGTGAAAGAACTGCAATCTTTTCTCGGCGCTGTAAACTTCATTAACAAATTTATTCCCGCTTATAGCCAAGTAACCGCTCCTTTGAGAGAACTGTTACAGAAAAATAAGCCGTGGGAATGGTCTTCCAGCCAAAATGATGCCTTCGTAAAACTCAAACAGCTGGTCACCAACTCACCTACTTTGAGAATTTTTGATCCAAAGCAATCCGTGCTGATTCAATGTGATGCTTGTAAAGATGGCTTAGGCACTGTTCTTTTGCAAAATGGGCAACCTGTTGCTTTTGCCTCCCGAAGCCTCAAAAAATCAGAAGTAGGCTGGAGTATGATCGAAAAAGAGATGTTAGGCCTATGTTTTGCGCTCTCTCGTTTTCACAGCTATGTCTATGGCCACGATAACGTGACAGTTCACACCGATCACAAGCCGCTTCTAAAAATAATAAAAAATGACATTGATAAGAATACTGCTCGTATCCAAAGAATGCAACTAAAGATTCTCAAGTACGATTTTGTGCTACAACATATCCCAGGCTCTGAAATGTACATAGCAGATATGCTGTCTAGAGCTCCTCTGAAAGAAACTGGGCCGGATGAAATCGACATGAGTAAAATTGTACATGCCGTTTCTTTAGAAGAATTTCTGCCCATTCCACTTGAGGATATAAAAGTTCTTCAGCAGAGTACCTACTGCAAACGACCCTACTTGTGTCAGCTTAAGACGCCTTATTCACCAGGGCTGGTTAGGTGCCAACAGAAAATTATTATCACCAGACCTGAAAATATTTTACGACCTGCGAGACGAACTCTTCGAAAAAGATGGATTGATCTTCTACAACGCTCGAATAGTGATCCCTACCGACCAACGCAAGAGAATGATTGAGCGAATTCATTCCATGGCTCATCTGGGCATCAATAAAACTGTCTCTCGGATACGCCACCTAATGTATTGGCCTCGAATGTCAACGCAGGAATTTGTCCCACCTGTCAGATGTTCCAGGATAACAAGGGCAAGGAACCTCTCATCTCATCAAACATTCCGGACTACCCGTTTCAGATGATTGGCATGGACATAGGAGAGTACCGAGGGAAAATTTTTTTAGCAGTAGAGGACTACTTTTCGCGCTGGCTTGAGATACTCCCGCTCAAATCGAAGACCGCCACCGAGATAATCGAGAAACTGAAACTCCTTTTCAGTAGGCTTGGAATTCCGGAAGTTGTTCGTTGTGACAATAATCCATTTGGAAGTAGCGATATGATTGCGTTTGCAAAATCTTGGGGTTTTAAAATTAAAACCTCTAGCCCGCACTATCCAAAATCAAATGGATTATCCGAAAAGGGGATCGAAATATCCAAAAAACTGATCAAGACCGGGAGTGATTTACAACTAGCTCTACTAGAGTATAGGGCTACGCCTTTGACTGGTTTAGATTATTCGCCGAGCCAATTGATGATGGGAAGACTTCTGCGTACCAAAGCCCCTGCCTGTTTGGAACTCCTACTTCCTGCATCGATCGATGACAATATTCGCCATCGTATGGAGGGACTCAAGTTCAAGTCCAAGGCCTACCACGACTCATCAGCTCGTAAAGAGGAGGAATTCGAGACAAATCAGCCGATCTACGTTAAAGGAAAGGATACCTGGATTGAGGGATGGATATCTAAAGTTTTAAATGAACCAAGATCATACTTAGTCAAGGAAAAGTCTGGAAGGGAACTCCGACGAAACTCAATTCAAATTCGTGGCAGAAAAAACGAGTCTCAAATTCAGCCGACTGAAACCACGAACCCTATCGAACCCAGAACCTCCTTCGTGAACATCCCAGCTGAACAGCCGCCGCAGTCGCCTCCGAAAGCTGTTCACAAAACGCCACCGAAGACAGCTCATCAAACATCACCGAAGCCTGCAGACCAACCAACTTCAATGACGAGGCAGCCAACCAATCCTGTTTCCACGAGATCTGGAAGACTTGTACGAGCTCCCAAGAGGCTAACGCTGTCCTAAGTACCTACAAGAAGATCCAAATTTTCTACTGCGAAGTGACAGTGTGCCATTAAATGATTTATTTTAGGGAATTAGTTATTTTTAGGTCGTCCGGTGTGGCGTTGGGTAAACTACCGTTTCCCTCGATCAGCGAAGTTAAGCAACGTCGGGCGTGGTTAGTAATTGGATGGGTGACCGCGTGAGGAGCGGGGTCACCGATACAAGTATTTTCTGCGTTCAATCGGACGGCGAACTCCTCCCAACCCAGGGGGACGAGGCAATGGGGAGCCATGAGCGCAATCGTCAGACAAGTTCCGATCCTCCTTGAGAGGACGGCTGACGACGTCCGCGACGGCAGCAGCCGGTCGGACGAAAATTCAGGGTGAAATTCCCTTGTTACATTTACATTTAGTTATTTTTAAGAAGAAAGACTCTCAATTCATTTCGAATGACATGCGCTTTGAAATTAGGATCCCCATGGACATTAACGACTCCTCCCAACTTGAAATAATTTTATTTTTCATTTATTTTTCATCCTGAAGGAAGGATGTAGTATTAATCATCTGGTTGAATTAGCTCTCAACAGATAGCGCGTGCGTTCACTTCCCCAACACGGCATCCTGTTATCTTCTGCTGACTTTGAAGTTTATAATATAAACCGTCCCAACCTCAGCTTCTCGTTTAATTTACCTTCCCGTCGTCTTAATTAATTATCAGTTAATAGTACAGCATCCTAAGCTGTAAGAGTTTTATAAATTCTTTCAAACCTCATGCTAAATAGGCTCCAAACGTACTCCGAGGAAGTTCTGCGGGAGTATCGATGTGGATTCCACCTTGGTAGAGGTCAAAAGATGGAAACTCCTCGAAGGTCAGGCTCACAGTAAGCGCATGGTGGCGAAACCCAACACCAAGAACACCGAGCTAAAACGCGGGGAACTAATAAGAAGGCTGGTAGGCTTGATAACCGGCTTTGCACCGCTTGAATCGCATCGGTATCACACAATCATCAACTTTATGCAGGCTATGTGAGGCACACCGCAGATCTGCCCTCCTTGGGGAACACACCCCCATGAGGACATTCCCGCGCGATCACCTGGTCAACAATCTAAAAACCCTTACCTATCAGGGGAATAGGCATCTGGACCTAACACCAGGGCGCTCAGGCAAGCCAGAGTGAGAAGGGATTTTAACCTAAGGAAAAATCCCCTCCACACTCAAAAAAGGAAACAGTAGAAGCTGATTCAGCAGTGAGAAAATACGGCAGGAGGGAGAGGAACAAAGGAAAGGTCAGTCGTACGACTGTTTGTGGTTCGTGGACGAAGGAAGTGACACTTAGGCTGCCCCGTTGATCCCATAGCCAAGGATCTTCGGAGCAGATCGCCCTCGTCGTCAAAATCAGGTCAGATCTGGGCAATCATTTCCAAAATCCCGAATTTGCATCCGAAGGGCTCGCGTTCGCGTCCGCGCCTCGGTTAGGGTAAATTCTCAATTCGGTGGAGAGCTTGGTCAACTATCGTAGGTAGAGGTAAAAATAGTTTCAATAAACTTAACTAGTCCAAGTTTCATTGTATATTGTCTCTGGCCTAGTTTCCATCCGGGGGTTTGAAGGAAGGACCTGAAGACAGGGTAAAAGGGGAAAACCGGCAAATTTAGAACAATCCAGCGGCCAAATTTAACGGTGGGCGACGTGTTGACAAAAACACTATACGTGACAAGACGATTCTGAGAAAGGAGGACATTTCGAGTCCCTCGAGGGAAATTACGTTACTAGGTACCTACTGTAAACAAACAGTTCAAAATTGCATCGAGACTTGCGGATGGTCTCATCCGATTCAGCGCAAAACAATCCCATGTACCTACACCTTTCTCATAGCTCCCTAAACAACGAGTTTGAAGAACTAGACAAATTTGAGTGACAATTTTACGAATTCGCGTTTTTCTGGTTGAATTCAGCTCTTTAAAAAAATCCTGAAATTATCGCGAAAATCGGACGCCAAACTCGTGTTCAACTCAGATCCCAGGTGCCCTTTTTATTCCATTAGTAATCTATTCCAAGTGAGTACAAAGACTTGATTCTTCTAAACTTACTACATGAGCTCTTCTGGCCTCATCGACGTAATGTGTTGTTACTATAACTGTGACGCCTGATGTCGTTGCTTTCTCTAAAAATTCCCAGATGCTGAAAAACAAGTTTAAATGTGACGTCGATTGACCACGCAGGACCCTAATGATGGTTCTCTCACTTTCTGCTGAGAAGTGGGTCCACCCCAACGGTAGGTTCGTCGAGCAGCAACAGCTTAGGGTCGTGGAGCAAAGCCACAGCTAGAGAGACTCTCCTTTGTTCGCCTCCACTGGAATTTAAATCTACTCGTAATATTAACTCTGTTCACTTGAATTTATTTCTCGTGCAATGAAAACATTTTTCAACAAACCTCAAACTACCAATTTGATATTCCCAATCTGGAAGGTCCAAAACTTCATTCAGTTCTTTGCATCTGCTCTTCACGGCTGTGAAATTCATGCCAAACATTCTTCCGTAGAACACAAATGTTTCTTTTATTGTGAACTCTTTAAATAGGCCAATTTCCTAGAAGAGTTTTAAGATTGTTATTCAAATATCCACAGTGCGATTAAAATAATTAATATAAACGATATACGGCCGGCTGCACACACGAAAAACTGAATTAGGTACTGTGAGAAAACTGAGTTTGGCCAATTCGTAGAATCTACTCGGTTTCGTTAATTATTTCCACATTCTTCTGATTGCTTCCTCATCCAACGAAATTAGGTATTTCAAGTTGTAGGTGTGATTTTACTGTGGGAAACCCCGTTTTGGCTATTCCAAGCCAAACAGTCGATGCAACATAATAATTGGTCACATAGTATGGGGAGTAAATGGTTGTTAGACGGGAAATGTCCATTAATTGAGAGCTTGCAGCCGCACGCAGAGCCTGTTGCAAGGTCAAGACCACAGATTAAACTACTGGTCAAGACACAAAATGAGTTGTAGCAGCGTACCATCACAACTCGGAAATCCTCGCACATGTTGAACGTTTAATTGAGACAAACGATCCCTGATAGTTGCACAACACACGAAGGAGCAATAGATTTTAACTAAGAAGCATTCCTGTATGTGTAGCGTAATTTATTAGCCTCTTCTACAATAATTCAAATATGTTCAGTGAAATTTGCATCAATAATTGAACAATTATTGTTAGGCACTTCTACAACAACTCGTAGCATTAAATGCTATTTTTTGATCATTAATTAAAACTATTGTATCCAAATTTGAAATGTACGGATTTAACATTCGGAGTGTAGTTACCTGCGGCATGTAGCTGACGTCGGACTTCCTGTTGACTCCTAATTTTATGTATCCGCCGTCCAGCGGTCGGTTGCCCAGGATGCAATTGAGGAGAACAGTTTTACCGCAACCGCTAGGCCCAAGGAGGCCGTATCTGAATATGAAATAGGATCAATATTGTAAAAGAAGAGTGGAGAATCAATAGCTCAGTCAGAGAAATCAATACCTAAGGTATTGTTTATGAAGGAGTTGATACAAGTTTATGATTTCAAGTTCAACGACCCATCTTCGAGCCTTTCAGGACGCACACGGCTTCTCAGTGTTTTCCAAGTCCTGTTCACTGTCATCGCGAAAACGTTGGCCTCCGAGCATGACGTACATAACGCTACAATAATTATAATTGTACTGGTACCAGACTGAAAAAACGCTGCAAATTTTACACAATGGTTCATTATTTTTTAGGTCTAGGTCATAGTTCTGCTAATAAAGAATTATTTTTAAAACGCTGCAAATTTTACACAAGGGTTTATTATTCTTTGATATAGGTTACTAGTGCAAAAATTATTTCTGTCAATGGAAAAAATTTTGGAAAAACTTTTTTTTTTTTTTTTTTTTTTTTTCAAAAATTCTTTATTTTTACTCGAAAAATATTTAACCTCCTGGGATCCTTCAAAAATCCAATTTTTAGCCCCATGAAAGCCCTATCGATCGCCACAGTGAAATCGGATCGTCCCGGGACCCCCAAAAATGAAGTCTACGTCCAAAAAAAAAAAAAAAAAAACGGACGGTAGACCCATGGTTCTACAGTCAGATCATTTAATAATGATTAATTTTGTGTGCCCAAAAGAAACAGTTTCTAGTAACCAACCGACCAATCATGTGATTATAGTTTTCGCGATTATGTTGCGTAACGCTTTTTTGTGTCGTGACAGGAAAAAAATGAAAACGTCCTGTTAATCATTATTAAATGATAAAAAACCGGACGGTAGACCTATGGTTCTACAGTCAGATCATTTAATAACAATTAATTTTACACCAACCCTCTACTTGTAACCAACTTCCTTAGAGACTACGCGATTTCATTCGGGTCAAAACAGGACTTTCTCAACAACAAAAAAGCAGGACATAACTCTTGGCAGGACGGAGGTCTAAAAACAGGACTAACCTGCCAAAAACAGGACGTTTGGTCGCCTTAAGTTATGTGCAGACCAGATTAAATTCTAAATTTTAGAATTGTTTTCTGGTGCTGTGGTAGTGGGTGGGGTTCATAATGGCGGTTGCAAACTTTATTAATTAATACACCCCACTAGCTTATGGTATATATACCATAAGCTGGTGGGGAAAAAACGCTATAGCGTTTACACTGAAAGAAAAAGTACACTTACATAGTTCCAGTTGGTACTGTCATGTTGAGACTGTCGAGCACTACATCTTGGCCGTATGATTTGTAGGCTCCAGACACAAGCACCATCGGAGTCGAATTGTCGCCCATGACTGCAGGAGCCTGGAAATTACGATAAGCTACACCAACTTTATTGGCAAGTACCCAACAAATACACCATCGAAATTTATATGCTTTGACCAAACTGCCGATAAACCGGCAAGGCATTCACAATAATACAAAACGCCCAAATCTTGGAAAATTCACGGGGTATCAATTATTTTATCGCGTGCCAATAATAACTTGCCTGTAAACGCCAAAATCGTAATTTATACATCAATGGAAACGTGCAAACACAGCCCAAATGGGTTTCGTCTTTGATAACACCATTCCGTTTGGATGACACTATTCCAGGAATAGGTACATGGGCGTAGACCCCCCCTAGTCTTATGGGAACAACAATAAATTGTGCTGGTCTTAATAGAAACAACAGAATTGAATGCGTAGTTAGGGGCATGGGAACTAGCATTTGGGAACACTAGCACTCTGACTGGGGGCCTCGCTTCGCTCGGCCGACCACTTTCTTGGTCATTTCATAGTCTCTTGTAATTGATTAATAAGGCCTCCTTAAGGGGGCTCGCCCACTGCAGGGCTGTGCCTGTCCCGCCGTCTGCAAGCAGAGCCAATGATTCTGAGAAGCTAAAATTAAAATCTATCATGAAAATTACCTATTTCTCGGAATTCAGAATTCGTAGCTACCTTTCGTTTGCTATAATATGCACACGCATACCTTTGGTTTATTATCATTGGAATAGTATCGCGTGTGGAATAGTATCATTGAATAAAATCGCGAAGGAACTTGAAAATTCAGATCGGCCTCAAAATTTGACGTTATTCGTTTCAAGATTCCTCGTTCCTTTCCACCTTCGTAACTACTGTTTCAACACGCCTCTTTCAAGAATGCAATGGGTCGTCAACTCATTGCAGGATGTGATAGACATCGACTAGCCACTGCCTTCTTTTAAAAGGCTCTCGACAGACTTTTTTCATAGGCGAATTATTTAATTTACGTTGTTTTTCTTTCTATCGAGCTGACTTCAACTTCTCAAGTGTATTTTTTCATTTTGATACTATTCATTACCTTAATTCATTACATTAATTGAATCCATCACCAGGTTGTTAATGACTGATCACAGATTAAACTACTGACTCACTAGCGGACTAATTTTACACAAGGGTTTATTATTCTTTGATGTAGGTTACTTGTGCAAAAATTTTATCCTGTGGCAACAAAAAAATTTTGAAAAAAGTTTTTGTTTTTTTATTCGAAAAATATTTGACCTCCTGGGATCCTTCAAAAATCCCATTTGTAGCCCCATGAAAGCCCCATAGATCGCCACAGTGAATCGGATCGTTCCGGGACCCCCAAAAATGAATTCTACGTCCAAAAATACTTCGAAAACGACATCTAACTCGATCCCATAGCCAAAATCCTTCAAAAAACGGCTCCCGTAGCCCCATAGCACCCCACGGGTTCGGGCGATCGTGCTGAAAACCTTGCGGGCACAACTAGATGGTAAACCAAAAATTTTTCCAGAATTTTATATTTTTCGAAGAATTCCTACTGCCCAAAACGGCCCGGAAGGCGTACGGCGTAGGACTACGCCGGATGGACATTTCGGTTTTAGAATCTAGACCTCTTGAAACGGATAATGTCAAATTTGGAGTCCGATCCGAGTCGTCAACCTCCGACGCGATCACATAGGTGTATTATTCCAAGAATAATAAACCAAAACCAGATACGAGGAAGCTACTAGGCTTCTTCTTATTATTATTAAAAATATTAATATTTTTCGAAAATTTGCTAAAAATGAGAAGAAGCTAGTTGGCTTCCTATTTGGATTCATTCAGATTTTCAATTTATTTTCATTTGTTAACAAATAAAACCAAGAAATAGGAATTTTCCTATAAACTTGATTTAAATCCCACAACCCTATTGAAAACGTCACCTTCAACATGAACCAAGGCGATCTCAAAGAATGAACAGGTCAACAAAAAAAACGCGTGAGGCCTTGAAATTCTCACTGCTATGACCGCTGATACAATTTAATAGCAAAGAAAGTAACTGTTGTTTGTCTTTTTGTGACTGCCTTGATAAACATACTAGAGCATCAACAATTTCAATAAGCT
Organism: Pilophorus perplexus; assembly: GCA_955831195.1. NCBI lineage: Eukaryota > Metazoa > Arthropoda > Insecta > Hemiptera > Miridae > Pilophorus > Pilophorus perplexus. The sequence goes on from OY037012.1 coordinate 9,075,796, forward strand.
CACTAATCATTTCCCGTTACATTGTAAGTGGACATGAAAAACTCGAGTTTCTGAAAGCCATCACTAATAATGGGTAAATATAAATTACACAAGAGCCAAGCAAACAGATGAACATATCTTTCGATGCCATATAAATAAAAAATACTTGGGATGTACCTGCAGGCAGCGAGTCAGAAGATCCGGGCCGACATACGAGTGTTCCACCACAGTTACTTCATAACCCGGCGAAGTGATCTGACGGAAGTTCGCTCCAACCCCCTTGAACTTGAAACTACCACGTGAAGTTCCCCTTCCACCACGACCCGCAAGTCCACATTAAAATAAGGCCAATTAACTTCTTTTCTGCAAAACAGGGGAACCGGAGTGGATTTGCCGAACAAGTGTGCGAGAGAGAGGGTAGATGCTCAAAAGTAGATCCAAATTAACTCGGCATCTAATTGATCAATTTCAATTCTGAAAAATGTTTTGAGCTCACACACGGTTAATGAAAATAACTACTTGAACATAATCGATTCCATTGCGTCAGTGAGAACCCCGTAAACTTTTTTTTTTTTTTTTTTTCAAGATCTTATTGCTTCAACTTCACAAGGCACACCGAACCAAAATAAATACACTGCCAAGGCAATGGCACATGAGCTTCCTCGTGCCAAGTTCAAAATGAACGTAGTTGTCACTGTAACAAGAAAATTACGTTCGCGCATGCGCAGGGAGTACCACTGATTCAATCGTGATGAAACTGATAGGGAAGCATCTAGGGCTCTACCCACACAATTCCTGAAAATTCGATTGAAATCCGATCAAAATTGTAGGAGTTATGGCTGTGGCAAGGAAATTACGTTCGCGCATGCGCTGAGCGTACCGCTGATTCAATCGTGATGAAACTGACAGGGTACCATCTAGAGCTATACGCACACAATTCCTGAAAATTTGATTGAAATCCGATCAAAATTGAGAAAGTTATGCCTGTTTCAAGAATTTCACGTTAGCGCATGCGCAGAGCGTACCGCTGATTCAATTGTGATGAAATTCGTATGGGACCCCAAGGAGCCTGATCCGCATAATCCCTCAAAATTTGAGCTAAATTCATTCAAAATTGTGGAAATTATGGCTGTAACAAGGAAATGCGGACAGACCGACAGACCCACTGACCGACAGACCGACAGACCCACAGACCGACAGACACGGAACCAAATTTGTTCAGTAGGCTATGAAACGCAAAATGCGAGTGGAAATTTTGAATTCGGACAACAAAAATTTTTTTTCTCCCGAAAGTGAACACAAGGCTTCCGCTGCTTCGCAGACTCGGAAGCAAGAAGGCTTCACTTCGGCTGGGATGCGTGAAGGGAAAATTAAACAAGACCGGCACGCGAAGCGTAATTATAAAAATGGTAATCGGACGCAAGGCTGTGAGAAAAGTCTTCGCAGATGACTGATAATACAGACGAATTTTAAGCGAGGGAAGACCTGAAGTTGCCTTGGAGGACTTCAGAGGACTGTGATTAATGAACATTATCATAAAACAGGAACGAAGAGGAAGTATTAAATAACGCAACGCAAATGCAACGCAATTCATCACACCAGAGTAGGTACTATTAGTTAGTAACAGTAACTACTAGCATTCAGTTCAAATACATAGTTTTGAAGAGAGCAAATCAATAGGTCACTTAGGGGGGGGGTCGAGCCCCCCCAAAAATGCAAATGGGCGCACTTGCCATCAACTTTCTTATTTCAAATGGGAACCCCTAATTTTTTCCGCGGATTCTGATTCCTTGACCAATTTTACGTCCGATAAGCGCGTTGCGCGAATTTTTTGGCGCGCGCGAATTCGCTCAATTAATTTTTTCGAGTTATTCGGTCGTTAATAGACGGATTTTTTTGCCGTTTCGTCTGTAGCCTACCTAGAGATCCGCATTTTAATACTTGATACTGAAAAAACTAATTGTGACGATGAGCGAATTTAGACGGCGAGTTGAGTTTTGAAGATTCCTTCAAATCGTGGCTAAAAAAGGGGCAAGAAATGAGGCAAGAAATGATTCATATAACGGCAAAAACATTTAATGTTAAAAATCCGTGCACTGCTAAAAGCTGGGACACCCGGTCTATTGTGAACACGAAACAAAACTCAATATTTCAAAAGGAGAAGTTGAAAAATACCTACACAGTTATTCATAAAACTATGTGTTCATTTGATTGAACGTTTTGACCCGGGAAAGATAATTAGGCACCAATTTCCAAAATGAGGGACTGTTCAACTAGAATAATCGCGGAAAAACTGAGAATATTAGGGACTTTGGAACCTACAAATTGGGCAAAATTTAGTTCTTTCAATAAATTTTTTTAAATTATTATTTTAACAAAGTTAAAAAATGAGTACCTACAGTGTTTGGACAGATCTGTCCAATAATACTGGATATATTATATCTATTGAGATTCCAAAACAATGGATAATAGGACCTACGTCCAAAATTACTAGGACCTAGTAGGAAAAGTGACCTCATTCGACCCCTTGGCATCCTTCAAAAGTCCCATTAAATGGGATGGTCCTGAGACCCACAAAATGGATTCTCCGCCAAAAAAATCTTTGAAAAACGGTACAGGTACGGTAGGTCTACATAACGTAGAAACTACCTCTGCAAGATGTTGTGGTTACCTTTTCGTCAGGTTTGTTAGTCTCCGAATAGTTTGTTGTGTTTCCGTGTTCTTGATAATATCATTTTCTTCGACTCTTCGATATCTAAAATTTAATAACATTGCGTTGAATTAAGCGATTGACCTCAAACTGCAGATGTCTGGGAACGTCGCAAGGTGCTTCGAAAGAAATTTGTAACATCATCACCTCCTCACTTGCTTTTAAAATTCTGTTTGAACGCAGAGGTCCTGAATGTGCTAAATGCCTAATAATATAGCGCTATGGGCACCAGAGAATCATTGATTGAAGAACTGGAACTCTATTCACAACAGGTAGGTAACTGCAGTAGTCGCATAGGCACCTTAAATAGTCCCAGATTCTATGCCCTAGATGCGGAGGTGTAATGTTTCGCTGTTGCAGCTGACACGGATCGAACAAGCTCTGAGCACCACCCAATCTGAAGATGAAAAGGAAGGTTTGTTGAGTTTACAAGCTGATTTGAAAGAGCTGGTGAGCTTAACCAATGACAACCTCGCTGGTTTGGACGACTCGACGACTGACCAGGCGACAATAAATGAGAACGACGATGATGACCCCTTCGCCAAGGAATACGCTCTATTCAAGGTTACAATTCATGCTACGAGTTGATGTCAACCATTCGATTCCTTTACTTTATTTCACGATCGACCATAACATTTTCAGGCTGAGTTGGGGGACTCAACACAATCCGATGACCCGCCCAGCGAGCAATGCAGTGGGGACGACAAGGCTGAAGAGCCCTGTGGAGATGAGAGTGTTACTTTGGAGGTAAGTTCTTCAACTCGGTACCCACACCCATGTCTCAACAAATCAACGCGTTTTAATAATTGCGGTATTAAATAATTTTTCAGGATGAATTGGAGGAACTCAGCGCTCTGATTGGTTCGAAATGTCAAGCTCCTTACATGAGTAAAGTTGGGGTCACGACGTACGGCAACGCAATAATTGCTGGAGTTGAAGAGTGCGAGAACATATCAGATATCGATGACATCCAAGTATGTCTCATGTTCAACTGCCCTTAGGCATGATAATGGAATTTGAACCACGAATTTATTGTTTTTTTTTTTTTTCAGCTACGTGTTTTATTCGCTAACCCAACGGAAAAACAAATGGTTCCTTGCCCCTTCTACCTTGACGAGAAATGCAATTATGGTGACGATAGGTGCAGATTCTCTCATGGCTACCTGGTGAAGTTTTCTCAAATTCGCGAGTACAAGTATGTTCCTCCCCTTATACCAAAAACGCTGCAAATTTCACACAAAGGTTTATTATTCTTTGATATAGGTTACTTGTGCAAAAATTAAGTCGGTGTCAATAGAAAAACGGTTTAGGATAAAAAATCTGTACATTAGACAAAATTTGTCCTCGAAAAATGGATTATGCGTCCAAAATTACTCGGAAGATATTTTACCTGCAGGGATCCTTCAAAAATCCCATTTGTAGCCCCATGTGAGCCCAATAGTTCCCGACGGTGAAATCGAATCGTTCTGGGACCCCCAAAAATGGATTCTACGTCCAAAAATACTTCGAAAACGACACCTAACTCGACCCCATAGCCGAACCCCTTCATAAAGCCCTCCTGTAGCCCCTTTTTAGCCCCATAGTGCCCCATGGGTTTGGGCGATCGAGCTGAAAACCTTGCGGGGACAACTAGATGGTAAACCAAGTATTTTGTGGTAAACTGAGTGGTACTTTGTCAAAATTTCAGATTTAAAAAAAATCCATACTGCTCAAACCGGCTCGGACATCTCGTTTTTGGAATCTAGACCTCTTGAAACGAATAATGTCAAATTTTTAGGCCGATCAGAATTTTCGACTTCCGTCGCGATTACATAGGTGTATTATTCCAAGAATAATAAACCAACGCGTTTGCCCTGTCAACTTGGCCTTGGCAAATAAATAAAATTCTTGTGTCTTGATTCTTGAACACATCTGGAAGTTGATCAATTTTTTCGTATCCTCAAAGCCGAAGGGTTAGTGGTAGTAATCAAGATAGCTCACAACGTACCAACTTCTCTGAGGGCTCGCGCTGAGTGACACGATAGCCCATTATTGAATTCATACTGTGTTGGAACTAACCAAGAAAACGTCTATTCTAGGGAGCCGAATTTTTCAAAATTGAAAAAAGGAAGCCGCATTTTGGCGAGAATAGCAGACTCTCGGATTTGGCAAACCAAAGTAATAGAAGAAATATCCGATGAGACGTGCTTGGTGAAACACGACAAAGCTTTAGTTCCCGTCCCGCTTAATAACGTTCTTCCACTGGGGGATGGTAAGTGCAAGAAACTAAAATATTTCATTATTATAATGAGGGAACTCATGGTCCGCTTCGCTCTTCGAATCATTGAAATTCTAAGCACCTGTAGCGCTCCTTGCAGAATGCAAGTGATTTGAATCGCTGTGGATTACACGGGTATGAGAGATAAGTGGTTGTCACCACTCTAAAAACTGTCGCTGTGAAAACACTCCCACTTTCCACGATCAATTATACCAGAGGATAAGGAAGTGGGTTCCTGAAGAGCGCCCCACTGTCCCATTGTGCTACCTGTCAGAATTCACTGCAGTAGGTCTGTACCATTAAAAAGGTTCAATAGCCCTCCTACAAGGTCTTGTTGCGCCAGTATCTCTCCCCAGTCCACTGATCCCAGAGTAAGAGACCTTTTGCGCTCTGGGGTCTCACTTGAAGATGAGCCACTGTCTCCTCCTCGTCTCCGCATAAACTACAGCCGAGTTCTTCATTTATTACCCGATCCTGTTTATGTGTTTCCTGAAGCTCCCTTTGTATAAGCCCCCGATGAATCTCAATTGTGTCTGCTGAAAGTGGAGACATATTCCCGCTCTATCACGGTCTGGGCTAGCCATCGTGGTGTATCCATGCTGCTGGTAAGGGGTTCTTTCCCATCTCTGGTTGTGCTGTGTTCTTTGCCATTGGCATAGGTACAACCTCGTGGAAAAGCGCCCCCATGATACAGGGTTCGGGTCCTACCCTTGTCCTTCTCCCCAGCTGATATGATAACTTTCAAGTTCTGAACTATAGGTCGACAACTTAGAGAATAACTAGGGGAGTCACCGAGCCTCCTTCGGAGGGGAAGTTTGCCTTCCCTTTCCAGATAACCCCTGCTCGGAAGGTGCGCGCGTAATTCGAAAACTCAGGCCTCTACGCCCATCGACCACGTTGACCGCTTGGCGAGTGTGCCTAATTATGAGTATTTCAGACCGTACACAAGGAGCGGTCAAAAGTGATCCTATCTACCTTCATGAAGATTCAATTAAAAACAAAAAAAAAACAGATTACGATGTATTAACAAAAGAAAAAAATTGAATTGCCTGGTTTTATAGGCAGGTACCTATTTAAATGTAAGGAAGAAAAAAGGGGCATCTGAGAAAGAATTATCACCTCACGAAATTAATAGATGTACAGTATTATTATAGGATTATCGCTTCGAAGCGCTATATTGACAATGAAAAGAGAAAGGGTTCGAGAAGCCCATCGGCCTGGTCAATTTTTTGAAAAATGCGGGACGTGAGCCCCGGCGGTGTGCCTAGGAAGGGGACAGATTTCACTCGGATGCCGCCAGGTTCGCTGCACGGTGTCATTCCTTAAGTTGTCGACCTATAGTAGGGTCTTCTTCTTGTCCAAGTCTGTAGGTATGTTTCCCCGTATAATTTGGTTTTCATTCCCCGCAGCATTCGAGGCGGTATGCCGTCGGGGTTTGACTGTCAGTCCCCTGCTCGCACACGTTTCCACAGTCCTCATTGCCTGATGCTTTAGTCCGTTCACGGTATCCTCGAACTACTCTGAGATAACGACCACAAAGCCATCGGCATAAGCTTGACATGGGATACCGATGTACTCCAGCTGTTCTTGCAGACCAGGTTCCTGGATTTTCGACGATTCGATGTCATTACCATGAAACTCCCAATGTATCACCCTAAATCATCTAACCATTGTCCACTTATCCAGACTATGAAGACGAAAGTGACTACCTCTCTTCTGCAAGTGAGCCTGAAGACATCCCACCACCGCCCACGTTTCTGAATAATCAAGATTCGTTTGTCGAGTTGAGTTTGAGCCGGCCTTCTCAGAAACTGGGTGACTGGGAACAGTTCACGAAGGTACGCCACCGAAATGTTCAAAATCGATCTATGTAAGAACCTGAGATAGTAGGCAAAAAACCTTCTGATAGTAAAAAGATGGTATATTTTTATTAAATTATATTTCAATTCCTTATAATATAAGGATTGATTGGTTGTTACTCGTAATTCGTGATATTATCACGAATTACGAGTAACAACCAATCAATCCGAGACATTAAATGTCTCAAATTTTGAGATCCAGCACCAATTAATAATTAATTATTGTTTGTATAAACAATTATTGTTTTCTTCTTTTTTCAGGGTATCGGCTCCAAATTGATGGCTAAAATGGGATACGTTGTCGGTTGTGGTCTCGGCAAAAACGGCGAAGGAATAGTTAAACCTGTAGAGGCCCAGGTCTTGCCTGTGGGAAAATCCCTAGGTAAATTTTAATTTTCTAACCTTTTCAGTATTTTCTTTGCTATGAAACAGGCCGACCTACAAGACTGGCTTTGTCATTATCATTGTGTTTTTTTAGATCACTGTATGAATCTAAAAGAAGCAGCTGGAGGCTCCAAAGATTTATTTTCTGCGGACAGGATTCAACAGAAACTGGCCCAAAGAGCAATGAAGCGCTCAAGGAGAGAATACTACCGGCAGAAGAATTTGGAAAAGCACAACGTGTTTCATTTAATAAATAAAAAGTTGAACAAAGGTAGGTACCCTCACTTGCTAAAAATAATTTGAGTTCTTTGTTCGATAACAGCAACAAGAGTTTTAAAGAACTTCCGATGTTTTAGGTCACGGGGCTGCAAAAAATAAGGAAAAACTGAACAAGAAGTTGAACAACGACCTCAAAGTGTCGACCGGTCGCCAGTTGAACGTGGAGCGGTTCAAAGTTGCCGAAGGGATCAGGGAGTCCGAAAAGCAAATTTACATACTCAGCGAGTCCTTGTCCAGGCAAAAACCCGGCACTACATCCCACAAACACATTTTGTCCAAACTGACTGCCGAACAAGGGCAGCTGGCTGCGCTCAAGAATTTTGACAGCAGAGTTGAAAGAGAGCAGAATTTGAGAGACACCAAGAAGAAAATGACTGTGTTTTAAACACGAACGTTCCTTTGTAAATAAATACCTACCAATATTGTAAAATATAATTTTTTAGCATTATTTATTCTAATCGTGTACGTATAAATGTATCGAAGATAAATTAAATTCAAATCCGGTATCAAATTATAGTCACTTAGAATCAATCCTCAATGGCCCGTAACCTAATAGTAGATGGATTGTTCAATAGAAGATGGATTTAACTTTGTGAAAAGGGGTTTCGTCCATCCGCTCGACATGTTGACGTCTGTACGACCACAAATAGTTGTCGACGGTGATGTCGTTGCAATCCGAGAAATATTTTCTGTTGTCCTCCTTCATGTATTTGCGGATCTCTTGCACGACCAGATCGACAGCTCTGATGGAGCAGCCGCGAATTTCAACTTCGTAGCTGCATCCGCTTTTCATAATTTCATCTGTAAAATGATACTCAGTTTGTCGTAAGCCCTAAACACTTTACCACGTGTAGTTTTTTACGTGCTATTTCGTCTTGTACACTTACGGTTTTTCAAAACGGTCATCAGCTCCGCACTGTACTCCAAAATACCGTAGGCAACCAAAACTTGTGGTACCCTAAGAAGATAAAACAACAACAACTTGAGAACCCATCAGTTATCTATGTAGAATGTACAGTAATGAAGTGACTAGGGAGATCAAACGACTCCTCTGCTGATTTATATGCATATAGTAAGAAAGAATGAGATTACCTGTAATCTGCAAACATCGTTACAGAGTCGATATCACTGAAATTGCTTATTCCTTTACCTCCATAGAGTCCCCACACGTCTCCTATGAGAATTTGAGCTCTTTTGTGGAATGCCACTAAAAAAGAACGTCAGGTTATAAATACTGGAGCGAAAGAACATTCAACAACATTTGAGTTCCAGTATCAAAATTGAGCCGAAGGGTCAGAGATTGAATTCAATGTGGGAGAGTGGCGACTCCTCTGCTGGTCAATAGTTAATAATAAAATAATCTAATTTAGGGTAGGGACTGGCTTCAAGCAGCTAAGGCCCTGTTTCACTCAGTGGTACACTTTGGGCTAGTGAACTTTTTCAAAATCAATTTGTTCCAATGAAGAATTTTGACCTTCCTGGCCCATCTAAATATATTTGAGAGTTAGAATATGGAACAGCATCAATAAGAATTCAATTTTGACGAATTTATCGCGAATTTATTTGATAAACCGGGATCAACCGCCACAATTTAATAGAAGCAAAATTAACTTTCTCTTTTTGGGGGGAGCAATCGCCCGTTATTCCCTAATCCCCACATTGAACTGGCCCTCTGCACTTCGGCAAACAACCACATCAGAATTTCGATTTCCGACAAAGTTTTCGGGTTCAGCACACTTTAAAACCCCTTACACCAATTTTCAGTTAGAAGCTCAGCTGTTACAGAATTTTTTGAGATTTAGAACTTGAGATGACCTTTCCAGGAAAAATTGAAAAGAAATCATTCAAAGAGTTCATTCGATTTTGAAGCTTCCGGACCATGAAGACCTAATAAACAATAATTGGTTCCTCTGCTTGTCTAAATTATTCAGACCAGTTGAGGAATCGACATTCTACATTTGATTATTTATACAAATAATATAATAGCCGCAAAATCCTGAATAATGCTTCTTCCTTACCTCGTTTTCCCAAATACAAGCAAGAATCATCAAAACATGGAAAATCCTCAACAACCAATTGTAGGAGTTTTTGGGCACTTGATTCTGCCGCAGCGACGCATCTTTCAAAGGAACCTCAAAACATGACACATTCTTAACAAAGGAGCAGCAATCAATTTAACAAACATTACATTATAAAACCCATACTTACCATCGTATTTGGTCAATAGGACTGTACCAACTTCACGAATACACTTCAAGCGGTCTTCAAGAAGAGGAATTGGAGCCCCATCATCACCCTTCAGCAACTCGTTTAGCTCCTCGAGAGTGTACTTGGAATAAACTTCTGGGTCGAACATTTTCACTCCTTCCTGTAAGACCCAAAGTATACTCCCTCATAACGCCTCAAATGCAAATCAACTCTTTCCTAAAACTCAGATTGGTACCAAATTACTCACATTGTAGGCTTTTCCTACAGCAGCGCATAAACCAAAGTAGCCGGTGTAAGTAGCGTTCTTGAAACCAACAGTCCATTTAGGTTCCCCTGGGGGTGTCCAAAAACAGAAGTTGAGAGTGTCCATGAACAGGACGTAATTCAGAGCATCTTTGGTGGAGAGGTGCTGTGATGGGAAGGTTTCGTGCTCCATCATGCTACTCATCCTCAACTCATCCTTTAACAGGGCCTCGTACAGCTGACGGCAAATGCACAAGAATACAGATCGGTACCGGTAGAGATGTTCGTCTGAGCAATAAGCACGGATCCAAATACTTACATCTTTTACCATTTTCGGAACCGCTTCTTCCCGTATAAATACATTGGTGGCATTTTTAGATACGAATACTCCCGTCTCTCGAGGACCCAATTTCTCTTCAGAACTTTGCATGGCGCACAGGTGTTTCGATGTGAAATTCAACTGTTGAGTACGAACACAAGGCAAGTGGTTGTCAGCTACTCAACTCAAGGACGCATTTAGAGATAAATGAAATTAATTGCTAGACGGATTATAATATAGGAGCCGGCACAGGTTCAAGGGCACAACACACGGAACATGTCCGTTCTCTTGAAACGGTTGATACGATAGGCGTATGCTGGAAAACGACTAGTTTAGGAACGCTACAAATGTAGCGTTCCTAAACGTATTTCTCAGTAGGTTTTTCACTGAAAGCTTACAGAACTGAATTTCAAAAACGTACCTAAACAGTAGCGGCTTTATCACCGGTGATGAGTTGTTGTTGTTGTCGTCCACAAGTTTATGAGAAGGTTTCCTTTCTCCGAGATAAGGGGGCACCATCCACAAAAATAAATCGATGTTTTGAATCGAGAGTACTTTTATACAATGAATCCATTCAACTCACAATCGATAATTTTCCCATATTTTGCTCAAATTTATCAGCATACTGTTGGAGTAGAAAAGTAAGTAGAAAGTGAAGAAATACAGGTCTGTAACCAGGGTTTGCACGATTTAAAACACGTGGTATAAACAATGTCCTTTTAAAAACATCTTGTTTTAAACAAGTGTTCAAAACTATTGAAATTGAAATGATTGAAAACCTCTTCTTTTTTTACATTTAATGTGTGTTAAAACTTGCTCTTTTAAAAGAATTCTTTTCTCTATGCTCCACTGTCAAACCTCACCGGGTAGTCAGAAACTCGCCGGGTTGAATCATATAATATACCTACCTAATGTAATGATAATCAATAATATTGATTATGATATCGCACCCGTCGTGGAATAAGGGAACAACTCAAAATACGCCATTTTTGAGTTAGCACCGGAATTGTATCACTGGAGGGGTATATTTTGTCCGTCGAAGATCAAAACGGGGCTAGTTAATTCCTGCTCCACGTGAGAGCAGGCGTTTCTTTGTTCCACGGATGGGAGGGAGCAGGTGGCGTCCACAGTAAACAGTCACTTCTCCGCAGTCTGGGTAAGATTTTGAGTTGTACCTTTTTTCAATGGATGGTTTTGATCAAATTCTTAATTGTTTCTTTCTTCTCTGGATGACTTCAATAAGATTTAGGATTGGGATTACAACTCACTACTTTCTTTTACAGAAAACTTGACTCATTTTATGGAAGTAATTCATTATTAATGAATACAGAGACGATTAAATGACATAGAGGTTAAATGACATACTAAAATGACATAAATTGGCAATTTTTCGAATGAATGACATGAATTGCCAAAATTCTGAATAAATGACATAAATCGGACGTCATTGTGCTTTTCCCCGAAATACAGAAGTACAAAAAGGCTCCGGCGCAAAAGGACGTATATACTATCACTATGCCTGCAAGCCCATATACGGAATAGCAGTCTTGTGGGTACTGCCTCACTTGTTTCCTCCGGCAGCGATTAAAATTTAAAATTTATCATTTAATGATATACCTGGTACTGAAATGACATGAAATGGCAATTTTTCGAATAAATGACATAAATTGCCAAGATTCCGAATAAGTGACATAAACGTGAAGGCGAACGCTTCGTTTTCATGATTCTAGAATGATTTTCCTCGTAAATTTCGTGAATTCCTTGTAACAATATTATTGAAATAAATCAGCATTAGGGAGTACCTATTCTACAGAAAGTGTTTGGAAAATTTCTTTCCTTTTCTCCAGGTTTTACAATGATTTAGAACTTTCTAGGATAGGCAAAACTTGAAAAATAACTGACATGAAATAATAATTATTTCTAGATTATTTATAAATGACATGAAATGGCCATTTAGGTCGAATAAGTGACTTAAACCACGGAAAATAAATGGCATAAATGACATGGAATAAATGGCATAAGTCGCAATAATGAATGACAAAATTTGTCATACATTTAATGTAACGTCTCTGTTCACGATTGACAGTGTTTAAAATGTGATCTAACACCGATGTTATTGACTCCTTTAATGAAATTATAATAAATTATACTGGTAGGCATGAGTTTGATACGTAGGTACCTACTTAAGAAATTTGAAGATTGAAATTGAGAGTAGAGTTAAATTGTGATTGGAATATTATCCAAGACTGTGATCAAACGTGTTAAAACTGTGATAATCAAATATTGTGATTTTTTGATACTATAATAAAATTATTTTCTCAAAGTGGTTGTTTGCCGATGGTGCAGAGGTCTAATCCAATGAGTTTGGTTAGGAAGAGAGAACGACTCCTCTGCTGAATACTAAATTGTTTATTCATACTAAATTATTTTCTTATAAATTATACTGGTAGGCTTGTTAGATACTTATGATTCAAAATTTGTATCATAAGTATCTAACAATTTAATTAAAAATCGTTCTTTCGTTTTCGCCGTGTTTCATTTTTCCAGTGGGTGGGGTTGATAAATTACTAAAGAAGTGGGAGACGGAACACGTACCACTGGTTTTTTCTGCAATTATACACTGACTAGATCTCAGGGAATGAGTTTTTCTGTTTGATACAGTGTTGATTGTCCTTGAAACTAATTGAAATCATCCATAGTAAAGGGCACATCTCTGAAAAATACACAAGATCGTCCATGAAAGAGGGAAACAACTCAAAAAACCATAGAAATTTGACAAATAATCCTCTCCCCACTTTTTCTACTCGACCGGAAAAAAAATGTCTGTTCATCAGCTGTTGAAGCATTAGTATCTAAACCCGTTTTAGCAAGAATTAATACTATCTAACTGGTTGCCAAGGAGATATGGCCATTGGCGATAGGGCAAAACTTTGAACGCGATTTCCCAAAAATCAGCTTTTTTTAGATGTTCCCTTATTCCACGACGGGTGCGATATTATCAATAATATTATGATATTATCATAATATGATAATCAATATCATAATATGAATCATATTATGATTCAATAATATTGTCAAAGGCAATTTTTGTATACACCCCATAATATGAATAATAGTATAATACCTACATTATAATATAAATTGAATATTATTCAAACCTACATAAATTGAATATTATTCAATTTATGGGGTGTATACAAAAATTGCCTATAACAAAATAAAAACGACTCCTTATTTGATCTCCAGGGATCAAAACCGTGTATTTTGTCAACATTTCAGATTTAAAAAAAAAAAAAAAAAAAAACATTACATCGGTTTACTTATTAGACCTAATAATGGAATACCTGTATTCCAAGAATAATATTATTATTCTTGTTTATTAAACCAAAATGGTAATAAAAACGCTGAAAATTTTACACAAGGGTTTATTATTCTTTGATATAGGTCACTTGTGAAAAAATTAACTCTGTGTCGATAAAAACCAGTTTGAAAAAAAAAATTTTCAAATTTTTTTACTCGGACAATATTAGTCGTCTTGAATCGTTCAAAATCCCATTTGTAGCCCCATGAAATCACTATAAGTCACCACAGTGAAATCGGATCCTTCTGGGACCCCCCAAAAATGGATTCTACGTCCAAAAATTCTTGGTTCGAAACGACACCAAACTCGACCCCATAGCCGAAAGCCTTAAAAAAAACCCTCCCGTAGCCCCATTTTAGCCCCATAGCGCCCCACGGGTTTGGACGATCGGGCTTTAAACCTTGTGGGCACAACTAGATGGTAAACCAAGTATTTTGTCAAAACTTCAGATTAAAAAAAATTGTCCTACTGCCTAAAACGGCCCAGCGTACGGCGGACGAACATTTCGTTTTTGGAATCTAGACCTCTTGAAACGAATATATAAGGTCAAATTTGGAGGTCAATCTGAATTTTCTACCTCCGTCGCGATTACATAGGTGTATTATTCCAAGAATAATAAACCAAAAAAATAACTCGTATTAAAAATTTAAAAAAACCTTTTTTCTTGCAAACCCAAGGGCAGTGGTGTTTGAATTCAAGAATGTATTAATGAAATAGACTGATAATGAATTAAGTAAAATTTAATAGTTTTGTAGAGCAGAAAAGGTTTTCGATTCGATTTCGGATTCGGCTGATTCTTGGACCAAAATAATCGACGTACATCGATTATCTTTCCTTAAAGGATCGATTCTTTCAACCCAAAAAGCCACCCGAATAATTGAACATGTTCACATATTATGTCAATATCATCATAGAATCACGAATGTATTCGTGATTGTATACACTGTCTTCAACTCAAAAGATTTATAGTAAAATGCGATGTTTCAATTGTAAACGGGTTTTTTACAAGTTAAGCGCGATGTGATTCCTTGGGCAATAAACCGTACAACCACCACCTCAGCTTCGTTATCAGCGAGCTGCGTAGGGGGCTATCTGAGTCAGATAATCTGACTCATGTTTGTATTTCTTTCCATCCCCAACTCTCTCCAAGTGATTAATTTTTAGCCCATTGTTTCTATCCATCCTCATAAACGTATCAGTATTTGGTTTGTGGAAGAATCTGGTGCTGTCTAATCAACCCCAACGAACTTGGTAAGTTGAATCTCCAGAGAAACACACCTGTCAGTTGTAGCCCCACCCAGTAATGAAGTACCACTCTGTTGGGATTACAGTAAGTAGTTGCACTGGTGATGAGAATAGTGAAGATTGGCCCAATGGAGTTCAATGTGTCGGATTTTATTGGGATTAGGATCAATAACAGGAAAACTCTACTTCATCCGCCGAGCTTTCGAGCAGTATGTGCTCTTCATCCGGGCATGTAGTACATTTACCTGGTCGAGGAGAGAGGGGGAGAAATTTCAGACTGTCCCACAGAGCATTCCTCAATTGGCCAGTCTTTGTAGGGTAAAGATACGGTCTATTTAAAAAAAGAGAGAGGGGAGAGGATTAGAGCACCGGCCTACACTAAACATTTAATTTAAATTGACTAACAACAGTTAGGAGAAACCAACAATAACAAAATTTATTTATTTGTACTACATGCCCTGATTTCATCTTCGTAGCCCTGATGAAGAGCAGAATCTGATACTGCTCTCCTCATCCAAGCCCTGCTGAGTTAAAATACCGCGTTTTTGTTTCTTTCAGCCACTATGTCTACCACATTAAGGCCATACCTTACTGCTGTTCGCACCACCCTCAACGCTGCTATGTGTGTCGATAACTTCAGTTCTCAGGTTTGTACCAGTTCCTATCCTGCCTACTGCGTTAAATATGTTCATATAAACTAATTACAATTTGGCAGGAGGTTGAGAGACACAATAAACCTGAAGTGGAAGTGCAAACTAGCAAAGAGCTGCTTCTGACTCCTATTCTGATCAGTCGTAGCGAATGCGAAAGGGTTCTCATCGAGGGATCCATCAATTCCGTCAGAATAAGCATTGCAGTAAAACAGGTCTTACATTATTTACCTATCTATTTTGGGCTACAAATACAACTTTAATCATGATTAAATTTAATTGAAAAGTTGATCATTCATTCCTATTATGTTTTCTATTTTACAGGCTGACGACATTGAAAAGTTCCTGTGTAAAAAATTCATGAGGTTCATGATGATGAGATCTGAAAATTTCATAGTCCTTCGCCGTAAAGCTATTGAAGGATACGACATCAGCTTCTTGATAACCAACTTTCACACTGAACAAATGTACAAACACAAATTGGTTGACTTTGTACTTCACTTTATGGAAGAAATTGACAAAGAAATCAGTGCTATGAAACTAGCGGTAAATGCTCGAGCTAGGATTTGTACCGAAGAATTTTTGAAACGTTTTTAATCCATACCGAAGTGTTTAGCTCTCTGGGATATTTCTACGTCGTGCAATATTTTATTTGCTTGTTTCCATAAACTCGGCTTTCACGATACGACTGGTTCAAATTAAGTGTCTTCTAATTTACTCAGCATTCCACTATAAACTGCCAAAATCATATCCATTAGCAACTTATGAAAGCGATTAGTCAAGTCATTTCCATTCTAGTATAATCTATTCCAAGGGAACAGGAAGTGCTAGTATGTTGATGAAGAATGAATAGTATGTTGTACATAATTTGTGCATGTCGTTATGAAGTTTGCTAATTGAATTTAATAAAATGAGATAACCGTTTTTTTAACCATCTGTGGACATGACTGTGACTTGAGCATTGGAACAAACGACGGCGGGAAGTCACCCAATCAGTCTTGGAATTGAAATGTTGCCCACCTTAGGACTTGGTGTGTAATTTTACAACTTTTTCATGTCATGTATTTTTATATTTTTCATAATTTATTACTCTTATATTGTGAGGTAGTTATAAAGCTACCTACTGCATTTAATAACAGAACGTAAGTGTATCTTTTTTGAGTGACTGCCAGAATTAGTTATCAAAACGAACAACGTAAAATTTAGGTGATTTTAATGTGCTCAAATCTAGTTGACTTTTTGTTAAATCCATTCTGTGTCTACATTATGAAGGTGAATTTGTACGTTTTTAAATAAATTATCTTTTTGCAAGCTTTTCATTTTCTCTGTGAGCCATGTTCTGTTGTATAAAATGCGGGTGGGAAGTTGTTGAGGGTCGGTCAAATAAAACGAGAATGTGCCGACGTTTCAACCGATATTTTCTTCTAGCATCAGCCCTGACGGCCTCCCCTGGGCCTATGTGACATTAATCAGAAAAATAACTTTGGAGGACATTGGAACAGACGTTAAAACGGATATTAAAACATAGGTACCTATTGAAGATATTTAGGAGATCTAAAAACTGAAGATTTAAACACTGAACACAGTGTAAACAGTGAAACTGGGGAGGGGGGGGGGGGGGGATGAAACTAACTAACCGTAAATTAAATAAATAAATAAAAAGCACTAAACAATTTTAAAGTATTAAAAATCAAATGAACAAATTAAAAATATGTATAAGTGAAAAAATCAAATAGAATAAAATCGAGGGAGGAAAAAAAAGGCAAATAAAATAAGTAAGAATAAGAACTAAAATTAAAACAAATGAGGGAGGAGGGAACCCTTTTTTCACCAACTGCAATGGTGACACAATTTTTTAGCGCAACCTTTCCCTCAAAAAATGGAAAGGTGCGCTCATCTCTTCGACTTTTGTGTGTGTGTGTGTGTGTGTGTGTGTTTGTGTATCACAGCATCACGCCCGAACGGCTGAACAGATTTTCATGAGGGTGGTCTCATTGTGATCAGCGAGTTCTGGGGGTGGTTAAAGGCTATCAAAATCGCCTCCGTCGTCGACGATTCGTCCGATCCCGAGAAGAGGACGTATTGTCAAGTTACGAATTCTTAGTTACGGTTTTGGTTTCAATACAGACGCGGTAATATTTCGTAGTAACAGAAAGGTTGCGCTCATCTATTCAATTCAATTGATGGCTTGTTTAAAATATACCTAGGTAGGTACTAGTGAACATGAAATAAGTAAAATGTACTATTCCATTGATAGAAAAAGTTTGGAAGGTATACCTATAGGTCGAGCAAAATCCTATCATGGAGTGAGCAAGTTAAAAACACTAAGGTATGTAGGTACTTAATGAAAGTGCAGAGACAAGAGCAGCTCACGAGGTGACAGTCGTCGAACAAATGATACAAAATAAGTAACAATATGGCTTGTATAAAATCCAGGAGGGAACTGGGAATCATTAAATGAACTGTTGTGGTAGAATTTATGCTCGAAGTGTTTGAAAGCACGGGAATGGGGTGTGCTAGGGCCTAATTCATTCTGATGAGATCCAGTGGGCAGATTTGTATTAGCGCGGAACCCTTTCGGGCAGCAGGAGAACTCATGTTCGAACTGGCGCCGCTAGATGTCAGCAGAGCCAAATGGCGTTCCTTCGTGTTTACCCGTGGAAGGGGGCGCGTTATGTACACTGTTGCCAGACGTCCCCCTTTAGGGGGACATGTCCCCCTTTCTGGAGCTTGGTTCCCCCATGTTCCCCCGTCCCCCGAAGTACCCTTTTTCGGAAAAAGTCCCCCTTTTTCCCCCTTTTCCTTCCAAATGGTTTAGATAGAAAAGAAAACAAATAGGTAAATCTGTAAGTATAACGGTTATCGGTACCTACCTAAGTAGTTATCTAATAGATATACCTAGCACCCCCCAGCAACTTCCCACCTGTAGGTTTGTGACGCGCTAACGCGTGAAGAAGAAGATGATGGAAGAAGGAGCGAAGGCACTGCTGGTCACTGGTCCGGTTTGTTAAACAAACTTTGTATATTTTTGTTTGATGAGTAATCAACTGTTGACCTACTCGATCTCTCTATCTTGATTAATAGTTTTATCATTGTGTGATGTGTGCAGTAGTAGTGATAGCTATCAAACGCCACCAAAGCAGGTGAAAGTGGGGTTCAAGGCGGGTACAAAGGTATCAAAAATCGTGGGAAAGTCGGGCTGAATTCTGTTCGTGGCTGGGACCTGATCCTAAAAATGGAATAATACAATGTATTATTATGTCATAATACAATGGAATAATAAATAAATATAATGGATTCTTGGAATAATACACCTATGTAATTGCGATGGAGGTCGAAAGTTCTGATCAGCCTCAAAATTAACCATTTTAAATTTAATTTTAAAATACGTTGTAAGAGGTCTAGATTCAAGAAACAAAATGTCCGTCCGCCGTCCGGGCTGTTTTGGGCAGGATTTTTTTTTTTTTTTTTTTTTTTTTTAATCCGAAATTATGACAAAATACTTGGTTTAACATCGGGTTGTGCCCACAAGTTTTTCAGCCCAAACCCTTGAAGCTTTTTTTTTTTTTTTTTCAAAAAATATTTAATATTTTTATTGACACAAAATTGTTTTTTGAACAAGTAACCTTTATCAAATAATAATAATAATTGAAAGAAATTGAAATTGAAGAATAATAAACCCTTGTGTAAAATTTGCAGCGTTTTATAATTTTATTTTTTGTCCCCCTAAACGTCCCTTTTTTGCAGTGATCAAGTCCCCCTTTGTCCCCCTTTTTCGCCTCAGATGTCCCCCTTTCAGGTCGAAGGCGCCTGGCATCACTGGTTATGTACGGCTCAGTTGGTATTCCAGTGGAGACAAGTGGCAGTTCGTGAAATTTTGTTTGATATCTGTGTTTTCAGTTCGGTTGTGATAAGTGTTTTCTCATCCTTTGACACCTCGATTTCTCACTCCTGGCCTCAGGCGTGTTTACTGTTATTCAAGACGAGGTAATATAGTGAACGACTACAATCGTGCAGTCTATTGTGAAGGATCCTCTGGAGGTGATTCACCTTGGCTTCTATACCTACCTGCCTTCCTTGGCACTTATCTAACTTTCTACGGCTTTGCAACACACGCTTCTGTCTCAAATGCTAACCCAGAAAGCGGATTCGTGCCAGATGTCGTTGATTGATCATTTTGTGAACGTTGATGTTGATGGAGATTAATTTAGCTATTGAACGGTACCTACCTGATTAACCTGACACTTGGAGCCCACCCAGTGGTGAACCTAAGCTCAGCTCTCAGATACTTTGATAATATACTTATTAATTATTTCTCTATTTATATGTAGTTTTAGTGAAACTAGAGAGATCTGGCAGGCTTGCCACAGTCCTCCGGCGACCCATCAGCCGCAAGAGGTTCGGTTTTGGGTGGAGAATATTTCAATCATTCAAACTGGCGAACCATCGGAGGTAGCTTAAGGGGTTCTAGAACTGTCACCAGGTCATGATTCTGAGTCACGATCCAAAGCTGGGTTAATGTGACCCAGAATAACTCAGGAATTTGTCCGTGTGAAACTGACTCAAATAGTTGATTTCCTTGAAGAGCGAGGTACATTAGATCGTCTTTTACCGTATAGAGACAAGCCGATGAGAACGTGGAACCAAGCTTGTACCATCCCTAGGTATGACTCACATGGGCTGTTTTGATGGAATCATCTCCCGTTGAGTGAGCTTTAAGCTAACATAAATTTTAAAAATAGGAACCCATGATCATGGAACCGCCACAGCTGGGAGCTCAGGCAATCCAGTTTACCGTGCCAAATTGGCAAACCTAGCACTTCAATGAGGTACGAGGGTTTTCCAAGTGGCGATGAGTGTTCATAACTATTTTTGTGATCTGAACTGACTTAAGGTCGATCCATACATTTCAGTGATATCAGTGAATCCGTAGCATGCCGTTACATGCCGCACGGAACACTGATGGCGACGGATTCACTGAAACAATGAAATGTGTGGTTTGTCAATACCTTTTGGCTCTGCATCAGTTGGCAACATGATACCTACCTACCTATTTAATATTACCTATAATAAAATATTTATTAGATAAATTTATATAAAATATTTATATAGGTAACCTAAATTGTCCATTATATTATAGTGAAAAAATACCTACTCCGCTTTCGTGCATCCTTTCTGAATTAATAAGGGAGTAGGTATGAACCATTCCCAGCCGATTTTCTGGGTTCTCTTGAAAAATGTCTGATTCAGATTAAAAATCGAATCATGTTTCATGCCTGCACTATTATTATGTATATATATCCCTCATCCAATGCGACCCACAAACCAAGGTTGCAACAGTGAAGCAGTTGCAACCTAATAAGTTACTTAAAGACAGATGACCGATCATCTTCTTTGTTTCTTATGCTTCCTGCTATGCATAAATGCAAACGCTTCGCCATCCCTCGAGGTATGGAAAGAGGCAAAAATCTTGGGTTTTGATATCTTTTGTTTCTTGTTATAAAAGTACTCTTTATCCAACCAGATCAAGTTATACAGGGAGAAAATTATGAACTCGATTATCTGCCGGTGTAACGATTGCTATTAAAAATATTTATTGCCTATTGTTGCCTCGGATTCAATAACGACGCCATGAATGGAATTAGCGGTTTTTGAATTCAAGACGCAGTTTGTCTCCACGTTATCAGTAGGTTATGTTTCAGGTAGGATTAGGTTGATATTCCTTTGGAGCATTACCCTCGATTATCACAGGGCTTTTTTCTTTTTTCTTGGGAAGTTCATCCTTCAAAAGATACCAAAACGGGTCAACATCGTGGAAAAACCATCAGATGGAGATTCTCCTATTCCTTCGGAAAAATAAAATATTTGAATTCCGTGGCCTGAAGTGGCAGAGAGGGACGTGGCATTCTAATTTAATCCCGTTTTTTATTGGTCCGAAAGATGCAAGTTACCCTACCTCGCTAGGCGTCAGGACGCCATCAACATTTTTTTACATTAAATGCAAATTTTGCATAGTACGGAAACCTTAAAATTCATAAGTTCCTGAACGTTCTCAAGTCAGTGAACAGGGTTGCTGTGTCGTGCGAGTTAAATAAAAAAAGTTGCCGCCTGAGGGGTGTATTGCCGCTTGTGACTATAATATAGTCATATTATGTGCTACATGTGACTATGGAGCTATGGTTACCTATATTGGTTTATTATTCTTGGAATAATACACCTATGTAATCGCAACGGAGGTCGACGACTCCGATCGGCCTACAAATTTGACATTATCCGGTTCAAACCCGAAATTTCCGTCCGCCATCCGGGCCGTTTTGGGC
Source organism: Pilophorus perplexus (assembly GCA_955831195.1). Lineage (NCBI taxonomy): Eukaryota > Metazoa > Arthropoda > Insecta > Hemiptera > Miridae > Pilophorus > Pilophorus perplexus. The sequence continues at coordinate 9,097,610 of OY037012.1, forward strand.
AGTAGGATTTTTTTTTAAATCTGAAATTTTGACAAAGTACTCGGTTTACCATCTAGTTGTGCTCGCAAGGTTTTCAGCCAGATCGCCCAAACCCGTGGGGCGCTATGGGGCTATCATAGCCTCCCATAATGGGAGGGTTTTTTTTAACGCTTTTAGCTACGGGATGAAGTTAGGTGTCGTTTCCGAAGTATTTTTGGACGTAGAATCCATTTTTGGGGGTCCAGGAACGATCCGATTTCACTGTGGCGATCTATAGGGCTTTCATGGGGTTAAAAATGGGATTTTTGAAGGATCCCACGAGGTTAAATATTTTTCGAGTAAAAGTCAAAGAATTAAAAAAATCCAAAAAAAAAAAAAAAAATTTTTATTCCACAATTTTCTATTGACAGAATTAAATTTTTGCACAAGTACGCTATATCAAAGAATAATAAACCCTTGTGTAAAATTTGCAGCGTTTTTTACATTAAATCAATGAAACACAGAATGTGTTTTTTGGCAGATGCCTAATTCCGCCGAGGGCTGGTGGAATACCCAAAAGTAATCCATCAGTCAGCCGGGAAACAGTAGAGCAGGGGAGTAGTTGAGGTGGCGAAGGGACGTGATGGATGGTGGAGAAGCAGGTATGCTTGGGCCTGGGACGGATGGAAGGACGGCCGGACGAATTTTCCATCTGCAAGACCGTCGGAAAAAAACACAGTCTGTGTTTAAGACATCATGCCCAACGTTCGATGCGTAATATTTTCCCCTTTTAGTTCAAAACCTCAACAACATGACATCTCTGCACGTATAATACAAATTTTCGAGCTGAACATTGGTGTGTTGTTAGAAATGTGAAATGTGTTTGGGGGTTGGTCAGAACCCCAACAGACTTTATACACCACTGGTCGAGAACTTCAACCCTTAAATACCGATACGACCTTTTCAAGGAGCTCATTGCCATTTAAGCGTTAAACCTGTTTCAAATTGTGTTGCAACCGAACCTTGAAATTGTACGCTATTCTGAACTTTTTGTTTGTACACTGGTTGAAATGATTCAGAATACGGGAATTAGCGAGAGATACGAATCCTTTGCTTCGTCTAAATTGTTTGTTGATAATTTTGATTGGGATCCGGTTCGAGCTGCTAAGCTGATCTACAATCCAGGGTGACTTGTAGCGGCCGAGGACTAAAATCCGTGTTTGCCTTCGGCAATCACCCACCTGACTATTCGAAATTATATTATAATGTACTCTAGTATCGTTGGAAACCAAAACGAGTTATTAGCTGCTATGATTTTGTTTTCTAACGAATTTCTATCCCTCATGTGGTGAGTGATAAACCTTGGAAAGTTCACGCTTCGCTCCCCCATCCAATTCACTTATAACTCACCCGAAAAATGGGCTCGTTTATTCGAAAGTAGGAAAGCTCACATGATCCATCAAGGTGGGCAGACCTTATGGACCCTCTCGTGATCTCCTCGCATTGAACAGACCACAAGTTTGGTTTTACTCGACAATCTTTCTATTTTGAGCTGAGCGTTTTGTCATCCCTATCGAATGTGTCCACGGTTTTAATTAAGGGCAGCCAGCTGGATATACTATTTATCTTGCTGTCAACGTGGGTGTCATATGGTGCGAAAGGTAGTTTTTTAAATGACGCGTTCGCGTGATTTACTAGGCCCGTGATTGACGTGTGTGTCAAGTGTTCATGGCGGAACCTCCCATTTATAAAACTGGAATATAGAGACCCGGTTTAATTGAATCGGTGCATCAATTAATTATGCATTTACGGAAATTCATGTTAAAACTTGAGAGGGTTGGTGCATGTTCTAGATATATTTATTTTAGCAATAACAGTTTTTCATTTTTTCATCCATATTTCCTCGTGTCCTTGCAGTACGAGCAATAGCGTTTTCTGATGCTGTTTGAAATGATTCTTTGTTAAATGCGATTCATTCTCTTCTAGCTCTGGACACTCCTTCCCTTATTCATCCCTTTCCACACATGTCATCCTTCTTGAAAGGGAAATTGACATTAGCGAAAGTGAAAAGGCCTTTTAACATCTCTAATGGCCTGCAGTATCCCCGATTGTTTGTGGAACCCAGTTCAAGTGCGTGTGCCACTTTCCATCTGGTCGTGCCTCAAGATCTGCATTGGGCAAATGGTGTTTGGGATTTCTCCCTGTTCAAGATTCCCCACCTCGGATAAGGGGTTTGTGTGGATTATCTTGGTTCAAAACGGTTGACGCAGTACCTACGTATGACATTGTGGAAGTTGGTTCTGGGACGGACCCTTTTACGTGGGAATTGGCTGGAACCTTGAGAAACCCAAGATGCGTGAAAACCGCTGAATATATGGACGTCGTTTTACCAGGGGTAAACTCGCTAAGCGGAACTGTGAATGCCTAAATTGAGGCGCCAGGTGGCCAAGATTTTGGTTTGAGATATCGCCCTTGAAAGTTTTTATTTGATTGCAGTTTTAATTTGGTTTACGTATTTTCTAATGGAATGAGTGCGCACTTTCATTCAGGTCTTTCTTTAAACGAAATGATACAAAAATATAACATTTAAGGTCATTATGAACTCGAAAATCGAGTTTGCAAAAATCAAAATGAAGCCCCTTTTTCCACCTGACGACTTTTCACTGCAGATAATTGAGTGATTCGATATACTTTGAAGGTATTAAAAGCTACGAAATAAAATAAACCCGTGTTTTTTATTATTAAATAATAAAAGATAAATAATAGGTATTAGACAAATTTAGAATCTCTATAAAAATGGTTGCCAATCTATGGACTCACTCAGTAGAGTGTATGAATCCAAAAGTTTGTGAGAACGTTTGGGATGCATTGTGGATGGGTTTTAAGAAGTTTGTTCAAAATCGGTATAGTCCTTCATCGTGAGCGAGGCTTTTCAAAGAGAGCCGGGTCAAAAAGCGTCATTAATAAGGATTACTGTGGAAATTTTCGTAACGCCAAAACCCGACACACCACGGTTATGGGGTCGAGTTAGGTGGCGTTTTCCAAGTATTTTTGGCCATGGAATCCATTTTCGGGGGTCCCAGAACGATCCGATTTCACCGTGAGGATATATGGGGCTACAAATGGAATTTTTGAAGGATTTTACGCTTTCCGTGGAATGGTCTTGTACAGAAAACTTGTTTTATTTTTTGAAAAATATTGTCTTAATGACATATATTTAATTTTTGCACAATTAACCTATATCAATGAATAGTAAACCCTTGTGTAAAATTTGAAGCGTTTTACTGATCAAATTCGGGTGACTATGAATAGGGAATAGTTTAGAAGTTGAGATGGAACATAGAAATGAATGTATTTGATCCATTTCTTTGGATATTCTTGTTGCCTCATTACGTGAAGAGTTAAAAAATGTCGGAATTTCACGTTTGGATTGTATTTCCCCACTGAGGAGGTGTTGGTAATATCCAATACCCCGAGGCGACATTTGTTGGTGATTTATAACAATCGTCAAACTCAAGTGCCAAACTGCTGTTCCCAACCTTTCACGCCATCGGTTTTCTCATAACTCTCGTAATGGTGTGACACTTGTTACCGCTGATGGAGTGGAAGGCGGGGCAAGAGAGAATAAGAACTAATCTCGCGAGTCTGGGTACACCCTGGGTTACGGGGATCGATCGTGATCTGGGTAGTCAGACTCCCTTTTAAAGAATTTCTGGTCGAAACGGGGGTGGAAGTCGTAAAAGGGGGGGTTTGGAGGACCAGTTTTTCCAAGTAGTCGCGACGGAGTTTGAAAATCGGGGCGACGTGAGAGTTCCATTGACTTGGGGCACATTGTTACGGAGGCACATTGTTTTGCTCTCGAACCATTTTTAGATTCTTTTTAACAAAGAATGATTCTTATTCTTCTGATCCCCCTTAGTCGTGGAGGCTGCGGCTCCTTCTAAGACTCCGGAATCCAAAGTGAACGTTCATAAACTAAAATGCCATTGGGTTTCTATGCGAATCTCGAATGAATGAAAGAGCGAAACGTGGAATGGATGATATTGTTCCTCACGTTCACTAATTATGCTTATTCTTCTCAATTTAATAATAGACCAGTCGCCGCAGCGTTTCATTCGTGCAAGAAATGGTGTAGAAGCATTTATTTTTTTAAATTGTTGTTATGGGTTTGAACAACAAAATATCAAACATGGTAGCAAACGTTTTGCTGGGTGAACGTTTGGCGGCCAAAAAAAAACTCGATTTTTTTCGGACATTTTCCGGTTTTTCACCAATAACTTGAAAACTAAGCATCGCAGAGAAACTGTTTCGGATACAAAGTTGAAGAGCATAATATCCTGCGTCGAAAGACCTCCTTACGCATTAGAATCGGTTCAGCCGTTTAGCCGCAATCAAGCGTCACTAGAGGGCAATTGTTTCCAACTTTGCTGAAAAATAGGATGTAATTTATATTCGCGGAGTAATTTTTATGCGTAAATATTGCTGAATAAACTTGAGGAATAAGGTGTTGGTATAAAACGAGGTAATAAAAACATCATTTATTATTCGTTGCTTGGGTATTCATTGTCACTGATAAAGAGCGCATTTCATCAAAATATTTTCTGGATGGCCCAAGGTCGGCCTGAAACAATTCGTTTTGTTGGAGAGAGCACTTTCCGTTATGACGAGAACATTGGCAGCACTTTCCCGAGGGGAGAAATTTCCCGCACCTTATATTCACGTAGTGATTCTAAAACTGCTCGTTGCAAGAACCTCAACAACGAACATGTTGGAGTGATGAAGACTTGTCTTAGACTTGTCTAACTGCCAAACCGAGTTGGCGTGCTAAGGTAGGCTGGGACCATTCAGGTACAACCATTCCCGTGTGCGTTTCTCACGACATGAGGAGGAAGATGGGTAACCACAATCAGTTGGAGAGAACCGTTGGTTTCTTAGCCGAAGCCTTCGTACCGCTTAAATATTTCCTCGAAATCCTCATAATTTCTTTTGCGACCTACTGACACCAAATTTTCCTCTCTATTTCTGTGCTCGTTGAGCAACATTTTTACCATATTTTAAATCGAGTGCAATGCACGTCAGATACGTACTTCTCTTTAAAAGCGCTCGCAGTTTCTAACCCAATTTTTGTCGGACCAAAATATTTTTAGCGGTCGGACGTCGGTTATGAGTGCGAGCGTGATGCTCCATGACCGTGAATCGATAGTGATTCTCTGAGGGCAAACTTCGCAGCTGTCGGATCCGAAGTGAGTCATGAAGCCAATCTGATGTCGGCTTTTAATAGTGATAGACGTGAACGAGGTGGACTCGACTTAGACTGGGTTTTGTGAATAATCTCAATTTGTTTAAATAGCCAGCTCTTTGTGGTTGTTGATAGTACCTCAAACGCCTCCAAGGGGTCCGCTTTTTTTCTATTTTTTTCCTGCCTGGACTGTAGGTGCACCCAGTGAACATCCTGACCACAGCTCGGTCCCAAATCGTCCATCACTTCGAGTTCTATCTAGACCACCCTCGCCTTATCCACTTTTCCCGATGGCTCTTTACGAAGCACAAAAGATCGCCCTGGCCCATTACAATTAGAAGAAGTTGGTCAACTCATTCCGTCCTATCCTTGTGTAAACCGCATTGACCGCGTCAGATCTGACCTTTCTCGACCCGGTTCAGCGGTTTCGATGAAAGGTGCCCTTCTTGCAGCCTTTCATCCCAAGTGATCTGTTTCACATACGGCCCCAAATCCCGCTCGTGGCTGATCCGTCAGTTTCTAAATATAATTTCACCTACAGCCCATCCCAGAAAAATGCGGCATAGGCATTGACGCTCATAATCTAAAATCGACCTACCTTCTGGATTCTAGAATCTTGGTATAATATCGCGGGCCCGCAAGTTTTCATAAGTTCTAACACCACCTAACTCAAATTCCCCAACTTTCCAGGAGGATAAAAAATACTTCATTGATGAATCTTATCATGGTGGTGTTGCGTTTTCTTCTTTTTCTTCTTTTCTGTTTGTGACAATCGCCATGGACGTGTTGAATCTAGTGATTTGCAAAAGTCATTTTCGAAAAAAATTGAGTTAGGCGGTGTTAGAACTTAGGTGACGAAAAGTAACACAATTCAAAAACACCAAATTCTTCACGAGAGCCAAAACAAAATTTTTATTTAATAATATTTCCTTTTTTTCAGCTTCCTGTAATACTATTAGGCCAGTCATATTGTATCTACACTTTAAAAAGGCTAAAATCGCAAACTAACGGGTAGTTTTGATTTTTTGATATGTTGTTTGGGTTGTTATCAGGAGCACGGACCCTATTTTGCAGCTTAAAAAAAAAAAAAAAAAAAATTGGGGAAGGGAGGAGTTATTAAATTAAATTCACACTGAAATTGAATTCTAATTATGAATTTAATTAAGTTATTACAAGAAATCAGAAGGGGAAGGCCGAAAAATTTATTGGGCCTCAGATGGGACTCGAACCCACAACCTTCGCATTACTAGTGCGACGCTCTACCAATTACGCCACTGAGACCAGCAGTCATGATAGAACATCGGAGATTGAAGGCTCAACCGTCCCCCTGCCCCCAACGCTTGATTCGGCCTTCTCATATTGTTGCTTATTTTCCCCTTCTGAACCCTGATCTGATATGAAGCCAGTAGACATCTTACTTTTGTCCCTCTTCCTAGGGGTCCCTTAATTCCCCAGGAGGAGTAGTTTCATTAGGTAATGACTTGAGGGAATTTTGAACTGCTTCCCTCATACAGTGTTTTATTTGGGGAAGGGAGGAGTTATTAAATTAAATTCACACTGAAATTGAATTCTAATTATGAATTTAATTAAGTTATTACAAGAAATCAGAAGGGTCATTACCTAAAAAAAAAATCGCCGGGACTTGTGAGAAGCCGAAAAACCGCGAAATTTTCGCAGCTGTTTTGGTTTTTGGTTACCTTTACGGTTGTCATGATACAATGCAGCCTTTGAAAATAGGCAATCTTTCCAAAAAATATCAATTTTAAGTTTTGGTCAATTTCAGACCCAAACTACGGCCAAAAATACTTACTTATTCTACGAGGATATGCGTTTCGAGTGAAGTTGTAGGAAATCTATTTAGCTTTCATTTGAGCAGTAGAACTCTCTAGGTCAAATAGGAACCGAGAAAACGAATTTAAACCAAAAGAAGAAAAGCCCATTCTGACACCGCTCGGTAAGCGAAAAACCACGTTTTTCAGAACGTTTTCGGCTGTAGCTCGGAAACTATTGGTCCGATTCTAAATTTCTTTTTTTTCCCGTGGAAGCTGAATAAATTTTCCATCGCAGCTATTCCATGTAAAATTTTGATTTGAGCTTTGATAAGGGAGGGGCAGGCTTGGCAAAAAATGGCAATTTTTTGTGTGTGGCAAAAACGTGTTTTCGCACAATTTTGCCCATAACTCGGGAACGGTTATAACAAATTGACTATAGTCCGACCTTAATTCTTAATGGACTGCTCCTTATATCAAATTTAATCAGCTTCCACCAGAAACGAAGAACATTAAGATCTGACTAACTGTTCCCGACGCCTGAATCTCATCAACTCTCCAATTACACACAAGAATATCGTCTCAACTCTGAGATGTGTCGTTGTTCAAGAGCCATCACATTCCGTTTTCGATGACGGCTAAGTTACAAATCGCTCACTCTAGCGGTTTTACGTGCAACTACGTTTATGCCACTTTTCCTGTTGCAAGATCTAAACCAATCCAATAAAATTTTATGAAATGAAACGAAAATAGAAATTTTTCGAGTGGTGTCACTTTTTGTTGCGATAGGCAACGAAAAATGGGCGTTTTCACCAGGTTTGTTTCTCTCGCCCTTCACAGGATTGAGTTGCGTGGGAAAACTCAAGTCTCGCTTGATTCAATGCACTGCTGATGTCAGCGAAAGAACATAACAGCCGTCGCATCAGATCAAGAGGGGAATCTTGCTGGCTTTGACGTTTGCTTCTTCCTTTAATTCCAGTGTTCCTTCAGTGTCAGTATTCAAAGCTACTCGTTCACGACGTGAGCCAATAATCGATTTTTTCAGGTAATTTTTATTATGTATACAAAACTATTCGAACCCCTCAAAAAGTTTAAAAACTGGTTAACTCAGTGCTAACACGTATGAATTTCAAAAATTGAGAAAACAATATATATGTTCTTTGAGTTGAGCAACGAGTTGTTACAGTGCATAAAAGATGTCCCTGTTTCTATTATTGCATGATTCCAAAAGTAAAAAACATTGTACACCTATGTAGCCTTGTTTGTGTTAGAAGCACGTGTGAAGCTGGCGTGTTCCCACGATTTCTAAGGCTTTTCAAGTAATCTATTCTGTTCTATTCCAAACTTCGGGGGGGTTGACTGAAACCAAGTTTCCATCTTCGAGCGCGGTTCTCTAACTCGGAAAAGTGTTCATGTCTTCTTGTGGTCTGCTCCTGCCTGACCACATTTACTGGCAACATTTACTTTACTCCCAATTAGCTACTTGTTCGTGCCTATCATCGTTAATACCTGCTGATGGATGAACTGCCGTTATCGCCCCACGTGTTTCAGATTTTCCTGTACTGATATGGTTTCACTGTGTATATAATTTCTCCAGTACAGACAGTATCAGTTATTAGAGCGCTTAGTTAAAAGCAGACAGTCCCTTAAATTACTATTTAAACCTCTCTTTTCTCAGTGAAACCCCCTGTTGGTTCCACGCATTTCTGAGCATTAAATAAAATTTTTATTGTTCGCAGGTGCTGCCAGACGAGGGGCCGACCGCCCCGTAAACATGGACTCTTGATAAGGTACGTGATGTTGGTTGCTTGTAATCTGCTTGGGAAAGTTTTGTTGTGATTTCGCCTCAAATCTGGACAACCCAAAAAAAAAAATCGTGTCGTGAGTCGTGCGAGATTTCTGGTGGTTATTACCAGTGTTATATTGGGTTATAATCAACTCGTGTACCTACCTCAGAATTTTTAATATCCGTCTTTCTCGGAAGGTTCCCCAACCCCGAATTTCCAGTGACATCGCGTCTCATTATTATATTAAAAAAATATAAGCAACTTTCTATGAAGTTTTCGTGTTGTCCTGAGTGAGTTCTTCGTTCCTGTCACGGAGGTTTCGTGATCAACCCGGAACACAATGGATCAAATAATCACCTTTCACTGAGTTTGTAGTGGGTACAACTTTGACCCAAGACAGTCCCCTCCATGTTGTATCACCTTTGACTTCGAATTCTCTGGTTTGATTGGTTGGTTTGATAATTAGGATATCGAAATGGAGGATGGTTCGTGTCCCCGGCTGGCGGACGTTACGTTTATGTTCGAGGAAGTGGTTTCTCTGTGACTTGGATTTTCGAACGGGTGGCGAAATCTGTCGGGGTTTCCGAAGTCGGGACCACGTGCTGTCTTTTGCATGCATCAGAGCTCAAATCTGCTTGAGTTTGTGCCTCTTCAAAGGATAAACCCAGTGTAGAGCCGCCTTTTTCATTGGCTCAATGATTGGAATCTATTTCGAGTTGAAGCCCATCATCAGCCTTCTAGCTTTGCACAAGTTTGCACAATTTACACGAAATAATCAAGATGTGTGTGCATGTTCACATTCTTGGAATAATACGCCTATGTTTTCGCGACGGGGGTCGACGACTCCGATCGGCCTCAAAATTTGACATTATCCGTTTCAAGAGGTCTACATTCAAAATCCGAAATGTCCGTCCGCCGTCTGGGCCGTTTTGGGCAGTAGGAATTTTTTTAAAAATCTGAAATTTTGACAAAATACTTGGTTTACCATCTAGTTGTGCCCGCAAGGTTTTCAGTCCGGTCGCCCCAACCCGTGGGGCGCTATGGGGCTAAAATGAGGCTACGAGAGGTGCTTTTTGAAGGATTTTGGCTATGGGATCGAGTTAGGTGTCGTTTTCGAAGTATTTTTGGACGTAGAATCCATTTTTGGGGGTCCCGGAACGATCCGATTTCACTGTGGCGATCTACAGGGCTTTCATGGGGCTAAAAATGGGATTTTTGATGGATCCCAGGAGGTTAAATATTTTTCGAGTAAAAAATAAAGAACTTTTGAAAAAAAAAAAAAAAAATTCGAAACAAAAAATCCAAAAAATGATTTTTTTTGAAATGTAAAAATCCAAAAAAAAATTTTTTTTTAATTTTTTCATTGACAGAATTAAATTTCTGCACAAGTAACCTATATCAAAGAATAATAAACCCTTGTGTAAAATTTGCAGCGTTTTCGTTTTGTTGTCACGATTTGAACCGAGCGGTGAAAATGAGCTCCAAGTTATTTGCTTGTGATATGCAGCTTGTCCTTGGGCATTTGAAGAACTTTAATTAGTTGGGGTTGCCCAAGGCACAATCACACATATTTCCTTTCTCTCCTTCCTTTCCCTTTTTCAACCATTTCGCTAGTTTCCTTTAACAGATGAAATGAGTGACCAATCAAGTCCAATCAAACTTTACTTAGGTACTTAAGCTTTACTTACTAGATGCTCGGCCCTCCCGACAGTCTGGGGTACAGAACCGAGGCCCCCGCCTGTCCGTGGTTATGCCGCCAGGTGTTTTGTAGGATGCAGGAGGGAGTACAGGTGGAGATTCATCAGAGGCATAACGCAAGTTGTTGCGATCTGCAGACTCTGAGATTATTCCAGCTGCAGAAATGGAGGAATTGGGTTCCTTAGGCTCACCCGAAGTGTCGAGATGTTGTATGTCCAGCAGATCCTCGGATGGAACAACAGAAGGAAACTGCCTTACCCGGCATGAAGGGCCGTGTTGGATAAGTTTTCCCTGGCTTCCAATCTTAACTTGTCAAGTATGGACTCTCGGTTACCGTCCCTGGTCTTACAAGTACCCGCTTTTCCGGCTTCCGATCTTGACGTGTCAAGTATGGACTCCAGGACAACGGGGCCCTGCGAAATTGCTATTTTCTCCTCTGAAATCCCGTCTGAGGTGTCAGCAGGGATTTCCAGATCAAGGGAAATATGTAAAATTAAAAAAACTGCGATTGAGACTATTACAGTTAAAGTGCAGAGAGAATGCGCTATGACTGCGCAAGGCATATTTGCGTGAGGGCCCCTGAGTCGGTAAAAGGGGTCTAAGGCCAGTTGGGAGAGTTCTGGGGTTGGCTGGCTTTAGCCAGCAGGGGTGGTCCCCTAGTTCGTACGCCCAAGAGAAGGGACCTTGTCTACAGATTATGGACCCCGATATATGACCCCCTCGGACTTCGCGCCCAATCTTCCTCCGCCCCAATTGTGTAACTTGGGCAAAAAAATAAGTAAATAAAATAGATAAAATACTTTCTTAAAACATATTATTGAAAATCATGGGATTTCTGGGATATTTTGAAAGCTAACAAGTTAAGTAGAGCATTCCCTTGAAGAAAGAAATAAAGAACAAAAACGTTGTAAATTGTACACAAGTGTTTGTTATTCTATGGTATAAATTGTGCAAAATTAATTCTGTCAATTTTTTTTCACGTTCATGTTTACGTTTCAAGTATGTAGGTATCTGACGAGTTCGTCCTGCCGGCAAAGGATCTGCGGGTCTCCGGATCAAGCGCAGTGAAGGCGACGTCGAAAATTCCTTCCAGAGCTCCTCCCACCTCCTTCAGCTCTTGACCCCTCTGTAGTGGCTCCTTTCGTAACTTCAGTCTTCTGCTAACTGTCTGTACGTTAGCTACGCTCCGGAGCCGAATAATCAAAATAACAAAACAAAATCGCGTGCCAAATTCGTAAACAAAAACCTCGAAGAAAAGTCGTTGTGCCAAAAAAAAAAAAAAAACCTTTTGTTAAGTTTTGCCATCTGAAGCTTTGCCATCGTGCTCGTGTTTTTTCTTTTTCGTTTTGTTTCGCCGGTTTGTTGTGTTCTGTGTCTGTGGGTGTACCGTGATTGGTTTTGTGCCTCTGAACAATGTGCCATAAAGGATACGGTTTCTGCGATGTGTGTGGGTTCACAAATTGAAATGGTAAGAACCTTCACAGTCCCGAATCATTAATGGCAGATAGGTATTGTAACTGTAAGAATTACTTCCTTTGAGCGGTATTCTTTAATCGTCCTTTTGTAAACCACACAGAAAGGTGCTAATGTTTTTAGCGCCCCGCGTAAAAGTAGCCGTGGAACTGATCGCTGTCATGTTATTGATAGACGATAGCCGGTCATGATTCACCACACAAAGAATGTCCTTTCATGAGTTGTGAATCAGGACAATTTTATGTCCATAGTAAAAATTAAATCTAACGAAAACAGTTCCATTCTGGAATTGGGTCAGATAACAACTTCCTCTTGGCTGAGTTTTTAGATTATTTTATTCGTCCTTAATGCGGGCTACAAAAGGATTTAATTTACGTTAGGCAGGAGCTCTCAGGCGTAGCAGCAACTGTTAGGTAAAACATGCACTTATCAGAGGTACTTATTCGAAGCAAGTCTACATAAGTCTTATGATTGTAAAGGCTAGTTTGGGTTAAAACAGGGTCAATGTCACTCAATACTCCAAAGACGAAATCGAAGATTGAAAGTGCTATGTAAGAATGGCATTTTAGGTTCCTAGGGCCTTGCAGAGTTGGCCTTTCATTTTACACCTCTTGCGTTTTACGCTGTAAAAAAACTGTCAGTTTTGTAGAAAATGTTTATTTGTTCCGGATTTGCAGTTTCTCCAGTTTTTCAAATAATTTTTTTCCGCCTATTTAAGTTATGATGGTAGACCGCAAAATCTCCCGTTCCTCTTAAGCCCCTGAGTGTCACCTTTCTGCGTTTTTAAATTATTCAGACGTAAATCTATACGTGAGCCTTGAGCGTCTTATCAAGTTTATTTAATAGGCCACTTTCCCATCTTATTCTACCGCGAGGAATTGTCAATTTGGACCTTTGTAAGGTTGTCCCTTTCGTCATATTTAAGATCTATTGTGTTTTGAAATTTGTTAGCTTACCCAATTTTTCAATTTTAATTTGAAGCCATTTGTAAAGTGGGATTGTGTGCTCTTGGCAAATACAGCCTAGGTAGATTCAGAGAAGACGTGGATTGCGTTGGGTTCTTGTGTCGACATTACGATATTCTCCCAGGATAGTTTTATTTTGCTATATTCATTTTTTCGACATACCTTCATCATGTATGGGATTGACAGCCCTCACGAATTGTGATTTGTGAGGCCCTGCTGGCTGTATCTTTCACTTATGAGTTTTGGGTGTTCGTGATGTCAAATGAAAAGAGACAAATAACAGAGAATTATAATGAGACAAGCAATCCGTGTTTACTCAATGACGAGCCTTCGAGTTGGTTATGACCTATGCTAAGAGGTGTTTCAAAACGACGCTCGATTCGTGAGGCTGGCGTCTTTGGTGGCCAGTTGGGAAATTAGTAGCCTTAAGTGGTAAAAAACAAGGTTTGATCACAAGATAGTGCTACGTTGGGCATGCAAATATGCAGATTTGATATTGGGGCAGTGATCGTAGTTAGGAACACCTGGGTGGCAGGCAACAAAGCTCGTGAGCATGTAAAGAACGCCTGAGTTACTACTTAGATCGTCGACCTGCTTTATTTACGATTTTTTCCCCTCGGGAAGCAATCGTTCTGTTAGTTTAGGCTCCAAGGAAAATACATGAATGAAGCGTGCTCGACAGTTGAATCAATCCACACGTCACTAACTCTCACTTGAACACAGCTACTTTCTGGTGTTGCGAGCCCGCCTGTAGCTGATTGATCACTGAACATTAGGGCCACGAGTTCTTACTATGCCCCGGAGTGGCGCTTTTTACTGGAATCCGATTTCTTTATTTTTCTTGTGAGTGCTACCTCGATTACGTGTGTCCTCATCGTCTCTATTCACGTTTAGTTGCTCCATACCGTATTTTTCAACCTAATGGAATAAATTAGACGCACCGGTGACCGCTTATCTCGCTGAGCAGAGGACTTGATACGATATGAAACTTGCGAATGATAATCACAAGCAACTTTTTGATTATTCAGTGAATGGGTCATTTCGCAAGAGGCGGCAGCTTTTACATGAGGGGAGGGGGGGGGGGATGAAATTCACTTCCACGATTTTGGTTTATTATTCTTGGAATAATACACCTATGTTTTCGCGACGGAGGTCGACGACTCCGATCGGGCTCAAAATTTGACATTATCCGTTTCAAGTGGTCTACATTCTAAATCCGAAATGTCCGTCCGCCGTACGCCGTACGCCGTCCGCCGTCCAGGCCGTTTTGGGCAGTAGGAATTTTTTAAAAAATCTGAAATTTCGACAAAATACTTGGTTTACCATCTAGTTGTGCCCGCAAGGTTTTCAGTCCGATCGCCCAAACCCGTGGGGCGCTATGGGGCTATAATGGGGCTACGGGAGGGTTTTTTTGAAGGCTTTTAGCTATGGGATCGAGTTAGGTGTCGTTTTCGAAGTATTTTTGGACGTAGAATCCATTTTTTGGGGTCCCGGAACGATCCGATTTCACTGGGGCGATGTTTAGGGCATTCGTGGGGCTAAAAATGGGATTTTTGAAGGATCCCAGGATGTTAAATATTTTTCGAGTAAAAAATACGGAATTTTGGAAAAAAAAACACATTTTTGAACAAAAAAATCCAAAAAAAAATTTTTTTGAGATAAAAATCAAAAAAAAAATTTTTTTTTAAATTTTTTCATTGACAGAATTAAATTTCTGCACAAGTAACGTATATCAAAGAATAATAAACCCTTGTGTAAAATTTGCAGCGTTTTTTTCCCAACCATAGTCCGCTGCATCAGGTTAGAAGTCAAATGCCCAAAAATATCATCATAGATTTTTTTTGTCAATTCTATGGATTTTGCCATAGAGATGAGGCTCATGGAAGTGAGGATTTCTTCGTAAATATGAGCTGTTGGCCTCCTACACAACGACTAAGTTTTTTTTCTTTTTAACCAGATAATCTCCTAAGAAAGGCACTAATTAGTAGCATTCTGGGTAATCTGTTATTTACATGACTTTGTTCAGCTGGCCCATAGAAGTGAGGGCTTTTGATCGACTAAACAACACTTTCTACTACTGACGACATCAAAACAACAACTGATGATCTTACAAAAAAAGAAGGAGGTTACAATTTGTTTCGGAGGGATCTGATCAGGGATGCCAATTGGAAAAATGCCTCGAAAAATCTATACTTCCTTCTCAGGGAAGTGAGGTGCATACTGATGGACAAGCCTTCAACTAGCTCCCTTCTCCTCAATTTGGATTAATTACTTCATTTCCTCGCCATCATGGCATTGCTGAGAGGACAAGATACACTCAAAGACTCCCGCCCAGTTTCAATCGCAGATCGAGAAAGGACCGAAACAGTAGTGAAACTCTACCACTGGACACGCCACAGAAGCGAGGAAAGGGCGTTTTGTGGATTTTTTATGACACTTTATGGCCTTATTATCAGCATTCCATTTGACTCATTCAGCCTCCTGAGATCATCTCTACTTGGGAAAATTTTGAAAACACGAAAAAATACTATGGATGTCTCATAATTCGCCTAGTACAGAAAGGTCCCACTTTCTGTGAAATGACCCGAATATTATTCACTATATTCTCCACCGAATTTTTACAAATTCGTTTATTTATCGTTTTTCTATGGTGCCAACTGTGTCTCATTATGCAACCACCGCTGTTTCCAGAATGGCTAATGATGGCTCTTGCATTTTCATAAGAGAGCAGTTTTTTGACAAATGGCGCCTTGAAAACGGGGTTTTGTAACGTTGAAATTATTCTTGTGCCGCCTGGTGAAGGCTCAAGCTTCATATACATAAATTTACAACAAAACTAGGCTCTGTTCAAGCCGTTTCAGGCATTTTTAAACAAATTTTTCATCTGCATGGACTGTCTCCGAATCGGCGATGTTCCTGAGTAGGCCTATTGTACTTTGCGGTACTAATAGCCGCCGTACCCTCGTTTTTCATCACCTAATGGTGTGTTTGGCCTGGACGCGGCTTGGCGATTTTCTACTGGTACCGCTACTGAATTGTAGTGTGCATAGGCCCGAGGTTCCTTAAGGTAAACCCACAATTAGCCCTAATGGCTTATAAATACGTCTATACTGGCCCTGCTTCATTTTTCCTTTCCGGCCCTCACTCCCCAATTGGGCAATCGGATTTATGACGTAACCACAATACCGCCGGATGTTGTTACGTTGACAATGGCTTTGTAACACTCGAGTGGAGATGTGTGACAGTGCCAGGCTGAATCTGGAAAACGACAATTGACGGTCAAAATCATTTTCATATATTCGATTACAACAACAGACTAAGAAACCAGAACTTTTTGTACCTTAAGAAGTCACGAATGATATTGAATATGCTTTTCATATCTGCTGTGGGTACTGTTCATCTAGCTCGCCTAGACTGGTTGGCATCCTCTTGTGTAAGTCTTGGAAGTGGGCAATAAAAAAACAAGCGGATGTTGTAGATTTGAACACACGGTGGAGTGGTACATTTGAATGAACTTCGGATCTATCGGAAAGGTACGTGCTCTCAATGCGCATGAATAAGCATGAGTACTTCAAAATGATCGGATCATTTCCGTTTGCGCTCACCACTCAAGGCTCCGTTTCTAGCTTTATTTTAAATGGTTCCTTGTATTGTGAAATGTTTTGTGCTTTTCTCCCACACAGTACGCGCCGACAGTACCTCTAAAGAATATCCCATTCCCGATTGTATTTGAATAGCCGCTCTATTTTAGTCCGTCGCACTCGCTCTATCTGTGGTAATTTGACGTCTCACTGTGGTATTTATTCAGAGAGAAACCTCATTCGAAATCCAGAACACAGGAAACGTGGTGCGGAAATCCATCCAGCTTAACCTTACGCAACCTCTGTCATGACACGTCCTACGCTAATGTACAAAACTACTTGAGGTCTTCTTTCCCTAAACAAAAAAAGTCAGAAACTCGAAAAACGCGACTTAAAATAAATTGAGTAACTTGACACGAAACTTCAGTCGCAGTACGTTATACGACTGAGTAAGCATTGCCGCAAACCTCTAATGGAATTTCGTTAGAGTAACACAATATTCTTCAAAAGTCGGGAGAAGCCTCAAAGTTGGTTGAAAACTTACAACGGTTTGAGCTTAGCTTGACTTTGTTTACTCATTTCGATAAATCCACAATTTTTGATGTGTTGAATGTTTCTGTTGTAGACTTATTGTGTTATCCCTTTACAACATTATTGAACCGAATTTTCATTTTTGACAAAATTTGTCCTTGTTTGCATATTGTTATACTTATCGCTATTCAAATCCACAATAGAGCTTCTTTAAAACAATCGCTTTGCAAAAAAAGGCTTCTAGTATTTCTAGGATTTATTTCCTTCTCTCTCCAGCACCAGGAGCATCGCGCCTGCAAGGTTTTCAGTCCGATCGGGGCTCTGTGGGGCTAAAAATGCGCTATGGAAGCGTTTTTGAAGAGTTTTAGCTATAGTGTCGAGTTAATTGGCATCACCTGGGCCAGCAGACCCAGAAATACCTAATTTGAAAAGGCAATACAGGGTCAGCAGACCTTCGGACACAACTAGATGGAGAACCGAGTATTTTGTCAAAAACATATTTTTGAAATCTACACATCATGAAACGTTTAATGACAAAATTTAATGTTGAGGCCCCCAACTAACAAGACGAGTATTTTATTAGCCTTAACATTTCCAACTGCTATTTTATCGACGCTCTGCACCTTTGCGGGACGCACGTAGTTACAGAGGAATTTTACCAAGAATCATCTTTTTATCCTGATTATTAAATTGGTCAACAAAATCAGAGGCTTACTTTGACTCTAAAAACCGACTTATCTTCCCTTTATTTTCTTTTTTTTTCTGCCCTAAAATTGAGAATAGGTAATAAACCCATGTATTAAATTTGCAGCGTATGCATTCAGCGGATTGAAAATGGTGCGGAAACATAGTAATGGAACTCGTATGTTCGAAGACCTTATTCCATATTATGCTAAAAATTTGTTCGTTCGTTGTCGACGCAAAAAGAGCACGCTTCCCCAGAGACATGTATTATTTAAGGACCCCTGTGTAAGATGTGTAGCAAGGCCTCATGAATTAGGAAACGAATTTTCTGAAGGAGCACGCGCTCTCTTTAGGTGAACCACAAATCTTGCGAAACACTTACCTCTGCATCAATGATGCAGAATATTGTGACCATCTGAGGGTTGGTTGGGTCGAAACTTGACGGTGTGGGTGGGTGGAGGGGATCGGAGCTTTGCGGCTTATTTCGCCTCTTCGGAATTCCGGCTGTGGTCTCTTAACGCCTGCATACATCATTTTCCTTCATCCAATATCCAGGAAGCCTAAGACTTATGTGATGGTTTAGCTATAACGGAATTCAGGTTATTCATGGTCGGGAAGCGCCTCCATTACGGATATGAGCTCGTGCTTGTACACTTTTGCCTCGTAATGTTGCTATTTACCTTCGAGCTTGAAACCATTTCAGCCTGATGAGCTGTGGCGAATGTGAAAACCGTTGAAACCCGGCGAAGTTACTTCACGTGTTCTAAAACATCTGCGGTGGTTGATATTTCGAGTATGACAGACCGGCGGTGACAACTCGGGCTGATGGTTCTATTATTCACCGAGGAAATTGAATTGATCCGTTCAATTGATAACAACCACAGATAGTTCGAAATGCTTACCTCAAATCACTTATTTGTGCACATCATTGGTTACTTTCAGAGTTGGTACATCTGACTTGCTCGGATGTGTGTCCATGTTGTTACAGGCAGCCGCTTCATGCATGTGAGCAAAAAGGATCCTTACGAACATTATGCGGTTCTCTCATATTTAAAACGGTTCTTTTGGTTTATTATTTTCCATAATAATTATATTATAATCAACCTTTATTTTAGTGACGGGGTAAACAATTTTGATCAGCCTGAAAATAAATTTTGTTCTTATACTGTTCAAGATGTGCAGATCCGAAAATGTCCAACGTCCACCATTTTCGGAAGTAGGATTTTTTTTTTAATCTGAAATTTTATAAATTTTACTGTTGTCCATCTAATTGTATTCCGTCGAAGTCGGTGTCGTTTTCCGAGTAATTTTAGACGTCAAATCCATTTTTTGGGGTCCCTTACTTTAAGGCTGTGTAACAAACAATCACTGTCCACAGTGTTTGTGGACGGTGTTACAGGGGAAGGGTCCGTACCTCTTAGCCGTTGTCTAGCTTGTTGTACCTCCGGCCGATTGCTATTACTACCGTGTCACAAAAGAATGGTGTCCGCCATGAATTTATAGTCCCAGGCAACAAATTGTAACGAAGCATACTCCCCATGTCGCTATTATCTCCCTCTCCCTGATAAGGCTGCTCAAAGTTTTGGTGGTGCGCTGTTACAAGAAGGAGGCTTCACATTAAATGTGGAGCCTCCTTCTTGAAAATTTTCTTCGATTCCCTAAATGTTAAGCGATCAGTATAGTTTTCTCTGGAAAATTTGGTACTAAGGAACGCAATCAACTTTTGTGTAAGCAATGGAGGTTTTATCCCCAAGAACCTACATTTTTTAATTTTTAAAAGGAATTGTTATTGATGGAATAAATGTTGACGCAATTTACTCCATAGATCCCTCGTCTTAAATTTTTAGCTATAAAAAATTACTGATTCTTGGGCCGTATTTCCCATGGGACATGTGAGTCGAACCCCAAGTTGTCGGCAATTGTCAAACTCCGCTCATTATTCCAGCAGTTTCCATTGTTCTATCACGGCGTTGGTTTTATCCACCGGTTTTCTCCCGATCCCAGCGTCCGTTTACGTTGTCCCTTCTGCAGATGAGACTTTCCCTCTTCAATAAGGGGAAGATCCTAATTGAAAGGGAACGAGTGCAACTGCGCCCTCGGCCTGTGGAACGGGACGGGTACATGTCCACCGCACTTTTCAAGCTTTCGTTCCGCCCATCACACTCCTGTTGAGTACCTCGTTGGTTGACTATGCACTTTCCCAGGATTTGCGTGGGTTTAGACCTGAAAGCTTGTTCCGCATTACCGTTGGCGCCTAAAATGGTCATAAAACGACGTGAAACGCGTCGTGTTAGGAGAAAAACGTTTCGAGTTTTATTCGACTGTAACGAAGTGGTTTCCGAAGGTGCAGAGGCCCAAATTAATGCGGAGATCTAATAATTAGATCTAATTATTAGGGAGAAGGATGGATTAATATGCCCCTCTTCTGATGGTATTAATATGGATTTAGACGTGAACAAATCTAGCGTTGGTACCGGTTTCGAGCTACTACTGGCCATTGAAGCGGTTTAGTACTGTACCTACGCTAGATTTGTTCATGTCTAAATAATCAATTTAGAGAAGGGTCACCAAACTTTTTGGCTGGCGGACCATTTTTTCATGAGTAAATAATTATGCACGGTGGACCCCCTGTCAGCCAAGCGCTTGGTAACCCCATGGCAGACTGGAATTTTTGAATTGTCAAGAATCATATTTCCCCGCCAGTCTCTTAAACGTATCATGAATCAGGATCCTATGGTTTAAGATGAAACAGCAAAATTTGCTGCATTAAATGCAGCAAGCAAATGGCAGTCCCCAATGTGGACTCCCCATTAATCCCCACTAAGCGCCATCCCAACATGTATCAACTGCTTCAGCCCCAATTTTTTTGCCACTTATGGAGCAACTTTTTGGTGGTTTCGGACTTTTCTCGTACTATGCTCGACGAGCGGAATTTTTCAAGTCCAAATTCAGATTTTTTCGACAGCTGGAAGTTCCCTAGAATAAAAATGATTCTCCTCGTCGTCCTCCTCCTGAGGCTTCAGCTTTAATATAGTAGACTGGGAGCCCAGTCCCTGTTGGCTAAAGCCAGCCAACCCCCGACCTCTCCCACCTGGCCTCAGACCCCTCCTTCTCTCTTTTCAATGATGAATAGTTTGTTTTTTCTTGAAGAAATACAGGATGTACTTTTATTTTTCATACAATTTTCAATTTGGTCTTTGGTTTTACTCGCGGGCCACCTAGAAAGAGCCGGCAGACCACACTTGGAGAACTCCTGATTGACAATAACCAAAGGTGTCATATTTGGGTGATTCCACGAAAACTGGAAATTTTAGGTCTTTCCAACACGATGGCTCTCCTATTTGATTTAAAAAAAAAAAAAAAAAAATTTGGGCTTAAGGGAGAAGACGATAGCTTTAATTCGAATCAAGTTTCATCCCTTTCCTTGAAAACTTAGGTATGAAATTTCAAATTTGAAGTTCGATATCCTCATTCTCTCACGTGTCCCTTTCTCAGAGTTTCCAACTTCAACAACTACTGACGATGAACCAAGTAGATTTTCGCCAAAATCCAATGTATCGTTATTTTCACCTGCTCTTCACCTTCAACTTTTTAGAGAATACGGATTTTAACAGTGAACCGTGTTGAGTAAGGACAACATCATGTGGCTGTCACGGAGGTAGTCACCTCATTTTCTCACATTATTTTGAGAAAGTCGTGTGTCCGCCATGCCCCCAGTAGGACCGGAAAAATGGGTCAGCAACACTTCCACACATCGCGTCTGCACGTCGAGAAATCGTCATTGTCAAAATATCCTCCCTCTTCAGTCGGTGTCCTGTTTTGTGGGAGAATTTTATCTTTCGGCACTTGAATTCTCATTCTCTCATCTTTCATAAACTAGTTGCGGTAAGTTTCAGAATTTTGATTATCAGTCACATAGTGAGCGTTGCCAAGTGCTTGTGCCATGTGATTTTTGAAAATTGCAGTAATTACAATGTGTGCAATAGCATCCTATTTTGAAGCCAAAAACCTCATTCTCTCATTCTCATTCTCTCACGTTAATCATAGGTAAATGAGAGAATGAGGTTCGGAATGAGAGAATGAGGATGATCCTACATTCTTACGATTTTATTATATTACCTAAATATATTTCCTATTTTTCATTAATTGAGTAGCAATGTACGCTAGAGTCAATTTATTATACATTCAAAATCAATCTGGCGTCTCATTTTATTTGTTTTCCTCATTCTCATACCTACCTCATTCCCTCATCTTACGAATTTACAAAATTTTCTATTCTTGCTAAACGGAGCACTTGTATGATTGAATTCGTTGCTAAACTTCATCTGAACCACCTTCAAAGTAAGCCTAATCAAAAAAATCTATAAACAAAGAAAGAATTTTTCACTCATATTTGGACATCAAAAATTTCCAGTTTTCGTGGAATCACCCATTTCTCCCTAATCTTCATCTTACCCCGTTATTATTGTTGATAACGTTGTCTGTTCCAGTTCGTCTTCGCAGATAAATTTTTTTTTTAAATGAAGCTCTGAAATTCAAACTTGGGAATCACAATCCCGAAGCAGGGGGACAAGCCCACCGTAGACGATGCTGTCCCTTCATCCTGGCTGCAGCCATGGATTTTCATCCCAACGGCACTGTGGTACTCAAGTGGTCCGATTGTAACGCGATTGAATCTCAGATTCGACGCATCGTGTTGATGTCCAAGGTCCCCTAGGCCAGGTTTTATCTCATATACATGTCAACATGAGATAGAGCGCCGGAATTAGCGTGTTTTGCCACTTCCGAGCAGCGGAAGCCTTTCATCACAATAGAATCAGCGGTACGCTCTGCGCATGCGTTTACGTGGAATTCATTAAATTTCATTGTTACAGCCCTAATAACCACATATTTCATCCGATTTAGATCTAATTTTCAGGGATTATGTGGGTAGGGCCCATTGAAGCCCATTTTATAATGGTGTCACTTTGATTGTAACGAGGAAGCTGCTGTGCCATCTCCTTGGCAGTGTATTTTTTATTTTTTTTTATTGTTGTAATCGTCTGGAAGTTCAACGACAACTTTAAAAAGGAAAAGGACAAAAAAGCCTTATTATATAGACAGTCTCGAACTCCAGACCCGTGTGTGTGGACCCGGCATTATAACCACTACACCATCGACGGCCCCACGATAAAATGGTTTACCCAATGTGTTTACCCAAGTAGAAAGTGAATGGTGCCAATCTTGAATCTGAAAACAAACACGGTATACTTGATAGTCAAGTACGTCGTTAGTTTGGTTGGTGCTAATCAGAAAATTGAATCTTGTTCGTCAGGAGTGTGAGAACGCAGGGTCGGCCGATGAGGTATATTGTTTACGGCCCCATTCTTAAGAAGTCGAGTTAAATAATGTTTGGTCCTTGAACTACTTCTTTTTAATAAAGAACCATTTAATCGTTGCTGGGGGGAAAAAAATCTCTAGGGTAAAGAAGTATTCTTTCACTCTAATCAAAGAAGAGATGAGTCCAGAGGGAGGCATAAATCTATTAAATTACCCGCTCAATCAAGAGTTGTAAGACAGGGCTCCGAAGACAGTGAAAAGGGGGATGTAAAAACATCTTGTAAGATGGATGGCCTATTTGAACGTGGTTGGAAAAAAACTTTTATTATTTCTAGCAGTAGTAGTTGTAGGTATCTGGGCTAGCCGTGTTAATCATACGGTGCGTAGGACCTGGCGTCTGGTGCGCATTGAGATTCCCGCCGTGCGCGGTAAGAGCCACATACCAGGGTAACTACTTATGACTTTGAGTTATTCTACTGGTTGGGTTGGGTCTCTCGTGAAAGCTGGGTTGATTACATATTGTTCAAGACGTTTCATGGTACGTTTGACGTTAAGTTGACCTCGATAGAGATAGTTTTCTTTAAACGTTGTGGATTTTCCCTGTGTTCACGATTGTTGTTACTGTTTTGGTAGCTTCTTGTCTTGGGGGAATTTTAATATCGCTAAGTGTTCAACGTCTTGATGAAGCCTCTTACCTTCTTGCCTGTCTCGACTTGATTGACTTTCCGTGTGAAAGCTGAATATCTCTCAGGGGCAATGGGTGATTATAATGAAGGTCCGTAATCATACTGTGTGTGAGCGTCCACGTGGCGGAGGTGGTCTACACGCGTAGGGCCATTTCACGCCATAACAATCAAGACCTTGCTACGACCTTGACCGACTCCTATTAACATGAGCATTTGTTTGAAAAGTTGATTCTGAACCCTCAGGCTCTGCGTGTCTAACTGTTCGGTCTAACAGCCTTTGAGTTGGAAATTCATGTCTTGAAATGCTTGAAAAAACCTGCCATCTGAGTATTGCAGGGTCGGGGAAAGTAAGACTTACTTTCATCGGGCGATTTGTGTTCAAATCCTTTGAATTAAATGGATTCTCTTCGGAATCATATTGCAGAAACAGCAATTGGCCTTTTTATTGGAGTTTCTCTTTCATTTTGTCTTATGCGGTTCCGCATTAAAAACTTCCAATCCCTTTTCCGTTTGCTAAGCTTCTGCTGTTCGAAATCTTGTTTTTCTTGCAACGAGCATTACCGAACGAAAGAGGCAATATCTTGGAGGGATTACCGGTGCACATGGTGCTCTGGGTGCCGCAGATGCCCGTAAGACCGAAGCTCGACCTACCTGTCTTTTATGTTTTCTTTTTTCTTCTTTTCTTGAGATAATTAGAATTTGAAGGGTTCTCTCGAACGCGTGTTACATCAATCAACTTCCCGTTGGATGATGGTCGTTTTTTCCGATCCATCCTCGACAGTAAACCATTTATAAGAATGGCAGTCCACGCAAGAAAATTAATTTTGGTACGAGCTGAATTCCCAGGCATTTTGGTTTATAATTCTTGATGGATTACTCGCACGTATTTGCGACGAGAGTCGAAAATTTTGATCGGCCTCACGTAGATTACAAAACGCTGCAAATTTAACAGGGGCTTATTATTATTAAATATCAAATTTTGATGTTGGTAAATTGTTCAAAAATTAATTTCATGTCAATAAACAATTATTAAAAGGAAAAAATTCCCGTGCAATGTTTGGACATATTAGGGACCCCGAAAAATGGAGTATACGTTCAAATTTACTCGGAAAATAACCCCTCATTTGATTTCATGAAATCCTTCATAAGCTCCATTTGAAGCCCCACGAATTCTCCATAGATCCCCACGGTGAAATCAGATGGTTCTGGTAACCACAAAAATGGATTCTATTTCTAAATATACTTCGAAAACGACACTTAACTTGATCCCATAGCCGAAACCCTTCAATAATTCCTCTTGTAGCTCCATGAAAGCCCCAAATCGAGTTGTTCGGGGTCTCCAAAAAAGGGTTTCTACGTCCATAAATGCTTCCAACGGTTTTGAAGGATGCCAGGAGGTCGAATTAGGTGTCGTTTTCCGTGTAGTTTAGAAGGTAGAACCCATTTTTCGGAATCCCTCATCCGTCCAAACACTGCACGGAAAATTTTCAACTAAAAATAATAATAAAAATAATAATGTTAAAAAAGAAATAAAGTTGATTTTTGGTTTATTATTCTTGGAATAATACACCTATGTTTTCGCGACGCGGGTCGACGACTCCGATCGGCCTCAAAATTTGACATTATCCGTTTCAAGAGGTCTACATTCAAAATCCGAAATGTCCGTCCGCCGTACGCCGTCCGCCGTCCGGGCCGTTTTGGGCAGTAGGAATTTTTTTAAAAATCTGAAATTTTGGCAAAATACTTGGTTTACCATCTAGTTGTGCCCGCAAGGTTTTCAGTCCGATCGCCCAAACCCGTGGGGCGCTATGGGGCTAAATTTGGGCTACAGGAGGGGTGTTTTGAAGGCTTTTAGCTATGGGATCGAGTTAGGTGTCGTTTTCGAAGTATTTTTGGACGTAGAATCCATTTTTGGGGGTCCCGGAACGATCCGATTTCACTGGGGCGATCTTTAGGGCTTTCATGGGGCTAAAAATGGGATTTTTGAAGGATCCCAGGATGTTAAATATTTTTTGAGTAAAAAATACAGAATTTTTGAAAAAACACATTTTTGAACAAAAAATACAAAAAAAAAAATTTTTTTTAAATAAAAATCCAAAAAAATTTTTTTAAATATTTTTTCCTTGACAGAATTTAATTTCTGCACAAGTAACCTATATCAAAGAATAATAAACCCTTGTGTAAAATTTGCAGCGTTTTTCTGTATAGAATTAATTTTTGCAGAATTTGTACCAAAGTATAATAAACGCTTGTGTAAATTTTACAGCGTTTTTCTAATAAATTAATTGATTAGTGTAATTTTACATAATTTAACCCGATATTTTAAAATGTCATGTTTAGGCTAAACTTCTCGGGAATTGGTGTTTATGTCTGTGGCCTTTAATGGAATGTAAGTGAACTTGGTAGTGAATTACACGTTTTCCTCTCGCAGTCCATTTTATGAACACCTCCCTCAGACGAACTTACTAAGCCACACCGAGCGACCGTTGAAGTGCTTGTTTTGCCCTAACCTGAGAACCTACTTCATTATCGCAAAGACTTTAATAAACCTCGTAACTTACATTTTCTCTCCCCCCCCCCCCTCCTTCCCAGGAAAGTTGCTTTTAAACGGCGGTCTCCTTTAAAAGCACCCTGCGTCGTTGTATCGCCATAACATCAATTTTACTTTTCGCCATTAGAGCGGGTACCTAATGTTCGAATTCTATTACTTTCTCAATTTTTTGAGCGGTTATTCCTTATTTGCCTGGTTCAGGGTGTCCATTTCTCTCAGCGCTGCAATAGTGAAGGTCATTCAGGATAAAAAAAAAAAAAAAAGTGGCTGTTTTCTATTACTAGTAGTAAAATTTAATGTATTTTCCTGGCCAGAGCTTTCATCACGTACTTGGTTGTTATCTGGAGAGGCCTTCTTCTGCATTTATCCTTTTCCGTCGAATTACTCCCCATTTCCTCGAATAACGCCTACGTTTTGGTGTACCTACATCCCACGTGTTCGCGAAGGTTTCTCATCCCCGCGATCATGATATTGTAAAATGAAAAGATGGTTATGAATGTAGTACGTGAGTGTAATTCGTGGAATGTCTGGCCTAAAACTGAACTAATCGGGATTTTCATTCTTGACAACCGGAACATGTGGCCACATCATGTGATGTCCATTGCACTATCCCCTTCTTCTTTTGTTGTGGATCTCTCGCCTGCACCTTTCCGATCTTCTTGATCACCTCTGGAGCCGCTGGCCCACGTGGGCACCACCAACGTGGGATTTCTTCTCCCCGCAGGGTCCCTCGAAACCCAGGATGACGTCAGGAACACCGTGTTCCCGGGGACATCTCCCCCACGGTCCTAGCCCGTCCATCCTTCGCCTCTAGCGACACGCTGTAACAATGGCTGGTGTCGGCAGACCAGCGGGATGTCTCCCTCTCTGCCGACACCCGGAGCTCAAGGTGTTGATCCTGTCGGGGAACTACCTGCTGGTTCTGCAGGACTCTCGATCCACGAACTCAAAGCTGCAACTCTTGATCCATTGAAGTCCGTGCTCGTTTCTTCTCACCGGGATGGATTCTTCACTAACAGATCCCGGACGGGCCCCCAAATGTAAAATGAAAAGATGGTTATGAATGTAGTACGTGAGTGTAATTCGTGGAATGTCTGGCCTAAAACTGAACTAATCGGGATTTTCATTCTTGACAACCGGAACATGTGGCCACATCATGTGATGTCCATTGCAATATACATTATGTGCGTGGTCGTGTGGGGTCGGCCAAGACGCTCCCGGCTTTCGGACCTTGTGTAATACGAATCCGAAAATGACTATGAAAACCCAGTCTTGTTGTTGAGCCATCCCTGGAGAAGGTTACAAAAGTCGGTAATATCGCTCTCCGGAGCGGATCGCCTCCAGACATCCTGCCAGGGAACTTGGTCCCCAAATGCGTCTCTCCCGCGTAAACTTTCCAATCCCGAAGAATAGGGAATAGATGACTCGTGGGCGTTGAAGAAATGGCTTCAAATTATAATTGCCGGGTCAAACTCTTTAACCCCTTTGACGATTAACTGTACTACGTTTTTGAACGAAGTAGAACTTTTACTCTGCTCCACTTCATGATACCTATTTGGTAAAGAGACCCTTCTTCTTTGAACCGCCCGACGTTATCATTTAATGACACTGGAATAAGGAAGTCTTTCCAATAGTTAAATTTTGAGGGCCATCTCAAGATTGACGTGTTGATCGATTCCCTATCAAGTGGAGTAGTATCAAAATGGTTATAGATCCTCTCGAGATTATGTAAATCTTCCTATCAAATTTTCTTTGTCTAGCCTCCGCTTTTTCAATGGCCTCGTGAAACTTTCGCTTTCACATATGATTTAACATTCGACTTAAGAAGTAGGTGTGAGAACTGATGGAACAACTTTCGCGTGACTTATCACCACAAAACTCATTTTGTTCGCTGTTTGTATAGTTGTTAGGCGTTATTGTTTCTTCACGGATTGCCATCCCGCGCGGTGAAGTTGGGGAAATTTCTCCTCAATCATAATAGTGTTTCAATTTTTTTTTTTTTTTTCTTTCCTTAAGAGCCCATACAGACTGTGCTTGACGAGTTTTTTATAAGGTTCATGGGAGGGCTTTTGCTTCTCTCTGGCTCACTGAACCCCGTCACAGTAGAATTTTTTCGTCATTCGGCACCTGTTTTGTGGTTCTTTGTGGCGTTATGGCATTGTGCTCACATTGATCGACCTCTTCACTTCGTTCAAAAGCTTCTATTCAGGTTGGTCTTGGATTGTTGACCCTGCGAGTATTCCAAGTTTCTCCGGAATGTTGGGTGGACTTCCATTCAAATCATCTTCGAATTTGTTCCGCCTGATTAGGAAGCAATCGTGCGTACAAAATCATCCTCTGAAGTGGACACGTTAGTGAAATGGTTAACCGGAAATAAGAGCTATTACCTTGACTGCGATTGAGAATTGGTGAGAACCGCCTTTGTGAAGTTGGACTCTTTGGTGCATTAATTTTGAACAGCACTGAGTGGAACTCACCACTTCGCGTACTGAGCCTCCTTGCATTTTAAACCACTCTGGAGCCTACGTGTAATTTCTCACGCGGCCGACTGCGGTCTATTTTCGATCGGGCTCAGGTTTGTTTTGAATAGTTCGAACGGACTGTAGGAAGTGTTTGGGAGAGAGCGTTGCACGTGAGTCGAAGACGCTTATCCAAAATTGGATCAGACGTTTCATTAGGCGTTCATCTCTCCCAAGACCGCCCAACTACAGACATCGTGTCTGTGTTATGGCCTAGACATGCAGAAGCATGTGTTTATGAGTTGACGTGTATACTCTTTTAAGGGAATGGCCTACCGCGCTGCAAGAAGTCGCACATGCAGCAGGAGAGGCCGTTTCCAATGAAAGTGACTAAGTTGACCCTTTCTAACGCGGTTCACGGCTTTGATCCTATTTCAAGTGTTCACTTTACCCCACTTGTTTAGAAAACAGCCGCTTAACTTTATAGGTTGTAGTAAGTAAGGAAGGAGCGTTCGCTTCGGTTCGAAAACAAAGATACTGCCTCCTTAAACTTCCTGGCGTGGCTGATACATAATACATGTTACTACCTGCCCTTTTGTTTGTGTTTATCTTAAGGCCCTTTTTTAACCGCGGCTTCAAAACTTTCTAAGTTTCAAGGCTGCTTGTTCACAAACCACCCACACCGGGGGTGTTCGCATATGGCTTGGTGTCACGCTAGTATCCTTCTCTCCCTTTGCGATTCTCAAGTTTTCTCCAATTAGGAATAACCCTGTTTCGTGGTCGTTCCATGGACCCCTTCCTCTCTGCATCCTTTCTTAAAAGACGTTATCCGGCGTAATCGCTTTGCCGTGAGGTTTTAATAACCCCCTTCCACCGCAAATACGCTTCTGGTGAGGATGATTATGAGGGTGATATTGTGAGTACTTGCAAGTTTCCTTGCTTGCTCGTGAGAAAGGAAAGTAGTTGTTTTATGAGTGCTTCCAAGACCTCACCAGTCGGGCTAAATGAACATAATAATATCATGTTAAACTCGTAAGATGAACATGAAATCGTCGCAATAAGAGATATTATCTCTTAATGTGACGATTTCATGTTCACCTTACGAGTTCCTGGTCAGTTCTTGTCTTAATAACGTGATACCGTTACGTAATATCATTGTCTCTAAAATATACTCCAAGAATCAGTTTGGGCGTAGTAGTACTACTAAATTCCTACATCCTCCCTGCACCACCCCGGGAATTCTCCCATTTTGCCAATTAGGAATGGAAACGTGTCTGGATTTTTTTTTTTTTTTTTTATCGATAGAAGGCGTCCAAATAATACTGAAAATGGGGTTAAAACACAAACTGCAAGTTCGTACGAATTTAAAACATTTATGAAAAAATTGCAATTTGAATTTTGGCGGAAACCCGAAGTCAGCTCCTATTGGTCGACGAGTTGGCCACCATAACAAAACTAAAAATGTGAAGTCTCCGAAAAAAACGTTGCATGTTTTCCGTGATTACACAAATTTTTCCTGACCCCCTCGCCTGAGACATAGACATGAGAAACTGAAGGAGGACTCACGTCAACAAGTTAATTTATATCACGAATAAATTGAGACAATTCGCACGATCACATTCACAACAAAGCGAACGCGGCCATTTTCGCGTTACTCCAGTGTCACTAGTGCCAAACACCAAGAAAACATTTGAAAATCGTCCTGCACTCTGGTGTCTTTGATTGGAAACCGGAACCGGTGTAGTTGACGTCATCTACACCGGTTTTTGAATCTGCCAGAACAACTTAAGATTATTATAAACTACGTGAAAGGCTTTTTGCCACAAAAATGAAGTATTTTCCCCTTTTTGACTTACAACAACATGGTACAGGATGATTTAACCCGAAATTTGCGTGAATTTCCATTCCTAATTAGGTAATTTTTGCCCAAATCAACTCTTTCTTTTTCTCATGTTTAGGAACTTCACCATAACAACTTCTTCCCACAAATTTGAGTGTGCGAGTAGAAGAAAATCTCTCTACTTTATTCTTCGAGAGCTTCACCGCTTATTTCGCGGAACTGCGTTCCAATGGGCATCAAGTCAGTGTTTATCTCTCGGCTCGCATGCATTATTTGAGGGAGCTGCATAATAATTTTCTTGGTTGGGAACCTTTGATGAGAACCCCAGCACGTTGCAAGGAAATGATCGCATTGCTCCGACCACATATTTTCACTTGAGAGGAAAGAAACTTCACCGACTGCCTGTTGTAATAGTCCCTGAAAATGCCTCGTATTTGTGGGAGCTGATTTTAACTGCCTGACTGACGAAGCGGATTGTCAAATCCTATTTAAATGTACGCCTTTATTCCGCTCTCGACCTCAATCCAAATTCCAAGGGCTTCAACGTTATCTATATCCTTTTGATGCGATTGTGCTTGGACGCAGAGCGAGGAGAGTAACAGATAGGTCTGCGTTTGGTCCCGCCCAGGACCGATCCCTTGTCGACTGGATTCCAATCATAGCACAGGATCGGTGACTAACCTACCAGGAGACAAATGTGGTGCATTTCATAATACGTACTTGTGCATCGCCTAAAAACAGATTTTTATTATTGATTTTGAAGGCTGATTTTTGGGGAAATTAGTTGAATAAGTTATGTTGGATTGACCCACAGCCCGTAAGATTATGTGAATGGCACTTAGTGTGCCAACTCTTGTAGCAAGTCTTAATTACCGCCAGTTCGGCGCTCAGCCATAAGAAGCATACACTTTCATCTGTTGAAATCGAACGTCTGGTGGGCTGGAGCCACTTTTACTAACAGCTCATCTTCACCGTCATGAGGTTTTTTTCTTCTCTTCTGATGTACTTCCCGGAGAACTGACCTGCCTAACTCTGCTACGCTTGGAGACTCCTAATGCAACTTAAAGTGGTCTTACCGGTACAGAGGAGCTCCTCTCGACAGTTATACGTGCCATACAAGATGACGTTGGCTTTTGATCTGTGTTGGGACTGGGGGCTGTTATAACAGTTGTTGATCAGACATCTCGATAATCAAAAGATCGACTGCATTGCGATCACCTTCCGACTGCCTCACATGGATCTGAAAGACTTGGGAGCTCCACGCAACGTCCTTTGAAACAGTTCAAGTTTTTTTTCCAATTCTGGCTTGAACTTCAACTGAATTGTTCTTGAATAATTGGCCTTAGGAGCTGCGAATCATCCCTCAATGAAGGACCCTCATCCATTATGCATAGACTGTAGATTCGCAACCTCACATGAGTCAGCTTTGACTGCTGGGTCCGCATTTCCGTCTCATCTAAGTTTCGACCATATCTTCAGAGTTGAAATTTATACCATGACGCATTGCATATTATACAACCTTGAATGTTACTTTTTCAAGTTGGCGACCACGTTCTCCCACGATGGTCAAATTTATTGAGCTATGTGTAAAATCCGTGGGCAGTGGATTATCAATATTTTATGACTTTATTTATCTGTCTCCTAAAATGGTTTTCATTGAATTAAAATCACGAGCGGAGGTTTTCCGAGGAACGGCCGACCTTTTGGAGGTTGTGGGGCAACAATGATGAGCGTGGGAAGCCGTCTGGGTTCTGAAAAAAGCCTTCACTGGTGGTCCTCCGTTGATGGTTGGAAATGGGTTTCTTATTTTCGCTTTGCACCCGAACCGTCGTGCCTGACTTTGCAAGGTAAGCTGAGCGTTTTTTGTTGTTTGACACTTGTGCTACCTTCTAAGTAGGCCACGAGATCGAATCTTTGAAGACCATGGGACGTGTCTGGAAAATGTATGTAGTGAATGAACCAGCGTTCCTCCTAGGCCTCTGAAGTTTTCACTGTCGAAAAATGAGACAACATGTGTATCTTCTCTAACACAAAAAGCTGAATGGATGGTGTCACTAAGCGCATAAGGTGCGTGGTGGTCACGTGATATTCCGCCTCCTCTACGATACCTACGCTTAGGCATAATAGAGCAAAACTTCGAATAGTTTTGAACTCACGTGGCTAGGGCTTCTTCCTAGCCTTCCTTCAACACATATCGCATTTCCAGTCTGACAACCCTGCGGAAGGGAAGCAGTTCGTGTGGCTCCGTCAAAGGTAGACATTTTTTTAAAGTTTTTTATTATTTTTTAATTCAATTGATTAAGTGCAGTCCAAACGGAACTATCGTAATATTACCCCTCGCCAAGGTAATTTTTGTTTTGTGCGTAATGTGAGTTAGGAACAATGAGCAATCTTACACCTGTACCTACCAACCTTCCTGGGGAGATAGTGGGTCTTTCCTTTCAAGGCCTCACCTCCTCTTATTGAAAACTTCGTCGTTTGTATTTTTCATTGGAAACAATTATCGTTATCTCACTCCCGCCAGGACATTATTCGTTAAGGTACATCGATTTTGTATAGAAATTCCTCTTACGTAACGGTTGGTCACGGTTGCCCCTAATGAAACTTCTCACTCTTGTTAAGGGAGTTCATCTCAAGAGAGATTGGCCTCTGTGATTGTCCACTTCCTCCTTTCTAAGATAGATTCCCTATAGGTGACCTATTAGGTCGCCAAGATTTTTTACCTTCACGCGAAAATTACAATGTTTTGGCAGTTTTGTCATTTTTCGGGGAACCAAAATGCCATTCTGTCGTTCATAACGTTGTAAGTAATAACAACCCGTGACATTTCACTCCTGTTAGTTATTTATAACTAATACGAGCTCTTCCTGCTGTGTCCCATTTACATTCCTAATAATTACAAATGTAAATGGGACACATTATTAGTGATTCAAGGTCACATTGGTTCTTAGGTCCGGTTTCCTTTTCTGCATTTCTAAGTAATATGCTGCCTACCAGAAACAATTTATTATAACCATTCCCATGTATACTTACTGCAGATGTATACTACTTGAGATCACCGTTGCTGGTGGACTTGTTTTGTGATGGAAGAATTTTGTTGCCGAATTCGCTGTAGCTCGAGTGATATTCAGTACGACGTTCGACCAAATCTTTACGCTGAGACCTTGAAAATCTTTGCCTAGCTTGAAGTCGTCGTACTCGTTTCATAACGTTTGGGGTAAAGGCGAGGAGTAAACCACTCAAGCTTAACTGCTGAGTTTCGCCTGAGTAAAACGCTCGTTTATTGAATCGCAATTAACTCATTAGTGACCAGGTGGTCATTTTGGGAACGGCAAACAAGTGTTCACATACCTTGATAGACTGCTAACGCTGGATCAGGCTGCGCATTCAGCCTCCCATTTTCTGACAATCTCCTATCGTATTGTGAGAGCCGCGGATATTACAAGAGCCCCATACTTACCACGAAATAGAGCGTGCCGGCCCAGCGCGTAGGCCTCACCGGGCGAGTGCCTTGGTTTGGCTAAGGATTTGTAGAAACGATCTGTTGGTACTTCCATTGTGATAATTTTTAGGGGGAAATGGTGCAGTTCGCTCAGCAGCAAAGTCCTACGTTGCTTCAGAGTGGGCAGTTTTTAGGAACCTAGTAGGGATGGGGATTGTGAAGGATGGAATTCTATAAAAATGGAGCACTGAACTTGGCAGTGAAACGGCACAATTTGACTTCATAATCTTCCTTGCGTTGACACCATCTGGCGGATAAGTTATGTCTGGCACATAGTTTCAAACGTAGCCCTTATATAGGGGCTCTATAGATGACTTCCAGTGGGAATTGTTCCAAGTAAGTATCATGTTTTGCCCACTTACGCACTTACCCCGTTTTTGCACTTCCCCCCACTTACTTTAATTATATGACAATGTAATATAATACGTATTATATTATAATGCCAGTTTCAATGAAATTCAAGCCTGGGATTTAAAGCTAATGCGGCGATTTAAACGAAGGCAAAGACAATAGAAACAACTGTTATTAATCTCGGTTTTACTTCGTATTGAAACCTGCCCTTAATTTATAAATGGGCCATTCTCTTCCTTGTATTTATCTCATGATGCTTTCGCTCCATGTGTCGAATCAGTTGAAGTTTCCCAAAGTCCAATCTGAATGGGCTCCAGGCAGTTTCATTTTACCTCATCAATTTTGGGGACAGAGAGGCCCCTTGGACTAAGGCGACAGAGCTTCGTCTGTTTACAAATCAGTCGGAGCGCTGATCCAGCTTGGTTAAAATCCAATGTTTGACCAAAAGTCAGTCACGTGTTGTAATTCGGCAGACAATTCACCTCTGAACGCAAGTTTATGTGACTCCACTCTCTGGAACAAGAATTTCTAAAACTTTTCTAAGTACAGTGCGAGGTCGGCTCCTGCCCGAAAACCAGTTGGTTAACTTACTTAGTTAGTTTCATTTTACCTCATCAATTTTGGAGAGGATCTGGGGCTGAAAAGTTGACGCTAACTTTACAGATTCAGAATTTTATTTTAAAGGAAAATAAAATTGCTCAATTTTTTTGAAGTGTAAAAAAGTTTTTCTTCCAAAATCGGGTATCGATACACAACCCTAGTAGGTACCTAGGCTGGCGTCTAAATTGATAATTTGAGAAAGCTATCTCAATAAATGGGTGAAATCATCTGTTAAAGATTTATTCGGATCTCACAAAAACGTTTTCGGCGGAGGAGGAACCCTTTCGAAACAGAACCGCCCTATCCAGCTGATGAAATCGTAGTGCTTTAACAGATTGCGTCAGATTATATTTAGTTTGATTTGATTTCGTACCACGTGGACTAGACCTTGGTATATGATCCCGGTCACGATACTGGCGTTCTGTTCATACCGAGATCCGAATCTAAAACTAGTTTGTTCGACAGCTATCCAAAAGAGTTTGCAACACCATCTCCACCTGGGAGATGCTGGTCGTGCTCTGAAAAAATCCGCTGGAATTAAGAATGAATTGCGCGGGTAATAATAAAACCGTCCTTGACTACCGAACCGGCGCAAGGGCACGCAACGGATGGTCACGCCAAGTATGATTGCCGCATATTGTTTTGATGAGGCCTGTGATCGTTAATTACCTGTCATAATCCTGCCGTTTAGGTATTCTTTTGGACATTAGGACGTTTTTCCGGTCGAAGAAATTGATTTTTTCTTCTTATCTTCTTATTCACCGTATTCACTTCTAAGATTGAATCCTTTGAGTAGTGGTTCATGTTTAAATATAGATTCGTTGACCATAATTTTGAGATGTAAGAGGTAGAATTTCTGAGAATTATAATGAAAATTAAATTGAAGATCTTATAAGCAATGTAACGAATAGTGTACAAAGTTTTATTAGTTACACATTCTCAAATTTCATATAATTTTTCCGAAGAGTTTTTCTCGCTGAATCCAAATCTGAAATCGGATTTTCAAAAAACCGTAATCCTGTTCTTCGTTAAGGCAGAAAATATAAAAACATGGAGAAACTAGTGGTTGTTTCATATTTGAACCAACACGTTTATAGCAACTATATCGACCGTATACCTGCAAAACCTCGTATGTTCCAAACTAAAAGTTTTACAGGAGACGCAAAAAACTCCATGGAAACGTCCAGACTGATGGAGTGCCCAAATCCTTGTAAGTCCCAAGTGCTCAGTTGAGTGACTTTTGGCGAATATTGTGACGATTTCTCACTTAAATAACTACTTCAGCACGTCAATTATTATGTGTAACGTATAACTGAAAAATGTACAAAACTTACCGATAAAAATAGAAAACATTGGAGAGGCGGCAGAGGCTGAGACTTACAGGTTTTTACAACGTTCCGGAGCCTTTCGGACTTGCAGGTTATTACAACCGAACACAGAGAAGACATTTCTCAGCGGATCAAAACCAAACTTCGTAGGAACATTCTAGAGCCTTAAATTTACCCAGAAAGCTCAAAACCTTACTTTGGGGAAAAATCGGACTTACGAGGTTTTGCAGGTATACGGTCGATATATAGAAAATCGTGTGGCTCTCCAAGCTGAACCCCCGCCAGGCCGCAATGACCTCTTTTCCAGGGCAGAACGAACGGGGGTTGGCTGGTGGAGGAAGCAAGACCTGGCCCCCTAGTATACTATAATAGAGCCCCAAATCAACTCTTCATTTGCATAATATTTTTTCTAGGGTACTTCCAGTGGTCAGAAAATTTAAAGAAAAAAATAAAACCTAGTTAGAACTCAGCTGGACCAGAACAGCAAAACTTGACTTGGACTCGCGGTTTTGACTTTTTTCGGTGTTCGCTCAATATCTCACGTTCCCCGTGAGCAATATTTATGAATAAGGAGATTTTTCAAATTAGAATTTGATGCTCCACAACTTTTATTTGATGACATTTTACGATACGGGCAGCGGTTTTTTAGCTACAGGGGTTGGAAGTCGGGCTAAACCTAAAGTTGGGAAAATTTGGAAAAAATAACCATTTTTGTCGATCGATAGCGGCTAAACGGCTGGACCGTTTCAAAATATATAGGGTGTGCAGTCGACATAAAATTTAATGCTCTTTAATTTTCAGTTTCTGTGCGATGCTCGTTTCCGAGTTTTAAGTGAAAAACTGAGAAAAGTGCGAAAATTTCGAGGTTTTTTGGCCACCCCCAAAATCCCGCAAGCAAATTCTGTGTGAAAAATGCGGATTTAACATCTCTAACCGACCACAAACAAACCCTCAAAGTTTCGTTTTGACCCGAATTTTTGCAAGGTCCAACCTACCTTGTTGACTGGACTATCAGGAGAAGGATCTAAAAAACGAAATTTGCTTTTACCTCAACATGCGCACATGGTCTTGGTCTACTATGGGCGACATTAATTAAAATAGCAGTTGGTATTAAGGAAAATATGATTAAATTCATCAATATTCCTTATTAATTCTTTTCTTAATCCCTAGTACATAAGTGTGGAATTCTCTAGAGTAACCGTTACTTGTAGTTACTATTTATATAACTTTTTATAATATAGTAAAACTATATTTTTAAATTATAATTTAAAAATATAGTACATAACTTGGGAGTACTATTACGAAAACGTAGGATATTATCTTCCTTTTCATGGGGTCAAAAATATGGTAGGGCCCAACCCTGATGAACCTGTCCTCTTACAAAGTATGATCTCCCTAGATATAAACCACTATCACTCAGCGTATTGATAGCAAGTACTAGGGGTGCCAGGGTAGGAAGGTGCCAGTAGCTAAAGACTTTCTAAAACGCTATTTTCACTCGTCTTTAAAGAATCGGGGTTAATTAAAACAACAATGGGGCGCCCGGTGTGTCTGAATCTCAATGAGGTTACATAGATTAATTAAGAACTCAAGAGTCTTCCCAGAGGGCTGGGTTGTTTAATGCATATTTCCCATTAAATGGGCAGAATGAATGAATTTTCTAGAAATTGGGAAGACCTTGGTACATTATAATGTAAGGTGGGTGCGGGCGATAAAGGACGATTGTCGACAATACAGTATTTCCTCGATTGGTTAAAGACTTACAGACTGGTTTCGGTTTCGGTTAAATTATGATCAGTACGATAAAGAATGAGGAAGTTGTGAGTAGATATATCTACTTTTTTGTATACTTTCGTATCGTACTGTTGATACTTTAACAAACCGAAACCGGTCTGCAAGTTACTGAAGTTATCGTGGAAATAAACTAAATCGTCGATAATCGTCTGTTATATGACCTTGGTAACTTGTATCCTCCTTTACACGGCTTCACAACATAATATGTTGTGACGCCGTGTAAAGGAGGATATTATCGAACTGTGAATTTTTTCGATCGGTGTGTAGATAGCGGTGAGTCATAGCCAGGGTGCGATCAACAGGACACCTTTTGTCGCTAAACAAACCCAAATCGATAGTTGCGGTATGCAGTGGTTGCGTGTACGTGTACAATGTGGCATTATCGATCCTGTCTGCCCTTGACACGGCTTTAGGGGTATTTTCATGAAAAACACTTAATGGTTCGAGAGAAAAGGAAACTTCGTAAGATGCAGTTTAAGAAATGCTACAACGCTACTTACCGGAATATGCCTTTGTTCAAAAATATCAATTTGAATCTTCGCCTATTGGCCGTTCCGTGGCGTTCAAGAATTACTTCTTTGAGGTGTTAGTGACCCACACAAGCAAGTCCATCTGAGCATGCAGACGTGACTTTATCTCGATCGGTCCGGAAAAGGAAGACGAACTCGATAAAAGTGCGTTGTGTAACGCTATTATTTTGTCAAGATCGCTATCACATTTTGAGAGGACGGCTGATTGAGTGCGGCCAAGTCGATTGTTCTGAGATGGCTGCAGTTCTTCTGCCTCCTTTCACTGGACGTTGAATATTTTTCGTAGTACTTTTCAAACCGGCCTGAGATCCATGTCGATAAAGGGGAAGAAGTGCAAGGGAAGGTTTCGGCGAACTTTGTTCGATAAGTGAAGAGTTGTGTAATGGGGTTCATTTTAATAGCCGTTCGGGTTCTTTGTTGTGAACGACTGGTTTTGAAGTCGTAAAATGAATCTATCGTTCCTTTCACCATTTATGCAAAAGTACTTCCCAAACATGCATGATCTGCATTTATGAGGTTCTCGATGTTCAATCTACACAACCAGGAAGTGCGTTTGATTCCTTCACGATTACACAGTTTTCAAGCTCAACTTCGCTCTCGCTTTATTATGCTTGTTAAACACTTGGTTTATTATGCTTGTTAAACACCTACGTATTCGGGACGGGGGTCGAAAATATTGATTGGCCTCAAAATTTGACATTAAGCGTTTCGTGGCGCTTAGATTTCAATGTCAAATGTATGTCCGCCGTACAGGCGGTTTTGTGCTGTTTCTATTTGAAATTTGAAATTTTGACAATATACTCGCTTAGCTCTCTTCTTCCGCCCGCAAGATTTTCCAGCCCGATCACCCAAACCAGTGACTAGAATCTTTTTGGACGCATAATACATTTTTCGGGGTCCCACATTTGTGCAAAAATTTTGCAAATTTTGTTGTTGAGATATTTTAATAATGTTGTTGGAAACTTGTTGAGGGTCAGTCAAATAAGACGAGATTTTTTGCGGACGTTTCAAGAGATATATTCTCCTATCATCAGGGCCTAATGAAATGAACAAAACACGAATTTATACTTTGAATTTAACAATTGAGAAGTTTTAAGAAAAAAAATTTATACAGGTACTTACTTACAAGTGCAGGAAAAAGGGCAGCACACGATGTATAAATTTTTTTTCTTAAAACTTCTCAATTGTTAAATTCAAAGTATAAATTCGTGTTTTGTTCATTTCATTAGGCCCTGATGATAGGAGAATATATCTCTTGAAACGTCGGCAAAAAATCTCGTCTTATTTGACTGACCCTCAACAAGTTTCCAACAACATTAATTGAAACGGTCAACATCACCATCAACTATTTTAATAATTTTTATTGACAGTGAATTATATTATTAACCGTTGTATAAAATTCGCAGTATTATTATCAGCATTTCTTTTGTTAAAGCATGTATTTATTTATTCAAAAAACAATATCGACAAAAAATATTGGAAAAAGTCGTGATTTGTATACATGAATATCAATTTTCCTCGATTTGGCGTATAGGTTTCTGACCTGTCCCGGCCTGTCATTCTCATAGTAGCTATTGCATATTACAAATTTAAAATTACAATTTATTGCGTCTTAAAATATTATTTGTATTTTCTAAATTCTTGAAATAATGTAGGGCTTCTGTTTTAAACATTGCCGTTGAACTCGCGGTCCGCAGGGTGTCAAATAGCGCAGGCGCAAGCCAGGGTAACTGCCGAGTGAAGAAGTCAACTTTTGGATGAGGAATTCGCAAAATGGTTGTCTGACTAGTGCAATTCTTCCCATCGAGGAAATCTGCGGCTATACCTATGTAAGTTATCAACAAATGTACACACTATTTTAAAGTGCTTGCTTTGTTTGTTGGTGGGCACTCGTACTCACAGCCTACTGAGCCATGAAAGTTGAAGTGAATGCCTTGACACGATTGCCCTAATAAGGCCTGGTTGCTTCCTCGTTACGACGGACCCATACCTGACGCCAGGCTGATCGCAGCCTTGATTCTACATTTTTTTGGTCAATTCCTCAGTAACTTCCTCAGCAACTGTTGATCTTCCTGGTCCGTCGATTTAGAATCGTTCAAATTTCACTGTGATCGTCATTCATTTTTGGACTGTCAATGAAACGGATTTTTTTATTCTAATGATTTTCCTTGAATATAAAATTCTGGTTTCATGCAGCTATTATTATAATGTGACCCCATACCTACTTCACGTTTTGTGGGCAATCCTGGCGAAACCGTTAGCACATTCAGTTCTATTGGCAGGACATTTTATGTAACCTTCGTTAATGGATGCACAATAATTGCGTATCTCCAGTTGCATAGCACTCCTATACAAGTTTCGTGTAAACCTGGTGCTATATTGTGGGGAGAGGCGAATGGATTTCGTTTTAAGGCCGTTGATCCCAATTCCAGAGATGCACCCCCTATCTTCGTTATGCGATTGAGCGGGCCACGTTGAATACATTAATTCGCTTTCGATATTACCTTCCATTGTATAATTTAAAGTTGAGCATCGTTATGCAACGTGACGTGGGTGAATGGGGACCAGCCTTAACGATCCCTCGATCGTGTAACCTATTACAGATCGACATTGGCGTTTCCAGACGGGAAATGTATCGTTTGGATATCCCATCAATGGAATACCCTCAGGGTCACACGACAAAGGTTTCACCTGCCACGATCAGAAAATTTGAAAGGGGGCATCCACTGATCATGCGCCCGTATTGCATTTGTATTAGAATTCGATAAGGATCGTTCATGGAGATAAGAAATCATGGTGTGTGTTAAGAGTGTTAGTGGCTGGTATGAAAGGCGTCTTTTTATAGATTCCATTTCACTTCCTCCTCTCCCAAGTTGTTTTTCTTTGTGAATCGTGAAAGCTCGAGGCTGTTGGGCGGGTAAGAGAGGAAACTTAAATTAACACCACCCCTTCTATTATTCTACGAGATGTTCAGAGTTATTGCGTAAAGACCGTATTATCAACTACATAAAAGATGGCAATTCATCGCAGCAGATGTTGCGAAACTTACTCATAAATAGACATTCTACTCTGAGGAGAAAAGCGGATCTTGGATATCATCTTCACCTCTTTTTAGTTCCAAATTATGCAACGTACGATGACGATAAATATCTGATATTGTCCAAATTTACCAACTCGTGCCTGATTTGAAAGATAATTATGGGTAGATACAATTTCACTTCCTTCTCTTCCCTGTGGTAATTTTTCCACTATACGTCTCGAATCGTGAAACCTCGAGGCTGTTGTGTGGTTATTGGAGATTTATTTGTGATCTCAGACATTGATTCTTATGCCATCATGGGGTTTAACTGACGGTATTTCTCCACTTGGGTGAAATGTCGAACCGTTTCGAAGTTGAGGGCTTGGCGGCGCCATTTCGCGCATTAGCGGTTCCCTTTAATAGACAACATTACCTAATCGCTTCAGTGAGGGTGCAGATTGCGCACCTCAGAGTACCTTAGTTGTTATATTAAAATTGAAGACAGCGATCTTCATTGGTGTATCGATTCAAGCTCTATCCCTGATGGTAAATCTGGAACATAAAAGATGCAATTTACCTTAAAAATAATTAGAAGTTTTTTAATTAATAATAATAATTATTATTATTTATTTAATTAATAATTATAATTCGAGTTGAGTGCCTACAAAGAAAATTGCAAGACAAAAAACGCTGAAAATTTTACACAAGGGTTTATGGATCTTTGATAGACTTTTTTGCGCGATTCCTCTATATTATAGAGGAATTGCGCAAAAATTAATTCCGTGTCATTAAGAAAATATATTCGAAAAAAAAAAAAAAAATCTCTAGGTTTGGACGGATGTGGTACCTCGAAAAATCGATTACGCGTCCAAAATTACTCGGAAAATATTTTACCTCCTCGATCCTTCAAAATTCCCATTTGTAGCCCCGTGAGAGTCCAATAGATCCTCACGGTGAAAATACTTTGAAAATAACACCTAATTCGATCCCATAGCCAAAACCCCCGTAGCCCCTTTTTAGTCCCAATGAGCCTCACGGGTTTGGGCGATCAGTCTGGAAACCTTGCGGGCACAACTAGATGGTAAAACAAGTATTTTTTACGGCGTATGGTGGACGGCGGATACTTTGTTTTGAAATCTAGACATCTTGAAACGTCTGTCAAATTTTGAGGCCGATCTGAATTTTCGACCACCGTCGCGATTACATAGGTGTATTATTCCAAGAATAATAAATCAAAATGAAGTGGAATTTATCTCCGACAAAACAAGGTTAAAAATGTTGAAACGTTGGAATGACTGAACTGATTGAATGTTTTTCCAAAAATTAGGACGCTCTTGATGCTCGCTTACATGAAATTTAACGGCGTCAACATGGAATTATTTTATTTACTGGTGCGGGTGTTAAGTGAGCCTACGTGTGGATGTGTTTCTGACAATTTTAATTGTATGTGGTGTGGTTTGTGATGGGCAGCATGTCTATAATCACAACGCCACTTGTGGTTGCAGGAATTGGGTTGTGATGTATCGAGATGTCGAGGTTTCCCCCCGTGTCTACCGTGTACACAGATTGCGGAGGTAGAATGGGCGAGCAGCGTGCCTGGATGCCTCCTATGATTCCCTCTGACCATCTCACTGACGTAGGAATACCAGAGGGGCGTGGAAATGGGTCCCTAGAGGGCCCTGCGTTCCCAGGTTCACGCTCACTCGGAAGATCGGACGAGGGGTCACCAGGCGCTCCGCTCCAGTCCGGAGTTTCCCCCTGTCCAGCCAAAAGTTAGTGAGCTGACCGATCACAATAACGGATCACACCGTGTGGCCATGGCCTAGGAAGGAGCAGCCCCCTGGAAGCGGCCGTTCGATAATATCTAATATATTATAGCGGGTGAGCAAGGCAGCATTTTCGTCTTCCGATCGCTGATGTCTCTTACAGAGTGACGTGCATGTGAGAAGATTCCCCACAATTTATAAACAATTATTTAGGCGCCGATAGGCTAACTGTTTACGTTCATTACGTGTGACCTGCAATAAGCTGGGAAACCAATGTAATGCGACCTGGCGTGGGGTTGTTAGTTCGGGACGACGCGGAAATGAGCCATATCTCACTCACCTGCCCCTTTT
Organism: Pilophorus perplexus; assembly: GCA_955831195.1. Classification (NCBI taxonomy): domain Eukaryota; kingdom Metazoa; phylum Arthropoda; class Insecta; order Hemiptera; family Miridae; genus Pilophorus; species Pilophorus perplexus. The sequence goes on from OY037012.1 coordinate 9,141,391, forward strand.
CGTCTTGTTTTTATTACCATTAACTCCCCTATTAAAAACCCCGAAGCCCGTCCACTGGCTGAAGTGGGTGAGTCACTCGGGTTTCTGCATTTTGAATTAAGGGTGAATCGTCCGAGCACGTGAGATCGCATGGCCGAGATCCGCCTCACATTAATAAGTCAAGAACAACTCCTACACACGTGGTATGGACCAATACAAAGCCGATGCGTAGAGGGCCTCACGCAATGGTATATGTACGTACCCCAACCTTATAAATATATATATTATTTAACATATTCGGCCTTGTTAGTCTGATATATATGCATATATCTGTGCTCCCCTTAGTGTGGTGAGGGGACAAAATGATATCAAACTTTTCTTTAGTGATCTTCAGCTAATATAGAAGTCGCCATGTTGGTCACGTACTTCAGTTGTAGAAATTTTATCGCGGGTGGTTTGCACTGTTTCTTGAATATTCTTTCCTGCTATACATTCTGGTGAAGCTGGAGCAGTTTTTGTCAAATCACGCTTGTTGACGATCTCCTTCACAAAGGTTTCGGCTCGCTCTGTTTATGGACGAAGGAGAGAGTCACAATCGAGTGCGTGCCAATTTTTTTCCTCCGCCTGCCTTCGACGAGCCTTTACTGGCATCCTTATTGGGCGAACCTTAAGGGCGAGCTCGAAGACATGAGAACTCACCCCCATGTATAGGATCAGCGTCAATAATTCACGATAATACGCGCCCGGTGAAGCTATTTGTCTTGCTTTCTGCACCTTAAATGAAAGTGGTGGTATTAGAGAGGGCAGTAGTCGTAAATTTTGCGGACGTAAGGTTCGCCAGGACTGTAAAACGTTACCTGATTTAATACGCCGTTGAAAGGAAGCAAAAATGCCCTCGCAGAAGATGGTAGGCGGGGGTTTTGCTCACTCATAAATACCCCACGTTAGTACTCCTGTCTTGAGCGTGAACCGATTGGCGCGTTTTTACGCTATCAACTCATCCGAGTCGAACGAAGTGAAAGGTAACAGTATAACACGATTCCAGAGCTCAGAAATTATGCTTCTTGTTCCCCATTGACTTTTTCAACTTGTGGAGTCAAATCGGAAAAAGTGCTTTACGACGCCAGACTCTTCTTTTTTCATCCCTCTCACCTGAGAAAGGTTGTTAGTCCTGTCCGACGTAAAAGATTATCTCAGCTCTGTAAGCTTCCTTTGGGGAATTTGAAAGTATATTTTTGGCTGTAGGAAAGAGATCGGACCTTCCAGATAATTCATCTAACAGACACGTTCTCGAACCGAAGAGTTTTATTTCTTGCGGAGAGAACTAGAGAAATTCGTAGTCGCTTCATTCTATCTGTTACGTGTTTTATGAAAAATGTTTATAAAAAAGGGAGGTACATAGTAGCCGAAAGAAATTACTTTGACTCTATGGCCTGTAACATAAGCTTTGGGAACCTTATTTCGTAGCAGATTTACTTCTTATCAGGTTATTTATTTTATAAATAAATTAAAAAGAGAGCAGTTCTTTCAAAGCTGTGTCGTAAAAGAAGTTGAATACTATATTCAATTTGACTGTGGCAGCTGTTAGGACTACAAGAAGAGTTGTTCACATCAGATATGTCTTTCATCTTGAAGGGATGTTGGGTTGCATTATTAGATCCCTCATTTGAGGAGAAGATTGGCTTGTCAAACTGACGATGAATTGAGTTTTGATTAATGAATGGATGGTAATTCGAGGTGTGAGTCACTGACAAGATCTTCTTTCAATTCAAAGATCTTGAAAGTCAGCGGTGGCAAACTTTCGTCGCATCCTTTTCTTCGGTATGGGGGGAAAGATGCTGTGATTAGTGATGCTCAGCGTTAGTCCTCACGATTCGATACGATTCATCGCATCACCTACGGTGGGTGCAACTTTTAGCAGTGGCTGTAGGCAGGCAAAGTTCTCTATTCAGGTGTAAGTCACAAGGAGAGGATTGACTGGAATATCTCCTAGAAGCTATGCCCATGCCCTTGAAATGCTGTCATTCCATCCCATGCATGGATATATGAATGGATCGTATTTGCTGTTAGTACTATATTAGGGAGGTTTGGAAGTGTGGCCGCCACTTCTGGCTTGAATTTGTTCGCCCGCCCCACCTCGTTCAATCACGGGTCACGGGAAGCGCCACTTCTGGCGGCATGATGGGGAAAGACCAGCTTCTCTCGCTAACGAGAGAGCTGTTAATTACTCGGACTCCCCGCTCATGCCACCAGTGTTATCATATAACTGGCCCGCTTTTCTTATTGTATAAGCTCTAAGAATGTCTAATCAAAACGCAGTTTTACTTGGGACCGAGGACCAGGCCTCCCCTGGCGGCATTTCGTCTGGGGAAGCCCGGTCAGAGGACCCAATATTTTCGCGCGAACCCGTTGCTCGGGCAGCCATTGTGGACAACTTCTCTATGGCCGCCGGAAGAGGTAACTCAATTTGTACACGAAGGTACACGCACAACACCCGCATTATTTTGCGAACCTACAGGTATACCTGTAGGAATTCCTATAGGAATATGATTAGTCCTGCACACCTCGTAAGATAACGCTGGATTTTGAATTGGCGGTTCACCAAATCGTGCGAGAAGTTTTCATCTAGGCCAGTCTTGGTTTAGGAAAATCGATGGTATGGCTCTTCTTTGGACTGAAAACTCTAACTCGAGTTCCGAAGCCTACTGGTTAAGAGGCTATTTAGATCTGTCGTTCAATGATCCGGAACTGGTAGAAGATGATTTCATGGATGTCGTCAGCATTGCAGGTTTGGTGAGGCTCCATCGGATTTTTGAAATTTGCCGATTACGTGTTTGAGACCTACATTGGTCAGGATGCTGATTTCCCTATGTGGGCATAAGGAATCACTGCATTTTGCAGTATTTTCATAGCTCCATATCTTGGTACATACATAATATGTATACACATACATACACACACACACTTCTTGTGTACATGGATATATTATAACCATGTTATGTACAGGCAACCCAAAATGTTTTTCGTGTGCGCAACGAAAAGTAGACGTTTCTGGGAGTGAGATGATGCGACGAAAAGAGTAATTTACGAAACCTAGCATGCGTTTAACAGCCAAAGTCAGCGCAGTCGAGTCCAGCGCTTCAGCCTGTATCGTAATTCTTTATATTCTTCATTAATAAATCGAACAAAAAAGAATTCCTTTGGATAAAATCACTCGCACTGGAAGTCGCGGGCTCGTCCTACTTCTGCTATCACCTTTAAATTAACGGCAACCGCCCGGCCGGAGACGATCGATCACGATTGGGTAAACCTAAAACAAACCCAAGGCCCGCAGGAGGTTTGTTACGACTATGTTGGTTAAAAACAAAAAAGTAGATAGTCGCTAAGGCTTTGCTGATCGTTGCTTCATCGTAAATTGGAAGGCGGGATGCCGTTGTAGATCAATGAATGGACGAACCACGAACACGATCGGCCTTGTTAGACGTTGATCTTTTATACGGCTGGAAAAGTCGAGTTAGACTTAAGAAATTTGTTTCTTCTTTCGTTGCTGGACCTAATCCACATTGAACTTCTCCAGAGGCTCGCCTCAAAATCGACGTCTTTCTACTAATCTCTCTATTTGTATGACACCTATCGTTGTTTGGAATTGCTCAAAACTGACAGACGGTCGAAGAAAAGTGTTTGGCGAACTAATCGCCCTTTGATTGCATTACAGGAACGAATTGATCGGGGAGATCGCCAGACGTGTTTTGTATCAAGTAGATCGATTAGTCTGATGGTCATTCTTCGCTGTTCACCGACTTCAATCGAGTTGATCGAAGACTGTCAATTCGGTTCAATCCCAAGACCTCCAGCTACGCTTCTGACACGCGCCCGTCGACGTAACGAAGTAGGTCTAGAACTGATTTCAAGAATGAAGTCAATGTCGATGTCGTTGAGCATACACCTCGCTAGAAAAAATGTCAACCCGAAAATCGGGAGTACCACAAGTGGGTGTCGAAGTTATGAAACGAGTCTCGGTCAGTGGAGTTTTTTGTGCGGCGGGTTCGCGCCTTCTCTGACTGTTTCCACGGAAAAAGTTCAATACGTAACCCTCACCCACTTACCTTGTGAGTCTGGTACACATTTGAGGGATCCTTCCCTTGTACCTATTGGTCGGAATCCAGTGTTAATTCTAATGAATCCCCCTGTAAACGCGTGGTTTTTCCTCGTTCTGGTTCAACGGCTTTCCAGTAAATGATAAGGAGCTTACTTTCAAAAGGGGTCATATCCACTTTAGAAAAAATTTCAGGAAGTGAAAAAAAAAACGTCCTAGGAGTTATTGATTGGAATTTAAATTTAGTTTTTAATCTAGTGTAGCTTAGTGAGGCACTAGAAATGATATCCCAAAACATGAGCAGCCAATCTCGAAAACCAAAGGAGATACAGCTAATTATCAATTGGATATGACCCCCTTTTGACGAAAATTTCGGATATGTTTCTTTTTGATAAAAACACCCAGTTCTCAACAACAACAAAATCTCAAAAATGATGTGTAGGTAATCCATATTTTTTTAGGTAGGTATGAAAAAACACAAATGGAGCATGTTTCCTAATGATATAATGGATCAATTCCCCAACAGTAGGTCCATTTTTCCGCCAACACGAAACCTTAGCAACGCTAATACGCCCAAAAATCTCACGAGACAGGCAGTGAACACAGAAAGAAGCACGAGAAAAAATAGGGAGGCTAAAAAAAGAATTGATTCTTTTAGATTCTTTTTTTTTTTTAAAGAATCGGCCCGATTCGATTTTAAATTTCCAGAATCGAAAACCGATTCTTTTCTGCTCGATAAAAATATTGCTGTATTCAGTTGCCCTGTAAACTAGATCCGTGTTCAATCAATCCATCCAGATATTTTTAAATTGAGTCACTGCGACGACCATAGGTAACAGCTGAACACTTTTTAACAATATTTTTTATTCTTTCCTACCTAACCTTACATTTTCCTTAATAGTGGGTTAATAGTGCTGGTTAGCAGTTGGATGTATTGGTAATTGGAATTCAGGTTTCATAATGTAATGCTTCTTATTCTGATAAATTTGAAATTTAATAAATAATTTGGAAAAAGAATCGATTCTCAGAGGTATCGATTCTTTTTGAAAAATAATCGCGATTATTTTCGATACTTTTCTTCATAATCGATTCATTTTGAGAATCTGACATCCCTAGAGTGAAAAATGACAATAAACATCAAATAATGGAATTCAGGAGCACAGTTGATAACAGAGTTGCCGAAGAGAGATGCTCCTGCACTCTGTTGGTTAGTCCCACCAACACCTTCAAATCGCATCACCAAACGGCCCACGCATTGTATCGGATAGGTTCAAAACTAGAGCTGGAAAAAAATCCGGTAGATGGCATTTTGGATATGTTACTTTTTGAAAAACATCATCGAGCATCAACTTGAAGGAAGATGAGGATATGTTCCCTTTTGATTGAAACAAAAATTACCCATCATATGGAAGTGGATGTGATCCCTTTTGACCCAAACACCAAACTTTAGCCTTCAAATACACAAGGATATGATCCTTTTTGACGCTAACTGCTCATACAGATCGATTTGGGTTATCCTACAGATTGAAAATCCGTTTTTAAAAGATTTTTTTCGAAAAATGGATATGACCTATATTATTTAAGTATATATGGAAAGGAGAGGGAAGTGCAAAAAACGGGACAAGTGCGTAAGTGGAATGTAAATACTGCTTAGTTCGTGGTAATAACCAAGTTTGAGATTGAAATCATGTAAAGGCTGAATTTACTGAATTTAACTTATTAATGTTTTTATCGGATTAATTGAATTTTTTGGTCTTTTATATGCTTTCAATTTTCCCCCCATTGTCCTGATGATCCGCAAATTTTACAATAGATAACTCCTGACAGTTTTTGCCCGATTTTAAATTTTTGAACCGCGAAAGGATCATAGATAGATTTCCTTTTTTGCACTTGCACCGGTGAAACCTGAATTCGATGGGGAATGCGCGTACGTTAGAACAGGTATTTTGGCATAATCCTCACAATATAATTATTGTTCACAAGCCTGACAATTATTGTCAAGACTACGATAAATGAATCGTACATAGAAAAACAAGGGATTCAGAGGTATCCAGGGCAAAAATAAATATTGACGTAACGTCAACGGCCGATTTTGAAGTTTTGTTGAAAGTGAATCTAACAAACTATAATATAGTTTATATTATAACACTTCCCCCTTCTGTATACATTGATCATGACTAGCCGACGGCCTCTAAAAGTGTTCATTTGATGACTTACTTTTACGAGGCGACGTGTAAGTTAGTTTGATCGTTTTTCATTAGTGGATTCCCGTTGCAACTAGATGGGATTTTTCCGCTCTATGGTTGGTATCCGCTATAGCAGTGTAGCCCTAACTTTTACCGTTCTTTATGAAACGTTAACGGGTTTATTAGACCCCCTGGCGCTGTGCTTCCTGTGTGAAATAATAACCCGAGATTTTATTCGAGTGCATGTAGTTTTCACACGCCGTTTTCCTACTGGGTCAAATGACTTTGGGCTGTCAAACAACGGTCAGAATGAAACAAGTGAAACGTTCTATATTTTCAAGGCGTAGTATTATTTTCCTCTGTTTGGGGAAGGAATGACAAAATCCCACCGGTTCTTCGAAGGCGCCTATATGACTGGGAGGAGGCGTCCGGACGACTGTGAGAAGGAACTCCCGTTTGGCGCGAGTCCAGAAGGTCGGTGGCGTTGACCTTAAAAACCTGCTGAATGACGCTACCCGTGCGTATGCGTACAACCTTGTGACGTCACTGGCCGGATGCACAAGTCCACGGTGGGCTGATTCATGTCTGTTCCACATTTGCGCATTACGCTGTTCTTACCGATATTATACCCGTTCAATACTAATACCTACATTATACACGCGTGGTAGGTTTGAAGGTTGATTTTCATCTCTTTTGGCTTTTCTGAGCTGTTTAACCTATCAGGTTCCGTTTTAAGTCTATTCTTGGAAGGAGTGATGTCTTCGGTCTGGAATGCGTCGGTCGTTCCGTTTAGCCCGCGTCTAGCCTTTGTCAGTAATACAACCTGTAATTACGGCCGTATTTCTTGTCGTAGGTACTCTTGGAGTGTCGAAAAATCTGCCTTAGTCGAAGCCCAACGGTTTTGGTTTATTTCTCTATGAATATTCAACCTATGATTTCGCGAAGAACGAAGAAATGTTGGTCCAAGCGAACAAAGTTATTATGCCAACGTTTCAATGTATTTATACATCTTCTTCAGGGCTTAGAACGATTTATTGCTTGTTCAGATGGAGTAAATAAAGCTGCATCCAGGTGAACAGGCGGTGACAGAAAATAGTAACTAGGTTAACTCGAAAAATAGCAGGTGACTATTTGCTGTCACTGCCAGTTCACCTGCAGCCTCATCTGAACAAGCAATAAATCGTTCTAAGCCCTGAAGATGTATAAATACATTGAAACGTGGCATAAAATAACGTTTTTCAGTGGAACCAACCCTCGAGAGCCAAACCCAGTTTATCCAAGTGGTCAAGAAATCTGTAATCTTTTTTTAAAACCTTTCACCATGAGTTTTCTTTAATTGTCAGACCACCTGTTGTGTGTGCATAATTTCTATTGGCGGTAGACTATCGCGAGTGAATTATGTTTGAATAAGGGGGTGAAAGGGGGAAACGGCGTGGAAGGTCGAATAATCCACCAATTAGCGTGAGTGGAAGCCCAAAACCAGAAGTACCCAGGCATCTCTGTCATGGCTTGAACCCGTGCCTTGAGTGCTCGTAGACGAGAGAATCATGCATGCTGTCGAACGAAAGCAAACGGGGGGTCACGAAGACTTTCTCGTCCATTACGACCAAGATAGTCGACGATAGTTTGTTTGACTAGTTCTCGAACTTCTCTTTCCATTTCTGGGGTTCCCGAAACAAATCGCCTTCCGGTCCAGTTGACTGTTTCGTGTGTGATGGTTTTACTTTATTTTGTGTTTTAAAAATGGAGAAATTTCAATGGAGAACGCTCAAAGGCCACACTTGTTAACGCTCAGTTATCGCTATTGTGAATTTAGTTTCCTATTTGGCGCCGGTGTGGAGGAAGCAGGTCAGCATGGTGAGCTTATAAGGCGAGTACCAGTTCCGATAGAGTAATTGGTTCTCAGTTGGCTTGTTTGTAAGTCAGGATCAGGTTCGCTTGTTGTGGTGTGTATATAATTTCACTGTGGGCTGTAAATCTTGCGATGACTGCGGGGACCCCCTGGGGTGTAGATGCAGAAATAGTTACACTAGTGTAAGTATATCCAAGTGTTGCCTAGAAGAAAAAGTGACCCTTCCAGCCATTCAAGATCGCCGTATTCTTAATAGGCTCTTGTCCGCATTCCCATTGTAGAGTATATTCCACTTTTCCTGTTGCTTTCTTCTCATTTAATTCTCGAGGTCTTTCCGAAGGATCTTTCTCTCGTAGAAATCGAGTTGGACCAGCTCATCATTCAGAATCAAATGACCTTTTAACATTAATCGTGGGACCAGACTCATGACGATTCATTTTCTTCTAGGGCCTGTTGCAAAATCCCCGGCCAATAAAACACAATCGGATATGGGCTGGCATTTGTACCACCAAGGGAAAGTGAACGAAGTTTTTCGTGTGAAATATAGTTCTGAGGAAAATCGTGGCCTGGTTCTGGTTGGCTTCAAGGGATATGGCGTCGTATTGGGATAAGCTTGACATTCCAACCCTCCTGCTTTTTAATTAAGATGTACCAGCTCAACGAATGTCTTGCTCTATTCGAATTGGTTGGCTTTGTTCAATGGAAATAAGAACCTAGTCGACTGACAATTTTAATCTTTCCTCCAATGTCAAATATGAGCACAAAGTGTCCTTTGCTGTCGAAATCGGTATCTGTGGGACAATCCAACTACGATACGGTTCGGAAAACAATAATTGATTGAAACAAGCCAATCGGTAGATATACGTTGCCTTGAATTTTAATTAATTGACGCCATTACATAGGAAGCAATATAGTAAAGGTGTAATCTGTTAATGGAATACCTTTGGAGGAAACGGGAGAACCGCACGGGGGTAAAGTAACCACAAATTGGTTTTTCGACACGAAACCGAGGGTGAAACAGGACAGGGCGCGGGGGGCGTAAAAGGTATAGGGATACTATACGAAGGGCATAACGTAAATTACCACCGGTAGTACGGGGGAGGATCTTGAGAACTGAGCCCTAACATGCGCTGGGAGATCCCGCTCAGACGTGACAGTAAGTTGGCTTTGTACATCACCTACGTGGAAGTATAAGGTGAGGGGTATTGAATCCTCCAAGGAGTCGTAACAGGAAAGGAAGGGACGAGGTACGGATGGGAGTATCAGAACAGGGACTGAAAAGGGGAGGAAAATACGAGCAATCGTAAAGTTCAACCTACACAACACGTCAGAAGGGATACACAAATCAAAACAACCAAAAGAAATGGCAAAAACCAAGTAATAAGAACAGACTGTAAGCTTCTTGTCCAACTTTCTGACGTATTTTTTTTTTTTTTTTTTTTTTTTTTTAGTTTGGTGGGTGCATAATTAATTTTTGGCTACGCTCGCACTCAGGAGGCATGTTTCGTTGGCATTCCAGAGAATACCATTGTCGGTGAGGGGGGAGTTGGTTACGCTTGGGATGTAGGGAGTGGCGGCTGGATTTTTCACTTTCGCAAGCCGGTTGTTCACACTTGGCTTCCACTACAACAGCTCGTGGGTTTCCGCGGTTCCTTGTAAAAACCTCAACCCATTGTGGTTTTAAAATCATCCAACCTCCCGTCTACTGTACAACGGGAAAAATAGCCGTAAAAATGCCGGATTAGGTTTTGTCTTTGGGGGCAAGGTCGGATCTTCCCCTGAAGGATTTCCGGCAACAATTGAGTCCCCAAAGCATGCGAGTTAAGGATAATTTCCCCCTCTACTGTTTTGTTTCTCCTTCTACTGGTCACTCGGACCCAAGTTCATTCGTAGCACAAAATCGCCAACGACGCACTTTCCCGTGCAGGCAAGGACCATGGAAGTAGGAAGGTGAATCGAGAGCTGTAAAACAAGTTAACCATAACTTTTGTGCTCAGTGATGGATTAAAAAGGCGCAGCCGAGTTAAGGATGATATATCAGATTCACAGCCAACAACACAATGGATGAATGAGAAGTCTCCGGAGGCGAAAGACTTGTCTTCTTCTAAGCCCGGTATAATGATACACCTCAACACACCCAAGACGTCGGAGCGAAATGGGAGGCTGAAGAGATTATTGTGATTACCCTTGTAGGACAACCATTAGGGATCACTCGAGTGGGCCTTGCCGCCCAAGACTTTTGAAAATCATCAGATGACTAGATTCTAGTCTTTCTTGAAATTTTGTGACATCAATGGGAATGATCATCTCTAAGATCCACTGATTTATTTAGGTATATTATTTTCAGAAGGTATTCACAATGGGGGTAAAAAATTTCGATCGGCCTCAAAACCTTTTAAAAGTTTTAAGATGTGAACGTTACAATAATGTCGTGCGCCGTGGACTGTAGGATTTTAAATTCTGAAACGTTGACAATACTCACGGTTCTCCATCTAGTTATTCCCAGTGGTTTTAAGCTCTCTGAGGCTAGTTTTTGAAGAATCGAGAGGGTCGAGAGGGGTATTGTTTTCCGAGTATTTTCGGACTTGGAATTCTTAGACCCAGGCAACCCCCCCGACGGAGTTACAAGATATAAACTTGCCGATTAAATCACACCCATCCGACTTCACTGCGGCTCTATTGGGCTACGAATGGCTCTTGAAGGACCTTGGACAGGAGGTCGAATGGGGTACATCGTTTTTGAAGTAATTTTGGACATGAAATCCATTTTTGGAGGTTCCTATTTGTCCAAAGGCACACTGGTATGGTCATTAGGAGGCAGAGACTCCACTAGACTGGTGGTCCTAATAATTAATTATTATTTATTCAATAATTTAGAGTGGAGATCGTATTCGGGCTGCAACCCTAATAAGAAGAGTATTGCGTTAGCTATAATATTTTCCAACTTATTAACAAATTAACAATCAACCCAGTCAATTTGTTGATTAGTTGGAAATTGTCAAGGCTACACTTTTCTTAGAGCTGTAAATGAGATTATCACCTCGAAACTGGTCCCCACTCTTAATTTGGTTTTTACTGAATAAACAATTTGGACCACCAGCCGAGGAGGTGGTCTCCCATTTCCATATTGGATTGGACCTCTGCACCTCCTGTAAACACCCACCCAGGTATTTTGTTTAAAATAGAATTAATTAATTTTTCACAATTTATAAAAACGAATAATAAAACCTTGTGGCAGCGTTTTTCATTTCCTAAAAAAATTGTTTAAAATAATTTTTAGCTCCGAGTTCAGCTCAACGCCGTCTTCTTCATGGCTGACGCTAAAATCTGACGTGGGAGTGAATTAACCCGCTGAAGGACGTTATGCAAGCCGCCTATTCTTCAACTTAGTATTCCACTCGGAGAAAAAAAAAGAGGATGACCAGGATGAGAATGGTCATGTGCCTCGGGCACAGCAGCGAGAACACAAAAGATTTCAATCTACCGCAGCACTAATTTCAATCGGTTGTGCCGCACCGAAATCACATCCCCCGAGCTAATGATGTGAGGGTTTTCGTCCTAACGGGGCCTTGAAATAATCCATTTGTGAGAGTGGAAAAAGAAACAAAACAGACCCTATTGAAATAGGAAATTAAGCAACCTCTGGAACTCCTTTCTCTCTCATTTAGAATAACTACGTTGCTACAATTCATATTACATGCAAGTAATGCTGCAACGCTTTCTGTAATCACTATGTGTCGCCGATTTTGTTGAGTGCTCTCCCTCATAGATAAGCAGAATCTGATGCGTTTATTATTCTGGATTCGATATAGTCACCATTGTCATCTCAGTTTGTTCACTTTCCGTGGTGCATTTCAAGATTCCTGTAATCGAAAAAACGTCTTTATAAATTCATGGTTTGATTTTTATGTCCAATTAATAAACCTATTATATATTTGCTGGCGACTGGTTGGCTAGGAGTTCGAAACTCGTTAGCTGCACGAGTTCAGCTGGCTGTGAAAATCCACTCAAAAATCATATTGCTAATGATGACATTAATGAATATAATTATGCGCCCTAGACAACCATGAAAGAGGACTTGCGTGAAAACTTGGCGTGCCCTCTGCATTCGGTCAAGCACACGACGTTCGTTCCCCGTGTAATTTTGACGTGGAAGTTGCGAATCAATCTCTGGAAAGGACATTGTGCAACTCTCTTTTCCGACCCAGTTGCAATTCTTCCTTTGTTTACTGTCAATAGTAAATATTCGCTTCCTCCCTTCAAAATTAGTATTCGCGCCCCCGCGCGGAGAACATTATTATACCTAATGCAAAAACGTTTCGAACTATTTGTTCCAATGAAATAGGATGGCAATACGAGGAGAACTTCAGTAGATCAATATTGATATTTGCGTTACAAACGGGATCAACTGAGTGGTCGTTCTGTGTCGCTGTATCCCTTCAACCATGACTCGCTGGGTGTATGAAATTAATGTCACGCTCATTTCGTATGTACGTGTCTAAAAAAGTAAAAAAATCCAATCTTTAAAAATCTTTTCCTACCATAGATTTCATTTACTGGGCACTCTTTCTTTACAGAGTTTCTTTACATCATCGTTGTTCCGCTTGTGTTATTGAATGGGGGTATCTGGCGTCTTGCAGTAAAATTAGATCCCGTTGCCCCTATTTCTGAAGAGGCTCCCTTTTGAACCGGATGCACCTTAAAAATCTTGGAGTCAAATCAAAGATGCTGGTTTCCTTTGGTTGTGTCGGGGTGTCACTAAGAATAGCGATTTGATTTGGGACAGGAGAGAAGTACTCACTAAGTCAGACGGTAGTTTCTTCTCAGACATTGGCCCTCAGGGACCTCCTTCTATATCCTGTTACATGGCGATCGTTCAGTCGTAAATATCGTGGAAAATCATTGGTTTACAAAACACCCTGGTTCTCGCTATTTGAGGTATTTTTTTCTCACTTGTTTTTAATTTTCTTATTTGGTTTCAGAAAATTGAAAAGGCTGCATCTAAAAATCCTTTAGATGAGCACTTCAATATACCTAAATCAACTTGTTGACTTTTGCGTTGCAAAAACGATGCTCGTCATTCATGCAACTTTCATAGAACAAGCCATATTTGTACTTATGAGGGTTACGAAGCCATTCGGCGGGTTCTCATGTTTGTACGTGACTTTCTCGGCACACTTCCCCCAGCGATGGTCGAATCTGTCTTTATTGCTATTCGTGGTTTCCCTGCATAAATCTAATTTTACACTCCACACGCTCAGCTTGGTCTATTGAGGTGGGCATGCGGTCCACTTTCGAACGGAGGAAAACGAACATACATCATCCTCACATGAACGAGGGAAATCGCAAGTTTTGAAATTTAATGAAAGATTTAGACGTTTTGAGTGGACTTATAATTTACGGTGCGATTCATTCGTTGTATAATATACACAATATTATTGTGAAATCATTCCGCATTTTTGTGAAATCGGTTTTTTTTTTGGTAAAAAGTCTTAGCTTTTTTACATTACCCCACCTTCTTGTGATCAGACATTTTGTAATAAGGCTGCTTTTTACAAAATGGCTGATGTCACAAAAAGATGGCGACGTGGTATGTGTTGAATTCCGTTATCCTGAATATTCGTTAATTAGAATAAATGGATTAATAGTTGGGATTAATGCAAAAAACTGAAAAAAAGGAAAACGATCATTTAATTTTTTTTTTAAATTATAGGTAACAACCAGCTAAACAACGTTTTTCATTTTTTTCAAGATAAACCCATATTTACCAATCAGTCCGTCGCCCAGGATGATTTCCGCCACCCGGCTGCGCTCCGATTGCCGTTTTGGGCAGTTGGATTTTTTTTTTTTTTTTTTTTTTTTTTTCAAATTAAGTCGAATCGGGTGAATGGGAACAGTTTTGCGGAAAACGTTGACACGCGAAAGCAAAAAATTGACATTTCTATCCGCCATGACGAAAAACGTGGGACAGCTGATTTCCTTTTTTTTTACACTGATAAGTTATCAGTGATAGCAAACGGCTGCCATTCGGGTAAACTTGTGTTTGGCGCGATTTCCGCGGTGGTCCCACCGGAAGAATCACCCCGGAAATTTATTTCCCAGATTTCTAATCGATATATTAGTGGATTTTGTCGAAAAATTGGGTGGAACAACGTGACTCTGATGTTCCGATTTATTATCCCATTGGCAATAACCACCTTGTTGTGGCACCTAATTTGGTATTTTTCTTTATCAATTACGTAACTATGTTTTAATTGTGTAGACTTCTGTGCATAGAGGGAAATGCTCATTTTTAACGCACTTAGAGGATTTTTCATTAAATAGAATCATATTTAATGATTGTTTGTTTGTTTTCGCTCCGGAACCTTTGAAAACGTTAAAAAATATATAAAACCTGTGCCTAGTCACCGTTTCAGTCCACACTTGTTCCATGTTGATCTCACCCATGTACAACAACAGGAACAATCGGAATGAAATTTTTTTACCCCCAAAATAAAAATATTAAATTATTATGACAATGGGGGCTTTAAGTAGACGTCGAGACCAAACTTTTGGGCCCCTAAAATTGTCAAATAGAGTTCGATGAGTGGGTTAGCCAGAGCTGTGAAATTGAAACTTGATCCTATTCACTCCATTCGACAAAATACTCGGTTCATCAGGCGCTCGGAGGGCCTTCACCGGTCGCCCGGGCTCTATGGGGCTAAAAAGGGTGTACAGGAGGGGCTTAAGCTATGGGGACGCCTTAGGTTTCGTTTAAAAAAAGTATTTTTGGACCTGGAATCCATTTTCGGGGGTCTCAGAACCTTGAGATTTCACTCCGGGGATCCATGGGGCGTTCATGAGGCTACAAATGGAGTTTTTGAAGGAGGTTGAATGAGGTGTCGTTTTCCGAGTAAAATATGTCCAAAGCTCGCGCCGACCGATTACCTATGAACTTTGTTAAATCGTGTGAAATCCAGAAAGAAAATGCCACGGGAGATTAATGGAAAGATAACCAATTCCACACAGATTTGTAAACGCAGGCGCACTTTTGTAAACAGGCGGTCGTTCTGGTTAGGATCCCAACAATACGGCACGGCGCGTGAATAGGACTTGCTACATTCGACAGATTCCGTTGTGGGGTCATACAGAAAACTCCGTCTATGGATGATTCAGCGAATGTCGTGGCGTCCGGAGCCCGCTTGTGCTGTGGGTGTGGAAACCAAGCTCGTTTCTTCTGAGATTCTGTTTGGAAGATCACAAAAACTGAGATTGGGAATATTGCAAATTGAAGATCGAAGCTACTTCTGGTGGTTGAAAACACGATTGTGAAACGCCTTTCTAGCTTCCGAGGTGTCAGACGAAGCTATTGCGGAATCTTCATCATCTGATGCATCTCTATTGCAGAAATGGTTGAAAGAGAAGGGACTAAAATTACACCTCAACTCCAAATACCGAAAACAACTGCAGCTGAACTTTAAAAGAGCCCTAGATTCAAAACCGGGCCCTTGCGAAAATCGAATTTATGGTGTATAATGAACACCATAATATTATTCTGGTGGATGAGTGGATGCAATATTAGGACCAAAATCTGCTTCTTTCTGGCTGTTTCAGAACCGGCCTTGATTTGTTACAAGTTTGTCCGCCAGGTGCGCGCCGCTATTCGCGTCGTTCTGTTGTCAGCCATGGTGGAAAAAACAGCAAAAATTGATGAACACCAACAGTGTTACCAAATCGGGGGTTCCCCATATTTAGGGGTTTTTTTTGTGAAGGGAAATTTCAGGGGAATAACGTCAAGGGGATTAAATCACGACAAATTTGGTCGGGATCTAGGGGAAATTGAGGAAGAAGAAAAACATTATAATGTTTCGTAACCATAAATGGTTACGGAATGCTCGTTGGCAGCACACAAGAAGGACAGGTCCTGAAGGTCTGACAGCACATAGCCAAGAATTCACTTCAGTTGTCATTTCAAGCCTGAACCCCCGGCCCAGTACAACCAATTAATTTATTTTCCATTCTGCACGTAGATAGCGTGTACCTTGGGCATGAATTTGGGGCGTGTCATGCGTTTTCGGACCAAAATTTAATGCAGCAAACCAGTTTCGCTCTAAAGTAGGTACCTATGTAATACATAAATACATACATAGTATGTATTTACATCCCCACAAAAATCCTTAATTTCCGGCGTTTTAGGACAATTTCAACGGTGCACTGTTAATTACTGTCTTGAGGAGTGGAAGAATGTTTCCCTGAAGTATTGGGGAGAAGTTGGGAGCACGGCAGAATTTTGGGGAAAAGTCAATAGCGACGTCAATAGCGCTGGGAACTCGCCGTTAAAGAACATGGCACGTTTGGCCTTACTTATCAGTGATAAGTAAGGCCAAAAGTGATAAGTTATCACTTTTGACCCTTGACTTGGCCCCTAGAATACTCCAAAAGATCAACTCAGAAGTTGTTTGTGTATAGAGGTCATTCTGACGGTGAGGTACTTCCTCAAAACTGAAGGCTTGCAGTGACCTCAATTTTCTTTGTCAGAAAAAATGCTTTGGTTCTTCAACTCTCAAATGTACGATCATGTTACTAAAGAAGGTGAGGAAGAGTTGAAGGAGGTTTTGGATGTAATGCATCGAATTATAAATAACTAAGATGTCACTGCAGGTGAACGATCTCATTAAATGAGATATACATAAATTTTATGTAGGTGCTATTTTGTTATATTATGTGAAATAGGTAGGTACCTACCTATTCTCCTTTATATTTCAACAAGAATTTTTGTATTATATCTACACCAATTTGTATAATATAATATAATCTATAGCATAGTTTATAATATAGATAGTATTAGATTCTATACCATTAATCTTATAGTATAGATTCTATACCATTGTGATTTTTCAGCTGTACATAGGGGTTTTTAGAGGGACTTTTTCTCGGCTCAGGGGGTTTGTGAGGGTGGTTTGGCATCACTGCATCGGACGCAGTGATGCAGTGCATCCAGCGTTGTCAGGTGTACGGTAATTACCGTTTTGTACGGTAATTCAGGACTCTGTACGATGTACGGTATTGCCTGTTAGGTATCGCCATTTTGTACGGTAATTTAGGATTGAGCCTTTCTTCCTGGCGTTTTCAAAGATTTTAAGGAAAAAACACTCCGCCCGTTCAATAAAATAATAAGAAATTTGACTAATGGGGGGGGGGGGGGGGGGGGCATTTGGAATCTTCTTCAAAGCGTTCAAAAACGCTATGGGGCTAAAATGGAGTTACGGAAGGTTTTTTAAAAAGGCTTTTGGCTATGGAATCGAGTCAGGTGTCGTTTTCGAAGTATTTTTGGACGTAGAATGCATTTTTCGGAGTCCTGCAACGATCTGATTTCACTGTTGCGATCTATAGGGCTTTCATGGGGCTACAAATGAGATTTTTTATGGACCCCAGGTCAAATATTTTTCAAGTACCTAGGTAAAAAACAAAACAAAATTTGAGAAGAAAAAATTGTTGAAAAAAATTAAAAACAAAATTAAAAATTTTTTTTTTCATTTATTCAAAAGCGATAATATTATGTCGTCCGCCGTTCAAGCGGTTTTGGGCAATATGCATTTTTTTAAATCTGAAATTTTGACTAAATACACGGTTTACCATCTAGTTGTGCCTCCCAAGGTTTTCAGCCCGATCGTCCGAACCCGTGGGGCTCAGTGGGGCTGAATAGGGGTCATGGGAGGGGGGTGTTGAAGGGTTTAGGCTATTTTTCAAATTTTGGCTTTTGTCCATCTAGATGGAAGCGTTTGACAAAAAAAGTTATTAAGTAGATGATATTGCATCGAATGAGTACCCTATCGACCCAGTTATGGCCGAAAGCTAACTGTTGAAGCTGTGCAATTTTTTCCAAATTGGATAAAAGTGAGTTATTGGTCACTTTCGACTGCCAAGTACCGACTTAGTTACCTGATATCCTTTTATCTGAAGTAATTTAGAGGATTTTTGAAAAATGGGTCCGCTGACCCATAATGTTATTTTTGTCTATATTAATATTATCTGCATAAACCATTGATATTAAAGTAACCTACACTTGGTTACTGGAAAATCATTTCCAGCTTTCCGACCTTATTTTACTGGACTAAGTTGGATATCTGCATGTGTGAATATCAATATAATTGATATTTGATGACATCAATAATTATTAATGTAATTATATTACATTGTAATTATTACAAATTTTCCTGGTTGACAAACATCTCCTTGCTACTGTCCCTAACCGAAAAAAGAAAAATCCTGTTTGCCCTTCAAGAGGTGACAGGAAGAGAAACTTCCTGGAGGACTGGAAATCGAAGAACTCCGCAAGAACCTTAAACATTCATCTGGTGGGGAAAAGTTACCCACCTAGCTCTACTGGGACGGACCCACCTAAGGGCCCTTGGGTTTTATTATTTCTACTTTACTGCCTCCCTCCTTGAAACAGGAGTTATTTCCTATTCGCCCTTCCGACCTGACCTTCCATTACACGAATTAGATATTAAATAACAATTTCGGAAAAGCTCCTTGCGGTGCAAAACGAAGGTGTTTCGCCCCAACTTCTGTTTCCTTGGACTTTTATTAGTCATCCGACATTTTTATTACGGGTTCAAGTGTGTTGGCTGTGTTTTTATTAGGATGGACGTTTATGTCGGTTTTAACTGCTGGCCATATTCATTTAACGCACTGACACGTAGATGAATTTGCAATATCCTTAATTGTGCTGTTCCGTTACCACAATATTATCTGTTCCCCCTGAATTTTCCCGCTAACATTTTTATTCCAAGAATGGTCCATACATTATTCTGCGGGAAGGGTGTATAATTTTGAAATATGGGCTCCTACACCTGCTTCGGCTTTTAATCACAGAAAGGGTTGTGTTTTACGGGGTAACAACCCACCCTCGCACTGGTATTACCATTCGCCTCAACCTAGTGTATATTTTCCGCCCCCTTCATACCCAAACGTTACTTTTTCAATTAACGGAGCTTAATTTTATAGGTAATAATTCGTCCCTCAAACTTCATTACAGTCTTCTAGATGAAGTTTATGACAGGAAAATCCCCTCCAGGATGAAGGAAGTTTGGATCGTGTGTATCTTATTAAATATTTCCTAATTTGGGTCGTTTCGTCTTTTATTGCTGGAAGAGATTGTAACTTGGTTCCTTTTTCTGGGTTTCTGTTAACAGTCCTTCAGACAAAATTTGTGGCCCTCTTCCTAGAATTGCTTCGCCCGCCGTTAAGGGCTTATTTTAACTCGCCCACCTGCTATCTTATAAACATGAAGGTGTTTTTCCTGGTCTTCCATTCGGCGAGGCCCCCCATTTTATTTCGACCCCGGCAACATTTGCTCTGCAGGGGTCTTGATCTCATTACTACCTTTCGGGTGGGAGTGTTTTCGATAGGTTCGAGTTCCATTCTACTTGCCAAAACCAGAGGGTGGCTATCCTTTTAGCCTCCAGTTATTTACAAATGGTTCAAGACTTGAAGCTTTTATTGTTTGAGTGGATTAATGCAGTGAATGACTTACAGTCATGTAGAAATAAGGAGCACTAACGAATTTTGGCTTGAGCATCAAACACAAATGACTGGAGACGTGATGTTTCTGGTACATACTTACACCTTGGAATAATTACATAGAATCATACCATGTCGTGATTATTCCATCTATGTGACTGACTTTGCTTCTCATGTTCTCTATTTTCTGTTTTCAGGGTCTGACTGGGGTATGGCCGAAGATTGTACCATCAAATAAACATAGGTAAGTTATTATCGTAGTTTATAGAATTATTATCATAAAAAAATTTAATGCAATTCTCTTATGCCAATCATTTTTTTAAACATGTTATTAAAGAGTTCGCACGGTTTTTGCGATGTTAGAGAGTTCCTAAAGCCACTTTTTGCCTAACGGTGATGAGTTACGGTCGACGTAACTCGAGATTTCGCGCATGCGCGGAAATAACGGTGATAACTTACGTCCTTATGCCTAACGTCGAACGTTATTGCCGTAAAGTTACGGCAATAAACTTATGGTCTTAAGGATACCGCCGTTAATTTCGAGCAATAGAACGTAAATAGCGGCACTTTAAATTTAGCGTGACTTTTGATAAGACCGTATCTCTGTTACGGTCTTATGTGAAGTTAGCTTTTCTTTGATTCTCCCTAGACAAATCCCTTACGGTGATAAAAATTAACGGTCGACGTAACTCGGATGTTTCTTTAGGAACTCTCTAATAATGGATGGTCTGGAGTCCTAAGATATTCCTAAGCCGAGCTCATAATGAGGGTCTATGGTGGAATCCATAGCCGCCCGAATCCTTGAAATCTCAAGCGTGGTCCCTGGGTTAGCCATCCTGCCTCATGGCAACCCAATCCCTCCAATCACATAGGGCGGCGTTATTTTGGACAAGGCTCCTTCAGACCCTGCCCAACACACATAGTTGGAACATACCCACACGTTCACAAATCCACCTCAACGTGGGGTCAGATCCCGTAAAATGTTCTCTGGGACATATTTTGTGTCTTGATTCTTGATCTTAACTGAAAAAATCCGGGAGTCTGGGGGTGTCTCCCAGTAATGAACCATAACATGCTGTAACAATCACAAGCAGCTGTACACCCTAAGGCTGGTACGCAGTTTTTCCTCAACTACACGACTCTGCATCTTGATAACTTTAGCTAATCTCGAGCTCGGCTCTCAATTTGGATGCGTAATAAACCCAGCGTGTCGATTGATTTGGGTTCTTCAGTTGTGAAGTGGAGACGCCAAATCCAGACCCCAATCAATGTGTGTTAGCACGCTGTAATTACTGATCCTATCTTGGTAAATCGTGGAGGAGGGCCAGCCAAAAGCTAAATGACTTGATTATTGGTGCTTGGAACGACTTCGATTGGTTTAAAGTCTCCATTTCTCGTACGCCTATACTTAAACCGGCTATAATTGCATCTGGGTCTCGTAACATAAGAGATTATCGCTTTTGGTCGTATTATGAGAGTTATCAGCTTGTTTCTGTTGTCTCAAACATTTCCTAACTTAATGACGTAAAATTAAACGCTATCAATTAGCATTGACTCAGTGCTACGTTGAGCATCTACCACAGTACTCATACATTCAGCACTACCATCGTATGCCGATGAACGTTTATTCTTGTTTATGGCATGATCGACTCGGGCCTCCGGAGTTTTACATTATGAGGCTTCTTCTCACTTTGTCCACGCTTTAATTAGACTAATTTTACGCTTCGGTGAATTTCAAATGAATCTAATTTGTTTTTCATCAACTCCTTTCAAACCGTGTCGTCCCAGAATCCACAAGTTTTTTTCCTTTCCCTTCGCTTGGCGATGCGCTGTAGAGCATGAATCTCGCTTGTCTTCCGGCCATCCTTAATTAAACGCCAAATGAATTCAGTGCTATTATTGTAAAATCAATGAAGGGTAGCTGTGGAAAAGGGAAGGAAATATTTACCTACTTGGAATTGTTAGTTCCACATTTCGTGCGTGCGATTGAATTTAACCGCCAAGTTGTGAGGACTGGTGTGGCCATTGCTTTTGTCCTCATTTTCTCTGGTGTATGAACATTCCAACGTGTGAATGTGAACATATGCAGGTGAATGTGAATTGTCGAATAACGGGTGGTTTATCCGAGTTTTTCTCACACTGGGAAGTCACGACTCCACCCTCACGGAAACAAGGTAGTTCCCCAAGCTCGAGCAGGAAAATTACAGGTAAAACTGTTTCGTTACATTTGACTCTCGTGCTTGTCCAGCTTTCGAAGTTAAAAAGGGCGTTATAGGGTGACGTGTCCAGGTAGGAAATCAAGTTCTTGTTGTTGTTCTTGTTCTTGTATGTCATTGTTACGAGATGAGTTGAATAGAACCGTCCAGTTTCCAAGCAACTTGAACGTCCTCTGGAAGACAGTAGGTGTAATATACCATTATTATATTGATGATGCCATTTAATGAGATAATATCTATGGTATCTTGTGCTGTTTTGTTGTTGAAATTAAAGACTGCCCTTAAAGCCTCATGTAGTCGTGAAAGATGTAGAGGTGGCACTGCGTACGGAATGAGGGCGCGGTTCGTTAGTATGTGTACATTGTCAACACACAGGATCCTAACATTTCGTAACTCTTAAGTTGCTGGTTAGGAGCCTCCAGACCTGCCGGCGCGCCCACGATGGTTTGTTAAACCCACATAACATTTGTGTCATTCTGCCTCACTGCAAACATGATCTTTCGGCTGTGTTCATACCGGGCTCTTAGGAACTTACTCAGCTCAAATTTATTTGGATTTAACGATGGCGCTGAGGCAGCAAGGTGTCCCTGTTCCCATACGCTCTTCGGGCGTTAGGCAACTATTTAAAGGAGGTTAACATCGCTCCAAGCATAAAATTAATGAGCACACTGTTTAACGAGGATCGAAAACTAGCGTATGCGTTCGCCTTGATCGAACAATGGACCTTGCTTTCACTGCTATTTATTTCAGTCTTGGCTCAGCCTTAACGATCGACGGTCCAAAATGAGAAGTGACCATCTACGGAACGGATGCTGTCGCTGGACTGTTTTAGTAAAAGGCAAACTTCATACCGTTCGAATCCACTCATGAACTGCGGATTTTGATAGAAATATCGCTGTCCTTTGATCAGATGAGCCCTTTGATTTTTTTTTTAAATCTTCGCTTGTATTTATTTCGTGCCTAATCGGAAGAATCAATTTCTGGTTTCTCTCAGACCAAATGTTTACTTTATTGTGAAATGAACTGTAAATCGAGTTTGTCCACGTTTTGATCTCACGACTTCGCAGCTCACGATCACGGTCGATAACGGCTCTGTTTTTACCAGCTCCGTCTGGCGCGGAAATTCGGGTCTCATTGTGGTACCTCCTCTTATATTGGGATGATTTTGCAGGAACGATATGAGCTGAGTTTTGCTTCAAAAGATTGAACTCTTTCTAAAACTATCCCTATTTTGTGTGTTTGAGTGTGTGTGGACGCTTAAAATTCGTACCTAATTCATTTTTTTATTCCCACCTATGTGAAGAAATGAGGATTTGATGAAAAGGGATGAATCAAGACCGCCGTTAGTATGTTAGTTTTTTTCGGCCTTTTCGCCGCGGGGATTTTTTTTGGTTGTACTGTTGATTAGAAAGGTTGGTTCATTTCATCTCCGTGATTATACATCTCTCGCGTTTCATGTTGAAACTGAACTCTCTCCCCTTTTCCCGTTTTGTGTGTTGTCCTCTATTCCTCCTAATATCCGCCTTTATGCCTTGGGGGTCTTTTAATCCACCCTCCTGCCCCATTGTTGCTTGGTCCCCTCTTCAGATTTTAGTTTAGTCGTGGATTATGAACGTTTGAATGCCGTTTCCTTCTCAGTTTGCAGAGAAAGATTGCCTATGTTTCTGGAGGGATTCATATTGTTCGTAGGGAGGGGACCTCCTTAAGTCTCTAAGTCACGAATCGGCGATTATTTCTTGTTTTCCCGTGGGTTTCTTTGCCGTGTTCCCACTCATCCGTTCTCGGCTTGCAAGACGGATTATTCCTAACGTTTCTCCCATTCTAGTTGCATTTTGCCTTAGGCTTAGTGGGAAGTATTTGGCCTGGGATGGGATTCATTCACCCGGCCTAGTTTGCAAACATTTTGAGCCCTCACAAATCTACAGCATCAGACGTACCTTTAGGCTATAATGGCAATGATAACACTGGCCAACAAAAAAGTAGGTGTTGTTTGGTGCCGAGGAGATAAGGGTTGGTGTTGGGGGTTCTCACATTGCTGAATCCATGGAATCCTTTTTCGCTATTTGGTCTAGTTTTTAAGACATAGGTCGTAATAGGTATATTATACTTATTTTCTAATTATGTTTGAGTGTTGAAAATAATACACTTCAAAAATCCAAATTAATTTTTCAATTTTAACCACTCTTTCTTTGTTTTATGAGGTGCAGAATCCAAATTTGAAACCCGATTTTAGCTATCTTCTTCCATTCCACGGGAAACCGCGGTAAAGTTGACAAAGTAAACAAAAGTACACAAAGTTCCAAAATCGGATTTAGCATGAAAAAATCCTGTAAAAATTGCTCTCTTTCATTTGTCAAATCTCAAACAAGTGTCGCTTGTTTGTGAGTTAAGTACTTACACCAGATTGTCAGTTGAGGACACCAGAAAAACAAAAAATTGTTTGAGAAAAAAAAGCGAAATTAAATAAAAAATTTTTTGTGAAATTAAATGTATAAAGCAGTGTTTTTTGTGAGCACTTTGTCAACGTTCCCCGTGGAATGGAAGAAGATAGCTTAAATCAGGTTCCAAATTCGGATTCTGCACCTCATAAAACATACATAAGAGTGGTTGAAAGTGAAAAATTTATTGGGATTTTAGAAGTGATATTTTTAACGCTCAAACGTAGCTGGAAAATATGTGTATGAGCTATATCTCAAAAACTAGATCTGATAGCGAAAAACGGGTTTCAGATTTGGATTCAGCACACTGAAAACCCCCAACACCAATCCTTATCTTGTCGGCACCAAACAACACTTTTTTGTTGTTGTTGTTGGCCAGCGTAATCTGAAGGACTTCCCTAGCTACCAAATGGACCGAATGTCGACTTATACTTTTGGTTTATTATTCTTGGAATAATACACCTATGTTTTCGCGACACGGGTCGACGACTCCGATCGGCCTCAAAATTTGACATTATCCGTTTCAAGAGGTCTACATTCAAAATCCGAAATGTCCGTCCGCCGTCCGGGCCGTTTTGGGCAGTAGGAATTTTTTTAAAAATCTGAAATTTCGAGAAAATACTTGGTTTACCATCTAGTTGTGCCCGCAAGGTTTTCAGTCCGATCGCCCAAACCCGTGGGGCGCTATGGGGCTATAATGGGGCTACGGGAGGGGTTTTTTGAAGGCTTTTAGCTATGGGATCGAGTTAGGTGTCTTTTTTCTTAGTATTTTTGGACGTAGAATCCATTTTTTGGGGTCCCGGAACGATCCGATTTCACTGGGGCGATGTTTAGGGCATTCGTGGGGCTAAAAATGGGATTTTTGAAGGATCCCAGGATGTTAAATATTTTTCTAGTAAAAAATACAGAGTTTTTGAAAAACAACATTTTTGAACAAAAAATCCAAAAAAAAATTTTTTTGAGATAAAAATCCAAAAAAAAATTTTTTTTAAATATTTTTTTCATTGACGGAATTAAATTTCTGCACAAGTAACGTATATCAAAGAATAATAAACCCTTGTGTAAAATTTGCAGCGTTTTTTCTGAATGAACTTCATAATTTGAAGCCATAGCAGTAAGTTTTGAGCTCCTACGGTGAAATACAAATTTCCAGGGCACTTTCGAAAATTTCAACTTTGAATCTGGAGGGAAGAGTGGCGCTTCCAAGAAGGGCTCTCTCATTGGCTGCTGGTCAGCAAATTAACTGAAAGCACGAATTCTTGTGATCAGAAAAGGTGAAAACGCAAGGAAAATTCGTTCGGATTTGTTCTGACGCTAGCGTGACGGGACAGACCATATTCATGTTCACCTACATAACATAACAAAAAAAATTTTTTTGTACACTTTCTACTTTTTGTGCGAGTGCACTCTGGCGGATTAGTTGGACTGTCGCGGGGGAAAATTCAAAACGCCAAATATTATTCATTAGTGATTTCCTCTGCTCAGACACCTAATTTCTCAGTACTAACTGTACTGAGTACTTTGTTCATTATTAGTTCAACTATGTTCGACCGAACTTTCCAATTTCTCTGACCTTGTTCCCTAGCCCATTGGTATCTCTATTTTTGTCGAGAAAAAGTAAGCCCTTATTTTGAAAGAGATTAGACAACGATGTGTGCGTCTTCCCACAATGATAATTTTTATTATGCATGAACTATGTGAATCTTGATTGGTCGTTCATTTTTGATAAAATTAATCCAGCTGCGAGATAATGTCCCCTCCCTCTCACCATATCGCTCTGTCTCGTCCTTGTCTTTACTTATTTGCTGTATACGATTGACTCATCCTACTAATAGGACTCTTCCAACTGACGTGTGTCTGTGTTCGTTTGTCGCGAGAATTGTTCATGTGGAGGGGGCCAGTCTCCATTCCTGGCGCTCCTAACGAATCAGTCGACGTGTTGGAGGTTGAGCGCCAAGATCCGTTCGAGGTCATCTCGCCGGTTTGAGTTTTTGACGTCTTTTTGTGTCGGAGGTGAGGTAGCGATTATGAAAAAAATCCTTTTGCCGATTTTACGGTACATTAACTTCAAAAATAGTGCGGGGTGTTTTTTTAAGTGTTTTGCCCTCGTGTGCCACGCGCGATGCGTCTATTCTTTGTGGTGTAACATTGTAATCAGGGGTCTTCCTCACGCCCCTCCCTGGATTCCATTCCACTTTTGCCGGTTGATTTTCATATGTGCCGATTTGGGCTGTCACCTTAGGGCGGTGACCATTTTCTCAAATTATTTAGGTAGATGCTTTCCGCTTGTACTTGTACGCTTGTGGAACGTATCACGTTTTACGCTAATATTCATAGATTACGGTCTGTAGTACGCTCGGGTATGGTAATATATCCTTGTCTCACTTTCGTTTATCACACCTGGTTGTGAATTGTAAAAATCCACGCCACCAACGCTATCAGCTTCAAGGCTTTTGCCTTCATGACTACACGTTTTAACCAGTAAAATTCAAAAATCGCACTACTTTGGGTTCATCTACTCATCGTTTCTTTTACAATCATATGGTTCACCTGTGAACTACCTCACGAAATGGAATTTTCCTATTATGTTGACCCTCTTCTTCCACTTTTGTTCCATTCTGCCCGAGAGTTATTGTAATTCGCAATTCGCACCCCGCAATCATCGCTGACCACATGGACCGAATCGAAGGCGTTCGAATTTAGTTGGGGTGCCAATGTCCTGAAATTGAAGCGATTCTCTACGTCTCACTATATTCTGACCTTTTTAAGAACGCGATTGTTCAACGAAAATCTTTTGTAGAGAGTGATTGAGTGTTGCGCTCGATCTTAACCACTATAGGAACGATTTAGACGTACTCCACGATCAGCATGTGGCAATGCGATAATCTAAAGACACACCAATCGTTCTCTTTTCTTTTGTTCGTACGATCATTTGTTTCCAGTTCATCGCCATTCATCATTAGATGCAGAGTTTTGAATCGTTTGAGCAATCATGAAAATGTTTGCACACCACAAGGTCCTGCTAACGAGCGTTGGAAAATTGAATCCCATTTTCTGAACGCAATAGTCATCCTACGTCTCGATAATGAATAGTCACATCTACCTACTTGTGATTTATGTTCCCTACAACTTGGAATGTTATTTTCCACGCGGCAACTTTTCAATTTAGAAAGAATGATTGGAAAGTTGACTGATAGTCGTTTCTTCCCCGATCAACATTTTTAAACCTCATAGATTTTGTTGTCCAAGTTAATCTTCAAGGAGCAAGGCTGACTTTTGAGCCGTAAAATTCAAGTAACTCAGGTGTAATGTAGGACCTGACTAAACGTCCATTACCATACTAGAACAATAGGCCTAACTCCCTGAAATGTACCGTTGATTTTTTTTTAGTCCGCTACACTATGTTAGTTCCCTGTTGAGGTGCGTGCCTGGGTTTCGAGCACGCTTCTTAATTTGTTTATGAAAAGGAAACATTAGGTTTTCTGGTTGAGAAATGTGATGGGCCGCAAAACGTTAGTTCATTAACGTTGGTGATTGGAAAAATACGATAAGCCCTCGCAATACACGAGCTGTGTTGATGTATTATTGTATCCTCGTAAAACTTGATTTGTATGCCCACCTAGTAGAGGGTATTGATGTTTGAATAGGAAATCCCCCAAACTTTCTCTGGATCTAACACGGGCTTTGATATCCAGGCTATTATTGCTCTTATGATTCGATCACGATTATTTTTGGGATATGGGGATGCAGGATAGGTGAAATTCAGAAAAACCTTTATTGAGTAACAGAAAGAGAAAACACGTTTAATGAAACAATCAGGTACACTCTAACTAGCAATTATCTACGTTGAGATAGTCAACCTTACTATTGGAACACGTTTAAGGAGGGAACAAGTTTTTTTTTTTAACTAACTGACCATTTCCAACCGCAACAGTTGTAGGTACCAAAACATGGCCGTTTAATTTACTCTTTGTAAATTCCCCAATTCATATATGAATTAGAATGCTTTCATAAAAGAAATGGGGGGGGGGGGGGGGGATAAAAGAGGGATTTTCACTCTTGAATTATCAACTGGCTGCTGTCGTTCAGACGATTGCGCCCATGGCTCCCCATTGCCTCGTCCCACGATTATCGAATGAACTTTTTTCCTCTAACTTTAACATTGACCAAAAATAATTCAATTCCCGTACCCAAAAACTTCGACAACGAAATCTCACTCGACCCCATAGCCGAAAACCTTCGATAAACCCCTCCCGTAGCGTCATTTTAGCCCCCTAGCGCCTCACGGGTTTGGGCGATCGGGCTGAAAACCGTGCCGGCACAACTAGATGGTAAACCGAGCATTGCTTGGCTTTGGATTTCCCTACCTTTACGGGAGATTTATCTTGAAAGAGTGAAACTCCTGCACCCCCTGCTGTTCTGAACTGTTTATTAACCAGTGACTTGGTAAGATACAGTGCTAAACCTCTTCAAGTCACTCTGCTTAGTAGCTCGAAACCAGTCCTCATTCAAGATTTGTTTATGGTTAATAACAAATTTAGACCTCCAGCATCGCACAGCAACTTTACCTAATCCTCCATGTCCTAAATTTTACGTTTTAAGTGATTTTTGTTTATTTTATGGATACCTTCTTATAGGGTAATTCTCCGTAGCAGTACTCTTACATCTATCTACCTACCACATGTTAAGATTCTGTGAATGTTTCCAGGAGACCCGTCCGAAGAAGGAAGAGACGGTGTCTGGGGGGAAAGCGGACATTCTGCTTCCGGTGGTTCTGCTCGTCGGCGGATTTCTGTGCCGGATTGTCCAAACACCTCAAGCACCTCTCTATCATCCACCAGGGCAAGGAAAAGGAAACCAAAAACAACATAATGCCTGGAGGTTTGTATAAAAATGAGTAATTTGCTGAAAAATAAACGTTTTTTGTTTTGTGGGAAGCCAACTGAAAGTTCCCGCCAGTAGAAATCGACTATTCATAGCTTGTCCCAGACTTTTCTGCATATTTTCATTCCTATCATGTCCCCATTCCGGACGCTCTTGAAGGCCGTTTTGCGGGCGATGGGAGTGGTCGGCGTCACCAGGAGCAGGTCCACTAAATGGAAAACCGCGAAGTGTCTGTCTCCCCCGCGATGACCAAGTTAGGCAGGGGCTACGACTTGCCCACCTACATATTGAGGGATGGTTGGGTGGGATTGACTCAGCGGAGATGAATAGGTGGGAGCGAAGGATGGTGGAACCGTTTGCCGAAGGGGGGGTTAGGATGGCATCTCGAAAAGAGTCAGGTGGTTTGTCCAGAGGGCAGCACCTTCTTGGACGGCTGGTTCAAGATCTTGGCGGGATTTTGTCGCATCGGAGAAACGAAATCCGAGACCTCTTGACCCAAAGAAGAGACTTTTCAATCTACAAAAATCTGGGCGTTTTGACTTTGAGCCAAAATTTCAATGGCTTATGACCCAACCCTGGGAGCTAAAGTATTACTTTTTAATGGTATTGGGCCAACTGGAAGCACTCAAAAGTAATGGGTTTGGGCGCAAAAAATTGAAGACCCGGAATGGGTATTGTATTTGGGCCAATTTGTCAATATTTATTAGCGGTAGTTCATTAGGCTTATTAAATGATCTTACAAACACACCTAAAACTAATTGATCTGACAGCGGCTCTATTTTGGCCTAAAACTGAAGTTTTGGTTTTTAAGGGTTTTTCCCGCGGTTCAGGTGATTTTTGTGTGGGTGATTTGGCAGCACTGAGTTAGTCATCGTGCATTCCGTAAATTTAAAATAATTTTAATTATTGTTAAGCACAACCATGGCTTTTAGAGTGTAAAGCCCTGGAGCGCAAAATGTATCTTGCTCTGGGATGAGTGGACCGGGGAGAGATAATGGCGCAACAGGCTATACAGGAACCCATTTTCGTATGAAAATGGTAATAATCTAATAAACATGACCTTCCTGAGGCGGCTGAAAAATCTCTTCACGATGGAGACATCCAAAATTTAACGGGATTGCATACTCAACTGACTCAACCCACACAATAACACACAAATAACTCGCCCAATATGATAATCAAACGCGCTTATCCTCGGAGTCTCAACTTTGCACTTAGGCCCAAAAACGTTGCAGAACCCCACAATGGCTTATAACGCATATACAGTGCGATAACCCCATTATAAGTCATTGGGCTTCCGATGACCTATCACTTTCTTTTGGCCCAAAGTCGTCACGCCCAAAAATCTTACATCACAATTGGTGTATTTTATTACTCGGTTGTCGTTTACAGGTTTTGAGAATTCTTCGATGAAAACAAGTTTCTCCTTATCGTCGCTGCAGCCCTCTAGCGTGAATCTAGAGAGTCCAGGGCATGCGACTCTGAGAGACCGACCGTATTCCAGCCTCCGCAAAAAGCCCAGGTATAGATCTAAGCACGCAACACCTGTTCGTGATTTCATAGATGCTGAACATTAAATGTTTACTACTCAATAGCAATATTTAGGCAAATAGCTACGATTGTTAGTAACTATCTAGCTATCTGCTAGCTCTGTGGTAAGTACTTACTGTTGTCCGTTCAAGGGTGTATTTTGGCGTTTCATCAGATGAAACATAAACAGAAAAGAGCGCCGAGGGGAATCAATTTTTTCAAACGGGTGGTTAAATAATGTAAGAAATTACCTAGAGTATTATTAATTTAAAAGAGCAATTTAATGTTTTGTATACACTTGATGTGTGTCTAAATCTCAACTTTTCTTTTTTCAGACGGGATCCTGAATTGGATTTATGGCGACGATCTTGGGGCTCGCGGGAGGAAAACCGCGACGACTGTTGGAATGTTCTCAAGCAAGTCAACTATCAGTCTCTCATCTCCGACAACAATCTCATCGATAGTTGTCAGGTACAGTATGTGTGCCCACAAGCCAAGTCGCCGAATCAGTGCAAGTAGCCTCAAGGAAATACGATGCGAATTCTATACGAATTCCGACATTTAGGTGTTAAATCCACGTGGGCACGTATAGGATAAATTCGAGGTTTTTGACGTGAAACACATCTTCACGCTGACCTAATTACAAAAAAGAGACCAACAATGTGTAATGAAAGTATTGGCAAAGCATTTAAGAGAGATGATGATGAGCAAATTTTGACATTTGGTTATGTCGGTAGGGTAACATTTTTGAGCTAAAACGTTATCGCAAAGTGTTCCACGATTCGCCAATGTTTAGCAGTCAGACTAATGTTGATAGCGAAGGGGAGCCTGGAGGTCCAGCAAGGCGCGGAGCGCCGTGATTTGCCTTAGAAAATTCGTACAGACACATTATTTTTCCAAATGATGAGTCAGTTGTGGGTAAAAAAATTGGAATATCTTGCAACTTGAAAATTTTGCAACGCATTTCGTGACCCATTTTGTAACGTTTCCTGGTCATGGCTAAATCGTGCCCTGTGCTTGAATTATACACGACAAATTTTAGCGCAGTCAATATATCCTTTGAGATTGCAAAAAAATCTGAACTGTCTCGGGTCGTTTGGGACCCATTAGGGACCCTAAATTCAAAAAGTCGGACTGATTAACCGTGTGCTAACTTCAGGGGGCCCTAAAAATCACGATTTTGGGAAATTTTTTCGGTTTTTGGGGTATAACTATTTTCCTGTTTCCCAATCGAAAACAGGTCAAAGTAAAAGTTAAATGAGGACAAAATGCTGAACAATTTTCACTACTCAAGTTTAATGTTTGATCAAATAGGTACCAAGTTACGTAGTGGGCCAAGTTTCCCAAAAATGGCAAAAAACCCTTTTAAACTTGTGTTTTCAGTTTGATTTCACACAATATTCAATGACTGTATGATAAATTAATACATATTATTACGTCAGTAACCCCCCCCCCCCCCCCCCCCCCCCCGGCGAACCTCAGTGACCAGTAGGAAATTACACAGGTAGGTACCTACCTCGTATATGATGAGATTGGAAAACGTTGGTCGAACGTTACGCCAATCCCCCCCCCCCCCCCCCCCCAACATGCTAAACCGTTGACCCACGTCTGTCTGTGTCGTTTAATGTAAAGTTTGCCATAATATGAGGTTGATGAATTGAAACAAGATATTTTGAAGCCTTGGGTCCTTCTGTTGCGTTATTTGTGTGTAACCGTTGAAATGTCTCAAACACTGTTAAGATTTACAACCCGTTTATTGGGGTTTGCTAACCGTAATGTTGATCTTTCATTGATAAATACGTCGAAATAACAACTGAAAAGGCTTGCTGCTCTTGACAACATTGGGCTCTTTGAAAGATTTTTTTAAATTTTATTTTCCTGGATGCTTCAAAAGTTACGAAAACATCGTTGCAGAAAACCCGTCTCTATTATTTATAGGGCCTTAGGAAAAATATAATATTTGAATTCCGAGACATGGAGGGGGTACATGACGTGGGCTGCTTCGTCATCTTTTGATTGGCCGAGAGATGCGCAAGTTAGCCAACTTGGCTACTCAAATAGCCAAATCCGGGCTGGTTCCTTTTTTCGACGACATTTAGCGAAACATTAAGTGACTTGTCATCAACATACGGAAAAAATAATTATTATAATTATCTTTGTTCAACGCAAGGATATCACATTAGCAATACACACTTTTTGGAGTGACGTGAACAGGGTTGCCGTGTTCTGCGTTTACTAAAAAAAAAAACCCTTGCGCGCTCTGGCGGCTCCAAGCCCAACTGCTCGACGCCCAGCCAGGCGAGGTGTGACGTCACTGGCCCCCTGCTTTCATTTCAAAATCTCGAACAGCTCAGCACGTACGTATACGGATTTTCGAACTGAAAATTGGGGTTTTGGGGGTTTAAAGGGTGCTGAATCCGAATACGTTGTCGGAAATGCTGAATTCCGACCTTTTCACAGAGCCCATTGTCATTGGTTTTGGTAAAATTTACGAACGGTAGTTGTTAGAACTAGAACTCAATATCGAATCGCATCTCGAAGGTCTAAAGAGAAGGTTATTGAATTTAAGAGCAACTCTCTATTCGTTGTATCTCTTGTTTTAGGAGGCGAGCAAGGACTTGTTGGATGGGAAGATCCCCAGTCACGAGTGGAATTTAGCGGAATTTACGGACCAATTTTTGGAATTGAATGGATGGCTCGACAGGATACAAGAAACGGTCTACCCCCAGGACGACACTGTTATGGATAAAAAATTAAGACTGGTAAATATATGGGAGTATTTTACCATTTGCTGTAGTCTGACTTCATTGAAGGAGCTTGTCGTGAACAAGGAGGGGGTTGTACTCTAAATGTGCTTAGAGATGTAAAACTCGGGACAGAGGTAGACTTGGGAGTCTGCACTAGCAGTGGGGACGTTGCAGCTCCGCATTGGCTAAGTTGACCACCCCATGAGCTGCGACTTCGCTAAGAATAAGTTCCCGAGTAGGTTAAAAATCTAAGTGACAGGTCTGTTCCAGAAGGAACAGTTCCAGTTCAAACGTCCAAAGTATGGTATAATCAAAATTAACAAAGAGAGTGCTTTGTTTACGCGATTTTGGCGTGCTTTTGATTGCAATGTAGCGGATCGCGAGCAGTTGAAATTCTTGCAATTGAGATAGCCAAAAATAATTTATTACGCCGGTATCAAAGAAGAAGGTGGGAGGGTTCTTGATGAGGGGCACCAAAGTTGGATTTCAAAATGTGAACTCCTTTATTAAAAGCCATCTTCATGAATGTTGTCATGCGTGGCCGCCTATGGGATGTAGGCCAGTAGATTAATCTGTGGGTGTAGGTATTACCGCTTTCGACTATGTAGGTATGGTTAATCACTGAAATTCAAATTGCTCGAAACAGTCCTAATGCTTTAACCCTTGACAGCCGCCCGCACGTCATTTCGACGTATGGAGCGCAGCAGCAGCATTGGAGCCTAGGAATGCCTAGTCATTTTATTTGTGAGTCGTCACTTGTGTAGAACATACAATGTATAATATACATAATATACGTGCAAAGGGCCTTTGGTGGAGGTACTTGGACTGATAACCAGTGCTTAACCGTAGACAGCTACCCTGTGAAACCTATCATATTATGAATACCCAATATTAGGTATGTATTCAATAATGAAGCTTTCATTTGCCATGGTTGGCTTTAAGCGATAGGTTTCACAGGCTGGCTGTCCAGGTTCAATCACTGCTTAGCAGTCCAAGTACTTCCACCAAAGGCTCTTTTCACGGGACCCACTTCCCGATTTTCAAATCGGTACCCACTTTCCGGACGCCCTTCACAGCGACGTTCGTAATTCATTTCGGACTGACGAAACTGGAGGAAGGACTGGACGAAACCCAGTGTTGGGCGGCCGGATTAGCCAGGTGGTCCTTGGCGTTAGCCACTTCGCGCTGCATTCTGTTGAGGCCACGGGTTCGAATCTCGTTGAAGACCATGGGCATTTTGAGAATAAAAGTGCAGCTGGGTTAAAGGGATTCATTAATAAATTACCGCCCCGTCATGTCAGGCTCAAGAGGTCAAAAATCTTGACGTAAAACTCACTTTACTTACTTTACGATCCCAGTGATGGTTCTCCAAATGAGAGAAAAATGGCCCGCTTGGAAAACCATGAAGGGGAGCCCTTGGAAGACGTTCCCAAGAGGATCTCATAATATAACTTTGGTGCTCTATCCATCGTCGAACACTCTGTTTGGTAGAACTCAGGGTGTGCGTAGCTATCTCTAATGCAGCTCAAAAATCAGTAGTAGTTGTTGCGTCTTCGGAGTTGTAGGAGTCGCGCAAGTGGTTTGCATAGGACGTAATCCAACTATCCTTCTTTCATATTAACATCAAATCGTATACGAATGCCTCTTATACTCTTCCAAGAATGATCATACAAATGTGAGTGGCAGCCACTCCAAGGTTTCGAATTCGGCGCTACAACAAATTCATAACTGGCCACTTTTCACTGGGTGTCAGTAGTAGAAGCGATAACATGATGAACAGGGACGAATAACTGAATCAGGTAGGGTTCTGGTCGAGGTCGTCAGAAAGTTAACAAGTGGGACTGAAAGGTTCGGTGTACTCAAACTCAAAGCTGGCA
Source organism: Pilophorus perplexus (assembly GCA_955831195.1). NCBI lineage: Eukaryota > Metazoa > Arthropoda > Insecta > Hemiptera > Miridae > Pilophorus > Pilophorus perplexus. Next base: position 9,176,701 of record OY037012.1, read on the forward strand.
AAGATTCATACTTTACGCGGTGCTGCTGAGTCCGATTGAACTGTCTCAATGGTGCGGGTGCTGTGTATGAATGTGGTCGTACCCGCTTATGTTTTGTGTTGTGAGATGGAGGTCTGAAGGCACTGAGTCAAAAATCTCGCCGCCGCTTGTGTTTGTAGGATGGGGAAGTGATTAGGCGAGGATGGCTTTCCCAGAGGTCTCCAATGGTGGAGGGCTCCCTCTAGGCCCGCCGTCAGACAGAGCGTTTTCATTGGAAGCGTCCAGATACACCAAACCGGCAGCCTTAGTCTGGAATCCATCTTCTATTCCCTCTGATATGCAAACCGGAATCACAAGAGAGGCCTGAAGATGGGTCCCTAGACGTTCCTGCCCCCATGGGTCCTCAAGTCCATACCCAGTCCGTCCAACGGAGCAGTCAAGGGGTCTCCCGTACCTCACTCTGGATCAGGGTTTCCCTCTTTCCAGACGAAATAGCAGGATCAGTCATTGTAAAAATGCCTGTATGGTGAGGGAGGACGCGGTAGAGACCATCTAAATGGCTGTAGGCCCGAACCTTGGTGGATGGATCTCTTCGGCAGGAGTGGTCACTCGCGGCTGCAGGAAGAAGCATCTTCCATTTGCTGATGTTGTTCTAGGAGTGACGCACGTGTGGGAAACTTATTCGAAATATGAGATGTCTACTTTCGACTGAGAACTGTCTTCAATGAGAACTAAACTTACTCTTTTTTCATCGATTTCTTTTTAGATTTTGTCTTCGAACACTAGAAAGCGTTTGTGTGGAGCCCAAGTTTGGGTAAAAAGGTTCAAAAATCAGGTTACAAAAATGTGTCTTGGTTCATTGGAAACTGAATGCCTCAAAGTTAAAATGAACGTAATTGATAACACTTTAAATCTGTGACTATATCTTGCGGTCGTTTTATGCAAACATTCTTAGGTGATCGGAATCCAGAAATGATCCCCCCTTATTCACGCTACATTCTTGAGTTTCACCTTCAAGCTCAGCTAAATCCTTGTCCTTAACTGAATGAATAGGTTCTGATCCGGATTGTTTCTTTTCAGAGTCACATGGAAGAAATGAAGCGTAAGGACTATAAACGGAAATTGTTCAATAATCAAGGTGGCCGACTAGTCGCGAGGGAACCCAGTCAGAAAGAGGAAGTCGCCTGGAGGGTGGTCTACCTCAACAGCAAATGGGAGCGGCTAGAAGCAGCTCTTTCCCTCAGAAAGCGGACCTCAGCTGATTCGGATATCTGTCCAGGTATACGGTCGTTTTGTTTTTGGTGTTTGAGAATATCAACCCAATGTTTTGGTTTCATTATGGGCATGAGTGAGTCTGTGTCCGTCCGCTGGGAAGTCGTTTTGAGCAAGATTAAAAATAAAAAAATTGTAAAAAAAAACTTGAATCGTGGACATTTCCTCCGATTTGTGTCCGCAATCCAAAAGCAACTAATTAATAATGTAATGGTAATTTTAATGGTGAGCGAAGTCGAAAAATGTCCTAATCAAGCGTTGAAAAACACCGTTTTCAGTGCAATTTTACTTCTGCAAAGCTTCAGAAGTTGTTTTTCTCATCTGTGTTTGTCTGTTTATAAATGTGTGTACAAATTTTATGGTCGAAGAAAGTCGGAACAAACAACGTTTCAATTTCCCATGTTGTGGATGAGTCGACAAAATTTTTATCATCAGAAAACTGATGTTGGAGAATTTTTTTCTTTTGAATAAATAAATGCTTTTTCTCGTAAACAAATAGATTAGTTTAAAAAAAAAACAAACTATTTATTCAAGTAGTGCATATTTATTGTTGGCAAGAAAAAAGTTGTGGTTCTTTAAAAACTTTGTAATTTTCCGACTAAAGAGGTTGCCGACCCCTAGTTGATGGTTTCAGTTTTAAATTTAATAATTAGTTAGGAAGTTTACTGGGTACTGACATACAGAAAGAATAAATACGCAATTTTGTTACCCGCCGCCTTACAGTATCGATATAATCATATCATCATACAATAATATAAAATCGTGTTGGCCGACGGTACGTGGTAGGTGGTAGACGGCCGTGTGGTAGCCGTGTGGTAACGCGTTCCCGAGTGAGTTTTTTCACTTTCCGCTCGCTGGCCGTTTAGAAAAAAATACGAAAAAATACGAGCCGTATAGATCAGACCTGGAGGAAGACGTCGGTCAAATCGTAAATCCGAAATTCGCCCGGGAAATTCGTCGAAAAATCGTCTTTCTCCCGTTTGTCCTACGTTTTCCACTTTCAACTCGCGCCAAAGGCCATTTAAGGGGTCGAAAAAATTACGAAAAAATACCAGCCGTATAGATCAGACCTGGAGGATGACGTCGGTCAAATCGTAATTCGGAAATTCGCCCGGGAAATTCGCCGGAAATTCGTCGAAAAATCGTCTTTCTCGCGTTTGTCCCACGTTTTTTCGGGTTCATAAATACCCAGCAAGGAGCCATTTTTTGGGTATGGTATCCGCGAGCCAAATGCGCGCCAAAATATGGCCAATCCGATTCCGAAGTCGGATTTCAAAAAAACCGAGGGGGAGGGGGCGATTTCACGGTGAGAAGACAATTGGATCGTTTTAATTCGCGCGGGGTGTTGTCGGTGTTGGCCGACGGGTGGTCAAGGACGTAGGAAAGACGTACGTCAAAACCTCCAGGCTCCAGGGACCTTCCAAAGATGGAGGAGGCGGGGAAACGTAGGGCGGCCGAGTGAAGCGAGGCCTTATGTCTGAGTGCTAGGCCGAAACGACCGCCCCTCTGGGCGGAACACGCGGCCCACCAGGCTGGAACGATGGGGGTTGGCTGGCGAAAAATCGTGTTGCCCACTGGGTGGTAGGGTGGTACGGGACTCGGTCAGGGGTCTTAGAAAACGGAGGGTGCCAGGGATGGGGGTTGGCTGGCGAAAAATCGTGTTGCCTACTGGGTGGTAGGGTGGTACGGGACTCGGTCAGGGATCTTAGAAAACGGAGGGTGCCAGGGACCTTTGAAAGGTGGAGAGGTCACTAGCACTTTGACAGGGGGGTCTTACTTCGCTCAGCTGATCATTTTCTCGGCCAGGGGGCTCGCTTTGCTCGGCCGCCCAAATATGTAGTTATATTATTATTGAAGGTGGAGTTTTCAAATTTGATTTCACTAGCACTTAGAGGGGGTGAGTGAGGGGGGGGGGGAGGAGCGAAGCGAAGTGGTGGGGTGGGGGGTTCATTATCAGCCTGGGGGGGTTGATAATGAAGGACCAGTTGACTTGATGCAGGGTTATGAACGTGTGAGAAGACAATTGGATCGTTTTATCGGGGCCAGGGATCTTAGAAAACGGAGGGTCCAGGGACCTTTGATAGGTGGAGAGGCGAGGAAACTGGTCGGCCGAGTATAGGTAGTTCTATTATTATTGAAGGTGGAGTTTTCAAATTTGACTTCACTAGCACTTTGACAGGGGTGGGGTACTTGCTTCGCTCAGCCGATCATTTTATCAGCCACGTTTTTTCGGGTTCAAAAATACCCAGTAAGGAGCCATTTTTTGGGTATGGTATCCGCGAGCCAAATGCGCGCCAAAATATGGCCAATCCGATTCCGAAGTCGGATTTCAAAAAAACTGAGGGGGAGGGGGCGATTTCACGGTGAGAAGACAATTGGATCGTTTTAATTCGCTCGGGGTCAGGGATCTTAGAAAACGGAGGATGCCAGGGACCTTTGTTAGGTGGAGAGGCGGGGAAACTGGTCGGCCGAGTATACAATGAGAAGACACACTATACGAGCGATCATGTCAATGTCCGCCTCAAATTCTGAAAATATACCAATCCGAAAAACATGTACCATGCTTCCTTGCTATGATACTTTTTTGACAGGGGGGGCCTTAATCCTTAATTCTCCCGGCCGATCACTATATCAGCCAGGGGCTCGCTTTGCTTGGCCACCAACATAGGTAGTTCTATTATTATTGAGGTGGACTTTTGAAATTTGATTTGACTAGCACTTAGACAGGGGGGGCCTTGCTGATGTTGATGTTGAAGGAGCAGTTGACCTTGATGCAGGGTTATGAAAGTGTCCATCAGCCAGGGGGGTTGATGTTGAAGGAGCAGTTAGCCTTGATGCAGGGTTATGAACGTGTCCATCGATGCTACGCACCCCACTAGGGGAGCGAGCGAAGCGAGCCAGAGAGACTAGTAATATTATAAATACGATATTATATAGGTATTAATTCGATATTATCGTATCGACACATCTAGAAAGTGTTAAAAAGTATAGATACGATACTTTCAAAATGTATCGATATTTTGAAGTATTGATACCGTTCGATACTTTTTCAAAAATGGGTGGAAATATCATTTTTGTTTCTCTCCATCAGCGTGACGATGAATATATCACCTAGATGTTTGCACTTAATCTATATTGGTCTTTATGTTATCCTGAAATAATGGATCACTTCTTTTTTCGTATGAAACTTTGTTTTTTGGTGTGGGCACTTTTTTCAAAATTATTTCAAAAATTATTGACAAGTCAAGGTGCGTTGGGTTGTTTGGTTGGGTTAACATTTTGGTGGCCCTTCCTAGATGGAGGACAGCTGATTCTCATTGAGATTTGGAGGTGGTGGTACATCAACGTTCTTCAAGATGTTGAAGTGGTTGGTCTCCCAGCCCTCTTGTACATCTAGGTAGAGTACAAGCACCTACGTGTCGTAGGTATTGAAACTGACAAAATGTGAGGGATAAAAAAAGTATCGGCTTCGATACTGAAAAAATATCGATATTACGATGTATACCAATAAGGAAAAAAGTATCGATATTTATCGATACTTTTTCAAGAAGAATTGATACTTTTGAATCAGCTGAGCGTTGTTGTTCTGCTCGAAGCTCTCGAACTTTCACTCACCATCAGAATTAGTTTGTCTTTATTGAAATTGGCTCATCGTTGTCGTGTTTTCTTTTCTTGTTTTTTTTTTTTTTTTTTTTTGCTTGTGATTTTCATACATGTTGCTCTCTCGTCATTTCTTAAAAATGTCTAAAACTAATAAAAGAAAATGTCTAGTTCAACAATGACCTCTCTGTGTTTAATCATTGCGATAAGCGGTCGGTTGGCTCGATCGCAAGGCTTCGAAAATGAATGAACGCCTACTTAGATTCAGAAATGCTAAGTTTTTCTTCCTCCCATTGCGCTCTGACAATAGGAAGCCACGATTCGCTAGGTCGCTGGATCTTGTTAAAAAAAAAATCCTTTGTAACCCAGCTCTTAACATATACGGGTGATTCCACGAAAACTGGAAATTTTAGGTCTTTCAAACACGATGGCTCTCCTATTTGATTTAAAAAAAAAAAAAAAAAAAAAATTGGGCTTAAGGGAGAAGACGATAGCTTTAATTCGAATCAAGTTTCATCCCTTTCCTTGAAAACTTAGGTATGAAATTTCAAATTTGAAGTTCGATATCCTCATTCTCTCACGTGTCCCTTTCTCGGAGTTTCCAACTTCAACAACTACTGACGATGAACCAAGTAGATTTTCGCCAAAATCCAATGTATCGTTATTTTCACCTGCTCTTCACCTTCAACTTTTTAGAGAATACGGATTTTAACAGTGAACCGTGTTGAGTAAGGACAACATCATGTGGCTGTCACGGAGGTAGTCACCTCATTCTCTCACATTATTTTGAGAAAGTCGTGTGTCCGCCATGCCCCCAGTAGGACCGGAAAAATGGGTCAGCAACACTTCCACACATCGCGTCTGCACGTCGAGAAATCGTCATTGTCAAAATATCCTCCCTCTTCAGTCGGTGTCCTGTTTTGTGGGAGAATTTTATCTTCCGGCACTTGAATTCTCATTCTCTCATCTTTCATAAACTAGTTGTGGTAAGTTTCAGAATTTTGATTATCAGTCACATAGTGAGCGTTGCCAAGTGCTTGTGCCATGTGATTTTTGAAAATTGCAGTAATTACAATGTGTGCAATAGCATCCTATTTTGAAGCCAAAAACCTCATTCTCTCATTCTCATTATCTCACGTTAATCATAGGTAAATGAGAGAATGAGGTTCGGAATGAGAGAATGAGGATGATCCTACATTCTTACGATTTTATTATATTACCTAAATATATTTCCTATTTTTCATTAATTGAGTAGACCAACGCAATGTACGCTAGAGTCAATTTATTATACATTCAAAATCAATCTGGCGTCTCATTTTATTTGTTTTCCTCATTCTCATACCTACCTCATTCCCTCATCTTACGAATTTACAAAATTTTCTATTCTTGCTAAACGGAGCACTTGTATGATTGAATTCGTTGCTAAACTTCATCTGAACCACCTTCAAAGTAAGCCTAATCAAAAAAATCTATAAACAAAGAAAGAATTTTTCACTCATATTTGGACATCAAAAACTTCCAGTTTTCGTGGAATCACCCATACATACTACAAAATAGGAAAGTGATGCTCAACCAGAAGTGGTATACCACGATGAAAGTCCGAGTCCCTGCCATTTGATGGGACCTCACACCCTGCTGCCAAGCCGACCTTCTTATCACAATGCTTATACTCGGGAAGGGCTGGATTTGGAAAACAGCTCATTAATAATTAATCAAAATGATTTGTCAAGACATTCATTTTATTTAGTTTTATGAGTTCTTTCGAAAGGATGAGAGAGCAACACTAGATACAGTGTGACATGATAATGTCATGATGATAGTCATTGAAGTTTGAACTGGAACGGACAAGCCAATTTCACTATGGGCTAATAAGTTTTTATTGTTGGTGAAAGTCTCAGACAGAATAACAACGTCACCTGATTTCTGTATTTGGGGCCGCGGCAAGGTATGGCAGGCTCGATTTGCCTCAAACTGCGTGGACTCGCTCTTACGTCATCAGTCTACTTCCTTGGCACCCACTTCTTTCCGAAAATGAATAATTAGGACCTTGCCGAACTTTCCTCGTTTTGTATTCTTCGTGAAGAGTAGTTAGTTTGCCCTGGAATTTTTTGAAGATTCGTTAGTTTTTTTGAAGAAGATTCGTTGACCAAGCACGTAGCTTTCTGCAGCTGAGCGGTGGGTGGCGGACAAACTCGTTAATGCATTTCTGAATAGGCATGTGTTCATACCAATATGATGTAGGTGGACCCACTTATGGTAGATTTCGTGTTTGCAGATATCGAACATGAGCTTCGTGGTCTGCGCAAATGGATTAAGGAGACTGAAAAAAGACTGACTGTGCTCAAGATACGCCATAACGATAAACCCAACATGCGAGAGTTGGAGGAGCGATCACGAGAACTAGAGGTGAGTTATTTATTTGAGTCTTACGGTTGTATGGCAAATCGTTGAGACAAGTAAACCATTTCTTTGTCGTGAGCTATTTTATAGATAGCCAGTCAGATTAGCCTAGTAGTTCTGGGCGTTAGTCACTTTGCTCAGCATTCTGATCAGGCCACGGGTTCGAATCCTGTCGAAGGCTATTGGGATTTTCCTCCACGTTTACGGCAGTCCGCCTGTGTTAGTACCGGTGGGAGGAGCGGGTCGCGCCACAGTTGCGGCGCGATCGTGCGAACCTCTCTTCTCCCGCTGGCAGCCCAGCATCCCCGTTCGAAGACGAGCGTAATTTAATATTCAATTTTTCCATTTACCTCCTGTTCGTTTATTGCGACTTTAATATAATGTCAACACGCAGTGATTTTACAGGGATAAGACCCATCGGTCAGGCCTCCATTGCCGACGAATCGGTAGCGGAAGCTGAGGCAGCGGGTATGATCCCGACGTACGGGTACATTGCCCAGGACTCAATTAATGACATCTCATTTGTCGAAGCCGAATAATCGTAGCGATAATCGTAGCACTTTTAGCGACAACTCACTCGAGGTAGCTGCAAAAGCTGTCCCAGGTTCAACTGCGAGCCCAGGGCGAACCAATACTGGCCACGACATAATATTATCGTGTTGGGTATTGGCTTCCCCTCAGTTCCCTACCGAAGACTCTGCATCACCACAGTGCCCTGACATATCAGGTAAGCCTGGTGTATGCGAGTCTTTCCAAACTGTGGCTGCATCTTCTTCTAGGTCTGCAGACTACGACAATTCGTATGATGCCCTAGAAAGAAATGTTCCCATACTCCCTTCATCTTCCACCAAAGACACTGGCAGCGAAATTTACGCCACAGGCCTACCACCAAACACACAACACGAAATCTGACGAATCTAAATTCAAATTTAAAAACTCAGCTTTAGGTCGGTACACGCCCATCGCCCGTTGCATGGTGTGTCCTACATAGACCATGGAAATTTTGGGTACAAATGCGCAGCTGGGTTAAAGTGATTATTGGATAAATTAACCGCCCCGTATGTCACGCCGGTCAAAAATCTTGACGTAAAACTCACTTTACCGTGAATTTTACTTACTTAGTAGCGGGCAGAGTGGTTATGGGTGTTATTAATTTTGGTGCTGCAAACTGATGAGGCCACGTTTCGAATCTCCTTGAAGACGTTGGAATTTTACCCGCAATTTTTGAAAAGTTTAAGGAATACTGCGAAAACAACTGTTCATGTCAGGTTAGGTAAAAATCTTTATGTTTAATTCACTTTACCCCTTTGTGTAAGGCAGTGTAAGGCCAGGGAGCTTGTGGTTTTGGCATAGCACGATGATACTGGCAAGGTTGTTGGTTTTGACGTGGTTTCTTTTTATTCGAAGTCACTTGGACCAAGTCCTTGAACCGTAAGTTACGTCTCTATAAGGCAATGTTAGGTACCATGGCTCATGACACGGGCCCACTAATGTACAAACTCAGTCAACTACTAGCCTAGTAAAGAGCGAAATCGTCTGAACAAGTCGGTTTCCAACGACCGTGTACGTCCGTAAATCTCCTTGTTTTTACCAAACACTATCAACTAACTGTCAGTTCTTGCCGTGTCGATGCTCTTTGAGTTTCTTTCCATCCTTCCAACGGCCTTACCAAAACATGGGTTTCACGTTGCTGCCACCGCTTTTATTTGCGATGAGAGATGTCCTCTCAACCGCCGACCATTTCGAATCGTCCCAATGACGAACTTGTGGCGGACGAGAAAGAAGACAGTTCGAAGGTCTGCGGTCTCATCAGCGACCATCATGTCCAGATCGCGGTTTTTCGTCCATCGATTTCCTGAACCGTTCAAGATTTTTTTTCATACTCCCGTTTTGTGCTTTTGCGGTCAACTCGAGAATATTTCTGCGTCCTGCCGAAGTTGGCAGGTTTTTGTTATTTTCATTTCTATTTCCGCCTTCGTTCATCTGCCTCTCCATAACTGCACATCTACTGGCAAATAATCTTGAAAATGCCACTTTTTTTGGTTTATTATTCTTGGAGTAATACACCTAACGGAGGTCAAAAATTTGGATCGGCCTCAAAATTTGACGATTTTAATCGGAAATTTTGACATAATACCATCTAGTTGTGCCCGCAAGGTTTTCAGACCGATCGCCCAAACCCGTGGGTCGCTATAGGGTTAAAATAGGGCTACGGGAGGGGTTTTCGGCTATGGGGTTGGGTTAGGTGTCGTTTTCAAAGTATTTTTGGACGTAGAATCCATTTTTGGGGGTCCCAGAACGATTCGATTTTACCCCATATTAAGGGGCTTTCGTGGGGCTACAAATCGGGGTTTTGAAGGATGACAGGAGGTCCGAGTAGTTTTGGAGGTAAAATCCGTTTTTCGAGGTCTCACATTTGTCCAAACATCGTACCGTAGGCACTACCTACAGAATGTTTTTTTGTTTTTTCAAAAATGTATTTTTAATTACACCGAATTAATTTTTGCTCAATTACCCTGTATCAAAGAAAAATAAACCCTTTTGTAAAATTTGCAGCGTTTCAATAATAAAACCATAGTTCATTTTTACTGCAATATGACGGCATCGCCAAAATTGGGAGCAAAAGAGCATCCTCAACATCTGTTGAACGAAGCGAAAATTTCGTTAGCACACCTTGGTTTAAGGAAAAAAACACTACCATTACGCAAGAAGTCGGAAAGGTGTTCTGGTGGGGTTTGCAGTCAGACTTGGCTAGGTGAAACCAGATCCATCAAAGTGGCAGAGGTTGTGGAGAGGGAGGTCTCAACCACCGCGAGTAAATCACCAGAAAATCAGCCGATGTAATCGAAACCCCCAACTAAAAACCCTTCTTGTCATCCGTCTTGCTCCCCTCGCCCTTGCCGGGTTACCAAGTGACTTTGTGGCGAAAACCGTTTTAGTCACGCAGAGGAGGTTTGAAACAACCGATTTTCCCAACGTTCACGTAACTTCTCTGTTCTCTTGTAAAGATCTTACCTAATTAGAGTAGTTGCACACCTCTTACTGTTGTGAAAACAGTGGTTCAATCTATTTGAACTCGTCTTTCTACTTTTTTGAACATCTTTGAAAGGTGTACGCCTTGAAACTAAATAATCTTCCTCTTTTCACGAAGATTCGGATAATAACGAGGAGATGGGAAGATGCTAGGGTGACTCCGTATAATAGCAAAGCTAGGAAGAAGGAAATGAGCCTGTTGAGAAGGACAATGGCAACCACTTCAAGAATTATATACGCCACCACAACCACTGGAGCGATGAAACAATAAAACTATCCATGGCCATCTCAATTTCCTTTTCGTAAGAAAGGTTTACTCTGTATTTGTCCGAAATATAGAGTTAATTACATTTTCCATGTCGAATGCTGCCCCGCACCTTCCGAGCGCTCATACTTTCCAAGATTTGACGTTTTGAAAATTTTTGAAAACTCTTCACTCGTAGGCATTTCCAGACGACTCCGATCGGCCTCAAAATTTGACATTATCCGTTTCAAGAGGTCTGGATTCAAAAACCGAAATGTCCGTCCGCCGTCCGGGCCGTTTTGGGCAGTAGGAATTTTTTGAATCTGAAATTTTGACCAAATACTTGGTTTAGCATCTAGTTGTGCCCGCAAGGTTTTCAGCCCAATCGTCCGAACTCGTGGGGCGCTATGGGGCTAAAATGGGGCTACGGGAGGTGTTTTTTGAAGGCTTTTGGCTATGGGATCGAGTTAGGTGTCGTTTTCGAAATATTTTTGGACGTAGAATCCATTTTTCGGGGGCCCGGAACGATCCGATTCCACTGTGGCGATCTATTTGGCTTTCTTGGGGCTACAAATGGGGTTTTTGAAGGATCCCAGGTGGTCAAATAGTTTTCGAGTCAAAAACAAAAAATGTTTGAAAAAAAAAGAAGTTTTTGAAGAAAAAAAAACCGATTTTTTTCAAAAATTTTTTTTTTTTCATTGACAGAATTAAATTTCTGCAGAAGTAATATATCAATGATTTGTTTTCGCTGTTCATTTGTTAATTTTTTCGTGAAAAATGCCTCGTAAAGGCCGTTTTCGTAAAAATAAAAAATAAAAAATCCTCAAAACCGACATTTATCAGCGAGGGCTGCCACTTCATTCCCACCTGTGGTTGATGAAAGGGTGTCAGTTGGCTCGTCGTCAGCTTCGTCCTCGTCCTCCACATCATCCAAAAAACTTGAATGAGCACGATGAATTTTTAAATTACGCTCTGAAGGATGTGATGAACATCAGCGCTCATTACCTACGCACAGAGGTAAACAACTTCAAATTCAGATTTGAAAGGGTTCCCGGTGTCCGATTTCAAATTTTCTTGTTTTAAATGTTCGTAGAACTTTTTTTGTTCGTTTTGTAAAAAAATAAAATAAAAAAAATAAAATAATAGTAATAATTTTTGTGGATGAATTAAACTATAAAAAAAAATCCTGAAAATAGGTCGAGTTGTATTCAAGGCACCTGACAGCATGGAAGACAACCTCAGATCTTCCGAGCGCTTTTTTTGTTGCGCGTTGTAATTTGATTGGAAAATGAATGTCATGATTTGTTTACTGGGAAGAAATTCCTGTGATCATGATGCCTGGAAAGTTTGTCTTGTGGTTGAGGATGGCGGGCTCTGGACGTCATGATTAATTGACCACGAGAATAATCATTCCATTGTTTTCGACCATCGCTGTGGACATTCACCTGCTTTGTTTGCCTTCTGTTGTCTACTGTTTGATTTAAGGCATTGGTCGGCTGTGATTGAAAGTGAGCCCCATTTTCTCGTACCGATAAGAGTTCTCAAGATGTTGTTTCTCAATTTTCTCTGAGGCACCCCCTCTTGACAAAGCTTTCCAGAACGCCATCTCAAGCTCATCACTCGTCTTTTGACGTTGGGACCTCTTTCTTTATTTTCCTTTCATCTTTTTGTCCTCCTCAACTAACCAGCAATGTAATTATATGGCATCTCTTCAGTATCTTCCGGCTCCGTTTCAATTATAAGCCGCACAATCGCAGCCGGCTCGAGGTATCTCTTTTCTCTGATTAGCCACGGATAGTCCTCGGGCTAGTCGACTTCCTGATTACCTGTCGCTATTCGACGATTTGCCATAGGCTATCCTATAATAAATCATTTTGATGGTCATTGACTCGGGTTCTTCATAATCTGACGTAAATATAGCCTGCGCATTCTTCCAGCATTGGCACTGCCATCCTTTTCGTAAGGAGTGGTGTTCGCCTTCCCCATAAACATTTCCCTCGAAATCCGTTTTGCGATATCACACTACGACCCTGCCACGAGGATCATTTTGGATTATTAGATAAGATTGCCTGTACCCTCTTATTTTAGAATAACAACATGAATGCATGACCGCTGGCTCTGAGTACCCGCCTTCAATATATTGCAAGTGATGAAAAGGACATTACATATTTCCTCCATCACTTGTGCAGATTAGTAGGCTTTCGAGTGTAATACTACCGATCATACGCATTATTCGTCTTCAAAAATAAGTGGGCTTTGATAAATAATATTTGTGGCAGTGACTCAGTGTGATATCGCCAACCAGACTTCGGGGGACGTTTCCTTTCGCCCTACTCTGATAAAAGAAGTGAAAGCAGCATTATAACAGTTTCGCAATCGAAAAGGATGTTTTAGGGAGGCGCTTTGACCGCGTTTCAGGAAGTGGAAATGGTAGTCGATTTTGTGCATGCTCAACCCAGTTGTGGTGTTCAACGGGGCCTGAAGCAACGATATTAAATTTGATCTTCATGACAGTGAAAAGGACGGTGGAAGCGTAGTCGTCATTCACTCCTTTCATAAGAAGTGTAGTAAGAAGTTTAGAACGCTGTTTTTCTGCTAGAACCCCTACTTTTCGCCATGCATGTCAATGTATTGATAATATCGCCACGTTACAACGTCACTTTTAATTTATACTAGAGAGTACGAGAACTTGAGCACTAAAACTTCTCCATTTAGAACTCACTTGGTTGCGAGTCAATCAGGAGCGTGGAACTAAGAAAATGTTCATAGGATGACGAATGAGGTCGCCGAGAGGAAGTCGTAAACTGTCCAGAAATCAGCTGGAGAGTTTTACAGTGGTTCTTTCACAGCCGTAAACCCTAGCGGAGGATATTCGTCTGAGGGAAACCGAATGTTGTAGAAGGGGGTTTAAGTGCGGAACCAGCTCCCGTCGAAAAAATCCTCTCGTCATCGCTGTGGGCCGCGTATTATGACGGACACGTTTTCCAGAATGGAGCCAACTCGGCGGGCGACGCAGTAGGAATTAAGTAGTGGGCTTAGCAGCAAAATGGGAAAAGGAAGAAGGAGCTACATGTCATTGACGACGAAAACTAATAGTTGAAGTAGATTTCACAATGCCAATGGTAGGTGTTGGCTTTCGCGTTATTCCCCTTAAAAGGCTTCTTTCATTAGCTTCCGCCTGGGATGTTTATTTCAGGCCGGGAAGTTTGAAAAATTGGCGAATGAACCTAAAATTGTCAGACTTCGCGGACGTCGTCAGTAGTCATCTCAAGGAGGATCGGAACTCGTTCTGATGATTGGTCTTATCATTGCTTGCCCTACAGTTCTCCAAATATCTGTAGAAACCGACTGTATCGGTGAAGGACATCCCTAACTTAAACAATCAGCCATCTTGAAGGGAGGTTCAGATTAGCCAACCTTCGCGGACTCGAAATCTGAAGATTCGATGCCAGCGTCCATGGTGGCGTTGTGTTGTACTAATTTCGGAAGGTCAATCACCGTCAATTACCGTCAAAAGTTCAAACGCTGATTATTTTCATACTCTCTCCTGATTTCCGTAGAGGGTTAAAAATTGTGCAGACGATATAAAAACAAGTATTTTACTCTACAGAATGGGATTCGGCTGAAAAAACTGCGATTTTCAACTGTAGTTATATAGCCCATTTTGAGATTTGGAACTGAAGGCTGAAGTGAATTGATGGTTGTAGTAAACACCACGGAATAGAAAGAGGAAGATCCAGCTGATGGGGCCACACCGGCAGATAGGACTGAGTGTGACACACCGCTGTAGTATGCGACAGTGGCGCTATCTTTTAACTGGCGTATTGCACCATGTAGCCAGGTCAGTGACGTCACCCCCAGTGACGTCATGCGTCCGTACTGGACTTTCTGGAATCAGCTGTTTTGTCCTAACGGTCGTTCATAGTTGTTCTAACCTATGTTCTACTCTGGTGTTCGCGGACGTCTCGTCACCAGTTTGTAATCTATTATTCCATTATTAATCATGTAGGGTTGTACTGTACTTTTTCATACCATTTGACTATTGAATGAGGAAATATACATTCGAGAAGCCCAGGAAAAAGAACGACAACTTTACTATGAATAAATACTTATCAGGTTATCAACAATGTTTGAATGTCATTCAAACTAAGTACGCCGTTTGTAGTCGATGATGATGATAATAGTTATCATAATATTTCTATCATAATTAATATTTCTTACAATTATTGTAAGAAATATTAATATTAAATTTAATATTTAATATTAAATTGAACCCAACTTATTATGTATACCTAGTGGAAGGTGCCTGACAGGACACGGTTCTCTTGAATCCCAGCTTCAGGTAACTGCGGAAGACGTAATTTCCTTCCAGGATGTTTTTCGAGTCAGAAAACTAGTTCTGATCACAACTCAAGCGAAATCCGAGCTATATGATTGAATTATCGTCGCATGAACACTGAAAGTGGTACCGTGTGAATGGCTTTATCTCCGTCCTGCTCAAATAAATGTCTCCATCCCCGAGTTACGGAATCCCACAAACCACGCGGACATAGTAACCGATAACGAAGAGCATAAATCTCCTCTTAAGTGCGAATGGAAACGTACAACTTCCCCAACTTTCACAGCTCGGATCTCCCGCGTTTTAACAACTTGATTCAGAGGTGCATTCAGCCCAAAGGTTACCGAAGTCCCTAGATGCGTTTCAAGTGCCGGTAAAGTTACTTACCTACCTCCTAGTTAATCTTTTGTTACTTTCACTTGGGCCGTTACTATCTGGAACCGCTGTAAAAATGTAATTGCGAAGAGGAAGGTAAGTACCTTTATACAATAATATCCTCGATCGCCAGTACAGATTGGCAGGTCTTGAAGCTCTCAGGCTCTAGAAGTTGTCTGGCACTAGTTACGACTAAATCCCATCTCTTTGTGTTAATTTTTACTAAATAATTTTTATTGTAAGAGATAAAAAGAGAAGATTATCTACCTTAAATTAAATTACGCTTTTAATGCCACGATTCGGTGAAATCATTTATGTTGAAAGTCATTGTGGGTGACTTCAAAAATATAAGAAATCAGCAAGTTAAATATTAGCTTACCAAAAGATAATTAATAGGTATTTAATATAAAATAGGTACTTATGGGGAAAAAAATCCAATTTATTTGAAAACGCTACACATTTTACACAAGGGTTTTATTATTCTTTGATATGATATAGGTCATTTGTGTCATTAAGAAAATATTTTTGGGGGAAAAAAACAAGCCATCAATTGAATTGAATAGATGAGCGCAACCTTTTTGTTATTACGATATATTTAATGAGCGAGAGAAACTAAGAAACAGCAGGTATCTAGCGAGCAAACTATGCCACACAACACATCATCCACGTGATGCTCATTACGTAAACAACTGCACCCTAACGACCGATGCTTAAGAAAACCTTATGCCGATCAGAGGTAATGAACGGCTCAGGCTGCAAAAATCGTTTTGGAGTCCTTGGAATCAGCCTAAAAAGCTCATTCCATAGACCCTTGTACCAACGAAATCGGACAAAAACTTTCGTCCCCCTATTGAGGCCTCCTTAGTTACACATCAGAGATAAACAACTTTCGTCGTGAAGTACCTCCCGAAAACCGATGAAAGGGACGAGGGAGGAAAAATCAAGGTAGCCTATAACCACCCCACGAACTCGCTGATCACAATGAGACCACCCTCATGAAAATCTGTTGAGCCGCTCGGGCGTGATGCTCTGTACAAAAAAAAAAAAAAAAAAAAAAAAAAAACATACATGTCGAGGAGGTGAGCGCACCTTTCCATTTTTTGGAAAAAGGTTGCGCTAAAAAATTCAATGTGGACAGATGTGGGCCCTCGAAAAAATGGATTTTGCGTTCAAAATTACTCAGAAAAGTTCACCTTATTTCCTTATTTGACCTCCTGGGATCCTTCAAAAATTTCATTTGTAGCCCCATAGATCCCCACGGTGAAATCGGATCGTTCTGGGACTCCAAGAAAAGGATTCTACATCTAAAAATACTTCGAAAACTACAACTAAACTCGACCCCATACCCGAAAACCTTCGAAAAACCTCCCCCATAGCCCCATTTTAGCCCCTACGGGTTTGGGCGATCGGGCTGAAAACCTTGCGGGCACAACTAGATGGCGAACCGAGTATTTTTTCAAAATTTCAGGTTTTAAAAAAACTTCCACTCCCTAAAACGGCGCGGAAGGCGGACGGACATTTCGTTTTTGGAATCTAGACATCTTGAAACGAATAATGTCAAATTTTGAGGCCGATCAGAATTGTCGACCTCCGTCGCGATTGCTTAGGTGTATTATTCCAAGAATAATAAACCAAAATTGGTTCATAGTCTGAATTTGAAAAAAATTGTCCAGTGTGTCCCTAGTCACCCCCTACTTGTTACGTTCCGGCGATGGTTACAGGCTATTGAAATCACTTCTCATTCCTCTTGATCGGGAGGAATCTTTCCTGGACAAGGAGCTTTGTTTATACTATTCCGTAACAAGGGGAAATAACGAACTCACGTTTTGCCAACTGAGGTTTTCACCTTTTGATCTGAACGAAACTGGCACTACATAACGTCGGCTGGGAGGTAAAAGGACGAATCCGCCAATTTTGACGGCCAAAGACGACGTCTTTATCCTACTTGGATTGTCAAGACAATCCCAACGAGTATATATACTATATATAGTACGTTTAGCTCTAATGTAATTAAATGTAATTTAATGTAAGATTATTAATCCCAACGAGTATATATACTATATAATATATAGTACATTTAGCTCTAATGCAATTAAATGTAATTTAATTTAAGATTATTAGAAAATTTTAATAGTAACTGTGCTCACAGGGCAATTATTCTTCTTTGTAAATTTGCCTTCAGGCCACAAGTGGTTCTGAGACGGGCCTCAGGAAGCGCTGCGGTCAACAGCGAGATTGGGCTGTCCCGCTTCGCGCGGGAAAAATTGTCTGTAGGGTTCGTACTTTTGCGTCGTTAGTGACATACTGAAAAACGCTGCAAATTTTACACAAGGGTTTATTATTCTGTGATATAGGTTACTTGTACAGACATTTAATTCTGTCAATAAAAAAAATTAAAAAAAAAAAAAAAATTTGGATTTTTATATTTCAAAAAAAAAATTTTGTGGGGATTTTTTTTTCAAAAATTCTATAATTTTTACTCGAAAAATATTTAACTTCTTGGGATCCTTCAAAAATCCCATTTTTAGCCCCATGAAAGTCCTATAGATCGCCACAGTGAAATCGGATCGTTCTGGGACCCCCAAAAATGGATTCTACGTCCAAAAATACTTCGAAAACGACACCTAACTCGATCCCATAGCTAAAAGCCTTCAAAACACCCCTCCTGTAGCCCCATTTTAGCCCCATAGCGCCCCACGGGTTTGGGCGATCGGACTGAAAACCTTGCGGGCACAACTAGATGGTAAACCAAGTATTTTGCCAAAATTTCAGATTTTTAAAAAAATTCCTACTGCCCAAAACGGCCCGGACGGCGGACGGCGGACGGCGGACGGACATTTCGGATTTTGAATGTAGACCTCTTGAAACGGATAATGTCAAGCTTTGAGGCCGATCCGAGTCGTCGACCTCCGTCGCGAAAACATAGGTGTATTATTCCAAGAATAATAAACCAAAAACGCTGCAAATTTTACACAAGGGTTTATTATTCTGTGATATAGGTTACTTGTACAGACATTTAATTCTGTCAATAAAAAAAATTTAAAAAAATTTTTTTGGATTTTTATATTTCAAAAAAAATTTTTTGGGGGGATTTTTTTTTCAAAAATGTGTTTTTTCAAAAATTCTTTAATTTTTACTCAAAAAATATTTAACTTCTTGGGATCCTTCAAAAATCCCATTTTTAGCCCCATGAGAGCCCTATAGAACGCCACAGTGAAATCGGATCGTTCCGGGACCCCCAAAAATGGATTCTACGTCCAAAAATACTTCGAAAACGACACCTAACTCGATCCCATAGCTAAAAGCCTTCAAAACACCCCTCCTGTAGCCCCATTTTAGCCCCATAGCGCCCCACGGGTTTGGGCGATCGGACTGAAAACCTTGCGGGCACAACTAGATGGTAAACCAAGTATTTTGCCAAAATTTCAGATTTAAAAAAAAATTCCTACTGCCCAAAACGGCCTGGACGGCGGACGGCGTACGGCGGACGGCGGACGGCGGACGGACATTTCGGATTTTGAATGTAGACCTCTTGAAATGGATAATGTCAAGTTTTGAGGCCGGTCCGAGTCGTCGACCTCCGTCGCGAAAACATAGGTGTATTATTCCAAGAATAATAAACCAAAAAGAGCGAAAATCTCGAGGTTTTTTGTCTCCCACATCTGAAGCACATCCAAGAAACCATCCCACACTGAGATTTGGGACCCCCAGAATGGATTAAAACGATTTCCTGCTGTGTAATATTTTATCTCACCTACAGCACTAATTTGCCTGAGCTAGCAGAAATGATCGCCTACCTTCAATAGTGAAGGCGCTTGAAGAAGAAAAGATGAAAATTATATATTTGTTCAACCCGGTCTTGAGTCTCTTGAAAAGACAATAGTACATTTCCTTTCAGTCATTCGTTTTTTCTACGTGATCTGGGTTGCATTAGAAGGTTGTTTTCTCCTGAATTACATCGGGAAATTGAAGTTAGAATTAAGGATCTAGCCAGCGAGATTGAAGCAAAATCGTAAACGGAACCCCAGCGAGTCTAGGGGAAGTTTCTATTTTTTTTCTAGGCCTGATTACATCTTATGCCTCATCCTAGGAGCATTACAACGACGCTTCAGAACGCATAGGCAGGATATGAAGAGAAAGGGTTTGGAAATGAGACGTGCGTGCACGATTCTAAGAAGTTGATCCCTCGATGGCGATCAAAAATAGAACAGGCTGAATAGGTTACGATCTTCTCATAGTTTTCATGCGGAATTGCTGTAAAAAAATACGGGCGCTGGGACCGCAAAAGGGAAACTAGCCCCGAAACTTGTGATTGTAGTGGAATGGTGCGATCGCGGGATGAAGGTGTTCATAACTTCAGATTGCTAGGCGGTTAGGTAACAATTGATCAGTTTTTTGGATATTAGATATTTTTGGCTGTGAAAGCCCTGTAGTTCAGCCGTCCATCTCAAGAATTCTCAGAAAATATTCTCGAGGCCTAAAAGTACAACAACAAAAAAGTTCGGAAGCATGTGGTTGATAATCAACGGTGTCAATGTAACGAAGGGAAAAGCTTGTTAGATTTCCCAATGTTCTGAGGTCCTGGCCAGGCACCTGATCCCGTGACAAAGGTTTCACCGAGGTTTCTTTAGTTTTCATCCGGTTACAAGAGCCCCGCACTAACGCGGTTGCCAACCTCAGGTCCCTTCTGCAATCTTCATCATTCACGCTCTCTTGTG
Source organism: Pilophorus perplexus (assembly GCA_955831195.1). NCBI lineage: Eukaryota > Metazoa > Arthropoda > Insecta > Hemiptera > Miridae > Pilophorus > Pilophorus perplexus. The sequence goes on from OY037012.1 coordinate 9,196,661, forward strand.
TAAAAAGCCCCCCCCCCCCCCCCCCCCTCCCTCCCACCAAGAAAAACTTACCATAGCAGACAACTGTTTGGCGGTCGTGGCAGTCATAACAAGGAGGAAACGGGACTTTTTCGAAGTTTTTCATTTTGAGGACTTCCTATTTTGACAACTGGCACATCCATTAACCTTTTGTCGGTCGCGCCTGTTTCGCAAGCGTAGTAGGTCGCGATCATCTGTTTACACCGCAGACGTTTCCGCATTACATGGTCTATAAGGGGTTCCCAATAAAATTTTTTCACGGACCCCTTAACAAACCACAAATGTATTGAGGGCCCCCTATATTTGTAAATTATATATATATATAATTTTGTTGTAAAAATGTTTTTCCCCGTTTGCCTATACCTAGGTGTAAGTATATATCACAACGGAAAAATCAATTGATTGTTGCAAATAATTATTTATTTTTACATTTATTTTACATTAAATGTAATGTAATCCAAATTTTGGATACAGTTGCACAACAACCACTGACACAGCTGGAGCTTCCCTACCTACCTTTTCCTACGTAATAGTGCTGGTTTGCAGTTGGATTTATTAGGTAGTAATTGGAATTCAGGTTTCGTAACGTAATAGGTAGGTAATGCTTCTTCTTCATCTGATAAATTTGAAATTTAATAAATAATTTGGAAAAAGAATCGATCCTCAGATGTATCGATTCTTTTTGAAAAAATAATCGCGATTATTTTTGAGAATCGGACATCCCTACATTCTGGTAGAAACTGGGCGAACTAGTCACTAATAATAATTATTAGGCTAGGTGTCACTAGCGTCGCGTCGCAAGTACGACCTCTCACGCTTTTACAGGACACTCCGGCTACAAACAGTCATTTTTATTATTTGATTTCCTGGTAGAATAGCTTGAAATATTAATTTTTGGATGCAGCTCGCGGACCCCCACACCAACGTTTGCGGACCCCTGGGGGTCCGCGGACCACCTTTTGGGAACCCCTGGTCTATAATATAGACCATATTATGGTCAAAACTGATTCGACAGCCCAGAAAACGATTGAGTAAAAATGGAGCAATTCCTATGCAAAATTAAAAAATGGAAAACGAATAAATTTGTACCACTTAACGAATCATTTTCTCCGAAATATTCAACAAAATCATGAATATTTCTCCGAAATATTCAACAATATCATAGTTTTGAAGTACATAATTTACTCGTAATCTCAACGATTGTATAAGTTTTTGGGCAGAACACGAATCCGAGGTTTTCAGCAGAAAGGTTGCCCGGAACCTTGTCAAAACTGCAAAAACCCTCAAAATGTTAGCAGATTGGGCTTTAATCTCCGAAAGCTGAATTGGTACGTCTGACAACAGACGGATAGACCGACACGGAACCAAATTTGCTGAGGAGGCTCTGAAACGCAAAGTTCAAGTGGAAACTTTAATCTTGGAGGACACAAATGTTTTCGATCTCGAAAGTGAAAACAATGATTCCGCTACCTTCGGTAGTCTCGGAAGCAATATAACGAGCCTTCACTAACTCTATGTAATGGGTATGAAATGCAGTAAAAAATGGAACCAAGATTTACAAACAGTGGAAGAGTAGTGAGCCTGAAAAAATGTACTGCTGGTACACTGAGAGAAAAAAAGGGCCTATTCTAGGTTATTTTTCGATTTTTTTCTAGGTTAAATGCTGCCAACCTAGATTTTTTTTGGTTTTCATTCTAGGGTGCAACAATTTAGTCTAGGTTGAATATAATTTAACCTAGATTGAAAATACTGGTGAAGTTACCTTCCTAAAAATGCAAACAACCAAGATGCGCCACCCCCACACTTTAGTTCTAGGTTAAGTTCACGGTGTGTGCCGCCGCCTCCATCCATTTACAGTCTAGGTTAAAAACATTAATGTCTTGGTTGTCTCACCCTGGTATTCAATGTTTTTCACTTTCATAGACGGTTGATTTACCCTAAAACAAAAACGTTCTCACCCCACCTCAAACAATTTACAGCCATGGCGCATTAACCTAGAACCCTTTTTTCTCTAGGTTGTCCCCCTTTATTTACGAGGTTGTTTCAATTACTATCCCTGTTGTACCATTTAAATTTCTAGGTAGCTTCCTATTCTTTTCAGGTTGGTCCTAATAAATTACTAGGTGGTCCACTTTTCTTTCTAGGTTTGCTCCACTTCCATTGCAGGTTGTTTCAATCAACTTCAACTATCTTTCTGGGTTGTCTCTGTTTCCAACTCAGTACAAAAATTTGAATGTGACGTCATAATATGACTGCACATAGTGACAGAAATTAGATGATTAGAATTTGGCAAAGATTTGCCCTCAACCCCACCGGCTAAATAGCAGGGGTGCCAAGACAACGAGAATTAACGCCCACCGCCTACAGTGGCGCTCTCCGCGGCCGCTTAGCATACTGTAGAAACAACCTGGAATTTATTGAATGAATTACAATCACTGTTGTTTAAACCTAAAACTATTTGTGGTACTATGGTAGTTTTAACCGAGACTGAAAGTCTAACTTTTTCTTCTGGGTTGTTACCTAAAGTAACAATCTCGCCTTCTAAATCTCTCGGTTGTTTTCAGTTGTACAACCGAGACTTTAATAGAGGGGAATTATATGGAAGGTCAAATCATTCAATTCTAGGTTACCCCACTTAAAAGTCAAAGGTAGGTAATATATTTTCTAGGTCTTCACAATGTCAACCTAGACCAAATGTGAAGTTCACATTTGGTCTAGGTTGACACTTTTTTATTCCAGGTTGTGGTCAGAAGGCGGGTAATAACGGATTAGGTTGTTTCTATATGGGTCTAGGTTGTATTAATATTTTTCGATGTTACTTTAACCTGGACCTATTTTTTTCTAGGTTGAATCAATTGATTCTAGGTGGTTTCAATTTCTTTTCGAGGTTATTTCGGATTTAACCTAAACACTAAAAAAATCTTTTCTCTCAGTGTATTGGAATGGTATAAACTCTTCCCTTTCTCACCCACCTTGTACAAAATCCGAAAATGGTCTCAATTGAATGATGAGATGGAATTATAACCGGCCGGCTGCAGAGAGTAGTCCTTGTGCTGTACTCTCTGCGATGGTCTTGTTGCATAATATGCATAATATGCATTATTATATCTGTATAATATGCATTATTATATCATTATTATATCTTAATATGCATATTATATCTGTTCCTTTTCAAGGGCATAATATTATTATGCCCTTGAAAAGGAACAGATGTTCAACTTGTACTACGCTGATAATATTGCGAACCAGATGCTATCTACCAGTCAAGATCCCAAACTATGCGGGGTTTTAGGAGATTTCGCGGAAAAGAGAGCAACCATGGTTTCCTGAGTGAGGCGTAAATATACCGCGAAGCTTACGATAAAAACTGGGAATGATATTGTTTGAATACGGCTACCTGCCAGAGCCAATACACTTATCGCGATATTCTCGTCATCGATCGATTGAGAGAATCGCGTGAAATCCCTCTTTGTCAACCCGTAGCGTTCTAAAATGTTTGCCAGGTGTTATAATATGGGACTACCAAGAACGACGGTCGACGAGAGTTGGGATTCAAAGAATAGCTAGTTTGGGACCTCCTAACCCTATCTTTAAAAAAGCAGGTGGAAGTTTTGACAGCAGCTAGAGCCCTACGATAAACGATAGCCCGACGTTATGTTTACGTCCAACCCGGTTAATGGAATGACGAGCTATCGGCTAATTGACGTCCGAACGGCTGAACCGTAAATAGGGATGGATGGTAGGTTAAAAAAAAAAAAAGATGGAAAAAGCTTTCAAGTTGTGAAGGGAAGAGGTGAAATCACCTGCCACGTGCGGCCCTTTGTGAGGCTCGTCGATAGCCCTTCCTAGTTATCACGTTTTGAATTATAAAGATCACGTACATGTGACAGCGCGTCGTATGTACACGAGGGGTCGCCACGTGGCAGGGTATGCTCATAGACTTGTAATGTAACATATCTGCTGGAGACTCTTCTTGGTAGACACAATCCGTACGTCTTTGTTTAATAAACTATTTTAAAGGTTGGTTCTACGGTTTTTGACTGAACACAAGCTCCTGCAGTAGCTCATGGCAGACAGCCTCACTTGTCCAGTGATTTCTCTCATTCCCCGGATTTCCCAAGATTTTCTATCTGCAATTTTACTCCTAACGTTGGGGGCACACCTTTTTGCCCTTTTCCCGCCATTGTTGGTGTCTTCAGGTGTTCAATGGAACGTCCGAGTGATTATCCTGCGGTTTCTTTGTGAACGGTCCTCTTTGAACTTTATCGTCCATGACATGGCCCACACCCAGAGGCAGATGACGACTTTTCAAGAGAAAGCTCTTCAAAGGGTTTTCAGCACAGCTCCTGTTTCAGCGTGAAAATCCTAAGGCCAATAACTCCTCAGTTATTGCTTCTTCCGACAGTTTTACTTTCCCTTGATCGGAAAACGACTGTTTTCGAGCTCCAGTGATTTCGAACGGAAAGGAAACCTTCCGCCAATTTTTTGTCTAGTCTGGTCGAGCCGCTTGGTCGTCACCCTTTTTCCGAGAAAGCTTGAAAAGTATCACAATGGTGAAAATATCGTCTCAAAGAGAGATCTCAGCTTGGTACGCGCTCTTGGCTTTTCGGCTATCCTGGAATGGAGAATTTTAATATTCAGGCATCCATTCATGTTTTTCAAAAGAACTTGGCTGTTTGGAGAGGGCTTCGCTAATATGAAAATTCGCCAATGGAAACCTGCTGACCTGCTTCCAGTCACTTTCCCTGGAGAGGTCAGGTGGAAGAAAATAGTTCTGAGTTGAGGGAAAATTAGCTTCCTGACTGCAAAAGAACTATAGTAGCAACGGATTTGGGGGTTCGTGTGCGGTCAAAAAAGGGAATATCGTGGAGGGAGGTGGGCTTTACAAAGTTCTTTGTTGCACACTGATTTATAAAGTGAACTTGTTCCTCGCAATGTTCTGTGTAAGAGTGAAGGTGCGAGAACCTTTTTTTCTCGTCACCTTCCTCGCACGTGGGTGGAAATCGTTTGTTGTCGTACTGTCTTTTGTCGATTCTAAAACGCCCGGCAAGTGAGAATTCTACCTGCGAAGGTCTCCCATCTGTAGACGTTTTGTCATCCGGCTCCAGCACAGGGCGATATCCTCTGCACTTCTCCAGCGCCGGGAGGTGGATGTCGTTGCTCCCCCACCTTCTGGCCCGCAGCTGGCCGCCACTCCAGACCGCCAGTCGTGTGCCTATCGTCTCGGAGTGCAGTTCTTTTCGCTGCTCGTTCATTCGCCGTTATCATTTTTTGATTTTCCGCCTGCCAATTGTGGACGTGTATTCAGTGCCTTGGATCAAGTGCCTTCCTGATCTCCTTTTTTCAAAGACTGAATGTGATTTGGGGACCATCTCCTTCTTGTTCGTAGGAACCAGAAATTTGAACCTTGTGTTGATCGCCTAGTGTTGCTTAGTCGCTATTTTGGTTTTATTCGAACGGGTTTTCTCACTGAAAATACGTCCTCAAGAACTTGTCACTCTCCAGTTGGATAGAGCAACAACTCAGGTAGTTTGACAGCTTGATGGCATTTTTCATTTATTATTACTTGAAGTATCTCTCCTCTGCATAGCCCGAATTCTTTCGGTTAAGCGCTTCGCGTTAACTCTCATCGTTGCGTTTTGTGCACATAACAACAGTTATCACCACTTGTAAATTGAAAGATGAGTTTTATAATGATGACCAACCGGCTGCAGCAACCACAGTGCTCCACCTTTATTATCAGAAATGTTCCAGATATACAAATGACTTTTCCTCAGCCGTTGGCCATCAGTATTGTGGTCCTTCGGGTGCCGGATTGTTAAGAAATACGCTCTATGTGCCTGCATTGTGATATTATAGTTCCTGATGCTTTAGCGTTTAGTTTTATTTAATTTTTAATTCATTTTGATGTATTTCTACGATTTTCAAGTATTTCTCATTCATTGAACCGAATAATTTCAATTGAGTCAGAATGGTTTCTAAATTGGAAAATTCTGAATTTAATCAAATTTTAATTAGAATATAAATTTTTTTGCAGTTGATTGCAAAACATAATTTCAAGTTTAATGTAGTTTTTATTAGAATCGGCAGTTGTGCGGTTGACAAATTTTGAAATTCGTATGAATGAACGTAGCGATTTTGCGATGAAAATTGCATAAACGCTGCGAGTTACAGCTTAATCTTCGTCGTGAGTTACGTAGGTTTCAGTGGCCATTTTTACGTCTGCGGAACGATTGCGATACTGTATCGAATGATCACAATTTATAGCCCAGACGCTTCCTGTCGGACAATCACTCGCGAACGGAAGGAGCTCGTCCTTGTCCCATTAGATGCCTATTTGCCCAGGTGTTCGATCCCAATTCGATCCACCCCGATATAAATAAGCTTTCTCCAAATCGAGATGAATTTTGAACTTGCGACGCGTTTTACTCCAACCGTTCTCGTGGACTTCTCTGCGTCTTCCGAAAGGCGCGGCTTGTTCAAACGGACTCGTGGTGTTTGGAGGCATTAGGGATTCACGGAAGAGCCGAGAAAACGCTTCGAAGGAATACGAAATGATTTAGAAACAGTCAGCACGTTCACTAATCACCTCGACACCTATGGAAAATGTTTACACTCCAACGTCGTGAGTTAGTTAGGACATCGGTTCGTGCATCTCTTTTTTCGTTTGGGGACCTCTCGCCAGGAGAAACTCTCTTTATGATATTGTGTAGTTAATAAATCATGATGAAAGAAGTCATGAGATACTCATCCAAAATAATTGTGGGAATTGTATAGACTGTGTTATAATTTATCATCAGGATTTTAACTTAGTTGTGATGTGTTTCGTTTTTGTTCACACTCAAACCTACACACTCACACTGGAAATTCTCGACCTCATTTCTAAATGCTTACAATTTTCTTTTTTAAGAGCTGCAGGGGTTTTTATGGGCCCACCTTTTTATAATAGCTTGGACTCTTTAAATAGATACACAATTTTAGTGTTGTGAGGGTGTTTTGAAAGCTGCAGTTAACGGAGTAATAGCAGTTTGTGGACTTGCGGTACCAAATTACTCAAGACTGGTTTTCTTCGTTCCCTTCGCGGGACAATTTGACCCAGTGGCTTCAGACATAATAAGGTAACCATTAGGTGTTGTAAGAAAAAAACAGTTGAAATATCACGAGAAATAACTTCTGCCTTCACATTTAAGAAAAATAAATAAACCGCAATATTTTTAAAACGTTGACTACTAAACAAAAGTTAAGGTATGTGCGGGATGAACTCCAAATCTAGGTTTAGTACGTGATAGCGTGAACAATGCGTTTTGCTAATAAGTGACATGAAGGCCAACTAAGCACGTAATCTACTCCACAGTCGGCCCGAAGAAATCAGCGCGTGATCGCCGGGAGTTGCGCAATGTGCAGTTTAATCACTTTAATTATGACGTAATAATATCATAGAATCTGGAAGGCCGGGGGCATGTTCTACTTCCTAAGGGAAGTCGTATGTGGGGCGGAAGTTCCGTTTGTGTCCTGTACGAGAATTTTTAAGGCAAGATCGAGTTCGAACGACCAGTTCGATTGTCTAATCCACCAGAATGAAGTTTATTATCATTCATTAATGAACCCTCATTTAAGTAAGTTGTTTTAGGTTCGGTTAAAATATACGATGAATATGCCGACGTTTCTGAAGATTTATTCCTATATCATCAGGACCTTGTGGGATGAATAAAAAATGATTTGTGGTGAAAATGCGTAGAATTTTGGTGATTTAATCTCAACTTACAACTTACTTTATCTCAACTTACGTGTAAAATATTGGGGACAATGTGACACAAATGGACAAACGTTTTTGGACCTATCAACATTGGAAACAACCGGAAAGTACAGGGAGGTCAATTTACGCATTAAAAGCGACACAGTAACAGTTGTGATGGTTGGTGGGAGGATAACATTTATTTATTTAATATATGATTATTTATTTAATAAATAATCAATAAATGCAATAATAATAATAATAATAATAATGGTAATGAAAAGGAAAGGGGGGAAAACATGAATAAAGAGATTAACAGAAAATATAAATGTTAACTAATTTAAAATAAACTACGGAAAAAGAAAGAAAGAAAGAAAAAAAAAAAACAAAAAAAAAAAAAAACAAGCACGAACAAAAAATTAATATCGTTACTAACAATAATTGTTAGTAACTAATAACAATTATTGTTACTAATTATTAGTAATGAAAAACAGAATTCCATCGCTTTCTCGAATTAATGGTTTTGTTCATCCACCTATGCCACGAAAAAGCCCATAATATGTATATTATGTATTTCGCCATTTATGCATTTCAGTCATAGTAGTCCGATTTTGTCGAGTTCTTAGATAAACGACATTGTCTGAATAACTCGAACAAGTATATTGTTCTTCTTCGGATTGATTTCTTTTTTTTTTTTTTTTTTTTTTAAATTCTCTTTTTTTTGGGTTTTCAAGTAATTTCTCTTAGCTAGTTAATTTCTCTTATTAAGCAGAAACTATGCTTTCAAACTCCTTGAAAGACTATTAGGTATGCTACTACTTAATGGCGGGATTAGGATAACCAGTTTATTTCCCCGATATGGTTTTAGATTAGATTAGATCCCAGGAAGAGTATGGAAGTGGCCGGGTATGGTTCCTGAAGGGCGCCTCACTTCCCGCACCTAGGCCTGTAGACCCTGTTGTGCTGCCTCTCGGAGTTTACTATGGTAGGAATTTTGTGCTCTTGAAGAGGTTCAATAGTCCTCCTCCGAAGTCCTGACGCTCCAGTATCTGTCACCGGTTCACTGATCCCACAGCAAGATACCTTCTACGCTCCTGGGCCTCACACTCGAAGATGAGGTGATCATCGCATAATGACAAATGAAAAATGAAGCATTTCATGGAACTGAACTAACTTGTTGATTTTTAAAATAGGTATAATATCAATATAATACAAAATAACAATAAAATTAATAATAATATTAATTTAATCGGTGATTAACGAATGACTCGATTCTTCTTGTTTTCAAAGATTTCGCTCTAATACTTCATTAATACGCTCGGTAGGGTGAGCTGTGTAATAAGTTATTAATTAACTTATTACACAGTAACTCTGGTTTTGTTGGTATATTTAGTAGGTACTCCAAGAGATTTCTGATCATTTAAAACTCCTCATTTTACGTAGGTAGACGATATTTTCATGTTCTCATCACTTTAACTTCATTCGATTTTTCGCTAGTGTTGGACGAGATTATGGCTAGCACATTTTTAAGGAGTACTTACCGTACTTACCAGGTGTTACCGTCTTCATCCGCACCTGTCTATCAATCACGTATTGACGTGTGGTGGCCTCACCTGGTGCTAAAGCTGGGAATGATCTCACCGGTCGTGAAGTTGGAGATGGTAGTCGAAGGTATCGGAGGAACTTGGAGGTTTGAGCGTTCGATCAATAGACATCAGTGTGTGGAGAACGACTTGGAGGGCCCCTACGTTGTATCGTTTTATCTTACTGGTTGCTCATTCGGGTTTCGGAATGAGCTTGCATCGTGAAAAATTGTGAGTATAACTAGCGATACTACGGCTGTGCCACCGCCAATTCGGATTTTATTTTTTATTTTGCTCTGTGGGCTTAGAGTGTGTGGGGAATTATATAGCTTATCTTTCCTTCTCCACTCTTCTGCGAGTATAAAAAAACTAAAATTCTTCCTGGAAAGACAACATAACGAGATTTTTCATCTCAGAGATGCGTAAAGCGTTAGAACGACGATAACAATAAACCAGAAGGCCCTATCTACCTGCTGGCATATTGACACTACAGCAGGTACTTACTGTGGCATAGCGCATTTGATGTATGAAACCTGAAGGACCACCTTCGTCAACAGTCGGAATGTGCCCTTGATGGACCACCTTCATCAATGATTTATCCTATACTTGAATACAGTTACCAGGTTTCTCTCATGACTTTAGATGACTGCGCCTAATGTTGCCTCCAACATGGACAGAGATAACTGAATTTGACTAGCGAGAGTGACGACTCTTCGGCTGGTATAAATTGTCATTTTATAAAAAGGAATTTAGATCAACAGATGAGTCCTCAGCGTCCCTAATCTCCCACATCGGATTAGACCTCAGCAAACATCCACTTCGTAGTGGTGGAAGCAGACATTTTCGGAGAATACTTGATTCCTACGTAGCGGGGGGATGTATTATTTAAATTATCTTTTCAACTAAGTACCTCAATGCCCACATTGTTCGACTCGAATAAATCATCCTTGAATTCCGTTGTCCACGCATTTACATCAACTTATCCCGCTTGCTGGATGAGCCTGTACCGGACCCTAGTCTCTCCGGAGCCACACCAGGCGGTTAGGGTTTTACCTGACCAGGCACACACTACCCACAATTCACCCTGCGTGAGGTTCCTATTGGATTGTGGATGCTGTCCGTCTTTTTGTTAGAGGCTTAATTTAGGTAAACGGTTTTACATCGAGCCAGACGCAGCACGAACTTCCCCGTTTGGTCTAACTTCTATGAAATTCTAATCCTTTTGTTGCGCTGATATTTACTATCAATTGATTAAAATGAGGATATTTCTTCGAAGATGTCTCTTGATGAACATTCAACACTAAACACTAAATTTTCATGCTGTCACCGTTATGGATGGGTCCTGATGGGATTTCGGAGAAGAAAAAATGACTATCAGGCGGCATCTCGGCCTCCAAAGTTTTTTCTCACTTGAATTCGTTTTTTTTCCTAATGAACCTTTCTTTCTATGGAATATCGAAACCCCTTTGTATTCATATCGTCTCCTAATAGAAAAGACCACACCTCTTACGGCGTCTCAAACTGAAAATGAGCTCCCGTCCCGAAAAATCCTCCCTTCCGAGTCTTCATTATGTTGATCCTATCCGATGGAGCCCTTGTCACGTTCACTCGTCGTTTTTTATCCTTTCATAATCCCTCGGCCTGCCAGTCAGGGCTGAGCATAAATTTTTTTCATATGTGAAGCGGTTCATCCCGTTGAATATTTTCCTTGTTCCAGCTGTCATGAGCGCTGTATTACATCACTGAGAGCACCGAATAAGTATAATATAAGTATAATTTCGTTGTTGCAGGTATGTACCAGCTATCGATTGCAACACCCCATCAAACCAAGTGTGAGTCATTTTGTTTTCTCACGATTCAAAATTGGACTTGATTATTCGAAGGTCCATATAAGGTAGTTCACAGGGAGATGAATCAACTTTACGATTTGAGAAATTGCCTAAAACCAAAATATTGATGAAGATTTCAAAGGAAAAATTACTTTCTAAATTAGAATCAACATAGTGAAAGGACTTAGAATCGAGGAAGACCTGCAGGGAGCCAATCAGCGCCTTTTCAAGGTTTCCCTTTTCTGGTTTCAACGACCGTTTGGCTTTTTCGTTGAAGGGATCCGTTGGGCATAACGAATTAAAAAGACGACGAGGGGGATTGGAGATCGGATACCTCTCATTAGTTTCAAGACGAGAGGAAGAGACTGAAAAACGTGAAGTGAGATCCAGCGAAGCTTCACGAATTATCTCCTATTAATGAAAGCATCAAAAAAGAGCTATGGAACTAGCGAAAAGGGATTTTTTGTGCGGAGTTGGTAGTGAATTACGTCATCTTTTTGAGACGTTTTAATTTGGTGTAAATTTTTACTTAGCGCTGTCTCACACGTTTGAACGTATTTATAAACACAGTTGGTATTTTTCGATCTGCTTGACGTGAATCCAGTTCTGTGCAGTTGGAGATGGAAGAATGTCGTAAGACGACACCGCAGGTCTCTTCTTCCTCCTGTGCGAATGGCCTTTTGATACGAAGCGGCCGGCATTCTCACTTTGTTCCCCCACTCGGCCCATATCCCACACTCACTCGTTGGTATTCCATTCCAGAGACTTCGGAATGAACTTGTCGCATTAATATGCCGGACACGAAAGCGTTATTTTCCAGAGCGTTATCTTTTAGGGCGGCAGGAGACTTTCAAGAACAATTGAGCAAGAGAATTTTGTATTTGATTATACTCTGTGGACGTTATTTTCTGACACGGTCATTTGGCATTAAAAGAGCCTCTAGTGCCTTTCAAAAAACTACTATTCATTCGAACTACACCCTACTTTGTTGAATCATGAGGGAAGTTTTCTTTGTCAAATTAGTGATTTCCCCTCTAAACGTGCGGTTCACTAGCAGTGTTCCTATTAGCGTCGTAACTTGTAGTGCAGGTGTCACTTTTCACATCCGTTCCTCACTTCGAGGATTCACTGGTTCTACGTAGGTATTTTTCACAGTCGAATGATTCTACTCCGTTTCACCTCGATGCCACACAAATAGGTTTTGCAATGACAGTAAAAATATTGTAACTTTTCAACAACTCTGGTTCTTTGTAAAAGAGGCCTCTTGTCAGTTTGGGACATTGCCCTTACGTTCAGATGTGATCCAATAGCTTCTCTTTTCCTCCAAATTGTTATAGTAAGCCGCGTTAGACCTCATAAAACGACGAAAATCACGCATTCTTGAAGAATTCGCGAGAAAGTAGATACCATCCGATTGTATTTGTACCGATTGTAGGTAGGTAGGTACGTACGGGTCTCAAAAAGAGTGTTTTGAAGGACCTACCTACTGCGTGTTTCAGAGTTCCTGACTCCTTACCATAATATGATAATATCTTAATATTATGGTATGATGTTAATGGTTCCATTTCATGCCGCCAATGTTTTTGAAGGAAGGGGCTGCGAATTCTGGGTCAGATTCTTCAGTATGTGTGTTCGAAGCGTCAATGTAACATATTGGGCTTTCATCGCCAAAGGAAGACTGGGTTATTTCACAAAATTGCCTTGATAAGTTTTCCTTCCAGAACTTTCCGTAGGGCGGTCTGGAATCTCCGCAAATTACTCGAGACGTCGAGTTTTGTTATGGTGGCCGCATCCATGTTGAGCCAAACCTCTATGTTGTACGTACTAGTATTCGTTAGGTAATGGGTTTTCTGTAATTAGTTGTTTTCATTTCGGATTTATGATCCCACTTAGGTAGGTAATCAAAGAACATTCCATTTTGGTGGACTCGGCGAAAACAACTGATTACCAACCAAAATTTTCCACTTTCTACTTCTCTTTACGCCACTTGTTGCAAAAATGTTTCACGATTTCTGCTTCACTTCACTACAATTGCGTCAATTCGTGTAATTTTTATTGAATTGTGTATGTTGGTACTACTTTTTTAAATGGTTGGGCTCCACCCAAACAACTCCTCGGTAATTTCTTCCCCCATCTAATAACGTTTTTTGCCGTTGAGTTTCATGGCAGAGTCATGGAAAAGTTCCATTTAAGGTCTAAAGGAAATTAGGTAACTTAATTATTTTCATTTTTATGTTTTTCTCACTTTTGTATTATTCTAGGACCTAAGTCTTTAGTGAAATTTTGAACCCTCACGATGACACTTGGAAAAATTTACACGCCATCCTTGGTCAATTTATTATGAAATTATACCATCAGTCAATCTCAATCAATGGATTATGCGTACAAAATTATTCGGAAAACGACACCCCTTTTGACTTTCTGGCATCCTTCAAAAGCCCCATTTGTAGCCCCATGAAAGCCCCATAAATCCTCACGGTGAAATCCGAACGTTCTGGGACCCCCAAAATTGATTCTACGTTCAAATATACTCCGAAAACGACACCCTACTCGATATTATACCGCAAAACCTGCAATAACCCTCCCATACAGGGACAAACACGGCAGGGACTGACAAAACCGAACGTTTCGGGCTGTGATTTTTGTTACAGTTACTGATAAAATTACTGTAAAAATATCTGAGTAAACCTTTCCACCTAAGAAGTTGAAGTATTGAAAAAAATCGAAAATATCATTGCTATTAACGATGTGGGAGCGAGGTAGGGCCTGATGCAGCTTGCGAGCCGGCTCATTTCAAACACGTTTCCCTCACAATATCTTGCTGTGCACCGCAGAATCAAAAGACGAAGCCTACCGAGGCGAGAGTAGGCGATGGATGACTCATCACTGCGTATGTGAGGACTTCAAGGCCTTCTAACGGCTTTTATGGGAGAGTCCCTGAAGGCGGCAGGGACTGACGCACAGTTTTTATTTAATTAAATTAAAAGCTACAAATTTTGTAGCTTTTGGGCTCCAAATTCAAAATCTCGAGAAAACAGGACATGAAAAAAAAAAAAAATCTTTTTGCAAAATGATAAAATTAAGGCCCGTGGAGGGTGGCTGAAGTTGGCTTTGTTGAATGGAGTCATTGAAAACACGAAGGGTTTTAGTATATAATTATGGTTTTTGTAATTAAGCAGTCGTTTCATCATTTTGAAATGAGGTAGGCCAGAAAGAACGCTAAATTTCATTTCAGAAACGTCCTTTCCAGGTAGGGAAAACGACGTCATCGGTACCTCAAAATTTACGTTTTTGTGAGAATGATTCGTGTCGGAGGTCGAAAATCGTTTTCGGGTTTGATGTCGAGTCGGGTTTGGGGTCGTTGTCGTTTTCGTAGCTTTTTTAGATGTGGAATCCATTTTTTGAGGTCCCAGAACCATCGGATTTCACCGAGAGGATCTATGGGGCTATCGTGTGCACATTGTAGCCATGGCTACAAATGGGGCTTTTGAAGGATGCCAGGAAGTCGAATGAGGTGCCGTTTTCCGAGTAATATTGGAAGCATAATCAATTTTTTCGGGGGGCCCCACATCCGTCCACAAAGTTTACAAACCAATGTTTACAAGAAAATTTTAAAAAACTTTAAAATAATTGAATGAAAAAGATACAAAAGCGGAGGTGAGCCGTACTACATTATGTAGCCCTTTGTACTGTGGCGGTGGTTTTCTACTGGGTTTGAAAAAGTGCTTTCTGTGAATCTCCTCCTGATGGGCAGTTTTTCTTCCGTGAACTCCAATGATGAAGAGTCACGCAAAACTAGGCAGTGGCCTCTTCCGTTCGCTTTGCCTCCCCTCCCAATCAACTTTCGAATTGGATCGATTCCGAATGATCTCAATAGCTTCGCATCGTCGTGATCACGATCTCTGTTGTCATTCCGATATTACGTGGAAGAATGGAGAAAATTGTCCCTTAGTGAATCGATGGTGGCCTCCCCAAATTATGCGTGTGGGAGCCCATTTTATATCGCCGCCGAAATCACTTGGACGTGCGCTTGATTTGCTTTTTGGGATAACTGTATCTAACTAGAAATAATTCTTGGTGGCCTTTCTCGAAGAAATATCCTAAGCTCGCCGCAAAAACGATTATTTGCCGCCAAAACGAAGGAGTGAATAATTTGAAGCGGGCGAACGGCCGTCGAACGTTTTTTCCTAGTCCACTCAGTGGGTAGGTCAGGATAACGCGATCCACTGGTTTCTCAGGCGAGGCGTTGAAATTTCCTGCGCTTTGTTCCCCAAATCGCACCTTCCCCGTTCCTCTCGACTGCACTTACAAATCGGGTAAAACCTAAGGGACATGACTTCTTTTTCTCCTTTTAGCCCAGCACACAGTGGGGCGAAATCGCAAAAAACCTGGTCAAAACTCGAAAAATGAAAAATTGAGCTAAAATTCTTTTCACCAATGGAATGAGGACATTCTATTCCTAACATGCCTATACATGCCCGATATAGGTATCTTTTCGTGGCTGGAAAGCGAGAAAAATTTGATCACTCTTGTCATAAACGTTCATGACGTCCACAACGGTACTACGGGATATTTTTCCAGATGGCTTCTCTACCACATGGTAGGCAGGCACTGAGAGCATTCAATTTCTTTAGAAATTTCGTTATAATATTATAATTAATCAATTAGTATCTCATATTGGGTTAATTTTAATAGAGTTAACAAAAAACGCAGGGTGCCGCGGTTTGCCCGACATTGGTTTTATTTTTATGTTGAAGTACCTGAGAGTAATTTGTTGGAATCTGCTTTTATGTGCTATTCTGCTATTATGTGCTGATCTTGACAACCACTTGAGCGAATTTTGGAATAAAATGAGGATTTTTTGGTTTATTATTCTTGGAATGTTTTCGCGACGGGGATCGACGACTCCGATCGGGCTAAAAATTTGACATTATCCGTTTCAAGAGGTCTACATTCTAAATCCGAAATGTCCGTCCGCCGTACGCCGTCCGCCGTTTTGGGCAGTAGGAATTTTTGTAAAAATCTGAAATTTTGACAAAATACTTGGTTTACCATCTAGATGTGCCCGCAAGGTTTTCAGTCCGATCGCCCAAACGCGTGGGGCGCTATGGGGCTATAATGGGGCTACGGGAGGGGGTTTTGAAGGCTTTTAGCAATGGGATCGAGTTAGGTGTCGTTTTCGAAGTATTTTTGGACGTAGAATCCATTTTTTGGGGCCCCGGAACGATCCGATTTCACTGGGGCGATCTTTAGGGCTTTCATGGGGCTAAAAGTGAGATTTTTGAAGGCTCCTAGGATGTTAAATATTTTTCGAGTAAAAAATAAAGAATTATTGAAAATAAACATTTTTGAGAAAAAAAAATCCAAAAAAAAAATTTTTTTTTTTGAGATAAAAATCCAAAAAAAAAATTTTTTAAATTTTTTCATTGACAGAATTAAATTTCTGCACAAGTAACGTATATCAAAGAATAATTAACCCTTGTGTAAAATTTGCAGCGTTTTTAAATTCAAGATTTAGTTTGGTCGGTTTTTTTATGCAGGTACCCAGTCATCAGGACTGCTTGTATTCCAACGAAAAGAGCTTTCCCAATGGATTTTGGATAACGGGAATGGCAGGATTGGTGATGGACTTGCCTGTTTGGAAAATTCTCGAGAATCGGGATTGATATCCGTGGTATAATATGCCCATCACTGAACACAAACTGTAGGTTCATGGCCCAATCATTGTCAAATCCATTCTGCCCATTGAGCTCATTTCAGAGGAAGCTCCGGAAGCCATGAACGAATCGCAAAAATATCTCCTGAATGTTTTCGTGTACAGGACAAAATTTGACTGATGCACTCAACCGATTATTGGTTTTCTCTGATCCTTATGTCCACTTTGAGGATGACCAATCTCAAACGTTCTAGATACATGTCTGAAGAAGCCCTCCGCTTACTTGATGATGCAGCTGTAAAATCATTTAATGAAGATTCATCCAGTGATGGAGAGTAGGTTTTTTCTGCCAATAGTTACGTACATAACTAAAAAAATGATAATAATAAAAATTGAAAAGCAATTGAAAATAAAATAAACTAAGTACCCATTTTACGGTTTTACAGTTGACTTTCCTTTTTTTCCATTAGAAACGCGTTTTTTTTTTTTTTTTCATTTGGTTTAAATTGCTGTCTAAACAGGGTCACTTGAGTCATTACCTACTTACAAGTCATTTTCAATAAATACCGTGTCAACTTAAATCCAAATCCCTTTGTCGTTATTATAACCTACCGATTTTCAAGGCTTCCAGCGCCAAAAACTGGTCTAAACAGCAGTTTAGAATTTGTTAGGCAATTTTCCCGTGTTCAGCATACCAAAAATCATAATACGGGACTTCCAGACTTGGCCAGGTTTTTTGCGATTTCACCCACTGTGTAGCAGAGAATTGTCAAGTACGTGCTACGGACGTGCAATCTCAGCGTTTCTCATGTCGCATCTTAATTAACTTTCTCTAGAGTTTAAAATATTATGAAAATTATCTTGATTGGGTTGAAGGTTCGGTCAAGAGGTTAAAAGGGAATTGAGCGGCTTGAGAGGCTCCCGATAAGAAGTATCGGCTTCAAAACTCGCTGAGCCGGTTGGGGTTAAGTGCCATCTATAAAACGCCTCCAATGCGGAGGGGAGGGTCTGTGACGAATGTTAACTACCCCTGGCAGATAACCCCTCCGGGTTACTCACAAATAATATTTTTTAGTGGTGAAAAAGGGGGTGGGTCGTTTCAAAATGTACGTAGGTTCAACCATCTGCAATGTGGCAAATTCACCGACGATCACGATTTTCCTACCAATTAACTTGACGATTCTTTGTGTTGCATAAGCCGTTTTACCGAAGAACAACTGGTGGGTTTATGGGAATATGGAGGGGGCGAGACCTTTTACTCAAACAATTGGTGGGTATTTTCTGCCGACGCTTTTGCAATACGTACACTGCTAATTTTGAGGCAACTAACCTTTCGGATAAATACACGTTGAAGAGTTGATGAATTTTTAACTCATAACCACTCAAGCATAGCATTTACGTCTTTCATTGTGATATTTACGTCGAGCCCCAGATTCACCGTGTCCTTGACGTCTTGGACGACTCATTGTTTCCTATCTTGCATTAGTCTCAGTTAACACGACTGTGCAGGGGAAATGACTCACTCAGATAAAGCGCGACCTTCGGGAAAATCACCCACTAATTTTATGAACCCCCCCATTTCCATTGACACTGCATAAAGATTTCTTCCTTGTTCGATGCCGCCCAATATTGGAAAATCGATTTGCGATTGTCACAGTGGTGTTGTAAAATTTAATACATATGTTGCAAACAGATTTCCTGGAATTCGAGTCGTGGAACTGAATCGAGGAGGGGCATAAAATGGGCTGGCGTCGAAGCGTGGAAGAATATTTCTTTTCGCTCGAAAGCGTCGTGAACATTGCGGTTGACGTCATTAAGGGGACACCCAGTTGAATTGTATGCTAAGTCGGTTGCTATGCCGGGTTTTGGCGCTCTGATTGCGCGGTAGGCGGGTGTGCTACATGAGAGAATGCGAGTGGTTGGGCAATACGAGAAACAAGAAACTTGACGGCGGCCTTTGGGATCTGTTGAATACGAAACGATGATTATGAATGTCGAGCATTCCCTTCGACTAGCTCTGCAGAAATATGACACTGTCGACAAAAACTTTGAAATCCCGAAGGCCTTAAACGCGTCAGTAAAATATTTTTATGTTATTTCGCAATCTCGTTATTTTCGTGCCAGGCCAGGAAAGTAAAATGATTTTTTTCCTGATCCGTGTACTGAGGGAGCCTTGGCGAATGGCCGAGCTTTGCAGCCCGTAATGGCAACCTCCGTCCGTCAAGGACATGGAATTATGTCGAATCATCTGCCGGTGCTGCCGCGAAGGCCGTCGAACCTCTGGATGTTCCGAGCGTTTGTCTTTCGAGGGAGAGCTCGGCAGGAGACTGGGCTCATTTCTCGTCGTTGTGAATCGCATTGGAATGTTGGGCGGGTTTTTTTGTTCAGTTCCGTACCGCTACATCTGCGTTCAGCTCTTGGCCAAGTGGGAGTACCTATATTGCAACATTTACCCGTCTCGAAATTCCCAGTGGGATTGATTCGTGTGACTGCGGTGTCGAAGAAATCACTCGTGTGGTGGGCCACTGTGGTTTCACGACGTTACTGGCCGACTGATGACCTCGTTTGCGAATTCTTTTGTTATGAGAAATAATTACATACTTGCCCACTTCTACCATTGGTAACGCTTAAGTTGAGTCACTTCTCCTTCCTTTTATGTTCTCGGACGCGCGCCAAAATAAATCCGTTCAAAAATTTCGAAGCTTCTAACAAGTGCTGCAAATGTCAGACAAGTCGTTAAAATCCACGGTTCTGTTAAGAGATAAGCGCCTAACTGTGCCGTCGCAGTTTACTGAAGTGGCGACGAAAATTCTTCACAGGTCTACGGCAAAGTGATGCCTTGAAATTCGGTGAAACATCCTCTTTTTTATACGTGAATACGTTAAAACGTCTTACAACTAAAGTGATAGTCAAGGTCCTTCTATTACTTCATCTTCCAGTTCCCGCCGTATAATCCGTCTAACCATCAGTTTGACAACCGCTCCTATTACTCTCAACTTTTGACGAGCTCATTGTGTGTGTATAATTCAGTTTTTATCATTTCATTCTTACGTAACCGTTTATCCAGTGGATCTATACGCCTTGGCGATTAGGCTGCAGCATAGACTGCTGTAACATGAACTGTCACCTTAGAAAGCTGGTAGTTATGAGCGGAACTGGACTCACCGACTGCAACAGAATGGTCTTTAATGGTGTTTTGAACCTACGGACTCCCCGCTGAGTACCGACATAGGTTGAACTTTCACTTTGGTTGCTCTATAAGAGATTTTTTCGTGAGTTGTGAGATATAAAAACAATCTGATTCTCTTTTATGTGAGGGACAAGGGACTTCTCCGCATCAAGATAGCTGGCAGGCCTGTCTTTGGTTCTTCAACTTCATACGCCTATCTTTCGCATTCCAGAAACAGTAAAAATGCAAGGAATCGCCTGAAGGAGTTAGGATTTGCAATAAATATGCGAATTCCAAAAATTTTCATTGGTTAATTTTTGTCTTCGGTATAAATCATCCCAAAATTCTGTCTATCAATAAAAATTTTTATAAAAAAATACAAATTTACCAAATGTATAGTTCAATATTGCAAAAATTTACTCTGGGTCATTAAGAAAATAGTTTTGAAAAAATTAAAAAAACAAATTATACATAGTTTGGACAGATGTGGTACTACGAAAAATGGATCATGCGTCAAAATTACTCCGAAAACGACAGTATCTATGACATCCTGGGATCCTTGAAAAATCCCATTAGATCTCCACATTGAAGTTGGATGGTTTTAGGACCCCCCCGATAATGGATTCTACGTCCAAAAATATCTTACAAACGAAACCTTTATCACGGCGACCTTATCACATCCGAAAATTTTCCATAACCCCACCCTTAGCCCCTTTTTCGCCACACTGGTTTGAGGGAAGGGGCTGAAAAGCTTACGGCCACAACTATAGATGGAGAACTTGATATTTTTTCAAAATTTAAGGTTTAAGAAAATTACTACTGCCCCAAAACGGCGTGGACGGCGGACGAATATCTCATTTTGGTTTATTATTCTTGGAATTATGCACCTATGTAATCGCGACGGAGTTGTGATCATGTTCCGAATGGAATTACATTGCAGTTCAGCTCAAACACTGCAGTCATCCTAAACTTTATAATACTATAAGTTACACCCCGTGACGCACTTACTTTCGTTCGCGTAATTCATATCTTGAAATCTCAAGACTGCACCGCTTTTACTCTTGCTGCGCCAACCCGGATCCTCTAGTTAGTCCTTATCAAATTAGTTTTCAACCTGACTCGCACCTCAGGCTCAGCTGGATGAGCAGATAACACGGAAAGATCCGGTGGCTCGAACTTACGCTGGTGTGAGATTCTTGTTAAACTGGCGGTCACATATCTGCAATCTTCACAAGCCTTTTTTCCTATCGAAGAAGGTTTCTCTTCTTAGTATTGTTATTCGTTGTTCCGGCCTTCACTACTTGACGAAACTCACTTTCTTTCACGATAATCCTTTTGTGTTGAACTAAAGCCCGTTTACTTAGCGCCAGACGAGGTAATCTCATTTGCAAACCATTGTGAGCTTTACAATGAACCTTATCTGCCTGTTCTCCATCACTTGAAAATGTTAGGTTTGCCACTGTCAATGTCAAAATTTTGGTGAATCATCACTAGGTATAGTAAATGTGTATGTATCATCACTTATAGTATATAGTATATATATAGTGCATTTACTATATATACGTAGTACATTTACTATATATAGTATATTTTGGCAAAGATCGTAAAAAATATAGTATTTTCATCAACGTTATAGTTGATAAATAAAATAAAATAAAATAGGATTTGATGATACTATATTATAGTACTTGAAAGAAAAATATAATATGCTATAAAATGTTGATTATAATAAATACCGTTAACACTTCTTTTTTGTCAAGTAGGTATTGAAAATGTATTGTTAAAAATCTTAACTTTTTCCGCTCCGATTATTTTTGTAGAAAGCACTGATAATAGTTATTTGTGTTAAATATTTGTCATCATTAATGATTGATAATGATAAGCCCAAAAGCACTGATCACTCTCAAATTAATTGGACATCAATGTTATGAAGGTTCTCCACCTGCTTACAAAATTACCTACGTAGGTATGTAAGCACACACGGAACTTTTGGTAGGCTAGTAAAATAATATTAATATAATATAATAGGCTAGTATAATAACATATTATGGTAACGAAATTAGTTGTTTAATATCCAAACTTAACTTATTAATCAAGTAAAGTTTGTATTTTAAATATCACACCATATAAAATACTCCTCCCGCTTTGACACTTATGACTAAATCAGCAAAACAACATAATCATGAAAAAATAAAATAATAATAATAATATGTTGTGGGATCTTGAGGTTCAGTCAACAAAGGTAACTCTTCGTCTAGGCCAACGTTTCGGTTTATTTATAAACCATCCTCAGGGCTACAGAAATATACCAGAGGACGTTAGACAAACATATTATGGGCCAACAGCATTAGACAGTCAATAGTAAATAGAATGCCCAGGATAAAACTGAAGTGAGACTATTTTGAGATCAAAAAACATGTAAACGAAATGTGCTGTGATATAAAGTTAACCTACTTACATATTAATGCCACCTCTACTATCAATTTGTAATATAATTATTTATGATATTATCTGGTAACAATATATAAAATTCGTCACATACCTCAGATGAAATCATGCAACCTGAATCACATGTGGGGTCTTGCAGAACACCATACTCCCATCACTCAGACTAGGCAGTACAATTGGCACTATTTTATTTTTAGGTACTGTACAGTCAACAGATAAGTAATATAATTGATTTGAAAGAAGGTATGTGACGAATTTTATATATTGTTACCAGATAATATCATAAATAATTATATTACAAATTGATAGTAGAGGTAGGCATTAATATGTAAGTAGGTTAACTTTATATCACAGCACATTTAGTTTACATGTTTTTTGATCTCAAAATAGTCTCACTTCAGTTTTATCCTGGGCATTCTATTTACTATTGACTGTCTAATGCTGTTGGCCCATAATATGTTTGTCTAACGTCCTCTGGTATATTTCTGTAGCCCTGAGGATGGTTTATAAATAAACCGAAACGTTGGCCTAGACGAAGAGTTACCTTTGTTGACTGAACCTCAAGATCCCACAACATATTTCTGAGCCTAGCAGTCGAGTAACCCAGCCTTAATAATAATAATAATAATAATAATACCTACTACTAATAATAAAAACTTTATGGGACTAAATTACTCAGCGGTTTTTCGTTTTCTCAGTCGCTTTAGATAAACGGACAAGACTTTTTCGTTGAACAACATAACTAAGAAACAAAAAAATAAAAAATCAGAGCATACCTACGTAAGGGAAGTCGTTTTCCTTCAACACAGAGCAACAAGAAACCATAGGACGAACGTACTATAGGAAGCGACATCATATAAAGGAACCCATATTAATTAAAAATAATTTGGAATGAAATGAAATATATGAAAAGTACAAAACATTCCTCCGGAGTCCAGAAAGAAAAGGTACTGCAGTCATTACTTACTGTAAGTATGGACGGATGGGAATCAATTTCCAAAACGGTTAATATTCGTAATTTTTTTTTCTAAAAATATAGTAGATTTGCTACTTGTTTTAATAAATGTAGTATAATATAGGTCTGAACTACTATAGTAGTTCAGACCTACTATAGTAGTTCAGACCTAAAATATTATAGTAGAGTACTATTATTGTATAGTAGGCCTGACTACCCTAATCATCACGCACAAAAAATGTTCCATAATTGCCTCTTTTCAATTTTCCATTTCAAGAAACTAATAACCCTTGTTACTCATTTAAATACATACCTTATCGTGGTGAGACCTGTTTTGACCACTCCCGCAAACGTGATCACACGAGCATGAAAAGGGGTTTCGCCACAAGACACACGCCCCTCGATGAAATCCAAACCCTTATAATTGAATTTCCCGTTGTATCGAAAATTGATTTTGCCCAACAGTAGCCGAAGATTTACTATTCCAGTTATTCACAATGATAGCGTGACTAAGGCCCATTAAAGCTAAGCCGTAAAGAAGAGAGCTAAAACCAGTGTCTGAAGTAAGCCTACGTATAGACAAATATTTGATGGGGGCGCACGTTCCTTTTTTTTATGCGCGTAGACAATAGCGTGATTGGGTTTGGTGGGGTGTATTGGTCGGGTTACATGTGGTTTGAGAGGGTTACAGATGAAAGATAGGGTCTGCGTAAGACCAGGTGTGTGAAAGGGCCGGTTTCATGGCTTCGTCGACGACTCATCTTCCATAGTGAATGGTCCCGGACACGTGTTTGCTTCGGCGAATATCACTTGCATAATCGATCGATCCGAGTGCAGCGCACTTCACGTTTTCGTTTGTGAACGTGTTCGGGATGTGCAACAACGGTGAGTGGCAGTTCGTGATGAAAAATATTTCAAAGATCCGGCGAACGGTAATCATCTGGTAGCCCTGCAACCCCTTTGAGATGACCGGAAATCACCACCTTATCACGTTTTATAAAATTGGAACCCGATCGGGTTGCATCCAGGATAACCGCCGGTACTTTTGAGACTGGAACTGATACCATTATTCTCCTTCCAAGTCCAAGTCACGCGTCCGCTTGACGTAATTCCGACCGGTTTGACTATAATTAATACTGCATAAGCTGTCGAGTCGACTCAATTACGGGAGCCGAAGGAGCCCCGCTAGCCGAGAAAACTTGTAATTGGACCCATCACTGTGTCAAGGCTCGCACAGAGTCATAGACATTGCTCAGATGGATGACATTTCATCGTCTAACAGCGGCACTCATTGTAATATATACTCTGTAGGTTTATCCAAAAACTCTACAGATGGTATCACTTGAGGATTACCTGAAGAAACCAAGCTTTATCCCAACATTAGTAGATCCATCCATAACATGTCAATGTAAATTCTTCTTTCCCAACGTCAGGGTGCTCTTCCTTAGATATGCCGGTTCCTGATGGGGAGGCCGCCTACGCATTCTGGCCGAGTCAAGAGTGTGGTTTCCTGTGATAAGTTCACCAACCATCCCAACGGCAACATGTCACATATCATCTAACGTTTTTTGCTTTCGATTTTTTACATTTTTATATTCCTTCACTTTTCGCAACCAACGAACCGAATACAAAATGACGTATATTTCGTCATTATCTTTCCGGTTCGTTTGTTGGAAAATGTTATGGAATATAAAACGCTGCAAATTTTACACAAGGGTTATTATTCTTTGATATTGTTCGAAAATTTATTCTGTGACAATAAAAAATATCCTATTTTTGGAATAAAAAAAAATCTGTAAATTGTTTGGACAGCTGTGGGACCTCGAAATTATGCGTCCAAAATTACTCCGAAAATATTTGATTTTCTGGGATCCTTCAAATTGGTAGCCCCATTAGAGCTCAATAGATCCCCACGGTAGAATCGAATCGTTCTGAGACCCCCAAAAATGAATTCTACGTCTAAAAGTACTGCGAAAACGACACCTAACTCGACCCAAAAGCCGAACCCCTTAAAAAAAAAAAAAAACTCCTCCCGTAGCCCCTTTTTAGCCCCACAGATTATTCTAAGAATAATAAACCAAAAATTTTGGTTAAATTTTTTTTTGTTACATTTAATGTAAAAAATTGAGTGTGCGAAATCAAAAAAATGTTAGATGTGCTAAGATGCATCTTACGCGACGATATCCAATTCAAACTGAAAAGGTGAAAACCCCGTTAACTTAACATTCATCGTCGTACGATATGTGATATTTACTTGCATCGTTGTTTAGCATATAAATTGCTTGCTCAAACGTACGTAGAAACCAAAGGTCAATAATCCCAACGTGGGCCCTGGGTCAAAATTGTTTATCTCATGATCACCATCATTATATCGATTCGCACTGAGACGTCCTGGTCAGGTAAATCTGCGTGCAAAACCGCCTTTGCATATTTTGCTCGCTCGAAAGGTGAATATTAACAAACCCATTTATTTACCGAAATGTTTTGGGACTTTGACAGGTCCATGAATTTCTCAACCGAACCTGAGGGGCCCTCCCACGCTGATGTCACTGTCCGGCGCCTCAATAGAGTGATATCAATTTTTTAACGTTTGAGCAACTTTGAAAATGACGTATTCGAGTTATAAATGCCCTTCCTTTAATCTTTATATATAATTTCTTTAATTTTACACTACAATAGCGCGAGTCAAATGTGGCGTGCATTTACCAAAAGAGGCCTGTTTAGGTGAACTGTTGATTTCAGTGAATTGTTCACCATTGGTTTGCGGAAACTGACAAGTTCATCAATGATTTACCAAAATTTAATGTATACCTACTTTGTTGTGCTGAGACTTGGTCGGTGTAAAATGGAGAGGGATGATTGACCAAACCAGTCGTTTACTTCTTTTCTTTTCTTTACTGTGCGCAAGCTTTCGGTGCCATGATGGCCACCCTCATCAGGCGTATACAGTCACCTACACGTAGACATCACATTGTTAATAAAATTTAATGTGGAAGGTAACTTCTTCTTTGTACTTATTGTGTTACTAAATTGATTTACTTACTAGGGTCTTAGGATTGTATACGCCTGATGAGGGTGGCCATCATGGCACCGAAAGCTTGCGCACAGTAAAGAAAAGAAAAGAAGTAAACGACTGGTTTGGTCAATCATCCCTCTCCAAAATTTAATGTTTTACTAGACCTGCAATTCTCGAAATAAACTGAGGTGGGTATAGTATGTTTAAAGTGAACGATGGCTTATGTGTCGATTCACCCCTGCCTCTCTCTATTCTCCTTAAAACGGTTGGTTCCAGTCGGTAGGGAATTTATTAATCTTAAATTTTGCCAAAATACTTTGTTTCCCCACAATCATCATATCATATCATACATCATATCATACAATAATATAAAATTGTGTTGGCCGACGGTAGCCGTGTGGTAGACGGCCGTGTGGTTTGTTGGTACGGGATAACGCGTTCCCGAGTGAGAAGACAATTAGATAGATGGAGAGGCGGGGAAACTGGTCGGCCGAGTATACAAGTGATTTCACTAGCACTCTGACAGGGGGGCCTTACTTCGCTCAGCTAATCATTTTATCGGCCAGGGGGCTCGCTTGGCTCGGCCATCCATGTAGGTAGATAGTTCTATTATTATTGAGGGAAAACTTTTCAAATTTGATTAGACAGAGGGGGGGGGGGGCGTTGCTTCGCTCGGCTGTTCATTTTCTCGCCAGAGGGGGGCTCGCTTTGCTCGGCCACCCACATAAGTAGAATATATATAGTTTCTTGAAAATCTCGAGAAATTAAAAAATGATCTACATTCTGAGATAGATTGAGCGCCCTCAAGGATTTTCTACGTTTTCTCCTCCTTCAACCCCCTCTCCTTCCCTAAAGAAGGGTAGGAGTGGGGATTTCAGCCAATATCATTTTATCAGCCAGGGGGTTGATGTTGAAGGAGCAGTTGACCCCACGTGAATTTGGCTCGGCTTCACTCCAACTGCCTCTACCCCCCCCCCCCCCCCCCCCCGCCATCATTCTTCACTCTGAGCGGGTGGGACATCAGCCTTTAAGGGGCGCTCGCTAGGTCTACGACATCTCTCCCCGACGGAAATGGATGTAAATTAAATGAATCGATTATTTAAAAAAAGTTGAATTGAATTAAAAATAATAATTTCCTAAACGGTAAGCCCTAAAAATACGCCGATTTTTTCTATCGTCTCTGCTACGAATAGGGGGGGAGGGGCGGACCCCCCCCCCCCCCCTGGCCGAGCGAGGCGAGGCCCCCCCTGTCCGAATAAGCGCTCGGCCGAGCGGAGCGAGGCCTTATGTCTGAGTAGGGGTTTGAACGTGTCCATCGATGCTACGCACCCCACAGGCGGCAATACACCCCACTAGGGGAGCGAGCGAAGCGAGCCAGAGAGACTAGTAATTAAATAAAATAGAATAATTTTCACTCTACGCCCGGATTAGCTGAGTGGTTCCGGGCGTTAGTCACTTCGCGCTGTATTCTGATGAGACCGTGGGTTCGAATCCCGTTGAAAACATGGTTTTGATTCGTTTTTAGAATAAATAAATTTTATGTACCACTTTATAAAGTGGTAATGAGGCAATGGTATAAATACCATTGCCTCAAACTATTTTGTTGTTGTTGGGGAAATAGATAAAAAAAGAAAAAAGAATTTGCACCTGGGCTTAAGTGATAAATCAACTAATTAACGCCCCGTGATGTTAGGGCGATTAGTTAAAAATCGGTGCACTTTTTTTCTTTATTATTCTTTGATAGAGGCTACTTGTGCGAAAATTAATTCTGTAACAATGAAAAAATATTTTGAGGGGAAAAAAAATCTGTCCATTTTTTGGACAGATGTGGGAGCTCGAAAAATGGATTATGCGTCCAAAATTACACTGAAAATGTTTTGAGGCCGATCCCCTGTTTTCAAAGAGGGGAGAGAATAAGTTATCAAACCCCCAAGAACGAGGCTGTCCAGAGTCTGATTGATGATATTCTCGTCCAATTTGTCAAAACGTATTGTTGTCAAAACCTAAATAAGACAGAAAGAGGGAAACCATTTGGGATGTTTCGGCGCAAAAGCTCGCGTGATCCACTCGATAAGGCATCAGATACGTTGCGAAAGGGAACTGGGTTGAACATATGCCCCGCGTGTGGATCCAGGACAGCTGT
This sequence comes from Pilophorus perplexus, assembly GCA_955831195.1. Taxonomy (NCBI): domain Eukaryota; kingdom Metazoa; phylum Arthropoda; class Insecta; order Hemiptera; family Miridae; genus Pilophorus; species Pilophorus perplexus. The sequence continues at coordinate 9,225,213 of OY037012.1, forward strand.
AATGTCTATTATTGATCAAACCGTTTCACAGGATATGAAACCTGGCACCAGAGGCCGACTTCATGGGTGCCTCCCATAAAACCCAACTTTCATCACGATACGAATGGAAGGCGACGTCGTTAACCTAAACGGGTGGAAACAACCGCGACGACCTTACCGGAATCGAAGTCCTCAATTTCGGGGTCGCAAATGGCAGTTGCAGTTCCGGCAGCTTTTGTTCAGGGTTGAAGCGGGATATCATCAGTGGCGGAACGCATGGCAACAACAATACACGATATCAACATTAATTAAGGTTCGGTATGAGTGCATGTTGAGGAAGTATTTAACATCGTCACTCCTCTGCGTCAATGAGCGCTGATTAGAAATTCTGTACTTTTATTTAAATTTTCATATCCTTGCTGCTGGATTTGACGACTTTTAACCTATTCAATAACATTAGCTTTGCGGCACACGATGTCAAAGTAGTTCTCTCTCATTTTCCCGAGGCAGCTGAAGTTTTTGTTTTAAGGAATTCGCGGACAAAGGGTGCTGGAAAGAAGTCTGAGGAGTTTTAAAACAAGACCGAAGCGTGACAAGAAAGAACGTAAATTACACGGGCAGCCTCGACTTATTTAACGGAAGGATTCGCCTAATGAGAGGTGTTGGAGATTTGCTGCGTTCGTGCAGCAGCTTTGGGGACGTTGATTGGGACGGGGGTCGCCAATGGCAACGGTACAACACCCAAACACGGGGTACACCTCCCAGTGTTGGAGGCCCTTACAAAGGAGTGTAATTGCGACCTGGAGGGTGGACGGATTCGAGGAAAGGCCCAACGGAATCCGGTCAAATTGCGAGTTTAAGAACCCACTTCAGCGTCATCATCAACGTCTGATTAGGAGAGAGTACCCCTTCCAATCAAGATTCAGGGCTCGAGCCCTCCCATAAAGGTGAACTTATACAGGCTCACAACCAACGTCCATAGATAACCACCAGTTCGAGCACAAGCGACGTGATTAACGTCAAGAAAATTACAACTTCCACTTATAATGCAGAAGAACTCCAGCTGAAACCAGCCTTGTAGAGGCAAGTTGTCGCGTGCGCACTTGGCTCTTCGCCCAATTGGTATTAATTAATGAAGAGTAAATTAGGTAAATAAGGCACCACTTCAACTGCAAGTCTGCTCTTTTGGTCAAGAAATATCGCCCTCACGGCAACCTCTCGCGTTTTAATTTCAAGGGTTTCAGGGATGTATCCGCTGCCGGAAATACGGGCCAATCAGTCACGGTATGACACATTGTGACAACCCTTCCGATACGATTCGTTAGCGCGATTCAATGGATTTTTCAACGGATTCAATGGATTTTTCAACCCCCACCAAGTGACAAACTCCAGGGAGTCTGTGTCTACAATTTAAGGGCATTGTAACAAAGGATGTCGATGTTAAGAGCTTTTCAAGCTTCCTGTTTGTTCAAAACACAAAAACCCGGCTTTCGAGAGGACGCGTGGCCTTTCGGCGACGAAAATTCGTGACCCGGTTCCTACTAGGAAGATACAGATCTTTTAACATTTGCGCCAAAGGAAAGGCATTACCACAATTAAATAATTATATGGGCGGTTTTCTTGACGACGGAACCACTACCAGGCCTGTCGTGTGATGACTGTCTTTATGGTTATGATTAGGGTTCCTACGGGATGGCAACACTTCAAGTTCTCGACAGCCCCACGTCACTTGCGTACATCGAAGCGTCTTTTGAATGTAGGAAAGGAAAGGAGATTCCTGCGAACCAAATAGGACATTCTCAGACAAAATCAGCCCCATCTGTTCTTGCGTGGGACTCACGTGTTATGAAACTCGACCGGGGAGTTATGACCGACTGTCGTTTGCCCCAACCGGCAATCCAATTTGTGCTGCAAACTGTGGGGGGCGTTGAGCTTTCGGAACGAACATAATATCGAGTAGTAGTTTTAAAGAGAATAGCCCGACGTGATTCGGCAAATTTTATGATTTACGAAGCGGTTAATTTTAACTTTTTCGTTTAAAAGTGTTTATTGTAAAGTGTTCGTCCTTCAAGTTGTGTAACCAGTATAAACAAAGCAGCGTTAAAGTTTATTTTAGCATCATCCTTAGAACGTGTCTCTTATTTGGTCGAGGTTGTTTATTTCCAAGGTCTTAAGACACTTAAAATTTGATGACTCATTTGCTGGTTTCTCCAAGAAAGTCGAGCGAAACGTGCTGTGCTGTAACGAACCGTATAATAAAAAGCTTTCCTGCTGGGGATCTAGAAGTCAGAGGTATAAATATATTTCATTTGAAAGTAGAGCGCATTCCCCCATGGAGGACGAAGCGGGACCCGGTTAGTGCGTGAGGGTCGGGAAATTGAAAGCGTGGGAAGTCCGTATTAGATAAGTGGGCTTTAATCACAATTATTGCCGTCTATAAATCTTGAAGAGATGCGACCTCGAGGGTTGAGGTTTGTTCTGCTCCCGGGTGTCGTGGGCACGTTGTGTGGACGGGGTATCGCAATCATCCGGCTCTATTGAATCGACAAGAGGGAGCTCCCCAAGAGTGTAGTTAGCTCGAGGGCTGGGGCCATGGCCCCCGTTCTGCTGTCAAGTGTGTGGAGAAGGGAATGGAGGACGAGTCAAGTTCAGAGTCAATATGGTTGTCCTTTCAAGTTATTTTAAGAGTACGAGTCACTACAGCGTGAGATACACTTGAAAATTGACACGCCATCGTAAAAATGCGATTGCGCCCCACCCATCGCAACTACTAAGAACCGATAACCGCAAAAACACGCGGTTTTCAACTATCCACGAATAAAGTACGTAATAGCTCCAACAGGCGTATATCGTGACCAGATCCTGGCTTGGCACGATTAAAGAAAATCATAGTGTTTAAGCGGCAGATTACACGGCTAGCGAAGTCTAATGAGATGATGTCAAGGTCGAGGAATTCGCCATCCAAAATCCACCCAACAAAAGTCCTGTTGATGGTGATAGAGGTTCAGAAAGTTCTACCATAACGGAATACCAGAGAACAGACCAGAAAAGAAAGAAGTAATTCACCGCGCGTAGAGGGGAAAATGAAACAGACGGTTTAAGGGGATTGTAGGATTATTTGTAATTATTCACCATCAGGTTAAAGGAAAGAAGTTAAATCTGCAAATGGGCCCCGGAACTAGGTCAGCGAAATGGGAAAATTCGGCCGAACATAGTTGAACTAGTAATGAACGAAGTACTCAGTACAGTTAGCAGTGAGAAATTAGGTGTCTGAGCAGAGGAAATCACTAGTGAATATTTGGCGTTTTGAATTTTCCCGCGGTAGCCACGATAACTAATCCGCCAGAGTGCGCTAGCATAAGAAGGGACCAACGGGAATCTGCCGGAGGTGACGGCGGAAATGGCGGCCGTGAGCAGCCAATGAGAGAGTGGTGCCACTTTTCCCTCCAGATTCAAAGTTGAAATTTTCGACAGTGCCCTGGAAATTTGTATTACAGCGTAGGAGCCCAAAACTCACTGCTATGCCTTCAAATTATGAAGTTCTTTCGGAAAAAAGTATTATTCGACAGTCGGTTCCGGGGCCCATTGTCAGTTTCAATGAACTGGGCTATTTTGGGGTGGTTTCATCGTAAAGTGACCGTTCATTTCATTTTCCATGACCTTATGCGTTATCGAAGTCATTGGAGGTGTTTAGTGATGATGGATCGTTTGTATGAGCTTTGGCTCAAGTGACAGTTACCTACCTCGTTGCTCCGGCTCTGTTCAATGAGAATCAACCGAAATCAAGGTTAGTCCAGCAGTGTTGCCAAAATTTCTCCTTCGCCGAAAAACTGTAGCACAACTGCAGATCACTGGGCGTAGACAGGCCTCTTAGACCTTGGACTTTTTTTTTCGTTTTGAGAAATAGGAAATTTTGAGAAATATTTAGTTGCAAAAGCAATGCAACTTTTCTTTCTTTTCTTTCTGGCAATAGTTGAGAAATAGGTAGTCGTTTATGAGCAGACAAAAAAAAGAGCTTTAAACGAAAAAAATGAGCAAACTTGCTATGTTTATTCATGTTATACAATCTTTCAAATCTCCCTTTTTAGTTTATTTTTCTCAGAAAAAATTTGGATCGCCCTCAAAATTTCTTCTTATATGGTTCAAGATGAGTAGATTTCTAAAATGAAATGTCCGCGCAGTTTAGGGCAGTAGGATTTTTTTCTTTTCACAAACGAGACATGTTGATGAAATACTCGGCTCTCCATCTATAATATAGATGTCATAGTATCATTGTGTCATACTGTATGACATTGTGCCCGCAAGCTTTTCGGCAGAATCGCTCAAACCTGTATGGCTCTGTAGGGTTATAAAGGGGCTACAGGAGGGGGTTCGAAGTATTTTTGGACGTAGACCTTTTTTGGGGGTCCCACCTAAAATTACTAATTACAAATTGTGTCCTAACATTGTACATGAATAAATTTTTCTTCAAATTTATAATTTTTAATTTTGTTTTATTAAATTGGAAATAATTTTTATACAGTTCGTTCAATGAATAATAAACCCTTGTGTAAAATTGGCAGCGTTTGCGATGGGGTTAGTTGCGAGTGAAAGATGAGTCGTTTGCGGTATTTACAATGTTCCCAACTTTCACCGTAGGGATTAGCGGAATTTGCACCTGGCTGGAGAGTTCTGACGCTTAGCTCATACCTCACTCTGATCATCTCCAATGATTATTTTCTCCAAGTGTGATAGTTGGTCCTCGGTAGTTTCAACGCGTCCTTGACCGTGTAGTTCTGTTCCTTCCTTGAAATTATATCTACCAGATCGTGATACACCCTGAAATAATTGAAAGGGACAATAATTGAAGAGAAGGAGGCGACGAATCAAAAGAAGAAAGTCGACTGCTAACATCACGCGGGGCGTTCAAACACTTGTGTTCAGCCCCTTCCAACACGATTTCTGTGGGGTGAAGAAGACGTAGCCCCGATTGTGTGTAGCAAGTAAGCACGATTTGTTGCGGGAAGCTCTAAAAGTGGCCGCTTTCACGCAGTGGGGCCTTGTCGCGTTCCTCCCCGTCACATAGATTGAACGAATGGCCCTTTTCACTATGGAACCAACAAATGAGGGGGTTGAAGACGGTTCACTTTCTTCAGGCTGTGGTGGAAGCCTTGTAAGACCGTACCGATGGAAATCCGTTGGAAGGGTGACCCTTTTTCAAGGCTCCATACGTAGAAATTGCATGGCTGAGGCAGTTTAAATTCATCTGCCGTAATAAATGTCCCGGTAGTATCAATTATGATTTAGACATTAAAAACTTCTTCATGCCGAATCATCACGGTGTCAAACTATATATTTGGCCATAATCTTTTAACACAGAATGTGTTTTTACGGAGGTTATTAGGTTGGGCGTGCGTAATTGGGATGGCCATCGGTAGTCAATATATCGATATATCTATATTCAATGGTATCGCGGATGAAATATCGTCACCAATATAATCATCATATCATCATACAATAATATAAAATTGTGTTGGCCGACGTGTGGTAGACGGCCGTGTGGTAGACGGCCGTATGGTTTGTTGGTACGGGATAACGCGTTCCCGAGTGAGTTTTTTCACTTTCCGCTCGCTGGCCGTTTAGGGGGTCGAAAAAATTACGAAAAAATACGAGCCGTATAGATCAGACCTGGAGGTAGACGTCGGTCAAATCGAAAATCCGAAATTCGCCCGGGAAATTCGTCGAAAATTCGTCGAAAAATCGTCTTTCTGGCGTTTGTCCCACGTTTTTTCGGGTTCAAAAATACCCAGTAAGGAGCCATTTTTTGGGTATGGTATCCGCGAACCAATGCGCGCCAAAATATGGCCAATCCGATTCCGAAGTCGGATTTCAAAAAAACCGAGGGGGAGGGGGCGATTTCACGGTGAGAAGATAATTGGATCGTTTTAATTCGCGCGGGGCCAGGGATCTTAGAAAACGGAGGGTCCAGGGAACTTTGATAGATGGAGAGGCCTTTATTTAAAAAAAGTTGAATTGAATTAAAAATAATAATTTCCTATACGGTAAGCCCTAAAAATACGCCGATTTTTTCTATCGTCTCTGCTACGAATAGGAGGGGCCGAGCGGAGCGAGGCCTTATGTCTGAGTAGGGGTTTGAACGTGTCCATCGATGCTACGCACCCCGCAGGCGGCAATACACCCCACAGGCGGCAATACACCCCAAGTTTTACAATTACAAATATCGGACTTGAAGCATCGATACACTGTGCCACCGATAGTTTCGAGTAAAAACATCGATATTTCTAGAAAAATATCGATAGTTGTAATTGTAAAACTTGAAATAAATGAACCATTCTTACCTCTAGCTTACTTCTTATGCCCACAAACAATTTTGATTCTTTAACATTTTAAAAGAGAAAATACAATACGAAGCCCTATTTGTAGATTAATGATGTTATTATGGTTGATAATGATGGTGGACGAAAATAAAACTAATTCCACTTCATTTAGTCATTAATGATGGTATTATGGTTGATATTGATGGTGGACGAAAATGAAACTAAATGTTCCACTTCATTTAGTCATTCATTTCTCGGTCTTCTCCGCTCAACAACAACAGCCTTCAGCTAATGCATTTAGTCAATATATCAGATTCAGAAAGTCGATAGGTTTATCGGATAAACAAATATCGTCCAAAACTGTCGGTCACTAAAAATTGATACTCGATACTATCTGGCTATGCATCATCAATAGAAAAATATCGATGTATCGGGGGAAAACATATATTTCAATACTATCGACGGCCATCCGGAGTGTGTAGGGTAAGAAACAGAAATATCCCGCTGACTGGTCACCAACCCTACACCCCAATCCCCCCCCCCCCCTCTGAGTACCGCAACTCCTTCTAACCCCACCCCATGCCATGAGTCAATCCCCTTCTCCCGTGAACGTCATAACGGGGGTAAAAAAATTTGATCAGCCTCCACATTAAATTTTGTTTTAAACGTTTCATGTAGATTTCAAAAACATGTTTTTTACAAAATACTCGGTTCTCCATCCAGTTGTGTCCGAAGGTCCGCCTTTCCAAATTGGCGTCTCTGTGTCTGCTGGCCCAGGTGCTGTGAAAACAAACCATGAGGGTCCGCTGACCATGTGTCGCCTTTTCAAATTAGTCGTTTCTGGGGCTAAAATGGGGCTACTGGAGGAGCTTAAAAAAAGGTTTTCGGCTATGGGGTCGAGTTAGGCGTCGTTTTCGAAGTGGTTTTGAACGTACAATCCATTTTTGGGGGTCCCAGAACGATCCGATTTCACCGTGGGGATCTATAGGGCTTTCATGGTGCTACAAATGGGATTTTTAAAGGATACCGGAAGATCAAATATTTTTCGAGTAATTTTTGGACGTATAATCCATTTTTCGAGATCCCACATCTGTCCGAACTAGGTATGTACAGATTTTTTTTCCCCAACAATTTTTCTTATTGACGCAGAATTAATTTTCGCACAAGTAAAATAATATGTGAATCACATAATGTGATATATTATATTAAGGAATAATAAACCCGTATAATTTGTAGCGTTTTTCTAAATATTGGCGGTTATTTTTTTATTTTCTCGTCTGTCGGTTCCCATGAAAGACAAACGAGAATGTTGCCGAAGAAAATGTGAACGGGTCTGCCATGTGAATGGAAATGATGAGTAGGGGTGTGTTGAGGGGTGGACGTTGGAGAAGAATGGCCTCCCAGCTCTTCGTAATGCGGGTGCAATACACGTATTTCATGGTTGGTAACGCTCCTGGATATCGCTAGCAGCACTTCTTATAAAATCGCAATGCTGGAGGCTCCAAGATTTTCCTGGTTCTATTGATAAAGAATACGCGTAACGCATGGAGTGACGGGTGGAGGCGAAAAAAAAAGTGAAAACCCGAACCACCCAATGAAATCGGATTGTTGAGTAGGGTGATGCTGGAAAAACAGAATTTTTGACAAGAAAGAAGTTGACTGTGGAATCAGATCCCATGCTGCTAAGGGATATCATTAAAAAATAATTGGTAGAATGGACCTGCATATCCGGGTTGTTTTCTGCCTCTGAAATAATTTTTCAGGCAGGATATTAAATATCAATAAATTTTATTGATACTACGACCTCCCAACCTCAAGAACTTACCTAACAGCATTAGCGAATCCCTCGTTTGGTCTCAAATTAATTCCGCTATGCATTCGAACTTTCCCGGTAGCTCTTTCCACCATAGTGCGTTTGAAGTTGTTGTTGAGAATCTTGTGCAGTATGCGACACTCCCAACCTTTGCAAACAATTAGAATTCTATTTAGTAGGGAAATCCTACTTGTATTCTCCAGTTGGCGTGGCAACAGTAAATGCCCTTAGGGAGAACCTTTTTCTTTCAGATTCCTTCTTTTGTCTCGCTAAGCTCTCTGTTCGACATCGCACGAAGAAATTTCTCCACTCATTAGAGATTTCTTTCTTTGAGCCCGCCAGCTAAAACCAAATTATCTTTCACAGAAACAACTCGCACTCTACCCAGCGGGACACTTGGTTGGCCTTTTGTTGTGAACCTGACGTGCACATGAACGTTTCCTTGAATTATAACGTTTTTAAAAGACTGCGCGGTAGCGTGATGTGTCAATAACTAACAATAAAGGACTTTTAATTATTTTCTGGTTGTTATGGCGTGAACCCAACAACGTGGTAAGTCAAAAGAGATACGCCTTGCTCGGAATTCTCGTCGTAAGAGGGGGGTACGTACCAACTTGAAGGGGGATGGTCGAATCACGATCTGCAGGGTAGCTGCTTGGGGAGTCTCAACGGCGCATTACGTGCTGGATCATCCCACTGTGAGAACGTGCTTACGGAATGCTTTATACACTCCATATCGCACAACCAACTTGGCAGTTGTTCAATAAGATCCGTCGTATTAAATTTCATCTTCTCATCTCATACATCGTTCTCCAGTGATGCTTTAGCTCGCCCTTTCTCTCATACTTAAATATCTCTAACGAGTTGGATTGTGGTTTTGCGAGCATTGGAAAGTGTTCAATGAACATGCATGATCTTGGTTTTACCGACCTGCCCCTGAGTTTGTGAGTGAAAGCCTAAATGCCCTTCACATCGAAAACATAACTGTTATGGTTGTTAACCATTCGGCAGATTCGTATTGATCGAACGTCCTTGTCCTGGATTGAGGCCGTAAGGCGGTTTTCTTTTATTACTGTTATCACATAAGGTCTCAACAGTTACTTGAAGTAATCGCGTGGGAGGGAATTCTACTGGCTTACAGAAGCCAAACTTTAACTTGCCTCGCTAAATCCCTTTACGAGATATCATCACAACTATTTGCATTTTCATCAAGTCGTCTTCATGAATTGGTTTGAGTTTGATATCTGCCAATTTTGTCTGACTTCGCCTAAGGTTTCGTCGTGTTAGACCTCTTGTTGGCTCTCTTGCTCACTCGTGCAGGGGATCCAGAGATAGTGAAAGGAATTATTACTTTAAGAAGGAAATGATTATTTAAACTATCAGGGTTCGTTTCCTCTTTGTCTCTACGAGGCAACTGTCAAGGAGTAGACGGTTTCCGGAGTTGGGCTGCAGTAGTTGGACACCCTCTGAGTTCAGTGCTTTGTTGCATTAAACGCTCTTTCTTTTCGAATCGATTTCATTATCGCCAAATGATGTAATGCATTGAGAGACTGTTTGATGTTGATTGGCCAAGTTACGTCATGTTTATGGCCAGATAATTATGCAGTTCTGGAAGGGTTTTCCTCGCGCCTACGTTTTTTCATAATTAATGGTAGGTAGAAGCTTGGATTTCTTAAGGAATGTTGTACCATTCGAAAGGGCAAGAGAGAGAGAAAAAACAAAACCACTATTTGCGGCCAGATGTGGTGCACTGACCTCAAAATAGTCCCTTCGCGTTCACGCTACATTGGTCCCTCCATGGTTTTTTTTTCTGTCTGTGAACCATCTTCCACGGACCATCTTACATGCGCGATCATCCCGCACTTTCCGGTTGGGCTCCGTGAGATTTCAACAAAGCTTTTTTACGTATCGAATAGACTTTCGCATGTTTTTTACTCGTATGCTGTCGTGCATCATGATTTGGGAAACCTTTTGCCTCCCGCAAGAGCAGAATGGAAAACATTCGAAAAGCTACCGCTAAGTGCTGGCACATTACCACTCCTTGTTATATTCCGATTATTCAGCAATTCACGCGAGCTGTACTTTGCGGTAATTGCGAATACTTCATGATTCAAACTTGAACTGCTAACCATTCTTTACTGGACCGGCAAAGGTTGGAAGTTACGCCGGCATGCGTGCAGTGATCAGATAGGTTTCTCACTACACGTTTCACTATCATTAAAATCCTATTAAACTCTAACTAGTGTTTCGCGTTTAGCCCCTTGTGATAGTAAGTCTATGCTCCTATGATACTTGCCAACCTACTGTTTCCTGCTGCTTTGCTGTAAGTGTTCATTCTAACGGTTTAAACTTTAATCACTTCCAGGTTAGCATTTGTACGGATATTACAGGAAACGATTATCTCCCAATTTTGAAAATTCCCTATGTGAGGCTGAAGAAATTTTAATTGTCGAAGCAAACTAGTGTTGAAAACTTGAAAATAGTTCACACTTTTGTTAAGGGATTTGTGGTATCGTTCATAATACAAAATCGTATATAACGACGTGCCCCTTCATCGCGCGGCGCTGATTCTGTTCACTCAAATACGCTTATAACAGGGCTCGTCAACTTACCTGTTGAATGTCGAAAGTGTAAAAGCTTAAAAATCATGAGACTTATCAAACACATTTAAGACAAAAGTGCCGGTGCTCACGAAGTGGGAGAAAACAGCTGGTTGTGTGTAGGGGTCGCAATCCCGCACGATTTTCAATCCCGCGGGATCCCGCGCGGGATTCAAGCCAATCCCGCGGGATCCCGCAGAATTTTGTAATTAATAAAATAATTTTGTTTAAAAACCGCAATTTCTTTACAGGATTGCTGCAAATTTTGCACAAGCGTTTACAATTCATTGATATAGGTTAATTGCGCAAAAATTAATACTGTGCCATTAAGAAAATACTTTTGACAAAAAATAAAAAATAAAATTTATTTTCTGTGAGATGTTTGTTCAGATGTGGGACATCGAAAAACGGTTTACTTGGAAAATCAAACCTTATTTGAACTCCTGGGTTCACTCAAAAATTCTATTTTTAGCCCCATGAAAGCCCCACGGTTCAAAATTTCTGATTTAAAAAAATGCCTACTGCTCAAATGACGGCGGACGGACATTCTGTTTTTGGAATCAAGACATCTTGAAACGTATAATGTCAAATTTTGAGGCCGAACAGAATTTTCAACTCCGTCGCTATTGAATAGGTGTAATAAACCAAAATGTATCTATTTAAAAATATTTGAACAAATATAAGGAAATAAATGCATTGAAGGGAGTGAGATGGAGTCATCCTCTGAAGCTGAGAAATAGCAAACTTGCTGAAAGAAATACCACCAGAGAAGGTCACCCAAATTTGATGGGCGCTGATTGCAGAAATAGGTTCCCAGCAGCTGTAGAGAATTCTCTCTCTGACTCCTCACTTGTGGGAGGAATCTTCAAACAGAATGTATACCTAATAATATTATACTCTACTGCATATTATGCAAACTGAAGACAGCGCACCCTCTTTCCCCTCAGATAGGTTAGATAGTATAATATTATAATATCCATATTATGGATCTTAGATAGGATCGTAGATGCCACAAGAATAGCCAAAATATTGTGAACTACACCACAACAGGCATGAGGAGGACTTATATGAATCACAGGCAATGAGAATGTGATTTACAGTGTGCAGGCTGCGATTCACACCACAGAAAACGCGACTTTTTTAAACAAGAGGAATCCCGCAAATCCCGCGGGATTCCGCGTTTAGAATCCCGCATTTGCGAGATTGGTAAAACACCGCGGGATCCCGCGGGATTGTGGGATCCTGCATTGCGGGATTGCGACCCCTAGTTGTGAGCAGTCATTTTGTTTCGGTAGATAACAAAATAACGAAGTTGGTGTCGAAAGTTACCACACCTCATCTTAATAAGGTGGTGCCTTGGTGAGAGATAACATACGGTCAATTTTCTTGACTTCAGAACATTTAAAACGTTTACGGCGTTAAAGAATTAACGTGATGACCCTATTATGACCAAATACTAGAACTAATTCACTTCTTACTATAGTCCAGTCAATCGGTGTTCAAAAGTTCCGTTTCCGCAAGAAAATTAGGGAAGTTCAGTTCTCTACGAATCCATATGATTTTTGGGGTGCTGACTCCGATTCCGAAGTTTGCTGCCTCCTCCGAGGTCGGCTTCACATCAAAAAATGCAAAAAACCTCAAAATGTTGGCACTTTTGGTTTATTATTCTTGGAATAATACACCTATGTTTTCGCGACGGGGGTCGACGACTCCGATCGGCCTCAAAATTTGACATTATCCGTTTCAAGAGGACTACATTCAAAATCCGAAATGTCCGTCCGTCGTCCGCCGTCCGAGCCGTTTTGGGCAGTAGGAATTTTTTTTTAAATCTGAAATTTTGACAAAATACTTGGTTTACCATCTAGTTGTGCCCGCAAGGTTTTCAGTCCGATCGCCCAAACCCGTGGGGCGCTATGGGGCTAAAATGGGGCTACGGGAGGTTTTTTTTAAAAAGATTTTTGGCTATGGGATCGAGTTAGGTGTCGTTTTCGAGGTATTTTTGGACGTAGAATCCATTTTTTGGGGTCCCGGAACGATCCGATTTCACTTGCGATCTATAGGGCTTTCATGGGACTAAAAATGGGATTTTTGAAGGATCCCAGGAGGTTAAATATTTTTCGAGTAAAGAATAAAGAATGTTTGAAAAAAAAATTTTTTGGAAAAAAAAAAAATCCAAAAAAATTTTTTTGGAAAAAAAGTCCCAAAAAAATTTTTTTTCTAAATTATTTTCTTTTGACACAGAAATAATTTTTGCACAAGTAACCTATATCAAAGAATAATAAACCCTTGTGAAAAATTTGCAGCGTTTTTTATTTTTCATTAAGTCTTATATACCTGAAACTATGCGTTTTTCGAAGATGGCCACTTTATAAAAAATTAAAGTAAACAAAATTTCCTTCATAAAGCAGCGGTCAAGATTGACGTTTGAGTCCGCTACAGCGTTTTTAAAACCTGCGATTTTTCGGCTCTTCGGCGAAAAGGTAAAAAACGCCCACTTCCGCCCCCTGGATCTCGATTAATAGGCATCAATAAAAAATTGTATATTCCACGTGAAAGCACACTCGTATCTCGAAGTTAACACCACAGAAATCGTCTATCGCATTAAATCGCATTAATTCAGATTTTGAAACCGGCTGCAGTGAAGTCATGCCTAGCGTCCATCTTGCTAATGTACCCCCACTGAATCCATGCGTTCTGCTCAGCCCTCAATCAACCTTCATATCAGGAAGGTCTTCTCCTTCTTCTTCTATTTCATGAGTTGCTACCTTCGGTAGTCTCGTAAGCAATAAAGCAAAAGCGGAATTTATTTTGTAGAACAAAAAAAGTGTTGTGGGTTAGGCAAAAGTTATTCAAAACCACTTGTACAATCGAAGCAACCTGAACGTGCATTCGTCAAGAAATAAACTTCCCTAATTTTTCCTACGGGAAAACCACCATTTGACTGTACTAACTAGTTTAAGGTGGTTTAACCTCGGCCGGATTTTGGTTCTCTCGCTGGCGAACAAAGCCGCGGGACCTTCTTACTCCCAACAATTAGATATGAGGTTTCGCAGGGGAAACAAGTTTGATGGCCTTCGATGCTTTTGTGTGAAGTTCATTTACCCTTGCCCAGATCCATCCATAAATCAATCAAATAAGACCTCAGCCAAGCATTTGGTCCAATGTTATCTTCCGTGTATTCATTCTGAGTGTAGCTCTTGTGTTTTGTCATCGCTTACTGTTCACACACTCAAGTCGTCACCAGGACCGAAAAAAGGTCCACCCATCAAAACACGGTTCCGTAATTAGTCGAGACTCGTTTAGTTAGATAAGCTCAGTCATTTTTTGTTCTGTACGAGAACTCTCTTCGGCTCCCCTTTGGCTCTTTCCTACTGGAGATAACCTCATGTGAACCTCACGACCGAAAAAGTCGTTAGAAAAAGCCTTTTCACCGACGCCTCGACCTCGACGGACGTTCCATCAGCCAGCCCACCACCAATTAACGCCTCTAAAAATTCTCCCTACTTCCGATGATTTGCTGCGTTATGGTTACGGAAAAAAAGGAAAATCGACCGATAAAGAAGGCTCACGAAAAATTCCGATTGGTGCCCTGGAGGGCGTGTAATTTTTATAAGGAACGTGTGACGCAACTCACGAAATTCGGAATTTCCGTCTCAGTCTGCTCAAGAAGGATTAGGCTTGTCGTGAATTACGACACACCCTATTACGACTTAAAACTTGAAGATTGAAGTTATTCAAGAGAATAATTATTTTAGGCTTAGTCCCCTAAAATGAATAAACTCATTCTTCTGCAAATTCATCGCGTTCATGGCTCCTCGAAGATGAATTCTTGATTGATTGGGAGGATGGCCGTTTGCCCTTGCAAATTTTGCCACAAGTCTACAACCAACCAAATCCAGTGACTATGATTGCAGTGATTCAGATGATTGCAGTGACTATGAGTGATTCAGAGTGCATCGATTGATTTCCTTAAATGGTGCCAGAATTTCGGTGTCATGTGAACAAGATCTGTAATACTCGTTCAACCATACCAACTAAAAAACGGGCCACGCAAGCAGGTTGAATCGTTTCTTGGGCCAGTCCTTCTCGGAATTCTTTGCTCCAATGGGAAAGATAATTCCGAACTTCGCGGTCAGCCGATTTCACGTAATACCTGGGGTAATTATGATCTAAATGACCGTCAAATTGAGCTGGCAAAATTATACACTCGTTTTCCTATGATGTTGGGTTAATCAGTCTCGATAATTTACGCTCTGATGTAAGCTTCATCAAATAGGTGCATGTGAGAGGTTCTGATGGTTGTAAACATACGCGATTTCAAGGTGAGAGAGATCTCTTCGTGTTTTACGACGTTGAGCCCTGGGAATGCCTTATTCAGGAGAAGCTGTCCCTCCTAAAGGCGATTCCAGAAAGGTCAAAGCAGTGGCGTGTGTTGACCAGGATTGAGACGCGCGTAATGGGAATCTCACTCGTCGAACTTGGCGAAGGTTGCGAGCTGCCGTACGGAGGAATCGAAAGTTGCTTAGTTTTGAACAGTAATCTGGTCGATCGACCACTTTCCCCTCCATTGATGAAAACTTGGCGTACGCGTAGATAATGAGAGTTCACCCCCGAGCGTTTAATCCAGATCTCTTCATTTGCCATTCAAATTCGCCATCGAACGCGAGTCGAGAAAGACGGCCCCGTTTTCGCCGGTTCCCATTAAGCAGGGCTTCCCAATCTTCGACCGAACAATATCTGCTGCGGACCCCTCTTACTCAAGTATATAGATTTAGATACATGACAGTAAATTTGTAGTTTCTGGTAAATAAAAGTTTAGTAAATTATCCAGCCTTATGTTAGTGATGGAAGGAAAACCAACACGCTGTCACTGTGAAAACATATATTACATCAAATTGAACAGAATAGATAGTTAGGTACAACTATTGTTTCACTAGTTTTTGGCAAATAGCAAAATGGTGGCCTGTTTTCGGCGCGCTCTAGCGACCTTAATAGTGTTCCAATCTTCAACTGTAGTATATGCATTTTGTAGGACATTTTGTTTTCTTTAATTGCGCTCATAGTGTGTTTTCACGAGAAACACTTAGTTTTCGAGATATAAGCGGAAAATTGAAACAAAAGTAGAGAATTTTGAGGTTATTTTGATTTTCGACCTTGCATATTGTGACCTCCTAATAAGGCTTGCCGGAGATCGCTCCCCCCGCTCTTGACCTTCCAGGCTCTTATCAGATGGTCCACAATGACGGACCTCCATCTGGGGGATTGTGTGCAGCAAATGCCTTGCAGCTACTCATCTATGTCTACGGAGTGGTGTCGTTACATTTCACTGCAGGCGCCCCATTCTTTATATTAAGCTAGTGTTCTTCACATGCTAAAAATTCCTGCCGTAAATGGAGTGGACTGAGGATGGATTTAACAAGTATCAACTTTGACACTGATTTGTATAATTATATACAAAGCAGGAAACGCAAAATGGCAAATGATTTCATAACTATTATCAGGCCAATCAATGTTTTCTTTCCCATTCAGTGAAAGTGTGAGTTGGTTATTATGAAAAATGGTGGCATTCCATCCGGATGGGCGAAAATGTGGTTATAAGGGAGGCTGAAAATTTACAGGAGACGTTTTCACGTTTTTATTAATAATTAAATTATTCTGAAGATCAAAAGATTAAATCTTTTGATCTTCAGAATAAAATTTTCAAATTTTCAGAATAAAATTCAAATAAAATTTTTATAATTTTTCCGATAAATTTTCCCCCTGATAAAATATAAATCCCCCCCCAACACCTAAATGAGCCCCCTAGTGAGGGTCGGCGAACCAAAGTTTGGGAACCCCTTCCATAATATGGCCATATTACACATAGTTTTAGGAGAAGAGTTGGGTTTGCAATTTTCAGTTGGGAGGATTCCGATTTGTCAGCATCCGTCATCGGCTTAATGACCGCATGTCATTGGGGCACGACGAGGCCCCGAATGTTATACCATAATTTCAGCGCTGACGCCGAGAAGGGTTATACCACTGTTATACCACTCCCTGTTATTTCTATCCCGGATGCCCGATCGTACAACTTCATGGTGTTCTCAAGGTGTTGTAACACCCCGCAGACCGTAAAAAAGGTCTTGGAATAACATTGTTAGTCAGAGGGGCAATCGTTGTTGGGTTTGAAAAGTGATGACGAAGCAAAGGCGAATGAGTTGAAGTTATTGTGGAGTTGAGCCCTGCCGCCCCTGTGTGGGCCCCTGAAATAAAAGGGCGTCCATTAGTCCCGCCCAGACCTTCCACGTGGGCGCCATCGATCGCTGCATAAAGCGGATTGGATGCGATCGGTTCCCTTAGTTTATGAATGATTAATCGTTTCGTCGTCTTATCGCGGTCCATCGAAATGCACTAAACGAACATCTCGAGCGCAAAGCGAAAAGAACGAGAGTATTCAGACTCCCTCTTGAAGATAACTGCTCCAATAAATTCTTATTTGTCCCAACAGCAAAAATAGAAGACTCTCAACTAGAGTATATCGTGGTTAGAGTTCCATTCTTTCTAATATTGTTGTTGTGAATGGCCAATCCAGTCAGTAATCGGTGACGTATTTATGAAAAATACGATATGAATAAGACCGACCTGAATCAACAAACAAGATCCTTCTGCCTTCAGATAAAGGAGATTGGGAGATGCTATGCAAACATGGGAAAACGATTTGTCGGGTCCTAGGCCAGGGCGAAACGGGTGGGGGTTGGCTGGTGTAGCTTTTGGTTATCGTTATGATTGGAAAAATTCGGGGAAAAAATAGAATAAAATGCCAAAAACGATACTTGGGGAAAAACCCAAAACATGTATATTCCTGGGGTTGTAGATGAGAATAGTGGAGATAGGCCCGATGGATTGTTGGTATAAGTGTCCGAGTTTGACAAAATACGCTATTTTGTATACGATTGGCAGATTTACGGGAAAATAATGTCAAGGTGTATTTAAGACAACTTTTTCCTCGCCCTACATAGGTCAACTACGATTGGTCATAGGTCAACTACTTTTTCCTCGCCCTAGTCAACTACGATTGGGTTGGCCTCTCACCTTAATCGGTTCTTTTCAATTTAATTTTGTGAATAATTACTCAAGTTCTAGATAATTGAATGCATTGACATAATCTAACATCCAGTTTCTTTTGTTACAGGTAATCATCTCAGGTGATTGGGGTTTCAACGAATGCGAGGTATTTTAGTACCACTCCTGAAAAATAGCCTTTCAGCAATATCGGGTTTATCATGTTTGCTAAAATTTAGCATACATTTAACTACAAGTATTGAACATTTAATGTTCAATACTTGTAGTTCTTGATAGTCAACGTGGGAGAGACTATTTGAACCAGCACTAACAAGTTGAGTCCAATGATGCTCATCCAGCCATTTGACTGGTTTAAAAGAACGCTTTAAAAGTCGGCTGAGCGCTCAAGGAAGAAAAAAAAAAAAAAAACCGTGTCTAGTTCAGCCAGTAGTTGAGCATCCTTTCGTAAATTAATGAGCCAAGCCGAAGATAAAAGAAGGACTTCCGAATACTTTTCTCGAACAATGGGCAGAAAAAAGGCTGTGAACAAAGAGTTCAAGCAAGGGGCAAAGTCACGGCGAAAAGGGTGACACCCTCGCGAGATCAAGGACAAGCCGTCTAATTTGGGCACGTCCGTAATTATAATTCCGTCTATAATTCTCCCATCGGCTGATAAACATCAATAAGAAAATGAATATTCTTCGTCCGACACCTCGTTGGAGAAACAGGTCTGAGCCTTCGAATGGGCAGCAAGGCCGTGAATCCCAAATATGGAACGCTCACGGCTCTCGGGTGAATCATTTTGGGGCGAGCGAGAGGTTTTAAGCGGATAAGTCGAAGGAATAATTGGACTTAATAAATTAAACAACAACTGACCCAGTTATCTGTTAATTTACTGCTTCTGAAATAGGCGGTAACATATTTTTAGTTTTTAGGACTTGGTAACCTTTGACATGAATTTCTTATGACTAGGAGTCATTATAGAAATTCCTAAAACTATTCCCAATGATCACTGTTAAATCAAGGAATTTCGATTTATTCCTAGAACCGTAGTTTTTTCAACCAACGTCTGGAGTTTGCGATCGATCGTTGATGGTTTCAATGAGACTTGTTAATAAAGTTCTTTGCTAGGGATTGATCAACAGTTCTCGGTTCCTCCATTTACAACAATTTACTGCTGATCATATTTCCGGCCAAGTTATTAACTTTCCCATCGATGTGAATTCAATTACTTCTAGACCGCCGCGTCAAATCTACAGCGGTTACGTGGGTATTCAATGAAATATGTATCAAGCGTCATTTCGTGCACAAATCAACATGTCAGGATTTGTGTTAAAATCGACAGTTGAGGAATGATTGGGCTTTCTTGCGTCGAAGCCCCTGAACGAACGGAGTCGACGAACTGCCAAGTAATCTGTCCGCTGTCAGTGCTACTGATGACTCTCATGAAATTGCTTCCAACCCTATGATTGAACCTATTCCCGAAGACCCTGTGCTCAAACGATATGTTGCTCGCCAATCAGCATATACTGATGTACAGCTCGGGGAGGTATCTCAATTTAAATGCATGCTTGCCAACAGTGAAAATCCACGTACTGATCATCGTGGCGTATTTATTTACTTGATGTATAGTAGTAGGGCCAGGACTCCGTCCCGTCCCCTCATTAGTCAGTGGCATCGGCTTAGGAAAATTATAAGATTCCGTCCCGACCCACCTGAGTCGGCTTAGCAAAAATGAAGGACTCCGTCCGAAGAGGCTAAAGAGAAAGTAAGGACTCCGTCCGAAGAGGCTAAGGAGAAAGTAAGGACTCCGTCCCTTCAACATCTGTTTCTGAAACTTGATTTTTATTAAAAATAGAAGCATTAAAAATAATGCCATGTCACGAAAAAAAAAAAAAAAAAAAAAATCCAAGAAAGTCACTTATTAGGTAATAGTAAAAAAAAAAAACAAGAAAGTCACATATTAGGTAATACATAGTACACGTATCAATGTTACAAGGAATCGCCATAAAATTTAGCCACGGCGGAGACAAAGTTCGCTCTAGAAATGGCGTGCGATTTGTAAAAGTCAATTTGAATTTGCACTGCGCTTTGAGTCCTCAAAAAGTTTTAAGCCGGTGTGACGTGGAATCGATTAGCGTCCCTGATTTAATAGGGGGGCGGGACGGAGTCCTAAGCCTCCCATATTGCCGAACGCAGTGAGGCTCTACTTTGACTCGAACTGCTTTTGTTGGCGTCTGCTATTATTCCGCGATAGCGGTCTCAATATTGGAGAGAGACCTGAAATTTTGAGTGTAGACACCTTAGACCTCCGGAATGTGCTGACTAGTTTTCGTGTCGCTGCGGCAATTGCGTATGTTATACATTTGAGAATGTGAGCTGCGTGATTCGCTTTCAAGCGTAGCAACTTATGTTTTATGACCTGACAAGTCCAGTGGGAATTTTATGTTACACACCAAACCTTGCGGCCCCTGGCCAGCATACCCACTGGTATGAAAGTTATGCAGATGATTGACGACGTCATACGAGAGTATAACATAATAATATTATGCTCGTCGGCAAAATGACAAAGGGACGTATCTGCGAAGACCAAATTGTTAGAATCTCTGATATCAAAGTTTTGGTGAATGATAAATCAGCGAGCGGACAAAATCAACCGAAAATTTGACAAAATACAGGTGGCAGATACGTTCTACTGTCCTTGCCAAGATTCTCAAATTTCGTAGATACGTCCTCTGTGTGACCTAAAGTTCATGGGTTTCCAGGGTTGGATAATGTGTTGGATCAGAAAATCGATAGGGAAGCTCCCCATGATTTACGTCCCGCTGTCATTTCGCCGACGATATTATATGGCCTTGACAGCAGGAATATAAAAAATTTCCATTTTTTCCATTGCTTGCGACACTCCTATTATGATGGTTTTTAAACCACGTACTCAGTGCCAAAATACAAAAATTCATGTCACAATCTATCAGCGTCAAACGTTGATTGTTTTCAAAATTACGTTTACTCTCAGCGCAAATATCCTTATTTCGTAATGTCCGCCTTCATAGCATAGGTTTACCTGGAACAATGAGTAAAAGGGCCTTCATTCTCTTTTGTAGGCGTAGGCATATCATCAAGTCCAAACTTGTGCCCGTTCTCTTATGTATAAATCTCATGTAGGCGGAGCACCGTGAGAACTCGCTTAGATCCTCTTCAAATGTCCTCTTTCAGGCGAGGGCCTTTCTTGGAACGAATTGAATTTATTCGCTATTCTCCCCATTGAATAATGTAACCTCCTTTAAGAATTATATGTTGTAATGAACGGTTTGGATTTGTTTTTATGGATATTAAGTTGTTTTTAGGACAGTCTCTATTGAATAGGTCTGCCTACTGATTGTTTCACACTTGGTCTTCTATGGAAAGTTCAATCCGCAGCTTTTGAGCAGTGGGGAAATTTCCCCTGCTTGGGTTTCGGGAATACAAAAAGAGGTGGACGGGACTCTAACGATTCTTCATACCGCAGGCTGTGCCATCGTCAGCCGAAAAGGGTTTCTCGTAGATCACGCACGGGATAGTTTCCAACCGGGGAAGGTCGATTCGGCGGCTTTTTGGCCGAAGAGATAATCGCGCACACGCCGCCCCCTCTCCAGGGAGAAACAAGAAGGAGACTTTCAAAAAATGTTTCGGGGTCAGTAGCGTGACAAGAGATTGGAAAACCCACAAAAACACTGTAGTTTGAAAAGGTTTGAGACACAGCGGAGATCTCGACTCGCAAGACTTCAACGGATGATTGAAGCCTTCTTTCGGACCTCGCGAATGACTGACGGGGCTCGCGAAGATTGCCATCTCTACTTCTATATTCCCCGAAGGGTTTCGAAACTCTGGTTTTCGATTTAATATCCAGTTACAAAGGATGTATGAGTAGGGCGAAGGTGCCCCGCGGATCTGAATCTGACCTGGTCAACCGGATTGTAGGAGAACTGAAACAGTTTCGTACGCTGTACTTTTGCCGGGCTCTACCTTTTCATTACGAATTCTGGGACGTGATGCAGATTGGAAATTGTTAGGTTAGGATGTAGGGTATTGCAACGACGAACCGGTATCTGACTCTTTTCGTTCTTCCAATACGTTAGAGATGTGAAATACATTAAATCGAGAAGTCCTGATTGGTACACCCCCTGGTTCTCTTTTTGACCACAATGGAAGACCACTCGACCCAATGTTTTGTCCAATATGTGCTCAGAATTCTGAAGAGGTTCACCATAATGAGGTTGGGAAATGTTTCACTGAGGGCTGGCATGCGTCAAAAGATCCATTCTCATCTTTTGTCAAAACTAACCTCAATAGTCGTGTTGCACATCAGAACAGGCTTCATTTGATTGTGAAGTGTTTCTCCACGAGGGAAGTTCGACTTTTGTCCCCAAGTTCTCGTACTACTTTAAATGGGGGTGCTGAGAGGGACGTCTCGCTAAACTTTGTAAAGGGACCACGTCTCAAGTGGATTGTTTGTGAGTCCTTACATTATTCATAAGGTTCCTTGGTAGCCGAAGAGTTGAAGCTTCGCCGTCGTGTTTAATGACCTCTCCGTTTCCTCTCATCCTGGTTAGTAGTTATAATGGGTTGTCATTAACCGATCATTCATTAGAGCACAAAAACAGCGAAAAGGGGTTGCCTGGGTCTCCTCCCTCATACATCTGGTGTCCCAATGGCTCCATTGTTGTCACAAATCCCTTCAGGCTTGCCACTGATTCTCATTGCATTCAACTCCACTACATATAAACTACCTTACTTAGCTCATTGTTTCCCGGAATGAAATGAGTCTAGGCGTACAATGCTGCCTGGGGGGAAAGTGAATGTAACGGTATTGTCGACATGTTGCTGGAGTCCAGGAAAACAATGAGAATTCGGGACATGAAGGGATTTATAAACATGATTAGGAACTTACGGGACCAAGGAATATCAATTCCATGCCAATGGCTTCTTCTTCTTGGCTGAGCATTAGAATTGCCAGATTTTATTGTTTTGCATAATTAAAATAGGAGTTAAATAATAAATTACATAATTTAATTTTATTAAATTACAAATTTTTTAACCTTCTGCACTCCGAGTCATGTGTTGATAAATTTATTGTTAAAAATATCAACTTTTTCCGCTATGATTATTTTTGTAGAAAGGCCAAATTGATGACTGAAATGCCGTGATAAAATTAAGGGGTACCTTTAAGGTACTACGTCTATACTTATAGTACGTACTGGCTGGATTTATTTTTCATCTAGGCTTGAGTTTGGGTTATTCGGACGGGATTTGGCAGCACAGACTCAAGTAATTACTGTAGGCAATTAATTTCCAAAACGGTTAATAGTTGGTAATTTTTGTCTTTAATTTTCCGTTTTCTAAAAATATAGTAGATTTGCTCAAATATTTTTTTAAATATAGGTAGTAGATAATATCTATATTATTATATAATAGTTTAATCTATATATATATTATATAATAGTTTAGACCTAAAAATACTGTTTTATTATTTTCCGTTTTTTAAAAATATAGTATTACTTATTAAAAATATATAGTATTACTTTTATTATTTTCCGTTTTCTAAAAATATAGTAGATTTGCTTCAATATTTTTTACTAAATATAGTAGATATATAATAGTTTAGACCTAAAAAATACTGTAGGTCTGGCAACATACATGACCTATTACTGCAGTAGGTCTGGCAACATACTGAGCATGTATTTACCAGGCTCGTTAAGTTCTCCTCATATTCCATTCCTTTGCAGAGAAATGTCACATAACTCATTCAGTGAGACTTTAAATCCAATCTTCAATAAGTCGGAGCAGAAACAATTGATACTCTTGTTGCTGGAATAGCAAATAAAAAGAGAGGTATTGATGGCTCAAAGGTAGAATGATTGTGTTTGTCAATGGATTAACGGAGTTCTCCTCCTCCATTTCCATCCACGCTACGAATAACAATCAATCGACCGATCGGTAATTGCTGGAGCGTGCAGGAGCACTGACGTAATGACAGGCCTTAGAGCAACTCCGGCGATCTGCTTATAAGTTGGAAGGCTAATCAACTCGCACGTGATGTGGATTATCGAATGAGTTGAATCGTGGGCTCTGGGTGCTCGTCACGGCGTGTTAAATTTGGGCGTGTAACGCTTTGCCAATTTGTTGTGGGAGTACAGTTTTTTCAGTAAGTGGATATTGAAAAAACACTTCTACAGCATGACAGCTTACCAGACCAGAAATAAATTCTCAATGAAATTATTGCACGAACATTATACTTTTGGTTTATTATTCTTGGAATAATACACCTGTTTTCGCGACGGGGGTCGACGACTCCGATCGGGCTCAAAATTTGACATTATCCGTTTCAAGAGGTCTACATTCTAAATCCGAAATGTCCGTCCGCCGTACGCCGTCCGCCGTCCAGGCCGTTTTGGGCAGTAGGAATTTTTTTAAAAATCTGAAATTTCGGCAAAATACTTGGTTTACCATCTAGTTGTGCCCGCAAGGTTTTCAGTCCGATCGCCCAAACCCGTGGGGCGCTATGGGGCTATAATGGGGCTACGGGAGGGTTTTTTTGAAGGCTTTTAGGTATGGGATCGAGTTAGGCGTCGTTTTCGAAGTATTTTTGGACGTAGAATCCATTTTTTGGGGTCCCGGAACGATCCGATTTCACTGGGGCGATCTTTAGGGCATTCGTGGGACTAAAAATGGGATTTTTGAAGGATCCCAGGATGTTAAATATTTTTCGAGTAAAAAATACAGAATTTTTGAAAAAAACCCATTTTTGAACAAAAAATCCAAAAACAAAATTTTTTTTGAGATAAAAATCCAAAAAAATTTTTTTTTTAATTTTTTCATTGACAGGATTAAATTTCTGCACAAGTAACGTGTATAAAAGAATAATATACCCTTGTGTGAAATTTGCAGCGTTTTTACATTATAATCATTTGATTAGTTTGAACCATGATTCATAATTTCCAGAAAGTAGTGATTTTTTTTCTGTTTGCACAAGTACCGTTAAGGGGGCCCCAGGAAGTAGATTTGCATTCGTCCCGTGGGTACAAAAGAGCCTCGCGAAGGATCATTACCTTTATGGAACAGGACCTCCGGGTAATTTCCATGACTACTTTTTAATGTTTTTTGCCCTACCACTATGAGGATTATTAGGCCTCGCCAGGTTCCGTGACGAAGTGTCGCACTCTATCTGGTTGAAGGATCAGGTTGTTTGAGTAGTTTCCCCGACATCATCTTTATACCGCAATTCGGGACAGGGGTGGGGATTATTGTCGGGTTGCATGGTTCCTTTACATTTGTAACTTCCTTTTTTGACGTTTGACTGAATGATCACCCTTTCCATTGGTGTTTCTCGCCCGCGTTTTACACTTGTGTTCTGTTGCTATGTTATAACGTTTGGATTCGTTGCAACCCTTCGGCCCTGCAGAGATTGATTTTAATTTATTTTCTTTCCGGTGGCGGCAAGAGGAAGACGAAACCCACAATGTAAGATGATTATTATAATACAAGTACACGTTGCATTGATCTTGCTGCTGAGAATTGAAGGTTGCTGCTTTTATTTTTTCTGTTGCTCCTTCCTTCGAGCCCTTGTTCTATCAAGAGTGATTGGCAGACAGTCTTTGTTCGTGCTCCGTGCTGGTTATGCTTTTGCATTCCTTTTGTGGTGTCAACAGACCCGTTTTTCATTGAGCGGCTCTTCGCCGTGAAGCCTTCAGACCGCACATTATCAGCCTTCGCTAACGTAATAATTTCAACTCGTCCCATGAGACCGCGCGGGGTTCGTTGTTCGGTTCTGCATGATTTCATCCGACCTCAGGTGAGCCCTCGTCCTTCTCCTTTAAGCCCTATTTACGGAGTCGTGACGTCATAAACGCGGAAGTCCTGTAGGGCTTGTAGAAAGCCATTCGTACGGTTTTTTCGAGTGTTTATCTAGCCCGCACGTCTCTTCCTCGCCCGGTAATAATTTATCAAGCGTGTTTGGGTTTGTAGGGTCAGGCTCTACTGAAAGGCTTGGATTTTAGAGAATGGTCGTGAAATTCCGCTTCCGGTTCAAAAGTGGTTTTTTTTAACACGCCCTCCCGCATTCTGAATCTTTTATTCAAAACTTACGACAGCCACTTCCAGCGATTGATGGTTCCAGGTTCCCATTTAATTTTTTTATGGCTATATAACACTTTAAAATAATTATAAATATTGTCAGGCGGTTGGGACAATCATGAGAGTTGTGCGCATGTATAAAAAAGTCAGTCGATCGCCTGTTTCATTACTCAAAACTACACAATGGGCTTCTTGAAAAGGTCAGAATTCAGCATTTCTGACAACATATTCGGATTCAGCACCCTTTAAAACCCATAAACCCCAATTTTTAGTTCGAAAATCCATATAGGTACGTGCTGAGCTGTTTTCGAAATGTTAGAGATTTTGAAATGAACGCCGGGCAAATTTGAAGTCACACCTCGCCAGGCTGGGCGTCGAGTAGTTGGGCACTGAGCCGCCAGAGCGCTAAATAATAAATCTGAACAGAATCGGAATAAAAACACTCGGCCCGGGTCGATTTTTGAATAACCTTCTTTGATAATAACCTCAATGCTCAATTTTCAAATGACCTTCTATAATGATTAACCCGATTTTGGATTTTTGGGGTCGACTTTTCGCGGAGTAAAGTTGGCTGACTTGGGTAGATGAGAGAGAGAGGGATCTCCCGGCCAATCAAAAGACGACGAAGCAGCCCATGTCATGTACCCTCTCCAGACATCGGAATTCAAATATCATATTTTTCCTAAGGCCCTATAAATAATTGAAACAGGTTTTCTGCAATATGAACCCGTTTTCGTAACTGTTGAAGCACGACCTTTGCTGGAAAATCATTTTAAAATGTCATTAAAGGAGCTCATTGGTAGAGGAAGAGGTGGTGGCTGTTTCAGTGAAGAGAGAAGTTGAGAGTAGATGAGTTAGAAGGATGTGCGTATATTGGTATGGAAAACATGAACATTCTTGGGAATTCGGAAATGTTTACTAACTCCAACTCACTGTTTCCAAATCCGATATTCTGGCCACCAACAGCGGATTAACTTTTGATCCGTTTTAATACAATGCATGGAGTTCAAACTTGGTGGAACGTGTACGAAAACCGCCCAATCGGTGAGAAAAATAATAGTTGCGAAGCAAGGAGTGGTGGAAAGGATGATCTACCAAGACGGAAGAAGGAGACGGACATGGACATCAGTTGAAAGGTGATGACCCGTGTAAGCCGGACAGGAGGCCAGTCAATGATGATATGCGATATCCTGTATGAAGCCATGATGGCTCCAAATCGGAGGTGTTACAAAATGCGAAGCAGATGGAAGAAAGGCCTGATGCTAAACATTAGGCGGAGGAAGGAAATAGGCAGTTGGGTTTGATCCAGTAGTTATGTGTACAACCATGTGAGTCGTGGGCAGTTAGAATGCGTTGCTAACAATATTAGCAACGCATTCTTTGATGTTATTTATAAATAAATCGTGCTCACGCGGTTTAGTTTACCTACCTAGCTTAGAATATCTGTTTATTTATTTTTTAGGACGCAAGTGAAGGAAGTTGCAAATTGCTTCACCCTGTTAGGTACTGGAGATATCAGCTCATTCAGCTGTTTTAGCTTATCGTCATTTCATTCATCCCTTGATGTTCCACTAAATTCTCCATAATTTGGAGCTAGATTTTAGCCCACTCAGCTGAATTCAGCTGATCAGTGGGGATCACTATTAAGTTTGAGGGGTTAAAAAACTTTACAGTATTACTATTCTAATAATAATAATAATAATAATTATTATTATAATAACTAAAATTTCCAATTACCTATTGGTAATTTTAGTTCATATTTCAGTAAAAATAATACTTTTACGTTTTAGTCTCTATGTTTACATAGGTCAAGGAAACCAAGTTCTGAAATTCTTTTACTACTGTATTCCTGTATTTCTGCTCTTTTTGGTTTATTATTCTTGGAATAATACACCTATGTTTTCGCGACGGAGGTCGACGACTCGGATCGGCCTCAAAACTTGACATTATCCGTTTCAAGAGGTCTACATTCAAAATCCGAAATGTCCGTCCGCCGTCCGGCCCGTTTTGGGCAGTAGGAATGTTTTAAAAAATGTGAAATTTTGGCAAAATACTTGGTGCCCGCAAGGTTTTCAGTCCGATCGCCCAAACCCATGGGGCGCTATGGGGCTAAAATTTTATTTATTTATTTATTTATTTATTTATTTCCATTACAAGTACAAAACATAGATACATTCAATAGTACTTGGTGGGTAAATGTTTGACACTACCCACCAACATGAACAGGTTTATTGTATACATCGGGGCACATCAACTAGTACGAACCAAGGAAATGGGTACCCATTTTCCAGCCCCCCCTATGTGCCTAAATGCTAAATGGGGCTACAGGAGGGGTGTTTTGAAGGCTTTTAGCTATGGGATCGAGTTAGGTGTCGTTTTCGAAGTATTTTTGGACGTAGAATCCATTTTTGGGGGTCCCAGAACGATCCGATTTCACTGTGGCGATCTATAGGACTTTCATGGGGCGAAAAATGGGATTTTTGAAGGATCCCAAGAAGTTAAATATTTTTCGAGTAAAAATTAAAGAATTTTTGAAAAAACACTTTTTTGAAAAAAAAATCCCCCCCAAAATTTTTTTTTTGAAATATAAAAATCCAAAAAAAATTTTTTTTTTTAAATTTTTTATTGACAGAATTAAATGTATGTACAAGTAACCTATATCACAGAATAATAAACCCTTGTGTAAAATTTGCAGCGTTTTTTCTTGAAAAATTTTTATCTCTTGGTAAATTTTTTCCCGTTGGTCCCATCCCATCCCCGCCTCATCCCATCCGCATTTATACGCAATAATTGAAATATAATGTGTGTTATGTCACCTGATTTTATAACAATTGACATTTGTTGCAATTTGAACGGGTCACTTCTATGCCTAAGGCGCACGCGATCTGAATTAGCATACCAGCTACCATCATGTTACTCCTGGTGAACAGTGGTTGGCCGGGTTCTATTGTTCCCTGATGGGTTATCTCGTACCATATTGGAGCTCCACCTAGTACTGCCTTCGGCTCGTACGGCTTTCATAAACTTATTTCCTAGATAGCCATCTGGAGCACCCACTCCTACGGCAACGCTACTGTGGTTCATCTGGGGCCGGTATTTTGGATCTGATTTGCATCGGGGTTTTCAATAAGAAAAGTTTCGTATTGGATACTATCTTCAGGAGTAGGCGAAACAACTCAAATTAAGAGTTTCACTGACTTTCGGATCCATTGTCTTTCTTGCCTGTGGCACCGATGTGGATTGGAAAATGCGAGTCCGCGAACCTGATCTGCCGAGTCGTAAGAAGAGTTGGATTAGGTAGCTCTGTGCCTGCCAATCTAATCGTGGTCCTTGGAGACTTTTTCTGATGGTGATTGCAGACCTTGATCCTTTTGCTTCAAGTACGTTTTGTGTGGAGGGAGTCCCCACTTCTATATCAGACATTCGTCACGGCGATGGAAGTGTAAAAGGTTGCGTCAGTTCGAGGACATTATACCAATCTTTTCCGTCGCATTAAGTTTTTCGTTTATTTCGCTCCTGTATTGTTCGAAACCGAGCTTTTACGACGGTCGGGTGTCAACAATATTTCTAAAATGTCACGCTGGTTGGTCAACTACTTTCAACATCCTTCATGAACGAACTTTTTCTAGGTAGAGTGTGGTCCGCTTCGTAGACTGGCGAAAGAACTCTGAGAAAAAAAATCTTGGCGCAACAATGCATCGCATCCTGGATCACGTATAGCCTCTCTCCTTGACTTTTTGTGACTAAACCGCAAGGAGGTCTTTATTTAAAAAAGTGCCTCTCTTTGTTTGAAAGACATTGGAGAACAAACTTTCGTTCAAAGTTTAATGACACTTGAACCTGACTCGCCTTCTCAGTTTGCTATTCAGTTGTCACAATCCTGTTGCCATAATTGGTCAGAACCATCTGCAACTATAGTGCAATGTTGACTTGGCTGAAATCATGCGCTCCCTTTTTGTGCTTTGAATGATGATAGACGAAGAATGGGTTTGACCGGTTTGTTATATCAGGCAAGTGCCTACTTTGAATCGTCATGTAGATACGGCCTGGTCACTGACCAGTGGTCAGCCGGCCGAACTGTCCCTATCCCGCTGAAGCCGGAATTTATTGACCGTTAAGAATCTTGCACGCATTATTCAATGTCAAAAATTATATGTAAGTCATTTAGGAAGAAAGTGAAAATGGCCTCGACGTGCCGACGACGAGTACGAAGCTTCACTTTAACGACCAGCATCATTTCTCAAAACGTTTTGAGCGAATGCGGCCTAATGATCGGATCGTATAAGATCTGAGGCCATCACGGGCCTACCCAACAAAGACCCGCGTAATCAACTTTCATCCCTCGTCTATTCGTGGCGACCTTGACACCCGGGAGTTTTACTATTTTCATTTTCCCGCCCATTAGTGAGAGGATTCAGCCTCTATCCGGCTTCGGGAGTGACGCTAGAGATTTAGTAAGAACCTGACTTTCGAAAATTCGATGTGGCTGGTTTTGAGGATTAATGTCAAATGCAGCGTAGAGTATTTTCTAATGACTCCCCAGATTGAGCAATTTAATAGACCGAGGGCTGCTGTGAACGCTAGGAATGTGCAAATCTTAAGAGATAATGAAGCCATTATATTGATGCTTCCGATGAATGTTTGAATTAAGTGTATTTTGTTTTTTAATTAAACGTGATTTATAATACATTCTGTTGTTTTTCAGAACGTGCGGCGAGAGATTTGGTCGCACGGAAAAATCGTTCGCTCGCTCCTCCGACTCTGCGAGCGGTTGAGCTGCGGCGAGGAAGGACTGTGCTCTGAAGAGGGTCCAACCTCTTCGTGGGTCCCTCGTGGGCGGCGCGTCGAGAGGGAAGACGTCGCAAAATACGCGGCGGGGCTGGAAAAAAGGTGGCAGCTCCTTTATCTGGACTGTCTCGAACTTGAGTGTGCCATCCAACATAAAACTACATCATTGAAACAGGTGAGGCATCCACCGATATACTTTTCTAATCAGCAATTGAAAAGTGTTTGGTTGAATTTGAAAGAAGATTGAATCATAGTTTTGGCGAGTAAGAATTGCGCTAATCCTTACAGTAAAAGTTGGGAATCCAACGGGAATATATCGCCTCATAGTTCTAGCAACGTGTAAATTCACTGTGCTCTTTTCTATGTGGTTCTGATGGCTCTCGTAATTACACACATTACGGACAATGAACAAGTAATCATTTTATACGCTTAATAGCGTAGTCTTCATTAAAAAACGTCGGGAATTGATTCCCCAGCGTGACCCGCATGCTACTGGAAAATCTTTTTAAGCTTTAATTACCGCACTAAAAAAACTCCTGGTCATGTGGGTGAAACGTGCCGAATTAACTATAGTTGAGGGATTGGATCATCTCCTGACCGGAAGCTTTGGGCGGCGACGCTCATGAGAGTTGAATTCTCTCTTCGTCGTTGCAACTGCTTGACATTCGATGTTGGAAAGAGGAAAATCATTACCGTTGTGTCTGTACTTGGAAGTACACAGAAAAAGAACCTTTTAGGTTCGCACGCGTAGTGCTGATGTCACCGGCCCAAAACGGTCTTTTGATTAATGAGATTTCAGTGCGAAAATGATTGGGTGCGAATCGTGCCTCAGTACCATATGAATACTAATTCATTCCTCGCCTTGAAAGAGCCAACGGTGCGCTCACCTCTGACACCAAATCGGCTCGAGGTAGTTATAAATACAGATCCACCCTCCTTTTCAGCACTGTCGACCTTTTGTTCAACAATGATCTACTGCTCTCCTCATGAAAGGCACTTACCTCCCTGACATTTTCAAAGACTAATTAATGAAGTATTCCACTGTATCCAAGAAACTTGAATTACCATTAGAAAGTTCATGCTGGGAATAGACACCCGCATGTGCGTCAAGGCTTGTTGTAGGCATAATTTCCCCTTTAGGTGGGGACCCTCTTTCAAGTATTTCCTTCAGCGCTCAGCGTATATACCTTGTACAGAAAGACTTTCTCTCTCATACCGAGATGTTTCAAAGCCTGAGATGATGTCATTTTTCCCGCACAATTACGCCCCGGATCCAAAAAGGGGATAAAAGGCTGAGCTTCGACGAAAAGTGAAAGCTTCAAGGTACCCGTTACAAGCCCATGCGATACGAACCCCTCGGGGTGTACATTGTGCCATCTTCTTGGACAGTCGCCAAATGAGCATGAAATATAGGAAGGTGTCATCTGATCTTTCGTTCGTAGTGTTTCTTGATTCTTGTGTTACGGCAGTAGTTGTTGCGAGAGGAAAAAACATGCGTTCCATAATGTTGTGTTGGCCGCCCTCTCCACTGTGGCAGCCCTTCCTGAATTAAAGCGCTGCAAATTTTACACAAGGGTTTATTATTCTTTGATGTAGGTAACTTGTGCGAAAATTAATTCTGTGTCAATAAATAAAATTTTAGAAAAAATGGTTTTTGAAAAAAAAAAAAAAAATTGTAACATTTTTTTCACTCAAATATTTGACCTCCTGGGATCCTTAAAAAATCCCATTTCTTGCCCCATGAAAGTCCTACAGATCTCCACAGTGAAATCGGATCGTTCCGGGACCCCCAAAAATGGATTATATGTCCAAAAATACTTCGAAAACGACACCTAACTCGACCCCTTAGCCGAAAAAACCCCTCCCATAGCTCCATAGTGCCCCATGGGTTTGGGCGATCGGGCTGAAAACGTTGCGGGCACAACTAGATGGTAAACGAAGTATTTTGTCAAAATTTCAGATTAAAAAAAAAAAAAAAAAAAAAAAAAAATCCTACTGCCCAAAACGGCCCGGAAGGCGGACTCTAGACCTCTTTAAACGGATAATGTCAAATTTTAAGGCCGATCGGAGTCGTCCACCTCCGACGCGATTACAAAGGTGTATTATTCCAAGAATAATATACCAAAATTAGCCAAGTCATTAATCGCTATTAGGCTCCCAATGTAACAGGGTGTCAAGTCAAGTTGAAACGTGATGACTGATAGCAGGTAATTAATAGAATCATATCAATTTCCTGTAATTGGTTGAAATCACGTTGCACTTCGCGCATCATGCCCCACGTGCATATTAATGAACGTTTTCTTCAGCATCACCTACTTGGTTAATCTACTCCATCTCAGTCAGTGTAGTGAGTTGTTTACTTACTTCGTATTGATTTATGTTCGTATGGTCCCAAGCTGCCATGCTCCTGAATTATTCAACAGGATGCTCCTTGATGATTCTATATTGGGAAACGGCGTGTCGAAATCGGGTGAGCTGTTGAATCTTATTTGGATAAGTACAGGGTCGGCCATTATTGAAACTAGTTGAAGCAAAAAGAAATGAAAGTAGTAGTTTTTGATTAAAATATTGCATAATGTCCTACAAGTAATTCTGGGAATTAATTATCTTTGTCAAGTTGTTGTACATTCGTTGGGCTGAAAGACTTATTGAAGCCATCTGTTATTTAGGAACGTTAGTTAGTAATATAAGAAAACAAACATGATTACCTTTCATGGAATAATTTCAATTTTTATCAACATTCTCATCGTGTTATTGTTGTGTAAAATGTGATGCGCCTTGCAGTACGTTAATTATATTCATACCTCAGATATTTATTATGAATGTATCGATCCCAGAAGGAGAAAGAAGAAACAATTAATGTGAACCAATAAATTGGGAGAGATTTTCTAAAATGGTAATAAATGCCATTTTAGAAAATCTCTCCCTATTTATTTGTTCACATTAATTGCTTCTCCTTTCTCCTTCTCAATTATTGACAGTTAGTGAACACACTCCTGACTTTTAGTTTTCTTCGAAGGCTATTGCTAAAGCGATGATCTTTGTTTCTAAAGGGTTGAAGTAACTGCTTTTTGATTCTAATTAACGTTCACTTGAACGTACCTTCTTATTATGACCAGGATAACAATTTTTCAAATGGGTTCCCATTTTTTCCCAAATTTTTGCTCAATGGTTAGATTATTATAATATAATAATCTAACCATATATTATATGAACGTGATTTCAATTTCTCTTCCTTCCCATAAAAAAATCAAACATGAAAGTAGAGCAAAACGTTTCACAGAACGGTATTAAATACCGTTTTTGTTTATTTCCCCTCGAAATCAAGATATCTTTTGATTTCAATGGGAAATGAACAAAAACTATCTATTTTCCATGGCTTTTATGAATTCTATCCGGAACGATTCATTTTACCTTTAGTCAGATTTGATGATAGTGTGAGACCTATAATAGTGAATGATGACTGTATGCATCGCAACCAGGTTATTATCTCGGATGCACTGCAGCATCCTATGAACCCAATATTAGAAGCCTGCGGCGGGATTTAGGACGTGCATGCTGGCCAGTGGTATGACTTGGGCAATTGATGGGTTCATTGTGTGGCAATGGGATATTTGATGCGAGTAACTTAGGCATGCAATGAAGGAACGGGCTGCAGGCATTGTGTTCTGGTTGGATTATTATCAAGTTTTGCTCCGACGGTTGCGAGACGCGTTCGCCTCATCCGACCGCGCAGTTGATGCAAAACACGCGTTTGACGAACTGGTGACCCCGCAACATCTTGACAGCCGAGAACCCGGTGACCGGACCGCATTCCCGGCTCGTTATGGAGGTCGGGAGATTGAAGGAGTGCTGACAAGGCTGACACAGACCTCGAAGACGATGGAGGTGTCCACATCGACTTGCACCAATTGGATATTACGTTTCTTATTCCTGTCCCTCATGTGCAGCATCGCTATATGTGCCACGCATTGGTCGGCAGCAGTTCTGGCTGTGTTCTATCATCCGTCAGGGTCGTTGCTCCACACATAAACGACCTTGTTTCCTGCCTGTACGTTCCTTTTGGTTGATTATTCTTGGAATAATACACCTATGTAATCGCTACTGAGGTCTAAAATGCAGATCAAGATTTGACATTATCCGTTTCAAGAGGTCTACGTTCGAAAACCGAAATGTCCGTCCGCCGTCCGGGCCGTTTTCGGCAGAAGGATTTTTTTTTTTAAATCTGGAATTTTTACGAAATATTTGGTTTACCATCTAGTTGTGCCCGCAAGGTTTTCAGCCCGATCGGCCAAACCCGTGGGGCGCTATGGGGCTAAAATGGGGCTACGGGAGGGGTTTTATGAAGGCTTTCGGCTAAGGGATCGAGTTAGGTGTCGTTTTCGAAGTATTTTTGGACGTAGAATCCATTTTTGGGGATTTCAAAATAATCCGATTTCACTATGGGGACTTATAGGGCTTTCATGGGGCTACAAATTGGATTTCTGAAGCATACCAGGACGTCTTATATTTTCCGAGCGAAAAAAACCAATTTGAAATGTTTATTCTTTTTAATTTGAAGAAGAAAAAAAAAAAAATCGTTTCAGTTCAGGTGATTTGTAAAGGCACTACGAAATCAAACATTCTTCAAGTCTTGGGAGTTCTTGTCCACCCGTCCAACTCGATGAGTGCCTTACCCTCTTGCTACTCCTGCCTCCATCACCCATTTACTCGACCTGACTAAGGCGTTTGATATAAGCAGAGCATCCGGCATCGCATTCGCTGCAATCCAGGACTCCGTCCTACCGTGATCCGATTACTCGCAGTGCATTGGGTCATTACTTTGACATTGCCGCACTTCGTCCGAGTACAGAAGGCGCGGGTTTAGTGTGCTGGATCGTATTAGGCTATGTATACCTCTTGAGTTTGACTCGTCTCACTATTTTCCCTAAGCTTTCTACTATTTAAGGCGCAACGTCGAAGCGAGGTGTCGAATTGGGCGGTTCAGGACGTGTGAATTCGGAAGTAGAACACTTTCGACTTGTGGCTAGTTTCAACAAGATTCTATCACCCTTCCAAAAAAGCCTCCTCACTTAGGTAGCTGGTTCATCCAGAATGGACTGGTCGCCGCGCGGTCTCGAGACCCGGAAACCCCGAAACTCAAACCGTGATTACCTTTATGTGGGCCTGAAACCTTTCCCGCTTCTGCAGCCTACGGTGTTGATGAATCAGTGTAGGTAACTAACTCGCAGCGTTTATGTTTGCGGTTGTTGCGTTTATCCCACAATTTCCGCTGTTGTATATTGGACGGGTAGGCTGATTACAATCTTCTATTACGTACTGTTTCCAAGCCGGTCCCCCTTGTCCTTTGCAAGTAAATTATGTCGCCCTAAATATGTTCCTGTGTTCCTCCTGGCTGGACTTGGTTGATGATTGCTGATGCTATCTGTAAACTATCTCCTGCAGAGGTTCTTTTAATATGGACCGAATGTTCTACAACATACATTGTATGAGTGACAGAGAAGAGTTGTTCTTGTATTTCCCTCTTTGATTACTCAAATGATGAACATCGTGGGATTAGGTTACTCGCTCTACGTTTTCAACGCTTCTGGAATGGGAGAATAATAAGTGAATTATTCACTTGGAGGTAGTGGAGATAGGCTGTAGCTGTATATCGACGCCGAGGCGCTCTCCTATTGAGGTCTTGAATCTGTTTGTTACGGTTTCATTCGTCCTGGAGCCAGCCCTTGCATTGTACGTTCTACGTCCCGCCATGTAAGGTGCAGAGGTCATCTCCGAACTTCCCATTCCAGTAATACAGAGTGCACCTTGCAGCTCCCTGCCAGTATTCTGGAGCTCGACTGGGGACAGAGGAGTTTTGATTCCACTTCTTTCCAAAGCACCGGCAGAAAATTGGTTTCACGTGAGAGAAACCACACTACATCGATTTCGATTGCATTTCTCTGCGATGGTTTCTTATTTCAGCATTCAATTTTTTTATCTCCGTTGATGCATCGGTCAACCTCAACTTTACTAATGAGATCACGTGTTAAATTCACGCGGTGATGATCACGTGTTATGAATGCGAAAACCAGCGTTTCACGTTACGTGTATTGTAAGGAACGTTTTTATACAGACGAGCACTCTGTCAGGGGGCCTCGCTTCGC
Organism: Pilophorus perplexus; assembly: GCA_955831195.1. Lineage (NCBI taxonomy): Eukaryota > Metazoa > Arthropoda > Insecta > Hemiptera > Miridae > Pilophorus > Pilophorus perplexus. Next base: position 9,262,009 of record OY037012.1, read on the forward strand.
TTGCCCAACCGCAAACTCAGACAGGGGGGCTCGCTTCTATCGCTCGTTTGAATAACAGTAGTAATGGGGTAGGTTACAAAGGGATTCTAATCCGACCCTTTGCGAGAAGAGAATAAAATTCCCTATAGGGAATTTATAAAGCCTTTATAAAGCCCAATGAACGTGCTAATTTACCGACTTCTTTACCTAACATCTTACCAACATCTGAAGTAGCCAGCGCCCCTCGCAGACACTGGGAGACACATTATCGACCCGAGTCAGTTGGGATTGAGGGAGATCTCATAAACCTTGCACCCGCCCATATAAGGTCGAAGACACACCAGACAGATGCACGCCTCCAAACGAACGCGGCACAGACTTCTCAGATTGTAAGCTCTCTGGATCTGGTTATGTTTATTAAAAATTGTTCAAATTAAACTCGCCGCCTAAATTTGCCAATCGTCGCAATTCGTTCTTTCGGGATTTAGTATTAAAATTTGGATCTCTAGGTTGATACAGTGGAAATTCCGACTCAATCAGACCGTAAACAACAAGGATACTGACAGTAGCGCGGATTGGCGGATTTGTCGGAAATTTCGCTCAATGTGCCTATCAGACGTAAAATTGGCTGGGGAATCCGGTGCAAAAAAAAAATGGTTTTTTTTTTCGCAGGCTCCCCCCCCCCCCCCCCACTAGGAAATGTGAGGGATTCCGAGACTGGGAAAAAAAATCGCCGTATTTTGATCACTTAGGGTTTGGGTGGTGTAAATTCCATCTGTATTGATTTTAACGCTTCAAAACTTCAATAAAAATGAAATAACTCGTATTCCACCCTTGAGGTGGTCTCTGACGATTTACACGCTACACCAGCAAGTATCCACTTACACCGCTTACGATTGTATTTTTTTTTCACGTTTTCAATTCGTCGACTTTGGAGTTGTTTCCTATTCACTCGTTGGTTGTTTCACGGCGCGGTTATGAAGTTGCGTTTGGAGGGTTAAAGGGTCGTGACCAGAGATAGGTTTCCTTAGCGCGTAACTATCGCCACAATGCCACAGCATAATGTCAAGGCCTGGGCATTACTTTTTCGCGAGCAACGTCTATGAAAATGCCAGATAGAAGTTTCAAAACGTTCGTTAGATCACCGCTTGAATTATGGATGTTCTCATCCTTTGCGTCTTCACGTTTGCTCGGAGGTGTTTGGATTTTGGGATGAAGATTTTACGGTCGAGGAATCATACCTAGAGGTTTATTTTTTGAATGACATAATTTGTTATTCTGTTTATATTTATGTAATAGGTAATTGTGGTTACTACAGACTACTATTAGCTCGGTTGGTTCGAGTGAATCAGTCCGGTACCTCTGATTTGAAATGAGGAATGCAACTATTTTCATTAAGTTGCAACGCCTCTCACTATCATTGATTTCGACTGATCATCCGACATGACCATCTATTATCGACCCCTGATTCTCCCTTCGGAACCTTCCTGATGAGCTTCAAGCCTGGACATCCGTTTGATGAGCACCCGGCTTAATGATTGCCACATTAGCTCAACATCTTTCTTCATTCTCAGACGAAATAAGGTCGGTCCCACGCGGTTGTCCCGATTCGCAATTCCGCTCCCGCCTCCCGAAAAAAAAAGCCTTGTCACTCAGCAATCAAGAACAAGTGGTTAGAAACCACTTGACTTGCGAGACCGTATTTCTTCTTCGTGTCCAGTCGAGTAGGTGATGGAAAAGTTGTCGACAGGCTATTTCGGTAGGCGGTAATGGTGTTGATTGAATCAATGGAAGATTCCTCTTGGGAACAGAGAAAATGTTGAAAGCAGGTGCTCTGATGAAGGGCATGCAGGTGACCCACAGAGAATGGTTACCTACTAAGAGCAAAAGTAGGTAAAGTAATAAAACCTTACTTTCTATCTTCAATCTTATTTTTATGTTTGCCAGTGTAATGCATTACATGTGCATACATGTACCCAACTTTCTTAAGTAATGTGGCAAAGTAAGGTGAATTTGACATAGTTTCAGAATAGTTAAAATTTGGAAGGAAACTTTGAGGGATATTCAGTCTGCTGATGGACGAAGCGCTTGCAAAAACCAGAATGGCTTTTACACCGTATCCTATCTGTTCTTCTGAGATCGAAAAAAATCGATCTGGCTCGGCTTGGTTCTCACGTAATTTACGGAAATGAAAAGGGAACGCTTATGATAGACAAAAAAAAGCAAAATTTCCTGGATGGCGCGATCATAAAGGGGCAAAAGGGGTTATTGGCCCGCAGTCCACACCATGTGGATTACTTTTATGCACGCTCTGCTCATTAGCGCGAGAGGTTTGGGAAAGAGAGCCCCCAGAAGACCACCGAATTACAGTTATTTCCCACTTCCCACCCTTCGGCGAATGCTAGCAATGGTTTTGGCCGTGGGGCAAATCCTGGGCAAACCGAGTATCGAACAGAAACGTATCGCCTGTGCTAACCCTTGAAATTCTCCCGTAACGGTCTGCTATCGAATGTCTTCTTCAACGACTTGCGAACTTTACCCCTAGTCACGTTGACGCGGTGATCCCCGATGTACCTACCGCTTGTGAATTACCCGCTGAATCGGTTATTCATCAACCGCTGTCAAACTTGTATCAAAAAGGTCGTTTGATTGCATGGCTCAGCATCACGAAATCAGGACCCCATGACGGCATGAGTTTGCCATTAGGTGGCAGAAAATCTGATTGAGGCCCAGGAAAAGATTAGACTCACTCCGAAAAACCACCGTGAGATTAGGTCAATACAAATCGAGTTTTCGGTTCGCTTGTTTTGTGGGTTAGATGGAAACAATTCGCTTCTAACTCGTTCGAAAGGATTAACTGCGGATCATACCGACGTGGTCTTATGAACTATTATGTTGACGTTTCCTTATTCCTTAAGACAAATTAAAGCTCCAAGTAGAGGAGGAGGAGGAGGAGAACGCTTTACTAGTAAATAGTAATTTTGGCACTTCTATGTAGATGCCGTAAAAATCTGAAATTGGTCTTAAAAATTCAGTTTGGCGAGTAGATAAACCAACAAAAAGTTGCTCGACGTGGCGCATGGAAGCTCCAAAAGTGGAGAAAACAGGACATTAAACATTTCCTAAAAAAAAAAAAATAAAAAATAAATAAATAAATAAATAAATAATCAGTTTTGGCGAGGAGATGATGGGAAAAATCTGAAACCACCATAACCATAACCACCATAACATAACCATAACCACCATAAAGTTGCTCCTGAATTAAATTTCTGCACAAGTAGAAATAACCTATATCAAAGATGCTAGAAATAACCTAGATCTTGATGCTTTGTTCTAGTAACCTAACCTATATCAAAGAATAATGAACCCTTGTGTAAATTTGCAGCGTTTTACAACTAATATACAACTAGTTGTAAAAAGGGGTTTCCCCCATGTGACCTCCTCCTACCCCCCAACTAAGGGGGGCTTTCCCCAAATAGTCACACCTTCCTCACCAAATTGGTTAGGTTACTGGAACAAAGCATCAAGCCTATGGAAACAGCCGGTAAACGTTCCAGGCTGGAAACAGGCAGCATAAACGCTCCAGGCAGGAAACAGGCAGTATGTATAAATGCTCCGTGCAGGAAACAGGCAGTATAAATGCTCCATAGCAATCAGGCACTGTAAATGCTACATGCAGCAAACCGGCAGTATAAATGCTCCGTGCAGGAAACAGGCTCTATAAATGCTCCCGGCAGGAAACAGGCAGTATAAATGCTACATGCAGCAAACAGGCAGTATAAATGCTACATGCAGCAAACAGGCAGTATAAATGCAACATGCAGCAAACAGGTAGTAAAAATGCTCCAAGCAGGAATGGGGCAGTGTAAACGCTCCATGAAGAACAAAGGCAGTATAAACTTGCCATGCAGCAAAGAGTTTGTAAACATTCTATGGAGGAAACAGGCAGAGGACGTTCCATTTGGTCACAAGCAGGGAAAGGAAAATGTTCCAACTATGGAAACAAGCGGTGATAACTTTTCATCGGCAGCAGGCAATGACCAATGGAACTACTTACTTTTGAGGGTTTCTCCTCTTACCAGGGGCTGCTCAATATCGCCTGACGCCAAACCCTATGGTCCTGACACTGATCCTTGGTGAGCTTGAGGCGACGCATCGAGTGGGCGACCCTTCTTCAGTCAGCCTTCAGGAGAACCTGCCCGAGTCACCCTTCTACGGCCATACGACGGATATTGGAGCTTCTTCGTGTCCATTGAGTTACAGCACATTCTCCTTGAGGACATAACAGTAACTACTCTCCCTCAACGTCTTCTTACCTTTCATACTTTGCCGCTCCACTTCACACCATTCTTCCCCTTCCATTGGCAGTATACTTACAACAAGCACTGAGGATGAGCTGTTTAGTTTGGCAATGGATTTCTCTGCCCCACCACTGACAGTTGAGAGCTTGAATTGTTCCTCTGGCTAGTGAAATCTGTGGTTTCAATATCCGATTTGCACACTCCTCACTTGTCAATGATGGAAACCAGAAACTTGAAAGAATGCCAACCTCAAAAACATCTAGGGCAACCTATGGAACCCTAAAAGAAAGAGAGCCAAGAGTACATAATCAGAACTTACATGTCTTCATTTTGTCAAAGGACTCATCTAAACAGAAAGCTTCAAATAGAGGGCTCACAAACACAACTTTCTTCTATAAAGACATCATCGTTCCTTCTTACCTCTCATAGTTTGCTGCTCCTCTTCACGCCATCCTTCCTCCAGCACTGGGAGTGGCGTCAGACTGAAGACCCTTTGGGATCTTGGGGAGCGTTCTATAAATAAACTCACTAAAAGATGAAGCTATTCGGCAAATCATTTGCCTTCCAGGTGATTTTATGCAGAATTTGGTGACACCATTGCTGCAGCAACTCATGTCTGATGTGTCACTTCACTGCAGAAAAACTGGATTGGCTCGTAGACGATGAGAAGAATCTGATATTTCTTGATGGTCTTATCATTCAGAGTACTTCAGTAATGACGCTGATGCTCCCAAGAAGTCTGCCATCGAGACTGAAAAACGAAATGACCGGTTAGCAAGGAAATCCACTCCATATCTATTTCACTGTAGACAATCAAACTCACCAACAATGTATTCTCTGTAAATTGAGTCAATGAAGGCAGCACGATGGCAGATGTTGAGGATTGTATTGTGAAGTCAAACGAAGAAAGCTACAAAGCTGGACGCATTGCTGAATCACCTTGTCTGGGGTGCCCGCAGAATCACTTCGCTTCGCTGCAGAAAAACTGGATTGATTCGTAGACGATGAGCAGCTAATACCAACATAATAGGTTATATAATAATATTACGTTGGTAGCCTTACCCATCATTCAGAGTTGGTACCTACTCACTTACTTCAGTAAATGGCGCTGACGCTCTCACCTGGTCTGTCATCAGAGGCCAGTTACGAAATGACTGTTCTGCTAAATAAAGAAGATTTACCTAAAGATGAAACAACCACCATGCCTGGTCGTCATATTCCTCGAGCTGAGCACGGTCCACCAAACTTCACGGATGGACGACACAGTAAGAGATATTTGGTTTGCACAATGTAGAAGTCAGAGACAACAACATTATGCCCACAACATCAAATATTGTGCCGGTTGGAGAAGCCAACACCTGGCTCCGGAACCCAGCGTGAGAAGCATGACAATCTACAGCAATTTGTTTCACTAACTACCAAATACAAGAAGAAAAGACAAAAACAGTGGAAACAACAACCAGGCCTGGTCGTCATATTCCTCGAGCTGAGCACGGCCCACCAAACTTCACGGATGGACGACACAGTAAGAGATATTCGGTTTGCACAATGTAGAAGTCAGAGACAACAACATTATGCACACAACATCAAATATTGTGCCAGTTGGAGAAGCCAACACCTGGCTCCGGAACCCAGTGTGAGAAACATGACAATCTACAGCAATTTATTTTCAACAAAGACAATAGTTGTGTACCTAATACCCTAACTGTTTTTTTAAACCTTGGAGCCACTGGCATGCAATTTACCACAGAATAGAGATTGATAAGAGCATGTTTGAAGCCTACCACTTCAAAACACAACATTAGAGCTGAGTTTTTCTCTCTTGAGGAATATGGTGGGATGCAGTTGAGTCAATTTATGGTTTGTAAGCTGAGGCCACTAATGTATTGTAAACTTATTGTAACTTTTTACCAGCTTTTCAGTATACATTCGCGTTTTTTATACTGGTTTATGCAAAAAGAAGTAGGGAGTTGTGGGAGTTCTGAAGAATATTCTAATTCTATGCCTACATGGTTAACTACTTATTGTTTTGTGGATTGCAATTATTGGAATTGTCTGCTTAGTAGTTTTTGAATATTGCTTGATTTGAAATGACAATGTGTTGTAAAGTGTGCGGGTGTGAGTGTGCGGGCAGGTGTCTGGTGTTTGTATAACCTAGCAACCTATATAGGGTACCTAACGTTCTTGATTCTTGAAACAAACAAATGCCATGTGAAATGTGACTGTGGATAAAAGAAGTTCTTCCTTCAGCTGAAGTTCTTGAAGTTCATGAAGTTCAACATGCCAAAGGGGGGAGGGAGAGACTAATTTCAAACAGTGGCTCCACAAAATGGCATTCAGGTTGGGTAGTATTTAAGCATTTCTTTAAGTTCAGATTTACCATTTTATGAGTTTCTTTAGGGGTTTTCTTGAAAACTCCAAAGAGTGGAAAATGAAAATCAAGTGAGTAGTGACCATCCTAGTCACAAGAATGTTGAAAAGGAACTTGAATGCCATCTTGAATGGTTTGACATGGTTTTGAATTGTACCTACTTGGCTCAATAATTGTTGATGAGCATGCCTGAAAAAAAAAAGAATGAAATCTTTTTAAAAAATGATGTGAAACTGTAGGACGTTTTAACAAAATGTACGCAGAATTTACTCACCAACCAAACCTTGTCTATGAAGCGTTCAGGAACTTTGGAGAAACTCGGAGAAGAGCCCCACACCCACCCCCCACCCAAACGCCGCGAGACTTGGGAGCATTAACGGACACTCGCGTGTTGAATTGATGTGGCAGCAGCAGCAGCGATGGCGAGGCAAGTTGTGAAGTCGACAAACGCAGTGATGGCTGAGGAGGTCTGCACGTCTCGAGGTCTTGAATGAGTCTAGAAGTTTTCTTTTCTTCTCGGTGGTGTCAAAACAGGAAGTGTGTTCTTACACTACCATCACTGTGATAGCCCACGCACACAGACTGGCATTGACGCTCTTCAATCGTTACGTGCCAATGATAATATATACGCCTGACTGTCGAGTTCAATGCTACTGGTAACTAACACAGTAGAAACGTTCCGAGTTTTGTTTCTTTCTGGTTGGCGTACCTAGTCCCCCCTCCCACCAGAGCCTACCTACACAATCAGCCCCACCATCCAGATCGAACCAAACTGAAACTCCATCACTGTGCCAGTCCACCACGCCTGCCACTAGCATCGGAAGTTCAGATCCGTTTACCAAGTTTACCAGCTGTCGATAATTGGAGCTGACCAACCAATGCAACCTTACTCTCACAGTGACCACCCACTCACATGCACGGCGAATCACCATGGCAGAAGCGATCTCCAGCCTTGCTAACCACTTCGGCCACTTCATCCGCCCTAAGACTACCTACCTACCCGAGACCTAAAGGGACAGACTATAACTAACTTACAATCTATAATCCACGCGGTAGGCAGGCAAGGAGGCACAGCTTCGCAAGCTATCAAATAATGAATGGCAGGCTGGATCCTACGAGCTGGCTTATCCTTGCTGCGTACCACGTTTACCTACTAACCGTCTCACACATCCTGTTGACACCTCCCAACTACCCTACGCGCACTTAAACACTTAACACAACACTGCACTGCACTTTAACACTCCGATGATGCCCAACGCGGTTGCTCCTATTTATGCTCCCAAGATCAACTAATTTCAGCCCAATCCATGATTCACACTCCACTTTACCTGAATGTTAGAAATAAATTTTGATTTTTTTAATTACTCTGGTTGATTCTGTCATCACTGATTTGGTGGTGGTGAGCGCTTTCAATGTGAAAACCTCATCGTCTGATCATTGATGACGTTATCACATCGAAAGCGCTCGCCACCAAAACAGCCCATGATGATGGGCTCAACCAGAGTATGTAATCACTGGCGGGCCCACTAACCCTTTACATTCAATACCTACCATTATGATTTTGGTTTATTATTCTTGGAATAAAACACCTATGTTTTCTCGACGGAGGTCGGTGACTCCGATCGGCCTCAAAATTTGACATTATCCGTTTCAAGAAGTCTAGATTCCAAAACCAAAATATCCTTCCGCCGTCCGGGCCGTAGGAATTTTTTAACAAAACTCTCGATCTACCATCTACTTGTGCCCGCAAGGTTTTCAGCCCGATCGCCCAAACCCGTGGGACGCTATGGGGCTACAGGAGGGGTTTTTTGAAGGCTTTTGGCTATGAGTCGAGTCAGGTGTCGTTTTCGAAGAATTTTTTGACGTAGAATCCATTTTTTGGGGTCCCACAATGATCCGATTTCACTGTTGCGATCTGTAGGGCTTTCATGGGGCTACAAATGAGAAATTTGATGGATCCCAGGAGGTCGAATATTTTTCAAGAAAAAAACAAAAAAGTTTGAAAAACATTTTGAAAGAAGAAAAAAATCTAAAATTTTTTTTTTTTTGAAATTTCAATTTATATTTATATGAAAATAAAATTAAAAATTTTAAACTTTTTTTCATTGACACAGAATTAAATTTCTGCACAAGTAACCTATATCAAAGAAATAATAATAATAGATAATTATTCTTTGATATAGGTTACTTGTGCAGAAATTTAATAATAATCCCTTGCGTAAAATTTGCATTTTTTTTTTGTTTTTACTTGAAAAATATTTGATCTCCTGGGATCCATCAAAAATCTCATTTTTAGCCCCATGAAAGTCCTATAGATCGCAACAGGTTCGACACAGTGAATTCGGATCGTTGCGGGACCCCGAAAAATGGATTCTACGTCCAAAAATACTACGTAAACGACACCTGACTCGATCCCATAGCCAAAAGCCTTCAATAAACCCCTCCCATAGCCCCATAGCGCCCCACGGGTTTGGGCGATCGGGCTGAAAACCTTGTGGGCACAACCAGATGGTAAACCGGGTATTTTGTCAAAATGTCAGATTTGTAGACTCTAAAAAAAGAAATCCTACCACCTAAAAGGGCTCGGACGGCGAGGGGGACATTACATTTTTGGAACCTACTCATCTTGAAACGTGAAATGACAAATTTTGAGGCCTATTACAAAAAACTCCCGAGAATAATGAAACAAATAATTTAATTTCATTAACGGTTGACAAAAAGCTCAACAAAAGAGATGGAGAATCCCTCAATGAGATCAATTTGAGGCCAAACTAAATAAACCAATCAGGAGGGTTTCTAAGCTCCATGAATAGAGAATACCGCGAGTGAAAAGCAATAATTATTCGTAAAAGATGAATACCTAATTGATTGCAATTATTGTAATCATCAGTTCTTACCAAATTAGTCTAGTACGCGATTTTCCATCTAAAACACGGCAAGGGCACAAGTTTCTTCCAATTTGTTTCTCTACCGGATCTCATTGTGCGATAAGTGGAGGCAATTTCAAATGAATTGGGCTGAAATTACATTTAAACTTAAAAATTACCCCAACACTACCTCCCCGTCGTGTTCCTGGGAGAAGACTGAGTGATGACGAGGACGGGCCACACCCTTCCGGCAGATCTCGTGTTGCACGAACCTCGCTGGCGTTCGTGTAAGGTCTACACGTGTATGTCTACTGCGTGTCAAACACAGACCTTACAGAGACTCTGTGGTCCCGCGAGAGGGCTTCAACTCAGTAGGTAACAATGAATAAAAATAATAATCATTATTATTATTGTTAGTTAAGTACCTATACTAAATTTTTGACCCCCCTGGGACTCAACATTGCCCTTAAACATCTCATGATGCGAAAAATCCATGAATAAAGTGTATCAAGGGAATAGTGTTACTATTCTTTGATAGGTACCTATAGGTTAATAATTAACCTATAGGTACATAATTATTACAAATTTGACATTATTCGTTTCAAGAGGTCTACATTCTAAATCCAAAATGCCCGTCCGCCGTCCGGGCCAATTTGGGCAGTAGGATTTTTTTTTTTTAATTCTGAAATTTTGACAAAATACTTGGTTTACCATCTAGTTGTGCCCGCAAGGTTTTCAGTCCGATCGCCCAAACCCGTGGGGCGCTGTGGGGCTAAAATGGGGCTACGGGTGGGGTTTTTTGAAGGCTTTGGGGTATGGGATCGAGTTAGGTGTCGTTTTCGAAGTATTTGTGGACGTAGAATCCATTTTTGGGGGTCCCGGAACGATCCGAGTTCACGGTGGCGATCTATAGGGCTATCGTGGGGCTAAAAATGGGATTTTTGAAGGATCCCATGAGGTTAAATATTTTTCGAGTAAAAAATACATAATTTTTGAAAAAAAAATCCCCCCGAAAAATTTTTTTTTTAAATATAAAAATCCAAAAAAATTTTTTCATTGACACAATTAAATTTCTGCACAAGTAACCTATATCAAAGAATAATAAACGCTTGAGTAAAATTTGCAGCGTTTCTCTCCTGGGCCGGGAGGCTCGAAAAGTCGAGTTTTCTAATTATTGGTCAACTTCTTCTTAAGGGCACTTGGTACCCCCCCTTAAAACAGCGAAATTCGTGCCCCAAAATCTCGGCACTCCCTGGTCCGATTTTGTTGCTTTTTTTTTGTATGAAAGGCCTTGCAAAGATCTAAAATCGTGCTGAAACAGATTTTGAAAATATTGATCTGGAGATTTACAACAGAGGAGCAAACTTGACAATTTTCAACGGCGTTCTGGAGCCCCTTGCTTGACCTGTACACGAAAAATACTGCACGATTTCAAAAATGTGTTTCAGCACGTTTTTAGATCTTTACATGGCCTTTCAAATAAAAAAAACAAAATGTAAATCGGTTGAGTGGTTCCCGAGAAAATGGGTCATATCCGTAAAAAAATGCAACTTTTCAGGAGAGCCAAAAAACTGAAAGGTGACTGTCTGAGCGTGTTTTGTTTTTCCATTGATTAGACGGAGAAAGAAGGAGTGCCAGGGTTGATGCAGGCACCTTCCGAGCTATTTTTTAATAATTTTAATTGAAGTTCAAGCATTTTGCAATATACCATTTTTTTCAGTGTTTAATGTAGTTTTTTTTAAGAAGAAAAAACAAAAAAGTCGGGGGAAAAAATGTTGGGGGTACCAAGTGCCCTTAAAAAAAAAAAAATACTAATGAGAAAATATGTACCTACATGAAGTGCAACTTTCTTACTATCAGTAAAATTGCACAGTGTTGGCCATTTTACTACTTCTTGTACGAATAAAACAGTGCATGAAGTTGTACGCAGAAAAAACTAAAAGGTAAAGCAAAGTGGTTTATGTACGAGAGTGCCTACATGGAGGAAACACAGGCAGTACTGAAGAGAACCCTCGAAAAAATTGCATAATAGCTAAGGATGGGATCGAGTTAGGTGTCGTTTTCGAAGTATTTGTGGACGTAGAATCCATTTTTGGGGGTCCCGGAACGATCCGAGTTCACGGTGGCGATCTATAGGGCTATCGTGGGGCTAAAAATGGGATTTTTGAAGGATCCCATGAGGTTAAATATTTTTCGAGTAAAAAATACATAATTTTTGAAAAAAAAATCCCCCCGAAAAATTTTTTTTTTAAATATAAAAATCCAAAAAAATTTTTTCATTGACACAATTAAATTTCTGCACAAGTAACCTATATCAAAGAATAATAAACGCTTGAGTAAAATTTGCAGCATTTTAAAAAATGAAGAGTTTTTTGAAAAATCTGAAATTTTGACAAAATACTCGGCTTGCCATCTAGTTGGCCCCGCAAGGTTTTCAGCCCGATCGCCCAAACCCGTGGGGCGCTATGGGGCTAAAATGGGGCTACGAGAGGGGTTTTTGAAGGTTTTCGGCTATGGGACCGAGTTAGGTGTCGTTATCGAAGTATTTCTGGACGTAGAATCCATTTTTTGGGGTCCCAGAACGATCCGATTTCACTGTGGGGATCTATTCAGGGATCTATTCACTGTGGGGAAAGCCCTTCAGGGCTAATGGGACTTTTGAAGAATCCCAGGAGGTCAAATAAGGTGTAGTGTTCCGGATAATTTTGGACGCAAAATATATTTCTTCGAGGTCCCACATCCGTCCGAACATTGAACCTAAGTACAGATTATGGTTTACTAGTCTCTCTGGCTCGCTTCGCTCGCTCCCCTAGTGGGGTGCGTAGCATCGATGGACACGTTCATAACCCTGCATCAAGGCTAACTGCTCCTTCAACATCAACCCCCCTGGCTGATGGACACTTTCATAACCCTGCATCAAGGTCAACTGCTCCTTCAACATCAACATCAGCAAGGCCCCCCCTGTCTAAGTGCTAGTCAAATCAAATTTCAAAAGTCCACCTCAATAATAATAGAACTACCTATGTTGGTGGCCAAGCAAAGCGAGCCCCTGGCTGATATAGTGATCGGCCGGGAGAATTAAGGATTAAGGCCCCCCCTGTCAAAAAAGGATCATAGCAAGGAAGCATGGTACATGTTTTTCGGATTGGTATATTTTCAGAATTTGAGGCGGACATTGACATGATCGCTCGTATAGTGTGTCTTCTCATTGTATACTCGGCAGACCAGTTTCCCCGCCTCTCCACCTAACAAAGGTCCCTGGCATCCTCCGTTTTCTAAGATCCCTGACCCCGAGCGAATTAAAACGATCCAATTGTTTTCTCACCGTGAAATCGCCCCCTCCCCCTCAGTTTTTTTGAAATCCGACTTCGGAATCGGATTGGCCATATTTTGGCGCGCATTTGGCTCGCGGATACCATACCCAAAAAATGGCTCCTTACTGGGTATTTTTGAACCCGAAAAAACGTGGCTGATAAAATGATCGGCTGAGCGAAGCAAGTACCCCACCCCTGTCAAAGTGCTAGTGAAGTCAAATTTGAAAACTCCACCTTCAATAATAATAGAACTACCTATACTCGGCCGACCAGTTTCCTCGCCTCTCCACCTATCAAAGGTCCCTGGACCCTCCGTTTTCTAAGATCCCTGGCCCCGCGCGAATTAAAACGATCCAATTGTCTTCTCACACGTTCATAACCCTGCATCAAGTCAACTGGTCCTTCATTATCAACCCCCCCAGGCTGATAATGAACCCCCCACCCCACCACTTCGCTTCGCTCCTCCCCCCCCCCCCCCCTCACTCACCCCCTCTAAGTGCTAGTGAAATCAAATTTGAAAACTCCACCTTCAATAATAATATAACTACATATTTGGGCGGCCGAGCAAAGCGAGCCCCCTGGCCGAGAAAATGATCAGCTGAGCGAAGTAAGACCCCCCTGTCAAAGTGCTAGTGACCTCTCCACCTTTCAAAGGTCCCTGGCACCCTCCGTTTTCTAAGATCCCTGACCGAGTCCCGTACCACCCTACCACCCAGTAGGCAACACGATTTTTCGCCAGCCAACCCCCATCCCTGGCACCCTCCGTTTTCTAAGACCCCTGACCGAGTCCCGTACCACCCTACCACCCAGTGGGCAACACGATTTTTCGCCAGCCAACCCCCATCGTTCCAGCCTGGTGGGCCGCGTGTTCCGCCCAGAGGGGCGGTCGTTTCGGCCTAGCACTCAGACATAAGGCCTCGCTTCACTCGGCCGCCCTAAGTTTCCCCGCCTCCTCCATCTTTGGAAGGTCCCTGGAGCCTGGAGGTTTTGACGTACGTCTTTCCTACGTCCTTGACCACCCGTCGGCCAACACCGACAACACCCCGCGCGAATTAAAACGATCCAATTGTCTTCTCACCGTGAAATCGCCCCCTCCCCCTCGGTTTTTTTGAAATCCGACTTCGGAATCGGATTGGCCATATTTTGGCGCGCATTTGGCTCGCGGATACCATACCCAAAAAATGGCTCCTTGCTGGGTATTTATGAACCCGAAAAAACGTGGGACAAACGCGAGAAAGACGATTTTTCGACGAATTTCCGGCGAATTTCCCGGGCGAATTTCCGAATTACGATTTGACCGACGTCTTCCTCCAGGTCTGATCTATACGGCTGGTATTTTTTCGTAATTTTTTCGACCCCTTAAATGGCCTTTGGCGCGAGTTGAAAGTGGAAAACGTAGGACAAACGGGAGAAAGACGATTTTTCGACGAATTTTCGACGAATTTCCCGGGCGAATTTCGGATTTACGATTTGACCGACGTCTTCCTCCAGGTCTGATCTATACGGCTCGTATTTTTTCGTATTTTTTTCTAAACGGCCAGCGAGCGGAAAGTGAAAAAACTCACTCGGGAACGCGTTACCACACGGCTACCACACGGCCGTCTACCACCTACCACGTACCGTCGGCCAACACGATTTTATATTATTGTATGATGATTGTATGATATGATATGATGATTACCTATTCTTGGAATAATACACCTTTGTAATCGCGACGGAGGTCGGTGACTCCGATCGGCCTTAAAATTTGACATTATCTGTTTCGAAAGGTTTAGATTCCAAAACCGAAATGTCCCTCCGCCGTCCGGGCGGGTTTGGGCGGTACTTATTTAGTGTCGTTGTAATTTGACGATGAGAAAGTTATCAAGATTTATCCCATTTGCATATATGCAAATGGGACCATATATATATATGGTTGAAATTTCTATTTGGCTGAGAAAAGCACCTTTTTCTTCCCGTTCTCGACAGCCCCTCCTGATGACTGTGCAGCCGCTGACTTACAGTGCAGGACCCGCCACTGCCGTGAGAACAAAAGTGAACGGAACAAACTATCATAAAAAATCACCCCCAATTGCTGAACTAGCCTATCTACTCTGTATGCAGTGTGAGGGCGATGAAGATGAAGATGCTCGAGATATGCCTATTTTTAACCAAGCCCGATACGGTTGGGAGCTTTTTCTTTTTCATCTGATAATTTCCTGGTCGTGATTTTCTCCGGTATATCATTACGACTCCTCGAGTCGTCATTGGTACGGAAACTCTGCTCGTGAATCTTTGAGGTAGTCATCTTTTAATTTTTGAGCGTGATACGATTTTCAGCGTTAGTAATACGATCGGTGGATGTGCTTGCGGGGTTCCCCACGTTCTCTGTATATATTTTTTTTTTGCCGGCAAGAAAACCTGATTTAGGGCTCAGCTCTGGAGACTGCTATCGACCTACATACGTTGACATAATCACGTAGGACGTCTTTTGATACTAATACCCTTCTTCAAAACGATCTCGCTTGGCGGGTGCAGCGAATTTCAAATTATCGTATTATTTAGAAAGTTGAGGAAAATCGACATGGAGTGCTACGGGTTTCAATAATTTCTTATGATAACGGGTGTCACTGATTTGGTATTATAGTGTTTCATTATTGATTGAAGGTTTTCTGATTCATGTAATTATACCCCCATGTGATACTGTTACATTTTGTGCTGGAGAGAAGTGAAGCAACATGGAAAAAGTTAAATCGCAAGCTTTGTGGAGATTGTCTGATAATAACAGACAGTTATACCTACATATTTCTATATTATAGAAATCACAGCTCAAACAGATGCGAATTGATTCATCTGGCAGCGAGGATAGCTTATGTAAACTGAAAAGAAACTCCTGCCATATGGGTTTATTAGCTCTGCAGCATTTTGATGGAATCTTCCCTTCGTGCTAATGCGGGTTGTGGATTTTGTGATTCGATAGCCCGGCATTATTCTGCACCTGGGTGTCTGAGCAAGGGGCGTCTATTGACTATTTGCCCGGCGAAATCGACCTGGCCTAATGTGGCTGTAAGCTGATCCAGAATCGTCACTACTTCCTGTGTTACTCTCGTATGGTAACATTATCAGGGACGCGTAAGAGGCCGTGATCCAACTTCAAGGAAGTTGGTGTCTAACAGTCCAGATTTATAGAAGTAATATAAATTTCTATTGTTGTTGAGATGAACCTTGTCATTATAGTTTAACTGGCGCATGATGCCGTTCAACATGAACTTGACCCTCATGAAAGGATTCTAGAGGGATCGTTGTACAATCGAAGAGGGGCTACCTCCTGCAAGTTCAAAGGCATTTCTGATTGTGATTCATGCTTCCTTTCTTGCGGACCATTGTGATTCCAGATGGTCGCTTTTGATAGGGTAATTTGGATGACCTACCATCGGTAAAAGATCGTAAATATACGATTGAATGTTGGTTCTTGGTGTGGTCGATCGGCCCACGTCAGCTTAACGGTTAGTACAATTTTATATACCCATTCATCGGTTGGTAATGTTCTTCCAATATGTCGGAACTCGGTTAGTGCCAGTTGGTCAGTTTGAAACGAGGCTTGTTTTCCCAACATCGTACAGGTCACAGCTTACCTTTCCCTATTTGATGCGCCCGCCTACATATTTAAATCTAACCATAAGTGATCAGATAACCTTGATATTCTGGCATTGTTCGGGTATTCAAGCTGAATGGTATCATCCTAGCATCCTGAATAATCCCGGGATATCCTGTACAGAGTTCCCTTTGAAAGACGAATGTCGACCAGGTTTGTGGGCCCAGCGGACAGTCGAGGTCAGTCAGCAGGATGTGACACCGCTATGGCTAGCTAATCTGCTTCGATCCTGAACGATCAGTTTGAAAGGCTTGAATTCAACTTGATTTCCCATTGACCGCAATGTATAGAAGCCTCCTGATAGACTGCAGTCCCTGATAACCAGCTGGTGTTTGTGGTTTCTGGATTTTTTGAACATTTTTCTCAACTGATTTGATCCTTCACAACGCAGAAAACGCATTTCTGGTTTTCTCAACTTTCATCTGTGATACAAGGCTTGATTTCAGCGAAACAATCTGAAGGGGGCGTGAGAAAATACAAGTCCTTGAGACGGTTGTGCCAAAAATATCTCTCCAGCACTGCCGACTCTGTATTTACGAATGCGGGAATTCACCGGCTCCTTTTCTCCAAAAATAAATTTCACAACTTATTGGGTTTGACTTGAGAGCATACTCTTGTATTAAGACAAAAACCATTAACTTCTAAACGCTCGTGGGACGTTATTACGGATATTTATTGACGACAGTTTCGAAATGTAATTGGAAACTCGATAAATTGGCGGGAGCAGGTTTAGTTAGAAGGTGTTTTTTATCGACTCATTTGCCGAGTGAAAGAAGTTTGAAACTCGCCGTATAAAAGTATACAAATTGCAAAACCGGAGCAGTTGATCTTCCGATATGCTGGTATTTTGACACGTCCTCGCCTTTTCCATTAGCTTGCACTCCAAAACGACCTACTTTTGTGAAAGGTTGGTATACACTTTTACCTTTCTACGGGTATTTACTGTATATGTACACTCTTTCGGTAGGTTGTCGATGAATCCACTAATGTGAAGAAGACATAATAATGTTATATTGTGACATCTGTTTTTCAACGTTGCAAGTGACAAGTTGCTGATAAACGAATCTTATGGAAAAATTACTCTGTAAATTGCATATTATCGTAAATTATGTAGACTGTAATACTGTTGACATTTTTTTGATTCCTGCAAATTTTTTCCCAAGGCACTAGGGTTCGTTTTGCCGATAGTACCCTTCAATCATGAACAATACTCGTGTCATGAATGTTGTTATCAACAACATATAACTATCAATATAACTATGTCACACAGAAGCAAGAAGAAACAAAGTCATTCCTGCCTTCCATATTCCATATTACCTACCACATGACGAAGGAAAAATAGCTCAAAATCTAATCGAAGGCTCGCAAAAAATACTCGTACCCACCTACCGACGATCTTCGAATAACTTGCGAAAGGGTTATCGCACAGAAATCGTTTTCACTCAAAACAGCGAATCATTGTTTCCCCAAAATTTGATCCAAATAGTGTTGCAGGTTGATATACAAGTGATAGGGCACTTAGGACTTTTGGTTTATCATTCTTGGAATAATGCACCTTTGTAATCGCGACGGAGGTCGACGACTCCGATCGGCCTCAAAATTTGACATTATCCGTTTCAAGAGGTCTAGGTTTCAAGTCCGTCCGCCGTACGTCAGACAGTTATGGGCAGTAGGCTTTTTTTTTTAATCTGAAATTTTGACAAAGTACTTGGTTTAACATCTAGTTGTACCCGCAAGGTTTTCAGTCCGATCGTCCAAACCCGTGGGGCGTTTTGGGGCTACGAGAGGTTTTTTTTTAAGGCTTTTGACTATGGGATCGAGTTAGGTGACGTTTTCGAAGTATTTTTGGACGTATAATTCTTTTTCTGGGGTCCGGGAACGATCCGATTTCACTTTGGGGTCTATAGGGCTTTCATCGGGCTACAAATGGGATTTTGGTTTATTATTCTTGGAATAATACACCTATGTTTTCGCGACGCGGGTCGACGACTCGGATCGGCCTCAAAATTTGACATTATCCGTTTCAAGAGGTCTACATTCAAAATCCGAAATGTCCGTCCGCCGTCCGGGCCGTTTTGGGCAGTAGGAATTTTTTTTTAAATCTGAAATTTTGACAAAATACTTGGTTTACCATCTAGTTGTGCCCGCAAGGTTTTCAGTCCGATCGCCCAAACCCGTGGGGCGCTATGGGGCTAAAATGGGGCTACGGGAGGGTTTTTTTGAAGGCTTTTAGCTATGGGATCGAGTTAGGTGTCGTTTTCGAAGTATTTTTGGACGTAGAATCCATTTTTTGGGGTCCCGGAACGATCCGATATCACTGGGGCGATCTTTAGGGCTTTCATGGGGCTAAAAATGGGATTTTTGAAGGATCCCAG
Source organism: Pilophorus perplexus (assembly GCA_955831195.1). Lineage (NCBI taxonomy): Eukaryota > Metazoa > Arthropoda > Insecta > Hemiptera > Miridae > Pilophorus > Pilophorus perplexus. The sequence goes on from OY037012.1 coordinate 9,280,850, forward strand.
GATGTTAAATGTTTTTCTATTAAAAAATACAGAATTTTTGAAAAAACACATTTTTGAACAAAAAAATCCAAAAAAAATTTTTTTGAAATAAAAATAAAAAAAAATTACTTTTTTTAAAATTTTTTTCATTGACAGAATTTAATTTCTGCACAAGTAACCTGTATCAAAGAATAATAAACCCTTGTGTAAAATTTGCAGCGTTTTTTCATGGATCCCAGGAGGTCAGATATTTTTCGAGTAAAAAGCACACTTTTTGAAAATTTTTTTTTCATAGACAGAATTAAATTTTTGCACAAGTAACCTATATCAAAGAATAATAAACTCTTGTGTAAAATTTGCATTGTTTTTCTATTGGGACCGTTCTGGGAGCTTGTTTAACGCCATGTAGGTACTGCGTAAAAACTCAAAAAAATGGTTTTCTGAAGCTTTAGAGCGAGGTGGATTTGCAACCAAACGCCTCAATTGTACCCCTTCTCTACATTACCTACCTTGCCTCAACTGAAACGTCCAACACGAGGTTATCGAAACTATGAAGAAACGCAATCCGAGATGCTCGTGTCAAGGCTCATGCTAAACTGACGAAAGCTATGATCTGAAATAATCTCGGTTGTGTTCCAGAGACCTTAAAGCTCCATTTTGATAACTACTTTTGACCCAGACTACTGTTGTATCCGTTAGTACGTGACTGAACCGATTCGTCGTCATACATAATGCGAAATTTGGCTGACAGTTACTCAAGTAAGTAACTGAATGTTGAAGAGCATATACCTACCCAGTCATGGTATAAATAATCACGGAAGAGTAAAATATGTTAATGTCTCATAAGTCCTCCTTATTATTCGGTGATTTAGTGTTGTGCACGAGACAAATTTATACTTTTGGCCGGTGAAAAAGGATGTTTCTGCGTCCTGCCAAGTTCACCGTGTCAGTGGTAGGGGGCTGGAAGAAAGTTGGCCGTGATGAGTTGCCCCCTCCGAGCAATTCATATTTGCTACCGGATAATAATAGCGCCCGAGGAACATCTGCTCGCCACTTAGGGCATATTCCCTGAATTTCCAGCGAACGACCGCTTGCGTCATTTTGTCATAACTGTCAACGCGTATATGTTGAGTTGAGAAGCGTTTAGTTTTGAATTCTCTGCTTGCTCTGATCTGGGTTTGGTAACCCTCAGCATCTGTCTTAATTGAAAACTATGTATGACTTTCACTTCGAACTACTTATGCTGGTAGGTGATTGATTTTAGAAAACGACCCTAATAGTGAATTTGTTAACAACTTGATGAGTTCTGGTTAAGGATCCTTTTGATGTCTGTTACCAGTAATGAGTTTCTTCTGAGTTCAGTCGATGATCGAGTCCGGATGTTCAAATAGAAAATCTCATGCCGCTAATTAACCCTTATACCTCTTCCTCTTTCCTTTTTCAATCGAAGGATACTCAAAAGGTACTATCTCAACTTTTTTTTCTCGGCATAAAATTACACCCACTTCATCTTCGGTCAATTGAGTGTGGGATCGATGAAAGGGTTCGTAAACTGGCTTGTTTACCGCCATGATTCACGCTAAGGAGGACCGCTAGAAACGGTTACCATTAACCAGGTGCACCTGATTAGACGGGTGAGTGGCGACGGTGACGGTTATCGTTGCGCTCAGGTTGGTCTGAGAATGATGTTCACCGGCCGTACTATATTTTCAATCGGTATTCCTCGCGTCGTTATCAACCTTTCAACTTTTAGGGTATCAACTGACGATTCCTCATCATGAAGTTATCGTGAGAAAGCCACGATTTGGGTTGTCAGTTGATTGGTAGCAATCTTCTACTGATGAGGTACAGTTGTACAGAAGTATTTTTCATCTTGAAATGTCGGGATTGACTTCTTCACGGGTTGTTTCGTCTGGCTGTGCGATGCCGGACATTTGCTGATAACTAACTATCTTATCACGGAATGTTGGCTACATCCCAGAACGTCCCAGGGTCAGCGCCCTTCGATATCTCGAATCTCAGCCCTTGAATCGTTCGGAAATAGCCATTGAAGACAGAATTTCCTCTATGTGCGTACCTCAAGCACTACCTTCTTGGATTGTTGGGGCTATTCAGTTTCCACTGATTCAATTGTTGCGCTCTGTGTGGTTTGTGGTGTGGATCCTGTTCGATTCAGTCGACATTGATATCTCTGGGAAGGATAAGCGTTTTCTTACGATCAATAATAGCCCTGGCGTAGCACTTGAGTACTCTGTAAGAAATGTAAGATCCGCCGATCGCTAGCGCGTGGATAATTTGTAATACCAAGGCACCGGCGTCAGAAGTGACACGCTCTCTCTTCCATCGCATCATTATGTGTCTGGTCTCATGGGACAGTTTTTGAGCCCCATTATCAACACTGCCCATTGTGCTCCCCGTGGAATGCCCTTTGATTTTTCTTTTGTCCTTTCTATACGCAATTTTTTGTTTCCACAAACTACCAACATATACGTTATACTGCTTTTAGTGTTTCCGATCAATGAGTTAATATGGTTTTGAGTCTGAAGGTTGCTAAGTATACTAAGTATACTTTCCAACTTCCGTCTTCCTCGTATGAAGGAACTCGAGCGTTGTGCAACTTTACCTTTGTCTCCGGTTTCCCTGATCGCAAACAAACGTGGCATCCCAACTTGAAATCCCCTTTCTATCTCGATAAACGATCGATCGATTCGTTTCTTCCACTCGTCGGTTTCCACAATCAGCGAGTTCGTGATCGCGAAATTTTCGTTACAGCTTACCGCTCTAGATCGGCTATCTTTGGCAAACGACTTCTGAGTGGAAACGGTTTTGTTTTCGCCTAAGCCATCAGGGCTTGGAGCTTGGGGGGTCTTTCCAGAATCTGCCATTCGCTTTCTTGTTATCTAATTGCTTAATGGTCGAGGTTGGTTCAGAATGCGCAATTTCGGGTGTTCGGTTTCCCACTAACTGCATTTTTTGCCTGTTTCTAATATTACTAGCACTCCGACAGGGGGCTCGCTTCGCTCGCCCATTTGAATAACGGGTCGAGTGATGAGCTAGGATACAGAGGAAACGCCGGCTCAATCAGACTGTGAACAACGAAGATAGGAAGAGTTGCGCAGATTTCAATGGGCTTATCGAGCATAAAATTGGCCGGGAAATCTGAATTCGAAAAAAAATTAGGGGTTCCCATTTAAAAGAAAGTTGGGCGTAAATGCGCCGGTTTGCGCGCATTTTGGGAGGATGCACATTTGTATTCGCTACGGGAGTCGAAAATTGTTGAGTGGCTACTGGATGGGGGTTTAAAGGTTTTCGGCTGTAGGGACGAGCCAGGAGTCGTTTTCGAGGTATTTTTGTACGTATAATCTATTTTTGGGGCCCCAGAACCATCTGATTTCTGGGGCTGTGTATGGGGCTCTCATGAGGTTCCAAATGGGACATTTGAAGGGCGCCGGGAAGTCGATTGAGGTGTCGTTTTCCGAGTAATCTTGGATGCATAATACATTTTTCGGGGTCACACATCCGCTCAAACACTTTATAAGAAAAACAACTTTTTAAATAATTGTATCACGTACAATTTTTTTTATTTACAGATTTAATAATCTTTTTTAACATTTGTAGCATTTTTATTTATCTATCCACGGTAGGCCATAACGTTTTACAAGTTCTTAATGATATTGGGCATTATTTTAGCCTAATCGCCTGAATAAAAGTGTAGACTGGTATACTCGGTGCTGTAAGCCAGCCGTAAAGTTCTTTTTTTGAGTTGATGTTGCAGAGAATGACGATAAATTGCTGCCTTGAGACTTCCGACACTGGCTTTCTCGTCGTTAGGCTACGTTTTCGGGTAGTTTTCTTTTGAGCACTGCGAAACCTCCCTAGAATTCCTTACTCTCTTTAGGACTTTTTCGTTTAGTCTATGATTCTCCAGGAAGCGATTTAAGACTTCTGGAAGATGAAACACCCATAAACCTCTTGACGACGAAGTGTCAAGAAAGCGTGACTTCTCACACGGGAGAACCTTCAGGACTTGGCACCTGGCTGGGAAACTGTAACGGTATATCGCACCGTTTTCACGAGCTAGTGACCTTCTCTCAGAATTCCAAGAGGAAGCTGAATACGGATGCTGAATTGGAGACATGGCTCGCGAACATAAAACCACCAAAGACCCCTCGGGCTTCCATTCAATGGCCCAGTTTCGGTGAACGTTTCGCAATAAGGTCAAGGTACAATCCCATTTTGGCAACCATTACCTACTCCACTTCTCATTTGATGCATAAAACCGAACCCCTTCTATCTCTTTTTAAACGGTTTGGTTTCAGTGTGATTTCATTTATTGCTTTGGTTTACAAACTTGGAGAATGTTGGGACTTGAAAACTTGAACGTAAGAAAATTGAAAGAAATAAGAGTAATGGAAAAAAATTCATGGTTCTATCAACCGTCATCGGGAATAATATGGAAGCAAATATTTGCATTCACAATAATTACAATCATTACATTCACAATAATACTTGTAATTATTACAAGTAGATTATTGTACTAGTCTCGGAGGGAGAGAAGAAAATGTTCTGAAAACCGTGGTCATAGTTGTTGAAACGTGAGCGAATAATATTTTTCAGCCAAGTTGGAGAAATTGCCTATTTTTGACGCTTGGTTGTGGCTAAACGGCTGAACCGTTTCTAATGTGTAAGGAGGTCATTCGACGCAGAGTTTTATGCTCTTTAACTTAACAACTACAAAGTTTTCTCTGCGATGCTTGGTTTTCGAGTTATACGTTAAAAACTGGAAAATGTCCGAAAAAAATCGAGGTTTTTGGCCGCCAAAAGTCCTTCCGGCAAAAATGTTGCTACCATTTTTGATATTTCGTTGTTCATACCCATTTGAACCATTAAAAAAAATAAAAGCTTCTTCGCCATTAGATGGTGTAGAAATTTTCTTGCACGAGTCCCCCCCCCCCCCCCCCCCCCTCTTAGTCCTCTGACGACTGGCCTATATGGTGAACAAAAAGTGAACAGCAGCGAAAATGAAAAATAATGAAGGGTAGGGAAATTCAGAAATGCCTTTGCTGAAACAGGGGATGCTGAAATCAGAGAAGACTAAAAGAATAAAATTTATAAGATAATTTATAAATAAAATTTATAAGAATAAGATTTAATCATCTGAAACATCGGCATTCCCATCGTCTTATTTGTCCGAACCTCTACAAATTACCTCCCACTGTAATGTTTCAATTCCGAAATATACATAATGTACAGCATTTAAACTACCTAAATTGTGTTATTTTAAACAGTACTCCATGCTGCAGCACGAACCTTTATCAGATAAAGATTCTATTCTATGGGTATGAATAGATTTTATACATACGAATAGATTCTATTCGTATGTATTCGTATTCATGTCAGCTCCTTATTATCTGATGTTTAGTGAGTCGGCAGTCATCAACTGTTAGTTACCTGTCGCTGCCGATGTTAATTACAACTTTGCCATCCATTCTGAGTGTCTTCAACCGGAAATGAGCCTACCGCCGGAACCAAGCTTGAAATCCGAGGATAACACAATATTTCTCCCTTTTCTCTTCCGCCTTTCGCGCCCAAACAAAAAAGCCCTAGTTTCGTGGTAACTGTGGAACTGCGGTGCGTTTGCAATGGACAATGCTCGATCGTATCTCTTATCAATGCCGTGTTTCCACACAAAAGGAATGGGCCGTTATCTTTCTCGCGAGATCGGTTGAGCTTTTGGTTGATTCCGACGGTTCTCATTTCCCGGAGTTGATTCGTTGGTAGCATTTCGTCGGATCTTTATGACCGAATCTTCTCGGAGTTTTCAACAGGAAGTTACGGGGCGGGTAATTTGTTAACAAAATACTGGTATCTCTCATCTACCCGCGCTTTCAGAACTTCATTATATGTCACGCAACGCTTAGTTGGATTGAGTTTTTTTTTACGGCAAAAGTTCGAACCTGTGGAAGACGTGATGAACCGCTCATGCTTTTGTGTCTTCCATTTGTTGTTTCTATTGTTACTTCAAATTGTTGTTTTCTTATTCTGACCCATTGATGTTTTACACTGTCGTCTGAGAGGATAATTGGCCGACTGCTAATGGTGTTTGTCTACATAGTTGACCCCACACTGACTGACCGTCTGGCTCTGTCCAGTCGTCGAGGACGCCCACGCGTCATGAGTCGTCCCCTCAGAATGAAACACCACGCACAGATGCTCACACCGGCTCAGACAACCCTCTTATTCGCTTACACTCACTAACACAAACCATCTGGTCTGCTACTGGTCGTAAGGTTGTCTCTAGCGATATAGAACTCTTTTAGGGGCTCCAACCTGGTTGTTACCCTTGACTTTTTCTTCTACCCTGGCGGTGTGACTTATGTATTTTTTGCGACGTCTGGCTGAGTTCACTGAGTTGGTACAGTCCTCTCAAGAAGTTGCGCTATAAGGGCCTCTCGAAGCTATGTGGGTGTTGTGGTTTTGGAGCCGCCACTTGATTTCCTCTAAGCAGTTATAAAAGTTGCATCTGGAACATCTGGGTGCTCTAAGAAAATTGATTTTTCGGTGTTCGTTGTCACCTCCGTCACATCTAGATCTACACTTAAAATAAATTACTATGAAGGAGGAATCTTCCTCCAGCGTTTATTTCTGTGGATATCAGGCGTTTGTTTGCCTTGGGCATTATCGAGGTAAACATTGTTTACCTGGCGAAATCGATTTCTTCACCTCATTTCTGGAATCGACATCCCGTTAGTTGTGTACACTGGTCAAACCTTGATGCAGCCTTGCTTCACCCTTCTGCCGCTCTCCTACCTCCGAGACATGTACGTGACGTCTCTCACGTAACTTAATCAATGTAAAGCTCCTTCATCGCGGGATGGACGCCAGTTCCCTGCGACTTTCTGTGTTATGAACACAAGTTTCCACAAAGTGCGGTATCGACTGCTGGAAGTTTTCGACATGATGGTTACAACGTCCGCTGACTTCACACCCATCCCGCTCTCCGTCTACGTCGTTTTGAAGATTATTTCTTTGCTTCAGGTATTGATGCTTTACCTTCTGGTGTAAAATACCCAAGTATTTAGTTTTGGGGTAAATGCTTTATTTGGGTATTTTAACCTGAATGAAACAGGATTACAAGGGGAAAAAAGTGTAAAAGGTTCTTAGTGCTCGCGTTTCAAGCATTTCCAAGTTCATGAACATCCTCTGACTAAATAAAATCTCATGAATCTGATGGCGATTTCCTTACAACTACAGCTCATAAGAGGCCCCCCCCCCCCCTTTTTTTTGGGGGCACCCGGTCGTGGCCGTGGGCCGACATACCGGTGTCCAGCATTTGCCTCATAAGGTGAAATAATTTTTATTCGCTTGGTGCCACTATACATGATTCGGTTTTTTTTAAAAGGGGTTATGTAAAATTTTCACTTTTTTTACATTTTCTGAGCCTTCATACATTAAATCGATCGCCATTGAAAGGAGTCTCGTAACATTGACCCTTCCTAGAGAAAAACTGGGTTGAAATTTCCGATGTCCTTTGAAAAGGACGGGATGTGCGCCCCTTTCAAATGACAACTTGTTGTCTCCCTATTCCGTCACCGTGGAATTTCAGGGTTTTTGAGGAGCTAAAATTTAGCGTAAAATTTATTTAATAAAATTGAAAGATTGTTAAAAGTGTGTCAGGATGAGGCAACCCTGGAATCAACTGAAGTAGTAAGTTTGATGGATTTTGACCGGGGGTCGAGTAAGGTGTCGTTCTCGCAGCAATTTTTTGGGGTAGAATCGATTCAGGGGGATTCTAGATCAGTCCGACCACCCTTTGATGCTGTGTAAAGGCTTTTATTGAGCTACTTCTGGTGCGGGTTTTGATCCTTTTTGGCCAGGGGCTCGAGTGAGGTGTCGTTTTCGGGAGTAATTCGATTTGTGGGGGTCCCAGACCCGTCCGAGACTTTTAAAGGGATGCAGGGGTGGAGGGGGGGAGGGGATGACGGATTTTACCTTGTGGTTAAATGGGTGACTGATGAAGGGCTTGAACAGGAAATCGGTTTCTGAAGTGTTCAATTTTTTCCCGATTTTCCATTAAAAAAAAATTCCTATCATTATGACATAATGATACATTTGTATACTTTTCGTATACTTTTGTATACTATTCGTAAGTATCGGAAATGTTTTATTATAATTATTTCAATCGTGACAAATGATTTTTTTTTAAGGGGCTGTGTGACCGATTTATAAATTGAGTCACTTCCCTTTGTTGAAAAAATCGGAAAACTTCCGAAAAATTGTAAAGCGTTTCGTTTTATGGGAAAATCAGCAAAACTGGTAGTTTTGACCTTAATCGTTTCAAGGTCGTGGGACAGTTCTTTGCGTTTTTTCAAGTTTCAAAACCTAACACAGCCCCTAAAAAAAAAAATAAAATAAAAAATAAATAAATAAAATAAAAAATAAAAAAATAAAAAATAACCGATTCACCTGAACAGCGCTAGAAATGACTTCCGTTCTTATATTATCTTCTCTTTTGTGATTATGTTCTTGAAAAACAAGTCGCTTGTTTGTCCAAAATGGAAATTACTGGGAGCAGTTAATTAATTTCCTATCATCACCTAAACCGTTAGTAAAATGTATGAATAGTACATTAGAATCTAATGGTAGTACATTTTACCACTGATGGACATCTGATGTACCTACCACTTTTTATTCCAAAAATGCATTAACGCCGTGAGGTGTGAGCGAAAATGACAATAAATTCGATAAAAAATGAATATTTATTATTTAAAAATCAGAAAATTCAAAACAAATTAAAAATTTGCTGCAAATGGGTTTGGTAAATTCCCAATTTATCAATACCCGACCCCACCGGCCACTTACCCTCTTTACATCCCTGGTTACCAAGTCCTATACCAAGGTAACCTTGGATAAAGTACCTACCGCATCCCGAAATGACCCATCTCCTCCTCTTGCCTTATTTGGGACAATAAACTCGGCCAACCGTTCAGCCTTAAGGCCAATTAAGGTTGTGGACCTAATTTGTTCTGGTACCTCGAAAACGGCCTATTCCGATAATTATACCTTTTCCTATGTGAAAGATTCCTCGTATAAAATTTGTTTTTATCTATCATTCTGCAACTGTAATTATTATTCAAGTGCCGCTACATCAACAGGTAGTTTATTGTTGTAGAGTAAAAGTTATGCGTCGTAACGAGGGGTTGAATTTTATTTGTTCCTTATTGTTTGTTTTTAATAGTCACCTCTCTCCCAAACCATTCTCTGATTTAATCGCGTTTACTCCGCTGCGACAAATTAGTTTCAACGCTCAAAAAAAGAATTATGGTCCAATTGGGTTCAGAGGTCGATAACAATCTGCTAATCTAAATTTCTAATTCAAGGGGAAAGAGGAAGATCAGATACGTAGGTGTTGTGAGCGGGCTTTTACACGGTCTGACAGGTTTGGGGGAGGCCGAACCATATAAACTCCAATTGGAGGAACGAATTAAAACGGAGCCTGAAAACGTTTGTCACGAGTTCCAACTCAATTTGCCATAAATAATTCACCCGAAATTTTTCTCGAACTGATTCGACCCGGAGAAGTTTTTCTTCATCAGCTTGACCCAGTAGAGCGTTAAATCTTCGTTGCACCAGCGAAGTTGACGCAAGCAACTAATAACCCTACTATGCTAAATAAGCAATTCTGGCAGCCACATCAGGGAAGCCAAATGTGAGGAGCTCGAGAGTAATATGCGGTCAACATCCATCGCGTGGCTTCCTGTTACATTGCTGTGTCATATCGTAATCGTGTTATGTATGAGACTGGGTCGTTTATTTTCGTAATAATAATTACAATTATTGTCATTATTAAAATATCTTTATGAGTTTAATTCATTTATTTCCATATCGAGTGAGTCACAGACACGTCATAATATGACGACATTATCATTTCGTATCGAAATATTATTTTCCCCCAACTCAGGAGAGCCAAATAACTTATTCAAAACCCGGTGGGGGTTGTTTTTAATGCGAAATTTTCACTCAAACATCGGTTTTGGTATTATCGTGTTGGGATATTGATAAACCACTTCAAGCGATGCGAAATCAAAAATTCTATCGATTATGAAAAAAGTTTTTTTGTTGCGTTTTTTGTGATATAACATGTGGCTTTAGCACCCTTAATATTGTCAGAAAAAATAAAATAAATGTAACTAAATGTAATAAATAATAAATGTAACTGTGTTCCCCATTTATCGCGATTAATTGATTTCTTGACTTTTCTTCTTCTAAAGTAACGATCACTTTTATAGCGAATACTTTCACTAGCCTGTCATTATCTTTCAGTTGCGCGTATGGGATTGTTGGGCAATTAAAACGTGCATTTATAGTGCATCAGTTGTTATCTCGAACGCAGCTCATTTTAAGCCGATCGAGCTCATTTAATCTCACCTCGCTCATGCTCACAATCCAGAAACACATGTGTAACCGGTGAGGGCGGATTGTGCAACAGTGTAACGCAGAGCTAACATAACAGTAATGACACGAGGGACGCTGGGCGCCCGTAAACGCCGGTTTTTCGCCTTGCATTGGAAAATGCACGCCTAATGCCCATATTTCATAACCCGGTAACTTACTGGGTGTGGAAACGTTTGCGCAATCCGCAACCTGCGACCCCTCCTATCTCTACACCAACAGACGATAATTCAACAATGACAATGGGGACCCCCTTCAAGTTATAGGCCGAAGCAGGTTCTGGAAGTTCCCGATACGGAGCTTCACCTATCCAAGCCAAGATTGCAAACGACAGATCTTTGCAACAGGTGTTCTGTGTAAGATGGAATAAAGGCAGTAAACAGCAAACAAGATGGGTGTTGAAGATACATATTAGAAGAGTGGGTTGAACTGGTTGCAGACTGCCATAAAAGACGTCACCTTAAGAATTCTATTAACGCAACTCTTACCAAGTTATATTAGCAAGCTCTTCCAGGCCAACTATTAAGTTAAATCCGGGTTAAGATGGATAGTAATTTTCTACCCCTGTACTACCTGTTTATGTGTTCTAATAGTAGCAATTGCAATCTAAATCCCTACCATGGTTGAGGTTAATTTCTTGCGGATATGTATGAGCTTTAGTTACGCTTTCTCTTAATAGGACGAGTCGTCCCACTGGATATATCAGGCTTGCACTCGGTCGGCCATGAGAACCAAAAGGCCATTTGGATGAATTAATTTTATGCCGGGTTGATGAAGTTTTCGTTTTAGATCGGCCATTCTGCATGAACTTGTGCAGAATTCACTGAATTTTTATTGGTACCATCCAGTGGACGGTTTACGTTAATTCTCGTATTCTCATTTATCTCCCTTCATCTTGATAATTTTCCATTAGCTAATGACTTTATTTTTCATGGCTCCGTCTTAGTCACGCTTTCTCCTAATAGAACGAGTCCCTCCTACGTAGGCTGTTGTAAATCTCACTAGCCCTGAAGGCAGGTTGTTGCCATGTTGATGCCACGACCGTTTTCAAGGTCCCAAGATGTAACGAACTTGTAGCTCAATTAACTAGATTAAAAGGCTCCAATGAGAGAAAACGATGCGACGTTTTGATAACCAGTTTTTCAACTCGAAACCGCCACTCAAGATTGGGTGCATTCGAAGGCGTTACAAGCCGACCATATGGCTCTCTTGCATGTAACGAGCTTTGTTTAGTTTCTTTCCAAAGAACGTTTTTGTTCCTTTTGACTGCATCCGGTGGGATGCATATGGTCGACTTGTTCATCTTCTTAACGGGAAAACCACCGTCTTAAATTGTCTTTTACAATTTAACGGGCGTTCCGCTAAAGGCTTGTCCCATCCGGCGAAGCCCATTACGTTGAAACGGCTCGAAATCACCAGTAAGTACTCGAATGGAAACCGTGAAGGGCGTCTAATAATTCAAACTCATAAAGGTATAATTCCGTGTTATTTATTGCCCATAGTTGAATTTGTATGACCGTCAAGGTGCGTTTGTCGTAATCAAAGCGTTGAAATTTACTCAGTTTCAGTTCTAATGCGCCGTTAAACTCTGTAATGATTTTTCCAACTGTGCTTCGAAACTCGCGAATCGAGAGAACCCATAACATTTGACCGAGCGCCAGATTGTCGATTTTTCCCTTTCAATAAGGTTTTCTACGGTTTTTTTTTTTTTTTTTTTTTTTTTTGGTAACTTCCCAATGCGATTCGTTATGCCAAAGATTTGCTCGTTGCTTTCCGACCTTGTGCTCAATTCAAACAAATCCAAAGGCCTTGTTGCGATCTGTAGTGTATCCGATTGGCATTTCACACGCTCAAGGATGCTTCTTGACAAGCATGGAATTTTTAGTTTATAAAACTTCGAGGAATCGACGGTTACTTTCCTTCATTTTCCGGTAGCCCCCCCCCCCCCCCATTCTGAAGAAGGGGATACAGCCTTCCTCGAAAGCTCGCCATATGACGGAATAAAATAATTCAAACCAGCGCTCTGATTCTCGCTTCCATTTTCGTATGCATACCACCATAATAGAGAGTTCCGAAAGAAACATCCGAGATACGTCGACCGTTAATTTTTATCGCCGTAAGAGATTTTTCTAGGAAGAATCAAAGAAAAGCTAACTTCACATATCACCGTAACAGAGATAAGGTGATATCAAAAGTCACGCTAAATTTAAAGTGCCGCTATTTACCTTATATTAGAGAGTTTCTACTACCTGCGCGGGGCTTGATGCGGCCCCATTTGCGTTCGTAAATACGGTATACTGGCGGCGCGGGAACGCAGGTAGTCGTACGTGCGGGACCACAACCGCATAAAGGGCTCTTAATCCGGGAAGGGACCGCATATAGAACCGCAAATAGAACCCCGTAAGGTAGTAAGGCTGTTGAACCAGTACCTTCTGGATAGATAACCCTTCACCGTCTGGCTGGTTATCAGTTGCTCAGGTCAGAAGGGAATTCCGTCCTCGTTCTTCATTAGTATTTTTGTGGTGACTAACTAAACTACTGCCCAGAATAGGTAAGTGATATGCATCTATCTAATCAGTTTTCCTACTTCTAAAATGGTATGAAATGTTTGATGGGCGAAACCCACTCTACTTGAGAGTCTCCTGACGGTCAATTAGATAGATTCATTAGATTAGATTAGAAAATTAGGTAGATTCATGAGCAGTAGGTAGGTAAGTAGCAGTTTGTAGTAAAGTAGAGGAGAGCGTGTACATAAAATACACGCGTGTGTACATCAGTAGTGTGCTGTATTAGGTATAATGCGAAAAACAGAAATCGCTCTGTATCTGTTGGTACTGTGGTACCTAGGTACATGAAATGATATTTTGTTCATGAATAGTGTTACTTGTAATTTTTTTGGTACTAAATCTAATGAGGCCCGCCAGTAATTCAAGAAAACTTTAGGATAGGTAACTACTCAGGTAGGTTTCGAAGTGGACCACTCAATTTGAAAATCGCATGACACTGAAATGTCTAAACATTTTATTATTCAACTTTGGCTTTTTGCACAATCTAATTTACAGTCACGCTTCTACTTATTTTGTGCTTGGATTGCATTGTATTAAAATACATACCTACTGCATTTGTGAGTAAAATAGCCAGACAAAAAGGGAATAAACAGTCACTCATGTAGCATAACAGGTTGAAGTAGCAAAATTTTTACACATAGGTATTGCCATCGAAATTTCCTGGTCTCTTCATCTTCCCTTAAGTTTGCTCAATGTTTCAAAATAATACATACATAATTAAAAATGTGGGTTTTCAAGCTTTATCCAATTGTAAGTTATCGTAAGCAAGGTAACAGTAAAAATTGAAAGTAATGAGCACTTGTACATCCTCTTCGACAGGTAACCTATTCTGGAAAAGATGAGCCAGCCCCCTCTACTTGTCACAGATTCTCAAACAGTGTTTTGTTTCTTTTTGTGCTAATTAAACATACTCGTATAAGTAAATATTTCCGAATTAGAACACAATATTAAAAACAATGTGTATCCTACAACTCATCTCAATTATATTTTTCACTTTCTCTCAAAAAAAGTAACACCTAGTCTAAAATCCCTGTATCAACAAAACAATCACACTACTTCTTTCGACACCATGAGAGACACCATCAACCGTTGAGTGACGCTTGACGTGACTTCTCATTCCACGTTGGTGCCCCTACCAATGAAATCCCGTAAATAGCGTCTCGTAAGAAGTGGCTGTGCGGTTAGCATTCACCTTGGCTCGCCCTAGTATTTGCGTTTTCCGTAAGTTACTCCCGTCACCGTAGTTACCCTCGCATCTAGTAGAATCTCTCTATTGTTCGAAATTAATGGCGTTATCCTTAAGACCGTAAGCTTATCGCCTTATCTTTACGGCAATAACGTTCGACGTTAGGCATAAGGACGTAAGTTATCGCCGTTATTTCTGCGCATGCGCGAAATCTCGAGTTACGTCGACCGTAACTCATCACAGTTAGGCAAAAAGTGGCTTTAGGAAAGTTCCTAGTTCCTAGAGAGTTCTCTCTAATGACCGCAGCTCCATTGCAATCTTTAAATTTTGTATATTTCTGATCATTTTGTATATTTCTGATAGGGGAAAACCATTTTTCGGATCGGCGGGTTCGTCTCGGTAGTGGGGGAGAATTTGGCGCGATCTCTTAGCTTGGCATACGAGACTTAGGGATGTGCGATACTATACAATACCCAATACCAGTACCCGATACTAGTATCGAAAAAAGTATGCAATACTATCGAAGTATCGGAAGCAAGTATTCGATACCTACAAGTATTGGATCATATGGGTACTTTTATTAAGAAAAAAGAAAATTTCTGTATTGAATAGGGGCAGTTTGAAAATCGAATCCTGGATTATCATTATTATTATTTATTATTATTTTTATCATTATTGTTACTTCAAAGAGTCAGAAGAAGAAGAATGATATTATATTCATTTAATAAAGAAAATATTGTATATAAAATATAATTCTACCACCATTCGTCGTCTGTGCTTCTCAGAAAACACAATTTGTCAACATATTTTGGTGACAAACGAGAATGTTCCTTTCCTCAAAATTCAGTAATAAGTTTGCTCGAAAATTATTTACCTAATCATCCACGAGGTCGATTGTGATAAATGAAAATAAGCAATCTGAGAACACCGCCTGAGTCTAGCGTCGCTATCGTCAGTAAAAACTCCCTGCTTATAATGTTTATAGAAAAAAAATTGAACCATGGTTATAATGTTTTAGTTTAGTCCAATGCATTTTTAAAAGTATCAAAAAGTACCGATTCATAAAAGTATCGATACTTTTTGAAAAATATCAATCCAATACTTTTGATATTTTTTTATCAAAAATGTCGATGTGATAATGTATCAATACATGATAATATCATCACTTCAAAATGTATTGATACATATTACCTGTGTATCAATACATTTTGAAGTAGGTACCTTACATCTCTAGGTTTGACTGATAATCTCTACTAGAGATTCTCTAGTAGGTATCTGTGTTGGCCGCACAGATTAAACTACTGACCGTTGGCCGACAGAGGTGAGCGTGGCGAGTAGATTCCTCGCTTTTCGTGTAGGTTATAGCACCAAGGAGGTATAGTACACACAGTAACAACTACAACATCAGACTCAGACGTGACGTTGTCACATAACTTATGTGTGTGAGTGTTCCTATATAATTTATTGGTAGAGAGCTTCCCTGTGATTCAAGTACCTATAAATTTATAAATAAACGATTCAAGTGAAGTTATTTTAGTTTTTAGTAGGTACATCTGTTTCCATTTGTGTATTTTTTCCGATACTGGAAAAATAATCGATACCAGTAGTAGTATCGAATGGCAGGATTCGATACCAAAAGTACCCGGTATCGAAAGGAAATACCCGATACTTTACCCATATCGATAAGTATCGCACATCCCTAACGATACTAACGTCTCGCTTGATGCTGTTCTTTGTGGAATTCTTCAAGCTAAGGCGCCTTTCCTGAGCGCATGATCCCTCCGTGAGCGAATCACCGAAGAATCCTTGAGGATTGGGAACATTACGGGCAATGAAAGGTTGGATAGTGACTCCATGGCGGGGTTACCGATTCGATCAGCAGGGACAGCTTCGAGGACAACATCCTCTTCCTTTTTACGGCATTTGGTTCGCAACTGTACAATGAAGTGAGAGCCTGCACTCACGACTTCCCGGTGAGATCCGTGAACTCGGATCCAGCTCTTCGTGAATCTGGCAGACCCGGTGATTTCCTTCTAAATTCCCTGCGTGCGTGATGTAATCCTTTGGTTTTACGACTTGTAACCATCCGGTGTGGCACTAGAAGTTACTGTCACATGCCATTGTCGAAAAGTTGACATTGTAATTGGCCTAACGTCACCGAAAACCAGCAATTTTCCGCGAATGTTGCGACGTGGTTATATTTTGAATACCTACCTCTTTGGATAACTGACATTAAATATTGATGAAAAAGAAAGCTTCGTCGGTGTTCGAATCTTGCCATTTGCAGACAGGTTGTCTCTGTCGTCTATCGACTGGTCCGTCACAACCATTTAAGGGTTTCGTTTCCGTATGTTACAGGGCTCCCCTCTGTCTGCGAATCCTGTCGACAGTGATGAGGAACCAGTAAAGAAACACAGGCGGCTTGCGGACACTCCACCAACATATCAGGCCGACAATCTCCAGGTATTTATTGATTTGGGAGTTTAGCGCTATTAGCTTCATGATCTGCTCACGTTCTCCTGTTATCAAACGGTAAAATTAACTAGCCATTTTATGGTATTATCTTGTAATTCTATGGTGATTACCTAATACCAATGCAGTAATTTGTGGCAGTAATAGCCGTGTTCCTGGTTGTTTCTTGGGTGAAATCGAAGTATTCGAGAATCGTAGAACAATCAATACTAGAGGGAAAGACAAACCTGAGTACCTTTAGTTACCGTACTCGATCATTACCTGTAATGTGTTGCAAAAATCGCTGGAAAAGGTCGAACCTTTAGCGGATCACTCCGATTTTTTTTTTTTACTTAAATGGGTTTCCGTCTCGCTTTTGATAACTCACGTTAATAACAGCTTTGATACTCTTAGGAGTAGTTCTAGTCCTGGTTTCGACGGAGTTAGAGCAGGTATTTTGAAACTTGGTAGGGGGGGAGGGGGGACGTAAAATTGGCCGGGGAATCCGAATTCGCCAAAAAATTCGTGGGTTCCCATTTAAAATAAGAAAGTCGGGCGCAAATTCGCCGGTTTGCGCGCAATTTGGAAGGATCGCAAGCCCCTGATAGTAGGTTAATGGGATCCCGAGACGTAGAAAAAATCGGCGTGTTTTTATCACTAACCGTTTCAGAGGAGAAGGCTTGTGACATGCTCTGTTAGTTAGATAATCAGCCACCGACACGTTTCTGAAACACGGAAAACGGCGGATGATGCTTTAAACACTATAACTGGATGTCTTATAACAAGCTGACACTGAGCGTAGATAAACTACATTTTACAGAATGAAGATGAATGTTTAATGGATGCCGAGGACATCGCAACTCCGCTGGTTGACGACGAGGTAATGGAAGTGGAAGTGACCACCGCAGCCACACACGCGATTCAACCCCCACGCCCGACGTCCGACGTGCAATCGACAACGCTGAGGATCGCCGACGTCACCATCGTCGCCGACGACAACCTGTCGCCCCGCCCGGACATGCCCGTAGGCCTTGACGACCGGAAGCTGTTCATCGATGAAATCGCCAAATACACCAGGTCTGCTGGAACATAACGTTCTTGTGTGTTGCTGTTTAAATTTTAGTTAGTGAGTGCAGAGATTTCTAAGAGTTTAAAATTAATTCCGAAAACTGGTTTATACAACTGGTAAAATTACGCCACTCTTTGTGTAATGTAACACTTCGCGTCTTTTTGCATTTGATATACGTTACATGTAAACAAACCACCTATTTAGGTGAAGCGATTTCCCCTAAATGGCCAACTACCCCAATTATTGTTAGCTCGACATGGAAACTGAGATAAATGTAAACCTTCTTGAGTCGAGTGGGGTTCTCAGCAGACAGTTGATCGTCACCAAACTGTATTTAACGTGAGTGGAATGACGTTGAGTGAAACTTGCTCGAAGTAAGTTCAAACTTGAACACTTGTGTTATTTAAAGCTCAATTTGTGAGTGTGGAGCGTCCTTGAGAGTATTTCTTATGGTTCTATTCGGTTACCAAATTTATTTGGGAGATTTAGTATGTTGCCTTCATTGTTTATCCCGCTGAATTGTGCCGTCTTATTCCGGATCTCATTATTGTAATCGATCTGTGCGTTTCTTGAATTGATTTCATCGTTCCCAGTTGTATTCTCAGGGGATCTTGTTTGAGTGTCTTATTCCAAGGCGGCATTTAATTACCGGCTGTGAATCGGTACCTGCCCCCACCTGGTTCATTCTGCTCCGACGTCGAAGCAGTTGGATTTTGAATTCCTCCATGCTCGTACCTTCTTTCGTGTCACTTTTTACCTCGTAGACGATGTTGGGACTATCCAGATTGATCGCAAGGTAATCTTGAAATGGAAAAAATGTTTTACACTGGTGATACTGGTTGATGTCTTCCCTCTGGGGGAGCTGGTTTGGGGTGCGTGGTACGACGTCAGCGGTCCCTGGCGCGCAGGGAGGAACCTCCGTAGGCTCGAAGTCTGGGATCCAAACATCGGCCTATTTATAATGGAAGGCTATTTTCTACTAGCGAGGAATCCCCTACCCCGATTACGCCTCTCGTGGAGGGAAACTGAATGTTCTTTCACGCCCCTTGACTTCGCTTTATATCTTCAGTCTTCATTCTCACCCACTTCCGTTCCGTTCGTGTAAGTTTTTTAGTGTTCATGTTAACGTTCCGTGAGTTTTTTTTCCGCTGTTTTTTTGCGCGTAATTCACACGTGATCCTTCAACTAGTTCTATTTGTTACTTTTAATTATGTTCTTCGTGTTATTTGTCAATTGTCTTACTACATGTTGGTGGTCTCGTAGTTCGGTGTATCCGCTACAGTGCTTTGTTTTGACAGTTGGCTCCCAACTGTTCGATCGGTGACGGTTTGTTTTGATTGGTGGATTGATTACTCAACAACCTGCCACTAAACGACTTGCCGCTGTTTTCATAGCTCCGAACAAGTTGCTTTACGCATTTCCGGAGTTCCGGCTGGTCAAAATTTCATTATGTCGAGTGAGGAGATAATTGCGCGTCATGTAGTCAGGTTTTGTTCGTTTTTTACTTCGTATAATCATTAGGTGTGAAAAAAGGCTGTAAGGCTTCGTTGGCATCGGCAGTAGGTGATTTTTTTTACTCTTCCTAACATGCCTTTGACGACTCATGATGACGTTTGTTCAGTGAAAGGTAAGGTTGTCTACAACCTGTTCACGCAATGTTTCACTGTCAATACCATTAGGTGGAATTTATGGGGTAATTTGGGTCCCCCTTTAAACGTGTTTGAAGATCTAGACCAGATAGTTCGACTAGTTGTACACGTGGTCTGGTGTCGGGGTATTAGTCACTCGGGAGCCCACATGTCCTCGTAGTGGGTGGTAGAGTTCCCTTTCGCTGAATGTAACGTACTGTTCCTGTAGTGTTTATTTTACTTCAAATCACCTTTCGACTAGGTAGGTTTAATTTTCATAATAGACATTGTCAGAACTGGTGTGATGTGAATTAACTTCACTTTGCTCGTGTCAAGAAAGTGGAGACATTCTTAGGGCTCAAGAGTTATTTTTCCTTTTTGAGTCAAGTGTGCTTGAGATGTTGGCGTTCTTATCGGCCATTGTGAAAGTGTCAATACTGTCCCTTGACGATTCTTATGCAGCATTCGTACTAATACCCACAGGATAGCATCAGTTTCCCTTCTCGTCTTATAAGGAAGGTCCACCGCTGGGATGTCCATATTTCACTTCATCGGTCAACTGAGCATCCACGCGGTTTTTTTACCCCCATCCGGCTGACCACGATATCGATCTAATGGGGTGGTCGATTGATCGACCCATGTCCGTAATTGGCTTCTTGAACTCGGTGCTGTTACTCTTTTTTCAATATCCGTGCACCATTGTTCCACTTAAGTAAGTCGTCTCGTTTTTACCAAAGATCCCAACTTTGCCCATATTACGTCAAGGGCATTGTATTTCACGTAGTTATCAGACAAACAATACCATTCTGTGCTGAAAACAATAGTGAAGTGATAGTACACGTTGTCCACTGGTTGAGTCCGCCAGGGTCGAAAACCTGATAACGATAATCATTTTCCAGATAGTTTTCTTTCTGCTACCACGATGCATCGGCTTCGTTAAAAATTATGATATCTCAAATTCGAATTTTCGTCGGCGTTGTCCACATTCTCCACTTTTTCTCGCTTTGCCGACCGTGACACGGATAACGATATAACTGGCCGGCCGGTGTCCGGCACTGGCTCACGACCAACATTCCTTCGACGTCTCCAGATCTCCTCGAGTCGTCCCTTCCGACCTAAACGACCCGAACTTTTTTTCGGAAATGACTCGACGCCGCAGGCAGTTTGGCTCGTTACCCTCGTTTCAGATAAATTGGGCGTGGTCGGCGATTTTTCTGTTTGAAACCGAGCCACCTCCCAAAGTGCTGATTGTCAGCAGAAGCCTCTGACGAGTGCGATTTATAGCTCTGTCCGCTAAATTTCATTTGGATTATGCTTTGCCTCCCTTGTACTTTTTTGTAAATTGTCCATCTGTCTTCATTGCCTTCGCGTGAGTTCTAGATTAACTCTTCATCACTTATCGTCCCTGTGTTTACCTCTCTGGTGCGTTTGATGCTCTCTTATCTCTATCTTATCGCCTCATTGAACTGGTGGTAGCCTCGCACCCCACTTGCAGTTTAGCTTCACCTACGTCAACGAATTTCTTCTCCGTGCTTTACCACCAGTTTATCATTTTTCATCTCACTTTCCGCGTTTGTTTCCCTTTCAATGTACAAGTCAGCGATGCACCCATACAGCCGGTAGAGTGAAAGTCCTTTTCGACAGTTGAGCAGTTTCAAAATTAATTAAGACCTCGATATGCCTTTTTATGGTTATTATAAACCTAATTAACAAAGTTACGACTTCAAACCGTTGACCTGATTTTGTATTTGTTTCAGGTCTGACTGTAACGGTCGAGTGGGCACATTCTACTTCATGCACAAAGACACGGACACAGAAACGGATGGGGGGCGAGGAGAGAGGGGAGCCACTTCTCCAGATGCCGCCAAAACAGAGGAGAGCTCTGAGGAAGAGTGGACCTATACTGCTCAAGTAAGATGGTTTTCTGCGCATTTAATGGTTTCGTACGAGAAGAGCTGTGGGGCTTAAATGGGGCCAAGGGAGGGTTTTTAGAAGGTTTTCGGCTATGGGGTCGAGTTAGGTGTCGTTTCCGAAGTATTCTTGGACGTAGAACCCATTTTTGGGAGTCCCAGCACGATCCGATTTCACCGTGGGGATCTATGGGGTTTTCATGGGGCTACAAATGGGATTTTCAAAGGATCCCAGGAGGTCAAAATTTATTTAATAATTTGTCGTTTTCCGAGTAATTTCGGACGAAAAATCTGTTTTTTCGAGTTTCCACAACTGTCCAAATATTGTACAGAATTTTTTTTTAAATTTTTTTAAAAATATTCTTTTAATGACACAGAATTAATTTTTGCCACAATTAAGCTATATCTAAGAATAATAAACCCTTGTGTAAAATTTGCAACGTTTTTTAAATTTAATATTTTGAAGAAAAAGGATTTTTCGGCCAGATTGTTCAAACCCGTGAGTCTGTATGGGGCCCATGGAAGAAATAGGCTTCCTTATTCCATGTATGGGGCCGAAATGGGCTGCAGGAGGGGTTTTGAAGGCTTTCGGCTTTGATATTGAGTGGGTGTCGTTTTCGATGTATTTTTGGACGTAGACTCAATTTTTGGGGGTCCAAGAACCATCCGATTTCACCGAGGGAACTATGGGGCTTTTGGATTAGATTCGTTTTCCGATTAATTTTGGCGAACAATCCATTTTTCGGGGTGCCATATTTGTCCAATCACTGTGCACAAATATCGATTTTTTGTTATTTTTACTTTTGTTAATTTTTAAATGAATTTTTTATTTGCTTTTATTTTTTATTAATAATTAATTTAATAATAATTAATTATTAATTAATTTTGTTTTAATACCTTTTTATTGACACATTTAATTTTTGAACAAAATATACCAAAGAATAATGTGTAAAATTTGCAGCGGTTTACAATAATATTATCAAACCGTCCAATAACGTATTCTCGGGAGTGTTTGTGCTTATTGGGTAGTTCGTTATTGTGAGTCACAACATTGTGGAGAGTTCGTGTATACCGTTTGGTAATAGCCTTTGTTTGACTTTCCCTGAGAGGATATGAGGGGACGATATTATCGCCAGGTGTCAATGGCTGAAGCACCACATCCTGATATACAACGTTCTGCGATTAGTGGATCAGGGTGTTGAGTGCCTGAAGCAAAAATTGGGCAAACATTTAATGTCATTTGGTTATTTTGACGCAATATTCTGAAATAATCGAATGTCTGTGAAAAGGTTTAAATCAGTATGAACTCCTTACTGAAACTTGGGAAAACATTATGCTGCGTTAGCGGTTACAATAGTTTTTACTCCAGTCGTTAATAACTCTTCCTAATCTCCTCTCCATAATTGTATTGGTTTTTCAGACGGAATCGAACAATAACGAAGAAACGAACGAACATCAACCGGAAACGGTACGACCGCCGAAAGAAATGATCAAACAGTTGGTGAAAAAAGCTGAAAAATTGGTGCTCCACTCGCCGCAAAGAGGCCACAATAAGTCGTTTGTCGAGGAATGGTTGCTCCAGTATCCCGAGGCCAAGGTAAGGATTCTATACAGGTTGTTTGTGGGCAATTGCTTTATGATCCTTTGTTCTTAGGCGAACACGAGCAAGGCTTTTCTGGCTCATGTCTTTCAAGGATGCGATAAAGCTCGTATTTCAAGGGTGGGTGGTCTGCGAAAATTGAAAACCCCTTGCTAATAAATCCCCCCCAGCTTCCATGCTTTTATAATAATTTTTCTACGTTCCTTTGTGGCATTATTTGCAGACGGTAGGTGACAGTTGCGATGCTAGCGGCGAGTACACAACAGAAGACGACGATTTAGAGTCGAGAGGTTGCGATGGTGGTGATTCCTTCAATACGGATTTAGACACAACTTTAGTCCCCCAGGGATCAACCGACTCAATGAGCACCACTCACGAACAATCCAAGGTAATTCGAGAGTCGATTGACATTGTCTCATTTGTGTAGCCACTTTTTTTTTTATCTCTGGACTTGCAATTCGTTGATACTATATCGTACTAAGTTAATGGCTTGAATATTCTTCCACCGTCATTGTTCTGCAGGTTGTGATGAGGGTAAAGAAGAAAGAGCTGCGGGGGCAGCAACGGCCTTGGAGTGTCTCTGGAGCGAGTGATGCAGCATTCGAACAGCTGAAATTGCCCCATTCGATCTCTGAATCTGCCATACACGAGATGTCAGCCACTGCACCATGGTAAAAAGCTATTGAAGTTTTCATTGTTCATAATCTACTTAGAATTACCTTAATACTATTTGCTCCAAAGTAACAGCCTGTTTGTTCTGTATAATAACCCGAGTTGCTGTATCTATGTCATGAAACGTGAAAACGCCGTCTTATTGCCTGTCCATATTTTTTAATCAAGCTAATTTTTTCAGTGTGAAAATGGACTCCTCAATCCACACTGGTAGCACATTGTCCTCGTCTACTGTCGAGGACACGGCACACACCCAGGAAGGCAGTGGAGGCGGGTACAGTTCGAATTCCCTTCGTCGCCGTAAAATCAAGCACAGGAAGAGAAACGTGGTGAGTTGATTGTTTCTTGTAATTTTGATTTTTTACAGTTAATTATCTAGTTTATTTAGTTTTATTTGTGGTACCAAATTTATTTAATTAAAGAAATATTTATTCAAGCGTGAAAAAATATATTAAGTTATGCAGTTCTCCCAAAGTGCTGTAGTCACAACCATGGGAGAAAAAGAAGTAAAGAAGAAAACCGTTAAAATTAGCAATACTGCGTAGAATGGTACTGATTCCTCAATATCTGGGGGTGTCCCCCAGCAGTCATTATACAAAATTACAAAAGATGTACCATGATGAACACACATCACCAAGAGCAGTGGGAGGAGAGGGTTATGCTATGGCCCTGCGAAATCCTCTTCTCCAGCCGGTACGTCAGCCCGACTGTTTGAAGACGGGAGTATTTTCTCCAATAAAATTGCCATTTCACTGTGTGTCATTATGACAATCGCCACCTTGACTGGGGAAGCTGAATCAGCGAGTGAGATCCCGACGCATGGGTCCACTGCCCAGGCATCTTTTGACGACAATTCGTCTAAGGAAGCCACGGTGTTCCCATGTAAGACCAGGCCAGGCCACTTTTATCAACAATTTGATTTAGGTAGCTGAACCAGCTGGCTTTGGAATAGCCCTGGGCGTTATCAATACCGTCTTCGACACTTTGTGTAGGGTATTGTATTCCCCTCGGTTCCCTTCCGAAGACTGCCTCTCCACAGTATCTTGACAAATCAAGTAAGCCTGGAGGAAGCGAGTCATCCGTTTCTGTGGCTGCATCTTCCCCCTGATCTGCAGATATCGACATAAATTCGTGTTATGTCCATGACGGAAATGTTCACACACTCCCTTCCTCTCCCTCCAAAAACATCGGCAGATTTGCCTGAGCGCCCTGGTTCTAGTCCAAGATGTCTATTCCCCTGATAAGGGGTTTTAGATCCTTGACTAGGTGGTCGCGCGGGAATGTCCTCATCAGGGTGAGTTCCCCAAGGAGGGCAAATCTGCGGTGTATGAGTGCAGCCCACTCGAAGATAATGTGGGTGGCGGTTTCTTCATCCTCCTCATACAACCTGCATAGGGTTGATGGTTGTGTTATCCCCACGCGATTCAAGTGAAATTGTAGGGGGGCAAAGCCGGTTATCAAGCCTACCAGCCCTCTTAGTTCTCCGCGTTTTAGTTTGAGTAGCTCACCAGCATTCTTGGTGTTGGGTTATGCCACCATGCGCTTACTGTGAGCCTGACCTTCGAGAAGTTGCCATCTTTTGGCAATTTGTAATGACATCCACCTCTGAAGGAGGTTTGTGTTAGGCTAACTGCTGGCTCTGGGCCAGTGAGTGGAGTCTGAGAGCCCTCTCTGGCTAGAGCGTCAGCGTGTGCGTTGCCTGGTGTGCCCTCTATGCCCTGGCACCCACTCCAGGGATACCCTGTTGCGTTTCGCACGCAGTCTTGTACCACTCTTTGTACCGCTGTTAGTGCCTTGATTGTCTGAGAGTATACAGACATGGGCTCCAATGGTCCCCCGTCTCAAGCTCTCCCTTGTTGGGTTGGACTTACTCGTCCTTTCCAAAAGATTCAGCGCCGTCTGCTTCGTCAGGTAGCTAAACATCTCAAATCCCTGATGTGACGTCATAAATTTGATTTCTCTGTCACGGGCTGAAAGGGAATTGTAAACAATGATGGAAGCAAAAGAGTTAAAATCCTTTTGATGTAAGTATTCGGTGGGAACACTGATACTTGAT
This sequence comes from Pilophorus perplexus, assembly GCA_955831195.1. Taxonomy (NCBI): domain Eukaryota; kingdom Metazoa; phylum Arthropoda; class Insecta; order Hemiptera; family Miridae; genus Pilophorus; species Pilophorus perplexus. The sequence continues at coordinate 9,306,420 of OY037012.1, forward strand.
ACCTATTTGCCTGACAATAGAGTCAGTAAAACCTCTGTCAGGCCTATGATGGAGTACAAGCCGAACCACAACAAACATGAACAAACGTTCTGGAGGGAATGTTCAGAATTTTGCGATTGAGATTAACAGTGTTTATTAAAGTATTTGTTTCATTCTGCGGATAATTATGAGTGACTCCGGGGTAGAGGAGGACGACGCGACGGGGGTTTTGACGTTACAATTGTTTATTTGATACCTGGTATTGTGGTACATCTATCGTATTTCAAACAGAAACCCCATTTTCGACGAATTTGATTTAGCGAAAAAAATGTCTCCCTCACTCATTTTCCCCCCACCTATTGAGTGATTCAAGGGCCCTCTTGTAAGGGTCCTGGGCTTCCTTTATTGGGCGCGTCGGATCAGGCTTAAATACTTGCAAATCGGCGAGTATTAAAATACTTGCAAATCAGAGCGGAGTGAGGCTCCCCTGTCCCTGTACTGGTAGGAGCTCAACCCCACGTTACAAGTATCATTTGCCTCGGCTTCTTCGGACAGCTGAGCAGGCTGTTACATGACCAAATACCTACCAACTCGCCGTAACAAGATCATTTTTTTCTTTGTTCAGGTTCGCAAAAGTGAATCCGGCTCGGAAGGGTTGATGGTGCATTCGGACAGCAGCCACCCAACAATCGGATCGCCAGCTAAGCTGCCTTTCCTGAAATCATGTCCGCGAAGGCTAAGCAACGACAAAACATCAGATTCACCTCACAGACGATACATACCACCCGTGAGTGTTTTCAGTGTTCCACACAATTTGTCAACAATGTCATTATGTTACTGGCGGATAGTTGGCCCACCGTAGTTTCACTAACTTCCCCCGTCATTTACTAATGTCAAATCGTTTGGGCATTAAATTAATTTCTGGTTGTTTCAGGTTGAAAGCCCCACAAGCAGCAGCTCGACGTCTTCCGATGCTGAAAGTGACGTTAGCGTCAAGATGAGACGAAAAGCCTTGGCGATGCCGTCGTTCAAAATCGGGCCTGCTCACACTTTGTCTTCCTATGCGATGGACCGCAAATCTGTTACAGTCCCCGTGTCGAACGACAGCTCTTATTCAGAGCAAGCCCAATGGGATAATTATCAGGTGATTATCTAACCACAGTTCAAAGTGAACTCAAAAAGAAATTAGCTCACGTAAGTCGATCACTTGTAATTGTGACAAAGAATCTGACGCCTTCGTTCTGGGCTTACAGGAAAAGTACATGTCGGAACCGTACAGTGAGGAACCGTTGGACTCCGAAGCAGCAAGAAGGCTTCTCGAGTTTGGCGACGACTACAGGAATTTCCTAGACAGTCAGTCTGACTGTGCTTCTTCCAGCCTCGGCAGGACCACCTTCCATCGTCGACCTCGTAAAATTCAACATGTACGTGATTAGCAATGTATAACTCCAAGGGGCGTTTATTATTATGTTATTATGGACCGGCGAGATCTAAATTAATGGAAGAAGGTTTGTTTGGGAAAACACATACACGCATAACACTCTGTAAGAAGTACTTCCCCACTCGGACACTAGAAATGCGAGTGTGAGAAACGAGTGGCCGCTCCTGCACTGCATGTCGCATTTGACAGCTGTAGGGTTGGCCTCTTCCCAGCCTCCCTTTGTGCTCAGTATTTCACCACTCAGTGTTCAGTTTTTTCGTTGTGCCTGACCACGATTGTTTGTCTGGGAAGGGGGAAACCCCGGATTGGAGCGGGGAATCTCGATTCCTTTAGGAGCCCTCAGATGATCCCTCCTTGGTAGGAGCAGAAGTTGGCCTCTATCTGTACGGCTCCAGCGAAGGCGCACTGTTTGCCCCCACTGCTTCAACCATTCCATCAAAGCAGACCCAGGGGAACCCTTGACGCTTCAAGCGTGGACCCTGGGAAAACTAACCTGGTCCACACAGATCCTCCAACAACAGCTTGATTTTTGGACATAGCGCCTTGTGAACTCCTCCCGTCACACAACTCTTGATTTTAAAGTAATAAGAACACCCCCACTCGAGGACATTCAGAACACCCGCTCTATGGAGTCAGTTTTTTTGGTAGTTTGTTGCGTTTGTAAGATGCTGTTTTGAAGTGAAAGGGGAAGTACTTTTTGACTTTGGTCAGTTCACGTCCAAAACCCGATTCATTTACAGATGATTTTCTGCCGTCGTCTCTAAGTTTGAGGTTGGCGTTTTCATAAAATGACATTTCCCGAAAAAATGGGTCAGTATTGTTGAACAGCGAAGAAGATGGTGATCAAGAAGGCTACCAAACGTTTGCGCCAATCAGATTACGCGAAAATTAGAAAAATGTCCCCACATTAAATGTGCAAATTTTGCGCCAGGTCTAGAACTACGGCTAAGGGGCCACCAGCCAAGCTTCAAGCAGCGGGCTAAAGCCAGCCAACCCCCGACGCACCTGGCCTCAGACCCCTTATATTCACTTTTAGATAATGAATAGTTTTTCCTAAATTAATAAATAATTCGATCCTCGTGAGGGGGGTTGGGAATGGGGGATGCGGTCCTTTTAACCTTTGATGCACAACTTAAGATGATAATGAAGACTTTTTGTCACAAAATTGATGTATTCTTCCCTTTTTAACTTCTAACAACATGGTACAGGATGATTTGGGTGCAGTTCAATTATTGACACAGCATGTTGGGAGAAAACCCCCACCTTCACTATCTTGTGAAGCAGGTACCTTCATTAAAGGTAAAATTGTGTCAACTTGGCTATTGGGACGTGTTTACTGTTAAGCTAGATTCACATGGGGCGGGACGAGGTCAGAAAGCGGAAGGAAAGAACAACGGGAAAACCAGTGGCGGAGTCGGAAGAGCGTTCTCATGGTGGACGGAATTGTAACCTTCCTCCTTCAAAGCTCCTCCCGGCACATCACAAGATCGATTAAACTTTCGTTGAAATTCATTGTATCTTCAAATACCTCGTTGAAATTCATCAATCGTAGGGATGGACGCAAAACTACTAATTGACCCGAAAATGCAACCTCTTCTAACGGTTACAAACAGAAGGTCCATTGCGCATGAGCGGAGCTCGATAGAACGTTGGAAACAGTATAGAAATTTCTTCTGCCAACCACTGTCCACCCCACTCTGACAACATCATTATTTTAATCGCAGTTTTAATTTGTCCGTAAAAATGTTTGTTGACTAACATCTTCGGTTTATTATTGTTACCTTATAATAGATTTTTTTGGTGACCCCGACGTGATTTGTACACTCAACCTTCTGAACTGTTATTAAGTTCGAAATTACACCTCGGAATTTTTAAGGCCAACTAAGTTTTAATCATTTGAACCGAGATCATTGGAGGTAGGTACTGAAAATAATAAACCGAAGCTGCTTGCCAACGATGGTTCTTATTCAACTTGATTTGATTTCAACGCCAACTATACAAAGGTATACTAAGCAATTTGAAGTTGGAGCAGAGTGATGACATATCAGTCGCTGGGCCTCCCCGTCGGTTTACCATGCTAAACAAAATATCGACTATCACGAATATTGAATAGATATGTTATTCTATATTCGCAAAAGTCGATATTTTCGAAAAAAAAAAAAAAAAAAGAAAAATAGAAAAAGAAAAGAAAAGCTTCTAAAAGAGTGGTTTGGTTTGCTGGGTGGGTTTCGGCGGTTTTGACCTAGTTTTGAACGGCTTGAACTCCCTGGTCAAGTGGCAGTGCCTGTAACCATTTCTCTCACTTGTTTCAGCCCTCCCATGTCGTTAGATGTCCCCCCCCCCCCCCCCCCGCACTCACCATATAAACAGGTTTAACTCAAAAAAATATTCTATGTCAAAATTAATTCAATAATTGAATTGACAGAATTATTATTATTATTTTTATTGACAGAATTATTTTTATTGACGAAGAATTATTTTTATATTATTAGAATTAGGTAATAATAATTATTAAAAAAATTAAAAATAATATTTTTATTACAATCATTTTTATTGACAGAATTATTATTATTTTTTTTGTAATTGAATTAATTTTGACATAGATTTTTTTTTCAATAATTTTTATTGACAGAATTATTATTATTATTTTTTTTGTAATTATTACAAAAAATAAAAATAATAATAATTCTGTCAATAAAAATTATTGAAAAAAAAAATCTATGTCAAAATTAATTCAATTAAAAAAAAATAAAAATAATTCTGTCAAAATGATTGAAAAAAAAAAATAAATAAATAAAATCCTGTACAATGTTAGGAGACATGTGGGACCCCGAAAATGAATAAGTCGCATAATAACTCGGAAAACGAGACCTCATTAAATTTATTTTGATCTCCTGCCATACTTCAAAAGCTCCGTTTGTAGCCCCATAGCCTCATTGACCCCTACCGTGAAATCGGATGGTTCTGAGAGCCCCAGAAATGGATTCAACGTCTTCTTGGAAAACGATACCTAACTCGACCCTATAGCCGAAGACCTTCAAGAACACCTCCCGAAGCCAATATTTGGCCCTACACAACCCCCATGGATTTGGGCGATCGGGGTGAAACCCTCGCGGGGTGAAAACCGCGATGGCGAACCGAGTATTTTGTCAAAATTTCAGATTAAACAAAAATCTTACTACCCCAAACGCACATTTCATATTTGGAATCTAAACATCATGACTTTTGTAAGGAGAATTATATTCCTTTGCGTAAATAAAAGAAAAAACAAAAAACCTTATTACTTTGTTGTTCTTATGCAGTTAAACCGCTGATTTAAACCATGATGTCACTTCTCTAAATGGGATTTTTATGTTCTCAGATGGGAGAGACGGACAGCGATCTCGACGACGTTTGGAATCTCATCAACACCTCAAAAGATCGCCTTCATTTCTCTGAACAGGTCTTCAAACACCAGTTGTCCAGGGCGTCGCCTCATCTTGTTTTGGCTTCAGATTTCGTAAGTTTAGCTCGATTTTAAATTGTGGTTTTTCATGATGTATCTTCGCTGTTGCTAATATTTGGGGGTTTTTCAGGCTGAACTAGTGAGTACGTGTAAGGACAACGTCAAAGTTCTGAAGGTCGTGTTGGAGAATTTGGAGGATGTGACGTCTCTCATGTCGGAACAGGAATGCAAGGAAATTCGAGGTGAGAGGTTTTTTAATTGTTGCATGGCCAGTAGAGGGGAGTTTGAGGTATTAGGTTTTGTGCCTCGCTCGATAAAACGTATTTTTCTCTCAGCATTAATATTCTAACTTCTCTCGTCACTACCTTCTTGGAATTCGTGAAATTACGCTGCTTTGAAATTCAATGAGATCGTTACGGTTCACGTTCAGGGTCGAAGAGCTTCTGAAAAGGTACGCGTCTAATGACGTAATGGTCCACTGGTGGGCGTACTGCTTGGGCTCCCCTCTCGCCTTTTGTGGGTCCTGACACCTTCCCCCCTCTCAGGCGAATCCCCCCCACGGCCTTCCATATCGGGACAGAATCGCGTCCTTGTACCAACAGCCAGTTCGCGGTTTCGCATTCAGTCGATCTCCAGCTGGTTCCTTTTCGGGCTTCTCAATATAATTAACGTGACGTTGAGTGTCCACAAATCAACCTGTCCGTCAGCGGTGCAGTGATGGGTCAGAGATCCAGAGCTGATGTTGCTGTGCAGACTGATCTCATTGCGTGCCATGGTATAAACATGATTCGAACAAAAATATATTTAGCGTAATTTTTAAACCTTGAATCTTTACTTACTGGTGGCTCACTTTCGTAGTTACTTTTGACCCGTTTTCTCATTTTTATTACTAAATTTTAAAGTAGGTTACAGCCCTGAGGTTATCTTTATGGCTTAAAGGTTGGTTTATTATCGTGCAAGCGGAGCGTCTATCTAATTAATACTTCCGTTATTACTGCTAATATTTACGTTAAAACTTTCCCAAGCAATAATTCGAAATAGTCTCCTTCATCCTGGTGTGCATAATTCTGAAAAAAACACGGAAGAAATCACTTTTAAAACCTGCCAAATGTTGGAGTCGGCATATGGAAGCGATCCGTTAGGGCTTTAGGACCCGGCAGTCCTACTTTGATTGTTTTATCGGGTCCTATCTGCATAATGACCCAGTTGGATACCTGCCGCGCCTCAATCAAGCCAAAAACGGCATCGCGAGTCCTCCAGCGCATATTGGGTTATTTGCGTTTTCCGGCAACTGCTCGTTCGTTCACCTCTCTCAAAGCTCCCTGCTTTGCTCCCTCCTTATTACCGCTTCACAGAAACTCTGTAAAGATTGAGCTAATGCTGCGTAGTGATTTTTTTTAATGTGCATATTCTAATTTTCAATCCCGTAGGAAGTTGCATTATTCATGTGAGTCATAGCACACGAGCTCTGCTTGCACAATCAGCCCATTTTCGGGCTCATCCTCCCGTATCGCTAGCATGGTGTTTTGTGCGTCCTGGTTGTGTAAACGTTGGCGCACATCTCAAGAGGCCTTACGAAGAAAATAATAACAATTATTTCAGCCACTGGGTTATAATATCTGAGAGTCTAAAGTTGGATGCTGTTTTGAGTATTGGATTATTAAACAAGGCCTTCAGCTTTACGTAGAAGCGACAGATCCTAATCTTGTTCGACACTACATTTCGACACTACATCACTGGCCATTCGACTATTTTGTCAAAACAACCCCATCCCGACAGAAGCGAACGTCAACTTTCCGAGAGTGGACTAATGACGCGAACTGTTATAACAGTGCGGCACTTTGCATATTTAAGTGGCCCCCAAGTACTTGTTGGGGCAGTTTCTGGAGTCCATCTGAGGCGCCGTCTCCCAACGGGAATCCAATCGTTTCGACAGGATTCGATCCAATTTCTTTTCCTTAGCTTCCGGAAAGATTGGGCCTAGCGGGCAATTTCAAATCACCTTTTCTACATTCAAACAAGTTAATTCTACTATTTGCGTGGCTGGACCGGTTGAAATGATGGTGAAACTGCTCTTAGCTCATTTGCGATTCGATATCGCTCTGCGGGTGTTCAATTTGCAATATAACTCTCAGTTCACCTATGAACTCTGATACCATGTGCCCGTATCTTTAGAAAACCTTGCGGGGCCAACAGTTGAAGAAACTGCACCACACGTGATTTTCGTGAGCCTGATAGTCCATAGTCAGTAGATTGTCAAGTTAGCCCGAAAAATGGCAAGTAGAAAAACGTTTTGTTGTAGTTCTGGAAGTTTCAATTTCTACAGTATTTTGGACTGCTGAACACGAATCTGAGGTAATGCGAATAAATTTTTTTTGTCGCAAAGAACGTCAACATTTTGGGGATTGTCAATAATTTGTAAATAACTCCGAAACGTGAAGAACCCCCGTATACAAAATGAAAGAGCATTAAATTTCTTACGTTTTATGTGCGAGTAGATGTTTTTGTACAATCAACCCTTTGGCCGTCGGAGCGTCCAAAAAAAGCCAAAAATACCAAAAACTAATTACGCATCATATCGTGTGGGGTGTCGTTGTCGAAGTATTTTTTGACGTAGTATCTATTTTTGGGGGTCCCAGAACGATCCGATTTCACCGTGGGGCTACAAATGGGGCTTTTGAAGGATGCCAGGGAGTCGAATGAGGTGTCGTTTTCCGAATAATTTTGGACGCATTGTTTGGGTCCCACATCCGTCCAAAGCCGTTTTTGCCACAACCAAGCGTCAAAAATAGGCAATTTTTTCCAACTTTGGCTGAACTGATGAAAGAAGAAAAATGTAGGTAAGGACCTGGCGCCAGGACCTTGAGAACAGGTTTCCTTTTGAAGTCAACTGGCACATACTGTCCTCTGGTGGAGGTCGTTTTGCCAGACTAGCTTTATTATCGCCGAGCTTCCATAAACGTTTAGTTTGGTGGTTTAGTGGCAGTAGAATCTGAAAATGAATATCTTCTCACATTGTCTGCACAGCGTTAACCTTTATTATAGCTAATAATTCCAAGGCTTTCATCAACACTTCGTTACCGCGTTCAACGACTTGCATTATCATCTTTATGTTCATTATAAAAACTTGACAGTCACCGTTTGCGTAGATTCTTAATTACATTCTTAGTTTGTACATTTTAGTGCCTATATAAATGTAATTTGGATTTGCTTGTGAAACGTCGTATGTTCTCATCCCACGCTGGCGTATTATTCAAGCACAATGCGGAGGAAAAAATAGAGAGGCGAATCAAATTAATGTGGGTGTGTGCAGTGGTGGGAGTGGCGGTATCCCACTCGACGACGATCGGTGTTTCTCAAAATCACTCCGGGAAAAAAATCGGGCAAGTTGGCAAATTCCAATTCCCCGTGAGTAACCTCAATCACCTCACAGGTATCGCTCTTTTGTCCCAAACAACGTTAGTCGAGCGTCGGCATTATTAAGGAGCTGATAAGGCAAAGTTGACGAAACTGATAAGGTAAAGCTGAGATTTCCCTGTGCGGTGTTCTTGGACAAAAGAAATGTATACATTTCTCATTCATATATGAATTGGTTGAATGAATGGTTGGCATTCCCTGACGATTCAACGAAATCAAATTTCGCCATCGTAAAATGAGTCTTCTTTAGAGTGGTCGGTGACTCGTTTTATTGCTGCTGTGAATATCTTTTTGTTAATCTATTTTTCGGTCGAGTTTTATATTATCGCCAGGTACTACAACACGATCGGAAAACTGATTTTTTCAAATCTTCTGTGCACACTTGTTATCTGTGGTTATGTTGATCAAGATGTTAATAATTAAAAATTATTGTATCCATCAAGTTCCTTTTGCGGTGCTGGAGCCATTAAGCAATTAGATCTGCCGAGCCTTTGAAATTGAGATTCACTGAGAACTTTCCCTTGGATATATTATAAATGAGGAAGAGATTTCTCTTCATTCCCCCCCCCCCCCCTTTTTTTTGCTCTGGGCAACTGGAATTTTGATTTTTTTTTTCTTTTTAATCTTGAACTGAGAGCGGAGAAATTATGCAGTGCCTTCGCAACTGGTTGGCGATCGGCTAGATCTTTCCTTTTGAACAATCATCTCATCCGGCGGTAATGTGGGGCGAAGAGAAGAGCTGGGGGAGAAATAGGCGATTAGGGTTTGTTGAGAGGAACCGACAGAGTAAATGAGATGTGAGGAGACTACCAAGTCTGTCTGCCATGACAATTTGACAAGTTGCTTGGTGGCAAAGAATTGAAAAAAAGAAGAAGAAAATAAAACCTTGTCGCCTGTGGGGTGATGTGCCGCATTGTCATGTGACTATGTAGATATGGTTAACTATATTTTTAGTTTTTACTGGGGTACACCCCCAGACCCCCGGATTGTTAATGTTATGGTCGAGGATCAAGTCAATGAAACACAGAATGTGTTTTTCGGTGATTCCGCCGAGGGGATCGACTCGTGGCAAGGGGGTTAGAATTAGCGCTCTCGGAGAAGGGGAGGGTCACACCACTCAGGTATAAATCCTTCAGCAGTGCAGGTGAGTGGTTGGGGGTGCAGAAGCAGGTATGCTTGGGCCTTGGACAGACATATAGACATTTTCAAACTGCTAGACCCTCCGAAAAAACTCATTCTATGTAAAGAAAAAACTCTGTTTATTACTTTTATATACAAGGAAGTTCAGCTCCGGAACCCACCCATTACTTTGGTACCAAGCTGGTCAGCTGATGACGTATGTGTGGGCCAATACGACCTCACACCTATTACACTCTACCACAACCCTGAATACAGACATCAGCTGAGCATTGTTGTGCCAATACTCGTGATAAGAAAGTGGTAAGCAGCAAGTTGGCTCGCCTGCAAGGTGCGAGGTCGCCTCAATTATCTGTAACAGTAGTGACAATAGTAACCCACCCATACGTCATCAGTTTACATACATGATGTCTACTTCTTTCAGAAAATAAAGAGCTAGTTCCCAACCCGAGCTTATTTTGTGTTATACATTGAGAGTAGTTTACAGTGGAACGTTCTCAAGAAGGTTCCTTTGTCCGTCAAGTTGCCAAATCGGGAGTGTAACGAAGCTATCTACTCCGTGGTTTATCAACATTTGCCGATTCAGTTCTCATATTCTTAGGTTCATCCAAATATGCACGAGCAACCGGTGCATTCATGCAATACACCTGTCAACACTGTAAATAATCCTCTCTATGAGAATGAAATATCCTTGATTGCTTCGGCCCTATCACGTTTCTCCGATTGTATCGTTTTCCCTTCGAGTATAAATTATATCGATATCAACGGATCACGTCCTTGTCGTGAAATGAATCTGTTGCCTGGTGATCCTGTGGACAGCACGGTGGTTGCCCACCAGAACGTAACTCGCAATTAGTCTGCGAAGGAGAATAGGAAAATCGTTGCATCGGCCTTTCTAGTTTCTTCACCGCCTTTTTTTACATGAAGCAACAATCGATTGGTCAACTTCTATTCAAGGCGGAACTCGACACCCACTTGAAAGACTTTGGCAAAGTACCGAACGGCTACTTGCCAAATGTGCTTTTCATTCTGTCCGTTCCATTGATGCCTAAATCGAGAATTGCCATACGCTACGAACATAGGCGTCATTTTTAGATATTTTCCGCCATACTTCCGATTAAATGCGATTTTGCGCAACCCAGGAAGCCTATTCGTGTCGATTCCGATATGATCAATCGTCGCTAGATATCCGCGACCGTTTCCGATATTCCCCCTTCGTACACCCGACTTGACTGTTAACCGTGAAATTATTCGTCCTCGTCATTGCAAACAGGTCGGAACTTTCTCTGCTTTCGTTTTGATCGACTTGCAGGGTCACCAAAGCAAAAAAGATGACTTTTTATATTGAACTTTTTGTAAGAGAAAGCAGTTTTTACCTTTAATGGGGTTTGGTGTAATTTATTATGTTCGTACTGGAATTATTTGTTGTAAGCGTTGTCGGTTCCGAGTTTTCTCCGTGCATACGCATACAACATACCTTTAGCGAAACATTGTTTTTCATTCACCTGTCACGAGGATTACGTCACCCACAGCCCACGTAAGGATGAAGGAATCTTGCTGTTCTGTGATTTTTTTTTTCCATCGTCTTTCGTTATCCAATATTCTTGTTTCCATTACGCGGCACAATATTTTGGATGTGGTGATTGTCTGCAATGTTCGGCGGGTTTCACATTAGTAACCTGACTAATGGGATCCTCCGAGGTGTTCAACTCACGATCGAATAAAGTGGTGGATTAGTAGGCCAAGGCCAACTGTTTGACCTATTGCGATCAAGGTCAGGCCAGCGGGCTTTTGTCGGAATAAAACTATCGCGTTTTTACCACCAACTTGGAATTGAACAACCCACGACGAGGCTAAATAAGATCAGATTCGCGTTAAGTGGGGTCATTCTTGTCGTTGTTGTATGGCAATAATTGCGTACTGGCTGAAGCCATTCAACACTAACTTACTACTTCTATGAAACAGTGTCTGTTGCAGTGTCGTTGCTTGCATGGGAACAAGCTCGCTTTGCTCAGCACTTAACCTTATCGGGGAGCCATTTGTGCCTACCCTATAGGGTAGATTATAATATCCCAGGATTGGTTCCTTCCTGAGGCCTGGTCAACTCTTCGTCCCTCCGTCGATTTTCAAAAATTGGGGCTAAAATGGTGTCCCGGGGGGGTGAAGGCTTTTGGCTATGGGATCGAGTTAGGTGTCGTTTTCGAAGTATTTTTGGACGTTGAATCCATTTTTGGGGGTCCCGGAACGATCCGATTTCACTGTGGGTATCTATTGGGCTCTCATGGGGCTTCAAATGGGATTTTTGAAGGATCCCTGGAAGTCACATAATATGTGAAATATTATTTTCCGAGTAAAAAAAAAAAATTTTTTTTCCAAACTTTTTTTTACACAAATAATTTTCGGACAAGTAACCTATATCAAAGAATAATAAACCCTTGTGTAAAATATGCAGCGTTTTTTCGTTCTTATTTCATGACTCCTTTTGGTTTATTATTCTTGGAATAATACACCTATGTTTTCGCGACGCGGGTCGACGACTCCGATCTGCCTCAAAATTTGACATTATCCGTTTCAAGAGGTCTACATTCAAAATCCGAAATGTCCGTCCGCCGTCCGCCGTCCGGGCCGTTTTGGGCAGTAGGAATTTTTTTAAAAATCTGAAATTTTGACAAAATACTTGGTTTACCATCTAGTTGTGCCCGCAAGGTTTTCAGTCCGATCGCCCAAACCCGTGGGGCGCTCTGGGGCTATAATGGGGCTACGGGAGGGTTTTTTTTAAGGCTTTTAGCTATGGGATCGAGTTAGGTGTCGTTTTCGAAGTATTTTTGGACGTAGAATCCATTTTTTGGGGTCCCGGAACGATCCGATTTCACTGGGGCGATCTTTAGGGCTTTCATGGGGCTAAAAATGGGATTTTTGAAGGATCCCAGGATGTTAAATATTTTTGGAGTAAAAAATACAGAATTTTTGAAAAAACACATTTTTGAACAAAAAAATCCAAAAAAAAAATTTTTTTTGAACTAAAAATCCAAAAAATTTTTTTTTTAATTTTTTCATTGACAGAATTTAATTTCTGCACAAGTAACCTATATCAAAGAATAATAAACCCTTGTGTAAAATTTGCAGCGTTTTTTTCTTCTTCTTTTGTCTTCTCTTTTGAGGGTCCATGACGCTCTTCGGCCTGCGTGTAGCAAACGTGTGACATACATAACCACACTCAGACTGGTGGGTTGGATCGTGTGTCAAACCTGCACCTTACTACACTCATGAAGGCTTGCCAAGCCTGGCTTGGTACCAGATTTGTAAATGACGTGTTTGGAAGGAATCTATCGTGCAGTGTTGTTGCGCCTCGTTACAAACCACACCTTGAATGAAATGAGCTCCTGTCGTCCCTCTTCTGCTAAGAATAGTTCATAATATATGGCGGGGGTGTGGCGATAATTAGTTAAGAACACGTGTCTAGTAACCCTGGGTCTCGTTCTGACTTCCAAAAGAGAAGAAAATACTATGTGGCTGGCTCTCTTCTTGTTAGTTGAACATAAATTTTACGAATATTTTGACAACATCATGCTCATTAAATTTTTTTCTTCGCAGGTCTCATTGAAAGGTGGGAAGGTCTTGAGAAGAAATCCGAAGACCTGCAGAAAGGAAGGTTCTTCACCAGGGAAATCTCGGCCCTGAAAGAACAACTACTGGAGATCGGCGATCGGGTCAGCAGGTTTGACGTCCAAGTTGAGGACAGAGACCAACTCGAGCTGAGGATAGAAGATGTACAGGTGAGCGAAGTACCTGACAACAATTGAATTGTCGTTATGGCATCGTAGGCTGATCAAAACGTAATACACCGAGCACCTCACGTTCGAAGATTCTGCTCTTACTCAACTCTGCCTAAGGCCGAACCTATAACGAGATGGCTGCTCTTTTATACCTCGTTGACTGAACTTGTATTGGTAAATCCTGTCGAGCCAGTTGCTCAAACGGCATTTCTTCCCGAACCCGCCGACCACTTTTTTTTTACACCCGTTTTAATTTCACGGTGTCTTCTTAGAATCGTCTTGTTGGAGAACTGGGAAAGATCAGAATTTCAAATGTGCTGAAACTGTTTGAGGTGTGAGAACTTCACAACTTAGTTTAATCGGAATGTTAAATTGTTAACCCCCATCGACCGATTGTTGGTAGAAAATAGAATAATTTTTAATTTACATTACGAGTAATAGGAAATGGCCAGTTTAATGGTATACTTTCTCGGTTGCTTTCCAATACTTTATAGGTAGGATGCTAACGTTTACTGGTTGATATTTTCACTTAGCTATTATGTTATGCAACATAACTTTTCTGAAGAATGAATTTGACGGAATAAGCGGAAACGCTGGGCAGAATCCAATTTTGCTTTGCTGTTCGCGATTTTTGCGGTTTTGCATTTTCCCGCACTTGCGTAATCATTATCCAGTTGTTGGACGAATAAAGTGTATTTTGATTGAGGTTTTGGGGTCGTCTCTCTGAGGGTGGGTTGAAATATAGATTTTTCCGCTGTCAAAACATTGTTGGACTTGCTCGAGCAACCCGTTAAAATCTTCTGCTTCAAGAAGTATTTTTCAGTTCAGCATTTTTTTGGGAAATAAAAAACAATACTGAAACATTAGTTGAATACCACCCATAGTAGCTATCTCTACCTAATAAAAATCTTGTGATGTCCCCAATGCTTCCCGTATTTTCGCTACAGCCAATTTTTTTACCTTAAGAAGAAGGTGACGACTTTCTTATCTGCTGATAACGGCTCGTATCGAATAGCATGCCTCCTAGGGACATTTTATACATCCTAAGTATCAATACCAGTACTCATTTGCCTAATTGGGTGTTTTCGATACTACTCGATAATCGAATGAAGTATAACGTGATATAATACTGTATCAGTACACAACAGCACCACAAAAAAATACTCTTAGGTCCTGTTAGTAACATTTTTGAAAAATTAAGAAAAATCATTGACATCAAAAAAGTATGTACTTTTTGGTACGTTAAGTCAGTAAATATGGATTAAGTTTGATACTTGAAGATCCTGACCAAATTCCTTTACGATTGAACGGTTGTTTGCCCCCTTTTGCTTTTGCTTTTGCTCTAGCAGGAACCACAACTGTTCAGTGTTGTTCAGTATAATATACTGAAGGATAATATCATCTTGCTTTCTACCCCAACGAGGGTCAAGGCATGAATGAAACGGAAAATTCGCCCCTACAATCAATTCTCAAACTTTGTAGAATTGGAAATTTCTATTGGATTCTTTTCACTTCACTTCTCAATGCAGCATAAGTATTCGATATTGACCCAAGTAATGGAATGAACGCCCGTACATAAATGACAATATTTGAGTTTGCCTAGTTAAGGCCCGTATTTCCGCTTGGAGTGTCCCATAGTCGCTATAATAGAGATGGCAGCCCTCTAACCTATAGTGTCATAGTTTTCCTCTCCTAACCTACATCTAACCTGAATATTGCAAGTGTCCCTCACTTAACACTTAAGTCGTTTCAAATCGTATTTAACGAAATTATCGCTCAATGTAACGTAATGTAATCTTATGGGGTAATTAGAGACAAAAAAATTTGTTTCCTGCCAAACCGACAACTTTTCGCCGTCGAGAATGTTTGTGTATGAAGCTTATAACAATTCGAAACACCTTATTTTTTTGAAGGCCCACGCCGCCATCCGGGTAGGAGTAAAACATCGTTGGATTTTCACGTACAGTCGCCGTCTCCTATTCCCCACATAGGGTTAATAAAAGACAGATGTAAAAATCATCAATGGGGTCAAACACTTCCAAGGAACGTCTGGTGTTATAGGCGAGAAGTGGCAACGTGTCTCTCAATGCCCTGAAAGTATCACCCCTCCAGATTCAAACCGTATAAAGTTTCGAACTTTCAAAATTTGCCCAAAAAAAAGTCAGCCAAAATTGTCTGTTTTTAGGTCCCTGGAACAGCCCATTGATGCACCTTTTATTGAAAACAAGCCATCAATTGAATTGAATAGATGAGCGCAACCTTGTTGTTATTACGATAATATTATATTTAATGAGCGAGAGAAACTAAGAAGCAGTAGGTATCTAGCGACCAAACTATGCCACACAACACATCATCCACGTGATGCTCATTACGTAAACAACTGCACCCTAACGACCGATGCGTAATAAAACCTTATGCCGATCAGAGGTAACGAACGGCTCAGGCTGCAAAAATCGTTTTGGAGTCGTTGGAATCAGCCTAAAAAGCTCATTCCATAGACCCTTGTACCAACGAAATCGGACAAAAACTTTCGTCCCCCTATTGAGGCCTCCTTAGTTACACATCAGAGATAAACAACTTTCGTCGTGAAGTACCTCCCGAAAACCGATGAAAGGGATGAGGGAGGAAAAATCAAGGTAGCCTATAACCACCCCACGAACTCGCTGATCACAATGAGACCACCCTCATGAAAATCTGTTGAGCCGCTCGGGCGTGATGCTCTGTACACAAACAAAAAAAAAAAAAAAAAAAAAAAACAACAAACAAAAAACATACATGTCGAAGAGGTGAGCGCACCTTTCCATTTTTTGGAAAAAGGTTGCGCTAAATAGTTCATCATCGAAGGGCACTCCAAACAAACAGATAGACAGCAACATGAAAACCTTCATTTTTTCAACAAATAAGATAGACTGTCCACAATTACCCCAGCTAGGGGAAATAAGAAATATGAAAGAAATTATGAAGTGGGAAAATGAATATTAAACAGAATCCCATCAGAAATGTCTGGAAAAACTTGACAGAATCGAAAAGCCTCCTTGTTTGCCGGGCGTAGCTATCACAGGAAATAAGAGACACTTATAACCTTTAGTTGAAAGGAAGGGTTTTTGTTGGTTGCCCAGTGTTGCCACTAAAACCCACTCAAACTTTATATAAGATCTCCGGCGACCTCTTTAGGTGGTTTTCGGAAAAATACGTCTTCGCGGCCTGTTTTAAAATGCTCATGTCTCTTATAACCCCTGTCTTTAATTACCTCTTCCTCTCCTAACTTCTTTTCAATTTGATAATAAGTTTGGTAAATTATTATTCCTAATCAAATCTCTTGCGGCGGAGCCTTTGTTTGCCCCCTGTTGCAACCTTCCGTTGGTTACCAACGTTATTGTGGGGCAATATGGGTCTCTTTTTACATATTTTGATGCATGTTTTTTTAGACAATGGGCCCTACTTTTTTTTTTTTTTTTTTTTTTTTTTGTGAATTTCCTCGGGGTTTTCTCTTCAAAACTACTGGAGAAATCGGAAGATTCCGTAGATGTGGCCACCATGAAGTAGGCGATTTCAGTTAGCACTCGTCACTTAGTACTTCTGGATGCACCCAATTCCTTCTGGGCGGGGGTCTGCGCTTGGGGGCTCAGCGGGAGAAAAAAGTGAAAGTTCGCTACTTCTTATCTTCGTTCCGGCTCAGTCGAGCGATCGCCGTCCTGGCGACTCCCTGCGTTTCTTCTGTCGCGAGTTTGACGTCCCACGAGCCGTCGTCTTTGGCCGACTTGAGGCCTGTCAGCTTCCCGAACGTCCTGACGACAGTTCCCGAGGAGTATCGCTGGGTAATCGTCTCCCGTTACGAGGTTCAATAGTATGAAATAACCTTCTCAAAACTCGTTTCAGTTAACTCTAATTTAGCCGCTAACGTTCCGTGTAATTATCCCTCGAGGGGTCGTCGAACCCGTGTGGGTGTCAATAGCACGTCCTATATATGTATTTCTATGAGTGACACTATGCTGATCAGCTGCGTCACCTACACTCAATTGTCTTGTGTTGATCTTCTCAGCAGGTTTGGTGTTCTCTGTGTGGAGCTAATGAGCGATTTAAACTTACAAGACGGAAATACGAATACGCCTATCATCGACTAAAATGTACCAATTTTTAAGACATAATTTACTGGTTGTCGAATGTTTTGGTTTATAGAGTGAGTTATGTCTGCGTGATTCAATTCTTAACCGCAAACAGAAAAGCTTTTAAGGTGTTAGATGAGTTAGCGGTTTTGAATCGTGCGGTGTTGAGTAATTCACCGGCTTAGCCACAATGGATTGCCCACACCAGTTATATCACGATCCGAGCGCATCCTCGACGGACATGTCGTCCCGGGGAATGCAACACCGCGAAAAAGTGAAATCTGGCAGGTTGCCGAAGAAAGCTCGCGAGAAGGTTATGATCTTTACATGTGAACGCTGAAAATTAACGACCTTGGAGGCGTCAGGTGCGTTAGAGGTCGCAGTACCGAACGTTTCTCTGGACAATTTGTCTTGAATGAATAAAGTTTAGTCCAAGACAGAAATTCAAGTTAATATTGTGGAATAACCCCAGAACCATAGGACATGCCCTGTGCGGTTTGAGGGAGTCGTTTACAGTAAACTCGAACAGTAAAAAGTAACTTAAAATTTAAAACATTGATAATTTAATATTTTAACATTAATGCTGGTTGATATATCTTGACAGTTATCTAGTCCGGGGGTGATCAACCAGGAGAATACTTTCTTTTTATAATTAGACCAAGTAAAATTTGAAGGTGATCTTCACTGTATTGGCAAAAGATAATTAAAAATGGCAAGCTATCGGAAATCTGTCTTGATGCGCGTTCTTGGCGCTGTAGCTTGGGATGAGAGACGGATGGGATAAGGAGTATTCCTGGGAGTTGTGAAATAATCCGGATGTTTGTGGAAAAAAAGGATAGGGACGATACACACACAGCTAATGCACGGAAAACATGATGGATTGATGGAAATCTGGATTTTTGCATGATGCATAAGGGGTTTATGACAGGAGTAACAGCTCCTCCCCATGCAATGATACCAAAGCTAATGATGCTCTGCACTAGTGGATTCTATACACTAATCCTTGCTGAGGCAGCCTCGTAGGTTGTAGAACAAATGAGTAAATTTTCGGAGTTTTTGATTCATTGCTAACACCTATGGGCATCCCCTCTGAGATCCTCGTCAATTGTTATTCCCAAATATTTTGGAGACTGAACTCTTTCCAGCATAGGACATGCGTCTTCAACGGTTCTTCACTGGTTTGTTATGGAAGTAGATTTTTTTTTTTACTCCAACAGTTTGGGATGGTACGTCATGACTAGTTGATGTCGAATCACCTACTTCCTATGCGTTTGTTCTTAGGCACATATGTGTGACGAGTCAGCCCATTATCGAGCACCGCCTTCCCTTATGGGATGACTTCCCATTTCCTGCTATAGTTCATTGGTCATTTTCATGTTTGAATTAGAAAACTTGGTGCAGGAGGTGCCCTGTTGCGCCCTGGAAAGCGGCGTAATTATTCGTTCGGCAAGCGAATACACCCAGATATGTTAATTACTAGAAATAAAAGGAAATTGAGCTACTCCACTTGGCGCCGTGATTATCCCTTTTCTCGCTTTTCCCTCAAGAGGATCCTTCCTCATTCCCTGCGAGCCTTTATTTCTAGGTCGATGTCGTTACGAACTTGTGGAATGATTTAACGGGATAGGAAGGCGGAACCGTCAGACAGACGAGTTCAGATGACCTGTTGCGTTCGAACAGGCTGTATAAAAACCTCTTTTTTCTCCTCATTTCATTCAGAACGTGAGCAATTTCTCGATTCGCTCTGAGGACGTGCCTTGTTCCTCATGTGCTCATTGCAGTATTATTTGTGGCGTTGTGTTGCCTCCCTGCCATTTCTTCCTGGTCAAATTAAACATACTAGTTATTAAATAACTTCGCTTAGCGAAGTAAATTTTACTACTAGCTTGCGATTAAAGAGGGCTTCGCTTCGCTTGGCCATTCAACGTAGGCGAGGAGCTTTCGCTTCGCTGGCCCATCTGCACAACGGATGAATACAAGACGGATATTACAAGATCGATTTTATATCAGGCCTAAAAAATCAATTTTAGAATCGGCGTTTTCCACGTCTTTGTTCTTAAAAAAGTAACTTGTGGTATGACGTAAGGAAATAACGAGGTCGCGAATTTCAAAAATTACGGATAAGGATCGGGTTTAACAAAATTTATAATTGATTTGAAGCTCCAGAGAAAATTAACTTTTGTAGTATAGATCAGTAGGTACTGAATCACATAATAAGTAATACTGAAATGGATGGGATTAGTTTTATCATAATTATTCCATTTATTTATTTGTGTTACATTAATCATTCCATCATTACAGTCCTCTCCCCTAGTAGTTTCAGATCCCTTTTCCGTGCGAAATGACGTTGAGCGGGATTGAGTGTTTCTCCGAGAAGGGATTAACTTGGACAAATCCTGAAAAATTTCTCCTTTTCCTGAACTTCTCTTTTTGGCTCCCCTCTCTGGACGGGTCATTTCCGTGGGGTTCCATTAGCTTTCGAAGTAAAGGGGGTTTACAGTCGTATTGTCATTAGATGGATTTGGTGGATGTCGTTCCTTTCAGATCCGTTCTATTTTCCTTTTGGCGATAGTTCTTCAGTTCGTTTTGTAGGTACTTTGTTGTCGTGGCAATTGAAAGTTGCAGCTCTGTGTCACTTACATTCGGGCGACAGAAGTAGCTGATACTTTGAGAGCTTGTAGGAAGTTGCGGTGCGGACTGTGATGAGAAAACGATCGAACAACTCCCACGGACTTTCACTGTGAAAATGGGCACAAAAGAAGTCGACAGAATTGTATTCACCGGAAGCTAATTTTCCACTGCGATACCTACCACAATGAGGGGAGGCCGAAGGATTGCGCCATAAGGAGCTGTAAATTACCTTTCAACCATGAGACGTTTGTCTAATATTACGGTTAAATTACGCACTATGTATAACGATGGAAGTTGCATAGCTGTGAAGTGCTCGTTAGTCGTACAGAAAGTGTTTCCAAGTTAATGAATCATGACCCATTGAATTCCGATAATTGATGTTTCTTTGATGTTAACGAATTTTTCTTCTTCGCAGAGAGAAGTTGGTCGTTTGAAGTCGCTGAAGCCCTCTTTGCTGCAAGTCAATGTCGCAGTCCATCGGTTCCTGACGGAAACGGGATGCGCCGAAGGTCCCAGTTCTCTCAAGGAAGAAGTTGCCGAACTTTACTCGACTTTTGATGAAACCTGCTCAAGGTGAGAGCTGAGTTCGGATGAGTTCCGAAATGACGCTTGTCTGAAACTTCGATCAGCCATAAAGCTGCCCATTTTTTAACGCCACGAGACGAGACCGATCGTCAAATATTCATAAGGATACATATTTTAGGAAATGTGTTTCATGGAGTTGTCCCCTTCTTAGTTATGGTGACTCAGACGTGGACGGGATGACGAAATTATTGATGCTTTATTGGTAGAGTAAAATGCGGGCCATTCCATCATAATGTGAAGACCTCTTCGCTTTCTAAATTCTCAATGGCTCCGGTCTCGGTAGTGCAAGTCATCAATCTTTCATAAAAATACATATTTGCTTTACACAAAAGTTTATTATTCTTTATTATAGATTGTGAAAAGTTAATTCTATTTCAATAACAAAAGTATTGGTATAGGAACTATATAATTAATTGTTTTAAAAAATGATAATTTTTTAAATTTGAAAATGAATCCCTCTACCTATATTATATATAATATAGGTAGAGGGATTCATTTTCAAATTTAAAAAACCACATCTATCCATATATGGATAGATGTGGGACTCCGAAAAATGGATTGTAGGTGAATCCTTAAACCTATTGCTCAAATTTCAAACTTTTTGTTCAATGTTTTTTGTTTATTCGAAAGCACTGAGTTTAATATACAAAATAGGCAAAGCATTCACGTTTTCACTTCGAGCATCATTTCTTAAAATAACCTACCTTACTGGGGAAAACAGCTCAGCATGGTGGTGTCTCCGCTATGCTCTCGCATCGTTCAGCATTTTCGAAAATGGTTTTACGTACGTTTTTGTCGTTACAACTCTGCCCACCATTTCACGGTTGGCAAACTTTGGGTGCTTATCCTATTGTTAATTTAACGCCCTACAACTTTTATTACGTAACAATGTTCGAAACGACTGGCTGTTTTGAAGGTACAGCTGTTCGAAGTGCCAAAAAGTGTAAAAAATCGCGGTTTTCAAATCGCTCTAGTTCCTGAATTATTGGGTCTACAATCAACTTTAACTAGTGAATTTTATAGGAAATTTACTGCCCTTTCACTTTGATAATGAAGACCTTTGCCGTAGGACGCATTGTTTTGGAGTTATAAGCTAAGAAGTGCAAAATTCTGATCAGCCCCACCAAAAAACAGAAGAAGGCAAAAACTCCAACCAAATATTTTTTTTCCACGTCGCTACAATTTTTGCTTCGGATTGACTGGACTAGTTCACTAACATTTAAAGGGGATTAAATTGTTTTGGAGCAGGCCCACCTTAACACGATCGATCACACGCAGGTGGAAACTCATCTCTGAAACAAAATTTGTGCTCGGGGATTTTCGTTCCGGGAATTTATTTTCCGGGGTGGTAAATTTGGGGATTTTTTTTTCGTTTCATTCAGATGCCAATTCTGGACCTTACATTGCTTCTGCTGCATTCAAATTCGGAACCCTAGTTCTGTTCGAAAAGTAGAAGTACCTATGTCCTAGATTTGTTCCCCGTTTGTAGCCCCATGAAAGCCCTATAGATCCCCACAGTGGAATCGGATCGTTCTGGGACACCCAACTTGACCCCACAATGCCCGAAAGGTTTGAGCTCTTCGAGTATTTTGTCAAAACATAAGATTTTACATGTTGAAAAGTGCTAAGACAAATTTTTAGGGCGATCAAAATTTTCGAACCTCAGCGCGAATACATAAGTCTACTATTCCACGAATAATAAACCAAAAATTAACCGTTTTCTTCATAATTACTTACCAAAAGATCGAGTGGCATGAGTTTGTGGGGTAATAAATCGAGCTTGCGAATAAAGCGACACTTTATCCCCCACGAAGGTCAGAGGGGACCAAAAAAGCCTATGGGGTTCGAGGGCGAGATGAAATCATTATTTTCGTATTTTTTATCTTTTTTTCGGGGGTGCCCGTTGAGTAATGGTCTTCCTCAGACTCCAGACAATATCGGATGGCTCTCGGGCAAACAGCGTACGTGCAACACATGATAACTCAACGAGGTTTTGAAGGAAACTTACAATAAATTACTTCTGGGCAATAGGATGATGACATCTTGTTTTTTGGAGGGTACGCACTTATTTGGGGTTGGGAAAAATGCACGGGCTCTGATGGAGTTTTCATTGCTCGAGCCACATTTCCGGTTTTGATTGGCGGGAAATATTGTCTCACGTGCCGTATCTGGACGGTGGCGATTTGTCACGAAAAGAAAGTGGCCTGATAGAGAATTTAATCCGGGCCGCAATGTGTCCTTGACGTAGCCGAACCTGCATCGTGAGAAAGTGACAGAGAAAGCTGCTCCCTTCAGAGCTGATAATCCGTGTTCTTACGACTTTATAAACGACTAATTGATATGTGACGGGTGACAGATTTTTTCTAGTTGACCAACTTCACAATTCCAGACGTCCAGGAATAAAATAGCGTAAACCCGCACTACCTAGATGCTATGCGGGTAGCGTAGCATCCATGTTTCTAAGGCCGAGTGACCGTTTTTGGGATAGCCCCTAAATAGAATAATTCTATCTCAATTTCGTCGCATTTTAATTGGCGATCAGCCTAATAACGTTTCCTCTTCATTTTCAGGGTGTTTTCCGTCGAGGAGAACTTGAAAGACGTGACCAAGGCCTGGCAACAGTTCGAGTCCTACCTTTCAACACTCCAGATCGCCCTGAGGAGCGACTCCGAGAATTTGAGGAAGTTGGACGAAGCTCTGACGAAAGAGGAGACGGGAGGAGCCGGCAAAGTCCCTTCGCACATCGCCACGTCTGTCAAAGATCTCGCCAAACTCCTGTCCGAAAAGGAGCAAGCCAACAAACTGAACGATTCACAGGTTGCTCTATTAAATAGTGATAGTCGTAGAGATAAATTAGGAGACGAATAATTTCTTGAAATCTTGGAATAACGCCGGCTTTATAATTGTGTCATTTAGGAATATGAGGTTTGCCATTCAGTTATCGCAGTTGGGGCCTGTATATCTACGAGCTTACCGACTTGGCTTTGCTTTGCTCTGATGATAGTGTTAGGCCAATTAGAACGATATTATGAGTAATTCATTGCAATTATCTTCACCAAGTCACTTTGAGAACTACGAATTCTTTTAAGCCTTACGATTCGCTTCTCTAGTTCTACAAAGGCCATCAGCATGTTGATCATGTTTGTTCGACGGCTTCCTGCCTGTGGCGGTTGCTCATGCGTCGTTATATTAAGGGAATTTGTGATTCGCTTGTCCAGTCGAGGTCCAGTTTTTACCAGCGAATCGTCGAAAATTCAAGTGCACTAGAGTCTGGAATTTGCATATTTTGCGTATGTGTTTTTAATCGTGTATATAGTTCTACTTTTCAGTATTGAGGGTACATGAAGCATTTAGAATGCGTTAAATTGAAATTAAAATAGCATATTTGGCATGCTTCGGTTGATTTAGGCGTTCTTTGAATATTTTGGCAGTTTTGTGCGTATGAGCACACCAAGCCTGGATTTATCCCGGATACTATCTAATGATTGGACCTTTGCTCAGCCTTGAGAGCTGTTCAACGTGTAGGTACCCGAGGGAAGTGCTAACTGGCCAGGGTAAGCAGGCGCGGCATTAAGGAAGAAGCTGGAATCCCGGATGATATTTTATACTTTTATTTACAACTACAAGCGGAGTTCCTGATGACCTCTTATCTGACCTTACCCCAAGTGAACTCAGCGATGGCATTTTGTACCTATGATGTCAAGCGGTCGTTTTCTTCCTTTAAGTTGCTCCTCAGCGACAAAAGTAGGCGATTTACGGTTAAAAATCTATTGTGGTCCGGTGCTATAATTGCGTTAGTGAATGACTTCTTTCTTTTTGACATGTCTATGTCTAAGGCGAGGGGGTCAGGAAAAATTTGTGTAATCTGTAATTTTGGAGTCAGACAAGTCTGATCCACCTTGAGAACACCTTGAGCCATCAATTGAATTGAATAGATGAGCGCAACCTTTTTGTTATTACGAGAGAAACTAAGAAACAGTAGGTATCTAGCGACCAAACTATGCCACACAGCACATCAAAAATATCCACGTGATGCTCATTACGTAAACAACTGCACCCTAACGACCGATGCTTAAGAAAACCTTATGCCGATCAGAGGTAACGAACGGCTCAGGCTGCAAAAATCGTTTTGGAGTCGTTGGAATCAGCCTAAAAAGCTCATTCCATAGACCCTTGTACCAACGAAATCGGACAAAAACTTTCGTCCCCCTATTGAGGCCTCCTTAGTTACACATCACTCCCCCGCAAGGTCCTCCCTACACAAACCGTTCCAACTCCAGTTGATTATACCGCATCAGCTGCGCGCAGCGTTGGTGTTCACTTGAGCGTCTTTTCAAAAATTCAGTACCCACCATCTTTCACGTACGTGTCCTCCCGTGAAATTTTTGTTTGAAATAATTATTTTCATTCCGTCGTGTGGAGTCAAATAAGTGTTTATTTCCGTCGGATGAATTATGGGTGGATCAGACTTGTTGATCCAAAATTATAGTTTTTATTCCCTTCGGGGGAAAAACTTTTCAATTTTGGAGTCAGACAAGTCTGATCCACCTTGAGACGTGTTTGTTATCTGACAGCTCAAGTGAACAGGAGTGGGTACTGTGAAAAATGCGGAGAAAACAACTAGTAATAGGTACTAGTGAATGGTTCATATTCAAACCTTGAATATCAAAGGACCAGTGATCGTTTCATTAAACTCCCGTTATTCTGGTTACTACTTCTGTTGTTTTGTTGTCCTTACGGGTCAAGATGTGATCACATAAAATTTATGTGACATTTAATGTCATTTGTAGAACAAATGTATACCCTCGATTGGAAAAATTTATACAACTGTAACTCCGCTGCGGCTTCACATTAGCAGGTATCCAATATGAGATTGGTACGAAATCGTCTTACTTCCAATATTTTTCAATTACTTTAATACAATGTAGTGAGAAGCATAGTCGGGAAAAATTGGTGGGAAGATGATCATATTTCATTTCATTTTCTCCCTTGATCTATTTCTATAATTTCTTATAAATGCTATTGTACCTAATGATAATAATTATTAACATCACTTTCGCGAAATTTTGTGCATATTATCCCATGCTTTACTTATCATAGAAAGTGAGGGGAATATCACTTTGGCCGATTCATCATCAAAACTGCCAGACCATGAAGACCCTTAGGTTATGAGATAGTTTCTGCTTTTTATTTAACTTCCATTTGGCAAACTTGCGAATTTTGCTCCTAAATCTGGATGTGTAATGCACTTGTAGGTGGTAAAAATGTTCATCCAAACGTAATTAGAATAATCAGTGAAGGTTTTTGACATTTCATGTCTTTGCTATGGCACACAACCAAATTTTCGTTATGTCACGTTACGTTACGTAACGAAATATGCTCAATGATTATTATGATTCGTAGAAGTGAGGTAGGTAGGTACCTATATGATTATAGGGAGGGGAAAGACATGAAATGTCCTAATGCGTTGCAGACTTGTATGCAAGCGTTTTGTTGGGTACGATATCGAGTTTCTTTTGTTTTCAACAAGGGGTAGTGGTTTTTTTTTAGGCCCCACATCAGATGTTGGACAGATTCTGTCCAAACATTGTGCAGAAAACAAATGGGTTTAAAAGTTTTTTCAAAAACATTCACTTAATGACACGGAATTAATTTTTGCACAATTAACCACTTATAGGTCTATATGAAGGAAACTATACTGTTGCTGTAGGAGCAACACCTGCTAAGTGAAACAGTTAAATAAAACAGCTAAATGGAACAGTTACATGAATCAATTTTTAGCGCAACCTTTTTCCAAAAAATGGAAAGGTGCGCTCACCTCCTCGACATGTATGTTTTTAGCGCAACCTTTTTCCAAAAAATGGAAAGGTGCGCTCACCTCCTCGTTTTTTTTTGTTAGCGCAACCTTTTTCCAAAAAATGGAAAGGTGCGCTCACCTCCTCGACATGTATGTGTTTTTTGTTTTTTTTTTTTTTTGTTTGTTTGTGTACAGAGCATCACGCCCGAGCGGCTCAACAGATTTTCATGAGGGTGGTCTCATTGTCATCAGCGAGTTCCGGGGGTGGTTATAGGCTACCTTGATTTTTCCTCCCTCATCCCCTTCATCGGTTTTCGGGAGGTCCTTCACGACGAAAGTTGTTTATCTCTGATGTGTAACTAAGGAGGTCTCAAAAGGGGGACGAAAGTTTTTGTCCGATTTCGTTGGTACAAGGGTCTATGGAATGAGCTTTTCAGGCTGATTCCAACGACTCTAAAACGATTTTTGCAGCCTGAGCCGTTCGTTACCTCTGATCGGCATAAGGTTTTATTACGCATCGGTCGTTAGGGTGCAGTTGTTTACGTAATGAGCATCACGTGGATGATGTGTTGGGTGGCATAGTTTGGTCGCTAGATACCTACTGTTTCTTAGTTTCTCTCGCTCATTAAATATATCGTAATAACAAAAAGGTTGCGCTCATCTATTCAATTCAATTGATGGCTTGTTTCTTTAAGTATGTCTCCCAATGTGCGGAAAGAAGTAGGAATCTTCTTATCGTTGAAATTCAATAATTCTTTGGAACACTTGTGGCGAATATTTTAGGTGTCCCCTTCTACTTCAAACATGTTTTATTAAATTTCTTCGGGAGACGAACTATTCCACACATCTGGTCAATACGTGGACATCCTTTTGTGGCCTTTTTTTTTCAAACGATGACAATTTCCTGTAGCCTGTTGGGAAACCGCTATAAACCCCCCCATTTCACTCTCTTCGACGGTTTCGTATTAAAACTGAAAAAGAGTGGGGTTTCCTCTCCCTTTTGGCCCAGATCCCGCCAAGCGGTGGACATGTGGTCGCAAACTCATTAGAGGGTGTCCTCCCCCCGTTTCCACAAAGTTGTGGGTCCGTGGCTGTAATACTGTGGGGCGACTTTAGAGGGATCTCTTGGGGATGCCCCAAGTCCAATGCTCGATTTTATTAGTCACGCCTGCTGCCTCGATTGTGAAATCAAAAGCCGACTGGGGCGTATAAAAATTGATACCACAGAAGTTGAAATGATGGAAAAAAATGAAATACTCTGGAGCATTATTGCGAGGAAATTTTAATATATTAAAATGTTCTCACGTAGCTTACTTTTTTTTTTTTTTTTTTTTTTTTTTTTTTTTTTAACTGCTGGCTTCTACGCCCTAAAATTTGTTTTATTGTTTTTCAGTCCATCTACGACATGATGACCGGTGGTGGTGGAAACTACTCGGATTCCGGAATTTCGGACTCGGGTTCCGAAGTGGATCTCAGCGAAAGGGAGAAGAGGTTGGCGGCGTTGAGGAGGCTCGTCAGGCACTTGGAAGCCGTCTTAGCTCCTGGGTCTGCCGCTATCGTCAATATGTCTAAGGTGAGGTATATTTGGTGCAGTTTTTGCGGATTTGGGAAAGTGTTACCTCCTGCGGGTTAAACGACAGAGTCTGATTCGTTAGGGGCTTTATTCTAGGCGGATTATCTGTAAAGCTGACTGCCACAATTAGCTAATAGACATCACCTGCTAGCCATTACGCCCGAATCTAATCATTTTATCTTCTACTGTCTACTAATCTCTACTATGTTTACCTCTTGCCTCTTATCGCTGTGAACATGTCAATTGAGATAAATTTGATCGACGCCGAGGTTGTAATAGGCTCTCGTATAGATTGACCAGTTATGATTTCGTGCACCGGGAACAACTTAGTGACATTTTCTGTTTATATTTAAAATGGTACAACACTCAAACAAAGTTATCAAAAGAATTTACAAGGTAGGACAGGTTTTCTACTCAGCTATTTTGTACTTACTTTTCCACACGTTCGAATCTACCGTCACATCCCGATTTTTCAAGTTTTGAGGGCATGGCGATTTAGTTTAATGAGTTCATGGTTCCATGAGTTCATGGGCCGCGGTAGTATACCCTGGGTTTCTCTGGTCCTTTCTGGGAGATGTTCGAGTGATGCCCTGGGCCTCCGATCTCAGTGAAGCTAATGGCTGGGGATTCTTAAAGGGCTGGTTCACTGCTGGATACTGTGTCCCTATGGGATCCTTGAAGAAAGAATCACTGGTTCCCCTGGTTGTGCCCACTATGACGGAAGCCTGGCTGCGTGCATGAAGTGATTGCGCAGAAGAGTTTTCCTTCACTCTTAGCTTGTTAACCCTTTCGCGACTGAGCCTTTGTGGGAACTGAGCATTGCATGAAGCCGCCTTGTCATATTATAATGTCATGAGCCCAGGGAGGCCACTTCTTCTTGCTTGATATCTCATCTTTGGCTCTGGGAGGTCACTTCTTCTGGCTTGATATCTCATCGCTGGTCGTGAAAGGGTTAATTCAGATTGCAATAAAATTGAAAAAAGATCAAGTCAGCTCTGCCTACTGGGACTATGTTAATAGAGTAACTGCGTCCTGGGGGATGCAACCTATCGTGTTGGTGAAGTACGAGTGGCTGGGTCACTTTATGAAAAGAGGACAGCAGTCTTATCCGCCTCAGTGCTGAATAAAAATGTACTAATTTGCCTGGTATCAGCAAAATCAGGTGCCTACGCACCGAAAATTGGGCTGATAGCCTTTAACAGCCTTTAACATGGGGACATTTTTATAGTATGTACTACTTGTACATAGTAGGAAATTACGCTCTATTGCCAAATTAGCTAGTACAGTACTTCATTAAGGAGTTCCTGACCTCTCAGGACTTTCTAATTTGCAGGACTCTCTAAAACTGAAAAAAATTGAAAAAGATTGATAATTATTATCATTTAAAAAACGGCAAAGTTGTTCGTAGATTCAGGTTAGCCACGTCCTTCTTCAGTTTCTATGGTTTTCAAAGAAGAAATTCGAGTGGCTGCCTCCATCTGCTGTCGGTTACAATGAGGTTCCAGAAATGTCCAATTGCACTAAGCATATTTCAAAGGTTTAATAAAGTAAGTCGAGGTTTATCAGGTTGGTGAAGTACTTCGAAGGGAAATTTCGAAATTATCAATTTTATTTAACCTTTTTTTTCTATGGGTCGCGGAAGGGCTCGCATTTTGAAGAGGAACCACAACGTTTCTCACGCGGCTCTGTGAAGTGGGCTACGTAATACTTGGACAAAGTCAAATATTTGTGTATCTTGGGGAGAACTTACAGAACATTTAAAGCCCAATTTTACCAAAATCGGTTCATTTTTAAGCGAGTGAGTTCAGAAAGACGGCAGAACTTTTCGTTTCCTGAATTATTCGCTTAATAATGAACCGATTTTGATGAAATTGGATTTGAAATTTATTATTTAGAAAGCTGTCTTCATGGAGCTATACATACAATATTTGATCTTTTCCACGTATTACGTAGCCCCTTTCCCAAAAAGCCGCGTGAAAACGTGGTCGTTACGCTTCAAAATGTGGAGCCCTCCCGCTTAAAGAAATGAAACGAAAGGATCCAATGGATTTTCCTATTTCTTGGAAAATTAAATGAACGTATTTTCTGGCATAGGTTTATGACTCAAAGCTCAACATCTTATGAGATTCTCCTGTTTAAAGTTGATAACGTATCTCAATACGAGAAATGTTATGACAAGGCGAGTGGTGGACTCTCGGGTAGTACTCATATTGTCAATTACGTTGCTCTCGAGTGTATCGGACTGTCACCTCCTCTCGAGATATTTTATCGCCGTTACAGATTGTGTTGTTGTGCATCAGACGCCAGCGTTGAGCGGCTAGTGACAGGAGTCCTAACTAGTTTATTTCTGTAAATCGGTGGTTGACCCTCGGAAGGCCTCGTCGGCTTCCCTTTCAAATCAGACTTAAAATAGTCTCGTTTTATTTGGCGTTACCTTCGTTCCAAAAGGGCTCTGTCTGCCTCCAGCGACGCACCCGCTAACCAGCCGGTTGTTTCTTGGTGTTTATTCGTATAAAGTCATCTGGAAATCCTGGATCGGTTCCGGGCTTCAGTCTCCTTGCTGGAAGGCTCTCGCTTCATCATGCTGCCTCCTCACATGGAAAATCTTTTCAAGGTTCCTGGTTTAGAGGACGTAAGAAACCCCTGTGCTTCGTCAAATTTCCTTCCATTCCCCTACCTTCTTGTTTGGGGGGGTTGTATCCTCTGATTCCCTTCTTATAGTTTGCGTTGATGTTTGGTGGTGTATAGAAGGTGCCTATGTGTCTGATTGAGTGATGACTCAGCTGGATCGTCAGAAGCCACCAGTTTTTTTACGTCATGCACTTATCTATTGTGTCGTTGTTCGTGTCTGTTCACCTTATCATTTACAAGATACCTCTTGTGCATTTTTCTGACCAAGTCAACGTTTCATTTTCTAATTCGTCGTTGGTTTTTCTTTTGCAGAGGATAGAGCAGACGGAGAAGGAGCTGAGGGGGCTTCAGGTGACGTGCAGGGAGCTTATTGACAGGACGAACGTCTACGTCGAGAGCAAAGTCCCGGCTCACGTCAGCAACGGGTTTTCCACTGAAGGGATCCCCAGGTGAGCACATAATCGATTCTCATTTCTACAAAAGTTCTGAGAGCCAGAACAGAATTTGGGTCGTATTTGACGTAATAGGTCACAAATTAGATGATGCGCAATAGATTTTTGGTTATAAGATATTCACAACAACAACAACAAAAAAAAATCACCAATAAATAAAGCTAAAACTCGAACAAGAAAAAAGAGCCCAGCGTAGGAGATTTATCAGGCGGGAAGTCCCGTCCAAGGGCGTAATATGTTGGACCACTTGTAGGGCTTGTAGTAATATGTCGAATAAGAAGAACTGGGAAAGGAAGGAGGGAAGGCGAAAGCAATAGATCACAAGGGGGTAGCAGATGTTTAGAGGTGGGAAACGTAAGGGCGAGACTTGGAAAGGGGGACCCCCATCTCGTCGTATCGTTTAGTGATTTATGAAGCGCAAAAGGGATTGTCTGAAGGAAACTTTATTGCATTTTTTAACAGCAATAATCAGCTTTCGAATGGTTTTGTAAATATTTGAGAAACGTCGAGGTAGCCCCCTTTTTTACGCCCAAAAAATAGCAATCGCAAGAACAGCAGGAAAAATTTCCAGTTGCCTTGTCGGATTTTTTTTTTTTTTCTTTTTAAATTTGATCTTATCGATGGAACACATTTTTTGGCTTCATAATTTTTCTAATTTATCTCGTTTTATCTCTTGTTACATTGGGAGAGATAAAATGAATCGATGATGCGTGAAGTTCTTTCCTTCTTGCTGAGATGGTGGCATTGTTAATCCATTCCAATCATCTACCCCTTCTATCGAGGCCCTCTTGAAATCATGTGGTATGCAAAACAGGCAATAAGCTAGTCATGGCAGAGGACATATGAGTTTCGCCGGTTCATTCACTTCGAAGATGAGGCTCCTGTCTTCCCTCTTCATCTCAGAGGACTGCAACCGGTGATTTGTCGCTTTCTAGAATTGAATTAGCTTTAGTTGTAGGTTGTTACATGCTGTATTGGGGGTAAACCGGCCTAAACTTTTCGCTTTACACCACTCAACTCAAACCCTACTTTTTATTCAATGACAGCTCATGTAAGACTTGTAAACCTTCTTGGTGGAGCCAGGAGCAGGAGTGGGAGAGCATTTCCCTCCAAGCTCTGTGGGTTGGTACTACGGTAGTCAACACAGGAGTGGTTGCAGGCGCAAGCAACTTAAACATGAAAGCATGTACCAAGTTCATTGCTTTCACCCTTGATCTTAAGTGATACAATCCAGGGGTGCACCCCTAGGTAGGACATGTCCTACAGTAGTCAAACACAATACCATCCTGAACCAGTCCCAAGCGATAATACACCCACAGGCGTTTTTTTTCCCCTTGGTGGGAGCCCCAGTGGCTGGGGGGGGGGGGGATCTTCTGCTGGTATCGCCAGCCAACCCCCGCCCGTTCCGCCTTGGCCTATGTCCCAACAACTCGCTTCCCCATTATACTTTTTCCTTAAAGAAATACAGCATGACCGTTTTTTTGGAAATCTGATTTGAAATTTGGGTTCAGTGTGAAAAAATGTATGGTTATGTGAAAACGATACAGAAATAAATTTGTGAGTCTTCAATTGCGATTTTCCCGTTCGCGTTTTTCCACTCTTTTGGCACACTTTGAAGTGTACTTTGGACAACCAGATTGATGATGATTCGAATTAATTCCTCGTAAAAAAAAAAAAAAAAAAACTGTCTAGGACACTTTGCCCCCGAAAATGCCTTCTGGTCGGTTCAATTTTAATCCAATGTTTGATGTACGTGGATTCTTCCATTTTCCGCGATAGGTCTGCGCTCTGATTCGCCAAGTGGAGCTACTGTTTGTTGGTTTCGGAATTTTCTCGTACTACGCTTGCTGCGACAATTTTAGCATGGAACATGCTTTAGCCTTGGACTAACTAACCGAAAAACGTTACGCGGATGGGTGACGAAATTTTGCTTGGCAACGTTACTAGGCAAAGCATGTTCCATGTTTCTTGAATTTTAGCCAAAGGCTCGAAGCTACCTGTGGTTTTTTTTACCAAATTTTTCTGACCGTTTGAAGTACATATTATTAACTACTTTATGTGGGGGCACCCCATACAACAGTTGATTGGTGTGTACCTACATGAAACTGTGCCTCTAAATTTGAATTTTAGATTCATAAGATTTTCTGTTGTGTGGTTAGCGGAAGGCCTGTGGCGTGAATCCACAATTTCGCCGCTGTTTGTTGTGGAGGAAAGTGAAGGGAGTAAGGGAACATTTCTTACTAGGGAATTGAACACCTTGCCATAGTCTGCAGACCTAGAAGAAGATGCAGCCACACTTAAGGAAGACTCGCACCCGCCAGGCTTACCTGATATGTCAGGATACTGTGGTGGAGCAGAGTCTTTGGTAAGGAACCGAGGGGAAGACAATCCCTCAACACGATTATGCCATGGCTGGTATTGTTTTGCCTTGGAGTTGCAGCGGAACTTGGATCAGCTGATGCAGCTACCTCAAGTCAGTTGTCACTTAAGATGGCCTGGCCAGCTGACCCAGTCTTACAAGGGACCGCGTTCCCGGCAATGGAGCCGTGCGTCTGTATCACTCCCGCCGGCTCAGCTTCCACAACCGAATTGTCGGCAACGAAGGCCTGGCCGACGGGTTTGATCCCATTGATATTACTGCGCTTGAAAACGATGTCAATAACGAACAGTAATATGGTGAATAGTTAATGTTAATTGCAGGAAATACGCCTTCTAAGGGGAAGGTTGTGTTGCCGTCGGGAGAAGAAATGAAATTGTTAAATCGTAATGAGCTCCTTGAATGATTTTTCAAAACTTTTTTCCTGGAAAGTTCATGCTTCAAAAGTTACGAAACTGCCCCCAAAATTGCAGAAAACACGTCTGTTTTATGGGGGGCCTTAGGAAAAATATAATATTTTATTTCCGAGGTCTGGATGGGGGGTACATGACGTGGGCTGCTTCATCCACTTTTGATTGGCCGAGAGATGCAAGTTGGCCAACTTTGCTACGCGAACAGTCGACCCCGAAAATAAAAAATCGGTGTAATCATCAGAGATGGTCTTTCAAAAATTGAGCATGGAGTTCATCATCAATGAAGTTTATTCAGTTTTTATCCGATTCCGTTCAGATTTATTACTCAGCGCTCCTGCGGCTCTGTGCCGAACTACTTGGTGACGTCACGTGCCCTCAGCTTTCATTTCAAAATCTCCAACATTTCTAAAACAGTTCTGCTCGTACCTATACGGATTTTCGAACTAAAAATGTGATTAGGGGGTTTTAAAGGGTGCTGAATCCGAATGTGTTGTTAGAAAATTTCTAACAATTTGAAAATCTGAAATCTGTACTGTGGCTGTGTAGATGAGGGATTTATATATTTAACAACAAAAACCAACTGTGCAAAACGGCGAGGAAGACGTTCGGACATCTACACGTCTTGAAACATTTAAGAACACATTTTGAGGCCCATCAACATTTTTGAGCCTTGAAACATAGCATGATTATTCTGAGAATAATAAACCGAATAGACTGAGAATCTACTTAGTTATTGTACCATGCAGTGTCGAATTTCCGTGAGTTGCCCTTAAAGACCCTTTTAATGGTTGCGGTTAAGATGCAGCATCGTCGTTAAAGTTGAATTACTTGTCGACATGATCCCTCGGCAAGGTTTATGAATGTATGAAGACGATAATCCAATTAAAAGTCGGGAATAGGAAGAGAACGAGCCGTGAAGTGGAGGCCGCAAGAAACATCGCTACAGCCGTATACGACCTTCCGCCCTCTTGTAAATTCTCATAAAAAGTTGCCTTTTAACGGCCTTTAACGAGACTTAGTCGCTTAAGGGAGGACACAACGGAGCGCATTACGGCTCTTGAGGGAGGTTTGGGATTTTAATTGCTGCCAGATCTCGGAAAACATTTAGCTTCAAACGTTTACGACCGTTCTGGGGTTCCTTTACCCCTTTGCCATCGCCGGAAGGTTCTTTGGTAATCCCAAGGTTATCCCGGCTTCCTATTGACGTTTGTGATGTTTGGATGCGCCGTGGAACTGTCAACTTGGAAACGTCGGTGTTGTAAATTCAAAGAAATTCAAAGAAACAAGATAAAGTAGATCATTTCCCCTCTAATCGAAATGAAGTCGAAAGAACACACGAGGGGAGAAAGGAAACGAAATTAACTAGCGCGAGCGATAAATCCCACCAAGCACACACGTTTTTTTTCCTTATTTCTGTTTGATAAAATGGCTCTTTATAAAGAGGGTGCGGCGGTGGGGTAGACAAATGTGTCCCGTTTTGCATACGAATGCTACGTGACCTCCTCTCCAGACCCTTCCGAGAGCTATCAGTTGTAAAAAGTATCGATCAGCGTCTCCGGTGAAGCGTAATGCGGGAGAAAATTTCTTCGAAATCACTTCCACGGCGAGCGGCTCAAACCCTATTTACAAAATGCCGTAAATTGGATTGCCCTTGGGGTTGTCTTTCAGGGCTGAGCTTAGTTTTAGGGGTGTCGGGCAGGTTTGAAACCCCATTCGAATACACCTCGCTCGACGCCCTGGTCAAAACCCTTCAAAAACCTCACCTGCAGTCTCATAAACAACCCCCTGCAATCCCCATGATGAACGAGTTTTAAATTCCAAGTTGTGGTCGGATCGGGCGAAATTCCGTTTTCCATGGATTCTTGTAGAAAGATGTTGATGCTGATGTTGATGTTGATGCTAAGTGAAACTATACGAATGAAAGCCCTGAGGGGGTGCATGTCTATAGTATAGACTCTATACATGTATATACTCTATACATACTACTGTACACTCCACCATGGGGCGCACCCCTCTCCAGCTGTTACTCCGGTTCTATGGTAGGAGACCTCTGTGCCTCTTCCATGCCGTTGCGCGTCGTACCTATGTTTTTCCTCCTCTGCTTTCCTTGCTTTATTTGTTCTGTACTTATTTATTTTGTACAAATGTGTGGCTCCACAAAGTTATCATTTACTAGTCTCTCTGGCTCGCTTCGCTCGCTCCCCTAGTGGGGTGCGTAGCATCGATGGACACGTTCATAACCCTGCATCAAGGCTAACTGCTCCTTCAACATCAACCCCCCTGGGTGATGGACACGTTCATAACCCTGCATCAAGGTCAACTGCTCCTTCAACATCAACATCAGCAAGGCCCCCCTGTCTAAGTGCTAGTCAAATCAAATTTCAAAAGTCCACCTCAATAATAATAGAACTACCTATGTTGGTGGCCAAGCAAAGCGAGCCCCTGGCTGATAAAGTGATCGGCCGGGAGAATTAAGGATTAAGGCCCCCCCTGTCAAAAAAGGATCATAGCAAGGAAGCATGGTACATGTTTTTCGGATTGGTATATTTTCAGAATTTGAAGCGGACATTGAAATGATCGCTCGTATAGTGTGTCTTCTCATTGTATACTCGGCCGACCAGTTTCCCCGCCTCTCCACCTAACAAAGGTCCCTGGCATCCTCCGTTTTCTAAGATCCCTGACCCCGAGCGAATTAAAACGATCCAATTGTCTTCTCACCGTGAAATCGCCCCCTCCCCCTCGTTTTTTTGAAATCCGACTTCGGAATCGGATTGGCCATATTTTGGCGCGCATTTGCATATATTGCCCCAAGTTTCATGAAATGGGTTGTAAGGTTACCTTCATTTGAGTACATTATGTTCCAGTAGAAAAAAAAAGTCTACGCCGATGGTTTTCACGAGCGTACAGTGTTTTGAGAACAATTTATTACTTCTAATGACTTTCTAAGGTGTTGAGTTTTATCTGTGATTGCGCTCTCACATCTTCAAACCCGGCTTCAAGGGTTGGTAAGTTACCAATGGTAACTCCACCAGAAAGGCTCACCTTAGACAACGTTTATCATTTTTCATCTTGCCCCACCATTTAAGTGTGATCCCTTTTGAACTGCTTACTTGAGCAACCCCCTTTATAGCTTTCGAAATCTAATGGCCACAAAAAAAATCCACTCAGTTCCGTCGTATGTTTTCCACCAGAAGAGGATTTCAACTAGCAATTTGCATATCCCGAAGTCTCTCAAGAACTCGTTTTCCTCAACCCTCCAAGTCATACCCCATCATACTGAACACATCCCCACCACCTTCCCTCGTAGTAACTTTTCCGCAACACTTTCAAATTACAAGAACTCCCTTGTGTTCTTCGGTGGGGTAGTTTCACCCCTGGTTTCCTCCTCTTGTTAAATGGTGCCAGTCATATCGCCCTGTCGCTCAGCTTTGCATCTGTTCTTTTCCTTGTTTACACTCGTGGGAACACTTAGTTCCGTCGTGACTTGGGAAGATTTTTCACGGGGATTCTTTTATTGCGCTATACCAGGCTTGTTTATTGCACTTGGAGGAACCATTGTTTTCATTTTGAATTAATATCATTTGGTTTTCGAATGTTGCAGGGGTGGCGACGATGACGTCTCGAGCTCCGGTGGTAAAATCAAAGCCTGGCTTTGGCGAGCGATCAGGGCCGGCCTCCCGTTCCCCTTCGTCGTCCTGGCGATCCTCTACATCGCCTGCCAGCTGGAACCCCAGTGCTGCGACGCCATCAACAATTTCCCTTACAACGCTATGGCTCCCCAGCTCCGTTTCGTCAAAGGGCCGCCGCCGGTTTAAAGGCCTCAGAAATCCGGAAAATTCGACTCATTTTGGGTCAAAATCTGTCGTAGCTCTTGAACGCCGAGACGGCTATACTTGTCGATTTTAACCGTGGAAGGTCGAAACGAAAAATTCACAATTATTTTCCGATTTTTCCCTTTTATCGGTCGTAAAAGACCAGTTTTAGTAAAATCATAAACAGGCGTTATCCAAGCGTACCCGCATGAATTTTACGTTTTAATTCGCCCAATCAAACGAGACGATTCGATCTCGAGTCAAATTTTTGACCACAATCTTTGATTTTTTTGAAAAGTTTAATCTAAAAAATCGGAAATTTTGCGCAATTATCACTGGGATATTTCAATTAAATTTTATAACTCGTCCCAATTGTGTGAAATTCACTGTCAGCGTTCTTGAATTTACGGCAGATTTGTTTTCCTATTGCGGCTCAACTCTCCTTAGATTTTTGCCAAGCAAAACGAAGGTTTTTGTGATTCTGTTAAATCACATGTTGTAAAAAGTCAGAGTGAAAAAGAAGAGTATAGTTTGTAGGTGGTAGATTCAGAACTAAGCGTTTCATAGGAACTTTGTTTGCCGTGAAACGTCTTCAGAGTTGAATTCCCTCCGGACTTTGGTTTCTGCGAAACCGCCTTTATCTTGCTAATTGCAACTTTGTCAAAATTAATCTCCCAGGAGGGAAAAAACCACCGGTGAACAGGGTTCCTAAAATCTGCAACCTGTAATCCTTTTTCACTTGTAACGATAGGGTTTTACAGGTTTTAGTTAGTCTGTTCTAACTTAAGTGTTTCCTGTCGAGGGCCCGTACGAACGGCTTGTTTGCCTACTTAATTTTTTTGTTGCAACTTTTTACTTAGTACCTGTGAATCCTTTTTCCTAACTCCGAGCAAAGGAAGTTTTCAAAGAAATTTTCTATAAATGAAACTAAAACAAAAAAATTGAAAAAATTTCCCAAAAAAATCGAAACTTAAGAAATACTAATGTGATAGGAGTTGTTGATTCCGCACAACTTTTACAAGAGACAAAACTAAAAGAAAATAATTTTTCGTTACCATTTCCTGATTTTTTTTATTCCAAGTTTAATTTTTATATTGATTTTTGGAAAGAGTAGTCATTTTTTTTATTATTGTTACTTTTTTTTAGAAAATCATCCATTTTCATTTTATCATCCTTTTCAGATTTGCATGAAAATGATTTTTTTTGCGGTTGTGATTTTTCATGTTTTCGAAATGTTTTCCTCTCCTTATCCTGAATGATCGCCGGCTCTGTAATGTAACTGAACCGAGTTCACTTAAACGTTGGGGTAAATATTAATCCGAAACTAAGGATGCATTAGAATTACGAGGAAATGTTTTTACATCGTAGAGGATAAGATTAATTTAAATATTATGGAGTGCTTTTATTTAATTTGAATTTTGTCTGTTTGTAATAACTTTCGAAAATCGAAGAAAAAAAATGAAATAAAATTTGGAAAATGTACATAAAATTCGTGTTTTGGTGTCATCCTGATTCCTGCGTTGTGGTTTTGGTTTATTAATCTCCGAATAGTCAACCGATGTTTTCGCACCGGGGTCAAAAATTTTGATCGGCCTCCCGTTTTGTACTTGAACGTTTCAAGACGAGACGATTCCAAAAATGAAATGTCCAGGCCGTTGGGCTATAGAATTGTTAGAAAAAGCCGAAATTTGGCAAAATGCCTACTAGTGTTCTCCATCTAGTTGTGCCGGCAAGCTTTTCAGCCCGACCGCTCAAATCCTGGGGCTCTGTTGCTTAAGGGCTACGCACGGAGGAATAGAGGGCCTCTATTCCTCCATGAGGGCCACGTGGTTTTGAAGGTTTTCAGCTATGTTATCGAGTGGGGTGTCGTTTTCGTGGTATTTTTGGACATGGAATCCATTTTCAGGGGTCTCAGAACGATCCAATTTCACCATGGACATCTTAGGCCTTTCATGGGGATACAGATGGGATTTTTGAAGGATATCAGGAGGTCGAATCAGGTGTCTTTTCCCGAGTGATATTGGACTTAGAATCCATTATTAAATAAATTACAAATTTTGTAAGTTGGCCAGATTTTTCTTCAATAAAGTAGTACAAATTTTGTTGCGTGCCGAGAAGGAAATGTAGGTAAAACCAATATCTCCGATTATCAAAATCCTAACAAATCCTAATCCTAATGATAGTTCAGAATCTCAAAATCGTCAAAATCATGTCAAAAAATGACAATTTTTCAAAATTCATTGTAAAATTATGAAAATTCGTATTCTTATGTTTTTTGAGTCGCTGAGCTCGAATTTGCTGTCAAAAAATCAATTTTTTGAAAAGTAATGGGCTACAATAATTTACAATTATTGTAAAATAAGTCAAATACATAACAAACATAATTTTTATTCTTCATAATATATAGAATGAATTTATCATTATAGTTTATTATCATAGTATAATTATAATTTTTTTCTGTTCATAATGAATTTTCAGCATCAAATTTGAGTTTAGCGAACTAAATACCTACCAATGAAACAAAAACAAAAAATTAAATATTAAAAATTTGCTTTTTTTGTTGAATTTAAAGAAAATTCTAACAGAAATACGTAAAAATAGGAATTTTCACAATTTTACAATGAATTTTGAAAAATTGCCATTTTTTGACATGATTTTGACGATTTTGAGATTCTAAACTGTCAAAAGTTGTTGCTGTCGACTTGTTTTGATTGCATATTCGAGTTCAGCGACCCCAAAAACGTAAGTATACGAATTTTCACAATTTTACAAAGAAGTTTGTAAAAGTTATATTCAAAAGTCTGATATTGGCAAAAAAAGCGTATTTCAAAAACCAAAATCGAGCTACCGGCGTAGGTTTTTGTTATGCAAAAAATCTGAAAAAATTCAGGGGTCATTTTTTTGACATTTTAAACCAAATTTCGGGTGGAGCTCATCAAAATTCCACCTTTCTCAAAATAGCGGGCACCCTAATGGTAGTGATGGCCACTGAATGAAAATTTCGGTACTTTTCCGTTATACACCCCCCCCCTCCCCCCCCACGCGATTTCGTGTTTCATACACACCTCTCCCGATGGCTTTAGGGCACCGAAAGCTAACCAAAATCGTGTGGGGGGGGGGGGTATAACGTAAAAGTACCTAAATTTCGTTATCTCCCTTCCGATGTATCGATATATCGTCATCGGTATTTGAACTTCGATTTTATCGGATCTATCGATGTTCCGATATATCGGTAACTATTTAAATTAAATATTCTGGGGACGCGAGGTTCAGAAAAAAACTTCAGAGATTTTCTACGCCAACGTTTCGCTTTATAAACCATCATCAGGACTACAAAACAGAACCACAACTCAAAAACAATCTTTGAGCGAGAACAAAAATTCACTAATCGACGCGATTTTTTTTTTTTTTTTTTTTTTTTGCTTTGATTAGAGACCATGTAAATAAAATACCTAGTTGAAGTTATGTAAGAGAGAGAATCGCCACCAGGTCACATACTGCAGAAGTTAGTTGGACTTGAAATTGATAGGACAACAATTGAGGTCAGGGATTTCAGATGTAGAACAACAATGTGGGTAGGTTTCAAGGAGTTTACCCGAAGGCCACGTAGTGAACTGTTGTTCTCACTAAAAGATGGTTTGTTTCTGAGCTACGGTTCTATTTTACAGTCCTGAAGAGGTTTATTGATTGACGAAACATTGGCGTAGAAGATCCCTGAAGTTTTTTTTTAAAACTAAATCTCGCGACCCCCGAATAGTTACTTACGTAATTAATTTGAGCAGTTGGGACACACACCTCATTAATTTTATAATATAAAATTATGAAAGTTGAATTTACAGGGCAGCTCGCTTACAATGCAGGTTACTTTGATCCGTTCACATTCTGTTGCGCCAGCACCATCCAGGAGCAGGATCCAGGAAAAATTAACTAGCCGATATGTGGCAAATTTCGATATATATCGATATTTAGTAATGGGGGTGCGGTCCTTTTACGTCCTACCTTTTCCAGTCCCCCCCCCCCCCCCCAAATAACTCCGCGAAGCTCATCCGCAATCCGCCTTCCAGCCCCCTCGAACTCGGCGGTGGCAGAGCGGCCTCCCCCCATGCCACCCACTCCCTTTCAATTTGTCTCCCTTGCAATTTTTGAACACGTTTTTGTTCAAATTCGTAGCGTAGGTATTTGAGGGTGTTCACTAAGTGTCTTCCATATGAATTAAAATTGAGTGTGCATTCCACTGCACAAAGTGAAGGAGGAGATTGATGGCGAACGGAAAAGCGGGGAGACGAAAAACCTGTGAAAAGATTATGCTTGACAGGAAAAGTAGAGGAGAATCACCCAGTTAGGTGGGACCCCGTTTCTGTTGTGTGAGCCGAGCTTTTTGCGGTGGAAAATATTTCTCCAAGACGTCGTTAAAAAAAAAACCGTAAAAATGATGGGAGGCAACGACAAAAAAAAAAAAAAAAAAAAAAAAAAAACGACAACATAGAAAAGATCGGCTCCTCCTTTTGGCTGAGACTAGTTTTGAAAGTGTGACGAAAACTTGAGTTCCTTGCGGTGGCAAAGAAGGAAGATTTTACGTGACTCGTAGTCAGTTTTCCGAAGATGGACGCGTCCATCTTTTCTGAAGAAAACCCCGAGAAGCGGCTTAGGGAGCCATTGAGCAAGAAACGAGGGAGTGTCACGGTAGATCCCCCACTCGGTCCGATTCTGCAGTGGCGTAAGAACACGCATAACAGGCTCTCTAGAGAAGGTGCAAAATTTTGATTGTTTTAAAATATTGTACGTTACTGTGATTAGATTGTGCGCCTTCGTTTTTTTTGAATGAGCGATTTAAAAAGTAATTTCTGCAGCTAAGCGTAATTTTACTTGCAATGAGTTTGTGGTTTCCGTAATGCTGTACATCTCCGGGGAATGGGAGATTTTTCTGAGGAAAGGACAGGGGGAGCAATTCTGAAATGTTAGGTCCGGAGAGGCGAATGGTATAGGAGGAGATCACGACTCAGCCATGAAGGGGAAGGGAGCACCAGCACTCTATTACCCGGTCTATTACACGAATGGAGGCGATAGTGAAGCAATTTGGCCCCGAAATTAGTGGAAGGCGGTGCGGACCAAAGGCCAGGAAACTAGGGGGACTAACCTTCCTCAGGTACATCTCAGGAAGGATAATGCTCGTCGAAATAGGATTGAGATGAATCCGCCCCGAAACTGTAGTTGTAATACGAGAATAGAGAAAGCGTTAGATTTCAAACAGGGATCCAATCTTCTGTTACTGAGATATATAATCCGCACCCTCGGAGCATCTTCGGTGCCTGTATTTTTGACTCTCGAACCGCAAAGGTCTTTCAATAGGTCGGGCCCGCCTCGACTGTAAAGAAGGCCTCTTGCCGGGTATTATTTTGTGGTCGTGTCAAAATTCATGCATTCCCTCACCAGCACAGACGAGTAGATCAGAGTCTGTTTGCACATCTTGCACGTGTAACACGATCTGCCAGTAATTTATTTCGCTGCGGTAATTTACTCCGACCGTTTAAGAGCGACTTTCGCGGGAGAAGTTCGAAGTT
Organism: Pilophorus perplexus; assembly: GCA_955831195.1. Lineage (NCBI taxonomy): Eukaryota > Metazoa > Arthropoda > Insecta > Hemiptera > Miridae > Pilophorus > Pilophorus perplexus. The sequence goes on from OY037012.1 coordinate 9,349,553, forward strand.
TCTTAACGGCTCCTAGAATCTCACTTTACTACACGTACATACCGGCGCGTTTAGATTTTCTAAGGACCCATTAGGTTGATTATTCTGAGGATTCTGAGAAATGGGGTCCTTATGGTTTGAAATTTGAAGTTTTGCGAATAGTGCGGTTTCGCCTTTCGCGAGCCGGGGCGTCAGTTATCCTGGTAAATTGTGCTAAAAAATGAGCTAAATTCGCTGTAACCGCTGTCTGGGTCAGGGGGTAGGCGGAAACCGGCAGAAAAATTCACATTTCTGGAATCCCTTCAATCTCTCGAGCCTGCATGAAGATACTACATACATGCCCATATAAACGCACAAAGGCAGCCACACAGACACACACACCGACATATATACGCACACACATTTCTAAACTTTGTATCCCTATATAGAGGGGGGATGTTGTGCTCTTTGCGTTTTGCTGCACCCATTGATGTATATATATTTACCAGGCGACGTAAACTAGTAGATTCCCTGTGTAAATAATTTTTTCAGTCGGTTCAAGCTTGTGTTTTCGAATAAAATACCTGGGTGATTCTCCCATTTGGAACGAAATTGGGATTTCGAAATCCACGAAATGAGATTTGGGTTTTCGAGGGAAATTTTTTCATGAATCCCTTGTAGTTAGGCTACTGATCATACCTACAAAAAATCCAAGCATAGAAATTCGTCGTTTAGAAGATGCAGTACCATAAATGAAATCACTATAGTGAGGGAATAACGGAACGAGTTTTGAAACATCATTCGTCATCGTTCATCATCGTCCATCATCGTTCATTCATTCGTCATCATTCATCATCGTCATCGTCATCGTTTGAAACATTCAATTCGTCGTTTAGAAGATGCAGTACCATAAATTTAATCACTATAGTGAGGGAATAACGTATTATGTGAGGGAATAACGAAACGATTTTTGAAACATCACTTGTTTTGAAACATCACGAATTTTGAAACATCACTCTTCTTCCTGGGCGCCATGGGGCTGTGGACAAGCATTTAGAACGAAAATTTCAAATTTTTATTTTCGAAATTCACCTCAAAAGTTATTACCTCACGTGTTCCGTTATTCCCTCACTTGTCATGAAGTGAGGGAATAACGTATGAGGGAATAACATTATGGATGTTTTATGGAAATGTAGCCCTTCAAATGCATTTTTCAGGAAAAATGAAGATGGGTCATTGAACTCCCTCTAAATAGACACTAATTAATGCAAATTAAACATGGTTTCAAACGTACCTTCACACAGATAATGCGGTGTGAGGGAATAACAGGCTTGATGCCTCACAAGCGATCTTGCCTGAGCAAACTCCACAAATAAACTAACCACAAATGAGTTTTCCAAAACACGTGTTACCCAGCTTTTTGCGGCAACCTGACCAATGTTTCCAGCATTGTAAAACTAAATAATAGCGCTCTGATTCGCTGTGGCGCCCAATTCAAAAAAATGTGAGGGAATAACAGTAAATCTGTGAGACAGAGGTGTTTGAGGCCACTGATCCTAGGATAGGCAAACAGTGGCGTTAACTACCGTCGAATGCGGTACGCCATGACCTAGGGAAGTTACCCAGAAAAAGAAAGAATGCACCACTAGTACCATAGGGGAAATATTCACCATCAAAGTCAGAAACTCGTGTTGTGAGACACGTGAGGGAATAACTTTTGGGCATTTCAAATTTAAATTTGGGCATGAAAATGAGGGAATATTAAACTCAAATTTGAGTGGAAGGCAAGACGAGAACACCTACTGTTGGATGAAAAAAAAAAATTAGATTGAAAATAACATACATATCCAGCAGCATCCCAAAGACATCATTTCGTTCCAAATGGGAGAATCACCCACCTATCGAAAAATACCATCTATTGACATTTCAAAAGACGAGGAAACGCCTTGCGCCAAGGTGCGCTTGGCCTAGAAACACTCAGTAGGACCTGTTGAAAAGAGTAACTCAAAGATCGGTTGAGGGCACTTGCGGCTTTGCTCATTATTTGCATTAGTGTGTTTTATTGGGGCGCGTGCATCTCTGCCAGTTTGAAAGGTTAATGTGGTAACAAACATTGCAACTCCGCTCGTTGCCTCAATAACAACAGAAGCACATTATCACCTCTGCCTATGCAGACTAGTTATGCGACCAATAACATCACAGATGAGTCACGTTTCCCCCCCAAATTGTGGGCAACGGCGTAAATTGCTTCACAACGGAGCTCCACTGTCATTTTACTGAAATTTTGACAAAATACTTGGTTTACCATCTAGTTGTGCCCGCAAGGTTTTGAACCCGATCGCGCGAACCCGTGGGGCGCTATGGGGCTACGGGAGAGTTTTTTGAAGGCTTTTTGGATCGAGTTAGGTGTCGTTTTCGAAGTATTTTTGGACGTAGAATCCATTTTTGGAGGTTCCTGAACGATCCGATTTCACTGTGGCGATCTATAGGGCTTTCATGGGTCTAAAAAAGGGATTTTCGAAGGATCCTGGGAGGTTAAAAAAAAAAAAATTAAAACGAAGTTTTTTCTCAAAAATTTTTTTATTGACATGAATTTATTTTCGCAAAAGTAACCTAATAGGTTATTATATTTATTATCCCTTGATATAGTATATCAAGGGATAATAAACCCTTGTGTAAAATTTGGAGAGTTTTTTAAACTGATTTTTTATTGACCGAATCGAATTTCTGAGGAATTCAAACTCAGCCATTGTGTAAAATTTGAAGCGTTTTCAGCTGGGTTGTATGAAATATTGCTGATAAGTGCAATCATTTCTTATGAAACCATTTCCCCCCCATAAACACTGTTGGCGAGGAGTGAGGAGGGGGGTTGTAATGTCCCGGTCTGCCTCTGACGACGATATCCCCCTCATCCTAGAAACATAATTGCCCAATCCCCCGCAGCAGTCGGGTAAGATGGGAAAAATTATGTGTAATTTGCATCGTTGGGACGTAAGTTGGGTTTCTCCAAGGCGGGAAACTAGTGTTTGGTTTGTGAGACAGCCTGGCCCCATGTGGGTGTCATTATACACTTTGATTAGGCTGAGGTGGCGGAGGCACGTAGCTCAGTCATGACGGTTGAATTAGACGGTAACGCACCATCTTGGTGTAGGTACTGTAGATCTCGACAGGCGCAAACAGGTTATTGAAGTTCATAACATAGAAAGCATTTTCTTTCTGTTGGGAAAAATTCGCTAAAATTCGATCAGGGTAAAATTCGCTACCCCGAATCAATAAAAATGCTTCAAATCCCAATTGGTTCGATGACCAAATGATGCAAATCACACACCATTTTCCCATCGACCTGGTGAAATTACTACCATGACGTTTAAATCGTCATTTTATCATGAACCTTCACTTTCGTGTTTTTGGAGTTTTTCAAATTTTAATTCTCAGAGATAACACTAAAAACGTGTCACAAAATTTTTAATGTTGTACAAAGTGTTTAAAAAATAATTTTGTAAACACTTTGTACAACATTAAATACCTGCACATTTTACACAAGGGTGGGATTTTTTGGTTGGTATAAATTATGCTGAAGTTGCCAATAAAATTATTTTGAACAGCGTTTGGACGGATGTGGGAGTACCTACTAAAAATGGATGAATTTTTGGAATCAACACAATGTGTAGATGTCATCATGTAACCTACGAGGACAACATTGAAGGCCGATCAAAATTGTCGACCCCCGTCGCGAAAACAGGTTGATTATTCTACTGGACTGGAAATGTTCAGTTATTATTCGTACACTATAGTCGTTTATGATGAAAAGAAAATGGCGGATCGTCGGCCATTCCGTAGTCGGTAGATTGTAAACGCGATAGCTGAGGAAGGCGGTCCCTGGTTCGCATGTAGGTACTCCCAGTAGGCATCCTCGGGACATTGTTGCGATCATGAAGCTGAGCATTTCATGTAGGTTGTCGAAACGTTCTATGAGGATTCGTCGCTTAGCCGTTAAAAAGCTCAATCATGCTGACGGGCAATTTATGAAGTAGAGGATATGGGTGATTCTCACTGAATGGGGCAGAAGTGATTTGGTGGCTCCCAAATGATTTGATTGTACGCTTCTTATCTTGTTTACTTTTCAAATTATGTTTATTCCCATATGAAAAAATTAACTAGATATAGTCACTCCCTCAATTCCATCCTGTTTCAAGTGACCTTCTCAACTTCAAGCTTTTTACGGAGCCTTTCCGCTTTAGAATTTGCATTTAACTCAATTTTTCACAATTTTAGAATCGCTATAAAATTATGTCTAGACGCGAATGTGTGTCGCCATCAATGATTTTGTTTTCACGGGCTTTGGCGTATTTTGGCCGTTTGGATTAATTATTTTTAGAATAATCAACCTTTATTTTCGCGGTGAGGGTCGACAATTTGGATCAACCTCAAAATTTGACATTATAAAAAATCAAATGTCCGTCCGCCGTTTTGGGCAGTGGGATTGTTTTTTTTTTTTTTTTTTTTTTTTTTTTTAATCTGAGATTTTGACAGAATACTCTGGTCACCATCTACTTGTGTGTACAATTTTCAGCCCGACAGTCCAAACGCGTGGGGCTCTGTGGGACCAAAAACGGGTGGGCTTTTCGAAGGTTTTTGGCTATGGAGTCGGGTAAAGGTCGTTTTTGAAGTCTTTTTGAACGTAGAACCTTTGGGGGTCCCGGAAGCATCCAATTTCATCGTGGGGATCTATGGGGCTTTCATACGGCTACAAATGGATGTCAGGTGGTCGAAAGAGGTGCCGTTTTCCGAGAAAATTTGGACGGATAATCCATTATTCGGGGTCACATGGAGATGTCATCACTCGAACACTAGTTTTTTTTTTTTTTTTTTAATTGTTTTATTTACATAGAATTAACTTTTGCTGAATGGTAAACTCTTGCTAAATGTTTAGCTTCAATTTAAAAATTTTAAAATTTTGTTTTTTGGCCGTTTTTTTTTTTGCGTTTCAAGGAAATGCGCCACTCTTTTAACTCTCCGTTAACTCGTGGCAGTCAACGGGAGACATTTACTTCATTTGCGGATATTTTGAAAAAGCCTGCCACAAGGTAAAGTGAACTCGTTTAAATGAGTAAAAAGGAGTTATGACTCATTTTTGGCCATTGCAACTTTTTTAAATTTTCTGGGCCTCCGAACATTGCGAGTGCAAGGAGGCTCGTAACATTGACGCTCCGTAAAGAACAGGCGGGTTGAAAATGTTTTCTTCGAATTTCAGATCTCTTTTCAAAAATAGAGTCACTGTGGGGTTCAGGGTTGCCAAGACGCTAAATATGAACTGAAAAGTTTGAAAAGTGTTTCGGGACAAGGCAACATTACAAGAATAAACAGTAACTGTTGAAGTAACGCCTTTGGTGGCTTTGAAGGGTTTTGACAGGAGGTCGTGTTAAGTGTCGTTTTCGGAGCAATTGCATTATGTTGAACCGATTCATCGGAGTCGCAGACTTGTTCGGGCATGCGATGAGGTTCTATAAGGCGATGAGGGGCTACAGGCGGGAGTTTTGAAGGGACCGATGAAGCGCGATGTATAAAATTTATACAGGGATTATTATTTCTGAAACGTATTTAATACAGGGATTCGATATCTGAAACTATCGATTTTTCATACCTACGTTTTCTGATTTTCCGTCACGCAACAGCATTAGTTGTAGGTACCTTTCATATTCGTTGAATGAAGCTGTTTATTAATATTATTTCAATTCAAAAAATGGTTTTTTTTAGAGAGGCTGTGTGACCGAATTTCAAAGTGCAATTTGGCGTAATCTATTACCTAGTTAAAGAATTGGAAAAGTCTGTAAAATTTTCAAGTCTTTTGCCGTAGTGGAATATGAGCAAAAATAGGATGTTTCGATCGTTTTAACATGGGTCTTTTTTTTTTTGCATTTTTCCAAGTGTCTCAAAAACGTAACACATCCCTTGATGAAAAAACGGGTTCATTATTCGAGAAAAACTGCCTGATGCTGAGGTAAGAATCGGACGCCTCAAGTGCTGCTGTCGACCTATCCTTTCCTGTTTTCAAAAGTGCATCACGGAATTCGCCTTCACTGGGAGAGAACCACTGCAAAAAGCTTCGATTTTTCAGTCTATCCGAGAAATATGAAATTATTTCTTCATGAACGAAAATCAAACCACAGTTTAACTACCATGTCAAGTTAATTTTAGCCCGAAAAACAAAATACAAAGATGTTTAATAAATCAACAGTAGATCCGGCATTCCTGGATAAAGTTGCCTACTAATCCTAAGAAGTTGGACGTGAACCAAAAGTGCCACTGCCTACGGCCATTCATGACAACGTGAGAAACGTACGAAATACAACTTACACCACAATCTCATTTGAAGTTTTATGATCAGTTACAGATAATATCTATTCTTCTCACCTCTTCTTTTGTTCTTCAAAACGACGTGAAAAAGACAATCAAGATGAGATGCCATATAATAATATTATATCCCCTTTCAACTTCCATACGAATTCATTAATGAAAACGACGCTCCGTACAGTTTTCCCCCTTCGAGGGTCATATCAAGATGTGAAAAAAATACGATCTAATTCAACTAGAGGAGGTTATGGGCCCCAATGGTGGGACGGGAAGAGGTTATGGGCCCCGGAGATCGGAGCGAAGCTCTGTGAAACCGGAAAGTGATATATCTGGGTTTTTTTCGAGATGTGAGCTACCAGATAGGTCCAACTTCCTTATAGGACAGATCTCCCTACTCAGATTGCTGCTCGCATGTTATTTACGGGGGATCCAAGCTCCTGGGAAACTCTTTGCCTTGAGCTTTGTCATCTCATACGTTATAATATTGTGGTGTCCACGATCTAGTTACTTTACTCGACCAGGAGACGGTAAATCTTCTACGAGATAGAAATAATTTTTTTGACGTTGAACTCATTGTGTGATTTACACAATAAAAACATTGATGCTAGTCGTCCAAAGAAAAAGAGGTGGGCAAATGGTATGAAACTCCCCACTTTGGTTTATTATTCTTGGAATAATAGGTACACCTATGTATTCGCGACGGGCATAGACAATTTTGATCCCCCTCAAAATTATACGTGTTATAGATACGATATACGATGAAATCAGCCATGTCCCACTTGGCAGTGTATTTTTTTTCATTTTTTATCTGAAGTTTTGACAAACTACTCGGTTTTTTTATCTCGTCCTCAAGGTTTTTAGCTAAGGCTAAAATGGTTTTGTCTATGAGGTTGAGTTAGAAGTAGTTTTCGAATTATTTTTGGACGTGGACTTTTATGGGGGTCTCACATCTGTCGAAACACTGCATGAGTACAGATTTTGTTTTTAATTTCTATTTTTTTTTTTTACTAACTTTTTATGGGCTGAATTAGAGATAATTTATAGCAAGGAATAATAAACCATTGTGCAAAATTTGCAGCGTTTTGATACAAAGAAATATCTTATCTTGATAAGCTCTTTGAAATGCCATGACCCTTGACAGACACTAATAATTTTTTCATGGTGTTTTCTCCAACTGGTGGTGCAAGATTTCGACTTTAATAAGGCCTCAATATTACAAGGGGCGAAGACTCAATTTGGTTTTTGCGATCTTGATACGGTTGAACGGGAGTGTGACCGGTGCTGACCCTCAAGTTCATGACTTGGAATGATCTGATTGTCCGCCGCCTTTTTCAAATATTCAGCATCTGCAACGTCCCCCTTCGACTCAAAGAGACCCTTTCGACCAGCATCCGCAGAAGAGGATCGACTAATTTTTTACGCAGGCACACCGTAGCTGGTAAAAATTGCGCGGTATAAAATATTCAAGTATGAATGTTTAACTAAAGAAATTGTAGGTTCTCTTACGCACATGGAAGTATGAGTCAATCTGCGTAGTAGGTGCTCCTCCTAATTAGCTAGCTAGTTGAGCATCTGATGAAATCTTTATGTAGCAAGGTGATAATCAGAAACCACCTAAGCCCAGAAGATGATTTTTACAAGACGGGCTCGAAAAGGAAGGAGTCATTGTTCACGAACGCAGCGGAGATGTCTGGCGAGATAAAAGCGGGTATCCACAGTATCCGAGCCACCTTTTGGTCGGATGTAACAAGACGCTGAGGAGGAGCCATGCTGTCTGGTGCCTCTCCCACGGTGTAATCTACGCCGAACGCACGTCCCTGTTCTTGTTTTCTTTTACAACCCGTTAGCAGAGGTGTTGGAGCTACGAAAAAGGCACCTCGGGATGCCCACGTACGCCCCCCCCCCCCTGCACTCTCTACCCCAAAAACAACGAGCACCACCAGATAACACCCCAATACTCCGTGAAAACCGCACCAAACACCTCCCAAAGGCGATACTGCTTGTCAATCATCCTTTTCGTACGGCGCGTTTCTGTTGAAAACAAGCTTGTTACACGAGAGACCACAACGAAATGCCCTTTTCTCGGGGTGGTAAATGGCGGGAATTTCATCATAAAAAGCCGCCTCAAGGTAATTTTGCAGAACTCGAAAAATACTATTCCTTTGTCGTGAGAGAAGGGAAAGAGGACGAGCCTTTCAAGAACCAACATTTCACCATTACGTATCGTGTTCTTATGTGAGTACGAGTTGTACCTCCCCAAAACATCTCCCGCTCTCAAATAATGCACACTTATTGCCTTTGTAAGGAGGAGAAAGCTATTAGAAGATCTGAGAAAGTTATCGAGTAAAAAAGAAAAACTCAAACGGCAAAATGCTACAGCGATGTTTCCAAATTTGACCCTGATATGCGGCAGGGCATCCGGCAAAATCACCTTAGCTACAACCTTAGGTATGTTAAAAAAATACGGCTAAAATGTCATACCTATAAGTACCTATGTGTTTTTAGAAAATGAGACACCAGGTTTCCACTCGAAGGTGCGATATTTCCGCTGTGACGTGATGGCAAAAAAAAAAAAAAAAAAACGCTGCAAATTTTAAACAAGGGTTTATTATTCTTTGATGTAGGTGACTTGTGCAGAATATTAATTCTGTCCATGAAAAAAATTTAAAAAAATTTTGTTTTGGATTTTTATATTACAAAAAATTTTTTTTTTCTTTTTTCAAAATTTTTTGTTTGTTTGTTTTTTTACTTGAAAAATATTTGACCTCCTGGGATCCGTCAAAAATCTCATTTGCAGCCCCATGAAAGCCCTATAGATCGCAACAGTGAAATCATATCGTTGTGGGACCCCAAAAAATGGATTCTACGTCCAAAAGCCTTTAAAAAAATCCCCCCGTAGCCCCATTTTAGCCCCATAGCGCCCCATGGGTTTGGGCGATCGGGCTGAAAAACCTTGCGGGCACAACTAGATGGTAAACCGAGTATTTTGTCAAAATTTCAGATTGAAAAAAAAAAAAAAATATATAAAAAAAAATCCAACTGCCCAAAACGGCCCGGACGGCGGATGGACATTTCGGTTTTGGAATCTAGACCTCTTGAAACGGATAATTTTGAGGCCGAAATTTGCTCAAATTCAGAAAGATGTCAAGACGGAGACGGTCAAAACTGTCCATCCAGAATAAGCTTACCTTGTACGACCAAGTCCTCAAACCAGTGGTGGACCACTGAGTATAGAAGGTTTCCTTTGGTGTGGACTTATGGAGCCCAGCTGTGGTTCTGCCGTTTTCCTGAATGATCTTTTTTAATATTCAACCATAAAATGTTTGAAATGATGTTCCCAAGAAGCTTTACCCCTAATATTTGACCTTTTCTCACATATTACGTAGCCCACTCTAAAAACAACAGCATGAAAACGACCATTATAGACCAGGATGCTCACCAACCTTCAGCATGTAGCTATGAAGTTATTATCATTTCTGGTAGAGCGTCATTTTCATTGAAAACTCAAGAAAGTATCGGTTTATTGGGAGTAAGATGGGTACTTTCAGGATGAATGGCAATGAAAATTACAATTTTAAATAAGAAGAGCTTAGCAACAACATTAATGCTCACCCCTAGCGTTACTATGCACCACGATGAGTTTTTGCTTTGACAACAACTTGTCACTCTTGAATGTAAAAATCATGGATAGTTTTAGTCGTGATCAAAGTTCTCAGGATTCTACGTGTGAAGTTTCGGCCGACATGGAAGTGATGGACATCGACAGAGAAACGTCCTACACATCTGTATCAACCTCTAAATCCGACTCGAGAGTCGTCAAACGAAGGTATCGTACTGACACTCATGTATTTGTTTAGTGAAGTTACGACGAAGTTTCTGATGAATATCTCCTGAGTTTTCAGGTCTAGAAATGGAAATTTAAAGAAGACCGCGACTGGCCTTCCTCACAATCCCGAGGCGCCTCCCAGCTTCGGCACTGGACCCACCGGAGACCCCTTGTTCATGAACGACAGCTTCACTCACTCCCATTCAGTAGTTCACGTTCACACCGACTTCCACAACGACTTTGGAGAATTATTAGACGACGATGATTTGTATTGAGCTATTCCAACTAGGCTCGCCTTTTTATTTGTCACTAATTTTACCAGTTGAAGATTTTGACTATATTATAAAGTTCAGCTTCATCAGTGTCTTTCGTCGACGTAGGATCATTGTCACTAAAGTTTAAAGTGGCATCACAATTTTAAACTTTCAACCGAGCTCAGTATAATATTGTTGTAAGAAAGTTGATTTGGCGCTGGGATTATGGGTGGCCAGCTGCGGTTAACGGTGTGGGCTCCAGATGCGCGGAATGACCGCAATAGCTCAGCCCTTGAAGTGGCCCTTAATTGTGGCCTGGGTGGCCGTAGCTCCGTAGTAGTCCTGGTTTATCGCCCACCTTGTGTCCCTTCCTATCCCAGTTATTCGGGAGCACATGAGCAATCACGTCCGCGTAACAGCTCACTTGCGAAGTGATCAATGTGGCTGCAGTATCCATGGAATTAGTATCGAAATCGGGATGGACTGCATGAACGTATTAAGTTTTATTTTTAAGTCAACTATCAAGGATCGTGCACTTTGATTTTCACGCCGAATAACAATAGGCGGAGAAAGTGAGCAACTTCGACAGGCCGTTTCGGAAAAAAGTATTATGAACGAGGATTGTTGGGTCACAGGCCAGGCGGGAAAGGGCAGGGGCTGTACTGTTCTCAAGAGTTCCTCATTTCCCTGTTCGGATACAGTCCACACCATCGTCCTGTTGGAAATGCGGGGTTTGATGTTTCTGTTGTTTTATTTGCTGCCAGGTGTGGAAATAGTGAATTACCCGCCCCTTCGGCCTCTCAATGCCCCACCGTCTGAAGTATCCCCTGGTCGTGAGAAGTGCGGGATATACTGGGGGGGCTCTTGGGTGTCGATTATACGGCCGGTCTAATTGAGAGCGGCTCTTCTGAGAAGATGACAGGGTTACGACGGCTAATCTTCCGCACCCGCATATCACGACCCCCCCCCCCCCCCCCCCTCCTCCGACCATTACACCCCCGCCAGCTCTGTATCACAATTTAGTTGTGACTGTCTTATCGAACTCAGTGGACGTCCTTATTCCCATTCCTGAACGTCTTTGTGAGGCCATCGATCTGGCAATTTAACTCTAACTCAAAGGCCAATGAACACTTTAAAATGTAAGATTTTGGTTTATAACTCTTTCAGTAATACACCTATGTTTTCGCGACTGGGGTCGAAAGTTTTGATTTGACCAGATTTTGATGAGACCGGTTTCGAGCAACTCAGCAGCTGAGTTGCTCGAAGCTGCTGATCTACAGCCTTAGAAGTTAACATGGTTAGTTCAATTTGAGTTTATACAAAACGCTGCAAATTTTACACAAGGGTTTATTACTCTTTGATTTAGGTTACTTAAGTGCTTACTTATGTGTCAATAAAAAAATTTTAGAAAAGAATTTGTTCAAAAAACTTTTTTTCAAAATTTTTCTTCAAATTTATTTATTTGGAAAATATTAAATATTTTATTTTAAAATATTAAATATTGTACTTTATTTTAGTTAAATTTTAACCTCCTGGGATCCTTCAAAAATCCAATTTGTAGCCCCATGAAAGCGCTATAGATCCCCCAAATGAAATCAGATCGTTCCGGGACCCCCAAAAGTGGATTCTACGTCAAAAAATACTTCGAAAACGACACCTAACCCGATCTCATAGCCAAAAGCCTTCAAAAAAACCCTCCCGTAGCCACACAGCGTCCCACGGATTTGAGCGATCGGGCTGAAAACCTTGAGGGAACAACTTGATGGTAAACCAAGTATTTTGTCAAAATTTCAGATTAAAAAAAAAAAAAAATCCTACTGCCCAAAAATTGCCCGGGCGGCGGACGGACATTTCGGTTTTTGAATCTAGACCTCTTGAAACGGATAATGTCAAATTTTGAGGCCGATCCGAGTCGTCGCGAATACATAGGGCCGTGGAGAGAAAATCCGGGCCCGGGGGCAAAATTCATCGGGCCCCTAAAAAAAAAAAAAAAAAAAAAAAAAAGGTTGTATGAAAAATTTGCCTATTTTATTGATCTGTCCCTTTTCCCATTTGCCTCTCCTCCCCCTTTTTTTACAACAAAAAAAAATCGCTCAAGAAAATCCGGGCCCCTCTACGAAGGCCGGGTCCGGGGGCAACGGGTCCAGTGCCCCCCCCCCCCTCTCTCTCTACGGGGCTGCGAATACATAGGCGAATTATTCCAAGAATAATAAACCAAAATATGCTAATATGCTCGAATCCGAGCTCTATTCAAAACTATCCACATTCAAACGCTGCAAATCCACCTGCAAAACGCAAGGGTTTACCAAATTTGCAGCGTTTCGAATTTTAGATACTTACACCTTGGTCTGATGGGAAATCCCAGGTTATTATCAATTTCTCATTTTCCAAACGTATCCTCACGAGTTTCTTGTCAGTGAACAACAACAGTACACTTTTGTTCTGGATTAAATGGTTTTGCCTGTCGATCAGAAGTTTCAATTGTGCGTTGCGAGTGACACAGTTAGGGTTTAGTACAAAAAAATGTTTCAAAAAAGTCTTGCGTGGGACGACAGGCACAGCCGCACCCCCCACGACTTAACGCTACGATGAGTGGAGGCTATTATTTTTTGTCCACCCCTCAGGCCCAAGGCGAGCGCTCTACTTTAGTGGCAAAGTATGTTTCTGATACGAACAATGGGATTAGGGGTGGCGTTTGTGCGGTTGATCCGATTCTTTAGGAGGAAGTCATAAAGTGGAAAATGTTTTTCAACCCCTCCAACCACGTCTTATGTGAGCCTTTAGACGTTTGAATGGGAGGGTTGAGGAAAAATGTGTCTTTTCTTGGGGCGAGCCGGAATATAGGCCTTGCTGAACAGTTTTAGCATCATCTGGCGAGGGTGGAGATCGTTCTTGATGGGTATCGCGGGGTGTTGGCGAATCACACGTCAAAGACAAAATTTTGCACTACTTGTATTTTGCTCATTTTTGAGATTCCCCTTTTCCTCGTTCTAACGTACAATCGAGTATTTCAGGGGGACATCTCACCTGCTTGCCCCAGGCGGGTGTCTCAAGACTCTTCAGCTGGGACATCCTGCACCGAAAGCGGCTTATCCCATTCAAGTTCATTTACCTCTACTCTAATAAGCCCTCAAGTTAACTATATTGTAACTGCTTTTGTAGAAGACGTTCTCCCTGTTGGGTTCGTGCCGTGGGAATATCCCGTGTTCCTCATTACAAGCCTTACAAGTTCGCATTCGATGTTCTTTTTTCATATTTGGTCATTTTCGACCGGCTGGGTTGTTATTTCAAACTTCTCTCAAACGCGGGTGTTTATAAAAAGCGCATTATTGAGAAACCTTGGAAGGAGGGAATGCTTTGGTATTTCACATCATTACAAACCACAAAACTGCATTAGCAGGTGGTGTCGCGTATTGTACACCTGTCGGGTCGGCATTCTGTGCTTCGGCAAATTACTCGTGTCACGCTAATATGGTTTTCGAGCTCATCACAAATGATTTCAAAATGAATTATTATTTCAAGAGTGTCGCCGCACGGAAAGCACATGTTTAACCGTGTAGTTAATCATACTTCATTAATTTTGACAAACCCTTGAAAGTTAGATGATGTTCGACAAGAAAAACTCAAACAACCCTGCATCATCGTCCTGCATATTTGTCATATCTTTTATTTGCAATCACCAGAATATATATTCTGGTGATTGCAAATAAAAGAAGAGAAGGAGGCCTAGTACCGTAATATCAATAAAATGTATTCTTAATTTAATAAAGAAAAGGCCTCAACAGCGAGAACTACGTGCTGAAACTATAAGCCCCGATAACAAACCTAGGCACGAGAGACAAGAGAATTTTACACAAGGGGTAATTGCGCACAAATTAATTCTGAGTCATTAAAAAAATAATTAAAAAAAAAAAATTAACCTCGAAAAAATGGATTTTGCATCCCAAATTATTCGGAAATCGACAACTTATCTGACGACCTGGTATCCTTCAAAAATCCCATTTGTAGCCCCCATGAAAGCCCTAGAGATTTCCACAGTGAGATCGGATCGTTACGGGACCCCCAAAAATGGATTCTACGTCCGAAAATACTTCGAAAACGACACCTAACTCGATCACAGAGCTAAAAGCCTTCATAAAACCCCTCCCGAGGCGCTATAGCGCCCCACGGGTATGGGCGACCAGGCTGAAAACCTTGCGGGCACAACTAGATGGTAAACCGAGTATTTTGTCAAAATTTCAGATTTAAAAAAAAAAAAAATTGCTACTGCCCAAAACGGCCCGGACGGCGGACTGACACTTCGGTTTTTGAATCTAGACGCTTTGAAACGGATAATTTTGAGGCCGATTGGAGTGCCCGGAGTTATTACTCCAAGAATAATAAACCAAAAGTCGTCACATTTCTGTCGTGAAATGATGACCAAATGAGACTAAGCAAACTTGGATCAGGTAGGCTCTGTATATCCTTCATCCCTCGACAAACTATCCGACCGTTCAAGCTGTTCAGTCACTGAGCAATATAAGAAAAGCGGAATGGGACTCGACTTGAGAGCGTCATTGTCGTCTGTTAATTGGCTAGATAAGATCATAAACCACGTCCGAGGAGGTACTGAGTACACGTTTCAGATTGAAGTACTTTTTTTCCGGAGCTCCCCTCATGAAGGAATGACTTGGAGGGCTAGACGGGTTTTCGAGCTATTTAGGAGAAACAACTGGAGCATTTCTTATGTCCAGCGGCTCCAGTGGCCACTCCAGCAGTCCAGCACTCCCACCCATCCCCCTTTGCAATGCAGCACGTAATGGGTTCGCGGAATCCGGACTCCTTTTTGCCGTAGTGCTGCTGGGTGTTCTGGACTGAAATAGACGCCAGTCGCTGGCAATTAAATAAAATACCAAACTAGGAGCTTTGCTGATACCAAATAGGTCGGGCAAATTAACCAGCAAATTTCAACTAATTACTAGGTTTACTTTTTTCATGACTAACGGTGGTAAATCAACGAAGGAAAATCACTATCGATCTCTTGGCTAGGATATTTGTCTTTACGGTTGTAAACAATAAACAATTAGAAAACGTAGGTACATAAAAAAATCTATAAAATGCAATTACTAAAAATTCTCTATGAATAAACCTACAAAGTTCCCGGTTGGGGTTCGCCTCCTTTTATTGGCCAACAACTTTGTAACAACTTGTAACAACAGAGCGTGGTTTCCAATCGATGCCGATCACGAGTATCGATGCTCACCAGCAGATGAAAACGCAAATTTTACAAAAGGATTTATCAGTACCCTATTTGATATGCATATTATTTATTAAAGAATTTATTAAATTGTGCAAAAAATAATGCTACGCTCAAAAAAAATTAAAAAAGCGAATTTCAGGGTTTGGAATTACGTCCCCCCCCCCCCCCCCTCCGAAAAAAGGTTTGTGTCAAAAATTACTCGGAAAATGGCACCTATTTCGACTTCTTCGCCTCCTTCAAAAGTGGCTTTGTAGTCCCATGAAAGCTTTATAGACTCCCGCGAAGGAATCGTATGGTTCTGGGGGCCCCCAATAACGGGTTCAGCGTCCAAAAATACCTCAAAAATCACATCCCACCCAAATGTCGTAGCTGACACCTTTCCAAAACCCCTACCGTAGCACCTTTTTAGCCCCACAGAGCCCTAAAGGGTTTGGGCAATCGGGCTGAAAACCTTGCGGGGAACTAGATGGCGAACCAAGTAGTTTGTAAAAATTTAAAACAAACATAATTCCTTCTGCCCGAAACGACGGCCGGACATTTCATTTTGGTGATCCCGATTTTTACTAAAAGGCCCAATTGAAGACCACAGGGGAAGAACGGGCTAACGTCGTTTTTTTTTTTTTTTCAATTTTTCAGGGGAGCATTTTTTCTACAGAAAACGTCATTGTTAATCATTGAGAGGCTCAAAATTAATTTTACTTGAAATAGAGCATTCCATGGGTATTTGGGCATTGAATGATGACAAAGAAATAAGAAAAATCATAAAATTATTGCAAAATATAAATCAAATTACATTGAAAGGTATAAGCGGACAGGGGGAAAACGGGCTATCCATCATATTGACGAGTGTTGCGGGTCAACTTGCCGTAGTATTTCTGCGCTCGCCTTCCACAGAATTGCATCAAGTGCCTCAGATCGGCCTTTTTTTCATTAGAAAGGTCGATTTTCTTAATATACGCCCTGTTTGGGAAGAAAAACGTATTATCTGGAAGAGAGCTTTTCTCTCCAACGCGGGCTTTCTTGGTCGGTTTTGCTTTACCCTTCTTCTTCTTAGGATTCGGTGTCACTACCGAACTACACCAGGCTCCGTTGTAAGAGGTCCGGTGATAAACCAGCCGGGGATGAGAGGAAAAATGTGAAACACAGAATAAAGCGAGAGGAGGGGGAGCTAGGACCCTATGAAACAAGCCCGAATCTGACCCGAAGGTCGAAAGATCTTCAACCTGAAGCGCTCTCTGAGGCCCGTTCTTCCCCTGTATACGTTTTTTCAAACGCGATTTTCGGCCGTTTGGTCTCGTTTTTCCCCTGAACTAATGGTTCCATCGAATTCGCCATCCCAAAATCTATAAGAAACCGTCGCTAACTCATTTCACCAAAAACATCGAGTTAGCCCGTTCTTCCCCTGTGGTCTTCACGTAGTACACGTGAGCATGAAAATTATTTTCATGCTCACGTGTACTATCCATGTCAAAAGGTGATTAAGGTCATCCTCAGCAACGCGGAAGAAGTTGATTGTTAGGTCGGTGTGATTACGCAGCCATCGATTTAAAAAAAATCTCTAGTCAAAATTCCAAAAGGTTAGCTATCCAAAGAATGAGGTGCCTTGTCTTTCGCAGTAATCGAACTCGAAGCAGTAGCGCATTGCCCCAAATGTAGGACCTACATTGTAGGTAGTAATGTAAAAACGTTCAAAATTCGTACACTGCTAAAATCTCTTCTGTTCACCCTTGGTCGTTGAAATTTGAGATGGAGCCCTGCTGGGCGTGCAAGAGGCGTGTCAAATGACGGGTATTCTCCTGATCAGCTGAATGAGCTAAAAACTTCAAACGCGAGGAAACTACCTATGTGCCATGTCCCACTTCGCAGTGTATTTTTTCTTTATTTTTTCTTAATTTATTTTTGGCCTACAGCTAACATATTCTCAGATATTTTCCTCACTCTGTTTTGCTGTTGATGGCAGTCTCAGGTTTGTACGAACGGAGTAATTTGACTTCCTTCCGCCAGAATCGATTTTCAATTAGTTAGCTCGACCAGTCTCCCTCTATATCGCTTGATTGAAGTCTGATTGGTACTCGAAAATGGAAGATCGAGCTTCAAGATGGTGATCACATTACACTGTCATGTATACGTTTTTTTACGTGTTTAAGCAGAGCTTATGAAGCTAGGTGTAAGATTAAAAAAACTGTGGTACCAGCTATGGGTCCATTTTTTCGTATTCTAGTAGGCTTAAGTATAGAAACTCGAAAAAAATAAATAATAAAAATAAATAAATAAAATAAATAAATAAAAAATTAAATTATTTCTTTGGATTAGTTTTTTAAAACTTTAATCAGTACATAATAATATTATGTATATTATGTACTGATTAACGTTCTCCCTGATTGTGCAGGGAGAAGGGCGTAACTGACATTTTTGGCGATTCTGAGTTATGAGGACAGTTTTTTGTTTTTTCTTCCTCTAGCGGTTGAACAATGTTACCAGTGTCTAACATAACAAAAGTAAAGATATTGGAAAATGTTCGTCACAGTTTGTCACAGTTCGTCACAGAAAAACTTGATTTCCCGAAAAAGTTAATTTTTCCGTTTACGCCCTTTACTTCTCCCTGCCGACCGCCGATATTAAAGACGTCATTTTTATGTTATCCATGCTCAAAAACCCTCATTCAGCCACTGAGTCGCCATAATTAATTTTCGCCACCTTTTCGCCACATTAAACTGTGAGCCGTCCAGGCAGTGGGATTTTTTTTTTCTAAATCTGAAATTAAGACAAAATACTTGGTGGCCATCTACAGTGGTGCCCGCAAGGTTGCAAGGGTGCTAAAAAGGGGTTTAAAAAAAAAGGTTTTCGGCTATGTGGATGAGTTAGGTGTCGTTTTCAATTAATTTTTGGACGTAAAATCCATTTTTCTGGGTCCCACATCTGACCAAACACTGTAAAAGGAACGATTTTTCTATGATTTTTCAAAATAATTTTTCATTGACATTGAATTGATTATTGCACAATTTATATCAAACAGTTCATCACGCTTTGATATAAATTGTGCAAAATTACTTTTGTATGAATTAGAGTTGCCCTTGTGTAAAATTTATATAGTTTTTAGGGTTCACCCAGGATCATCCCTGACCCATACCCGCGAAATCCCGAAATTTGAGTATTAATTTTGGGATTGCCTCCCAACTAACACAGGCCCAAAACGTAGGTAACTCCGTAGTACGGTCTTTTTCCCCTAAGGTTCAGTTCAAGTTGGCTAACTTCGTGAAACAGGTAAATTTAATCCTCTTGCCCACTTAGCGTCGGAAAAGCGATTCTCTTCGGTATGTAGCGGGAAGAGAGAAGGCTGTACGTGACTCAGGATTGGCTGTTAGGTGGGCAAGGGGGGCACGCCCCCTCCCACCCGGCAGCAAAGCCCCGCCCACTCGCCTGCTGTTCTTGCCGTCAGTCGCCGCCGGGTGCCCGGGCTAAGTGTACGCAAGTGTGATGTTGACTAAAATTGTTTACAAAACAAACAATAAACTGCAATAATAAAAAAATAAAAAATTGTAGTTCGGGTTTTTGGGGACGCTCAAATTGTGGCAGTTTTCAAAATGATTACACAATGATTTCGGATAACGATAATTTGAAATTCGTCTATAACGTTTACGGTTGAATACAGTTGTCGCGTTTTTTTTTTTTTTTTTTTTTGGTTTCGAATAATTCTCCGAACTGGATCCAGGAGGAGGTTTGGCGTCGCCGTGGGCCTCGGCCGTGTTGGGGGCGGCAGCGGCAGGTCTGCCGCACCACCACCCTGCCGAGTATCACCATCATCATCACCACCACCACCCACAACCACCCCCGGCGCATAACCTGCCTATGGACCTTCATGTTCCTCAGCCCTTCCCTTACTACAGGTATACTTGTCACTTCCAAGCTCATCAAGTTTTTAGACAAAATTAAATTAAAAATTAAGTTAAAAATTAAGTATTAAATAAGTAAATTTGGCTAATGATATTTCATTAAATTAAAAATACATTAAATTGAATTACAATTTAGGCGAACTACATAATAATATTATGTTCATTGTTATACCTGGAGAGTTGCGGATACTACCCTTGAGATCTTTTTACTTCGGTTTCTTTTAAAAATCGACACCAATCTCGTGGAAATGAACAAAACTGTATAGGGGTAAAATAGTGCATTAGACGATGGATAGGAGGTGTGATGAAGGGGATAATAATTCAGGTGGTAATTTATTCAGTTCATTCGAAGAACCAAAATTTTTTATATTTTTTAATTCAATTACCGATAAGATAAAACGTCATAGATTTTCTAAAATTCATTCCATTGAGGATGAATGGATATCTACTTTAGGTCGAATTAAAAAATATAAAAAATTTTGGTTCTTCGAATGAACTGAATAAAATTTAGTTAAATAATGGAATTTCCTGGAAGAAAAATTATCACATTTATCCCGAACGCAACGGACAAACGGCTGGAAACTTGGGTCTATTTTTACTGTTTTAACATCTTGTTGCAGAAAGATGCGTTCGGTTCGGCATCTGCTCAAGTAAAATTAGCGTGAAGATGTTTTGTTTTAAAATCAGACGTGCTGTTTCGCCGTAAATAATGGCTCCATAGTCTTTCAATTTATCCGCTGTGCGGTTTTTACGGCTTGTTTGGTCTTGCTCATTTCATGGGGGTTTATTTTTACTTTTATTTTACCATGATCTATAACTGTAGAGAGGTTAAAAGTGCGCTTCGATCCTTTCCTCATTTCTCATAATTTATGAGCTCCTTAAAACTGGATCAATTTTACATTACGAAATAATATATTGATTTAATAAAATCTTTATTTATTTACTAGTATAGTATTGCAATATAAATAAAGCAACAGTGGCGTGTGCTGAATTTTTGATCGTCTGCTGTGCGTTGATAAATTATTAAATCAAAGTCATGCTCGAGTTATAATTATTGGGTTTCAAAGTTTCCTGCTATTAATCTCTCGCGACTGTTCCTGAGGCTGTTAAATCATCAAGATAATAATTACGTGGAGCAGGCGTTGTTTCTAGTTTTGCATAATTTTTAATGGGTAGATTGGATCTGTGGGATGGATTTCGTTGATTTTTGTAACTATAGTTAGTTAGAGGTTTTATTTATTTTGGCAATGTGCCCGATTTCACACGTTCTTAATGAGTCCATGAAAACAGAAGAGAAGTCTCAATTTGTTGTGATAGAGACTGAGGTTATCCCCGTGTAAACGCATGTACCATGCTAAAAGTATGATAGCACAGCAGCCTCCGTAGAATATTTCCAACAAGTCTCTTAAGTGAGTTTTCGCTGGCTCACATAAGGTTTGACGTAAAAATTAACTAAACACAAAGGCTCGTCTAGTGAGAAATTGAAGCTGTCAACCGAAAAACGTTGAAGAAAGTTTGAAGTGCCTCCCCATAGGGAGATCGATGCCTCGCCATCATTTCTGAGAGATCATTCCTGACCAATGGAAATAAATCAGCGCCTATTCGTAAGGAGGTTCTCCCGGGATAACCAGAGAAAAAAAAAGTTTTGTTTCATCATAAGGCCCGGTGTTCACATCTGGAGGAGAATCCGCCGACATCGTAAGACCTTGATGCCATGATTATAATCTAACATTTCAACGTAACTTGTTTTCTGATAGCCTACAGAGTGAAAATGTACAGTATAAAATTTGTTGACTTATAGAAAATCGGAACCAATTTTTGGAAACTGTTTTCCATTGTACCTTATCGCGATAATTGACGCGTCAATATTTTTCTCCATCTATGGTCGCATTTTCAGTTTAAATTACCTATTCAAACATTTGCGAATAGCGTGGGAAGTTCTCAACTTCTCTACGGTGTTTTTTAAAAAATATTTAGGTACTGCATAAGGTTTTAATCGTGAATGAACAACTACATAATAGTATACCTACTAAATAAATTCCAAAATGGACGCCCCCGCAAAATATTTTTTAAAAAATCCCTTTGTTGAGGAGGAGCTGGGAGGTAGGAATAAAATTCTAAAATCAAAAACTTGGCAAGATTGGGAAATGGTGCCAACCTTGGACACTATTTTTGGAGCACTTAAACCATGGTTTAGAATTGAAATTAATTCAATATTATTATGGGTACGAGTCTATTCTATGAACAACCTACTCATCTATCTATTACTATCTTCAGCATTAGTAAATTTTACCCAACAATAAATTATTTCTAAAACATCTCATTTCGTCCCTGGTTCCCAACCATGGACGGGGTAGGTCGAACAATAAGTCACTACTTTTAGTTTATTTATTCAATAAACTTCAATAGGATACAAAATCAAGAGTTCTTTTGTCAACAATTATCCAGAAATTATCACACAATAAATTGCAATACATACTCTGTTTTCCTTCACTGCGAGATAACCTTTCTCGTGGATTGCAGGATTGGATCTATTATTTATTTCATTTATTTATTTTTATTGTAACGATATCCATTGGAGGTCTCCTGATGCTAGTTTTACTTCTGAGCACCTGAAACCCTTAAAATGATTTGATTTACGAATTCGTCAAACCAAGGAGGTATTCAGGGTAGGGAATCTTCACTCTGCAGTCATGACCAAGGTAGGATTCAGTTTTCTACTGAAAACCCCCAACTGTGCAAGGTTGACCCCTGTCCAAGGAAAGCACCCTTCCCCTAACAGTTCTTTTCCTGGCATTTCATTTGCAAAATTAAATTAACGTGGGGGCCCGGGTGACCCTACTCACCTAACTAAGTAACGACCTATCTATTATGCTAGACCTAGCCCACCTTAACATATATGTAAAGACCAACTTAGCCCGCCTGTGAACATTAAAATTAATTTGAATTTCCCACATTTTTATCGAAGTTCTATTCCGAAGATGAACGTGCGAATATAGCTTATCACAATAAATGCGGCACTTGCCGTGAACAATTATAGTAAATGATTCCGCGAAGAGAAACAAACTTCCTAACGGACAAGTCTTTGCCTTTTTTGTCTTTGCCTCGATTTTTTGTTGCGACAAACCTGGTAACACGATGAATTCCCTGAAGATGGTCTAAAAAAATATATCGAAACGCCTTCTAAGGAAGATCGCGATAATTTCTTATTCCCCCTCGATCTCCACCACCGAGGTTTTTGACACGTTCATGTCTCCGCTCTGGCAAATGAGGGAAGAATGCTTTATCTTAAAACCGATACGGAAAGTTTAAAATTTTCAATTTAAAAGTTTAAAACTTTAAAACTATAATAGTTTTATCGATCCTATCAAGTAATAATTACTTGATAGGATCGATAAAACCTCAAAATGGGCACATTAAACCCAGCAAACCAATAACCCGGGAGACGCGATTTCTTTTGCATTTGATTCGTTTGGCATCACTAAAATTTAGTGACTGCGAAAATTTTCAACTAATTTCATTAAGAAGGGAGCCAGTAAATTGAGATTGAAAAATGAATGTAGACAGTTTTGACACGAACTGTCGAATGGAGAGAGTTTTGCTTCGAACTGACTCATTAAAGTAGAGAGTTTTGGAACGAACCCCAAAGTTTGGGAGCCAAAACCAGTGGAAAGGAGACAGTTTTGCTTGATTCTGAAGTCATTTTTCGATGGAGCGCGGGAAAATGCTTCAGAATCCACTGCTAACTAGATTTGGACGAAAATGAATTTAGACAGGTTTGGAATCCACCGCCTCAAGTTATAACAACGAAGAGAGACGTTTTTATGATGATTCAAACACAAAAATTATGTCAACACGAATTAAACATTTTTATGACAAACAATACAAACGTTTAGGTATAGTATCGAACACAATGAAGTTATAAAACCAACTGCAGTTGATTGGTTAATAAATACGATAATAATGAACGAATACAAAACCTAAAGCTAAATGGTCCATTATTGATTTTGTTTCTCTGCCATGCTCGGAAGCATTATAATGCATTATAAGCATCAATGACAATAATAAAATGTAAGGTGGCATTTAAAATGCCTGCTATTTTAAATGCCACCTTACATTTTATTATTGTCATTGAGAAACCTGGCCTCGCAGGCAATTGAGTTATTTTCACCATTTTCTTCTTGGTAAAAATATGTTATCGTGATAGGTCAGTAGCGGTTCCTATTGGTCCATTGAGCATTGTTCAACAGCAGCTGCGTGATGCTATCTACCGATTGCAACTGGCGGTTTTAACATTTCAGTGGCAACTTGAAGTGCCAACCGGCTTAAAAAAAAAGAAAGATAGAATCTGCGGAACTGTCGTAGAAATGCCGTGGAAACTGACAAAGGGTGGAAGAAGTACCAGTTCACTTCGGATAACTCGGCGATAAGACGTCACCAAGCCGATCTGTCGCTACTAAAACACGTTTACCGCCTTCGAATGGAAATCCCGCGGGAGTCGAAGATTCTCAATTCCAGTTTCTCACCCGCAGACCGATTTTAATTTGTATATCAGTTTGAAAAGGGAGGTGGGGGCGACAGGCTTATCTGCACGCTACAAGTGCCCCGTTGTATTTAATTAAGATAAAAACCCCTTTTCGTATCGCTTCTCACTTTATTTCTGCTTTGGATTTTTGCTGCAGTTTTTACTAAGTGAAGTCTTTGTTGGCAGTGTTCAATTTTCTCCTTCGAATGTGGCTGGATGTAGCTTATTCGTGAAGCCATTTGTAAGATAAAATTTTAGGTAAAGGGAAATGGTACTATTTCGAAACGGTACTAGGTACACTAAAATTCAACTAGAGCAGGTATACAATTTTTATTGAACCCTACCCTATAGTGCGACAAGTGAGACACAGAATAATATTCTGAATCTATTACAGAAGTGATGTTAATTCATCCAAATTAATCCAAAATTAATCACTTATAACTATAGTTATATTCTTATAACTATAGTTTAATTCTTATAAGAATTAAGATTACGGAATAGAAAAAACGAAGAACATAATATTATCAATGGAAGGCGCTTACGAAAAGAATCATTTGTCAATAGGTACCAGACAATATCATTTCTTAAACACTAGTTGAATTTCTCATACAATAGTTTTTTCCTCAGTCTTGAGGGGAATGCATTAAAACGTTTTATTCCTTGATATTTGTATGATTTCTGAGCAAAAGCAGTTCTGTAAAAAGGGTAATTGAACTACCAATGTCTTCTTGGTGTCGCTCTCCTTCTTCTGGCAATCCGGAGTCATCCATCAAATCATAAAGGATATTTAAGGGAGGTTCGGGGTTTTCAAATCGAATGCCTTTCTCACAGAGACTTGAACTAACCAAATTGGTTAGTTCTGAACGCTACATACTTGAATGCTTCAAACTCAGTTATCATGAAAGCGAAAGAATCGGAGAGAAGACCGATCACCCCATTGATGTTGGCAAACCGGGTGGAGGTTGGCTGACGCAAATTCAACGTAGGTATTTCTCGTTCTGAACACTCATTGAACACGAGGAAAAACCACGTTTTTCAATTTCACTTCATCACTTACATAAATTGATGAATACCTACTTAGGTATGAAATAAAATTTGTTTACAACATTTAATGTTGTAAACAAATTTTCAATTACATACCTACTTTTTCAACTTTTCAATTACTATGCATTGTAGAGTGCAGAAAGGAAGCCATAAAAAGCGTTCTAGATACTTGTGGTTCAGTAGAGAATTCTAAAATTTAATGCCTTTCCAAACAGAGCCCTTAATTATGCATATTTCCCCAAAACTGTCCAGTTCTTAGACATTCACGGTTTCTTTTTAGCTTGCCAACCGAATTCCCATATTCTACAGGATATCAAAGTAGAACAAAACAGTTGAAAAACGACTTTCAATTTTCGGTCACGGGTTTGGCGGTTCCTCCCCCACCACTCTACGCCACCCCGTCACTGCACGACGGATTTAGTACATCCTTTATTTAGGATATCGATTATTTCACTGGGGCCTGAGAAGCTCGAATCATTAACTTCGGATGACTCAGGTACTAATAAACCAAAATCCTCAATCACCAAGCCGTTAGAAACTATGGCAGAAGGAACGGTTTCAAATAGGACTCAGGTGGGGTCAAATATCTGAACCTCCAGTGATGTCCAGATTCGCCAGTCTCCAATTCCTCTGGGACTACTGGCTCAGGAAGCAATTCCAACACTTCGGACAGGCAACCTGGGAAACTACTCCAGATCATTGTTTCCTCCAAGCACCAAGTCCCTACTCGGAGGCAGCTCCTGCTCCTTTCAATCACTCATTAAGGAACTTACCCTAAAAAAAAATTTAGGAACTCACCCTCACGCAGGCATATCAGTTTCCCATACAAATTAATATAGCAGGAAATAACTCAGCGGAAGGACTCGTCTTATCAACGATCGTATTCAAACGGCGTCCATCGTGTACCCTTGATCTTTTGCGAAGCAGGTGCACAAGAATCGTTGCCCTTATTACCATATCAATTACAAGCAGTATGTGAAATAGATGGTCGAAAAGTGTTGAATTGCCAATTAACAGCTTTTGCGTTAGATCCGCTTGGAATCTTCACGTTCCAGGAATACCCCGTAAGCAGAGACATTAGTTCCAGCATCATCATTAGTTTTGTCAAATAAAAAATTGACGTTAATTACCAGCTGAAGCGCAACGCATATTCGGAATCCTTTCGCCAAAAGGTACAATGGTGAAACGAGTCGTGGGTGGTAGGTATTTAAGCTCAAGCTAAATATCTACTCATGTGAAAGTCAGCGTTGAGGGTTAGGATCCTCGAGCTCAATATCAGTATCAATCATTTAAGGCAACGTTGTACGGATAATGGCGAGGCTTTGGAACCGCCTCCACGCCCCTTTTATATTTTTAAGTTATGGCCGCATTTAAAAACAAACACACGGCCTATAATTACTCCAAAGGCTTTGCGTGTGGCAATAGGGTACACCCCCTCAGTGGGTCCCCCTTCCTAACTAATTATTCTTAGAAGGGAATATATAATTAATTAGATACCATACTATGATGCCCGCTCGTGGCCTTTCGGTAACCTTCGAGGTCTTTGGGCGCCATTATGCGCTCATATCACTCTCAAGAAACGAATATAATATCCCCATTAACCTACCTCAGCGTCTATGGAGGAGATGTAGGATGAATAGATTTCACTATACTCTCTTGAACCCAGGTCTACAAAACCGTGATTTCAAATAAATAAATGAAATTAACTTTGCTAAATACGAATTGTGCAAAAATTAGATCTTTCAGTACCTAAGAGGTTATACATTAAAAAAAAAATTATATAAAATTCCCACTCTAGCTCCTGGAGCGTGGTGCCTGCAAGACTGCTCGCACTAACCCGCGGGGCTCTGAGGGGCTATATAAGCGTTTTTGAAGAGTTTTAGCTGTGCCGCCGAGCTAAATTGCAGCACCTGGGTCAGCAGACACAGAAACTCCTAATTTGAAAAGTCGACACTCATTGTCAGCGGATTCTCACGATTTGTATTATTTAAACCCCCCGTCATAATATGACAATCAACATAATATTAATATGTTGGCTGGGTGACGCGTCATGACGGGCGTCACGGGATTGACTCGGGGCGTGGGGTGGGGTTAGGAGGATGGACGCATGTGGGACCCCCCCAAAAGAATTACCTACTTACCTACGCGTCCAAAATTACTTCGAAAACGACTCCATATTCGACCTCTAGGCGTCCGTCAAAAGCCCACTTTGTAACCCCATGGAACTCCCATAGAAACTTATGGTGAAGTCGGGCCGTTCTGGAACCCCCAAAAATTGATTTTTACGTCCAAAAATACTTCGAAAATGACACCTTACTCGATCCCCCCCCCCAGTCGTTAGTCACTTCGCGCAGCATTCTGATGAGGCCGCGGGTTCGAATCCCGTTGAAGACCATGGGTTAAAGTAAGAAATAAACAAATCAGCGCCCCGTCATGTTAGGCTGATTAGGTCAGAAATGTTAACGTTAAACTCACTTTCCCCAATTTTTTAAACGTAACTCGACCCCATGGCCAAAAACCTTCAAAAAGCCATTCCGTATCCTGTTTTTAACCCCACAGAGCACCACAGGTTTGAGCGATCACGCTGAACACCTTGCTGACACAACTAGATGGAGAACCGAGTATTTTGTCAAAATTCCAGCTTTTAAAAAAAACTTCCGCCCTAACGGTCTTGGCGGTCATTTCGTTATTGGAATCTGCACATCATGAAACATATAAGGACAAATTTTCGACCCCCGTCGCGGTCATTCCAAGGATAATGAACCAAAGCTGAAAGAAAGATTTATCGTGTTAAGCGGATTTATTTATTTCCCTATATCTTTTTGGCAACCTGAAAAATGGCCCCTTAGTTAATTAAATATTTTGCCGACAGTCATTTGTAAGGGAAGAAAAAAAAAGAAGAAGGTTAGCCGGAGGGTTTTTAAGAATTTGTCGCAGCAGATGTTAACAGTCTTTCGTGCCCTTTTATTAAGTTGAAGAGGGTTGGAAAAGAGAGAGTCGAAGAAGAAGAGAGAACACGAGAAAAAAACAAAGAGAGATGGTAAGAAATGAGATGCACTGGGGTAAAAAAGTAAAGAAAAAAATGGGTAAGGGAGAGAAGTCGCTAAATTCTTTCAACGGGGTGAAAGTTGCAGAGGGTTCTTTGAAATAAGGTGTGCAGTGGGGGACAAGGAAGTGAATTTACATATAAAAAGGAATTAGCTTTACCACCAAGGGGCTCAGCGGGGGTCCGTTTTCTTAATTATAAGCGTCAACAGGATCAGTGTGGAGTCGATGGGGAATTATCTGAGACAATATTGCTCCCAGTTTAATTGATCGACCAATAAAAATACTTGAGAGGGAAGAAATAAGCTGTTGTTCCTTGTATTTTGAAGGCAGAACGATTTTCACTTCCGTAAAATGGCCCGAACCTTCACCAAGTTATGAAACCCTCCAGGAACGATGACAGTGAATAAACTGCAGCTTTGATGGCTATAAGAGAGTAAAGGTTTCGAAAACAATCTGCGAGGGCCTTGTCAAGCCGCTCAAGAGACCGGTTTCCAAGCTTTTTACTCGTCTCTTGACGGTCCTGCCCTGTCCAAGGTTTTAAAAAAGAACATTCATCAATATCAATGCTCCCGGCAGATTTTTCCACCGGTCGATGCTGCTCGTTGACAAATCGCTCTGATCACGACGGAACGGAGAGTTCTAATTAACTTGTATGAAGAAAACCTACTGAGGAAACGACAATTTAATGATGACTGTCGTTATCCATTTTCGTCGTTGACATTTACGCAGTTGTATCGTCAATTAGCTGAATTTTCGAACCCATCCAACCAATCATCCAAGGGCAAACCGACCTGTATTTGAATTGGTAAGAAAGAATAGCTGAGGACTATGATGAGACC
The DNA here is from genome assembly GCA_955831195.1 of Pilophorus perplexus. Lineage (NCBI taxonomy): Eukaryota > Metazoa > Arthropoda > Insecta > Hemiptera > Miridae > Pilophorus > Pilophorus perplexus. The sequence continues at coordinate 9,378,533 of OY037012.1, forward strand.
CCCTCGTTATAAACGGCGGTGACGGAAGGTAGGGCAAGTTGAACGCGACTCGTCGCCAAGACCAAGAGGTCAAGATTCAGGTCACTAATTCACCTCATTGTGCGCAATTGAAGGTCTTTAAGCCTGATTCACATAAATACGTACTCCTGGGTCTCCTTCACCGGACGTTCTTCCCGTATAACGTCGAATGCATTCTTAATTACGTCACTTGATGACATTGGTAAAAACGCTGCAAATTTTACACTAGGGTTTATTATTCTTTGTTAAAGGTTACTTGTGCAGAAATTTAATTCTGTGTCAATGAAAAAATTTTTTTTGGGATTTTGCCAAACGTTTTTTGGTTTTTTACTTGAAAAATATTTGACCTCCTGGGATCCTTCAAAAATCCCATTTGTAGCCCCATGAAAGCCCTATAGATCGCCACAGTGAAATCGGATCGTTCCGGGACACCCAAAAAATGGATTCTACGTCCAAAAATACTTCGAAAACGACACCTAACTCGATCCCATAGCTAAAATCCTTCAAAAAAAAAAAACCTCCCGTAGCCCCATTTTAGCTCCATAGCGCCCCACGGGTTTGGGAGATCGGGCTGAAAACCTTGCGGTCACAACTAGATGGTAAACCGAGTATTTTGTCAAAATTTCAGGTTTAAAAAAAAAAAAGCCTATGCCCAAAACGGCCCGGATGGCGGACGGACTTTCGGTTTGGAATCTAGACCTCTTGAAACGGAGAGGTTGCAGGTGGTTCAGGTGGAAGTTAACTCTGGAAGCCGCAGCTATCTCAGCTTCAGTCCGTACCAAACAATCGCTCGCAGCTGTGCCAATGGCCGAAGGATGAACAAGGGTCGTTCCTGAGTGAGATACCTCTGGGGTCAACCAGATGGATGGCAGAGGATATTCGTAGCTCCTGGGTTTGGGTTTCAATCAAATCCTAGGATTCACTTAGGTATCTGGGTCTTGCGAGGTGGATGTTGATAGCCTAGAATCGAAATAAACTCCCTTAATAGTGTTCTTTTAAGTTAGGAAGTCCACCGATGCATAGAGAAGTTAATCCTCATCGCTTTAGCTCTTTACCATATAAAGGGAAGTTTGGTTTACTCATCAGAAGCGTGGTCACTGACGCTGCAGAATAGGCATGTAGAGATGTAGATGGATGAGCCTGATCTGATTGATCAGACAGCTTTGGATTGGTATTCCTGCCGGACAACCAGTGGCTGAAGAGGCCCGAGATTGGTCGCCAAAGGGTCGAATGAAGATGACATGCAGAGGAGATGAAACTTGGAAGAAGAACAATGGGAAGACCGGAAATCCTGGCGGCAAGCTGTCAGAACAAGCCTATAGGGTAGCAAATTTTACACAAGGGTTCATTATTCTTTGATATAGGTTAATTGTGCAAAAATTAATTCTGTGTCCTTAGGAAGAAAAGATTTGTGAAAAAAAAAGAAGTTTTCTGTACAATGTTTGGACTGATGTGGGAGCTAAAAAATGGATTATGCGACCAAACTTACTCGGAAAACGACACCTTATCCCTCGCGACAGCTTGTCCTCGTAGGATCCTTAAAAAAAATCCCATTGGTAGCCACATAAAAGCCGCAGAGATCCCCACGGTGAAATCGCATCGTTCTGGGACCCCCAAAAATACTTCTAAAACGCCTCCCAAACCGACCCCATAGCAGAAAACCTTCTCCAAAACCCTCCCGTAGCCCCATAGCACCCCACCGGTTTGGGCGATCGGGCTGAAAACCTTGCACGCACAACTAGATGGTAGTATTTTGTCAAAATTTCAGATTTAAAAAAAATGCCTACGGCCCAAAACGGCTTGGACGGCGTACGGCGGACGGACATTTTGTTTTTGGATTCGAATCCATACCTCTGGAAACGTAAAATGTCAATTTTTTAGGCAGATCAGAATTTTCGAGCTCCGTCGCGATTGCATTGGCGTATTGCTCCAGTAAACTAAACCAAAAGAAATAGCAAGAGTTCATACGGTCTGGCAATGTGAAACAAGTATCAGCAGTCGCCCTGCATCAGAGGCAGGCTCATTTCGAAGGCCTCAAAGCGTCCTCAAGCTGCTAAACCGTATGAGTTTAGCAACCTGGAGAGGTCGATGAGGTGCACAAAACATTGGCAAGCGGTTGGAGGGCATGCTTGATTAACCAATAAGACGGTACAGATCAAAAGAATCCCAATCACATCACTCACCACTGCAGGAAAAAAATAAGAGGAGGAGGTTACCATAATGTCACTTAGGCCCTTTCAATCAATACGCGCAAGCCCTTCAATTGTTGATTTTGAGACATTCCCTATTTTAGCAATAATAGGAACGAGAAACGAGAAAGAAATCTGTATGAAGAGAAGAACAACAGGATATCCTCCTGAGGGTACGCTCCGTAAAGCGTTCGGAAGTAAACTTGAGATCTAAACACAAGTCATCACGAAAATCGCCTGAGGGCCAACGCGTGCTCGTATTATACCCTTCCACTATGTACCCACCCAGTTATTCCTTTATCCCTACCACCACAACCGCCAACCGCTACCGTTTCTAGCCCTCGAGGCAAACACGCGGAGAAGCTTCCCGTGCACTATGGCTCTTCCCTGGAGGTATATTCAAATCATCCGAGCACTTCCTTTTCTTGCGGGCCCATAATTATTTCTAATAGGGGCTGATTTTCTCGCCGAGGTGACGAAAACAATGCCCATTCAAAAATAAGTCACTTGGTACTAATTGCTGATAAATCAAGAAGCTGGATGAACTCCCAAGACGGATTTCTGTCTGGTACTGCGGGTACTGTATAACTTGTCCCCGTGAGTAAAATTAGGAAGAAACTTCTGCAACAGCATGCAAATCAACGTTGACCCAATGAAGGTGTTAAGGAACAAGAAATCTATTGATTTTGAAGTCTCGTCCCGATCAATTTTTCGTCCCGTACATACCAATAGGAATCAGTGCGAGGGGTCCAGAGCACAGCATCGTTTTATGATTCATAGCACGAATCCCCCCCTAGGTCAAGGCACCCAAGCCCCTCTCCCCTTCATCACTAACTTTGGAGCAATAAAAAATGTTCAGGATTGCGGTTCCCGTGCGAGGCGAAAAGCGAGTTTGTTATTGAAGCTAGCCTTCCCCCCTTTACCGCCACAATACCAGAACAGCTGATGGCAGGAGGCCGGTTAGTGAATACCAAGTAATATTGAAGCCGATGGGCTGGGAGAGGAGAGTAAACGCTTCTGCTCGCGTATTGATTGTTCAAGTTGGAACCCCCCCGCACTCTCTCGTCCCGTCCAGCACGACCCTGATCAGCGATTCTGACGGCGTCCTGAAGCTAAATCGTCTTCCGCCCTCAGAAAGTCGTATTAAGGTGCCATCTTCCCTCAACAGGCCTTTACGTAGTCGGCTATCCGTTCTTCCTTCAGTACTGCACTTGCTACTTCAAAAGCGCTGAGCTCTAAACAACTTCCTAGAAATAATAATACATTTAAAAACAATTTCTTCAGGATAAAAACTCCTAAATGCTGTTTAATGCAGCTGCAGTGGTGGTAAAACATCTCAATAATTCTTTTGCTTATAATAATGTACAGAGAAAAAATGCATATTTGTATGTGTCTTTGGTGAATAATGAGATAGCAGTCTTGCTCCCCTACAAAAAAAGCTCCTTCGCTCTCACGTATTTACATATTTTGATATGCTTCCTGCTCTAAAATTCGTAAGTTGACATGAATTGGGTTTCAACCCCTGATAAGATCCTCATTTTGGATCATAAATTATAGACGTTCCATCAGTTGGCAATTTGCATCTTCTTACTGTATTGTGGCAGTTTATTGATTACCCTCGAGAGGTTGAAAGTCGTGAGATGTTGAAAGAGGAGAAGAGGTTTCAAGAAGTTGACAATGGGGACATCGGCTATGGAGGAATGCCGGGATGGTCTCTGGGCCTCCCGCAGCGCCTCACTGAGGGACTTGACTCTTCACATTGACTTACTTTTTCACAGTCCTCACCGGCTGGGCGGCGGCGTCTCACAAAAACACGCTATTCTGCCTCTTTTCCTTCATCCCTCTTCCTCCTTCCCTTCTTCGTCTTCTCGGAGCTTTCCCCCCTTCTTCTGAACCTCCCCCTCCTTCCTTTGGCCCTCCTTCGGCTTCATTGTTAATTGGCCATATCAAAGAACAGTCCGACCATTGTCCCGTGCTGCTCGTTTCGCCGCATCCCTTTCGTCAAAACCGCAGCCGATCTTCCCATAACTTTCGCGGGTCGCCTGATGCCAATCACATTCCGAGAAACCATACTTTCGACCCCAAATTGCTTGGCAATCAGTTTTTAACAAAAGACTTTTTCTAATGAATTAAGTTTTTCAAGACATTTCGGCTACAATACCTGATGAGTTCTGAATTAATTTTTTTTTCTGAAGTTCCGAACGCTTTATCTGGGTCAACTGCCACATACTTCACGTCAATTTGTAGTCCACAGTAACAATAATTCGAATCAGTCCATCAAAAAACATGTTCCCGTCATACATCTTCCATGTTTTTATTTGACAAATAAGAAATGGCATTCCTTGAAGGGGAAAACAGTAAAGCACAGACTCTAGTTTTATACTTTAATCAAGATGCCGTTGGCCTGTGGAGAATGCGTCAAGGAAAATGAAGCTAAGATCCCGCTATTATTTTGCCTTGTGATTAAAATAGATGCGATGAGGATTTGACGCCTCAGTAGGGAGCCCCAGTGCTTGATGCTGCAAACGAGATTCAGACGTGGAAGAGAAAACACAAATGGAGAAGACGTCTTATTTATTTATTCACCCCGCTGTCCTGCAGACTCGTGTGCATTTAATTTCAAATTTTTAAGTTTAATTTTGCGGTTATTGATAAAACTTCAAATCAAACTGAAATCATTCGTGATTTGATTTTTCGACGTACTTTCACCGGGACGACTTCTGTCACATGGACGTCCTGACCGCCGTTGCCAGGTCGTTCCTATTTCGATTACGGAAACCCACCGCGGTCAGCCTTCAAGACGGTTCTTTCCCCTTCTGCGGTCTCTGAAATCATTAACTGAACTGAACAAAAGAGCGATGCTGGTGGTGGACGGGGAGTGAGCTGGGGACGAGTGGAAAGATGGGACTCTGTAATCAGTCTCCGAAGTTACAGATTTTTTATTCTTCTATTTTCGTCGGTACTGTCGCCCTTCATAACGTGAGGTTTTTTTTCTAGCCAATCACTTTTTGTTTATTGATAAGTGATTCTTTCTCACGAGGTTACATTCGTCGGTATTCTGAATTTCTTCTCATTGGTACTATGTACTGGTTCCAAAACGGCTGTTTTGAGTTATTATATATAATAACTCATAAGTATACTTATCTCTGATTTCCTGCCTCAATAATATATACCTAATAATAAATATAATATCGATGCTGAAGAAGAGAACCCTCGTAGGGTAAGAGCACCAGTTATTGGCCACCCCCCAGTTATTGGCCACCCATTTTTTAAACTCAGATTTCTAAAACCCGGATGCCTCTGAGAATGTATGACTATTTTTCCCGCGTCAAGTAACTAATCGAGATGGCTGTAATGTGGCAAAATCAATTTTATAACCAGTTGTAACCTCCTGAGTCGACAAAATACCAGCCTCAGTACATCCTTCGACGCAGAAAGGGCTGTTTCTTACGAAAACGGTAAGCAAACATCACCTCATTCGTAAGGTTTTTTAGAGGGTTCAATCCAGTCAAAATCACTTTTTTTGATATGAGAGCAATCTGCAGTAATTTCTTTATCGATTCGTGTAGGTTTTTTTGGTTTTGGATGAATTTTAACAATATTATTGACGTGGCCAATAACTGTTACGAAAATTATGAGATGTTTCAGTTATTGGCCACCCTGGCCAATAACTGAAACAGACGTATTTTTCAGTGAACCATTTATTGGCCACCACCTGAGCTGGTGGCCAATGGCTGGAAAACAGCCATTTGTAATGCTTAATGTTCCAATCATTGGCATATGGTTGATTGGCGAACTCCCACAAGCAATGGAAGACTGATTGAGACTATTCTGTTTAAAAAATTTTCATTTCACATTTAATGTGATTTGATAATTTTGAGGTGCGTTTTAATAAGGGTGTGTAATAAAAAAAAGGGTTTTAATTGCATTTTTTTATTGTTCTCTTTTTTGATTGATACTATTCTATTTTAAAGTGTAATTTGATAATTTTGAGCTGTGTTTTAATAAGGGTGTAACAAAAATCCCGTTTGTAGTCCCATGAAAGCCCTATAGATCCCCACAGTGAAATCGGATCGTTTCGGGACCCCCAAAAATGGATTCTACGTCCAAAAATACTTCGAAAACGACACCAAACTCGATCCCATAGACAAAAGCCTTAAAAAACCCTCCCGTAGCCCCATAGCGCCCCACGGGTTTGGGCGATCGGGCTGCAAACCTTGCGGGCACAACTAGATGATAAACCAAGTATTTTATCAATACCCATTTCAGATTTTTTTAAAAATTCCTACTGCCCGAAACGGCCCGGACAGCGGACGGACATTTCGGATTTAGAATGTAGTCCTATTGAAACGGATAATGTCAAATTTTGAGGTCCATCGGAGTCGTCGACCTCCGTCACGATCATATAGGTGTATTATTCCAAGAATAATAAACCAAAAGTGCTAGTTTTTATGACTGAATGATCCCTCTTCCCAAACACAGAAAAATCGGATAGTGCCATGACATGTAGGCGGCTAACCAATGCGGATGGGTAAGAAATCTCTTGCATAGGAGGAATCTGTGCATCCTGGGGATCATTATGAGTGCACCAGAGTTTAAAAAAAGAACTGAATGGACGGAAAGACGGAAAATCCTAGGTGGCCAATAACTGATGCACAGGTGGCCAATGTTAGAAACATGTGGCCAATAACTGGTGCAATTGACTTTTCGCACAAATCGTTAAAAAACAGGTATTTTAACAAAAAAGTCGGCCCAAATTGACATTGGATCGCATTCGTTAGATGTTTTCCTTTTCAAAAACCAGTGAAAAATGTGAATATAACTTTTAATTGGTTTTGTACGATGGGGAATACCCTTAAGTGGCCAATAACTGGTGCTCTTACCCTATCTCCAAAATCTGTTGTTGACGAATTCGCCGCTGTAAGCTCTAACATCGGTGGGAACCCTCCTGGTAGGTAGGTAGCCTTCAAAAACCAGATCAAGGTAGGTAGCCTTCAAAATTGGAGATTCGAGGGTTCTCTTCTTCACCATCGATATATAATATATACCAAAAATATATAATATATAATATATATATGTATATAATAAATATTATTTATTATTGTGACGTGTGTTTGGCGGATCAGAAGGCGCAAACTCCACGAAGTGCAACGCCTCGTACGGTGGTTATCAGTTTATTCATTTGACATGTGACGAACACAACATCCAACACAACAAATTACCAAATTAATGGGAACACTAAAATCTTATAATTGTTAACCTTTTCAGTTCTCGCCGAAATTGAACCGTCTTGGCAAAATCCACCCACTGACGGAAATCTCCTTAGATATTAAAATGAGCTCAAGATTGATCACATTATGAACCCCAAGGCTTACTTTAAAATTTTTACGCGAAGGGGAACGACCCTCTCACAGGAATAAGGCCCTTACCGAAAAATGTTTTTCAAAGGATTACCGTCGAATGAGAAATCTTTTCCTTATCATGCAAATGTCTTCGGAAGGAGATGAAGGGATAACAGGGCCGAGGACGATGAAATTGGGAAAAACCTTTTTCGTCCTTTGCCTGATCAGGAAGGCGGAATCTGGAAAGAATCCCCGGGCGTCATCTTATTATAAAAGCATAAGGGCTGGGTTTGGTTTTAGAAGTAATGCATCTTCTATCACCCTCTCATATCTTGAAGACTCACATGTCCGCATTAAATTATCAAAAACTAAATTTTTGCCCCGTTCTCACAAAACCTTCAAACTTTTTAAAATCATATAAAAGAATATCATCTATATTATAAATGAGTGATAGTTTTCGTAGCGGTGGCCGCCTCGTCCCAGCAAGCCATGACTGCCAACAAACCATGTTTAGAAGCCTTCAAAGTACCTTTTCTAGGGACTGGGTTGACCAATTGCAATGAACTTTTTTGTACGGTGGTATCGAGGCAGAATGGGGAGATCTGCAATCTGAAGTGTCGTGTTGATCTCAGGAAGGGAGCTGAGGGGAATCCAACACCAAAGATGAAGGGTCGCCATCGACCACAGCTGATTGCTGGTTTCCGCCGAAAATTCAAATTGTGATTTTTCCATAAATTCTAAAATTTGTAAGAACTTGCAATTCGTGTTTTAACCCCATTTGCGGTGTTATTTGGAAGCCGTCTATCGATACAAAAAAATCTAGAAACACGTTCATTCCTTATTAATATTTCCTAAATTAAAATTAAATTTAATATTTAATAAAACCTTCTCACCTACATATTTCCTGAACACTTCTGAAAAGTGAATACATCCGTGTGAGTTCGTTCGGAATGAAAGCGTTGAGCTGAGTGCTGGCGGAGGCGGCTGTGACGTCGTGTGGGGGCGGCGAAAGAAGGCCTTGCCCGATGCAGCTCACGTCCCGAGTTAAGGAAAGGGGGGAAAAAAGAGAAAGCAGAAAGCGAAGGGGGAAAAAAAGGAGGGGAATTGAGGATTTTCCACGTCTTCTATTATTCGAGGGAAAAATGAAAAATACGAAATAAAAAGCCACCTGGCGAGAGTTTGGTGATAACGTTACGTAACATCGCAGTTTCAATATCGCTTCACGGTATTGCGGGTTACAGAATACGATATTTAAGCCATTTTGAAATTTTTCTATTTCGTCTGAGATCGTTCAAAATGCTGAGTCATGCCTCTATGACTGTCCTGTCACGACGTTACACCTTATACGAAGGCAATTCAGTTTTCTATTAGAGTACATCTAACCAAATTACTGGCAATAATGGTAGGCGATCGGGAATGCAGAGATGTGTGAAAGGATCCACATCACTTCCTATGGTATTTTTTCATCCCCCTCGCCCGAAAAAGAAAATAAAAAAGTCAATTTTTTTTAAAGGTAAGTGGGATAAAATTGGTTACGGGGCGGTAGGTAATTGCGGTTCATATTGTCCTTTGGTTCATTACACTCTGGGGTTTTTCGGGAAGATGACGATGGTTATGATTAGACCTTGGGGTATAGCCTAGGCTATAGCCTCTCAAAGGTCCCTAAGGTTTCATCTCATCCCTCCCTCTGGCTAATCACAGCCCACGGCCGCCTATCGGCCCCACTCCAATCTCAATGTTTCTGAAAGAAAGAAAAAAAAAGGAGTAATTTTATTGTTTTTATTCAGTCCCTTCTTCTACCTCAGACAAGGACGCCCGACTATAGAATAAATAAATCTGTGATTAAAAGTTCCCGAGGATATGAATTGTTAATTGGTACTCTGCTAGCGCAACATGGCCAAAATGTACAAAATGATTGGTTTGGCCAAGTCCAAAATAAAATATAATTATCGACCAATCGATTCATAATGATTACAGGTTTATATACGTGAAGCGAATGTCGGTATAATCTAGCTACATTCCACATTCCAGTTGTTCTTGGATCCTGCTCTTGTTTTGAGGAGGTTTCAGATTGGAATTGATACTCATTTACAAAATTATGTAACTGAATGTATCTTCAGAGGATAATAATTTCAATATCATGTGAAATTGTCCGGCTTCAAAACTATTTTCGAAGAAAAAGTTCCCTTCTCAGTTAGTTTTTTGGAAGGCCTTGTAGCAGCGGAGGTGCTCGGGTATAGTAGAGGTAGAGAATCCTGATCAGGCATTATCTTCAGGTGGATCTCGAAAAGTTTAATCAAAACCGCCTCTTGCTCCACCCTCTGGAAGAAGAATCGACAGATGTATGATAAAAAGTATCCTCACGCCACTATCAGGTGGATGCATAACCAGTAAGGTATTAACGGTTACTTGTGAGGACGAATATTTGAATAGGAAATCTAATAACTTATGGTTGTTTTTATCAACTGTAACATAAAATTTATGTACATCCGATTTAATAGGATACTTATGTTTTAGTTGGGATTTTTAATTAACAGTTTTCATCGGTTTTTGGAGTGTGAGGTGTCCAGTAGACTCACTTCATCCCCTGCCAAGTGCATCTACCCTGTCAAGTGCAGTCCTCCCATTGGCAGCCGCATTGCCCCAACTCCAGCTGTTCCTCAGTAGGGATGTTGAGATATCAGAAAATATCGATTTTTTCTTCAGACGAAATTATTGAATCATGTGAGGAATCCAGTGCACATGCGCGCCCATCTGTAGCAAACATTAGCGAACGGAAGACGGAAGTGCTTCGCCGCTGGGCTGCTGGACTGCAAACGACCGCTTCCATGCGAGGGGAACGGTGAACTATCCCTTCCGAAAATGTCGTGACCATCAGCCATTCAAAGGCATATTAAATATAAATTTTATCATGTCGGATCACATTCTCTTAGCTGGAATGGGAGAAACCCCAATCCTGAACGGGGGTCCTGGTGACCCCTAGCCTGCTCTCTTGGCTCTGAGCACGGAACCCAAGAAAGACTAGGGACCCGGTTCCAGGACGTTATGGTGATTCTACATTTATTAGGAGGGTTGGTGGGAATCGGGGCGGTATCGAGGCTAAGGCAGAAGGTATGAGTATATCTCATCTCTTGACTGGATATCTTCAGTGAAACTGTTCGCTCACTCAGCTTCACCTTCTGCCTGCACAGTGGACCCGCAGGGAACCCCCGACCATACAGTGTGGACCCGATAAATCATAAGCTCTACTTGAAGGGTACAGGGAAAAAATCAGCAAAGTCACTTTTTTTTCCAACTGAGAAAAACGAATTTTTAATTTCAAAACTTAGTTGCCAACACTCCAATTCAACATTAACAGATTTGACACGTGAAAAATGTCCCACCACATCGGTTTTACAAGAAGGAATACTGTTTGACGGCCTGAGCATGATGTAAAATGAAATGAAAACCAAAATGCGATGTAACCCACAAAAAGTCAGGGAAAAAACCAGTTAAGTCAGGGAAAAAACCAATTAAGTCAGGGAAAAACCAGTTAAGTCATCTGAATCACCTGCCTGATCGCACTGCCATCTGTGGGGCAATCGTTGACTTAGCTGGTTGTTTCCCAGTTTCCATTGACTTAGTTGGTTTTTTCCCTGGACGCCTACACTTTGGATGCGTATAACTCTTGACCAGGCTTATTTTTTCCCAGTTTCAAGCTTTTAGAACCTGCAGTAGCCTGTTCTGAACACAGTGATGCCATTATCTCGTTTTCAGAAAAAAAGTGACTTTGCTGGTTTTTTCCCTGTACCCTTCACTTGTACTCTGATAATACTGAAACAAAATATCGATATTGGCGAAAATTGGAAGAAAAATGAGCCTGTTTTCCTGTTTTAATGGGGAAAAAACCCTCATGGTTTAGAAAAAAATGATTTAAATGGGAAACTGGAGACGATGAAATAATCCGGGGGTTTGGGGGGTTTCCCAGAGTTGTCATAATACAATATATGTATGAACCATGCTGAAAGAACCATTAAAAAAAAGTAGGTTCTTGTAAAAATTGAAATTGAATCGCTCTAGTTCATGAAAAAAAAAATTAATCGCTCCCATGCGGATGACGCATGAACTACGACCAGAACGCGGGAAGTTTACTGCGTTGTGTTGGTAACATTGGCTCCCGTCAGTTTGTTTACAGCTGTGCACGTTTCGCGTGATAATCGCTGAAACTGTCACAGGGAGCTCAGAAATTAGCTCGCCTGAATTTGACAACAGCGATGCCGATTTTTAACTCTTCTCCTTCAACATTAAATGTTTTACGTTTCAATTTGAAGTCAACGTCCTGTTTCACGATTTGGTTTCCTTTGTAATCCTCTCTTATTATGATGGTCTGAAATCAAGTTAAGTGTAGTTGTAAGAAGATTATGTTCTTTTTTTCGACCACATTGTGGCAATAGTGTATCATTTTTGAAATATATTATAGTAAACATCAGTGAAATCGATAGGTTGCGCTGCAGAAGGGGCGCTTGGATTTCGGGGAGAAACTACTCCCATGTATGCCGTTTCAAAGGGATAAAATCACCCGAAAAATGTCTCAAATTGGGAAAATTCCCCGTTTTTTGTTCTCTCGTCAGCCACTAGGATTGGGTTCGGAGCCCAAAGTCACTGCAGACAGACAATAGTTGTATTCTTCGTTGAGAGTTGCCATTACATTTTGGCATAATTTTGGTTTATTATTAGTGGATTGATACAAGATTGTAAAGCCTCCGGGGGACTGGGATTCGCGTCCCAGCCTTGTCATTTAAAATTTTCAAGGGGTTAGCGATTCATTGGAGCAAGGCATTTCAGAATCAGTTCAAAATCAAGTGCGGGGTCGGCTCCTGCTCCACTGTGAAAACCTAATCGGTTGACAGTGTATTCGATAAGAGGGTTGACCTCAAAATTTGTAATTATAATTTCATAGGTAATAAATAACTTTCAAAATGCGGCGATTCCAAAAATGAAATGCCCACTGCCCAGTGTAGTGCAGAAGTAGTTTTTTTTAAATCTTGACACTTACTAAATAGGTACTTGGTTTGTCATCTAGTTGCGCCCGCAATGTTTTTAGCCCGATCGCCCAAACCCGTGGGGCTCAAAATATGTCGTTTTGGACGTCGAGTCCATTTTTCGCGGTCCCAGAACCATCTGATTTAACTGTGGGAATCTGCGGGGCTTTCGTGAGGCTACAAATGAGGCTTTTGAAAGATTCCCGGAATTCGAATGAGGTCGAGTGATTTTGGACCAGTTTTTGGAGTGCCGCATACGTCTGAACACAGTACAAGAAATTTTTTCTTGAATAATTTCTTAAGGACTTAAAATTAATTTTTGCACAATTCGTATCAGTAAATGAAATTTGCAGCGTCTGTGCAAAATGGCAAAAAGCGAGCCATAGCAGCTGTCATCCGGATGAAAAGGAAGTGATCCGGAGAAGACCTTCCTGAACTGCCTCTTTTCGCGAGGGCTTTGATTCGAACAAGACCCTTAGTTTTGATTGCAAAGCGTCGGCAGATCTGCTCGTACAAGGGGGAATTATTCATGGGATGTCCCCCCCGGGACGTGCCCTATAAGGAAGCGAAGGCAAGGAACCCGCTCGGTACCCGCCTGCGACCAAACGTCAAACCTCAGCGATGCCCTAGTCTCATCAGACGTCGACGGCGACCCCAAAAAGGGGATGTACGCCCGATTAACCATTCGAGATACTTGGGACCTGGTTGTGATCACGTGTTACCGACTGCCGACGACAATGTCGACGATCAACCGAAGTCTCTGGTTGGGCCCATAATGGGAATCTCATTTTTGCGGAGCCTTCTTGGAAACAACGGTTTTTTTTATATTCCCTCCCTTTTGACGGGGAAAACACGGCAGGCAAATATTGAAAGGACGTTGCGTAACTCAGAAACCGTGTGCCGAGCTAACACCACACAAGGAAGACACCGTGAAATTACTTGAGTTGACAACCAGGCCCCCGTGTTAAATAGTTGAGATCACAAGAGGTTTTTTGACTAACCTACCTACCACATCACGCACCTACTTTGGTACAGTCTGGGCCATAAAACGCTAATAAAGAAACAACAAATTTGCTGCGGAGAAGAGCAGCTCGAAAACTTTTTTCCTCTACAAATTTTCCCTCTACAAATCCTCAATTTTAAAGATAATGAGCTCCTTTAATGATTTTTTAAAATGAAGAGTCCAGGGGAAAAACCCCGTCATTGATACAAAGCTGATTTTGAGAAAAATGAATTTTAAAGTTTACCAACTAACAGAAACTTCAAAAACGATTTTAAAAATACAAAAAATGTTTTATTTGAACCATCAACTATGCAGATTCACAATATGTTTCCCGAATAACCATTTTTCAAACTATTAAATGATATTTTATACATAATTCTGAACTTATAATGCGAATTTTAACCCTCTTTTACTCCAAAACCAAACAATGGAGAGAATAAAGTATTTTGAAGAATGCAAAAGGTTAATATCCACAAAATACCAAAAAAAATGCTTTGTACAATTTGTACACTGTGTATTAGGTTTTACAAAAAAAAAACCGGTTTTTACGAACGAAAACTACGATTCAAAAACGCTGCAAATTTTACTCAAGGGTTAATTATTCTTTGATATAGGTTACTTGTGCAAAAATTATTTCTGTGTCAATGGAAAAAATTTTGGAAAAAAAATGTTTTTTGGATTTTCTTTTTTCGAAAATTTTTTTTACTCGAAAAATATTTAACCTCCTGGGATCCTTCAAAATCCCATTTTTAGCACCATGAAAGCCCTCTAGATCGCCACAGTGAAATCGGATCGTTCCGGGACTTCGAAAACGACACCTAACTTGACCCCATAGCTAAAAGCCTTCAAAAACCCCGCTCATAGCCCCATTTTAGCCCCACGGGTTTGGGCGATCGGACTGAAAACCTTGCGGGCACAACTAGATGGTAAACCGAGTATTTTGTCAAAATTTCAGATTTAAAAAAAAATTCCTATTGCCCAAAACGGCAACACACAAGATGATGAGATAAGGAGTGGCGCACGCCGCAGCGTTGGTTGGGGCCTTTTAAACTGCAATGACGGGGTTCTTCCCTGCACGCGCTGTCGATGACGGGGTTTTTCCCCAGTACTGCTAATATTCAACCCAATATTTCGCTGAGATGACGTGGTTATTCTCCAAAACCGAGGGCTTCGTCGGATTCTACGCCTCAAAATCCTTTAGAAACCACTTCGTACCTGATTCACCCCAAAATGTCGATGACGGGGTTTTTCCCCTGGACTCTTCAAATGTTTTTCTGCAAAGGTCGTGCTTCAAAAGTTAAGAAAACGGGTCCATATTGCAGAAAACCCGTTTCAATTATTTATTCATTCAATATTAATTCAATTATTTATAGTTGAATTGGGCCTTAGGAAAAATATGATATTTGAATTCCGAGGTCTGGAGAGGGTAAGTACATGACGTGGGCTGCTTCGTCGTCTTTTGATTGGCCGGGAGGGCTATGTACAATTTCCGTGCGGATAATCCCCGTCGTCGGAAGCAAAAATACAATCTCCGTGCGGGGGGCTCGAAGGGTAGAGTACAAATTCCGTGCGGCCTACAGGTAGGTACACTTATGTCAAAGCTGGTGTCGACGAATCCATAACGAACGGCTCGCCCGTCCCGGAGGTTGGACAGTGTTCGAGGCTGATTTTCGGCCACAGCAAACTCGACAAATTTTTGGATTAGGTACCTATTAGACACGTACATAGCTGACGATGCCTCATTTCCACCCACTCTCTGGAGCGAATTTTCCTGTTCCACGGCCAGGACGATGAATAGCTGTGAGGTTTTTCCCTCCAAATTTAATCAAATGTTCCAAAAAAGTCATCCGCACATCTTCAAGTTTATTGAAGCACTTAAGGACATTCAGGCCATGACTTACGTAAAAATGCGGTCCAAGCCCGAAAAATCAACCGAAATCAGGAAAAAGAGGAATTTCTGAGGCAGCAGATGCTTGCATACTCTTCGGGCAACATCTCTCGGACCGTAACATTTTGACAACTCGCGATTTTCCGCGAGGCTGTTGCGGTGTGAATCAGTTCGCCTCCTCGAGGTGCACCCTGGGTAGCGCTAAACGGATGGCATATAGGTAGAGGCACGGAGTTTGTACATACTCAGTTTGGCTGCGGCACGGAATTTGTACATTCCTAATTTGACGGCGGCACGGAGTTTGTACATGACCGCACGGAGTTTGTACACTCCCGGCCGGGAGATCCCTCTCTCTCTCTCATCTACGCAAGTCAGCCAACTTTGCTACGCGAAAAGTCGACCCCAAAAATCGAAAATCGGGTTAATCATTATAGAAGGTCATTCGAAAATTGAGCATCGAGGTTATTATCAAAGAATGTTATTCAAAAATCGACCCGGGCCGAGTGTTTTTATTCCGATTCTGTTCAGATTTATTATTTAGCGCTCTGGCGGCTCAGTGCCCAACTACTCGACGCCCAGCCTGGCGAGGTGTGACGTCAAATTTGCCAGGCGTTCATTTCAAAATCTCTAACATTTCGAAAACAGCTCAGCGCGTACCTATACGGATTTTTGAACTAAAAATTGGGGTTTATGGGTTTTAAAGGGTGCTGAATCCGAATATGTTGTCAGAAGTGCTGAATTCTGACCTTTTCAAGAAGCCCATTGAATATCAGTGTTTACCTTTAGTTATAATCTCGAGTCGGACTAATAAGGACGTATGCAATTTAAAACACTACTCACTAAATAGGAATCACTAAATAGGAGTTTCATAGTTATTATTTAGGTGTGTCCGGCCAACTAGGACTCGTTGGTTGGGTTTATGGTACTCCACTCCGTGATTTATTAGAGCTGGAGAAGAACTTGTCCTTCTGTCCACTGATGGCAGTAAGCCTCGATAATATGGTCGCGGAAAGACGTGTTAATGAGGCTCGACTCCCGTATAAGACAATTAATGGCCTCAGGAAATTTTTCATTGAGCTGGCTTACTTGCGGTTTGCAAGCAGGAATGGTGTTTATCTACCTTCAGTTTCCTACTTTTAGAAATCCACGCTTGACTTCTCCAGAGTGGGAAAAACTGCGTTGAAAATTTTCATTTATTTAGTGAAATGGACAAATTATAGTTCAAAAACTGCAACCCAACCCCCAAACAAGGAACCCCTCAAACCCTTAACAACGATAAATTGGAGGTCTAATCATAAATTGGTGGGTCCTGTGCTGACTAAGGGAGGAGAATGAGGTGTGAGAGGGCATCGCTCCAGATCCAGGTCGTTGCTCAGACGACAAGAATGCGCCTCGGATAAGTAGATTTAGTTTTTTCGGGATTTGACATGGGCGGCTGGTCATAAAGAAGACGCCCCTGACAAAAGGCGGGGAAATGAATAGAACTTAGCATATGAACACGAGGTGAGTACACGTGCGCTCATGTACCTCTGAGCTCTGCTGCCTATGTCTACAGGTGCTCGTGTTCTGCATGTAATTAGTTCGCCGTAAAGAAAAAAATCTTCCTTAGGTGGGCCTCTCTTCCAAACAATATTAGCCCAATGATTACAGACCACGCTAATAAAACGGGGATATTTTTGTGTGTGTACAGAACGTTGACTACGAACCAGTTGACGCTTCTGACCAGATGCTTGAGCGAAGCAATCCTCCAGCACGACCTTCGACTAGTGTAATGAGATGAGTTTCAGAAAGGTTCCTCATGCTGATTACAGTCCTCGTTCGAACAGTTATTATTACCGTTTCTCGCGTTTGCAACACCAATTAATTTGTCAGTTTCACATTTTCGATGGCTATCTGGCAGTCTTCCTAATTTCTGGTGATTCATTGTTTCCGAGATCCCAAGCCGGAATCCCCTCCCGAGAACCCCGCGATACCGAGTTATTTCTCGAGACCGTCCCGCGCCTTTTAATTATGTTATCTCTTTAATTAAAATACAGAGCTAATGGACTTTTCAGAGTCCGGTGTCCGCGTCCCGGTCAATTCCTCTACTTCGGATAAGGCCGGCGTTTTAGTTACCTATTCAAGTTGCATTTCACACCTTCAACAAGTCTGCCAAACGCACGTACAGTGTACTACTTCACACGCCTACATTTCGCTAGTGCATTATCTGAACGCGTAGATACTAATGAAGTTGTATATTACCCAGATGGGGATATTTTGTTCACTGGGGTTTTTGCGGGTCATGAAATGCATTTGCGTAATAATATAATCTGAATACAAGGAGTCTGATTTCTCCTACACAATGATATTTTCGTATTTGGTAATGCGGCACTTTCAACCGCGATCCGTTCAAGGCGTGAGAAATATTGCGAGGTTCCTCCTAGGTGAAAACACTGACTCTGATGAAACCAAATGAAGATGTAAGATGTCTCGTCGGGGTGGAATCGTGATCCTAGGAGACAGGTCACTGAGTTCT
The DNA here is from genome assembly GCA_955831195.1 of Pilophorus perplexus. NCBI lineage: Eukaryota > Metazoa > Arthropoda > Insecta > Hemiptera > Miridae > Pilophorus > Pilophorus perplexus. The sequence goes on from OY037012.1 coordinate 9,396,509, forward strand.
ACCTCGGCAGTGACAGGTTCAGGTAGCCCAATCTGGAAATCTGACTTTACATCTAAGCATCGATGAGGACACATTTCATCGCACGTGTCAAACTTCTCTTCGGGGATGGCGAGAAGGGAGAAGATCAAGATGGGGCAGATAAGTTACTCCTGGATGTTATGACACTGTTGGAAATTTATGTACACCTAGAATTATTGAGTTACATGGTGTCACACTTGGCTAGTGAATTTGAATTGTCTATTAGGCGGGAAGTTGCAGTCGTTCAAGTCCTTGCCACTGTTTGTGTTGGAGGAGACGGCATGTATGGGACACCCCATACTGCGGGTGATGGAGGTGTACACATGAATTAGACTTTCAAAATTTGAATTTAAATTCCTCAAAATTTGTTTTGTGGAATTTGGAAGACCCGCACTCACCAGGCTTACCTGATATGTCAGGATACTGCGACGGTGCTGGATCTTTCGAAGGGAACCAAAGGGATGCTGATACCCAACACGATACGTCGGGGCCAGTATCAGCTGCCTCAAGCGTATGTCGCTAAAGGCAGCCTGGCCAGTTGAACCAGTCTTACACGGGACAGCTTTTCTCGCTTCGACAGTCGAGATGTCGATAATGAAGTGCTGCACAACGGACCTGTGTTTCGAGATCAAATCTGCAGGCGCAGCTTCCACAACTGAATTTTCAGCAATGAAGGCCTGGCCATTGAACCCGATTCCATTAAATTCTCCGCGAAATGGAATTACATTAATGTCGAAATAAAAATAACAGTAAATAGCCGAATTTAATTTGAAATGCCTTCTGTCTTCGAGCGAGAAGGCTCGGCTGCTGGCGGGAGAAGAGGGGTTCGCACGATCGCGCTGTGACCGCAGCGCGACCCGCTCCTCCCGCTGGTACCGACTCTGGCGGGCTGGCGAGATTGCCACAGTTTGGCTGTGGTGACAGGCTGGGCCTATGTTTAAACAACCTGCGTCAGTAAGACTTTTATCATGATAGAATGCGGAGGGAAACCTCTGAATCGACGAAGGAGTTAAAGGACCCCATACCTTTTCTACTTGCTGGTGGCTTTGAGTTGGGTCATGTCCGAGAAGGCCACCACAACACTCGATGCTTCGAGCAAAACTGTAGATACCCTAGACCGTCCCCAAGGAAGCCCTGAAGGTTGACCTTTTCAGACACATCTAGTGTAAGTACATAGACCAGGCTGATACCCTCATCAACCAGAGGAAGACGCAGAGGGTTCTGCCAGAGGGTTTTCATCGGGGACGTCCACATAAGACACCTTAGAACCCTAGGACGGGAAGTCCTTGTCCCTGGAATTCAGCTTTGTCTGTCTTATCTTCCCAGCGTCAAATCCAGCGTTAACCAGGAAATACAAAGGGTCTGAAGACGACAAAACAGGGGAGTCACCTCGGACCAGCTGACTTCGTCGTACGGAGAAGAGGCGGTGCTCCCACATCTCAGCTGCTTTAAAACGCGACGACTGGTGTTATAAACTTTATTGATAGCTCAGAGTAGCAACCCCTTCAGTATCAATTCACACTGTGACATTCAATCTTCGAAGAACACAAAATTTGTGATGATTTAATCATCATCACACCTTTTCTCTACGCATGTTAATCCGTCGCGTCAGTCTTGGACGAAGCTGGATGTAGCCATCTGTCAATCGGCTATCCTAACCTGACAGCCGTGTTAAACGCGATCGTGAAATAACTTGGGGAACCTCAAACGCCTCTGCATAATGGCCAACTTCACTCACGTTTAGTTCGTTAGTTTTCAACCTTCCCGAAAGTCTGTTTGAGATTTTTCTGACCGGAACGGGTTCCGTCTGTTGGGGGGGGGGGGGGGGGGGGGGGAGCTGTTGGTAATATTATTTACCCGGGATCCTCCTAATGTTGAACACACAAAACGTTCTCTTCGTGTTCGGACCTTCTTCAGATTATTTCTCTCTGTGGTCTATGCGATCCTTCTTTGACTGATGTTGTTTGCGGTACCACGATTTTCACCGCACCCGGTTGGTCCCACGAATATTTGGCCAAGACTCCCAAATGGTTATAAGAAATCGAATGGTTCACGACTCTCTCCTACAGTAAATTACCATCATTTATTGTTACGTATTACTCTTGATAGAAAGAATAATGAGAGTAGTAGATCTGTACGTCATGTTGGGGGTTTGAATTATGGTTACGACTGAATTGTTAAATGAGTTACAAACCAGGAACCTGCTACCATAGCTTGTACTGATATCAATAAATGAAACTCATTAAAATCATGTCACACGATCATGCATGATCGACCACAAATAGTCTTTTGGAGGATCCAACGAAAGGGGAAGGATATCAGAAGACCTACCGCGCCAATTCTTTTGCCGCAAACAGTCTTTAGTCGGCACCAGCCGTCTGAGGTAAATTTTCAACCCGACTGCACCACATCTCTTCACGCACACAACTCTGCATCGCATGTCTTCCAGAGCATCGTCGCTTTCATAGTGCGCGCTTCAGCACAGTGAAATGCCCTCTTTATGTGCACTTTTGATTCTGCAGAATCAATCATGAGAAAAAAAAAAAAAAGGATTTAAGACGAAATATTTCCACGATAAAAATATATAAACTTGTAGACGCGTTTCGGTTGATTAGACCATCATCAGTACAATACAGAATGAGGAAGATGTGAGAAGTTACTTATATACAAAAGTGAAATGTGCCTTCTAATGGGCGTGGCATTAGAAAGGTGGCATAAAAGGAGAAAGGTGAAAGGTAATGTGAAAGGCAAATAAGTGAAAGGAAGACTCACAAGAAAATGTCAATTAACGGGGAACGCCTAATTACATCCAGGTCATTAACAGATATTCCTAAATTGTGAATTTTCTGAATTTCCAAAGATTCTAAAGCATCTAATTTTGGACCTTTTTGGCAAACATGAGCTATCCCAATGGCTGGATTATTACTGCCTATCTCATAACTAATTCTATGGTTTTCTTCTGACAAATGTTTTTCAAAAGCTTCCCTACCCCTTCCCAACCTAAGATCATCACTATGTTCTTTCATTCTAATTTTAAATTATCGGCCGGTTTGTCCTACGTATTGAATCCCACAATCACATTTTAATATATACACACCCCCTTTATCCTCTAAGGGAATCTTATCTTTCACACTCCCTAATAATTTCTTCGTAGAATTTTGTGAATAGAAACCTACTCTGAAACCCCTATTTTCTAATATACGACCCACTTTCTGAGTTATATTCCCATAAAACGGTAAACTAACCCACTTCCTATTATCTGGTTCTTTATCCTCCCTTTCCAAATTTGTGACTGCTAACTGAAATTTCTTCCTACTAATCTTTCCCCAAATTCTATCTATTGTAACCCTAGGATAACCATTACTCTCCGCTATAGAGTAAATTATTTCTTTTTCTTTCCGAAAAGCTAATTGATTCATTGGGACCGATAAAGCCCTATTAATCATACTATAAAAGGCCGCAAATTTATGAGATGCTGGATGGTTGGAACTATTATGAATAACCACGTCCGTATAGGTTGGTTTCCTAAACACTGTAAATTCATGCTTACCCCCCTCTAATTTTATAGTTAAATCCAGAAAATTCAGCTCATTCCCCCCCCCCCCCCCCCACTTCCTTAGTAAACTGAATATGCTGATCTACAGAATTGAGTTGATTAAAGAAATTAGCTAGTTGCCTATCAGTCCCATTGAAGAGGACAATAACATCATCAACATATCGATACCAATAAACAACATTATTTTTGAATTTTGTTTCAATGATCCCTTCTAAATGGTTCATATAAACATCTGCTAATAGCGGAGACAATGGCGATCCCATAGCTACCCCTGGTTGAGTATAACAATCCCCATTAAATTTAAAATAATTTTGATCTATACATAAATTCATCATTTGGGATAGCTCATCTTTCCTTACAAAATCAAGTTGAGAATTTAAAATTAATCGGTTAATTACATCTTTACATTGTTGAACTGGAATGTTAGTAAATAAACTAGTAACATCGAAAGACACTAATTTTGAATTACGGGGTACCTGAATATCTTTAATCTTATTTATAAGGTCCAAAGAATTTTTAACGGTGAATTTTGGATTAAAAACAACAGAATTCTTAAAAATGGTATTAAGTTTTTTAGCTAATTTATAGGCAGGTGCATTTATATAAGATACAACTGGTCGCATAGGCATTCCTTCTTTATGGATTTTAGGGAGACAAGTTAGGAGAGGAGGTCTAGGGTTCATTTCAAATATGCCACGTTTCCAAGCCCCTTGAAAAATACTACTGGAGTTACTCACCATTCTTCTCACATCAGCCTGAAATTTACTTGTTGGGTCACTGCTCAACTTTTTACAATCATTTTTACTTATAAACTCCATTGTTTTTTCCACATATACATTCTTATTGATTAATACAGTAGTATTTCCTTTGTCAGCTTTCAACACAGTCACATTTTCATTCTTCAACTTTTTCTTTAAACTCCTCAGACACCGTTCCTCATCAATTGGCACACTTGTAGGTTTTTCCCTCCTAAGAAATTCTGCACAGAGGGATTTGGTGGCTTTACCCTCTTCATTGTTGACTATCACTGCTTCAGTGCTCATAGCGAGATCCAAGATGTCTTTTTGGTCAATTTTGGTTATTGAGAGAAGTTGTTCTTCTTTGGATGAGAGAGTGATGCCCGCCAAATTATCCACTTTCTTATAAAATGGCGTTGCTTCTGCTGGCGTAAGCATTGGTGGTAGTTGGCGTTGCTTTAACCACCAGAGCTTCCTCTCCATCTTCCTCTTCTTCTCCTGACCGAACGACCAAACCTTCTCGACTATTTCTGCGATAATAGCTTCTGTAGCATGCTGATATCTTGCAGTAATTTCTTGGGAAACGAAGTATGCCTTCTCACTGAGTCTATCCCTTTCAAAGTAAAATCTTCTTACCTCGCCGTTGATCATTTTCTTCTGCGCCTCCTCCCTTACATTATATCAATCATGAGGTTATGTCCACTGAATCTGTAGATAAGAGAGACCTGAATACGACAGATACTCGTACATCAGCCCAGCAGTTTTTCGTCGTGTGCCCTTTCCTTCCTACTCTTTTAATCTTCCTTTCCTTCCTCCTCTTCGCCGTCCTCAGGCAGTGGTCCATTTTCCGCCTTCACCACCACAATCGCAGATTGACGATTCGTGCAGCTCCCAGATTTCAGGTTCAAGAACAGGTTCCACAACTTGTCTTCGTTTCTTCTCCTTGCTGCAAGTGCAGCACTTCTCAGCAACAACCAAATAGTCCACCTATTGGTGAAGTTTAAAGTCAGAAAATTGAGCCCTTTCGAATGGCTTGCTAAGATAATTGAAACTTTGACTCAACGTTTCCGTTGGGGGAGAGAAATTTCCTCAAGAGGAGTCGCCGAGGGTGGAAAGTTGGGACTCGAAGTTGGTGGATGAGACAACACATGTAAGCCAATAACAACCACTTGTGCAGTCATCAGTTGCTCATTACCTCACATGTGCGCCCGTGTGTGTGCGCTCGTATATTTGTAAACGTGTGGAGAAGCTGCAAGTTGCTTCCTTCCTTCGGCAATAAATGTCACCGACAGCTTACCAAACACCCTGTCATGACAAAGAGGCGCCGCCCGACTTTGCATTCAAATATGAGTTGTTTCCCTCTCGCTTTTTACCGCCTGGTTTTCTCGAGGATTATTGCTTCCCCTCGACTCCCTCCCATCTTGATAACTTTGGTGTCGCAATAGTAATCCCGAAAGGGTGAGAGGGACGAAGAGTTTTTATGGAAGTTTGGGGCGTTTTTTGAAGTCATATGTGGATATGAACGCGGGTTTTTGCCAGAGCGAAGACAATATAAACCATTAAAGATCCGGATGTCGGGATTTAACATTGGACAAGTGGTGGAGGGTTTTTTTATATTGGTTTATTATCCCTAGTGACCGCGGGGGGGGGGGGGGTTGACCGACCACAAAATTAAATTTTATTATAAAGATAATGTTATTTGAAGAATTTTGAAAGAGTTTCAAGAATTAGTTTATCTTTGTAATAGAAGGATAAATTTAAAAAACATAATAAGATTCTGTTTCATGATGTTTACATTTCAAAATTGAAAATTTCAATTTTGAAATGTAAACATCATGGGTCAAGTAGATAAAGGTGATATGTGACATTTCTTCAAATTTCTAGAAAACATTGAAAATTTCAATTTTGAAATGTAAACATCATGGGTCAAGTAGATAAAGGTGACATGTGACATTTCTTCAAATTTCTAGAAAAAGCGTTCAAAGTTTTTTCTCTGTTACTTTTTTTGTATGGATGTTTTTTCTATGGGTAAAACGGTGTCACATTCATGGTTTCCAACCATTTTGTTACTAGAGGTTGTATATTAGTTTTCTGAAAGCAACCTAGAGATTTTAGCATTTTTCTGTACATATCACCTAATAAACTTTGAGGTCTTTATAAATTGATTTAGTGAAGGGAATTTGGACATTTAGTTTTGTTCTGTTATTAAAAAATTGGACTAAAAATGTAGATAACTGTTGAAGACTGAAATATTGATGTTTTTCACCAATATAATATAATATCATCCCTGGCCAGCGGCGCCGTCTCAGTACCTATTCAGTTGATGAAGGTGATGCCTCAAACGGGGCACGCTCTCGTGGAAGAAGGTGGTAACATCCTCCATTATCACCTTCTTCCACTAGGTTTCTCGCCAAGTAGTGCGACATATCCCCTTCATCACTTCAGTTTTGAGCGTTTTAGGGGGATTTCGCGAAATTTGATAAGGGGACATGAAACTTATGTACTTATCACCTTCATCCATGGTAAAAAGTAGGTTTTTCACAATTTGTCACATATCACCTTCATCCACATTTAATGTCCTTCCCATCTCCCGCCGTTTTGGGCAGTAGACATTTTGTCAAGATAGCCGGTCCTTTTGGATAATGAATCCATTGGAGTCTCAGACCAATCCGACTAACTCTTTAGGAATTTAGGATTTGGGGGTTGTGTTGGGTGTCGTCTATGAGCATTTTGAACGCACACTCCCTTTTAAGGGGCCCAACACTAAAAAGATATACAATAGAACAATAGAATTTTTTTTTTTTTTTAAGGGGCTATGAGGCGTTTTTGGCAATTTCCCCTTTTTTACATTTTCTGAGTCTTCATACATGATAACATCGATTGCCATTTTGCCATTGAAGAAGTCTCGTAACATTGACCCTTACTTGAGAAAAACCGGGTTGAAATTTCCGATGTCCTTTGAAAGGGGCTTATGTGCTCCACCCCTTTCAAATGACAATTAAATTTGCTGGGGTCGAGTAAGGTGTCGTTTTCGCAGAATGTTTTGGGTAGGACCGATTCAGGGGGATTCTAGACCAGTCCGACCACCCTTTGATGCTGTGTAAGTCGTTTATTGAGCTTCTGCTGGTGCGGGTTTTGACGGGTTTTGGCCAGGGGCTCGAGTGAGGTGCTGTTTTGGGGAGTAGATTTGATTTTTTGGGGTTCCAGTTTTTTCAAAACATAGCCCCTTTAAAAAAACCGGTTCAATTAACCTATTTTAAACTTTTGTCATTTAAATCCTATTTAAAAAATTATTTATTTTTATTATTGTGGGTGGAGGGAGGTTCGGTAAAACATCATGAGCAATCATTGATATTTATTTATTGCATTTATTATTATTTAATAATTCATATTTTTATGTGACAGAATATAATTTTTGTCCAGTTTACACAAAGTAATAATATTATTTACTATTTTCGATGACATCATCATGTCATGATAACCTCGTACTTATCTCAATTTTTGGCCATTTTATTTTTATTGCAGTTTCTGAATGAGAAGATAGTATTTATTTTTTATTTATATCTATATATTTATTTCATTTTATTTTATTTATCTATTTTATATTTATCATTTACTTTATTCACATTTTTCATTTATATTCTATTTTTTATTTTATTTTTTTATTTTACTTATTTATCTCAAAGTAACCAACTGTTTTTTGTTTCTCCTTGTGTAGTATTCGACGGGATTTTTTCAAGGTTTAAGTTTTAGGCCGTCAGTACGAGGACTGTGTTCTTTCATTCTTTCATGACTGTGGTTTACTCCAAACATGTTGCCTCTATGAATGGCGAGAATTAATCGTCAATGTTAGAAGCTTTGTGCTAACTGGAAGCTGCCGAGGTAAAAGTCGAATATTCCCGATGTATCCGAACGAAACGTTGTCGGGTGTTGGCAAAACATGTTAGCCGGTCCCAAAGATAAAGCGGTCGTACGTGGCTGCAGCCCTCGCGGAAGCGGCATCTGTCTGGTCGCAGCGAAGCATTCTAATGAGAAATATCCCTCCCTCACCTTCCCACTGAAGCCTCCCTCTGGTGTTATCAAGCCTCCCTTCATCAATACCAATGTCGGAAACCGATAAACAAGGCGGCCTGAGGCTGAAAATAGCCGCGATTAAATCATTCGAATTGATTCATCTTTCATCTCACCAAGTCATCCCACACTTTGCAGAACGATAAGGTTTCACGAGGACCTGACATTTTCAATCGGCACCCAAAAAAATGTCGAAGGCGCACGGGACAACGTTTTGAGGAGGCCGAAGAGGTTTTTTGAGTCGCTCCAACCTGAAGGGGAGCCCGAATGTCAACAAAAGACGCACAGCGTCAACAGAGCGGGCCGCAAAGTGGCCGTAAAACACATAAACATCAAATGGGAATCTCGAGTTATACCGTCAAGAACCACACCACTTCTCTGAGCTCAGAGCCCAAAGATTTCTGCTCTCGACTAATCTTCGGGTCTTATTAATGGAATCGTTTACCGAAAAGCGGCATCCACTTATCACTGTAGCCTGGACCGGTTTTGTACGACTTAAATTCATTATCAGTTCGGAATCGATCTCTCAGCCGAATTTCGGAGCCGATGTGAGAAATTTGAACCTCGTTGAAGGCGTAATATTGTAACAAGTAGGGGAACTGATACGAAGATGCGGGTGTGATTGTGTTCGTAGGAATGTTTTAGAATTAGAATTTTTGGTAACGATAGCAATATCAACATACTGCGACTAACGCAAAAGCTAAGAGACTCTACGGTAGTAGAATAGAGCTATGCTGAAGATTCTTCAGCCCAAGGTTTGCTGGAGGACCCGAAGAATTGGATGGCATGTTCTCTCAGGGGCTAAATTTACCGGACCTGCAGTACAAAACCAGTTGGGTGCTGCTCTACCAATCCTTTAGATGTGGGCTGTAGCTCAACACAGCGGATCTCATGATATCCGCCAAGCACATAGAATTAGGGACAGAAAACGTCCGGCAGCCACGCTTTCAATCTCTCTGTCGCGACCCTTGCCTTGATTGGGGGAGGAAAAAATCGGCCGTGGGTCGTGGACCCTTCACACCATCTCAATTCAGTTAATCCCTTGAAGCCGACCATGGAGGAGCTTCTTGTTGAGAGTTGTGCAGTTTTTAGAGTAGTGCTAGCTGATAGGATGAGAGTCACGGGGACAGATAAAAACGCAGCAAATTTTACGTGCGTTTTTAAACCCTGCGTTTTAAACAAATTAAAAAAAGAAAGGTGTAATGCCATACAGTCTTTGGACTGATGTGGGCCCCCTAGAATGAATTATACGAACGAAATTACTCGGAAAATTACACCTCATTTGACCTCCTGGAATCCTTCATTAGCAACATTAAAATTTATTTTGTAACCAAATTGAAATCCCTAGATCTTCACGATAAGGTCGGATAGATTTTGGATCCCAAAAAATGGATTTTACGATATGTCCAAGAATAGGACTTCTTCAAAAATAGACTTCAGACTAGATTTATATTTTATCGGTTTTGTATTTTTATCGATTTGGGTTACGGAAACAGGAAGGCCTCTCCTAAAGGCAAAGAATCGAGTTTCCGGCATTGAATTATTATCGAAAAATTGTTTGAAGCCGGGTTTTGAACTACAGTTACTGCGAAGGTTTTTTCATCTCAAAACACCCCCTTGGCTTCTTAAAACTTTCATGAAATCATATCCACGTTAATTTTTGAGACAGGGAGACGAGTCTGGAGCCAGAATGATCAGAATCTAGTACGTAGTACCTAATATAGAATGTAGTAGAATCTACTGATAATATCTACTACATTCTACAGGACTACGTACAAGATGACATATCATGTTGAGAAATTTTGAAATGAACATTTATGGGTACTTTTCCGTTATACCCCCCCCCCCCCCCCCCCCACGCGATTTCGTGTTTCATACACACCCCTCCCGATGGCTTTAAGGCACCCAAAGCCTACCAAAATCGCGTGGGGGGGTATAACGGAAAACCCCATTTATCCGAACACGAGTTCTCCCAAGAAAGGTACGTAACAAAAATAATTATTATTATTATCATGGGAGCTGCTGTGGGTCCTGGTGCAGTTTTTCAAGGAGTCTGAATGGCAAGGAGTTCTGAATCTGAATTTAATGTAGGTTATTTGACATTATGCACCTCAACCCCTTATATATTTTTTTAGGGTACCTAAATTTGTTCCAGAACTCTTGTCTGCATGTATCTGAGAGTGGTTTACCGCACCCAGAAAAACAATTTGACCTGTTTCATTTTGGGGGTTTTTTGGACGTCTTCTACCACTGTTTGTCGTTCACTCCTGTAGATGAGAGTCAGCAGAGACCGGGTGCACTGATAAGCAAAGCGAAATAATTGAGAGGACTGGAGTGCACCGGGAGAGGGGGATGCTGAGCGCAATCTATCGGCCAGATCGACTTCTGTGCACTATGGCGAGTCAACTGCATGCAGGGGATGCCACAACATAATATGTTGTGGCATCCCCTGCAAGCAATATATTGTAACAAAACACTTTCTAACAATGACCAACAACGTGTATTCGTATGCCACAACTATTTTTCTCGAATCAAATCCACAACCATGTGATGGTTGCCATCACACTACCCCCCTCTTCACGTCGGCGAGAGCCAGCCGGTTGACGTGGACCATTTTCTTCGCTTTCCCGAGCCGAATCCGGTAGAGCACGTCGTTCTTCTTCTCCATCACGACCCATGGGCCCGTCCATTGCGGCTGGAGTTTCGGGCAGCGCCCCACCGTTCGTTTTGGGTCATGCAGCCAAACCCAGTCCCCAGGCTTGAGTTCCTTCTGCTGGGCTCGACGGTCGAAACGCTCCTTCTGCTGCCGCATCTGGACTCCCATGATTCTTGTAGCACACTCTCTGGTTTCCTGCATGTGCTTCCGAAGAGAAAACACATACGGAACCGAGAGTGGCTCTTCCTTCATGACGGGTCTCACCAAGTCCTCTGGTAGCTGGAGCTCGCGGCCATACACCACCAATGCTGGTGAGAAGCCAGTCGTGACATGGGGCGCACTCCTGTAGGCCAGTAGGAAAAGTGGTAGCAGCCTGTCCCAATCATTTTGCTTCTGGTTGACGAACTTTTTCAGAAATTTCGTTATTGTTCGATTTAGGCGTTCTACCAGCCCTCCTGACTGTGGGTGGAGTGGGGTCGACCGAGTGTGCCTGGTTCCCAGGAGGTGGCTCATTTCTTTAATCAACTTTGATTCGAAGTTGCGCCCCTGGTCAGTGTGGATTTCGGACGGAACCCCATGCCTGCTGAAGACGTGTTCGACAAGTGCTGTGGCAACTGTCTCTGCTTCTTGGTTGGGGATGGCAATTGCCTCTGGCCATTTCGTAAAGTAATCTGAGGCTACTAGGACAAACCGATTCCCTTGCCTTGTCTTTGGGAATGGTCCCAGTATGTCAATACCCATCCTCTCAAAAGGCCCTCCCACCGTGAATTGCTTCAACGGAGCAGGACACCGTTGTTGAGGTCCGTTGGATTTTTGACAAGTGATGCAGGATTTACACCACGCCCTCACATCTGACGTCATCCTTGGCCAAAAATAGCGTTGACGTACCTTCCCCAGCGTCTTCTGGAAACCGAAGTGGCCGCCAGTGGTGCTACTGTGGCAGTTCTTCAGCGCCCAAGGAACTTGGCCAATAGGGACTACAATCTGCCAATGGAAGCGGCCCTGTGGTGTTTCCCACTTGTGGTAGAGGCAGGCATCCTTCACCAGTAAGGAGTCCCAACGAGCCAGCAGTTGCTTCACTGCAGGGTCCAGTGCTGCCATCTCGTCTGGTTGTGGTTTCCTGCCCGCTGTCACCCAAGCAATCACGGTGCTTATGACACTGTCCTGCCATATCTGTGGGTTAGGGGTCTCTTTGTGAATGACGTTCACTTCCCTTGACCATTGCTTGTCCTTCCGCAGGCAAAATGAACAGTCAGCAGAACATGGACGCCTCGAAAGGCCATCGGCATTACCATGGGCCTTACCTGGTCTATGCACAATCTGGAAGGAATATGTCTGAAGGGTTTCCAACCAACGTGCAAGCTGTCCTTCTGGCCTTTTAAAAGAGGTTAACCACTTCAGGGACGCATGGTCAGTTCGCAATGTGAATCCAGTACCATAAAGATATTGGTGGAAATGCTCAATGCTTAGCACCACTGCCAATAACTCCCGTCTTGTAGCACAGTAATTCTTTTGCGCAGTGGACATCGTTTTGCTGAAATAGGCGATCACCCTTTCCTGGCCTTCAATCTCCTGGGAAAGCACAGCACCCACCGAATGAGAAAACCATAACCAAACATAAGCACCGTGATTGCTTGGGTGACAGCGGGCAGGAAACCACAACCAGACGAGATGGCAGCACTGGACCCTGCAGTGAAGCAACTGCTGGCTCGTTGGGACTCCTTACTGGTGAAGGATGCCTGCCTCTACCACAAGTGGGAAACACCACAGGGCCGCTTCCATTGGCAGATTGTAGTCCCTATTGGCCAAGTTCCTTGGGCGCTGAAGAACTGCCTTTGGCACCTTGTGGAGGGGCATCGCTTGCTTCCTCGGCTTGAAACCATTCCTCAGATTCTTCAGATTCCACTGGCGTGTGCTCCGGTATAGCCGCATGAAGTGACAACTCAGCCTCACGTTCTTGTGCCCTGTTTGGTCGAAGCGTACTCACAGAACGCGCCGGCGAATTCACCCGGTGCGAAGGTCCAGAGAGAGGCAGCGTGTTGACCAAAGCTAACAGTTGACATAGCTGCTGTTCCACGGTGTTTAACGACGCTTCAACTGTAGACAATCGTTGCGTCACTGCGGGATCGTCGTTGCCGCGAACGTCGTGGTTTGGTGCTGTCACTACCACCCGGCGGGAACGCGCTGTTGAACGCGTCGTCGAAGCCGGGGGAACAGCAGAAGCTGTGCGACGAGTCGACTGCGCCGTTGAAGCCTCGGGCTCAGGAAGTTGTGGAACCACGTCAACATCGGCTGGCGTACGACGAGTAGCCATCGTCCTCCTCGGCGCCTGGGACCGAGACATGAGGGATTCCAATCGCACGTTGGGCGCCAATTGTAACAAAACACTTTCTAACAATGACCAACAACGTGTATTCGTATGCCACAACTATTTTTCTCGAATCAAATCCACAACCATGTGATGGTTGCCATCACAATATTATATTACAAGACAGCTAATATATTATATTAGCTGTCTTGCCAATCTAGTACGAGACTATTACCAATCAAAGCCCGGAACGGACTGTGGCTCCAAGCGGTCGGCAGAATCGAATCAAACCAACGGTTCGCTGTCCGAGCCTTTTTCTCGGATTAGTAGTTGAAGATGACCAGCAGGACGGTGCTACGAATAGGCGGGGGTGACTACGGATTTGGGCGAGTCGTGTGTGACAGGACGTGCTCCTCTTCGAGCGGGCTGATAGTACGTTGTGGCATGCAGATAGAAGATTGGAGATAGCACATGGCACTGCCTCTTTTCAACTGGTGCGTTGACCGTTTTTTTTTTTTTTTTCTTAAAGAAAATCACGTTGACAGGGTATTTTACCGGATGAAAACCAATTATTGGGACCATATAAGCCGTTGTGATGACAATGGGGAACGATCGCCCACGAAATTTAACAGTTATATTGCAAATTATTATCATATTGGTAGTGGGTGGACAATTGGTTCTACATTGGAGCCCCTTACAGCGCAATTTACAATATCCCAACCACATCCTAATATCTAGGCCGATTTTCACAACGAGGGACCGAGTGGGAGGTCGAGGTATATTCGTATAGACATAGACAATAGCTCTAAGGACAGAGCCATCCTTACTGTCAATTGTTTGTAAACTCAACTTGATTGGGAGGATGTTGGAAGTCTCCTCTCATCTTTCTATCAACCTCTTTTAGCATCAGCCCTTCTCGTAGGCTGCAATCTAGAATTTCACTTCTCACAATGGCACTGTAATAGTTAACATTCGCTTATGGTCAGGTTCTTTTTCGCTCCTTCTATTTAAAAAAAGGAAAAATTATATAGTGCATAAAGAATGAAAAATTTATCGCGGAAAGAGGCGAGTCCTAAAAACAAAGCAAAATAAGGAAGCGGTTTTAATTATGCACGGTCTGACACCATTGAATGGTGCGGAGTTGAATGAAGGTTAACAAAAAGGCGCTATCTACTCGGAACATGGGTATTCAATTAAGAAGAAATATCAGTAGGGGGGAGGGGGTAATGAGCTGAGAGATTTATTGGTGATACAAGCAGGTTCTCTCTCCTGCAGTGTGCACACGAAACCCTATCGGAGGTGCAACTGACGGTACTCTCCCTATGGTGTTGTCTCCGTCAGAGTCCTTGAACTCAATGCAAAATTTATGGAGAATCACTACCTGATTTGTTCATTTTTCTTCTTCATTAGAAACAGATATATTTTTATAAAATGTCCCGCAAATAATCGATCCTAAAAGGACCCAGGGCGGTTCACCAATTTTGTTTTGTTCAAGAACAGCAGTCAAAAGGTTACCCTTGAGATACGGTCTTGTGAAGCCGTCAGTGGATATTTATGAAATGATTGTAGAGCGGCCGAAGAAGGGACGAACCTCACACTTGGTGCTGTCAGAAAGGTCTTGTTAGGAGCTGAATTATGCCAGCCAGGGGCGATAATATGTCGCTGGACCACCAACCAGGTGCCTCGCAAGCCTCCAACTCATCATTGGGTGTCGCAGATCCAATTACAGGACCAGAGAGCGCAGGGGGTCAAACCCTTTCCAGAGCTACCACCTTCTAACAACGGGGAGCGACACTTTGGGATTGAAATCACTGGGAAACGTGATCTTGTTCTGAGAGGCGAAGGAAAGCACTCAATGGAAGAAGTTCGCCAAGTTCGCAAATGAATGCGGCGTACCTTTAGAGTGAGACATGAATGCAGTCATGAGCTTTTAGTCAACGGTTTAACAATTATTAATTATTTATATTTATTTTGTTGCAGATATCGCGAAGACGCACTTTGCTGGTCCGATAGGTAAGTGCTGCAGATTCCACCTTGAGAAGATCATACAATGATTTTAAAGCAAACAACTGATCTGCCATTGCAACACGCTCTACCAGGGCGGAACGACGGGGGTTGTCTGGCCCCCTAGTCTATTATATTGGAGCTCAAGGCCGAGGAGGAGGACCTATGATGATCATCTAAATTCTAAGGCACTTCTAGATGTCGCAAACATTTGAAATTGGTCTTAAAAAATTCGTATTGACGAGAAAAGTACGAGAAAAGTCTGAAAACACCAAAAAGTTGGATCAAAATGGCTCAAAAATGTGTTTGGGGTGGACGGAGATCGGGTTCCCGAACGCGTGCCGGCAATGGGAGAGGAGAGGAGACGCCACCGTCAGGCGGTTGACGGATTCAAAAGTGGAACAAGGCGACTTTTGAGCGTGGGCGACGAGGCGATAAGGTGCTGAATTCGAAAAACGCGGTGGGCTGACGGGCCACAGCTTACCCCCCCCCCGCCAACGATCCCCCTGGATCAAAATTTAAGGTGGGATTAGCCAATTAACGTTCATCCTGTATTTTACTGAGACTTCAAATTTCTCCTCTTATTTAGAATATTCTCTGTTATCCCATACAATTTTTCAAGCTGAATTCAAATTAGAAATTTAGAATTCTAAAACCATCGCCCTCTGTTTCATTAAGGAAAAAAACTATTCATTATCAAAAAGCGAGAAGAAGTCAGAGGCCAGGTGGGAGTGGTCGGGGATTGGCAGGCTTTAGCCAGCAGAGGGTGGCCTCCATGTCTATTATATTAAAGCTCCAACAAGAGGAGGAGGAGAATCGTCTATATAATTTGCACTTCTAGATTTCGGAAACATTTGAAATTGGCCTTAAAAAAATTCGTCTTGGCAAGTAATTGACGAGAAAAAGTTGGCTAAAAAAATGGCAACGTCCGCCCCGCCATGACGCGCCCGGGAGGAATCGACGGGGGTTGCCTGGTGTTGTCAGCAGGGGTGGCCCCCTAGCGACCGGTGTAAAATAGGATTCTGACGACCTAGTCGGGTCTACGTACGAATTTTTTGGGTCGATATACATTGACGATTCGGGTCTCCCTGGAGAGGCGATTCCCTCAGTTCGACCCTCAATGTCCTTGATGGTTGATGGCGTTGGATTCCGTGGTTTTCAAGGCGTGACCGTGTAATCAGGCTTGTCTGATGTCGCTCGTGTGACTGATGCGTAATGATGATGATGAGCACGAGTCACCCGAGCATTCCTCCTTCGTGAGGGCTCCTCCACCACCCTTCGACCATCTGGAATCATGTTTTTATTATTTTTACACCTGAAAGGCTTTCTATTTTAATATGGATTGAAAGCTGATATGGTTTAAGCTGGACAGCCCATCGGGCAATCACGTCTCAAGACGGCCTACCAGCATAACTGATCTGGACATCGGAGAGTCGCAGCCAAGAAAAACGTCCCCGAGAAAACCGCCGTTTTTCATTCTATCGACCTATTACGCCCCGAGCAAGAAAAAGGCCACTTTTAATTGTCTACGTCCGCCAAGTAAATAGCCCGGGAACGGAGAAAAAAATTCCTCGCGGGGTTGAAGAATGTCACTTCAACTCCCAGGGCATAAAAGAAACTAACGTACAAGCAGCCGCTCTTCCCTTAGGCGAGTTTGTCGTCGAAAAAGGGTTTAGGATTTCTGAGGCGAATTTACAATTTAATCGTCGAAAATCATCGTGCCTTGCACGTTCGGTGTTGGATAAGTGAATCAATGGTGCCAGAATTAGAGCAGTCAGATACGAGTAAAAAATGACGTGGCCCACCTCAACTTGACGTATGACATGAAAACCCTCGGCGTTTTTTTTTTTTCACGAGCAGACTTTCTCTTCTTGGCGTTTTTTCCCCCCCAAGTGTATTTCAACATGGAGCGCGAGGTGGTGCTTGCTGGAAATGTTCCCGCATAATGGGTTTGAAATGAGACAGGGCCTTGAATAAGCTTACTGCCACCTGGATGTCTTTTTGGTGTATTATTCTTGGAATATTTTGTATTCGCTAGGGAAGTAAAAATTTTCACTTTTGAATTTTGATATTAAGTAGATTTCTAGAATTAAAATTTAATGGTTGTCCCTGGTCCGCTGTCCAAGCCGTTTTGGGCAGTAGGAATTTTGTTTAAATTCGAAATTTTGGCGGAATGCTGGGTTTTCCTCCCAGTTAAAGTCATTCAAGTCAACAAGGTTTCCAGCCCGATCGCTCAAACCCCTGGGGCTCTGTGGGGCTAAAAAGAGGCTATGGGAGGGGATGTTGAAAGTTTTCGGCAATGATACCGAGTAGGGTGGCGATTTCGAAGTATTTTTGGGCGTATAAGTCATTTTTTGGGGTCGTATACAGAATTTCTTTGGTATTCCTGGCATGCTTCAAAAGTCCCATTTGTAGCCCCTTGAAAGCCGCACATAGCCTCGCGATCGGGCTGAGAACTAGCGAACACATCTAAATGTAAAGAGGAGTATTTTTCGACATTGGCCCAAAACGGCCTGGACGGCGGATTTTTCAAATCTGAGTGACATGAAACGTACATTGACAAATTTCGAGGCTGATCACCCTTTGAATCCCTTCGCGAAAACCGGTTGATTATAATCAATAACACAGGTCTACAAAAAAAGGTCACTTCGGGCTCGAGAGGTTTCGGTGGTTGCTCTCCATGTTTTGGGGTCTGCTGAACACGAATCCGAAGCCCGTTTTGCGCCATCACGTCCAGTTTTTTGTGTACACCCTCGTTTATCCAGAAAAGTGAAAATTCCCTTAATTTCGACTCTATGTCGTCTGGTTTCTGTACCATTCTGTAATTTTTCTGGGTGCTATGAGGTACGCTATACTTTAGATTTCTTTGCGCTGAATCGAATGAGGCCAATTGCAAGTCGCTAAGATGATTACTTACGGAGATACAACCTCTAGAAGTCATTTTTTAGGTCGGAAAACGCTATTTTTTCCACTGTTTTTTTGCACTTTTCTATTTACACAGTAAAAAATAAGGGTCCGGGAGAATCGGCTCCAACTACAAAGTAAACTGCACCTCTGTGAATGCAATAGCCGATTTTTTGGCGATTTTTCAAAGATATGAGAAATTTTACTCTCCCTTTTTCCCATTTCCAACTACAAAATTTTCTGGCTCATCTAAGTATTCATCCTAAGCGCTTAGACATACGGTACCCTACAGAATGTTTCGCGCTGAATCGAATGAGACCATTTTCAAGCCGCTACAGTGCATAGTTTCGGGAATAGAAGCTGTGAAAATCATTTTTACAGTCAAAAATTGTATTTTGCAACTGTTTTGCTCTATCTTAGTCTGCAGAACAACATAATATACAGAACAACATACTATATATTATATAGTAGGTAATAACATAATAAGCTACGGAAGAGACTTCTAATTACATAGCATATAGTACTTCATATCAAAATCTAGTCAAGCCCAAGTAAAATCACAATGTCGCACCCACTTACTCAACTGTTAAGGATTTTCTTCGGTTAGCAGCACTATGATAGTCTCGTTGAATGTTCCAACAGTACCTAGTCTGCCATCATGTTCTCATCCCATCGACCCTGGTATCGAAATTCCATAGTTTTCAGGTCTTGGTGAACCTCTCCCCTTGCTCTTCGCTGTAGTCCCCCAGGTTGTAAGTGAAGCGATCTATGTGGCTGAAGAGGTGGTGACCTTTAATTCACAATTCATAATTCGGCTCCCAATTCGTTTAAATTTGATGAGCATATTTTCAACAAGTTCCTCGTAATTTTCTGCTTTTCGGGTGCCGAGGAAATTTTGTATTACTTCAACGAAGGACTTACAAGATTGGAGCTCATTACCTTCCAACGCATCAACAAATTCGGGATCCTTTATAAGTGCTCTAATATGCGTTCCATCGCAAAATACAATTTTTTGACTGTAAAAATGATTTTCACAGCTTCTATTCCCGAAACTATGCACTGTAGCGGCTTGAAAATGGTCGCATTCGATTCAGCGCGAAAAATTCTGTAGGGTACCGTAAGGTCTAAGCGCTTAGGATGAATACTTAGATGAGCCAGAAAATTTTGTAGTTGGAAATGGGAAAAAGGGAGAGTAAAATTTCTCATATCTTTGAAAAATCGCCAAAAATCGGCTATTGCATTCACAGAGGTGCAGTTGGCGGCATTTGACACAGAAATGTCCACAGTTTACTTTGTAGTTGGAGCCGATTCCCCCGGACCCTTATTTTTTACTGTATAAATAGAAAAGTGCAAAAAAACAGTGGAAAAAATAGCGTTTTCCGACCTAAAAAATGACTTCTCGAGGTTGTATCTCCGTCAGTAATCATCTTAGCGACTTGCAATTGGCCTCATTCGATTCAGCGCAAAGAAATCTAAAGTATAGCGTACCTCAGAGCGCCGAGAAAAATTACCTACAGAAACCAGACGACTTAGAGTCGAAATTAAGGGAATTTTCGCTTTTCTGGATAAACGAGGGTGTACAAAAAAAACTGGACGTGATGGCGCAAAACGGACTTCGGATTCGTGTTCAGCAGACCCCAGAAGAATAACAAACCCAAATTACTTCACAAGATTCTGATTCATCATTCCTCATAGGCAATTAATTTTATTTGCCTATAATGGGAAATGCCATTCTCACCCACGTTGCAAAACATTCACCTCAATCAAAGTCGCCTCCGATATGCTGTGGAACCCGGATCTTCTTCCAAAATTTGAGTGGAATCCCACTAGAAATCCAAACGGTCGTCGAAGATGCTGCGAACTTTTTCTTTTTCTTATAAAACCAACAGAATCAGATGGACCCCCTAATAGGCGTAAATAATTAGGTTGATGAGGTAGAATGCGAGAAATATACCGCGGCTTCCCATACCTTCTTGTATACGACCTAAATGCTTTTCCCAAAAGTCATTTCGTGGGAGATTGTGGTCATCTAACTGTCCCACGGGTTGACACTAATACGGATAACAACATTAATATTGTGAAGAGGGCGCGAGCCGGCCTTAAAAGCTCTCAAGTCCCAAACATTAAAGACGCATCAAGGAATATAAGACTTTCGAAAACGGACTTGGGGAGCGCTTTCCGAAAAATTAACCGACTTCCGAAATTTCCGAATCTCGACGAAAACGAGGGTCGGGATTTTTTTTCCTCCGAGATGTTTGTTTAAAAAAAACTGATCGCTTAAATGTTTAACCCAAAATGCTTTTAGAGCCGGAGCGAAGTGCCAATGAATTGTGCGTTACATGGGACGAACAAGGGTGACGGGTCCAGATAAGGATTTCTACTGACTATTTTCCCTCTAAGCTAGATTAGACGGACCAGACACACAAAGAAAAGGATTTATTGGGTGAACAAATGTTTTGGACTCCCTAATCAAGAATTGAGAGAAGTCGCATTAACTGTGAAACTAAGGTACAGGATTTGAGACACAAGAGATAGAAGAAGTTCTGTGTATTGGATTTTTTTCTTTAGTAGTGGAGGTTCATAGTGTTTTATATTTTATAGGTTTAACGGAGTAGATTGGACAGAAAGGATGAGTCCCATGTATAAAAATATTTCCTCTTCCATGGCCTTCTCCTGTATGTGCCTGAAACACCGGGAGTCCTTGTCATTGTTTGGGCGATGAAGGGATTTTCTACTTTTTCACACTTTTTTTTCCCCTCTTTCTTTCTCCTGATCTACCGTTGGAAAAGTGTCGCGCAGGGAGTACGTGCTCACATTCAAGGGTGCCTGCTAGACAGGGCACGTCTAATCGAAGTCTCCTGCCTGAGGTAGGTGAGCGCCCAGTTATAAAGAGCCGAAGATGAGAATGGGGCGAGAGTACAGAGAGGACACGTGATACCTCGGCACACTTTGTTTTTTTCGAGAATCATGACAACCGAGATTTTACCGATTCTTCGTGGTGGGTAGGCTTTTTAGATGCTGAAATTTAAAAATCGCTAATAATTAATTTTTATTTATTTATTTATTAATTTTTTAAACTATAACACAATAATTTAATACATTTCAATAACCAAAACGTATTATCATATTAAATATATTTTGTATGATTTAAATATCATATTTAAATAAATTTTGTATGATGTCTATGTGTCGTAAGAAATGATCGATGTATGACAATTTGAGCATTAGGAGAACAATCAAAAGGCAATATTTCATTATTATTGGTCTCGTATACATTTCGAAGATCCTAATGGTCCGGTTAATTGCCAAGCTGTTGTCTAAAATGAGCAGCTATTCATCCCGCCTCTCTCAACTATAACTTAAAAAATCGTTATGGCCAGGTGCTTTTCTCCCCTTAAAATCGTCGTTAGTATGAAAATATATAATACGTACCTTATTACGAAAATGATTTCGAATGTATTCCAGCGTAAATAATAATTATTTACAATTATTAGTGTTGAAAGGTTGAATGGACGTTGGTGGTGAATTTATAGAATACGGATGGACGTATCAGCTTTAGAAACAATAATGGAAGTCCCTCTTAACTCATTAAAAGATTACAGACAAAATAAGAAGTAAAAAGAGGAAGGGATAGGAGAAATAAGTCGATGGCAATAATTTTTTTTATAGCAAATTTAACACAAAAATGCAAAATAGAGCAGAATATATTATGGAGGAAAACTCGACCCACTGTTGTATCCATTCCGCCAACGCAGGTTAGAGGGGCTCACGCCCAGCGCGCTGGCAATCGCCACTTCTCCCGATCCTGGCTCAGCGGCGGCCGACCCGGGGGGCAAATATGCTTGAGCTGTCACTTCTATAAGTACTTAACTTTGACCGTTCACATCGCAGTTAGTTTGCTCAACTTCCGTCGATCCGGAAATTCCCTCTGAGGAGGAAAATTTCTATTTAATAGCATTTTCGCAGGGCCCCCGTTGTCCTGGAGTCCATACTTGTCACGTCAAGATTGGAAGCTGGAAAAGTGGGACGCAAGACCACTCTCTGTTACTCTGTGATACTTGGCAAGTCAAGATTGGAGGTCAGTGTACAATTGTGGCAGCGGGCGGAAACCTTACCCAACACGACTCTTCGTTGTGCCAGGTAAGGCGGTACTCTGGTGACCCTTCAGTGGATCTGCCGGACTTAATACATCCCGACACTTCGGAACCCAAATCCTCTATTTCTGCAGATCGCAATGACTTGCGTCATGCCTCTGATGTATCTCCGCCTGTACACCCTCCTGCATCCTCCAAAACACCTGGCAGCGTAACCTCAGACGCTGTCCTGGACACAACCCTACCCACACAACAAACCTAATCAATTATTAGGAAAAACGACACATGGAAGTACACACCTAACACACTCACCTGGGGGTGCTCTACATACACTATACCAACCATATAGATTTTGTTTAACCCCTAAAAATCGATTCTACGTCCAAAAATACCTCGAAAACGTCACCCCTCTCGTAGCCCCATACAGACCCCCGTGTTTGAGCGATCGTGCTGAGAAGCTTGCACAACTAGATGGGAAACCGAGTATGCTGTGATGATTTAAGATTTTATAAATAATTCCGACTGCCCAAAACGACGTTTACGGCGGATGTGCATTTGATTTTTGGAATCTACACATATAATGACAATTAATTTTGAGGCCGATCAAAATTTTTGAAACACGTCTTAAAACATAATTCTGATAATAAAGAACCAAAACGAAACGAAGGGAAACTAATTATGTTTATATTAGGTATAATTTTTTCTGATTGTGCAAGTTAAGTTTGTCGGTTCATAGGACCTACCTAAGTAAATGGTACTTCTTCACGTTTGTACGCCTCTCATGTATGGCCTTCCCCCCTTGATCTGGGTAACTTTATGTTCTTGTCCTGCCAAGGCACCTTTAGTTCTCGCAGGTAGTGAAGACGAAGAAGCTTCCAGATTGTGCGTTGCAAAGGACATGAAATCCAAACAGTTCGTCCCTCGCGTGGCTTCATATAAGGTGGACGTGTTGTTATCACGGCGTACTCCGGTGCTAATCAAGCGCTTAGTTTGTATCAGGGGCGGCCATCTACTTGAGTCCCTTTGTGGCCCATGTATTATACATTAAGGAATGTTGACCTTAGACCGTCTTCTCCGGTTTGCCTCTAAGTTCGCGGACTCATCTTGGAGAACATCTCAGGATGTTTCTAGTCGCTATCCACCTTGAATTGTACGATGCATACGCAGTATATTTGCTAGTAACAAATAATATTTATTCATCCGAATCTTTATTGCCATTTTAACTGGATCCTGGCTAATTTTAAAAGTTTGGTCCAACCAGTAAAATACTTGTTGAGATTTATAATTTTTATTCAAAGAAATAAGTAATTGATTTATAATGTGACAATTAAGAAAACTGCTGATTTTTTTTCATGCCTTTGCACCTGCAACCTTATTTGTCACAGAAAACTCTCTTAGCCAAGATAGCAGATCCTGCCATAGAAGATACGTAGTAATTAGGGCCTCC
The DNA here is from genome assembly GCA_955831195.1 of Pilophorus perplexus. Lineage (NCBI taxonomy): Eukaryota > Metazoa > Arthropoda > Insecta > Hemiptera > Miridae > Pilophorus > Pilophorus perplexus. Next base: position 9,420,304 of record OY037012.1, read on the forward strand.
ACCCGCAATCTGGTTTTTTAACAACCCTGCCTTACTAGTAGATCCTCTACCATAGTAGTCTGTTTTTACCTGACGAGAACCCCGAGCAGAGCTACCCTTCCAATTACGACGGGGGTGGACCCGGTATAGTTTAATTATTAGGTTGTGAACCAAAATCTCCGGAGTCTGTAGTTAGCCGTCGCGTCGGCCACAAATCGGTAAATAACCTTAGAAGGCGGTGGGCAGGATGCCGGGGCATAAAGTAATTTTTAGTTTAATTAATATTTTAACCCCTTCCGTCGACAAAAACATCGGGGGCCTGAAAATTGGGCCTCACTTTATTCTCGACTCAAGTACCTACTTGATGATCGAAAATCACGGAGGTAATTTTAAATAATCGCGCGGAAATGGTAATTTCAGTCTAGTTTCTACTGTGATCGGAATCTGATTCAGGTTTTGGTTTACTCCTAATCACCGTATAAGATTTCACGACCGGCGTGAAAAATGTTTGAGCCTCCAAAAGTTTGTACTTTGGTGTTTCAAGATATTTCGATTCGAAAAAGCTATGTCCGCGACTTATCGAATGTCAGCATAATTTTTGCAAGTTGGACTTTCTTTTCTTTTTTTAAATCTGAACCACGTGTAGTGAATCACTTTCGTGCTTGAGTGAAATTGGAAAGATTAGTTTCCACATAAAGTTATGTTCTAAAATAAAATATGGTAGTTCTACGGTGCGCCTAATTTTGTGAAAAGTTGGATGAACATTGAAATATGACAGTCGTACAACGAAGTGACAGTCGGTTCTGAAGTGACGTAGACCGCATTAAATCATAATTAAATGCATCCTCCTAGAATGAAATGTAATAGCAACCCCTGGCGGACCCGTTTTCACAATAAAGACCGTCCTCAGCCCGTCGAGCTACTCGGAAAATGGAACGAAGAAGAGATGTTGGTAAGCCGAGATGAAGCAGTAAGTCAAAAGAGATGGTCCCGATATGGAGTCCCGTGGGAACTGTAAGCTGCAAGGGTACTCTGGGACGGAGTATGATTTATACAAGGTTGACGGAGGTAGTATAGGTACGCCACGACAGTTTCCGCTGATGCGCAATCCAGATACCATTTTCGCTTTTAATCAGGTGTTTAAATATGAAACGGTCTGTTGGGAAGATAAAATGTTGATCTTCACTCAATTTCGTAAGTTTTCGAAGTAGGTACAGTTTTGGGGGAATAAAAAAATAAAAAAATCGTGTTCCTTCCTTGACCCTGGGCACCGGTAGGGCCAAGGGGGTAATTATGAACAGATTTTAGCAATCTTACGTGCTAACAGCTCTCAGAAGTACCCAGTCCATGTGAAAATCTGATTACTATTATTTTATTCCTCTAATACGAATTATTGACGTGAAAAAAAAAGTACACAATTACCCCATACCAAAAAAAAAAACACCTATGAGATCATTTTGAACACCCGTCTGAAGATCACTGAAAACGAGGTGTGGAAAACTTGAGTGAAGATTGAAAACTATAATTTACTACAATTTTACCAGCAAGAATGGGGAGGAAATCGATGTCAATGAAAAACTGTTTCACAAACTAGGTACTAGACAAGGTTTTAGAATATTTGAATAAAAATTTTATTTCATTTAATGACGTACTACTTATTTTTAAAAACACAAAGCTTTTACGCTAAATTCTAGCCATCGTCAGGCAAACTACAAATGAAAACTGCAAGAAATTCTTCACATGAAAATTACAGGTATTATTTTGGATTGCTGTACTGATAAAATGCGTAGGATTAGTATATATACTAATCTTACGTATATATAGAGGGAAGGAAATTACAACCGTAGGAAAACAAAAAAAAATTCCCTACTGGCCTATAGGCCATGAGATAAATATTATTTTGAAACAGGAAGTTGAAAGTGAACCAAACATTATGAAATGTTTAAATAATTTTGAATTGACAAATACATGCATAAATAAATAGACCTTATTGTATTCTCCAAGTATCCAAATTACCACACAATGGACATAATGGCCTTTCTTCTTTGATAAATAAACTTCCAAATTCTTCCAATTCTCCATTTTTGTTCCCCTGTCACTAGTAAACTCTATGAATGAGCTTAAAGTCTCCCGAAAAGCATGCTGCTGTGTAAATAATGGCAAAAACAGTTTTGTCTTTCACGTCAGTTAACTTTGTATTAAATACAGAACTTAAATTTTAATTCCCTAAGTCTTTGTTCTGCAAGTTCCCTGGGTTGATCAGACAAATTTAGTTGATTGCACAATTCTATAGATTTCAAGCATTCATCTATATTCGATTGGCATCTGGATAGTGTATAATAATTCTAAAGTGCATAATATGTTCATCTTCTCTCATCTCGACCATTCTAGCACTTTGTCTTACGTATTCATTGCTGCACGGTTCATTGTCCCGTCCCCCACAGCCAATTTTGTTTATTCCACTTTCTGATTTCAGTGAAAAACGCTGCAAATTTTACACAAGGGTTTATTATTCTTTGATATAGGTTACTTGTGCAGAAATTGAATTCTGTCAATGAAAAAATTAAAAAAAAAATTTTTTTTTTTGATTTTTTTTTTGTTCAAAAATGTGTTTTTTCAAAAATTCTGTATTTTTTACTCAAAAAATATTTAACATCCTGGGATCCTTCAAAAATCCCATTTTTAGCCCCATGAAAGCCCTAAAGATCGCTCCAGTGAAATCGGATCGTTCCGGGACCCCAAAAAATGGATTCTACGTCCAAAAATACTTCGAAAACGACACCTAACTCGATCCCATAGCTAAAAGCCTTCAAAAAACCCCTCCCGTAGCCCCATTATAGCCCCAGAGCGCCCCACGGGTTTGGGCGATCGGACTGAAAACCTTGCGGGCACAACTAGATGGTAAACCAAGTATTTTGTCAAAATTTCAGATTTTAAAAAAAATTCCTACTGCCCAAAACGGCCCGGACGGCGGACGGACATTTCGGATTTTGAATGTAGACCTCTTGAAACGGATAATGTCAAATTTTGAGGCCGATCGGAGTCGTCGACCCGCGTCGCGAAAACATAGGTGTATTATTCCAAGAATAATAAACCAAAAGGGTTTTCCATTATTCAGTCTTGAAATACCACAGTTTGTTTAAACGCTGGCTTTATTCCAGCTTCCTCATGGGGTTTCTTGCTGTTCAACGAAGTCGAGTTGAGATAAACTACTTTTTTGTACTACTCAAGTTTTGTTTCAGGCCTCAAATTGACCTGGAACGCTTTGTTGGTCATTTTTCTGTCATAAGTTGTCATTAGTTTATCTATTATATTGTTATTTTAACCATTATTTTTAGCAATAGTTCTTGTAATTTTCTTCATTGTATGATTTTTCTGACTGGAAATTTCAAAAAAATAAATCAACATGAATGATTGGCGCTTTCAGTGTGGCCAATCAGCAAGAACCTACCCATACCTATCAATGAGAGTGTGAACGTTTGATTGCCAGTTCTTTTTGGGTTCCTCCCTTGCCAAAAACAGGGCTAATAATATTATCGTTTGTACTGAATTACCCCATGATCATAATCGCTCCACTAGGCCTTATAGTAAATGCATTTCATTTCAAGCCGTTTCCCACTTCCCATGTCCGGGATGACGCCGAGGATTTTCAGCAATGTTAAGCTCAAACGCGTGCTGAAAGCGGACTCGTCGAACTCACCGCACGAGCCATTACCGGGGAATGTCCCGCAGCGGAAGGTCGGCAACCTAAGGCTCTCGAAGCCACCCATTGAAAGGAGGAGATGAAGGGGAAAAGGCGAAAAAAAAAAATGAGAGCGACTCAACGGGAGGGGAAAACGCTTCAAGTTGGGAAAATCATAACGCGCTTACCGTCCGTGGATTTAGGCATCTCGTGAATCGGTCGAAACATCACCGAACACAATGGAGACGAGGCGTAATGTGCACATCCGTCTGATGTTGGCTTCACACGAGTGTTCCCCAACTACTAATGTCCTTTCTTTGTAAGCTGTTACCGCAAATGTGTCCCATCAGAAGCTTCATCTCTTCATAACTTCCCAAGTTTAACCCGCACTTTCATCCGAAATGTCTCGTAATTGTGTTCGAATGGCTCCTTTCTTGCTTCATTGGTGTCTTTCAAGAGAAGAAACCCGCTGGAAAATAACGTTTCCTTTTTAAATCTCGAGAATGCGGCATATGCGAAGGGTTGACATCATGCCGTTATCCGCCCAGGCTGTTGGAATCCTACCAGTCGATAGCCGGCAAAGCAGGAAGCGATAAAATTTGAAATCCGCAATTTGTTTTAGTCAGTTCCAATTAAACGCTCCCCTTACGGGCTCCAAGGTGGGCGGCATTAAATACTACTGGTGTAGGACTTATGAAAAGAAAAAAAAAAAAACCCCTGTGGCAGAACAAGGGAACCCGTGGGACGAACTTTGTATAAAACATTAAAGACTTTAAAAACTGGACATATCCAACCGCTTGAGTTCAAGCAGTTTCTTGTTCAAAACGTCTCAGGAAAGCCCGCCAGTCATCTCCGCAAGATGTGAATATCTGATAGCGCCGAGTCCCTCGAGAAGTGCCCTTGTGCAGCGGCGAACTACAAAAGTCCCGAGTTATAACTGACACGGCAGTCGGCGTTTTGTCGTCGGGTATTTTATGATTTTGTTTCCAAATGAGAGGTTGTTTCCAGAACGTTTTCTGAGTCATAGAGGACCGGGTATAACAAGGGCCACTGTTTAGAATGGCTCTATTCACCACCTACAGAGATTCGGGTGGGACCTTTCATTTTCAAGGAATAGGTTTTTAAATTCGCCAAGTTTAACGCCGTTTTAAAAAAACGCTGCAAATTTTACGCAAGGGTATATTATTCTTTGATACACGTTACTTGTGCAAAAATTTAATTCTGTGTCAATAGAAAAAAGTTAGGAAAAAAATTTGTTTTTGGAATTTTTGATTTTGATTTTTTTTTTCAATTTTTTTTTGAATTTTTTGATTTTTACTCGAAAAATATTAAACTCCTGGGATCCTTCTAAAATCCCATTTTTAGCCCCATGAAAGCCCTATAGATCGCAACAGTGAAATCGAATCGTTCCGGGACCCCCAAAAATGGATTCTAAGTCCAAAAGTATTTCGAAAACGACACCTAACTCGATCCCATCGCCAAAAGCCTTAACCCCCCCGGTAGCCCCATTTTAGCCCCATAGCACCCCACGGGTTTGAGCGACCAGGCTGAAAACCTTGCGGGCACAACTAGATGGTAAACCAAGTATTTTGTCAAAATTTCTGATTTTTTTAAAATGCCTACTGCCCAAAACGGCCCGGATGGCGGACGTTTTGGTTTTAGAATCTAAACCTCTTGAAACGGATAATGTCAAATCTTGAGGCCGATCCGAGTCGTCGACCTCCGTCGCGATCACATGGGTTTATTACTCCAAGAATAATACCTAAACCAAAAGGTATTTCCACATATTTCCACATTTTGGGGGAACTTAATAATATACATATTAGTTTACCGTAAGGTGGGGATACTTTGTGACAGAAAATCGAGATTTTGTCAATTTTCAACCATATAATCGCTAGTTATCGGCTTCCCGGGACTTGTATAGGGTACAGCTATTCCTCAGCTACTTTTCTATGCCAAGAAAAAAATTTTAGCTTCAAAATTGTAGCCACAGCGAATTTTTTTCGTTGGCACAAAGTTCCCCCATCAAGTGGGGGAACTTTGTGCCACCACCAGTTTCTTCACTATAACTCACTTAAAACGCGATTGGCACAATGTTACCCTGTATCCAGGGCAATAGAGAATAGTCGATAACCCAGAAAAAATTTTATTAAAAAAAAAAAAAGTTAGAAATTACCAAAATTGGTAATTTTACCGATAAAATTAGAAATTACCGATTAAAAATCAAAAAACCAACTAAGAAATGTTTACAAAATTAAAAGTAAATAAATTAAAAATTTAAAAAAGTAGGACCTACCTGGTAGTTTTAATTTTAATTTAAAAAAAAAAAAATTAATTTAAAATAAAATTAAAAATAAAATTCAATTGAGAAATAATTTTAAAAAAAATAATAAAATAAAATAAAATGTAAATTTTAATCTAAAAAAAGATTTAAAAAACAGAAATATAAAATATTAAAAAAGTAGGTAGTTTTACTTTTAATTAAAAAAAAAATAAAATTACAATTAAATTTAAAAAAATAAAATAAAATATAAAAAAATTAAAAAATTAAAATTAAATTGAAATAAAATTAAAAATAAAATTAAATTTGAAAAATAAATTAAATTAAAATTAAAATGTAAAAAATATTTAAAAAATAAAACAAATATAAATTAAGTAATACATAGAAAACTCGAAAATCAGCGTTATTGGGGTGTCACAAAGTTACCTGACGAAAGTCAGTATTTTCACATTAAAATCCACAACTCCGATACTTATTACTATATAATAATGGGCGCAACGGGATTTCCATGCCAACTAATATTACAATCAAGTAAACATACTCACTTGGACGGCGGCGATCACCCGGGCAACGTAGAAACAAAAGTTTCCCAACTTTTCCGGGAAGCCGGTTTTTGTATCAGTTCTTATCATTTTTATCAGTTGCGGAGAAGTAATGCCAAAATATTTGGAACCACACCATTTTGTTCATTTCGAATCACAGAATCAGATTGCGTTGTGGTCATTCGCCTAAATCTCACTGGGAAGCGGGAAATTTGAAAAAATATTCGAAAAACGTGTTATCACAAAGTTACCCCATCAGTCACAAAGTATCCCCACTACCTATACGGTACTTTGAACAAACTTGTAATGCAATAAAAGAAATCAAAATTTCCCAAAAAAGAACATTAACATTAAATGTTTTAAAATTTTTAAAGCATTAAACTCTCGAAAACGAACAATAAAATTTGAAAATTTAGGAATTTAACAGACATAAAATATGTCATTAAAGTGGAGCATTAAATTTATCATTTATCACTTTCAGCATGAGCCCTACTACCCCATCGTGTGAGCCTGATTTCCCGACTCAAATGAGCCCCACTGCCCGAATTGGCATATTTTACAAGAATTTCTATTTTACGGCCGATTTTACTGTAACTTCGGGAAAATGTCATTAGATACATGTTTTAGATGAAGAATCTTCGGAACAAATTCGGAAACAATTAGAAGACAACTTACCTTCACTTGAAAACGGGCGAAAATTACAAGAGCACCCACTCAAATAAACTAAGTGTCGCATCCATATGGTGAGCGCAAAGAGTAAAATCAGCAGAGAAGTCGCACCAGAAGATTGTGTACCGATTTAGGAGCTGAATGAGCACAGTAGAGAGCGAGGAGCTAAATCAGCAGAGTAGTGAGCATGGAGCCTAATCGGCAGAGAAGCCACACCTGAAGAATACCTACTGAAATCGGAGCTGAATGAGCTGAGTAGCAAGCGAGGAGCTAAATCAGCAGAGAAGGTAGAGATTGCGTAAGGACCAATTTAGCAGAGCGGTCCCATCATGTCCGACAACAACTCGGACATATCCATGTATTTATGAATCTGCATGGCGGGTGGATTTCTAAATAGGTACATTTCCACCCGTTTTGATTTCTCAATCTCAATAAAATCGGTCATCGTCCCGTCGAAAGCCCGTCCAAGGTCAACCGCCAGACACCAGCACGGTGGTGATCCGATGTCAATCAGACGTCCCCTCTCGCTCTTCCGAAGACTCGTCGTCCCGCTCCGTCTATTTATTGTCGAGCCCCGCTAACAATGCGCCGGCGAAACTCCAAAGGGCCGGCCTTCCACCTTTTCAAAATTCCCGCCTTATCAATCTAAATACACCGCCTTCCCCTGCCCTCTGGCGAAGGTACTTTTTTGTTCTAGCAATGAGGCTTTGTGTCCACTTTTATGAGCTTTTTCCGCTAGGCCGTTTTCCCTTTGGAGCGCATCCTTCCCCTTTTTTTCTGCAATTTTACGACACGGCTCTTTCCAATTATGCCAACCGTAAAAGGGGAAAGTCGGAGCTGTGGCATCTTTGAAGTGTTCGTTTGCCCAAAAAATCTGATCTCGTGATGGGTTATCAACATAAGTCGCCGCGTTCTCAATCGAACCCATATTTAGCTCACACCATTGAACGGCACTACACGGCTCTCGTCAGTGTTTTGGGAGAAAGCCCAAATCTGATAAAGTAGTGTTTATCTCCTAATGATTGAATGGGTGACTCCGTGTTCTCGAAAACGGCAATTTGGGAGCTGTCTTGGATCGAGGTACAAAGCACACCTGCAGTGTGGGAAGCTCATATTAGAATGAGCGTCGAACCGGGGAGTCCTATCGCATCAGATTATCTGACAAAACTGTTTTAAATGACCCGAAAACGGTTAATTACGCCCGATAAGGTCTGAGGAGATCTTGAGCGCAAAACACACTTCAACTCTACACAAACATTACGAAGTGTTGAAAGCTTTACGGAGATGAACACCATCAAGCTAAGTTTACAACCGTAACAGGCTATTAAATTTTGGGCATTTTCAATTGAATTTTCACTGGTTTAACATGTTCTCGATCCGCCGCGAATCTTCAGATGTCATCGAAATTCATGTACCTCGCAGATCACCATAAACCTCCCCTCATCATTTGAAGGTGCAGTTTCCCTGTTTCGTGCACTTGTCTCTGGAATGTTCTTGCCGCTAATATCCACTCCAACTGGATCCCATTAGAGGGGCTGCCCCGGCCAAAAGCCCATTTAAGTCTTCATTCATCAATGGGATACGAGCCGCAGATGATTCAAACTCTCCCGTCGAATGTGCACGATTCTCATAAGTAATTATTAGGTCAGGCTCTGTGTTGTGAGGTTATAAAGATTGGACGGCAAGCTATATTGGTGTGGGTGTTCCTTCACGGAAAGGTTATATTAGCTAGGGCGTTGACATTCAAAAGAACGATTTGAAGGACAGGGTCAATTGAGATAACTGACCCTGCATGACAATATCTGTACCACACCAGCCTTTATTTAGAATGAGATCTGACGATTATCCAACATTTTTTGAGTGGCGGCGCAGCTTCGGTAATTCCTTGAACGCTTCGTTAGCGCCGAACGCGGAATGACATGAATGAGGTTTCAACGGTTTTTCTATCACAATACGCCAAAACACTTCAACTGCTGAGCCGACTAAAAGCATCGCCAGCTAAACGGTGTTAAATCCTCTAATCGCATCAGGTCCCTGGAAAAAGGGGTGATCGGCCATCCGTGAACCTGATACTCAGGCCCCATTTCTGCCCTAACAGAACTACCTATCTTGGCAAACCAGGAACACATTTAATATTAAATATTAAATTTTAAAATTGTCATCAATGAGAAATGCAAAATAATTTTCGATGCGGAAATAGTACAATAGGTACACTATTATGTAAAGTAAGGGGTCCTTTCAAGCGCATTTCCATCTACAACCATATCAGAAGTGGGATCTATCAACGGACACATACCGATCGCCCAAAACACCATTGGTTTCTTGTCAAGCGTCGGCTATGCCGAAGAAGAATGTAAAACGCTCCAATCCTAACTTCGGTGTTAATTCGCTAACTCCTCGGCCATAACTCCGGTCCCGGGAGGCCCCAGAAAAACTGGCGAGCACCATCCCTCGTGTCCGATTTGATAAACGAGGAGTCAGAAGAAGTCAGGTCTCATTAACTGTCGACGGAATTACTCGGGAATCGCAAGAATCTCCCTTGAAATCGCCCCAGCAACCCCCAAGTGCCAATCCTTATTTTTAGATATGATTGCAGATCGGCTTGCTGAGAGACAAAGGAGCAAAACCCTTTCTGAGCCAATTATTTCGAAAGAGGCACAGAAGACGTCTCTGACCAGTAATGTACTTTCAAGTTGAATGAAAATTCCTGATCGGGGAGTGGTCCAGAAAAGGCAAGGGGTAGGCATCTCTGCTTCTCCCGTCCCCACTTCCTTCATAGCGTCTTGTCCTTTGAGAGGACGCGATTAGAGGGAACCACTTCCAAGTATCCATAGCAAAAACCTCAGACTCCGCGGCCCTCAACCGCATACAACATCTCTTTTTTTCACCCGCTTTATTCCTCTTCCACTTCGCCGTCACTTCGACTCGTTTCTTTTTATCTTCGTCTTCTTCTAAACCTCGTCTCGCTGCTCTTCCGTTCGTCCCTCTTCTACCCCTCCAGTACCTAAGACTAGTACCTTAGACTTTTCCGTATTTGGTCTTAGGGCTTTTTCCACGTCTTCCCATCCCATTGCTCCTAGTCTACTACGGAATATATTGTTCTTTTCGAGCCACAAAATACACCACTTGAATGTTCACCATGAAACTGCGCTAATCACCTCTTTAAGAGTTTGTCCACGGAAATCAATTTTGCACGAAATTTTTGTTTTGGATTTTGGGTAAAAAAAAAAAAAAAAAAAAAAGAAAAAGAAAAGAAAAAAGAATAAAGTTAAGAGAGAGAAACAGAATGGCTGGGATGGAGTAGGTGGACTAATAATCGAGCCGCGGCCTTCCCCGAGGCATAAAAGAGCTGAGGTCCAGCAGTTATGAAGCAGGTTGTTTCGAAGCCGGCCGGTAATACGCCGACTCGCCGCCAATCACCTGCTTCGAAATGTCCGCCATTGAGGGACCTTTTGGAGATAAAAACAAAACAACAACACAAAAACAATAATGTGCGCCTCGCGTCAAGTTTAAAGAAATGTTGTTGTGGCAGGACATGGGAGAATTGCGATCAGCATCGTGTTCTGTAACCTCTAAAGCACTGCGTGTTATAATTTCAATTGTCCCTTCTTTCTTCACTACTGACCTGAAAAGGCCTTAATCAAATTCAACGAGATGGCGTCTAATTGTGAGGCGATTTAATTCCCTCCTTTCAAATCTTGAAAAGCTCCGTGCCACGAACTTGTAGCTGAGGACGTCGGTTCGCCCTACAAGACGTGACAGAGGCCGGATCACGTGCTGGGTTGATTTGTCTATCGGGCCGGGGGACCAGACGTGTTCTGAATCGAGACCGCCCCGCGTCCTTCCGACCTACTCGCTTACGCTAACTCAACTTACAACCCATTATCGTCTTTCGACTTTGGGGCCCCTCATCTTCTGTCTAGTCACATCGATGAATTTTCTCTTTCTATCATCGCCTTTTTCTTCGCCCCTTTCATCGCGAAAGTAGTGGCAAGGTCGAGGCTCCAGTTTGAATTCTCTTGTTTCCGACGTCTCAGGGTGATGCCTAAACAGGAAGCGAAGACAACACAACAGCAAATGGAAATTTTTGACATAGATTCTGTGAGGACCGTTTCTCATAAGAAATTTGACGCTGACTTCAAACATACCCCACATGGGGGTGCAAATGAAGTCTCACCGAGTAGAGTTGATCCAAATTGTTCAGATGGTATGAGATTCCGTTCCCCTACAATTTTCATGGCTTCCTTCAACTTCAACACTTTTGTCCAGAAACACAGCAATGCATAGACAATAATTGTCAGTGACAATTGCATGTGACAATAATTATTATTGTCACAAAGATAAAGGAATATTATATTAGGTTCAATGAAGTACAATTAACCTCAGCTATCAAGAGAAGACCACATTAACAAAAACGCTGCAAATTTTACACAAGGGTTCATTATTCTTTGATATAGGATAGTTGCGCAAAAATTATTTCGGTGTCAAAAGAAAAAATGTTGGAAAAAAATTTTTGGATTTTTTTTTCAAAAAAATTTTTTTTTGGATTTTTTTTTCAAAAAAAAATTTTTTTTTCAAAATTTCTTTATTCTTTACTCGAAAAATATTTAACCTCCTGGGATCCTTCAAAAATCCCATTTTTAGCCCCATGAAAGCCCTATAGATCGCAACAGTGAAATCGGATCGCTGCGGGACCCAAAAAAATGGATTCTACGTCCAAAAATACTTCGAAAACGACACCTGACTCGATCCCATAGCCAAAAGCCTTCAAAAACCACCTTCTGTAGCCCCATTTTAGCCCCATAGCGCCTCACGGGTTTGGGCGATCGGGCTGAAAACCTTGCGGGCACAACTAAATAGTAAACCGAGTATTTTGCCAAATTTTCAGATTTTTAAAAAAATTCCTACTGCCCAAAACGGCCTGGACGGCGTACGGCGGACGGACATTTCGGTTTTGGAATCTAGACCACTTGAAACGGATAATGTCAAATTTTGGGGCCGATCGGAGTCGTCGACCCCCGTCGCGAAAACAAAGGTGTATTATTCCAAGAATAATAAACCAAAAGCGAGAAATTAATTTTGAAAAAAAAAAAAATTGTATTAGTTTAAATAAAAACTATGTTGACGGGAACCCATTGACAACATCTTCCAGCAGGTTCTCTTGAAAATTGAAGGGAGCAAGGTTTCTCCTCACATAGCAAACGCATTCAAAGATGGATGACATCTATCTCCAATTTCTTGGCCAAATATTCGAAATAATTATCGTAAAGGTTAGCCCAGAATTTCTTATTTCGAACAGTTTTTAACCGTTTTGCCTGAAAACACTCAAACGACGCTTGAAAACGTTCCGCACCATGAACCAGCATTTTTTTAGAATTTTTTTTTTCTTCATAATAGCGATAGTTAGGTACCTAACGACAAAACCTTTCAAAAAGGTATTTGGGGTTATCTTTGATAAATCCTCTTTTCAAGTTGGATAATTATTTGAATCTTAGTGGTTATGAACGACGATAGTTTCCCTAACAATAATATTTTGGCACATGTTTGGAGTAGAGTTCTGCACAATTTTGTAGAACAAGTTAGACATGGACTGATGGCGACAGACCAGACAGACAGCGAAGAGAACTACGCGGAAACCCAGTTCCCATACGTCTGACCGTCTCCGCGTCTATTATCTTAGTTATTCACCTGCTATCCATTGTCGACCAAAAGATGCTAATCCAGTGTTAAAAGAGCGAGTTTTAATGGGGCCCATGGCACCCTGCAGAGCCTGTCCACGGAATTCAATCTGCCGTCCCCGGACGGCCCGCTGGGACGAGGCAAACAACACTGGACTCTGCCTGGAGTCCCATCTCTCGTATCTTTCTCCAGTCATCACCCCGCACTGATTAGTTTATACTCGGGCAGGACCGTTTCACATTTCCCCTTTGTCCGAAGGTCGAAAGTAGGGCTTTCCCTCAGGCTTTTCCCACCGCAGGTTTTCCAGCAAAAAATTCGTCGTGTAATTTTGCCTTGGACCGTTGGGTTTGGCTAAGTATTCTCTTTCATCAAGGAATAAATACCTAGTACAATAAAGAAAGCGCATCTTAATGAAAACATTTCATCACGATATACGATTCAACAATCATGACGCACTGGATCTCACCAGGATTAACAATGGGAGGCGGACAGAAACGAGAAAAATAAGACTGGAAACGAACGGAAGAGAGAATGTACGAAGGAAGGAAAAATGATGAGAAGGCCGGAGGAGTCTGAGCTACAACCATGCTGCCACAATTACCGACCCGAGTCACGTACTTTTTATTAAATTAGGAGTTTAACAACAGAGTGAAAGTCTATTGCCGCTAATCTATAATAGGATCTAAATACAGGTTTTTAACCTCAGAGGAAAATTATTCATGATGTCTGAATATTAACTATTACGCCTACTCCTTTTTATGAGGTGCTTGGGAAAAACTCATCCTGCCGGGAAATGTGATGTGCAAATACACAATAACGCTGCCGTCTTGGCGAATTGTTATCTGTTGTTCTTGATGATGAGCTGTATTGAATATTGGCCAAAAGTGGTGCTAAAGGGCAGACCTGTTTTGGCGGTTGTCAAGGGGCTCTAGTGGCCGGCGAGACTGCGGGCTGGTGGCACGAGATCTCGGATGTCGAATTATCATGTAAACTGCCGCCTTCCTGGTCCTAAGAGGCCAGTCATTTGAGCACAAGTGTCAACAGTAATGAAGTATAGTTGGCCTCTATTAAACCCAGCGACTTGTCCCACATCCCCCTCCAAACTGGGCCGCAGGTGCCGTTTCATTCACACTTCGAGACGGGATGGTTGTGAAGGAGGAACACGTCATTTTCGCATTGAAATATAAAACGCTGCAAATTTTACTCGATGGTTTATTATTCCCTGGTATAAATTAGGCAACAATGAATTCAGTGTCAATAGAACAAAGGATACATTTTTTTTAAACCACTTTATTTCCGTACAGTGTTTGGACAGATAAAGAGACCCCGAAAAATGGATTATGCCTACGAAATTACTCTGAAAACGTCGTCTTATTCGACCTCCTGGCGTCAATCAAAAACCCCATTTGTAGCCTAACGAAAACCTCATAATTATTCATCATTATTTAATAATTTTTCATTATTATTTTCTTTATTTTTCTGAAAATTGAATTATATGTGTTATACAAATTTCAAATTTTCAAATAAATAAATTAAATAAATGAAGTCAGCTGACCTAAACAAGGTCTTCCTCCCGGTTTTCCCATGCGGAACGTTAGCACGCATCAATCATAATTTTATAATAAAGAAATTATTTATACAGGCTATTATTTATTATACAGGCTGTACAGGCTCTACCGCCGTTCTTTCGACTCCTATCGGGAAATAGACTTCACCATTCGATTGAGCGCGAAAAAAACTTCTAAAATGACCGAGTCAAACATTTTATTGTAAGTATTAACGGAGGAGAATAGCAAGTCCCTGAAAATGGCCGTTTCGTCCCACTGTGCGACGTTTCATTCTTAGTATCAACTCACCTGAGAACGTATTATGAGTGAATGAATTTTATAACAGTTCAGATCAGTAGTGAAAGTGCTCCCCAAAATATTTCATCTCAATAAATATTTCATTGCATTTTTCTGGCGTGAAAGGTGAAGTGATCATTCAAAGCCCTTAAAAACGTCGTGACCCTGTAAAAAGCCGAGAAATCGAATCAATTTGCGCGGAGATGGTGCGTGAACGGGGATTTTCGTACTTTATGAGCGCATTTCTCACAGTCTTGAGGTTCCGGAGAAAAGGCCACATTACATAGAAGAATAGGCTAATTGTTAGTTCACGATTCCATCAAGAACCCAGAAGGGACTAATGCTTCCACATCCATCCCACTTCGAACCGCTCGCCTAACGTAGAAAACATAGAGCATTAATTATAATTGTAATTTATAGCTGGTGCTCAACGCTGATTCGGCGGAGGAAAAAAAAATAAGGGAAAGAACACGTTAAGGGGTCGTTACTTATTGCGGGGTTCCTTAATCAGACGGGCGTGTCGGGACGAGGCCCTGATGAAGGGGTAACGAGGGACTCCGAAACGTTGGTAGAAAATCCCTTTCACACAACAAACAACTTCTGTCAGCTTCCATAATGCTCTTGCAGCCTTTGGCTTCAGGAATTTCGTGACCGTTAATGAGACCGTCGTGCGCTTCTTTTTCCACGCAGGAATAACTTACCAAGTATGATGAAATGATGTCTTGTCACTGGTGATTTCCTTGTGGACAAACTGAGTGATTTTTATTGGAAGCTGGCAATGTTTGATGTGTTATCGCTTGATCGTGGCCTGACTACCATTGTTGACCTTGTGACCCTCCCTCCGTATTTGTCGCAAGGATGGAATTTTTTTACTATCAATAAACCATGTTTGTTTTATTTCTGAAATTCCTTACTTCCACTCGCTTGTCTATTAGACGCTAAAAAAACACAATCTGGTTAACCTTCCCGTCTTACTTACAACAGTCCTTTCGCTAATGGACATTGGACAATAAAGTGCTAATGTTTTATCTGAGACAAACTCGATTTGGTCAGCCCCCACAGCTCTGCAGGCGAGGGGTAAGTCAGGGGTGTAGTTAACATAGTTGTATGACGGTCGGCCTTCCATTCGCCAGTTTCCATCGGAGGGATGGAATGGGGACAAACCTAGGCATTGTAGGCTGCAGGCTCTTTACCCCCTTCCCATTCGTACAGAGCATACTTGGAATAGCCGACCCGTTCTGGAGATTACGGCCCTATGAGCACAGAACGAACGAGACGTTTTCTCACAGGCTCGGATATAGCAATAATGGCATCAAGGCGACCTCCTCATTCAATTACTTCTACTTATTCAATTGTCTTCACATTTCTTTGAACTGAGCGGGGTTCGACTTATGAGCCACGCAGTACTACTTTCTGACAGTTCATTTCTACCTTGCAAGAACTTGTCTTGTTCTACTGAAGAAACGATGCAAAATTTACACAGGGGTTTTTATTATTCTTTGTCATGACAAAGTATGAATACATTTTGCAATACCCAATCAATTCCACAACAATAAATAATAATTCGGCCTTCCCCTTCTGATTGCTTGAATAACTAAAATTAAATTGATTCATAATTACACTGAGAGAAAAGATTTTTTTAGTGGCTAGGTTAAATCCGAAATAACCTCGAAAAGAAATTGAAACCACCTAGAATCAATTGATTCAACCTAGAAAAAAATAGGTCCAGGTTAAAGTAACATCGAAAAATATTAATACAACCTAGACCCATATAGAAACAACCTAACCCATTATTACCCGCCCTCTGACCACAACCTGGAATAAAAAAGTGTCAACCTAGACCAAATGTGAACTTCACATTTGGTCTAGTTGGCATTGTGAAGACCTAGAAAATATATTACCTACCTTTGACTTTTAAGTGGGGTAACCTAGAATTGAATGATTTGACCTTCCATATAATTCCCCTCCATTAAAGTCTCGGTTGTACAACTGAAAACAACCGAGAGATTTAAAAGGCGAGATTGTTACCTACTTTAGGTAACAACCCAGAAGAAAAAGTTAGACTTTCAGTCTCGGTTAAAACTGCCGTAGTACCACAAATAGTTTTAGGTTTAAACAACAGTGATTGTAATTCATTCGATAAATTCCAGGTTGTTTCTAATGTACGCTAAGCGGCCGCGGAGAGCGCCACTGTAGGCGGTGGGCGTTAATTCTCGTTGTCTTGGCACCCCTGCTATTTAGCCGGTGGGGTTGAGGCCAAATCTTTGTCAAATTCGAATCATCTAATTTCTGTCACTATGTGCAGTCATAGACGTCACATTCAAATTTTTGTACTGAGTTGGAAACAGAGACAACCCAGAAAGATAGTTGAAGTTGTTAGAAACAACCTGCAATGGAAGTGGAGCAAACCTAGAAAGAAAAGTGGACCACCTAGTAATTTATTAGGACCAACCTGAAAAGAATAGGAAGCTACCTAGAAATTTAACTGGAACAACAGGGATTGTAATTGAAACAACCTCGTAAATAAAGGGGCACAATCTAGAGAAAAAAGGGTTCTAGGTTAACGCGCCATGGCTGTAAATTGTTTGAGGTGGGGTGAGAACGTTTTTTTTAAAAGGGTAAATCAACCGTCTATGAAAGTGAAAAACATTGAATACCAGGGTGAGACAACCAAGACATTAATGTTTTTAACCTAGACTGTAAATGGATGGAGGCGGCGGCAGACACCGTGAACTTAACCTAGAACTAAAGTGTGGGGGTGGCGCATTTTAAATCTTGGTTGTTTGCATTTTTAGGAAGGTAACTTCACCAGTATTTTCAATCTAGGTTAAATTATATTCAACCTAGACTAAATTGTTCCACCCTAGAATGAAAACCAAAAAAAATCTAGGTTGGCAGCATTTAACCTAGAAAAAAATCGAAAAATAACCTAGAATAGGCCCTTTTTTTCTCTCAGTGTAGAATTTCAACTTAATTCGGTTTGAATTTTAATTTAATTTAATAACTCCTCCCTTCCCCAAAAATAAAACACTGCAGGAGGGAAGCAGGTCATAAATTCCCTCAAGTCATTCCTGTAATAAATAATTGTTAGAAAAAATTTGATCGGCCTCAACACTAAATTTTGTCATTAAACGTTTAACAACATCATAAAAAATTGCTTTTGAAAAAGAGGTGGAATGCACGTAATGGCGTTGTAGGTACGTAAAGCAGTCAGAAACTCGCGACGCACCTCGACGGTGAATAAAATTCACTAAATTTTTAAATATAAATAATAAAAAATAAAAAATTAATGTAAATATTTAATCTTTTTTCAACAGGATTTTCCAAATTGAGGAGGGGTCGAGGCATGGGGTGGAATTAGAAGGAGTTGCGGTTCTCGGGGGGGGGGGGGGGGGGGGGTACCATTGGTGCGTCTGGTCTCTTTTATCCTATGGTCAAGTCGGTGGGTGAGATATTAAATAGAAATTTTCTGACTCCCCTTACGCCCAACAACTTCAAACCAAATAACCTCCGTAAAAACACGTTCTCTGTTAAAAACTTTTCTTGTACAGTTGTACGAAGGGTGTAGGACTCCGAAGAATGGATCAACGGGGATGAATGTATTGCGTCCTAAATTACTCAACTGTTTGACAACGTATGGACTTACATTGCAAGGCTTACAAGCTCCGAAAGATGCTACCAGCAAAATCTGCCGGACTGCCACAACCCTATTTGTCAGATAGATATTTTCGAGATAAACAATAAGATTCAGCAGGTGTGTACATGGCCCACATTGTATGTTATTAAATAACAAATTTTGTATGAGCGGTTTACCAAAAAGAGAGGAGATCACTATGGCCACGTATGCAGACGACATAGCTCTGGAATTGGAGAAACGAATCATGAAACACGCCCAAAATTTCGAAGATCCATCAAGCAAGTCCAAGACTGGCCTCAAAATGGAAGTTCAAGATAAATGAGCTGAAATCGGTCCAGGTCTACTTCACTAATCGAAAGGTTGGCTACATTCCAGTTCTTCACGATAATACCACATGCCAGGATGCTACCTGCATGCTAAGTCTGCCTGCTGAAGGCGCACTTGAATAGCAAGAAGGCAAGACTTGTACTAAAGTTCGGAAAAACGAACTGGTTAATGGGTCGGAAATTAAAAATGCCGATCAAGAACACATTAACGCTGTAGGCACAATCAAGTCCTCAAGCCAGTCTAGCCAAAATCAATGCACTGAAGTGTGTTGTTGACGCATACCGGTAGGTACACTAGAAATATCAGAACCCCACATAGAACTTCAAATGCTTACGGTAAATGAATTGATCAAATTTCAAGCCATAGCTCATCACAAGAGGCTACAAGTACACGTCAATGAAGAGGAAGAAGTTTCATGACCTGTGGGTGTGAGCGAAGCTTTTAGAAAAAAAAAAAATAATAATACGGGCAGAAACTTAGTGAAGTACCTACCTATGACTCTATCATACAACTATGTCAAAAATACGTTGCTAATAAGAATAATAATTATTAGCAATATTAAAACTTAGTGGAATAAATATTAAAAATACACTGCCAAGTGGGACATGACCCATAGCTTCCTCGGATATTGTATGAAAATTTCATACAACTTCATTTCGTTCAACATTTAATGTTCAACGAAAATTTTCATCAATAGGGCACAAGTTATGGCTGTTAGCTCACTAACTCGACCAAGATTTTATCTCACTAACTCGACCAAGATTTTAGCTCCCCCCCCCCTGAGCTAGATTTTAGCTCACTCAGCTGACCAGGAGAATACCCGTCATTTCAATCGTCTCTTGTACTCCCATAAGGTCTCCTTCTCAAATTTCAACGTCCAAGGGTGAACTGGAGAGATTCTAGCAGATTTTGAACATTTTTACATTACCTATGAACTGCTTCGAGTTCGATTGCTGTGAACAACACTGCACCTCATTCTTTGGATCTCTAATCTCTTGGAATTTTGACTCGAGATTTTTAAAAAATCGATGGCTGCGTACTAAACAAACCATCCTAACAACCAATTGTTGCTGAGGATGACCCGAAGCAACGTGTTCCGCTGATTCAATCCTCATAAAATTTATTTGGAACCTCAAGTGGCCGTACCCACACAATCCCTGAAAATTTGATTGAAATCCGATCAACATTGTGGAAGTTATGGCTGTAACAAGGAATCACACGTTTGCGCCTGCGGACAGCGTTCCGCTGATTCAATCGTGATGAAACTGATAAGGGGCCCACACCTGAAAATTTGATTGAAATCCGATCAAAATTGTGGAAGTTATGGGTGTGGCAAGGAAATGCCGACAGACAGACAGACAGACACGGAACCAAATTTGTGCAGGAGGCTCTGAAACGCAAAACGTGAGTGGAAATTTTGATTTTGGAGAACAAACGTTTTTTTTTCATTTCGAAATTGAAAACAATGCTTCCTCTGCCTTGCAGACTCGGAAGCAAAAATTAACTACTAGGCTATGCTATTCACGCTGCACCAATGCATCGTTATAATTTAGAGTCAACCACACTATTCTGTACAAAAGGTAGACAAATGTCATGCTCACCAAAATCTGTCCATCTTGTCCCAAATATTATTTCTGGCTAAGATCTTGATATGTGGGCCGTGACGGGGTATGCGGAGAAGGTCCAACATTTCGCCGTCTATCATCCCGTTTTATAGCATTTTCGAGGAAATTAGATACCTGACGGCATTATCAACTAGGGAGCAGGGAGACCCGATAATTCAGTTACAATCTCAACTTATAGTCTTAACGGTAGTTAGTGAGATCGTGATGAAGATACAGACGGTTTTTGTGAGTTTTCGGATGGGAGTCGAGGGTCGTAAAAGTGACAAAAAGGTCGCGCGAGTCTGAACCGAAACCATTGAGAGAGTTTTTATGAGGTTTTGACGGATGGGACATCCCGAAAATGGGGTTGAGGTGTAAGAACAGGTTGATTTTTTTGACAGGAAGAACACTTTGTTTTTTGTTTTGTTTTTGTCGACGGGTTTTTTTCTACACTAAGGAGGGGGCCCTGCGGTTTCTTCGGGAGGGTATATTACGGTGGTTTCATCCCTTAAACCACCCAAAAAGAGGGTTGGTGGGGTAGGCAGTAGACTCATTGAAACAGCTGAGGTCCTCGATATCCGAGGTGGGGGGAACGTTAGAAGGAGCTCAGGATAGTTTGGCGGTAGAGGTCCTTAGGACGTGTTACGGTTTCCTCGCATTAGTGCACCGACGTGTGTTATGGCAGCGCAGATCGCGTACTTCCATCACGATCAACACTTCAGGTCAGAGAAAAAAAAAGGATTCTTTGAAACAAAATATTATTTTCCAAGATTTTTTTTAAATAATTTTTTTCATTAAAATGACAACATAGGTAAATTTAATACAATAATAATCATTATTATTATTAAGTATTAGTGTTTGTAACAATTACTGCATTTGTATTACTTTTTTTTAATTTAAAATTGTTTAAAACACGCATTGGATTCAAAACGTAATGCCCTTATCGAAAATATCTTCCACTTGAGATTCTTCTTGACTTTCAACATCTCCTCTGGCTTAATAACTCATCATATTCAATGCAATATTCCCGTCTAAATAAATTTCAAATTTTACTGCTTCATACAAAAATAAATAATACTAAATAATATTAAATATTATTTAATCATAATTTATTTTTGTATGATTTTTATGATTAAATATTTAATATTTACTGTTCATGATTTATTGTTTAGGTGACGTAAAATTTTTAGTTTTGTAAATAAATGTTTCGGAGTAAATTTTAATAGTTTTGAAAATAAAACTGCGAATTCGATTTTTCAATTTCACAACGTTATCTTATTCATTTTCATTCACTATCGTCTTCAGTATGATCACGAAGTATTATCATTGAGGAACGTTTTTACATTTCCATTGACCCTTCAAAATCCAGCAATAATTTGAAGAAATGTGAAAAACACGATTCCAGGATTTCGTAATACGCTCATGTAACTGTCATGTTGTGCAGCAAGTTACATTTGCGGTTGGGATGTTTTTGTCACGACCTACGAGATCTTAGTAGCGTTAGGGGCTCGAAAGGGTTACAACTTTTTTTTCTTACGGAACCTTCTTGTATTGTCCTTCGGATTAGTTACGGGATTCATCTTGTTCTTTTCAACGAGGCATTAACTTGAAGTCCTCTCAAAGCCAAAGCCCTCCCTTGCCAGTTTATACGTTCGCTTTCATCACTGAGAGAGTGAAGATTGCCGCCCAACATAACTACCTTATTACTCTTCCGAGGCATTTCATTTTCTTCAGCTGGCAGGGCATGAGTTGAGTTAACGTGAACAAATTGTCACCTTATGAGATGACAAAGCCTGAGGCTATCTTATTGTTGAGTAATGACATTGAGCGTAATGACTTCGTTGAATATTGGAGGTTATGATAAAGTAAGCTTGACTGTACAAATTATGATTCACTTTTTAAATATCAGAGGGATCGAAGCCGATAAGCTTCAACAAAAACGTGAATACTTCGTTCTTTGTATTTTTCTTGTTTTGAACATAAAACAAAACGCGGCAAATTTCACTCGTGGGTTTATTATTATGTAGTATAAATTGTGCAAAAATTAATCAACCCTTGAGTTAAGTTTCAATAAATTTAAAAACTTTTTTTGAAAATTTTAAGAAAAATCTAGTTCCTATACAATGTTTGGACAGATGATGGGGCCCCAAAAAATTTTTTTGGATTGTACGTCCAAAACTACACGGAAACCAATACCTGATTTGAACTCCTGATCCTTCAAGAGCGCCATTCGAAGCCCCATAAGCCCCACGGTGATATTAGATAGTTCGGGGATTCTTAAAAATTTATTTTACGTCCAAAAATAGTTCGAAAACAACACCAAACTCGATCTCATGGCCGAAAACATTGCAAAACCCTTCAGTAGCCCCTTTTTAGCCCCATTGGTTTAAGCGAACGGGCTGAAAACCTTGCGGGCACAACTAGTCGGAGATCCGAGTATTTTGTCAAAATTTCAGCTTTTAAAAAGAAATTCCTACGGCACAAAGTGGCCTGGACGGCGCCGCGGCGGGTGACGTACCATTTTAGTATCTACACATCTTAGAACGTATAATGACTAAATTATCGACCAACCTAAAAAATCTTCGCGAATAAAAGTGTACTATTCCAACAATAACAAACCAAAATCACATTAGTTTGAAGCAAGTTACTATCTATAGGTTCAAGGGACCTTCAAGAAGCCGATGAAAACTCGAGTAGAAAAAACTATTAAAAGATAGAGAAAGGAACGTTCTGGTTTTTAGAAGGCTGATTGTATTGGTTTGGCCACGGTCCGGCTCAGGTATTGTCCAGTTCAGCATGTAGATGAGAACCCTCCTGAATATAACAGTACCCTCATCAACCTGCTCATTCTTTCTACCGAAAAGAAACGGCCAACGGCGATTATTTAGGTCTCCTTCCTTCTAAAGAACAATATGATGTCATTAAGACAGTCTTTCCCTCAGGGTGTCGCGTCATTCCGCATTTTTACCAGGCATTTACCTCAATAAGACGCTTGTGATGACCATAAACTTCAATGTTGAATGATTTTAACGCCAGACTGCCAAGCTAGAATGGGCGTAAGCCCGGATTAAGAACCCTGAGTGATCAGTTTGGTGAATTGGGTAGTGAAATTGTTGTTGATCTTGCAACCAAGGTTGTACATATTATAATGTAATAGTGTAGGATGAATAAACTAATTTCGATCATCTTAGGGCATTGATACTCCCCATGGAACTGCTTCACCTCCCTGAGTACACCCTAAATCCCGAACATTTGTCCCATTTACATATTAATGCCGAGGCTTGCCGTTAATTACGGTTTAATCTTATCGATTGGTTCCAATCGAGATTGTATCCTCCGATGGCGGCTTCTAATTAAACGATTAGGTCAATTTGACGTCCGCACAGGTTTTCACGGAGCATGCGTGGAATATCGTGCCCTTGAGTAATTAATTTTTGATCATCTTTTCCCTTGGGAGCTATTAGCTCCGGTCAAAGTAATGTTCGTGTCTGTCGCACCTACGTTCTATGTCGAACGTAATGAAGTATCCGGTCAAACTGGATTCCCGCATGTATACTACAGCTAGATATCAGCAAAGAGGACGAAATTAATTCTAGTTGGTCCCTACGTAGGGCAAATTGGTAGCAGAGCGTTCGATGGGTGGTTTTTGTTATTATTAATTTTTTGTTACAGGAAACCATCGGTTGAAGAAGTTGGACACCCTACCTCAGTCAATGCACGGTAAGTCCAAGCGTAAAGATAGGGAAATCAATGAGTGTATTATCATCATACAATAATATAAAATTGTGTTGGCCGCCGTGTGGTAGACGGCCGTGTGGTTTGTTGGTACCGGATAACGCGTTCCCGAATGAGTTTATTCACTTTCCGCTCGCTGGCCGCTTAGGGGGTCGAAAAAATTACGAAAAAATACGAGCCGTATAGATCAGAACTGGAGGAAGACGTCGGTCAAATCGTAAATCCGAAATTCGCCCGGGAAATTCGTCGAAAAATCGTCTTTCTCCCGTTTGTCCTACGTTTTCCACTTTCAACTCGCGCCAAAGGCCGTTTAAGGGGTCGAAAAAATATAGATCAGACCTGGAGGTAGACGTCGGTCAAATCGAAAATCCGAAATTCGCCCGGGAAATTCGTCGAAAAATCGTCTTTCTCGCGTTTGTCCCACGTTTTTTCGGGTTCAAAAATACCCAGTAAGGAGCCATTTTTTGGGTATGGTATCCGCGAGCCAAATGCGCGCCAAAATATGGCCAATCCGATTCCGAAGTCGGATTTCAAAAAAACCGAGGGGGAGGGGGCGATTTCACGGTGAGAAGACAATTGGATCGTTTTAATTCGCGCGGGGCCAGGGATCTTAGAAAACGGAGGGTCCAGGGAACTTTGATAGATGGAGAGGCCTTTATTTAAAAAAAGTTGAATTGAATTAAAAATAATAATTTCCTAAACGGTAAGCCCTAAAAATACGCCGATTTTTTCTATCGTCTCTGCTACGAATAGGAGGGGCCGAGCGGAGCGAGGCCTTATGTCTGAGTAGGGGTTTGAACGTGTCCATCGATGCTACGCACCCCACAGGCGGCAATACACCCCACAGGCGGCAATACACCCCACAGGCGGCAATACACCCCACTAGGGGAGCGAGCGAAGCGAGCCAGAGAGACTAGTACCTAATATAAGTTCGAATTTGAGATGGTTCGGTTATGATGAGGGCTCGGATCAACATGCAAAAATTTTAGGCCACACATGAATGCTTGTGAACCCCTCTTTTACGAATATGCACGTAAATTGTTAAGAGTATACTATTAGTATATTCAGGGTAGGATGAAAAGAGTAGCACCTGCTTCGCTCAGCGGCCACTTTCTCGGAAAAATGTTATGTTCTTCTCTCCGATCTGACCCTGCTGAAAATACCCCTAATCCCTGAATATATCCGAAATCAGTGCAGAATAATACTGACTCCGTTCCGACCCCGTGGATGGTGAAAATGCCAAAAATCTCAGAAATTAATGAGGACATAAATCGTCTCCCAAGTCTTGTAGTCGACATGAATAAATTAATATTGAAGGTTTGAAATATTCAATAATTGATAACTAAAGGTATGGGTTGCAAGGAAAAAACAGTGTTTCACAAATAATCTGTGTAGTAATTATTACTATACTATTAGTTGGTGGTGATGTTGACCGTTTCAATTAATGTTGTTGGAAACTTGTTGAGGGTCAGTCAAATAAGACGAGATTGTTTTGCCGACGTTTCAAGAGATATATTCTCCTATCATCAGGGCCTAATGAAATGAACAAAACACGAATTTACACTTTGAATTTAACAATTGATGAAACAATATGATAAATTTACAAAATTTAAAAAATTTACTTACAAGTGCAGGAAAAAGGGCAGCACACGATGTGAGCCGTCGCTGCCTTTTTCCTGCACTTGTAAGTAAATTTTTTAAATTTTGTAAATTTATCATATAGTTTCATCAATTGTTAAATTCAAAGTGTAAATTCGTGTTTTGTTCATTTCATTAGGCCCTGATGATAGGAGAATATATCTCTTGAAACGTCGGCAAAACAATCTCGTCTTATTTGACTGACCCTCAACAAGTTTCCAACAACATTACTATACTATTTTTAGGTTCAATGGTCTCCCAAATATGACATTGTATGTAATTTGGCCTTTCCAGACAGCCTGCATTTCCCTGCAATCTTTTGCATTTGAATTTTGAATGAGGCAATTTACCCCATTTCGGGTTGAAAAATTCTATAAAAAGCAAAGTCTTACGAAGGTCTGTACTCCCGGCTCCTACAAGCGAATTGTCGCCAATAGGGGCCTGGGCGACGGACCCGCGTGAAATTGGTTGGGGGTAAACATTGACAGTAACACAGCAAACCACGTTAGTTGAAGAAACCAAATTTTACAGCAGACAAAAATAGCGACCTAATCACATGGTCATAGCTTATTGAGGTCCTTATTGGTCATAGCTTATTGAGGTAGGCAGAAAACACTTTTC
The DNA here is from genome assembly GCA_955831195.1 of Pilophorus perplexus. Classification (NCBI taxonomy): domain Eukaryota; kingdom Metazoa; phylum Arthropoda; class Insecta; order Hemiptera; family Miridae; genus Pilophorus; species Pilophorus perplexus. The sequence continues at coordinate 9,446,542 of OY037012.1, forward strand.
TTTGGCATTCTACTGAATTTGCGTCGGCTTTCCGCTTTTTTCAACTTACGAGGTTTAACATAACTCCCATGTTAAACATAGTGGTTGCACCCAACAAACGAGGGTTTTTCTTGGCACTCGCACAAAACGAGGTTTCATTCGCGAAACCCCGACACACTCATCACTTAAAACGAACTACGAAGGTTTGGGGCTTCAGAATAAACATGCACAATCCGAGCCTTGTTTCGAAGTTGCGTTATATGTGAACTACCTATATTGATTCAATACTGGGACCAGAGGGAATGCCAACAGGTCAGATCTTATTTCGATAATTGAATCAGAGAGCAAATTAAAAAAGAAATATGAAGTCACAAAGTAATTAATGCGGGGTGGAGTCCCGCGTGGGAACTGGCTATTATAGGGCTGGTGAGCGCCATGATGAAAAAATATTCTAATCACCCCTAATAGCTCAATCATTGGAAGCGTTTAGTCAGTCAGATCGTATAGTTACAAGGGTAGTCCTCTTAGGCTGATGGATTGGTAATCAGAACCCTTATGACTCACATCGTGACGAGTTGCCTACCACGAAAAAAAACCAAGAAAAGTACAAGGTCAGTGACTGGAACCCAAATTACAGTTTATCCTGTCGAATGGGACTTATGCAATTTGTGTTTGTTTCTCCCGGCATTATCACTTGTCAGAAAGTTGACGGCCTTGGATAATAGAAAAACTGCTAAAAACTAGAGATGTCGACGTGGGAAAAAATCGTTTTCCCGAACCCCGTTGTTGGCAGCGTGCCAAATCAAACGGTACACGGCGATTAGCTGGCTCTCCTGTCCGAAGAGACGTGAAATTGAACAACAAAACACTGATCGCTATCGCTTTTGTCAGTTTGGCTCCTCCTGAACGACGTCTTCACTTAGCTATACGCCCCAGCAGCTGTTGTTGACACAGTGAAGAAGATTGATTTTGTAAGATAATGAGGTTTTTCAATCTATAGTACGAAAATGATTCATGCTCAGTCATTTTGGCATGTGTATCAATCGATTTAGTCCTAAGCCTAAACCATCACAATAGTTTGATTTCTCTTTACCTACGTAGGTTCCCCTACTTCCTACTTCATAATGTGAAGTTTGATTAATGCTAGTTAGTTGATGACAAAACTGATGTGAATTACATCATGTAATAGAGGAATATTTCAATGGCTCATCAACAATTCAACTCATGAAGAACTTCACCTTTTTCCTAAACCTACAACGAAAGTAGCGTAAGAATTAATTCAAACGTTAGTTATTAAAATGCTAAACTGCAATCTTATCCAATAAGTTTCATGTCTTTACGAATGAGAATTTCAATGGGTTGAAAATAGATGTTTTGTAATACGTTGTGTGGTGTCTGACTCCTGTCTGATTCAAAAGATAGGAGGTGTTAACGACGGAGTCAGTCGTGAGTACCAACACCGGATTTCATAGTTTTAAGCGGCTCAGTGCTCGGTCCGGACGGGCAGGGAAAACTCCATCTCGAGCCTTGTCCATCATAACGGATAACCCACAATTAATTATTTTCTTTCTGAAGGGTTTGCCTTATGGAAAAAGAAGTGGAAGTCCTGAAGTTGGGTATTTATTCGTCTCATTATTCAACTTACTACGAGTTTTTTGTTTTTGTTTTTTTTTGTTTTAACTCTTCTCTTCAAAAGCCGCGTGTCCAATCCGACCAGAATTAATAACTTACGGTTAATAATAAGGGATACCCGTGAGAGAAGCCTTCGCATTACGCTTTGACGGAGGGGGTCGAGTGCATGTGGTGGATTCTCTTGCTGGCGAACGAAATAAATAGGTTTTTGATTTTCTTTCCGAGGACCCACTGCGTTCCCACTAAGTCAGTGGAGCGCAAATATTCTTGGAAATCGGCCTCAAAATTTGTCCGTACGCCGTCCATGCGGTTTTTGGGCTGTAGGAATTTTAACACAGAACGTGTTTTTTTCCGACGGTAATGCGGTTTGAAAATGTAGCCGTCCGTCCGAGGCCTAAGCACACCTGCTTCTCCACCCTCCTTCAACGTTCCATCACCCCCTCAACGACTCCCCTGCTCTACTACTACGTTTCCAGGCAGTATGACTGATTGATCACTTTTAGGTATTCCGCCCTTGGCAGAATTAAGTACCAACCGAAAATACATTCTGTGTTTCATGAGTATGATCCTCGACCATAAGTTATGGCAGTGGCGGCTCGTGCTACTGGCAAGAAGGGGTTCAACCGTACTTCGACAGCAAAATTAAGAACATACTCGTATTACCTAGTTAATACACACCCGAATGTATAGTCGCAGTACGTCTGCTGAATGGGAACCTTTAGCAAGAAGTCTCATTTTAGAAGAAAAATACAACCAACTCACTTTCCACTTCCCTGCATAATATGGCCCATGCTGTTCATTTCCTATCTGTAATCCAAGGTTGGAGTGCCGAAGGCAATGTTCTTGCGACGGGTATTCATCTCTCGAAAATCACACACACAATAAACAATTAAATGACTAGAAAATTATTAGACTCGACTCGTACGAAACAAAAAGAGGCCGAACTGTAGGCAGTACCGAAACAACCAGGCATGTAGGAAAGGAGGGCGCCAATTGTCAGTAAAAATTCCCTCACAGACAATTCCCTTTTCTTTTTCTTCTCTGTTATTTCCAGCATAGTGTTCAAAAAACCCTACGATTATATCTTAGAGCAATGGTTGCTCAATCTCCAATTATTTTGATTCATTTCAGGAGGATTTGACGATTACAATCCGAATTCACTGGGAATAATATCCGTTTTCCCCAACATAAAGTCCCCTTCCCTTAAAAATGTGATTTGGCAATACTGTTGCGGAACTGAGAAACTGTTCCGAATCTTCGTACCTGTGGAAAATACTCCATGAGCTGCATCCGACGCCAGCGAGAGACCCTCTTAAAATTTCGCCCAGTCACGTGACCTTTCCCAACCGTCCTCCCACCCTCCTGTCCTCATTCTTTGGTCTGCTTTGGTTCGAAGCTGAGTTCAGCTCCAAGTTCTGACGTCACTCCCCAGCCGAATGGAACTGTTATCAAAAATAGTAAGAACTTGTAATGTACCAACTTGCATCAACAGTGACACTATGGGAAGCTGATTTGATAATAGGTAAATGCAATTTTTCTCTCCTCTCGCTCACTCTAACCTTTCCTCTCTCTCTCTCTCTCTCTCTCTCTCTCTCTCTCTCACTATCTTTGGGGGTTCTCTGAACCACTGAACCCCCGCACGAGCCGCCACTGAGTTATGGTCCATAACATTAACAAAGCGGGGGTGTCCCCCAGTACTAAAGTAAACACATAGGTAAACATACCTACATAGGCACATATTCACTTGTGGCGATACAGAAGGGGCAACTTTTTTTTTTGAAAATCGTAAATTTTGAAAAATATTCAGTTGTTCTTCTAGTTGTGCCCTAAAGGTTTTCAGCCCGATCGCCCAAACCCGTGGGGCTCTGGTGGACTAAAAATATACCTGCAGGAGGGTTTCTTGAAGGGTTCAGGGTAGGAAGTCAAATGGTGCCACATTTTCGAAGTTGTTTTGATCAAGGAACCTATTTTCGGGGGTCCCAATACGATCCGTTTTCCCCCGTGAGGATCGTTCATGGTGCTACAAATGTTTTCCAAGTAATTTCGGACTTAAATCCATTTTTTGAGTTCACACATCCGTCCAATCACCGTACAGAAATACCGATTTTTTTAAAATAATTTTTTATGGACAGATTTAGTTTTCGGATCATTTATACCAAATAATATCATTCTTTGTTGCGTACGATTTGCAGCGTTTGGGTATCAACGTGTAAAATTTTCGCAAAATGATCACGTGGGTCGTTGCGGAAGTAGCGATTTTTATAACTCTTAGCTGCCAAGTATTTTGCAAGATTGAAAATTCGCTCTGCTTTATTCAATGCACGTACCGTTACAGCACCGAAGAAAATTGAAGGAGCCCTGTTTGGTGAGAGGGTTGGCCGCGGGGAAGCATTGAGGTGAAGAATTAAATTAGGAATTCACGTTTCGAAGAGAATAGGTAATATTTTAAAGGAATACATAATTAAATTTACGCGGAAAAGCTCCGAGCTGCACGTTATACACACCCCGAAACACCCTGACTATGTTGAACGGCACGAATAAATATATTTCTCTTGAAACCGTCGCCAACTCCGTGATCCGCCTTATAGGGCTGGTTTCCCAGGAGCAACCGAGTAATTAAACAAGGGTGAAAGTGAATATTTTCTGAACGAAGGAATCCCGTTCGCGGGTACAATATGACCAAGAAAGAGACAAATGACTGTTGTCTTATAAGGACTCGTCTGATCGGCAAGGAGAATAATAATTGCAAAAGGCCTCAGGACTGCACATAGGAACGAGGGGTCGAGTCGTGAGTCCGGGGTTCTCTATTCAATTGAAAACGGGTCTTAGTGATGCCGAAATTGTAGCTGTTGAGGAGAGTTGACAGGTTGAGAAGGATTTTAAATCCTGTGAAAATATTTTTTGTAGATCGTCAACAATGAAATAGTAAGGAGGCAGTGGACAAGACGGTCCGAATCGTTTCCGATGGGCACTCAACTGTTAAAAGAAAAGAACAAGTAGATAATCTGTGGTCCATACGACTGGTGATCAACCAAACCACAGGAACGCCATCCCGGGTGATCCCCAAGGCCACCTCCCCTACTTCTCTCTCCACCCTGGTGATGCAGAGGACTTTGACTTCATAGAAAGCGTCTTTTTTTCTCTGCATAACCAATAAGCTTAAATGGCCATCGATTCCGTCATGGTGTAAACCAAGATGATCTATTGTCCCTTACACCTATTCAAATTCAAGTTTGAGTAATTTCAGAGGTTCCTGGGAGCTTAGTTTGCTATACGCTTCCCGTCTCCAAAGTGTACCTTCTAAAATTTCCTATAAGTTAATTGAAAGTGAAAAAAGTCATGCTGGCCAGAAAGTTGGAAGAGTGGAAAATGAGGGGCGTTTGTGAGGGACGGGAAGACGTTGAGAAGACCCTGCAGGGGGGCGATGTGGCGTCTGTGGGAACTGTCACATCACCGGAGTATGTGGACCACTTCCATCTTCCTCGGGATCAACTATTTTTCCACTGAGTCCTTCCAAACACAAAACTGTTCCTTTTACTCCTCGTTTCGACGCGATTGACTGATGTCAACAACGACGGCACTTTTTTCGGAGGTATCCATCAACCAACAACTTGGCGGGATGCTGCGAAGAACCGAAGTTATTCCGTTATCGCCGGCGGGATGACACAATAAATGCTTCGTGGAGAGCCGCGATCTCTAATGAGAAGCCAATATACGCAATCGCGAGGGGAATTTCGGAGGCGTCTTCTCCTCGTTGGGCAAAGGGACAGGCGACTCGCGTGCTCACCTCATTAACTTACAATTCCTGGTGATGCAATCGCGCCAAAGTGACGTCACTCGATCCCACTTACTGTACCGGTCCTCGACCTTTCTCTCCGATATTCCGGCAATGTTGAGCCTGGTCGTGGATGTTTTTGAATTTACACCGACTGACTGTCTACTTTTAAATCACACATTCGAATGGGCTTCATAAGTGCAGTTGAAAATTTGAGTATTTCAGTCGAATCCCATTCTGTAGCACGATATACTAAATACTTCTGTACTAAGCATTTCTGTCTGAACCAATTTTGATCCTCTACAGAAATTAGAAGAAAGTATGAAAAAAATCTGCGTATGAGCTTCAGAAAGTGTTAAAATGCAAAGCCTCGAATCAGACGCTGGCATGGGGAAATGTTATCTGGGCAAATCGGATTAAAAATTCCAGCCCCTCGTAGTAAACTGAGCGAAGCGGTTCGGAGGCAGACTTACCCTCTCATGTAAACTGGCCGAAGTACGTTCTCACCCCTACTAGTAAACTGAGCGAAGGGTGTTCTCGTGACAAACAGAGATATACATGTATTTTGCACGTCGTTGAAACAGAGATCATTGAAAGTACGAAACTGAGATCACTGAAAGTACATATTCACATAATAAAGTACGCAAAGGTTGTTCTCGTGACAAATAGGTAAGTATACGTTGCACAAGTCAGGAATCAAAGTGTCTCAATAAAAACTACATCTACTTTACTTATTCACAGAACTGTAGAAGTGACTCACACGCTGCACAAAGTCTATGGAGGTTATCTCTTTCGATCTGTACAACATTAGCTGGTTTTCAATGAATATCTGTTTTTTTATAGTGTCTTCGTTGCGCCGAACGTACCAATGCTATTAATTTTTATTTGCACCTCTTTTTGGTATGTCAGCAATGTGTCAACAAACGGCCGCTCAGTCAGCTGCTCTTCTGCTTTCCGTTTGCTAAGCCACTCACTTGTTGCCTCTCCAAGACTCTATCAGCCAATCTCACAACTGGCAGTCGGAGAGGCTTCAATGCTCGTCTTCGCTCAGTTTACACCTTTGACTTGTTTACGTGTCGAGAGTCGTTCGCCCAGTTTACATCCACAGATAATCTTTTAAGGGGGCTTAATCCTCGACCCCGGGCCAAGGGTCATTACATTCGCCCAGCTTACATCCGCCCGCTGGTTCAATCTACGGACTTTTTCTCTTCTATTATTTTGCACATTTAGCGCTTATCGTTGTCTTTGCGAATCAAAATTAACGAAACGCCACACAGTGCGTCAGGGGGTGGACAAAAGTAGAAAAATCTCCCACCATTTTCCAGCCTGGAAATGTTGGTTCACCCTTAGATGGTGATGAGGTGACCTCATAAGAAAATATTTTCTGCCATTGACAACACAAACCCTACCTCCATGGGGGCAGTGCAACTTGCAAAACTTGAAAATTTTTCAAAATTTGAAAATTCTTGAAATTTTGAAAAATTTGAAAACTTGAAAATTCTTCAAAATTGTTTTATTTTCAAATCAAGCATAATCTTCTGAACAAAATAAAAAAAGGAAATTGTAAATCCGAGCATTAGAACCATAGTTTTGAACGAAAAAGTAAAACGTTCTAATGAGTGCCTGTCGCATAAGGTGTGCCTTTCGGGTATCCACTTTCCGGCCGCCATCTTTGAAGCATTCTCCTGTAAAATCACGTTTTCTGACCAATCATGTTTTTCAGAAACTACTTGACCGAATTGAAAAAACTTCAATTCTGCTGAATCCTCAATTTATTCTGAACCCACTGAGTGTTTTTGGGGAGGTATAACGAAAAATAGAGTCACAATGACCATTTACCAACACCGCAAATTCACTAAAATTCCTCTTTCTTCAAATTCGCGGGTAAAATTGGGTAGTGATGGTACCTATGTGAAAAAAAAAAAAACTCAGTAAAAACTTCAGAACATTACCTTTCAGATGAAAAAAAAAAAAAAAAAAAAAAATCAAGTCGCTATCCTTATTCAATGCGTCAGAACATGCACCGAAAATGGGGTCTAATACGCTAGAAAACGCCAAGTTGCACTGCCCCTCTCAATCTGTCCTCAATTAAGGTCCTGAAGGATAAATCGGGACTTCTTCTGCGTCAGGGGCTTTATTAGTCACTTCATAAAATTACAAAAACTGAAACAGTATTTTTTAAGTTTTTTTTTTTTTTTTCAATTACCTACAAAAACAGAAGACATAATTTCTTCTGTTTTTGTAATTGAAAAACAAAAAAAAAACAAAAAAAAAACAAACTATTATTGCTTATGAAGCCCAGTCGCCACGATAGTAAATAGTCTGCCAAGTAAGAATGGCACATAGCTATCTCACGTTCAAGACTAACCCCCCCCCCCCCCCCCTACAATTTGCTCGCATAATCCCGAAAATTTGAACGGTATAGATATAAAAATGGTGTCTATTGGAACCTGCAATATCGAAATCTTGTGAATAAGTAAGAGACGTGCAAGTTCGGGTGAAACCGCCATGTTCTTGGAACTGAATAAATAATTTTTGATTACAAAAAGTTGCCAATCGTCTGACGTTGTTTTGAGCGATTCGAACCCAATGGGTTCCTGTGACGTCAAACGTTTTCCTTCGAAGACGCCAGAGTGGCCATCATGCAGAATCCGCACTCAGTCACTGGCCACTGGGGAGCAGAGTACTCGGAGGATGGGGTATGACGTCAACCCAAACAGTTGATTGCTGGTTCCCGCCATGAATTCTCTTCTAACGCAGGATTCACATGTCGTAAAAAAAACACATTCGTAGAGTGCAATAGGAGATCTAATTGGCCTGGGGGGGAGGGGTGGAGTTGGGTGATCAGCGAATCAGTTCGCCGAACGCACTCAACGGACGTGATTTTTTACGATCGTGAACCCAGCTCAAGTCCCTAAATTCTATCAATTCATAAGAAAGTGCACAATTACCCCATGTCCTGTGTTATTTGGAAGCCTTCTATAAAAAATTTTAAAAATCTATCATAGATGCACGTCCATTCTTAATAACACGTCAACCCAAGTATTTTAATTATGATAAATTTGTATGAGACCGTCCCATCAGGATCCATGAAAATTTAAATGAAATCCGATGGATAGGTTTAGGACCCCAAAGTAGGGGTTATGTGTCCAAAATTACTCGGAAAACAAAACCTCATCCGACCTCATGACATCGACCAAAAGCTCCAATCGTTGCTCCATGAAAACCCCATAGTTCCCCAAAGTAAAATCGGATGATTCTGGGACCCTTTAAAAAATCGATTCTACGTCCGAAAATACTAAACGTCTCCCCACTTGATATCACAGCCGAAAACCTTAACCCCGCCGATAGCCCCTTTTTAGCCCTACTTCATTGAGCGATAAGGCTGAAAACCTTGTGGGCACAAATAGATGACGAACCAAGCATTTGGTCAAAATTTCAGATTTAGAAAAATTCTACTGCCCAAAACGGCCTGGATTGCACTGTGTTTTAGTAGCTCGACAAGGGGCAGGGGGAAAAAAACCTATAGTGTTCTCGATTGTTGAATACAAAATATGATTATGGCTTAGACTCGAAACTTAGGTTGAAAGCTTATGATTCACACGCCAGAGGACTGGCAAAATCAATTACCTATGAAACGTTTGAAACACCCAAATTTTTCGGCGTATAAATGTTTCCTCACAAATTTCCACAGCGCATTCGGGATCAGGGTTTATTCTCAAGACCCCCATTATCGCCGAAGTAAAATTAGATTCTTCTAAATTTTGTCTCCGATTTGCGACGCGCTAAATCGGGGTTCTGAAACACGGTGCGGCGGACGGACATTTCATTTATGGTATCTACACATTTAGAAACATATAGGATACTTAAGGATACATTTTTAGGCCGATTAAAAATTTTGATAATAGAAATTCCGATAATAATATACCTACCAAAATGCCCGTATACTTGGACTCAGTTTGCACCCTTGAAATGTCATCATTGGCCAAGTCATCACACGAACTACATATCCGGAGTAATAAGCCAATTCAGGATACCTACCATTTCTTCTAAATATGATTGTAGAAAAATGAACCATCTAAACGATTACGGCTTGATTTGATCTTCAAAACGTGCTTGGATGTAAAGGGTAGGGGCAAGCGGTTTATAGCGAGTATTCTTTATTATTATAATTATTATAGGGCGTCCATTATAATGTTTCAAGTTTTTACGCGTTCGGCTAACTGGGCTTGTAAAAAGATTATGTCAGAAAAAACGTCTTCGACAAAAGAAGGCGTCTTTCCCCTTGAGGAGACTTCCCCTACCGATTATCCTGCCGATACTCAAATCTGTTTTCAAGCTTCCCAAACCACCGCACCGACGGGAGGACCAATTTAGATTGGGGAGCATTAACTGAGATTGTAGTTTAATGGAGGTGGGTATAGTCCTGGGCTCTCATCTCGCATCGCTACCTAACCCACACCGGTCCTTCTTTTGCCATCAACCTCGGGACCGGTGCATTTTGTCGAGGCTATTATAGTAATTGAAATATAAGGCACATAGAGGGCGGTGTGGGGGACCTACCGAGTCATTACCCTTAAGACGCTCGTTGAAACAAGTCCCCTTAAGATATCTTATCTGTGTAAGATTGGTAGGTAAATAATTGTGACAAAAAAAATTTTTACTTGGGGGTTATTAAGGTCGAAACAAACCAGCTGATATTTTTATTTGTTTCATTGCTAAATAATATAACCAAATTTATATTATTTTTTAATTTTGTATTAGTTTTGTAAAACTGCGCAAAAAAATCAGATTTAGACAAGTGATCTCATTTCTGTAGTGAATAAATAAAATTCGCTTTAGAATTTCGTTCACGAACGATGGAAATAGAAGATCGTATGGCTTCACCATGTGTTTTGAGAGCCCCTCAAACTTAACGACTGCGATCTGCCGAAGCGTTGAGATGAAGTCGACCATTAGGCTAAAATAGGGAATCTCCCTCCAATCTCACGCCGAATCAGACATTCCCGGAATATCTTCGGAAAAGGTTGACAATGCCCGCGGGATTGGGAGCCCACTTTCATCCCAGATCTTTTCATCGTCTCCACCTTTCGGTATACTTTTCTCTTTTATTGCTCCTTCAATCCGCTCTTCCCTTCTTCTTTTTTTTCCCTCTGCAAGTGAAGACATTTGCATATGAACGCGGTCAAATGAGGGTAGAAGGTTAAAGGAAGTGCGCCGTATTTTGAAATCGCCCTTATTGGAAATTCTACACATTCGTAGAGTACTTACTTTCCTTTTTTAACCGAACGAGCTCTCTGGTTCTTTATTTGGAGCATTCCAAGCCATCAAATTGATCTTAAGCTCCTCTTTAGATGGGAATCGAAACGCCATGCTATAGCTCCTTAAAGAAGCTCTATAAGCAATACCTTGAAACTCATCCAATTATACACTAAATTAGACTAAATATTTAATATTGACAAGGTACATGAACGGCTTGGAAAATGGCTACCTCATGGTGGACTGACGACGCTGTTATCAGTAAATGTTTCCTTGTTAATGAAATTAGATGATTTTTCCATCAGAAATTTAGACAAAAAACGCTGCAAATTTTACACACGGGTTTATTATTCTTTGATATATGATATATGTTACTTGTGCGAAAATAAGTTCTGTGTCAATGAAAAAAAATGTTGGAAAAAGATTTTTTTTTTTACATTTTTTTGCAATTTTTAGCGCAACCTTTTTCCAAAAAATGGAAAGGTGCGCTCACCTCTTCGACATGTATGTTTTTTTGTTTTTTTTGTTTGTTTGTTTGTGTACAGAGCATCACGCCCGAGCGGCTCAACAGATTTTCATGAGGGTGGTCTCATTGTCATCAGCGAGTTCCGGGGGTGGTTATAGGCTACCTTGATTTTCCCTCCCTCATCCCCTTCATCGGTTTTCGGGAGGTCCTTCACGACGAAAGTTGTTTATCTCTGATGTGTAACTAAGGAGGCCTCAAAAGGGGGACGGAAGTTTTTGTCCGATTTCGTTGGTACAAGGGTCTATGGAATGAGCTTTTCAGGCTGATTCCAACGACTCCAAAACGATTTTTGCAGCCTGAGCCGTTCGTTACCTCTGATCGGCATAAGGTTTTATTACGCATCGGTCGTTAGGGTGCAGTTGTTTACGTAATGAGCATCACGTGGATGATGTGTTGTGTGGCATAGTTTGGTCGCTAGATACCTACTGTTTCTTAGTTTCTCTCGCTCATTAAATATTAATAACTAAAGGTTGCGCTCATCTATTCAATTCAATTGATGGCTTGTTTTAAATATCTATGTTTTTACTCGGAAAATATTTGACTTCCTGGGATCCTTCAAAAATCCCATTTGTAGCCCCTGAAAGTCCTATGGATCACCACAGTGAAATCGGATCGTTGCGTGACCCCCAAAAATGGATTCTACGTCCAAAAATACTTCAAAAACGACACCTAAATCGATCCCATAGCCAAAAGCCTTTAAAAAAACCCTCTCGTAGCCCCATTTTAGCCCCATAGCGCCCCACGGGTTTGAGCGATAGGGCTGAAAACCTTGCGGGCACAACTAGATGGTAAACCGAGTATTTTGTCAAAATTTCAGAATTTAAAAAAATTCCTACTGCCCAAAAAGGCCCGGACGGCGGACGGACATTTCGATTTTTAGAATCTAAACCTCTTGAAACGGATAATGTCAAATTTTGAGGCGCGATCACAAAGGTGTATTATTCCAAGAATAATAAACCAAAAACAACTGCCGCGAGGAGAAAAGGCGCAGTAAAGGAACTGGAGAGAAAATGAAAAAAATATTTTTACAAAAGGAGCAAGATCTCGATTCTAATATACGAGCGTTTATAATGAGGGAATGGATGATATAAAAGGGGATGTGTTAAAGGAAGGATATCATAATTATAGAGGAGTATGGCCGATGTGGTCAACGGGAATCTTAATGGGCTTTAGGGGTGTGAAGTTCTGTAGGGAGATTGTGAGCTATGAGTGCCGTCATGCGTACATCACCAGGCGGAAATTCTCCTCGCAGACCGTTTTGCGGCTATATTGTGTTCTCAATAGGTGAGTCAGGAGGATCACGATGAGATCTTTCGAAGTTTCGGCTCCTTCGAGAGCTTTAAGCGGACCCGTCAAATCCTTAAACTTTCGACTTCACGCTACATAGGGGAGAGTTGGGTAAAGTGGGGTTGCGTTTAAAGTGGGGTACTAGCTGTATCTCGCTCCCAAATGCTGCCATCTTCAAATTTCCAAGTGAACTATAGTGTAGTAGGTGGCCCTGCAGTCTTCCATTGGTTTCCCTTGAGGTGACTCCGCATCCTCAGGTAAGAGAGCATTTCAAAGTTTTTGATGTGTTTTTGAAACTTTTTGGCTGATACGGAAAACTTGCATGCTAGGTAGATGAGGTAACCACGCCAACTTTCGAGTTTGATTTGGTATTAGTGAAATCTTCCGCACTTTTTGAGATGCGCCGCATCATTGTGCGACTTCTATACTTGCCGTGACGCCCTTTTTTCCAAAAAAGGTCTAGTCGGGTCAGCGGGGTACGTCTTAGGCGGGTATAGTGGGGTACTACCCCACTTTACCCGAACCATCTTGAATAACAAATCTATTGCTTTTCAGAAATGGATAACCAAGCCGAAAAAAGAAAATTGCAGGCCTGGGCCGAAGAGGACATGGAGGAGGCCGTCAGCTCGGTCTTGGAAGGTGAAATGGACTACAAAAAAGCAAGTAAGTATGAGGTACACCTTATGAGGTACAACGTCCATCAGACAACTCTGGAAAGGCGGGTTTTGAAAGCACGCGAGTCAGGACTGAGCTCGTACCAAGTTTCTAGAAAAGGTAAGAAAAACCTAGGTACCTATCCAATATTGGTAGATATCTAGCTTAATTTTCTTTAAAAATTCTTATAGTAGGTATTCAAAATATCTCAGGAGTTTACATTCTTTCAATTTGCCATATACTTAGGGAAACGTTTCTTTAAATAGTCACAAAACCTACATAGGTAACCTATTTGATTTGTGTTAACAGGGATGGGAGTCAGCTCTGTATTTTCTCCCCAGCAAGAGGCCGAATTAAGAGATTTCATCCTTGATATGGAGAGTAGGATGTTCGGGCTGACTTTGGGCGATGTGAGACGACTTGCGTTTGAGCTTGCTCAAAGGAACAACTTGAAAAACAATTTTAATGAAGAAAAACAGATGGCTGGAAAAGACTGGCTGTATGCGTTCTTGAAACGCAACCCTCAATTGACATTACGGTCCCCTGAGGCCACTTCTCTAGCTCGATGTATGAGCTTCAACCAGACAAACGTCCAAGCTTTCTTTGCAATTCTTGACAGAACCTACGAGAAACATCAATTCCCACCAACCAGGATATTCAATGTTGATGAAAGTGGAGTTTCAACAGTCCCTAACAAAGCAAGCAGAATTTTGGGATTGAAGGGGAAAAGGCAAGTTGGAGGCGTATCTTCTGCAGAACGGGGAACATTGACTACAGCTATAATCTGTATGAGCGCTGCTGGCATTTTCATGCCTCCAACATTGATTTTCCCTGCCTAGTGACAAAAGCCCACTTTTTTGGCTCACAGTCTGTGATTTTATAAGACTTAAACATACTTAATGAAGTCATCTAATGTTATTTTCAAAGATCTGTGACAACCTGTCATCTACATTTTTTTTTTTTTTTTTTTTTTTATCAAGAGTTTTAGCGTATTTTCCTGGAAAATAAATTTTATTTTCGAAGAAGTTTATATTTTTTAAATTTTGTGATACATTGTATTAATAATAAAGAGTTTTGTAATTACTTGAAAATTGTTTATTGATTTTTATCCGGCGCCCCACTTTACCCGAAGATGTACCCCACTTTACCAGAAAGGAAGGGTATAGTGGGGTACTTTGAATTGGCGCACTAATTAGTTTTTTCATCGAAGACGATTCATCATAATTAAACCCAATTGACATATGGTAAAGAAGAGATGGTGGACCAACCACCACAAAATTTTCATTGCTTTTGGAGCAAAAACGAAGGAGTTCTAGGATAGAAACCAAAAAGTACCCCACTTTACCCAACTCTCCCCTAGTTAAAAAAAAAAAAAAAAAATCTACACATGGAGGCTTACGTAGAAATATATCATGCCGGTGTGACGTCATCTGTTTCGAAAATAATACCGCTCCTCTGGTTACATCAGACGCCCGCGGATTGCCTCGGACGGTTTTGGCAATGAAGTCTCCCGGTCCAAATCATTCAATCGTGTACAGTCACATTTTTTTGTTCCGTATGATGAAATATGGCATCACCCGTTCGTTTTTACCTGATTTTCTCAAGCGCATACCTTCTATATTAGGTAATTCTCTGATGATTCTTTGAATTAGGTAATTCACAAGATGTGGCCACATGTTCACGTGGTCAAGAAAGAACCCCCCACCCGTATGTTCAGTTTTAGGCCAAATGTTCAACAAATTACAACTCACCGGTGTGCCGACATCATCCAAGGTAGCATAGACGCGAGAGTATTAGCCAGCAGCTTTAGAAGAGACTCAAATATAGGTGCCACCCTAGTTTTTCCTTAAATAAAAATAGGAAGACGGGTTTTTGGAAATCCAATTTCAAATTTGGATTCAGCTTGAAAAGATGCATGGGATAAAGAGACTGAAAAACATAATAGGTAGGAGCAATTTGAAGGCCTCAAAAATTATTGAAAAAGCTATAGGACTAGTTTCCATGTGTTTTTTGCCAAATTGCCTTGAAATACAAGATCGTTTTTTTAGAAATCTGATTTCAAATTCGGTTCAAATCTGTTCAATTTTTACGCAAATTATGTACGATTTCCTCGCGCAGTGAAGGGGTCGTCCCCATTTAGAGCAACGTGATATTTTATTTGCCCAATTTCTCACACGTTAGACTCGGATACGCCATATTGTGCATCATTTTGGTGGTTTAAGATTTTTCTCATACGATGCTCGCGTACCATAGGATAAAGATGACCGAATTTGGATCACTCTTCTCCTCATATTGCAGCTCCAATTCTAAAAAATGATAATAATAACCTACTGCAGCGGATCACGTGTCCTGCAGAACTGATCGCACCAGTTACCTGACAGTAGGGTTGAACATCGATGTTCGATGTTATCGAAACATCGATGGTTCAACTCCGATGTTCGATGTTTAGCTAGTCGATATTATCGGACATCGATGTTTGGGACCCAACATCGATGTTTTAGTTCGTGGTTGGGTTTTCTGTCTTCAAATCAGATCATAAGCCATAATATGACATAAGGTGATCATATTATGACATAAGGTGACTTTTTTTTAAGGAAGCTTGAGGCGCTGAATCGATTGTAATAGGAGTGCACACTGATGGTATTTCGAAAGCCTGAGGCGAGAACGATCTAGCTGGATCTACCCTTGATATAGGGGGGCATTTTTGAATTTTTATTTTATTTTAATTTTAATTTTATTTTTATTTTAATTTTTTTTTTATTTTAATTTTTTTTTTATTCAATTAAATTCAATTTTTCGATAATCGATTCAGTTTAAATCGATTCTACTTTTCTCGATAATCGATTCAATTTAAATCGATTCATTTAATTTACATCCGTCAGGGAGAGATCTCGTAGACATTCAAGCGCCCCTTAAAGGCTGATGTCCCACCAGCTCAGAGTGAAGAGTGAGGGCGGGGGGGGGGTTGAGGCAGTTTGTAAGCCGAACCAAATTCACCCGCTGGCTCGCCCACCCCGCGATTTAACGAAAACTTCAAAACTGAAATCGCCGTCCTAATTCGCTCATCGTCGGAATGAATTTGGTCGATATCAAGTATTAAAATTCGGATCTCTAGGTAGGCTACTGACGAAACGCGAAAAAAATCCTTCTATTAACGACGGAATAAATCGAAAAAATTAATCATGCGAATTCTCCCGCGTCATAAAATTTGCGCAACTCGCTTATCAGACGTAAAATTGGTCGAGGAATCCGAATCCGGTGAAAAAATAGGGGTTCCCATTTGAAATAAGAAAGTTGATGTCAATTGCGCGGATTTGAGCGAATTTTGGGGGTTCTCGACCCCCCTACGGACACTTAAACGGTCGACAGAGACGATAGAAAAAAACGGCGTATTTTTATCGCTTACCGTTTAGTCGGAGTAGGCGATTGACATACTCAGTAAAATACAGACCAATTTTACGTCTGATAAGCGAATTGCGCGAATTTTTTGGCGCGCGCGAATTCGCTCGATTAATTTTTTCGATTTATTCCGCCTTTAATAGACGGATTTTTTCCGCGTTTCGTCCTACGCCTACCTAGAGATCCGAATTTTAATACTTGATATCGACCAAATTCATTGCGACGCTGAGCGAATTATGACGGCGATTTCAGTTTTGAATTTTTCTTTAAATCGCGGGGCGGGCGAGCCGTCGGGTGAATTTGGTTCGGCTTACAAACTGCCGCTACTCCCCCCCCCCCCGCCGTCAACACTCTTCACTCCGAGCAGGTGGGACATCAGCCTTTAAGGGGCGCTCCCAAGGTCTATGAGATCTCTCCCAGACAGAAATGGATGTAAATTAAATGAATCGATTTAAATTGAATCGATTATCGAAAAATTGAATAAAAAAAAAAATTATAAAATTAAACTGAATTAAAAAAAAAAATAAAAAAATTTATATATTATTCGAGCGAAGCGAGGCCTTATATCTGAGTAGGGGTTTGAACCCACCCCCCCCCCCCCCCCCCCCCCGTCAAGAAAGAAAAGGCCAAAAATCTCATCTCCAAGACATTTTTACGATACGATCCATTTTACTATAATATACGCAGGAGACGAGAGTCACACTGTAATTTCGCATGAGCTTAAAGTCATTCGACCTGGCTTAACCGGGCTGGACTTGAAGGTCCGAGTGACCGCGTGTCGTATTACGTCCCCAAGGGTTGAAGCAAACAGGAATCAACAGGATCACTCCCTCTAAGTCTGGTCATCCGCCTATTAATTAAACCCGAATCCCACCCTCGACCGACCGCCCCACGGTTCTAATCCTCTGCCCCCCCCCCCCCCCCCCCCCCCCCGAGAGCCTTCACGTCATGCCGACTGGATATTTCAATTTTGTCTGGCAAAACTTCCACCGACCACTGGGACCATTGGGGGATGGACCTGTTTTGCCAAGAGAATCTCTTAGGATTACCCGGAGGATTATATGTGTAGACCCTCGCTTGAGAAGGCGATTACAAGTGGGGGCGTTGCAAGAGGAATTCCGTTCGTATACAGATTTAAAATAAAAGTGAAATATCTCCATAATTATTATAAGCTGCGATTTACTATCTACGATCCCATGATTTTACCATAATGCTACCGTACAGAATCCTTCTACAAATCACCCATATATTACTGTGGGCTCCGTCGCCAAAAATTAAAAGAATTAATTAAACTCGAACTCTCAACCCTTTTCATTACCGCTGCGTCAAGTTTTATGCAACAGCATTCTTTTTCCTCTTCTCTTTTTTTAATTAAGTGAATTTACTGCCAATTAAAATAAAAGGGAAAAAACGCTCAAGACAATTAGTAGGTGCTTGTAAATGAGCACCACCCTTTTCTTATTTTCCTTTTCTTATTCTTATTTCTCTCTTTTTTTTTTTCTTAATTGAATATTCGAGGTCGTTATTAGATTAAGAGGAGTGACTTATGAACCCGATTTGCAAGAGTTGCGTTGCACCTTCATTTTTCTTTTGCATCTTACACGCCTTATTCTGATTGGTAGTTGGAGCAACGCGTACAGAAAGAACCTGTTTCGTGATCAAGCTTTATTGGTTATTCTATTTTAATTATCGGGGTATTACAAGGTAAGATTCGATTTGGTTGTTGGCATTAGATTTTAATTGGATCCTGTATCAAGGTGTCGGGACTACACTGAGCCATGTAGGGCTCAGTTGTAATGATAGGGGAGGCATTTACGGACAAGATAAGAGAAATAGAACTCAATTGAGGGGAGAAAGATTTGTGGAGCGCTGTGGCTCGTCCAAAAGGAAGACCATGTCCTTCTTCTCAATATGAAATAAATTGGAGATTTGATTAGTTTTGGAATAAATTATTTTTTCAAAAATATGGTGAAACGCCCAGCGTGGTTTTTGGTTTGATATTCTTGGAATAATCAATTTATGTTTTCGAGAAGGGGGTCAAACATTTTGATCGGCCTCAAATTTGTCCTTTTACGTACGATACGAAAATTTCAAGAATCAAATGTCCCTCCGCCGTTTTAAAAACAGTAGGTTTTTTTTAAATCTGAAATTTTGACGAAATATTCGGTAAGCCTCCGTAGTTTAGCCTCGGTTATGCAAGGCGTACTTAGTTTTAAAAAAAAACTGCAAATTTTACACAAGGGTTTATTATTCTTTGACATAGGTTACTTGTACATAATTTTAATTCGGTCAATGAAAATTTTTTTTAAAATTTCTTTATACACATAATAATTTTTTTATTTTTATATTTAAATTTAATTTTTATATTCAATATTATTGAATATAAAATAATAATTATATAATAATTATATTTTAAATTAAAAAAAAATTTGGGGGGGGGGGGGGGGGGGGGATTTTTTTTTTCAAAAATGTTTTTCTTCAAAAATTCTTTATTTTTTACTCGAAAAATATTTAACCTCCTGGGATCCTTCAAAAATCCCATTTTTAGCCGCATGAAAGCCCTATAGTTCGCCTCAGTGAAATCGGATCGTTCCGGGACCCCCAAAAATGGATTCTACGTCCAAAAATACTCCGAAAACGACACCTAACTCGATCCCATAGCTAAAAGCCTTCCAAAACCCCCTCGCATAGCCCCATTTTATCCCCATAGCGCCCCACGGGTTTGTGCGATCGTACTGAAAACCTTGCGGGCACAACTAGATGGTAAACCAAGTATTTTGTCAAAATTTCAGATTTAAAAAAAAATGCCTACTGCCCAAAACGGCCCGGACGGCGTACGGCCATTTCGGATTTTGAATGTAGACCTCTTGATTCGGATAATGTCAAATTTTGAGGCCGATCGGAGTCGTCGACCCCCGTCGCGAAAACATAGGTGTATTATTCCAAGAATAATAAACCAAAAAATCTAGTTGTGTGCCCGCAAGGTTTTCAGCCAGATCGCCCAAACCCGTAAGGCTCTATGGGGATTTCATGGGGCTACGAATGAGTCATTGAAGGACGCCTATGGGTGGAATGTGGTTATATTTTCCAAATAATTTTGAATGTATACATCCAATTCTATAGAATCCATTTTTTTGGGGGTCCCACATACGCGCTAACACTTTACAGGAAGGACGTTTAAAATTTTTTTAATAATTTTTTGTTGACATAGGTAGTATTTATGCACAACTGCGTCCAGTGATTGGGATTGGGGTCAACAGAACTTCAGCTTCTTTGCCGAGCTTACGGTTTTAAACATTACTAAGCCTGTGTGATGAATTCAAATAAAATGTTTTCATCTAAAATATAAAAAAAATAAATAACATTCGTATACTTATGTACACTTATTTATTATTCAAAACGACAAAAAAAGGGGGACTTACTCGAAAGAAAGAACTATAGTGTGACCATCTGCCAAGCAAGGAACCGGGTACACTGTGGAGAATAAGTGGGATGTAAAAAGCTAAGTAATTTAGCGGCAAATATTTTGGTTGAAAAGCTGTGTGCATACTCACCTATTTTGATGGTGAAATAAGCCAGAGCTATTGTGAATATTTGTGGGGAAAAGACAAAAACATCAGAAGGACTACCGGATGGATCTAAGCGTCAAACAAGATACAATGTATATTATGTCATAATAAAAACTGGTTGATATGGTAGGAGATAACGATAACAAACATTCTTATTCACTTCAAACCAGGTATCTAATAAAAACTGGATGATTTGATAAGAGATAACGATAACAAACATTCTTAATCACTTCATGGTAGGTTACAATGAACACTAACAATAAAACGTTTCCACTAGGTACCTCCTGACTATAATGCTTGAAAAGTGACTAGAAAACTTAGAGGTAAGTATGAAAACTACATCAGTAACTAATAATAATGATGTTCGCTCAAAACCCCTGACCGAATCCTTCGAACCTTGGAGAGAATCACGGCATAAACTGAACTGACTCGTGAGGTATCAGTCTGCATGTTGCACGCTGTTGGATGCATTTGTATGTATGCCATCTCCTTGAAAAGCCGGCGACCCACGATCTCTTTCCGATCCAAAATTCGAGCCGCTACAAAATCAAGACTTATGGTTCAACTCAATCGCATGCTGGGCCAAAGCACATTCGGGATCTCCTCTCAAGGGGCGTACGCAGGTCTTCCTTTAAGGGGGGGCTAAAAATTATTGCAGGTACTCATGCAGTCAGCTAGTTTGTGCACAACTTACACCAAAGAATAATGTACTCTTGTGTAAAATTTGCTGCCACAAGCGACATGGATGATCGCACGGCTTTCCCAGTACAGCTTTGAAAATGGATGTATCCCGGTTGCCTGTCACTCGCCCTTTCTGTCTTACACATTGCTCTACTTCACGATTGAATCCAATTCTGGTCCTTCCAGTTACTTCTTGGCGTTACCTTACTGTCGCACTAGGCAATTTCTTGTTCGGCACCCGTTAAAGTTTAATTTTCTCCACCCATTCAAACCCAGGGGGGTCGCAAGGTTACGACGATTTTTCCTTCTTCCCGGAGACACCCAAACCGACGCGCAAAATAAAGGCCAATTGCGATTACGGGAGCACCTCAGGGCTCGTGAAATATTTAACCCAAGTGCTCGAGGGCCTCATCCCTTCAGTATATATCCATTAACAACGTAGGAAACTCCCTGACCCGTTATTTATACGGTCCCAAACCCGCAAAGGAGGATTAAAAATGCATTTTTATTGCAGCTTTAGCATTCATCTTTCCCGAACATCCGTCTTCATTTTCCTGGGCTTTATTGCCACTGCTGTTTCCCTATTTTCTCTTTTCCTCTTAGATTCCTCGGCCTCCTACGTCTTCGGTGTCGTCCCATTCTCACGAATCAATCCGTCCCGACTTCCTCCCTATTTCCGAAAGGGCTCTCGGATTTGGATCGTGGGGAAATTAAATTTTCACCGGTCGAGAAGATTTAACGGTCGTTAACATTCTCGACTCGTTACGATTAACTTGTGGGATGTGGCTGAGAGTGCTGAGGTATTAAAGTACAGTGGGCTAAATAAGCAAATTTTAAACAATTTTTTGAAGGTCTCTCGAACATGCAGCCAATAGTTTAGATGTTGACAAAGTTGAGGAACATGGATCTGTAAGCGGGACATTTCATGTATTTCCACGTCATGAAAATAGTGAAATCGAGTCGATTGTGCACCTATTTCGATTTTTTACCACCTAATTTTGCAATACTGTGTGTAACTTACTTTCATCCAATTGAGGGCATCGTGAAGTGAGAGAGACGTCTCTCGACGGTAATACGACCGCCAAACAAGAAACGAATCACCGGCGGCGGGTCATCAGATCCGTGTGACGGGAGAACCCTACTGTATGCTAAACTCTGATTTACATGTCCCTTGTGCCTACCACCTTCAATGGTTCGACGTGACTATTTCCTACTGCCGTATGAGCGAAAATGTCTTCTTTCGAGGCGCTTCGTCCAAACTTGCACCGGCGTAAAACCGTATAAAATTGTCCTGAAGGTTACCACATAATTTAATATCCCCGCTAAATCGCCCGGCCCGAAAATAAAACAACCTCGGTGAAGGACATCCGCACAGTTCGGTCATGAAATCGTCACCTTGAAATCGCTGATCACAAAAGGTGATCGAACTGGGTATACAAACCCCGCCGAAAGATGAATGTCTAGACGGAGCAGCCGTCAAGGTTTTTACGTTGAAAAGGATCTTGCCGAGTTTGTCCTCATGAAATGCGTTCTTGAGGGGAACCGGCAGCATTACAAAATGCATCAGAATCACGTAGGGTGGCTCGTATAAAGTGCACCAATACTCCCGATTGGCCCTATTGGCATTTGACGACAGTAAAGTTCCTGACGACGCAGACGGACAATTTTACGATTTGACGACGGCTATTAGTTTCGGTTGAAAATCGACTAAGAAAAACATCAATGCCGTATTATTTATATCGTACTTTTGAGCGACCACCCCTTCCGTTCATTAATTGCTCATGCCCCGTTTCAAGGCAGTCGGGACGGTACCAATTTCCCAGGAAGTTCCCGCCAGGTGCAGGACCCAGTACGGCCCACAAGGACTGGTGCTAAGCCAGTGATTAGAACCTTCCGAAGGAAAACTCTCGTCTTTCGGGGCGGTAATTCCTGTCGCAATCACGGGGTAATCATCGGGACGCCCCCGCCATCACTGGTTATTATATTCTACCATTATGAACCCCCCCACACTCGATGCGTCTTTCCCTGTACCCGACTATCCATTATCTCCAATTCGTCATGTGGCAACACCTTACTTCATCATCTCTATCTCAGTGCCTTCCATGTTGTTATGTGGATCCTAAACCTGAAATTTAGCATCATCGCGAATTATTTCCAAAAACGCTGCAAATTTTGCACAAGGGTTTATTGGGTGATTCTCCGAAAGTAGGGATATTCTTGTCGGAGCTTAGTACAACGACGATGAGATAATTTTGTTTTTGAGAAATTCTTCGGTTACAAAACGACCTTACCTTAATTTTTTCGAAAATAATATTTTTCATGTTTGTCTTTGTATTTTCAAATTGTACTCAATTAGGCTACATCGCAGACCCTCACATGTGCAATAATGCGAGTTTTTAAGTTCAACCATCCGTAATGTTTTCAGTTTTTCGATCAAAGGGGTTTAATACATAGATTATGTCCTCATTCCGCTGATTCCATCGTCATAAAATTTATATGGGACCTCAAGTGGCCGAAGGGAACCAAATTTGCTCAGGAAACTCTGAAACATGTAAGTGGAAATTTTAATTTTGTAGGACAAAAATTTAACGGCCCCCGAAAGTGAAAATAATGCTTCCGCTACCTATTTGGTAGACTTGAAAGAAAAACTACCCTGCACTGAGAGAAAAAAAGGGCCTATTCTAGGTTATTTTTCGATTTTTTTCTAGGTTAAATGCTGCCAACCTAGATTTTTTTTTTGGTTTTCATTCTAGGGTGGAACAATTTAGTCTAGGTTGAATATAATTTAACCTAGATTGAAAATACTGGTGAAGTTACCTTCCTAAAAATGCAAACAACCAAGATTTAAAATGCGCCACCCCCACACTTTAGTTCTAGGTTAAGTTCACGGTGTCTGCCGCCGCCTCCACCCATTTACAGTCTAGGTTAAAAACATTAATGTCTTGGTTGTCTCACCCTGGTATTCAATGTTTTTCACTTTCATAGACGGTTGATTTACCCTAAAAAAAAAAACGTTCTCACCCCACCTCAAACAATTTACAGCCATGTCGCATTAACCTAGAACCTTTTTTTCTCTAGGTTGTGCCCCTTTATTTACGAGGTTGTTTCAATTACTATCCCTGTTGTTCCAGTTAAATTTCTAGGTAGCTTCCTATTCTTTTCAGGTTGGTCCTAATAAATTACTAGGTGGTCCACTTTTCTTTCTAGGTTTGCTCCACTTCCATTGCAGGTTGTTTCTATCAACTTGAACTATCTTTCTGGATTGTCTCTGTTTCCAACTCAGTACAACAATTTGAATGTGACGTCTATGACTGCACATAGTGACAGAAATTAGATGATTAGAATTTGACAAAGATTTGGCCTCAACCCCACCGGGTAAATAGCAGGGGTGCCAAGACAACGAGAAGTAACGCCCAACGCCTACAGTGGCGCTCTCCGCGGCCGCTTAGCGTACTGTAGAAACAACCTGGAATTTATTGAATGAATTACAATCACTTTTGTTTTAACCTAAAACTATTTGTGGTACTACGGTAGTTTTAACCGAGACTGAAAGTCTAACTTTTTCTTCTGGGTTGTTACCTAAAGTAACAATCTCGCCTTTTAAATCTCTCGGTTGTTTTCAGTTGTACAACCGAGACTTTAATGGAGGGGAATTATATGGAAGGTCAAATCATTCAATTCTAGGTTACCCCACTTAAAAGTCCAAGGTAGGTAATATATTTTCTAGGTCTTCACAATGTCAACCTAGACCAAATGTGAAGTTCACATTTGGTCTAGGTTGACACTTTTTTATTCCAGGTTGTGGTCAGAGGGCGGGTAATAATGGGTTAGGTTGTTTCTATATGGGTCTAGGTTGTATTAATATTTTTCGATGTTACTTTAACCTGGACCTATTTTTTTCTAGGTCGAATCAATTGATTCTAGGTGGTTTCAATTTCTTTTCGAGGTTATTTCGGATTTAACCTAGCCACTAAAAAAATCTTTTCTCTCTGTGTGTAAGTGGGGTCTTATTGAGAAATGGACTTCAGTAGACTGTTCTACCTTTTCGAATTATTGTTGACCTAAACATTAAGGAATAAAATAGTTATTAGAGTAATAATTATTGTAACCAGGAAATAAGGAAGTTTTCACATTCCAGGTCATCGCACTTCCCCGGCCAAATCAATTGTATGGTTGATAAAAAAAGATTGCTTGTCAAATTTATTCTGTAAGTTCTCGTTCCACCCCCATGTGAACACTGGCGAGACGTCAGAACCCGGTCATTAATTTATTAATCATGCGGGCCGGATCTCAATTTGCAACTCCGTCCGATTATACGCCCCAAGTCGCACACCCTTTGTTTCTCTGGCGCTAAACCGACCGGCCATATTTAACGCATCGCGAAAGGTATCTTACGGCGCTAAGGAATGAAAGCTCGTTAAGTCCTGGCGGGATAGATATAAACGACAATGCGGCTACGCTCGAGCTGATATACTGAGTTCCGAAGACGGCCGAATGCCCTCCCTTATAAATTCGACTAATATAAAACTTGCAGGGCTCAAGTTGGCTTGATCCGATGGGAATAACCGAGTCGTGATGTTCATTACGGCGCCGTGATATCACTTTAGTCGTGGCTAATTTATTCTGCATATTGAAATTGTTCAAGCAGTTTTGATATCAATGTTGAAGTTGAATAATACGTTCACTCTCGTTGACCCCGTTTTAATTAATTAATTATTTTTTGTTACAGGTAAGCGGCTTTTTCAAAAGATTTGTTTCACCTCTTACGGTAAGTTTTATTTCATTGGTTCATCCCACCAACCAAGGAAGGCAAGGTGCTATTCAGTTCAAGGGGGGATTGGATAAAAAACAGTTCGTACCCCCCGCAAGCCGATATGTAAATGTGATGAGCCGGTTCAGGAATAATGGCCAAATAAGAAGAAAACAGTGAGGTAATAATGAGGTGAAATAAGTCAGCCATAGCGGTGAAAAATCCCCTCATCGAGGAATAGTTTAACAGGCTACTCAGTTCACCGTTCACTACTGTTATTTTAAAATCCACGAATTTCCACTTTATTGAAGCTCAAAGAAGAGGAGGAGGCGAATGCTTATCTTTATTATTTGCCACTTCTAGATGTCGGAAAAATCTGAAATCGGTGTTAAAAAATCCAATTTGGCGAGTAGATTACGAGAAAAGTCTGAAACCACCAAAACGTTGCTCCACGTGGCGCATGGAAGCTCCAAAAGTGGAGAAAAGCAGGATATTAAACTATTTCTAAAAAATTTGAAAAAAATACCAAGTTTTGGCGAGTGGATGAAGGGAAAAATCTGGAGTACCAGATGTTCCAAAAGTGGTCAAAAAATAGGGGCTGGAGCGTTGACAGGGAATTGGGATGGTGGTGGGCCGATGGGTGTCCAACGGGGACGTGGATGCCTCCCCCCACATAAGCACTCACGCATTTTAGGAGTTGCTAGGTCAACAAATTTCTTTAAAAGGCTTTTATGTAAATTACTCTCAATGTAGATCTAGGGACTAAATTCACTCGACTAATGAATTTAATTTAATTTTCATCATTTAATGATTCGTAAACAATGTTTAAAATAATTTCAATCACTTGCAAAAGAAGCAAACTTACAATTTCTGGCTACATGGTGAAGAAAATTATTTAATAATTTTGTTTGCAAAATTTGCAATTTGAATTTAATATTTCATGATATTGCCATAGTAATTTTTTAATTTTCAACCCAAAGAAGATGTCTAACCGATCCAAGAATGACTCTATTGGATTCAGCATAGGAAAATACTTAGGTAAGTATAACACAACAAGTTTTTTCGGCTATTGATTTCGACAGTTGATTTTGCGTTTTCGCCCCACTGTGCGTGGGGGTGGTGATTATGGCCTGGTGGATTCCTATTATAGGAATATTCCTATAATATTAATATTCCTATAATAGGAAGCTTATAAACTGCTCGGAGATGTTCCGAAGGCAGCAACGCACAACGTTTAATCAGTGAATATTCGTCATAAGGGCAAGGCTTTTTTAGGCGTAAGTTCGCTTCATAAATCTGAGACTTGCACTTAGTTACCATACACACTCACTTCATCCCAAAAATTAATGAGCAGGTTCCCAATTTATTAAAAGCGGATTTTTTTTTTTTTTTTTTTTTTTTGGAAGATTCGATGACCCCCATCAATTTCCATGTTGTTTAGCCCGAAACCTCAAGTTTAGCAATTTCGGGGGGGAGTTCAATTTCTACTATCTTCAGGATCTTTTAGAGCTCTGAAGGGCCAGAAGGCTCCGTCTTACTGCATTTAGGGTCTGGCTGAGCTGAATGACTTTCGACCCCTGAAGAATGTGGAGGGGAAGGTGTCCAGGCATTTAAACGGGTCTTTAAAACCGTATAAAGTTCTTATCATCAAGAAAAGGTCCGGGCAGTTTCAAAAGGGAGGGAGACGAAATAAAAGAAGGGAAAAACGATAATATTGGGAACTCGAGGGCCCGAGGGTTGGCCCTAGCCAAGGTCACTAAACTAGGGGAGGAAAAGTCATAGGGCATGAATAATTCGTGATATCTTCAGTACGAAAAGGCTACCCTTTTGCCAGATGACCGTTGACCCTTCGACCCCACCGCAGTGGTGCACAATAACACTCTACTATTACCCCCCTTCAGCCCTCGCATCGCCAGTGGTTGGCTCCACCCCCGTCATCTCGAGGCCTTTTATGACTCCGGCAGTCCGGTTTTATGACGTGGATTTCATTTATTCAGCGCCTTCGGCCAAAGGTGCAAGGGAGGTTTTTTTTCGGGGGGAAGAATAATTCAATTCCTAGTGGACCTGTCACCCCAAGAGTCTTTACGTTATGTTTCCAGAAGGGTAAATGTCTGAAGAGGAAGATCAAGAAGTGAATAATTTAGGTGAAGCAGCATGTTGGTTTGATGGAGTTCGCACAGAGGCAGTAGCTCAGCGACGCTGTTCAAGACATGGAAGAACTGCCACTGTTCATACTGAACTATTCACTAACAAATATGATGTACATTACGAATAAAAAAAACCTGAAGATTGTTCAGCTACACAAAAGGAACGTTTTTTTTTTTACATTCATGTCATAATGATCGTTTGAATACGCTACTAATATGAGACCAACAAACCGCGAATATGGAACCAAAAAAGAGAAACGATATTCTACCAAACCTTGTTTTCCGGCTCCCCTCTCTGTGATACAGCCCGAGTTATGAAATAATAAATTGGTTATGTATACTACAAAAGAGGCTTCCGGCGCCTATGAGAAGAATCCAAAAGAGCGGATTATTTTTTCCCCCAAACATTTTTGTGGTAAGGCCTTGAGTCCAGCCAGTTCACTTCCTTATTTCTGATATTTTGTCTTTCTTCAAACCCAAAGAAGACTGAAGTATCACTCAGCTTCTTCAGATATCTAGGAAGGTCTATCGGAGGCGGCATTGAGCCAGCAGGTGAGTTGTATCTGGACACTACATCCTTCTCGAGTGTCGACCCTGGGAAAGCCAACCTGTCCCATCACTTTCCCATTCCTCCAACCACAAGCGGCAGAGTGAACGTAGTCATAGGTGCCCAGTGCCAATCATACAACACAAAAATAACCGAATTTGGAAACCGAGACCTCATTCCACTTCCAGGCATCCTTCAAAGCCCCATTGGGGTTTCAGATCGTTATGAGACCCCCAAAAATAAATCCTAGGTCAAAAAATACTTTGACAACGACACCCCACTCGTTATCATTCCGTGCGAGATTTGGTGGTTTTTCGTATTTTTGGCTACCTATTTTTCGGACGCTCTGACGGCTAAGGGTTAGTTGTACAAAAAAATCTTTTCGCACATAAAATTAAGGGAATTTACTGCTCTTTCATTTTGTATGCGGGGTATTTTCACGTAAATGTAGTAGTTTCGGAGTTATCTACAGAAAAACTGTGACAAGTCCCAAAATTTTGACGTTTTTTTTTTTTTGCAAAAAAAAAGAAGTTTTTCCGGGCAAACGTTTCAGTCGCAAACGTCAGGTTCGTGTTCAGCAGCCCAAAACGCTATGGAAATGGAAATTTCTAGAACTCCAACAAAACTTTTTCCTAATTTAACTGGATTAAATTAGGAACCTACTCAAACGCTCACTATTCATTATGGGGTCAGTAACTGTTCCTGTAGATGCTAAAATACGAAACATGGCTTATTTGGGTTTTGAATATTTGTGCAACTGATATCGCACTGAAATGAGTATCTGGTTCCACAGGACTCGATTTCACAAAAAAAAAAAAAAAAAAAATTAATGCCAGATTCTGATGAGTAGCGTATCCCAGATATGTGTCTGGATTACGCAAAACCACTGAATATATATAATCACATTTTATGTGAGGTGGAAAGCGAAATAGAACAAATTTTCGCCAAAAACGTTTACTGAGTTAGGCCTATTTTCAGTTTCTGAATCAAAATCTAATATGAAGACCAAAATCTTAATCATATCTTGAAAATTGGCTGAGATAGGTTTGTTGTTTTGAATTTGATTACAGGAAATCGGATATTTTGAGAAAAATTATCGTAAAAGTTCTAAAGGCTTGTCGTTTTTTCATGGCTAAAATGGACACAAAATGTCACTGTGGGAGCTCAGAGCCCCACTCAATAGTAAATTCGCCAGCCCGCCACAAGTGGAAACCATCGATGTACGTTAGTTTACTACATCGATGGTGGAAACGGGCCTTGGGAAGCGCTGCAGTCGACGGCGAGATTGGGCGGTCCCGCTCCTCCAGTCAGCGGCCTCACTGCTCTGGACCGTCCCCAATCTCGCCGCTGATGCTCGTGGATTCACTGACGGTTTAATTTAATTTCGTTATGATTAATCACAGTGCATTTATGGTTGGCCCCCGAAATTTCTCTTGAGGAAGCCTGGTCAGTGGGACTAATTATTTTCTGTGGGTCCATTGCCCAGGCCATTATTGGCGACACTTCGTCTGCAGTAGCCGGGAGATCTGGGCCTTCGTAAGACTGGGTCAGCTGGCCAGGCCTCCATTGGCGACAGTTCGTTTGTGTGTTGTAGATCAAATGCCGTACCTTAAATTTTTGATTGAGTGTTGACATCCAGCAGTTTAACGAGGTCGTTTCTATCGATTTTCCCTTTTTTAAAGTCGAATTTGCAGTTATATTTTACACGAATTTCAAAATGGGAAAATCGATCGAAACCACCCCCAAAACAGCTGAATACCACTAACTCGATTAAAAAAAAAAAAAAACTAAAAGATGAGATGCGGAATTTGTTCTTAGAACCGCCCATTTGCCATAATCGTGTTGTTCCTCAATGCAAGAGTTGCCAAGAGTTTGAACACACCCAAAAGTAGGTAGGGTAGGTACTTTAAGAATCGCCCGCGGGGTTTATAAAATGTGGAAGCTGGCTCACAGTCCTTTCTGAACCTGGCAGTGAATCAAGTCAGAACCAAGCTGCTGAAAGAATTATTTCACCCCAAAAGCTCCCAACATGGCGAAAAGCAGCCATTTTACCACAACTCAAGCACTGGCAGCAGGCATTAAACACCAGCAAGGCTACTTCATTCAGTCGAAATTGAAAGTAGGTGGCATCTTTTTGGTGCCGCTCAAAAATAAAAACAGACCATCTCTGAAAAGTTCGGTTGCCTCCATTCATTCCTTACATTTTTGATTCGATCAACTCAAGCCGCGAATAAAGAAAAAACCGCAACGTGTGTGGCGTCTTCGAGGCCCGACTAGCGTAGTTAATCAATTAGTATCGAGTTTGTATTCATTATCAGATAAAGATCTTAACTCGTTTTCCCCCTCCGAGACAAGACAATGCCCAATAATAAAAACCCATAATTATATCCCTGTATTCTCTACCCTCCGCTAAAATTTATTGGGGAACCGTTGAATTGGTGGGTGGATATTTAAGACTGGGGGTTATTAGTTCGATGTTGTGCGACGTAATTTTGATTGCAAGATGATTGAGTTGGGCCGATCCAACAATCTTTCCACCCTGTACACGGTTAGATTAGAGTCTCATTTTAAAGAATTTATCAATTAAAATTTCAAAAGTGATTTATTTGAGAGTTATTTATTGCTATATTTGATATGATTTAGGGCTTCGTAATAGTTGTTAGGTATTATTGGGATATGTACGGCTCATCTCAGATAACAGGATCCTTGTTGAGATTTTATTATCTTCTTCTATTCCAGAACTAATCTCCTGAAACCTGTACTGACTGACAATCATTTTAAACTTTGATATCATACCCGAACCGGTATTTGCCATGCCTTTAAAATAGTGCTCAACGTATTAGGCGCTCTCTGCTTTCATTTTTAGTGTTTCTTCTCACTTTTTATCCCTCAATTAGCATTTTATAACACAATTAGGTAGCCGACCCCCGGAGAAGTGTTGACCCAAAGGCTAATGGCAGCGCTAACCCACTGCTTTGCACTGGTTAATTGGCCACCATAAATTCCTTTTTCTCTCTCCGTTTTAGTCCAGAGTACCACTTAATTACACACATTTAAACTAAAGGATTTTTCATTTGGACGGCTCCGCCGTCGTATCACAACTTAGATCCGTTCAGGCACTTTATCGTTTTTAAACTTCGGGAGGTAGTTTCGTGAGTTTATTAGCATAAAACCCTTCGCCAACGGGAGGGGAGGTGCACATGCAGAGGGTGGGCGTGAACGGTCTTGACCTCTGTGATCACAACGCATTTATCGCGCAAACGTGCATTATTAGTAGGCAGGAGAAATTTGTTTTTATTGAGCGGTTCTTTTCATACTTAACGTATTAGGTTTCTCAACTCTTCGTCGAGTGTGGTAGAAAATTTAGGTCACCTCGAATGTGTTTGGAACGGAACTAAATTCAAGTGGGCTCACCGGAACCATTTACTGTAATCATTCAGGGTCATTATCAGATTATGTGCCGATTTCAGAGTTGGAAATTCAAAAATTTCGATTCAATGAAATGGGTGAAAGCACGGTTTATTTCGATGTGTTCGCGATTTGAAACTATGGCGTATGCAATCCCCCTCCAGTACAATGAAGCAATACATATTATGTTAACATCCAGCAGTTCAACATATAAATTAAAACGGAGAATTAAAGTTAAACATACGGTATGTTACATATCCAACGAATTGAGTATCGCATAACGAGTAAATGACATTTACTAAATGAACTTGTACTATGAATAGAAAATTAGATTAATGACAGTGCTAACAATACTCATGGATACCTATATTCGTGGGATTACTAAATAATTATAAATAGTAATAATAGCTGACCATGATGATAGGGGACCATCTAGAGACCCACACAATTCCTGAAAATTTGATTGAAATTCGATCAAAATTGTGGAAGTTATGGGTGTGGCAAGGAAATGCGGACAGACAGACAGACACGGAACCAAATTTGTTCAGGAGGCTCTGAAACGCAAAGCGAGAGTGGAAATTTTGATTTTGGAGAACAAAATGTTTTTCATTTCGAAAGTGAAAATATTGCTTCCGCAGTCTCGGAAGCAAAATCGTAATTTCCTCAACCGATGTATGTACCTACCTACCATGAAGTTCTGCTTTCGGTGACGAGGGGATTTCGGTTACGGTAACGATATTTTAGGTTTCAAATGACCGGTTTTCCAATACTATCATCCAGGGGAAACAGGATGGCCAATTTATCTTTAAAGAAGATTCCCAAATAAATAGACATTTTTCCTGCATGAGGCCTGGTGGATGTTAGGCTGAACGTAGTTAATGGTTATGGTAATGACAATTGAGGGCGTTGGTGGAAGAAGCCCATGGGCCCTTCTTCCGGAAATCGTTCTGATCGCATCCTTAGCTCCTCAAGAGGGTTCCCTCCAATTTTCAAGTCGATCCGATGATTTTTCGCATTACTGCAACGCTTTTTGAAACCAGTCTTAAGGTTAATAACGTAAACTAATAACGTTGACAGCAAATATTTCAGAACACACTTTTGGCTTATGCGCCCTTCTTCCACCTACACCCTCAACTTTTGGAGTAAAAGCGTTTTCTAAATTTGCAGAAAATCCTGTAGTATAGCGAGAAGGCTATAGGGTGTCGTACGACCTCGTTCTCAACGCCTGACCTGTTAAAAAAAAAAAAAAAAAAAAAAAAAAACCGCAAATTTTACACCAAGGTTCATTACCTATTATTTGATATCTATATTGATATAGATATCAAAGAACAGGTAATAAACCTTTGTGTAAAATTTGCAAGTATCCTATAGGTTACTTGTGCGAAAATTAATTCTGTGCGAAAGTTTGGCCGTAGAGAAAAGACTAGTCATTTCACTCCACCTCCTACAACCTCACAACACCCAGACGGCCAGACAAGCCAAGGGGGAAAACAAGATGATAACTAATTAAACTACCGTAGTTCATAACCACGTGTCACCCAAACAATAATTATCATCACGTTTAAAAGTATTGAATATTGTCTTCGTCTGAATTTTGATATCCTAACTGGTTCCTTCTTCTACGTCTGTTCGAACTAGCGAGCCTCCAAGAATGTCGACACCGTTCGTTACAAATCAATAAACTGTCCCTTTGAGACCACATGGGGGATGTCAATGCAACGGACGAAAGAAATCAACAGACATCAACCTCGTCCCCTCAATAGAAAAGTGTGAGTTCTTCCTCTTTTTGACGGA
Organism: Pilophorus perplexus; assembly: GCA_955831195.1. Classification (NCBI taxonomy): domain Eukaryota; kingdom Metazoa; phylum Arthropoda; class Insecta; order Hemiptera; family Miridae; genus Pilophorus; species Pilophorus perplexus. Next base: position 9,479,949 of record OY037012.1, read on the forward strand.
ACATCGAACTGTTGCCGTCCGTCTGAGCTGTCAGGCGAAAAATGACTAGCTGGTATCTTACCTGTCACGAGAATGAACGAGTGGTCAATGCCTGGAAATAGCCTCAATGAATACCCAAGTTTGAATCGTTTATGAGATTGAATAGTTGAAAATTGTGATAATAAAATAAATCCCCGTAATGTTTCTCGTGATGTTTGGAGGCTCATGAATCTTGTCCTTAAATTCTGGTGTTTTCTGGAAAGTACCGACATAATTATGGTTGGCTCCAAACAGCTCGAGACATCTTCGAGGGTAATCTCCGACATGAATGGAGAGACACGGACGACACCACTCAGAGAATATTGTCTTTTCACGCCCAGTAGAGTGAACAAGTTCTTTTCTTGTGACAGGGAATCCCATTTTGAAGACACTTGTTTCGTTGTTTGTTTATTGAATTAAAAAAGTAAAATAAGTAAAACTGACTAAAAAAAGCTCTTGACGCAGCAGATCCCAAACAAGATAATTGATTATTTGGAAAAGTGGTCGTCAATCTGTTGATCCCACAACGTCATTCTTTTTTGGGGGGAGACGACGAGAAAAAATAGAAAATCCTTTAAGGTTATATAAATGTATAGCAGGGGGAGCAAATGGATGGGGATGTTTGTAATGGTCAGTGGTCCCATAACCGGCCACATATGATGGGCATAATTCTGTAAAGCGGTCGTTATCGTGGATGCAGTTGCCAGCACCTGCGGTTCGGAGCCCCATTTCGTCCTATCCGGAAAACACTTTCCATCAGGGTGAAGACACAACGTATACAATCTGTTGGGTCACCGAATCACAAGTGTCCCTGCTGAGGTTATACGTCAGGATTTAAGCCCACTTCTGTGTATAATGGAAGTTTTATTGCTTTATCTCGTTTATCTGCCCACTCAAGTTCAATGTCTTTGAAACAATCATGCTAAAGGACTCCGACTCGTTCGTATATACGGAGTTTGTTGTGTTGCAATATCTGCCGGCAAAATATGATTACATGTACTGGAATCCAACTTCAGGCAGGTGCAATTTGTATACCTAAGTGTTGAGGTGTGTTCAGAACCGCGAGAAATCTCAAATTTGGAAGCCTGTGTCATAAAGGGAACCTGTCGGAAACTCCAGAATGTATTCTACACCTATCGTGAAGTATGTTTCCATCAATTTCCGACCCATAAAGACTCATAAATCAAGCGGCTCATCACTTTGTTCGAACAATCCAAAGCGCGATTACAAACGGCGATCTTTTCACGTAGCTTCGATCGAAAAATAAAGTTTTGGCAGGTGGAGCCAACAAAATTTACAACCTTATTAAAAATCGGAATCCTCATAATATGATTCCATATTATGGAATCCTCATTTGGAATCCTCATATAGACTTCTCGATTGAGGAACAGGCTGGTTTAGACTCCAAGATTGATTGTTTTTTTAAAGAATCTTGACTTGATCTCAAGGAAGTTTTGGAGACTAAATAAGTTCTGTTGCTCCAATTTTACATTTAGAAGTTAGGGCTGAAAAAAACATTCGTGATTCTTCAAGTATGTTGGGCGGAATATAAGAACCGCAAATCATTTTAGCCCTGGATCAAGTGGGTCCAAACGTCGAAACCCGTCTCAAGAAAGTATAAGAAACGGGGAGGGTTCTAGTTCTATAATATCGAAGGATATTTATATTCTACAATATTGAAATATATTTAATTTTCAACTAGTTGAAAATCGTTTTATGGCCTTTTTCGTTTGTCACTTCCACCCTAACAACTTTTGTGGGTTATTCATTTTTGGTTTATTATTCTTGGAATAATACACCTGTTTTCGCGACGCGGGTCGACGACTCCGATCGGGCTCAAAATTTGACATTATCCGTTTCAAGTGGTCTACATTCTAAATCCGAAATGTCCGTCCGCCGTCCAGGCCGTTTTGGGCAGTAGGAATTTTTTTAAAAATCTGACATTTCGACAAAATACTTGGTTTACCATCTAGTTGTGCCCGCAAGGTTTTCAGTCCGATCGCCCAAACCCGTGGGGCGCTCTGGGGCTATAATGGGGCTACGGGAGGGGTTTTTTGAAGGCTTTTAGCTATGGGATCGAGTGAGGTGTCGTTTTCGAAGTATTTTTGGACGTAGAATCCATTTTTTGGGGTCCCGGAACGATCCGATTTCACTGGGGCGATGTTTAGGGCATTCGTGGGGCTAAAAATGGGATTTTTGAAGGATCCCAGGATGTTAAATATTTTTCGGGTAAAAAATACAGAGTTTTTGAAAAAACACATTTTTGAACAAAAAATCCAAAAAAAAAAAATTTTTTTTGAGATAAAAATCCAAAAAAAAATTTTTTTTTTTAATTTTTTCATTGACAGAATTAAATTTCTGCACAAGTAACGTATATCAAAGAATAATAAACCCTTGTGTAAAATTTGCAGCGTTTTTTTGCAAAATTTGTTGAAAATTGAAGCTAGTACTTTTGTTTAAGTATTAGGTAATACTTCAATAATGTGGTTTGTGAAATGGCACGATTGTTGCTCCGTTCTCATATTCCATGATGATATTGCTCTTTTTCGCGAGTACATTTTTATCATTACCTACCTCTCCCTTGTGATATTTGCTTTGTGGACCATGGTTGGAAAAAATCTTTCATCACCATCGTGTTCTACGTTGAAAGTCCTATGGTTTAAAATAGGATTTCTTACACATCCTGAACTTGGGGAATTTTAAATAGTAGATCGTGCGTATTTTTGAACAGATTGGCGTTTTGAAACGCTGTTTCTGCTGCACTTATTGATTGCAACGTTTACGCAGTGTGGGGATTTTTCACCATTTTCTTTTAAAAGAGAAATCTGTTGATCTTGGGGTGCAGGTAATGACGCTTTGAATTATGCATGGCATTTCCGCTAAACCACATGTTGTCTGGATGACGCCAAATACGCGGTGGTCTTATTAAGACGTATCGAAAGAGGGAGCAAGTTGACTTCTGTCGAACTTATTAGAGCGAAGACGCCCTCCGTCGTGGCGGCGGGTGAATATAACATTAAGATGATAATGCTAATATAAAGGGAAGAAGCCCTTGACAACTCTGGCAAGGAAGGGCCGTCCCCCTCTTCCAACACCCCTGAGATGATTGCATCCCTTGTATCCATTTGGCGACAACAGTGCCACCCGAGGAAGGGTTGTCGGTTAAACGTCTCACTCCACCCCCGCAGAGCTCCTTTGTAGTAAGTAGTTATGTGTCACCAATGCTAATGTTGGTGCGCCCTCCTGGAGGCAGCTATTTCGCCAAGATTGATCCTCCTCTTTGAATATGATTATGCGAGCTGATAAGTTGAACCGCTTCCCTTTCGCTTTCGCTTTCATTACCCCGTATATTTCCCTTTCGTCTTTATTATATGCCTTGGAGAGTTTCCTAGTCCCAGGAAATTAAAATAACAGCATTATCCTTTGCAACGTACAACCTGATATTTTCTATGAGAAGAAATTAAATTTCTTGGTTATCTTTGGTGTCTTTGATCACGTCAATTTTACATTTACGCTTTGATAAATTTAATGCACTATACTAGTACTTGGATATACTGGCTGTCTTCCCGTAAAATAACAACTCTGCTCCAAGATGAGAGCCAAATTAAATTTTAACCTTTTCGCCATCTATTTGGTGGAAACATGTTTTACAAACAAACATTTATCATTGAGGATTCCCTATAGAGGATTTACGGCTTACCGCACTCCGAAGGCTATTAAATTTGTAAGCTATTCCCAGAGATTTTGAAGGAGTTAAAGGGGGAGCCCACAACTTTACGTCGTCTTTTTTTTTTTTTTTTTTATAAATAACAGTCGGAAGGGTCATCTCCGCTAAATAGCGTTTCTTCGCGCGCATCAAGACTACTTTTCTTTCGACAAAAAACCACTTTGTCGGATAATTTATAGGACGACATGTTCGGCAGCTCAACGGGGGACCCCATCCTAACGAATTAGGAATAGCATTAGCGCCTCGAGGATTGTGGACTCAAATAGCCGCGAGCTTCAAGCCTGAAGATGTACCGGTGATCACATTCTAAAAGAAAGTTAGCTAAATTAGGTAATAATCTGAGAATTCACACGTCTGATGTTTGTCGGTACACATTAATGCTCCATGGCGAAGATATCACACGTATTTAGCAGCCAGCGGTGTTTTCTGTCTTCATCAAGCAAGATTGACAGTGGGTCTGAAGTGTGAATCACCCCTGGGCGTTTAGTCAAAGGATATTCAAATGGATTGGAACCGTGCGGGGTTGGAGAGATCAATATCTTCAATCTATTAGTTGGAGGCGCCTGAGCACGAAGGTGGAGCGCCCTGAGGGGACAACTCCGTAGTGTTGGTAGGCAAACGATCCCAGTGATTCTGTCGAGTGAGGACCTGAATGAACCTTCTTGCCTTTATTGTAGGGTCATGAGTCCCCTCAGGGCTCAGCTACCGAAGACTCCCACAGAAAGACGTACGGCCTGAGGAACCTTTGGTAAAAAATGCCTCCCCAACCCAAATTACTTCACACGAAAAAAAAAAGAAGTTAATTCTACAACAATTTTATAAGGTTAGCTAATAACAAACTGGGTCAAATCGCCATTGGATTGGTCTTTAAACGAAACGGGAGCCACATAATAGGTATTTTGTTTTCAAACAGGTAAAATACTACCAATTATTCACTTTACCTCAGTTAGGGTTTATCTCTCAAGAACTTCAACAAACTCTAACTGTTCTACCTGTGATACCTAACAAACTATTTCGGTTCCCACATTTTGTAAATCTTTAATGATTTCTTCCGTTAGCCCACTCACTGAAATGTCGAAAGCCCTAATATAATAGTGAAACTTCAAACCTTACGTGTCAGAAGCCCATAAACGTTCCGGCACGATAGTAATAATCTTTATTATAGGCGGTAGATGGAAATGTCCGGAGCAAGTTATAACAGGGTCTGCCTAATATTCTTTGTAACATTTTTCAATTAAATATTAGTGATTTCACTAACAAATGAACTGTCTGGAGAGAAGGCTTTGCCCAACGAGAACCCATGCAGGCCAAGCTTATTTTTCAGGAGGAGGCGTGGAGTTCTCGGTTATGCAGGCTTTCCGGAATATGCTGTGTTTGAGGGGGTGCTAATTGTGAGTGTAGAGCTCTACTGATGAGGTCTAGTAACAATGCTGAGGTCTGATGGTTTTAACAGCAGGATCGTTTGGGGAAGGGAAACCCCGTCCCAGTAAACTGAGTTGATGTGAGTGGCAACCAGGTTCAAAGATCTGCGTCAAGATCTGCTGTGGCCGCATTTGCTCCTACGAACGAACCTGATGCACATGCCAAAGTTTATATTGAATATAAGGTTAATCTTGGACCAACCTGCTGATGACATAAGCTCTGGGAACACCAGCTCTTTTAAATAGGCTAAGTCAAGCAACCAGTGCAGATCTTGGCGTTTCAAGCCAATCCGTGGACCTTCCCTCTGGGATCTGAGGAGGCGTGTCATACCAAGACAACCTTAGAGAAAGCACTGACAAGGCATGACCAACCCACTGACTGCAACATCTCTGGTGGAGCGAATCCAGGGTGCTACCTCGACGATTTGAGCAGACATCCCAGAGGGTCTATTCTTGAACTCGCTTTCCCTACCTCCAAACCAGATGGTACCGAGAACATGAAGTATGCGCCTACAGAACTCTGCCAACCAGAACACTCAAAACATGGAAAATCTAGAATCAAAAGACACCCATATCAGTTCAGTTCCTACACCTCATTCTGCTGACGGTGGAGCTGGTGCCCTGTCGGTCGGTCTTAGCATTTGAATAGAGCATGGTCTATCTGGTTTAGTTTGGTGGCTGAAGCGTATTTCAGCTACTGGGGACCAAGAACTGATGGTGATTCACGAATGCGTTTCTACTCTGGGCTGAGATTTGGCCCTTCCTGGCTGGGTAGAGCCCTCTAGAAACAGAAGAAGTTGGGCTTCTTGGCGCGGGCGGTCGCCTCAGAGAGGAGAACTTTACTACCCTGTATCGAGTTGGATCATGCGGTAAACTGAGGTGGCTTCAGGTGCTCTTCGCAGTGCTCCAGAAGTACCTGTGGATCTGATCCATCCGCATTCTGACGACCCGCTGTACTTTCATAAGATTGTTATAATATATTATCATCAACTGAACGATTGGTTTTCTCCAATTGTGTACAATAAGGCGACTTCCCGGTGTAAACATTTTTGACAAGTTTCAGCATTTAAATTTAAAACCTCGTTTCGTCTTCTACTATTTTACACAATATACTAATCCTTGCAGTGTTAGGGTTTCACCTTTATTATTTGATTTAAGATTTGCTTTGATAATCTTATTCTATGTTCATTCATACCATCAGAACTCCGGCAAAAGGCTCATAAAAATATCGTTCGGCTATTGTCGATCAGTTTTTATAAACACACCGCACTGGTTGATCAACACCATTTTTTCGGTACCTACTTTGAGATGATTAATAATATTGTCCATTCAACACATAAATTGTGTTTAACAACTGCTTGGTTTTTTCTTAATGTTGTACCCACCCTTACTGCGCTGTGATCTATTACGGAAATTTCCCTTGCAAACGGAAAGAAAATTAGAACGAGAGGGAACACCGAGATGAGTTTTTTCAGCTTTTTTTCGAGTCATTCCTTAGTAACTACTAATTCGGATGTCTTCTATCTTGGGAAAGTTATCTGCAAGCCGTAACTCTTGTAGGTTCTGCAACCCTCCGGATGGAATACATCACCCAGAAGAAAATGAGAAGGAAAGATTCCGTGAATCCCAATCAAGAGTTAGGGACCCTTTTTGTACAACCCCTGCCCCCTCCTTGACACCCTCCTCCTTCCTGGGTTTCCGATAACCTCTTGGGCTAATAAAAGGCGCCGGTAATGAAAAAGACGGTTGTCCGCCTCCTTGAAGAAACAAATTCTCTTACTGCGTGTTACGGGGGAGTCTCGAGTCTCCCCCAGCTCTTTTTCGGGAGGTTCTGAAACATTTAGCTAAAGCCATTTGAATAATAGGGCAACTCAGTTGGAACTCAATAGCATGTGTTTTGTGCCTGCCCTCTTTTTTTTTCTTAAACCGTTTCACCCCTTGTACTTTTCGGATCATGATTATTTTCAGCTCCTGTGAGGAGGAGCTTTGAAAATTCTCGTACCAGAGGGTTTCTGGCTGGGTGATACTTCCACCTTGCCTACACCTAATCTCGCGTTCTCTATCAGCCTGACCTCCAGGCTTCGTCTCTGACCACTTAGTGGTTTTTAGCAAGACTAAAGGGTTATCAGCACCAACCTCAGGCCGCCGAGTGGAGGACTATCTTCACAATTAACAACAAGCCCGTAGCGTGGGTGGTCTCCCTTTCGACCCATCAGGTGACTATCTTCGCGGCTTCTTGGTGTAATTCAAAAAGAAATTTAAAAAATACAAAACCAGACCTATGAACATATTGCTCTCGACCATCTGCTGCCGACGTGGGATTCTGTTGGTGAAACTTGTCCTGGAAACGTTTACTTAGCAGCGCAAAATAATCTCCAGTGCAGCAGTCTGATTGTAGACTTTATAGAAGAAAAATATATACTTCGGATGAGAGCCGTTTCGTAAATAATTGCACAATTGCTTAGTCGAGTTCCAAGTAGCACGATAGGCATTCTGGAGTCCGAGGATCTCTTCGTACCTTCTGAATGAGGGAAAATTATCCAAAAGTGGTCAACCGGGATAGTTTGAGAGGCCCAACATTTACTTTGGGACCAACTCCGGACCGATACGAAGTTTACCTTACGAAGATTACATATGTTGGACGAGTCATTAGACGTATGAAGGTCCAATTAGGAGTCGGACGAGTCCCTCGGGGTTCCCACACTCGAGGTTTGGGGATATTTTAATTATCTTTGAAGAGCTGTGGGCATCCACCAAGAGCCTTTTTTGAAAGGAGGCAGGTTTCGGCCCATTGATCGAAGCCCCACGCTGGGCCGCTCATTTCTGATCTATGATATACCGAGTGTAGGTTGCGCATCCTCCGCCTGTAACGAGATGTTTAGCCCTTTCTTCCCCCCCAGTACCTCGTCATCCCACTCTCATCTTGGTTTTCCATCATCTCACCATTCATCCAGGATTTAATTTCTCATCCCTGGTATCCTTTAGGTCCGATTTTTGAAATGCAGAATCGGAGGAACCTCGTGGACTAGTGGCGTAGAATAAGAACTGTGTTACTGTACCAAGTAAGTATAGGGGGTTCCCATAGTGTGGTCAGTCCGCTCTTTCCAGGTGGTCCACGAGTACGTACTATAGGCAAAATTGAAAATTGCAAGAAATAAAAAATCGATATACTTTCACTTCTGGCCCTCGGGCCTTGCCTGGACCACCTCTTTTACTTAGAACCTATGACTAAAAAAAAAAAAAAAAAAAAAAAAAAAAAACGGATCCTTAGTGATGAAAAATTAGTTTACATCCTTGCCAACGAATTTCTTCAAATAAGAAAATTAAACCTGAACCAAAGAAGCTACAGCTAAAATGATACTGTAGGCTCTGGTAGAAAAAGGCGCCTCTACAAAAATGCGTAGTGACGTCACACATTTTACATTCCCACAAGAAACCTCAGTAATTTTACTCTTCCAACCATCACAGCCAAGCACGATTTCTTAGCGAAGAATATAATGTAAGATGGATGCGGCGAGATAAAACGCTGCAAATTTTACACAAGCGTTTATTTATGTTTTATTCTTTGATATAGGTTACTTGTGCAAAAATGATTTCTGTGTCAATGGAAAAAATGTTTTTTTTTTTTTTTTGGTTTTTTTTCCTCAAAATCCCATGGGATCGAGTTAGGTGTCGTTTTCGAAGTATTTTTGGACGTATGCATGGGCGCTATGCATAGCCAAAACCCTTCAAAAAACCTCCCGTAGCCTCATTTTAGCCTCATAGCGACCCACGGGTTTGGGCGATCGGACTGAAAACCTTGCGGGCACAACTACATGGCAAACCAAGTATTTTGTCAAAATTTCAGATTAAAAAAAATTCCTACTGCCCAAAACGGCCCGGGCGGCAGACGGACATTTCGGATTTTGAATGTAGACCTCTTGGAACGGATGATGTCAAATTTTGAGGCCGATCGAAGTCATCGACCCTCGTCGCGAAAACATAGGTGTATTATTCCAAGAATAATAAACGAAAAGACGTATTATGGACGTATATATGGAATTATTCAGAATCCCTCGCAAAACAATAATAGAGGCTTATCTGGGTTAAAATCGCTTACCATCCACTAGTTGGATCTAAATCGATTTCTAGTACTCCTCCACTATTTGTTTCGCGTGGTTTAAGAACGTATCCTATATTTAATAGAAAGACTTACAGGATTTACTGGCGACAAGTTGCGTATAATCACAACAAGAAGGAGGGAGGTTTGTTATATGTAAAGAGAAGTCTGTTATATGTAAATATGGTGTACGGGAGGTGTTAAGACCCCGACAACAAATCTTGAGGGCCGACCTAGGCGGGCCCGCTCGTTCTCTCAGGAATCGAACGCCTTCGGTACGCCCAGGCCCCGTGTTAACCCCCTGGCACCCATAACATACTCCCCCCCCCCCCTTTGTTACGGTATGCCGGTTCATAACATGCTCGGGGTTACGTTGATTTCGATGGAAAGATAACAATAACACGCACGGCTCGCCACCGCTTTTGCAGAAGAAAATATTATTGAACCGCTGAGCTTGGATTAGCTGCGCGATGATGAGCTTGAGGGCGGAGGGTGGAGCCAGAAACTTCGTGCGCTACTCTCTTCTCAACCAGAAAGATATTTTAAACTCAGTAAGTTTGACCAGATTACACGGATAGTAGCAGATTTTTTTATAGTGAATCCAAACCAGAAATAGTCTGAATTTTACGATGCCGTTTCATCCCTCAAAAATGGCGAAAAAGGTAAAACTTTAGAGAACAAGGGTGTTTCCCAGTATGTAATTACGCGGGGTTCACGTAAGGGCTGTAAACTTGGTTTATTGCTGCAACTTAGTTGCAAGTTCACGTACAGGGGGCCGTTTGAAGAACCTGAAGGGAAGTGAGAGAAAGAGAGAAGTAAGTAGTAAAAAGTAACTAAGTTTCCGACACCCTCCCACGACTCGGGACTCACCCTTGGGCCTCTGGGGTTTTTTATTTCCTTTTCCTACTTTTCAAATTCTAATCATCGGGGAGAGATTGTGATGAAGATGGTTTTTAGAGGCGGGGGGTAGGTGATGAAGGGTCGTGAAAAAAAAAACAAAAAAAAACGGCCGCTTGTAAAATTAGGTGGCGCGAGGGAGGAACCCCGTTTTATAGCTAGAAGGAGGTTTTTATAGGGACATTAGAAGACACAGATTCAGAATGTGGCCAGTAGGCTGAACGTTTCGCACGATTCGGGCTGAAAAACTAGTTACCTACACGGGTAGTTAAGTTGACCATTACCAAGATTGAATTCTTCAATATAAAAGAGAGGGAAGCCAAAATTTCACGAATATTTGCTAATCAATGTTCAAAGTTAAAAATATTTCAATTTGATTTTGGTTCATTATTGAAGACGGTTCTTTGGAAATCTACTTTCAAATTTGGAGTCAGCGTGAAAATACTAGAGGACTCTATTTCAGTGAAATACTGGATAGTCGTTTTTGGAAAATTCGTGACGAGGCTTTGGATTGTCTCACTTCGCAAGCCACCCTTTTCACCCCCTCCACCATCAACCAACTGTTTGAACCGCCGCGAAGTCTCCCTTGAACACCCCCCCTCCTCCCCTATCAGCCTTCCCAACATCCTTCAAAAATGGTCTTAATCCTATTTTGGAACAATTTTTTGTTCAAATAGGACACTTGAGCCAACTTTTTGGTGTTTTCAGACTTTTCTCGTACTATGCTCATCGAGGTGAATTTTTCAAGATTTTTTTTTTCTTTTTCAATTTTTCCGACTTCTAGAAGTACCCTAGAATAAAGATGATTCTCCTTCTCGTTCTCGTCCTCCTCCTCGTGTTGCAGCTCCACTATTGTGTTGTCAAAAGTCCAACTTGATCGTGCCAGAAACAAGACTTGTGACACTTAGTGTGAAAATCATAAATGAAATTTCGAATAAAGTTTTCCAAATTTAACGAGCCAAGGATTTTTTGTTATATAAAAAGTTTTGACAATATAGTTGCTTTTCATCTAGTTGAACAATACAACAATAGCTGTTGTGAATTATTAAGTTGTTTAAATCAATCGAATTAACTTATTGTTATTTTTAATTATTAAATAAAATTAGTTCATATGTTAAAATTTATTTTGGCAGTTAGGCCCTTTGGTCCCAAAAGGCTTCTATTAGTATCATACCTTCTCTAAAGTTCCTCAGATTGTTGTGAACGCGACCACCCAAGCATCCATCAGAAGCAATTTGAGATCTCCCCTAGCGAAACCGTTTATTAGGGATATTCTGTAAAAGGGCCCTCAAAGCTGCAAACATGAAACCAAACTCAAATTCTCTTGAGGACGCAATGGCAATAAACAAGTTGAAAAGAACCTCCATCCTTCTCCCCGGCCTGAACGGTTTAATTGATCTTTTATCACATTTATGGCTCCCTCCGCCGAGCGATTTACAATCTCCAGAGGTTATATATATCACGAATTACATTCAGTTTTACTGTTCCTTCCCCTCCCGACACAAAAATAACTAAACTGTCCATTTAAGAGGTTTTAATATGGTTTACGGCCTTTGGTAGGCTTCGCAGGCCACAGACAATGTTATATGGCAGTTGACTTCCTCGAGCTTATAAAACTCGAACTGCTATGCAGTTCGCTCGTTAATGGAGTTTTTGTAATTCCTGGAGCCCAACCGCATCGCAAGAATAATTACCGCAAAGGCTGCATGTAACGTCCCATCCTGCCGAATCCTTTTCTTGTTCCGAAACTAAAATTTTTAACCAAAGCTATAAAATATCCTCACTCGGGTTCAATCGTTCTGGAAAATCTCGTTTGGCGCTCTAACTGCCAGTGCCGTAAGGCACCTGCTGTAAGGTAACAGTTTTCTTTCAGACGGTCAGTTTCATCACGGCTGAACTCGACCAGACCTGTCAACTCTGTTTGCCTTATAAGCCTTTAAGATGTCCATTTGAAAACTATTCCGTCGCCAGGCCTCCCCGTCAGACGTGTCTCCGTATCGGGGGATCTTGCACTAACACCGGCTGTACACTCATATCGACAACAAAGTATTAATCTCCTGTTTTTTCCAACACAATTTCTTAAGTCGGAAACGATTAAAATTTAAAAGGGATGATTTCTAACTCATCAGGACAAGTTCTTCACCATTACAAAAAAAAAAAAACCGGCTTGGCGAGGTCAATAAAAATCAATTTAACAATGTTTTGCATATTTCTCACATAACAAGACTTGTTATTGATCTTAGTGTTTTTTAGTACCTACTGTGACTCAATAGAATTAACTTATTATTTTTTTAATATTATTTGTCGACACTCCCGTCGCGAATACATATTATAGAAGTAGGTACTCGCGATGGGGGTCAACAATTTTTATCGGGCTCAAAACTTTTCATTGGGTAACTGAAATTGTTACATAATACTTGATTTGCCGCCTAGTTGTTCCCGTAAGGTTTTCAGCCCAATCGCCCAAACCTGAGGGGCTTCGTGGGGCTAAAAAATTGTTGAAGGTCATCGGCTATGGAGTGATGTTAGATGTCGTTTTCAATGTATTTTAGGACGTAGAATCCATGTTTGGGGCTCCCAGAACCATCCGATTTCGCCTCAGGGATTCTCATGGGTCTTACAGTCAGTACGAGGAAGATGTCTAGCGGCTTTTAATCATTAGCCATACCTATTATTAAAACGCTGCAAATTTTACACAAGGGTTTATTATTCTTTTATATACGTTACTTGTGCAGAAATTTAATTCTGTCAATGAAAAAATTAAAAAAAAATTTTTTTTTGGATTTTCATCTCAAAAAAATTTTTTTTTTTTTGATTTTTTGTTCAAAAATGTGTCTTTTTCAAAAATGCTGTATTTTTTACTCGAAAAATATTTAACATCCTGGGATCGTTCAAAAATCCCATTTTTAGCCCCACAAATGCCCTAAATATCGCCCCAGTTAAATCGGATCGTTTCGGGACCCCAAAAAATGGATTCTACGTCCAAAAATACTTCGAAAACGACACCTAACTCGATCCCATAGCTAAAAGCCTTCAAAAAAACCCTCCCGTAGCCCCATTATAGCCCCATAGCGCCCCACGGGTTTGGGCGATCGGACTGAAAACCTTGCGGGCACAACTAGATGGTAAACCAAGTATTTTGCCGAAATTTCAGATTTTTTAAAAAATTCCTACTGCCCAAAACGGCCTGGACGGCGGACGGCGGACGGCGGACGGCGGACGGCGGACGGCGGACGGCGGACGGCGGACGGCGGACGGCGGACGGCGGACGGACATTTCGGATTTAGAATGTAGACCTCTTGAAACGGATAATGTCAAATTTTGAGCCCGATCGGAGTCGTCGACCCGCGTCGCGAAAACATAGGTGTATTATTCCAGGAATAATAAACCAAAAGATGTTTAATTATTACTGTTTTCTGTAGTTTTCAAAAATTTGAGTCTTATGTTTTATACAAATTTCTTATTAAATATTATTGAAATAATTATTGAAATAAATAAATTAAATAAATGAAGTCGGCAGGTCAAAATTAAGTTCTTCCTCTTGGTTTTCCCATGCGGAAAGTTAGCAAGAATCAATCATAATTGTATAATAAAGGAATAGTTATTATTTAATATAGGCTCTACCAACTTTCCTTCGACTCCTATCTGGAAATAAACCTCACCATTCGATTCAGCGGGAAAAATAGTTCTAAAATGGTTTAGTCAAACATTTTATTATAAGCATTAACGGTGGAGAATCGCATGCCACTAAAAAAGGCCGTTTCGTCCCACTGTGCGCCGCCACCCCTTCTCCGCATGACCAGTCTTATCGATTTTATTGACTTATGCAATGACGATTTATCGCATTTTTACTGAATTTGGAGGCAATTTATGATTTGGCGGAAAGTCCTTAGAAACACCCGATTCGTTGGGACCCGCAGCCGCTCCCATATTTACGGGAAAAACTGCGGAGAGCAACTTCCCTTTTGAGGATTCTATATGAGTAGGTACCCAATCTAGACGTCTCCAGCCAAAACACTCAACACAAACCCTTCGCCTCTGGTGGAGAAGGTCAGGCAACAATAATAAATTAAATTCAAATAATATTTTCGGAAAACATCCTCGCGTAGTGCACAAATCACACCCACATCAGGCTCCCTCGTAGATGATCCAGTTCTGATACAAATGGTTGTTGATTGTTGTTGAGACGCAGAACTGAGATTTTTTTTCCCCGTATCTGAAAACCCCCTAACAAATGACAACTCATATTGCCCGAGACGCATCTGATACGTAATGTAATAAGTTCAATTTTTCCTTCGGTCGGCCGCGGGGGTCATTCCTATCTGATTTCACCCTCTGATAGGAATTGGGAAGGCTCAAGTCAACCACAACTAGGATTGATGCGTCTTCCTTTCCTGCCTTAAGGGCATTTGTCTTTCGGTTGCCCCGTACCGAATTTCCCCGCCGCCCTTTTCTCCACCAGTACCCCCTTCCACCCCAAAATGAGATAGGAAAAACGGAAAAACGAATACATCACCCATGGGAAACAATCTATATGGAAATGCCGTATGGAACGGGGGAAATGTGAGGACCTGGGTAACCCCGAAACATACCTAAGCTGCATAAAACTTTGTCATTTAGATACGAATGAAAAATTCACTTTTTGACAAATTGGCCAGTCAATGAGGGAGAAGTGAACCTAGGGCGTTTTCCACGGCGAATGCACACTTTAGACTGGTCCTGGGACACTGGAAGAAAATCTACCCTTTCCACAAAAAGAATAGAAACCACACATCACATTAGGTTTGAAACACCACCTTTAAAAGTTGCCGAAACAAGTAAAACAGCTTATTTGAAAAACGTTTTCTAAACATTGAAAATCACAGAGTGAATGAGTGAATTGTTTGTGCCTGAAACTTAATGAATCGAAAACAATAATAATCTCTTGCGCCCAACTAGCAGAAAGTGCCTGGGGGGGAGTCTCCGTAGAGCCAGTTCTGCAAGAGGCAGATGGGGTATCCCCGGCCTTAGTGGCTGACTTCAAAGCCCGTGGAGTCTGGGAGAGGGAGAGACCGGCGTTTTTCGACGTCCGCATTATAAATGCTGACGCCGTCTCTTACTCTTCCCAGGACTGGGCCATTACAGCCAACAACGCAGCAAGAGCCAAGCACTCCAAGTATGACGCGGCTGCGGAAGACCTGAGGGGCTCCTTCACTCCACTGGTTGTGTCTTGCGATGGTGCCATGCACGTAGAGTTCGACTGCTACCTGAAGCGCCTGGCCCATGCGCTCGCCGAGAAATGGGATAAGCCGTATTCCGTGGTTTCCGGGTGGGTCAGGGTGAAGACCCAGTTAGCTCTCATCAGGGCTGTGGGCCTCAGGAACCGGAACACGCGCCGGCGGATTCGAACGCTCGGCACAGAAGATGGGGCGGGTGTGGTCCAGGTGAGCGGCGGCGAATAACGGTGGCGGCACCAAGAACACCAAGAACTCCCAGAACACCGGCGCCCGGATGGGCACAAGAGCATCTCCAGGCTTTTTCTGTTGGTTGCCGTTTCGTTGTTGTTGTTTCTTGTTTTTTGTTTTTGTTTTCGTTTTTGTTTTCGTTTTTGTTTGGTTGTTTCTGTTGTTATGGAAAAGTAAATAATAAATATTTCTGTACAAGATAATAATTATTGTTATTGTTAACGAGATCATTAAGTTTCGGAAATCAAGATTGAAAAGAGGAATACACGAAATCATCAAAGGTACTATTACTATTTTACTTTTAGACAGCACTTTAAAAAATCAATGTTTGTACCAACACAATAATTATAATATAGTATATTATATTATGCAAGAATAGTTCTATCAAAATAAAATAATTATTTTTCTATACGAATAAAAAGCCATACAAAATACCTAATGTACAATATTATTAGTTTAAAAAAAAAATATTAAAAAACTAAATTTGTATGATATACAAATTTACTTACATAATAATATTATGTAGTATTAAGGACAGAAAGGGGACTCCCAAAAATGCATTCAGCGTCAAGAAGTTCTTTGAAAACGATACCGCATTCGACCTCCTGGCCCATCCGGAGCTCCACAGATCTGCACGCTTCACGCGAAACCTGTATAAATGAATTCTACGTCCACAAATTCTTTGAAAATGATACCCACTCGACCTCCTACCCTAGCCGTTTGAGAGGGTCGAGTGGGGTTAGCGAGAGACATTAGAGAGTTCCTAAAGAAACATCCGAGTTACGTCGACCGTTAATTTTTATCGCCGTAAGGGATTTGTCTAGGGAGAATCATAGAAAAGCTAACTTCACATAAGACCGTAACAGAGATACGGTCTTATCAAAAGTCACGCTAAATTTAAAGTGCCGCTATTTACGTTCTATTGCTCGAAATTAACGGCGATATCCTTAAGACCTTAAGCTTATTGCCGTAACTTTACGGCAATAACGTTCGACGTTAGGCATAAGGACGTAAGTTATCACCGTTATTTCTGCGCATGCGCGAAATCTCGAGTTACGTCGACCGTAACTCATCACCGTTAGGCAAAAAGTGGCTTTAGGAACTCTCTATTAAATTTTTCTCGAAATGATTCGCCCGATTGTTGTTGTCAGTGAAAATCGAAGTTCAGAAACAGTTTTCTCTCTTCCGCACAGCTGTTACGCGTTCGGTGTCCGTTTTATAATTGATGAAGGACAATAGGGGAGGGGTGTTTGGGGGGGGGGGGGTTACCCCCTAAGAATGTTTCTACTCCACCCCCGTTCTTCACGACCCGCCCCCACTCACACGGACAACCCGGTCACGTGTGCGGGAAAAGACTACGTGGCGTCACGAACGAGCCCTTACTAACCCAATACGGGAAGGGGTGGGGGGGGGGGGGGCTACAACTCGTAACTTGACTGTTCCACACCCTGCCTCAATGTTGAAAAGTTGGGAGTTTTTATAATTTAGATACGAGTCATATTTCCCGCAAAATATAAAAGCTTACAATCCTTAACTTGAAACTGAACGCTTCAAATTTTACGAAAGGGTTTCTTATTCTTTGGTACGAATTGGGTAAAAATTAAATCTTTAAAATGTACAGATTTTATTAAATAAAAGTAATAAATTTTAATAAAATCTATTCTAAATCAAAATATAAAATAAAATGAAAACTATACTTCCGTATAATGTTTTAACACTTGTGAGACGCCAAAAAAAAAAAACGCTGCAAATTTTACACAAGGGTTTATTATTCTTTGATATACGTTACTTGTGCAGACATTTAATTCTGTCAATGAAAAAATTTAAAAAAAAAATTTTTTTTGGATTTTTATCTCAAAAAAAATTTTTTTTGTTGGATTTTTTTGTTCAAAAATGTGTTTTTTTCAAAAATTCTGTATTTTTTACTCGAAAAATATTTAACATCCCGGGATCCTTCAAAAATCCCATTTTTAGCCCCACGAATGCCCTAAACATCGCCCCAGTGAAATCTGATCGTTCCGGGACCCCAAAAAATGGATTCTACGTCCAAAAATACTTCGAAAACGACACCTAACTCGATCCCATAGCTAAAAGCCTTCAAAAAACCCCTCCCGTAGCCCCATTATAGCCCCATAGCGCCCCACGGGTTTGGGCGATCGGACTGAAAACCTTGCGGGCACAACTAGATGGTAAACCAAGTATTTTCTCGAAATTTCAGATTTTTTAAAAAATTCCTACTGCCCAAAACGGCCTGGACGGCGTACGGCGTACGGCGGACGGACATTTCGGATTTAGAATGTAGACCACTTGAAACGGATAATGTCAAATTTTGAGCCCGATCGGAGTCGTCGACCCTTGTCGCGAAAACATAGGTGTATTATTCCAAGAATAATAAACCAAAACGGATTTGATCGAATGCCTGAGAAGAATTCTCTTGCAATAGAATGCACTTTACTTGAAATACAAAACGTATTTAATTTACTCTTCATAAACCTTCACTTGAGAGGGCCAAGTTCGTTTGGCCATAAATCTGTCTTTATGGGATTCCACAGAGGAAATGCCCGTTTGAATGGGTCCAATTTTCTAGCAATTAAAACTACGTGTGGGTCAAAAAATGGGGGCTGTCAGGAGGGGGTTGGGGATTATGAGGGAGAAAGGCGCGAAGGAATGTGGTGACCCCCAACACGCCGTAAATCTTGCATGATGAGGACCCCCGCCAAGTCCAAAGGGGGGCAAGTCGGACTAGCTTCCTAATTGGTCCAATAAAAATAATTCCTCGAGGAAGGGACCTCCGCTTCATTCCGCAAGACGCCCTCCAGGGATGGCCCGGCTGGTGAAACAGGAAGGAAAATTCTCATATCCATTTGGGACGTTTAATGAAAGAGCTTCGCGGGTTGCCATAAATCAAAAGGGTCTTTCTCGCCCTTTCTACGACTGTGGGGAAAACATCGTCAGCTTAGTTATGAGAAAGTGACGAATATGAAAGAAGACGAGAGTGTTGGAGATTTGCGGGTAGTTCACTGGTTATATATTTGAATTTAACTAACATCACAAAAAATGGTCAGATAAATCTGCACTGCACAACTCTAAATGATAGCAAAACCAGTTCAGAATCACCGGCAGTCCGGTAGTTCTCGCTCTTCGTCACAAGCAGGGGAAAACTGGAACTCTGCCCATTCATAGCTGCAAATCTGGTGCACTCAATTTACAGTCTGGTGTAGGTAACTCACAAATAAGCGACACTTTTTTGAGATTTGACAAATGAAAGATAGCAATTCTTTGGAATGCTTTAAAGCATTTGCCATGCTTGGATTTTTCATGCTGAATCCGATTTTATGGTTATGATGCTTTCCTGCCACAGTTTCTTGGAAAGGTACCTATTTAGCGTTTTTTTTTTTCCCCCAAACTTTAAACCAGCTAAACTCTTGCTACAGTGTCCCGAGGCAAAGTGTGAACGTAAGTCCAGCCCAACTTAAAACCAATGCTTTCTGGCATAAAGAAAATGAAACCTCATTCGACATTCTGACATCCTTAAAAAGCCCCATGAAATCCCCACGGTGAAAGTCAACCAATCAAAACTTTTGCAGCGGGTTTTTCGTTCGATGCAGGAGATACTAATAACCACCGCTCTTAGAAATGAAAATGAAACTCATATTCACAAAACATTAGTTAGAGGAAAAACTTAGAGGAAACCCATATTCATAAAACAGGGAGTTAGAGGAAATAAAAATACTCAGTTAAACCTTGAAACGAAATTTAGCCCCAGCTCACCAAAAACTAACTGTACAGCGAATTCCGGAGGTCTAAAGTGTCTGACCTCAAATATCAGGTCTCGAGGTCGAATATTGCGACTGCTATCGCACAACATGCACAGGACAAAATTAAATGCAGATCGAGTCAAAATCGAGCTTCACTGCGTTCGGTAATAAGTGCAAGACCTTTTTTTTTTTTTTTACTGCCCCCTCGATAGAATCAAACAGACCGATGAAACTAAACATTCACTCCATCATCATCAAAATTTGAATAGGTTGGAAAACTTTTGACAACTCCTTATTAGCTGTGTATGTATTCTGTTTTGTCTAACGACATACTAGTACATCCCGCGAAGCGTTTCCCGCCTTCGAGCCTTTCCTCGTCGTCAAAGCGGACGTTAGCGCCATCTCGCGGCCGCCACATCAAACGGAACTTGGCCGTGGGGGAGAAGATCGAGTTTCCGCGTCGTGTGCTGCGCCCTGCTGGAGGTTGCCGGCACTATGTTACCCCCCTACAACACTCTCATAACCCCTCCATCCCCCTACCGCCCTCTTAATCAAACCCCTCCAGTTAGGCTCACGCCCTCTCGATCGCAGACCGCTTCTCACCCGAGATCTGGAACTGCGCTAATAAAAATGAAAAAACATTTTCATGTTTTAACATTTAATGTCTAATGACTAATATCTAATGTCTTATCACGATACTCGTTGATTATGTATTGTTTACTAGTACATTTAAATTAATGGTTTAAATACACCTTGTGCAAATTAGTGGAAACAAACACTGTCTTTATTCATAAAAACGCTGCAAATTTTACACTCGGGTTTATTATTCTTTGATATAGGTTTTACAGGTCCGAATATTAATTCTGTCAACAAAAACGTTTTGAAAAAAATATTTTTTGGTTATTATTATTTTTTTTTTTTTTTCACTGGGAAAATATTCGACCTCCTGGGATTTTTGAAAAATCCCATTTGAAGCCTCATGAAAGCCCTATTATAATCTATAATAGATTACCACAGTGAAATCGGATCGTTCCGGGACCCCCAAGAAATGGATTCTACGTCCAAAAATACTTCGAAAACGACACCTAACTCGATCCCATAGCCAAAACCCTTCAAAAAACACCTCCCGTAGCCCCATTTTAAGGCCCATAGCGCCCCACGGGTTTGGGCGATCGGGCTGAAAACCTTGCGGGCACAACCAGATGGTAAGCCAAGTATTCTGTCAAAATGTCAGATTTTTTTTTTAATTCCTACTGCCCAAAACGGCCCGGACGGCGGACGGTCATTTCGGTTTTGGAATCTAGGCCTCTTGAAACGGGTAATGTCTCATTTTGAGGCCGATCGGAGTCGTTGACCTCCGTCGCGATTACATAGGTGTATTATTCCAAGAATAAAAACCAAAATTGCTTTAGATTTTTTACTAAACCAAAATTACAACTTGGTATGTCCTCTATTATTGCCTGTAACCATTTTAACTTACTCAGGCATTGAGTCAGTAAGGGTTTTACACTGCTGGATGAATTTTTCGGCTTGAAACCAAATTTTCGGCAATGCAGAAATCATCTTGTTTTTCTTCGTACAGTCCTCCTTCCTTCCTTCGCAAATAGCCCACTGGTTTTCAATTGGATTAAAATCCAATAAATTACCGACTCATCAACGAATTTCGATATGATTTTAATAACCACCATGATTATCATTATAAAATTATTACTACTAATAGGTAGGTACTGTAAATTTAAGTCGACCTTAATTTGAATCGACATATCCCCACAAAAAAAAAAAAAAAAAAAAAACTTGGTATCTAATTATTAGATAGACTTTTTTTTGTGGAACCCGATGGAAAGCACACTTCCCTACACTCTGACGTCCCCTGCTTCCCCGGCGACGTCGACGACGTAATAAATGACCGTTCCAAGGGACGGCGAGGGTGAGTCGGAAATGAAAAGCCTATGTGACGCCTGTTGACTGTTTTGGGGCGCCCTTCACACTTCACAATGATATACTGCCGATCCTCCAATAACGTCCCTCCCCCGGATAGCCCTTTTACCTTGCCTGTGCCCTTAATACCAAAAGTCGCTTTACGTTTTTTAGTAGAGGTTTTCGTGTCATTTCTAACGTACAGGTGAAAATTTTACACAGGGCTTCCATATTTTTTTAATAAACCGTGCCAAAATTAGTTAGTTTTGGGCGATCAACCGGAATTTCAAAAAGTGATCTAAAAGAACTCTATAACTGTACAGACAAGGGACCCCCCGAGGATGGATTCTACGTCCAAAATTACTTCGAAAACGACACCTCACTTGCTCTCCTGTCCACAGTCCTTCAAAATCGCCATTATAACAGCCATTTACAGCCCCTGAGGAGACTCATGAACCCCCACAGTGTATTTAAATGAGCCTGAGACCCACAATAATCGATGTTACGTCCAAAACTAGTAGAAAATGTCACCCCAATCGGTCACCCTCTTCGGTAACCATTTTTTCCGCCCCTCAGAGCCCCAAAGCCAATGGCTAGACGGAAAACCGAGTTTATTGTCCATATTTTAGATTTTATAAGCGGCAAAATTTTGTGGAACGGTTAATTAGGTCGATACCTATTATTCTTTGGTATAAATAACATTATTATGGAAAAATTAAGTCTACCATTTTTTTTAAATATAGACCTATATTAAAAACATTTTTTGGTAGACTTGTGTCTGTACCTGTACCTAAATAAAAAAAAAACGCTGCAAATTTTACACAAGGGTTTATTATTCTGTGATATAGGTTACTAAGTAACAAGTCTTGTACAGACATTTAATTCTGTCAATAAAAAAAAATTAAAAAAATTTTTTTTTTTGGATTTTTATATTCCAAAAAAAAATTTTGGGGGGGATTTTTTTGTTCAAAAATGTGTTTTTTCAAGGGTTTATTATTCTGTGATTTAGGTTACTAAGTAACAAGTCTTGTACAGACATTTAATTCTGTCAATAAAAAAAAAATTAAAAAAATTTTTTTTTTGGATTTTTATATTCCAAAAAAAAATTTTTGGGGGGATTTTTTTGTTCAAAAATGTGTTTTTTCAAAAATTCTTTAATTTTTACTAGAAAAATATTTAACTTCTTGGGATCCTTCAAAAATCCCATTTTTAGCCCCATGAAAGCCCTATAGAACGCCACAGTGAAATCGGATCGTTCCGGGACCCCCAAAAATGGATTCTACGTCCAAAAATACTTCGAAAACGACACCTAACTCGATCCCATAGCTAAAAGCCTTCAAAACACCCCTCCTGTAGCCCCATTTTAGCCCCATAGCGCCCCACGGGTTTGGTCGATCGGACTGAAAACCTTGCGGGCACAACTAGATGGTAAACCAAGTATTTTGCCAAAATTTCAGATTTTTTAAAAAATTCCTACTGCCCAAAACGGCCCGGACGGCGGACGGCGGACGGCGATCGGCGGACGGCGTACGGCGGACGGACATTTCGGATTTTGAATGTAGACCTCTTGAAACGGATAATGTCAAATTTTGAGGCCGATCGGAGTCGTCGACCCGCGTCGCGAAAACATAGGTGTATTATTCCAAGAATAATAAACCAAAAGTTATAACAAATTATATTTTGGTCGTATTCTTTGGTAAAAATTGTGCAACAATACGGTCAATATAAATTATTTAAGAAATTATTATTATTTAAAAACTATATTCTTAGATATACAGTGTTTGGACAAATGTGGGACCTCTGCGAATAGATTCAATGACCAAAATTACTCGGAAATCGACACCTTCTTTGATCTCCTGGCATCCTTCTAATGTCCCCTTTATAGCTTGATGAGGCCCCACAGTGAATTCATATGATTTTTGGATGAATAAAAACGGGATTCTACGTCCAAAAATGACATTTAACTCGACCTGATAGCCTAAAAACTTCAAAAACCCCTCCCGTAGCCCCTTTTTAGCCCATCAGAGTCCCACGGATTTGAGTGACCGGTCTTGCAGGAACAACTAGATGACAAACCAAGTATTTCGACAAATTTTCAGGTTTCAGACGCTTAAAATTTTACACAAAGGTTTATTATTCTTTGATATAGGTTAATTGGTCAAATATTAATTCTGTGACATGAAGAAAATATTTTTGAAAAAAAAAAAATGTTCTGTACAATATTTTGACAGATGTGGATCCTAGAAAAATATATTATGCTTCCAAAATTACTCAGAAAACGACACCTATCTCGGCCCCCATAACGGAAAACCTTCAAAAACCCCTCTCATAACTCCATTTTTTCCCCAAATTTTGATTTTCGGAATCTACACATTTCGCAACGTATAGGAACAAGTTTTGAGGCCGTCGATCACAATGATTGCTCTCGACGTGAACGAAGAGTCAGAGAATAATAAACCTGAAGGCATATGTCGTTGAAATATTTCAAGACCCCTGTGATTTGGACTCCCATTCGTCCTTCAATTCACCCACGGTGTAACGCAACTTTTCAAATTGAATAAAGGTAGTAATCCCATTATATGACTTTGTTTATTCACCCCCATAAGATATGATAATCCGATGTGAAGTAATTGAAGGTAGAGTTGATCACAATAATCTTCACGGTGTAGAGGGGGAGACCTCAATCAGAGGGCGGGCAAAGTTTGTGAGCTGTGAAAAACACGATTCTTCTTTTTTCAGGCAGTAACAAGGTAATACACAGATTGTAAATTAGGTGTATCGTAAAGGAGGGTAGGTAGAAAGGGGGTTTCAGTTTGTTTTCGGGATGAAGGAAGGAGGGAAACTGATCAAGGGAAGTAATTGTCAGAGATCCTTCACAGAAGACCTACCACGGGCTTCTGACGAAATTAGCATATTAATAAGGAAAAGATACCCCCTTAAAGGCGGAGGAAGGCGGGAAGTGTAAGCTTTTGAAGATGTTGCAGAAGCTGTTGGGAAGGAAGTCTTGTCGACAGACTCCTCGACAAGAAGGGTGAAGGAGGCGGAGCGGTATTTTCCCAGTTTGAAACTTTCCAGGAACTTTTCCATCCTTTTCGTCTCAATTGGGAAGTCAGCCTCAATTGGTAATTAGTGTATCAAGTTTGGGACTTCATTTCAAGTAACATTGACGACATCGAGTGAAAAACGGTTGATTTTGGTTTATCATTCTAGGAATGTATGTATTCGCGAAGGGGCTCGAAACGTTTGGGCCGAATTATTATGTTTCATGATGTGTAGATTCAAAAATTGAAACGTTATTTTGCCGTTCAGGCCGTTTTGGTCTGTAGGATGATTTTTTTAGATCTGACATTTTGTCAAAATACTCGGTATGCCATCAAGCAGTGCCCGCAAGGTTTTCAGCCCGATCGCACCAACCCGTCGGGCTCCTTGGGGTTATAAAAGAGCTACGGGAGGGCTTTTTGAAGACTGATGGCTACGGTGTCGTTAGGTGTCGTTTTCGAAGTATTTTTGGACGTAAAAGCCATTTTTGGAGACCCAGAACGATCGCAATTCACAGAGGGATCAACGGGGCTTTAATGGTGCTTTTGAAGGACGTCAGGAGATTGAGTGAGGTGTCATTTTCCGAGTAATTTTGGACGTATAATAAATTTTTCGGGATAAAACATCTTTCAATTAATTCACAAAAATGCAGTTTTTGAAATTTTTTGTATATTTTTTATTTTTGTTTTTATTCAATTCTAGTAATTTTTTGACAAAAATTCGCAACGTATTCGTTCCAACTCTAGCGTCATGCTCAAGTATTTTCTGTAAATAATGCACATTATATACCGAAAGTTCTGGTTAATTTTTAAACAGTCCGCGAATTTTTCAAGTTTTCTCTCCCCACTGACGCTGTTGTTGGAGCTGAAAGTTATCTCGGGCTGTAGTTTACTAACCCTCTTCCGTTTTTCCTACCCAAAAACCGACAGCCGTGAATTAAATAGAAATTACCAAGTAATTTATTAGCCGCCGTCTTATCTTGCTGGTACGTGATTCAGATACTGCTTTCAACCAAGGTTGGAGCATTTCTGCGTTTCTCTCAGGATCAAATGTCACGAAAAAGTTTTTTTAGGAAGTAAATTTTCATCGAGAGATGTAAATTTTGTTCATTAAATATAAACGTTTACAATTAAATTATAATTATTATAATTTAATTATAAACGAGTGAAAACGGCAAAAATTGATGATTTTCCCAATCGTGTTTCTTGTCAATCTATAACAAGCCGATGAAGTGTTTTAATTACATGCGGCACAATAAACCATTTCACAATAGTGCTGGCAAAATGAGGTTTTGTCTTAAACGAGAACAAACTCTGGTTTTGTAGTAGTGAGGGAGTTTTACGCCTTTAACGCGCCACAAGTGAAGGATTCAATTATCTGATACCTCCTTTATGGAGATGAGGTCGAACGTATGAAAAGGGGGCGGAGAATGTGGAGAGTTTACGACGGATCTCGGGAAATCATAGGAAAAGGTCGCCCAAAGGGAAACCCGCCCGTATCTTCCCAGCGTGCTTCGGAGGAGTTTCAATTTGAAAATTATTGTCACGGCCTCCCTCCTATGAGAGAATCAGACCCCACAAGATAATTTTAATTGTTCCCTTACTCCTCATGGACATCGTGTTAATGGACTTGGTGTTCACCTTTTTCATAGTTCATGTTGTCACAGTAGTGCAGAATTATGCAAAAACAAAAATCCCATTATATAAATAATATTTATATAAGTAGTATATTATACTGTTCACGCTTTACTGTAATTAGTCAACAGAAGCAGGGGCTACATGATAAAATTTGTCTTCGCCATCCATCCACATTCCGTCCTTGCTTTAACCCCTTGGGCCCCTTAAGAGTACGTTATGGCCTTCTATGGGCCCACACGCCCAAGATCGAGCTTCCGGATTATCTCCACATATTACCGAGGTTTAATTTCTCCTCTTAATAAATTCAGAAAGCCTCCTCCCTCCACTACCCCTTTTCACATCAGAATCATTAAAACCCTCCCCTCGGCTTGCCCGTTACAGCGCTTGTTAGGGTTATCAGATCTTTGACTGATAAGAGGAAACTTGGCCCACCCTTCTGGAATGTATCTGTTTGTAACAATTACTTTGGGAACCGACTTAAGGAATTAATTGAGCCATTATGTCGATCTGAGATAAACCATCTAAATTACAAGCGTACCTTAAATGGTTGAATTTCGACGTTTTAACGTTTGGAGAAACGGAAGACTCGTTTATCCTCGCTCTAAGAACAAAAGGCATTAGTGTGTTTACGGAGCTTGCCATGATACATTTCGAAAGTAGAAAAGTAATTTTTCAGAATCATGACGCACCCGACGCGAAGACGATCATCACGAAAATTTAGGGACAATGTGAAGGACAACGTGATTTGAAAGGATTATGATAAGTTGATGGCCAGAAAATTACAATAATTGTAATTATTACAACTAACCTCGAACTGCTCCTTCACACTTGACGCAGCAACATGTGAAATTATGTTTAGCCGATATTTATATGGACCATTTATAAACACTGATCAATGAAACAAAATTTAATAATAATGAATGGGCTGACCATGAACTACTCTACTTTCACAGTTGTTGACTGAGGACTTCAATTCGGAAATGGAATCATCAATGAGGCATCAGAAATTCCTCACACTTGAAATACTTTCAGAGAAGAAATAACCTCAGCTGAATGCGTTTTAGTCGATATTGATTGACCAGGAACGCGTCCATAAAAAACCCGTGGCAAGGGGGAGAAAACTAGAAAATGCCCGAAGCTTTAGGGCCTTCGGAAAGTGTTGGTTCATTAGACACAATCCTGCTCGCTAACTGAATTCACTAGCTTTTGTCGGCCCCCTCTCACTCACAGGCCCTTATTTAACTCCCTCGCTTTCCTCTTAGAACCTAAAAAAAAGTTGAGTATCGATTGAACGGATTGCGGCCAAATGAGCAGATCCTGGGGTTGTTTGGATGGCCAATGTAGCGATTCCACCACAGCACAAGGCGATAATGGATTATACTGCTACTGATGGACCCGAAAGAACGCCCTTCGTTCGCGATTTTCAAAAATATCGCCTCCTTCAGGTTCCATAACCCAAATGAAGTTCTTGGTCAGGTAGGTATTAACAAAAAAAGCCGCAGGGAAAAAGAAAATCGCGTCTTGCAGTAGAACTCGATTTTGAGTGAAATTCAACTTCCGAACAAAATCCCAGAATTTCTTCTCCTTTTCAATGCAAACGGCGGCGTGAACGTGGGTTATACCGTATACGCCTGCTGAACTCCGCGTATCACACCACAAAATTATAAATATTGACGTAGGAAAACGGAGACACTTATGTACTAAAAAAAACACCCGCTGTGGGTCCTGTGCCTACAGCCAATATAATACGGTGGTGTATCGTTGAAAGAGTTGAGACCATGAGAGATGTGCTTTCGGGTTCAGGGACGCCGTCCATCTCCAGGGTTGACCGTTGTGAAGGGGTTTCACTGCCGACGACTGCGTGAAAGTCTGCGGGGTCCAGGTTGGGTTCGTCGGGAGTTGATGTTGTTGAGATGACCTAGGAAGAGCCGGCGGAGAGGTCGGCGAGGAAGTGGAGGACGTATTGATCCGCAGAGGAGAGGAGGCTCCCGGAGGCGACGGTTCCAGAATGACAATTAGGTGTGCAATATCAGGACCCCGAAACTCCGCTGTACAACACACACCGGCCCCGAAAAACCTCCCTAAAGAGCCCAAGATTTTCATTTACCAGCCACCCTCCAAGTCAAACCTGCACTTTCACATGGCTCTCAAACTTGTAACACATGAAATTTGTAAGATAAAATAAGAACTTCCCCAGTTTCCAAAACACATTTTTGACTCCACGTCTTCGACATTCAGTCGTAGTAAATATCTTCAAACTACATCCGGAAAGAGCCATTTAAGAAAGACATCTGTAAAAAGAAGGGAACGCAAAGCCCCACTAAATGAACAAGATCCGTTCAGCGGATCAACTTAACGATTCCGCAGCAGAAAAAAAATCAGTGGGGAGGCGTAAAGTTTCAACAAGGGATTTTCCTCGCCTTTGGGGAAGATGATTGTCTCCCGAAAAAGGTTTTTTGAAAGTGGATTCCGAACGATTGTGAGGAGCAAATTCAACCTTGAAACCGACTCGGAGAGAATTGAGGGTTTCAAGATGCGAAGAGAAACCCCCAAGAATGGGATTTTCGTATTCATGGATATTCTCGCACCCTCTTTTCTTGCAGGCCTTTAGGTTTGTATTATTGTGAAAATGGGAAGGCTTAGCGCTCGTGTAGTATTGAAGTAGGAAATGTGTCGTGGAATCATAAACCAGCAGATCTACGAGGAGACCAGCCGATTACTATTAATATTTAAAAAATAAGGTAGGACTTGATGAATATTGAAGGATAGCTCTATTAACCTTCACCATCACTTCTTATCATTTTTTGAGACCGTCAACAGTCCATCTTCGAATGCAAATGTTCGCGATAACTCTGACTGGGGCTTTTCCATTCAAGTCTTTCCTGCACCCCCTCATCATCGTTGTTCATCCCTCCGGAGTCATAAAAACAAGCAATCATATCCGCTCAGGAAGGACGCTTTAGGGGACAGGGCGGGCTCTCATCTTCTGTTCCTCAGTCACATTTATTATCCGTATTACAACTGTCAAGATGTTGCTCCCGACAGTTTAGCATAACCACCCTCACTTGCCACCCCACTACCCTCCTTTTTACTGTTTCTTAACAAAGTGCCTACCAGCCACCGAGTCTTTTTTTTATCCTTTTTTTCAAAGTTGTAAACCTTTAATGTATTGTTTCCTCTACCTCCGTGGAAATATACCGAAGGGCGTGTGTGGCATTTTTATTGACTTTTTGTCGCCACACCCCTCTTGCCAATTCACTGCATTTGAAAGTTCCCTTTCGAGTTTAGCGACGATAAAATCTCGTCCTTTTAGAAACCTACCTTTCTCACTTTTAACTCGCTCATTCGTAGTCACCAGCAATTTCTTTGGAGGGGCTTTGGATATCAACCTTATTCGCCATTTACTAAAACAGAACTATTGTAAGCAACAGTCCTTGATGTGTCATGACTGTCTCCCCAATGTATAGGGTTCGACTTTTAGATCCTCTGGTGGCAGGGGCGCGCGATGTTGCCGACGTCAATCTTCAATGAAGTAGGCGGATGCCAAACCAGGCTCCACACGGTGAAAATTTCTTTTTCGTCATAATTCTTTGTTGGGCCTTAAAAAAATTAGTAACGAATCTATGCAAAGCGAAAAACGCTGCAAATTTTACTAAAGGGTTTATTATTTTTTGATATAAATAATCCAAAAATTAATTCTATATCAATAATTTTTTTTAATTTTAATTTGGCACCTTCCCAAAAAAGTTTTTTTTTCTTGTCAAGTTTTGTGGACGTCTGTGGAACCCCGAAAAATGGAGTACCTATACGTTTAAAAAAAACACTTCGAAAACGACAACCCACTCGAAATCATACCCGAAAACCGGCCAAGACCCCTTTTTAGCCGGCAGGGGTAGGGGCGATCGGGCTGAAAACCATGTCGGCATGTAGGTACATTAGGGTGGGTCGAAAAAAAAATTTTGTTTGCACCGCTTTGAGATACAGTTCTCAAAGTGTTAGAAAGTCCCTCCACAAATTTCGGTGCATAAAACGCAAATGAAGTGCCGCCCCAAGCTGTAACAGTAAAATAAAATTTTTTAATAAAGGTTTTTAATAGATTAATAAATAAAGGTTTTTAATAGATAAATAAATAAAGGGTTTTAATAGATAAATAAAGGTTTTTAATAGATAAATAAATCCGAGAACCGAGAAATTGCGATATAAAGCAGAAAAAACTCTATAAAGTGACCAATTTTACTGTTACAGCTTGGGGCGGCACTTCATTTGCGTTTTATGCACCGAAATTGGTGGAGTGACTTTCTAACACTTTGAGAGCTGTATCTCAAAGCGGTGCAAAAAAAAAAAAAAAAAAATTTCGACCCACCCTAATGTACATAGACGGTAACCGAGTATTTTGTCAAAATTTCAGATTAAAGAAAAAATCATACTGCCCAAAACGTCTCGGGCGGCGGACGGCGCGCCGCGGCGCAACACCTGAATTCCTGGGCATCTGAAGATGGTCGACTGAAAAATGAAAGTCATTCGGAATTTCCGAATCGGAAACTCCGAAAACGACTACCTATTTGTATTCCTTTAGCCTCAAATCAACACATTCTGAGCAAGTTGGGTCCAAAGCGTAACACTGTCGAGGTTTACAACGCAGTGAAGGTGATAATGAGTTCAGAAAGGTTTATTTTTATTTTTCTCGTGGTGTCAATGTTCCTTACGACCACCAAAATGGATCATCCAACCCCAGATAAGTGAAACTAAGTGTAACACGAGTCTTAGAAAGGACAATTAGCTTTATTAAATGCTTATTACTAGGGCTCGGATTTGTATGCTCGATAAAATCTCGAGATATGCTCGAAAAACCTCAGTTTTATGCTCGATAGATATGCTCGAAAACCCCATAATATGCTCTTAAATATGCCCGACCGTTAATAACTTTAGAAAGGTAGGAACGCAAAACTACAAAAACCACAACTTATCTTTACATGCGAGCTTTATTTTCAAATTTTATTTATTTACATTATGTACAATTATATCTACAAGCTTCAGGTCTGCGCAAATAGGTCCGTGTTGGTCTAAATAACAAGAATCTTTTCAATATTTTCAGTATTGAATGATTTTCTTAGATCGGTCAATAAATTCTTCATAGACGAGAACGATCTTTCAACGTCAACTGACACGAGGGGTAAATACTTAAATGATACTGCTTCTTGTGCAGAGTAGTTTGGGGAATTCTCCGAGGTTGCAGGCTCGCCGCGCAGCATCCTCGCCAACTCCAACGCTGCACTCCAACCAGGATTTCGAGCCAGTACGAACTCCAACTTTTCTCTCGCTGTTTTGCCACTCTCTCCAGGCCACGTTTTGGATGTTTCAATTACTCCATTTATGGTAGCGACCACTTCAAGCAAGTTGGTTCCTCGCGATTCTAACTTCAGGATGACATCCGGAATTATACTCATGTAGGCATTTATGAACGTCAAGGATGGCACCAATTCTTTCGATTGAAAAGCAACCTTAGCTTTTCCAATGTATTTGCTTTCCGCCTCGTCAAACGTATTGATCACCTGGGAAAAGATAATTGAAAAAATGAGAGAAGAATAACTACTACCTACTGAGAAATCTATACAACCATGCACCATGATCGAAGAATGGAGTAGGTGAACGTAGAAGGTTGAAAACGTATGAAAAAAAAATTGAGGAGGAAAAATCGAAAATGAGCTTTAAAATTTTCAAATATTCTCACCTCTTCAATTGCGGGAAGATTAGCAGAGTAATACAAGGCAGCCAAGATCCAAGTTCCCCATCGAGTTAATACGGGTTCAGGAGGTAAAGGGAGTTCTGGATGCATCATCTTGAAGGCTCGGACGCGAGAAGGGGCTTTGACGAAAATTTTCTTCACCGAAGAAATGACTGTGTTGACCATGGGTGATTTTTCGCGCAGAGCCTCAGCAACCCTATGCATAGCATGGGCTAGACACGTGACGTGAATCATCTTGGGGTAGAGAAGCTTGAGGCTCCTCCCAGCCTTCAACATATAGGGAGCAGCATCAGTCACCAATGCGAGTACTTTGTTTTCATCCGCATCCGAAAAGCATTCCACAGCTTACCTGACGAGTCGCTTTCTAATCCGGCAGAGGCTTAAAACTCGCAACCCACGAAAGAAGCACATTGACTCAGGTCAGAAACCTGAGGATCCGTTATTTGCACAATGAGGATCCATGTATACACTTTTAACTATGTCTATTTTCGAACCTTATTGGTGGTCAGTGCCCAAGTTCATGGTAAGTTTGAAGAAAAACAAACCATTTCTACCAAAATCATTAGAATATGCAGTTATATGCTTTTATTCTGAAAACCACGATTTTATGCATTTATATGCTCGATAAATTTAAATTCTGTTGGTCCCAGAGAGGTGAAAATGCCACCAAAAGCCTTCTTTCAATGTGTACTGTTCAGGAAAAAAATATGCCAATATGCTCGAATCCGAGCCCTACTTATTACCGTCATTTATTGGTGTTAATATGACAAAATACTGTGATTTTTCACCTAAAATTATACTGATTTAACGAAACCCTTTTCATAGCGCGTTTCTTTACCCTTCTGGTGATCCGATTGCGAAGGAAATGTTTGCCATTTTTGAAACTTTGGGGTTTCAAGTTGTGACGGTAATATCTGTAACTCAGGCTAAGTTGAAGCGGAAAAAGACTCGGAAATGCGATATGACTGCTGGGGGACACCTCCAGATCCTCGGATGCTGTCACCTTGAGCCTAACGGCTAAACATTGGATGAACAATGTTCATCTGTTCATCTATGTTCATTGAACATAGATCACGCTTCATTTGCTTCTATAAGGTAACTGAATCCGAACCAAATGCATGATTTACTCGTATTACGGCTACCGCAGTACGGCGTATAGCGCTAAGCTTAGGTTTTGAGTTAGAAAGGGAATTTCCTGTTATTGCCGATGGTGGGTAGGTAGTACCTACCAGGCACGGTGGTCTCTGCCGATTAGAGTCATCCACAGGAAGATTCACATGGATTGATAACATGAAAGTTCTCACAACCACTTTAAAATCGCGCCACGGAAAAAAATAACAAAAAACACATCTGATCACTTTCTATTTTTCGTAAGTAAACTCTTGTAAGAAAACACCTCGCCGATGTATTTGGTGACAATCACAAATAATTTGTTCTTATGACCTACCCAGTTTCTATATTTTTAAAAGACGTTCTGTGGCATTCAAAATCCATGCAAACAACCCTGATAGAGTTTCCGCCTCTTTCTGATACAATTTCTTCTTTTATGCGATTTTTTTCGTTTCATCTTTCACGCAATTCCAACAGTTTTCGCGATGGGAGTCAAACATTTTGAGCGATCAAAATTTTGCCATGATACGTTTCTTGCCATTTGGATTTCGAAAATCAAATATCTGCCCGCCTTCAAGGAGGTAATTTTGACAAAAATACTCGGTTCATCATCTCGTAGTGTCAGCAAGGTTTTCAACCCGATCGCTCAAAACCGTGGGGATGTTGGAGGTAAAAAGGGGGTAGGTACGGGAGGGCTTTTTGAAGGTTTTTGGCCAAGGTGTTAGATGTCGCTTTTCGAAGTATTTTTGGTCGTAGATTCCAATATTTGGGGCCCCACAACGATCCGTTTTCTCCTTGGGGATCTACGAAACTGTCATGAGGCAGTAAATAGGGGACGTAGAATCCATTTTTTAGGGTTCCACATCTTTCCAAAAGCTGTCCAGGAATGCAGTTTTTTTCTTCGTTTTTCTTAAATAATTTCTAACTGACAGCATTAATTTTTGCACAATGTATACCAAAGAATAATAAACCATTTTTACCAGTCGTGTTTAGTAGTGACTTTCCAGCCTCTTCTCCCACATTTACTCCACCCTTCCGCCTGAAAATTAAAATTAAAAAAAGCAACATTTGGGGAAGAAAACATAACGTAAATGAAAGGGTGGCCGATGATAAATTTGCGTCTGGTGATAAAATTAACTCGGTTTTAATTATTATCTTAAGGGCGAAAGCGAGGGCCTTATCTTGCAGCCTATCTGATCGAGGGGAGGGGGGTTTAAGGGGGTGCATTAATTCATTTTTACAACCACCTCAGGAATAATTGAGTAAAATCCCGGTGGAACAGTACTACAAAGAAGAAGGAGGAGAGAGAAACGAACTACAAATAAAGCATCTTCTGTTTTATGTTAATTATTACAGATTTTTCCTTCACTTTTACTCATTTTTTAAAATTAAAATTCATCTTTCTGATGACTTTCAAGGACTAACAAAAAGCAATCTACGCAAAATGCAGGCGCTAATGTTTCCTTCCGCCATCGGGTGTTAGAAAAAAACTCTTCTTGGGGGAGTTAAAAAGGGGAAATCATATCTTATTCAAGGTGCGAACTCTCGAAACCTTTTGAGGTTTTATAATATCTTTCACGCTCTCCAGTACAAAGGGGTTCAAAGACGGGGGAACTGACTTCGGAGGGGATCTGCGACGAGATTCGATTTTTCCGACATTCGGGGGTTTTTTCTTATTTCTTAGCGGCAGTTCTGCTTTCATTTACTGTTCATTACCAGGTATTTTATTCACTTCGTAGCTCGCTAGAAACTTGTGAACCGTTTCTAAATGATTGGATTTGTTAAGATCAAAGTGTTTGAAATGAAGATAACTTGTCTGTAATTAAGTGATACTTGAAGACAAAAGCTCCTGTTCAAAAGTTATCTCCTTCTTGGTGGCTGTAATTGAAATCCGGATAGACCCCCCCCCCCTCCTCCCAGACCTTATATCCGCCACTTTGGGGGAACTAGAAGGCCCCAAAGCTCGCAAGTCATTCTGTATCTCCCCCTTTTCTGTCGCATAGCTACCGCGTTTGGACGGTCGTAAATCCTCCACTTTCTTTGTATTAAATTCGTCGGTTATGAAGAAATAATTGTGCATATCGTCAACCAGGTGATGCTGTGAATTCGTAGTGGGAATTGAAAAGCGGAAGGGCTCTCCAATTTACATATTCTTACAAGTGCAGAATTTGGTTCGTATCGTCACGGAGTGAAAAGGGGAAGCTTAGCCAAAATCTTGGGTCGAATGTACGGAAAACAAAATTTTAAATTCTTTAGAATCACAGGGTTATTCAATTGTATTCGTCAACAAACACATGATATTTCTGTTGAAGAAGAAGGAAAACTCGCCCCTTCTCTTAAAGAGGTTTGAAGTAAATTTAATTTAAAAGGGCGGAAGAGAGGAGTACCACGCTGGAGGGCGAGCTTTGTTTTACTAATGTTCTAATCAAATCAGGATTGTATGTAAAACCTCACACGGGGAAGGTTTTCCTCGCCTTAACTCGGTTAGCGTCGCTTCAGACAACACAACCTTTTCTTGTGTTAAGCCGAAAACTCCCCGGAGCACAACGAGGATGGAAAGGGCCAAATTAGGCAAACTTCTCATTGTGCTTCCATCACTTCTCCACAAAGATAACGTATTTAGCAAACAAGGCCCGTCAGCGAATAAAAAAAGAATCTAGTCCTCCGAGGAAAAGCATCCTCCGAGATCCGCCAATCTCTACAAGAGAAAACTTTTAAAAACGAAATTTCCTCAAATGCAAATAGGTATAATAAATGGAATATCTTGGGAATAGCATAATTCTGCAATAAACGCAGTGCAGCAAAACTGGTTCACAGGCGATCCGCTAGAGCTCACTTCTAATCTTCACTTCAATCAGACTCCGCCCCTTCCCCGCACAATGCTTCGCGACGTGGTCGGTGGGTCGGGGTGACTTTTCAAGTTTTTTCTCACCCCCAACTGTCAATTCAAATATCTTGTTATCCAACTTAAAAACGTTTTTTTCAGAACCCAAAGAAATACTGGCTTGGACGTTGGGAAGTCAAACTCCTTTACTTGAAGTAAATTACTTCCGTTAGGGAAGTAGGTAGTAAAAAAATATCAATGTTCGATACGTCGTCAAAAATATCAATACGGCGAAATGTGATCACTTTAGCAGCTAACGGGTCATTTCTGTTGAGGCAACAATTCTGTTGAGACAATTTTATATTATAAAATTCAATCAGCTTTCACCGAAAAAAAAGAGAATTAGGATCGGACTAACCGTTCCCGAGTTATGGGCAAAAATGTGCGAAAAACGCGTTTTTGTCAAAATTTGCCATTGTTTGGCCATACCTGCCCCAATCAAACTCTAAATCAAAATTTCACATGGAATAGCAGCGGTGGGGAATTTAATCAGCTTTCAGGAGGAAGAAGTATATGTATATATCGTCGCTGAAGCAACCACATGATATAGCAACCACAACCACCTAACTCAATTTTGCCAACTTTTCAGGAGACACGAAAAACCGATTTATGTACCACAAGCTGTAACTCAGGAATGGACATTTCCACATGGAACAACTCAACCAAAACCATCAACCAAATGCTATAACTCAAAATTCTATTTTGCCCACAAGCTATAACTCAAGTGGCAAAACAACTGAACTGAATTTTTCACGGATGATTCCAACGTGAAAACAATTTTTTCAGATGTAACAAGGTGCTTAATATTTAAAAAAACATCTGATAAAACAATGGAAACAAAAAAAAAATCGTTTTTATTGCTTATATTTGCTTATATTGATTTATTAGTATACGAGAAAAATCGAAAAACCCACCCGTGCCTCCATTTCGCCGGTGTATTGCATGCAAAACAGCTGAGTTGTAGCATGTGGAAAAACGAAATCGTTTGTAGCATGTGGTCAAAACTCGCTGTAGCAGTGTTGCTTTTGGTTTTTTCTTTAATCTGACCTCGGAAATGGATCCAGAGCAATATTTTGCATAAAGAATAGGGTCTAACTCATTTTGGCCAAAAATTGAGTTGTAGCATGTGGTTGCTTCAGCGACGATATACTTCTTCCAATACTTTCCGAGCTACAGCCGTAAACGTTCTGAAAACCGCGGGAAAAATCCTATTTTTCATCCAAGTGGGAAAACGTTGCCTACTTTTGACGCTTGATTGAGGCTAAACGGCTGAACCGATTTCAATTGGTAAGGAGCTAATTCGACGCAGAAGTTTATGCTCTTCAACTTTGTATCCCCCCCCCCCCCCTCTGATGCTTATTTTTTGAGTTATAGGTGGAAAACTAGAAAATGTCAGAAAAAATCGAGGTTTTTTGGACGCCAAAGGTCCTCCCAGCAAAAAATTTGCTACTATTTTTGATATTTTGTTGTTCAGACCCATAACAACAATTTAAAAAATAAAAGCTTCTACGGTGAAGCTTGAACATTGAAACAGTAATACTGTGCAGCATAGGAGTGTCTTAAACGAAATTCATCGAACATAAATTACACTCGTCTAGGGATCGATTTCCATAGAATACAATAGGAATACAACTACCTATATGCATACTTGTTTATACTCATAGAATTTTGAGGAACAACACGACCATTTCTGTTATTTCCCAAATTTAGACCATTGAACGGGTTTGACCGCTTCCGACAGCCTGTACAAAATCCAATGATCCGGTTTGACGAAAATTACCACGCCAATCACGCATTTTCTATAATATTCAGGAAGGTTTATGCATATTATGACTAACAGGATAGCCGCAAGAGGGTAGTTTCACAACGCACTCGATGAATAATTCAGCAACTGTTCGAAGTTTATTCGTTTGGAATATCTATCGGTCTGAAATGGTCATGGTCTGGGCATCCGACTTGAGCGATGACGCCAGGCCCTGATTTCAAGGTATAGATTTCTATAAACAAACGAAGGCCCATTGTTCTTGGCGAGTAAGCAGATTTCGGTATATATGGAAGTCACGTTATTTTATTTCATAGAGCTATTACGTATTCAACAATAAAATTGTTACAAGCTGTTTTATGGTGAAATAGTTTGTTTTGATGATTCGGTCAGGCCACAGGTCAGCTTAGGGTTAAAGTGAAACCTTATTGTCGCTTCCAAGTTTATAGACAGTTTAATATTGCCAATTTTCCACGGGGCGATCCGGAGCTCACGTTCCCAATCTGTTAACGCCAAACCTCCCCAAACTAGCCTTTCAGCTCGTATATAGGAAAAGGTATAAATCCTGGACGGCGGAACAAGATTGCACCAAAGGCTGTGAAGTCTTTATCTTCCTTAAAGGGGCGGCTGGCGAGGGGAAGGGATTTTCGGGGGTGTCGTGAGAGGGGTTGAAGGCGGGGAGAAACCCCCGCAGATATGATTTACACCCCAATAACGGATTGCCCGAGTCATCCCTGGCAATAAACCATACACGATGCCTCTGCACCCTCACAGGGATAAGTAACTGAGGGTGTGGTGGGGGAAGGTTTTGGGTTGTCCTGGGAAGGAAACAATATCCCTGTCTTGTACCCAACACCTCGTACCAGATGTTTCGCTCTTTCGATAATAATCAAATCATCTTGTTGTTATACGACGACAACATACCATACTAATACTAGCAATTGGGCATCCCTTCTGAGTATACAAAACAATTTTCAAGGGAATAGGTAAGGAAGAGAAAATATGGTGCAAATTTTACGAAAGGGTTCAAGATTCTTCGGTGTCAATTGTGCAAAAACTGAATAATATTCAGTTTTGTAAGAAATATAATATAATATATTATATATTATATTATTATCGTTTCGGGGGCCTCAAAAAATGGATTCTAGGTTCAAAAATACTTCGGAAACGACACCCCTCCCGTAACCCATTTTTAACCACATAGAGAAAATATTTTGCCGAAATGTCAGATTTGAAAAAATTTAACTGCAAGGACAGCAGACAGACATTTTTGGACTTAACACATCTTGAAACATTGAGGACGATCAAAATTCTCTTACCCTCGTTGCTAAAACAGGTTGATTATTCCGAGAAAAAAAACAACAACAAACAAATAAATAATTATGTAAATTTACATAATAATTATGTAAATTTTTAGATGCTGTGCATCTAAAAAATAAAAATACAAATATACTCAACAAAAATGCTGAACATTATTATTGTACTTCGATCATTTGCCTTCACACCATTAATCAGAAGTTGACACCGATTTTACACGGAAAACAACCGAGATGGAGGGTAGTTTATTTTTTGATACCGTAATCCGCACTCGGGAGGGTCAGATCGCATTAAATATTGAGCAGGGGACGTATGTATACTGGGACGGGGAGGTGCAGGGGAAACCTTCTGAGAGGAAACCATTTATCACTCTCTGATGCTCTGAATATCTTAATCCTGCGGTTCGCTGAGGGAAAGCTCGGAGCTCTGATGCACAAGATATTCACATCGTCTTCCTTATATCATCGCATTATTTTCATATGGGAAAGGCATGTTGTGAAGAGGTTGGGTTGTGAATATTGTGGCGTCGTGACGAGAGTTGGATTCCTAACCGCTTACAGAGGGATTTACAAGGGCCTTTATCACTAAACCTTCAACTTAGTGGTGATTCATAAGTTCTAAATTGATGGTTCAGCACCTAGTTTACTGCGAGAAATTCAACATTACTCATTATATTCATCTGAATGGCAGGCATTTGTCGCTCTCGCGCTTGTAGACACGAAGTTCGCATTTTTCGATTAACTTTTCCATGCCAGTGTATAACGTCGATAGTGGAAAAACAAACATTGACGACGCTTTCTATGATAATCACGGATCACACAAGAGTTGAATGGTCTTGTATTTGTATTTGAGGCTAAATGTCGCCCTTCCTAATAGTTACTGAAGTTAGCCACCACGTCGCAGCACCAAAATGAAGCAATTTTACGTGGATGATTGCTGTTAAACGAGTCACCCGATTTTCAATCCGAAAACGCGAAACCTTTGTCTATAATTATGTCTTGGATTGCAAACATTTAAAACTAGAGGAAGATGGAAATTTCAAATTCAAAAAAAGCGTTTAAAACCTGAGATTTATCCAAAAAAAAAAAAAAAAAAAAAAAACGTTCAACCACAAATGTTGAGAAATTATTCAAGATTTTAGCACCTAAATCTTGAACCCCTAACTGTTGTCTAAAGGTGCCAGATAAATATTGGTTGATTACTTCTGCTAATTCTTCAGGTGTCTGAAACAACCATACCGAAAACAAAACGACCTATTGTTCAATTTTCATTATTTTCTTAAATTTAAAAAAAAAATTCTTCTGAAATTTATACTTATAATTTATTTTATACTTACCTTGATTTTTATTTTATTTGAGGAAAATACGTATTTTTAATAAAAAACAAACAACTGTTAATTTTTTATTAAATTATAAAATCAGCAGAGGAGCCATCTTTCTCCCTAATCTTCACCTTGAAATGGGCCTGTGCTCCCCCTGCAAACAACCACTTCGTCAGAAACACCTAGTTTTGAGTCTGCTGTAATATGGGCAACAACTTTTCAAAGTTTCGTAGATAAGGCACCTAATTAACGACAAGGCGTGATAAGATGGCATTAAGTAAATGTTTGATGATTGTTTGGGATGTGAAATCTCGTTGGTGCAAAATCTAACTTTAACTACTTTCTTGTCCAAAAATTAACAAATTTTATACGTAAAGCTATTCACACAATCCGGTAATACCTCTCATTTCAGTCTTCTTTTCAATCCCCGAAGAGGTACCTGAACAAGAAAAACACTGAAGTGCGTAAATTATTGTTCTCATCCTGAGAACTCGTGAAGTTGAAGATCCATCTCAACCCTTTCTGGTTCACCCTCACATGATATCCCCTTCGAAATCCAGCCAAACTGTTATTGACTTAGAATTACCGTCTCCTGGCGATCTCCCATCCCTTCGGGGGTATTATTTGGATCTGACCGATCCCTTTCCAATATCGGTGGCTAAGTTAAGGAACGCCGGGGAAAAAAGGGGGAAGTTAGACGGTCGCCCCCCCTTCAACCAGCTCATTATTGGGGTTTTCATTACGAACTTGAAGAAAAAGGCTGCCGAAAGGGTGAGTCAGAGATACTAAATCCCATTTTGAGGAGCGTTCGGGATTTCGCCGAGCGATTCAACCCCTTCGTATATGAAACCAGCCTTGATGAACAATACACAACTAATTTTGTTGACACCCAATTGCGGCCAACTTCGGGGACCAAACTGTCAGCGATACTGTTTTCAGAAGGGGTTCCCCTTCCCTAGCTACACCCCCATCCAAAGATACTTGATTATTTCGGCCTGTTGATTAAAGTATTTCACGGCAATGCAAACAACTGAAAACGTTCGTTACATATTCAAATTGAGTTAGATAGCTACTACCTTCGTGTTCACAAAGAGACCGAAACCAAGGGGTTGCTAATCACAACCCCTAAGCCAATCTGAAGCCCTTGTGGGGCGCTGATTTCCCGTTGTGGTGAAATTAATTCTAAGGGTAACTTAGTTTGAACATGAATCCATTATTGACATTAGAAGATGCATTTACAGTTGGCCCCAACT
Source organism: Pilophorus perplexus (assembly GCA_955831195.1). Taxonomy (NCBI): domain Eukaryota; kingdom Metazoa; phylum Arthropoda; class Insecta; order Hemiptera; family Miridae; genus Pilophorus; species Pilophorus perplexus. Next base: position 9,521,299 of record OY037012.1, read on the forward strand.
TAATGAATAGCGGCGTGTTACGAAAGTAGCTTATAACAAGAGACAGGCACAATATGCCACTTATTATTGCCAAATATGGCATCAGAACGTGCAGCAATGTGGAACTTTAAGGGACTGTTTGTTGAAAAATAAAAATCACCTCCTCCACTCCGTTTCGATAGAAAAGGTAGAAAACCTGTATTCAGGGAAACCTGGATAATTGGAATCGCAGAGGACTGAAGATCAAATTCCACTTAGAAAGGGATTCCAATAACACAGTTTTCCAAATACCCAGGTTCTTAGGGGCAGTTGGTACCCCCGCGAAAACGGCCCAATTCGGGCCCCCAAAATCTCGGCACTCCCTGGTCCAATTTTGTTGATTATCATTTTTATATGAAAGGCCTTCTAAAGATCTAAAAATTTGCGGAAACAGATTTTGGTTCATTATTCTTGGAATAATACACCTATGTTTTCGCGACGGAGGTCGACGACTCGGATCGGCCTCAAAACTTGACATTATCCGTTGCAAGAGGTCTACATTCAAAGTCCGAAATGTCCGTCCGCCGTCCGCCGTCCGGGCCGTTTTGGGCAGTAGGAATTTTTTTTTAAATCTGAAATTTTGGTAAAATACTTGGTTTACCATCTAGTTGTGCCCGCAAGGTTTTCAGTCCGATCGCCCAAACCCGTGGGGCGCTATGGGGCTAAAATGGGGCTACAGGAGGGGTGTTATGAAGGATTTTAGCTATGGGATCGTGTTAGGTGTCGTTTTCGAAGTATTTTTGGACGTAGAATCCATTTTTGGGGGTCGCGGAACGATCCGATTTCACTGTGGCGATCTATAGGGCTTTCATGGGGCTAAAAATGGGATTTTTGAAGGATCCCAAGAAGTTAAATATTTTTCGAGTAAAAATGAAAGAACTTTTGAAAAAACACATTTTTGAAAAAAAAAATCCCCCAAAAATGTTTTTTGAAATATAAAAATCCAAAAACAAATTTTTTTAAAATTTTTTTTTATTGACAGAATTAAATGTCTGTACAAGTAACCTATATCAAAGAATAATAAACCCTTGTGTAAAATTTGCAGCGTTTTAAAATTTGATCTGGATGTTTATAACAGAGGAGCAAACTTGACACTTTTCAATGGCGTTCCAGCATCACTTGCTTGACCTGTACACGAAAAATATTGCATTATTTCAAAAATCTGTTTCCACACATCTTTTTCATCAGGAGTGGGCCAATCCACACAAAAAAGCACAAAATGTGTTCTTAATTTATTTCAAGGTTCATCATTAATTGTGTTTTGTGTTTGGCGGAAGGCTTCATATCTAGGATTACACCGCCGGTGTCATTGAAGGAAGAGCATGAATATCCCTATCCGGGGCATAACACGAAGGGTCGTGATCTGCTGACCTGGTAGAAGGCATTGATGCATAGTTGGAGGATTCGCGATCCCCAGGTTGGCACCAACCAAGGGAGCAGAGGGGAATCCAATAACAAAGTTGAAGTGTCAACATTGATATAAGTTATCCCTAAGCCCCCAGTAATACTTGGAATCAGTTGTCTGGCTTCCACAATCTCGCCGTCGACCACAGCGCTTCCCGTGGCCTGTCGCGCGACCGCTAGTGGCGGGCTGGCGAATTTACTACATATGGCCCTTAAGCTCCCACAGCTATTAAGGGTTGTTCGACTGAATGTGGAATTTTACCTTACAATCTGCCAAATGCTGCATTTTCGCGCGGCCTTTCAGCGGACGCTCAATGCTTAAGCAAACTTCTTCTTGTAGTGAGTCATCCCCAAAAATGTTGTTTCCAAGAGCCCCAAAGCTTCGGGACTCTGATTGTGACAGTCAAGTGAAAAGGTGATGGAACAGTGGCCTCAGATTAAATGGAATTTTTCCGGTGTTTTGGCCTCCCCCATGATAGTTTGTGTGTGACGCGTTCCTTCGGAGATTGTGTTCAGACGGAAGAGGGAAAAACTGGTTCGTTTCACAGTAGGCTGGACGTTGTGATCAATCAGAAGGGTTCGGGGAGGGTTCTTATATCAGCAGATTTTCCACGAGAACTGCCACCAATGTTATGGCTAAGGCTCGAACTTTGCATGTTTTTTCTGAAGCCCCGAATTTTCATAGAAGTTCGTTTTGAGTGTTTTCAGGCCACTTGCGACACCAATGAAACAAAAGTTATTTCGCATGTTTGGTTATTTTCCTGATTTTTGCACGTTTTGTGCATGTTTCGTGTTTTCCCAGCAATTTTTGAAACAATTCACAAAAATACGTTACGTTTTAGAATCTGATAAAAAACCATGCTTTTTCCTTTTTGTAAATAATTAACTACAACTGGTGATGGGTTTGTTGTCCACAGAGGTTTTGTCGATTGAAGTGAACCGGAAGAAGATGAATCAGTTGACGTTATACGAGTGTTTTCGCATTTTCAGTGCATGTGTGTTTGTATTGAGTTGGCCTTAAATTTTCGCATGAGTTATTGCATTCCAAAAATTCTCACGTGGCCATTTTAAAAACCTAAAGGTCATTCCCGTTCGTTTTGGCCCACCACTAGTTATTGACTATAGCATCTAAAGAGCTGAAGGCCAGAAGCCCATCTTTCTGTTCATGCTTGAAAAAAAAAAGCTATAAGCCGAAGGATACGAAAGGAAAGTATCGTTGTTTGAAGTGACGACAAAAAGTAAGTGGACGGCGGCCGAAGGGGGTGGGGGTCACCTGATGGGATGTCCTGGACATACAAAGAAGAAGCGAGTTCACGGTTGTCAGGCCCTTAATCAGTGGCAGTCTATGAGCACGTACTACTTGTGGAATGCACGAGTCCCCGTTCGGAACCAAACTACATTCTACACACGCGTCAAAACCGCCCGTCAGGAGAATTTTTCTCCTGAAAACAACGTGAAAGGCGAGTATTAGAATGTATCGTTTTTTCGCTGATGTTTTCAATGCGAACACCCTTCTCTGCAGCGTTTTTAGGTTCGATTTTAGCCTGTTCGCTTGATTACTTTCAAACGCCTGAGGGCATCAGCCACCACTCAGCGAATGAATACTCGTATGATTGAGCATGTTGAGCGATCGTGCAGTGTGTTATTAGACCTCTCTACTCGCCCAGCTCGAAAGACGATTACAGCAATTTTAGTTGAATCCCCCAATTGCCCCAGGACACGTCACTGCTTACCCATTTGTAAATTTATACTACTAATTCAGAATGTGTCTGTGACTATCGAACAGAGTATGTCACAAGACTTCTCCTCCGTAAATGATAAAAATACGCCGATTTTTTCAACCATCTAGAGGGGTTGAGATCCCATGAGATGCGCGCAAATAGGCGCATTTCCTTCTTCCCACCTTATTCTTATTTCAACTCTTATTCCAACCGCGCCACTACCCGCGCAACTTTCTTATTTTAAATGGGAACCCGCTACTAGTGCAATTCATCCTATCTTTGTCGTTTACAGTCTGATTAAGTGGCGTTTCCTCTGTAGTACAGAGTCTGTACCCTACCAAGAGATACCAATTCTAATAATAAATCCTGAAAGAACGAATTCCGACGATTGGCAAATTTAGACAGCAAGTTTAATTTGAACGATTTTTAGCGATTGCGCGTGGGTATGCTGTGTCTTATAGACCTTATAGGGGCTGGCCGCAGCGCAGTCTCTGCAGGCCAGGTGGGAGGTCTGTGAAGGTCTCCCAACTCGAATGAGATATTTTCCAACGATCGGCATTTAGGTATTTTCAACACCCACGGGGACATATAAATCATCACATGGCCTATTATTCAAATGTCCCCCTGTCCAAGAAAGTGGTCGACTCGTCAGAGTGCTAGTAACTATAGTTACTAATAGGTATACCTATAATAGGTAATAATAATATCGTTAGGTATAATAATCATCGTTGGGGCTCATAGCGCTCAGTACCTATACAATAGTGTAACATTTTATATCACTTTCCAACGGCAAATTTCCATTTATAAGACTTATAAATTGAAATTTATACATAGGTACTATACGATAAATTTAAATATTATACGGTATACTTAGTATACCGTGAAACGTCCTGAGAGCTACCGCAGTGAAAGATGGCCGAGTACGGGATCTCCGTTTATTCGTGATTCAAATGCAGTAGTTAAGGAGCGCCGTTTTAAAATTCAAGGCGTTGATCGGAGGTGGGAAGAGTGCCAAGAATATTTCCCAACGTATCGCCACCAGGTCTGAGCACAACGGCCCCTAAGTATTTGTGTTTCGTGGCGGACTCCTTGACACGAAATAACTAGCGCTACTCATCTATGTTTTATAATCGAGTCGCGTTTTACTTTTAACTTGAACTGCGCCTTTCTAATGTACAGAAAATTCGACGAATGGAGTGAAATCGGCTTGTTAAAAACAAACCATGGAAAATTTTTAGGTTGAGTAACCTGGTGATTTCACTGGGTTCTACAAAGTTCTACAAAGCCTTAAGGAATAGTTGAAGTAAAATTTCGGAAAATTGTGTATTTCCAAAACCTAGTTTCTGACATGATTTTGAGGGTTCAACAAGGCGTGTTGCCAGTTCAGTTTTTTCCCCCGAGAACTGCACCCAGGGGACAATCGACTGCCTAATGAAGCGTTTAACCCCCGTGCCGAAGCCAGCCTAATCAGGCGTGGGTTGTGATTCAAATCCAAGATTATAGTGCCACACTCGTCCTTCCGCCCCCGTCTTTTGATTAGGTTCCTATTTACTCAAGACCACATATTTGGCTTCTTCCCCTTCGGAGCTCCCCTATATTTTGAAGGGTCCTCCCTCCTCAGAGCTAAACTTTTTTTTCTTCTCTACTCTCATGCAGTTTCAATGGGACACGTCAGTTTTACGTCCGATTTCCGTCAAATTTGAAATATTTTTCGGAGACACCCAGATTGATGAAAGTTTTGGTTCAGTTCCTAATTTTGTTGTTATTGGTAAACCCTTACTGTGGTACCTACCTTTAACTTATTGAGTAGTACCTTTTTTGCCATTCACCCATTTAGCCTTGTTATTGAGAGTTTCAGGCATTCGGCAGAAATCACTGCCATCTTCAAATATTGTCACACTCTCAACCACCTACCCCCTCCCCCCTTGGCGAGAGTTATACGTACCTAGTTATATTTTAGACTCTTTAATCCCTACGTTTCGATATGGTGAGGCAGCATCTTCAGAGATGTATAATGGTCCAGTAAAATTGAAAAAAATAATAATAATTGGCGGAAATGATTTTGATCCCAAGTGTGAGGAATCTGAGTTTGCTCTGTGGGAGGTGCGCATAACTTTTGGTGGCTCAAAACCACTGTTTTTAAACTACCTACCTAAAGGCTATAATATTTGCCTGGATACATTAACTAACTATATACAACAAATTTCGTAAATATAATCTTAAATAACTTTTCGTGTTTTACATTGTATAAATTAAATTAAAAAACTTCGAAGTCTATTGCTTCCAAAAATCAAATTAAGTGCCTTGTATACTTTCGAAGAAGCTCAATAATGTCACAGGGCCAGACCCTCCCCACGCAGGATGCACGCCAACTCAAGGCGAGCTCGAGGAGCGTCCAAAGACCGCTTGCAGTCATACAGGAAATGACTCCAATCCTGTACAACCCTGGAACCACAAAAACAAACATCCGTCTCCGCCATGCCGTATCGATGTAGATAAGTCCGCAGTCCGCAACAGGTCCTGACAGCAACATCGTTGCCAGGAAAACGGGAACGAGGTCCGAATGCGAACCGCAGCTGTTGGAAATGCTCCTCGAGTGGGTTCCATCCCCAGTCGCCTGCCACAGCTGTTCCCAGCGATCGACACTTTCGGCACTCAGTTCATCCTTCAGCCAACCCTTTGAAGCCTTGGCTAGGGCTTCTGGCCTACCGAAATCAGCTGCCGCCTCCTTCGCCAGACGATCGGCCTCCTCATTGCCCTCAGTTCCTACGTGTGCTCGAGTCCATTTTAATGCGATGCTCCATCCAGCCTCCCTTAGAACTCTGATCAGTGACCGAATCGCCTCGATGCTCGCCAAGTGATTCTTCTGGCCAGCCATCATCGCCAGGGACACTCTGCAGTTAGTTTACACAATCACTTTTCGGCTACGAACTACCAGCCGCTGGCGCTGACCCAACGTGTCGCCTCCAGCAAAGCCAGGACCTCAGCTTGGTTGATTGTGCACCTCCCGGCTAATCGGAATTTCTGGTGGTAAATGGCTTGCTAAACCCCTCTCTTGTATACCACAAGGCATAATATGCATTGATACCGTAATAGGCATAATATTATCCAACTTTTCCTTCTCCGAGGTCGCTGCCATCCGTAAAAATCGAGTAAAACGGTTCCTCGTCATCAGCTGCCAGTTATTTGTTCTAGATATCGTAAACCCACAGAGTAACAGAGAGCAAACTGCTTGGTTTTCGATATCTAAAACAAATAAGTTATTTGAAATAACTGAATGTGGAGGCAGTTTGGTCCAAAAATCGATGTCCCATAAACATCGCCTCTGTACCAACGATGGTGTTTTCCCCATCGATGTAAACAATGTTGTTTAGTAAACTTACTCCAATAACATCGATGTATCGATGTTTTCATTATTGAATAATGAAAAATAATGTTTCTACAAATTTATTTGTTTACAATTTGTTTACAATTTTACAAAATGTTTTTCGTTCGGGGCAGAAAAAAAGGATAATATCTTATATTGTACATAAGGCTTGTGTACCTACAATGTAACTAGTGTTAAAAATTATACTTGAAAAAAATCAGCCCCATTAATTGTTGTTAATTCACCTGTATTGGTGAATAATACAAAAAACCGTTATCAATGAAAAAATAGTTTATAATATTTACAAGTAATACTATAAAAATAATTACTGGCACAAATGGTCACCATCACAGAAGTAGACATATATAAAATGGTCAGCCATCGTGATAAATAAAATTATTTAGTGACAATAATTTTATTGTCACCAACACGAACCACCAGTACCTACCGCATGGTAACGTAGGTAGTGGGGCTTGGTTCGTGAGAGATTACGAACAAGATACGATACATCGAAAATAGTTAGGTACGTTTGACTCTGTACAACACCAACAAAATTTGTTGGTGGTGTACGTCCATCTTAATTTAATATCCAAATTTCTTTTGGATGACAAACATCAATGTACCGATACATCGATAGCCGAACATCGATGGTTCACAAAACATCGATGTATCGTGGCCATCTCTACTTCCAGGTTGACTGGCCTGGAGGCAGTGCTGCCAAGTTGGGGGTTTTCTCCCCAAATTTGGGGGTTTTTTCCCATCAGAGGGAGAATTTGGGGGTGAAGTTTTTTGGGGTTTTTTTTGGGGGGTTTTTACGGATGAGTCAGGGGAATTTGGGGGAAAATGAAAAAATGGATCAGTCATTAAAGAAATAACAGCAGGTAAAAACTATGCAAATTTTACACTAGGGTTTATTATTCTTTGATATAGGTTACTTGTACAGAAATTTAATTCTGTCAATGAAAGAAATATTAAATAATATTATTTAAATTAAATTATTATTAAAAAATATAAAGGAATATTATTCCTTTTAAATTTTTGTGTCAGAGTAACCGGCTTGCATGTTTACAGGGTTGTTCAGGAAGGATATGATCGATTTTTTACTCGAAAAATATTCAACCTCCTGGGATCCTTCAAAAATCCCGTTTTTAGCCCCATGAAAGCCCTATAGACCGTGAAATCGGATCGTTCAGGGACCCCCAAAAATGAATTCTATGTCCAAAAATACTTCGTAAACGACACCTAACTCGATCCCATAGCTAAAAGCCTTAAAAAAAACCCTCCCGTAGCCCATAGCGCCCCACGGGTTTGGGCGATCGGACTGAAAACCTTGCGGGGACAACTAGATGGTAAACCAAGTATTTAGTCAAAATTTCAGATTAAATCTGGAAATTAAGTAGGAATTTTTTGTTTTAATTAAAAAAAAAATTCCTACTGCCCAAAACGGCCCGGACAGCGGACGGCGTACGGCGGAAGGACATTTCGGATTTAGAATGTAGACCTCTTAAAACGGATAATGTCAAATTTTGAGGCAGATCGGAGTGTGTCAAATATAATATTAGGTTATTAAAAGAATTTCAGTTATTTATTTGTATCAGGATTTCATCCTTAATTTTTGGTTTTTTTTTCTTCATTTGGGGGGATTTGGGGGTTTTTTGTCGTTGCCTCAGGGGTTTTTTACGGCCGCACCTTGGCAACACTGCCTGGAGGTGGAGTCCATGTTACTAGCGACGAAGATGAGCGACATAAATGGCTCCCGTGAAAAGTTGTTGTTTACACTGTGACTGTCTTTCCGCCTTCAGGTCCCAAGTTGCCACTGAAGTTTTCGATTAGTTTTTTTCTTGTTCGAGAGGTATTTTATAATCAGTTTTTGGTATCTACGCCCGGGCTTTTCCAAATAATCGAACCTTAGTTACAGAAGATTGAATCCTGAATCCGCTTCTGGCGTACCGATTGAAATTCGTCCCATCCAACGATGGGATTACTTTCGGATTTCCTTACAAGGTAACCTTTGTCGGGTCATTTACTTAGGTATAAATTCGGTCGAGGTAGGTTGGTACCTTACCTACATCTGAGAAACGGGCATAAAGACGACCTATTTTCTAACTTGGCCGATTTTTCACCGTCTCACCATTCACTCAGGATCGATTCATATTTCTCCCACTGTTTGGTAAAGATTTAAAGAAGATTCGGTGAAAATTTCAATTCGTTGGGTTTAGGTAGGTAATTATTAAACCATTATAGTTTGACGGGGGTGAATCGTTGAAGCCGCGAGGTCAGGAGAAATTTGCTTGCTAAAATAGCTTGCGATGTCGCAGAAGTAGAAGATATAATATTTTCATATTTCGATTCTTATTCATCACGTTATGACTTAACTACCCACTGAAACTTCCAATTTCGTTAAATAACCTACAAATTTCAGGGATACCTTATTTTACCTGAAATCAAAGGTTTTTTCGGCAAAGAACCTCTGTTTTCTCCTGAAGCCCATCCGTAATACTGTTTACACCTCGAATCTCACATAACAAACATTCGGGTGGAAATAAAAAAGGAGGTTTTTTTTTTCAGTAGGAGGAAGTGGAAGGGAAATGTTGTGATTGCGGCCAATCCGTTTATGGCAAAGCGAAGCCTTGTGGGGTTTGTGGCTTGTGGAGGGTTGAAGTCTGTTTACACATGACACATGTGCCGGGGTCCTCATGAATTTCCTATCGCGTGGTATTAAAGCCAGACTCGCTGCTTTCTAACACGCCCTTTTCTCAAGCGAGAAGAGCAAAAATTTCTCCTCTCAAAAATCCTCTTGAGTTTTTTTTTTTTTTTTTTTGGTTCTGGGGTTGATGCATGTCGTGTTGAGGGTTAGTGAGTGGGGTTGCTCTTGGGTTTTGTGTATGCATGTCTTGTTAGTGTTTCACCTTCAAAAGGCAAAGCTCTGCGAAAGGCAAGAGAGCCCTTTCTACATTATAAACCAACGGTGAGGGATAAGGGTGTAAGGGTAACCTCCTCAGCCCTTCCTTTCGGCGTCGTCTTCGGAGCTTTTCGAGTCAATCATTCCATCATCCTCGCGGGAATGTCGGGTCAAAGGGATGTAAGCTTGAAGTAAGTTCCGCAGCTTCCCTCACATCGTCTTCTTGGCCGGCGTACATCATAAGAACTCTTAGATTGCATTCAGTCTGCTGCATACGAACTAGGCTCACTGTACATGTTCTTCATAGCCCCGGAACAAAAAGAAATAAATGCTTGCATTAACCCTGTAGAACCAAACAAACATGCAGGATGGGTAGTCCTAGGAATTGAATTCGAAGTGGGTGAAAATCGTGCTCCTAAATGTTGAGGTATTTTTATGATTTGGTTTGATCTACTATTAAAGCCCTTGGCGGAGGAGAAGGCCGACGACTTAAAAAAAAAAAGGGTTAAATTTGTTTCGGCGAGCATAGTACGACACGAGTCCGAAACCATCAGAACGTATCTCCATTAAATTTTGGTGTTTCTCAGTGCAGAACAAGGAGCCATTTTTCTGTGACATTATTTTGGTCGTTTTAACGAGTAATCCGAATTTTCAATCGAATGGGCTTTTTGAAAAGATCGGAATTCATCATTTCTCACAACATATTCTTTTTCAGCACCCTTTAAACCCCTACACAAATTTTTAGTTCGAAAATCCGTATAATTACGTGCAGAACTGGTTTAGAAATGTTGGAGATTTTGAAATGAAAACGGAGGGAGTAGTTGGGCACGAAGCCGCCAGAGCGCTGAATAATAAAAACACTCGACCCGGGTCGATTTTGAATGACCTTTTTTGATGATAACTGGATGCTCGATTTTTGAATGACATTCTCTGATAATTACTACGATTTTTGATTTTCGGGGTCAGCTTTTCACGTAGCAAAGTTGGCTAACTTGCATAGATGCGTAGACAGATCCCTTGGTCAATCAAAAGATGACGAAGCAGCCCACGTCATGTACCCACTCGGAATTCAAATATTAGGTATATTTTTCCTAAGGCCCTATAAATAATAGAGCGCGTTTTCTGCAATGTTGATCCATTTTCGTAACTTTTGCAGCATGAACTTTCCAAGAAAAAAATTTAAAAAATCATTCAAGGAGCTCATTAAGTTCCGCTTCAAAGTGGGTCAAAAGAGTGAGACAGTTCATCGCAATTTATGACCATCTATTTCCTTTTCTTAGATTTTCAGTATCGTTTTCACATAAAGTTTTTCCCTAGGAGTACCAGAATTTTTTGAAATTCCAGACTTTTTGTTTATCCCATTTTATTACTTCATTGTTGGTATAAGCTCTAGCAAAAGAAACGATTTTATGGTACCTTCTGCCTCCGACCAAGTTATCACGAGCATCATTTGAGATGACACGCCTCCTTTCACATATTATGAGGTTTTATGGTTACGAAGGGGAAGAGGGCTTAGTTACTAATTTCCACGGAAGGGGAAAACTTCTATTTATCCTTGTTGAAACCAACATTAGAAACATTAGGGTTTATTAGAACCGAGGAAGTATCAAAAGAAGGGGGTCGGGGGTCCCTTTCGTTATAGGAGTTGGTAAGTTGGTAAGCTCTGGTGTCACTGGAGAGATTTGAGTTTCCGAGAGTATGGACAACTTCCAAAACGAGTCGGAAGATCGAATTAATATAGATGGTAGCACTCGCATGACGTCATACTTTGGTGAAACTCAATTCGCCCACAGGATGGAGATGAACTCCTTGAATGATTTATAAATTTTTTCCTGGAAAGGTCATCCTTCAAAAGTTCAAAACAGGGTCTTGGAAAAAATAAAAAATATTGGAGTCCCGGCGCATGAAAGCGGGACGTGACATTTTAATTTTTAACTATTTGTCGTTTTAAATCTAATTGGTCGGAGAGATGCAAGTTAACCAACCTACTACATTTTTGACGACTTGAAATCTCAAAACACTATCAACATTCTTCACCTCGTATTCGTCAGTCACCTCAAGGATTTCACGTTAGCGATCCCCAGTTCTTCAAGACGTGTAACACGTTGATCTGGGTTGCCAAGTCGTGCGTGGTTTGCAAAAACATCGCTCTGGCGGCTCGATGAGAGGCTCAATGTTAGACTTCGCCGGCCTCAGCTTTCTGTTCGACATCTCAAAAACTTCTAAGCAACTCGGAGATGGGGTTGATCAAAAAGTAGCCAAGTTGGTTCCGTTCATTGGCACACAGGCTTCAAAGGTGTCACCTGCAGGCAAACCCTAGTCCACCCCAGGACCGGCGAATAAGGCTTTTTCCATTATCCGGCGAGGGTCATTGCTATCCTTTTCAATAAGGTGCCATCCGCTGACCATATAAGAGGGGGGATCGCGTCTTCTGCTGCCTGGTGGTATTTCAGTTGTGGCTGCTGCTTCTGCCGTTCGTGGCCAGTCTTGGGAGAGGTTGTCGAAAAACGCCGGTCTCCTTCTCTCCCAGACTGTTCCACTTATAATCGGCCACCAATACCTACCGGTCTCCTTTCAGGCCCTTCTCGCAGCACATGTCTTCTTGTTTGTAACAGGGGGTTTAGTGATGACAACATTTTTCGAAGATACTTGGTTGGTAAGTAGACCAAAACCAGTCATCTTCGCGATCCCATTTGTTGGAAGGTCCCACGGATTACTCTTAACGACTTGAGGTCGATGACGCATTCGAGGTTTATGATTTTGGCCAAATCTCACTCCCCCGTCTCCCTCTTTGACTCTCATAACTCCACGCCCACTTTTTTTCACCCTGCTGCCACGAGAGGGGTTTTACCCTCAGATTTATCGAGTACCCTAATGAGGGATTCCACGAGGAGATCATCCTTCCGAACGGAGACCCTTGCAGCCCACAGGGAAAAAAAGCAGGGTTGAATTATGTATGAGAAGGTATGCCCAGGGATGTTTTTACAATTTGTCTTGTCTCCCGGCAATGGCTGTCTAAAGGGGATATTTTAGAGGAGGTGCAAGGATGAAGCAGTTTGGAGGGTTTGGGGTAAACTCTACATCAGGTAGAGATGTGCGGGATCAACGAAATGTCTACGAACATCAGGAACATCACCTAATGTTACCACACTATGTAAGACATCACATTCTAAAAATCCCATCGACGGCACCTTTGTCTGCCACAGCATTCAAGGTTTCACCAAACGCGAAAAAACTTGAGTATTCAACAAAAGGTCTATTAAAAGCGGGCTTTATGCGTCTGTTCGTGGAAAACATACGCGACGGGCGATTGTCTGATGAGCATTCAGATTGTGTGCGCGACTGGAATCCTCTCCACAGGTACGCCAACATAAATTATATTCTTCATTCGGTATTCCGGTCCGACAGTCGGACTATCAAGCGAGGGCTGATGGCTTCAGTCGTTCGCGTCTTATAGCGACGTCCAAACGAAATCGCTGCCTACCAACTGTGTGTGTGTGTCCTGGTCGGAATGACAAATAGTCACCTAGTATGTAGATTCTAGAACCAACAATCGTAAACGTTCTCGGGAATATATGACCAAGCTGAAGAATAGTCCATTTTCTTGGCAGTCTTTGGCACGAATCTTCGAGGTAGTCGTAGAAAATTGACTGTTCTTCAGCTTGTCCTTAATATACTATATTCCCGAGAATCTCTGAAAGCAAGTTTATGTGAATCCGTCTCTGGAGCAAGCAACAAGAATTTCTAAAGCTTTTTCAGGTACAGAGCGGGGTCGGCTCCTGCCCCAATTGTAAACACCAGTTGGTTAACACAAAGAAACCCACTTTACTTTACTTTATATTCCCGAAAATGACGGGTCCAATGTCAAGTGACGGGAGATAATGTCAGTTGAGCAAAGGGCATAAATTTGAGACTGAATCGCAAAAATAGAAGCAAACCACCCCGAATTAGTTGAGAATCCTGTTCAGATAGTGTGAAACCTCAATATGTCGGTGGACTGCCAGTTTGTTTATTATTCTTGGAATCTGGTTTTCGCGTCAGGGGTCCAAACATTTTCATCAGCCTCGAAATTTGTCTTTACATGTTTCATGTTGAGTAGATTCCAAAAGTAAAATGTCCGCCTGCCGCACAGGGGCCAATTTTCCCGATAGGTGGACACAATTTAGATGGCACGAATGGAAATTTCCCGCTGATCACGAATATACCCCATATGGTGGTCCTTAAAATTATAATCACTCCTTCACATTGTTTTCCGTTAAAAAACTACTTGTCAACTCATTTTTCCAATAATTTGGTGGTTTTTAATTCCATTTCTCCAAGGTTGCAGCAAAAACCGAATTCTATAGAACTATTTCCTATAGTATTGAACAATCAACCTCGTTACATTAAATGTATGCTCCGGGTCCAAAAGCTATTCAATTTTACATCAATAATTAGAAATTATTTTCGCTACCCTTTAGGCATGGAATGTAACTAAGCACACCAGATCTCATAGAAACTCACATTAAATTGTGTATCAAATTTTGATACCTACTCTCATTGAATAATATCAGATATGAGATTGTGGTTATCAGTGGCTCAGTGGTTTGAGCGTTGGATTACTGAGTCAAAGGTTGCTGGTTCGATCCCAGCAGCCGCAAGACATCTTCCTCATACTGAAAATCACCTTTCGGAAGGCAATGGCAACCCACCGAAAGTATTCTGCCGTGGAAAACCTCTCAAATTTGCCGTTCGGAACCGGCGTTAAGCAGTAGGTCCCTACTACTTCTGTATTAGCTGGTCAACACGCTCAACAGATGTTAGTAGCGAGAGGTCGCCAACGCCCGATTACGGGTATGGCACCCAAAGAAGAAGAAGAATGAGATTCTCATTAAAACGCTGCAAATTTTACACAAGGGTTTATTATTCTGTGATATAGGTTACTTGTACAGACATTTAATTCTGTCAATAAAAAAAATTAAAAAATTTTTTTTTTGGATTTTTATATTTCAAAAAAAATTTTTTGGGGGGGATTTTTTTTTCAAAAATGTGTTTTTTCAAAAATTCTTTAATTTTTACTCGAAAAATATTTAACTTCTTGGGATCCTTCAAAAATCCCATTTTTAGCCCCATGAAAGCCCTATAGAACGCCACAGTGAAATCGGATCGTTCCGGGACCCCCAAAAATGGATTCTACGTCCAAAAATACTTCGAAAACGACACCTAACTCGATCCCATAGCTAAAAGCCTTCAAAACACCCCTCCTGTAGCCCCATTTTAGCCCCATAGCGCCCCACGGGTTTGGGCGATCGGACTGAAAACCTTGCGGGCACAACTAGATGGTAAACCAAGTATTTTGCCAAAATTTCAGATTTTTTAAAAAATTCCTACTGCCAAAAACGGCCCGGACGGCGGACGGCGGACGGCGTACGGCGTACGGCGTACGGCGTACGGCGGACGGACATTTCGGATTTTGAATGTAGACCTCTTGAAACGGATAATGTCAAATTTTGAGGCCGATCGGAGTCGTCGACCCGCGTCGCGAAAACATAGGTGTATTATTCCAAGAATAATAAACCAAAATCAGATCATCATACTCGTACATCTCATTGTATCATTTGATACTCTTCTAGATGGAAATCCATCATAGTTACGGGAGGTAAGAGCGTGATTTTCAAAATTGAAATTTGAGCCATCATTGTCCGTTTTTCCTTTCAAACTAAACGAAAGAATCAAAGTGCGCGTCATAGAAATGTTCAAGTAAGCGCTTTGTTTAAGAGATATTTGGTATTTTTCGTATTCGAAATAGTGGGGGAAACACCATTAAAAATCGAAAAAATTAATAAAAAAAAAAGAAGAAACTTAGGACCTTGCCTGATCTGGAGTCATTCTAGAGCAAACGACAGGATACCAGTTATTTCAGTTACTGAATTCCGGATTCGAAAGAATTACTTTTGTCCACCTAAATCGTGTAAATTGGCCACTGTGCGCCGTCCGTGCCTTTTTGGGCGTTAAAACGTTTTCAATCTGAAATTTGGACAATATAGAAATACAGTTTTCCATCCAGTTGTGCTCGCGAGGTTTTCAGCCCGGCTCAAACCCGTGGGGCTGAAAAGAGGCTGCAGGAGGGGTTTTTGGCTATGGGGCCGAGTGGGGTGTCGTTTTTGAAGTAGGGGAGACCGTTGTACCTTGAAACATTTGAATTAGCTCCGGCTGGTGCTGTTATCCAGCAGATCTTTGTACGCCTAAATTCTTCTCTGAGGAGGCCTAACTTATCAGTGTAGTTTCATCAATGCACGAAAACGATTGGGGGTCGAATTGGCAAATGTGATAAGAAAGTAACTTTTTGAGATCGTAGAGTTCAACTCATTTATCCCACGCTTACGAAGATAAGTGTTCGATGGTTAGCTGTTATGGCTCTATATGCTATATAGACACCAAATTACTGACCAATTTCAATGAGAAAAATGTCAGGTTTGGGTATTTTCCGTTTTTGCAAATTGGGAGACCATGTTGTACCTTGGAACAAAAAGGGTCTCGTACCTTGGAACTGATGTTTGGCTGGAAGGGTTGGTACCTCGTGTACTTTGAAACACTAATTTTGCCATCAAATTCATTATTTTCTGTCTGAGCTATAACCCAACGAGATCTTCTATTGTTTCTATAGCTTCTTTATGTAACGATTCAGGGTTTTTCTTCGGATGCTGATAAAATGATATTTCAGACGATGATGAACAATTATAATAATTATTACTTCTCTTAACGTTTTCAAGGTGTTTTTTACTGCTGTTACTAAGAGAGAAAAAACGTCCTCGTTCACTATATTCTTCATTTTTCTCGAAAATAACAAGCGTTCCAATGTACAACACACCCCGTTTCAAGGTACACGAGCATTGTTGTACCTTGGAACAAAAACGTCCCTTCAGATTTTGCTTCATAGCTTCGCCTATGCTTCAAGGAATTACAATTTTGGCACACAGAACTATTAGTCAAGACTGCTGTAAGGTGTTGAAACCGAAAGCCGAGCAATATTGACGAATTTCGAGGCACTATCTCCAAAAAACTAAAAAGTGTTCCAAGGTACAACGGTCTCCCCTACTCTTGGACGTAGTATCCATTTTACGGGGTCCTACGCCCATTCGATTTCACCGTGGGAATCTATAGGGCTTCTATCGCGCTACAAATGGGGCTTTTGAAGGACGACAGGAGGGATAATGCTGTCTTTTTTCAAGTAATTTTGGAAGTAGAATCCACTTTTGGGGGTCCCTCAACTGTAAAAACACAGTTCAATTTTACAGTTTTTATTTATTTTTTATTTTTTGTAATTTTTATTTATTTATTTTTCCCCCATTTTTGTTCATTTATTTATCTAATAATTTTTTCCAACCTTTTTTTATTTACCTCCCTATATTTTTCCCCAATTTTCATTTTATTTATTTTCAATTTTTAATTTATTGAAGTACTTATTTAATTTGTTCTACTTTTTTAAAATTATTTTATTCACATGGAATTAATTAGTGTACAAATAAAACTAAAGACTAATAAACACTCTGTATAGCGGCCTAAAGTCAGACGTGAGAGGATTCAACGAAGTCCTCTGAAATAAACAGATCCGCATTAAGATTTCATACTGATAAGCATGAGGAATATTGAATTTCCGTGTGGATTGGTTTTCTCAAAAAAACGTCATAATGGAGTGTGGGATTGTGTGGGGCCGATATAGAGGGAAACTACGGAATCGGAAAGATAACCTGACCACGGTATAGAAAGCCTACAGAGGGAGGTTATCTTTTTTTTCCTTCTAATAGCGACCGGACCGGAGAACGACAGAGAGGGATGGGCGGGATCCATTTCCGGGACCGACTACTTCCGGGGTAATCACCCGTGGACATCACCCCCCACCAACGACGTACACGTCATCCCAGACTATCCCTGTCTCTCTCTCACTTCTCTATCTTCATCTCGCTTCCCTTATATCCCAGTAGTCAGTATTCCTGGGTTCTCCTCCGGCCTTTCTTGTCATCCTGCCTCCTTCCTGCATCCTGTCCCGCTCTCATCGTATAATTTATTTGAAACCACCTCTTCCATTCAGATCAAGGTAGTCCCCTAGGGTGAAGATTCAAGGAGATAAATAACAGCAAAAAAAAAAAAAAAATGTTCTAATAAAACTAAGTTTTAAGTTTAATAAGTATTATTATTAAAATTTAATCCATTTTCATCCATCAAAACAAAACGTCATCCAGTCTTTTAGAATATCCCACTCCCGAAGTGCAGAAGAGGATCAATGAAATGATTAATTACCTATTGTTAAATATTAGGTATTTATTATTAAATTTACAATTAAATTTTAATTGTGATGTCATCTCAATCACTCAAATGAGACCAATGTCTTTTTGGTAAATTGTGAATGTTCAGCACTGATTTTACAAAATAACTATAAAAAAGTGCTCAGGACATGTCATAAAATTTCATAAAATCAAAATTTGATGCATTTAATGCGTTTGTCGCGTCGGCCTATTAAAGCCCTAGCAGGCAAATCGCTCGTGTTTTCAGCATTTAGCAATCCTGGGCTTAAATAAAGGTAACAAAAATAGATTAGAATAGAATATTTTTATTAAATAAAATAACAAATTTTGTAATAGGCAAACGGCAGTACAAACGTCGAGCACAAAGGTAATTCAAATACAATAATACTTTTAGATACATAATACAAAAGCAGCAATGAATAGATAAAAATTAAAAAACCGCACATGAACATGTAAAAGCAAAAACATTACATCAAGTTTGAGGTCTCTGCATACAAAACAGATAAAAGTGCTAGAGACTCAACAAACAACCCAGTCAATTCCCATAAATTCCTCCAGAGAGTACAACTCAGCCCTAATAAGTATGAGTTTCACCACCCTGAGGAAAGACTTTATAGGGAGCTCTCGTATCTCCTGGGGAAGAGTGTTGAACAGACGAGAGCCCACCAACAGTCGGTCACCCTGCTTAGCGGTACTGAGGCATGTGAAGGGGACGACAAGATCGCTACGGGACCGAGTGTAATGATCGTGAACTCCAGAAACCTGAGGAACGCTTGCCAAATTCGTCCTCACAAGGTTCAGGACTGCCATGACGTACAAACCTGCGATCGTCAACTGGCCCAGACGAGCAAAGGAGCCTCTACAACTTTCGTTCCAAGAGAAATTGGCCAAGAATTTTATAGCTCGCTTTTGCAGCCTGAAGATATTGAGTGCATAGCTCGAATTTCCCCAGGCTATGACGCAGTAATTTACTCTGCTCGCGAAGCAGGTAAACCGAAAGCAGCAAAAAAATTTATAATTTTCGTTTCGAGGTAGTTTGATACTTCACAACGAGAAACGGGTCAACAAGCGTTGTTACTAAGAAAAATAACGAGTTTAGTTTGGTATGTGTGAAGCATGGGTGATAGGTGATGGACGGGAATTTGATATTTCGTGCGAAGCACAGGTGTCCCAGCTAGGGTACGTGGGAAGTTATTCGAAGATCGTCAGTAGGTGGGTACGATTTTCTTCTTCGAGCCATTGATTCTTCACGATGTCTAATCCAATGAGGTGATTAGGGGTACAGCTTCTCGAGGATCAATCGAAGTGAACCTACATGGACAGTTAATTTCGCCCTCTCTTATTACACGGTCCTTCGATTCGAGTTGGTTTGATACTTCACGACAAGAAACGGATCAACAAGGTGGGCTGGTTGGACGTGCTTGCGTTCCGAGTGAAGGATGGATGCATTATTGAAGGGGAATTTGATATTTCGTGCAAAGCACGGGTTTCCCAACTAGTTCAAAATAAAATCTACTTCCCCCCTCCCAACAGGTCCTCCAAGATTCTCTTTTGGTGCTTTAGCTCACATAACCCGTAAGAGTTTTGGTTCCCATTTCATTTTCCCTCGGCGTAGCAAAAAATCGGCTTTCCTGACAACTTTCCGTTTTGGAGATGGCCGGTTCTGGAACCAGGCGACCCCATTCATACATTCATAGGTAGTTGATGAGTAGGTAACTGGGTGTTTTTAATTTTTCCCAACTTATTTTGCTCTTTTCCTACTTCCCGTTATTAAGAATTTTTTTGATCAAATTTATGGAGCCGATCCTTATCCCATTTCAGGTGAACTGCATCATCAGCTCATACTCTATTTACATATTGTACGCAATCCATGTACTTGTATAAATGTATGTCCCCGTCCTGTCCATAACCTACGACGTGGACCCGCGGGGAAGGTCCATTTTGGTTTCGATGGGTCCTCCTGGACGAAGGGGCCACGGGAACAGTAGGCGTGGCCACCCCCGGAGGGGGTGAAACTCGGGCGTGGTCACGTCCCCCTCCAACCACGACGAGTCGGCCGAACCTGCCCGATCCCGTCCGACCGCCCCCGAACCTTTCCGGGGGCAGAAAACCCTTCCGTTCAGTCTACGTGCCGCCCCTGATTCGACAGGAACGTGCGGATCGAGACCGGGAGTTTTTTTTATACTTGTTTGTTGTTTTCATTCAAAATTCCTCAAAATAACTTTTACACTCGAATCCCCCCGAAAATAACCGATTATGTTACCGTATCAAGCGGTCGCCATGGACTACAGGCACCAGGCGGCTGCTGCTGCTGCTTTCACCCACTCCTGGTTCGTACCAGCGGATCTGTGTGTACCCTACAAACACAATACGGTTGAACCAGGGCATGTTTCATTTTTTATTTTACCTAATTTTAACTAGTTATAAAATTTAAAATATATTTAATACATACATTATATTTATGTGATTATTTTATATTTATATCCATTTTATCAGTCATGTTGCTGGTTTGTTACTTTTGATCCTCACCGAATCTGAACTTTGGTTGTAGAGTGCCACCTTGATAAAATTTATACCATTCAATACTGTTGGACGTAGTTTTCAATTATGGCAGTCAGCAACATGGTTGATTCAATTATCTTCCTCAATGTTCTTGAAAATCGAATTTACGATTCGTCAAGGTTCAAGAGGCTCTGCATCTTGAGACTTGATTTCCCCCTCAAGTCAAATTTACCACCATTTTGTGTGGCCACCGGGTGAAAAGCTCGGGAGCTTTTAGTGGGACCACTAAAAGTGAGGTCCCTCGTTGTGATGAAAGGTGTGTACAAACGAACTGTATAAGGGTAATCATTGATTACTAATCAAGGTTTTGAAAATATTCAATAATTGAGTTAGGTAATTATTAAAGATTTAATATTGTGAATGATATTTTCGGGACCACGCTCTGACCCGCCATTCATATCAACTCTCTCGTACGTGCTTCCTCCTTCACCTTGTTGCCTTCTTACGTACCTATAATAAATTTTTAACTCCATCTGAGTAGTCGATATTTCTATCAAATTTTTTGGTGTATTGTTCTCACAAATTTTGAATAATTCAAAATTTATGACCACCATCGTGTAAACGTAGGTTGATATTTAATATCAACCAACGTTTACACGACGGTGGTCATAAATTTTGATCGACCTCATAATTTGCCCTTGATGTTTCAAGATGTGTATGGTTTCAAAAATTTCTCCGTTCACGCCGATTTTGGTAAGAGGTTGTTAGAAAATCTGCAATATTCATAATATGAATATTACCTATTCATCTATTTGTGTCCGCAAGATTTCTAGTTTTCAAGAGTCTCAGACTGTTGGGATGTGTGGGGCTTTTGAAGGACTTTGGCCAGGATGTCTATTGAAGGAGGTGTAGAAGGTCGTCTTCGTAGTGCATTTGGCACGTAGAATGGGATTGACGACTTTTTGGATTTTTTTTTTCTCTCTGATTTTATAAATATAAATTCACCACTGGTTTCATTAATTCAATCGGTCTGCACCGACTCGAACAGTTTTTTTAATGATTTGGTTTAGGCAGAATCAAATTTTTGCTTGATTTATTATTAAAAAAAAAAAAAAAAAAAAAAAAGCAAGAAAGAAACTAATGAACCCTAAGGTGCAAAATTTGGAGCTGTTCCTTTACGACACTAAACTCTAATAAAATTTGTAGCATTGGTGATTTTGAAATGCTCTATTGTTGCCCCTCACGTACCTTTTCAAGGATATAATATTATTTTCCTGGAAAGGTTTAAATCGGGGATTCCCAAACTGTTGCGGACGTCGGACCCATTTCCAAAATGAACTGAGGTGTCAACCTCAGACCCCCCAAAGTCAAATTACATTAAAAACCTTGTTTTTTCCTAATGATACAAAATACTTGCCAATTTAAACACTCTGCGGTTGGGTTGGTGAAGTGAGTAAACTTGACATCATTTTCTCATCGAAATATAACAAAATAAATAAACATAAAATTCAATTTAAAAAAAGATATTAAATTTTAATATCGAGTGTAGCTGACAATAATTGTCAGTTGACAATAATTGTCAGCTGACAATAATTATTATTAATACAAATACTGTAAAAAAAAGTAGGACAACACAAGCACAACTTATTCATTATTTTGCAAGTTTTGAATAAGAACTTGCCTAATTTAGGGAGGTCGGTTTTTAGACCTCATCAACCCCAAAATGAGTACATATTTGTTTATGTCGACCTCTGAAAACTCGATATCGACCACTTTGGGAATCCCTGGTTTAAATTCTAATCTGACTGGGGGTTCACTTCTATATCAATTATTGATTTAATAATATTAAATCAATTATATTTATATTATAAACAGAAAAGCATAAAATGTATGCATTTAATGCGGACAATACAGCTGTTTGTTGTCTAAAATCAAAGTAATTTAAAGAAATTACACAAAATGAAAATCATCAAATTAATTCATTTATTTGATATATTAGAGACATTCCTTGTACACGTCAAAAATTATCTAAGTGCTCACACGAAAAAGAAAAACACAAAAACCAGATCACATGTCTAAATTGACTACCTATATGACAGTGGTATTAGATCCACGAACTGCTTGATGGTATAAACGACGTGGTTGAGGAGGAATGCCTTTAGTGATCGTTTCATTTGTTTTGATTCGAGGTTCTTCAATTCTTGCGGCAATTTGTTAAAGATCATACTTCCAAGGTGGTCGATATTATCCCTTAGACTGTGGTTAGTCTGCAGCGTTCATCTTGGAGCAGGTTTCTTGCTCTTGTGTAGTAGAATTGAATTGGTGTACATACCCAAGAACCTCGATGGAACCATCTTAATATCAAACGTGGCTAAAGTCCAAGCCCTTTCTTCTGTCTGCTACCAGTCTCTTGAGTGTCTTTGCCGCGTTCGGAATCCCATTTCCTTTCATCGGACCGATGAACCCTCCTAAAATCGGTGCCGTCGGCTGGGCAGGAGTATTCGTTAAAGCACTTAGGGGACACAATCAACCGTGTCGAGAAGACAAAGGAGGTTCACGCATCGCCGTCACTCGGGTAGTTTTCAATTATTTAGCGGACGGTGTCTGGAGTGACCCTGATGATGCCAGGAGGGCAATTAGGTTGCAGTCGGAGTAAAGGAAACCGAGAACATACCGTGAAACGACCCCCCAAAATGTTGGAGCAATAATAAATTTGAGCGTACTCGGCAAGGGACAAACTGGCTTATCAAGTTGTTTCGAGCAACCTCAGAAGGGTGATAATGTAAACCCGCCGATTAAGAGAGGATTAATATAATTTAAGAGCGAGTCATTAGCTGTAATGAGCCCTTCAGGGTGTTGCCGGGCAGGACCTTCCGTCCTATTTACCCCTAAAAGCCGCCCCCTACTTCCCATTTTACCCCCGTAAAAGCATTTCATGTTCCCATGGAACTAGAACTGATGGACTGAACATGAACTGATGGAATAGGAATGGTGTTGGATTTAAACCATTATGGTTAGTTTTTCTTAGAATAATCAACCTGTTTTCCCGACGGGGTTCAAAATTGTAGATCGGCATCAAAATTTGCCCTCATAACAAAATGTTATTTCATCATATCATCTTCCATAATGAACTGATCCCAAAAACACCTACATCCTCATTAAATGTTCACGCCGTTTTGGGCAGTAAGATTTTTCTTCTTCTATTAGCTGAAAATTTTGACCCGATTGCTAACTAGTGGGGTTTTTGATGGTGTTTTGGCCCTGGGTCGAGTTGGCTGTCAAGTTTGAAGTATTTTTGATCCATGAACCCATTTTTGTGGGTACCAAAACCATCAGATTTCATTGGAGCTGGAAATGGAGCTTTCGAAGGACGCCATGAGGTCGAATGTGGTGTCGCTTTCCGAGTAATTTTGGACGTTTAATCAATTTTCGGGGTCTGGTACTTTTCCGTTATCCCCCCCACGCGATTTCGTGTTTCATACACACCCCTCCCGATGGCTTTAGGGCACCCAAAGCCAACCAAAATCGCATGGGGGGGGGGGGATAACGGAAAAGTACCCGGGGTCTCACATCTGTTCAGCAATGTTCAAGGATGCAGTTTATTTCTTCAAATTTTAATATGTTTGAAATAATATTTTATTGGCATAGTATTAATATTAGACATAGCGCGACGGCTGCAGCCAGTCGGACGAAAATCGTATTAGACATAGTATTAAAATTATTTTGGCACAATACCAAGGAATGATAATAATTATCATTCCTTGGTATTTTTGGTTTATTATTCTTGGAATAATACACCTATGTTTTCGCGACGGGGGTCGACGACTCCGATCGGGCTCAAAATTTGACATTATCCGTTTCAAGAGGTCTACATTCTAAATCCGAAATGTCCGTCCGCCGTCCAGGCCGTTTTGGGCAGTGGGAATTTTTTTTAAAATCTGAAATTTCGGCAAAATACTTGGTTTACCATCTAGTTGTGCCCGCAAGGTTTTCAGTCCGATCGCCCAAACCCGTGGGGCGCTATGGGGCTATAATGGGGCTACGGGAGGGTTTTTTTTAAGGCTTTTAGCTATGGAATCGAGTTAGGTGTCGTTTTCGAAGTATTTTTGGACGTAGAATCCATTTTTTGGGGTCCCGGAACGATCCGATTTCACTGGGGCGATCTTTAGGGCATTCGTGGGGCTAAAAATGGAATTTTTGAAGGATTCCAGGATGTTAAATATTTTTCGAGTAAAAAATACAGAATTTTTGAAAAAATACATTTTTGAACAAAAAAAATCCAAAAAAAAATTTTTTTTTTAGATAAAAATCCAAAAAAATTTTTTTTTTTAAATTTCTTCATTGACAGAATTAAATTTCTGCACAAGTAACGTATATCAAAGAATAATAAACCCTTGTGTAAAATTTGCAGCGTTTTATAATAATTATAAAATTATTGTTATAAACCCTCGTGTAAAATTTTCATCGTTTAAAAAATAATTTTTTACTGTCGTAGAATTCATTTTTCAGGATGCATGCGTTTCAGGATTTTGCATCCAAAAATTGCTCGGAAAATTACACCATATTCGACCACCTGAGATCGTTCAAAAATCCAATTTGTAGCCCCATTTTAGCCACATAGCGCCCCACGGGTTTGGGCGATCAAGCTGAAAACCTTGCGGGAACAACAAGATGATGGCAAACCGAATCTTTTGTCAAAATTTCAGATTTAAAAAAACGAACATTTTGTCAAAATTCCAGATTAAAAAAAAAAATCCTACTGACCAAAACGGCTCGGACGGCGGACGGAAATTTTGTTTTTGGGATCTAGACCTCTCGAAACGTATAATGTCAAATTTTGAGCCCGATCAGAATTTTTGACCTCCGTTGCGATTACATAGGTGTATTATTTCAAAATGTGGTGTTCCAAGCAGCTGTTTTGCCCGTTGCCGCCGAATCCACGCGTTCGAAGTTGATGAGTCACCCGCCCCTGCAGTAAGCCCACCCTTAGAGAATTTTGGATGTAGCCTGGAGGAAGACAGAAGGAGGGCTGGAAGGTGTCAGGGGCTTTCAAAGCCTTGAAAAGAGGGTTTCAAAGAGCTAACCAGCCATGTCGACGATTAGCATATGACCGAGCAACAGGCTGTAGTTATCAGCAGCTATCTATCAATTGGTTCTTTGTTAGTCGTCGTTAGGCTTCGTCAACGTTTGCTCTGGTATGGCCGTATGCTAGTCACTTCCATGGGTTGTAATCCGCCTAGAGTGAGCGGTGGAAGTTGTGTTGGAGTAGTTGACGTCACAACGGCCTAACCCAAACAGTGCATGTTATGGGAATACCTTCCGTTATGGACCATCCCAGGCTATTCCCCATTCGTCGCGATGGCTCTGGACGTGATGCTCCTGAAAATCTCGTACAGACTCTGCATCAGCACGCCCGTCCTTGAAGGCCCATTGATAACTTTAAGGACGAACTGTGCCGAGCATACGGACGTGGTAGAGGGGTAGCTCGTAAGAAATGCTCTAGTACGTGAAACGTGAAGGGTTGGGGGCGGCCGGGTAGTTGTGAAGGCTGAAGGGTTGGTTGGGCTTAAAGTGGTCAATGCGCACGGTGTTCACGTAGAGTCTACGTGCTGCTCCTATCGGCACGTCCACCCCGGTCCTCCTCAGCTACAGCTACAGTTATGTATTCTGTACCGGTCATGTCTTAAAGGAGGAGACTTGGGGGGCTCTGTCAAGGTCATGGACCCCCGTGATTCTTCTACCAGTTTCCATTTGACCCAGTTAACTTTTGAGGCCCGAACCAATAAGCAGCCATCTTTGAGTCGTTAAAAACTTGAATAAAGTTTCTGGAAGCTTTTGTACAACCTGATTTTAAAGCGAAAACCTTTCTTCAAGCCATTTCACCAAAAACTTTTCCAAATTAGTAAAACGTACCTACTAAAAGTTTATTTACGTCATAATAAATCTTATAGAAATACAATACAATTTAGTGTACAATTCATTTGAAAGAGCTCCTTGAATAATTCTTTAACACTTTTCACAGAAAGTTCATCCTTCAAAAGTTACGATTGCGGGACAATATTTCAAAAAAATCGTCTTCACTATTAAATAATAATAAAATAAAATGTATTTTATATAAATAAAAAAATTAAGTGTATTTAAAACCTTTTATAGTTTAGTTTATCATTCTCATGATAATCTACCTTTGCTTTCGCGAAGAGGGGTCAAACATTTTGATCGACCTCAAAATTTTTCCTTAAACATTTCAAGGTGTGTAGATTGGGTTTCTGGAGCTCTAGATGTCTGGATTCCAGGGGCTCTGTTTCTGTGGATTTCAGGATCTCTGAATCTATGGATATTTTTCTGGATTTCCTGGATTTCTGGATCGCTAGAGCTCGAGATTTCTGGATCTCCAGATTTCGGGATTTCTAGATTTTTATCTCTGGATCTTTCCTGGATTTCGTGAATTTCTCAACTTCTGGAGCTCCAGATTTTCTGGTTCTCTAGATTCTGGAGTTTCTGTGCCACAGGTCCAGTGAAGCTAGTCACTTATTTCGCTCTCCTTCTTCTTGTATTCTCTTGCTAACCCCAGTTCGAGGTGTTGGCGTCAAGGGCAAATGGATCACAGGAGCTAGCGGAGATGGTTGTCCCCCCACATTGATTAGCTGGACTGGCGGAATTGGATTGCCCCCTTTGGGTTGGCTCACATGGTATTCCCCACTCCCACTTAAGAATCTCTTTTTCCGAATTCAAAGGCTACCTGGAGTCGGCAGACCCTCTGACTAACTTCTCTAAGGGAGCCAAGACTTGTGAAATCCCGGACTTATGGATCTGAAGGCCCACAGCTAAAATTGACCTTCTGTTCACCTGGCGGTGTGAACATGGAGTATGCGCCCATGGAACTCTGCCAAAGTTAGAAAAAAAACAACAATAATAAACAACCCAGTCGGGCCTTCTTCCTGCACGTTGCATCACGAAAAAAACAGCCAGGGGATCTTCTCCAAAGGTTGAACAAAATCCACATTTATAAGAAAACGGTTTGCTATCGTGGTGGCCACAAATGCTATTGATTCAACGGTGGGCATTCGGAAGGAAAAACCTGCCGGGTCGTAAGAACAAATTGAATATTTGTCGAAGGGGGAACGTAAGTGTTATGTCAGCAGCAAAAGGAAGTGCGGGATGGGCCTCTCTGGGGAGCCTAACTGTGTTAGCTACCTGTCAGGGCTTGACCCTCTTCAATTGACCAATGGTTATCTTTTGAACAAAAACCTTTGTTACTATAATCGTATCAAGTACTCAACCTCAATCAGCGGGTGGGCTCGGAGTTTGCCTTCGGGCGCTTAAATACGTCAGTATGCTGCAGTCATCGTTAAAGGGCAAGGGAATCTTATTAGCCTTTACTGTCATAATCTGCCTTCCCAGATTCAGAAGAGTTTCAATGCTCGATCGGCGTTGCAGGGAAACTCCAGTGAAATCGGTTACTTCGGGAAGTGTGTATAGTTTGTCCCGTGCCTTAGTTTAGTGGCTGGCAGCCTCTGGGTGGTCCCGTTCACGGTCCGCCGCCTCTGCAATGATTCCAATGC
This sequence comes from Pilophorus perplexus, assembly GCA_955831195.1. Lineage (NCBI taxonomy): Eukaryota > Metazoa > Arthropoda > Insecta > Hemiptera > Miridae > Pilophorus > Pilophorus perplexus. Next base: position 9,549,060 of record OY037012.1, read on the forward strand.
AGCATCCTCCAGACCCATCCACCCCGATCTCGCCTTCTTTGGGTATTGTAGAAAGAAAATAGAAAAAAATCGATTTCGATAGGGAATAGTGAACCCTACCTGTGACTCAGCTAATTTTGAAACAGAAAAGGTCGGTAGCCGATAGGTGTAAAGCGATACGGATCTGGTCGTTACACCTTGATAATCAGCTTCGATGAAACCGTGAATATTCTTTTTTTTCATCAGCATTCAAATCACTTCTTCGGATATGGATCGTTCGATAGTCTGACAATCGGTACCTTCTTGTACTTGTAATGTCGGAACATGTCGTCTGTTACATTCCATTGTGGACGATATGATACGACGTATGGTCCGTGGAAACAATATCCTCCATTTTTCCCCCTTGCAATCGGTCTGCTGAACTCGAAATAGACTCAGGGGTGGTACTATCGGTGGCATCTTCCTTCACCTTTAGGGAGAGAACCCTGAAACCTGATAACCGATCAAATGAAGGAAAAAGGAACAAGACGAAGAATAAATTGACTTGAAGGGAGTGAAAAGACAAGAGTTTCGCACCATCCAGAAGGAAATTCCCTCGAGTTTCCCTTAAAAGGGGCGACCCTCACTTTAAGAAAGGAAGATGACCCCTCACGTAAGGGACTGTTAAGGGATGAAAGTATTCAACGCCCTAGGGTTTCCCATGAGACGGACTCTTGAAGGTTCACCCTAACAACAGGTCATAGTTGATTAACTCTGGTTCCGGTATCTAATGACCTTCGTGGATTTCCCTCTAAAATTAGGATGCATTTTCACTTAAAATGAACGAATTATTACCATGTGAAGGCAAAGAGGTGCCATTGTGAACATCGTAGTCCAATTCCCTTGTAAAATCCTGATTAGGGGAGAAGAACAGTTTTGTATTGAATAATACAAAAGTAACAACGGTAATTTACTGATCATCAGCATTTTACTGTACTACAAATCGTGAATTACTATAATTTACCATTTCCAAACAACATGTCGTAGTTGATTTGTCTCCTTTTAGGCGGATCCAATTTGTTCGGGGAGTCGTCATCAGAGTTCTTGTTCTTGTTTTTTCTCCTCTTCTACGGCTGCTCCCTCTTCTGCCTCCAAACCATCTTTGTCTTCCTCTCGAACTGGAGTTCAGAGAGTGATTTCAGGCTGCTCAATCATAGAATTGAGGCACGCATGCCAAATTTAAAGTAAATAATCATTGGGTGTTTCTTCTGACCAATTCTACACTGCTTAGGTTTCCTTACTTTTTATAAAACAGCAACAAACTCAATTATGCAACACGTATGGATCAACTACAGCTAATAACGTTATGAATACGATATATTTCGTTCTAAATATTTTGAGTTTAAATTGCGTTTGTTACATTAAATTGAGGAGGTTTTTTCCAAGACCTGACATATCCACTTTAGTAAATTATGCAGGAAAACTAATTTTAAGATCGTATGTGTAATATTAAAATTTGAAGATCCAAGTTTTTTCTTTGCTTCATTCCTGGTTCCTTCCATTAATATCGAGTGGAAGCAGATGTAGAGAAACTATTCTAAGTGATACATTTAATTAAATTGTGGATATCCCAGGTTTTGTCAGAAATCGTTCAGAAAAATCATTTTTATTAGAAACAGTAGTTTTTTTGGCACATAAAAAGACACAATTTCTTCATAGAAAACGCTGCAAATTTTACACAAGGGTTTATTATTCTTTGATATAGGTTACTTGTGCAGAAATTTAATTCTGTGTCAATGAAAACATTTTAGAAAAAGTCTTTTTTTTTCAAACATTGTTTTTTACTTGAAAAATATTTTACCTCCTGGGATCCTTCAAAAATCCCATTTTTAGCCCCATGAAAGCCCTATAGATCGCAACAGTGAAATCGGATCGTTCCGGGACCCCAAATATGGATTCTATGTCGAAGCATTCTTCGGAAACGACACTAACTCGATCCCATAGCCAAAAGCCTTGAAAACCCCCTCCAGTAGCCCCATGTGTTTGGGCGATCGGGCTGAAAATCTTGCCGGCACAACTAGATGGTAAACAAAGGATTTTGTCAAAATTTCAGATTAAAAAAAAAAAAAAATCCTACTGCCCAAAACGGCTCGGAAGGCGGACGGACATTTCGTTTTTGGAATCTAGACCTCTTGAAACGGATAATGTCAAATTTTGAGGCCGATCGGAGTCGTCGACCTTCGTCGCGATTACATAGGTGCATTATTTCAAGAATAATTAACCTAAATTGCATTAGATTTTTTACTAAACCAAAATTACCACTTGGAATGTATGCTTGGAAAAAGGCTCGGGAGTGAAAACGTTTGAGTATGTACTGACGAATTTTTCTGTGTGTTCCTTAAAATTCATATCACAGCTGACTGAGAAAATTTCGAAAATTATCCCATTTAACATAAAATTTCCTACAACTTTGGTCCTATGAATGACATTTTTCAATCGGAGCAGTCATTTTCAAACTTCCGTTGGTGAAATAGTCCCTTAGAAGTTGAAAGATGGTTAACGAGCGATCTTTGACGGGCGATTGGAGTTGAACGGCTGAACCGATTTCTGATTTTTAAACGCCAATCGAATTTAATGCTCTTCAAAAACTGATTAGTTGGCATTTTCTTTAGGATGCGTTCCTATGCCAGAAAAATTAAAATAAGTGCTACTATTTCGTGGTTTTAGGCTCTTTAATCTGATGAACAACCTAGAAACCGTTGCAAACTCATATTACCCGTTATTCAGGGCACTGGAGAGGGGTTAAGACAATTTCTAGCTCTCGAGCAATTTTTAGTGCACTATGGCTAGAGCCCTTTTTTGGGGGTGTTTCAATGGGTATTTTATTTTTCCGCAAAATTGTAAGTCTTGGAACGGTCCTCACGCGACGTTTGAGGGGATGGTTTGACATCCCCCTCGGGGTTCCCATGAACATCCCTTTCAGGATTCACCCTATCCCGGTCATACTCGATTAACTCTGGTTCTGGCTATCTAATGAGCCCTCGTAGACTTGAAGGAAACATCTACTCGCACTCCCAGACGGGTTTTTCTGTCTCGGGTTTTTGTTTCCAGTAAGGGATCGTTCTGCTCAGTCGATCTCGTTTTTGAATGGTAACCTATCGGAAATGGGATACTCTTCTCAAGTAGCCGCCGGCAATGACTGGGTGAGATTTATTCTGAGAATTCCTTTTGGTTTATCATTCTCAAAATTTGACCTTTCCCGTTTCATGATGTTTAGATTCAGAAAATGACATATACTACGTCTGTTTCGGGTCGAGGAATTTTTTTTTAACCTGAAAACCCTGAAATTTTGACAAATTACTCGGTTCAACATTTAGTTGTGCTCGCAAGTTTTTCAACCGTGGGGCTAAAACGATGATATGGGAGGGGGTTTGATGGTTTTTGGAGTCAGGTGTCGTTTTCGAGGTATTTTTGGACGTCGAACCCACTTTTTGGGGTCCTAAAACCATCCGTTTGGGGATTTAGGGGCTACAAATGTGACTTTTTAAGGATCCTAGGAGGTCGAATGAGTTGTCATTTTTCGCGAATTTTTTCACGCATCATCCATTTTTCGGGTCTAAATACCGAAGAACTTTTTCTTTTTTTTAAATATTTTTTTATTGACAATTAATTTTTCACGATTTTTATGAAAGAATAATGAGACTTACTTATGTAAATTTTGCAGCGTTTTTGACTATAAGATAATTAAATCAAATTAATGACTCCTTACTGGGGTCTACCAATCATTGGTACTATTATATTCCCCCTCTCCTTCTTCAATTGAGCTATAAAGCAATGACTACTCTATACATATTACATGAGCATACACACTCGTTCATTCAGTTATGATGAATTATCCCATAATGACAACATGACAGCACGATGAACGGAGATGTTCCGTTTAATTTAATTACAAGAGTGGATAAGACGGATGTACCAATAAGGGAAGAAAACGTGGAGGGGGTAAACGTAGCTAAGGCCGGTACGTCAGCAAAGCGGGGGGCTAAGTGATGGCCCAGAGGGAGGGCAGGTCTAATCAAGGAGTTGAAGAAGCTTGATCAGGTCCACTGTGCTCCACAGCTCTCCAGGGACCATCCAGACCTTCCTGACGCAGCCAATCTGCCCTTTCCCGACACCCCAAGGCCAATAAAACTCTATGTCCTTTCACTATAGCCCTCCCACCTTCGCGTCAGTGAAACGCATCCGATGTGAGCTATAACTATAATAATTAGGTAACCTGGGACTTTATGGGTTTGGGTTTCCTCCTTTTTTTCCCCTCCCTTTTGGAGGGTTTTCCTTCCTCTTCAGTTTTACGGCGTATACTCGTATCTTTTCGTAGGGCATTTTGATGATTATCGGGGAACCTCGGTCAATTCGGAGGGTCAGAAAGTGCAAAGATTGGAGTTGTAAAGTTCATGTGTGATTTTTGGGGTGGGTTTAACCTTCCGTCTGATTCAGCATTAACCTGAAAAATTCTTTTGGCATTTTTGCCGCATTGAGAAAATTCGTCTAGCTTTGATCAGCTGTATAATAAATGTTTCGGTCGAAAACCGCTTCGTTTAGAAGTTATGAGCAAAAAACCGAAAACAAACCAAACATTTTGAGGTTTTTCGGCAAAACGTGGTAACTATAAAAGTGAGGACTGCTGGAAAAAACTCCGAACTCAATGGAATCTGTACAGCTTGTCCGGGAGTGCTGTGGGATGACTCTGTCAAGTCGTCCAATTCGAGGACCGAGCGCCAACTTAGGTAGGGCTGAAAAACCTCAAAATTGTCGGTTACTTTTTCGCTCATAACTTCTAAACGAAGCGGTTTTCGACCAAAACATTTATTTTCAAAGTTGTAGAGCATTAAAGTTACTAGCATTACTTTCGTATGCAAAGACTCGTTCTAAAACCTTGTATTATTCGGGTTACAGCTGATGAAAGTTAGAGGAATTTTCTCAAAGCGGCAAAAATGACAACGAATTTTCCAGGTACGATGGACTAGTGAGACTAATCAGACTTTTATAGAACTTAATTAACAAATCGCCATTTAAAATTTTCTGGCCTCAGCGGAGTTGGTGATTTGGAATAAATTAGGCATACTACATAAATACCGAGTACAGTGTCTCTACGGTTTTTCGTTCTGTGGGGAGCGGACCGTCGTAAATTTTTACGCCCAGTTCCATCTAGCTAAGTTGTTTACCTTCCCTGCTGACTTGAAGCTGTAAACCCTCCACTCCTCTGGATCTGCGGCTTCGTCCAATTTTGACTAATGCAATTGGGGGGGTGTTTTTTTTTTTCTCCCGTAGCTCTCGGGGAGGCCTCGTAAAGTTGACCGCGGGAAAGCACGTAGCAGCTATACGCTGAGCTACCCGGATACCCTCTTCGGGGGGAGCATTCGAATGGTATATGGAAGCTCAGTGCTTCCTCTTACCCTCGAAGTAATGGACAAATGATGAGAAATAGTTCAAATAAGTAATGAAAAATACTATGGTTTTCGGAATGGGCAGAACTGTACTATGACTGGTAGCACCATATTTTATATTAAATCGATGTTTAAAAAAAGTTAAAATAAAAACAAAAACTATTCCTGTTTGGACAGATTTAGGACCTCGACAAATGGATTGTACGCCCAAAATTACTCGGACAACGTCTCCTCATTCGACCTTCTGGCACCCTTCAAAAGTCCCATGTGTAGCCGCACAGATTCTCACAATGAGATCGGATGGTTTTGGAACCTCCAAAAATGGTGTCTACGTCCAAAAATACTTCGAAAATTACACCCAATGCCCATAGCTGAAAACCTACAAAAACCTCTCCCGTTGCCCCTTTAAAGCCCCACAGAGCCCCACGGGTATGAGCTATCGGGCTGAAAACCGTACGGACGCAATTGAAAGGCTAATCGATTATTTTGACTAAATTTAAGATGTGAAAAAATGCGTTCGTACAGTTGAAACGGCAATACGGGACAAGTTTTGAGGCCGATCAATGTTTGATCGCCGTCACGGAAACAGGTCAACTATAATGACAATGGGCCCGGGAACCGAATGTCGACTAATACTTTTTTCTGAAAGAACTTCATAATTTGAAGCCATAGCAGTGAGTTTTGGGCTCCTACGGTGTAATACAAATTTCCAGGGCACTTTAGAAAATTTTAACTTTGAATCTGGAGGGAAGAATGGCGCTTCCAAGAAGGGCTCTCTGGCGATCCGCCAATGAACTAAAAGCACGAATTCAGAGAGATTCACGAGATCACAAAAGGTGAAATTGCAAGGAAAATAGACGTTCGGATTTGAGCGTGACAGGACAGACCATATTCATGTTCACCAACATATCATAACCAAAAATAAAAAGATTTTTTTGTTCGCTTTCTACTTTTTGTGCGAGTGCACTCTGGCGGATTAGTTAAAGTGTCACGCGGGAAAATTCAAAACGCCAAATATTCACTAGTGATTTACTCTGCTCAGACACATAATTTCTCAGTGCTAACTGTACTGAGTACTTTGTTCATTATTAGTTCAACTATGTTCGGCCGAATTTTCCCATTTCTCTGACCTTGTTCCCTAGCCCATTGAGGGGTTTCTGGCAAAAACACGATTAATCAAAAAAATGCCATCTTGTGGCCACTGAAGATACCTGCGATCCTGAATATGCACTTTCACCAAAAACAACTTGTCAGCCAGTGGGAGCCTCTGAAAAACTGGCGTTTCTTCAACAACAAGACAAGTCATGAGTGTTTCGGCAAGAACACGACTAGTCAAAATAATGAAGAAATGGAACAGTTCCATTTCAAGTTACTTCTTTTGCTTCCCGTAGTCTGCTCTTCTTCGTTATGAATCTTATCATGCGTTATCAATCCAGTTTTTGTGTTTTACATTATCCCAAGCTGTCTGTGTTGGTTCTGCTGAAGTTCCGGTCGTTTTGAGAAAAATGAGTGAAAATGTGGCGTGTGAGTGGCCTCGGAAGCGCAAACCGAAGGAGAAGAAATCTACGACCATAAAAAAGGCAAAAGTGATGGATGTGCTGATGATTGACCCATTTTGATCTATACCACTAGTTTTTTTAAAATCTGATTTTTGTTTAATATGCATTCTACCTATGTTGAATAAAACAATAAAAAGAAGAAAAATCATTACTTTTATTCAATTACCAGCATTCCATGAATGGAGCAATATTTGACTTGTCTTCTTCTTAGTGGAATTCTTCAAAAACATAACAAGTCAAATCGTTTTTCGCCAATCCCATCGAAAATATTGCATTAAGCTCATCCAAACTTATCTGGCATTCATCCTGACTGTAAACATCAAGTAGAGAATGAAATTCAAATTTCTAGTATAGAGTGTAAACACGGTAAACAGTTTTTTTTTGTTTTTTTTAGCGCAACCTTTTTCCGAAAAATGGAAAGGTGCGCTCACCTCCTCGACATGTGTTTTTTTTTTGTGTACAGAGCATCACGCCCGAGCGGCTCAACAGATTTTCATGAGGGTGGTCTCATTGTGATCAGCGAGTTCGTGGGGTGGTTATAGGCTACCTTGATTTTTCCTCCCTCATCCCTTTCAGCGGTTTTCGGGAGGTACTTCACGACGAAAGTTGTTTCTTCGAAAGTTGATTCCAACGACTCCAAAACGATTTTTGCAGCCTGAGCCGTTCGTTACCTCTGATCGGCATAAGGTTTTATTACGCATCGGTCGTTAGGGTGCAGTTGTTTACATAATTATATCTAATTAAGAAACGCCTCATATCCGTCGTTAGGGTGCAGTTGTTTACGTAATGAGCATCACGTGGATATTTTTGATGTGTTGTGTGGCATAGTTTGGTCGCTAGATACCTACTGTTTCTTAGTTAAATATATCGTAATAACAAAAGGTTGCGCTCATCTATTCAATTCAATTGATGGCTTGTTTTTTTTTCATATCCTGAAAAATCAGCTTTTTTGACTAATCGTGTTTTGGCCAGAAACCCTCAATTATTGTAAAATAATTTTGATATAATAACAACTATTGTTATTATATTGTTGATATAATAACAATGTTTGTTATTGTATTTATAAATACTTATTCAGAACAGAACTGTTGCTGATTTGACTCAGGCTGAACCATGTGCCGAAATTCGAGCAAAGAAAATAGAGCAGTTCGTTGCTATCGTTGAGAGAAGCGATCTCCAAAGCGTGGAAGGTCTTCGTCAAGTGGAGAACTGTTAGAAATGAAGGGGGTTAAGAGGTGGAAGGGTATGTAGGAGACGAGGCATAGCAAAAAGAAGGAATCGGCAACGGGAAGGGGGAGGATTGGTCGGAAAAAGAGGTTGAGAAGAGTGGGGGTAAAAGAAAAGGGGTTGGAAGTTGACTGGGAGTCTTGTGACTCTCTCCAGCACAAATTCCGTATTCAGAACTCACCCTTACAATTTACATCTCTTGCTGGCCACTTTGGTTCCTAATGGCCTCCTCGGCTTCTAATGCCCCGTCCCGTCCACTTTCGTCTCTTCAAGAAATCCCTCTTCACCGCCCACATCACTACCTCCAATACATTTCAGCCCTTCTTTTCTGTTCTGTAACATTGGGGTTGCCTTCGGCTGGTCATTGTGATTTCTTTGATCTTATGCAGTTCTTTCAAAGCTGATCAGAAGTGTCAGACTCTTTTCAAGAATAACGGGCTAACCCGTGATTCAACCAGGTGCTGTAAAACGCTTGAATCCATCATATTTAGAATAAACGTTAACTCCAGGACGTAACTTGACTGTGTTTTGTTGTTACAGTATCCTCGAACTGAGGAAAGAAAAGTCTCGAGACGCCGCACGTTCCCGCCGGGGGAAAGAAAACTACGAGTTCTACGAGCTGGCGAAAATGCTGCCTCTCCCGGCGGCGATCACCTCCCAGTTGGACAAAGCGTCCATCATCCGGCTGACCATCTCCTACCTCAAACTGAGAGACTTCTCAGGACACGGCGACCCGCCCTGGACGAGAGATCAGCCTTCCCCCAAGTCTGTCAAAGGTAGGAACATTTAAAATTCGTGCTTCATACGTCGCACTAACTCAGGTTTACCGAACATTGGTTTTTCCAATGTTCACGTGGTTTTCGAATTAGGGCCACAGTGTGCCGCCGGTGACCACCCGTTCGCCACTGGAGCGCTTTCGTTCCATCCCCATGCGCGAACCCTATAGAAAAATGTTGAGCCTGGAATACCAACCCCTGGGACCACTCACGCCTCAGTATTGGTTTACCATAACCACCTTTAACAGCTTACAAGTACATAGGGGGTTTGAAGGCCCCTTCAAAAAGTAAGTAGCCAGACCGACCATCAAGTTACAAATCCTATTACGTCATTCACCTGTCAATTTTGTCAGTTACTCCCCCACCACACGGTTTACCCCCCGTTAGACGTCAATAATACAGCCGCTCGCCAAGAAGACACGATAAGTGAATCGAAATCCACTGGTAGAATTAAATTACGCGCGGACTTCTCAAATTTTCATGATAATATCTTGAGTATTATTCACAGTACATAGTTTGAAAGAAGAATAATACAGTTTGAGCTAAATATCCTGTTTACGGTTTTTTTCCTCCACTTTTGATTGGTGTTGGGGCGTCAGTTTCGTATAAATTGGTCTTAGTTTAGTTTTAAAAAAATTTAGTTTTTAAGAAGTACCTACTTCAGTAAATTCGGGGACCCTCGGTACGCTACGGTAGTTAGTCATGCTCAAACAAGAAGAGGATAGTTTGATTGAGGATTAGACATGGACCAAGATCAAAAGGCAATAATTTTCCTCATTTTTATTTTCTTTTAAAGAAGGAGAAACTTTCTTATTATTTTTTTCATGGTTCCAGATGGTTCGGGTTATGTCGAGAGTAAAAAAGTATGAAATAAGGTCCCTTGCGGGATAAAGGGGGGTTCATAGGGGCTTGATGGGTGTCAGAAGCTTCTTCATCAAAAGCGTGTCCGAAGTCGAAGAAGACCCGCGACGGAGCACAGAAAACGCTTGTCCAGAAGATGGGCAGTTCCCCTAGGAAGGCCATTGTCCACCACAGTGTACAGGAGTCACGTGCCCTTTTTGTAACGCCTAATCAGCCTCGCCATATCGCCAGGTTCAGATTCATTTTTATAGGCCTTTTCTCTGTTCAGGGGAGGCAATAAGGTGACACCCCCTTCCACTCTTGTATCTTCAATCTGCTCATTCGAACCTGAACAATGATGGTGGGCGAGTTATTCCGAGGACAATGAAAAGGGGGTCTTCTCAGTTCTGAGTCACATTGTTTTCGTAGACTTCAGAAAGGTGAAGTTGAGCGGGAAGAAAGGATGAGTGGCGAGAAAGTACATCTCACTACCGCGGCGAGGTTCAACACACTATTGAAAGACCGTAATTTTGGCAATCAACCAGTAGGGAATCATCCTAGGATACTCTGTGTCTGGTATCAGACCGTGGTAGACGGAAGCACCGCAGGAAGGCACGGCGCCGCCCTTCCCTGCACGACATGGTCGATGGTCGCGGGGTCCTTCACTCACCTCAGACTTAACCAATCATCAGTTTTTAAGGGCTCCTTATTATGCCCGATTAGTGGTATAGATTACAACATTTTGGCTGGAAAGAGGAAACCCTTGGACAAGAGAGAAGACTACATTGATCCTTTGTCTGATATCTCGAGAGGCAGAAGGCTCCTGTGAATATCCAATGCTCGCCCCTTAGAGTTTAAGGGGAGAGCATTGGATATGTCTAAGGCCATGGAGGAAAGAAAGCTAGGATATTTCTTTCCTCCATGGTCTAAGGATTAGACAGATCAACCCAGAGAGCTAACCTGGCACAAACCAATTCTTCCCCTCACAAGCGGCGACGTAAACATCGAGTAAGCGACTTTGGAGCTCCAACACCCAACAATAATGGCCCTTGTTACTGCTCCAGGGATAACATCAAATTTAGGAACACTCCCACATCAGGTACACAGTTCAGTTCCCGTGAACCTCAATCGAATAATCATCAATCAAACAAAAACGCTGCAAATTTTACACAAGGGGTTATTATTCTTTGATATACATTACTTGTGCAGAAATTTAATTCTGCCAATAAAAACAATTTAAAAAATTTTTTTTTGGATTTTTATCTCAAAAAATTTTTTTTTGGATTTTTTTGTTCAAAAATGTGTTTTTTTCAAAAATTCCGTATTTTTTACTCGAAAAATATTTAACATCCTGGGATCCTTCAAAAATCCCATTTTTAGCCCCATGAGAGCCCTATAGATCGGCACAGTGAAATCGGATCGTTCCGGGACTCCAAAAAATGGATTCTACGTCCAAAAATACTTCGAAAACGACACCTAACTCGATCCCATAGCTAAAAGCCTTCAAAAAGCCCCTCCCGTAGCCCCATTATAGCCCCAGAGCGCCCCACGGGTTTGGGCGATCGGACTGAAAACCTTGCGGGCACAACTAGATGGTAAACCAAGTATTTTGTCAAAATTTCAGATTTTTAAAAAAATTCCTACTGCCCAAAACGGCCCGGACGGCGTACGGCGGACGGACATTTCGGATTTTGAATGTAGACCTCTTGAAACGGATAATGTCAAATTTTGAGGCCGATCGGAGTCGTCGACCCGCGTCGCGAAAACATAGGTGTATTATTCCAAGAATAATAAACCAAAAGCGTTGGAATTCCTTGAGTATTTGACTAACATGGGTCATCCACTAAGTAGGCCTAGAATTAAAACATCCTTCAATTACTTTGATTTGCACCACAGCACACTCAACTCTTCCCCTTCTTGATTAGAAAATTAAATTTCCGTGCCAAATTTGCGGGAACGGGAAGTGGCTTTTGTGCAGCTAACTGGATTCAGATGTGGGGCTGATGAGATTCAATGCGATTTACATGGCTGCAAATATAATACCAGGGGGTTAAAGGGAAACCGTATTTACATGTCGGCGGTGGAGGGGGCAGAGGTGATTGTGTTTTCAACCCTCCCAGTACACAGTAAAGGGCGGACTGAATTAGTCACAGCTTTGAAAGCAATTAGGGCAGTAGAGGGAAAAGAGAGTCTGTTCCATATTATGAGACGGATTCCCCGTTTTATTTCCTCCTTCGGAAGAGAGAAAATCGATATTTATTTCCTTGTCGCACCCTCCTTTCGAAGGGCTAGACGTAGTTGTCGGCTAGAGGGATCAGAATCTTATATGAGATGGGCTGTAGGGATTACTAACCCAGTGCCCCATTTGAAGGAGTTTCAGAGCATTCTGGTGGCAGGGGCGCGAAATGTTAGTGGGGACCTTCCACTTATCAAGTGAATAAAAAATGTGCTTTGTTCATCATGAATAATGGTTGAGCCTTGAAAAAATAAATTGCATCTTCATACAATACTAAAAAGTGAGATTATAAAAATCGCGAGTTCCTAATTGGGATGGCTGCCTTATTATGCCATCACCTCATACAATTGTTTTAGGAGCGACTCCAGTAGCCGAATTTCAGAGGTTTTTGAGCTGAAAAATAATTTTTCTGCTTTGAGGGTGCAACCATGCCCAAGTCGATTTTCGGCCATTTTGATTGGGGTCACATCCTTAAAGAAAATGAAGCGCTCGATCTGAATTTCGCGTGAGAGAAGTTCGAGAAAAATCTACTGAAGCAACAACGCTCTGGAATGGACAGTCAACATTGCCCAAGATCAGCTTTTGGACTTGACAAAATCTAAGTACCTACCTATCTAACTGAACTAACTGAAATACAGCAATAAAGCACATTTCTAGCTACAGAGGAGCATAACTTTATGCGTATGTTGGGGCTCCTGAACACCAATTAGGTTTTTGGGTCTCCTGAAAAGTTGGAAAAATTGACTTGGGCATTGTTGCACATTCGCGATCGATTTCAATTTGAATCGGGTTACTGGAAGGGCCTGTTTAGGAAGAATAAGAGGCTAACACGCTCTCAGTTATCTAAAAGTTATGTACCTATGGGTTAACCCTTATCCTAAGGGGTTTAAAATAAACCTTAATAAGGGTAATATAATATATTCTCAACGTCTTCTGCCCAAAATGGCTGTCCTGGTGGTAGAATTTTTTATCCCTCAAAAAGAATCATTGACGGTTGGTTAGTATGGTAGTGTAAATTTCGATCATAAGGAAGATGCACATTGAGATCGTGGAAGTTCCTGTAGGTTGTGGACCCAAAGCAGGTGTTTTTTTGGTGCCTGCGTGCCTCTCATTCTTTGCATTACAACAATAAATATTATTCTGCGCTTTGTTTGGTGGAGTTTCGAAGGAGCGTTCGCCATTTTCACACCGCTGGTTGTATTGGAGGGGGACAGAGAATTCTGTGAGAACGGGCGGGATGTAGGTATGTTAGAGGCATCAAGGAACAACCCGGTCTCGCAACGACTGACGAAGATGAAGAAAGCAAGGCCAGTGCATTTTCACTAGAAGTGTCAAGATAGGATGCACCTCCTGAGCTTTCTAGAGGGTGGATCGGAGATTCCACATCTCCCCTTAAAGCGTCGAATTTTGCTGTGGGCTGTCAGTAAGTAAAGGAGGGGCGACCTCTGCGTTCCTGCCCAAGTTTGCGTCGCCTACCGGTGCTGAGTCGTTTTCCAGTACTTTATCGCTTGTACTTTAGTTCCATGAGATGATCGGATCCATAAACGAAAAAAAAAACCTTCCCACTTCACCACACCACCTTCCCACCAATCACACTCTTCTGGGTTTTAGTGGAATTTCCGTCTACGATAGCCAAGTGTCTCTCATGTCAAGGGATTAACCCGTTTCCTTCGAAAAAGGCGTTCTGTATCACCCAAAATCATGTGAGCGAAGAGTTTACACTTTCCACCGCATTTGGCGTGATGGTGCTCGAACCTTTTTAGGGTTTCTTGGTGGGAGAACTGGATGCCTTAAAATGCCAAAATTGACAAATAACCAAGTTTCTCGAATATTTCTCGATCAACACTCAACTCAATATAAACAGTTCCCCCTTCAACGATGCACCCTTATATAATTTACGTGGCAGTCCCTTCTATTTCCAGCTTTCTCTGACCAACATATCGATATGTGAGTGACACAGGGGTAAACACAGGGTCATCTTGAAGTGACCGACGCCTTTTCATTAAGACCACTAAAGTAAACAGAGTCAGCAGAACAAACTCATCCCTGTCCATCGTGAAGTCTCTCCCCACTCCTCAGTTTCTCCTGATGTTTGTCTTTTTCCCTATTTAATTTCATCTCCCCAACTTTACCCAGGAACCTTACCAAACACTATTCTTCTGATCAAAGAGGTGCGGTTATTTTTTAGACAGACAGACAAAGATTTAGAGATTAGAGAGAGTATAGATAAAACATATGGAGGGCACATCGCCTGGTTTAACTCTACAAATGCAACGGCGAGTGGGTGTTAACAAGTTTGTCGAGGTTCATTGTTATTGATTAGGTAGTATTGATAATCAATCACGTCTAAGAGCCCCAGTTCTCACCAGTAACAGAACAACTTTTGTTCTTTCCATGTCAGTCGTCGTTGACAATTTTGGTGCCCATAAAGGTTCTTTCGAGTTTGCCGACGTTATAATCAGATTCTGTTTCATGCCTCCTCACGCAACAACAAAATTCAGCCCCTCGACCAGAGTACATATCCAACAATCCATCGACGAACGTACAGATCGTCACATAACTTACTTCAAGCAATGCAAATGGCGAGGATGGTGTAACGTTAACAATCAACCAAATTTGCATTTAATAGTTTTTGTGAAGGTTTTCCTCTGGGCAATGAAATGGATTATGACGAGATGCAAGATCCAAATGGCCCGAACTAATTGCCTGCCATTTCATTCGCAGATTTATGGATCTTGACGATTAAAAGATTGTGGCAGACCGCGCTGACGTTTCAGATTCCGGTATTGTTCCTGGCAAGATCTTCATCAATTTTAGTCGATTCGCAACAGTATTTTAACAATAAATGGAGAAACAGCAGCAGCATTAAATGCATTAAATTTTGTATTTGTGTGAAAGCAATCTCAGCATTTTTCATTTCCTTAACCATCTGCTTTTCGTACAGGTCTTTTCGACGTTGCCGATTGTGTTTCGTACTTGTTCAACTGAGGCACTGAATACCTCCTCAACATAATGACGTACTAACTGAGGGTAATATCGTGGTAGTTTCAACCCCTGACTCATTCACCACACACTGAGGGTAATACACGTACTAACCAAACCCTCCCTAATAGGCCCACCCTTCAACACCCCTGCAGTTCACTACCCTGCTTATCCTGTCTGTGTCCACCCCCTGGATTCGACCTCCGTCGGATTACGGTCTATTACCTCTGGCTGGACACTTTTCCGTAGAAGTCGGATTTCCTTCAGTTAAGAACCTTTTGTGGCACAAAATTTGTGCCCTAGAGTAGTTTTATATTGCATCATTATGTTAAACTAAAAGATGAAATGAATAACATCACAATATAATACAGAAGTAGTAGAAGTAGAAACGTACGGACCACTCAAGTAGGTACTGGATTCGATTTGATATTTCTCCCGTAATATCGATATCCGATAATATCGAAAGAAAAATATCGATGATATCAATACTTTTGATATTAACTGTGCTTTAAAAAATTGGGAAAAATAAAGATATTGAGTTTCTTCATTTATTCATTTCTATGACTTCACTTTTAAACACAATCGCGGACAACTCTTTTTGGGGGATGATGAAATTACTGAAGAGTTGTTTGTGAGGGGCCCAAAAATGTATAAACCACTAAATGGTTTAATGAAATTTTCAATAAAAACGTAGGGAGCTTAAGCAAGTGAAATTAGGCCGATAACGTAATTTCGTAAAATGTAAATCGTAATTTCAACATGACTAAAGAGGAGAAAAATAAGGGGACAATTTTGGATGGAAATCTTGTTGCTGAATCAAACAAAATTAAATGGTTTTTTTTTTTTTTTTTTTTGCTTACCTTATTGAGAACTAGGGTACGATATAAATGAACAGATCTAATCATAGAACAATCATAACCTAGAGGGTACAGTATCTGGGTCATTCTAAAATTATGGGACTTTTCATGTCACAAAGCCTTCACGCCTATACCGTTCGAGCTAGAATTTTTTTTCTTTTTCTGGGGGGTGTAACATTACAGCTTCTACATGAATATTCTCAATTTTGTATCAATAGGTGATCACACATTTAATCAGGATAAGCTGAATACCCCAATTCTCACGACCTACAACTGTCACAAGGTATAGGTTGTCTACTTCTAAAATTATTTTGAGCCTGTTAAACCCCGTTGTAAACAACAGCAAAAATATTTTAGACTCAGGTTACTTTCCTCTTCAATATTAAGTGAAGGTTGAAGATAAAATCCGTCTTTGGACTGTACTTTCATACCGGTTTTCGTCTGTCACATGGTTTTGATCTCACGACCTACAATTTTTTAAAATCTTTCCCCAAGACCAGGAAAAGTGAAATTTCGCAATGAAATTAGGAGGATCCAACACTGTTACATCATGGCTTCACAAGCACCCACTTGATGATCAGATTAGTCGTGGCCTGTCTGCAGCAAAAATCGGTTAATCCTCAATTTCATGAGCGTGGTTTTATACT
Organism: Pilophorus perplexus; assembly: GCA_955831195.1. Lineage (NCBI taxonomy): Eukaryota > Metazoa > Arthropoda > Insecta > Hemiptera > Miridae > Pilophorus > Pilophorus perplexus. The sequence goes on from OY037012.1 coordinate 9,565,589, forward strand.
TTCTCACAACCTACAACGACCAAATTAATTTATTAATTAGTTTAAATTGATAATTACAGTTAGTTACTATAGATATTGATGTATCATTTGCATGTAAATTTTTCCTGTCCAAAATATCCCCTCTTGTGGACAGCACGCCATGAAAACATGAGAAATCTCACGCCCTACAACCCTCACGCCCTACAAAAGTGGGGAAAGTCGAGATTGTAGGTTGTGAGAATAATTGTAGGGTGTGAGAAGTAGAATTTTCCGAATGCGATCACACTCGTTTTCATTGTAAATGCTGGCTTTTGAGTCATTATTCTTGGAATCATACACCTATGTAATCGCGACAGAGGTCGAAAATTCAGATCGGCCTCAAAATTTAACATTACACGTTTCAAGATGTCAAGATTTCAAAAACGAAATGTCCGCCCGCCGTCCGAGCCGTTTTGGGCAGTAGGATTTTTTTTAACATCAGAAAATTTGACAAAATACTCGGATTACCATCTAGTTGTGCCCGCAAGGCTTTCAGCCCGATCGCCCAAACCCATGGGGCTCTATGGGGCCAAAAAGGGGCTATGAGAGGTTTTTTTTTAGGTTTCTGGCTATGGGGTCGAGTTAGGTATAGTTTTCGATGTATCTTTAGACGTAGAATCCATTTTCTGGGGTCTCAGAACGATTCGATTTCACCGCGGGGATCTATTGGGTTCTCATGGAGCGACAAATGGGATTTTTGAAGGATCCCAGGAGGTCAAATATTTTTCGAGTAATTTTGGACGCATAATCCATTTTTCTAGCCCTAGATTGAACAATAATTGTTACAGTATTTTTTAGTACCTAGTAGTAATTATTACAGTTTTTTTTTTCTTTTCAAAAATATATTTTTATTGACCGTGTGAGTTAATTTTCACACAAGTAACTCATATCAATGAATAATTATTCTTCTTAACCCTTGTGTAAAATTTGCAGCGTTTTCATGTTCGAAATTGATGTAGAGTTACTCCATATTGTAACTAGACTGTCTCGGAATTAGTTTGTTTGATTCCATATCAGACATAGAACAGATTCTGTTCTAAATGTGCGAGTTCTCCACTTTTTAACGGACAGCCCTATCCCACAGTATCGAAATAAAACAATATTTTACCTTCTGGCAAAGTCGCTTCAATAGTCAATAATTGACTGCAATTATTGCAGTGGAAATCACAACGTGGAATTACAATGCAATTATTTCACAGAATCTGGACACGGGAAGGGACCTCCTGACGGAGTCGGGGCTGCCTAAAAAGAACGGCAGATCAAAATTTGATGTTTGCTCTTGTTGGGGACATAGACTACTTTTGTCGCTTTATCAAAGTTATTAGGGATAACGTTAGAAATGTCACCATCAGTCTCCTGGGTCGTTGCTAAATGACTGCTGGAATGGGATCCACTTCAATGTATCCTCCGTGGCCTATGGGACCTATCTCAACATGAGCCTAGTTACAGTCGGGACCCACCTCAATGTTTCCCTAGTCGTAAGGATAGGTCGTAAAAAACATTAACATGTTATGCCTCCAACCATTCCAGCATTTCAGGCACAAGTGGTTTACAGGAGGCAGGATCCCAGCTTATCCATACTAGGACCAATTGGTCCTTACCAAGCGCAGCGGATATATTATAGTCACTAAGAATTTCCCAAAATCGGTATGCTAGTTGTTATTGACACTCCTTTGTGATCAACAAGCTCAAAAGGATTTATTTTTCATACTTTTGATATTGTTACACTGTTGAAAATAAAACGGGTTAAAAGAAAGAAAAAAGGATTTGGAGTTTATCTCACAACCTACAAATTATTCTCACGCCCTACAAAATGGTAAAATAGACAAAATATTTAAAATTCAATAGTTCAAAAACTACGAGGTAAAGTGTGGTCCCACTTCAGGGTATTACTGAGGAGACCCTACAGAAACTCTAGGAACCAACAAAATGTTAAAAATCAACTTTTCATTTTCACTTTTTTCGTCACCTCAAAAAGGCCCATAATTTTAGAATGACCCATCTACCAATGTAGATGAGGCAGCGCCTAAAGTTACTGTAGGATTCAGATTTAGAAACGTGAAGAAGTGAAGAAGAAGAAAGGGACATGGGAGTGAGATAATTTTCATCAAACCACTACAAAATACTCGACGGTTAGCTTCCTGCATAGCACGGTCAACGTTATGTTATGATTTGATGTGTGCTTTTTTCGAATTGCGCATGAGGTGACTGAAACAGCTGTAGCCTACAGCCTGTAGGTTTCCTGCCATTTTGTTCTGGTAGGTAACACGATACACAGCTGTGGTCGAAACTTAGCACTAATCGGCCTGTGTTGTGGTTTGCTCATACAGTTTCGGCTGTTAACACAGTTTGATTATTTACCCAGTTTTCTCGACTTATCACGTTGACGTTCAAAAACAGCCCGACCAGGAAGACCCTGATTATCATTCATCACTGAATTGTATTACCCAAGTTTTATTATATCGCGATATTACGATGATGTAATAAAACTTGGGTAACACAATTTTTCGCCTTTTGACTCACAACTTCGATTTGAAAAATCCATTTCCAAAATTACTTATTATTTGCTAATCACATTTCAACATATATAATATGTTGAGCTATAGCTCATCACCCGAAATAGCCTCATTTTATCTCGCCCAGTGGCTCAAGACTTCAGGAAGTTGTAAATTTCCTCCGACAAAGTTGGAATTACCAGATGTTCGCTATTTTACATTAACGACCGTCCTGAGGGCAGAAGCGATCTTATCCGGGAACATTAGCCAGATCGTTATTGATGGGATTCGCCTCACTTCTGGGCCACGTACGACTTCCATAGCTCTCCAGAGATTATACGAGTAACTTTGCGAGGAACCCGAGTTCTGATTAGAGAACTCGAACGGTTCGCGTGGTTCCAAGTTGTTTCCTCCATTTGTGCGGTAGGGTGTGTGTATGCATCAAATTTACGAGGTTGATTCTTGGGTTCTCAACACTAGGAACGCAAGAACCGCCGAAGCAGCGTTTTCCATTCTCCCTAGCTTACCACAAAGACTGTAGAAAATATCTTGAAATAATAAAAAGAGGAAGAAGGGAGAAACATGAAGGGTCAGGGACGTGGGGGCAAATTCTCCAGAGGGATAATCAGGACCAATCAAGATGGGACCCCCCGATGATAGCAATAGTGTTAGCAATCAACGCCTTTCTCTGCTAGCCTGTACACTTCACAGTGGCCACCCACTTGGAGGGCGATTCCCTCAAAAGGCCCTTTTCTGAGGTCTCCTCTAACTTCGTTTACGTCAAATCATTGTTATTGTTCGAGTAAAAAGGAAGAAAAAACGGATTTTGCCGAGACGTCTAGTTAAGGTGCTGTCCGTTCCTGTTATGTCGGTTTTCACCAATGAGGATCATTCCAGCAAGCAGATGAGCACTAGGTTTTGCATTACTTGGAGCGTACAGCAACCAAGTTGTGACAAAGAATTGCTGATTATACTTGTAAAATATGAACTGAAATTCACAACACCAAATACTTGTAGGTAGTGTAATTACAGATGTGAGACGCTCAAAAATGGATACGTTCAAAATCGCTTCAAAAGCACACTTTATTGCCCCTTAGATCGCCACAGTGTATGCAGTTGGGCCTGATACTCCCTAAAAGAACATCCTAAACACATAGAAACCACGTCCTACTCGACCCCCTACCCTACATCCTTCTGAAACCCCTCCCGGTAGCAGCTTTTTAGCCCCACGAATTGAAGCGATCGGTCTGAAAACTTTGCGGATACAACGCGATGGAGAATCGATTATACTGCCAACGAAGCAACCGATTGAACACCCTAACGATTTCTGCTCAAACACCCTAAAATTGATGGTTTTGATTGAACACCGTAGATTAAACTTTAAAAAAAAAAAAATGAAAAAAAAGAAATGAACCAACACAGATATTGTGGCTTAGTCACGATTGTGGCAATGAATCTGATGGTCCGTTTCTTCTTCCCCTGAATTGCTTCTTGTTGTGGTGCTTGGCGTATACAGGATTTAGTCCCCCCCCCCCCCCCATCCTTCGTCCTGTTATTATATGTATAAAATGAATGCAAAACCTCCTAAAATATCATGAGGGAGTATTTCTAGTTAATTAACAATAATTATTACAACCTGTGTTTTGAACCAAGTAAGTAAACTGCAGTGGGCTAAAAAGAAACTATGTTAACATTCCGTAAATGCGTGAGAAATCAAATTTTGCAAGAAAACGTGGCGTCATGTAACATTTTGGCTATTTTTCCTAGATTCAGAGCCCCAAAATCTGTACGCAACAGTTGCAAAACTGGAGGCAGTTTTTTGGTCGTGTACCTGTGTAATTTTTCACAAATTGATTATTTTGAAAAAATGAACCAATTATTTTTAAGAACTTTTCTATTTTCAATTACAAAATGTTAAGCAATTAAACAACATTTTTAGATCAACTGCAGATCTCGAGCTTTCATTTTTTAATTTGAATGTTTCAGGCGGTGTCCGAGGCAGGCCTGGAGCGAACTTGACCCAAGACATATTCGAACTCCATCAAGGAACTCATATCCTGCAATCGTTGGACGGTTTCGCCTTTGCCCTGGGCGCCGACGGCAGGTTCCTGTACATATCCGAGACTGTATCCATATATTTAGGCCTATCTCAAGTAAGTAATGTGATTTATTTTGGGGTGAGTGAAAATTCATTTTCTTGTAGAGGAGAAGGTGGGAATATGGACCCCCTATTCATTTTTATGTTATGAAAAATCAAATTTCCAACTAAAGGGCTCAACTGTTTATGGCAGAAGGCTTCATTGCTCACCGTAAAGTGACATCAAAGTTGGATAAAAATTTAAGATTGTTAGATTTAAGACTTAGATCAAATTTAAGTGTCATAAATTGAGTTTTTCCAAGAAATTTGATTTTTCATAACAAAATAATGAATAGGGGGTCCATATTACCACCTTCTCCTCAGCAGGAAAAAAAAGGCGTCACAGTAAGCATTGCGGGGTCCATATTATAATCATCGAAGGAGCCATATTATCAAAAACGACCTTCTCAAAAACTGTGTTTTTGTAACCTGCAGGTAAACGACATTCAGGATGCAAAAAACAGCCTGAAACATGCTCGTGAAGGGGGAGCATCGATATTTGCTCGAATTAAAGTTTAAATTAACAAAAACGAAAGTTTTAATCACCTCGTTCAATATTTGATGGAGCAGGGGGGAAAAAATGGCGTCATACTAATCTTGTTGATGGAAAACTGAGCGTCCCCGCTTGCCCCCGTCACTCCCCCACTCCTAAGATGCGGTACAAGCCACTTCTCCACTCTCACCCCCTCCCTGGCCTGAGAAAGCGCGGGGGTCCATATTATGTGAGGGGTCCATATTCCCACCTTCTCCTCTATTTGTCCATTTTTAGTTTCGTTTTAGTTGGTAGAGATTGTTTGATTGATTTATGTAGGTTGGTAGCTGTGTAGGTGTGATTGACTGTTTAGCAGGTACCTAGTTCTGCGTTGCTGTGTCTATTGGGTAGCTCGTGAGCGGCCGGGGGTGGCTGCGCACCTCTGCGGTATTGATTGCCCCGGGGGCGGAGGGAGGCGGCTACAGGACCAAATTTGGGAGGCCGCTCACGATCCCGCCCCCGACGTGACGGGAATCCCCCTTTAGGCCAGCCCGCCTCACAAGGCACGTACGCCCCCTCGGCCCGCCTCCACCGATCTGCACCCCTTCCCCTACCCTTTTGGCGTTCCAACCCCCCCTTCAACCCCTGCCGGTCCATAACGGGAGTTTTCATCCCCCGTCTTCCCTCTCGACTTCATCCACCCCCCTCTTTCATCGGGTTCTAACCCCCTCTTCGCCCTTCTCCGCTTACCCATTTCGATCTTCCTCCCGCATCCCCCCCCCCCCTTCCACTACACCACGCATTACAGCTCTTCTACAGTTTGGCGCACACCCCCCTTGAGAGCTATTTAAAACAATAGGACATACGGTGTTGTTCAATAACACCCCCCTCATCCTCATCCCCCCCCCCCCCTCCACTCACTTTGCCGAAACATTCGCATCATGACGTGCGGATCATCTCGCTGAAATTTTCTTTCCAACTGACTCAGAACGATGGAATTATCACAATTCAACGCTGGTCTTCATTTGTTTCCCCCTTGAAAAAAAACCCGAGATTTTTCGCTATTATATAGCAGCTGAGAATCAAAAGTCAACATACCTACTTACCCAATTTTAGCCGAAAATGAGATGCAACATGCCCTCATTTTCACTAACTCCATTCAACTACACATCAACCTGCACTAGTATTTCCTCCCGAATGTGAACAAATCCCCCTTGAAAATACACTTTAATTTCACCGGTAGTGACAAAATGCACCAAACCCATCCCCTTGTCATTTATCGTGAAGGTTGTACCACTGAACTCCCGTTTTACGTATATAATCTCAAGTTTTGAAATGGAGGAGGTAACATGCAAAAGCGCACAAGTCGCGAATTGGAGAAAATAGAGTTAAGATTAGTTTCTAGGTCTTTCCCGTCATTCAAATAGCTAAGAATAGTCAGTACCGAGCAAAACGTTCCCGGAAAAAACCAATGGCAACGAAGGCAGTTCTGAGCAAAATCGCACAGGTCCGAGGCGGGGTGCTGAGCAAGTACATTTCGACAAAATTTGTCGAATTTAATTAGATGCCACTATCATGACATGGAACATTAAATAATCCAGAAATTTTCTGGAATTGAACAAACAGATAAAAGAGCATTAAAATGTAGGTACTGCTCCCAAGGAAAGTTTATGAAGGGTACTCCAAAATACAAATCATTTCAGAATTAACACGTTTTCAACATTAAAAACGCTGCAAATTTTACACAAGGTTCTGTTATTCTTTGATAGGTATTGCTTTCTTGTCCAAATATTAATAATTATTGTGTCTACAAAAAAACTTTGAAAAAAAAGATTTTTTAATTTTTTTTACAATTTTTTGTTTACTCGGAAATTTTGACCTCCTGAGATTTTTCTAAAATCCCATTTGTAGCCCCATGAAAGCCCAATAATCTCCACGCTGAAATCGAACCGTTCTGGGGCCCCCAAAAAATGGATTCTTCGTCCATTAATACTTCGAAAACGACACCTAACTCGATAATGTAAGGTGGATGCGGCGAGATAGTGGGAATCCATCTTAAAAAAAGACGATTTAAGACGAAATAGTCTATTTCCACGATAAAAATATATAAACTTGTAGACGCGTTTCGGTCCACCAAATCCCTCTGTGCAGAATTTCTTAGGAGGGAACAACCTACAAGTGTGCCAACTGATGAGGAACGGTGTCTGAGGAGTTTAAAGAAAAAGTTGAAGAATTAAAATGTGACTGTGTTGAAAGCTGACAAAGGAAATACTACTGTATTAATCAATAAGAATGTATATGTGGAAAAAACAATGGAGTTTATAAGTAAAAATGATTGTAAAAAGTTGAGCAGTGACCCAACAAGTAAATTTCAGGCTGATGTGAGAAGAATGGTGAGTAATTCCAGTAGTATTTTTCAAGGGGCTTGGAAACGTGGCATATTTGAAATGAACCCTAGACCTCCTCTCCTAACTTGTCTCCCTAAAATCCATAAAGAAGGAATGCCTATGCGACCAGTTGTATCTTATATAAATGCACCTGCCTATAAATTAGCTAAAAAACTTAATACCATTTTTAAGAATTCTGTTGTTTTTAATCCAAAATTCACCGTTAAAAATTCTTTGGACCTTATAAATAAGATTAAAGATATTCAGGTACCCCGTAATTCAAAATTAGTGTCTTTCGATGTTACTAGTTTATTTACTAACATTCCAGTTCAACAATGTAAAGATGTAATTAACCGATTAATTTTAAATTCTCAACTTGATTTTGTAAGGAAAGATGAGCTATCCCAAATGATGAATTTATGTATAGATCAAAATTATTTTAAATTTAATGGGGATTGTTATACTCAACCAGGGGTAGCTATGGGATCGCCATTGTCTCCGCTATTAGCAGATGTTTATATGAACCATTTAGAAGGGATCATTGAAACAAAATTCAAAAATAATGTTGTTTATTGGTATCGATACGTTGATGATGTTATTGTCCTCTTCAATGGGACTGATAGGCAACTAGCTAATTTCTTTAATCAACTCAATTCTGTAGATCAGCATATTCAGTTTACTAAGGAAGTGGGGGGGAATGAGCTGAATTTTCTGGATTTAACTATAAAATTAGAGGGGGGTAAGCATGAATTTACAGTGTTTAGGAAACCAACCTATACAGACGTGGTTATTCATAATAGTTCCAACCATCCAGCATCTCATAAATTTGCGGCCTTTTATAGTATGATTAATAGGGCTTTATCGGTCCCAATGAATCAATTAGCTTTTCGGAAAGAAAAAGAAATTATTTACTCTATAGCGGAGAGTAATGGTTATCCTAGGGTTACAATAGATAGAATTTGGGGAAAGATTAGTAGGAAGAAATTTCAGTTAGCAGTCACAAATTTGGAAAGGGAGGATAAAGAACCAGATAATAGGAAGTGGGTTAGTTTACCGTTTTATGGGAATATAACTCAGAAAGTGGGTCGTATATTAGAAAATAGGGGTTTCAGAGTAGGTTTCTATTCACAAAATTCTACGAAGAAATTATTAGGGAGTGTGAAAGATAAGATTCCCTTAGAGGATAAAGGGGGTGTGTATATATTAAAATGTGATTGTGGGATTCAATACGTAGGACAAACCGGCCGAAAATTTAAAATTAGAATGAAAGAACATAGGTAGTGATGATCTTAGGTTGGGAAGGGGTACGGAAGCTTTTGAAAAACATTTGTCAGAAGAAAACCATAGAATTAGTTATGAGATAGGCAGTAATAATCCAGCCATTGGGATAGCTCATGTTTGCCAAAAGGGCAACCTCCAAACGGGTCCCGAGGTGACGAAAAAAGTACAATCGGCTCCCGTAGAAAATTCGCGAACGGGTCCCTAATACCAAACGGGTCCCCTAGGAAAATCGCGAAGGGGTCCGCGACGTCAAACGGGTCCCCCAATTAAAAACGAAGTCACCTTGTTACTTATTACTGAGGTATACCTAATAGGTACCTACCTTTCTCATCGTGAGATCGTCTATGTGTGCATGCGTCAAAATATACCTATAGCAGGGAGGTGGGTTTTCTTGACCACGTACAGCAAGGTTCCCCCAACCTTGGTATCAAAATATATGTAGGTAATAATTACCAATAATAATAATAATAATAATTATTATTATTATTATAATTACCTATTATAATTATTATAAAGGCACTCATTCAGTGTTGTTCTCCGCGTCCTGCTGGTTGTTGATGTGATTGGTAGGGTACTCCCTTACGGCAATGTAACAACCCATACCAACCTATAGGTATGGCTAGGAACTCACTTTAGCCTTTGCAAGACCCGCATTTCCACGATGCTTTACTGGGGGGAAAAGAAATATTATATTATTAATATTACGAAAATAGCTCACAAATTACAAATTAACAGAATTTTTCTCCTAATTATTGATCGTCATTGACTCTGAGCATCATACAAGCACGTCTACTACGTTCTAATAACACTTTGGACGAGTTAGAAAGAAGCAAAAAGGAGATAATAGCTAGATTTTGTGATTTTTCCAGAAGTTGGAGAAAATTGTCAATTTTTGATGAGCTCTAGCTCGTTTGCTATCAGAGTTAGAAAAGACTCTAGGTAGTGAAAACTGTAGAGAATTTAATGCTCTTTAAAACAGTATACGGTAAAAACATCGATAGGATTATTCGTTTCTGAGATATAGCAAAAACCGAAAAAAGTCCGAAAATTTCGTGGTTTTTTGGCTGCCCACAGTTCTCCCATCAAATATTTTCGTGGGAAACCACAGATTACTCTTATTAGGACCCCAATGGACCATTTAAGACAATAAAATCAAATAGCATATTTGATGTTTGGACCAAAGTACTATTTGCTTGGGCTATAGGTATCAGGCGGCATGTTTGTGCCGGACCCGTTTGGTAAAGCTCTTCCCAGCGGTTTGTTTCTACGGGACCCAAACGCAACGGAGCCGATAACAACTTTCACACACGGGACCCGAATGTATATCGCCCTGCCAAAAAGGTCCAAAATTAGATGCTTTAGAATCTTTGGAAATTCAGAAAATTCACAATTTAGGAATATCTGTTAATGACCTGGATGTAATTAGGCGTTCCCCGTTAATTGACATTTTCTTGTGAGTCTTCCTCTCACTTATTTGCCTTTCACATTACCTTTCACCTTTCTCCTTTTATGCCACCTTTCTAATGCCACGCCCATTAGAAGGCACATTTCACTTTTGTATATAAGTAACTTCTCACATCTTCCTCACTCTGTATTGTACTGATGATGGTCTAATCAACCGAAACGCGTCTACAAGTTTATATATTTTTATCGTGGAAATAGACTATTTCGTCTTAAATAACCTAACTCGATCCCATAGCCAAAAGCCTTCAACAAAACCCTCCCGTGGGCCCCATTTTAGCACCATAGCGCCCCACGGGTTTGGGAGATAGGGCTGAAAACCTTGCGGGCACAACTAGATGGTGAACCAAGTATTCTGTCAAAATTTCAGATTTTATAAGAATTCCTACTGCCAAAACGGCACGGACGGCGGACGGACATTTCGTTTTTGGAATCTAGACATGTTGAAACGGATACCTAATGTTAAATTTTGAGGCCGATCAGAATTTTCGACCTCCGTCGCGATTTCGTAGGTGTGTAACAAAATGCCCTTATTTCGGTTATTTGCATCGCCAAACAATTAATGATCATGTAGATGGTAACTCACGAGTAGTCTCTATACAGCTGAATAGTTAAATCATTTTTATGTACCTACATGAACCCAACAGAAACAAGTTTTTTGTGCTTCCCTAAAAATGTTGAGGGATAATAATATACAAACATGATATTATTATGTAGAGTTTTGATTCTCAGCTCCTCATTTACGCTCCTCGTACGTTTTGTTCCACATGGTGTTCCACACCGACAATTGGGTGACATTCGATGTCATGTTAGGTGAACTCATTCTTCCACAGCTGGGTTTAAAACGCGTTCGGTATGAAAATTGGAAGTTGCATTCCAACGGATCGCGTTATCTCTATACATCCGTACTGTTATTTTATAGGGAAATCGTTCGGAAGGGAATTTTTCCGTTTTACAACCGGTTCCTTCGATTTCCTAATCGAACTCGAATGAAATCCGGGATGTCCCCCTTCGGCCTATTATAAAGAATCTCCTTAAAACGTGCGGTGAGTCAGGGTAGTTGGCCCCCGACTTGTGAAACGGAGGGGTGAAGTGAGGGAGTTGGCGTATTTTCAATTGGCATTCCTTCGCAATCGTTTTCCGTATTTCCAAATCCTCCTTCAGCGCGTTCAACACGTCATAGTGAATTATTTGTATTTGTAGTGAATTGGATGGTAGAAAAAAAAAAGAAAAAAAAACGCTGCAAATTTTACACAAGGGTTTATTATTCTTTGATATAGGTGTACAAAAATTATTTCTGTGTCAATGGAAAAAATTTGGGAAAAAATGTTTTTGTGGATTTAAAATAAAAAAATACGAAAAAAACGAAAAACGAAAATATTTTTGGGGAGAAAAAGAAAGTTCAATGGTTGGACAAAAATTATTTCACGATTAACCTATATCAAAGAATAATAAACCCTTGTGTAAAATTTGCATCGTTTTGAAAATTCCCTTCCCTTCTATAATTCTAAAAATTATTCTTGTTCTAGACTATTTAACCTGATTATCACATTGACGGATGCCCAAACAATAACGAGGTATCACAAATTGGATTCTTCATTTTCAAGATTGTAGCTCTATTGCCATCCTGGACTGGGGTTGGCCACTCCTACACCCCCACGATGTCCGCCCTTTCCGCGATGCCATGTTTTTCTGGAACTCCCGCACAGCTTTCCCTTCGTTGGAGGGGGGAGAACCCGATAAGGCCCAGGAACACCGACCTGGAACGGAAGGGGGAGTGCCAACACCTGGATAAACCCAGGAGACCCCTTCGCCCTCCTGTGGACATAGGGGCCACCCTCACCCTGGAGAAGTGCCAATGTTTCACCTCCTCTCCAAGTCACACAATAAGACATTAAGATACCCGCCGGACATGACAAACACCCAACGACGGGCCAAACTCCGGCAGGTCGAGGGGGGGTGAGGTTTTTCGGATTAGGTAGTCAGCCGAAGCAACGACTGATGAGCCGCGCATTGTTAGTAGGGTGACGCTCTGAATATTTACAAGTCGCCTTTTGGTCGAGGAAAAAGAGGCAACGGACCTCGTATGGTTATGGCTGAACTTCCTGCACCACGCTGTTCTCTTTTTTCTCCCCTTTTCTAGTCCTCAACGTTAAACGTCGCTCCTACACAAAGCCTCTGTGCACGTGGTGTCTGAGAACTATAATACACATATTACGTACCTACCTGTCGTACGTTCTCTTCAATAAGTACAAATTTTCCTGTAAACATTTATGGCGGTGGTTCCCAGACTAAATTTGACCATCGTAAAATAACTTGGATGTCTTCACGAAGCTCTTTAAGTCTTGAAAGTTGCTTTCATTCAATCCTCGTTTCTCTTCCAGATTTTGTTGATTCCCAGATTCTTAATTCAAGGAATAATTCCTTTATTGTGTTTCTTAATTCAGCTGATTTATCATCGCCCTCTTATTGCCCACTTCTTTGTGCTCCCCGGTGCCCTTTTATCGACAACTGGTGGGCGATATTGCCCAGTTGGTTTTAGGATTTTATGGCTTGGAAGAGGGTGCTCCTCTAGTGCTCCTGGCCAGTAATTTCTGTGCATCCGCCCATGGTTTGGTAAATAAAGAAAAGGTTGGCCAAGAAGAGTGAATAATATTCTGAACGATTATTTTAGACAATTGGATGATAATCGCAAAAGCATTATAATCTTCTTGATTTCATATCAAAGATCAGGTCCATTTTGAATGACTCATTTCGATTTTGACGATGAGGTAACCATAGTGTTTATTTGTTTGCAGGTCGAGATGACAGGTAGCAGCGTCTTCGATTACGTCCACCAACAGGACCACTCGGAGATGGCCGAACAGTTGGGTTTGGGTCTCAACCAAAGCGGTTCCGGACTCGGCTCCCCTCAGGGTTCTGAAGAAGGCACCACGGCGTCACCTGGTACGTTGATTTCATGACTCGATGTCGCCAGTGCCGGACAGAGCTACTCCTTTCAGCGTGAACTTAATTTCAGAAAAACATTCCACGCGTTGTTAGTAGGAACAACACTGTAATCCAATGGTTTGAGGGGTTTCGGTGTATTGTCCGAACTGTGACTAGCTGGACAATAGCCGGCCCGCGTGCTCTATGGCCCGTGTTCCACCGTATCTAAATGGTGACCACCTCCACCAAAGACGCCTTTTTCTTCCCCTTCTTTTTTCAACTCCCTCTTCTTACTCTTCTTATCTGTTTTCCTTTTTTACCTTTGTTGGATACAAACCCTATGCTGGCCAAGCCCTTGTCCGCTCCCTGTGAAATTTCAAGTTAATCCCGACTAGTAGGGACCTACACAGGAGGCCATAATAGAAGTTTGAAAACCATAATGGGACCTTGTTCGGGGAATATTCAATTTTTCGTGTTTTTTGCAAATTTTGCCAATACCAACCTTTAGATTTAGCTGTGTGTAAATAAATAAATAAATAAATAAATCTTTATTGTCATCGGCAGTCAACATGTACATTTAAAAAAAATAAGGTACAGGGATAGTTCAAACATCGGAGTGAATAACAAAATCAACGCGTGTCGAAAAAATCGCCCATGGCATAAAACTCCTTATCCATCAAGAACTCCTTAGCGGAACGGAGAATCAATGGGGAGGACAAACTTCTGCACATGGAGGGTAAAATGGTTCATGACAGAGATCACACTGTAGCTTCGAAAAAATTCGAAAATTCGAAATTGTGTATTGGAACCCGGAGAAGAGATTCCTTCGATCTTGTGTTGAAGTTGTGGCCGAACAGACCTGTCGCGATGTCGCAGGAAGAAAACGCTGCAAATTTTACACAAGGGTTCATTATTTAATTCTGTGTCAATGAATAAATTTTTGGAAAAGATGTCTTTTGGATTTTTTTTTTTTTTTTTTTCAAAAATTCTTTATTTTTTACTTGAAAAATATTTAACCTCCTGGGAGCCTTCAAAAATCCAATTTTTAGCCCCATGAAAGCCCTATGGATCGCCACAGTGAAATCGGATCGTTCCGGGACCCCCAAAAATGGATTCTACGTCCAAAAATACTTCGAAAACGACACCTAACTCGATCCCATAGCTAAAAGCCTTAAAAAAAAACCCTCCTGTAGCCCCATTTTAGCCCCATAGCGCCCCACGGGTTTGGGTGATCGGACTGAAAACCTTGCGGGCACAACTAGATGGTAAACGAAGTATTTTGTCAAAATTTCATGTTAAAAAAAAAAAATCCTACCTACTGCCCAAAACGGCCCGGACGGCGGAACGACATTTTGGTTTTGGAATCTAAACCTGTTGAAACGGATAATGTCAAATTTTGAGGCCGATCGGAGTCGTCGACTTCCGTCGCAAAAACATAGGTGTATTATTCCAAGAATAATAAATCAAAATTCCAAAACCAAAATGTCGTTACTGCCCTGCCTCCAGGATCCAAACAGATGTACTGCCCTGCCTCCAGGATCCAAACAGATGGAAGAGTCAGCAGGCCATCCGATCTGAAACGTCCTCTGCACGCGGAACTCGGCGGAAGGCCCAACACGATCCGAACCGCTCGCTTCTGGGCCAGGAAAATGGTTTCGAGGTTGGCCCTTGAACCCCACGAAAGGATGCCACACTTCGCTCTAGACATAAAAAGGCCATACAGTTTGTATCCTCTGCGAAGTTCACTATACAGGTATTTAGCTCCTCAAGCACGGAGGGCAAATCGTTTACCAGTATCAGAAAGAGGACCGGAGCCAGAAGGCTGCCTTGGGGGACCGATCTCATGAGAGTTTTACTGGCTGAAAAGGACGGATGTGAGGTGCCTTTAATCTTCACACACCAAGGCCTCTCAGTGAAGTAAGATCGAAACCATTTATTGGCAATCCCTCTGATCCCAACACGTTCAAACTTCAAGAGCAAAACGTCGTTTGGTGCCACCTCGAAAGCCTTTGCTAGATCAGCCATACAACCTGCCGCTTGAAGACCCTGGTCCTCACCAGAGCACAAAAAATCGGTAAGGTCAGCCAGAGCCGTCTCCGTCGATCGATTCCTTCTGAAGCCATGCTGCGCCTCGTCGAAGAAATCAATGGAATCCAAAAATGACATGAGGCGAGATTTCATCAGACTCTCAAGCACCTTCCCTACGACGCTTATCAGACCAATGGGCCTGAAATTCGAGATATCCGAAAGTAAGAAGGGTGTCCTTTCGGATACGGTACAGGAATTACCAGGGCGTGCTTGAGACGATCAGGGAAACAGCCGTAGGAGAAGGACGAGTTGAAAATATCACACAGGACTTGGGCGATGCTGGCAATTACGAGCTTGAAGATGGAGGCGGGGATACACTATGGGTTCTTAACATTCAAAACCTGCATCGCGCATAAGGAGATTTCCGGGATCTTTGTGACAACAGAGAAGCATTGAGAAAGAAGAAACTAGAACGAAGCCAGACGGATCTGGAAACGGACATAACGTTATTAGGTGTCCACTGTCGAGCACGAGGGGCAGTGAAGCTGTCAGTTGGGCAGCCGGGACAATTATAGTGTCATTGTTGTTGTGAAGGGGGAGTCGGTGTTTTTGAAAAACTGCGCGGGGAGGTTTCTCCGGAAGGTTTGTGCCTCGTGCTCTCCTTTTGGGTTGAAGAGAACAACGCGACAGTTAAGTTATTTTCGGAGATTCGTCCCGCTGTTTTCTTTTTTAGGCGAGGACAAAAGAGTCAGAAGTGGCCACCTCAAGCGTAAGGGCGGGAAGGGGTTGGTGAAAGAACTCGGTGGACCAGGCGGGGAGCTCAGTACAGGCAGGGAATCACAACTGAGGGTACAGGCAGTGCCGTGAAATGTTCAATCCCTTCGAATCTTTCTAACCTGCGGCTAATCAAGTCCCTCCCTCCTCAACCACAGTGAAAATAGTGTCCACGGGTTGGAGATGTGCTCAACACAAAAGCTTCAATGTTTGCTGGAGACGGGACCCCCTTTTGTCCCCTGGGAGAGTACATGGAGTCTCCTGTTCATGGGTTACGGGCTTCACAATTCTTTTTTCAAAATTGAGACTTCATCACTTTCGCTAACACAAAATCACTACCACCACATAAAGTACAAAATACTGCCTAAATTTAGAAATCCATCGCCTAAAAAACACGTTGCAAATTTTACACAAGGTTTAGTTGTGTAAGTAAAACAAAGAACCCCGAAGAATGGATTCTTCTGCTGTGGGTCCTTCAAAAGTCCTATTTGTACCCTCATAGAAACGGGATCGTTCTGGGACCCCCTAAAATGGATTCTACGTAGAAAAATACTTCGAAAACGACACCTAACCCCCCGCGGTTAAAAACCTTCAAAAAGCCCTCCCGTGGCTCCTTTTTAGCCCCTTAGAGCCCACATTGTTTCGGCTATATGAACAAAAAACTCGTAGGTAATCAACGAAAAACGGTTCTGATTTCCTTCTAACTCCCAGAAGATACGAATGATTCATCGTTAATTCAACATTTATTTAGGCTTTCATTAGCAAAAATAGCATTATTTAAATTACTTGTTTTAAGTTATCAGTGGAACAAGATGGGAGTACCGGTTCGTTAAGACTTGAAAGTAAAAGCATCTTTTAGAGAAATTAACGCTGTTTGCGAGTACATATTCAAACCGATTTTTTTGCAATAAATAATAATAATTACGATCAGTATTGTACTGATGATGATCTAATCAACCGAAACGCGTCTGCAAGTTATATTTATATTTTTATCGTGGAAATAGACTATTTCGTCTTAAATCTTTTTTTTTTTTTAATTTTGAGGCCTATATAATTCTTGGCCCCTGATAATCCAAGACTGTTGAACAATACCATTTGAGAGCGTTGAATATTTTCTTAATTTAGTATATCACTGAATCGCAATGGCGAACGCGGTAGGTCTACTCAGATAAGACGTCTAATTAACTTTTCAGTCACACACTGAACTGACCCAAACTTATATCGTGTGGGGTGAAATTGGTTCACGAATAGGGGAAGTAGTTCTCATGCTCATTTCATATCGTTAACACGTCAGCCGATCGTTCACACGTGATGAATGACCTCCTGAAGTGACCCTTTTGATCCATCAAAAAACGTCTACTGCCTTTCATGATTTTAATCAACGCAAAAATCATCGTCAAGCAATCACAGCGTTGATATTTTACTGGAAGGTCAAAGAACTTTCCCAACGTGCTAGCTGAGTGGATAATTAACAATTTGGTTTTCTTGAATGATTTACAGTTTCGACGGTGATGTCCCTTAGTAGTAACAACGCCAATTTTAAAGGGCTCGAAAGAACGTTTTGCGTCAGAATGAAGTCCACCCTCACGAAAAGAGGTTGTCACTTCAAATCCTCGGGTTATAGGGTGAGTGAAACACAAAAATGCACAAAATTTTAAATAAACCAAAACTCTTGTCTGTAGTTATTTGATGCAACATTTTATTGCATTTTAAATTATTTTCGTGTTTAGGTCGTTCTACTACTTTGCCGACTGAGGCCGCAGTACCAGTTTTCTCACAATCGAAAAAGCTCTCCTCCACTTCTTGGGATGGTTTCCCTCGCCATCGCCCTCCCGCCGCCCTCCGTTCACGAAATCCGCCTCGAGTCCGACATGTTCATCACGAGGCTCAATTTCGACTTCACAATAGCGCACTGCGAGCCAAGGTGAGGAACATTTGAAGAATAAAGTATCAATTGTTCAGTTATATTGTTATAATATAACAACATTTATATTGTTATAATATAACAACATATTATGGAAAATGTCGTTGACTCATAATCTTGTGTCGTAGGGTCGCTGATCTCTTAGATTATACTGCCGACGAAATTACCGGCATGAATATGTACACTCTCTGTCACGGTGAAGACGCGAATAGGCTAAGGAAAAGTCACATTGACCGTAAGTATAAATGGCCATTTAAATACCATTTACCTGTATTTTATCAATCTAACCCTGCAACGACGAAATTTAACTTAATCTTTCTTTTTTTTCAGTAATAAATAAAGGGCAAGTCCTGACGCATTACTACAGACTGATGAACAAAAACGGAGGCTACACGTGGGTTCAAACCTGCGCCACCGTCGTTTGCAATAACAAGAACGCTGATGAGCAGAACATCATCTGCATTAATTACGTCGTCAGGTGAGACGGTTTTTCGGGATTTTCTTTCGGCGGTTGTCTCCTCGATTCATTTGCCTCGTTGGCGACTGAGGATTTGACGTCAGAAGACCGTTCAGTTGTGTCCTAAATGCAAACCTAGATCGTCTTCGTGGGGCAACCTGGGTGGAGTTTACAGTCAAAGCAAAAAAAAAAAAAAAATACTAAACTTCTATATTAAATATAAATTTTATATAGACTTATAAGTCTTGTAAAGCAATATTTCGTCGCAAAACGTCGTAAAGCAACACTGCCTAACCCACTGAAACTCAAATGAAACAGCTGCTTAAACAAACGGTTTTTAAATTAAACAGTTAAATGGAACATTAAAATTTAATGTTGTTTTAAAAATTAAAAAAAAATCGTCGCCGTAGAAGAAACACCGCCTAACCCACATCTTCCCAACTTTACAGGTTACCCTAAAAACTGTTTCGTTAAAAAAATTGTTTCGTGTAAATTTAAACGAAACAGTTTTTAGGGTAACCTGTAAAGTTGGGAAGATGTGGGTTAGGCGGTGTTTCTTCTACAGCGACAATTTGTTTTTTTTTTTTGTTTTTTTTGTTGGTTTTTTTACTTTTTTGATAATCAAGATGAACCATCACCGGCTTGATCACCGGTGGGGGAAGTGCGTGGTATGGTTTGTTATGTTCAACTACAACAAAACCTCAAAAATCAGCCGTTGACTTACGTAAATTTTTATTTTTGCCAGGGACACCTCTGAATCCCTTGTTTTTCGATGTACAATTAATTATGCGTAGCCTTGTCGATAGTAGTGAGCATTATGACAGTCTACGTTCAACTTACGCACTTGCCATCAAAGTGGGGTGAGCGCGTAACTGGCCTGTTCAATCTTCGGCTTAATCCGGTTTAATCGGGGCAAGTGCAAAAAAAGCTCTCAATCATCCTTCAGCGATTTGAAAATCGAAAAATGGACAAACACTCATAGAGTTATCGGCTTTTACAGACACAAAAATCAAGAAGACTCAAGAAGGAAAAAAAGTCAACAGCACAAAAGTCAAACTCACTCGATGTGTTCCAGTCAGTTGCTTGCCCTTGTTGCTCTCTAATCGTGGTCAATAATTGCCAATTATTGGCTGCTATTGAGAACAGCATGTTTGATATCCGGATTCACAGTACAATGGGGACAAAAATTTGAAAATCAATAAATAGGTACCAATAAACTTTTATAAATTCGTTCTAAACATTAATTAGATGAATTCAGTATTTCTCAATCTAAAACTTGATTATCATCACGCACATGCCCCTTCTTGAAAACCCAATGGGGTAAGTGCATGGTAGGGCCCACCGATAGGAAAAAACGCTGCAAATTTTACACAAGGGTTTATTATTCTTTGATATACGTTACTTGTGCAGAAATTTAATTCTGTCAATGAAAAAATTTAAAAAAAATTTTTTTTTGGATTTTTTGTTCAAAAATGTGTTTTTTCAAAAACTGTATTTTTTACTCGAAAAATATTTAACATCCTGGGATCCTTCAAAAATCCCATTTTTAGCCCCACGAATGCCCTAAACATCGCCCCAGTGAAATCGGATCGTTCCGGGACCCCAAAAAATGGATTCTACGTCCAAAAATACTTCGAAAACGACACCTAACTCGATCCCAGCCTTCAATAAACCCCTCCCGTAGCCCCATTATAGCCCCATAGCGCCCCACGGGTTTGGGCGATCGGACTGAAAACCTTGCGGGCACAACTAGATGGTAAACCAAGTATTTTGCCGAAATTTCAGATTTTAAAAAAAATTCCTACTGCCCCAAACGGCCTGGACGGCGGACGGCGTACGGCGGACGGCGTACGGCGTACGGCGGACGGACATTTCGGATTTAGAATGTAGACCTCTTGAAACGGATAATGTCAAATTTTGAGCCCGATCGGAGTCGTCGACCCCCGTCGCGAAAACATAGGTGTATTATTCCAAGAATAATAAACCAAAATTACACTGAATTTCAATTATAGGAGTGAAGTACAAGTTGTAGTATATTGTACAACTATTGAACTTGCAAACGAACTTTCAAACACCTGAAATTACTCACCGATTTGAAGGATGGAACATGATACGGAGCTCTGAATTTGTAAGCTGAATGAAATGGCACAATGTGACTTAATGAACTTCCAGCCAGGTTACCATTTTCGTTGACACCATCTGGCGGAGAAGGGAAGTCAGGAATATGGTTTCAAACGTAGCCACTAGATGGCATCCAGTGGACATTGTCTAAGTAGCATTAAATGGTGAAACTTTGTTACCCCCACTTGCCCCGTTTTTGCACTTCCCCACCTTCCCCAAACTCGCAGTGCAACACAAAAGTCTAAATTTGCTCGTTTACTTATTTCAGTGGTAAGGAGTATAAGAACCTGATAATGGACTGCTGTCAGCTGGAAGAGCACGTGAACGCCAGGAGTGTTAAAAGAGAAGACACCAGCGGAAACGACCCTGAAAACGGCTCGCCTGGCTCTGACACTGGAGGTGAGATTTATACTCAGATTTGAACTGCCAAACACTGAAAATGAAAAATAGTGGATTCTGAGCCAACTGGGGAAGTTGCAAGATAGGCTGTCCAATTTGTTTCCGTATGTTTCGGAGAATTAAAGACATGGTCTGAGAAAGGTTTCGCAGGTGGTCTGTTAGACCTGTCTGAATGAAGTTTTGGGGTCTACAGTCCCTGAGGACTTGTATGGCGACCAGAACGCTGAGGCCTCACGCTAGGAGGAAGGGTGTAAGATAGCACGTAGAGGGTGAGATACAAGTCCCACTTCACTGTTCTGTTCAGAACGAAGAGGATAACGTCATTAACTAGCAGAAAATTCTGGATGGGAAGGAAGGGCAGGGAAGTGAGAGAGTAGGTGGGTGGGCAGGTTCACTTGAAACAACCTATCATGACAGAGGTAGCGACCTCAACAAGAACCAACCCTCCACCATCCCTCCTAGCGCATTTGCTCATTTGCACACATTTGCTCTGAATGATCTCACTCACTTCCTTCGTTTTCTCAGGATTCCTATCAAAAGAGGGCACCAAACCTTCTAGCTAGGGTGAGCCTTCTGTGTTCTGGTCGCACCCATGGGTATCGTGGGAAAACAAAGAGAAGGTAATGAATGAGCGCTATGGGTGCGATCCAACTCCGCCAAAGCCCATCTAATTGCGAATGAAAACATCCCAACTCCGCCAGCGATGCGTTATCGGGTCAATGTGGGGGACTAGCATTTCCAACAGCTCAGTTCCAGTGATCCGTTTGCCCTTGACGACAACACCTTCACAGAAATCCAGAAAAAGATATAGACATTCAGAGATCTGAAGATCCAGAAATCCACAGAACCAGATATCTAGAGCTCCAGAAATCCACAGATCCAAAGATATTGGTTTTCAAAAGAACTTTGATCTCAGGAGATTGCTACCTGGATTCGCCCACGACTGTCTGAGTCGTCACAGGCTCCAGTGATCTGGGGTATTGGTGAGGTTCTAGAAATCAACGACGAGGCATTGAATGCTGAAAAAGACGTAGGATACCCAAAACCTGGACTCGGTCCCCAAAATAGCCAGGGTGATTCGGGCACGTCAAGACCCAGTGTGCGCAGGCTTACATCACGGGACATTAGAGATGTGCCCACTACCTATCGATGGTGGTGGCAGGGGGGGGGATCTTTCTAGCGTCTACATCTAATTGTTCGCGAAGATCCTCTGAGGAAAAATGCGGGGAGTTCCCCCAGACCTGCAGGTATGGCCATCAAGGACCCCACCACCCCCACGACCATTGAACACCACTGAAGTTGGGGAGGCGACACCTAGCGGTGCTTATATAAATCTTGCGTAACTTCGACACTAATTAAGAGAGCGACCATTGTGTGGCCACTGAAATACTTGATGCAGGCAGGGGCCTTCGCCTGTTTCATTAACGATTTATACCAAAGATCCCCCCAATGGCGGAATTTTATAACGCTGAAATGGAAAGGGTAAGATTCCTAAATGAGAGGTTGAGCTGTCCGGGGAAAGAAAATAAATGAGATGAAGGAAAAGGATAAAACTACTGTGAGTCATTGTTGTTCAATTATGAATTAACATTTTGCCCCCTGCAGAATCCTAGTCAGCCCCAGCTCTTTTATAGACTTATAGGGCACTCTCCCTCTCACCCTTGGAATCCACTAGGGTGTACTGCGTAAGGTGAAGTGGTAGAGGGGGTCCTCGGGTTTTCCTTCTATACTAACTCTTATCTGGATGGTTTCTTTTCTGAGGGTCGAGCCGGAGTTCATGAAAGTTAATGTGAAATCGGGCTGACCACCCATACAATCTTACATGTATTACTCGCCAGGAAATAGGCCTTGTCGTATAATCTCGATTCTTTTTCTGAAGTTATTGCTTTTGAGGGGTACAGAGCCTTGAGTGAGGGGACCTTTTTAGTTCAAAACTTTCCAGATAGGTGCGATTAGAAGTAAGAAATTATATTTTTTTCAGAGGGGAGGAGTTCTGGAGGAGGACGTCTGCCTGAGAGGCATCTTGGGCCTGCAGAACTGGACGAAGAACCTCCAGACCTGAGCGGTGAACAGCGAGGGCGAGGCCTGATGGACCACCTTCATCCCCCTGATCACCAACAGGTGAGTATTACTGTCTCTTCCGTGTCTGCGGCAAAATTATATTGTTTATATACCATTAAATTACAACGTCCATTTGTCAATGGCAGATCACCAATGTGTTGACGAGGCCGGCTAAGAAGTCTGGTGAGCGGCGGGCTGGAAAGCGGAAGGGAGATGACGAGTCTTCCTACAGCAGCGATGAGGAGGCAGCAAGCGGTCAGCCCGTCAGGAAGAGGTACCCAGTCCTGAGCCCGGCTTCCTCGTCGTGTCAGTCATCAGTCTTGGCAGGAAGTCCGAAAGCTGGCAATGAGGTAGGCAGTGTAACTGTTTTTAATGAGTGACCCAGGGTGATCAGATCCAGTTTTCTTTGAGCAGGGATTTATTTAAATTTTTTGCTGCAGGTTGATAGCGATAGTGCGGGAGGAACAGTCAAAGAATTGGAGCAAGCAATGTCGAAACACCTGCCGCCCCCAGACAAAACGACGTCACACACGGATTTTAGCACAGACGCTCTACTGAAGGCGCAGCAGCGCAGCACGATTCAATGGATAGGAGCTCTGCAACAGCCAGGAGCGTCTCTACCTGCATCTACGCTGCTCCGTCAGTTGTATGCAAACCGTGAAAGCGTCATAAGGGCCAACGTCAGCTCTCGGGGAGGAGGTGGCTACTACGGTCCTGATATGGTAGGCCCACTTCCCACTCCACCAGGCTCCGAAGGTGGCACTTATCCTCAGGTATGTTTCCTGATGATATCTTGTAGTCTATGAGGTTGTTGTTCAAAGACGTTTAATTTATGGACGATTTATGTTGCAGGACTATAACGGCCTGTACCCCAACTACTCGGCGGTTGACTACCACTCCGCTATGACGCCTCCAAGCTCTGTATCGCCCAGGGACAAACACCAACAAATGGCGCCGACAACAGGCTTCGACTCGCCCCCAGTTGGCGTTCCCGGAGCCGCCTTTGGTCACGACATGCTCCGCACAGGCTACCTCGACCAACCTCTGCCTCTCAAGCCTCAGCCATACCCTCCGCCCGTACATCCCTTGGAGCCATACCCCACGACATCCTTGGACCAACCGCAGTTCTACCCCTCCAACCCCCCACCCGCCTTCCACCTCTACAACAAGCCCAACACTGCCTCCCCAAACTGGTATACCGCTCCTTCATAGCCCTAATGTAAAAACAAAATGTAAAAACCACCCACCTGTAGATATCTCATGTTTATGTAAAAAACACAATCGCTTTTTGTCACGTTAGGAGAAGAGTGTGATCGCTACCGGTGTGATTTTCGTTTTTCTAGCCTTAACAGAATCTCTCATAGACCAAAAGTTCCTACACAGGCGCACCACCACGAAATAACCCCTTTTTCTTAATCACCATAAAACACGCAGTGAGTCGTAGATTAAAATGTCATTCATTTTTCGGATGCTGTGTACATAACTAGTAGCCATCACACCCGAATCCTCGTGGATTCTTGCATTTTGTAATTTTCTTGTAAATATTTACAAAACCAGTATTACTCGCAATTAGGCCAGGCTTTTATGTGAATTTCACTTCTCGTGCTGCTCTCATCAAAGCGGCACATAAAATACATTCTTTTACATATCAAGGATTCTATAAATATTATAAATTATAGGGAAAAGAATATTGAACTTTTTAAACCCCCCTTCTTTGTTTTCTTTGTTGTGTGACAGCAATTTTTTACCCCCCAACAAAGGCCTTTGGAAGGCGATCTATTGCAAATCGGCCCCCAACGTCAACGCGAATTGGGAGATTTTTTTCGTTAATCTAGTTTAATATTTTAGTTGTTGAAATTTGTTTGAAAAAAGAAAAACATGGTTGTATTTCGTTGTTGAACATGAATCACTTTGTTATGTGTTATTGAATGTAAAACTGCACCACTGTGGAATTCCATTTAGACATACCGGTAACAATTGAAGTCATTGCGTTTTAGGTTTTATCCCAATATTATAAACGAAGAATTTGGAATATGATTTTGATTTTCAAAAACATGGTTTTTGACTTACTTTTTCAGTGCTTTCTTCCTTGAAGGAACGCAATCGTGCTTTAATATGCTCACATAGATCCCTTTCCAAAGAACTTCAAACCCTGTAAGTGTAACGCCCTTATTTATTGTTATAGATATTTAAGTTTTCGTTTTCAACGATGTTTATTATTAAAAGAAAAAATTATAAACGTTAAAAACCGAGAAGGAATCGACGGCAGCCTATAAAAATCGAATGTAAATAAATTTGTTGGCGACGCCTTCTGTAATTTTGGTGCGCTCCAAATCGTGGGATTTTTCGTCTCAACTAGTGTGCAATTTTCTGGAATAGCCATTTCGTTTTTTCTCAGAGTTCGAGCCCAAGTTACGATAAGGTGCTCAATCGGTCGATGTGCAATACATCCTACATTTAGGTTATTTGAAATACCGTATTTTGTAGCATATTTGTTCATATTCAATATAACTGTTAACTAAATGGAATATGGAAAACGATACTGTGTTTAAATTTACCCCAAAGCATATTGGAAGTGAAGGATATTTCTACGCAAAGGTTGTCGAGGTTTTTAAAGTGAAACTTTTATTGTTTATTCTTGGTCAAATTTTACAACTTGGGTTAATTTTTTAAAATGAGTTTTCGTTTCAAATCATCTTTTCTTGTTTTGATTGTTTGGTGGGTGACGGAAATATTCGAAGCGTACGAAATTCCCACTTATGTGACCGTCATAAGAGGAACGGACGAATTTGGGACGACCAGAAATAGGACGACCACACCAGTGACGGCGAGAGGTGGACTGCTTAAATTTGGGACGACCGAAAACGGGACGTCAACAAATGTGACGGAGAGAGGTGGCCTGCTTAAATTTGGGACGCGCAAAAGTGGAGCCGGGAATGAAAACGAAACCGAATATCAATATGAGAACGAAAATGTTAATGAAAACGAAAATGTAGATGAAAACGAAAATGTTGACCAAAAGGCTGACTGGTGCAATGTGAGGTGTGAAAATGGTGAACCGACTGTTCTCTGTTTAAAAGGTGATTCAGGGACATTTTATTTGAAGTTGGAAAATTTGGCCTTCTTCAAAACATTTTACTGGCGGGTTTATTATTCTTTGGTATAAGGCGCGTCCACACTATGCCGAATGAGGGTGGGCACCCTCGTAGGATCCGAAAAGGTGAACAAGAAGGCGACCCGAACGTGGGCGATCCCGAACTGACTGGTGTCGCAAGCGGATCCGCATCGAGTGTTTTCCTCAATTTCATTCTCTCGTTTTGGAGTTTTTCTTTATTATTTTCATGTCTTCATTATTTTCATTAGTTATTTTCTGTATTGTGTTTTTCAGTCATGTGGTCAGCAATGAATGATGACAATATCGAGCATAAAACAAGAACTTTCCAAGCATACTTGGAGATATTATCGAGCATATAAATCCGAGCCCCAGTCATTAAGTGTATTCACAAATAATACTCAACAACTCAATTCACCACATTTAAAATTACACAAGTATCACTCATTGGAGGCTGAAAGCTGATTGAGGGTGACCACCCGACGAGGACGAACCGAATCAGCAGACCCCCTTCGGGTCTGCCCACCATCATTAGGC
The DNA here is from genome assembly GCA_955831195.1 of Pilophorus perplexus. Taxonomy (NCBI): domain Eukaryota; kingdom Metazoa; phylum Arthropoda; class Insecta; order Hemiptera; family Miridae; genus Pilophorus; species Pilophorus perplexus. The sequence goes on from OY037012.1 coordinate 9,592,181, forward strand.
GTAGTGTGGTTGCGACCCCCACAGCAAATCAGATAGTTCGAGAACCCAAAAATGGATTCTAGATCCAAAAATACCTTGAAACGACACTCCACTCGATATTATTGTACGTTCCAAAACCCCTGCCGTAGCCCCACGGGTTTGAGAGATAGAGCTGAAAACCATGCGAGCACAACTAGATGGCGAACCGAGTATTTTGTCAACATTTCAGATACCTATTATAAACAATTCCTCCTGCCCAAAACGACCTGGACAGACGGACATTTCATTTTTGGAATCTACACATCTTGAAACGTATGACAAATTTTGAGGCCAATCAAAATTTCCGACCGCCATACTTTACATATTATTCCTCGAATAATAAACCAAAAGGCATTTATAACAGGCAGATCCAGTGAAGACCAATTCATCTGTTACAATTTGAATCTTACGACTACGCCGGAAGAGAGAAGCCAAATATTGAATTGGCACAATGAATTCAGGAACCAAGCAGTTTCGGGCACAACGGGTCTGCCGGAGGCAACTAACATGAGGCGACTGGTAAGAAAACGATGGTTTAGTAAAAACAACAAGACGTACAAAGATGTAATACTCAACGCCCTCAGGAGTGGGACACTGACCTCGAACTTAACGCAAGTTTTTGGCTTTTGAAGTGTCAAAGTGGTTTGGCGAGATGTAGTAGAACAAGTAAGGGTACAATCCAAACATTCTAGTGAATTTTCTCAGAGAAAACGTTCTAAAAATTTTAATTCTGATGTACCTTCAATAATTTAGAGAAATTCTTCCGGGTTGGACAAAATTATAACGTGGTGGCAGTCGAGCAAGGGGACAACCAAACATCACCAACTACAACGAGCATGGATCTGTGGGCTGAAGAGGAGTATCGTGCGACAAATGAAACCATTGCAGAATATTCCACCGTGTTGGTAAACATGATAACGGATAAGTTAGATTCCAGTTAGATCACACCTACATCTGGAATGAAGAGGCTCTTAACTGTTGTTCGAACAAGACAAGCGGAAGTTGGGAAGTGGCTTAAGCCATCTGAGCAGCGGCTTTGGCCTTCACAGCCTCTGACAATTTCTTTTTAAGATCGTTGATTTCCGTGTTGAGACGTTCGATGACGGTCGTCCAGCATTCAACCGCTGGTAAATGTATGGTTGTTTGAGTGCCAACTGACTTCTTAGCCTCTGGCAATTCAGAGCTCAGACAGTTGCTGGTACTCGGAGTGGGAATTTCTTCATTGCTGTCTAGTTCGGCAATCGGTTCATCTTGAATGTGTGTTGAGGTGGGGGGCATTGTTTGTTGACTCTCTTCATCAATCCGATTCATAGTGCCATAGGAACTGCCTGAAACGGAAGCAGACGAGGGTAGGTAATTCTCATAATTATATTTTTATATAATTATTTATTATCAAGCAAGACAGTAGTCGAACGATGCCGAGCAGACAGATTCAGCATTCTCCCCGATTTCAGCCCTCTCCCAACCGTCCCCAGAAAAATATTTTCTCGGTTTATACTGAGTGGGGCCTATTATTTGTGCAATATTTTGGTAAACTGTGTTAATTGAACTGCTCATCCACCTAATAAAAACCGAGAAATGTCTGTCTGTTTGTTCCCTTTTCACGCCTGAACGGAATGACCGATTCGCGTGCCGTTTATTGCGACCTGTTCCAAAAACCAGCGCGATGGTCATAGGCTACCTTGATTTTTCCTCCCTCATCCCCTTCATCGGTTTTCGGGTGCTCCCTCTTTTTTGCTATCTCCCAATTGGTCCAATTTGGAGCCTATAATTTCTTCACACACTATTGTGGGTTAGGAACTTAGAAGCTCAACATCTTCAAGACCCCATGGTGACTGGCCTGGCAGCAAAATTTCCTCGTCTGTAGAACTGATCAAGTCCTCATCGGCAGACCGTTGTTTGTCACAACAGTTGTGCCATCACAGTACAGAACTGTCACTGTTACATCACACCAGGTGTGATAGGTCCTTTTAGTGCTTGACATTTTTTCAACAAGAATTGTGTTTTTGTGCGAAAGCTTTGTATTACTAACCTGGAGTCTCTTGATTTCCACTCAATGCTGCTTGGGGTGGCTCGATCCGACGACATCTTCGGGTTGTCTTGTTCACCTGAAACGAGGAGGGATGATAAGATATTACCAATTGCAAAGTACTAGCTACACGTCAAAGGTCCTACTTACCAGGAATTATACTTACTCTGAGGATTTAGATATCAAATGGAGTATTAAATACTCCATAAATTTAAAACAATCTCATTACAATTTCCTATAAGAGATTAAAAACATTTTTTTCATGTAAAAGGCGGCGTCTTGAGGTGATTAATAATAGTAGGGGAGACCGGGGGTCAGTTGGTATAGTTCATAGTAACATATATATATATATATACCAATATACCATAATACCTGTTTTGCCAACTGTCCGCAACCATACTCCTGGGGAAAAATGGCTGCCACCGACGCTTTAAAAAACCTATCACTCCAAATAACCCACGGATTTTGTTCTTTAGATTGAGCAGAGTACGGAAAAACTGTCCAAACGAACGATTTCAAGATACACACAACACCAGACAAGAAAATTTCTTGTCTATCTAACAACTATTTAATAGTTGAACTGAACATTTTTAATTACTGGTTATAAAAACGGATTTTCTCCTAACGACTGGCAAAAACTCCTCCGATTCCGACGAAACTTGGTGAGCAAGTAAAATACCACTAGAAAGTCACGTGATGAGAGTGGTAGCCCTCCCACTCTTCTAGGAGAGGTTTAAAAGAGACTATGCCAACTGGCCCCAGTCTCACTTGCAAAATACTACAATAATTGCAAAACAAAAACCATTGTCAAATTCCAGAATTAGATCACGAAACAGATTACTTTTAATGCCAGTTTATCACTCCAAAATCCGCCCAAATTTCACTCACACCCTTTTAGCAAACTAGGGGACCATTCCCTGATGGCTACGCCAGCCAACCCGACCATATCCCAACTGGCCACAGACCTCTTCTACTTGCTTTTCCCATAGGTATTGTGTAGTTTGTTTTTCTTTTTATGACCCTCCGTGACAAAAATGTTGGCGACACCAGGGTCCACCATTGTTTACAACAAACAACTCGAAACTGGGTTACATTGCCCAGCGCCTCCTCCTGAGTTTTCCCATACATTTTTCACGCAGAATCCACATGTTGAAATTTGGATTCCAAAAAAAAACTTTTAAGTTCTGAAAACTATTCATTATAGAAAAGCGAGTAGAAGGAGTCTAAGGCCAGATACAGTCGGCGGTTGCCTGGCTTTAGCCCCCCTGTAGCTTTGGCGTTCTGGTCACTTTGAGAATGGAGGGGAGGCAATTGCCAAACCTCGCCTCACAATGGCAGCAATCGCCATCTCCCTCGGACAGCTAGGCCCAACTTTCACTGTAACGGGAAGGAATCACCCTGAGTATGTTACCTACTGGGAGCTCGATATCTAACTGTCGAGGCTGATGCCTACCAGGTGCTGACATGTTTCAAATCCCATCAAATTATCTCGGACAATCATGATAAAAAATAAACTAAGACTTGTTTACAAGTCTTAGGCCTTTACAAAGGATCTGAGTCAAAGATTATTCTTCATCATGTCAAAGGGTCAAATGCTGCATGGTCGGCCAAACTGCAGAACTTTCGGTTCGGTTCGTGTAAGTTGTTGAAACACCATACAGTTAGGAAAGGCAGGCAATAAATTTTTCACGAACCTATGCATCGATTCGGTAGGTATCATACTACAGTACAAGGAGATCGGACAAACAGTAGGTAGCATACAAGGGGGATCGGACGGAATTAACTTAGCAACCAAGTTCCCCACCTTTTTTTTTTTTTTTTTTTTTAAATAAAACTATGTATCAAGTTTGATCGATTCGCCGCGAGAAGATGCGTTGAGCGGTATGCATAACTCATTTTCGCAAAAACGACGAGGCGATGTTATAAATTTTATATCAAGAGTACAAGAACGCTCTGTAGTACCTACCAAGTTTGCGTTACTGATTGGTAAACATTTGGAGTAATCCATCTTGTCCGGTTTTTCGTCGAAGTGTTTCGAGCAGATGTAGAGGTTGCTTGAAATTTGACGAACTCGCCGGAACCTGTCATCATAATGAATAAGTAACACCGTTTAATTTTCACAAACACACAACGCAATAATTACTTTACAACGTCGAAGTTTTCTTCATGGAAATGGGTGCCCGCCGTATAGTAGCATACAATTACGTACAACATTGCAGATAGGAGCCTACCTGTCGTCTTTTCTTCTGCAACGAACCATCCAACGTTGAACGAGTTTGCATTGTTCACATCTGCTCACATGTAGGGATTCTTCCGAAACAGACCAAGTGAGAATGTTATTCCGCAGTAATAAACACGGTTGAGGGAATCTGTAGAACTTGGTTGTTGGGTCGTACCCAGGTGCTCCTTCTTTTCCGGAGCTGTTGCAGATTCCAAAACAGCAATACCTCTTCCCCCGAGACATTTTTTGAGTAGAGAAAACGGCTGAGTTGAAAAATTAATCACGATTTCAACAGGAATTCAAAGTACTTAAACAACAACCGTTAATCGCAAAACCTTCTCACACACTCGATAACCTAAACGTTAGCGTTACCGCAACGCATATCCATTCGGCAAAAGGCAGTGTTGTCAGGCGTACGGTAATTACCGTTTTGTACGGTAATTACCTGTAAGGTATCGCCATTTTGTACGGTAATTTAGGATTGAGCCTTTTTTCCTGGCGTTTTCAAAGGTTTTAAGGAAAAAACACTCCATCCTACAATAAAATAATGAAAAATTTGATTAATGGGGGCATTTGGAATCTTCTTCAAAGAGTTCAAAAACGTACATAATATACGTAATGTACGTTTATTACTATTTTATAGTAATAAACCTTTTATTTAAGAAAAAACATTTAAATCTAACCTAATCACAGAAAGGGACCTTCCCCAGGAACAAAGAACATTAAATGTTCATTTCAAATTTTGAAATGAAAGTAACCATAAATTAATTAGGACAGTAGGTACATCAGAGATCGGGACCTTCCCCAGGAACTTGAAAATAGATTCAGTAGGTACAACGTTTCATCCAATCATCACAGAACGGGACTTTCCCCAGGAACTAAAAGCATTTTAAATGTACCTAACCACTAATAAGAACAATAAATCACTAATCGGGACCTTCCCCAGGAACTTGAAAAAAAGATTGAGAGCAAAGTTTTCCAATTCAGTGTTTTTATGGGTTTTATAGATTTGGTTTATCATTCTTGGAATAATACACCTATGTTTTCGCGACGGAGGTCGACGACTCCGATCGGCCTCAAAATTTTACATTATCCGTTTCAAGAGGTCTATATTCCAAAACCCAAATGTCTCTCCGCCGCACAGTGGGCTAGATCGCATAATTAGGTGGAAAAAACCCCATTTTGAAAGTTACCAGAATGCGATTCTAATAGGTGGGTTTCATAGAGGTTTTGTTTGCGAACTCTGCCCTGGAAGGGGGGGCGCCAATGTTTACACCGAGAGGCGTGAAACTATCGGAATACTCGATTTATCTCTTTTCTCACTTTATAATGTGTTTGTCTGCTGTGGTGTCCAGTTGCTCTTCAGAATTAATTTGACGATGGAGAGTTCCACCTAAGGTAGGTAGAAAACATCCTTCAAAGTCGACATTTGATTAATTTCAATTTTTTTGCTGTTCCTGCTAAAAAAAAACTATGAAAAAGTCGATTAAATTAGCTTTTAAATAGTATTACTAAAATCGCAGGTAATTGCAGGTTTTGCGCTTCTTGAATATGTGATCTACTCGAGTTCTATTCGAGAAATATGAAAAAAACTAGCCGTTAGCACCCCGCGATTAAACTCAATGTTGATGTCGAGTTTCTTGGAATATCTCATATTTTATGACAATTTTTGACACAAAAACGAGTATAATTCATGAAATGTTAACTTTATCAAGTGGAGGGCAGTCTAAATCGACTCAGTACTTGAAAATACATTGAAAAAGCGATTTTTAGCCAAAACGATACTTATTTTGAGTTTTTTCCACCTAATTATGCGATCTAGCCCACTGTGCGCCGTCCGGGCCGTTTTGGGCAGTAGGATTTTTTTTTTTTTTTTTAAATCTGAAATTTCGACAAAATACTCGGTTTACCATCTAGTTGTGCCCGCAAGGTTTTCAGCCCGATCGCTCAAACCCGTGGGGCGCTATGGGGCTAAAATGGAGTTAAGGGAGTGGTTTTTTGAAGGCTTTTGGCTATGGGATCGAGTCGATGTCGTTTTCGAAGTTATTTTTGATTTTGAGTTATGCATACCGTTGGACTTAAAATGTCACCCTCTTTTGTAGTTACATATTGTGCTGTGTGGGCGCCAAAAGCCCGAAAATTCATTTGATGGCAACATTGCATAGGTATCTCAAGTTGCAATGCAACTGTGCACATTTCAGTCAATTGATAATGGAGACGACACCGAATTCAGGAGTTCTGTGAAGATCCAACAAAGCACATCTCAGTACCTACAAAAATGAGCAACTCTGTTACTGAGTCTGGGAATCTACAGTAGATCTCAGCTAAAACCTAGAAACATTTTGGATTCATTAGATATTAAATGTATAGGGGTTGTAGGTCCGCCAGTAAGTGATTTCATAACTGTGGTTGATTCCGTCATCACTGGCTGTTTGGGTGCTTGTGGCGAGCGCTTTCGATGTGAAACAAACAGCCAGCAATGAAGGACTCAACCAGGGTTATTGAATTCTACGATCTCATAAAGTTCAAATAGGATGGAAGAAGAACAAAGGACAGCCCATCAGAATCATGATCATTTATGACATAATAATAATAATCATTGAAAACCACTCTTTTCGCTCTCCTTGATGAACATGTCAAAATGAGATGTGCGATGTTGGAGTACGACGACGATATAAATCCCAAATTCTTTTAGGGCAAATGCACAAAAGACAGCGAACTACGACAATCTCGTTGGAGGTAACACCTACAGATTGGGCTGTGCCGTCGCGAGGTTCGTGCAGGGTGGCCTCAACCTTCAGTCAATCGCTTGCAACTATGCCCCAGGCCTGCGAGAAGGTTATCCAGTTTACAAGGAAGGTCCACCATGCCTCGGATGCCCCCCATACTGGACATGCAAGAACAACTCGGCCTTCCCGCTGCTCTGCTCTCATGAGAAACAACCACTCGAAAAAGATGGACCTATAGAGTCGAATGCCAGTAGTTTAAAACAAACAAACTTCAAAATAATAATCTAACAAAATACTACTGCACATTATGCTTGAAAACCTAATGTTATCTCATTAATTCTTTGACTCAAGATTTTTTCCAGCTAAACAAGCAAGAGAAATGGTTTTGCAGAATGGAGCACCACTGACCTTTACACTATGGAACTACGTCCTACTGTTCTTCAAAATCACTGCCTTAAGAATATGAAACCCAATCAATCCCATTGCTGCGCCAAAACCCAGTCATCCAAACAAATCTACACCTCCCTGGAATTACCATAAAAAACTTGTCTTACTAAACGATATAAAATTTATTTGAGCAGTTCCGGAATAAATCTTAATCATAACAAGAACAAAGTCATGATAACAATGTTTACGCAGGATAGTGATATAAAACTTAAATAATACAAAATCAACATTAGTTCACCTATAACCATTTCAGTCGTGCTGACTAGAGAAAGAATGTAGCTTTTCAATGGATTCACTTAGCTGTTCGAGGCTGGACATGAGGGCGGCCATGTTTTGTTTTCCTTGGGTTAGACCTTCGTCACTGAGGGGAGCGTAGAGTTCTTGGGAGGCGCCTAATTCGAAATGGAGTTTGGCAAGCCGCTCCTGCTGCTCTCTGATGCCCGTCATTTGTTCCATGCTGCAGTCCTTACCTGATCGCAAAAATGTCCATGTAGAAACTGATCACTGCTGCCGAGAGGAATAATTGACATAAGGTGGCTCCCTACAATTGCGTGATAGTTCAATGGTACTACTTCCAGGAGTGTAGAATCCATCAGCTACCATCTCAATCTGCACTCCCATCACAGCAATTCAAGTTAAACCAGCATCGACAAAGTTAGTACATTCGAATAATAAATTAGAAAAAAAATTTCAGACCTACCAAAAGCGCGCAAATTGCCCGAGTGGAAATCTTCCAGCAATGAAAGTAGAGCCGTTTCCATCCTCCTCACGTCCGTCACATCTGAGAGAAAATAGTGATGGTGAGCAGGTCTCTCCAACAGGCCAACTATTCATGCAATGTAAAAGAAACAAAAAACAGGCAAAACTCAAAAATAAAAAAAGCCAAATGAAAAAAATGAACTTAAAATAACTAACCAACTAAATTAAAATGGAATTACTGGCGAATGCAAAACAAATCTACAGAACGATGCAAAATGAAAAAAATCTGGTCAACAGAAATGACTGAACCGCAGTATCATGCAGTTGTAAATAGGCACAATCGCTCCGATAATGGAGATCAGAGAGGGCAACAGCGATACTATTCAAGCTGATATGGATCAGAAACTAATGCAAATGCCAAACGGAGCGTAAATAATTAATTTTGTCGTTGTATCGATTGTTACGTCAGCCCTCAATGTCAACTCGGCTTGATACCATCAAGGAATAAAAATTGTTGCAATATAAATTCAATTTGGGATGACAGTCGGCGTAGCTGCTCCATGCAAAATCTAATCACGCATAACTAACGCATAAATACGAGTAATAATGAACTCATAAAACGCTAAATAAATCCCACTCAAGGGGCGCACTTAAAAAAAAAAAATAGCAGGAAAACGATAAATTATTATGAACGATTTTCATTTCGTGACTTGAGACCGAAACGTCCAGGATGTTGGAAGATTTTTATATTTCTATGATACTAATGGTGAATTACTACTGCATATACTCACCTCGTTTGATCCGGTTGGGTGGTGGCGGGTGCGCGGGTCTTGCAGGTCTGTTCGTCATTTTTTCATTGAGGAATGTAAAACGAGTACCTGGAAGAAGAATAAAAACATGAAACCTGACAGTGGTCGCCTTCAAAATACGTAATATTGTTGGGTGAGATCACGGTAGTTTCGACGTCAAAAGTCAAACGTCCAAGAGAGCGTCCGCCACTTTTCACGTTTCGATTTACCACTGGCTGAGATCTTCGCAAAATTCGTCGAAAGTTGTGCTAAAATCGAAGTGACAGTTGTTCTTATCTCAGTGGTATTCCTTAATTGTGTTACTTTGACCAGCTTAGCGTGTAGAATTTAAATTAGTCGCTGAATGCCCGAATGAGTGCTACATGCACTTCGATTTTCAACGATTTGATGGTTAAAACCGCTGCAAATTTTACACAAGGGTTTATTATTCTTTGATATAGGTTCCGTGTACGAAAATTAAATCTGTGTCAATAAAAAAACATTTTGAAAAAAAAAAAGATTTTTTCACTCGGAAAATATTTGAACTCCTGGGATTCTTCAAAAATCCTATGTGTAGCCCCATGAAAGCTCTATACTCTACTATAGATCCCCACAATGAAATCTGATCGTTCAGGGCCCCCCAAAAATACTTCGAAAACGACACCTAACTCGACCCCATAGCTGAAAATCTTTTTTTTAACCTTCGGTAGCCCCATTTTAGCTCCACAGCGCCCCACGGGTTAGGGCGATCGGGCTGAAAACCTTGCGAGAACAACAAGATGGTAAACCAAGTATTTTGTCAAAATTTCAGATTAAAAAAAATCCTACAGTCCAAAACGGCACGGACGGCAGGCGGACATTTCGGTTTTGGAATCTAGACCTCTTGAAATGGATAATGTCAAATTTTGAGGCCGATCGGAGTCGTCGACCTCCGTCGCGATTACAAAGGTGTATTATTCCAAGAATAATAAAACAAAATGGAGAGGCCTCGTGGAACTACCCCCAATGTCGTTTTCACTCACGTCGTAGCTGGTCGGGGGCTGTCTGAATCAACTCAAATCCCTTGCAAGGGGCAATGGAATGACCTTAGCAACATGCTGGAAAGGAAGCTGCTGATTCTCTTGCCAAGAGGGCTCAGCATGACTTCCGATAGGTCCCTTACCTAGGGTAGGTTTTCTACCAAATGAAACCTCCAAGAGGCAAGGGAAAGAGAGCACTGGCAAAGCCTCCCTGGGAAGAGGCAGGCGAAAGTGTAAAGTTACAATTTCAGCAAAGGAGATGCTCAATTTGGTCCAACTCCATTGCGGGGATGAAAATCCAAACCAGACACTTTTTCTAGAAAGGGCGTGTGTCCAATCTGGAGTGACAGGTAGGATGGGCGAAGTGTGCAACCCACAAATCTAACATTGAAGCTGTCATCCTGAAAAGGGCGTGTGTTCAATCCATGATCAAGGCAGTAGGGAAGGGCGTGTCCTACAACGAGAAACTGTATCGGGGCTAACGTGAATCTCACATTCAAAGTGTCCACCTGCACCATTATGGTCCACCTGCACCATTATGGTCCACCTGCACCATTATCTCCTTCGTCTGTAGGTAAACATTGCCCGAGTAGAGAAGGTACACCCTCTGAGAATCACTAGTGTTTCAACTTACCAGAGCTGTTAGAGGCGTGAGTGGAGCCAATCGTGGGAGCGGTAGCGATTCTGGCCAACGATTTAGAACTTGATGAACCCTGGCTGATCCCACCTCGGAGACTGCAGGCACCACCAGAGGAGCACAAATCAGCCTGACACAAGATACAATGTATCTATTACGTCATAATATAGTAAATAGAGCCATACCACAACAATAATTATTACAGAAATTTGGTTAATTCGTATAAGACATAATGAACAAGTCGCTGTATGATATTTCTAACCTGATTATTGTTGGTCTCAGGCGATGTAGGAGATGTTTGCGTTACCTTTGACACACCAGGGCTTATAGGCGGAGTCACTTCACTGTACTTCTTGGCAATGGAATCATCTTCCATTAGAAATTGCTGCAGGTCGCTCGGCTCCCTCTCTTCGTTCATTTCCAATATTATTCTCATTTAATGATCGTGTGATGCGTCTTCTTTTCCAAGGCTAATTGAGCATCGTTTCTGAAATTAGCATACGATCAATTCGAGGCCTTGTCAAACTTTCACTTCATTGTTCTCCAACCTTCGCCGTCAAGGAACGGATAGCTCTTAAAAAATTTTTTTTTTTCGTGCATTGACGCTAAAGCTACTCACAATTTATGATGGAAATGGCGGCGATTTTTACGAACTCACAAAATATTGGAAACATACAAATATCAACGCCCTAAAAACGATATTTGACACGGCGTTATCACCGTTATCTACTTCGAGTTCGCTTATTGACAACCTCGGAAGAAGGACTGTGGCAAACATGAGGCGCGTAAAAGAGTAACAACGTTAGCGTTAGCCTACCACCGCTACGATAAACGTGAATTGAGAGGAAGTAGTGTCCAACAACAACAACAACGTGAATTGATCGTATTGCAACCGCGAGTTTTGTTTTTGTTTATGAACGCGAATAGCACGTGTAGTAATAACATTAACATTGTATTATTATAATAATAGTTTAGTATTAGCGGTAGTTATACTCTGACTTGGTCAGTGATACGATAAAAGATACTGCGGATTCCTTCCGTCATGGAAGTGGAGGGAGACAATTTCGTCGGCTGGCCAGGTCGACCGCTGAAATGCGAAATTAATGTTCTCAGTAAGCCTGAAGGATCGTGTTTGTTAGCACAAGGTTAGTGAAGTGGTTGACTACGAAAATCAGGGCAACTTTTACAATAGGATGAGGGTCATTCTCATTTGGCTCTTCCAGGATTGTCCATTTTCCAAATTTTATAACTCAATGAGTTATAAAATTTGGAAAATGTCAATTCATGACATGAATATGACATATTGCAAGCCTGTCACAATTTCTTCCGGCTCCACTCAACTCTCAAGAGCACTGCGTAATTTGAAATTTGCAAGTTCATTCATCAGTATTCCTGTAAATCTGTAGTGCTTGAATAATAACGTGACCTAAACCTCATGTGTGTTACCTTTAAAAATTAGTTTGAGCTTCCCAAACTTTCGAGTTTGTCCAAATTATTTTTAACGGTCTACGTCAACTACTTATGTCGTTTAACTCGAGCCCTTAAAATCCATGATTTTGTACCTTGAATCTCATGTGTGTTACCCCTAAGAATCGTGTTGGCCGCTCAGTTCATGAAATCATAATATGATTATACTAAATTATAATATAATATATCATATCATAATATATTATATCATCAATCATGGATATCAGTACTCCATCACGGATATAAGATTATAACTGTTATAATCTTATATCCGTGATGGAGTACTCGTCAGTGGTGTGGAGCCCCTTCTACCAGTGTCATGTCGACCGCCTGGAGCGTGTACACCGTGCTTTCCTGCGGTTCATGGCATTCAAACTCCATATCCCGTTGGGGGAGCTTGACTATGCTGGGCTGGGCACTCGGCTTGGGCTCCTGCGGCCTTCGGATCGACGCTTCGTTGCGGACGTCTCTTTTCTCCACGGTCTCCTGGCGGGCCGTCTGTATGCTCCCCATCTCCTGCGCTGCATTGGCCTGCACCCGCCTCGTCTGGGTTCCCGCTGTGTCGAGCCGTTTGCCGTTCCTTTCTCGGCCACAAATTACCTACAACATCGTCCTCTCTCTCGTTTGCCCCGCTTCGCAAATTTCCTCGCATTGAACTACCCCTCAATTGACCTATTTCATCAGCCGCTTCATTCTGTCAAGTCCAGCCTGCACGACCTTCTATTGCATCGCCGCCTCCAGCTTTGAACTCCCCCCCCCCCTCCCCTCAACCGCCACCGTATTGCTTTTTTTGGTTTATTATTCTTTGAATAATACACCTATGTTTTCGCGACGCGGGTCGACGACTCCGATCGGCCTCAAAATTTGACATTATCCGTTTCAAGAGGTCTACATTCAAAATCCGAAATGTTCGTCCGCCGTCCGCCGTCCAGGCCGTTTTGGGCAGTAGGAATTTTTTTAAAAATCTGAAATTTTGGCAAAATACTTGGTTTACCATCTAGTTGTGCCCGCAAGGTTTTCAGTCCGATCGCCCAAACCCGTGGGGCGCTATGGGGCTAAAATGGGGCTACAGGAGGGATGTTTTGAAGGCTTTTAGCTATGGGATCGAGTTAGGTGTCGTTTTCGAAGTATTTTTGGACGTAGAATCCATTTTTGGGGGTCCCGGAACGATCCGATTTCACTGTGGCGTTCTATAGGGCTTTCATGGGGCTAAAAATGGGATTTTTGAAGGATCCCAAGAAGTTAAATATTTTTCGAGTAAAAATTAAAGAATTTTTGAAAAAACACATTTAAAAAAAAAAATCCCCCCAAAAAATTTGTTTGAAATATAAAAATAAAAAAAAAAATTTTTTTAAATTTTTTTTATTGACAGAATTGAATGTCTGTTCAAGTAACCTATATCACAGAATAATAAACCCTTGTGTAAAATTTGCAGCGTTTTTTTTTTTTTTTTTTTTTACTCTTTATATTTCTTGTTATTGGGCCCGTATTATTAAATAAATAAAATAAATAAAAATAAATAAATATCCAACTGCACTATCTAAACTTATCATGGAACCACCATCTAACCTTATCATGGTTCTCATATATAAGATATCAAGTTTTATGGAATGAACTACAGTGTCATGGTTACATGCTCATAGGGAGTTCTCTGAAAAGACCAGAATACAGATTTGTTTTACCTTCGTACTTAATAAAGCTACCTATTTAAAACTGAACATAAATTATTTTAAACTCAAGAAAATGAATTACAGAACGGTGCATTTTGTCAAAATACATTAGCAAAAATTAGGTAGGCAACCCGCAACTTCTTATAATTAAATCTGAGTCAATCAGATTACTTTTTGACTTAGAATAGATTGATACCAGAAACCTTATGATGGATGGGTTCCTGAAAGGCTCCCCTCCACCCACACCTAGGCCTGTCGACCCATTGTGTGCCTCTCGGAGGCTACTGCAGCAGGAGGTATGCATTTTAAACGTTCAATAGCCCACCTACAAGGTCCTGTGGCGCGAGGATCTCAACCCGGACCAATGATCCCAGGGTACTTTTTGCGCTCCAGGGTTTGGCATTCGAAGATAAGGTTCCTTCTCGTCTCCACCTAATCTGAAGCTGGGTTCTTCATTTATTACCCCAATTCTGTTCAAGTGTTTCCTGAAGCTCCCTCGTCCTATGTACATATAGGCCCATGATTAACCTCAAATTTGTCCTACGTAAATGGAGACATTTGTCCATTCTTTAACGGTCCGGCCCAGCCATCATGGGCCAGACTGAGGTCCATGCTGCTGGTGCGGGATTCTCTTCCAAATTTGGTTGTGCTGTGTTCTTTGCCACTTTCATACAACCTCGCGGAGATGCGCCCCCCTGATACCAAGACAGGGTTTGGCTCGTCCCTGCTGGACCCCTGTCTGGCCAGGACGTCAGCTTTTTCGTCCCCCAGTATAACTACCATGTCTGGGATCCATCTAAGAATAATCTCGTAGTCTACGAGTCGTAGACTTGCCTGATGTCCTCCCAGTAGATGGGGGGGGGGGGGGGGGGCACAGATCTTCGGCTGAGCGTTGGTCACAGAAGGGGTAAGAATTATTCTGGTGAAATCTATTATAGATTTCACCTTCCAAATGAATCCTTCAACTCTCATCCTGTATTTCTTTAACAAAAAGCTATTCATTATCGAAAAGCGTGCAGAAGGGATCTGGGGCCAGGTGGGAGAGGTTGGGGGTTGGCTGGCTCTACCAGCAGGGCGTGTCCCCTAGTTTTATTTAAAACTACTTGTTTTTTTTTTAAGTTTTTTTTATTTTTTTTTTTAGGAGGAATGTTCTGTTAGCGCCCTCTACTGGTTGTAACCGTCTGCTAAACTCTCAATTTGGTTGTTTCCCAATTTCAGGGGATACCGTCATCATGGCTTCGGTTTTCGGACCCCACGAAATCAAGCACGGAAAGATTCAGACGGATGAATCAGTTGCATTTCAAATGAACTACAAAACGAAAGTTGGACCCCCCAGTACGTACACAATTTTACTTTATTTTGTGCACTTTTTTTTCTAGTTACGTTTGTCCATTGACGGCGTATTTACGTCAAAAACAGGCAATGAAGCGAAATCTTTGGAAGACTTGATGAAAACGGCTTGTGAATCTGTGCTTTTCCCAAAAAATTTTGCCAGACATGAACTCACCATGGTTGTTCAGGAATTCCAAAACAGTGGAGGGGTAAGTTTTGTTCTGAAAATTATAAGCTTCAAAAGCATTTCCTTAAACATTTATTTGTCATTCATTCCCCCAAATACTAATTAACGAGTCTTCAGGTGCTGAGTTGTGCAGTCAATGCTGGCTGCTTGGCAATGATAAACTCAGGTATCGACATGCAGTATTTGGTCGTCGCAGTCACAGCCTGCATCAGCTCCGGTAGCGACATAATCATAGACCCCAGTGATCATGAACTGAGAGTAAGTTTAAACAACCTGAAAGCCAAGTTACCTATTTCAAATAGTAACGATTATTAAATAGAACGTAATTCCAGAGTGCCAGAATGGCTTTGGACGTTGCCTTCGACAGCGAGGAGTACAACGTCATAATGATCAACAGTGAAGGGACGTGCACCACAGATGAATACAAAAGTCTCCTCGGCAAGTGCCGCGAGGCTGCTCGAATTCTCACGGAATATTTTCGCTCCGTCGTTAAAAAATATTCCGTCGTCCTCTGAAGAAATTCGTCCTCTTTATTCCATCCTGACTGAGGTAAATTGAGGCAAATACTTGAAACATCTGTCATAGAATCTATTTTCTTCATCACTGTTTTCACTATTACTATTGCAAAGTATATTTTGAATCGGGATTGCTGGTGGAGTTCACTAGGAGTGTGAGAAAAAGTGAGGTTACAAATATAATACATATTGTTATAATCTGTTTGCTACAATGATTTCTGCATTGTTCCTGAATTGTTCATTCATCAGATGAGCTAGGTTTGAAAGGTAGTTGCGAAAGTTTTGGCATCTTAATACGCTTTTTTAGGGAACATTTTGTCCGCGCTTCCAAGATCACCGTTACAGTGTAATATGAACGTGCCGTCTGAAGTGCTCAAGTTTTATTAGAGGATTTTACAAGTTAGGTCAATAGATTCATGACGAAAGATGTTTTTAATGTGAATTGTGTATGCTCCGATGGGGTCCAAACTGTCAATTAGAGATTTGCTAAGGTCTGGTTCAAGGCTGGCAGCAAATTAGCAAGAGCCGCTTTGGAATTTTCGTTGATTATCCATTTCGACCCAGGTGCAGTCATGTTGTTCCCTAGCGCGGTGATGTTGAAACGCCCCGATGTCACCTGGTTAGCGACATTCTCTCCTAAAGTGAACGCGTTGTCAAAGCCCGTCTGAACGAGAGAGGATCCAAAGGCGACCGACGCTTGGCCGAGCCCTGTGGCGATTTTGGCGGTTTTGGATACGAGGCCGGTGCCGATCTGGGTGGCCTTGTTGGTAAGCATGAGACCGGCGTCGCTGACCATGTCGACGCCGTTCAGAGTAGCTTGGCTGACTTTGTTGGCGGAGCTCATCGCTTGGCGAGCTTTGTCGTTGCCCGCTTTGACCACAGTCCCAACAATTGGCACGCCCTTCAAAAGGGCGTCTACTTTTCCTGCAATCAAACCAACATTTGAGAAGTTGGTATTGTTTTCTATCAACTCTTATCACTTCATCCTGAGGCTTGTTCATTAAAAAAAAACGTATCAGTGAATCTGGGGATAACTAAACTACGGTATAAAGTACCTGTGATGTTGACAGCCTTGTTGGTGCCGACGGCCATTGCATGTCCAGCTATCGTCGTTCCAGCACCCAAGGCTAACCGTCCTGCGTTAGCGCCCCTTTCAATCCCACTACTCACGAGAGATGTTCCGACTTGCACTGCCTTGAATAACAAATTTATCTCGCCATGACCAATATTTTTTAATGGCTCCTTCATTCAATTTACCTACCTTGTTGCCAAGCGCCATCGTGTGTGAAAATGTCGACGTCCCAACATTTATCGACTGTTTCACGACGTCACGGCCAGCTTGGAAAAGCGACCTCAGGACTTGTCCTGAGGCCCCTCCTTGCAGTGTGACCAACAATACACAACCTAAGATAACTGTTGGAATCCTCATTTTAATGATTACCTCCTGGTAACGTGGATGATAAAAGACTGCGGTGCTCTTGAAAACGTTCTTTTGTACCACTCAGGTGTGCAAACATCCCAGATTTGGCCTTCAAGAGTCACAATGCCATTTCAATGTCAATACCATTTTGCAAACCCCAAAGGCCTCCTGACCGTAGGTGTAAATAGCGCTCGATGGAATTATCGAATATAAAATTTGTAATGGAATCTGAATCCAGCTGAAAAATTGGGGTTTTTTATTTGAAATTAGAAAATTGGGCGCAAGTGCAACACCCAGAAGGAGTTCGCAGGGGTCGAAAGTCAGTTGGAAAATGCCCAGATTTGATTGCTTATTGTGGAAGCAAATTGTTCGTGCGAGCGGAGGCGGTTTGAATTAGTGTTGTAGGTACAAAATATATTGTGTTTTTTCTAATTACTTAATGAAGGTACATTAATTTCGATTGGGCAAAAAACTGCTTCTTTATTTTAATTCAACCACTTTGGTATTAACCTTCCCGGCGCTCCACCAGGTGTGAGGATTCCAGTATTGACGGTATTTTTTCCGTCAACCCGGCGCCCACTGTTAAGTTGGCAGCTTAAAATCTGTTAAGTTGTGGCCAAAGGGAGCCCCTTGTTGGAATTAGGCTTATGAAACACAACAAGTTTGAACCGTGCACAATGAATTTATTGAACTTGATTGAGATCCCTAGCCTAACCACCAAATTGAGAATTTCGGGGACGAATCGCTGATTCACTTGTTTGCTTCCAGTCCCACCTTCCTTCTTTTCACTGCTGAGTCAGCGTGTGCTGTTTTTATCGTCGAGTGTGAAGTGGATTTTCACCTTGGTTAAAATTCCCTTCTAACAATGCATATATGAGTAATGATTACTCAGTAATTATTATGATCACAAGGGTAATGAATAATCAAGTCAGGATGCTTGAAAAGTAGTTTATTCTCTGGATAGAGCGAGAGCTCGACCGGCACTGCACGAAGGTTACTACTTCACTGTCAGCGAAGGTACTCCTGTGAAAACCTCTTTACAACAATAGATTCATAATGGCGGCGCTTCAGCTTGGCCCGGGAAGTGCTGCCTCTTCAGACAAAGATTGGTACTGTGTACACGTGATTGTCGCGTGACTGACTTGGCCTGGTGGCATGGAGGAATAGAATTCTCTATTCCTCCATGCCTGGTGGTAAACCATATAGCTTGTCAGAGCAGTTTGGAAGGAAAAGAGGTAGAAAATATGTATTCCCGAAACGGCCATAGGCCTACTGACTTTTCACAACCCTATGTGAACTCCCTTATATTCCCGGAGCTATATATTGTGTTTATTATGCGTCCACAACTACTCGGAAAACGACGCCTCATTCGTCTTCCCGGCATCCTTCAACCGCCCCATTTGTAGCCCCGTGAAAGACCTACAGTAAACTCGGCTGGTTTTGGGACCCCCCGAAAATGGATTCTAGGTCCAAAAATACTTCGAAAAACGCGGACGGTGGACGAACACTAAATCAAATTTTGATTTTTTAAATCTACGTGTCATGAAACGGGTAATGACAAATTTAGAGGCCGATTTAAATTTTCGACCACCGTCGCGAGTACGTGCACTATTCCAAGAATAATGAACCAAAATGTGCGCTGAAATTGATTACCTATATATCAATTCCAGGACAACAAATGATTCGTCCTCCATTCGCCATTGTCTTTGTGCTCTTCTGTTGGTACAACTCTACCTGCTTTCAAACAATACGTCCTCACGATTTGCCGAGTTTGCTCTTCCAAACACTTGAACAAACTGACAAGCAGACAATCGCTCAACAAATGTCAACCAGCGTTGGGCGGAGCAGTTTTCTGAACGATGCGACTCCTGATTTTAATTTTTGGTTGTTTCGTGAAATTGTCGTGTTGTGGATTTGACAGTTCGAAAACGGGCGTGGATTACGAAGGGAACGGGACAACTGTACAAAACCCAGATGCAGGAGGTAGTATTTTGTCTTCTCCTTTCGATGCTTCTGTCAAGATTGGAAATGATGCGTTGAATCAGAATTCACACTCGGCAAATTCTCATCATCATAACGGAATACACATCGGCAATGTGCCAAATGTGCATAGTAAACATACTGCGCATCAAGATGCTGAACTCATCAACAGCTCATTTTCAACAAGTGATTCCACTAATTCAACCTCCGTCGATGATATATCAACATTTTCTCGATTTGACGCCAAATCTGACACAATCGCACCGACTCTACAATCCGACTCGGCCAAGTTCATTTCTGAAGAAAGGTTTCACGGCACATCTACCTCAAGTAAGAAAATGAAATCTGATGGTTCACATCCAACGAAAACTCAACTAGAAAATGCGCCATTAGATTTAGTACCGATGGTGAATGAAAGTTCCATTTCAACCACCGCTATCTCAACTTCTAAAATTGGACCGACGGCCCATGAAGTTAAGGTAAAGTCTTCGAAAAAAAGTCACAACCACACCCCAACGCATGATCCTTACAGCGGAAATGAAATCAGCTCAAAAAATGCCACCCTTTCACCACCTAAGATTTCTTGGATCGACTTGCTCTCGACGCCGTTTATGAAGAAAGTTTTTAAATACGTTGTGACAGACTTTTATCCAAAGAAGATTTTGGACCGAGTGGCGCGTTGGAAACCGTCGAATTCGACGAATGGCACTCAGCAGCCTGATTTTAACTTGAACGTTTCTGTTATGTACCCTTTGGTCATGGAAGGAGTCTCAATATTGGCTAACAGTCTTAGTGACAACGGAACTAAGAACGACCCAAACGAATCCGACTCGACTGTGAAGGGTCAAGTTGTGCTCGGTGTTATTGAATCGCTTAGAAAGATTTTGAAAGCTGAAGCAGATGATCAAAAAACCACAGACGTCAACGATGAGGTAAAACATGTCAAAGGTATCCAAAAAGAAATCATAAACACGGAAACTTTGAATCAACTTTTGCCCCTTGTTCAGAACATACCCCGAGAGGACCTCCACAATTCCATTGATAGTTTCATGCGTATCATGTCTACCAACTCCACTTCTGGAGATTTGAAAGGACTATTGAGTCAACCCCAAATACTGCGCGTGGTGTTGCAAAACCGGTCCACACTTGGAGGCCTGGCTGCTTTTCGAAACATCACCTCTTTGGCAGAGATTTTGAAAACGCCCAATGTGTTGAACTCTATTTTGGGAAACAATTCGAATCGAACAACTGTCGGCAATTTAACTAACATCATCAACCAGTTTTTACCTCAAAACGGTTCAACCGACGGAATATCACCCAAAAATCCGCTTTTGAGGTCCGATTTTGCGTCGAAAATTTTGGCCAAATCGCCTATAGCGCATTTAGGAGCTTTGGACGAAAGTATCAAAGGGTTGATAACGAACTCACTCGAAAAGGCCGTGTCAAGAGTAAGAGTAAACGAAAAAGGCGAGATACAAATTAACGAAGGAATGAAGAAACTTTTGGGGAAGATGGCGAATTTGGACAAAACGCCCGGGCAAAACAGGACGAGCGATTCATTGATGGATATTCTTCAATCTGCAGTCGCATCAGGCTCAGTAAAATTGGCGCCTTCAAATCAACTAGGAGATGACAAGCCCATTGGAAAACGAAACGTCACACACCACTCACACCTTCACCGCAAATTTCAGGAAAAATACGGAAAGTTCTATCAGAAGTCGTCAGTTGATTCATTGAGGTGTTCGAAGTTTGTGCTCATTGTATTTTCATTAATTATTACAATGGTTTCTTCTTGAGAGTGAATTTTTTAATCCCTTTGATAAAAGTAGTCTACTATATAACAAGGGTTGATTTGATCTTCACATTCAAACCGACTTTAACCTTTCTCTGTGCTGTTGGCAGTAGTGGATGGTTCTACTCTGTCTTACTCCTCCTTCTCAAGTGCGCCCACTCTATGAGGTTTGTCAGAGGCGTCAAGGCATCCTGGGAAAGTACTGCTGACAGTAGACATGGTGCTTGGTCAATGGCCATTCATGAAAACATTCCTTCAAACTATTCAATATAGAGTATTGAATTCGAGTTCTGTCTCGCTTCTAAGTTTCTTTTGTCCTTTTTCCTTCCGTCAGTGCCAATGCGCCAACCAATGCCCTTCACAGCAGCGGACAGGCCTCTGACCAATATGGCGCGGGTGAAGCCGCAGAGATACGACTACATGACATTGTACATTGTACGAGTACGAGCAATCTTTGAACACGCAGGACTGGTACTTCACCCACCTGATTGAATAAAACGCTGCAAAACTTACATAAGGGTTTATTATTCTTCGATATAGGGTTGCTTAATTGTGCAAAAATTGTGTCAATAAGAAAATATTTTTGAAAAAAAAGAAAAAAAAAGTTTACTGTACAATGTTTGAACAGATGTGGGACCTCAAAAATGGATTATTCGTCCATTGGGGTCCGGAACTGTGTCTTGATCTTTATTTTTCCGAGAAAGTACTTCACGTCAGGATACGAGAAAAGTGGGGTTTGGGCCCCTCCAGTGGCGTTTTTGATGAGCCACCAAAAATTAATTTTTTGAACGGAACCGTGAACTTGGCTTCCGAGTAGAACGCTGTCTGATTGGCCACTCACTGACTAATGAAAAATCGGACGGGAGTCTGCAAGCTCACAAGCGGATTATCTAAATGCAGGTTTTAGAGGTTATTCAAGTAGATAACCACCACTCGGCGGAGAACCTCCATTAAATTTTGTTGTGATTTTATCCTTTATTTTTCGCTACGGAATTAATTTCTTCCTATTCTGTGATTTTTCGGTAAAAGGTTTTAGCGATTCAAATTCGATGGCTACAACCAAAACAGTCGTCAGATTCGCGTCACTTTGGCGCTCAGTATCGAAATGCGCGTCCCTTTTAAGAGTATCTTTACAAGGTCGTCGAAAACCAAGTTGACCAACAGAACAAACCACGAAATCAGGTCTCTTTTCTCATTTCAGTGATGGTGTGCTACGGTGGATTAGTTTTCGCCTTTCTGGAAAGGTTCCCAGTACGGTTAGAATACAGGTAGTTTCCTTTGTGATTTTTTCTTCACCTATTTCCTTTTCGTGACCGACCCGTGCCTTTTATTTCGAGCCACTGGAAAGATTTGCGGCCGAACTTGTTTATTTTTCTGACATAGGATCAGACCCCTTCAGAAAACGACACCTCATTCGACCTTCTGTCATCCTTCAAGAGCTCCATTTTTAGCCCCACAGAGAAATCGGATGGTTCTGGGTTCCCCCAAAAATGGATTCTACACCCCAAAACAGTTCAAAAACGACACCTAACTCGACCTCGTTCTAGCTGAAACCCTTCAAAAACCCCTCTCGTAGCCACTTTTTAGCCCCACAGAGCCCCACGGGTTTGGGCAATCGGGAAGAAAACCTAGCGGGCACAACTAGATGGTAAACCGAGTGTATTGTCAAAATTTCAGATTACCGGACCATCTGGACGCTTCCCCTTCTATGCCCACTCTCATTTCCTCCCAGTAATTGTGACATGACCAGTGGCGGTCCATTCTTTAGGCCACTATGGACACTGCCCCGGCTAATTTCGGGATGGAATTTAGAAAACCCATTTAATTTTGCACGAGTAACTCACAATCCGCATTGATTCAATTGAAAGGAAGTTATCATACTATCCCGCAACGCTCCCACTGCGAAATTTGGTTACAGCGCTGTCTGTCAGAAATTTACAGAACTGAGTGCCCGTAACCAGTGGACGAGCAAAAAACGCCTTCTGCGCATGTCTACAGCAGCCACCAGCCCTGGGCCCTCAGTTCGGTAAATTTCTGACAGATAGCGCTGTCAACAGTCAGGACTTCTGAGGAAAGTCAAAATCATGGCGTTCCCTAAATTATTATGACTGCCCGGGTCAAAAACCTTCCAGGAAAGGCCTTCCTTTTTCCTAAAATTATCTCTTATGGGAGATTCGTTTTCGTTCCACTTTCTTTTGATCAAATTTTGTGTTATTGTGTTATTCACCGGTGTTGATCATGAATACTGTGGTGTATTTTAACGCGCAACAAAATTTGACGTACAGTGAGAGGTTTCAGTTGAAAGAATCGGGCAGACCGACACCCCATTATGGAAAGCGGCCGTTGAACAAGCCAATGAGTGAATAAAAGTAAGGGGCAGTTTGCCACTCGTAAGTTTAACCATTGTGTGTACTAAAACCTCCTGGTTGGCCGGGGAAAATGCTCTAATTTGTTATGTTTGGCTAAATTAGGTTGGGATTGATGGGCAGCCACCGTTGGGTGCTGGTCAGTTTTTCACTTCACCAAAACAACCGTGTGGATTCTGACTTGTCAAGAACTGCCTTATTGCGAAAAAGAAAAATAATTTCCGAAGAAAATTTGCTAAAAGAAAAAAAAGCAACTCAATTATTTATTCCCTCATGTTATCCATTCATAAAGTGCCCCGGCATAACCAAGACCCACGATCCGGGACTGGACGTGATAGCCGGTTTTTCTGAAATCGTAAAAGGGTCCTGTGCTTACTGGCTACTTAAGCGAAGGCAACATGAGCCCTCACGCGGGGGCCCTGACACGTAATTTGGTGAAAGAGGAAGTACAAAATTTCATATTAAATTTTAATATCAGGCTTGGTCGCACACTGTTATGTTCCACAAAAAGTACAATCATATCTTTGCCGAAGACAATTTTCAAGCTGTCGAACCGCTCATGCGTTGAACCAGCTGGACAGACCTTTTCCCAACGACTGGATCATGTGACCGACTCCTTTCCCGATGTTGGATGCGACACTAACTGTTTCGTCGACTGCAGCTTCCGCCAGTTTCGATGTCTTGTCGTTAATGGCTGAAGCCTTTTCTGCGATCACCTCGGAAATGCCTGTCACCTTGTCGACTGTGGCTCCCAACGCTTGGTTAGCCGCCGACGCTCCTAGCTGCATACTACCGACTCCAACGTTGGTCATGGTCTTTCCCAGGTCAGCTGTCAAGTTGGTCATCTTGGAGCCCAAGTTGGCTCCCCATTTGAAGGGTGCTCCTATATTTCCTACGATGTCTGAAAATTAAGGTTTACTAGGGTTACTCGCACAACAATAATGAACAGTATTATGACCACTAGACATGCCTTACTCACCCAACAATTGGTTAGATTTATCTTGCACTATCTGAATACCGCCCTTTGTCTTGTCCCCCAAAGTGTCGACTGCATCGTTCAGAATCAACGTGTTACTCTGTGAACTATGGAAGTACATGATGTGTGTGGCATATAATTTTGCTAATCCTATCAACCTACCTATTCGTTGGTTTATGTTTTACTTACGATGATTTCGATACCTGATCTATCTCTCTAGTGCAGAAATAAGTAGCCTGCATCGCAATTGTTCATACATCATTTTCTTCTAGCTCAAGTTGAACCTGTTTTTTCCAAGTAAAGAATACGAACAGTTGGGCAGTTTCACCTACGTGTCTTTCACGAAGCCGCCTACAGCTTGGTTGGTCGAATCTACTAAGTCGATCGTCTTTCCGTTGATGTTGTGCGTCGCGTTAATGGCATTTTTGGCGGCGGAGCTGATCGTCGACAGCGTCGGGATGCTCAGCGCTGTAGCTCCGTAGACAAAGGCGGTCAAAACGACGGCGATTTTCATCGTGGCGGTTCACACAATTACTCACTTGTAATGCAATGGAGCATTTTTATATCGGGGCCTTTTATTTTTCGCGCATCTGAGCAAACAGCTTCGAAGGCGTCACTCGGGTTTCCTGTTGCCGAACGTCGTTTATTCGTGTCAATATTGTCGATGATCCAGGTCAACACACATTTGCGTTGTGAGGTCCTTGGATAAAGGTCGCCGCGTTTCAGGGAATTTTGCAATCCCCCTCCGCCTCCTGGTGTTATTCGCGATAGTGATTTTACGTAAATCCAAACTCGCTAACAATAGAATAATCATGAATATAGTAATTTTTTAGGTTATGTTTTCCAACGAGAGTTCCTGTCTGGAGCAGCAAAATGACCACAAATACGACTCGCGCGATGGACTGTAAAATGTAGACTGGCTTTATTTCTAAAACTCGCCCATTTTATACTGATTTGACATTGGCGTCATGGTGTGATAATTCCTTACTGTGGAAAATTTATCATCTAATATGAAGGTCGAGTCCATAGTCTTCTGGCGAGCTCGAACAATGGGATGGAAATCTTGGCATATCGGGATGTTCGTAGAAGGGCGCCGGTATTGCGTCCGCCGATGATCTTCCAAAGTGGATGTGGCCGTTTGAGACGATGCTGTTGATGATCATCGATGTAGTGGTTTTTCTTCTTGATTGGTTGGACTGGTTCTAATGATTTGATTTTGTATCTCTAGTTTTGAGGTTTGAATAAAGAATCAGTGCTTATTGTTTTGCACGATACTACGATGTTAAATAAAATGAATAAAATGGCTCGGAGTAAAGATTGGTATTACATTGTTGCTTCTCTTTTATGGGAGAGACCTTAAATAATATGCTCGTTAAACTAGAGAGATGAATAAAGTACATAATATGTACTTTATATAATATATATAATATATCCTTAGATATATTACATCCTTGTGAACGAGTTGAAGGAGGCAGAAATGATCTCAGTTTCAAGCGAGATTAAATATGTGAAAACCCGTAATCACTGTGATTCATCTTTCAGCTACGTGTTTGTTACAATAATAATTGTTACGATTATGATAATAAAGTGAGCGTTTCTGAGTTTACAAACAAAAAGAGTGAACATGATAAACTGAATATGATTGCTAATCGTTAACTGCAATTGATTGAGTACCTACATAGTCGCGGATAGTTGTGAATAATTTTTACTTACTTTGTATTAACGTGAAGTGCTATGAATCAATTATTGACTGGTTAGAGGAAGGAGGAGAATTGGTAAGGTATAATTTAAATCATAACAGTCGGTAAATAGTCTGTAACTCGTTAGTTGTTTTTTTCTTCTCGCCATACGTGGGTGTGTCATGTCTTTGATCTCATAATATGACCACATGTTATGTCGCCGCTCCATATGAGAGCATGATGGAGAAACCTGAAACAGGTTAAGGTACATTTCCTCTTAGGTCTCTTTCCTCTTAGGAAATATGTATTTTTGCCCGTTGATTGTTATGTCTCGTTTTCATATTGGCTGTTATTCTGTTGTTATCTATGGATATTAGCTGTTTCTGATTGACAAACATATTCTCCTCTAGATTTTCAAAGAAAACTAACTTAGAATTATGAGAACCCCTGAGGGAGAATCTCCAGATGTTGACCAAGGTGCTGAGAGGGCGCGAATTTTCGATTAACCCGCGAAAAACCCTTTTTCTAGCATCAACGTTGGGAAGGTCGAACCTGGACACGGACGGAGAATGACGAATTGACTATTTAAACTTTTTTTCTATTGAACGAACTCATTAATCGGAAAAATGAGAAAAGCGTCTAATACATTATGTATTATAGGTCTATGATAGGTCTATGTGATCGCGACGGAGGTCGACGACTCGGATCGGCCTCAAAATTTGACATTATCCGTTTCAAGAGGTCTAGATTCCAAAACCGAAATGTCCGCCTGCCGTGCGCCGTCCGAGCCGTTTTGGGCAGTCGGAATTTTTCAAAAAATCTGAAATTTTGACAAAATACTCGGTTTACCATCTAGTTGTGCCCGCAAGGTTTTCAGGCCAATCGCCCTAACCCGTGGGGCTAAAATGGGGCTACGGAAGGGTTTTTTTATAAAGATTTCCAGCTATAGGGTCGAGTTAGGTGTCGTTTTCGAAGTATTTTTGGGGGTTCCTGAACGATCGGATTTAATTGTGGGGATCCATAGAGCTTTCATGGGGCTGCAAATAGGATTTTTGAAGGATCCCAGGAGATCAAATATTTTCCGAGTGAATTTTTTTTTTTTTTTTTTTTTTTTCAAAATGTTTTTTATTGACACAGATTTAATTTTCGTACACGGAACCTATATCAAAGAATAATAAACCCTTGTGTAAAATTTGCAGCGTTTTCTTTTGTTATTGAACGAAATTTTTAGCCCTTTATTCAAGCGGTATTATACTTACCTAGGTACCTGTATGAATTACTTGAAATTTTTTTTTTTTTTTTGAGCCGCTCCCTGGACGTACAAGACGTAGAGTCTGTAGAAGCCAGGAGGCCCAGGGCTCGCAAAAAACTCTGGATAGCGTTAGTAGCGTGAGGGGGGGGGGGGGGGGGGGGGGCTTACTCAAGTCGGTCTCCAGACTCTCCTGGGTAATACCGCCGCGTTAAATGGTTTTGTAAATCTCTGTTTACAATTATGAGTTACTTAGAAACCATCAGGACCGCTATGATTCACTAGGAGAGATGTCATTTGATGGTTTCCTTTACAATTTGAAGCTCAAAACCGCTTAATTTGGCTGTTGTTTTGGCAGATTTCCTTAAGGTGGCTCCCCTAAGCATTTGGCTGGCTCCCTACTTCAAATATATAAAATAATTTGGCGTATTTCTAGGAAGGCTGGATGTGCGTAAATCTTCGTGTACCCGGGGGCTTCCGTTGGACTCCCCGGTCGGTAAAAAGGCATCGTTACACTCCCGAAATGAAACAAGCGGGCCTTGACGTTGTACTCCCTAGATTACGATAGGGCTTAGTTTTTATGTAAAATTCAGGTAATTATGGACCGTGAACAGTTGCACGAAGAACCAGGTGGTAATTAAAAATGTAGTCTAACTAATAAAGTTTTAGTTGTAGTTGAGGTTGAGTTCGAATAGTTTAGTTGTAGTTGTTAGTTGCAACTGGACCATCTGACCTGGACCCACAGAGTAACAGAGAGCCTGGACCCCAGCACAGGCGCCATCAAAGAAGAAATTTTGACTAACAACATGCCATATGTGAACTCGCAGCTAGGAAGGATAGCTTACATTTTTCATTGACGACGGTAAGAAGTGTCAGAATGATGAACCACGTTTTCAAAACCATAGTGAAATTCATTCGTATGTTAGCATGTTTTTAGATTGGAATTGGGATCGGATTTGGTAGCGACTTTGTTTGCGAGTTAGCTGAATAAAAGATGTAAAGTAAAGTGTAAAGTGGGATTTTTTTTTTTTTTTTGTAAAGTAAAGTGTAAACTGCTTTTCACAGGGCAGAAGCCGACCCCGCACTGTACTTGAAAAAGCTTTAGAAATTCTTGCTCCGTTGAAAGGATTCACATAAACATGCGTTCAGAGGTGAATTGTCTGCCGACAACACACGTGATTGACTTTTGGTCAAACATTGGTGTTCGACCCGGATTCGAACCTGGCTGATTGTAAACAGACGTTTCACTGACGCCGTTGTCCACGGGGCCACCCTATCCCCCCGAATAAATTATGTATCTTCGACATTATGTTGGAAGCTTTGACTTTTAACAGTTCCGCACGAGCAAACGATAGGTTTTTTTAACCATGTGGATCTTGTTAAATTCCTTTCGAAAAAAAGAAGTGGGTTTAGTTGAAAAATAAAGTTTAGGAAATTGAATCCGACATCAAACGTACCTACCAGTTACGAATTATACCCTTTGTATTGTTGAGTTTGGATTTGAGTGAATTCAAATATTTACAGAGCCGCTTCTGTTGGTGTTTGATATTCACGTTGCTTGTGTTCATTTTGAAATTGTTCAACGAGTGACGCAGTTTTGCTATTGTCGTGGCTTTTCATTTTGATTTTTGAAGGCTGATTTCGAATAAACTGTCCTTGTTTGCTCTTCAAAAAATGTAGGCTGTCAAATCTTGCGAATAAATTGTCGTGGTAAACACCATTTGACCAAACACGGGGAATTAACAAATTCGGCAATATAAAGCTTGATCAGAAACAGAGAATCTGTCTTCTCCTTTAGATACTCTACGATGAAGTTCTTCATTTTGTTTGTCGCCACCTGTGGCATCGCCGCTGGCAACCCTCTGGAGAACGTGGTCGGCTCAGCTATCGCCGAGGGTGGCAAGTTGGCTTCCTCGGGGATCAGCTACGGCACTAGTGCAGCGAAGAAAGGAATTTCATTTGCCAACTCCACTACCATCAAAGCTACCGACCTGGGCCTCCAAGTAACAAACGCTTCTTTGAACCTGGCTCTTAGCGGAATCACCGGCGGACTCGGTATAGCTAACAGCTCTGTACTTGCCTCTGGTAAAATGGCCAGCTCTATGGTAGAAGGTGAGTACATACAAATATTCTTCTTGAGTGCCCCAATTTCCAACAAAACATGACAGAGCTATGTCTGTTCCTAATCGGCTAGTATTTAATTAATATTCATCTAAGAAATTCTATCTCAAATACTTCCTTATTCCCTGGAAATGACATCAGAGATTCTGGAGCAACAAAATCCGTAGAGTATTTATTCGTATTTACTCGTAAAATAGTTTAACGTCAATCAGTTAAGTACCTACTCGCCCAAGATTTTGTTTGCCTTTTGCATTGTTTCATGTCTGTTTTATATTCTCGTCAACCGTGTTTCAGGTATCGGTAACTCTGTGAAGGGCGTTTGGGGAGTTGGCAGTATTATACAGAAAGGCGCCAACTTAACTGCTTCAGCTATCAACAAGACCACTAGCATGACTAGTTCCGGTCTGTCCTCCGTTCAGTCCTTCCAAAACAAGAAATTCGATATGATAAACAAGGGAGTAAATTCAGCCACTAAATCAGTGAAGAACCTCACTTCCACTGGATATAAGTACGCCGGATCTGCCGTCAGCGCCACAGGCTCCTCCATTTCCAACATTGTGAATTCTGCTACCAACACGACTGCTAGTTTGGTGAACAAAATTTTCTCCATTTTCGGATAACCTGTTAAGTCGAGCTCGACCGAAATAATATTACAAAGCACCTTCAGAAATTGTTTCTGTCACCTTCACTCCGTATGACGTGCCTGTCTTTGGTCTAAGTTGAACATGTTTTAAAAAAAGACCACCTTGCTGATTATCTCGCTCTCTAGATACGAATATTGAAGCTGTAGATATTTTATTGAATGGCAAATAAAGTTCTGCGTGAGAAGATGCCTCACGGCTTGTTATGATGATGACTAATTCACTGCCCTCTTCACCTTTATCACTGCCAACATCACCTACCTATGAAAATGCTCGTATTAATTATGAATTTCTCAAACCATTATTATCATAATATGATTATGAAATATATTATAATATTGTTGGAAACTTGTTGAGGGTCAGTCAATTTCAACAAGTTTCCAACAACCTTAATTGAAACGGTCAACATCACCATCAACTATATTATAATATAATAATATGAAATATTATTTCATAAGAATAGAAATTCCATTTATTTTATTTATATCCTAGGCGTGTGATGTGATTTGGTTATAATATATCCAATTCACGGAGGTATCATACATAATGTTATACCTCATAACCTCATAATATATTATATTGGTCAAAGGTTTGAGCTGGCCGCAAGTTGGCCATCATAACACAAACAAAATCGGAGAGAATGATGATAATAATCAGAATAATTTGAAGAATAATCAGTTTTATTATTCTTCCAATAATTGGAACGTCGAATTATTCGTCGTTCAACAGGCACTGATGGAATCACTCATAAAAGTTTTTTGGTTTATTGTGCTTACAATAATGCATCTAAGTATTCGCGAAGGGAGTCGAAAATTTTGATTGACCTCAAGTTTCATATGGAAATGGACAGCAGGAATTTCAACATGGTACATGTTTTTACGGGGGTAATTGGGTTGAAGAGCGTAACTGCGTGACCACACAATCCCCCTGGCCCACGCCTGCCGATCGATGTTGGTGTTTGGGGGATCTTCCCCGCCACGGAGCGCTCAATGCCCCACCTCTTCCACATCGTTCTCGAGACGGCTCCCAATCGGTTCATCATTGAATATCGTTCTGTTGTTACTAGGAGTTGCATGTGTAATTGATAAATTATGGACAAGCCGTATGTGCTTCATCAAGTGTCCGATTGTCTCCTTATACTTACCACAAAAAAAAGTACTTATCCAACCATGTTTCCTTTTTCCTTTCCAGTTTCCAAAACTGAGACGATTTTGTGAATAATTTTTTGTTTTGTTTTTGTTTATCTGAAATTTTGAAAAAATTCTCGGTTTCCATCGAGTCGTGCCTGCAAGCACATTTCACCCGATCATAAAACCTGCAGGGCTCTGTGGGGCTAAAAATGGGCTAAGGGAGGGGTTTTTGAAGGTTTTCCGCTGCGACGTCGAGCTGCGTGTCGTTTTCGAAGTAATCATGGATGTGGGTGGTCTCAGAAAACTGGTCATTTTGTGGTTGTCGAGTTTCAACAAAAAAAAAAAAAAATTAGGTGATCCTGGTGACGATGCAAGAGCTAGAAAGAATTGGAATTCAATGTCTCCGTCAAATAATACTCATAGATATGGTGTCGAATAACGGTTGTGTTGGTAGATATTTGATTCATAATCATAGGCTCAAAATAAAAAGTTTCCTACCAAAATTCATATCTATATGAATTGTGGTATATAAAAATTAGATCACAAAAACCTTCAATTTCAACATCACCCTCCAATTTGTATTAAATTAATCTTCCAGAATTCATTGCCAATTATATTAAATTAATCTTCCAGAATTCATTGCCGTAACAAAAAACAAATTGCTACCGCAATGACAGGATTTCGGTTATGGAGTTGACGTATACGTCAACTCGTATACGAGTACATGTAGCCTCGTATACGAGGCTTCATGTATTTAGTTTGTTTTTAGACCTGAGAGGGGCAGGAAAAGCGATATGGCGTTTTGTAACTCCTAAAAACCGAATTCAAAATAAATAAACAAAATCTTGAAGATTGCGCTTTTAAAAACTATAGTAACAGTTATGGTTATGATGAGTTGAAAAGTACGAACCTGAAACTCGAACTTCCAAGCAGCGTCGGGACTGTTCATCTTTCGCGACTCCACCTCATTTCCCTTTTCTTTCCCTGTTTGGCGCCTACTTTCATTTCGGTGATGGTAATGAACGTTTTTCGTGGGACAGGCGTTTTTCTTTCGAACGTTACAAATTCCAAAATGCCGTTAGAGTGTAGGAAGTAACTATGAACACGTGATCACAAACCCTTACTTATGATAAAACCCTGTAGGACAACCCCCCACATGGCTCCGTGTAAAAAAAAAAAAAACACTGAAAAATTGACATGCTCATCATGGGACAGTAACTGTTACGGTAGGTAACGACATTTCACAACTTTAACCTTCCAAAAAATAATTTCTTGGAATTTCGATCATTTTAATGTGTTTCCTTACAAAACGACATCCTATTTTGCAACCCATGTCCAAAAATTGAGCTTAGCCCTTCAAATGGGAGAATTATCCATACCGGATGCTAAAACGGCAAATTTTCTGAGAACCACCCATATACATTTTTGGGGGTCCCTCATCTGTCCAAATATGGAAATAGGACTTTTTTTAAATAATTTTTATTTACATTGAATAAATTCTGTACTTTTTGTACTAAAGAATAATAAACCCTTGTGTAAAATTTGCAGCGTTTTTCGGTATTTATGGGCTTAATAGGTATCAATGAACAACTGATCGGTAGTCTAATATTTATTTGACAACAAATCATCTTTCTTCTCTTTATTGGTGATGTAGCGTTGACGAATCATTCATAACATTTCCTGAGCACATGACATGTGCACAAGAACAATTGTTCTAATTTAATGGTTTATCGACGTGTGGAAAATTTTTGAAGCACAAAATTATTTTTGCCAGAGCATCGCCTCGTGGCCTTGAGCCAGTCTGACAATTTGCAGCATTGGGCTGGCACGATGTTTTGTTATTTCTCTGCCAGCATGCTGAAGCGATTCCTTTCTTCAATGGCATAATTTGGACAATTTGCTAATTGCGAGAAAATTTAATTTAAAATTGTTTAGTGAGTTGCTCTACGTATATTCTACTGAGTACCTAATCTTTTTTTGTCGTGGTCAATTTGATCACTTCCAGTTGGCTTAATTATGTTAGGAACAAAAGGTTGGGAATTGAGTACGTTGACAAAAACCCATCCTCCGTCAGATGGTGTTTTAAGTTTGACGGTGTTTGGGTCTTCAGGACGTTGAGCCAGAGATTTTTTCACGTCCATCTGGTTGTCGACACTTCCCGGGAAGACAGCGGTATCACCCCCTTGTACAATTTTCAATGATGCCACACCATTTTGTGGGGCTTGAATGGATAATTTTGGAATTGGTATGACTGCACGATTTCCCTGTTCACGAGGTTGGGGAAACGACGTTGTGCCCTCGGTTGAATGCTCGTTGTCTGTAGCCTCTTCGCCTGGATTAGTTTCTACACGAATATCATTATTACTTTCGCTTTTGGTGCCTGGGACACAATCGGTAGCTGTTTTGGTAGTTCCAGAGGGAACTACTTCCAGCTGATTGGGGATAACTTCGCGATCACCCGAAGATGAGCCCGGAGGAGGAGTCAGTACCTTTTTCACTAGAGCCTCTAGACTTAAACTTTCTAGTGGCGGTGGTGGGTTGGCTGTATCAGTTGGGGTAATATGCTTCAAAACAAAATCTGGGCCTTTATTCAGATTAATTGGGTTTTCATGGGAATGGCTCTGTGGGGAATCAATGTTGTCATATTTATTGGGCTCGCTCTGCTGTTCTTTGGTTTGGAGTCTGTTTGTAACTTCTGTTGCCTGGCGGTGTGCTGGTTTAATTGAGTTTGATACCGAATGATCTGCGGCCTCATAGCCTAATGTAGCTTTTCCATCGTCTTCGGGCGTACGTGTTTCTTCAGTTTTCCAGTTGTCCTGCGGGCTAGTTGTTAGTGTTGACGGCGTGAAATCATTCGGACTCTCGGTAAAACTGGTGGCAGTTCCAGTGACGCTTGGAGCGTCATCTTCATCAGCCGCTTCTCCGCCTCCCACCAGTTCCTCAACTCCTGTTTCATCCTCTCTCTTCATTTCGTCGGGCTGGGTAAGTTGTTCGTTTCCTGACGATACAATGACGTTGGTTGGAGGTGAAATTTCGTTAGGAACATCATCAGGTACTGGATGACGGGTGCCTCCCATAGGATCTGCGGCTTCCTCCTGCTTATTGGGCTCATTCTTTATATCAGTGACGCCAAGTTGTAGGTCATCTGTGCTTTTCGAACCGACGGATGCCATAGAGTCTGAGACTTCTCCATCATCGGCCACATCTTTTAAATTTTTGACGTCATCAGTTAGGTCTTCTGTGCTTTTCGAACCGACGGATGCCATAGAGTCTGGAACTTCCTCCTTCTCGCTGGGCACGGTGATAACCTTAGATATGATTTTTGTTAGATCTCCTATACCTTTTAAAGTGCTGCTTGTTGTAGAGTCTGAGGCTTCCTCATCGTTGGGATCATTGATTACCTTAGAAATGATGTTTGTCAGGCCACCTATACCTTTTAAAGTGCTGCTTGTTGTAGAGTCTGAGGCTTCCTCAGGGTTGGGATCATTGATTACCTTAGAAATGATGTTTGTCAGGCCACCTATACCTTTCATAGTGTTGCTTGTTGTAGAGTCTGAGGCTTCCTCATCGTTGGGATCATTGATTACCTTAGAAATGATGTTTGTCAGGCCACCTATACCTTTTATAGTGCTGCTTGCCGTAGAGTCTAAGGCTTCTTCGTTCTCACCAGCCACTTTGATTACTTTAGTCAAAATATTTTTTAGGCTATTTATACCTTTTGGTAGAAAGTCAGAGTTTGGGTATTTCTCTTCCTCCTTGCCTTCATTTGGATCATTCTCCTGGAGATTTTCTGACGTTGTTCCTTCTACTGAATCTGTAATTTCTGCCATATCTTCATTTTCAAGGGCTCCTGAAACATTCGAAACTGCATTTGGCTCTACAGAAAGCTTTTGGTCATCGACATGTGAATCATCGTGGTGTCCATTTTCTAGTGGAACATCATGTTCCGTGTTTGAACTGTCGGTTGTGGTTGCGCCAAGAGGAGTGCCTTTTGCTTCATTGCTCTCAAGTTCATCGTCAACATCCATGGCTTCCGCGACATCTGATGGTAATGTTGGTAGGTTTTCACTCTCTCCTTGTAATGTTGGTAGGTTTTCACTCTCTCCTTGTAATGTTGGTAGGTTTTCACTCTCTCCTTGTAATGTTGGTAGGTTTTCACTCTCTCCTTGTAATGTTGGTAGGTTTTCACTCTCTCCTAGTACTGCTGGTAGCGTTTCACTCTCTCCTAGTACTGCTGGTAGCGTTTCACTCTCTCCTGATACTGTTGGTAGCGTTTCACTCTCGCCTGGTACTGTGTGTAGCGTTTCACTCTCTCCTGGTAATGTTTGTAGCGTTTCACCCTCTCCATTTTCAGTCTCTTTTGTAAGTTCTCCATTTTCATTAGCTTCTGTTACTCCTTCCGCAGGCGATCCTCCAAAAACTACGTTCTTCAAGGTCGATGCCGCGCTCTTGACAGTATTTTTTACCATACCAAAGAAACTCCAACCTTCGCCTGCATCACTGGCCTCTTCGGCAGGGGGCTGATCGGTTGGGATTTCCCCTTCTGTTGTTCCTACATTTTCCGCATCACTTTCGGGCACTGTTACTTCATTAGATTCACTGTCTGAAACTTCTTTCACTAGCGTATTTACATCCTCTGAACTGGTTTCAACGCTTTTTGAATCCGTCTCAAGATTTTGTTCGACTTTTGGCTCCGATTTCTTTTTTGTTTCTTCATCTTCAGAACTTCCCAAACTTCGACCTAAATGAAGCAAAATTTTAAAAGTTAAGACCTCATTAATCATCACAGTAATGCGAAATTACGAATCTGAAAGATCCCATGATTTCCTATTGTAAAATGGGTTTGTGAAAATAAATTTTTGAAGAACCAAATTTTGTGGTCGAATGCTTTGAACTGACGGTCATTTGGGGAGGAAAATGTTTGAATGCCTGGTAAATGATTCTGAAATGGTTCTGAATACCTCCAACCGTGAAATCTCCGGTTTGCTCGGTGCTGCCCGCGCCATCTATTAGTCTTTCCGAAGTCATCTCTTGGACACCCCCCGTTGGATTCGTCTCCTCGGTGGCCACATGGTCATCGGTGGCCTCGCTGGTTTTTGCGGTACCTGTTCCCTCTGTAAGAAGACAATCTTGTAAAAGGG
Organism: Pilophorus perplexus; assembly: GCA_955831195.1. NCBI lineage: Eukaryota > Metazoa > Arthropoda > Insecta > Hemiptera > Miridae > Pilophorus > Pilophorus perplexus. The sequence continues at coordinate 9,628,434 of OY037012.1, forward strand.
AGGGAAAGGGGGTGTCGATAAGTTGAATCTTGCCGGTACGTACCCTACATGTAATGAAGGTGAGTCGTGATCATTTTTGAATTAGGTTAGGCACTCCGGCTAGGATTAAGCGTTGGGATTGGACCGAAAGCAGGTTTAGTGAGCCATGGACGTAAGCCATGGCTCCCTGCCCCCCACCCCCTCCACCTACGACAAATCCTGCCTATGCGCCCTATGTTGTTGTGGTTTGGTGCATGAAGGAAGTTGAGTATGGATGTAAATTACAACACACGAGGTTGGAAACATTTTACTAAATTCATAAGTGAGGCTGGTAATGTAACTAGGATTTCGATAGCTGTAGTTACTATACAAGATTGTGATTAGTATTTCTGTAAATCTGCGTGGTCCTTCTTGTAGGTGATCTTTGAATTGTGTTCCAGGTTGTCATCTGGTTCGCTTTGTGAAATTTTTAAAAGGGCGGACCCTGAGAAAAGGTTTGTTCAGATTTCTGTTCAAAACTCCTTAATTGGATGAACTGTCCTGTTCCCCCTTTGTGCACAGAATGCTCGCCACTTCTGAACTATTAGAGCAGAGCAAAGGGCGCTGTAATGACGCGAGACGCGGTTGAAATCGTCCCCGATATAATTCCTCTTGCGGCATTCGCTACTGTACTGATCCCTTTGAAAGGGAGACTCAACATTGTAGAGACAATTCCTTCTCCTTCAATTTCCTCTGGGGTACCTGCGGAAGTTTGTTTCTGTTCCTCTGAACCGTTCTCATAATAGTCGGACAACGCCTTAGTGACTTTCTTCGCTGATGACGATATCTGTTTGTAAGCTGAGGCCAATGAAGACACTTTTTCTTGAATCTTTTTCGGGTCCAATTCGCCGATTAGTGAACTTGAGTCACCTGTCAATCAAATGGGGACAATTATTGTAAAATGTCATTTGATCTCTGTCAACCTTATGCGACAGCAATGATTCTAACTTGAAAGTTAGGTTGCATAGAAAAACAAAATCAACCTCAAAAATGTGCTCCTACATAACAATCGACAAATTAACAATGTGTCGCATATACTTGAAATAATGCAGGATTCTCCCGCTAAGACGCTAAATCTCGTTAACCAACCCTGCAAATTTGACACATTTATTATTATTTTGTGTACAGAGATATCAAAACTGTTTGGAGTTGATTTACTGTGTCGTTAAAAATAGGCGGAAAAAATGGCCGCTTTCCGTTCGAAATGTGCGTGTTGAGTAGTTAGATAGTCTGGAGACGGATTCGGAATGAATCATATAAATAGAAAATGCACAGCACTTACTAAATGACGATCGTTCTAAGTTACGCGCACGAATCTCAACTGTGTAATGTTGCTCATAACACGATTTCTGCTGAACTCAACTTGTAATTGAACATTTCTTAACAATAATTAAGGTGAAATCGTTACCCAGAGTGTCTTGTGAGTATTTAATGTGCCCCCCAATGTTGCTTTGAGTTCAATTACCCAGAAACCGAGTATGTGCTTCCACTTCAACGACACCTCCTCACGCACCTCTTTGCTTATCCTTTTTTTAAACCCCACCTCAGGGCTGAAAGCGTTAATTTTTGGAAGCTACTCATCATACAACGCTAAAGGATGAATTTTGAGTTGAACAAAAATTTTCGACACAAAAATTCGGTTGATTATTCAGGGAACAGTAAACTACTACAGGCGGACAAAAATATATAAGCCTTGCCTGTTTCCATTGGTGTTGGTAGGAATTCGGAAAAAATAATAATTAAAATGCAGATGATTTATTTGAATGATTAACATGTCATTCCGTTCAATGCTACGTCGCTACTATGTTAAATTTTACGATTTCTTCAAGTTGTTTTCATTGAGAACCTGTAAGAATGAATCACGTTGTACAACCGTTTCCACAACCCCTAAAAGGTGAAGCTGAGATCATGAGGGGACCGCTAGTTAACTGCGCCTCAACTGATTCTTGAAGGAAATGAACCAACCTTTTATAAAGATACCATACTTTGAAAATGTGTAAATTGTTTTAGAAAAATCTCATGTGATCACACGGCTGGTGAATCGAGGTTAGCTTCGTCACTAGCAGTCAATACTGGCGGTACGGTACCCTCATTTGAATTTCGCTAGATACTCACCTGCTTCTACGGTCCCTGCAGTATGCAACATGAGATCCCTTTCGTACTTGTCAATTTCACCTGCGTCTCCGGTTATTGCCAGTTTGGCCAAAGATATCGCAATTTGAACGATGTCATTGACTACGGAGACGATTTTTTGAAAAAATTGGCTCACCTGTAAAAATCAACAGTGACCGTTTACATTTTGGCTTTCGACCTCTTGGCCCAAAACTTCCTTCTGTAAGGTGGCAGCGTATTATCAATAGGGGGTAGGTGGGGTAATGATAGACATGCCCATTTAAAAATATCCCGCATGGTCTAAATGTTCAATAAAGCGCCGACAAAAGTAGCTGGAGATCTGAACTAAAAGTTGTAGGGGTCATTAGCTCCCACACCCTCTTTCTCTGGCAGCACTGGTCAACCTTCGTAAAACCTTCCCATCCACTGCAGGTTACAGGTGTCACTTATTTCCCGTTGTCACGTCGCCCCATCCGTGAAGACATTTTTCGATGCTGGTAAGTTTTTCAAAACATTTATTCTATACATAAGTTTAATATGCTTGATCCCTTTTTTCCGTCAGATTACTTCTTCATTTTTTATGAAGATGTCTCTTATTCACCCTAGCTGTAGTGCAGTTGGGGCAACAGGAGATAGACAGTCTCTTATTACCCCAAACCTCATTCGATCGTTTGTTTCATTTACTTGGTGGCTCCAAAATATCAACGCAAGGGACTTCGGAGCAATGATTATTATAATTATAGATTATATAATAATTTATTATAATCAAGACGATCTACTAAGAGCAATAAAGGCTTTGAAACAGATAATTCCCGTCCATTTGTAAATGTTGTAATGTTTCCTGAGTGTAAACAAGCTTGCGTTGGGGGGTGGCGAAGACCTGAGCTGAACGCTGAAGACGAACTAATTTTGTGTCGCTACTTAAAAACATGCTGTGATTAATTTAATTTTAACTATTTAAATAAAATTAATTTTTTAAATAATAATTTGTTCAACTATTCTAACAAAAAATAACGCTTATAAACGCTTTTTATGAATCTATAAATCCATTCACAATGAATCTATAAATAGATTCAGAGGACTTTTGGCTGACCTTTCATTCTCCTAATTTTTAAAATTCATAACTATTTTTGGTTTGAACCAAATGGGATTAAACTTTTAGGGTTTTAAGAGACACGATGCTAATTGTCTCCTAATACCCTTAAGGTCTCCTAAGACTTTTTCTGATTTCGTCATCTGTCCCTTATTTTCCAACTTGGGGAATAAGAGACAATGAATGCTCGTAAAAATTCGACGATTTTTCTCTCTTACCTGGAATTTGCTATGTATCGCACAAAATTTGTGGATTTTCTATTTGTTATCACTTACACAAAAGTTCGACCGAAAAATGTTTTTGTCTCTTATTACCCCTTTTATCTAGGTGAGTTTGCAATTCTGGGCGTTTGGCGGCGCATGGGCCTTTTACCAGGGTGAGTGGTTCTCCGGTTACCAGGAATCAAACCCTCAAGCCTTGATGCTCTGGAACGCAGAACTCCTTCAGAATCGTTCGGAACTGATTTCAATAGTCTCCCGTAGCGCCCGCCCAATTTATTTCCTTCTCCGGTTGTTGCTTGATTGGGCTATAAAGTGTCGTTCGCAAAGCAGCGGGAGTTTTGAAATTCCGAACCGTTCTGAAATGGAGAGGCGAGTTTGATTCCTGGAAGCGTTCGATTTCTGATTCGATGCCAAATGGCTCTGCGAACATAGCTACCTAATAAAAATGCTGTCAATAAACCTCAGAAGAAAGTTTTGGAACCCATGGTCGAGGGGCAGTCCCGAAAGGGCATCATTGTATTACAACAACAAAGAAAATGTCGTTTAGACTTCATACAAAAGAAAATGGAAATATTACATGACATGTGCATTAAGATTGTTCACAGGGTTGAACTGAGAGTGCTCTGGTGGCAAGCGGGCGTTACTGGCTGATGATCAATTAATAAATCGAGAGTAATAGTAGGTACCTAGACAGGGTATGAACCTTGGCTCTACGTTTATTAAATAAACAATATATTTTATAAAACAACTTATTTATGGTGGTTTTTTTAGTGAACAAAAAGTGGTTAGTAACTACGAGATTTTAGATTATCACGAAGGTTCCATCTTAACAAGTTGATCTATGAATCTAACAGAATGATCTATCGCGTTCTTTGACCAGGTGCCAGGTGTAAACTTGCCCCTTCTTAAGTGAACAGACTTGGGTGATTCCAGAAAAAGTGGCGTTTTCCATATCATAAATTTGTTAAAATATAATATATTGGGAATATAATATATTATCTGTTTTATTTCAACGATGTCCTTCCTCTCAAGAGCAAAGTTCTGAGCACAGCAGAGTTGAAAGGATTTAAGTACATTTGCACTTGAGTACTTTTTCCTAGTACAGTAGTAAAAGGTCAGAAATGGTATTTTCGTGCGGTTTGGTTTTTCTAACTTGTACATAGATGATGTAGATAATAGAAGAAAATGTTTTAAAAAATGGCCACAAAAAAACCATTTTGTTGGGTGGGTGCCCCCCCCCCCCCCCTTAAACTATAAAATGTAATGTAATATCTGGGATCGAAATGACACTTGAACAGGTTGGGTTCCCCATGCGTCCCGCCGAGCGAGAGGAGAGTACACACGTAGGGATGCTCAAAAAATATCGATATTTTTCCGCCGATATATCGATATTTTCGGGCGATATTTTTTCCACCGATATATCGATATTATTTTTCAAATATCGGGAACCGATATTTTTGAGAGAGATCCGACATAAATCCGAACACCAGCTAGAAATAGGATCAAAGAGCGTGTAGGTAACTTGACTGAAAGTATTTCTAATCAATTACTATGTTAATGTTAATAGACCTCGGCTTTCAATTCATTTCTTAATCCCTTTACCGAATTGGTTCACAATCACATGTGTGAAGAGTTAATAATGTACTTAATTAATGTTGGTGAGCAGATCCACGCAATTCATTTTAGTGCAATGTACTGAATGTTTTGTCAGAACATTATAAACTAAGAAAATAAATTGTTTCTATGATTTTACAAATAATTACCTACTCATTACAGATTATTAAATAATCTTCAAATTTAAACCATCTTTAAACAATTTAAATCAAATTTTAAAAATCTTTAAACAATTAATCTTCAAATCTCAACAATTAATGAAAAATCTTTAAACAATCTTTTTGTTTAAAAATAAATTTAAACAATCTTCTTCAAATTTTGAAGAATTTATAACCTTAATTTATTTACCTACTAGTAATCAAAAGTCGTGAAAGGCATGGATTTTTTTAAAATTTGGACTAATATCCGATACATCGATATTTTTTATACGATATATCGAATATCGATATTTTCTACGATATATCGACCTAGTAAAACGATATTTTTTAAAACTATCGATATATCGAATATCGATATTTTTCTTCAGTGTGGACATCCCGAAACACACGTTGCGGCCCGAACTAGAAAACCTATGTATACGATGCGTCCCAGCCTTGAACGTCACCCTCTCGAACCGTTCGATATTAACTTTGCACGATATTAACAAGGCCAGGAGGAAAATACTGCCACCATTCCCCAAAACAATTTCCGACTTCCACTCAACGATTTCTGATTCTGCTGAACAAGGGGTTGTCATCAAACCAGGCTTTTTGATGGAGAATGACGAAGTGGAACATATCGTCTTTGGGGACAAGGGAAACCTCGAGGCTCTGGGAAGAAGTGAAGCACTGTACGTGGATGGAACTTTTAAAAAATGCCCAAAAATGTTTTGCCAAATTTTACTGTTCATGGGTTAATCAACGGTCACTACATACCTCTGGTCTTCTCTCTTTTGCATGACAAGGCCACTGCTTCGTACACTAAGGTTTTTTCCGTCATAAAGGACAAGTGTGCCACTTTTGGTATTCACTTCCAACCAACGTTGATATATTTTGATTTTGAGCAGGCCATCATAAATGCGATTCGAGTGTCATTTCCAACTGCCAAAGCACAAGAGTGTAAGTTCCACCTCACTCAGAGCTGGTGGCGCAAAATGCAAGAACTCGGTCTTGCTCGCGATTACAATGAGCGCACCGAAGTTGGTAAATTCTTGGCTTCAATGTTTGGTTTGCCTCTTCTGGATCCGGACTTGATCGAAGATTGTTTCGTCGACGACATTATGGCCGGACTTCCTGCATCAGAGCCCCACAACGCCACAAGTAGCATAGGTACCGCCAGTCCAACACTTTTGTGACTACTTGTTGGAAACGTTCATTGATCCCTCACGCGCGTTGTATCCACCATCATTTTGGGCTGAAATGTCGTACAGCCGAACTCGAACCACGAACGCATGTGAGGCCTTCCACAGTAAATTCAACAAGCTATTTTACGCGGACCACCCTGATGTTTTCAAGTTTCTGAGTGCCTTGCAGCAAGTGCAATTTGACACGGAGGTGAAAATCCGTTCAGCAATGACTCCAAAGCAAGTGAAGGACCCACGAAAAGCTGCATTCATCCTCGAGCAGATTGCAGCCTACAGAAATAACATCATTTCCCGTTGGACCTACGTCAAGCTTGTGTCTCGCAAAGAGATGCCTCCACTAAATAAATCAGCAGTGAGTGAGGAGTGACCGAGGCAAACCAAAATATAAATTTTGACAGAGTGTTGAAAATGACACTCAGGGGTGTGGTCCAGTTCGCCTCCACGCGGTGCACCCTGGGTAACGCAAAACGAACTGGGACGCATCGGGTATTTACTTTTCCTTTACCGGGCCGCATGGGGTACAATTTGGCTGCCGCGGGACGCATGGGGTAAAACCCCCTTGAACAGGTTCCATCAACCATTATCAGCATGAAACGTCCAATAGATGAGTAACGTTCTAGCTCAATCATCTTACTGAATTGAAAACCTAATTATTCCATCAAATTCTTATTTTTCTCATTATTTGTAAATTTTCTCAATCAGGTCATTTATTTACCCCCATATGTGGGTATATTCTTAGTCAGCGTCAAATTTTCTGTTGTATAGGCTGATAAAATAATTTTGTCCGCCGAGGTTGGTGATTTTTCCCAATGTGCAGCGCCTAAACGATGCATCCTAGCGGCATGGGCACTATTATAATGTATAAATTTGCTCTGTAGGTCATAAAGGAACCGAGAAAACGAATTTTAACCAAACCCAATCGGTAAGCGGAGAACCACGTTTTTCAGAACGTTTTCGGCTGTGACCCAGAAACTTCTGACTCGATTCTTTTTTTTTTTTTTTCGTGAAAGCTGATTAAATTTCCCATCGCAGCTATTCCATGTGAGATTTTGATTTGAGCTTTGATAAGGGGGGTGAGGCAGGGGCATGGCAAATAAATGACAATTTTTGGCAAAAACAATGCCATTTTTGTTGTCCCACCAGAAACGTAATCTACCGTCCCTTAAACAAAATTTGATCAGCTTTCACCAGAAAAAAAGAGAATTAGGATTGGAACAACCTTTCCCGAGTTATGGGCAAAAATGTGCGAAAAAACACGTTTTTGCCAAAATAGGTACGTCATTTGTTTGCCATGCCTGCCCATCCATATCAAAGCTCAAATCAAAAATTTCTATGTGAGATTTAATCTCACACAGAATAACTGCGATGGGAAATTTAATTAGCTTTCACGAGAAAAAACAAAATTGGAATCGATCTACAGCCGAAAACTTTCTGAAAACGTGGTTTTCCGCTTACCGATTGGTTTTGGTTATAATTCGTATTCTCGGTTCCTATTTGACCTAGAGATCCGCACCTGTGCTCAAATCGTAGCAAATTTAATCTAGTTTTGATTATATAATAGTGCCCATACCACTAGGAGGAATCCTTTAGACGCTGTGAGCAAAACAAAAAAAAAGTGCGAAAAAGCTTCTTCTTTTTTTAATTTTACACATTTTCAAGGTTGAATATGTCCCTAACTATTATAGGTGCGCGAAAAATGACACACTTCAGTAGCAAATATTGTGAGCTTCATTTTTCATGCAGATGATTTTCCTGTAGGCCCTACTGTTTTCAAGTTAGGAGCGTAAATACGAGGAAAAAAAACTAGATGTTGGGAAAATCTGAAATTGGTCTTTAAAAATCCAGTTTGGCGAGCGTAGTACGAGAAAAGTCTGAAACCACCAAAAAGTTGCTGGATCTGGCGTATCATTTGATCCAAAAATAGGGGCTGGAGGACAGGGTATTGGGGTGGTAGTGGGCCGAGGAGTGTCCGTCGTGACCCCCCCCACGCACACACAAAAATCAGTATTTTTGAGAAAAAACCACAATATGGGAAAACAAGTTGTTTGGCCTGAGGCCAGGTGAGATAAGGTCGGGGGTTGGCTGGCGTATGGCGCCCTAGTTATTCATAAGGCCTTAGGAAAAATATTTGAATTCCGAGCCCTGAGAGTGGGGACATGCACCGCTTCCTCCTTTTTTTGACTGGTCCGAGAGATGCAAATTTGGCCAATTGTTGGCCATCTTGCTCTGCGTCAAGCCGTATTTATCGACTTCAAATTTTACATCAAGGATGGTTCGGTTTTCTTTTTTTTTCTTTTTTTTTACATCAAGGGTGGAAAATTATGGTAGCGTGCGAGTTGCGGGAGTGCGATTTGCGGGCAGCTCGCGGCGGAGAGGGGGAATACGGGAATCAGTCGTGCTGGTTGCTGTCCAAGTTCCTTCACACTTCTTCCAGGCTTAGGACTGGCTGCTGAGTCGAATAAGCAGGCGTGTTTAAATGTTTGTCAGCTCAGTTGGTCCTTTGTAGCGAACTCTCTACCAGCCTCTAGACGTTTTTCTCCTCTTACTGCCCAATTAACCGATCTCACATGATCGAAGTTTGAAACCAGCTTCGGAAGATTCTTTCTTCGATATAGATTAAAAACGAAACAAAGGATCGAGGATGTACGTCGTCGTAGATTCCACTGCGTTCTTAGCTTCACTTATCCCAAAGATCAAAATTCTCCCTTCTAATGAGGCATCCTCTTTCAAAAAATCGCTTACAACTTTGGACCCGAAACAGCACTCGGTCAGAGCGTGCCCGCAAACCTCACGATTTTGGTGACCAAGTTGGTCTTGACTCTCCATTCCCAGACCGCAACTCGCACGGAGCTAAAATTGGTTCGGTCAAATAAGACGAAGAATATGCCGACCTTTCGAGAAATGTTCACCTATCATCTGGTGCAGTGCGTTTTTAGTTAGAAAAAAGTGCCGCTTGTGACTATGTGGGTATGGTTAACTATATTTTTACTGTTGTACTGGGGGAGAGCCCCAGACCCCCATTTCTGTTATGATCAAACCAATGGAACGCAGAATGTGTTTTTCGGTTATTCCACAGAGTAGGTACCTAAAAGTAATCAGTCATTCAGCCATAGGTACTTAGCCATATGCTTCAGGTATTTCTAGGTTTTACTTCCTTCCCTCTCCAGCACCAGGAGCGTTGTGCCTGCAAGGCTTTCAGTCCGAGGGGATCGACTTGTGGCGTGGGGTGGGGTTAAAAGGAGTTGCGGTTCTTGGCGGGGGGGGGGGGGGGGGGTCAAGGTGCCGGGTCGGCAAATATAATAATTAGGTATAAAAAGACGATTTCAGACGAAGTAGTCTATTTCCACGATTAATAAAGTAACGGTTGTTACTTTATTAATCGTGGAAATAGACTACTTCGTCTGAAATCGTCTTTTTATAGGATGGATTCCCACTATTTCGCCGCACCTACCTTACGTTAATAATTAGGTAAATATTTGTATTATTCCTAGAATAATAAACCAAAATGAGTTGGCCGTCAGTTTGCCAGGACGCCGTTAGGGGGATATTTTTGAGGGCAAAGCCAAACATCTTTCAAGGTCGACACTTTTGAAATCTTGTTTTAAAACATACTTTCTTAGTGACGTATCTAACTCTACCAGAAATGTTCTATAAAGCAAAAATCTACAGATAGCTTTAGAATAGCTTTAAATAGCTCTCCCTTGATGGGAAAGACGTATCCATCATCTTTAAGTCTTTCAAGCTCATGGATAGGTTTCTCCCATCAAGGGAGAGCCTAATGGAAGTGTCGAATGATTTAAGCGAATGAAGGTTTCTCAAAACCAAGCTATCAGTAATAATAATGCTCAGCAAGGGCTTGTGATAACTAAAGGATGAAATGTAGCGCTGGGTATACAAATGATCATTTCTTGATTCAAAATACAGCATCAATGCAAGCCTTGTTGCGGGTGGTAGAAATAGCTGGAACGTTGTTCAAATCTAATTTGAAAGTGTCTCGCATGATGTTATAAAATTTATAACACCGTGCGAGACACTTTCAACATAATTAATTAAAATTTAATTTTGAACGTTCATCTTTCTCAAAAAGATATTCCCATCTTCTCCTAGAACGATTGGAATCGTACTGAGTTTATGTTCATCCAATTCTTCATTAATTCCGACAAGTTTTGCTCAATAAGCCAATAAATTCAATGCCATAAACAGTCGCAATTGACGCGTAGAAGTACCAGAAACATTAGGCGGTAATGTTTCTGGAACCATCAGAGTTCTTTTCATCATTCACAGTTGTTCTTCTTTCTTGTAGATGCAAACACCTCCACGTCGAACAGTATTCATGTTGAGTGTAGGGTCCGAATAATTCGGAGACAATTATTGTCTGAAGCATCAAAAAGTCTTTTACAGTTTTTTTTACTACTCTCCTTCGAAGCCATTGTATAACGACCAACTGATCTAATTTCGATGTAGAGCAATAGGTACTCACAAAAATATTCAACATCCAATGCGAAAAAAATGTGACGTCTGATCATCAAGTTAAAGAAATTATCGTTATATCGTTTTAGGTAACACGCAGTACAGCAGCTGATGTGGTTTTCGCATCCAATCTTGTACGAAGATCAAATCGAACCACGGTCTCAAACGGGTAGGTAGTAACAAAGTAGTAGCAAAGACATAGCTTTTGGAGCTACTCAAGTCTCTCCCACCTCGGGAATTGGTCAAATTGCGTACACAGCACTCCTATAGCTCTAGACCAAGTTTCAGCCTCTTAGGCCCATTAGAAAAGAAAGAAACTCCAGAGCTCACACAGCTGATTAGAATGGAAACCGAAGACAATCCTCTTGACGGGCGATTTCAAAAAGAGCGCATCTAGTGAGAAGCAGTGTGCAAGCTCAGACATTGGCCTAAACCCCTTTGTAAAAAGAGCGAACAGAAGTTAACACAAGGGTTTTGAGGCCATGTAACTATCAGAGCGGGTGAAGCGTGCCTTGGCGTAAAAGTCAGTACGATGGAGCCTCCTACAACATCTACGAGTGGAGTGAGTGTTGCAGCAAGGTAGAAATGTAATTCAATAGCGATAGTACGGTGGTTTTCCAGCCGACCAGTCTTGTTTCTGAGAATCCTCCAGTCTTCAGCTTGCTATTCTTGTATTTGGTTTTTATTTTGCCAGTTCTCCTGTTCTTTTTTTTTTTTTTTTTTTTTTTCAGTCAACTGCGTGTAAAATTAATTTTTAGTTTGGCATACTTCAGCCTTGTATCTGGGAATCTTCCAGTCTTCTGCCTCTTGTCCCTTGACTTCAGTCTGCCTGTCTTCCAGTCAGCCCTTCAGTTTTTGGACTAGGGGTTGCCTTCTACTGAACTGCTAGGATTTAGCCTTCAACTTCTTCTAATCTGCTAGTCTTCCAGTCAGTTTAGCCCCAAGGTGTTTTATTTTATTTTTACTACGCCGCTTTCCCTAAGGCTTTTTCAGCCATTAGGCTTTTTTCAGCCATTTTGCTTTCCAATAGAGATTTGCTATTGCTTCGTCGGCATTGTCCTGCTGTTGGCGATAAGGCTTAAGCGCAGAGCAAGCCATCAGGTGAGCGTCATCCATAATATCAGCAGAGGTACACAGAGGGTAGACGCGGGACCTGGTGACTCCGATTCGGTGTAGGTGGGCCTGCAGAAAATCATGGCCAGTTCTTACGGGGAAAATTCCTACAGCTGTCTGTAGATGGTGGGGATTGGGCGTCCCATGAGCGACTGCCATTTCCTCCCACTGGAAGCAGGATTTCCTTTGCAATGGCACCCTCGATTTTCCGATATGCTGTAGAGAGTGTTAGGTTGTCCTCCGGGGCTGGCATGGCACTTCCCTCCTTTGCTAGACGATCAGCGATTTTGTTGCCGGTGATATTCACATGACTTGGAATCTATTGCAGAACAATGTCCCAACCATTTCCAATTGCTCGACTCAACGCCAGAGCGGTATCCATTATGGAACTGGATGCTTTTCACCATCAAAGTTGGTGCAGTGCCTTAAGGCAAGCATGCGAAGACTCCACTTTCAGAGAAGAGATGGCAATGAACCATATTGTTTTAAAGTACCTACATGGGAACGAAGTTACACGCAGGCATTTCAAGAATGTTTATAGTCTACTACTGTGGTCATAAAGATGAATCATGTGCCGAAAAATTCAATCAGGATTTCACTGCGATTTTAATGAGCCCACATTAGAAGTAAATTCTTCAGTATGTGCGTGCACAAAGGGTGAGCCATTAATATGTACGATGAAGAATGACCTTTGTGCTGCTGGTGTTGTATGGGATGAGTCATGTTCTCAATCAGTGGATCCAATCTGCAAAGACTTGGATACAAGCTCTCCTTGCGGCAGTAGTAGCCGAGAGGACACGATTCGCACTGTTTGCCAGCTTCAAATAGCGGCCAATTACTGATGGGCCCTGCTGGGTGAATGTTGCAAATAACGATTCGTTCAAGGACTTCATTGCCGTGGAGAATTATGGAGCTGGCGCATCCGATGTTCTGAGCGCGCGAGTACAATATTAGGGGTGACGTCAAGTTGACGAGCTTCATCGAGACGTTCAAGACGTCAGCTAAGGTCAGAAACTGGGCGTCGTGCGCCCAGTCACCGAACACCTCCAAATTGCCAGGTGGACGAACGGACTTGGAGAATTTCTTCGAATGAACCAACTGGGCCACCGCGCCTCGCACTAAATCCCTGCAGTCATCCCCGTGAGAGTAGCACTTCTGGCTCGCTATTTTGGCCTCATACTCCAATTTTGTGTTCCACTCCATCTGGTGCATGTCGCTTGCCTGAGGCATGTCTTTGGCTCTGCTCTGAACGTTCAAGCCGCACGCCCAAGATTCCCTGTATTGGTTGAACAAATGAAGCATGGTGCTTTTCGAATAACTCGACGAGTTCAACACCTTTGAACCAGAACAAGAACTAGTCGAATTTTCGCAAACCACATGAGCCACGCCGTTTTTACACACGTTTAATCCGCAAACCAATTGCTGCACCGACCGTAACGTATTTCCTGCATGCCAAGAACTGATGAACGCTGCCAAGACGTACTGTGACCACCTCATTGTGCGTTTCAAAAAATGATTTCATAAGCATTTGTTAATCGTGAAATTATCCATAACTAGCAACAAATAAATAAAATTCACATGTGAGGGTTGAAGCGTTCAATGAAGACCAAAGATTACACAAAGCGATTTCACCCAACTAAACAGTGCAAGAAAACAATTTTCTACAAACCTTGTCGACTACGACGTGGCTGTTGCTAACAACCCCAGTCAATGACGGAAGGTATTTTGAATGAAATGTATCGACGTCAGTTCTGACGTCACCCAGGCCACGACTACCCACCAGAGGTACCATACCTCGAACGGTCCCAGCGAAGTGAGGGGCTTTACTTTCAATCTGGTTCAGAATTTCTGCAAGCAAGGATTCAATTCATTGTAACAATAAATACGCCACGTGACAGCCATTTTGGTGTATTCTTGGAATAATCAACCTGTGTTTTGGCGACGGGTGTCAAACATTTTGATATTGTGGTTCTCGTGTCATGGTGTGCATGTAGATTTAAAAAAATGAGTCCGTCTGCCGTCCAGACCATTTTGGGCAGTAGGAATAAGTGTACAAATCTGAAAATTTGACAAGATACTCGGTTCTACGGAGAGTTCTGCACGTGAGGTATTCAGCCAGATGGCTCAAACAAATGGGGCTACAAAAGGGGTTTAGAGTAGAAGGGTCGAGTGGGGTGCCGTTTTCGAAGTATTTCAAACGTAGAATCCATTTGTGTGTGAAGGCAAGCATAGAGCCTCGGGCCCTTCCTACCTCACCCCTATGGGGCTTCTGTGGCGCGACATGTGATGGTTTTGAAGGACGTCAGGAGGTCGAATGAGGTGTTGTTTTTGGCATAGAATCCATTTTTGGGAGTCTCTTATCTGTCCAAACACTTTTTTCTCCAATAAAAAAAAAATTAATGATTTTAATGCATTTAATGCTTTTTACTAGCCGAATCAAATTTCTGCGAAATTGATACTAAAAACTTAATCCAATAATTACACAATTAGGTATCAATTAAAATACATAATTCCTTCTGCGACTAAAGGCAGACGGAAGGACCAATTTTGGGGGCGATCAAAATGTGTTGACACACGTCCCGATACCATAAATTGATTATTCTACGAATAATTTAACAAACTGCAACTACCAAAATCAGCGTTGACCAAACCATACATGCGGTCCCTTCAACTTCCAAACTGTTCATGTGTTCCAACCTATGTGTATGAATATGTAATGTTTACCTAATCCCTGAGTAGCCAATTTAGCGCCCTCGTCAATTGCGCGTTCGGCAAAATGTTGGGCGGATTGGAGACCGTGATGTGCCACGTTGGTGGCATTGTTGATCCCAGTGACCATAAGTTCACTGCCCATGTTGGATAAACCACTGGCGAAATCCAAACCGTTGTCCAACGATTTTTTCTCATCTGAAAACGTTTCAAATTAAGTTCACTATTCAACAATGTATAGGGTGATGTAAGAGGTACGGTTGGGTACGCGGTATAAGAAGCAGTGATGTTGACTTTATTGTGCCCCCTACACTGCTGGTACGGCGAAAGGTATTGTTTGACATTTTATAAATAACCGCTCCCATAATAACGAAGTGAAAAAGTGTATAATGGGCCTTTTTTAAATGCCAAATATAGTTAGTGCATCTCAGGACAAATCAAGGATTGAGATGAGGAAGAAATTACTACGTAATCCATCAAACGCGAGGGTGACTAAAAATACAAACCTATAAAGCGACTAGCACCACTAACGACCCAATAAAAATTACCTATTGAAGAAGTTATTCAGTTATTGACAGCTCCGAACAATTCAGTTTTGATAGACCTGCACCAACGCCCCGTTACCAATATAAATTCCAGCATATAACATACGAGTATCTCTTACAACTTCTATAGAATGAGGAACCATCTGGTGCAGAAATCTCTGGGTTTTCTAACGAATTTCTCGAATTTTCAGAGAAGAAAAATGAGCAAAATAGGACCGGATAAGAGCTCCCAATTTCAGAAAAGACGAAAATTTGAAAACGCAACATCTTATAATTTAATTGCCTAACAGTGTCGAAGGGACATCTGAATAGATGAAGAGGTTATAAAGGATATGTACTGTTTTTCACATTTTTCTATCACTTAAGAACTGCAAGCCTATTAAATAAAGAACGAATTTTGTTTTTGTTTTTCAATTGCCTTTCATTATTTTAATGGGTCTGCACTTGTAATCAGACATTTTGGGTGTATTAGTGGTGGTTGAGATTTGATCTGCTTGATGTAGGACCTAGTTCAGCTCTGAAAACTCTTAAAACCTTCTCTTCCTCCAAGATTTGAAACAATATACAGGTAATTTTATTTTTAGACATTAAACGTAAAATTAAAATTTTTCAATTTATGTTACGCCGTTGAAATAAGAATTCGAGGATGGGATTATTTCCAACATATTTCGGGATTAATTTGGCAATTCGGTTTTCTTCAATCCCCGCCGACCGCAGCCACATACAGCTGAAGTTCGGATCTATAAAGTTCTCAATTTGGATCCAATATCAACAGATTGTCAATCGTGGAACCAACATACATGTACACAGAACTGAACCAAGGTCACAATCAGTTCCGTTATGATTTCTTGCTCTGAAATGTTCCAATATTTCTAGCTATTGTATAGAATTTTAAATTCTATGATACAGGAAATATAGTTGATATTAAGAACGCAATACATAGCAATTCGGAGTGCAACCAACAAAACAAAACAGGCGTGAGTGAGTTGCCGATACCTGCAACTTGGGAATATTGCAAAATATTTGCCAAAACTTACGAAAATCAACTTTTGAAATTAGCTTATGGTCTGTACAAAGCTAAATCCAATTCAATGAAGTGTGCGTCAGTTATGAAAGCAACGTAGGTAATTAATTTTCATATTGAAGCGCATTGTCGTCATCCCAACAAGGTACAATATGTAACACGTTTAGCGCACTCAAGAATTCAATATAGGATTAAAACTACGTTAATAGTAAGCGGAAATGCAACATAAAATCAGGTGATAAGGCTCACCATCTGTCAGTCCTTTGATCGTGACCGATGGCAGGGAAGTGAACGGAGCCATCGTCCTGTACACGTCGATGAAGCTCTTAATATACGACGACGACGCGGGCCCGACGCACAGAACACTCGCGAGTATGTAGACGAAAGTTTGCAACATTTTCGACACTACGAGAAAAAAACGTCGAGAATTTTGGCGAATTTTCAATTTAAATGATCCGTCCTGGGCTTCCCGGGACGACGCTCGATGGCTCTGAGCGAGTCATGTTAAATGAGGCAACGAATTCGGGTGACGACATCATTCCCGTCGCAAAGCGGCCCGATTGAACGCGACTAATGTTCGCCGACAATTGTCCTTAACCAACTTTTTAATGGGTTCCCTGATTTACAACTTCGGGTTTTTTTTTTTGTCGTTAGCTTTATTGCTAGTTTAGTCTTAAGCAAGTCGACTAGCATTAATATCGGATCATCTGTTCACGGCCTGGACAGCGCTAGATTTTCAACAACTCTCACACTCCCAAGTACACATTAACACCGCTTACGGTATCTACCAACTTTTACGATTTCACAGACGTCGACGATTGACAAATAATTTGTCCATCAATTATTCTTATAATAACAGTATATTTTTTGTTTATGTAATGACATCGATTATTTAAAAGGAACTTCCAATATAATTCGATGCTGCTTCTAAAGGGAAGTTTATTTTTAAACTTTTCAATATAATATGGATTATGGACAAATAGACAAATTCCAAGATACCACGCAGTCCCGTGAACAAAAAAAGTTGCAAATAATTTTAGTGGCCTATAAGTGCCCACATAAATGTTTAGTGGATCAATGTTTAGTGGAATCAGCACTACGGGGCTCTACGAAATAAAATTTGTGTCGAACGTTTTGACGTTGAGAAATCTCCTCACAGTACGAACAATGAGCTATTAAAATTTAAAGGTCGCCATATTCATAACCTGCTTGGGGACGGGGAATAAAACGTTTTAGCCTTCCTCCCATACATTCATGCCACAACCGTAAAAAAATCGACGTCAAAAATTCAGAAAAAGTCACAATTCTTTCAACTCCATATTGAAGAAGAAAGTCGTCGAATAAAATTTCAACGAAAAAAACCGTAACTGACGAAATCAAGAGACATCAGGAACTCTGAACAAATAGTTCCGATCGGAAAATCTTTCTTTGTTCCAATTCGTAACAAGAGGTTGCCTTCCTTGTTTATGAAGTGTGTTGAACACGAATCTCAACTCCGATTTTTCACAACACATTGCAATTTTTCCGTCTAGAAAAACGTAAATTTTATGACGGCGTAACGGTCTTTTCGTGGCAATTTTTGAGTTTATGTGCCAAAGAAAAGACACGAAAATGCCAAGAAAGAAACCCACCCAAATTAAAACAATTAAAAAAAAAATAATAATAAAATAAAAACAGCCCAGATGTAGAGAAGGGTTCGTCGCAAACATGAAAGAATGAAAGTAATAATGTTCTTCACTTAAAAAAATTATATTTTCCACATTTAAAAAACAATTGAACAAGACGATATTGCACACGTGGCCCACCGTCGCGCTAGCTATAACCAGATCCGAGTGCCTGGTTAGCTTTTATTGAGCCACCGCTTCGGTTCCTACTTCCTAACTTAATGGGGCCTTAATAAAATCAGGAGGGGAACAATAAAACTGAATGCAGCTCTCGAAAGTTGGAGTTGTCTTGATGCCGCCACACAATAATCTTCAAAATTCGGTCTTAGAACGTGGCGGTTGAGGTGTAGAAAAAAAAACCTACAAAAAAGGGAGAACGCATTAAAAACAATGAGGGGAAATACCTCCGTTACCACAATGGCGGGATTTTTCCTCAATAAGCGCTTCAATGGGCGACGTCAGAGGAGCAGCGGATTACAATAATAATCACAATTAAGTAGTCTTGGCACTTCGGATTTAAATATTGCACAGTTATCGACAGCGAGGACAACAAATCCGTGGATTGTTTTCCTCACCGATACATTGTCTCATGCTATGGCTTAGAACGTCGGAGTGGCACTAACCCGCTTGCAATTTATTGTGAGTGTTATCGCTTTTCGGGGTGGCCAGCCCAGCAGATGTAAATGATCAATTGTTACATCGTAACTCTGAATCGAATGAGACCAACTCCTACGCGTTTTGGAAATACGGGTAGGATAACTCAGTTTTTTGGATCATTTCACAAAGTAAAAACCGTGTGTCCGGCGAAGAAAAGTTGAAAGCAGCCAACTCCTCTCGACCACTCATGCCAAGTTGGAGGAGCCAATTAAAAGCATAATGGCCTTATTATGTACCAAATTATCTTAATTTGTCCATAGTAATACATAAATGTTACAGTTTGAGTTGTCGTTGGTTGCTCATTGTCAATGATTGCCCGATTGTCAAAACGTGTAATTTCGGTTTGATGAGAAAAGCTTAACGAGCATCCATAAAATCGAAACGCAGTCCGTTAAAATTGTGAGTTCGATGATCGTCTGTAAGGGATACCTAGACGATGAGTTCAAGGAAATTGCAATTCTCAATATGGGAATATCGTTGCCGACAAGTCCCTACCGCTGGTACCACCAT
Organism: Pilophorus perplexus; assembly: GCA_955831195.1. NCBI lineage: Eukaryota > Metazoa > Arthropoda > Insecta > Hemiptera > Miridae > Pilophorus > Pilophorus perplexus. Next base: position 9,647,526 of record OY037012.1, read on the forward strand.
CTAGTTTAGCCCACATGTTAAGAAAACAAGAAAAAAAAAAGTTTCAATTGTGGGAGTCTCCGGTTGTCGGTGTCCCTGCCTGACGTCGGCAAAGTGTTAGTTAGTGTCAGTTGGGAAGCTCTGACTTGTTCAGATGGGCATTTATTGAACACTCAGCCCTACTGAATTCTACCAATTGGCCCCTGCCGTGGACGTAAAGGTATGTTGGAACCTCGGAAGGGACCCCGCAGTCCTCTTGCAGTACAACTGCAGGGTAGCTATCTGCACCAGCCAGGGCTCATTAGCCCGAGGTAATCATATCGACTGCATGTTTACTCACACAGATAGGATCCGGAATAGATACGGAATAGACCTTTCGAAAGGTCTATTCCGTATCATCAGCGCTGCTAATCCTTTCTGCCGATCTCTTAAACCTACCAGTACCTACAGTAAAGTTCATTTTTGGCCAGCATTACAACCGCCTTGGAGCTGTTGACGTAATGACATTTTACGGCGTTTTTTCACCTGAGACGATTGTCAGCGGTTTTGAAGAAGTGATTCACTACGGCATACGCATCGTTTTTCCATCGTCGAGGAACATCGGGTGTCGCTTTCATCTCGCACAAGCGGTGGCGAAAGATAGAAGCATTATTAGGACTCGCGACCAAATCGAGGGCACGACATGCCCATTCAACCATCTACGCTTGGGCCGATATTGAGGAATGGAAGAGGGGAATTGAGCCAGCAAACGTCTGCAGGTAGGTTTTCAAAATTAGCATGCGTTAGTGAGACAAAGTAGATGACATTCATTACATTGTCATTGAAGAAGGAAAAGGAAGCTCCACTCAGCGTTACAAGACGTGCCCAAAAGCTCCCCTCCATTTCAATGAATCCCCCCCCAATTGGTCCCGCTTTCGACCGCTAGCCACACCTCTGGGAGTATCCTCGATACTGATACGTGCCAAGAAGTTGGCTTTTACGTCCACAGATGACGCCCCACTGATCACACCCACTACTGTCTTTGCTAAATAAATATCCATCTCTGGGGGGTTGTGAGACTGCGGCATCAGCCAGGCGCCGTACAGTGGTCCAGAATTCAAATCTAGCTGGACAAAAATCATGTTATCGACTTGGAAGTAACAACAAAGCCAGGGTCAAGCATGCATTCACAAAGCTCTAAACTAGCACTGACAGCCCCTTTTATCGCGCTCAGTCATGATATTGCCCTTATCTGGCCTCATCAAGAATTGCAAGACTTGTATCTTTCGATGCAGTCTTCATTCATCGTTCAACAAGTGATCACTGGTGCCGTTTTGAAGCCGTCTGAGCCTCTTGATCGTCATGGTTCGTTTAATTAGAGGTATGTAGCGTATGATGCCATTTTCAAAATCTCAGAAAGTGCTTTCTGAGCGTGCTCATAAGCTATCGAGATTTTAACACTTTTTTATGCCTTTTAACGTCTACATCTTTAGTGGCACCTCTTGGCCGTTTCTTTTGAGACCAAGGGCGTGTTGGTATGAACCCCAAGACTCCCATAAAACAAGAAAAGTTTGCACGAATTTGCACGTAATGGAAATTTGGGCTTTTTTTGCAGATGGTCCAGAAATCGCATTTACGCGAAAAACTCTTTCTTTCGTCTTGAAGGCGCTCGGGAATTTTCCATCAAGAAATATTGCTGTGGTAGCTTGGATGGACCAAATACGTGACCGCGAGGAGCCTGGCAATGGATTTTCTTATGAAGAAAACAGCACTCTAAGGTCAATTTTAATTAGTTTCCATAAATTATTGAAAAATAGATGGTTAGGGGCGAATAGGGTTGAGAACAATATTTTAAATCGTCATTCTGATTGGCTAGAAGAGAACTTGATTGAATTTGGCCGTGAGCCTTCTTCCATGGCCGTGAGCATAATACCAGGAAAATTTCTCGTGAATCGGCTAACGTAGATCTCCTTTCTATCTTCAGATTCTGTAGTATCTAGTATGAGGCTAAGAACTATGCCAGTAGGAAGAAAATCTTGTTACAATAAAGATGTAATGTAATAGATTTGTTGGAACCCCTCGATTTCGTGGCTGAGGAAGATGATCATCTTGAAGAAGAATAATTTCAATTTTATTGTTCTGCTTTGTTTCTATTTATTCCAGCAGCGTTCTTTCTTTTTTTTCAATGTTGAATTCCTTTCATTTTTTGCCTCAAGAGGTTATTTCAGAGTACAGCTAATTTCATTCATTAATTTTCTATTAAGTATGTAATTCCAGTTATCTGTATCAATCGAGTATATAAAATTATTATGTTATCTTCGTTATTGATTTGTTTTATTAAGCACCTCCTCCCCCATTTTGTTTACGTTCAAAAGTACATAAATGTTATGTGCGCAGTATGCGTACGTGATACAGCTATTTAAAAAAGGCTTCTTAGCTGGCTCGAGAACTTGAAATACTCCTAAATAACCTACATTCTATCTTTTCATTGAAAATTCGCTCATGAAATGATGTAAATGGAATCAGCGATATTATTGCCTATTTGTTTTGTTTTTTCGTGAAAATGTTCTTCAGGAAACTCGAAAACTGAAGGGAACTTCATTTTATGACTAAATGGACCCGAAATTTGGAATCTACGCCCCAAAAAACCCTTAGATACAAAATCTGGTCGAAAACGAACAGTTTTTGATTTTTGTCCAGCTAGATTTGAATTCTGGACCACTGTGCGCCGGACGCTGCGGCCAGATCTGGAGAGAGCAGGCTTTATAACCGGAATATTCGCGAACCGCAACTTCGAACCACAAAGCCGGACTCTACCTAGCGGGCATCTGATAAACTTACTAGTGACAAAGGATACGCGCACACCACCACCATAGGTCCTATGAAGTGAACCTTCCTTTCCTTTCTTCCATGTTACATTGTAGTAAAACCATCAAGCCACCTAGCACATAACTAGAACTTTTTCGTTTATGATTCTTGGAATAATCAACCAATGTTTTCACGGCGGGATAAAAAATATTGATCAGCTTCCAACTCTGCCCTCGTACCTATTATCATTTTTGGAACCTAAACTTCTTGAAACATAATTTTTTCAGGTTGTGTAGATCCCAACATGAAATGTCCGTCCGCCGTACATGCCGTCTAGGGTTTTTTTTTAATTTGAAATTTTGACAAAATACTCGGGTCCTCATTTAGCAAAACGCAACGTTTTCAGTCTGATCGCCCAAAGGTGTGGGGCTAAAAAGGGGCAACGGGAGGGGTTTCTGGGCATGGGGTTGGGTTAGGTGTCGCTTTCATTTTTAGTCGCTTTAGTATTTTTGGGAGTAGAATCCATTTTTTGGCTCTCAGACCCAACCTCACCGTTGCCATCAATGGGGCTTCAAAATTTGAAGCCAAAAATGCTTGATTTAATGTTTGAACGAAAGTCAGGAGTTCGTAAAAAGGTACTTACTTTAAGGCATAGAATTCATTTATGGCGGAGGGGGGGGGGGGGGTGTATTTTACGAAACTCTAGTTTGAAAAATAAACCCTTATCGTCATAGATTTACATCTCTTCAAACTTGTTGACAATTTATACAAAAGAATAATAAACCTTTGTGCGCAATTCGCAGCATTTTAAAAACAATTCAAAATGATTTATATTCAATATAATTTATCATTTATATTTAATATAAATCTACACACTGTTTGTGAGGCATACCATTTTAATCTTCGTTAATATGTTTACAGCCCGTACGTTTCTCGAACTGGAGCGAACAATCTCAACGGTAAAAAAATCTCAAAGGCATTTCCAATGCCTCAGAGCTGGGAGTTTCACAAACAGAGGCCATAGACATTTGAAAATGAGAGGGCCCATAAAAATTTATGGTCTGCCCAGTAAGACAAGAGAAAAGGTTTTTTTTTTAAATATTATATAGTTATTATAAATTTTACACTTGTTAATAATTTTTTAATTCACATTCAACAGAAGGTTTTGAGTGTTGGGTTACTCATTTAGTTGCCTAATAATTATTATCCCATCCAGTGTCGATTATTTGATGTGATCAATTTCGACCTCTCTAGTGAATGGTAGTAAAGTTTTTAAACTATGGGTCTCATCTGGAAGTCTCCTTGCCTCTGTATCAAATAGCAAATTTCATTCTATTGTAATTAAATTTTGTAACCAGTTAGAATCCATAGAAAAGAGTGTTCGTAGAGGTTGAATTGCTGGTAATGAGCGTTTTATTAGTTATGGTTAACTCTTGATCACGGTTACCTTCCTTACAATTTATTATTCTCAGAATAATCGACCAATGTGTTCGCGGCGGAGGTTATAAAATTTGAACGGCAATAAAATTTGCTTCTACATTTCATTAAGTGTAGATTCCATAAAATAATAATCATTTTCGCCGATTCTACCAATTTGGTAGAATGGGCGAAAACAAACTATGATAGTGACCGTCTATCTTGGCTTCAGCAGCACTTGAAAAACTACTTCATCACTACTGACTACTGACGTACTTGATGCTCCTTCTACTTCAATGCGTTCTTTTCGATTTATTTCGATTTTGTAAATCGGATCGGAGTTTTATAAACAAGCTGATAAGAGAGTTACGGCTTTTCACGTTTCGGATTCCATGTTTTTATTCATTCGACAGTCCCTCCTGATGTCAGTCCACCCTCTGAGTTTCTGGGCAGGGGCCGCCACTGATCCAGCATACATCAGAGGTCTAAAAAACCATCCTAGGTATGATTTGTTGGAGGTAGGAGGTCTTCCCTAGTTCCATGGAGGAATAGAGAGGAGAGCTCACTAAATAGGACTTCATGTGCCATAGTCGACGGTGGCGCTATCCCTACGGGACGTAGTGAACTACACATAGTACCTTCAAATCCAACTAGAGTGAGCTACTAGCTCTTCTTAGGAAGGAAAGCCCCAAATTCCTCACAAAACGGATTTACCTTCCACGGTTGTGCTACTACAGATGAATTAAAGGGAAAATTGAAGGAACCATCTCTGAATAACGAAATTGATTGTATAGTTGAGTACACTGTGAATGGAAACAAAATGTCTGGGTGGAATTCGGAATTCGCAGGGCGCCATCTTCTGGTTCAGTTTTGGTAACTTACCACCTTCAAAGTTCACTACATCTCGTAGGGGTCGCGCTGCAGTCGCAATCCCCCCCGCCGTTCCACCACTGGGTTGGCGTTTTGGGAACGGCGTTTAACACAGAGTGAGCTCTCCTCTCTATTCCTCCATGCCCTAGTTCCATGGAGGAATTCGTTGAACTGGAAGAACGCTAAACCTTACTTTTCATTCGGAAAGTAATGCAGATACTGAACGTTTCAACAGGCCATTGAGGAAAAACATAAATAACTTTCCACCTCAGAACCCAAACATGGTTATTGCCAAGGATGTAAAAAACTGCTGGAATTAAAATGAAGAGAATTTCTTTGGCCGACTTTTATCATTGTCATTTAAGGAAAAAATCGATATGACATCAGTACTCGGTTTGATGGGTTACACGATAGGTCCCGGACGTTTATTGGGGATTAAAACATATACACTATGGGTCCCGGGAGAGGAGAAGATTTTAATGGGTCGGGCGGTGGAGGGGGAACGAATATACCCGATGGGAGGAATAAGTTGTCTCATGAATTCATGTTTACAAGCAAGAAACAAAAGTTCCTAACAGTGCTCAAGGCTCAACTTTCTATTGTGATACAAGGGCAAAAGTTGAACTAGGTACTATAGAATCTATCGCGTTCAGTTGCAAAACGTGAACCATTTTTTCGGAAATCGAGTTTGTGTGTCTTCCTGAAGGTTTTGGTAGAGAGGAATCCGATGGTGCAGGTATTTTCTTGCAAAAGATGATGGATCCTAAAGAAAAAGAGGGAACAAACATTAGGTCAGTTTCAAAACCTGCTAGATCCAAGGCATCATGGGGTTCTTGAATCAACCCCGAACACCCTTCAAATAAAGGCTACATTTCGTGCGATGAACTTCGTTGCTTGTCTTCAAACGTCCAACACTGATCATTATTTTTTTTTATAAAGTCTCACTACCTGCTTGTGATACCTGTTCATACCTGCACGGTTTGCTTCGGTGTGCTTGTTTAGTGTTTTGCTGATTGATCAGTTTCTTCATTTCGTTGGGTTGATTGGTAGGTAACCTACCTACCAATAATGTTTCGTGCCGTTCAGTTAACGACAGCAATGGCCCTTGTGAACACAGAGAGTGCTAGTATAGGTAAGTACATACACTAGCTACCCTAGGGTAGGTGGGGGGAATTGTCCACAAGGGGTAAATGTCCGTACTGCCTTTTTCGGCCATAACAGTAAATTATTTTGTCGCCATTGGCACCAGAGGTAGGTTTTACAACCACCAGTTGCTGGTTAGAACTTGGATAAACAAGATCTTTCCTCGACTGAAAAAATGAGGTTAGTCTGTTTTTTGAGTTGTCACTACAATATTTTCGTACTTTTCCGCATTATTGTGGAAGAACGGTTGTACTTATTAGGTCTGTCTTTCTTCCTGTCAAAAGGGCTGTTGTTTAGCTTTGAAATTATGGCACAGAATTCACGTTTTCTTTTGTTCCCTAAAGTCAGTATGATTTTCGTGCTGACGTCATGAAATGGGGTAACTCTCAGCAATGTTTTGGGGATAAATGTCCACAGTCGTAGGGGCATTATTTAAGACTGAAATGAAACTAAAGGGTCTCAGGAACAATGAGCCCTTCTTGTTCTTATATTAATTCATTGTTTTTTGTGATCTCAACTATTTGAACATTTTTGTGGTGATGAAATATTTTGTGATTTAATAACCCTAGCGTAGGTATTCTGCACTTACCTTTTCGCCGAGATTTTTTCTAGATTAAATTTCTACTTCCCCAGTGTAAAGATGGGTTAAAATTGTTATTACCACAACATAAAGGCTTTATTTCATGTTTTTGAACTGAAAGAACGAATTTTTCCCATGATTTTCTTCTGTTGGGTTAAGTTACTGCTCTGCGGATGTTTACCCAAAAAAATGGGGCAAATGTCCGCAAAAACATTTTTGACGAAAATATGCGTAGTAATATGCGTATCTCTCAAACTAAACACCTTTTAAGGCTGGAGCTGTTATGAAATGATGAGTGACATCCTAAGCTTTCGATTCCGTACCACAAACCGAATAAAAACATCAAACTGTGGCTTGCAAAAATTCCAAACCCAAAACTGCGGACAGTTCCCCCCACCGACCCTACTATGGTGAATACCAATTATCATAGATTATAAATCGATGTGTGACGCAGGGCCAAATTATTGAATTTGCTTTAGGAATTCCATGTTTTCCCATGGAAGACAAGACTATCGTTTTTTGGAATTCGGAGATTGGGGAAAACGATATTTGAAAAATATAATATGAGAAATTTCAAGGCCTCTCAAAATATTGACAAATCCGCAAAATATAGTGAAATCAGATTATGTGGTCGCTGGATAATGTGGATCGTTTCCTAAATAGTCCGTTCCAGATCCCGTTGTAGGAATCTAAACACCGTTAAGAAAGATCGTTTAATGGGGTGGACGAAATCATGGTTGTCGAGAAATGATTTTCTGAGTCACGATGCCCAATGTGCATCGTTATCGAGGGTCTTGACGAGAAACAGAGATGATAAACAGTGAAACGCCAGGAGTTTCTATCAGCCTTGACGTGAATATCAACTCGTCACTATGCCCGGTAACAATCTGACGCTCGAAGAAAAAATCGCGATCTTGGACAAGACGAAAAATCTCCCTGTCGGCACTTCTCAGCGTCAGCTGGCCGAGAAATGATGCTTGCCAAAATTTACCATCGCGAAGATTAGAAAAGTCATCCGAGAAAGTGCTCAAAGAAGTGGTAATACGTTAGTAACGAGTGCGCGTTTCAAGACTCATGCTGAAAAGTGAAGCTAAAACTGGAACGCGATCGTGTTCCTGTCGACAGCTTCGTAGCTACTGATGGTTGACTGACTCGGTGCAATAGACGCGACATGAAATTCAATCGATCAATAATAAGCCAGGAAGGCCCAAAACTGCATCGTGGCATTACGCAAATTTTTCAAGCAGAAAGGAAATGAAAACGACAATTCGCTCTCATAGCCTCAAACAGTCTCGCAGACGTAAAAGCACGAACTAGAAAAAGGAAACTGCTCTTTTAATGATATTTTATAGCTGTGGGGAGGTTCGGAACACCCGCGAAAGATTGGAATGTCACAAAGTGACTGAACAACGGTTTTATTCACTCTCATAGCCTCACCCTGTCTTGCAGACGTTAAAGCACCAATTAGAAAAGGAAACTGTTTTTCTTAATATGTTTTATAGCTTTGGGGAGGTTCGAAATACACCAATTTTAGCTTCCCATGCTGGAGTGTCCCGAACCTCCTCAAACCATGATAAAAAGTGAAACACTCATACAGGTTTTTGTACGGATAATTGACCAAAAAAATAATATTGCTGGGATAGACCGACAACTTGGAGATGCCATTGGTCCAAAACTAACTGGCAGAAATCGTGGAAACGCTCCCAAAAAGAGATGGTTTGTGGAGCAAAAGCGCTAGGTTGGAGACAGTTCCAGACATGGCAGGAACTGGCATGTTGTTTTGCCAACCTCCAAGACCTTGTGATGTAGCCGATTTTCAGTGGATCAAGGCTGCTGGTTTGGTAGATACAAAGGGTGGCACGAACCTCCCCACTTTTTCCTACGGTGTTTTCTTCGAAGGCCGGACAGTTAGTACGAGCACAATGATCCGAATTTTTACCCTGAAGTCTTAGAAGTCCATGTAGTGATGATCCAAGCTAGTCAATTTCCCTCGTAGTGCGTCAGTTCGGCTGATAGAATGCTAATTTTTGCTATGGACGAGGGGCTCATAATTAGGCTCGTGGCCCGAGGATTTTAAGGGGGGGAGGGGAGGGGGACTCATGGAAGAAATGGTGTAGAAGCTTTCATTTTTTCAAATTGTTGTCCTGGGTCTGAACAACAAAATATCAAAAATTGTAGCAACAGTTTTGCTGGAAGAACTTTTGGCGGCCAAAAAAACTCGATTTTTTTCCGGACATTTTCCAGTTTTGGGTGCTGCTATAGCGGGCGCCCCCTCCTACATCTGTGATGTCGTGGAGTTAACTTCGTAGGGACTATTTTTTCGTTGGCAGTGGACCGAAGTTCTGTCAGTTTTAATTCCTGGAAGCGATCGCGTTCTGATTCGATTCCGAACGGCCAGAACATACTCTGCAAACGCACCTACTCAGTGAGCCATATATATATATATATATATTAGGGTGTCCCTTATATGAGCCAACAATTTTTTTTTGATAAAACTGATACGCATACCCTCCCATTTTGTTCCATTTGGTCTAAAACTACCGTGTACGAAATATTTCCCCCCTAGGATAACGTTAACCCGTGCCGAATCTTCGCCAAAGTTCATATACGTGAATTTCGGCTCTTCCACTCCACAAGTGCCCACCCCCCGGCCACCCCCTTCATCCGACCAACTTGAAATTTTTATCGAGCGTTTGGCTGATATTATTGAAGATTTGGTAAAAATTTGAAGTCGATTCAATAAAAAACACAGACAGGAGAAAATTTTGAGTGCTTGAAAATGACTTTTTTTTATAAGAAAATCTGCCTCTCCAGCTACTTTCGAGTATACCTACCTATCATGTTGTTGATTTCTAAACTATCAGTTCTATTTTTATTTTTCATGTTTTCATCGGGTTTTTGGGAAGTTAACAATAATTTGGTCACGATTTCAAGTGCTGGCTGGTACACTGAGTCTAGGAAGTGGATGGTTGACAATTTAACCACCCTGAAACCAAAACAATGAAGGAATGTGAGATAGAACATAGAACGTTATTTAATTTTAGAAGACTGTGTAGATAGTGTTGATTAAAGTCAAATGATGAGAAATGAAATGAGAAAAATCATATGATCATGAGAAAACAGGTTTCACAGCTCGTTTTCGTGTCATCGAAGAGCATGAACATTTTTCGACGCCTGAAACTGAATGAAAAATTCGTAAAGACAGACATCTTCATGGGCAACGGATCCGGCCTTCCTTGAAGCTAGAGAAGCTCTTTCAGGCTTAAAAGTGGTCAATGATTTAGCAGAGAGAGCTGTGAAACTGATGCAGGATTTTCATGGTCTACTCACGGCGGACGAAGAACAAAAGCAGTTTGTCTTACAATGTGTCAATGAACACAGGAAATTGTACCCAGACTGGAAAAAAGAAACTTTGGAGGAAATTCTCATCTTAACAACCTGTTTTCTCATGATAATATGATTTTTCTCATTTCATTTCTCATCATTTGACTTTGATCACACTATCTACACAGTCTTCTAAAATTAAATAACGTTCTATGTTCTATCTCACATTCCTTCATTGTTTTGGTTTCAGGGTGGTTAAATTGTCAACCATCCACTTCCTAGACTCAGTGTACCAGCCAGCACTTGAAATCGTGACCAAATTATTGTTAACTTCCCAAAAACCCGATGAAAACATGAAAAATAAAAATAGAACTGATAGTTTAGAAATCAACAACATGATAGGTAGGTACTCTAAAGTAGCTGGAGAGGCAGATTTTCTTATTAAAAAAAAGTCATTATCAAGCACTCAAAATTTTCTCCTGTCTGTGTTTTTTATTGAATCGACTTCAAATTTTTACCAAATCTTCAATAATATCAGCCAAACGCTCGATAAAAATTTCAAGTTGGTCGGATGAAGGGGGTGGCCGGGGGGTGGGCACTTGTGGAGTGGAAGAGCCGAAATTCACGTATATGAACTTTGGCGAAGATTCGGCACGGGTTAACGTTATCCTAGGGGGGAAATGTTTCGTACACGGTAGTTTTAGACCAAATGGAACAAAATTGGAGGGTATGCGTTGCGAGAAATTAAAGTTGAAAAATAAGGGACACCCTAATATATATATATATATACTTTTATTTTATTGGGCCGTTTCGCTTCGAAGATAGATTCTCAACCCTACAGGTAATGGTTTGATCGACTTCAACTTAACACTTGTCGCCCAATCCACTTCTCAAAAAAAAAAAAACGAGTCTGCTGATGAACCTTGCGAAACGTTCAGACCGTAGGTGTTGTCGTCCTTTTGTGTGAAGCCTCCCTTCAATTCAATATATATATATGTATATAAAATTTTCGTCTGTTTTGTAGGTACCACATTTTTTGGGGGGTCTCAGAACCATCTGATTTGGCGATCTATGGGTTTTTCATGGGGCTAAAATTTTTAGCCTCGCGAAAGCTCCATAGATCATCCAGAGGAGATGAGCGGACAACTTGACACGCCAAGCACCAAAATAAAGTAGGTTATGAGAGATATAAGGTTATGACCTATAAGGTTATGAGAGAGGTTTCAACTGAGTAGGGTTTTCAAGTTCGACAGCTCCCAACCGTCCTCATTCGAGCTGTTGGTTCCCGTCCGACTGCAGTTGTACTGCTGTCAACCTACAGATCGACCTGGAACAGCACTTATCTCAACCGTGCCTGTCTCGTCGATTTCTATTAACAGTCAAACCTGGAACAAACCTAATGTGAAGGTGTTATTGCGTTTTTTTTTTTCCAAACTGTTATTTTCTCTCCTCTCACTCACTCTCACTATCTTTGGGTGTTCTCCGAACCAGTGAACCCCCGGAAGGACCGACCCTGGAAATAGGTATACAAAATACGAGCCTTCCAGCGATCCGAAAATGTCGTTTTGGTCCAATTTCAAAATGCTGCAAATTTTGAAATAAGGCTTTGAAATGACAAAGCTCTCTCCACTCAGAATGAACGGAAACGGTTGATAAACTGAGGTACCTCAAATAAACAAAAGGTTCATCAAACCTTTTTTTTTATAACCTACATACCGAATAGTTTCCACTCTAACAGACTGAACACCTAACAGACGTCGGTTGCGCATTTTGTCGGTGGGTAAGAATGAAACCACCGAACGTATTATGAAGATCGTAACTTGGGAGAGTAAAAATGAAGTCCAGTTTTGAGGTCTATCGATAGGACGATCGTCTAATCCTTCAAAGCAGAGAAATATTTCATAAGAAGATGACGAATAAACTTCATTTGACCGAGTTGGAGTTGTTTTCAATTATGTTAGTGTGCTGGTTTCATTTTGATGATTCGGGCTCAGTGGAAGTACCTAGTCGAGCGGAACGGGAAGTAAAATGTAGTAATAGTCGGTTCTTGAGAGAGTTTATAACGGTAAGACTATAGTCGTTGTGAGGCTTTCTGTACCTGTCTGTTCCAATCTGTAATAAGAAAAAATAGTAGGACGAAAAACAAATTCAATACAAGATGGTTTCGAAATTCGACGAAAAAAAAAAACCTAATGGCTGTGCAATAATAGTCACTCTGACAATCGCTGCAAATTTTACACAAGGGTTTTTTATTCGTTGGTTTGAATTGGCACTGAACATGATATGGCACTTTTAACTTCAAAGCCAGACGGTTTCGAGGCACTTTTCCACCTAACCCTCGCATTTTCCTTAATTATCCATAATCCTAATTTTGTTTTGGTTCATCATAGAATAATTGTAGAAAGCTTAGAGTAAGTACAAAATTGCCAGACCTTATTGAAATCGTTGGTAGTTACAGAATAAACCAGTTGTTGGTGGTTCCTGAAAACTTGAGAAAAACGCTGCAAATTTTACACAAGGGTTTATTATTCTTTGATATACATTACTTGTGCAGAAACTTAATTCTGTCAATGAAAAAATTAAAAAAAAAATTTTTTTTTTGATTTTTATCTCAAAAATTTTTTTTTGGATTTTTTTGTTCACAAATGTGTTTTTTTCAAAAATTCCGTATTTTTTACTCGAAAAATATTTAACATCCTGGGATCCTTCAAAAATCCCATTTTTAGCCCCATGAGAGCCCTATAGATCGGCACAGTGAAATCGGATCGTTCCGGGACCCCAAAAAATGGATTCTACGTCCAAAAATACTTCGAAAACGACACCTAACTCGATCCCATAGCTAAAAGCCTTCAAAAAACCCCTCCCGTAGCCCCATTATAGCCCCAGAGCGCCTCACGGGTTTGGGCGATCGGACTGAAAACCTTGCGGGCACAACTAGATGGTAAACCAAGTATTTTGTCGAAATTTCAGATTTTTTAAAAAATTCCTACTGCCCAAAACGGCCTGGACGGCGGACGGCGTACGGCGGACGGACATTTCGGATTTAGAATGTAGACCACTTGAAACGGATAATGTCAAATTTTGAGCCCGATCGGAGTCGTCGACCCCCGTCGCGAAAACATAGGTGTATTATTCCAAGAATAATAAACCAAAAGGGTTGTGGGGGTAGGCTGTGTTGCGAAGAAAAAGCGACATGATTTCATGTTACGATAAAAGTGGGATGTTTTCATCTCACGAAAGTAGCGCTTGAGGTAACGTAGCATCGATTGAAGAGCTAAAATCTGTTTCCAGGTTTTATACATTTTAGCCGACAGGTTTTAAGTACCTCCAGTCATCCCAGGGGGTCCAGGGGTGGCAATACACCCACAGCCGGCAACGCTGATGTTTATTTGTGGTTTTTTTAATTGTCGCTTGTGATGTGTGTTCATCGTGGTACATAATATGTACCAACAATTATTTTGTATTATGGTTGCTTGGGGACACACACAGACCCCCGGATGCTGTCATCTTGAGCCTAACGGCTAAACATTGGAGGAACGTGGAACTCGCTTCATTTGCTTTTAATTGGTAACCGGTATAAGGGACTACCGATAAAATTCAGCAATGAGCCTTGTTTGAGCCTAGCTTTCGGCGAGTAACAAAAACATTAAGTGTTTGCCAATTATTAGAAAACACTTATGGTGAGGATGATTAAGTAGGTGTGTCTTCACCCTGGGCTTGTGCTGCAAGGGGTCGTCCTGGCTATGCAGCGGCGCACCCCGACGATCCTGGGGTGAAGACACGGGCGGACCACGAGCCCTGAGGTATTTGTGGGCGAAGAGACTCGAGTGCCTCGGAGGCAAACGTTCTGGAGTGTGCTGGAAGCTTCCCGGAGGCGGCGGAAGGGGCGGCGAGCACGCCGAAGAACTGTTGAAAATTCTGAAGAGCCTCGAAAGACTTGCAGAAGGCACGAAGTGGCACGGCTGAGACACAACTGAGCTCGGCAAAGCACGAGTACTCGTGAGCACAAGGGGGGGGGGGGGGGGGGGGGGCAGAGATACTTGGGCCAAACACACTGATTTATCGCAACTCCGACAAACACAGACAACTTCTCACTTCCAAAGCTGGAAAACTACCACTAGTCAGTTGACGTCTGAGGCGTCGGGGAGTCTCCCCCTCTCGGCTCTTGGAAGGTGACTTTTTCAGTGGCGACAGCTACTTTTGTGTCTCTCAGGAGGATTTTTTGCAAAAATTCCGAATTGAAATCGCTGGAATCGGATGTTTTAACACGTACCACTGCACCAAATCAACGCGAAACCTCAAAGTAAGCGAGCTTGGAGGACGATAAGCTACGATTTGCTTCTAGTTAGAAGTCTCTATGTTACACTGAATCAAAATGGTAGCCCAGTTGGTTGATACCGAGTGGGGCAAGACGGGATATCAAGCTGTGGGGCAAGATGGGATAGGATTCCTTTGAAGAGCCTTGACGAATGGCTGCCATCGACTGACGAGGATGAAGACTATGGCGATGCTTGTATGCACTCCTATCACCTAATTGTAGACATAACATTGACTGTTTTTTTTTTTTTTTTTTGTTTTTTTTTTCCAGTCTGCACAGTCGGCAAGGATATAGCTCACGACTCAAGCAGCGGGCTGTTCGTCTGCAATTTTCGCTCAACACTTTTACCTCAAGAGAAATTTAATTACAATATTTGGGCAGAAAATGGTGCTTGGGTACGATTTCTATCATTTTCTAGAGGTATCCCATCTTACCCACCCCTTGAATGAAATTGTAGTCGTAATCGTTCAAAAAAGATATGGTCTCCCGTTTTATTCATCCTAACCCTAAAAGCAATTTCTTGTGAGCCCATTGAAATCTCCAGAGCATTGCATTGTCAGTTCCAATAGGAACAAGTAATACATTTTAATTTCCATGCAATGCATGATGCCGAGGAAGTGTCATGAAACCTCATTACAATAACAATCTCGACATTATATTTGACGCAGGTCTACCAGAAGCAACCTTCACGCCAGTTTGTTTTGCTCGGAAAAAAATTGATATTGTCAGAGCAAATATTGGTCGTAAGTTGAGTTCTATTCGCACGTAAGTCCTATTCGGGTATAAATGATTCGTGCAGGACACCGGTATTCATTTGATACGTGGCCAAGATGAAGGCTGCCATTTCGTTATCCTTGGTACTTTTCATTGGACATGCTTGCTCCGTTCGATCTTACTCAGGTAAGGTAGTATTTAACGGTCCGAGTCGTTTTGGTCAGTAAGATTTTTTTTTTTTTTTTTTTTTTTTTCAATCTGAAATTTTGACTAAATACTCGGTTTACCATCTAGTTGTGCCCGCAAGGTTTTCAGCCCGATCGCCCAAACCCATGGGGCGCTATGGGGCTACGGGAGGTTTTTCTTTTAAGGCTTTTGGCTATGGTATCGAGTTAGGAGTCGTTTTCGAAGTATTTTTGGACGTAGAATCCATTTTTTGGGGTCCCGGAACGATCCGATTTCACTGTTGCGATCTATAGGGCTTTCAAGGGGCTACAAATGGGATTTTTGAAAGATCCCAGGAGGTCAAACGTTTTTCAAGTAAAAACAAAAAAAAATTAAAAAAAAGTTTTTGCAAACAAACAAAATTTCTTCTTCTAAAATTTTTTTCATTGACGCAGAATTAAATTTCTGCACAAGTAACCTACATCAAAGAATAATAAACCCTAGCGTAAAATTTTCAGCGTTTTTTTTTATCTGTGCTTAGAAACTGGCTCTGATTTAATCGGAACATTTCGAATTTGTGTAGATGAACCCGATGTCGATGCAGCAGGTCGTCCAAATGGCTTGAGAACTAAAAGGAGTCCCCAAATGTTCGGCTTTGCTAGTGGAGGTGGCGGCAGAGGAAGTGGAAGGGGCCGGGTATTTGGCGGCGGCTGGGGTGGCGCTGGCGGCTGGGGTGGCGGTGGCGGCCAAGGTGGAACCGAAAATGGAATCGGAGGAGGTCGCATGAGTGGAGGTGGAGGCGATGACAGTATAGAAATAGGAGTCGGTGGTAGTATGGGTGGGGGAGCAGGAGGTGGCGGTTTCGGGGGTCGCCCAGGATGGGGCGGTGGCCGTGGAAGCATGGGTGGAGGTGGTGGAGGATCAGGAGGCGGCAGAGGTATGGGTGGGCTTGGAGGACGTTTTGGTGGCATGGGGGGAGGAGATATGGATGGAGAGAGTGGTGGATCAGGAGGAGGTAGAGGTATGGGTGGACCAGGAGGAGTAGGAGGTGGTAGAGGAGGAGGTAGATGAGGAGGTAGAGGTATGGGTGGACCAGGAGGATTAGGAGGTGGCATGGGTGGCGGCATGGGAGGAGGTAGAGGTATGAGTGGACCAGGAGGAGTAGGCGTTGGCATGGGAGGTAGAGGTATGGGTGGAGGTAATGGCGGTATGAGTGGATCGGGCATGGGAGGCGGTTTGGGAGGAGGCATGGGAGGAGGCATGGGAAGCATCATGGGAGGAGGTAGAGGTGGACCAGGAGGAATTGGAGGTTTCATGGGAGGTAACATTGGTATGGGCGGATCAGGCATGGGTGGCGGCATGGGAGGAGGTAGAGGTGTGAGTGGGAACGGAAATGCCTGGGGTGGTGGAGGAATGAACGGCCGTGATAGATGGGCAAGCAGTACCGGAGGATTTTCGGGTGGCATGGGTGGAATGGGTAGCAGTTGGGGAAGTAGCACCAGTGGAATACTTGGAGAACATGTATCAGGATCAGCAGCTGTACACGGAGGTTATGACTTCGTCTGAATCAGACGAAGACTCATCCGAAGAAAGTTATCGCCGAAGATCCTCAAAAAAAGAGCAATCAAAAGCATCTGACAAACTCTCCAAACCAGTCGTCTCCAAATCAGAATCAGCAACAGTGCCTGTGGTTAAATCCTAACCAAACACAACCTGCCAACAATTCAAGTTTTACTACTACAGAACATGCGCCATCATTCAAAAAACACTTCAAAACATGGACCAGAAATGGCAGCGAAACCATTCTATAAACATTAGCAATCGTTATTTCTGTTTCACCGAATATAACACAATGTCAATATGATGTCATAATATGATGTCATCATATTATTTGGAAAATATGAATATGAAATGACCTATTCAATTTACATCATCCCTTACCTTTGCCAAATCTTTTGAAAGGCTATCTTTGTTCGCGTTGAAGAGAAGTGGAACCATACAAAGGCAACGAATTAATGCATCGTGAGTGGAGCCATTAAAAGAAACACACCAATCACTAATGGCCCATCGCTGGTGTTGCAGAACCAAACAATGAACTCGGACGACGATGAGTTCCATCTATAGGTACCTCTAATTCAGAACGCATCTGAATGTATGTGTGTCACAAACCTACTACTCCAAAACGGTATAATAGATCGTATTAATATATTATCATAAATCTAATATGTTTTCTACCGTCTCGCCCTCCTTAGAGATATTATTTTATTTTTATATATAATTTGGTAGTATCCGTCGGAATTCTGAGGCGGCTCTTTGAAATCAGGAAGTCCCCCATTATTATGGTAAAATTGTCGCCTTTCTTCTAAACCTCCTCCTCCGTCTTCAACTTGGACTTCCCTAACGACGAATAAACAATTCGCGTTCCTGTTAGAATCTCTAAATAGTATACGATGCCATGTATCTTGGCTATAGTATCACGACGACGATCTCGCCATTTCGTGTTTTTCAAGCGCCATGAATAATGGAAGACCGGCGAAGAAAAGAAGGGGTTTTCGGGCAGTTCTGTTCAATTTTCATTAAACATATTAGGTTTGTTCCAGGTCTGACTGCGTCAGTCGACAGAAGTTGGACAGCTGTCGACAGAACCCGACCGCACTTACTCGAGCTGTCGGTTTCCGTCCAACCTACGATCGACCTGGAACACCTGTAAACTGCGCATATCTGTCTGCATGTCTCCGGCGATTTCTGTTAACATACCGTCAAACCTGGAACAAACCTATTGCTATCCACCAATTACCTACGTACCTACTATTTTTCCACACAGCATTAATGCCGCACTTCGTCAATGTGGAGTAGGTACTGGATTTACGAGTTATTGTACTCGCATAATGAGGGAGCGGAATTTATTGGTCACTTGTGAATGTTGGGAGGCGGTTATGATGTCAACAAGTCGTCGGGTCCAAGGATTGTTCTGAGAGGCGTTCTGAGGGGCTCGAGAATCGATAGTGATGGGGACTAATTCTAGTGCTTTGGCAATAATTTGGATTCATAACTACCTTATGGGCCTAAATAACATGAAAAAATAAAAAAGATGCAACACCTTTAATAGGTGTAGCGTGAACTTCCTCTATTGACCGGACTAACATACTGGGACACCTCATATCAAGGCCTGCGAAGAATGTTCCACCTCGCTTATCTCTCGAACTTGTGCCGAATCTTCCATCGCCCGCGCCGCACTGTGTGCCAAATGGCCGATTTAGATGGAAAAAAATCGTCTTAAAAATCCCGAATTTTCAGTAGGAATTGTCATTGTTGATTATAACTTCGTAGTTCCCAAAACAAAAATTTTTATCTCCTGAAGCCTTATTTGATTGTGGAAACGAGTCAACAAGACTTGTTAAATAACACTTTAAATAACACTTAGTGTTCATTATCTCCCCTTCGACTTATTCGACAACACCGCAGCCAGTTGTGGGCACAACAGTTTGAGGCACATTAGTCTGCAGTAATGGACATAGAGAGAGAAGTAAGTACTTTTAAACTATGTATTAGAAATCCTACTAACTTAAAGAAACTAAATAATTTTTCTGTCAGAAAATTAACTAAAACTTTTTGGAGTTGCCGAGGAGATAACTGTTTTTTCCACTTCTTCAAACGTTCTAGTTTTGCTATTCAATCACTTTTTTCGATTTTTTGCGTTTTTCTTGATATTAAATAATAACCAACCTAATTACCTATATTAGGTTGGTTTATAGGAATAACGGGGACGGTCCCACGGAAGCAGTTTGTGAAAGAATGGAGGGTGCTGCCGAAGAAAGACGGTTACGCAAACAAGTGGTTTTGTGATCCCTTGACTTGCTTCAAATTCCTCATAATATATAAGATATTATCTATCTTATATCATAATATGATTTAATATTATTAAATATCTTATACTACACATCTTTATCATTTAACCCTAATTTCTATCAGTTCTCTATAAAGGGGTAGTAGGATTCGTCTTTATTTTTTGCAGTTTGTTTATTTTTATTTTTTATGTTTATTTTTGGTTTTTATTTCACATTTTTAATTTTTATTTCCCTCCAGATAATTTTATTCTTATATTTCAAGGCTGTGGTGTTGTGTATGGTTACATTAAATGTAAATTTTGCAGGTGTGTACTCTAATTAAGAGTTTAATTACGAAAGTGAAGGTAGTGGAACTTCAATAAATACCAACGATTGAAAATTCATGAAATTTAAGATAGGTATATATTGTTTTTCTATCTATTGATAGAAAAACGTCTATCTATTCTATCCTATATAATATATAGGAAAATAACGAAAAAAAAAAATCATTCTTTAAAGGAAACTTTAGAAAAACAATAATATTGTTTTTCTAAAGTTTCCTTTAAAGAATGATTTTTTTTTTCTTTATTTTCCCCGTTGATTTTTCCATTTTGATAAGGAAACCACAATAAAATAATTTGTTCCTAAATCGGTCATTTGGCCCACTGTGCGCCGGTAGATACCTATATAATAAGCTATATTATACTATATTACAAGCTTCAGTATTATTGAACCGGTAGGTACCGAAAATAATCCGCTGCTTTCGTTAATTTTTCCAGTCGTTTTACTCGGAGGAATGTTCCATGCCAAAACCACTCATCCCCTTATTCAGTTAATCGAACACAATATAAATTCGTGTTTTATTTCAACTTGTCATGTATAAAATATTCTCCGAACGGATCCCCACTTAAAAAAGGAATAAACTATAATATAGTTTATTATAGGAAATATTATTTGGTATGGAATAAAAAACTAGGTTGTTAATGTACCTAACAATCTGTGTTAGGTACATTGGAAATTACGAAATAGTTTTTCCTCGATGTCTCTACCCTAGAAGAAAATTTTAACTTCATGCTTTTTTAGTCCGTCCCATCATTTCACGATCACAATAATGCCTTCAACTCCATTAGTAATTTTAGTTTCTGATTATTATTTTTTACGATTTTTATTGACATCTTACAAGTTTTTGCGCAATTTATACAAAATAATAATTAACCCTAGTGTTTTCTTTTTCGCACTCACAAATTCAATTGTAGGTAACAACTCATATTCCAAAAAGAACATTTTTTTATAAAAATGAACTATAAAAATAAACGATAGTTGTCCGTAGGACTACGGGAGAAAGAGTCCTCCATACAGCACAATAAATTTATTGTAGTATTTATTTTAATAATTACAATAAATACTACAATAAATTTTTTATTATTAATAATTTATTTATTAATTTTATTAATAATAGTCATTATCAAATGTATGTCAAAAGCCTTCCTCCTGAACCTAAGTGATAAAATAACGGAATTTTTTTCTACCGTCTCGGGATCCGTGATAATATCCTAATGCACACCAATGGTCGCCCAAATTTCTTATTTTGAATGGGAACCCCTAAGTTTTTCGTCAAATTCGAATTCCCGAGCAGAGTTTACGTACCAAGCCCATCAAGAGCAATAATTGCAATTATTGCAAGCATTGAGCATTTTAAAATGGCGCATCAATCCCATCTCCGTTGTTTAGAGTCTGATTAAGATGGCGTCCAAGATTGCCGCCTTCCTCTCGATCCGAATTTTGGTTTATTATTCTTAGAATAATACACCTATGTAAATTTTAACATTATACATTTCAAGAGGTCCAGATTCCAAAAACATTATGTCCGTCCGCCGTACGCCTTCCGAGCCGTTCTGGGAAGTAGGTAAGATTTTTTTATATATGAGGGAAGTGTAGGTATCCCAAATGGATACACGGAATGATAGGGTCGTGCCAGCGCTGCACAAAATCTACGACAATTCACCGAAACAAATAATGCAAATACCTACAAATACAATGTTAATAGGGAGTTTGGGGGGGGGGGGGGGGTGCAATACGGTATTGCCAATACCTAATCTCACTCAGATAGGTACGTAATTGATGTACTGATGCCAACATAGTAGCAAAAGTAGCTGGTAATTAGTGATGATATGTGAGGCAATTTAATTGACTTTACCCTGGGCAGAAAACGAGCCCCCCCCCCCCCCCTGGGGTGGACAATCGCTGAGCCGAGCTCGGGAGAAGTAGCGTTGGCAGGAATGACATCGATTGGACAGAGTGGGTGCAAAGCGTACTAGCGTCACCTTTGGCCACCCTCTCGGCCCACCACCATCCCAACATCCTGTCAACGGGGAACGCCCCGCTTTTCTGACCACTTTTGGAGCTCAGAGGGTGTTTCAGACTTTTCTCTGACTATGCTCGGCGAGCTGATTATTCTAAGAACAATTTCAAGTTTTTTCCGACCGCTACAAGTACACTAGAATAAAGATGACCAAAATCAATTCGTGTCACCCCCTCCTTGGGTTGGGGCTTGAAGTAAGTAGAAATTAAAGCCGCAACGCTAGGAGGAGGAGGAGGAGGAGGAGGAGGAGGAGGAGAGTGACCCAAATGGGGTAGGTATGCTTCTTCTTCTAGCTTCTTCCTACTTCTTGTTTAACTATAGAACCATGCGGCCAATGTGTGGATCTTTGAAGAGCATCTAGTAGCCTAGTGAAAATAGCCTTTATTATCAAGCATATCCGAACCCTTCAAAGCAGAATAATATTACAGTTGTTAGAAGGTGATGTATAAAGCTCATTTGACCGAATTGGAGTTGGCTTTTATTATGTAAGTGTTCTGGTTTCATTTTGATGTTTCGGGCTCAATGAAAGTAATCGTGCGGAACGGGAAGTAAAATGTAGTTATAGTCGGTTCTTGAGAGAGATTATAACGGTAAGATTAAAACTTTCTACATCTGTTTCATTCTGTAATGAACATTATTAGGTAGGAACAAAAATTCAAACCAAATCGTTTCGTTCTGCGAAAAAGTATAATGTAACGCAATAATTAATTATTTAATTTACTTTCATAAGACTCAGATAGGTTACCTAACAAAAAAACCTTACCATAAGGTAACTAAAAAAAGCTCACTGAAAAAACAGGATCATCGAAGACATTAAATGTCTTGCTTTAAATTTTAAAGCAATCAATTTTTTCCATAAATAGTAGTTAAAATGGTTGATAGGGGGGTATGCAACAACTTCGTTTCAATTTTACAGACATACCTAGTGAAGAGTATTTCGAGGGCTCCACTGCAACACCCCACAACGTCAATTTTGACGTTTTGGAGTTTTTGGTACCACTGGAATCGCGATCTTACAACGGATGTGTTGAACTAGGTTGGTTGAGTGAAAATTCAATAGATAGCGCTAAAATCGACAAAATGTGTTTACGCCATAACGTCAGTCGTACTAAAAACACGCCATTACGTCAGTAGAACTAGGGATTCTGTGAGGGTGAAGCTGAGCTCCTTGAACCTCGGGCGAAAAGTTGAGTTTTTCAAAGTTTTAAATGGAATTTTGAGCTTTATTCTTGTTCCACGTCAAACTTGAATTATTTTTCCATAAACTCGTCGGGTAGATTACTTGAATTTCCCGCGTATTTGAAGGATTTTTGGGAAGATGAATAGTGTAATGACGTTATGGCTTGTTTACCAGTTCCAAATTGAGGCTTCATGACATTGTGGCCTGTTTGCAACTTAGAATAATTCTAATTATTGGGAGACGTTACGGGGTGAAAAATAAATTCAAAGTTTAAAACAGAAAGTGTTAATATTTTATTCTTGTCCAATAAAAATTATTCAAGGTAATCGGGCCTAACGATCATAATGCATCGGTAATAATTTTGCTGAATTGATTCAGTCATCAGGCCATTACGTCACAGCTGTGATGCATCACCATGGTCAACACGCCATAATGTCACGTTTTTTGTTTGTTAATGGGCCTCATAAGGAAAAATGTTAGTCAGAAGGTAAACAGAGCTATTTGAGATGTGAAAAGCATCTTAAATGTGTTAAGGGTTGTCTTGGTGCGGAGAAAATCATTGAGAACTGGTTTTAACATGGTACATGTTTTTACGGGCGTTCTCTGGATTGGAATGTGAGTTCACCGCCCGGAAACCGTCGTGCCTTATAGGCGCCTAAACGGCTGAACGGATTTGAATGGGTTTTTTTTCTAACGATCTCGGGTGAGATTGCCCACAACATAGGCTATATTAAAATCCCGCGCGACGCGCGCAACCCTGCGAAATTTCGAAAAATACGAGTTTTTGGATGTGAGTAAACCTCCCCCTCCCCCTCCTAAACCGTCGTGCCTTATAGGCGCCTAAACGGCTGAACGGATTTGAATGGGGTTTTTTTCTAACGATCTCGGGTGAGATTGCCCACAACATAGGCTATATTAAAACCCAGCCCAACGCGCGCAACCCTGCGAAATTTCGAAATTTTGTACTCGCGGAACATGGTTTTTCCTCTCCTCCTCCTAAACGGTAAGCGATAAAAATACGGCGATTTTTTCTATTGGTTTGGTTTACCGTTTAAGTATGCTTAGGGGGGTTGAGCCCCCCTTGAGATGTTGAGCTTTCTGTCTGTGTGTCTGTTTGTCCGTGTGTCGGCCGTGCCTTATAGGCGCCTAAACGGCTGAACGGAGTTGAATGGGTTTTTTTTCTAACGGTCTCGGGTGAGATTGCCCCCAGCATAGGCTATATTAAAATCCCGCGCGACGCGCGCAACCCCGCGAATTTGCGCGAAACGTGTTGGACTGCGGATTGGAATGGGAGTCAAGTCCCCCCCCCCCCCCCCCCCCGTAAACCCTTCGCCGATCTACCCCCTTACCACCCGATAACCTTCTATATATATAAAAAATATATCAATATATATAGGTATATTATATATATGTTCTTGAAAATCTCGAGAAATTCAAAAATGATGTAAGTTCTGAGATAGGTTGAGCGCCCTCAAGGATTTTTTCCGTTTTCCCCTCCTTCAACCCCCTCTCCTTCCCTAAATATTGATCCGATTTTGATGAAATTTTTTTCTATTGGTCGAGCCCCCCTTGAGATGTTGAGCTTTCTGTCTGTGTGTCTGTCGTGACTTATAGGCGCCTTATCGCGAATTTAAATATACCAATCCGAAAAACATGTACCATGTTTCTTTGCTATGATCCTTGATCAAAACTTAGATAAACCGGGGGTCTGGGGGTGTCCCACAGGTACCTAAGTCATAAGACAATCATGTACCATGATCTACACAAATCACAAGCGGCAATACACCCACAGGCGGCAATATTTTTTTGCCTCTCCTCGAAAGTTGCCAAAATGACGTTGTGGGGTGTTGCAGTGTAGCCCTCGATTTTTTTTCTGGAGGATCAGTTTGTTAAGCTCTTTCAAATCGAGATCAAAAGGTCTGTTTATTTTCACGTATCGATTTCCTTCTTTTCCATGAAATCTCATAAAACCAGTTAATATGACAGATTGCATTGTACACAACTCACACATGTTGTTGTTGTTGTTGTTTTACATTGTATTGTCTAGGATCTCGACCGCTAGATAGCACCTGGTGTTTAACCTTATCAGCTAGGTATCCTAGGTACCTCATTAGAGAAGATGCGTTCAGTTGATTTTATTCCCACCTCTGGGATGCGGTCCCCGTTCAGCCAGTTCACTCCACCCAGGAAAAGGCGGGGAAGGGTGTGAGTTGTAAGAACGGCTGGTGACTCATAACATAAATGTTGTTGACCAAAGAAACGAACATGACAAGGAACCAGTAATGAAATCTTAGTTTCAATAGTCCATGCCCATTCTGTCGTTGTAACTGACAGTGGCGGTCAGTTCTTTAGGCCAGCACCATGGAAGAAGGAGAAGGAATTGTCAGTTCATAGGAGGTGGTGGGCTACACGCCAAAGACTGCCAAGAGTAACGCACTCTGAACAGGTATCCTTTGTCACTAGTAAGTTTACCTGGTGCTCGCTAGGTAGAGTCCAGCTTTGTGGTTTGAAGTTCTCGACATTTGCTGTTCGCGAATATTTGTGGCATAAAGCCTGCTCCCTCCAGACGGCCTCTCCTTCCTCCATAGGCCACCACTATGAGCAGTGCCCCGGCTAATTTTGGGATGGGAGGAGGAAACCCTGCGGGGAACTCCCACGCTTCTCAACTGGCATTGCCAGCCCGCCCGTATACGACTTGCTGTTGTCCACCGTTTGACAAAAAGGTTTCGAAAGTAGATAAGGTCGATTTTGTTACGCACTCATCCGGAATCCATGATGCGCCTGTCACTACCGCTACGATAAACTTCGTTTCCCCGTGAGGATCTATGGGGCCGGAAATGGGTATTTTGAAGTATGCCAGGAAGTCGAATGATGGGTCATTTTCAGAGTTTTATTTGTACGCATACAGTCCAATTTTTCGGGGTCCCAGATCCGTCGACTAACTTTAGAAGAAAATTTAAAATTATCAACGCCTCACGCTGATAGACTTAGACATGACTATGGCATCAACACCGCTACCAAAGTTGACATTCTCGTTATGTTGGCAAGTTCAACACTCGATATTGCTTTCATAATGCGTTGAGTTTCATCAGCTCCCTCCTGGTAACCAACGCCAGCAGCCTGGTAACTGCAAGACGTTCTAGTAGTAAGAACCTGTTTATAACCGTTTTATTGCCGTTGTTGGGTAACATTTTTCGTAAGAGAGAAGTGAGAGAATTGGGCTCGCTATTTTTCACCTGAACCCCGGCCTTAAGACATAATCCCGACAAAGGTAACATGAACTAAACATAGGTTAATGATAAGTACAAGTAACATCAATGTAATATGATGAAAACGTATATTTCCACGATAAATCTATATAAGTAGGTACCTACTTGTAGACCGGTTTCGGTTTGTTGGACCATCATCCGTACCGAAACCTACAAGGTCTACAAGTATAATAATATTATATAAATAGGTAGTGTACATCGTGGAAGTAGACTATAATGTAGTGACGATATTATCGTCAACAATCGTCTTTTATAAGTCCTACTTAACATTCCAAACATTCGAGTCCACAGTGAAGAAGAACAGTTGTTCAGTCAGAAAAAAACTTAACGACCAAACAACCAACCTTGCGCCACCTGCTTCTGTAGAAGTGGAACCAAGGCAACAAACAAACCACTCGCTTTGCGAGCCTCGCGAGGTGCGGTCACACCCCAAACAAAATACCTTCTCCTGAGAAGCAATAATAAAATTTATTAGTTTAATTTTAATTAATAGATTTAATCTCGGTCAAACTATGAACACCAATGAGTTGCAACAATTACGAATCGTAAGTTAGATTTTAATTGTTTACGTCACGTGATTTACACTGCTGCACAGAAAATTAGTTGAAAAATCGAATGTACATTTTTATAGGATTTGACGGGCATATTGAATGAACTTCCAGAGGGAGAAACAGTACCGTGGATAGATGAAAATTTCCCGACCATAACAACAACATCGGTAAGAGAAGTTTGTTCAAAAATGGTCACTGCGGTCATTATACGTAGAGCTCGGATTCAAATATATGCATTCGAAAATATAAATACATGCAAAATAAACTGCATTTGGCCTCTATAAAGCAATATGTACCTTAAATAGAAAATTATGGCTGATAACCTCCTAATTGGCTCTTTTAATCACGAGCAACACCACGAAATAGACTATCTCAATGAATAACCAAGACCACGTAATTGACAATATCAAACACCAACACCACATTGACCTAATTGACATTGACATTATTTATTTATCTTTCCTTAAATTTTCTTAATGGATGAAGAGGAAACATTTTTATGCTCCTAAACACGAAATTATTGGATAAATCTCATAACTCACGGGTAAATTTCTAATCCATCTAGGAGGAAGAATTGGAAACAGAAGAGGAAGAGAAAGACGTGGAAACACCCAAGTTTGACGATCATGAACCAATGGTCGGTATATACATCTTTTTAAGATCTTCGAAATTAATTTAATGTTATGGGATATATCTCAAATATTATATTCCATCCGTTTTCTAAATTTAGATGCCTGAAAAATTTCTATTTTAGAGCCACCCCGTTAGTTTCATGTTGTAAATCATTCACAGGAAAATTCGAAAAATGAGGACTACTACGAATGTGGCAATCCATTCGGAATTAGACAAATGGCGTCAATTTTGCTCAGCGATACTTCAGAAAGCGACGAGGAACAGGATGCTGCGAATCAAATTGGTGAGAATTATAGATGCGAATTATGGTACTCCATAAATTCTACTCAAGTTCAGCATTTGAGAGAGACGGTGGTTGTGAATTTACATGAACAACTAGGAAACCATGAGGTGAATCTTTGGCCAAAGGAAAATGAGCTTAGTATAAACGAACTTTATTTTTGAGGATCCACCAATCATTCTAAGCAGAATTTGATATAAAAGTATGCTGGTTTCATTTTGATGTTTCTGACTCATTGAAAGTAATCGTGCAGAACCGAAAGTAAAATATAGTTATAGTCGGTCCTTGAAATAAATTATAACGTTAAGATGAAAACTTTTACTCACTCAACCACATGAGGAGTTCTACATCTGTTCCGAACAATAGTAGTGTTAGAAAAAAAACCATCAAAACAATATAGTTTTGACCAGCGGCGGAGAAATTTAACAATGCAATAATAGATAACACACAGGTCAACAAAAAAGTCGACTTATAGATCCGTAGTTAAAATCACTTTACTCCATGTTTTTTGAGGTGCTGAATCCGAGCCCCATGTTTTCTTGAACTATGGCCAATTTTACGGTTTTTTGTGTCATTTCGGGATGGAAAATGATAGCGGTTACCTGCAAAGTCCTAAAATTCTGAAAAAATTCGCTTCTTATGGGAAATTTAATGCTGATATAGCATGAGATTGGGTCAAAAAGCCCAATTTTTGAAATTTCTTAAGGATATCATTCGATATTTCAAGCCAATAATGTAATTTATGTCATTCAATATTCAAGCATCCAAGTCCAATATGTTGGCACCTCAAAAAACACTTAGTAAAGTGGTTTTTAGCAACAGACCTCAAAGTCGAATTTTTTTGGTTGACCTGTGTAATTAAATTCCAAAAATCTTTTCCAGGGACCCACGTCAACAAAAACGAGATCATCGCGGACATGTACAACGCTATCAAGAACCAAATTATTGAAGAAAAGTCTAAAGGCAGGACAGACCCATTCATTATGGACTGGATACAACAGCAGGAGAAACTTTACTTGGGCTGGACGGGGAAAAAAAAAATGAAGGGGAAAATACCTGCAGAAAAAGAGACAGACAAAGAGAAATCGGCCAATGCTGAGAACACAGATGGTATACCCAAAGTGACGTACCTAAAACCTAAACCCAAGTTAACGAAAAGTCAGATTGAAGAAGGAATGGCTAAAATGGACCCAATCAAAAGAGAAAGGTGGGAGAAATGGTTTATTCAGTGTGAGTTAAGTAAAACCATGAAACAACCTGTTGCAGTTTCAGACGTAAGGATGGATTTCAAACGGCTAATAGAATCAAGCGGGAGTGAAAGTGTAGTGGAACACTACGAAACGGTATTGTCAAATTTGAAAGAAAATTTAAGCGTCACTGTCGAAAAGATGGAGAAAATCATAAGCCAATTGGAAGCAAAAGAACCGAAAACTCAGGGAGAAGCTAAAACATTCGAACCCCAAGAAGAAGTAGAAAAGGACCTGTCGGGCAATGTTTCTGATGCATCTGAAGCGAGCAAGGTGTCAGATGAAAAAAAACCTCTTACGCAACAAGAAATTTACGAATTTGAAGAGTTAGTGAGTAAAAATATCCTCATCCCTCCG
This sequence comes from Pilophorus perplexus, assembly GCA_955831195.1. NCBI lineage: Eukaryota > Metazoa > Arthropoda > Insecta > Hemiptera > Miridae > Pilophorus > Pilophorus perplexus. Next base: position 9,676,528 of record OY037012.1, read on the forward strand.
AACGAACGACAAATTCAAGAGCTGCTGAAACAGCAACTAGTTTATCCAGAAAAGCCCCCAGAAACGGTGAAATTAGGTCGCTCAAAGGAGGACGTTGAAAAATCGTTATTGGAATCCAAAGGGTTGAACAGCTACGTCACGAGGATTTTGTATTTTTTCCAGTATAAAATAGAACATGACGCAAATTTCATCCGATCCGAGTACGATAAAATAGTAAAAAACATTGTAGCAACTACAGAACCAGAAACTGGCTCAAACAAAGGATGTTTGCTGATATATGAAAACGTCTACATAGCCATAGTGATGGTCGAAGGCACGGAGTTTGAAATTTTGAAGCATTTGAGCAAATTGCAAAGAACCAATTTGTATTCAAGCAGCATCAAGCGAGGCAAAGTTTTGTACATACACCAACTTTTGGTCAAAACCTACTTCAACAAATGGGTAGTAAGGGTGGAGAGTCCTCCGGCCGGGAAAATAACGTATTTGACGAAATCCAAAAGGATAATGTACAGAACGGCAGCTAGCAGAGTGGCACGAGTGTCAGAAATGCTTCACAAACTTTATAAACACGTTTCCAAAGAAGAGAAATACCTGGTGGATCCAAGGAGTATTTATACAAAAAGTAAGTATATTATTTTGCTACCTTCCCCAGCATTGTTTGCGTATTTATTTAAATACAACGTTTTGAGGGATTTGAAGACTTATTTGGAGGAGCTAGGAAGACCTCTCGATATAGAATCTGATGACGAGCAATTATTTGCATTCGCTGAAGACGCCATGTACAGTAATTACGTAGACAGCGATGAGGATGAAAAGGTCAAAAAGGCTAAATTGGATTACGCGAAAGCTGTGGTTCAAGGGGGTGGGCCAAAGCACAGAAAGAAAATCAAGGAGATGAATGGTCTCAAGATGAAAGACACAGGGGAACTTATCAGCTGGGATGAATACCTTTTGGATGAAATCACCTCATCAGTCGTGGATTGTAGAATCAAAATGGCGGACGACCCTAACCACCCAGCAGTGCGGCTGGGCAGCGCAGTTGAAGAGAGGCAAAATACAATCGGCGATGACAGACTTAGACGCTCGAAATGTTCATTAAAGGGTTTCACTCAACCAGGTGAGTTTCTGCAGTTTATAGGAAAGGGGACTCAAAAGTGGGACCATAAATGTAAAAAATACCGTCTACGTTCAAACGGAAACGTTTCACCACAAGTGATAAAACCTGATAATTCGGCAGAATTACCGAACAACCGACAGCGAATGTCAGAAACGCAGATGAGATCGACGCTTGAAGAAACTGAATCAGATTTGAGTGACAGTTATTCACTCGACACGACCAGTTCGGACGAAAGTGACTGACTTATTCTTGTACTGCAAGGATTTCCTTCGTGGATTGTGGACATCTCATATGTGTACTATTTAACCAACATTTGTAGTGAACCCTTTTAGGGTCTAAAACCCACTATTTGCTTATACTGCCAGAAAGCTGAGCTGAAAGTTCAGAACTCAGAACTTTCTGAGTTAATTGTTTATACTGAAAAGCTAATTAGCAGAATGAGCATTGAATGTCGTGTGAAGCCGAGCATTGAATGTTTTATTTTATTTATTTTATTTTTTTATTCAACATTTTTCCCGTAATCAGCGCAAAATGTAGAAAATCACGCTAAAATAATGCTGGTCCGGCTAGATTCGCGTTCCAACCCAGTATTTCGCAACGTAGTCCTTACTGAAGGTTGATAATATCAAATATTATTGAATCAGGATTGGCAAACGGGCTATAAACGATTTCGTGGGTTGGTGGGTGGCGTCAGCTGTGAGGGATAGCTAACAAAGAGATCATGGAATGATATTACAGTTTATTATTTCCAGCCGACCGTTATTGGGCGCTTCAATTCACCCCATTTGAATTTAAAAAAAAAAACTTTACGTTATTGGAGGAGGTGTCAGGTAACAGAGTAGTTGGGATTAATATTAATGAAAGAGCCGCGATAAATAAATCGTTGTTAATCGCACCTTCACCTAGCGATGGGAGTTTTCTTTCTTCTTTCGTGGTGTCTTACCGCTTCGCGTAAGTGCAGTAACTAATCCGATAATCCTAATAAAAACAACGGTACCCACTATTGTATACGGACGCTTATAAATATAAAATGGATTATAAAACTGATTCATGTGAAATAATTTCACCATTATTCAACTCAAAGAAAGATCCCAGACACAAGTGTTAAGTTAAATTAAATTACATAAAAGTTTGAAATTATCTTAAGAGGTTTTGAAGAATCTTCTGTAAACCATTATATCCTATTTTGTATATAATATATACATATTGGTATATTATACCAAATATAAGAATGAAAATAAAACAATGTTTAAAAAAGAAATGTGATGTGAATGATGAATAATATTTAATATCATTCAATAATAATAATTATCATTCATTATTAATTAATACAATGATACCATATTATGCTTTTCAGAACAGGTTATATTACAAGGAGCTCGATTACACGGAAATAAGGGTCACACGACGGGCTCTATCATAATCTATCATAATCAAAATCTTCGCGAGCTGTTTTCACCCTAGTTAAGGCTCTTGCCTCCCAAATGCACTTTCAAAAATGATCAAAGCTGGAAGAAAATACTCTGGCCAGATGATATTGAAGTCACGTGCTGTCCGCGAAAACAATAGGGAGGGAATCTATAGATCTGTAGCGTAGATCTATATACATATCAAAACTTCGCTGAACAAAGAAGCGGAGGATCAGAACGAATGAGGCAATATCGGACTGAATTCATTGACTTCGATAAATGGAAAAAAAGGGGACTTATTCGCGGAATGGCCCACTAAAGAATCTGATCCATGTCTAGAGGTCTGTGAATTCTTGTCTTTGGAGGCCACAAGGGTTTTGTATTTTTCACTGGTCCAGTCACACCTGATCTCCGGGGTTTCGGGTTGGGGAGGAAGTGGAGCAGATCTACTAGATTCGGTCTTTGTGGCTCTTGATTTGATTTGATTTGAAAAAAGGAAATTTCCGACCAAATTTTGTTCACATAAATGGACTGTCAGAAATCTCTCATTAATGAGTCTTAATGAGTCTTACCATTTCTAGACCTCATTGAAAAAATAACAACAATAAAGGCATTCACATTGATCAGAATCAGGTGTTGTTCGTTCTTGAAGAGGGAGTTATTACCCGAGCCAAAAATCGTTGTTTTATAGCCACGCCCTTAAGAAAAACATTACGTAGCAAACTTTGATTATAGGGCCATAAAATTATACGATGCGTTGCCTGAAGGAATTCGCACCAGTTCTTCGGTTTCACAACATAAGATCAGGTTGAAAAGCCACTATACTATGTTCGTACCTAAGATAACATTATTAAGAGTTTTGAATGTTTTCCTTGGTAACTGTATAAGAAAAACGTGTAACACTCTTATATTACATCATATATATTTATACGACTATAAAAAATTTTTACATGGTACGGACAGATTTGGGACCTCGAAAAACAGATTATGCGTCCAAAATTACTCGGAAAATATTTGATCTCCTGGGATCCTTAAAAAATCCCATTTGTATCCCAATAGATACTTGATAGCCCAATAGATCCCCACGGTGAAATCTAATAGTTCGGGGACCCCCAAAAGTGGACTCGACGTCCAAAAATACTTCGAAAACGACACCTAACTCGACCCAAAGCCGAAAACCTTTTTAAAAAAAACCCTCCCGTAGCCCAATTTAGCCCCACGCGGGTTTGGGCGATCGGGCTTAAAATCTTGCGGGCTCAACTAGATGGTAAACCGAGTATTTTGTTGAAATTTCAGATTTTTAAAAAAATTCCGACTGCTCAAAACGGCTCGGACGGCGGAAGAACATTTTGTTCGTTTTGTTCTAGACCTCGTGAAGCGTATAATGTTAAATTTTGAGGCTGATCAGAATTTTCGACCTCCGTCGCGATTACATTGGTGTATGATTCCGAAAATAATAAACAAAAAAAGGCTGCAAATTTTACACTAGGGTTTATTATTCTTTGATGTAGGTTACTTGTGCAAAAATTAATTCTGTCTGTAAAAAAATTTAAATTTTTTTTTTTCAGAATTTTTTCAACAATAATTATTTTTTCGGAATTAAAAAAAAAATAGAAATTGTCTTTCACTTGAAAAATATTTGACCACCTGGGATCCTTCAAAAATCCCATTTGTAGCCCCATGAAAGCTCTATAGATCCCCACAGTGAAATATGATCGTGCAGGGACCCCAAAAATGAATTCTACGTCCAAAAATACTTCGAAAACAACACCTAACTCGATCCCACAGCCAGCACCCTTCAAAAAACGCCTCCCGTAGCCCCATTTTAGCCCCATAGCGCCCCACGGGTTTGGGCGATCGGGCTGAAAACCTTGCGGGGACAACTAGATGGTAAACCAAGTATTTTGTCAACATTTCCGATGTTTAAAAAAATTCCTACTGCCCAAAATGGCCCGGACGGCCGACAAATTTTAAGGCCGATCGGAGTCGTCGACCTCCGTCGCGAAAACATAGGTGTATTATTCCAAGAATAATCAACCAAAAGGAGCATCTGGCTGGAGCACTGAGCGAAGAGGTTTTGTCGTTTCTGGCCCTCCTTGCCATCTCCCCTCCCCGCATCGCAAGTTTAAACCCCCGCTCAGTTCATTTCTTTCGAATTCTAGGCTCAACCTCAAGCTGAATATTTAGTTGCCAGGGAATTCCTGCCTCCGCGCACTGGCAACTAAATAGTTGCCTCTCAGGCAAGTCTCACTATGAATTTCGACGAAGCTGCGGGTAAAATTTACTTTCCACTTATTTAATGAAAATGTAAAAACCATCATCAAAATTTGTAGTGTTATTGTATTTTGAAGTATTTCAGCTTTTACAAAAAATAAATATTCTATTCTACTCCATCTTCTTGGATCTTACCCTCATTTAATTTTGCCCTTTAAATGGAAATTGCGAACCTACTAGCATTGCCAGTATCAGCAAAGTTGCCAGTCTTAGAAAAATTATTTATGAATCGTCCAGTTTTCATGAAATTTGAGACGAAGAAGGAAGAAGCGGACGACTGAGCTATATGTGCAAGAGTGCAGGTAATAATCAAAGTGACCCATTCTCCTGGCGTTTGTTTATTCACCAGTCGAATATAGGTTTGGATCGCGAGGAGGGCTGGAACGACCGAAGCCACTCGGCTCAGTGCTCCGGCCAGATGCTCCTGCTCGCAAGCCATCAACATGAGTTGTCACAGCCATCAACTCAGTTGTCATCAGAGTTTGCCTCAGCCTTGTATTGATGATTTTCACACACGCAACCAATACCCGACTTGTGTCGTAGAAAGCGTTACCAAAAATTTGTAAATCAAAAAGAAACTTGTATACGATGAGGCCATGAGGTTTTAAAACCTTGTAGCACTAATTACGCATTTATTGCACTTGCCATCCACCCTTTGAGGAACAAAGCCAACCAGATCGCCTTCTTTTGAGTCTTGAGTTTTCCTTTTCGGTCCTGAGTACATATTTTAGGTAGGATACATTTTTTTTCCAGCGTCGCCCAATCGCCCGACCTGCCCCTGAGTGTAGGTACATTTTTGTTCAATTCATCTCTTCAGTAAAAGCACTTTATACTCGTACATAAAAATAAAACTTTAAACCTTAATGACAAAATCATACTACAAGGCACCGATGCAATGTATCTGGGCATGACATTCGATGCAACAGTGAATTGACCTGAGTAATTACTACTCAAAGTAATGTGCTTCACAAAACAGTTACTACTTCCTATAATAAACACCTGGTATTAATTTGAATCACGTCACTACCCACTGACTAACGATTTCCTTGAAATGGTTTATTTGAATGCCGGTGTCGCTACTTTTAGCCTGACTCCCAACCAAAAACAGCTCTGTTAAAAAGGATTACTGAACTCACAATGAAATTAAGAAAAAATTTACTGGTTTCTAGGTGGACGAATACCCACGTCCGAGCTGATAAAGAGAGGAGGGGAGGTCCACCTGCTCATCCTCAAAGTCTATAATATACACTTACGCGGGATTCCTAGGGGACTACCAGATGTGGGCCACATCATGTGGCTCTAGGCGGAGATCAAGATTCTCCATCAGAACGATCTTGGAGCATTTAATGCTGTGAATATAATGTGGATATCCACCAGCTGTTCATAGATTTTACTTAAGCGTATGAAAGCATTTTCCTACTTGAAACTTTACCGTACGATGGATGAATTTGGGATACCACATAAGATCATCAGGCTGGTCAGAATGCCAACTGCAGGGTAAAGCTGGAGGGAAAGCAGTCAGACGAGTTCGAGGTCGTGATAGGGCTGCCGCAAGGTGACAGCATATCGGCCATGCTGTTCAATATAATATTAAGTCAGATTATGCATATCAATATATTCCAGATCTGAAGGCGACTGTCGACAGAAGATGACAGCTGTCAACAGCTGCGTTCGCAGAGTAATTCTGCAAATTCCGAACCGTTCGGCGCATGCGCAGTAAGGCTTTTTGCAAGGGCCGAGGGTGGGGGTACATCGGCTTCCAGGAATTAAACACTAAAGTTCTGATGCTCTGCGTACGCAGAACTCGTTCAGAATCGTTCGGAATCGATTCCGGCAGTTCTAATTTTTTTTTTTTTTTTTTTTTTTTTTCAGAACTTCCAGAACTGATTCCGACTGCCTCCTCGATTGTGGAAAGTCACGCAGGCGCGATTCATTTCCTTCTGTGATCTCGTGGAGTTAACTTCGTAGGGACTACTTTTTCGTTGGCGGAGGATTGAAGTTCTAGTTTTAATTCCTGGAAGCGTTACCCTGTGAACGCAGCTAACAACTGTCCCAAAGCCTTCTGAATCGCTTGTTCCATCCAACAGCACGCCGGCAGACCTGGAAACGCCAACATATTGTTGTAGGTAGTGATACTTCATGACTGTAAATTTCATACGGAAATTTCATACGAAAAAAGCGATAAACTCGGATATTTTTTGGTTTATTGTGTTCAGAATAAAATATCAACCTTTTTCGAGAAAGGGTGTCATAAGGGCGGGAATGAGCCATTTAATGTGTTTGAGGGTATCTACGAGGACTTTGGGAGGAAACGAGGACAACTGGAGAAGATGAACTGACAACTTGACACGCCAAGCACCAAAATTAAGTGAGAAGGTTATGAGAGAGGTTTCAACTGGGTAGGGGTTTCAAGTTCGACAGCTCCCAACCGTACTCAGTCGAGCTCACAGAGTAAGGTAGTAAAGACAGAGGAGAAACTCCTACGTTAAGGCGATGGCAAAGTTTGGTCTTGGGAGTTGCACCCTCTAGCGGAGAGCTCCGTCAACATCCAACGTGAAACACCCCTCCTCGCTCCCCGTTCCACTAGGTGTTTCTCCCCCTTGCCCACGTCAAGACCCCTTTCCCCTCCGCGCGATGAGCTCCAGCCTCCAGCATAGAGTTGAGGCCTCAAGTGGATGCCAAACAATTGAATTTCAAACAATTCCGATTTTTCCAACACTTGGTTATAAAAAATCGGAAAACCCAGAATTGTTTGAAAATCAATTGTTTGTCATCCTCTTGAGGCCTCAACTCTATGCTGGAGGCTGGAGCTCATGGTGGGGAGCGGAAAGGGATCGAATTTTGATACCATTGACAAATTCGATCCACATGATATCACACGGCATAAGAAAAATACCTTTTGATTATGGACAACTTTATTGACAATAATAAGTAGGTACTTACCTAATAATTTCGTATTACAACAACTTTTGACAACAATTTGACGATTATTTTGAGAATAAATGGTACACCAAAAGAACGGTGAGGTTAACACTAGCAGAGGAGAAAACTGTAGATCTATAACAATTGCTTTGAAAAAAGAGCTCAGAAAACACTGACTAGCAATGAAACTGACTTATGAAATATAGCAATGAAAACGGCTTTTGAAAAAGTGGTGAAACGCTAGTAATAGCGAAACACACGTAAACAATCGACCACATGGCGGTCAAACACAGTGACTGAGAACGGTCGAAAATATTCATGTAAGGTATTTTTCTAGAAGTGTAGAAGTGGGGAGAAGAGCACCCCGGCCCGTGGGCTTGACGAGACAGGGGTGGGGGGTGGGTGCCACCACAGAGTAAAAACTACAAAAGACTGTACACCCACTGGGTGGACAGTTCGCTCTCTAATTTCGGTGCTCTCCGCTAGGACCGCTACTAAAGACCCTCCAAACTTGGCCATCGCGATATGAACCTTGTTGACTCCCCCTGGTCGAGCTGTAGGTTCCCGTCCGACAGCAGTTGAATGGCTGTCCACCTACAGATCGACCAATACAGCATTAAATGTTGAGACAAAATTATTTTGTAGAAGCGAACCCGAATGGGACGATCTTCAACAGATCGGTGCAAATTCTTGCACACACGGATGACGTGGACATAGTCAGCAGGAATAAGAATGCTCTCAAGAAAGCCTACGTGGAGATGAAGGACACTGCCAGGTATGTAGGTCTGGAGGTCAACATCAGGAAGACCAAATACATGGTGATGAGCCGCACGGAAAGAAAAGGTCCGAGCCTAATATGCGGTTTTCGAGTTTTATTTTTCTTGCATCCTTGTGCACCTTAATTTCCACAATTAACAGAAGCCTTTACCTATCTAGAAACATCTCCAACAATAGTTTGCTGCTACCACTTGCTACCTTGGGCTCCAGAGCAGTATTTATCTTGAAAAGGTTAGCTATGTCATTAAATTTTCTTGTCGATAAACAAATGGTGTTGGAAGGCACTGTGAAAACAATTAAAATTTTGACTAATATGAATTTAAATTTAATAGAATTGCATTAAATTTGAATAAATGTTGAATATAGAGTAAAGTTAAATCGTCTAGTGAATTTTTAAATGATGGAACATCTGCAGCAGGTTGCAAGGTGAATAAATTTCATTTTTGATTTCAATTTGAGTTGGAAATCAGCCGGTACGATCTTACAACGTAATAAATTCTTTACGCGGATTAATAGGTCTGTTGCGACAAAGAAAAATGATAACCTGAACTGAAGAATCTACTCATGAAGGGTTGAACCTCCGGTGAACTCGGGATGCGTGTTGACAGGTGGCTTCTTCGAGGGCTTTTTCAAGAACTTGAGTGATGTGCACGAGGTTGCCTGGGTCAGTCTGGAGGATGACGTCGTTTTCCGAATTCTCTAATTTCAAACTGAGCAAAATTTTGGGCGTCATCTGATCCGGAAGAGCTCTCGAACCCAACTGCACCTGAGTTCGCCAATCGACGTCCTTGAACATCGGCAGCCGGATGGACGATGCCAGGAGAGTGTGGTTGATATCAGTCTGAAAGGGTTTCACACAATCCAAAGTTAATCGACAGTCTATCGAAAAAGCTTTGCCTGCAGGCTCACTTGCTTGATCCAGAATCATTTTCCAATATCGTACCTGTTTGGATGTGTAGAAGTGGTTAAGGACAGCCGTTTGTTTTTCATTGAAGCCCAAAATCTTCATGTTTTCTTCGAACTTCTCGCTCGACAATTTGAGTTTGCAGGCCTCAAATAGTAAACTAACGAGACCTTCTACTATGTGTTGCAGATCTTGAGGACTGATCCCGATTTTTTCGGAAGCTGATCCGTACAGTTTAGGGTTCACACCTACAATACACGGACAAAAATATGAGAGAAAAGCGGAGGGTTTTAGGTGATTCCCTTTCATTTCACGTCATGTACCACGCGCCGACGGTCTTGAGCAAAAACAATCACAGAACCTTGAATTATTCCCTACCTTTAGCGACATAATCCCAAGCAAGCTTGCAGAAATCTTGAATAACTTGTTCTTCTTGCTGCACTAGAAATCCCAAGTGCCTTCTGTTTGCTTCACTCAGTTTCAGGACCATGATACAAATGTCCTTCAGTAATCACTTACCAACAAGATTTGTTACAATGTGAATTTAAGTCGAATATTATTGAATATGATTTCAGTAAAAAGTAATCAAAACACAGACGAAATTGAAGTTCCGAACTTCCTCTGAGGAAGGTTCTCGTAACCACATTGAAACCTTCCGACAAAATGTAGGGTTATGTTGTTGTTTTTGCATCATTATGGTACTGGGTGGGACCACGCGGCCACTCAGTGAACTAATGGTCTATAGCATTCTTTCCTCCATGGGTCTATAGGCATAACTTTTCTTCGCTCCAGATTATTACGGTTTGTTTTTGTCTTTCAATTTGACCCACAACTAGATGATGAACCGAGAATGTTTTGAGATGTGACTGAGCTGGGGTTGTTGAAGATCCCTTTGACCGTCCAAGTTGGGCAAGCCCCCTGGGCCCCTGGATGCTTTTGGTTTATTATTCTTGGAATAATACACCTATGTTTTCGCGACGGAGGTCGACGACTCCGATCGGCCTCAAAATTTGACATTATCCGTTTCAAGAGGTCTACATTCCAAATCCAAATGTCCGTCCGCCGTCCGGGCCGTTTTGGGCAGTAGGAATTTGTTTTAAAAATCTGAAATTTTGACAAAATACTTGGTTTGCCATCTAGTTGTGCCCGCAAGGTTTTCAGTTCGATCGCCCAAGCCCGTGGGGCGCTATGGGGCTACGGGAAGGGGTTTTTGAAGGCTTTTGGCTATGGGATCGAGTTACGTGTCGTTTTCGAAGTATTTTTGGACGTAGAATCCATTTTTGGGGGTCCCGAAACGATCCGATTTCACTGTGACGATCTATAGGGCTTTCATGGGGGTAAAATTGGGATTTTTGAAGGATCCCAGGAGGTTAAATATTTTTCGAGTAAAACCTAAATAATTTTTGAAAATAAATAAAACAATCCACAAAAAAAAATTTTTTCATTGACAGAATTAAATTTCTGCACAAGTAACCTACCTATATCAATATCAAAGAATAATAAACCCATGTGTAAAATTTGCAGCGTTTTGCTTAGAGCCTACGGCTGAAATTCAAGAAACATGGAACATGCTTTATTAAGCGTGGGATTGGAACCTATCTTTCTTGTTGGAAATTAACTGTCCGACGCCGCACTAGTGGCCTAACGGTAAGACAAGGAGGACGCCGAACTAGTGGCCTAACGTACGACAGGTGAGGACGCCGAACTAGTGGCCTAACGGTAAGACAAGAGAGGACGCCGAACTAGTGGCCTAACGTACCTATGACAGGTGAGGATGCCGAACTAATGGCCCAACGTATATTGGGTACGTAATAATAATATTATTACGTACGTATAATATTATTATATAACGGATTATTATATAAACGTGACACTTCCGGGTCTCCCTCCCCGGACTAATTAACGATTTTGGGCAGTTAGGTCGCGGCTAAAGCATGTTCCATGCTAATAAAAAGGCGTTGCCGCCTGTGGTTGTTTAATAATTAAAGAGGCGGCATGTATGCATAATCTTTAATAATTAAAGATGATATGCATAATCTTTAATAATTATTATTAAAGATTATGCATATCATCAAAGTTTGATTGAAATTTAATGATAATCACCAGGGTTGATACGGGTTGCCTACAGTTGCATTAATGCCTGCATCTGGTACGTTTATAACCTCGTCATTCAACCAGTGGATTCAATCTTTTGCCAGTCCCTGTTTTGCACTATGTGATCCGTGTTCTGCGAATTCTGTTTCAAATCCTGTCCAACACTCTTCCGACCTACCTAGATTCCCTCGCTCACCGAGCATCTTCCAACAGATCGGGTGCTCTTCTAATTCGCTCTCGCAGAACGTCCACGATGAATAAATCTTTCGAGGTTGCTGGGGCGAGGCTCTGGATTCAAGAGTGTAATCAGACGAAACACATAGGTGTCTTGAGTCAGGGAATAAATAGGTGTCTTGAGTTGAAAATTTGGATTTTACATACCTAGTGGTCAAGCCCACGACTGGCTGTTTTGGTGCTGGGGGCGAGCTCTTTCGAGGTGAATGAAGTCGAATACATAAGGGTAAGATGGCAGCATCGTAGGATCCTTAAATCTAGCCGAGTAACACTTGGGGCCAAACGTAAGTGACCATTTGCCCTAATTTGAACTTGTTGCTTTCATCGGGTGATGCGCTTGTTGTTTAGGTGAAGGTACTAAAACCAATCTAATGGCAACGGCCAGGTTCGGTATAGTTTAATAATTTGCATTATTAAATTGTAATAATAAATTATAATTTATTAACAATTATGTTTAATAGTCATAATATTCTTTCTATAATTTTAACTCCTCGCTGTCCTCATATTTTTAAAGCTATCGCGGGGTTGTCTCATATTTTATCACGATTTAACCTAAGAATTAAAAACTCCTATTAACGGTTGGATGATAATTAGATTTCCTCCGTGCCATTAGAATACACGCTTCGACGTAGCGATCCTGTCCCAGACGAAAAATTCCATCCCATCGCGAATTTCTGCATGATTGAAATGATTGGTTGCTAAAATCATTCTAGCAGATCAACAAGCAAATAATCATCCCCAGAACTTTTTAGAGTTCGGGTAGGGCACGCCAAGAGTATGGGAACGTAAAAATTCAGAGAAGAGGAAAGAATTTTGTTAAAGAACAACTTGTTAAAAAATATATTTATCAACACACCATACAAAGGAATTACGAAGTATGCTAATTTGTTCTGGGTGATTAACTTTCGGATAATTTAACTCAACTTTATTAATATAAACACAAAGAAACTTTTTATTTCATTTCCATCATTAAAAGACCAAGAAGGTAGGATGTAAGAACAACAGAATACAAGGCGATATTAAAATAATGAATTCCAAAATTTTAGTAAAAAAATTGCACTAAGTGCGACCTGAAAACTCCATAAGGGTTTAAAAAAAATTAGTCGTTGCACAATTTTTATCGGACATAAGAAATTTTTTTGCAAATGACGATAAAACCGCAGACCATTATTTCAATATTGTCAACATGTAAAACCGTATAATTAGGAAATAGAAAAAAACCTAAACGCGGTTTTCTTTGCCCCTGCCGGCGACTGGGTTAGCTTTAGTTTTAACTCCTGGTAGTTTTACTGGTGGACGGGGATTTTTGGCCGGAAGAGGAGCAGAGCGGTTGGGAGAAATCGAATTGGAGCGCCGCGATGTGGACGTGGACGGTCGTCTCGAGCTCTGCGCTGACGACGGTCGGGAAGGTCTTCCCCTAGCAAGCGCCGGGTTAGACTGAAATTGAAGAGGATTATTTGATATCACTGAAGTTACGGAACAAAAAGTGAATGAGACAGTTGTGACAGTAAGCGGGTCGATTGAAGGAAGCAGCAAGTTCCCCGGGACTCAGAGGGGACCCCCAAAAATGGATTCTACGTCCCAAAATACTTCGAAAACGACACATAACTCGACCCCATAGCCAAAAGCCTTAAAAAAAAAACTCCCGTAGCCCCATTTTAGACCCATAGCGCCCCACGGGTTTGGGCGATCGGGCTGAAAACCTTGTGGGCACAACTAGATGGTAAACCGAGTATTTTGTCAAAATTTAAGATTTTTAAAAACTTTCTACTGCCAAACGGCCCGAACGGCGGACGGACATTTCCGTTTTGGAATCTTGACCTCTTGAAACGGATAATGTCAAATTTTGATGCCGATCGGAGTCGTCGACCACCGTCGCGAAAACATAAGTGTATTATTCCAAGAATAATAAACCAAAAACAGGGGTATACAATTTTTTAGTCAATTAGTCCACTTATGCCGTTTTCAGACCACTGTGCGGCGTTTGGAGTTGAGCCTTCCTCTAGTTCCACATTTAAACACAACATTTTGAACGAACCAATTTCAAAGAGGTTGCTCGAAGAGTTAACATTTAACGACTATATCCTGAGCTCGAACCGGCCATGCGCAGAGGTGATTTTGACGAACTGGGGTCAATATCCACTCGGGGAGAGACATTTTTTGCTCTTTCTAAAGCATCTCAAAGAATTGGAGGACGATTTTATTCTCAATAATTTCCGTCCTTGCCCACCCTAAGTGGCCGAGCGAAGCGAGCCAACGCCAGGAACCAACAACATGAGCAGAGGAGTCGTCTTTCTCCTGATTTACTTATTTTCTTTTTATTCTAAAATCGACACTACTCTTAAAACTTACCTTCAACAGCAAATCCGAAGATGATGACTTCTTGATCATATTCGGCACTGGCTCGACAGCCTTCAGAGGACCTTTCTTAGCGGGAGCAGAGTTTATCGCCTTCAATTTCACTTCTGGAACAAGCGGCATTTTGGGTACAACCGCTGACGGTACAACGGGCTGAGCTTCCACTTCAACGTTAGTTTTGGGTTGCACGACTGAAGTTGCTACACTCTTCTCATTAGGGTCGCCTATACGTTCCTATATCAAGAAAAACAAGAAAGTACTAAGCAACGAATGGGTGACTTGATAACGCTACAAAAACGTTTCAAGAAAAGCCAAGCCTACCTTCACGGGCTGATCTTTCTCCGGTTCGACCGATAGTCGAAAACGATTCAGTCGGACCTTGAATGCTTCCAATTCATCTTTGGTGGATCTTTTTTCCTCGTCGCTGTCGCTGTTCGTATGAATGTTATCAAAATCTAAACTTTCATCGAACCAAGCGTCCGGTAGACAAGACGAATTAATCCACACAAAATCTTCATTTTCTCCAACTTTGCAATCGTCAGCGGCACAGAGAGAAAAGATGACTTCCAATTTTTTGGCCTGCACGCGGAGCTCTTCCGGCGTTGGATTCGCCACGACCTGCAACAATCCCACCTGAGCTTGAAGTAACAATAAAAAGTATTATAATAATACCTACCACCTAATCTAAAAAAAATTTGCAGCGTTTTTCATGATATCACGGTGCCTCAAGAGATTAAAAAAACGAACTTCTATTTTTTACATTTAACACGGTAAGCTCAATAATCTACTCAGTACTCAGTAGAGGAGTAGTTTTCTCTCCCTAACCACCTCATTGGATTAGACCTCTGCACAGTCGGAAAAAACCAAACGGGTCATTCTCGTTAGAATGTTACAATAATTGTAACATTCTAACAACAAAAACCCGGGGACAGCAATTATTGCTGTCCCCGGTTTTTTTTACCAATTCTCGTTGAAGAAGAAGGTTGCCAAGACAGCATATGATGGATCTCAATCCATTCTAGTAGGATCACGTGTTAAACTGCCCAAAATGAAAGGTTGAAGGCGGGGTAGGGGTCCATAAGTGACCCAAAACTCACGAGTGTTACCTGTCCCCGACCCTAAAATGTGAAATGTAACAGTGAAATACAACATCATAAAACAGCGATTTTGGGAAATATACCAGTTACCACACCACCCCATCGCTGGAGTTTGCCGTGGAAAAAGACTTGAAAAAGCATATAGGTTCTAGACTCTATATTTTGGGGCGGAATGGATGGGGGCTCAACGTTTTCAATCAGGTTTTTGAGAGTGGGCCACCAAACACGAAAAAAGGTCAAATGTTGGAGGTATAGCTCTTTGGGGACATCTTGCCGATCATTTTAAGCCCAATTTAATCAAAATCGGTGGAATAAAGTAAAAAATCCAATGAACTCGCACTCTTCGCGAGAGACGTGGAAATTCGATAGACAAATTGACACTTCAAGATTACAAAGAACAAATTTACAGTACAAGAAATTATAATTTAGCTCACTGAGCTAATCTGGTTGGAGCCTGTCATGTCAATGGGCTCCTTGAAAAGGTCAGAATTCAGCATTTCTGACAACATATTCGGATTCAGCACCCTTTAAAACCCATACACCCCAATTTTTAGTTCGAAAATCCGTTTAGGTACGTGCTGAGCTGTTTTCGAAATGTTAGAGATTTTGAAATGAACGCCGGGCAAATTTGACGTCACACCTCGCCAGGCTGGGCGTCGAGTAGTTGGGCACTGAGCCGCCAGAGCGCTAAATAACAAATCTGAACAGAATCGGAATAAAAACACTCGGCCCAGGTCGATTTTTGAATAACCTTCTTTGATAATAACCTCGATGCTCAATTTTCGAATGACCTTCTATAATGATTAACCCGATTTTCGATTTTTGGGGTCGACTTTTCGCGTAGCAAAGTTGGCTGACTTGCGTAGATGAGAGAGAGAGGGATCTCCCGGCCAATCAAAAGACGACGAAGCAGCCCACGTCATGTACCCTCTCCAGACCTCGGAATTCAAATATCATATTTTTCCTAAGACCCTATAAATAATTGAAACGGGGTTTCTACAATATGGACCCGTTTTCGTAACTTTTGAAGGACGACCTTTGCAGGAAAAACATTTTCAAAAATCATTCAAGGAGCTCATTGTTTCATACTGTATTAGGGAGGCTTCCTATCGAATTTCAGCTTTCTAGGTTGAACAGGCTGAATTTATCTCAGTCACGCATCGAACGTTGGGCATCAAAACGTGCAGTGGTTTTTTCTAGACATAGCAAACCTCTTCACATCATTTCAGGTCTCAAGGAACTACGGATCGTAAGGTGAATTCCTTGTGTTGACTGATGAGAATATGAGAACGTTCCGTAAGAATATGATGATTTTATACCTATTAAATTTTGATGACGCCAAAAACGGCCTGTCGGCAAGGTTGGCTAACTTGCATCTCGTGGACGAATAAAAAAACGGATGAAAATTAAAACGTCGCGTCCCGCTTACAGAACCAAAAATTCAAATATTTTATTTTTCCTAAGGCCCTAAATAGTTTTTTTTTTTTTTTGTTGCGATGTTGATCCTTTTTTGTAACTTGAAATATGACCTTTCTAGGAAAAAAATCAACAGGAAATCATTCAAGGAGCCCAATGAGCTCTCTTTTAATATTCAACTGATTTTCATGAAATTTGGCTTGAAATGTTTGGAAAGATGCCCCCAAGAAGCCCCACTTCCATTATTCACGAATTACGTAGCCCAATCTCTTTAATATGAGGAGGAGCCCCTCCCGACCCACCCGTAAATATTTCCGCTCAACTCCAAAATTTACATTGCTTACCACTGTCGTCTTCGGCGATGTCAAAAACGAAAGATACGCCGAAGTTTCATGTTTTGTGACTTCTTCCTCGTCAAACACGAAGGAACTGCAGTTTGTTTTTGAATAGTTCAAAGGAAGTGACGTGTTGGCAGACAGACTCCCTCTGATGATATCTCTTTGTTCTTGTGAAACAACAGGCTTTGAGCTACTGAAGATTTTTTGCTGAACGGAAGTATCACACGCTTCAGAAAGGTTGGATATGGACTTGGATCGGCACATGCTTAGGTTTCCCCCGCCCAGAGCAATATTCCGGTTCACCTGTTAAAAAAATCATACACAATAAACGAATTCATCAATGGACACAGAGGATTTTCGAATTCGTCCCATCCTGTGTTGAAGTAGAATCTGCTTCAACTGGTTTATTCATGATTATACCTGGGTAATTCATTAATCATTATTTCCAGTTGAGAGGGATGTGTTACCTTATTGATAAAATCCAGTTTGGATTTGACCAAATCGCTGGAAATAGATTCGTCGATGTTTAAAAATGAACGTCGAGGAGCTGCGAGTGAAGATCGAGTGGGGGTATTGGAGTTGGAGACTAGAGGTGTAGATGATACAAAAAATTGACCCGGAACAACCCCAGAGATGTCCACATCGGACATGACGCGTCTAAGAAGCAGAGGGCTAGGTGTGGCAACTGAAACACAGATTGGTGAGTGTCAAAAAGGAAGAATTCCACATTTTGTACAATGAAAAGGATATCCTTCAGAAAGTAAAAATCGAACAGACTGGGTGATGCAAGAGGTATCAACAAGTGAGGAGGACAAGCTACTAACAACAACATTATTGTGGAAGCTGGATTTTGGACTGGAAGAAGCTCCAAGGACAACTCGTGCTGAGTGTTTGGACTGCTGCGGGAGCTTACGGCCCCCATCTAGGTGGAAAACCGCCAGCCCTCCAAAAGTGGTCCCGAGAGGGGCCTCGGGAAGCGCTACGGTCGACGGAAACTTCTCCTGCAAGCAGCTTCATCGCCCGTGGCCCGGACTGTCCCAAGTCAGTTTTAATTTCACTGACCATTAATTCTTATAATGTTTTTGCAGTGCATTTTTGGTTGGCCCCAAGGACGGCATCCTCAGGAGACACTTCACCTGAGAAGCCAGGTCAGAGGGACCAATTATTTCGCGCGGGTCCGTTGCCCAGCCTCTATTGGCGACACTTCGTCTGTAGTAGCCGGGAGATTGGACCTTTGAAAGACTGGGCTAGCTGGCCACGCCGCCATTGGTGACAATAATTGATAATGAATTATTCATTTGTGGAAGCTAGCCAGCTGATTTCTAGTAACACAGAGGGCTCAGGGCAAACTGATATCAATCATGACACTTCATGTTTGGTATCAGATTCCCCTCAGCACCTTTCCAAGGATCTACGCACTCCAGGCCAACGCGACAACATCATCATCATTTACAATGAAAACGCTGCAAATTTTACACAAGGGTTTATTATTCTTTGATATAGGTTACTTGTGCAGAAATTTAATTCTGTGTTAGGTAATAAAAATTTTTTTTTTTTTTAATTTCTTTTAATTTTTTTTTTCAAAAAACATTTTTTTGATTTTGTTTTTCAAAAAATGTTTTTTTCAAATTTTGTTTTGTTTTTACTTGAAAAATATTTGACCTCCTGGGATCTTTCAAAAATACCATTTGTAGCCCCATGAAAGCCCTATAGATCGCAACAGTGAAATCGGATCGCTGCAGGACCCCAAAAAATGGATTCTACGTCCAAAAATACTTCGAAAACGACACCTTACTCGATCCCATAGCCGAAAGCCTTCGAAAACCCCCTTTTGTAGCCCCATAGCGCCCCACGGGTTTGGGCGATCGGGCTGAAAACCTTGCGGGCAGATGGTAAACCAAATATTTTGTCAAAATTTCAGATTTTTAAAAACATTCCTACTGCCCAAAACGGCCCGGACGGCGGACGGACATTTCGGATTTGGAATCTAGACCACTTGAAACGGATAATGTCAAATTTTGAGGCCGATCGGAGTCGTCGACCCCCGTCGCGAAAACATAGGTGTATTATTCCAAGAATAATAAACCAAAAGGAGTAATTCCAGAAGCATGCATAGCAAGAAAATTAGCGTTTTTGGTAAAATTTTGGCAGCACTGTAGCGAATCCAACAATTTTTAAGGTATCACCATCACTACTACACATCCTAAGAAGTTCTTTTGGTAAACTATTCTTGGAATAATACACCTATGTAATCGCAACGCAGGTCGAAAATTCTGATCGGCCTCAAAATTTTATATTATCGGTTTCAAGATGTCCTAAAACGAAATGTCCGTCCGCCGTCCGAGCCGTTTTGAGCAGTAGGATTTTTTTTTTTTTTTTTTTTTTTTAATCTGAAATTTTGACAAAATACTCGGTTTACTATCTGGTTTTGCCCGCAAGGGTTTCAGCTCGATCGCCCAAACCCGTGGAGTGCTATGGTGCTTAAATGGGGCGTCGAGAGGGTTTTTAAGGTTTTCGGCGATGGAGTCGAGTTAGGTTTCGTTTTCGAAGTATTTAGGGTACGGGTAAATTCCACCTCAAACAAGAAATTGCTTTGACAAGCGCCAAACAACGCTGACAACCGATTCATGTAGGCAGCAAACCAATAATAATTATTGTAATTATTAGAGCGGGATATTTCAAGAGTGTAGGTGATGGTGAACACTTTTGGAAATACATATATATGTATTGATAAAGAGGGTGTTCGTGCTCTAAAAACCAAAACGAAGCCCGAGGGCGGGATTCATAAACCTTCCTTGAGCTTTAGGATCTCCTCAAAAGTGGCCTGAAGGGAGTATGAGCGACTGACGTTATTCAGAGACGAGATCAACTCAAAAGTCTAATCTCACCATCAACCGCTGGAATGTCGATCAGACTAGTTGGTGGCAACAAAGACCGCTCAGGCGTCCGTGTTCTGTGAAGTACTCTGCACTTTACGCCGTAGGGATCTTGAGGCTCGAGATCGAAAGGATCGCCGCTGGGGCCTGAAGAAACCAGATCAAAAGGCGTCGAAGGGCAGGGAATCAACGGGCTGCTCAAACCATTACGGTTGGACATTTTGCCTTGTGTCTTGACAGCAGCGGGACTGTCGAAACTTATCAGCATATCATCTGAAAATAAAAGACGAATCGTTAAATACGAAGTAAATTAATACTAAATTCAGCGAATTCAAACATAACTGGTGTATTGCGGATGTATGTACGTTCATCGGCTCAAACCACAGAGTAACAGAGAACAGATTGGCTCAAACATATGGTAATAACCACCAACACGAGTCCCTTCCACACAGTTCCTGTTAGACGCGACTTTCTGCTAAAAATGGCCCATAGCTCATTGAAATTGACAGATATTTCATTAAATGAAAAATATACTTACCAGACATGATGGGCGGTTGAGTTACCAGACTAAAATCCAACTGTTCAGACAGAACACGTGCGAAACATGAAATTGCTGGAACACTCGGGCAGAAGTAGACTTTACATCAGTTTATTTGAGTGCACCTTAAAAACCACCGGATAAAAACAAATTTCCGTGTCAGAAAATAGTAGGTAACGAAGTTTGAAACAGGTGCAATGTTTACTGATTTGAACCAAACGCCAACGGTTTCGACAGTGTTGCCCGTTGCGGGGAAAATTCTTGTTTGGAATCCCGGCTGGCAGCACTTCTTGTTATTGAATTTAACTAATTTGTCTGGCGCTCTCTTGAAGGGTGTGGCCACTACTGTTTCGCATGTAGGTAGTGGGGAAAATGTAACTGAAGAGATGGGGGGGGGGGGGGGGGGGGGTAAATAAAATAAAAATAATAATAAATAAAATTTTAAAATTAAATAAATAAAAGGGGAAAGAAAAGAAAAACTCATACATAAAAACGCTGCAAATTTTGTTGATATACCTACCTAGGTGACTTGTGCAAAAAATATTTATAAATATATATATATATAACTGTCTGAAAAATATTTATTGGCGGAAAGAAATGTGGGACCTCGAAAAATGGATTATGCGTCCAAAATTACTCGGGAAATATTTGACCTTCTGGGATCCTTCAAAAATTCCATTAGGCTTATACGTCCAAAAATACTTCGAAAACGACACCGAACTCGAACATATAACCGAAACCCATAAAAAAAAACCCTCCTGTAGCCCCTGTTAAGCCCCACAGCGCCCGACGGGTTTGAGCGATCTAAATAAAGTTTCAGATCAAAAAACGCTGCAAATTTTACACAAGGGTTTATTATTCTTTGATATACGTTACTTGTGCAGAAATTTAATTCTGTCAATGAAAAAATTTAAAAAAAAATTTTTTTTGGGGTTTTTTTCTCAAAAAAAATTTTTTTTTTGGATTTTTTTGTTCAAAAATGTTTTTTTTTCAAAAACTCTGTATTTTTTACTCGAAAAATATTTAACATCCTGGGATCCTTCAAAAATCTCATTTTTAGCCCCACGAATGCCCTAAACATCGCCCCAGTGAAATCGGATCGTTCCGGGACCCCAAAAAATGGATTCTACGTCCAAAAATACTTCGAAAACGACACCTAACTCGATCCCATAGCTAAAAGCCTTCAAAAACCCCCTTCTGTAGCCCCATTATAGCCCCAGAGCGCCCCACGGGTTTGGGTGATCGGACTGAAAACATTGCGGGCACAACTAGATGGTAAACCAAGTACTTTGTCGAAATTTCAGATTTTTTAAAAAATTCCTACTGCCCAAAACGGCCTGGACGACGGACGGCGGACGGCGGACGGACATTTCGGATTTTGAATGTAGACCTCTTGAAACGGATAATGTCAAATTTTGAGGCCGATCCGAGTCGTCGACCCGCGTCGCGAAAACATAGGTGTATTATTCCAAGAATAATAAACCAAAAATCCCACTGCCCAAAACGGCTCGGACGGCGGGCGGACATTTCGTTTTTGAATTCTAGACGTCTTGAAACGAATAAAGTCAAATTTTGAAACCGATCTGAAGTTTCGACCTCCTTCGCGATTACCTATAATATTAATGACCTATAATAATAATATTATTATTCCTCATCCGAAACTGCTGGCAGCACTGTTTTCCAAACAGAAGAAGAAGAAGAAGGATACGAACCTACCTTTTGAGGTTGCAGTGCCACTCATAGACCTTATATTAAAAACCTGAAGTAACTCCGATAGTGCAATCTTCATTGAAGATTTCTCGTTCTACTCAGTAGTAGACTTACTACTGTTTTTAGTAAAAAAACTTTTACTTTGCGTATTAGCTAAAATTCTTCTGAAATTACAGTTGCATATTGATCGTAGAAAGTAAAATCAAGGTCATTAAATATTGCTAAGGATAACCAGCTGATCTGAAAACTCCATTCTAAGATCCTTCGTACCTCGCGCGGTGAGCGAAAGATTTTTTCATGCAGATGAAATTCATGTGGATATCATGTTTAATGTATTTTCGATTACCATAGGCACTGTTTTTGAGAGGACAGGTCCTTTCACTTTCCTGCCTCGAGTGGGGGGTAGCCGAAGACCCGAGCTAAGCTATGAGGTCTATTTGGGCAGTTAGTCTGATGGGCTGGTAGTCAGTTGGGTCCCAACGACGATGTAAACTAACGGAGGCCGTTGAGGTGGGTCCCGAAGCATTGGTATTCACTTTCTTAGGTGGGTCCCTGGGTCATGGGTGGAAGTGATAATATTATGATTCACAACTATAATAATGAACGTACGTGCAGGCCTACTCATCTCCTGAGCACCTTGCTGAGCGACCAAAAGCATCGGATTCCTGCATGCCTTAGTCTAGAGGATCTCATGTTGATGGCTTGCGAACAGAGCGTCTGGCCGGAGCACTGAGCCGAGAGGATCGACCGTCACGGCAGTCACGAGTTTCTCCGTTTCAAAGAGCCTTTTCTTCTTTCTGCAAGCTCTCTTGACAATCTTGTCTGGAGCATCTGGGGTCTCCTGAGTAACGCTTATTTACTGCTGAAATGGGACCCACTTCAATGTACTGTCCGTAGCCTACGGGACCCACCTCAACATGAGTCTGGTTACAGACGGGACCCGAATCAATGAGGTTGAGGTGTACGGGACCCTATCTCCCATTTGAACGCCTGCTATGAAGACTGCCTGAGAATGGACGAAACTTTGAAACTTGTGTATGAGTATTGTAACTCAGAATGTGCCCTCCCTACTATAGCGTCGAATAAAACATCGATTGGTTCCTTTTGTTTTTTTAAAGCGTCATTCAGAAATGAGAATCAGAAAAGAAGAATCTCAGTAGACAACGAGTAAGGAGGTGCAGATCTGTTCCCAGTTCCGCAGTTTTACAAAGCGGTAGAGGATATGCAGAAACATCACCCCAAAAGTATCTTAGTCAGCGTAAGTTACTCTACAACTTCGATGAAACAACTTCAGGCATGCAAGTTAGCCAACTTTGCTACGCCAACAGCTGACATCGAAAATTTGGTTAATCATCAAAGAAGGTTATTCGAAAATAACCCTCGACCCAGGCCGAGTGTTTTTATTCCGATTCCGTTCAGAGTCATTATTCAGCGCTTTGGCGGCTCCGAAGCCGATGCAAAAGCGATGTGGTCTTCGTTGACAAAGTTCGGGCAACGGGTATTTATTTATTTCGAAAAGGTGAGGACGTCTGCCGAAATCACTGAGGCACATTTTAAGGCGAGAACGTCTTCCGTATTCCTGACTTCTCACAAGCCTCTTCTCCATAAAGAGTGCTGGGATACAGACTTCATCAGATCCGGTCATTGTGCGATTGCAATTTTCCCATGGCTGGTGGGATGTCGCCGAAGTTTCAAGTAGGTAAATGAGTTTTGAGAGCAACTGGGGGTCGTCAATTAGAGCTTTGGCGTTCCTCACACGTTCGGCGTCATCCTCCGGTTGCTGCACTGTGGTTTCGAAGCAATCCTGGTGTTTAGCGTATCTGGTACCAAGCACCAGACAGCCAGGTCGGAAGAGCCTATTTAATACGATTTAGGGGAGCTGTACACGATACGAAGTGGTTGATTGCCGAAGGTGCAGAGGTCTACTCCGATATGGAGGTTAGGGAGGGAGATGACACCTCCCATTCGGACATTCGTCCAAACCTGAGTACCTATAGGTTAAATTGCTTCAAGTTACTCTGGGCGGTAGGTGAGCTTAGTTGCTTGGAACCGGTCCCCGCGCTTCAATTGTTTATTTCGAATAAAAAATTGTACCTACAACAGCAGAGGAGTCATCTCTCTTCCTAACATCCATATTGTATACGACACCTCCTTTTACATTCCAAAATTAGGGTCACCGTAAATATTTTTCCAAGTTTTGTAGGTGTTGCGTATATTCGAAAATATGTATTCGATCTTTATACGATGTTTACTAACATTAAATGTTTTCAGTTATGGCCGATGATCGCATGCCCAAAGTTGATCTGACGAAAGAAGCGAACAAAAACATCATCGACTTCATCAAAATAGCGGAGAAGAACAATTTGGAGCGTGTGGCTAAGCTCCAGAGGGTTCGAAGGAACAACTTGATCACCGCATTTGCCCTGGGAGCCGGAGTCCTTGGGATTTACGGATACTCTTTCTTCGCCGTCAAGCAAGAATCGTTTTTAGACAATTTTGACGAGCCCAAAATCAAGGAGCAACAATGAGCGTAAGACCTCTTCTCCGACTACCTCCTCTGCCTACCATCAAGGACATTCTAAGGTAAATTTCGATCATGCATTTGAGACCACCATTGCCGTCCCTTCTGAATTCACCTGAACAATCATTGCTATTTGCAGGCTGTACAATTTGAGAGCCTTAAAGCAGCTTTCCCAAAACTTTCTTATGGATACACGTTTGACGGATAAAATTGTCAAGGCAGCTGGTTCTATAAAAAATGGACACGTTTGCGAGGTAGGTAACTCCCACCTGAAAGCCAACTCGTTTGCCAACAATGGAAGGTATTTTTAATAAAATATATTCATATTATGATATATTATAATTTTCGTATTGCAGGTGGGGCCTGGCCCGGGGAATATTACCAGATCAATAATTAATCGTTACCCATCGTCTGTTGTCGTCGTTGAAAAAGATCGCAGGTTTATAACACCTTTAGAAGTGAGTATACTTATAATATAAGTATTATGTGTGCTTAGTGATTTGGATAATGAGCTCCTTGATTTTTTTTTTTTTTTAATTTTTTCCTGGAAATTCAAATGTTACAAAAATGGGTCATCATTGCAGAAAACCCGTCTCTATTATTTATAGCAGCATGGGAAAAATATAATATTTGAATTCCGAGGTCTGCAGGGGGTACAAGACGTGGGCTGCTTAATCATCTTTTGATTGGCCGAGAGATCTCTCTCTTTCGCATCTTTGCAAGTTAGCCAACTTTGCTACGCGAAAAGCTGGCCCCGAAAATCGAGAATCGGGTTAGTCATCAGGTTTTCATCAAAGAAGGTTGTTTCGAAAATCGATCCGGGGCGAGTGTGTTTATGCCAATTCTGTTCAGATTTATTATTCAGTGCTCTGGCGGCTCCGTATCCAACTACACGATGCCTCTGTTTTGAGTTCAAAATCTTCAACATTTCTAAAATAGTTCTGCACGTAATTATGCCGATTTTCGAACTAAATATTCGTGTAGGGGGGTGCTGAATCCGAATATGATGATGGATATGATGAATTCCGACCTTTTCAAGGAGCCCATTAGTAATATAAATGGGTGTTCTGGTCAATAATAACAATCCCCTTTAGCAATGCATTTGTTTACTT
The DNA here is from genome assembly GCA_955831195.1 of Pilophorus perplexus. Taxonomy (NCBI): domain Eukaryota; kingdom Metazoa; phylum Arthropoda; class Insecta; order Hemiptera; family Miridae; genus Pilophorus; species Pilophorus perplexus. Next base: position 9,702,225 of record OY037012.1, read on the forward strand.
TTTAACAGATGTTGGCTGAAGCATCACCCTGCTCATTCAAGATTGTTATCGGTGACGTTCTTTCGCTGAACATGGAGTCCTTATTTCCTCCCGATGAAGCTAAGGTGTGGACGGACTCACCCCCCAACATCCACTTGATTGGCAACCTGCCATTCAATGTAGCCACTCCGCTTATCATTCGATGGCTTCGAAATATCTCTGAAAGGTATAAAAGTTTCATTTTGTCTGTGAATTTTTTTTTCTATCAGTCAGGGTACCACTGACCCTAGTGGGTGCAGGCTCTGCCCTCTGCATCCTACTTTGAGATTTCATTTAACAGAAAGCTCTTTGTCGTCCCGAGGAATGGTTCAGGGCCCATTGGAAGACATGATGAGCTCCTTTGCAAAGATATCGGCAGCTTTATTACCCTCAATGGCCGGGGCATCACGCAAGGGACTTGAGTTGAATGTGACAATCGCAGACCAGTTTTGATGTAGTTAATTGAAAATGAGGCCCAAGCCTTCAGTGCGGCCTGACTGTCCATCAATGTGGCATATTGTCAGCTCTTTTATTGCGCCGACATCGCAGCCGATGCACACAGGTGAGAGATGGTCGCCATTGACCCAAGAGAATCTGATAACCTGATTCTCGGGCCAAAGCCACCCGAACCAGCTCTACCATCTATAACAAATCCGTCAGTGTTCAAAACTATAGCCCCGTGCTCTCATCACTTGTCTGTGACATTCTGGGGTGCCGCCCAACTGGCTCCCGGAGGCCGCCAAAAAGATAGACTGAATCCACAGAGGCGACAGTCTCAACTTACTCCCCACGGGCGACAAAACTGAAAGAATTGTCCCAACTGACTCCCCAATCCCGTTCCACAAATTTTCCTTCCCACTTCGCAGACTGGCTCCTCGACTCTGTGTGATAGGGTTTTCCCCTAGTATGGTTGACAGAGAGAGATAAGAGTTTTTCACTCACTTGAAATGCTTCCTATATGCCGTATCTGCTCCACTGCTTGATGGCAACTTGTACCAGATACGAATAATACACTATAATCGTAATATAGTCTGATGTATCCAGTGTAAAATAACTTCATTCAAGCCCAAGTTTCGTTTTCATTCTGGCAGGTCCTCCGCCTGGAAGATGGGAAGAGTCCGAATGACGCTCACTTTCCAGAAAGAAGTTGCCGAAAGGATGGTGGCTCCAGTTCTGACTAAGGAGAGGTGCCGCCTGAGTATCATGGCACAAAATTGGTGTCACGTCGAACATAAATTTAATATTCCTGGTAAGCTCAAGGGGTTTTTACTTACCTGCACGCTGGCTTGAATTAAGTAGAAGATTAAATATATCCCATCGAGTGCTCTATCGTCACACCAACACGACCATTTAGGTTTAATTTGCATGTCTTGTGCTTTGTTTTTAGGGAAGGCTTTCGTCCCCAAACCGGAGGTTGATGTCGGTGTAGTTCATTTCGTTCCTCTTGTCACACCCATTATCGACCTTCCCTTCAGTTTGGTAGAAAAAGTGGCACGGTGTCTCTTCAGTTATCGACAGAAATATTGCGTTAAGGGCTTAGGGTAAGTCCTGACGTGACGTCATGAATTTTCTTCAATAGGAATAAAATCATATCGATGACTGTACCAGCCATTTGTCACAAACAATGTATTTTCAGGACCCTCTTCCCCAAAACAACGAGAGACGTTTATGCGCGCCGCCTTCTCGACGACGCCGAGGTACCACACGAATGTAGATCCTTCCAAATTACGATGCCGGAAATGCGAAGGATTTGTTATGCGTACAAGGGGATCATCGATGAAAACCCACTCCTTGGCAAGTACAATTTCCGCGAACACCTTGACGCTGACTTCGAAACTCTCATAAAGCTGGAAGAGGAGGCTTCAAGCTATTAGTCAAATAGCACCTGTTGTAGTGAACCTTGCTGTTTCCGTTTCCTTGTAAATATTTGCATTTTCGGTCCTATATCTTGCGGCTGTTAAATAAAGTAAAATAGAAAATTGTCTTTCATTGGTTTCCCTTCACTAAAAAGTGGAATTGCAAGTACATGACATGTATTACATTGTAATAGTACTTGTACTTGACATTAGAAGTAGGCACTGGCATCTTGTGCAGGCTGCATTCTTAATACCTAACATTTTCCTCGACTGCTACTAGTAGACTTTCTGAAATATGTACTTGAAGAAAAGTACCTACTTTGAGTACCGATGTACTTGAGTATCCCAACTCTGAGCTGTTCATGCCCCTTACTCAATTATTTCGAAATTGAACAGGAAATTTGCCGAGAACTAATTTTTATTAGTTATTGTTGGTCATTTAAAGAAAAATCATGACGTGATAGTAGAATACCCCATGGAGCGGTGTGTGTGTCTAAATTTGAATTTACGTTCACTATATTTTTAGTTGTGTGTTTGGCGGAAAGTGGTGTGAATCCACGATTTCGCCGTCGGTGTTTTTGGAGGAAGAGGAAGGGTGTGGGAATATTTCCTTCCTGGGCATAACACGAATTTAGGTTGTGATCTGCAGACCAAGGGGAAGTAAAAGATACAGCCACAGAAAAGGAAGACTCTTTTGCTCCACACTTGAAACCCCTGTTACGTTACACGATTATCTGAAGAGACACAGGTTTGGTTTTCCAAGAAAACGAATCTATAGTTCGGATGCAGTTCGCCATCAAAAGGGCTGTTTCCCTTCGGATGAAGGGAGCTCGTCAGAAGTTAAGAAAGTTGGGGCCGGAGTTCCTTATTGCCAGGACTGACTTCCATGCTACGGTCAAGTTCACAGAGGATTTAAAAATAAAAACTTACTTCATTCAGTAAAATAAATAAATCTCGCTGCAACTTGAATTACATTGTTTTAGTAGGAGCAATGACCTTCAACTTCTGAGAATAAAAGACCAGGCTGGTGTGAGGTAGAACAATTTTCTGCAATTATTCCGTTAGCAAATATTTTTTGTTGCGTAAAACACATTTTTACGGAGACCAAACCAATCATCATCTAACAATGTATGAAATTTGCATACATTGTAACGACAGGTAAACAGGAAGGATAGTGTTTCCAACCTTCTCCGAACGTACCTACAAAAAAGATTGATAAGCGTAGAATACGTTTTTATTCCATTGGAGGCGGATAAAATGGTTTCAAGTGTCTCCGATAAGTGATTGACGACTTACAATTACCAGGCACCAGTGTATGTCGTTACACTTCGCGTTGCAGTTTTATGAGCCATTGTTAGGTTGATGAAGATTTTCAGTAAGGAGGTCACTACAAAAACTCATTCTGCGAAAATAAAGAAAAACGTATCCGGCATTCATCCTTCTTCAGCTTTTTTGTTGGTGTGCATGTTTTATATGCTTCCGTTTTTTACAGGTTTTTAATTGTTTCGACCATGGCGTTTTTTCAAAGGCATGTATAAAACCATGTTTTAAACAATAATTTTAAACCGTGCCACTATAATGTTCCCACTGATGTTTTCTCACAATCAATGAAGAAATATTTTGACTGGCTTAAAAACCCTTTCTCACTCAATTGAAGAGGTGCTGAAAGCTATAATCGTAAAAACTCATGAGTATTACTGTCCCCGTCGCCCTGGCAAGAAATTTGAAGTTTCGGTGTTGGAAAACAGGAACCCCAAAGGTGGATACACATTTAAGGTAGCCAGGACACCAAACTTTCTCACAGAATGAAAGAGCTGTACTTAATTAGCTCTTTCGATTTTCTCGCCAATTCAAACCAGGATGATTCAGGATGCCAAGTCCGTAGATAACAATTTATTATTGTTGAGCCTGGAATAATTCCAGGAATAATTTTTCTCGTAAGAAGGTTGGATTTCACAGGTGTTTTCAAGCCCAATCCCCCCCCCCCCCCCCCCTTCCAGTTTCTGTTAATAAAATATCTGCTATTGCACTTTCATATAACACTGGAAAAAACTCAATAACGACCATAGATAAATTTAATAATGAACACTTTGCGTCTAGCCAATTGAATTTTGACTGAATTTGAAGGGTACAGGGGAAAACGCTGAAGGGTTTATTATTCTTAAATAAATTATCCAAAAATTAACTCGACTACCAATAAAAAAAAAAGTAGTTCAATTATTTAACTTTTGTCAAGTTTGTGGACGGATGATTACCCCCACAAAAATGGATTATGCGTCCAACATTACTCGGAAAACGACACCGCATTCGACCTTCTGACACCCGTCAAAAGCCCCATACATCGTTACGGTGAGATCCGATGGTACTGGGACCCCAAAAAATGGATTCTACGCCCAAAAATACTTTGAAAACGACAGCCCACTCATATTTCATAGCCGAAAACCCATCAAAAACACGTAGCCCCACGGGTTTGGGCGATCGAAAACCTTGCGGGCACAACTAGATGGTAAACCGAGTATTTGGTCAAATGTCAGATTTTTAAGAAAATCCCTACTGCCCAAAACGGCTCGGACGGACAATTCATTTTTGTAATCTACACATCTTGAAACGTACAATGACAAATTTTGAGGCCGATAAAAATTTTCGACCTCCGACACGACTAGATAGGCGTATTATTTCCTGAATAATAAACCAAAAGGGTAAGTTTTATAAAAATGTTCAGGAACGCAACAATACACTATACAGGCTACTCGTGTGGTAAGTAATCTATTCAAGTTAAAATTATCATAAATTGTCACCAACACCTTAAATCCCCAAATGCAATAACACCTTAACTTAAATGGACTTCTTACCACGAGTTAATACAATTTATTTTTGCGTACCTAAACACTTTTGTAAAATGATTCTTGCCCTTTTTCCCTTGTACCCTTCACATGAAAACGACTTATTTTCCACAGCGCGTGATGAAACTGCATTTCATGCAAAGAACTTTCACGCCACGTTTGTCTAATTTCCCCAGAAATATTTTGGTGGCCATGAACACGAAAATCATGTCCAACAAGGTTAAGCGTAACCAATTATTCTTCGCAATGAGCTTTACGGTGGTCACTCAGTTCAACTGTGAGAGGGGTGGTGTAGCTACACAAGTCACACGAGTAAATTTGAATCTGTTCACTTTTATGTGTCTCTTCGACGTGTTTGTCCAAAACCTCTTTCGACTCCGCTCGAAAACCGCAGGTGGAACACAGAAACTGCTCTCCAGAGTGAGTCATCATGTGGTGTATAAGGTTGACGCTGCTGAGCCCAGTGAAGTCGCATTGGTCGCAAGAAAACGGTTTCGGCTCGGTGTGTTTGACCATGTGACGCCTCAAGTTGCTCCCGCAACTGCTTTTGTAGCCGCAGATTTCGCACGTGTACGGCTTGGCGCCCGAATGGAGCCTCATGTGACGGTTCAACCCGCTGCTGAAACTGCTTTTGTAATCGCAGAACGTGCAGACGTACGGCTTTTCACCGGTGTGACTTTTTACGTGCTCCGAGAGTTTGTAACTAGTGCTAAACGAATACTCGCATAAGGTGCAAGGGTAGGGTTTCACTCCATTGTGAATTCTCTTGTGGTCGCGGAGTTGCTTTTTCGTTATACATTTATAATCGCAGATGTCACAGCCAAGAGGAGTGTCACCTGAATGAAGTTTTTTGTGTTGTTTCAACAGACTGCTTGTATTCGTTTTGTACTCACAAACATGACAATGATAAGGTTTTTCACCAGTATGGATCCTAATATGACGCCTTAAATTACTAGGAGTGGTACACTTGTAAGGACAGTATCCACAGACGTATCTTTTATCTCCGGAATGTATCAGTTTATGTCTTCGCAAACTACTCGTTGAATTGAATTTCTTTTCGCAAATGGTACAGTCAAGGCGTTTCTCTCCTGAATGTCTTTTGCGGTGCTCAGTTAGTTTTCCAGCGTTGGTTGTTTTGTAATCGCACGTATCACACTCGTAAGGTTTTTCACTATTGTGGGTTTTGAGGTGGCGCCTTAGGCTCCCACTGAATTTGCTCTTGAAGTCGCAATATTCGCAAGCATATTCCTGGCCAGCGTGGTGTCGTGTTTCGTGCCTTTTCAAATACTTGGGGGATTTGGTTGTATAGTTACAGTGGAAGCAATATTGTATTTCTTCTGAATGTATGTGCTTATGGTCTACCAGCATGGTTTTGGCGATGCACCTGTAGTCACACATGTCACACGCAAATGGCTTCTCTTGGAGGTGTGTGTTTTTATGTGTGAATAAACTACCTCTGTGTCGCGTTCTGAAGTCACAGATGTTACAAGAGTACAGTTTGCCTTCACTTGTTGCCTTTCTAAAGTGTTTTTTAATATGTTTCCGAAGAGCGACTTTCGAGGAAATTTTAAGGCCACAATAATCACATATAAAGGGGTTTTCTTCTATGTGAACACTCAGAAAATCTTCATATGGCAAATCGTATTCAGACTCTTCATTTGCTGAGAAATCCCCAGTCGATTCATTCACACCTTTCTCATCATTGTCAGGTGTACCAACGTTGGTGGTTTTCCTTTTTGTTTCTTTTGAAATAGGCAATGCAGAGCCACAACTCTGAGTGGTGAGTTCTGAACTTATGGGGTTGCTCTTTCTGTCAAATGCAATATCCTTGACGCTTGTAACGTTTCCAAAGTTACATTGTAGGATCCGCTCCAAATTGCCACTGAATGCCCCAGTCATCCGTTCCTCCAGTTTCCTCATTCTCTCTTCCATGATTTCCCAGGCAGCCAAATGATCCTGAAAGCATAAAATAACACGAACTATATTCGTTTGGCAGGTGCACATGTATTCAACCTCATTTCCCTGCATCAGAGAAGGCAAATAAACCTACTGATTGTCAGACGTAGAGATCCAAGAAGTTCTAGCACGTAATTTAAGACGTAGGGTAAGGGGGGGGGGGGGGGGGGGGTCAAAAGTTTCGAGGTATCGTTACAAAAACTGGGAACAGTTTCATTGAAAATAAAGTGGCAGTGCACGCCTTTAGTTCTTATCAGTAGAGGGACAGGGTGGCCCCATATACTAAGGCGACAGTGTTTCGCCTGCTAACAAATCAGTTGGGCACTGATCAGCCTGGTTCAAATCCGGGGACGAACACCAATGTTTGACCAAAAAAGAAATCAAGTGTTGTAGTAGGCAGGCGCGACTCGTGAGGGAGGCGGCGTCGCAACTGCACCCCCTCGATGCAGAAGGGTGTGAGGGGGGCCTACCTATTACCTACCTAAAAATGAATCAAAACTCCTTGGCTCGAATATCTACGTAAGGTCTACAACCAAATTATAGACCTTACATAGTTCGCGGAATGTCTGAAAAGCCTGTGTTGATAGTACAATGATAACGGATTCATCCTCCATTTTCGAGAGCACTGCACCTCTTGAGACGATTTTTTTGCATGCACCTTATGGAACAACGAACCAAGTGTGAAGGCAGAAATTACGAAATGTGGTGCAGATTCCGGGACTGCACACCCTTCCTGTGATTGGCCAACTTTTATCACCAGATTATAAATCACCACCATGTTCAGTGTTAGGAGTCTTCGTTCATGGGCAGGGAATTTTCGTTTGGAATGAGGGACTTATTCAGGATCAAATCTGACCCAAATCATGGAAAAAATAGGGGCTTACTTTTGGAATATTTTGAACACTTTTTGGTGTTGATATATTACTTTGTACGGTATGAAATCATAAAATTTCGATCGACCAAGGTTTCTGATTTTTTCAGTTTTCCCACTTTTGTGGGGAAACTGCGTATTTTTTACCAGAAGCTGCAGCACTGGTTGAGGGGATGGCATTAGAAGTTTTGTGTGCTTCCATGTTTTTTGGTAAGTGTTTTCTGAACTCCGTGATTTGCGTTTGTCTCATTTATAAGTTTTTTATTCGTTCGTTTCATTGTTAATTTCATAAAGCGTTTGATGAATAACTGTATTGATTTCATCTTGAGGGAGTGTTCCCGTTTAGGCGTGAGTGAGAAGTGTGCCATTCGCGACATGGGACGGCCAACCCCATGACATGTATTTTGAAACGAAAGGAAACTGGTAATAGTTAATTGGAATTTTTGAACGAATAAATACATGAACTATAGCAAATCTTGATAGTACTTTTTTCAAACTGTATTAGGTGCAATAATATTTTCATAAAATATAATCACGAATCCGTGATTGCACCCCCTTGTTTGGCCATCACCTACTACTAGTAGGTACCTGTCTTGTCGGCAGACAATTCACATGCTAACGCAAGTTTATGTGAATCCTTTCTCTGGGGCAAGAATTTCTAAGTACCTACAGTGCGGGGTTGGCTCCTGCCCCAATTGAAAACCAAGTTGGTTAAACCCCCCCCAAAACACTACTTCTGTTACTACTTTAGTAACAGTAGTATACAACATTGGTATACTGATAAGAACTGTAACAGTTCTTATCAGAATACCAATGTAGTTTCCAGAGGACCACCGGAGTGTCTCAGGAGAAAATGAGGTGTGTTTTGGGCAAGTTTGAAGTAATTTTTTGGAACTATACAGCGCACATTTAAACCTAAGAGAGGAGGTTAGATTTTTTGGCATATGTATATGCCATATATATATAAATTTTCCCTATGATGTGCATTAAATCAGCTGCGCAATGCTTCAATCTCCATAACCCGCCTACAATAATTGTGACAATAATTGTCGTTCTAATAATTATTATTATTATTGTCACAATCACACTTGAAGCAGAACGTGCCAAAATGGGGTAAAAGTTTCCAAACGCTGGAGGGCAAAAGTCCTCATCATGAGAAAGTAAACACTTTTGCCCAAACTTAAATTTTATTTAAATTTTACTTATACTTTATTTTTGGGGATAAGGGTTTTTTTGTTCTATCATCGAAATATTCGTGTCAACTTATTTAACAAGACATATTTTATACAATTTTGATGATTTCAGGAATTAAAAGAGAAAGATCGACAGAAAACCCCTCACAGAAGTTCTGCTCCAGCAAGCCCGCTCTACGATTTATTGATGTATTTAATGTTTACCAATGAATCAGTTTCATGTTTATTGGTTCCTATTTGTGAACTGTGATGAAGTGGGCTTCGAGATTAGAAACCTACCTAGCCATAGTGCCAACCCAACCATCTGTATTTCCGTTACCTTTTCTACGTAAGTAGAGGACTGATGTTATTTTTTGTTTTCAGCAATTTGAAAAAATAAACCCTTTATTACAAAATTTACAGTCTTGATTTGGCCAGGATACCCACCTCTAAACTGATGTGGGGCACAAATTGCCACTGGAATCATTTAATGTTTCCTGCAAATTTTGCTCCACGCTTGGAAACGTTTGCCCCAGTGCATTGAATGCATTAAATGCAAATTTTGCAAGTTTCCAAACGGGTGTTTCGGAAAAATGGAAAATTCGCACTCTAAAATTTAGTGCACCATTTTTTACTGGATGTAGGGAAGATGTTATACTACAATACAAGCCAATTTTCAAAACGATAGGACGTTTTGGAAGGCGGGGAGAGCGCCGAATGTCAAATTTGGAAACTTTTGCCCCCACCTAGGCGCCCCCTGATACTCTCATGATTCAGAACGACTCCCAACAATTTTGATAATAATTATTGTGTGATGAAAGATTAAAAAATATTCTTCACTCAGGGTGACCTCTCCTACCCAAAAACTCATCGACAGTCGTCGACACCAACTCAAGGTAGGAACCCCAACTATTTTTACGATCCAGAAGTCTGAAGGGAATTTCAACATGTCGAACGTCATTGAAGCCTTCCCATTAAATAAGGTTAGCGTGTCACCTGTAGGTTTTGAAGTTGTACTTAACGAATCTTCACGTCTAGCGATGATCATACGAGTTGATATTTACCAACAAATGAACAGTTTTGCAATCAAACAGCAAACAATAATACGAAAGGAAGACAAAACAACCGATGACGAACGTCTGTGTTGTGACAGTGTTACCAGCTGCTAGCGCTAATTTCCCTACCAATGATAAATAATAAATCGTATGTGTTTTTGACGATTGATTATTGGTTGTAATTCACGGCATAATGAACATTTATATGAACCGAAGTTCCTCGATGAATACCGGAGTTACGGGTTTTCTGCTTTCATACGGTTCTCTATCACGTGCTTGCCCCGCCAACGTTTAAAAAAAGAACAAAATAATTTATTTAAAGTTGTCGACATTTCTATGCGATTTTCCAGACAGATAATACCTTTCGGATATTGATATTTAAAAAATGATATAATATATCATTTTTTTAAAATATGATGCATGATAATCGTTCAGCAGAGGAAGTGGCGTTGCCGACTGAGGTTTTGGAAGAAAACACGATTGGTTAAGTCATGGCTGGGCAAGATCAACGTCTCGTTTGACGTCAAGTTGACATTTCATGAAGATGCTCTCTACCTGGTTGACGTCTCGGATTGAGCGGGGCGGGACCGGGGGTGGGCGGCGGGTCCACTGCGGACTGAAGGGGGCGGTTGAGCGGATTTGGGGGACAAATTTCGCTGCCGCGGCGGTCAGCGTTCAGTGATGGACGGCATTTCGGAGCGGCAGGTCCAGATGGAGTTTGAGGTCACGTTGCCGCTACATCCTCACGCTTCCTGCCGGCATCCCCTCTGCACCCACCACCTCCCCTGGTAAGCACAATGAGCCATGTAAATAATAGCTCGAGGGCCCGCTGACCAGTTTCGGGGGCGGAGCTACAATGGAATTCTTACTCGATTTGCACCCTATAGAATTTTACAAAAATCTCGACATTCGACAATAATACTTATTATTATGGTCAAAAAAATTCTTTTTTTCCTCAAATAGTCGAAATTACCTTACCAGTGGGACGTTTGTATTACCTACTGAGGAAAACAACGGCTGAGCCCATTCTTGCCTTCAAAACTCAACAATGGTTTAACTCCTGGTGCTACCGACATTATTTTTTTTAATTGTGTACTGGATTTTTTTTACTTTAAAAAGTATTTGGAAAGAAGACGTATCGCGATTGTAGGAATGAACTAAGCTTAAATTAAAAAAAAAACGCTGCAAATTTTACACAAGGGTTTATTATTCTTTGATATACGTTACTTTTGCAGAAATTTAATTCTGTCATTGAAAAAATTAAAAAAAAAATTTTTTTTGGATTTTTATCTCAAAAAAAATTTTTTTTTTGGATTTTTTTGTCGAAAAATGTGTTTTTTCAAAAATTCTGTATTTTTACTCGAAAAATATTTAACATCCTGGGATCCTTAAAAAATCCCATTTTTAGCCCCACGAATGGCCTAAACATCGCCCCAGTGAAATCGGATCGTTCCGGGACCCCAAAAAATGGTTTCTACGTCCAAAAATACTTCGAAAACGACACCTAACTCGATCCCATAGCTAAAAGCCTTCAAAAAACCCCTCCCGTAGCCCCATTATAGCCCCATAGCGCCCCACGGGTTTGGGCGATCGGACTGAAAACCTTGCGGGCACAACTAGATGGTAAACCAAGTATTTTGTCGAAATTTCAGATTTTTAAAAAAATTCCTACTGCCCAAAACGGCCTGGACGGCGGACGGCGGACGGCGTACGGCGGACGGACATTTCGGATTTAGAATGTAGACCACTTGAAACGGATAATGTCAAATTTTGAGCCCGATCGGAGTCGTCGACCCGCGTCGCGAAAACATAGGTGTATTATTCCAAGAATAATAAACCAAAAGGAGGGTCTGGGTGAAAGATTACAGACAACGCACGTATATATAACGACGAGAATATATATATAGTTTTGGTGGAAAAAGTCGATTTTTCAAGTTTCTGGAATATGCAAGCTTGAATGGATGAGTTCGATAGAGGAAGTTTAGAAATTCTTGCTACAGGGAAAGGATTCACAGAAACTTGAGTTCAGAGGTGATTCACCTCAGGTGAATAGTCTGCCGACAAGACAGGTACTACAACACGTGATTGAATTGACTTTTGGTCAAACATTGGTGTTCCTCCCCAGATTTGAATCAGGCTGATCAGCGCTCCGACTGTGGTTTTTTATTAGGTATACTGATATATAGGTGAGTTCGCAGACTAGGTACCTACATAATTCTGGTAATTCTGAACCGTTTGGGGCATGCCTGTAGGGCCTTTTGCAAGGGTCGCGAGTGGGGGTATCTCGGCTTCGAAGAATGAAACACTCAAGTTCTGATGCTCTGCGAACGCAAAACTCGTTCGGAATCGATTCCGGCGGTTCTGCTGTTTTTTTTTTTAGAACTTCTGGAACTGATTCCGACTGCCTCCTCGATTGTGGAAAGTCGCGCATGCGCGATTCAAATATAATTTAGTTCGTTTTAAGAAGAAAAACAAACAAATAAAATCGGGGAAAAAAATTGTGTTGGGGTAGGTAGGTACCAACTGCCCTTAACGCGGCTGTTAGCAACCCTTAAGGGTTTCCATAGAAATGAGCCCAGGATTACGTGATTTCCAGTGTTACCTAAGTTGGAAGGAAAATTAATTTTCCCCTTTTTCTCATTATGTGTTCTTCTGAATAGATTATTTCTACCCATAAGCCACCGTATTCATGATAATATCATTTTCTATAACTTCTAATATCATCAAATATTATTTTCCTTCATCTGACTTTGAATTATCAACATTGATTTATTTATCACAGTATAATTACAAAAATATAGGATATAACATTAACATTAAAATATTGGAATATACCTAACATTAAAAACATAACATTAAAAAATTGGTTGACAGAAATGAACACCCAAATGAAAACGTCAGATGTAAAAAAGTTATCACTTCAAGTTTGTAAAGTAAATCTGTAACCGTGAATATAATTTTTTTTTTTTTTTAATATAAATTATCCAAAATACCTCGTTTCCTAATATTCTTCATTTCTAGCCCAATGGCGGTAAACAACTTGTCACTTAAATTAATCCATAATTTTGGAATGAACTTGCGCGTTCTCTTCTTGTCTGTATTGAGGTATCCATACTATGAAAAGGACAAAATAACAATAAATAAGTTTTCATTCGCAACAATCTTCAAAATAATAAGTTTTTAAAAACCCTTAGTTCGACTTTAAATATAATTTTTTTTAAATCGGCCACAACCTGATGGTTGCCCATCCCTCATCCTAAGTACATGTTAAAGATATTTTTTATAGTCTATTTTTAGAAAACGAATCTAAGCACTGCTTACAACAGTTTGATTCAAATTTTGTGGCACCTCATGGTGTCTTCTTCTGGTGGACTCTGATGGTTCTTCCCCACCACGCCGTTTCTCGCACGCAAATAATGCACTGTGCTTTACGGTTAATGGACGAATTGAGGGAAAATCACCCCGAAGATTCCAATAGTTACTTGAGGATGAGCACCTCGTCGTATCAACTCCTACTTCAAAAAAGTACAACCTAGAATCAGAAAACAGGATATCCACCAAAGGCGCTGGTGAACGTTCAACAGCAACCCTCAGCTTTTTGGCACCTGGGGGATTTGAAATTCTTGACTGAGATATCTGCTCCTTCTTTGAGCCAAATCATGCCAGAAACCCGCAAAGCTGTCTGTGAAGTTCTCGAGGAAGGTAATAAATAAATATTTTCAACTGTCAGTAATGATTACTATTTTCAAGTAAAATTTTCAAAAATTTACATTTACCAAAATTACATTCAAATTTACAAAAAATTTCAAGCTTGTTAAAAATTTACAAAATGTACTAATAAGGATCTTAAAGGGAATTTAAAACAAAACTCCCTACAAAATCCAGTTAAAAATATATAAGTACAGTTCAGTAGGTACAACGAACATTAATCGTCACAACTGAACTCTTCTTCTATTTTACACCTCGCCGCTGGCCCCAAAGCAGACGCCGATGTTGTCGATTGACGTGAGGTCCCTCTTCCATTACATCCATTCTCGCAAAAATCCGTATCATCCGTCAATTTGTTCAGTAGCCCCCGTCTAATGATACCACTCACCAACGACTCAGCATAAATAGCTTGTGTTGGTGTCATCTTAGCCAATTTATTTGAAAGGTTAATGCCAACAGCTTCAAAATCACTGACTGGACAGGTACTTGACTGTAGGGCAGTAGTGCAAAGCCTCATGAGGTCCTCTCGCGTGTCCTGAATTTTCCTTTTTTTATATTGAAATGTCGGAAGAGGCGTCACTTGGGGCTGTAAAAAAAACATAAATATGAAATAGAATTGCAGCATTCATTCTTGGAACTAATAAATCAAGATATAGGTGTACACTAATTTAATAATGAAAAATTACTTATTCATCACCGAATAGGTGTACCTATATCTTAAGGAATCTCAAGGCTCCCATTAAAAGTATTTCAGCTTCTTTCGTCGAAAGAATGGGGAGCAAAGAAATGGCTCTTTGTGGATCTTTGGATGGGTACACATACGAATTACTCCACCACCACATTCGGGGGCTCATTGCTACAACTAGCATTTTTACACCATCGTTTTAACCCTTACCTATCTAGTAATTATAGTCAATCCTTGTGTAGAATTTGCAGCGGTTTTTTTTTTTTTTGTTGGCCAGTGTTATTAATAGCGGGCCAAACACCTGCCGCGGCAAAAACCGCGGTTTTTTCGTGGAAGCCCGCTTGGTTGGAGAGGCAGGTGTATGGCCCGCTATTAGCATTACCTACATTGGTGGGTCCCAACTGCGATTCTCCTTTATGTGGACAGAGGCATATATCTTTGTGAGGGCGTAGGGAAAAACGGAAGACATTCGAATACCTACATAGAGTTCCCCCGAAATCTCAAGTCACAACTGTAACAGTTGTGACCTGGTAAATGTGGAGCTACATACAGCTCTGTGACAGCAGGCAATTAAACCGTCAACATCGTCAATTCTGTCTTGCAGACTTGCACAATTGGAACAACCTTTCATAGACAAGTTACACTAGAAGCAAAACGAAAAAAAAAAAAAAACCCAAGAATTATCTCATTTCTGATGGGAAATTACGAGTAGATTAGCAGGATGTGATGGTAGATCAGGGAAGAGCTTAAATGTAAGGTCCATTTACAAGTAAGTCAAGTTAATTTTAACGTTTGATATGTATACAATCAAAATAAATAAAAGTGTAGCTATGTCCTTAGACATTTTGAAGTTTACGGAAGTATTTACCTAATCGAAAAACCTCTTGTAAAATAAATAGTATCTAATCACCTCGTGTATCGTTTCTTCTTCGACTGTTGTAAAATAAATTTTACTGTTTCCTTCGACTATTTCCTCTTCTTGTGCTTCATCGTTGTCCGAATCGGAAATGCCAGCAGCAAGCACTTCTTGGTCCTTGGTGAACATTAATAGGTCGAAGTACCATAACGATGGCGTGTATTCAGTTCCACGGCGTTTGCTGTTGACAACTTTTTTAAATTCTTTTCGGAAAGAACCACGAAGGCTTTGAATTTTTCTCGACACGAAATCTCTATTCGCTTCCGGGAAACCGCGGGCTTTGCAAAACTCAACTATCACTGATAGAGCACTGTCCCGCACATTTTTGGTTTTGTATTCCTCACTTTTGATTTTCCATAAACACGGAAAAGATCTATACAATTCGATAAAATCGGTTATTATTTCCTTCGACCAGAGACGAACATCCATGTTATGAAGTTAACGGTAAAGCGAGGAAGTTAACAAAAAACATCAGTGAAGGAGAGGAGGCGCGAGGGAATGCGCGAATCGACTAGCACAGACGGTCCGGGGAAAGCTCGTCGAGCCGGCGCCCACGCAATCCCCCACTCCAGCCCCTCGTCATTCTCCACGACCCCTCCACGCTCCGGTGACTGCGTGCAGGATTCCTCCTCCAGCAGGTGCGTTTACTAGCGCTCTCAGGGTAATTCCACTATTTTTCCTTCGTGCCACCAGGTGGCGTTTGCTTCCAAATCTTTCCCACACGATTGTGCGGACGGTTTTACTCGAGCGCTTTTCCTGATGTTGAATGAAAATGTTCGTTTTCTAAAATCGATCGATGGGAAATAATACGTATGATTGTTCCTTTATTTTTCAAAGGAATTTAAAAAATTATCCTTTTAAAAATCACTCCAAATTTTACCCAAGATTACATATAATGTTCTTTGCTACAACTTGTCCCCAAACACAAAATTTGTGTTCAATATTAAACATTAAAGATAATATTTAATTCAACATTTAATGTTGAGGCTGACCTGAGGAAGGTAGTAAGTCACAAAAACAAATATAGGTGGGGGGAACTGTCCGCAGTTTTGGGCTGTCAGTAGTTTAATCTGAGGTTTTGGGTTTGGAATTTTTGCAAACCGCAGTTTGACGATTTTATTAGGTTACTTAACTGGCATGGAAACGAAAGCGTAGAATGCCACTTATCATTTCATAACCGCTCCAGCCTTGAAAGGTGTTTATTTTGAGAGATACAATATACGTAATCTTATTTTATATATCATATCAAGAAATGGGGCAAATGCCCGCGAAAACATTTTTTGGTGAAATATATTATTTGGGACAAACATCCGCAGAGCGGACACTTACACCAACAAAAGGAAATCATGGGAAAAATTAGAGCTTAAAGTTCTAGAACATGAAATGAAGTCTTAACTGTTGTGGCGAAAACAACTTTAACCCATTTCTGAACTGGGAAAGTAAAAATCTCGAAATCTACTAAATATTTCGACGAAACGGTACAAAATTAAGCAAGAGTTATTAAATCACAAAATGGTTCAACTACCACACAAAATTTCAAATAGGTGGAATCACAAAAAAGGGCTCATTGTTCCTGAGGTTACTCTTTGCGGATAGTTACGCCATATCGTGACGGCAGCAATGGTATCATATTGACTTTAGGGGGGAAACAACGTGGATGTTGTGCCATAATTTTAAAGTTAAACAACAGCCCTTTTGACAGGAAGATATACAGATAGAATAAGTGTAACCGTTCTTCCACAATAATGCGGAAAAGTTACGAAAATACATATTATGTAATACATAAAATGTATAGTAGTAACAACCTTTCCAAATTCTAACCAGGTGGCTGTAAAACCTGTGGTGCCAATGGCGAATCAAAATAATCTATTGTTTTGATCGAAAAAAAGGCAGTGCGGATATTTAATCCAGTGATGATGATTCCCCCCACCAAGATTGATGAACTGATGAGCATCCTTTTCGCCGTGACGCTGGTTTCGCAGCTCCAGCTTGGCACTTACGACCCAAACAAACAAATAACTATTTTCGAAAAGATTGGCACTCTTCGAATATCAAATTTTTCATATCGCACGAACTTGTCACGCTTATCGACTTGTTAAGTTTTTTTAAAGTGCAACAATGATACAAGGAAGTTTCCTAATAAAACATTGGTCATTTAAGAATGTTATAAGATTATAACAAGTTGGTAAACATTACACAATTTGTTCAGCATCTTGAATATTGTAAATTAGGCTTGTGATAATTAATAGGGGCCGATTTTAACACCTCGTCGACACCTGGGAAACCGATTTCAACCACTTTGGGGATCTCCACTCCCCAGGCGCCTAGATCCAAAAATCACGGAGATCTTGCTGTGGTTGAATGTTCCTCACTCTTCTCTAAGTACCTACCTACCGAATAGGTAAGGGCAAAAGATGAATCGCCAAATCATCACATTCATGGTACCTACTTATGTAATTAGGTATAATTCTGTTCAAAATTAGCATTTGGGTGACTGGGATCTAGCATACTATGAGATTACGTAGGTGCATCAAATTTCATTGCAATTTGTCGAACATAATCCATTGACTATTCTCTCTCCAAGGAGTGGCTTCGTAGCCAAATGACTCACTAGAATCTGCCCCGAATCGCATACTCTTGCGGTCACATGAGTGTACTACATATTGCATACCACACTCATTTTGTAATTGCCCCTTGACGTTGGTGGCCAGCAGAGCCGACCGCACAGAATGACGGGACGAGCATCCTGATGTGTAATTTGGCATTGCGGTCGTTCCTAAAGACACGGGGAAAACAGGAACACGAAGAAATGGTTTAGGACCGTAGAAGGCCGTGCAAAAAAACAGCGGTCGGAAGATGAGCGTTCAAGGAGAAGACAAAGGCGGAGGCAATCTTCCAGGAGCCCGTTCATTACCATAGAAACAGTTTAGACTCGACTAATCCTAAGATCCTCACAATGTTGAGGTTTTGAGGAAGCGAAGCTGAGAACTGTCTATTATTTTCATCTTGAAAACTACTTTTTCGATGAGTAACACTTAAATTCACTACGATGGATAAAAATTAATAAGCATTAGAAAATGATTACCTATGTAGGTTCCTTCATTTTAATGATTTTGAGTGTTGACTTTTTTATAAGAAACCCAACAGGAATTTTTCTTTTTGTTATAAGAAAGGGACATTACTGCTCCTTCAAGTTGAGTTTCAATCCTTCGCTTAGCAAATTGTCTACGTGAAAGTTCTTAGCGTGACAGCTATTTTACCTCAAACCTAAAAACCAAGCAAAACATGCAATTTGGTGACTAATGAAACCCAAATCGTAGAAACACTCCAATGAGGATGACTCATGCTAAGGTATTGACGTCTATGAAATGTAGTGGTGGCAACCTTTTACCAATACATAAGAGTAAGGCTTTCAGTTGTCGAATCAGGGTCAATATTGTGAAACGGCGTCAAACGTATTGATCGGTACAGACTGCAGTCCAAATCAGGGCGAAAGCTAATTTGGTTTGCATTTGGGCTCGTTGAGCTTAGCGGTATCGACCGAGGATTTTCCCCAGCCTGACTACCCCACAGGTTGTTATGTCCATGTGGGCATGTTTTTTCAAGCTCGGGCCTTCCGGGTCGTTTATCACGCAGATCTCTCTCAATGCCCCCAGATCACGGATTTTTTAGTGCCATTAGGGTAGATGATCCTTCACACGGTAATCAACCAAATGTAACATTCAATCTTTGGGGAAAAAATACCCTGAAATGTGTTCCGGCAACACTCGTATCGTGCGGTGATTCTCACTGGGATAGTTGGTAGGTACTTCGTCTAATAGGACCACACGCAAAGTTTAAATGGGTCAATTGGCTCGTAAGTTCAATTCAAGTGACGAATTAGATGGGTTTATCCACATTCAATAGGTACTGCTCATCCTCTTTCGTTTTGAATCCTCGAGGGAACCTATCCCACAAGTGTTCCAGCGCCACTCAATGCCCCACCACCGTTGTCGAAAAACGAGCGAAGGCGGTTGTGGTTGGAAAATTCACAGGTGGAAAAGACAAAGCGACTCTCGTCCGTTGACAATATGACAATACGATGGCGGTGGTAGAGAAGGGCAGCAACGAGAAGTGGGGTTTATCTGACGTCCGACAGTTTGACTTGTCCCTTTAGTTCTGAATGGAGTAGGGGGCTTTGAAGGTACGAATGAGTTCCATTTTAGCTGGTGACCTCCCCGCACGTGGCAATTGAGAATTGTGATTTGATTGTAAATATTGGGAACCCCTGAATGGGGAAATTCAATCATTTTGAAAATATCCTTCCCACTTTTTTCAAGTTAACATTGTTTCTCGCCAGACGTTGAACTGCCGAACATTTTGTTAACTAATTAATCCAGCCTGGCCAGCCCTACAGGAATAACTATTGTCCCTATAGAAAACCCAATTACGCCATCGGACTGCGCTGTAATAAAATTATGGGGAGGGAGAAAGAAGAAACAATTGGATTTCGCTGGCTTTTTAGATAATTGGAGCTCTTTGCAGACTTGTGATCAGCACACTGCCAAACAGCAAATTCGTTTCTATTTGAACGTATCGCTACTTCTGAAATTTTTTGCTGGCCCACTTCCTCGTGTGAACATTAATTGATGTAACGGCGAGTTGGAGCCGTCTTATTTACTTCTCTTCATCATCCTGTCCTCTTCACAAGCCTAAGCTGTGCCTATTAAGCCCCAATCCACTCCCAGTTGGATAGATCACATTCAACTCTAGTAAATTTTTATGATTTGTGGTGTCAAGGGTAGTCGGCCAATTTTTGAATCCCCAATTAAGTTAGTCGTGAGATAGAAATCTAGTTCACAAGAGCTCCGGCGTCTCTGAATTGCTCCAGACACGCGAAACTCCTGAAGGTGCTGGTCCTCCCAGTGGGGCGATTCGGTTTGTTGACTCGCCAACTGATGAAATCGTGTATTGATGGAATGAACGAATAGAAAAATCGAAAAGAGAAAGAATGAAAAAATTCCACGAACAAGATGAGCGATCCGATCCATTTGATCCGAAGTCCAAACACTGCTGAGAATCTGATAAATGTTCTCTTCAAGAATTGAACTTTAAAAATTGATCAGCCTATTCGCTCCGTGGCCAAAGAAATAAATGCTGCAGAATCGAGGAACTCCCCTGTCGTGAATATTCGTCAAATATTCACTCAAACTCGCGTTGTTTCCAAGCACGTCTTCTTTTAGCCGATCGCTTCCACGTTATTAAATATTCAATCCGCCCTATCGACCTTAGTGAATAAAATAGTAGTTTGAGGGTCATCCAAAGGGATTCCGAGCTGTAAGAAATAGGAGGGCGAAAGGAAATGACGTTTATTGTTTACAAGCTCTGGCATGATTGTACCTACTGAAATACCTGGCAATTTACTTTTTCTTACCAAAATAGATCTGACACGGAAAAGGCTCTGGTGTGACGGATCCCTTCTAGAGGCTGCACTCCCGGAAGTTTTTCTGAATCCCGGGATGTTTTGGAGCCAATTCCGGGATTGAGGTTTTTCTTTTGGTTTATTATTCTTGGAATAATACATCTTTGAAATCGCGCCTCAATATTTGACATCCATTTCATGAGGTCTAGATTCCAAAACCGAAATGCCCGTCCGCCGCACAGTGGGGCGAGTGAGCCGATTCCGCGGACATCCAACTTTCAGACCCTTAAAAATTTTCCTTTGCCACGTAACCTGGATCTTTCATGTTTTTTTGGTGTGCTGAATCCGAATCTGAAGTCAGTTTGTCGCTAGAGAATCAAGTTTTGGAGATACAGTCCCGTAAAATGGTGTAAACGTGCGAAATGTTCAACTTTCAATTCCGCTCAATTAAGTCGCCTTTATTACATGAAATTTAACGCTGAACACGAATATGCCAACCATGATGGGTCTTAAATACTCCTATGTCATGGAAATGGGAAAATAACCTACTTTGTTAAAGAGAATTTTCTAAGAAAATTCAGCTATTTGTCTCGTTCAGGAATTTCACCTGACCAAAAAAATATATATATATTGCGGAAACACCTCCAAAGTCCATTCTATGTATGTTTCTCCCATTTTTGAAATTTTGTGATGGGGGGGGGGGGGGGACGACTCGTGAGAAACCCTATATATTATTTATAAATAATTGATATAAAATATTTTATTGATTTCAAAGTGGTTGCTTGCCGATGGTGCAGAGGTCTAATCCAATGAGTTTGGTTAGGGAGAGAGAACGACTCCTCTGCTGAATTGTTTATTCAGGTAAACAATTATAGCGTGGGGACCGGTTTCGAGCAACTAAGCTCATCTACAGCCCAGAGTGACTTGAGGTGGTTGAACGTACAACGTACGTGGTGAGGTGGTTGAACGCACTTGGTTCAGAACTGATTGTACGTTCAACCACCTCAAGTCACTCTGGGCTGTAGATGAGCTTAGTTGCTCGAAACCGGTCCCCACGCTATAATTGTTTACCTGAATAAACAATTTAGTATTCAGCAGAGGAGTCGTTCTCTCTCCCTAACCAAACTCATTTTATTGATTTGTAGAAATACGAGATCCAACATTAAATAATAATGTTGGATCTCGTATTTCTACAAATTTGATTTTTCAAATTTTGAAAAATCACATTCTAAGTAATAATTACTGATTTATTAATTAACATCACGTTAAAATAATGATCTCATTTTAATACTTTCGTCGATTAGACGAATTCTATCTGTGCCCATTCCCACTAAAGTTAGGGCGAAAGAAGGACCTTGGAAGTAACATTACTTAAAAGTGGGACCATTTCATGTTTTTCAGGGGTCCAAAAATTTGGATGGACCCTGTTCTGAAAAGTAGTACCTGGTCACCGTAACTAAATGAAAATGGTAGCCTCGGCTGCCTCCATTTTCGAAAAGCTCATTTCTTTTGGTTTATTATTCTTGGAATAATACACCTATGTTTTCGCGACGCGGGTCGACGACTCCGATCGGCCTCAAAATTTGACATTATCCGTTTCAAGAGGTCTACATTCAAAATCCGAAATGTCCGTCCGCCGTACGCCGTCCGCCGTCCGCCGTCCGGGCCGTTTTGGGCAGTAGGAATTTTTTTAAAAATCTGAAATTTTGGCAAAATACTTGGTTTACCATCTAGTTGTGCCCGCAAGGTTTTCAGTCCGATCGCCCAAACCCGTGGGGCGCTATGGGGCTAAAATGGGGCTACAGGAGGGGTGTTTTGAAGGCTTTTAGCTATGGGATCGAGTTAGGAGTCGTTTTCGAAGTATTTTTGGACGTAGAATCCATTTTTGGGGGTCCCGGAACGATCCGATTTCACTGTGGCGTTCTATAGGGCTTTCATGGGGCTAAAAATGGGATTTTTGAAGGATACCAAGAAGTTAAATATTTAAATAGTTAAAAATTAAAGAATTTTTGAAAAAAAAATCCCCACAAAAAATTTTTTTTTAAATATAAAAATCCAAAAAAAAAAATTTTTTTTTTATTGACAGAATTAAATGTCTGTGCAAGTAACCTATATCACAGAATAATAAACCCTTGTGTAAAATTTGCCGTTGTGCCTCGTCAAGGTCTATTTGAGGCCGATCGGAGTCGTCGTTTAATTTTTTTTAAAATCTGAAATTTTGGCAAAATACTTGGTTTACCATCTAGTTGTGCCCGCAAGGTTTTCAGTCCGATCGCCCAAACCCGTGGGGCGCTATGGGGCTTTAATGGGGCTACGGGAGGGGTTTATTGAAGGCTTTTAGCTATGGGATCGAGTTAGGTGTAGTTTCGAAGTATTTTTGGACGTAGAATCCATTTTTGGGGGTCCCGGAACGATCCGATTTCACTGTGGCGTTCTATAGGGCTTTCATGGGGCTAAAAATGGGATTTTTGAAGGATCCCAAGAAGTTAAATATTTAAATAGTTAAAACCCCAAAAAATGATCCCAGGATCCCAGGATGTTAAATATTTTTCGAGTAAAAAATACAGAGTTTTTGAAAAAACACATTTTGAACAAAAAAATCAAAAAAAAAAAATTTTTTTTGAGATAAAAATCCAAAAAAAAATTTTTTTTAATTTTTTTATTTACAGAATTAAATTTCTGCACAAGTAACGTATATCAAAGAATAATAAACCCTTGTGTAAAATTTGCAGCGTTTTTTAATTATGCTCAATATATATACATTGAGATTTATATATAAATCTTTTCGCATTTTCGCTATTGGCACCGGCTCGTTCATCGAGCACCATCAGTAAGCCTTCGAACTAATTTCTGTTATTTAATAATTTTTCCAACAAGACGAGCGATTTACGTACGAGGTGGAACTCCGGGATTTCTATTGTCAAAAATCGTCCGGGATCCCGGGATCGCAACCCCTAATCCCTTCTGTTAATTCGTTAATACTTCAGCTTCTCGTCAGGGGATTTGCAAAGCTTACTCCGGAAGCTTGAATCGAGAGCTTTTCTTGGATAAAAGGGTTCATCGGCCTCCTTCAAACGGTGGTTAGCGAGACTACGCGTATTTATCACCAAAGAAATTAAAATGATTGGGGAGACTTTTTACTGGCCGCAGGTTTAATGAACTCATCAAATATTGAAACGCTTGACGAGCCCCGGTATTCATCCTTTTTAAATGATCTGCCTGCAGCTTTGTAAATTGTGTTTGAAGCGTAAATAATGTAGACCCTACATCTTGATCCTTAGGAAAGGCACCCAAATTTCAAACGTGCACGAAAAGAATACACAAATAAGTTGATGCAGATCAAATAGCCTCATTTCTGGGTTCTGTAATCCTTTATCGTCTCAAAAGTAGCTCCTTTACGTTTTTTTGTCTTTCACAAACGTGAATTCATTCAACTCACAAGCGTGCTGTGCGGAGCACAGAAGAGTGCATGTTACACTTATCTGGTCCTGATTTGTATGCAAATGTGTATCTTTCATCAGAAAGACACGTCTCGTGCAATAATGAAAACAAAGGTATCGACTAGGGTCGTTGCCCTCCAGGGTTGCTGGTCAGTCCTGACCCCTGGAGCCTCCAGTCGCCTGGCAACTTTGTCCAAAACACAGGCCTACAAACGGAAAGGTGTATAGTTTTGTGCGAGTCCATAAAAAAGTCATTTCCCGACCCCATTCATGCTACAGTCCCAATCGACCATGTTGGTAGAAAAAGAATACAGTTCCGAAAAGAGGAATAATATAAACAGTGAATTCGGTTTTCCCATTTCAAGTCAAGCGCGAGGATATCAGATATCCTTCTCCTGTAGGAGCAATCAGAGATTCTCCTGTAGGAGCAAGACACCTGCATGGCTCAGTCCGTTAATGAGTTTTGTAATTTAAAACCAGTCATTCGTCGGTCGAATAGTAGACATCAGCGGAGTAGTGTCACAAACAGTCAATTCGCGTGCTAAATGCTATAGGGAATCGTGCACGTAACTTCCGCTATGATTCACGCCAGTGACATATTTCCTTGTTAATCGGTGTGAGTATAGGATGCATCACCGAATGGTTCATTGATGAATGTTTCTCATGAGTGGGTCATTGCCCGGCTCACCAAGCAAATAATGCCGAGTTGAGGGCACCTACGAGTCTGATTTCCGTCTGAGGTCGTTAACTACGTGGAGCTGGCGACCAATACAAGCTGTTTCATGGCTAATCTAATCTGCGAGGTGTATGATTTTCACCTCCACGTCTTCCTCGCATCCTGTAATTTTGTATACGAAATTTGGCTCCACCTTGTGGTGACGGTCACACTGATATCAGCACCTCAATTGGCGACATTCCCACTTGACGAGTGGGAACTGCGCGGGGAAGAGCAATTTGGCTGATTTCAATGACCGCCGGACAGGCAAAAGCCTGATTGACCTCGAAGGATGTTGCTAGGTACGACCTGGAGGCGGGAGGCCAAGACGCCCAGTTGGTCGCAGGTCTGCCAAGGCGGCCGTTCTCCGCCTCCCACCGCTCTGGACTTCACCGCCCTCTCCGCCTCCAGCGTTGTGTTTTTTTCTTTAGTTAACTTCCAGTGTGCGTGCTCTCCACCACCACTAGAAAATTGTTCTCCAATGCATGCGGCCAGCCAACAACCCCGATGTTAACACTGTGGATAACTGCAATGTACTTACGTTTGACAAAGAAATACAAAACTTTATTCAAATTAAACAAAATAAGACCTTTCAACTAGAATTGCCAACCCGTATAACGTACATCTTACGTCTTTAGCAACTGTACCCAAAATCAGAAATAATTATTCGCGAAATTTAAACGTAGTCTCTTCAGCCCCCTCAACATTTCGTCGATAATGAACTTGTTCACTTTTTAACTCAACGTAGAGCCGAAGAAAAAGTGCTTTAAGAACTTGACCATTAAGGCGGTCATTGATCAAGTCGTTTGTTCTTGACTAGAAGTTTTTGTCGTTTGTGGCGATGAACATCTGGTGCTGATTCGTTTGGAAGTGTTCGCATCTTCAAAGACCATCAGCGTCAATGCCTTCGTCAAGAGATGACTTCTGGGTGAGGGTTTTGTCCCGCTCGTCCCGCTCCGTTTACTGGTATGACGGGATTTTATTGTTATTTGAAATTGGTTCGTTGTACTAGTTGTATTTAAAACTTCAAATATTCAAGGTGTGTACATATTTGCTGCGGTGTTCGAACATTTGGATCATTAAAAAATTTCTCATTTTAGTGTTACAAGATGTGAAGATTTAAAACAATAATTGCCATACTTACACTACCGTCCTTTGATGAGGTAGGATTTCTATTAGTGCGAAATTCCGGGAGAATTCTCAGATCCCCTCCTAGTTAATCCTTCAAAATTTTTACACAGATCGAAACACACTATGGGTAGGGTGACCAGAGGTACTCCTTTTGGGAGGACAGGTACTACTTTTCGAGTTAGGGTCCTCTCATGTTTTTGGATACACGAAAATAGAGTAATGGTACTCCTTTTTTGCAGTGGTACTCCCGAAGTCCTCTTATTGGAAGTTACAGTTTTGGAGAAATCCAGATTAGGCATTGAGACATTGAAAGAGGTAATCCTAATGCAGATTAACCAAAATTTTGAGAAAAATTGTTTAGAGATGTTTGAGTTTCTGAAAAATCACGAACAGCTGCTCAAAGCCATTCACGGCTCTGCAAAATATGATGGATTTAAAAAATGAAAAAATTGAATTCCTGAAAAATTGAGTTGAAAAACGATTTTTTTAGTTTGCTATGTCCGTTTGTTTAATATCACTTGCTTATTTTAGTTCCTTATCCCATGTCAATTTATTGTTGTTATCAACCATGCTGTAGAACTTCCTATAAGAAAAAAAAGTTTATTTTGAAGATTAGGTATCTACCTAACATGAAACACAATCTATACTTATAATGGTACCTATAATAATGTTAAATATATTATGATATATCCTGATATATTTAACATTATTATATATATATATATATAAAGTAATATAGTTGTTTTCCAAATGGTACTCTTTTTTTGTCTTGAAATTATGGTCACCCTAACTATGGGGCTTTTAACGGACGATTGTGAATTGATTTTGAGAATAAACAGAGTAATTTTGAATGACATTGTAGAGTCGTTCTAAACGGTCCTCGACCCATCCGCTTCAGAATTTAAGAACCCAAATCCAATCTGCTATTTTTCATTCAATGCTTTTCATATATGAAAAACGTGTAAAAGCCGAACCCCCCCTTTTTTGCAATTTTTTGGTTTTTTGATAATAGCTCAATGTACTTTGATAATGTACTCAATGTATGCGGTATTTTGAAGAGACCATCAATAAACTTTTCAAAGTAGAATAAATTTGAGACTTTTGAGCTCAAAGCGAGCTCTGTCCAATGCTCTAGGTCGACTTTTTTGTGTAAATTTCTACTGGACTAGTACAACAACGGTTTTCACTGTGACATAAAGCAGTCACCATTAGAAGCTATGTATGAAGGAAAGGAAACATTGGATCTGGGAGAGTCGTATACTCCTTAAAGAAGAACTTGACAGCTTACATGTCGTGGGTGGCCTTCATGGCTCACGTTTCCACAGCAGCTTGAGCAACAGCAACTAGTGATAATTATTTTTTCTATTTTTTGTAGATAGGTAGATACAGATCTAACTTTTTGTCGTCAAAGTTCCCACTTTGTTCGGTTTCTTAATTCCCCGGTTCGAATCCCATGGATGGTCATGGCATTTTTACCCACAATTATTGACAAATCTGAAGGATTTGATCACAACTAACGGCCCAGTCAGGGCAATGAGGTCAAAAATCTTGTCGTTACACTTACTTCACTTTATCGTATAGGTACTTACTCGAAATGTTCGGCGCTCTGACAAAACAGAGCTATCCATTCCAAGATTGGTTTTCAACGCCCCAGCAGAATAATTCATATTTATTCAACAAAATCTATTTAAAAAAAAAAAGGTAAAAACTGCTCAAAAATAGATTTGTACTCCTTCGCTCGTTTTACCAACCTCTTGACCTCGAATGAATGGGGTCCTTGGCCACAACATTTCTTCGTCAAATGTTATGAATCCCCCTCCGCCCCTTTTCACTTAAAACTGGGCCACGGGGGCGCACGACGATTTTCGTGAGTCATTTGCAGATGGAAACATCGGGAGGGGGTTTGCAGTGCACCAGGCAGCTTGAGTAGCATGTTCCGATCAGATTGGGGTCACTAACGTGACTTTCCGAGAAGAAAAAATAATGTTTCAACCCCTCGCCAACGCTACTATAATACTCCCCCCCACAACCCTTGATGAGGGTTCGTAACTAAATATGAATTTCATAACGCCGTGTAATTAAGGTCGTCTTGTGTATCTCCACTTGAAATCGAAAATGGTAATGCGAATCGATTTGAAGGTGGCCTTAAACTTGCTCCAAAATATTAAAACAGCGCTGTTATCCGATTTCCTTCAGCGGTGGAGTATGTATTTTGAGTTTACATTGTGTTTAAAAAAAAAACCCTTCAGCCGGGTATTTTACACTCGGCCAACTGTGTTTGGTTTTGGAGAACTTGACTTCCATTTAAGCTGAGAGATTTGGGTAAATATCCTTGAAGGTCAATATTTCTTCCCCGTTATTTACGAGCCTGCAGCACATCGCTTATGCATGCAGTGGGAATATACGTCCTTCAACCTCGGATTTGCTGAAGCATTTTTTTCAGCTCCTCAACCGCCCGAGGCCTCATTATTGCAAGGTACACGCTATACCGAAATGGGTTATTGTTGGTGACTGAGTTTGATCAAGGTCGGTCGAAAGCGTCTTAAGCGTTGGCCCGAGTAAACTAAGTACAGTATTTCTGAGTCGTTCCAATGTCTAACATCATGGAGGTAAGCCATTCATAACATTACACATTAGGGATTGAAATCGTTGACGGAAGAGTTGGCAAAATCAATTTTGACTTTTGCGTTGTAGCTAACTATTAAATGATTCACTGCTGATTCATTATTAAAGACTTAAATTTTAATTCTTCAGTTCCTGCAGGGGTTCCCAAAATATGGACCGCTAGCTCTTTCGAGGTGGTCCCTGAGTATCATGGATAAAAATTGAAAATTGTACGAGAAATATAAAAATAAATTACATAATATCTTATCAAACCACTTCAAACTTGTTTTCAGTCATTTCAAAGGGGTTTTAACCATTTTAAAGCCGCATAATGATTGGGACACAGGTGAGATTTGTATGCAAGCTAGGTACTCTATTTCTATTCTTCCCGAGGTTTCACTATGGTGTTTCATGGCACCTTCAGGGGAATCATAATTCTTTTGAGATACATGCTATAATATACCTACCTATTATCTTTGTTAACTTAATTTTTTAACAATAACTACATCAGTGTAAACCTTTTAATGTCCTTTCTCCTGGTCATTAAAATTTATCACACTGTCAGAGGTAACAACAGGAAAAATCTGAAGATCATTGTAAGCGTGATTTGACGAATTAAATAGAATAAGTTCAGGAATTTTTTTTCAAGCAGTAATATTGAAATAAAGCTAAAGTCTACTATAGGAACTGAATCTACAGGAAGAGAGGTTAGTAAAAACCTACACCACGTGGGTGAATTTGTTTTCCAATTTAATATTACTACTTGATAAATTTTAAGATGACCAGAATAAAGGACATGACACTTTTTAGGCTGATGTAGCATACTAGTTTCAAAAATTAACTTTACAAGGACATAGGATGTGTCTAGCTGAAATAGAGTAACCGCTACTAGAAATTGCCTGTAGACCGCAAATAGAAATCTCCCCTGTGTCCTGGATTGACGATCACATTTCATTCCAGTTTTCAGCTTCTTCCAAAGGGGTTGTCCACCATTTCGAACCTGTTTCCAGTCACTAAACCAGTTTTCAGCCGCTTCAACCTGATTATCAGCCACTTCGTGATAGGAAACGAGAAGTATCCTATTGGGTTAATGGGAATTAGCCAAACTGCCTTGCTGCATTTGCTGTTCTTCCTGATTCATGGTGAGGGTTAACATCCTGGCTGGAAAATTTGATTCAATTCAATAATCAATTTTCACGAGCTGCACAGTTTCTGCGGTTGCGAAGCGCCTGGCTGCCGAGGATTTTTCCTGAAAAAGCGATCTGCCAGCTAAAACGTTTGAGAACCTCTTAGATCATGCCATAGAATGTTATGCTCATTCTCAAAGCTTAGAACTTGGGACTGTTGCCTCGTCGCTCATCCCCTCGGGTTCGCTCACCAAATTGATTTAGGACCCTGTGGCGTGTGTCTGACCTATAACAACAGTCCTTGACCTATTTTACGAAAAAGGCCTAACCTACCGTATGATTTCAGCTCTTGGGTATCTCCAGCAACGTAGCTTATCAACAGGATAAACGTTCAGTAGTTTTGATAAATCCCTCGTTGTGTTCAAGTTAGACGGCGAATTTTTGAGTGTACCAACTTTTTTTTTTTTGTATTTAACCAAGTGGGATATTTTCTGCTGTGCGTATCACCCGATCGGATGCGGCAGTTCGGTGCGCGACGAGAGGTATTTTGAACGAGGCGCGCACTCCGTTCATATCGATCCGACTCAGTTCCTTCTGTGGCATCGCCATAACAACTGCCGTATCTGCGGACCACTTTGACGTTTTCCGTTTGAAAGCTTGTCTTTCCGCGACTGCATGACCTGAGAAGTTTCAGTTGGGGAGTCAAAGACCTCAATATTCGAGAAAATGGCGTTTTTCAGCCTCGGAAACCCTTTTACGGTTTTCTTGAACGATCCGTTCTTCAGGTGAGTGATGAAAATTGCCTCATGGGCATTAGCTTTAAGAGCATCAAACATTTAGGAATTTAAAATGAAAATGGGATTTTACTGTTCATTTGGCCTAAAAGTTTCTTCAGGGGTTAACCTGACCGTCTCCAAATCGATTCGCATTTCTCTTCGCCTATTGGCCAAATTTGTTGGTACTAATCGAAATTTTAAGAAATCTGAATTATGACCCTTCCATTTGTAGCTTCATCTTCGAAACTTTGTGCCTACCTGGGATTTATGTATGCAGGCTTTTATTATAATTTATTATCATTATTGTGGATTGTAAGTAGTTGAGGTTCGGTCAAGACGACGAATATGCCGACGTTTCAAGATGTATATTCTCCCATCATCAGGCCCTAACGGAATGAACAAAAAATGACAAGTGGTAAGAAAATTTCAAAAAAATTGTAACAGCTATCAGACTTCAAAGCTGATGTGGGGGGGGGGGGGGGGGATTTTCAAAACGGAATTATTATTCAAACTTTATTATAAAAGCCTGCATACGCAAATATCACCTGAGTTCCGATGAAAATGAAGTCTAAAAAATCTGTTTGATTTTGACTTTGGTTGACGTCATGTCATTTTTGGGATTTTATTTTCGGTTCAGGACGAGCACACCAGCGCGAGATGGGTTCCAACAAATGGCCCAAATGATGGACTCCATCATGCTGGACAGCTTCTCGCCGATTTCCTTCACTAAAGTAACAGCTCGACCGACTCGAACTAGGAGATCACGCCAAACTTCGCCACCTCCCCCTGCCGTCAAGAATCAAGGTAAGTACCTTGAAAATAAGTATTTCTTGTGAATTTTCTAGAGATCTACGCAAAGATAAACAAAATCGAAACCAATACCGAATTGGAACATTTCATTGATGATTATAGTAGAGGTAGATTTTAACATTAATATTTCCCCATTTTTACTATCTAGCTTCATTAGTTGTAGTTTCTTGTCTTTAAATGATTAATTTTTTAATATGCCTTTTATAGACTGTTTGAGCAAAATACCGCTTCACAAATAGCGCCTCTTTCCTTCCTAGCCTCTCAACGGTTTCATCTGGAATCCATCCCAGCCCCTACTTCGCAATCGAGTTTCTTAAGCATGTTTTTTGTTCTTATTTGTCAGCATGGTTTTCTGCATGTTTCCCCAGGCTTCCCAAGGTTCGGTTCTGATAGTTGCCTTTTGACAGAGGTGCAGACGAAAGAGACAGGGGAAGACCACAGGCAGCATCACACCTCGCCAAATTCTCGGGTCGTCACCAACAAGTGGGTGGCTTCTCTGAGGAAGAGGGACCCTGAGCTGCTTCCAGCTATTAACAAACCAAGGTAATCAATACTGATTCAGTATTACTGAACCATCAATCTGTCAGTGGTGTTCGAATGAGAGAAGATTAATGTTTTACAAGTTTGTGTTTCACAAGTCAAAACGGAGAAAAGCGCATGAGGCCGTGATATTTACTTTTTTATAAAGAGCGATTCTTTCACACTCCCTCCCATCCCGGTTTAATACCAGCCGACAGGACGGCACCTGCCCTCGTAAAAGGGGAGGCGACGTAATTCTGCCAGCTAGACCCTTTTCCATTTTCCGTCACTACGTAAATCAAGTTAACTCACTCTTAATAATTAATTTTGAGAAGAACTTAACACAATATTCACAGTCTGCAAGTATTTATGATAAGTAGCCCAAATTTGAATACTCTATAAATATCGTTACAGGGTGAGCCCTAACAGTTCCAGCGTGCCCAAAGTCAAAGACCACATTCCCGTTATGGGCGTCAACGGGACAAACTACAGGGCAAGGCGATCCTCCAGGTCGCTGACGAAGAAAAGCTCGTCAGGCAGCCAAGACGAAAAGTTGGAAGAGATTAAAAAGGAAGTGGGCGGATCTTCCGGAGAAGTTTCCGAGAGGTGAGTTTCCCAGTTGTTGTCAAGTCAAGTTGTAATAATATTACAACACAAACGGCACAATTCACTGTAAAATTCTTAACTCACGACAGCGAGCAGAAACGGGAAGAACTCCGAAGAATGTTATTTGAAAAGAGATGCACGAGAGGATTTTCTTTCCGCGATGCTATTAAACAAGTAACTTCTGGGATATAGTAAGTTTTTCGTTAGGAAGAATGAGACGTCCCGCCCTGTTCTTTGAATTAAAAACTAACTAACTGTACTAGTTGACAGCTTTCTACTCGATCAGGATTTTTTTTTTTTTTTTTTTTTTAATATAGGGTGACCAGATTTTTGACCAAGGCTTGAGGGGGGGGGGGGGGGGGGGGAGCCAGGGCGGATTCAGGATTTCTTTCTTGGCCAGAGGAGTGAAGTAGGGGGTTACTCTAAGACCAAGCGAGAAAACCAATAATATCCTGTGCGAATTGGTCAGAGTCTGGAAGGGTTTAGTTTAGAATTGGTTTTAGGAGTTCATACCGGTTTGCAGGAGTTAAGAAACTGTTAAAAACTGCCTGCCGAAGAATAGCACCAGTTTTCAGAGGCTTAGAACCGGTTGTGAAGCGTTTAGAGGCGGTTTTAGGAATTAAAGAGAGTTTGCATGGTTGTAGAGCTAGTTCTCAGGAGTTTGGAAACATTGTTTATACATTATTCTAGGTGCACTAGACATCGGTTTAAATCTCACTTGCAATGGATATCGAGTCTCCCCACTTCACCGAGAAAAATGCTAGATCCGCCCTTGGCTTGTGAAATACTGGATTATTGGTTGGTTCGTCCTTGTGTCAACTTGATTGTTTGATATGAATGATTAAATCTTTTTTTATGATTAAAGTTTTTGTATCGAGGATTGTGCAAGATTTTTTCAAGTTCAAGTTGAAACAAATGGGAAAGATACCTTTTTTGAAAAGAGACTTCCCACTTGCACGGTGGATTTTGACCAAAAAATGAATTTTCGGTTTTTTTAATTAAAAAAAAAAAAAACTAGAGAATCTGATGAAAATTTTGATGTATTTGAAAAAAAATTTGTTTTTAAAATTTTTATTCAATAAAGAGAACTTTTTACTTGAATAAAGAGTTTTAGAAGGAGCCCGAAGCGTGGGTTGGTTGCTCATTCTGCTTGGCGAATTTCTCTTCCAATGACTTCCTCGCGAGCATCCTTTTCTGCCTTGCTTCTCTCCTATTGTTGACCGCGTCCCTCTCGGCTTAATTTATTCGAAGAACATCTTGTTGTCTCATAGCCTCCACACTATAAAATCCCGAAGTGATTCCCATTTTTTCCAATACTTTGCACCAGGTCAAATTCCCTTCGTTGTATGTAGCCACTTCTTCGCAAACTCCTAATTCCAATCTGTCAATGCCACCAAACACTTAGGAATACGAGTCCAGACTACATTGTTCAAACTTTCTGCCTGGTTCTGGGTCTTGCCATGAAGGTATTTTTTCAACAATTCTGGGGCAGCCAGGTCTCTGAAAATTCTTTTTAGATGAATCTTGATGGTTGCCGGCGGATAAAAATGGAATGGTTGTAGGGTTGTTGTACACCAACCTTTTTCTCCACCTGAACAGCATTTGTGACAAGGATCCACTGACTGTTGATTTCAAGTGACAAAAAATTGCCCAAACAGCTCGTTTCATTCTTTCCAAATCATGAGTGCCTTAATTTGTTCTATTCGCACATCGGTCCAGCCTAACTCGTCCTACAATAGACTTGTCATCTTCTAGTGTCGGAGTTTTTTCTTGAGAACTCTCCATCTTGCCCCTATCTTCTTCTGAATGTGCCCAATGCATTCGAACTTTTCAATAGGGTGATCTGGACCGTAGAGTTTGGCGTCACGAATACATACTTTTGAGGGTAGCAGAAGCGCCATCACCAAGCTATTTTGTTATTTTCACGTTTTTTATTTTGGAATTTTCTTAAATTTGACGAACGCCTTCACTTCCATACCCCCCACTAGTGCGTATGTAGATAACCGTACAGTTAGTGTCCTGTTTTTCCAGCAAATCTGCCTTACTCGCACAATATTTAGAAAATATGGCTACAACAATTGTTCCCCTCTGGGGTCGTGGGACAAATGTCCAAAAAGGTGGAATGTCCCTCCCGAACCGGGAACGTCTGGTCACCCTTGTCTCTTTTGCGCCATAATATTTTACTCTATAGAAGTCGAATCCTCCTATAGTACATAATGTAAAAGGCAAGCTGCTTTATACTCGAGTAGCGTCAGAAATTGATATAAAAATCATCATTAAGCTAGATACTAAGCTGCAAGAAGGTACTAAAAGGAATGTTGCTTTTGTGCTAATACAAATGAAGCAAAAAAAAAAAGCATGTAAAGGAAAAACTGCTCAAAGGGTCCTAAAACTGGGCCAGGTGTCCAATTCATTACGCATTGAATTGTTTAACACTTTTTTTCTAGCGGGGAATTTGACGATCTACACCAACAGAGAACGAACGCGAAAGACGACAAAACATTTCAACCACTCGGCTACGAGACTCACCTAGTAGAGACGCTAGAGAAGGATATTTTGCAAAAAGACCCCAACGTCAAATGGAGCCAAGTCGCTGGGTTAATGGAAGCGAAAAGCGTTTTACAAGAAGCCATGGTCCTCCCTCTTTTGTTGCCCGAATTTTTCAAGGCGAGTGGTTTAATTTTACATCCGGAAATTTTTTCGCTGCACGCTAGTATTTCTTTGAGTGAAGTGTTTTAAAATGTAATTGCAGGGTATACGAAGGCCGTGGAAAGGAGTTTTGATGGTCGGACCGCCCGGAACCGGCAAAACGATGCTCGCCAAAGCTGTAGCTACCGAATGTGGCACTACGTTTTTCAACGTTTCTTCGTCTACACTGACTTCCAAGTACAGGGGAGAGTCTGAGAAACTCGTTCGACTCCTGTTTGAAATGGTAAACCCACTGATCCGAAACGACCTATTTTCCGGAAGTGTGCGCGAGCTTAATGCCCAACATTTTCAGGCGAGGTTCTACGCCCCGAGCACAATATTTATTGACGAAATAGACTCACTTTGCTCACAAAGAGGAACAGATTCCGAACACGAAGCTTCCAGGAGGTTCAAAGCAGAATTATTGATACAGATGGACGGCATCAACTCTATGTCTGGGTGAGTCGTGGTCTCACTTCATTTAAAAATCAAGCCAATGTTCAGTGCTTAGTGAACTTTCCTTTGCAGTGATGAAAAAATAATTATGGTCCTCGCCGCCACAAACCACCCTTGGGACATCGACGAAGCGTTTAGGAGGCGATTCGAAAAAAGGATATTCATCCCTCTTCCCGATGGTGAGCTTTCTCAACCACTTGCAACACACCGATTCGGCTCTGAGCAAAATATCATTTGCAAATGTTTCGTCGTTTTGCAGATGATACCAGAATCGCATTGTTGAAGTTATGTCTCAAAAATCTCGAATTGGATCCAACTTGCGACTATGGCCATATATCGACAAATCTTGAAGGTTACACGTGCTCGGACATAATAAACGTTTGCAGGTAAAATAGTCATAGACGAGTTGATATTTGGGTTAATTCAACGTCACAACAGGCATTTACTGCCAAATTTGATTGTACTAGCCATCGCTCGGCCATTCGAGTGGGTCGAACGCCCTCTGTATTGTACACCTGTTCACTAAAAAAAACGCTGCAAATTTTACACAAGGGTTTATTATTCTTTGATATACGTTACTTGTGCAGAAATTAAATTCTGTCAATGGAAAAATTAAAAAAAAAAAATTTTATTTTTATTTCAAAAAAAAATTTTTTTTTGGAGTTTTTTGTTCAAAAATGTGTTTTTTCAAAAATTCTTTAATTTTTTACTCAAAAAATATTTAACATCCTGGGATCCTTCAAAAATCCCATTTTTAGCTCCATGAAAGCCCTAAAGATCGCCCCAGTGAAATCGGATCGTTCCGGGACCCCAAAAAATGGATTCTACGTCCAAAAATACTTCGAAAACGACACCTAACTCGATCCCATAGCTAAAAGCCTTCAAAAAACCCCTCCCGTAGCCCCATTATAGCCCCAGAGCGCCCCACGGGTTTGGGCGATCGGACTGAAAACCTTGCGGGCACAACTAGATGGTAAACCAAGTATTTTGTCAAAATTTCAGATTTTTAAAAAAATTCCTACTGCCCAAAACGGCCCGGACGGCGGACGGCGTACGGCGGACGGCGGACGGACATTTCGGATTTTGAATGTAGACCTCTTGAAACGGATAATGTCAAATTTTGAGGCCGATCGGAGTCGTCGACCCGCGTCGCGAAAACATAGGTGTATTATTCCAAGAATAATAAACCAAAAGTAGGGCGCAGTTTTCCTTTCGTGGGGAACGGCTCGTCCCATAAGAATCGTTTTGGCAGCGTTGGAATCGCGGCGAAATCTATTTTCTGGTAAAACCCTGAGAAACTCGCGTAACAACGAGTTGGGATGCGTTTTCCGCGGAACGGCGAATTGCCTTATCTACAGAAGAAACGTAAACAAACCTATGTCCCCGGAACACGTGAAACCTTCCAGGAAAAACGCCGTTTTTGGTTTATTATTCTTGGAATAATACACCTATGTTTTC
This sequence comes from Pilophorus perplexus, assembly GCA_955831195.1. Taxonomy (NCBI): domain Eukaryota; kingdom Metazoa; phylum Arthropoda; class Insecta; order Hemiptera; family Miridae; genus Pilophorus; species Pilophorus perplexus. The sequence goes on from OY037012.1 coordinate 9,739,036, forward strand.
GCGACGCGGGTCGACGACTCCGATCGGGCTCAAAATTTGACATTATCCGTTTCAAGTGGTCTACATTCAAAATCCGAAATGTCCGTCCGCCGTACGCCGTACGCCGTACGCCGTACGCCGTACGCCGTACGCCGTCCGCCGTCCGCCGTCCAGGCCGTTTTGGGCAGTAGGAATTTTTTAAAAAATCTGAAATTTTGACAAAATACTCGGTTTACCATCTAGTTGTGCCCGCAAGGTTTTCAGCCCGATCGCCCAAACCCGTGGGGCGCTCTGGGGCTAAAATGGGGCTACAGAAGGTGGTTTTTGAAGGCTTTTGGCTATGGGATCGAGTCAGGTGTCGTTTTCGAAGTATTTTTGGACGTAGAATCCATTTTTTGGGGTCCCGGAATGATCCGATTTCACTGTGGCGATCTATAGGGCTTTCATGGAGCTAAAAATGGGATTTTTGATGGATCCCAAGAAGTTAAATATCTTTCGAGTAAAAATTAAAGAATTTTTGAAAAAACACATTTTTGAAAAAAAATCGCCTCAAAAAATTTTTTTTGAAATATAAAAATCCAAAAAAAAATTTTTTTTAATTTTTTTTATTGACAGAATTAAATTTCTGTACAAGTAACCTATATCAAAGAATAATAAACCCATGTGTAAAATTTGCAGCGTTTTTCGAGCTACCGTTTAGGCGTGAATCGGACACAGGCAGACAGAAACGATGAGATTTAGTAGTATAGACTCCAGATTAGACGGTCTCGGGTCTAACGGAAGTGTTGTTTGCAATTCCACTGGAGGGAGCTCATAAGTCGTAATCCAACCTTGCAATTCCGTTTATTAACTTTCTGTCATCTAGTGGACCTTATAAATCAATTAGGTTATCGCGGTAACACACCGACTTGGTTGGGCCTCGAAGTCTTTGCCTGAGGCATTGCGCTATGTTGGAGTGGCTGCTGGAGGCGACGGTAGACTGGCACTGTCCACTGCAGTGGCCATGGCAAGGGACATTTCAACTCGCCTGCCAGGTCCACACCAGCCCTGAACGAGCCAGGTGCCCCCAAAAGTACCATTTTTTGCTCCCACTCACTTCGCAGCCCCTCCTGAAATCGGCCAAGCGAGGGTATCCCAACTGTCTCTGACCCAACCCCAGAGTAGGCCTTCCGTGCCAGCTGTTTAACTGCCCTTACAAAGGCAGTTAAACGTCTCAATCTGGCCCCTGCACTCGCCCCCGGAGCTGCGTTTCAAAAACCTGCGATAGATTGCCATCCCCGAGGTTCCTCGTGAGTGTGCAGATGAAATAAACAACAATATAAGGGTGCTTCAAAAGGGGGAGGGGTAGAAAACGGGGGGTTAGCGAGGGGGAAACTGCTGATCTTTGGCTGAGAGTTGGCCAAAGAAGGTGTACAAAATTTGACCTTCCAAATGAATCCTTTAACTCTCATCCTGTATTTCTTCAAGAATCAAAAAGAAAACTATTCACTATCAAAAAGCTAGAAGAAGGGTTCTGACGCCTGGTGGGAGAATCATCTAAATTCTAAGGCACTTCTTAAAGTCGAAAAAATTTGAAATTAGTCTCAAAGAGTTCAGTTTAGCGAGTAGATAACGAAATAAGTCTGAAACCACCAATAAGCTGCTCCATGTGGCGTATCATTTGCTACAAAAGTGGTCAAAAAATAGGGGCTGGAGCAGTTGACACGATATTGGGATGGTAGTGGGCCGAGGGGTGTCCGACGTGGCTTCCCCCCCCCCCCCCACACACTCAAAAATCGGTATTTCGGAGAAAAATACTACACCATATGGGAAAACGAGTTGTTGGGTCTGAGGCCAGGACGGATACGGTCGGGGGTTGGCTGGCCAGCAGAGGGTGGCCCCCTAGTCTGGTGGAATTTAAGGGCCAACTGAATTTAAGTCCGGTGTAATTGCCAGAACCCCTTGGGAATCCCTTGGGATTGATGGCGAGGCTTTGAGCCATCACTACCTCCTCGCATCCTTATATTCACTATAAAATATAACAAATCGTTCCAGGGATGCATCAATGATGAGTATGAGGCGAAAAATCATGGGAAGATCCCCCGAAGAGATTCGGAAACTGAAGAAAAGTGAAGTTGACCTCCCCGTGACTGCGTCAGACTTCGTCGAAGCAATTTCCAAATGTAAGAAATCAGTCAGCGCCAAAGACATCGAGAGGTACAACGCTTGGATTGAAGAATTCGGATCCTGCTGATATTAGGCCTAACCTATCAACTGCCTTTGCAAGAATTTTGCAAGCTGCCACTTAGCGTCAGCACGTTTGTCTTCTCCGGTTATCATCGATGGTAAATCGGCTGTAATAAAGTCGATGGCACGAAAATCATAAGTTGAAGTTGCCATAGCTGTGAAAGATAGTGGTACGTTGATAGGATTCGTGTTCATTCACAATCGAATGAAGGATTGATTTATACTAAGAACTTTAAGACTGACAATAAGTCATTACGTTCACGTTGTATTTATTGGTCTTGGAAAATTGTTATATTTACATTAAGGTTTACCAGTTTGACTTGAAAAATTGAAACTTCCGCGAAACAAATTTTGCTCGTTGCGGAAATTATTTCCAGCAGCCGATTTTCGAGACATTCTTCATCAGTTCATGATACTACCAACCTACATTGCACGTAGCAACATATCTAGTAGTAGGAACTGAGAGAATGAAGTGTAGCTTTGGCACTTCCGAGGCAATGCTTTTAGTATGGCCTTTGACACATCATTATATGATGTACAAATTGTGAAGTACTTGGTGAAGGTGAAAGTGCGAAGTTGGACAAATTTGTCAATATATGAAGAGGTATCGGTGCGTGTTAAAAGACGCTCCATGTTAAAAAATGTCAAACGAGAAAGAAGTTAATTAATGTCTGTGAAAACTACTGAATGCTTAAGAAATTATACTAATATGTAAGCGACAATTGTATGTGTACCGTGATTAGAGAATTGACACCGTCTGCGCAAAAAGCATTTTCAATGTTCATCTCAAAGCAAAATGTTTTGGTCGTAACGGGGGCCGTCTACCTATAACACTAGGCTTGAAGATGTAGATAAAATCACTTCTATAGAGAGGTACTAACTATAGCTCTTTACGCTGTATTTATAAATATAGCTACATCCAACTGCAAATCCCTACCTCACTATAAGGTGTCAAACTGATATACGTAAAATAGAGAACCTTTTTGTCCAGGTAATTGCCGTACACAACTAAACATGTTCGAAAAGAACTTCCTGAGCAACCTTAGACTTGGGTACTTTTTCGACTATCCTTATAGTGGTCTTACTTACGCCGTCGTTTTAATCATCTTGTAATAAGAGCTGTAAGAATCATTCCCGTATAATTCTCCTGAAAATATCATACTAATTAATCAAACTGTGAAGATGGTACCTACATAGCAAAGTGATATTTTTGTAAACGTGTTCGTAGTATATTGTATGGCAATGTTTACCAAGTACATAGTATGTTTGTTATTCCAATAAGGAATGGACATGCTTTTAGATTTTTTTCAAATCGAGAAGACGCTTCCAATTCGGGGTATTGCGATCCACCCCCGCCGATCGACTCCCTTTTCGGACTAAGTTGAAACCACTCCTTTTCTGGAAACATTTAAAAATAAAAAATAAAAAAAAATAAAACAGCTTAGGACTAACTTGGACAGCTTAGCAAACCTTGGACGGCTATATTAACCTTGTTACTATCTTGACAAGCCTTTCAAACCCTTAGCCAGCTTGGCATCAACTTTGCAAGCCTTGGACAGGTCAGGAAAGCTTGGAACCATCTTGGCATGCCTTGGACAGCTCGGGAAGCAAGATAAGAATATTCACCACAACGTAAAGGGGGAGTAGAACACCGCCTGGTGTAGCAGATGCAGTTCCATTTTCGGGAGTGGGTCGCACAGACCTTTTAGCGGCGATCGACTCCACTTTTCTCATCAGACTCAATCAGTCACTCATCAGTCAATTGCACTGCCCCCTTACCTTCCAAATAACCCATCATATCAATAATTCAATCTTCTATTTTCCCACTAATGATATTAATTGTTTATAAGTCGAAGTTTGAATTTGCGGCAGGGCGAGGAAGCACCCCCAACACGGCGCAACCTGGCCTCCATATTGGTCAGCACAGCCCCTCTCCAGTCGACTCGGGCTCTCGTGAGTGGTCATGACGTCAAGCAATTCAAATCGTTCAGAACAACTTTGGATAAATATCCACATCGTAAAAGACTCCCCCCCCCCTTCTTAGACTTCTATGAACAGGATTATTTAACGCAAAATTCAATTGCACGTCCATTCCTTGCTGGTCAATCAGTTTTTGTCGTACATATTCTGGGGAAAAGTTCCAATCAAAACTTTCCTGAAAAACAAATTGAGGGTGTAGACGTTTCGAGTTTGGTCCGTCCAAGCAGATTCGTTCCACTAGGTAGATATTTCAAGTACAAAAAAAAAGGTCAACACTTTTAGAGCTGTACCCCACTGAACAACTCCTGTGTCACATTACGTACTCTCTTTTTTTTCAATTTCCTACCAATTTCAAAAATTAAATCGTGATATATTTCCAATCCTTTCTCCTTGTCACGGTAACAAGCCAAATCATAAACATTTTCTACCAATTGATAGATGGGAAAAGTTATTGTGGTTCACAATGTAGGATTCTAAACCTCAAGGTTCTTGCTGTAAAATCTGGTAAGTTAAATTTGTTTTTCTTCAAATTTCTCTCGATTTATCGTGTAAATTGTGTACAGAGATTGTTTCAAGTTTAAAACGTTACTAACCAATAAAATCAAGCTGAATGAGCTTACGAGAATAAACTTTTAATCTAAATATTGAACACCGAAATCGAAAATTGTGCGCAACCAAACCGATTTCCGAAGCATCTGCCTGTATTTGCGAGAATCCTGCTCGGTTTTTCTCAACCGAGAAACGATGTCTAGTTGTTGAGTAATTGTATTGTGTGGATAAATAAGAATTTCCCTCTGCCCGAATTGTTTGATTATTTCAAGACCTCAATCATGTCTTCAGCGCCGCGGTTCCGCTGACAGTATTTACCACAACCGACGAAAGGTATTCATAAACACATGCTGAACTTACATACCGACATTGTATTTGGAAATAAATACACAATTTTTGAGCATGGCAGCAAATAACGAACACAATAAAACGTTTAAGGAACGACAACGTCAAAATTCAACACTTATTCTAACAAGTAACCAAAAACTACTTAAAAGCAAAGCATCCAGAAAGCCGATGTCTTCTAAGAGCTACGTGTTTTCATTGCTTTTGAGTAGTTTGATGGTTTGTAACAAGTGCATTTGATGTTTCCTCTACTTGAAATGCTTTAACGGGTTCTTCAATGTCTTTTATAACACCATAATTTAGCCAAGTGAAGGAGAGGGCATGAACAGAAACGAGAAGATTAGGACCTGAAAAGTAGGGGCACGTTAGAGAAAAATGTTTTCAAATTCGTTATACAAAAATATGAGTTTAATTTGAAGTTCTTTAGAATGTACGGATAACCAAATCTGACTAAATGCATCACTCTATGATATGAAAACCATTTTTAAAATATATGAATTTGGTGTTAGGTCCATAGTTTTTTCAACAAGTTACCTACTAATGAAAAATTCAGTAACAGGGAGTAGATACAGCCTTATAGTAGAAAATAAACGTGTTCGTTTATTTTTAACGAAAATCCGAGTGTAATAGTAAAATTGCCTTGATAGACCAATGTACAAAAAAACAGACCAAATTTTTCAAAAATGATCAATTTCAAATAAAAAAATCTTGATCAAGACCCCCGATTGTCTTCTAGCTTAGAAACCCATCAGCAGTATTCGCTAACAATATAGAGCCGTGTTACAGTCAATTTTTAATTATTGCGCAGCTTTCGTTGTTTCATTCTCAACACAGGGTTTGGACAGTCCAAATGTGACTTCGACACGGACAGTTTCGCTGAATTGAGACCAACGTGAGGAATATTTCGTTCCTAAATCATCGAACTAAAACGGTTAATAACAGTCCCACACGAGAGTCGAACTCACCTTTAGCTTTAAAAGCACCGCCCAGTAAATCAAGAAGAGAGAAATGAACCAGTACTACTCGAATGCACATTAACCATTTCCAAATAGACGCTAGTTTTATTTTGATCAAACCAACATTTGGACTAACCGACACATGTACATGGTAACTAGTTTGTATGACTCGGAATGGGTATCGAATAATCGACTTTTAATAATCAATTCCAAGTTTTGCTCACTGATATCAGATTACAAGAGCGTCAAGCACTTCCGCATTTAGGGCCTATTTCACCAACTAACTTCGCAAATTTGACCGAGCTCCGCATGTATCCCCATGCTAATCGGTGCCCCCTCGGGGGATTGAAAATCATCGATTGCTTTTATGTCAAGTTTCATTTTTCAATTGTCAATTCAGTTTTGAAAATTGATTATTTGTTAGTCGATACCCATCCCTATTTGACTAAAGACAAGTGAAACTCCTACAAGACGTCTTTTGAAAACACGTAAATGACACCAATGCATGTTTTACACTACCTGATTTTTAAGTACGCTGACCAAAGTTTTTTAGGCCTCGAGGCTACAAAACCCCACTTTTATAGAGTCATTACAAAACTGTATCCTTGCGGAGGTTTCTAGTTTCAGCAGAATTATCGTTGTGTGGACCGAGAATGAAGTTCGTTTTTGTAGAATGCTCTTTGCGGCACATCGTGCTCAATCGATCTTCTTGACACCTCTGGCCTGCCAAGCAGAGACGAGGCTGTTGGCGAAGTACAACGAGAAGAAATGGATTTGGAATGCGGGCAAGATGAAAACGTACCACAACATTCCGTACGGGTAGTCCTGAAAAACAAATTGTGTTAAAATATGCAGTTATCAAATGCAACCATCAAGAGAGTGGTGACGTTTGGTCAAGATTTGGCTGAATATGCTGACGTTACAGAAGATCCTTCACAACCTGGAGTGAACAGGAAATGATTCATAAAATTGTTTAATGTTGGGGACTTACGGTACAGAAATTATACTAAAACAAATCAACAATAAAATAATACTAAAACAAATCAACAACAAAATAATAATAATAATGAAATGAAAAGATCCTACAGCATGCTACCAAAAACTGAAAACAACATAATAAATAACAATGTATGTTACATACATAATATAAGTCCGAACCCCATAATAATATTAACATGCATTGTTATTTATTATGTTGCATAATATGCTCTTAAATATATTCGAAAAACACAGTTAAAATCCATAAAAGGGAAAGTGTAACGAAACCAATCTACAATAAACCCTTGTGTAAAATTTGCAGCGTTTTATACCGTTTTTGTTTTTCCCCCTGACTTATATTTCCAATTTTTAATTCGAGATAACTTTTAATGTACTCTTTAATAATTATGAAAACATTAAAAGTATAATTATTATAGCTTGTTTAAATAGGTACTTTCATGTGGTTTTCAATGTTGATTGATCCGCAGCCTATTCCAAACTTACATTCTGAGTTTCATCTCTTGCGTGGCAAGAGTCATTTAATTTTGCTGTATATTCCATTAGGCCGTGATGATAGGATCTTCTGAAACGTCGGCTTGTTGACTGACCGAATCTCAACAAGCAAACCAACCAGAATCGTTCAGCCAGTCATCACCATCATCAAGAAACAGAAGTCAAATTTACCTGCCACAACATGATCTCCTCTTTTTCCCCGGTGGTGACGTAATGCCAAACGTCAGGCAAATAATAAATAGTAGCATAGATCACAGGTAAAAGACCAAATACTATGACGCCAAGCATGTACTTCTTCATAATGGAAATTTTGTTTTTCCTCACAGCTGCCAGACCGAGGAAGGATAGTAGGATACTTATGCACCATAAGAATTCCCAGAGTAAAGGCTGGAAAAAAAAAAAAAACGAACAGGTTTAGTGATCAAAGTAGACTTTTCTTCGAATACGGCTCCAGACTCAGCAACACGAGTGTAATGTTGTAGTAACGCCAAAACAATGTGCACACCTCTTGGAGTCAGTAACACAATTGTGAAACTCCTTCATTTAATGGCACACCTAACGTTCAGATGATCTGGATCTGACTTGCCGCCTAATTTTCACACCATCTTACATAGGCCAGTCGTCAGAAGATTGAATTGGGGGGGTTACTCGTGCAAGAAAATTTCTACACTATTTAATGGTACAGAAGCTTGTATTTTTTTGAAATGATCGTAATGATTGTAATGGGTCTGAACAACAAAATATCAAAAATGGTAGCAAAATTTTTGCTGGGAGAACCTTTGGCGTCCAAAAACCTCGATTTTTTCGGACATTTTCCGGTTTTTCGCCTATAACTCGAAAACGAAGCATCGCAGGGAAAACCTTTCTAATAAAAAGTTAAAGAGCGTTAAGTCCTGCGTCGAATGACCTCCTTACACATTAGAAACGGTTGTGCCGTTTAGGTTTAAATTAGTTTCCTCGGTTGGTAGTGGTTTTTTTTTTTTTTTTTTTTTTTTTTTTTAATTTCAGGTGCTCCCTGAACGCATAATTTGATGCTCTACAACATAAATTTTGAACCAATTCATTTGCATTAGCCGTTCGTAGGTTACAGGGGTTAAAACATGCACGAATCTCATTTTTCAGCCAAGTTGGAATAAATTGCCTACTTTTAACGCTAAGCGGCTCAACCGATTCTAATGTGTAAGGAGGTCATTCGACGCAGAATTTAATGCTCTTTAACTTTGTATTGGAAAGGCGTTCACTGCGATGCTTAGTTTTCGACTTATTGGTGAAAAACCGGAAAATGTCCGAAAAAACGGAGGTTTTTAGGCTGCCAAAAGTTCTCCCAGCAAACATTTTGCTACCATTTTTGATATTTTGTTGCTCAGAACCATTGCAATCATTTAAAAAAATAAAAGCTTCTGCACTATTTCTTGCACGAGTTAAACCCTCTGGCGACTGGCCCAACACCCAGCATCGCTAGAGCCATTCGTGTTTCAATCTAGGTGACCAGATTTCCATTTCCAACTCCAAATCGGGAAACTTTCAGTGGGAGGGTTCCCAAACTCGGTCTGGTTCCTACAAAGCAGGGCAGTTGGCCGTCACCAACATCGTGGGACAAATCCCACCGTCCGGTTACCTCCCAGTAAAAACTACCTACATGCAACTTGGCAAAAACTCTTACCTTGGGCACTTGAAGTTCTTCTATTTCCAAGATGAAAATATCCAGTCTATCAAGTATGTCAGCAGATAATTTGGCCAGCATCGCGAAAAACAGCAGGAAATGGAAGAAAATGCAGTATTTCAGCCTTGACTTGTTGCTCGCACTGGAAGTATCACGTACCATGTTAAAAATGGAATTGTACCAACAACTTCAAGTGGATTACTGTGCTTGACAAGAGGGTGGAAATACAAGTGGGAAATTAGCTAATGCTAACTAATGGACCTAGAAAATTATTTATGATAACACTAGGAAACCTAAATATAAACTAGACATAACCTCAGGAGCAGAGTATTTTTAAATCAACAATGCCAACTTCTGCTTGATCAATGCTCTCGCATTTCCACCCCCACAATGAGCCTACGTGATTATAAAAAAAAAAGAGATATTTTATTCAACCTTATTTGATATTGTGCAGCAACACGTTGTCTGTGATAAAAATCAGTTCCATCAGTCCCTGAGACCATAGGCCCACCCCGCGATGCCATTTTGTCGATACTAATACAAAAATAATTAAAAACTTGACCGTGAAATTTAACTACAGTCTTACGACACTCATTAGACCACAGTAGAGGGAGAAAAGAAAAATTTCCACATCTTAACAGGAAAAGTGGAATGGTGACACGCGTGATTAGATTACTCCCATAACTACTTTCGAACGTAGGCCTGCCAGGTGCTGCACTCTAACGAGCGTAACCGTCACTATGCGATGGCTATTTTTCTTGAAATTATCCACAAACGTTGATTTTAATTAACATTTTATCGATGTGTCAGCTTATAAAATCAAATAATGTTTTTACGAATGGTTTTTGATATGATTATGAAATTATTATCGTAAATGACTATGTGAAAGTGGTTCTGTTGACTCGAGCAGTAGCGCACTTGTGTACGATCATTCCACAAAGATGGCTTCCGAGGAAAAGTAGTCCCTTTGTCCGTGCGGTTGTGTTGACGATCTGCGAGATTCTCAGTATTTTGGGCGTTTTCTCGGAACACTTCGTTGTTTTGGCTAGTTCAAAACATTGGGTGAATACTGTAGATTGCCCCTAGAAGGCGTTATAAGTGTTTTTGTTATTGTCGCGGATGAACATAATAACCTTCTGCCCTAACCTCCTTTCGCGCTATCCATCTATTGATGTAGAAATGCGAAATAATGTTTTGTGCGGTGTAAAAATGTGTCGGTTTTCGAGTGATGTTCCGCGTTTGACTGGCTCCGCGGTTTCCAGCAATATGTGTTTAGTTGAGTGATGGGAGTATTATGGTTTTCAGTGCAGTGGCTTGGGAACATTTTCGGTGTAACGTAAGTAAAAGCTAATGTGTAAGCGGGGTGTTGGCAGGGATAGGGGCTCTGCCTAACATGGCTGCGACACAAGCTCAAACCCAACAAAATGACGTGAAGGATCAGCCCCCAATTTCAGCGAATAATAGTTTCACCAATGGAACGGATGGAAATAATTGTCGCACACTTGTAGGTTCCGATGTGATCGGTGCTAAAGGCAAAAAACCTATAAGAAATAGTGTTTCTGTAGACTTAGAAATGAGTCAGTATCGAGAGTCTGGCCCACCCGTCAATAATAGTGAACATAATGCGAACAGTTCTGAGGACGGTGCTGGTAAAATTAGTAATCCGGGATCGGAGAAACAGTTTCCGCATAATCCGGAGAGTAGCGGTGGCGAGGTCAATTTCGGGAAGCCCCCACCGGACGGGGGTCAAAATATGCAGAACTATGGACTTCCTTATCAGCAAAGAACGGGGTACCCCATGCACGGCGAAGGTGGGCCAAACCCTATGCATATAGGAGAAGGGATGCAGCATCATCCGCCGAATTCGTACGGGCATTATCCTAACGTGAGGCATCCTTACCCGGGGCCCAAAGGGCCGCGGCCCCCGGGTCCCGTCCAAGGGTTCAACCAAGGAGTGCAGAGGTTCATGGGGCAGAACCCTCCAACGGCGACAACACCTACCCTCAATCAGCTCCTCCAACAATCGTCCAACAGTCATCGTTATCAGAACAACTACGGGGAGTACGGGTCTCTCAAACCCGGGGAGCAACCCCAACCGGCCAATATGGGAGGATATAACCAGGGTTGGCCTCCTCGACCCATGGCACCGTACCCTCAGCAGCCCTATCGACAGCAGCCTCCGGTAAGTACCAACCACCACACCCAATAATCATCTCATCACGCTCCGTAATGGCTCAGGGATGCTGTACTGGACCTCTGACTACAAAAATATTAAATATTCGAAATTACCGATTTTTGGTTTCTTATGGAGTATCAATAAAACTCCCTGTTGGAAGACAATTTAACCAGTAAACAGCTATCATGAAAATTTCGCCATAAAACGCCGATAAATTTCTTTCTAGCTGCATATTTTTCTCTGGAATTTTCCTTCCTACAGCATTTTATGGGGTATTAAAATATTTGGCCTGATGCAGTTGAAATCTGAGAGCGTCAGAAATATCTCATCAGAAGGCCGCAAAATTATAAAAGCTCGTCATTGGGAGGGCATGAAATTCTTTAAAATCCTCATTTTCAACGCAGCCTTAATTTATACGATCGCCGCCTTCGTATTCCTGTCACTGAAATTTGTTCTGTTTGCACAGTTTCATAAATTGGCCAGGTGAATAGCAGTTTGATGCTGCATTATCTTGTAGGTTTGTGAAATGCGGGTTAGCTTTCCTTGCGGCATTCTGGCGCTTTCGATTCCCGATGGCGACGAACGCCTGCTTGCTAGGGGTGGAGCTTAGGTCCACCTTGTGCTCGGAATTGATCCGGTTTGCGAATTTTCCCTCCACCTGAACGTCGGCATGAGGTGGGAGAGATCCACTACTTGCCGACAAGTACAAATTGTGTAGAGTATAAAATTGGCTTCAACGCACTGTAATATCTAATGACGGGCTCGGATTGATACGCTTGATGAAATCAAAAAATATCAATGATATTGTTGAAATATACAGAAAGGAAAGAACTTAGTAATAGTGGGATTTTTGAAGGACTTGAAGTCGAATGTTATGTCTTTTCAAAGTTAATTTTGGACGTGGACTCAATGTATTAGTGGCCTCAAACCTATCCATTGTGTGGCTCTGAGGAGCTAAAAAAAGGCACCAGGAGGGTTTTTTGAAGGTCCATGGTCATCGGGTCGATTGGGGTGTCGTTTTTGAAGTATGTTTGGACGTAGCTCTCACACCCATCGGACCTCACCGTGGATGTAAGGCTACGCTGGTTTTGAAGGGATGTTAGGAGGTCCAACAAAGCGTCAGTTTCCATATTAATTTCGGGAATAACATCTATTTTTGGGGTATTTTAATTGTAAATTTAAAAAAGAAACATTTTTCATTGGCCGACTTTCATTTCCGACGATTTTTTCTAAGTCGCAGAATTTTGAAACTCAGTTACTTCTCTTTTTTGACTTACCACTGAGGGTGTCATTCTGCCTTACCTACTTTCTTTTTCTTCGTGGTGTAATAAAATTTATCTAAACGCTACACTATTCATTAGTGACCAAAAAATAGTTTTCGAATTTATTAGGCTTATATAGATAACACTAGATTTTCGAAATTTGAAAATTTGTATTTAATACTAATTTTCCTCTACTTTAGGAAGTACGTCTCGGTCAGCGAGTTTCAAACCTCAGTCAGGGCTCAAATTGTGGAGAAATCTGATGAAAAACCAACTACTTAGACGACATACGTTTACATAATAATATTATGTAAACGTATGTCGTCTAAGTAGTTACATAATATTATTATGTAAGTAGCAAGAAGTGGTAAACGATTCTCAATAATTGTGAAAATTCACCAATTCCTAATTTTATTAGGAACCTTACAAATCATTAAAAGGGGTCTGTAGGATGACGGTTTTTTGAAAATGCGGTTTCTAACTTGGATTCAGTATGAGAAAAAGATACTATTTAGAGATAATATATATTATATATATATAAGCTAAGAAAATAGTTATTAGGAAGAATTAGAAATGCCTCAAAATTTAAACCACGATAAAAATTTTACCGCTTACACGGAAAAACTCATGGCATGGATATGTTTCTTGTATTCTTATAAACGTTGCATTTTTATAGTAGAAATTTTCGTACTCACGTAGCCCAGCCAATGGACATAATATGGATATGATACCTATTATCCTATTGCCAATAGACACAGGATAAGATATTATCCTATGTGTTCATTCTGAAGACTGCGCTATTATGCATTAGATGCTCGGCAATCATAATATCTGTTGGTCCCAGAAATGTGAAAATACTATCAAATGGCTCGAATCCGAACCCTACTAATGACCCTGGCCCAATTTTTGAGTTTTGTCATTTTCAATTGTATTGGCATCTTAAAATATGCAAAATTATCGCACGAGGAAGTGCGTTTTATGAAATGATCCGTCTCGAAACGGTGTAAGGTTTTTACTAGCTAATAAAATTTACTCCACATTATTGCTTTGTAGACGGTTGGAGGCACGTGAGGCACTTTTTCCAGGTCATTTGCTGCGACCTTCAGAGTTCAGACTCTTGTCCATTGACCGTGGCTGATTACGAATGATAATCAGTCAATTTGCCGCATGGTATGTAGATAACTGTACGTGGAATAGGTAATCTCGGTTTCCATGTCGAATTGTGGGTCGTACGTTTGTGATTCTATTCGCTCCGGTAGCTTGTAGCCAATCACCCTAAGCTATTAACAAGGGCCTAATTGTTGTTCCAACGGGGTCCTATTGACCCTTCCGAAGGTGAACATGTGACTAGGATCAGGTTAGTTACAAGGTCTGGACAACCAAAACGCGATATGGGAAGGCATCTACTTAGCCTCACTGTATTGTACTGATGCATCTTGTGCTGATAATGTTAATCATGAAGGTGCCTTTAGTTCTTGAATTTCCAAATTAGTCAAGTATACGGCCGCATAGACCTGGACCCTGCGTTTGGGATCTTGTATTCAGTCGCTGCACATTCTGTGTTTATTCTCATTTGAACTCACTACATTCTTATTACCAGATCCGTGTGGCTTATACTGAGGTCCGAGTTTTCATCAAATACGTTGTTGTACGTCCTAACACAAACATTCCATTTTTCGCGACTTTTCACTCTGATGTTCGTGCTACTTGAATTTCCCTTGAATGAAATCCTTTACTATACGTTGAACTTGCTCTACTTTTTCTTCATTCTTTAACCCCACATTCCCCTCTTTCTTTTTTCTCTCTCTGTCTTTCTCTTTGGTTGGTGGGCTCAGTGTTTCTAAAGGGCACAGGTGCATCGACGATCAAAGGGCCGTCGAGTCAAAGAGTGTGGTTTCCTTTTTTTAATATCTCTCTGCAAAGCCCTTTTCTCTTTGTCTCAACTGCAGGAATTCAAACCACCTGTGTTGGTTCAAACTTCGAGTTGACTTTTTTTCACGTGGAACACTACACTGACCTTACTGACCCAAAAATGAGATTGAAACGTGCTACGAAAGTAGCGGAAAACCAATCGAGAACGCATTTCGATCGAGCTGCTTGATCATTAGGGAAATTGTGTGGGAGTAAAATGCGTAGTCTGTAATCAATTTCAAGCTTCACTTACGTCTCATAGTAGTACTATAGTAACCGGGTCCACAAGCTCTTGAAACCAGACCTATGTCCAGAATTCAAAACAGTTGCTTCCGTTAAAGGATTTTTCCCACTAGACAAAATTAATTAGAAAAAGCCATCAGGAAGATTTTTCCAACGCTGAATGAAGAATCCGTTTCTAATACGCATACTATGTGCACAATATTATTGTGCTAGAATCAACCAAGTCCGGTCGAATAGGTAATGAATTACTTGGAATTGATTCATTGACTCGTGCAAAAACATTATAAACAATTTATGGGTGCCATATTATGAGCAAGGGCCCAAGTGCCAAGTTTTCCAATTTTGATTTTTTTATGGTTTACTGCTGGGTTTCTGACGGTTTAAGACTGGTTCTCTGCCGTATTTTCCAATGGCGCTTGGGCCCTTATGCATATGGGACCCTTCTATAATCGAGGGATTAAGTAAATTAAATTATTGTCCTTTTCTCTGTATTATCTTCATCTTATTGTGATCATTAAAAAAATTTAGTTCAAATGATTAAAAAAAACTTGCGCAACAATTTGGTAAAATGTGAATTTTAAAAAAATCGTTTCTTCTTTGGAATACGACCCAAATTTGGCCTGAAATGGAAGTGATTTGATTACGAAGGTATAGGTAGTAACAATTTTGCGTAAATTGCGAAAGGTTGCGTAAATTTCTAGTGACATCCGGAGATTGTCTTTTACATTATTATTCAGTTGTGTTATTAGTTGTGAAGTAACGACGTGTTCTACGTTTGTCCAACAAGACTTCATTTGTTTGACAGCTGCGAAGTTCTCCAACACAAGGCTCGAAATGCAGAGCTTTGTCACTTGCTTTACATGATTAGGGTAAAACTCTTTAATGAAAGTTACACTTCAAAATTCTGGCAAGTTTTAAATTTTAGTTAAGGTAAACGTAATTTTTATTCGTAAACCTGTCCCTTATGCTACTTAATAGACCCTTGATTTTTCCCATTGAAAACCCCTTTTCTACGTTGGTCGTAACACGTTTATCGATTGGCTCTTTGGAATTTTATCTGAAGACTTCTTCTTTTATCTGAAGTACATAGTAATTATTACTAAATACTTAGTATTTAGTAATAATTACTAAGTACTTCAGATAATAATACCTATTATTATTTGGTATCGTCCTTAGCTCAGCAAAGATGTAGCTGCATTAACAGTTTTCTAAAGGATGGGTTTCGGTTCCAGGGCACCCACCACCATCTGAAAAACGCTGCAAATTTTACACAAGGGTTTATTATTCTTTGATATACGTTACTTGTGCAGAAATTTAATTCTGTCAATGAAAAAATTAAAAAAATTTTTTTTGTCTCAAAAAAAATTTTTTTTTTTGGATTTTTTTGTTCAAAAATGTGTTTTTTCAAAAATGCTGTTTTTTTACTCGAAAAATATTTAACATCCTGGGATCCTTCAAAAATCCCATTTTTAACCTCATGAAAGCCCTAAAGATCGCCCCAGTGAAATCGGATCGTTCCGGGACCCCAAAAATGGATTCCATGTCCAAAAATACTTCGAAAACGACACCTAACTCGATCTCATAGCTAAAAGCCTTCAAAAAAACCCTCCCGTAGCCCCATAGCGCCTCACGGGTTTGGGCGATCGGACTGAAAACCTTGCGGGCACAACTAGATGGTAAACCAAGTATTTTGTCAAAATTTCAGATTTAAAAAAAAATTCCTACTGCCCAAAACAGCCTGGACGGCGTACGGCGCACGGACATTTCGGATTTAGAATGTAGACCTCTTGAAACGGATAATGTCAAATTTTGAGCCCGATCGGAGTCGTCGACCCCCGTCGCGAAAACATAGGTGTATTATTCCAAGAATAATAAACCAAAATTGAATAACACAAAAAGGGCAATTAAATTAATGGAAATACAAAATAAGTCTTGGAATTGGTAATCTTTATAACATGAATACCAACCAAATTTTGATCCTTTTTTTTAACGAAGTATTTCTTCCTATTGTGTTAGTTTATTATTCTTGGAATTCTTCACTTATGTAATCGCGACGGAGGTCGAAAATTCAGATCGGCCTCAAAATTTGACATTATACATTTCATGATACGTAGATACCAAAAACGAAATGTCCGTCCGAGCCGTTTTAGGCAGTAGGATTTTTTGTTTAATCTGAAAATTTGACAAAATACTCGGTTTACCATCTAGTTGTGCCCGCAAGGTATTCAGCCCGATCGCCCAAACCCGTGGGGCGCTATGAGGATACGGGTGGGGTTTTTTAAAGGATTTCAGCTATGGGGTCGAGTCGGGTGTCGTTTCCGAAGTGTTTTTGGGGGTCCCAGAACGTTTCGATTTCACCGTGGAGATCTATTGGGCTCTCATGGGACTACAAATGGGATTTTTGATGGATCCCGGGAGGTCAAATATTTTCCGAGTAATTTTGGACGCATAATCATTTTTCGAGGTCCGATGTTCGAACATTGTATGTAAGTACATTCCCCCCTCCCCCCAAATTTTTTATTGGCACAGAACTAATTTTTGCTCAATTAACCTATATCAAAGAATATTAAACCCTTGTGTAAAATTTGCAGCGTTCTCCCTAGCGACGATTCGAGTGGTTTCTCCGTTAAAAATAGTCACCATTTGGATTGATAATAATGATCAATTCCTTGGTGTAGAACAATCAAGTTCCTCCTTACTTTATTATTCTCCTGGCGAAGTGGAATAATAACAATCGGGTTGTTGATATTTTGAGTGAACGTCTACCAATAAAACCTGCCTCTGTGCTCGTGTGCGCGGTATGGATGTTAAGATTAGAGATGCTAGAAATTAACTTGTACCTCCATTACAGCTCTCGCCAACTCAAGGAGTATCAGTGTTTCTTACTACTCAAGTTTTTCCTTAAGCGTAGAACTCCTGTTATAAAAGTGTCATTCTAAAATCTTCTTGAAGTTGGAAATTCCTTTCAAGCTCTTGAAAAGATAACTTATGAGTTTTGAAGTTATAAAATAAATTTATGTCCGTTGGTTGGACCACTGTTTTTATCAAAAGAAGCTACCTACTAAAAAAAGTATGAATTGGCAAGGGCTGGATGGAGAAAATTTGTTTTTAATCTCTTTCATTATTCTCTCGTTATGTCAGAAGGGATAATATTCTTTCTTTCCTGGAGGGTGGAGGAGGAGGTACTCTGAGAAGATTTTTCCTTTTGAAATGTTAAGGAATCGCCTGCATTCCTCGTTGGCTCGTTCGGTTGAGGGGTCCCCATCCACCCGTCCCCAGTCATCGTACCAAGGTTAGCCGTTTCACCCGACGGTGTGCGCATGCTCCTCCCCTTCCATTGATTTCGCCTCTACCCCCCTTATCCCTTATATAGCTTACCACTTCCCGAGCAACTGCTTCACCCCTCTCCCTCTACTATTCCTTATTGTATTATTTGGGTATTGGCACTCTCGAAGCGCTACTTCAACGGTTGAAGCGTACCGACGATCATAATCTAAAAAAACTGCAGATTTCACACAAGGGTTTACGATTCTTTGATATACCTACGTTACTTGTGCAAAAAATTATTTCTAGGTAAATAAAAAATATTATTGAAAAAATAAAAAATCTGTACGTTGATGTGGGACCTCGAAAAATCGATTATGCGTCCAAATATACTCGGAAAATATTTGACCTCCTGGGATTCTTCATAAATCCCATTTGTAGCCCCATGAGAGCCCAATAGATCCATTTGCGACAGTATGTAAACATCAAATAAATTTTATTAGCGACAGTATGTAAACATCAAATAAATTTTATTAGCCGATTGCTTTAGTGTCCAAGGAAATTACTAGCCAATTTCGGTTTTATGATACCTACTGCATGTTTACAAGTTTTCTAGCAGCGTCTTTCATCTGTGACTTGCCGTTGAAATTTTAATTACTTTTTTCAAATAGCGGTGAGTATTGAAGGTCTCTCGCTTTCATTACCTTAACGGGATAAATATCCGATTTTGGTATTGTAACCTTAATGGAAAAGGATCACCACAAAGATATTAATAACGTGTATATCGTTCTTACGGCTCAAAAGCCAGCGTGTGCCCAAGTTTCGGGAATTTTCGAGTTCATGATCATCGGCTAACTGAAGAGAGCCTCATGAATGGGCGAATCTGATGGCGATTTCCCCACAACTACTTACTTATTAAGTTCTTGAAAAACAAATCGATCTATTGCTCACAATGGCAATCACTGGGAACGCTAATTCTGAGGAATGAACCATGACCTAATGAAATTTATAATAAGAATTAATGTTATGTATTAATAAATATTTATTACCTAATTCAATGTGATCTGTTGAACGTTTCTCATTTATTTACAAACTTTGTTTTCATGTTTGTTGAGTTGTTTTGATCAGTTTTCATTAGGTATCAGTTGAAAATCGAAAATTTAAAAAAATAAAATTTCTTATAAAATTTAGGGTGGCTGGGTACTTTGTTGGCGACCAAATTCGATGCCGAAGTCTCCAAGACTCACGTAGTGATCTTATCTTGGTCGTATTCACTAGGAACTCTCTCGTATCAGATTTTCCGTATACAAACGTCCAACGGATTGCCGGTACGATGCGATTGGTATTTGCGCATGCGCACTGCTGGAGTCAGATACGGATGGAGACGAGATACGGCGACGTGTCTCACCACTAGGGACTCTCTATTAGGTTTATCACTGATACCGATGCGATGCGTAAATAAAGTTCGAGTCGTATCGGTCTTGTGTCGCCGTTTACAACTGTTCTGTTGTTTTGCTCTTTCCTTTTACGGAAGGTGGATTTGGAATCCCATTCATTCGTGATGTGGAGGTTGAGGGGAACTGGGACCACGCACTTGAGCCGATCTTGAGAAACCCACCGATAAAATGCGGAACCCCGGAGGGGAACGAGAATACTAATGTTTACCGGCGAGAAGAGGCGAGCAGAAAAAAGAGACGAGGTGGAGATCGGTAAATGCAGGACAGAAAGAGACAGAAAGGTAATGCCTGGGGGGGGGGGGGGGGGGGGTTACATAACGACAGTGAATCACGTCCTGAGGGGGGCCGCGGAATAAATTAGAGAAAGAACCTTGACCCAGAGCATCTCATCACCCAAAGCTACTAGAACAATTACCGGGGAGTTTGAAAAGGAAAGGGGTACGGGAAGGGGTGGAGCTAAACAGTTTGAAAAGAATTTCTAACCACAGCCAACTGCCAGTCTGGATAGGTCATGGCGAAGCGCAGCGGTGCAGGGGGGGACCCAATAAAATAGAAGCCTTTGAAACATGACGTAAAACCTTGAGAAGGTTTGTAAAATATAAATACCTCCGTCGTGAGTCATTGGGTTTGAATGAAGCCGAGGCGTTCGGTTTGTTATTGAGGTGCGTGATAGTATGGGACGTTAACGGTAGGTAATAAACCTCAGGTACTTGCCTCTGTGGATCGGTGGTTTTTATTCTTTCTTGGCTTTTGCATTGTAGGTTTCGGTGTTTAGCTCAAATTCACTTTTTTGTTTTGCTAGAGTGTTTTAATTGTCTTGTCGGATTAGGAAGCTTGAGAGCCACTTTGACGTTTCTTCTGTCTTGAGAGGATTGTTTTAACGGGACTTCACGGCGAACCGGTAGGTGGGGTAATTGCTAAGTTATAGATCGTAAATACAGTTGCGTGGTTGCCCTATAGTACGTGCATGAGGACCCTCTGGTTGCCTTTGCCCCTCCTACAGCCTACCGCTAATTGTGTTGATTCTAGTCCTTTGGATGCCACTCTGCACCACCCCGACTTCCCTCCTCCTCGTCTGTTTGTCCTTTGTGGATGTTCCCTCTGTTGTCAATCATAGCTTAACCTGGTGTACCATTACCTGGCTTTGTGCGCTACTGATTCACCCCCCAACGCGTTGGTAGGCATACTCGACTTGCTTGTTATCGCCAGTTGCTGTGGGAACTATGTAGTGCCATAATACCACCATTATCATCAACGTGGCATCAATGTACAATACTCGATCAATTCGGCTTGTCAAATGCCTATTCAGTTTCACGATTCTCATCGGCTACAGTCAGTTTTCGGTCAGCTACGTTTGCGCCAGTTTGGGAAGGCAAGAGGCATACGTTTGCGCCGATCGAATTAAGGGAAAATTGGGAAAACGTCCCTACATTTGCGCCAGTTCTTGAACTACGACTTAGGGGGCCACCCCCAGCTGGCTGAAGCCTGCCAACCCCCTATCCACCTGGCCTCAGACCGAAGCTCTGGCGCAAGTGAAGGTTTTTGGAGCGGTGAAAACGTACCGTAGTTTGGAAAAATATTTATGGGCGCAAACGTAGGGTTTACGACTGGCTCAATCGTAGTGCTAGAACTGGAGGAAACCTTGAGGAGATTTTCGGCTTATTTTCACCCTTCTGGCGCAAACGTAACTTACAGTTCTCATCATTGTATTTGCTGCATTTCTGTTGAAATAACTCAATCATGGCTATGGCTGTTGTTTTCACTAATGCGGTCTGATCCTAAAAATCCTTCCAGTGGCCCGAAATAAAAGGCATTGGTCGGTTATGAAAAGGAAAGAGGTCGTAGTGAAGAAAAAATCGCGAAGGAAAATACAAACTGTACTCGGAACTTTTCAAGAAAGGCGAAAACTAATCCGCCAGAGCGCACGAGCACTGAAATGAGGAATGAGACCTGATTTCTTGGTTTGTTCTGTTGTCCAACTTGGTTTTCGACGACCTTGCAATGATACTTGCACTTTAGAGTGACGCTTATTTCGATACTAAGCGCCAAAGTGACGCGAATCTGACCATTGTTTTGGTTGTTGCCGTCGAATTTGCTTCGCGAAAACAATTACCGACCATTCGACAACAACATTTACCTACCGAAAAATCGCGGAATAGGAAGACAAATTTATTTCATGGCGAAAAATAAAGGATGAAATCACAACAAAATTTAACGCAGGTTCTCCACCGAGTAGGGGTTATCTACTTGTTTAACCTTAATCTAACCTGCGCTAAGATAACCCGCTGGTGAGCTAGCAGCCTCCAGTACGATTTTTCATTGGTCGGTGAGTGGCCAATCACAGAGCTTTCTACTTGGAAGCCGAGTTCGCGGTTTCGTTCGAAAAATTAATTTTTGGTGGCTCGCCATAAATTCAAAATTCACTGGAGCCACCCAAAGCCCCCTTTTCTCGTATCCTGACGTGAAGTAATTTCTCGTAATAATAAAGATCAAGACACGATTCCAGACCCCATTCTGATTTACTGAACGATTTCAATCGTTGCCAAAACGGCTTGAAGATAATCAGAAGTGTCCGCTCAGCTTTCGAATTGTTCGCCGGAAAGTTGGAAAACGAGGTTACAGCCTTCGTCAGCCAGATTAGTCAGCATTATGATGCTTGCCTATTGATGGTAGTTGAAATGATGGCAGCGCTTTTACGTGATCCTTCTGAAGACATAAATAATTCTGCATCGGTCGGCTGGGCAGTGCGGTTTTTCTTCCGTTCGTGCTCGATGTTGGAGCAATCGAGTTTGCTGATGGAGCTATCGAGTTAATGACTCTCGTCTTTTCCGAACGCCGACGCTGGACGTGAATTCGAGTTAACACTGTCATGGGTGATTACATGTCGAACGCATTGCTGTGACAATCGGCAATAACCAATCCTGAGTGGGTCACATACGAAAGGGAGGGGTGTCACCGGAGTGCTCAATCAACTATTCATGAGAGGTTCGAAACCAGAACGGGATCTATGCGGTATGGCGGGGGTTTGAGTGCATCTCTCCAGCACGACAAACCGATAGGTCAGCGTCAGTCCGGTTATTGTAGAATGAAGAGAGGGGCAGTGTACAGAGTGACTAATTGGAGGCTCTTGATTACATCTATGTCCAATTCACGCAATTAATTATAGCTGAGGAAACCACTCACTCAGTCAATAACAAGCTTCCGCTCAACACTTGGAACAAAATGAAGGTCATAAGAATAATAATATGAACTAAAACGTGTCATGATCGTCATTATTGGAGGTAAATTGGGGGGTATTCACTAGCTTTGGAACATCGATGTTGGCATCGATGTCACCATCGTAAAAAAATAATCGATATTAGCTGGTGATGTAGAAGTAGAAAAACGCTGCAAATTTTACACAAAGGATTATTATTCTTTGATACAGGTTACATGTGCTAAAATTAATTCTGTGACATTGAAAAAATATTTTTGAAAAAAAAAAAAAACGACATTGTTTGGACAGGCCCTGGTGTGGGACCTCGAAAAATGGATCACACCTCCGACGCGATTCCAAGAATAATAAATCAAAATTGATGTTTGATGTTTAGAGATGGTAGGTGCTAGGTGGGTTCAATTTCTTTCTTAAAAATCATCGATTTTGACATGAAAATTAATTTAAAAATAAAGAATAAAATAAAATTTACAATTAATTTAGTTCAAACGTCAATGTTTTGAAAACGATTCATGGTCGCTTGTCGAATCGCCGCTCATTCACTCGTTGAATCGTCGCTGGTCAATCGAGAGTTTGAGAAAAATCCCATGCATTTAGCGCTCCTTGAGGCATTCGGCAAGACTAATTCAATACGTTGATAACCCATCTTGCAGTTATCAATAATTATTGATCAATTATAATTGATATAATATTCCTAACAATTATTTTTTGTTTAGTCTACTTTTCTGATCATTAACGACTTATTACAACGGCACGTTGCTAATTAGCAAACCAATTTCCAGTTCGAAATGTAGAGAAAAAGCCAGATCGGAGTGCTTTTTTCGACGACCGTCGAAACTTCTGGACCATGAAGACCCTTATTGCTTCCTCAAGGGATCTTTTGGGAAAAAATTTGCCATCTAGTTAACCTTGTAGTTAAATCTTTTTCACTTAAAGTCACTTACTTCAAGGTTTAAATCAATTTGAAAAATAATCAACTAAAAGGTAAAATACTACCTATTGATTTGCTCTCTTCAAAACTATGTCTTTGAACTGAATGCTAGTAGTTACTGTTACTAACTAATAGTATTCTGGTGTGATGAATTGCGTTGCATTTGCGTTGCGTTATTTAATACTTCCTCTTCGTTCCTGTTTTATGATAATGTTCATTAATCACAGTCCTCTGAAGTCCTCCAAGGCAACTTCAGGTCTTCCCTCGCTTAAAATTCGTCGGTATTATCAGTCATCTGCGAAGACTTTTCTCACAGCCTTGCGTCCGATTACCATTTTTATAATGAATTCATTACGCTTCGCGTGCCGGTCTTGTTTAATTTTCCCTTCACGCATCCCAGCCGAAGTGAAGCCTTTTTTATTTTGGTTCGGTGTGCCTTGTGAAGTTGAAGCGATAAGATCTTGAAAAAAAAAAAAAAAAAAAAAAAAAAGTTTACGGGGGGGCGTCCCTCTTAGCGGGGTTCTCACTGACGCAATGGAATCGATTATGTTCAAGTAGTTATTTTCATTAACCGTGTGTGTGAATTTGGTTTTTGGGCGTTGGAAGAATGGCCGTTTAAGGCCCTGTTTCACATAGTGGGACATTTTGATGTCCCCAGACCACAAAACAGTCAATTTTGAGCAGAATTTCTCATAAAATGTTTTTTATGTTGTGGCCAATGCTATTGTCCATTTTTCCACATCGTCCATTTCTTCCATTCTCATAATTAGCTATTTAACTCCGAAGTTGAAATTCGTCGTTTTGGTGACTTGGTTACGCCCTAAAACTTCACAACTGCACTGATATTTAATTTTGAAAATTAATGCAATGAGTTTGACATCGTGGAGTTCAATCAGTTCCTTTCGTACAATCAAGGAGAATTCATTTTTGGAAATTTAAATGAGTTTATGTGACCAAAATGACCTAAAATTTGGGTTTTAAGCGATAAATCCGTCAAAATTGAATTCGCTGCTGCTCCACATTCTAATTCTCAAATATATTTAAATGGGTCAGGAAGGATAAAATTCTTCATTGGAACAAATTAATTTTGAAAAAGTTTACCAGCCCAAAGTGTCCCACTATGTGAATCAGGGCCTTACGATGGGTCTAGCTTTCAACTTCTCACATTCAAGAAAGAAATTGGTGGTAGGCTTGCAAAGTGGCCAAATGGGCAAGTAAAGTATTGGAATTTGTTGTGAGCTTGGTGCATTAGTGCCTCCAGGACGGCGGAACTCTGGATTTCTGGAGTGTGAGCTGCCCTCATTTTCCTGCGGTGTGCTCTTACATTGCTCATGCTTTCAACTGATATTATCTTGGATTTAGAAGGAAGGATTCGGTATTTACCTATTACATGATGGTTCTCGCAATCGCAGTCCCGGTAAGCCGGATGGCGTTCTAACCATCGTCGTATTATATGAATTATTTACTTTTATCAAACCAGTTATCAGTCTCCGTTGGGAATAGATTTCATCGAGATTGTGGCCCTGTGGTAGGCGGACATGGGTTGGTGTTGACGGTTTGTCCGCAGTGCAGGAGTTGCATAGGGCGTTCGCCCTCCACCTCCCACTGCTCTGATTGCAGTTTCCTGTTTCACATCTACGCCATCTGCAGTTTCCTGATCCAGGAGATATTTTCCGCGCACGCCACCCTCGTTCTTCAACTGTTTTTGCAACCGATTTCACCATTTTCACTCCCTCGCCTAGCAGAACCCCTCCGTAATGTGCTTCCAGCACACTTGCAATTCAGTTCATTTATATTGTTCACTTTTAATCTAAGATGATGTTGTAAGGTCATTTTACAATTTGGCCCGAGACGTTTTGTTAGAAAGATCTTCCTCGCTGTTGCGATGGGGTGTTAGGAACAAATTTGGTCAATTTTATTTGGACTGTTTTCTCATTTTGTTTCACTATTCTTGGACAATACACCCACGGGTGGCGAAAGTTTTTATCGGCCTCAAAATTTGTCATTAAACGTCTCAAGATGCGTCCGTAGCTGGCGTCCCCTCATTGCCATGGCTTTCAACCTTACCTATAAAAGATCACATCACACTGCCACTTCTATCATTCTTATAACCCAGTTTGTTACTATTTTCCGTCACCGCGTGTTCACCTGGATGCAACTGTATAAAATTTACTCCATCTAAACAAGCAATAAATCATTCAAAGAAAATTAAACTTATTTATACTCGAAAATTTTTATACTTACATGAGCGAACAAATTTATTTTTTAGGATACGACTTTGGAATACGCCAAGATACTTGGCCCAAGTACCTACAAAACCATTTCGCCTCAAGACCCGTTTTCTAGCTGCTTACATTAAATGTAAATGTAAACAAATTTTCTTCTTGTTTTTAACTTTAGCAAACATTGAAACGTTGGCATAAAATAACGTTTTTCACTTGTACCAACCCTCGAGAACCAAACCCAGTTCGTCTCAAGATGTGTAGATTCCAAAATTGAAATGTCCGTCCGCCGACCAGGCAGTTTTGGCCCGAAGATTTTTTTTTTAATCTGAAAATTTGAAACAATACTTGGTTCGCCATCCAGCCCGCAAGGTGTTCAGCCCGATCGCTTGATCCCATGGAGCTCTGTTGGGCTAAAAAGGGGCTACCGGAGGGGTATTTGCAGGTTTTCGTCGGGTCGTTTTAGACGGATAATCCATTTTTCATGGTCCCACATCCGTTTAAGCAAATAACAACAAACATTTTTAATTAATTCAGCCATTTATTTTAATTAACTAATTAATAAAAATGAGATAATTTTGTTTTATTGTTCTTGGAATAATTCCCCTATGTAATTGCGACGGAGGCCAAAAATTCAGAGCAGCCTCAAAATTTGACATTATACGTTTCATTCAAGAGGTCTAGATTCCAAAAACGAAAAGCCGTCCGAGCCGTTTTGGGCAGAAGGATTGTTTTTATTCCGAAATTTTGACAAAATTCCAGAACGATTCGATTCACCGTGGGGATCTAATGGGCTCTTAAGTGGCTACAAATGGGATTTTTGAAGGATCCCCGGAGGTCAAATATTTTCCCATTAATTTTTGACGCATAATCCATTTTTCGAAGTACCTACTTTTTTTTTCTAATTTTTTATTGACACAGAAATACTGTTTACTGTATTAACCTAAATCAAAGAATAATACCTAAACTCTTGTGTAAACCTTTGGAGCGTTTAGTCAAAATCGAATGTCCTACAAATAGCTCACGATTTCCTATAATTTCAACTTCAGGGAATCTCACAGTTTACTACCTCTTCATTCGTGGATATTCATGATTCACTCCTCTTGACCAAGCAATCGAACAACCAAATGAAGTGGTTGTGTTTACATATTAGATTGGTGTAGGTCGGGGTTTCGATGACGGCGCGCTGATACAGTATGAGAGAGCGAGAGAGAGTGTGAGAGAGAGAGAGAGAGAGAGGGAGAGATCCCGCGTTTGAATTCATTACGATATGCCTGGTGGCGCGGGGGAAAGTGGTTTGACCGAGCCAACGATCAAAACGTTAAAGCCGATAATAATGTCCTTCTGCACAACCTTCAAACTGCCAGTAGACAGCTTGTCTGTGGTGACTGCGTAGGCTTTTGATATCTCTCGTAAATTATCCACCGCTAGATCCTTCGGACGTTTCCTGTCATGTGTTCGACTTTCTGTCAAAGGCAATGCTCGCTGTTGGCCTGTTGTAAAAACTTCGAGGTGATCCATTTTTTTTTTTTTTTTTTTCGAAAGGTCGCACGTCAGTCAAGCTTGTGAAAAAAGTATTTTAATGTCACTGCTTGAAAGGAATAAGCCTACAACTAAGCTGTTCTTAACCTGACGATGTTCGATACCATGAATGGAATTCCTTTCCTAAATATAAAAATTCCGACGTACGTGAGCTTCGCGTAATTACTGTATCACCTCGTAAAACAATTCAATGGATTGCTTCAAAATTGATTCTCACAATCGTTATCTTTATTGTGGTGGGACGTGGTGGCCTATATATTTCACAAGGTCGTACTAATGACACCGGCTGGTAAACTTATCGTGTCAGGAGGTCGAGAATACATTATATTTACCGGCCTTTTCGAGACAAGCCGGTGTCTGCCTACCGTATTTGTCGTGTTCTTAGGTCCATTGTATAAACCGATCGTGTGATGGGATGAATGTGAATAACGCAAACAAGGATCGAGATACCCCCTCGTCCCGCGTAGGACTATTATGTAACCGAGGAAGGACCTGAATAGCTTGGGAGGTCGAACTGAGCACGATAGCTCGTCTGTGTCTTTGGGGACACGGTTTAGCGAGATGGTGGTAGTGTGTGAAGTTGTGTTACGACCTTGACCCCTTCTGGGGCTAAACCCCCACCCCGCGCTTCGCGGCACCCTTTAGCAGTCACATCTACATTCTCCGTCTCGCTCCAACTGTATACCTCTCTCTGTCTAACCCCCCCTTTCAGAGTATCGTTGTCTCTCTTCTTCTCTTTCCCCAACACCCATTCCCGCTCTCTCTCTCTCTCTCTCTCTCTCTCTCTCTCTCTCTCTCTCCTCTCTCTCTCTCTCTGTCTATCGACATCTGTTTACCTTAACCCCGGTGACGCAGTGTTGCCTCTATCAATCACGCGCCGTCCCCGCCCACGCATCCTCCTCCCCCCTCCGTTCCGCCACCGCAATCATCACCTCTTCCAATCTTTTGCTCCGCTTCTGATACTGTTATTGCGACCGTGTGATGAGACCCGCCTGCTCATTCTTTCCTGTTTCACGTGGGTCAATTCCTACCAGTTTGAAGAAATTCGGGTGGGTACTTGTCAGAACTGGCCATTTTGAGGTTGTCGAATTCTGAAAAAAAAAGTGAATCAATTGGGTGATGGGTTTTCCTTGTCTGTGGTCTTCCCTGGTGACGATACAAAGGTTAGAAAGAATTGAAACATAAACAACCATTTATTTAAACGAGTAACAAGTAAAATAAAAAACAAACATAACAAGGAACAAGGCCGCCTGCATTCGTTCGCCCTTCAGCCCGGCGTCTTATGCCCTTCTGGGCGCCGTCGTACTCTGGTGACTCTGCGCGTTCTCAGCAGGCACTGATCGTCAATGGTCGTCGTTTCCCCAGTGTTCCTCTACAACACCGGCCCCATCTTCTGTGCCAAGTGTCCGTAGCCGCCGACGCGTATTCCGGAGTCGGAGGTTCACTGCCCGGATGAGAGCAATCTGGGTCTTTACTTTCACCCAACCCGACATTACGGAATATGGTCGGTCCCATTTCTCTGCCAGGGCGTGGGCCAAGCACTTCAAGAAACATCCAAATTCGGCCTGCACAGCCCCGTCGCATGGGATGACCAACGGCGTGAACGAACCCCTCAGGTCCTCAGCTGCCGCATCATACTTAGCATGTTTGGCCTTTTGCAACCCTTCATCAATTTCAACATCACTCTCCAATTTGTTTTAAATTAATCTTCTAAATTATAGATTTCAATTACTGAGGTCCTTACAAAACGACATACTACCTTGCAACCCATGACCAAAAATTGAGCTTTGCCCTTCAAATGGGAGAATTATCCATACCGGGCGCTAAAATGGCCAGTGATCTGAGAGCAACTCGGGTATGTCGGCCAGAATGCATCCATCATGCGACCTGCTGTTGTTCGTTAAGGTTCAATTCAACCTTTCCAAATCCTTTCAAGGCCCAACCTTGGACCTATTCAGGACCAGCTCATGCCTCTGGGGGGTCCGACGCTGCTGCCTCAGGGTGTGTCACCGAGAAAATTAAGTTAATCACCGGTGCTCGCTTGCTCAGGCAGACAAGCCGGACTGATTAATCCATGACTACGAGCACGAGACCCGTCATACCGTAAAAAGTTGAGACGAAATGGTTCTTTTGAGCTGCTGTACTTGACAGAAGATATCAGGAATTTTATGGGTTGTTCCTCGCCCACTTTACGTATCCATAAAGTCTCTCAAACCTGTCATGGTGAATGAACTTCCCCACCAGCTTTTATTAAATAACGACGTTAAAACATTCGGGAAGAGAGTTTTTCTTTCGTCTGATTGAAGATGAATAATACTGACGAATCCCAGACGGCGTTAAAATAAAAAGGTTAAACATCGTGACGAGTTTGTTTACTTCTGAGAATTTTTTTCCGTTGCATAATACGGGGAGCTTGAAGGCATTTTATCCCAATGCGATGACCTTGGCATCGGTCCTTGTAGGCAGTCCCGATGTTATCAACAGCTGGTCGGGTCATTACCCTCAACCCGTGTTCGGAGCGATTGTTGTCTTTCCTCTCACATTACCTCTTCTGAATAGGAAATGAAAGATTGCATGCCAAGTAGTTGATAATTTGTCGAGGTGCAAGGTTTTTATTTCCATAATGTAATTCCTGGAGTAAGCACTTTTCTCTGATTTTTGTAATTGAAAGCTAGTTTCATGAAGTGACCAATAACACCTTGATATCAAATACCCAGTGATCATCATACTGACCTTCAAAACTTCAAAAAATTCAGGTAAACGTGACCCTATTACATTGGAGCTTCAGCCCAAGGAGGTGAACCCTCGTTTTTTGGTCTCTTTATTTTAAGCTGCTTTTCTGAAGTCGGAAGAAATTGGAAAAATAAACCAACTCGGCGAGCATAGTGCGAGAAAAGTCTGAAAACACCACAAAGTTGGCTTCAAGTAGTCCATTTGAACCAAAAAGTGCTCAAGAATAGGGGAAAACCGTTCGATTCCGCAAGTTGGACAAAAAAGGGGTAAAAATAAATTTCATCTTCCAAATAAATGCTTTTACTTCGATTTCTTTGATTAGAAAAAACTATTCATTATCGAAATGCAAGTAGAAGGGGTCTGAGGCCAGGTGGGAGAGGTCCAGGATGGCTGGCTGGCTTTATTCAGCAGGGGGTAGATGTACGTTAGTTTGTTACGTGTTGTACGTGTATGAATGTTAGTTTACTCCATCGATGGTTGTACCCAATCCTTCCAACGAGTCCATCACAATAGCTCAAGTTTTTATGTTGACGAAGCTTCTTATTGAAAGCATTACTATCGCTAGGTATCTAAAAGTATGCTCGAATCAGTTATCGAAAATATACCTATTTACATGGTTTGACCTTTCGAAAAAATCATCAGGATTACTCCAACTCCTGCATTCGTAAGTCGGATTACTTTTGGCGGTTTCTATCTCCGTTTCGAGCATTTTCTTTTGAATCTCTGAATATTTTAAAAAGAGGGGGGTTGCAGGTTACAAAAGGTGAGTCAAGGGGTGTTTTATGAATGGAAGCCTCAGTCTCCGCTAGTGTCCATTCATGAATGTAAATAGACCCCCTCCCAGCACATCCCTTTTCAACAACTCACCCCCTTCACAGCGATTCTATCTCTTGTCTTCTCGAGTTCTAACCACCAACTTAGCCCCCCTTTCTACCTCAATCTGCCTTCTGCAGTTCAGGCGGTTCGCGAACCTCTTATCACGATGAGCCTACTATGTCTAGCTGAAACACAATGCATCACTTGGTTCAAATTGGAATTCGGAGATGGGAAGATCCAAAAAGTAACCCCCGATGATGATCCTATAAAAGTGGAATTTCCTCAGAGCATCTGCTCCTAGCGATTGTCTTTCTCCTTCAAACCTGTGGGATTTACCCGAGGGGCTTTACATTGTTTACGTTTATGGATATCAACTATCAGGAATTCTTCTCCGGCCTCCTCTTTCTATGTGAGTCTTCTGGAGGGACTGCACATTGCACTATTTCGCTAAATGTGACAAATACAAAAAATGCAAATTTTACACAAGGGTTAATTATTCTTTTATATAGATTAATTGTGCAAAAATTAATTGTGCCGTTAAGAAAAAGTTAGGAAAATTTGTTTGTACTGTACAATGTTTGGACAGATGTGGGCCCTCGAAAAATGGATTATGCGTCCAAAATTAATCGAAAAGCGACACCTTATTAAACCTCCTGGGATTCTTCGAAAATCCCATTAAATTATGGGCCACTAAAGCCCCATAGATCCCTACGATGAAATCGGATCGTTCTGAGACCCCCAAAAATGGATTCTACGTCCAAAAAACTTTTATCTGAGCTTCTGGAGATAGGAAATCCTGGCGTGAAAATAAGTTGTAATCCATCGTCTACCCTATGATTTCCATTCAAAGATAATCAGGAATACCGGCTTACCTTCTGGTTTTGGCGTATGGGGTTTTAACAATACTTAACCTGCTTTTGCTTTTAATAACTACGTATTCCATTTTGTAGGGACTTATTGCTTATTTTATCTTCCAGAAATGTGTTTATCAATCCTTTAGTCCCTCTTCATCAGAGCTGGAAGTCCCTCGTTTCGTTCTCCTTTCGTTCTGATTGACTTGACTGACTCACATAAATATATCGCAATAGCGTAACAACTCATAATATGAGTTGTTACGCTATTGCGATATATTATTTGCCATTTGATATTATCAAATATTGTTTGACTTTCTGAGAAAATTATTTTTGAAAACGACCGCCTGGTAAAATCACGTCAAAACCTCCCACTGTTAGCCCCTTGGAAACCTCGCAGAGCCTGGTGAGCAAGTCCACTCTACCTCCTAATATAATATATTAGGAGGTTATATTATATTATAACTTACACATTAAAGATAAAATACCAGCTCCAGAAATACCGACCGGTGATTTTAATTATTTCACGGCAATAATAATGGTTATTTTCTGACAGCGATTCGAATTTCAATCCACCCGTGATAAGAGCTCGAGCCAGCCACGTTGATACCACCCCGATAAGCTAAGTGGTATAAGGAACGGAGGAGAAAGTGTGAGCGCCGGTCTTGGCGAATTTAGGACCGTGATTCGCCAAGGGTCTTTCCCAACCACCTTTTCTAACAAGGCTTTTCACCCATGCCCAGGAGGTATTCACGGAGATCATTTTGCAACTTTTCAGGGTTTCAAATTACCTTGACGTAATACAGGTCGTTATGTCAGTTTCTGATTGAAATTCGAGTATATAACGAAAACGTGTAGTGTAATTTGCCGATTTTGGTTTATTATTCTTGGAATAATACACCTATGTAATCGCGATGGAGGTTGAAAATTCAGATCGGTGTCCAACTTTGACATTACATATCTGTTTCATGTCACGTAGATTCCAAAAACGAAATGTCCGTCCACCGTCCGAGCCGTTTTGGGCAGTAGGAATTACTTTTTAAACCTGAAAATTTGACAAAACACTTGGTTTACCGTCTAGTTGTGTCCGCAAGGTTTTCAGCCCGATCGCGTAAACCCGTGGGGCTAAAAAGGGCCCTCAAGAGGGCTTGTATGAATGGTTTAGGCTATGGGGTCGACTTAGGTGTCGTTTTCGAAGTATTTTTGGGCGTAGAATCCATTTTTGGGGGTCCCAAAACGATTCGATTTCACCGTGGGGATCTATTGGGCTCTCATGGGGTTTTTGAAGGATCCCAGTAGGTCAAATATTTTCCGAGTAATTTTGGACGCATAACCCATTTTTTGAAGTTCCAAATGTTTTTTATTTATTTATTTTATTTTTTTATTGACAGAATTAATTTTTGCACAAGTAACCAATATCAAAGACCAATAAACTCTTGTGTATAATTTGCAGCGCTTTTTAAATTTTGTGTATTAGTCTAACACCGAGTTTACTGTACTACTGAGATTAGATAAATAAAAATTCATAGAATCAATGGATGTTCCTTGTTTTTATCATTTTATATCATGCTGATCTCAAAGACTTGGAGGCCCTCTCAAAGAGCCACTTCAGACTATCATAGCGTCTGCTGTCGTCTGATAACCGCCTCACAAATAGCGCAGGAAGATTGCCGGG
The DNA here is from genome assembly GCA_955831195.1 of Pilophorus perplexus. Lineage (NCBI taxonomy): Eukaryota > Metazoa > Arthropoda > Insecta > Hemiptera > Miridae > Pilophorus > Pilophorus perplexus. Next base: position 9,772,522 of record OY037012.1, read on the forward strand.
AACTTTTGATAAGCTCTAACCACTTGTTCCCCCCTCTCCGTTCCTTTCATCAAACCCCCGTCACTGCCAGCTTAATGGAAAGAAACTGGGCAAGTGGCTGATTATTGAGGTCGAACCCAGTCTGCGGTACGGTGACGTCATCTGTTTCCATCTTCTCACGCTCCTCTGGTTTTTTTTTTTACCCTTAGATTGCCGGCTCACCGGACTACGACTAACCAACTTTTCCTTCCACGCGATACTATTAGTTTTTAATTATACCACGGCTCGTTAGAGGCGTCATTCGTTCTATATTAATAGTCTTCCACCTTAACCCGACTCCTGTTTGGAATGTATACTTATCATTATTGTCAACAGGTTCAAAAATATATACGCTCTCCGTGTGCTCTCGAATTAATAATCGCGAGTCGAGCTATAGCTCGTATGCTTTACGTAAACACTGTCAACAAAAATCTAATGCCGCCTTCTCTCACGACCCAGATTCCACAGGGTATTATGGAAATAGAAGCGAATTGTTTTGCATGGAAAGTTCACGATCCCTTTTTCGACTTCTTTCCTGTTTACGTCTTTCTCCCCTCAGACTCTCATTTCAACCGCTTAATCATTCTTTGAATTTCAATTGTGAACTTTCTCCTTCTTAAATCCGCTGATTTCTCTGTTTGCTTCTGGAACTGATTAAATGAGTTGTCGTTTAGTAATGATGACATTGACTAAGAGTGGACATTTTGTTTGGCATCTAATAATTGGATTCTTTTTGTTGGGATTTGGCTTAAAGGCAAATGGTCGACTACCATCCAAGTCCACATCCTCTGTGAATCTCTCGTTGGCTCCTGCTGGGGTTTTATCGCGCGCCACACTGCTGAGCATGTGATTTTCTCCGATAACGCTGCAGTCCTTTCATAAAGACGGAGTCGGAGATGTCGAAGAAGGAAGGGCCGACGTATTCAGGAGATGACGTGACCTCAGTTCCTTCCGCGATGATTCGATGTAAACAAAACCTAATAGTCACCCTCCCCTCCTTATCGCTGTCATTGTTGAGGTACTCGTGACGCCCATCAATTCCGCTCTAAAAATAGATAGCCGGCGTGACTTTCCTCCAAGTCGATTGTTGTGTAGATGACATCCTGTTCTCATATCAAATCCATTGTCGTAATCTCATGGTAATTACGTCGTCTTGTCTGCATTTATAATAATACTAGTCTCTCTGGCTCGCTTCGCTCGCTCCCCTAGTGGGGTGTATTGCCGCCTGTGGGGTGCGTAGCATCGATGGTCACGTTCAAACCCCTACTCAGACATAAGACCTCGCTCCGCTCGGCCCCTCCTATTCGTAGCAGAGACGATAGAAAAAATCGGCGTATTTTTAGGGCTTACCGTTTAGGAAATTATTATTTTTAATTCAATTCAACTTTTTTTAAATAAAGGCCTCTCCATCTATCAAAGTTCCCTGGACCCTCCGTTTTCTAAGATCCCTGGCCCCACGCGAATTAAAACGATCCAATTGTCTTCTCACCGTGAAATCGCCCCCTCCCTCTCGGTTTTTTTGAAATCCGACTTCGGAATCGGATTGGCCATATTTTGGCGCGCATTTGGCTCGCGGATACCATACCCAAAAAATGGCTCCTTACGGGGTATTTTTGAACCCGAAAAAACGTGGGACAAACGCGAGAAAGACGATTTTTCGACGAATTTCCGGCGAATTTCCCGGGCGAATTTCCAAATTACGATTTGACCGACGTCTTCCTCCAGGTCTGATCTATACGGCTGGTATTTTTTCGTAATTTTTTCGACCCCTTAAACGGGCTTTGGCGCGAGTTGAAAGTGGAAAACGTAGGACAAACGGGAGAAAGACGATTTTTCGACGAATTTTCCCTGGCCCCGCGCGAATTAAAACGATCCAATTGTCTTCTCACCGTGAAATCGCCCCCTCCCCCTCGGTTTTTTTGAAATCCGACTTCGGAATCGGATTGGCCATATTTTGGCGCGCATTTGGTTCGCGGATACCATACCCAAAAAATGGCTCCTTACTGGGTATTTTTGAACCCGAAAAAACGTGGGACAAACGCGAGAAAGACGAATTTTCGACGAATTTCCCGGGCGAATTTCGGATTTTCGATTTGACCGACGTCTACCTCCAGTTCTGATCTATACGGCTCATATTTTTTCGTAATTTTTTCGACCCCTTAAACGGGCTTTGGCGCGAGTTGAAAGTGGAAAACGTAGGACAAACGGGAGAAAGACGATTTTTCGACGAATTTTCGACGAATTTCCCGGGCGAATTTCGGATTTACGATTTGACCGACGTCTTCCTCCAGTTCTGATCTATACGGCTCGTATTTTTTCGTAATTTTTTCGACCCCCTAAACGGCCAGCGAGCGGAAAGTGAAAAAACTCACTCGGGAACGCGTTATCCCGTACCAACAAACCACACGGCTACCACACGGCTTACGGCGGCCAACACAATTTTATATTATTGTACTAGTCTCTCTGGCTCGCTTCGCTCGCTCCCCTAGTGGGGTGTATTGCCGCCTGTGGGGTGTATTGCCGCCTGTGGGGTGTATTGCCGCCTGTGGGGTGCGTAGCATCGATGGACACGTTCAAACCCCTACTCAGACATAAGGCCTCGCTCCGCTCGGCCCCTCCTATTCGTAGCAGAGACGATAGAAAAAATCGGCGTATTTTTAGGGCTTCCCGTTTAGGAAATTATTATTTTTAATTCAATTCAACTTTTTTTACATAAAGGCCTCTCCATCTATCAAAGTTCCCTGGACACTCCGTTTTCTAAGATCCCTGGCCCCGCGCGAATTAAAACGATCCAATTGTCTTCTCACCGTGAAATCGCCCCCTCCCCCTCGGTTTTTTTGAAATCCGACTTCGGAATCGGATTGGCCATATTTTGGCGCGCATTTGGCTCGCGGATACCATACCCAAAAAATGGCTCCTTACTGGGTATTTTTGAACCCGAAAAAACGTGGGACAAACGCGAGAAAGACGATTTTTCGACGAATTTCCGGCGAATTTCCCGGGCGAATTTCCGAATTACGATTTGACCGACGTCTTCCTCCAGGTCTGATCTATACGGCTGGTATTTTTTCGTAATTTTTTCGACCCCTTAAACGGGCTTTGGCGCGAGTTGAAAGTGGAAAACGTAGGACAAACGGGAGAAAGACGATTTTTCGACGAATTTTCCCTGGCCCCGCGCGAATTAAAACGATCCAATTGTCTTCTCACCGTGAAATCGCCCCCTCCCTCTCGGTTTTTTTGAAATCCGACTTCGGAATCGGATTGGCCATATTTTGGCGCGCATTTGGCTCGCGGATACCATACCCAAAAAATGGCTCCTTACTGGGTATTTTTGAACCCGAAAAAACGTGGGACAAACGCGAGAAAGACGATTTTTCGACGAATTTCCGGCGAATTTCCCGGGCGAATTTCCGAATTACGATTTGACCGACGTCTTCCTCCAGGTCTGATCTATACGGCTCGTATTTTTTCGTTATTTTTTCGACCCCTTAAACGGGCTTTGGCGCGAGTTGAAAGTGGAAAACGTAGGACTAACGGGAGAAAGACGATTTTTCGACGAATTTTCGACGAATTTCCCGGGCGAATTTCGGATTTACGATTTGACCGACGTCTACCTCCAGGTCTGATCTATACGGCTCGTATTTTTTCGTAATTTTTTCGACCCCCTAAACGGCCAGCGAGCGGAAAGTGAAAAAACTCATTCGGGAACGCGTTATCCCGTACCAACAAACCACACGGCTACCACACGGCTTACGGCGGCCAACACGATTTTATATTATTGTATGATGATGATGGTACTACTTGATATTATCAGTAGTTGTTATTGTTCATTACTTCATACAAGTTTACATTAAATTTTGAGAAGGACTTAAGCAAAACTCAACATGACCACCCCTCAAAAATTTCCAATTTCCCTCCAAAACGCTCAATTCAAACCATATTTTATTGAACCAATCATAACATCATTGTAGGTAATTTAAAAAATTATCTTGAAAACGTTTACCACGAGAGATTGTTAACTCAAGACATTGAAAAAACTATAATATAGTAAGTAGCAAAATATTATTTTGAGTATACTCAAATATAGGTAAGCGAGAATGGAAGATAGTATTATACTATCTCAAGGTGCTTGATTAAATCGAATTTGACAAAGTTGTTTCCAACATAACTGTGAGTCTTGGAAGTGGACAAGTGGAAGACGTTTTGGTTTGAACAACATGAACAAATTCCCAGCAATCTGTACGATGGACAGAACGAGTTTTTTGAGCTTCCACCTCTTTACAGTAAAAGAAAATTTCTTTTCTTTCGGCCATTTAATGGCCGTTTCTTTTCGCGAAACGGTTGAGACACATGAAGATGTTGTAGCGGAAAAAGGAGTTGAGATTCTCGGATTGCCGCAAATAATTTATTTTGCCGGCCTGCAAAGAAGGAAAGGAGAAAGGAGGATTAGTGAATGGAATGAACATTTGAAAATCTTAATTAATTGGTACAAGTCATGCTCTTGCAAATCATTATGCTTCACATTAATGACGAAAGAGCCAAAAAAAGAAAAGAAAAAGGATTTCAAAATTAAAGTGCCCGAGGTCAGCGTGAATGTAGGTTGTGAAGGGAGTAAACGTATCTAAGAGACTGAGGGCGCACTCCCTTCGGAAAAATTAGAGCCATACCGTTGGCATCGCGTTCGTAGAAAATGGGGGGAAAAGTCGACTTGTTGAATTTTGCTTGAATCTTCCTGATTTAATTAGCGTGACTACGAACATAGAATCTATGTTCTGATGTTAATTTGCAGATGTCCATTTGTCTGTGATCGTAAACTGTTGCAAGGGGATAGTGGGGGCATCCGTTGTTTCCGCCGCATTGACTCTGAATCTCAACTCAGATCAAACAGACGAGCTGTTGAGGGCGGAAGTGGAACCGATGAGGTAATGGGCCCATTCGTGACGTCATCAACAAGGTTGCGGTCACCTGCTGACCGAGGATGAGCCGTCAATGTCGTTATTTGTGGCCCACAGCCTCCCTATCGTTCCCTCTCTTCCCTTTCGCCCTTTCTGTCTCAACCCTCGCTCTTCTCGCCGTCTGCCGGAGCATATGACACGGACCGTTGGGATTCCCTCTCGCTCCGAAACCACTCTCGTTTGTTCGAACTATTTCAGGCAAGACACGTTCGGGATATCGCTTATTATTCAGTCGCGACCTGGCGTTTAATGTATCTCTGGTAGTATCTGAGCGTTTATAGTATCCAGACCTTTTCTGTTGTACAGAACTGAAACAAGTGTTTCACATCTCAACCTATCACGTGTCTAAACTAATCTTTGTTAGCTCGGCCCCGACTAGGAAATTCGTTTTGAGTCCATCTGCAGTGTAAGTCGAAGGTCGAAATATGAATTGAATTGGACGTTTTTTCCCTCGATCGTCCCTCAATTTTTTTCTGCCAGCTTTCGAAAACATAACAAAATGGTTGTTCGAATATTCCCCAAATCCCCATCGTGTATTATATGTATTATATACTCTCTCCCTCGTAATATCGGATATCGAACGAGGGGGTGTTGTAGGCGGCACCTAAACTGTTTTCCACCCCCGTCCCTTTCAATGCCACCCCCTCGCCTTTCACTTCCATCTCAGGCCACGCCCACTTCTCCCTATCGATCTGCTCCTTCTGGCCTCCCCCAACGGGAACGGGTGTCCGACCGAAGGGTGCACTCCCCTTCACCGTCCATTCGAACACTATATCATTTTTCCTGTCCAAACCCTTCTCTAACGACCCATCCGACTGTTGTTTTTACTTTTTTAAATTTGTATTTGGAGTCAGTAATGAGAATGAGCAGTTTTTTTTTCTTTTTCGCTCTTGTCTTTCGTCTATCTACATTTTCTCAATTTCTTTCTTTTCCTTATTTTTCTCCCTCTTTCTCTCCTACCCCGTCATTCTTTTGAAACCCCCTTTGTCCTAATTACTCCTTCAAAGTAGTTCTTTTCAGTCTCCTTCCCCTCCTTTATAATTACTTATACCCCTTTTCTCTTTTACGATGGAAAAAGCAGAATTTCTCTCTTGCATTTATTGACTTGAAAGGAGAACACTTTATTCTCGGTAAAAGCTTTTTATGAAGTATATCCCTTTAATATTTTATTATCTGTAAACACAAATTGTCCGCCAAGTTTCCGGTTTTTTTGTACCGTTTGAAGAACGTGTTATCCTGCCATTCGTTTAATGTATAACGGACGCCGTTTTTCTGTTAAATTGAAGACTTATGAATTAGTGGTGTAGGTTCAATCATACAAACGTATGGATACACTATGTATGTTGGTCGGTTCAGTTTTGTATTTGTACGAACACGATTGGCCACTTCGTATTCTTCTTGTCACCTTTGGTTTATATTGGCTGTGGGGAGGGGTTACAACTGGGATCGAAAAATTTGATCGGCCTCAAAATTTGTCATTATAGCACCGTTTCAAGATGTGTAGATTCCAAAAATGAAATTTCCTCCCGCTGTGCAGACTATTTTGATCAGTAGGAATTATTTTTTAACCTGAATTTTTGACAAAGTACTCGGTTCTCTATCTAGTTGTGCCGGCAAGCTTTTCAGTCCGATCGTTCAAACGCTCGGGACTCTCGGGGGCTAGAAAGTGGTTACGGGAGGATAAAAATAAAAATAGGTAAATTAAAAAAAAATTATTGAATAAATTTAAAAAAAGGTCTATGATATCTTTTTTCTATAATATCGAGTTAGGTGTCGTTTTCGAAGTACATATGTATTTTTGGATGAATAATCCATTTTTTGAATTATTACAAACATCCCACATTTATCCAAGTTATGTAGGTACAAGAATTTAGTCTTTTAATTAAATAAACCGTAGGTATTATTTTTAAAATACACTTATATCTCCTTATATCTTTAAATAAATGTTTATTGATAATATCAATAAACAGATATATATATATATATTATACGTTTAATTTTTGCACAATTATTACAGAAGGAACCTTTTGAAATGAATTCCTTGTGTAAAATTTCGAGCGTTTTCTTCTGCTCTTTTTTTTGGCCTTGATGGGTGAATAAAAATTTTATTTTTATTTTATACATTTAATGTATTCTAACAACGTTTCTGATGATATGAAACTTCGGTATATTTAGCGCATTATTTGACCGAACATCAATAATTCGCCACCAGTTGAGTACTGAAATAGTGCTGTAGGTGAGAAAAAATAGTACCCAGCTGGAAATCGTTTTAACCCCTTTTGGGGATCACAAATAAGACTAGGGGTCGCAATCCCGCACGATTTTCAATCCCGCGGGATCCCGCGCGGGATTTTAGCCAATCCCGCGGGATCCCGCAGAATTTTGCAATTAATAAAATAATTTTGTTTAAAAAACGCAATTTCTTTAAAAAACGCTGCAAATTTTGCACAAGTGTTTACAATTCTTTGATATAGGTTAATTGCGCAGAAATTAATACTGTGCCATTAAGAAAATACGTTTGACAAAACAAAAAATAAATAAATAAATAAGTAAAAATAAGTTTATTGTTTACATCATTTTCTGTGAGATCTTTGTCCAGATGTAAGACCTCGAAAAACGGATTACTCGGAAAATCACACCTTATTTGACCTCCTGGGTTCCTTCAAAAATCCTATTTTCAGCCCCATGAATGCCCCACGGGTCAAAATTTCTGATTTAAAAAAATGCCTACTGCCCAAAACGGCGGACAGACATTTTTTTTTTTTTTTTTTTTTTTTGAATCGAAACATCCTGGAACGTATAATGTCAAATTTTGATGCCGAACTGAATTCATCCTCTGCAGCAGGGAAATAGCCAACTTGCTGAAAGAAAGACCACCAGAGAACGTCAGAATAGTTTCTCCCCCAAATTTGATCGGCCCTGATTGCAGAAATAGGTTCCCATGGGAACCTACAACTGCAGCTGTATACTCTATAGAGAATGCTCTCTCTGACTCCACACTTTTGGGAGGAATCGTACAACAGAATTTATAATATAAACATTGTATAATAATATTATACTCTACTGCATATTATGCCCACTGGGGACAGCGCCCCCTCTTTCCCCTCAGATTTAGATAGTATCTGGATCTTGAGCAGGATTGTAGACCTACAATCTATACCACAATAGGTAATCGCAAAAATATTGTGAACTACAGCACAACTGGCTTGAGGAGGACTTATACGAATCACAGGCAATGAGAATGTGATTTACAGTGTGCAGGCTGCGATTCACACCACAGAAAACGCGACTTTTTTAAACATGAGGAATCCCGCAAAATCCCGCGGGATCCCGCGTTGAGAATCCCGCATTTGCAAGATTGGAAAAACACCGCGGGATCCCGCGGGATTGCGGGATCCAGCTTTGCGGGATTGCGACCCCTAAATAAGACCCATCTGAGTTTGCGTCGGTTTCTTGGCTGTGCTTCAGATGTGGGAGCCTAAAAACCTCGAAATTTTCGTCCTTTTTTTCTGTATTTCGCTTATAACGCGAAAAGTACGCATCCTACAGAAACTTTTACTCCGCCCTTTTTAAAAAAGGATTAAATTTAACGTCGAATGGCGTTTGTTGCATCGGAATCGATCCAGCCGTTCAGCCGCAATCGCTCGCAAAAAGTTGGTGATTTTTGCAAACTTAGCTGAAAAGTTGACACGCCTCAACTTCTAACGCCCGTAGGTCCCGAATGACTAAACCGATCGAAAAATGTCAAAGTACCAAACTTGCCGGATATTTAATTGTGAATCAGGTGCTTTATTTTTATTTGAAGTTTTCAATTCATTGTTTAAATCTTTTGAAATTTCAAGGTTTTTAGGCTCCCACGTCTGAAGCACAGCCTAGTAACCGTCGCAAACTCAGATGGGTCTTATTTAGGACCCCCAAAAGGGATAAAAACGATTTCCAGCTGGGCTCCATTTTTTCTCACCCGTCTCAGCACTAACTTTCCTGGGCTAATCGGACTATTCAAAAATATGTTTTAGGTTCCACTCTTAAGCTCTCACAATCAACTTTATAGTGAAATACCATAGCTTGCATGGTACGCTCTTACATGTGAGGGTCCAGACAGCAGCTTCGCGCTTACCGATTATTATCCGAATTTACCGGTTGCTCTGTTGTTCACGTCATTTTTTTTCTCTCTGCAGGGTAGCCGAGGGTATACCGGATCCCCTGGAGGCAGCTATCCCCCGGCATCGCCGTCACCTCAACAGTACCCTCCTCAACCATACAGGCATCCCTACCAGGTAATATTAATTAGATTAGAATTAGATTCATGGCAGTTTTAGCATCAACATGCATTTTGTCAACGTTTGAAACGTGTATTGGAACCTATCAATTAACACAAACTAACTAGATCCGCATCAGGTGGTATGAGAAGTTCTTTAAACGGTGACTCTGAGGTGGCCAATATTCATTGTTTCCTCCTTCGAAGGAGATTCCTCCTTTCTCGGTTTCAGGGTCGTATCTCTCTAGTCCATCAGTCTGCCCGTGATGGGATTCCCTTTCCGCGGTTACTTCGTGTTTTGCCCTTATCAGATTCAATCAAGCGGGTTACTCTCGGTTTTCAAGTTTCTTCCTAGTTTAGTATGAAAAGCGTATTCTTCTGGTGACCATAAAAAGAAACTTACCCGGTTTATATATACCTTTACGTTCATTCATTGTTGTGTATCGACTCTTTTTATAGCCGGTGATACTAAGTCCTCGGAATGCGGTTTACTCCAGAAGTAATAAAATGATTTGACGTTTACTTCTTTTGTTATCCAACGGGAAAAAAAAGGTATTTCGGCTTGCTTGATTTTGATTGTTATCGGATTGGTGTCTCCGCTGGCGTTACGAAGAGCATAAATTTTTCCTTTCAAAATCCAAGCCTGCAATTGGTAGAAGTCTTGCTTCTTTATTTTTCAACGAAAGTGTTTCAATTCGCTTGGATTCTTGGCTAAAAGGATTTTTTGTTTGATTTTCGTTAGCGAAAACTCGACTCTCGAAAGCTTTAGCTCGTTTAGTGGTTTCGTGAGCGATGGAAGTGATAAGTGGCGCAAGTGAATGAGCCACCCAAAGATATCTCTCGAGTTGGTACTACTGAATGAGAAGGTACCTCTGGCTCACGTTTTCAACCGCTAATCCCATCGCTAAATCCCCACCCCCACAACATGCAAGGCTTTACGGCCTCCAGTCAGCTCTTATGGTATGCTTGAATAAAGTCGGCGTCACTCCAGCCTTCAATTATCCCTAATGCTTTCAGGATATCCGTGACTCAGAAGGGCGAGACGCACGTAAACCCTTTCCTCCCACCAGCGTAGTTTTGCTCCCATAATAACTGACGTGCTCTGGGTCAATGTTATTTTTATCAACCCAGTGCGCCCTGTTTATAATAATTCTTGTGAAGTTCTCACACAAGTTTTCTCGTTCGACCTTTTCAATTTATAGCCAAAATGTTTGATTAACTGAATTGTGGGTTTTTAAAGCTCCGAATAGGTGGGAGTTACTCACTGATCACTTAATTGAGCATTACTTGCTGGTTGGTGAACGCGCCTTGGTAGAGTTAAGGCCAATGTGGACGACAACTGTGTGGGAGATAGTGACTTTTCACTGAAAGAGAGAAACGGAAATAAAAATGATATCCTCAAAATCTCAGCAACCGTTTGTGCTTATTCAATTCTTTACAATTTTTAGGCTTGTTAATAATATGTAAAAATATTTAACCTCCTAGGATCCTTCAAAAATCCCATTTTTAGCCCCATGAAAGCCCTATATATCGCCACGGTGAAATCGGATCGTTTCGGAACCCCAAAAAATGGATTCTACGTCCAAAAATACTTCGAAAACGACACCTAACTCGATCCCATAGCTAAAAGCCATCAAAAACCCCTTCCCATTGCCCCATAGCGCCCCACGGGCGCTTAAAAAAAAAAAAAATCCTACTGCCCAAAACGGCCCGGACGGCGGACGACGGGCGGACATTTCGGATTTTGAATGTAGACCTCTTGAAAGGGATAATGTCAAATTTTGAGGCCGATCGAAGTCTTCGACCTCCGTCGCGAAAACAGGTGTATTATTCCAAGAATACATAATAAACCAAAATGTACACCGTCTTTCAGAAACTGCGCCAGCCACAATAAATCAGTAGATACGAAGGTAAACAACGAGCCTTCGAATACCGTTCGGATAGCTGCCTGAATTGATCGTATAAACAGTTGCGGCGTTCCTTATACGGAGAAAGGAAGATGAGGACCGACCGAGAAATGCGTGTGAGAGAGGCGAGACAGGGAAAACGTAAATAACATGACGTCAAGAGGTGGGCCGGTAGGTGACACGCTCATATGGTAAACGAACGGGACGAGCACCGCAAATAGAATGAATATAGATCACTTCGAACCGGAATTCGAGTCGAGTGTGACCAACCTGGTCCAGGGGTGAAGCCGATTGACTTTCAAATCACCCACGTCAACGGCAATTCAATTCTGGAGAGGCGGTTAAACCGTCTTATTGTCAGATTTGTACAGCATGTGATTCTACCTTGAGAAGTCCACACTTTGTAATCGTTAGACGTAAAGCGGCCTTATCAAAAAGTCGTTTTCTCGGTTAAAGCCTGAGCCAACGCTGAATTTGCATCGTTCATTGAGGCACATTTGTTACCCATATTTGTTCCTCAATTAGATGGATGTCAGAAAGAAGAACCTACGTCAAGATTTCTACATTTTACTGGAGCACTGAAGAACTAGTATATGACGGACAATTACGCAGGGATTTAAGCTTTATTTTTATTTTTTCATTCCTCTGTGGAACTCCAGCTTCGTCGTCCAGTCCCAAGTTTCTCACCTTCCGCAGAGCTCCAAGAGAGTATGTTGGCCACCAGAGCAGTATGGCCATCGGTACCTTCTCTTCAATGGTTACGCCACCCACCCCTAGCCATGTCGCCATGGCTAGCCACCTCATCTCGTACCTCGTCATGGCCTCGTTTTATCGTTCGGATCACGGCTGTCATGGGTTTGGGATCATGAGCGGTGAAGCGGGGCTGAGAAGTTCATGGGTTTGGGATCACCAACGCCACGGGTAGGTTCAACAACCAATTCTACAGTCGAAACAAGGCCCTGATGGCTTTCTTTTGGAGGGTGAAGATTGCACCTACGCCAGCACTGTTACCCCACAAGACCACTCCGTAATTCAGGTGGCTGTGGAAGCATGCAACATATAGAAGTCGAAGCACGCTGAAGGATATTGTCCTGCAAGCTCGGCGTAGAAGAAACAGCGCCTGATTCAGCTTGCCCTTGAGCTTCTCGCAATATGTGGTCCATGACGAACGGTTATCGAGAATGAACCCCGGTTATAACCGGCCAATGATGGGTTGCCTCGGTTTCAATATCACAAATGAACAAAATATCGTGATATTCATGACAGGACTGTGGTAGACAACCTTTCTCGCCTCCGTATTTATTTTATCGGTTCGTGATGGTCGCCCGACTCGTCTCATGTTAGTTGTTTATTGTGTCCACAAAAAGTAACCGCCTGACTCGTCTCCGTTCCACGAGCAGTGAATATCACCCTCAAGAGGAAGAGCCTCAGTTCCTGGGTCTTGTCGAGTACGAGCCTATTTGCACAGCACCATTCCTGCAGAGCTGTGGTTGCCTCGAGTGCTCCCCGATCACGTTCATCCAAGCTCTGATAATATAATGATAATTTTGAGTTATTTATTATCATTTCATAGGTTCTGTCAACAAGCCACTAAAAGGGTCAGCAGACATGCTCCACTGTTTGGAGGATCTGTGGGAGAAGTATGCCAACGACCAGGACATAATGATCTATCTGTTCAGCGTGAGCACCAGGTACGGTCCGTCGTACGAAGACGAGGAATGAGGACGACGTGAAACATTTTTGACGACAATGAAAAGATTCATTCGAATGCTCTATGTGACAATATCCAGTTATGTACCTACATCACAATAAACGAACGTTTGTCATGATCCCAAACCCGTTGCTACTTAACTATTCGATGATCCCAAAACCGTTGCGCTTTGATTCCAAACCCGTTACGGATTCGGCCCCACGATCCCAAACCCGGACCTGCCCGGATCACTTCCCAGAGTGGTTTTTATTCTTCTTCGTGTCCTCCCTCCAAGTGCGAAGTAAAGCTCCATTCCAACTGAAGTGATTTCATGAAGTAGTATATTGCTAACGACTACTAATAATAGTCTGCTGGAGTATCCCTTCTTTCATTGAGCAATGTACACTACGCTCCGATAACGAGCTGATAACCTTCTTCGACTTCAATTCTTCGTTCTTCCATGGGAACTCGAAAGACATTACGGCCCTTAGTCCGAGCATGCTGGTGCACCCATTCTATTAGGCCGCCTCGTATCATCAAGGCGCGTAACTCTCAATAACCCTCCTCACGTAACAAATCTCCGAGTAGTTTATTTAGGCCCTCACAAACTACTCGGAGGTTAGTTTTTCCTCCTAGACCCATTTTTGAGCGTTCGTTGGCTAGACGAAAGGGATGTATTTGGGATAGTGAGATGACGGCCTGCTCTCCCTCTACGTGGTGCACTGAGAGAAAAAAAGGGCCTATTCTAGGTTATTTTTCGATTTTTTTCTAGGTTAAATGCTGCCAACCTAGATTTTTTTTGGTTTTCATTCTAGGGTGGAACAATTTAGTCTAGGTTGAATATAATTTAACCTAGATTGAAAATACTGGTGAAGTTACCTTCCTAAAAATTCAAACAACCAAGATTTAAAATACGCCACCCCCACACTTTAGTTCTAGGTTAAGTTCACGGTGTGTGCCGCCGCCTCCATCCATTTACAGTCTAGGTTAAAAACATTAATGTCTTGGTTGTCTCACCCTGGTATTCAATGTTTTCCACTTTCATAGACGGTTGATTTACCCTAAAACAAAAACGTTCTCACTCCACCTCAAACAATTTACAGCCATGGCGCGTTAACCTAGAACCCTTTTTTCTCTAGGTTGTTCCCCTTTATTTACGAGGTTGTTTCATTTACTATTACTGTTGTACCAGTTAAATTTCTAGGTAGCTTCCTATTCTTTTCAGGTTGATCCTAATAAATTACTAGGTGGTCCACTTTTCTTTCTAGGTTTGCTCCACTTCCATTGCAGGTTGTTTCTATCAACTTCAACTATCTTTCTGGGTTGTCTCTGTTTCCAACTCAGTACCTACGAAAATTTGAATGTGACGCCATAATATGACTGCACATAGTGACCGAAATTAGATGATTGGAATTTGACAAAGATTTGGCCTCAACCCCACCGGCTGAATAGCAGGGGTGCCAAGACAACGAGAATTAACGCCCACCGCCTACAGTGGCGCTCTCCGCGGCCACTTAGCGTACTGTAGAAACAACCTGGAATTTATTGAATGAATTTCAATCACTGTTGTTAAAACCTAAAACTATTTGTGGTACTACGGTAGTTTTAACCTAGACTGAAAGTCTAACTTTTTCTTCTGGGTTGTTACCTAAAGTAACAATCTCGCCTTTTAAATCTCTCGGTTGTTTTCAGTTGTACAACCGAGACTTTAATGGAGGGGAATTATATGGAAGGTCAAATCATTCAATTCTAGGTTACCCCACTTAAAAGTCAAAGGTAGGTAATATATTTTCTAGGTCTTCACAATGTCAACCTAGACCAAATGTGAAGTTCACATTGGTCTAGGTTGACACTTTTTTATTCCAGGTTGTGGTCAGAGGGCGGTTAATAACGGGTTAGGTTGTTTCTATATGGGTCTAGGTTGTATTAATATTTTTCGATGTTACTTTAACCTGGACCTATTTTTTTCTAGGTTGAATCAATTGATTCTAGGTGGTTTCAATTTCTTTTCGAGGTTATTTCGGATTTAACCTAGCCACTAAAAAAATCTTTTCTCTCAGTGTGTTGAGCCGGAAGAATCTGCAATGTAATCGCGGTCGGACAGTAGGACACCCGCACTTTGGGTTCAGTTTCATAGTATAATAGATATTATCAAAATTGGATGTATGGAATGGATCATTTTTTGGTGTATCATGGACCACATCAGGGTGTCATCAGTCCCCTCGTCACAATAGTTCACCGCAGCGGCTGTTTGTCAGAGTTGTTTGGGTTGACAAGTTCCCTCCAGTGCATTCTGTAAACAAGAGGGAATTGAGTTTCACTGGTTGGAATGTCGACTTGTTGATATCCTACTGGAGTTTGACGTCGGTAGGTCAGTCGGAGGTCACGGACGGGGGTGCCCTCTCGCGGAATACCTTCAGGACCTTTTGTCGTGGAAACGCGGAGGTTTTGTTGTGGTTTAGACGTTGAGGAAGCGCGGGGGTGTGTAGTAAGAGAGAGATGGGACCTGCCATCTCTGTCTACCTCCTCTTCCTGCACCACTTTCCAACCAACCCCCTTCAGGGCCCTGACAGTTCCAGAACCCCCCTCAGCGTACAATAGAAGTCCCTTTGCCAACACCATGTAACGGAGGGCTTTCCTCCTTTTGTCTAGACCCGCACTAGACCCTCCGCTAATGACCTCGTTACCCGGCCGTCAATTAAACGGTATTTCAGATTTCCTCCTGTCTGCGGATCGTCGATGCCCGCGATTCGGTTTCTCCGCCCCCGCAGTTCATCAGAATTCCTAACCAAATATGAAAGGGATTACGTTGCGCTTATCGTCCTCCCCGATAGAAAGAGGGTGTTCCTGTTGGTGGTAAGGGAAGTGGGGAACGCTTGTTTGCCATCCATTTACCCTGCCAGAGGTGCAATCAAACTGTTGAGCTTGCCGAATTTCGCGATCGTTTGCTGACTCATCGTATGCCTACTAGCTTTCTTTATGCTGATTCGGACCGGCCAGGGTTTGTAGTGACGAATGATCATGAAAGCCACGCCATCCACTCAAGGGGTACGAACACAACCCATTAAATGCTGAAAATAAGAGTGTGTGTTTAGCACCGATTCGGGTATTTTAACCTCAATAAAATAGGACGAAAAATAACCTCTCCTAACTTTACACAAGGGTTTATTATTCGTTGATAATTGTGAAAAATGAAATATTATGTCATGTATATTATGTCATTAAGAAAATCTTTTTGGAAAAAAAAAAAATCTTTTTGTATAATGTTTGGACAGATGTGGGACCTCGAAAAAACGGATTTTGGGTCCAAAATTACTCGGAAAACGACACCTGATTTGACCTCCCATCATCCTTTAAAAAAAGCCCATTTATAGCCCCTTGAGAGTCCCATAGATCCCCCACGGCGAAATCGGATCGTTCTGGGACCCCGTAAAATGGGTTATACGTCCAAAAATACTTCGAAAACGACACCTAACTCGACCCCATAGACGAAAACCTTGAAAAACCCCTCCCGTAGCCCTATCTTAGCCCCATAGCGCCCGTCGGGTTTGGGTGATCGAGCTGAAAACCTTGCGGGCTCAAGTAGATGTTAAACCCAGTATTTCGTCGAAATTTCAAATTAAAACAAAAAAATCCCAAAATGGCTCGGAAGCGGGAGGCGAACGGACATTTCGTTTTGGGAATCTAGACATCTTGAAACAATGTTTCAAGATGTCTAGATGATGTTTCAATATGTCATATGATGTCAAATTTTGAGGCCGATCAGAATTTGTGACCTCTGCCGTGATTACATAGTTGTATTATTCAAGGAAAAAAAAAAAAAAAAAAAACTGCTCAAAAGCCATCCTTTATCTAAGTTTCAAGCATTTTCGAGAACCCTCCTTAACTTCAGGAAATCTCATGAAAGGTGTACATGTATGTGATACTGATGGAGATATTCCCTCAACTACAATGTCGTAATCTTGAAATCATTCTCCGCTTCGCGAAATTGAATTCAATCCTAATATTATTCTCTCTAATGTGATAAGAGCTCTCGAAAAAGAAATCTGGATTATCCAAAATGGCTATTACTGGGAACGCTTATCTCATTCCTTATCCATCTTACCATTCAGTATTCAATAGTATTTTTTTGTTCCCAAAGTTCATTCATGTTGTGAGATGAAAGTGAAAATTACGATAAACTCAAAATGATATGTTGATTCACCACAGTAAAATTAATTCAGAAGCAGCATAAAATCGGGCAAAAATACGATTGTGTGTCATTTCGCAGAAAGTGGCACCAAATTTGGGGGGGGGGGGGGGGGGGTATAGTTGAAGGCTTGTCCTTCTGGTTGCATTTCACTTCTCTGGGAAGTTTTGAAGATGGTGCCAAGGCGAAAGTATCGATGTTTTGAGGCATTTTTTAAAATTGGCATCCCTGCTCAGGTTCCTCCGAAGCGAATTGTGACCTCCTTCTTTTGAAAAGTTTTCAAAGGAATTCTCACTTCCATAGGCCTTTCTTCTATGGTAAAATCCACAGAATAGACAAAATTCATTTGACATTGGCATTTGACTTCTAACCTGATATAGAAGACTATAAGTAGTTTCATGGAAGTAAATTTTTTTTTTCCCCCATGCGAAAGTTGCCATTTCTTGCGAAATGACTTTAATACGCATGTTACGTTATCTTTCTTTCCATGTTGGAGTCTGGGCCACATTCATTCTGAACACAAATTATGTGTGGAATAATCCTTCCACCGGGATACAAAGAAAATGTATGGGCGTTGAATTTTGTTCATCAAATTAACCATCCTATAAGGTAAAAATTAATAAATGGCTGGTTTGGCTGCCTTTTCCCAACTTCATATCGCAGAATTGTATACGACGACCTACATCATCCACATTGTGCCTCTCGCGGGATTCCAGCTAAAATGCTAACCAGTAAAGGCAGTTGAAACTCAGCAATTAACCGCTCCAGCGATCCTCCCTCATGAAACTAACCGTTGGCTTGAAAGCGCATAAAAAATGAATGTACCAGCGAAAGGGATCCTGCCGGTGATTAAATTTTGTCATTAAACCGAGTTTGGCGAACGTTAGTTGGCCATGCAGGTAGTAACGAGAGGGGAAAACTCGGCGAAAAAAAAAAAAAACATTCTGGTGCAATTAAAACATGAGTCTGATATGAGGGTGTTACAGAAGGATAAAAGTCACCAGGGAATCTTTGAATGGTTTCCTCTGCTCTAATTGCTCTTTAGAATTACTCATACTGACTGGTTCTAAAAGCCGAGAATACCAGATCACTGTTTTTTATCCCCCTTTCCGAAATTGGTATAAAACGTACTTTAATGAAACTGCGAAAAGAAAAGATCATCTACCTAATCTATGCAAGGAAGCAAGTGAAAGTAAACCCCAACTTATAATTGGAAGATAATTTGTTCACAGCATCCTTGCGTCCTTAATTTCAATTCGGTAAAAAAAAAAGACAGCTGGTCTGATAGCTCTCGTAAGTTATTGTTAAACGCCTGTTTCTCTTTCCTTTTCCCCTCTTCAATTATCCCATCATCACGAAGGGTCATGGACATAATAGTGTGATGAAGGTGGTCCCCATACGTCAGACTTGATGACCTGTTGATCCAAAAGGGGGATCACGCGATTCGTTTGGGCTATTTCTTTCTTTAGCCGGGGGTGGTCGTTTTGTTTACTCCCGGATATATTGTTTGGTGGTCGTCTAACACCAGGAATTGTTGACTGTGATATAGTCACATCATCTACATAATATTATGAAAAGCGCTGCGAATTTGTACTCACGTTAGTCCTTTGTGTAAATTGTTTAAAAATTTGATTCAGCGACTAAAACCTCATTAAAAATTAAATTTTTGTTTCTAAATTTTAGAAACAAATATAATAATAAATATAAGAAATAATAAAAATGTATGTCTGTATAGAGTTTTGACAAAGAAGGGGCACCATAAAATTGATTCTCATTTGAAATTGCTTCCTACTTCGATCACGACGCCCCATTCGACCTTCCTGTGTAAAAACGCCCATTTGTAGCCCCTTAAACCCCTCCGTGTTGTCGGACGAGTCTGAGCGCCAATACTTCGAAAACGACATCCCACTCGACCCTCTATTTCAAACAATTCGTAAACCCTTCATGTATGTACTCCCCTTTTGTTTCTCAGAACCCACAAAGAGGTTTGAGCGATCATTATGGAAACCTTATAGATATACTAGGGGGCCACTCCCTGCTCGCTACGCCAGCCAACCCCCGACCGTATCCTGCCTGGCCTCAGACCCAGCAACTCGATTTCCCGTACCTATTGTGCAGTTTTTTTTCTTATAAAATACAGATTTTTTTCATTTTTCCTCCACTTATGGAGCTTAGATGCGCCACGTGGAGCAACGTTTTGGTGGTTTCATATTTTTCTCGTCATCTACTCGCCAAAACGGATTTTTGGTATTTTTCAATTTTTTTAGATAAAGTTTAATTTCCCGTTTTTTCCCCCTTTCGGAGCTCAGATACGCCACATGGAGCTACTTTTAGGTGTTTTCAAACTTTTCTCGCACTATGCTCGCCAAACTGGATTTTTTAAGACTAATTTCAGATTTTTCCGACATCTGGATGTGCTCTAGAATAGAATAGAACCTCGGTTGACCTCCCTCGCAAAAACTTAAGCTGATTATTCCTCGGATAATAAACCTTTTTTTAAACTTGTATTTAAATTGCGAATTTCTGTTTTGTGTTTTTAGCTTGGAGGAAACGTCAACAACAACGGTAGTATAGGACCTGGTGGACCGGAGAGGGTCGGCAGTTCGTGGAGCCCAGGCCCCCAAGGGCCGCCCAGTCAAGGGGGTCCAGCCCCCGGGCCCCACACGCAAGAACCTCCGTCGCCCCAACAGCAACCTCCTCCACAACAGCAGCAACAGCCTCCACCACAACAACCGCCTCAACAGCAGCAACAGCAACAACAGACGCATCCACAGCAGCAATCGCAACCTCCGCCTCAACAGCAGCACCCTCCTCAACAGCACCAACAGCCACCTCTTTCCCAACAGCAGCAGCAGCAGCAACACCAACAACAGCAGCAGCAACAACAACAACAACAGCAGCAGCAACAACAACAACAACAGCAGCAGCAGCAACCACCACCTCAACCTTCGCCACAGCCGCATCAGGTATTATGACAGACCCCTCATTTGGGGATTAGTTTAGGGCGGCCATCCGTCCTAACGAATTGTAACATAATATACTTTTTAAGCAGGAATTTACCTATCATCACCGAAAAAACGCTGCAAATTTTACACAAGGGTTTATTATTCTTTGATTTACGTTAATTGTGCAGAAATTTAATTCTGTCAATGAAAAAAATTTTAAAAAATTTTTTTTTTTTTATCTCAAAAAATTTTTTTGGGGATTTTTTTTTTCAAAAATTCTTTATTTTTTACTCGAAAAATATTTAACATCCTGGGATCCTTCAAAAATCCCATTTTTAGCCCCATGAAAGCCCTAAAGATCGCCCCAGTGAAATTGGATCGTTCCGGGACCCCCAAAAATGGATTCTACGTCCAAAAATACTTCGAAAACGACACCTAACTCGATCCCATAGCTAAAAGCCTTAAAAAAAACCTCCCGTAGCCCCATTATAGCCCCATAGCGCCCCACGGGTTTGGGCGATCGGACTGAAAACCTTGCGGGCACAACTAGATGGAAAACAAGTATTTTGCCAAAATTTCAGATTTTTTTAAAAATTCCTACTGCCCAAAACGGCCTGGACGGCGGACGGCGGACTGCGTACGGCGGACGGACATTTCGGAGTTAGAACGTAGACCTCTTGAAATGGATAATGTCAAATTTTTAGCCCGATCGGAGTCGTCGACCCCCGTCGTGAAAACATAGGTGTATTATTCCAAGAATAATAAACCAAAAAGAAATGACGGAATTTCATAACTATTTGAATATCGGAAGTGTCGATATAAATTAGTACTTGATTCGTTCCCTGGAATATTCCCTTAAGGAGCATTTCTTAAAAAGTAATAAAAACGTTAAAATTTATTTTCGAATCGAAGGAAGTATAAATGATTTTAACGTGTGAATATCCACGACCAAATCATTTCCCTCTTTTTCCCTACGACAGTAGTTTGAATGGAATCCACAAATCGTCCCTCAAATCGATTCTTTCGAATTTTGTTGTATTTGGAAATTTCATAAATTAGTGTAGCCTACACTGTGTAGGTATTTGGTTTAATTTTGGTCACTTCGTTCCATTCCACTGATCACTTCGGTTTTGGGGTAGGTAGGTATTTCGATATCAAGGATGAAACATGCATTCCTCTCTCAGAAATGTTTGATACGATTCACAATCGAAACGAAAAATTTATGTAAAGGAAAATCATTTGTAAATGATAATTTGTTAAAAAATCGTTAAAAACAAACTTTGAACTGCCTATCTATGATTTTTCAATTTCAAATATTATGTAGAAAGTCTTTCAATTTTTTCTGAGGGGAAAACAATTGGTGTTTCGAGAAATAGTAAAAAAAAAAACACAATCGATTTATTCTGCTGGTTTGTGTTGGCCATGTTCACGTACTATCGTTGTGAGGATTCTCGGGGATTTTTTAAAAAGGCCGCTTTCTTCATCACCACTTTTACTTCATTTCCCGACGTTTCGGACACGTATAAGCCTCCATCATCAGGGGTCTAGCAACACATACAACAGGAAATTAGGCTTATCCCTATTTAGACACATAACCTCCTATTTTACGTTCATAGGACTTACTTAGTGCTGAAATATAACGTAAAGAAGAGTTTCCTTACTGACGACGATGTGATAGCATTGAGTTCCTTGACTAAGTAAGTCCTATGAACGTAAAATAGGAGGTTATGTGTCTAAATAGGGATAAGCCTAATTTCCTGTTGTATGTGTTGCTAGACCCCTGATGATGGAGGCTTATTCGTGTCCGAAACGTCTGGAAATGAAGTAAAAGTGGTGATGAAGAAAGCGGCCTTTTTAAAAAATCCCCGAGAATCCTCACAACGACAATCGATTTAGATTATGTACAATTGGACACCTGTGTCTCAATTCAGAAAATGATGTTTTGAAAAATGGGTAAATCGTTCTCCATCCCTAATTCATTAAGTTTTTTCGATTTTTATTTCATGGCTCCTTTTGGTTTATTATTCTTGGAATAATACACCTATGTTTTCGCGACGGAGGTCGACGACTCCGATCGGGCTCAAAATTTGACATTATCCGTTTCAAGTGGTCTACATTCTAAATCCGAAATGTCCGTCCAGGCCGTTTTGGGCAGTAGGAATTTTTTTAAAAATCTGAAATTTCGACAAAATACTTGGTTTACCATCTAGTTGTGCCCGCAAGGTTTTCAGTCCGATCGCCCAAACCCGTGGGGCGCTATGGGGCTATAATGGGGCTACGGGAGGGGTTTTTTGAAGGCTTTTAGCTATGGGATCGAGTTAGGTGTCGTTTTCGAAGTATTTTTGGACGTAGAATCCATTTTTTGGGGTCCCGGAACGATCCGATTTCACTGGGGCGATGTTTAGGGCATTCGTGGGGCTAAAAATGGGATTTTTGAAGGATCCCAGGATGTTAAATATTTTTCGAGTAAAAAATACGGAATTTTGGAAAAAAAAACACATTTTTGAACAAAAAATCAAAAAAAAAATTTTTTTTTGAGATAAAAATCCAAAAAAAAAATTTTTTTTAATTTTTTCATTGACAGAATTAAATTTCTGCACAAGTAACGTATATCAAAGAATAATAAACCCTTGTGTAAAATTTGCAGCGTTTTTTTCTCAAATCCCATTCCTTTATTCCCCTTTTTTGAGGGTCCATGGCGTGTTGTCAGAAGATTGAATAAAAGAATAAATTGAATGACATATTAAAAAAATAAAAAGTTAAAAAATGAATAAATAAATTAAATAAAATAGAAAAATAAAATACGAATAAAATTTAAATAAATAATAACAAATGATAAAATAAGAATGAAAAAATAAGACAAATTGGAAAGAAAAATCGAATAAAAAAATATACAAAAATGTTTGTTTCCAACCTTTTTAGTCTGCAAATAGCTAATTGCATCAGAACTTAACCTTTTTCTGCAATTCCAACTCCTTTCTATTATATTTTATTGTTTTTTTTCGCGCTATTATGCAAAAGGGCTGTGCGACGTAGTGATAGTGTGAAATTTCCTCCTGTTTATATTTTGAAAATTAAAAGATAGTGAAAGGAAGAAGCAAATATCAAAGATGGCATGCATACTTTTTTCATGTGCAAACCCTTTGAACATTTCTTTTTGTCTCCTTTGTGACTTGTTTTTTTTTTATAGCGATTCCCTATTGTTATTTCAGCCGCTCCCGCCTCAACAAGGTGGGGGTGCCAGAGCGGCGGAATCCCCCACACGGCACAACACACCTGATCAAGGGGTGAGTTTTGTTCTCTTGTTTCTCGTTTTTGTTTCGTCATTCACCTCCCAATTCCGGAGTTGCGGAGAGGACTATCTAAATTTTCAGTTCCCCCCTCCCCACTTCGTCAACGTCCTCTTGTAAAACACCCGGATACAATAGGTCACGATGAAACAGTACGAGTTTGTCTCATTGTTCTGTTGATACAATATGCCGGTTAGGAGATATTTCATTTCTCTATCGCCTCACCCCCGACAGAATGCTTCGTTTATCCTCAAATTTGCCACTTGTATTGGAATTTTGACCGATTTGACCATTCGGAAACAATATACGATGACGTCGCATTGAGCTCATATTGGATTACATACCAGAATTGTGGCTCTCTAGAAATATACTAAATAATACCACAGTATATGTATGAGTAGAGTTTGCAATCCCTAAGGATTTTCTGAATCCCGGGATCCCGATATTTTCGGAGCCGATCCCGTTGAGTTTTTTTTTTTTTTTAATTGATTAGGAAAACGAAAAACGTGTTTATTTACAATTAAGTAGGTACTTCTCTCACGAAGGGAAAATTACTCATTTACTTAAAAAATGTGCTCTTAGAAAGCATAATGCGCGCCAATTGGCCTGTTAGCTTAGTCGAAAATAGCCCTGCTGTGGAAAAGGCCCTCTCAGCTTCTACGGAGGTCGGTGGGACGGTCCTACATATTCCGGTTTTTGCTTAAATTGAAGCTGAATAACTGCTTTACAACTTCCTCATCACTTTCCTCGTGGGATGAATATTTTAGCCGATATTCAAATGGCCAATGTTTGAAGAGGTGTAGCTCGGGACCTATTGAACCTACAAAGCTGCCGTTGCGCTCGAATGGTAGCAAATCTTGTCTACTTGAAAAAAGTGTACAGCGACTTTTTCGTTAGGGCGTTCGTTTTTGGAGTTATAAGGCAAAATCTGAAAAACGTCCGAAAATTTCGCCGTTTTCCGAACACCATGCATTCAGCACAAACTTTTCGATGCTGCAAACGTAGTCATGCACTGCTGGTACCATCTCTGACAACATACCTAAAAGTCAGAACGAGTAGATTTTTCTGTCCTTCTGTCCGGTGACTGGCCTATCATGAGATGTTTGTATACTAAATCCAATTGGTGGCCTCGGCTGCCTCCATTTTCGAAAAAGCTCGAAAAATTGTCTGAATTTTTGTTCCAACATCATGCTGAACCAATTTCTGTGTCGGTGGACGCAAATTTACGATCGAATTCCAAATTAGAATTGATACTTCACGACGTTACTAAGAAAAATTACGAGTTGACTGGTTGCTACGGGTGTTCTGAGTGAAGGATGGACGCATTATTGATGAGGGATGGATGGGATCTTGATATTTCGTGAGAAGCACGGGTGTCCCAAGCTAGTGTCTCAATAAACCGGCTGGTTCATCGATTTCCGAATTCTTTCTTCAGGGGAATTCACAGTCTTTATCTTGGAGCACTAGCACTAAGCAGCTCTTAAAGCACTATTTCCCGTTATTAAATGATTTTTTCCAACTAGACTTGAGCAATTTACGTACGAGGTGCGACTGATTCTCGAATCCCGGGATCCCAGGATCGACTCCACAAATCCCGTGATTTCAAATTGTCAAAAATCGTTCGGGATCCCGGGATTGCAAACTCTATGTATGAGGAATCATGACCAGTTGACAGTAGCGAGGTTCAGTCAGAAAAAAGGCTTCCAGTTCTTCCACGCCGACGTTTCGGTCTATATATTATATACCATCTTCAGGGCTAACACGTCAACAGCTCAGAAACATAGAAAACAGTACAGACAATCCACTGATTGATGATAAATTGTTTGTTAGTTTGACTGGTAATAATGTTATGAAAATTACAGAAACACACCTTACCTTAGAAGGGAAAGTCACCACCAGGTCATCGGAAGGTCAAATCAGACGGTTTAAATTAAAGTAAAGAAAACTTTAAATTGAATTAATCAAAACGAGGACTGTTAGGAATTTGAATATAGCAGTCAACAAGGCGGGCAGGTTTCAATGACAAGGACCTACTGCAGGTTTCAATGACAAGGACCTACTGCAATTAGAGGTCTATGATATTGTAGGAGTAAGTTAGTACTAGGGTGCCAGCCAACCCCCGACCGAATCCCGCCTGGCATCAGACCCAAAAACTCGTTTTCCCATATTGTGCAGTTTTTTTCATTTTTGCTCCACTTTGGTAGCTTAGATGCGCTACGTGGAGCAACTTTTCGGTGGTTTCATATTTTTCTCGTCATCTACTTGCCAAAACGGATTTTTGGTTTTTTTTTGTTTTTTTTTTAATTTTTTAGAAAAAGCTTAATTTCCCGTTTTTTCCACTTTAGGAGCTCAGATACTCAACATGGAGCTACTTTTTGGTGGTTTCAGACTTTTCTCGCACTACATATGCTCGCCAAACTGGATTTTTTAATACCAATTTCAGATTTTTCCGACCGCTAGAAGTGCCTTAGAATACAGAGGACCAAAATCGTGTCACCCTCCTCCTCCTCGGGCTGCGGCTTTAATATAACTAGCACTCAGACATAAGGCCTCGCTTCGCTCGGCCGACCACTTTTTCGGGCCTCCCGAGCCGCGCGCCGAATCTCTTGAAATCGTTCAAATTAAACTCGCCGTCTAAATTCGCTCATCGTCGGAATGAGTTTTTTCGGTATTTCGTATTAAAAATCGGATCTCTAGGTAGGATACAGACGAAACGCCAAATCGAACAGAACATTAACGACAGAAGAATTCGAAAAAAAAATTAGTTTCGCGAATTCGTGCGCGCCAAAAAATTCGCGTAACGCTTATCGGACGTTATTGGTCGAGTAATCGGAATTCGAGAAAAAAATTAGGGGTTCCGATTTAAAATAAGAAAGTTGTGCGCAAATTCGCCTAATCGCGCGCATCTCAGGAGGGGCTCAACCCCCCTACTAAATTTTAAAAGGATCCCGAACCAATAGAAAAAACGCTGCAAATTTTACACAAGGGTTTATTATTCTGTGATATAGGTTACTTGTACAGACATTTAATTCTGTCAATAAAAAAAAATTTAAAAATTTTTTTTTTGGATTTTTATATTTCAAAAAAATTTTTTGGGGGGATTTTTTTGTTCAAAAATGTGTTTTTTCAAAAATTCTTTAATTTTTACTCGAAAAATATTTAACTTCTTGGGATCCTTCAAAAATCCCATTTTTAGCCCCATGAAAGCCCTATAGAACGCCACAGTGAAATCGGATCGTTCCGGGACCCCCAAAAATGGATTCTACGTCCAAAAATACTTCGAAAACGACACCTAACTCGATCCCATAGCTAAAAGCCTTCAAAACACCCCTCCTGTAGCCCCATTTTAGCCCCATAGCGCCCCACGGGTTTGGGCGATCGGACTGAAAACCTTGCGGGCACAACTAGATGGTAAACCAAGTATTTTGCCAAAATTTCAGATTTTTAAAAAAAATTCCTACTGCCCAAAACGGCCCGGACGGCGGACGGCGGACGGACATTTCGGATTTTGAATGTAGACCTCTTGAAACGGATAATGTCAAATTTTGAGGCCGATCGGAGTCGTCGACCCGCGTCGCGAAAACATAGGTGTATTATTCCAAGAATAATAAACCAAAATCGCCGTATTTTTATCGCTTACCGTTTAGTAGGAGGAAGTAAGAAAGTACACTTGGTATGGAGCATGGTTAATGAAAGAGGGGTAAACAATTTTGCGTCAATCAGTGGATTGCCTGCACTGTTTTCTGTTTCTGAGCTGTTGATGTGTTTGGTAGCCCTGAAGATGGTTCAAATATAGACCGACACGTTGGCGTAGAGGAGCTGGAAGCCTTTTTTCTGACTGATTATTTCCCTCAACTTTTTGATTAGAGCAGTCGAGACACACACCTTGGTCCTCAATGAAATTCAGCCTAACTGTAGAATTTTGTGTTTCAAAATGGGAACTCTCGTGAAGTTATTCAAAGAAATTCCAAGCTTTGAATCCGCTCAGTTGATGCACAAACAAGATTGTTAGATAAACGGGAAAATGGGGGCCGTTGAAGAGTACGGAGAGCAGGAAAGCGGTAAAAGTGTAAAACGGGAGTTTTAGCGCTAAACATTCTCCCTTCCAATTCTTTTTACCTCCGACTCCCCCCACTCATCCAACCGACGTTTCTCCGCTGCAAGGGTAATATGATAAAGTGGCCGGGACCCAAGAGGAGGATGGGCCTTTTATATTTTAGAGGGAAAACGGACGTGTAGGAGGGGGAGGGGATGGCTCAGGGACTCACAAATAAAAGCCATTTGGAGGCAAAGAAAGGCTCTGAAAAGGGGGTGGGAAGTAATGTTGCCAAGGTAACCGGTCAGTGACGTCATACCTGCGTCAATACTACCCCTCCCCTCGGTGGGTGGGCAGGGACCCTATATCATCCCTTCCACGTCCCGACGCAGCTCCCGCCTCCAACCCCATCTATAGCCCGCTCCCCCCGTTCAGCCATCGTCCTTTCTGCCCTGTGAAGCACTAATTAATCCATTCTCATATCGCTCGTCAAAAGAGATACCTTCTCTCTCTGCATCACAATAACTCTCTCCCCGCACCTAACCAACTCTCTCCAACCTCCCACCCCCGTGACCCGTTTTCCTCGTGCAAAACCCTTAACCCCTTCCCCGCCCTTCTCCACAATAATCGTCGACGTTCTACTCTTATCGTTTAATTAACTGAGGGGCCCTTTTATCGTCGACTATACAATTGCTACCACCGCCCCTTATCCTCTGCCGCCACTTAACTGGGCAAACTAACTGTAAACATCAGAAAGCTCGCCCAAAACTCCCTAACGCTCGTCAAAAGAGAATTTCAATGGAAACGATACGCGCCACGTCCCTTATTATTAAATTACGTGCGGGGTTTCCCTTTCAAAACACTCGACGCTGTAATTTGATGAAGGAATCTATCAACGATGTTGATTCGATGTGAATTTTGATCAATATGGTGAACGTTGAGGTGAACATGTTTACTGAACCGAATTTCAAGGCTTTGCACGATGGCGAAGTTGCCAGGTCAACTATTCTTCTTCTACGTTGAAATTTTTATGCAACGGTTTCTTCACAGATATTGGTGGATTAATACGCAAATTTATTCGCGGTGGGAGTCGAAAATTTAGATCGTCCAGATGTGTAGATTCCAAAATTAAAATGTCCGCCGTTTTGGGGCAGTTGGATTTCTTTTTTAAATCTGAAATCTACATTAAATACTCGATTTTCCATCTAGTTGTACCTGGAAGCTTTTCAGCCCGATCGTTAAAAACCGTGGGGCTAAAATTGTGCTACCGAAGATGTTTTTGGGGGTTTCCCAGAACCTTCCAATCTCTAGAGAGAGAGAGAGAGAGAGAGATGGAGATTCTTTAATTTTTTAGTGATTTAATCAATTTTCGGATTTTTGAATTTTTTAGATAAAACCTGCGAGAAAATGACAAATGCAATCTCAAAGAAAAGCCCCAACGAGCAAGTCTCAGGAAGATCGGGCGAATCCACAATCAATGTGAGGCCCATGATTTGAACCTCATTGACGCAAATGGCATCAGAGCAAGTGGCGGCTGACATAAATGGAAAGCGTTGTTCCAAATCACTCCGGCTGCCATTCGGGGGACCCGACAATAGCGTGATTGTCCGACAGTTTTAATCAGGATTGAATCAACCATCCTCTTCGGATACGAAATTGAGCTGCGGGAGCGCCAATTATTACAGAACGTCGGGGCTCGCTACTCGCAATCAACCTGACACCGGGATTGACCTCCAGTTCGGGACGATTTAATTCTTAATTGTAATAATGCAGTATTGATCACGATTATCATTGACCCGAGCCGCTATATTATTAGCATAACTCGGCAGGGGCAAATCTGAATTCATGAACATGAGAGGAATTATTCAATTTCTCTCATCAAGACGTGAATATTCAAATCGACGAGAGAATCGCGAATTCCATTGTAATCTATGTCACATTTGTACAACAATCAGGACACTTTGATAATATTCAGATGAGATAATATTCCACATTATACAATGAATTACTATTTGATGGAATAATATTGACGGGGTCAAATAAAATCTCAAGCCGAGGGATAAATCAGACTCACAACAGAAACGACGAAATTCAAAAATCAAAACTCATCCATAAAGACACGTAGCTTTAAATTGGAAGCAAAAACACTGACAAAACTGCCGTACGCCAGATTAAAGATACATTTACGCACAACCAACAAGAGGGGAATTACGGCGGATGGTCAGTGACCGCTTTTATTTCAATTCCATGAAAGGGAAAAGGATTCAGTGACATCCGTAGTGATTCGAATTAATCAACCGTCAGCTAAAGCTCTGAAAACATACAGGTTTGCTTTTTTTCAATCAGGCACTCACATTAAGTGTGTTTCAATGTTCTTTAGACGAGGGCTGAATTCCTGTGGAATGTATCTACATGGTTGAACCGCTATAAAGAACCTTTCCCCGTCCTACATCCTCTATAAACCAATGGGCACATTTTTTACGTGTCAAACGAATCCAAGTTTGTTTTTTGTACATGCAAGGTTTCAGGCCGATCACATGGGGCTAAAAAGGGACAACAGGAGCGGGTTTTTAAGGCCATGGGGTCGAGTGGGGTATCGTCGTCGGAAGTATTTTTGAACGTGCAAACCGGTTTTTGGGGTCCCAGACACATACGAACTCACCTTGGGGATCTATGAGGCTACAAATGGAGCTTTCGATGAACGTCAGGATGTATTGTTTTCGAGAGGTGTCGTTTCCTAATTATTTTAGGACGTAGAGTCCATACTTCGGGAGTCCCTTTTCACTAAGAAAACTGTGCAGGTCTACAAAAACACTTGTTCAATTTTATATATATGTTTTTTTGTTATCATCGGAATTAATTTTTGCGCAATTGGAAAAAAAAAACAAATTTTTAACCAGAGTTGGGCACATTTTCATTTATAAAATTTATTTAATAAGGTTGTGAATTAATTCACATCATGCTTTGTTTCGTTTAATTCACATTCACAAGTTTTTCTGTAAATTAAATTAAATTCTCAAAAAAAAATTGTGAATAATTCACAACAAATGTAAATAATTACTTAAAAGCCTGTGATTTTTTAAAAATGTATAATTTATTAATTAAATGTATTCGGGCGAAAAACTCCCTTTCCGATTCATATGAAAGGTATACATAATGATTAAAAAAATGTAAAATGTCAAATCTGAAAACGAAGGGTTTTCAATCGAAAACTACAGAAACCGTATACCTGTACAAGCCCTTCTTCAGTCTCACACTTGACGACCCATTGAAAACGCCCGCCTGTAGCACCTTAAAAGCCTCTGACAGGTCTGCTCCCCTTAAAATGAAATCAACCCTCAAAAACGCTTCGAAAACTCGAGCTCCTGTCCATAACCCGTCCAAGTTATTACTGAAGTTGCGTTACTGTTGAGTGGTGGCTCATCCCGAAACATTTTGACCAACTTTTAAGTTCGAATTAAATGAATTTTAACCCAAATTTTAGCGTCTCAACGACCCTAAAATCAAAGAGCGAGTCAAATTGCACACAACCTTTCAAAGGACATTGCAACCTCCTTTTGTTATTCTTGGAATAATACACCTATCTAATCGCGTCGGTGTTCGAAAGTTCTGATCGTCTTAAAAATTTGACATTATACGTTTCAAGGTGTCTAGGGTCCAAAAGCGAAATGTCCGTCCGCCGTCCGAGCCGTTTTGGGCAGTAGGATTTTTTTTTAATATCTGAAATTTTGACAAAATACTCGGTTTACCATCTAGTTGGGCCCGTAAGGTTTTCAGCCCGATCGCCCCAACCCGTGGGGCGCTATGGGGCTACGGGAGGAGTTTCTTAAGGTTTTCGAAGTATTTTTGGACGTAGAATCCATTTCTGGGGGCCCCAGAACGATCCTATTTCTCGTGGGGCTTTCATGGGGCCGCAAATTTTTTTTAAAGGAT
The DNA here is from genome assembly GCA_955831195.1 of Pilophorus perplexus. Taxonomy (NCBI): domain Eukaryota; kingdom Metazoa; phylum Arthropoda; class Insecta; order Hemiptera; family Miridae; genus Pilophorus; species Pilophorus perplexus. The sequence continues at coordinate 9,803,743 of OY037012.1, forward strand.
CCCAGGATGTCAAATAAGGTGTCGTTTTCCGAGTAATTTTGGACGCAAAATCCATTTTTTCGAGGTCCCAAATCTGTCCAAACATATATGTTGTATATATACAGAAAAAGTTTTTTTTTAATTTTTTAATTTTTCAAAAATATATTTCCTAAATATTTTAAAATTTCAGAAAATTTTCTTAATGTCAGATTTTTTTTAGGAAGGGTCAATGTTACGTGCCTTCTTTCAATCGCAATAAAAATTAAAAAAAAAAAAAAAAAAAACAAAATGGCGAAAATGACACAAGACACACAAAAACATCAACAATACAGCAAACACACAAAATTACTCATAACCCATTTCCGATCCGAAATCAAATAACTAAGCTTAAATTAAAATTTAATGAAAATCACTAATTTATTTCATGTTCAATTTAATTTAATTAATTCTAAAATAAAAAATCTGTGTGTTCAGGCTCTGAACAGGGTGACGGATTACAGTTGGGCACCTACTCAATTTCATGATCTCATATGCAGGAGACTTATTTGTAGACCAGATGGTCTTTTGGGTGGAATAAATCCACGTTGGCACAGAAAAATACGGTCATGTTGCTTTCCTGGACGGTCTTTTGTAGAAGTGAATCGTTCTAATCCCCAGTGAGAGGGAATTCTTGCATTTTGAAATATAGGGTAAGCAAAGGGGAAGGTTTCTATTCCGCTTTTGTCATGCGTTCTGTGGACGCAGGAGATTGTCAGAGGAGCACTAGGGGCGCATAATAATCCGAGGCCCCACCCCTGCCTGCACTGTGGGCTTTTGCTGTTGGGAAGAGAGAGAACCTTCTCAGAAATGAAGGGGGAGCAGAAACTACGCAGGGTCTGAAGGGAACTATGAATTATTGTACGGGGCAGACTGCAGAAGAGGCCCCCTCGAAACCCAACAATCGATGCTCGGCCTGGTTGGGGGTGCTAGGCTTTTCCCAGGGTACAGGACCCTCCGCTGTTAGGGTAGGGAAAAGCTTTAGGGCCTTGCCAGGGCACCCTTCACTGTCAGCAGTCCTACGCCTGACGCCGAGGGCTCTTTTGAAAGCACCCCACCTGGTTCTCCCTCTGCCACTTCACTTCGTATCCGCCCCACTACCCACTGCTCACCCTTCATAATAACAGAGGAAATGGAACAGTGGATAGAGCAATGTCAGCCTTTTTTTTCTCTCTTTTTATCAAACTATTATTAGGTCTACATCAAAAGATCGCTAGTCACCCGAGAAGGAACTGGCTGGCTTTTTTTTATGTCATCTCTAATCATCGAAAGGAAAATGTCTAATATTCGCCGGAAAGTTCTCATGTTTGAAAGTCTTATTTTCACTACCTATTTTATTCGAAGGGGTTATCGCTTCTAGACTAATTCCCCAAATAATGGAGTTGATTATTTCATGTTCGGAAAGATACGATTTTACTAGTTGAAACAAGAGACGCTCTTTCAAAAACGCTGCAAATTTTACACAAGGGTTTATTATTCTTTGATATAGTTTAATTGTGCAAAAATGATTTCTGTGTCTGTAAAAAAAAATTAGCAAAAAGAAATTTTTTTTACTCGGAAAATATTTGACCTCCTGGGATCCTTTAAAAACCCCATTTGTAGCCCCATGAAAGCTCTATAGATCCCCACAGAGAAATCTGATCGTTCTGGGACCCCCAAAAATGGATTCTACGTCCAAAAATACTTCGAAAACGACACCTAACTCGACCCCATACCCAACACACTTAAAAAACGCATCCCGTAGCTCCATTTTAGTCCCATAGCGCCCCACGGGTTTGGGCGATCGGGCTGAAAACCTTGCGGGCACAATTAGTTCGTAAACCAAGTATTTTGTCAAAATTTCAGATTTTAAAAAAATTCCTACTGCCCAAAACGGCCCGGACGGCGTACGAAAATTTCGGTTTTGGAATCTAGATTCTTGAACGGATAATGTCAAATTTTGAGGCCGATCCGAGTCGTCGACATCCAACGCGATTACATCCGAGAATAATAAACCAAAAAATTCTAGGGCTTATTATTCTTACAAAAATTGTTCAAAAATTAACTCGATGTCAATAAGAAATTATTCGGCAAAAAATAAAAGATTTACTAGGCCTCGATTATGCGTCCAAATTACACCGGAAAACGGCAGCACGTCAGTCGACTTTCTCGCATCCTTCAAAAGCCCCAAAGATCCACGGTGAAATCGGATGGGACCCCCCAAAAAAAGCTTCGATAAAGACACCCAACTCGACTAAAATAATAAAAAAATAAATTAGCTTCCGTACAAGTCTGCAACTCAGTGAGACTTCTGCTCCATTACACTCCGCATATTTATTTTTCGAAGAAATTTTCCGTAACGTTCTGTTTCTTGACGCAGTTCGAATTTACGTGCCACAGTCAACACACGAAAACGTCGACATGATTGTAAGAATTTGTATGCCAGAGTCAAGACATGAAAATTTCAACATGATGGTGAAATTTTTTCGTGACGCTTTTCGAGTTTATGTGCCAGAGTCAATACATATAAATGTCAATTTGCTTTTGTTGACAACTGCAGAGTGTCCATTTTCTGAGCTGAAACTTAGAACTCCCAACGTTTCTGCCTGAAGTGAAACTATCACCTAAATTATTGGTTGTTCGAACCTAGTCGGTAGTTTGGGAGCAACAGAGGAGAAACTCTTCGGGCGATTCTCCGCCGTATTACTTGGTACGTTTTTCTTCTTCGTTGTTCTCCCAAGTTGGAAGGACTTTTCCAGGAGAGTTGGTTGTATCGCAACAAGGGAGGGTCTTTCCTCACTCAAGAAGTTTCGCCCTCATGCACTCAACCCCCTCACCACTCTCTATCCCGTCTGTCCATTACTCTGCATCTCCTAAGCTCACAAGAGACTGGCCAGCCATCAGACTTCCTCTTCCCCTTTCCACCCTCGCGTTTTCCTAACTTGTGCGGGAGTTGAGTTGAAAAGCGAGGCAAAAGTCCCTTCCCGGCTTGGCAGACAAGTCGCTCGGGCCACAGCTGTTGTGCTCGTTATCTCGGTATCGATTACCTCAAGTCTCATAAATTCTTTGAGCTCAGCTGTGTTTGAGGTCAAAGTCCCTCTCGTTGTAATATCCCCCCTCCCCCCATCGCTGTCTTTCACCCCCTCACCTTTCCGTAACCTTTTCCTCTTCCCACCTTCATTTTCCTTTCTCCTTTTAATACACGAACATTTTACACATTCATTCTTAACGCCGACGACCTTGCTCTTTTGTGCCCCTTCTTTCGCCGTTTCCACGATTTGAACTGCTAATGAGTCCCAAGCCCCCTTCTGTGAACCTGAGCTTCCTGAATCAACATAGAACTTGGGGAAAAAAAAAAACTTCAGTAGTTGGTGACTTTTCAACTTCCCTTTGGTTGGTCTTAAATCTAAGACGTTCTCCCAAAATTGAGCATTCAAAATTTTCTTCCCCCTATTTAATAAATTTTTTGTTGCACTAAATGGAAGTCTCCATTTCAAAACAAGGCGGCCCACTCCCTGCAGGCTACGCCAGCCAACACCCGACTGTATCCCACCTGACATCAGAGCCCTTCTACTCGCTTTCCCATGTTGGGTAGTTTTTTCTACTAGGTAGGCTTATGTGGGGGTCTGCGGAGCTGTGAAAATTTCAGTTTTTTTGGGGGTGGCGGGGGCAGGTTAGACACCCCTTGGCCCACCGCCACACAGTGGTTCGATCTACGTAAAAACGCCGACATCGGCCGATTTTTCAACATTCTGTTTTCCCCCAGAAAACGATGTATTCTTGTTCACTACTATCATGGGTATCCGAGAAAGTATAAAACAATGCCTGAACACATCTTTTTCTATAGTAATCCCTTGTGGAATGACGGGGAAGCGTGTCGGTTTAATGAGATTTCGCTTGTTTTCACGGGTTCACGAAATCGTTCGGTAGAAAAAAACTACTCATTATTTCGGGAAACGAATTTTTTCCTTGGGTCCTTTACCGTATTGGTGATGTGAGAAAAAATATAAGACTGGTTGAAACCTGTTTTTCATTGCCGGTTTCCGTAGTTATGTTGCTTGAAATACGCTTTTTAGCAGTAAGTTGTACAAAAATAGCAGAAACAGTACATTATTCCGACTTGTTCCAGAAAACTGACTTCATCATCCGTTTCCTTAGATATTTTGCAAGAGATATTCGAAGGAATTAGCTGCGGTAACTTGCGGCCGACTTCTGTGCATGATCAAACGTGATCGTAAAACGAGCGAGTGGCACTACGCTCGCGTACTCAAAAACTTCATATACCAGCTAGACCGTTGGTTCTTTTGATTTGAAATTTTGAGGGTGGATTTGATAGACCCCTAAAAATGACTCGTCAGATTTTGGAGCCGCTGCGGCATGACGCAGCGGCTCAAGTGGCTGTCGTGGCGGCCATTGAGTACGAACTTTGCTATTCCAGTGAAAAAAAAGTTGTTGTCGTTCCCTAGTATTTTTTCATATCTGGATGAAAATCCGAAAAAAATCCGGAAAAAAAATAAATCCGAAAAACCAAATGAAAATCCGAAACCCCCAATCTCCGAAACCCAATGAAAATCAGACAACCAGTCTCTCACATTTTCCTAACTTTAAATGGTTCTAGTTCTGCATTGCAGTGACTTGCGGTTGGTCTCAATCGATTTCTCAGGTCGAAAACATTTGGAAACTATGTCTCACACTCTCCGATCCAAATGTAGGGAAAAATGAACCAATGGACGAACAACTGAGCCAATTTGACGATATCTTGGTACCCTGATTAGGTAGCGAAAATTTGACTTTGGATTCGTGTTCCTCACCCTTCGAAGCATGGGGGTACCGAATTTCATAATTTTTCAACACGTATTACCAGTTTTAGAGCGATGGCTGCGGAAACAGACGTTTCGAACCACTGTGCGCCATCCCAAAATCCTGTCGACTGCCCCAGCTCTTTTTTGACCACTTTTGGAGCAACTGAAACGCCACGTGGAGCAAGTTTTTGGTGGTTACAAATTTTTCTCGTCATCTACTCGCCAAATCTAATTTTTGGTATTTTTTTCAAATTTGTTAGAAAAAGTTTCATAGGTATCCCGTTTTATCCGCTTTTGGAGCTCACACGCGCCACTTGGACCAACCTTTTGGAGGTTTCAGACTTTTCTCGAACTAGGCTGGATTTTTTAAGACGAATTTCGAATTTTTCCGACATCTAGACGTGCCTAAAATAAAAATGGTTTTCCCAGGTCATCCTCCTCCTCGGGCTGGAGCTGGAATATAATAGACGTAACGCGCGTGTGGACGGATTTCCCGCACCTTTTTTGTTTAGGTCTGTCAATGCCATTTATGAACCCGGCATTATAGTGCAATGGGCCACGGAACTAGGTCAGAGAAATGGGAAAATTCGGCCGAACATAGTTGAACTAGAAATGAACAAAGTACTCAGTACAGTTAGCACTGAGAAATTAGGTGTCTGAGCAGAGGAAATCACTAGTGAATATTTGGCGTTTTGAATTGCCACCGCGGGAAGCACTATAACTAATCCGCCAGAGTGCGCTAGCATAAGAAGGGACCGACGGGAATCTGCCGGAGGTGACGGCGGAAATGGCGGCCGTGAGTAGCCAATGAGAGAGTGGCGCCACTTTTCCCTCCAGATTCAAAGTTGAAATTTTCGACAGTGCGCTGGAAATTTATATTACACCGTAGGAGCCCAAAACTCACTGCTATGCCTTCAAATTATGAAGTTCTTTCAGAAAAAAGTATTATTCGACAATCGGTTCCGGGGCCCATTATTGACAATATGATCAATTCTGAATCATGAGACTTAACTGAGTGCCAAGGTCTATCCCAAGAACTCTCAGTGGTCTTCCAAGGGCCTTGAGGCAGGCCCATTAAAATTAAAGACACCAGCATGAATCACCGTAGAAAGGAAACGGGTTACGGCATATCCGTAATAGAAGATCCCGGGCATTCCTCGGAATCGGTTGCCCTCCTTTCACGGCCTATTGGCTTCTAATTGGCCATTCAAAAGGGGAAGTTTCATCGTACGACAGGGGCTAGAAAGACGTTGTATGCCCTTCCATGACACAGTGTAGGAATTGAGGGGGTAAAAGAGAAGGAAAGGAAATAGGGAGTGATCAGCTGATCCCTTCATGACAAGGGTCGTGGGAGGCCATATATATTCTTCTCACCAGCTGTTACGGCCATTGACCCATATATTCAACACTCGCACCGATCCATCACCTGTTCAGCCTCTCCTTCTCCTGCCTTTCCTAATCCCGACTTTACTTTCCCGATCGGCACCCAGACTTCTGACCCAGACGTCTGGGATGGGTTCATTTACTCTTCATTTTTATGACCCAGGTTCAAGGTCGGTCGAGCTGAAAGCCTAACAAGGAAAAAAAAAACGAACTTCTTTACCTACCACGTTCTTTTTGCAAGAATTTTCTTTTTACTCTTTCATTGTCAACTGTTCTGCCGCAGTCTGAATGAAAGGAAAAGAAACAGCTTTTTACTTGGAATTACCAAGGTACGCCTCTCAAAAACGAAACCATTATTGTGAAGGATGAATGGACTGTTATAAAGAGTGTCTACAAAACATCGAGTTCAATGGTGGTTTCTTTGACATAACAACACACTGATGAACAGCCCGTTGAGTAAAAGTGGCAAATTCGCCACATCCAAAGTGTAGTTGGCAGAATACAAAACTCAACGTCTATCACGTGAATCATAAGAAATACGCCGCGAATGATTCACCTTTCCGTAGTAACAGAGAAAGCTGCTATGACGGGCTTGTCGTCTTCATTTTCAGTATACTAAACGATGACAACATGCGAAATTGTGAAAGCTCAGTTCAAAAATTTATAAGGGGAAGAATATGTTGAAAGCTCAATAGAAAAACGCTGCGTGTGTTACACAATTTTTAGCCTCATGAGTCTCATTTTAGCCTCGTGAGCCTCAAAAGTCCCATAGCCTCACATCCGTCCAAACGCAGTTCAAAAATTGGTTTTTAACTTTTTTCAAAATGGGTCCTTCATACCCCGATATTTCAGGATGGTTAAAGTTGGAATTGAGTTCTACCAAAAATCAGGGACTAAACTTACACCATACTGGTTGAATTTCAATTGAAGAGCACACATTAGGGCGCTTAATTAGTTAATTAAAATTAAAGAAGAAAACCCTTCGGCTGAAAAAAGACACCCATGAAAGACTCACTTGCTCAAATCAAGGAAATTCATCTACACTGTAATAACTATACTGTCCATACATTCCATGCAATTCATACAATCTATGCAGTCCGTACAGTCTGCCTTCATTACTGGCAGATGAAAGACAACCACAAGCCCAAAATTTTCATTTCATTTCAGATGGAAAAAAAACAAGCTGGTGGTACATGAGGTTTTCAGCTTTTCTCGCGTTCTGGAGCTGGAGCTTCAGGAATTAATTTATCGCTGTAACCAGCTCGATGAAATCTAGAACTAGAGACCAGAAAGGAAAAAAAAATTCCATTTCGTACCGTTTTACAGCGGGCAGATGACTGACCGACACCACGTTTTTGCGAACCGTGGAGAAGGAGAATAAGGCGCCAAAATTTGAAAACACGAAAGGCAGGTTAAAGACAGAAACTTCCAGACAAGCACATTTTATCCTCCCGTTCGCTTTGTTTGCCTCTGAATCAATCTGAGATAATATCACATATTATGTGCAATGCCTCAACCCCTACAAATTCATCAGTGAATCACAGTGTCCAAGTTGACCTTGGAGTTCGGACATGGCAGATTAGTAGACGTTTTGCTGTTTACACTTAAATGTCTATATTTCAGGGTAAATGTTTTCATATTTTATTGTTTGCCTGTTCTAGAGCTAAATTGATAGTTTATGGAACTTTTTTCAAAGCCCAACTCACAATAGGGCATTCGGAATCCTCTCCGGACATCGCTTTAATGACATAGGCCGTAGAATTAATTTTTGGACGTTTCGTATAAAAGAAAAATAACGTCGACGTCAAAGATTGAACCCAAAAAATAAACGTTCTCCGAAATTAACCATTCCTGAATATGTTGTACACCTAGGTGAGAAAAAATTTCCCAGAAATTTGCAAACCGATTCGTCGCCTTCTTGCCGCTGCGCAGGCAATCAAAGTTTGCAGGCTACCGCCCATATTCCGCCACAAAAAGATAAAAATTAACGCCGCCAGTGTTTAGGAAAGAGAAAAACTTCCTCTTTCCTGAGGTGTAACCTTTTTTCAATCAAAATTATATTTCACTTCAAAAATCGAGTTTGAAAACTTAAATATGAGTTTTCTACCAATTGGTTTTTTTTTTTTTTTTTTTTTTGGTGTGTGTGTGTGTGTGGCCTGGGGATTCAAGGCGTACAGCTGTGGAACATTGAAAGGGCATAATGGGATACCAAGTTGTTAATAGTCAGCAAACACAAGAAATCACTGATTTGTGAGGAAAATATAAGGTTTTTGTCCATTTTACCGGCACGGCTTTAACGCGGTTGCATTGTCTCGCATCCTTTTTCTACGAGAACTCAGACTATAATGGTCTTCATCTGCTATTCATGAGCTTTCCCAGTAGGTTTTTTATAGGTTTTTTTTTTCACGTTTTCAAACTCGATTTTTGAGGTGAAATGTAATTTTGATTTCGGAAACTTTGACTGTATGTGCAGCTGCAAGAACGCGACGAATCAGTCTGCAAATTTCTGGGAACTTTTTTTTCTCACCTACAACATATTCAAAGATGGTTATATTATTATATTATATTATACTAGCTGACCCGGCGACGCGTTGCTGTCGCTGAAAGGTCCTAAATCTCGTCTAATGGTCCTAAATACACGGAATCTGAGTTGGCACCATCACAGGTGGTGAGCTAAACTTTTGGCAGCCGAAAAACCGCGAAATTTTTGCACGTTTTTCAGTTTTTCGCCTCTAACTCGGAAACTATCCATCCTACAGAAAAAGTTATACTCTACTAAATGAAAGAGCATTAAATTCGCTATTCAAAACACTCATAATCATCAAAATCGGTTCAGCGGTTCAGCCAAAATCGTTCGTCAAAGATAGGCTATTTTTACCAACTTTCGTCAAAACCACATGTTGGTCACAGTAAGACCGCTGTAACTTCTAAACAACGGCCCAAATCGAAAAAAGTTATGGAGTCAAAGTTGTAGAGAATTTAATTTCATGTTAAATTCCGTCTTCGACGGCTTATTTACGTCACCATCAGAAATGTTATGAACATTTTACACCATTTCGAGAATCTGGTAATTTCCTTTGGAACGGGTTGATTTAATTTATTTATTATTTATTCATGATTATTCATGATTATTTACTTATTTAGATCTTGTCTATATCTATAAAAATGAATCAGTATTTTGTTGCTGATCGCATAACTTGAGAACGGCTGAACCAATTTGGATAATTTTGGCCTTGAATTATTTGTGGAAGTTCAGAGAAGATTTAAAAGGTGAAAACTGATGACCAAACTCTTCCTTCATCGCGAACGGAGCTTTTAGTCCAGTAAAATTAGGCCGAAAATGGGGAAGAAATCGGAATAATTCGGACCGAAGCAAAAATGATTTTAATAGTTGATGGAAAGCATGTGGAAAGAATTCTTGAAAATAATGTTCGTATTTGTTTAGCATTTGAAGTAATAACAGCATCTCTCAGAGTGTCATCCCAATGACCGTCATTCTCTAACAGTCCCAAACGTTGACAGGCTTCTCTATCAGTGCCGCACAAATCACCATTAACAGTTCGCAGATGTTGGAGTGATGTTGGGCCACGAACATTGATTAACAGTAGACGCAAAAAAAAAAAAAGAAAAAGATAATTAAAAACCTTCCTTAAGCTTTTGCGAACATTATAAAAAAAAATTATTGAAATTGGTTCAGCCGTTCTCAAGTTATGCGATCAGCAACAAAATACTGATTAATTTTTATAGATATAGATTATTAATTTCTAAGAACTTTTATTTGTTGAGTTCAACCTTTGACGAGGAATGCCCCGTATAAAATTTGGAGCGGTTTGTTTTTCTCTTTTTTGAGGCGCACCTCGGCCTGAAAATTATCGCTGGAAACGTTCGTTTGCCCTTTTGTCATTTTTTTCCCCTGGAGTTGAAACGCTCTGATTTTTACTACACTTTTCATCGTTACTGATTACAAGTAGTCGCAAGCCACGCTGGAAGCGAAATTTCATCGGGGTGAGGTGAAAAAAAAGGGAAAACCGCGCTACCGGTAACTCCGCCGGGAAACGAGGCCCGGGGGTGATGCTTTGTATGCCGGTAGATGAGTCACACCGCCCATTATACTGACTGACCTGGCCTCCCTCAATCACCTGCCAGACGCAGTGTCTATTGTGACTTGGATTCTCTTGTACAAGTGTCAAGGTCGTTTCTCTTATCAATTCCCAATCCTTGCCCTTGTCTTATTTTTCTTTCATTTTTTGTTCGGGGGATTTTTGTTTCATCTCTCGAGTGCGTTCTTTCATTTTTTTTAGTTGCGTTTTCCTCGTTCCTTCAACTTCACGTGTTGTTTGATTGACGCAATTTGATGGGTTTGAATAATATTCAAGATATTATCTTGTTATTGGAAATTACTTCGGTTTGCGCTATAAGAACATGACATCTATGTAAAATTAGTGATGTTGATCGTTTCAATGAATGTCGGTAGATTCCACTCGCATTTATGTAAAATATTAAGAGAAGACAAAACGAATTTGCAGTGATTGACTCATCCCACCGAGTCGCTTGCTGTGTGTTCTACGATAATAATGCCGAAATTATTGCACTGGTTATTTTTTGTTCTGCACTGCAGTAGTCTGATAAACGACTACGTTTGTTAAATCGTGCCCTTCGTGATGGACTCGCTTAGTCGGTAGAAACCCCGGTAGAAAATGAATAGGTATCTCAATTCCGCTGGGCGCTCCAAGTAGTATGGCAGAGTTGAAGTAGAAGTTGAGTTGGATCGGTTGGTTTGCCGGGTCGGGCCCTCCCTCGGTGCCGGGCGAGGTTGGGGCTCCCCGATGGTTGAGGAGCGTTGTTGCCAAATCGTTCTCGGTGCCTGAGCCGGGGCCACTGCCGTATTGATCACCCGCTCGCCCGATCCCGCTCACGATCTGGCAACACCGCACGAAGCCTTCACCCTCCTCCTATTGCCTTCCTATAGCTCTGCTTTTCCTTCGTGCCCACCAATCAAAAATTCCGTCGTTTCTTATTGCTGAAAAGAGCTTGGCATTTTTTTTTTCACCCCCTTTCCCGTATTTTTCACTTCGTTTTGTACCTGGAAAATCCTACGCTCGGGCACACCATCCGCTTACAAAACATGTAATACGACTTCTATACGTGGAGCACTTTAATTTAATTTCAAATTTTCATTCCTTTATTATATTATGCTCTAGCAGTGTGAAAATCATCTCGCTTATCTAACCACAATATGGCTAACAAATAATTACCTTATTGGGGTGTGTGAATGAAAATTCTATTCCTTCTTTGAACATAAATAATTTAATAATTCTCAAAACATTAAACCTCCGTTGGTTGCGTCCGTTCCACTCTGCAGTCGTTTCCGCTGCGTTCATTTTCTCAAAACCGCCTAATTTGATAGGGAACGATTAAACTGAGGCACACTAGCGACTGAGCTTTATTGAAATGTGTATTCGTATAATTAACCAAAGACAACGGAGCTGAACTTTTGATCGGCCTCAAAATATGTCGTTTCAAGAAATCGTGGGAGGCGTTGAAGGTTTTCGGCTATGAAACCGTATGGGGGTGTCGTTTTTGAAGTAGTTTTGAACGTGGAATCAATTTGTGGGTGTCCCTAAATTATCCGATTTCCACTTGGGGATCTATGGAGCTTTCATGGGGTAGAAATAAATAGAGCCCAAACCAAAATTGGTACAGACGTGGGGGGGGGGGGATCCTAATTAACATACTCAAAGTCCTGGGGGGTGGGGGGTGGGGGTCTCCAAAGGTCCATTTTTCAGGTTTTTCGTGAATATCTCGGAAACGGTGCCTTTTTCGATGAACCTTGCCTAACAACATTTGAGTAAAATGACAAAAATTGGCAAAAGTTTGAAATTGGCGTAATTTTTGATTGCTCAATGATAAATTGGCAATCAGCCACATATTCGTCAAGGAAATTTGATGCTCTACAACTTTCTCTGAGAGAACTTTTTTCTCAGATCAACCGTTTGGACGCAAATCAACCAAGTTATCCGAAAAACGTGAGCTAAAAACCGAATTTTCATAATTTGTCCATTTTTCGATGCATATATCTCTGTAACGGTTCGGAATTTCGATAAAACGTATAAAATCAATGTTGTAGAGAATTCTATCAGCTTTCATTTAATATAGGGCAAGATTCATCGAAAAAGGCACCGTTTCCGAGATATTCACGAAAAACCTGAAAAAGGGACCTTTGGAGACCCCCCCTAGAGCTTATACCCCACCCCCCAGGACTTTGAGTATGTTAATTAGGATACCCCCCCCCCCTCTACGTCTGTGCCAATTTTGGTTTGGCACTTTTTTGTCTTCGTTGCCTGGTCTAAAATAATATTTTAGGGTTTTACGTAACCGGCCGCGCCATTCGTTGAGGAAACCCAGATGCATGGTTGAACAAATTAATCAGTTAGGTATATTAACTAGGTATAACTTGTTGAAAATTTTGAGCAATCCACATCCCATTTATTCTTTTCTGTCAAATATAACATAAATGCCTTACATTAGAATAATGGAAGTTTTGCACAAGGGTTTATTATTTTTTGATATAAATTATCTAAACAACTAATTCTGTCATTGAAAAAAAGGTTAAAAAAAAGAAGTAACATTGTACAAAAAAGTTCAATGTTTGTACAGATGCGGGACCTCGAAAAATGGATTCTACGTCCAAAAATACTTCGAAAACGACACCCAACTCGACCCCTTAGGCGAAACCCTTAAAAAAAACCCTGTAGCCCATTTTTAGCCCCACAGAGCCCCACAGGTTTGGGCGATCGGGCTAAAACCTTCTGGGCACAACTAGATGGTAAACTGAGTATTGTGTCAAAATTTCAGATTAAATACACCTGTACATGGATATGTCGTATGTATATATTATATAGTTGTTGTTAGACGGGAATTTGATAATTCACTACGAGAAACTAACAAGCAAGCGTTGTTGCTATGAAAAATTAAGTTGACGGGTTGCCATGGGTAAAAAACGTTACATTTTTTGTGTGTCGCAAAATTTTGCAAGACCCCAGAACTAAGACATATCCATGTCAAAAAAAATTCCTACTGCCCAAAACGGCTCGGACATTTCGTTATTGGAAACTACACAATGTGGAATCTTCAACATGTCACGATGGAAAAAAAAAAAAAAAAAATTGTGGCCAGTCAAAATGTTCAACGTCCGTCCGACATGAATACAATATTATTTCAAGAATAATGAACCAAAAGTAGAGAAAGGAAATGGGCCACGGAACTAGGTCAGAGAAATGGGGAAAATTCGGCCGAACATAGTTGAACTAGTAATGAACAAAGTACTCAGTACAGTTAGCACTGAGAAATTAGGTGTCTGAGCAGAGGAAATCACTAGTGAATATTTGGCGTTTTGAATTTTCCCGCGGTGGCACTATAACTAATCCGCCAGAGTGCGCTAGCATAAGAAGGGACCGACGGGAATCTGCCGGAGGTGACGGCGGAAATGGCGGCCGTGAGCAGCCAATGAGAGAGTGGCGCCACTTTTCCCTCCAGATTCAAAGTTGAAATTTTCGACAGTGCCCTGGAAATTTGTATTACACCGTAGGAGCCCAAAACTCACTGCTATGCCTTCAAATTATGAAGTTCTTTCAGAAAAAAGTATTATTCGACAGTCGGTTCCGGGGCCCATTATGACTTGGTTGGGTAATTAAGCACGTGGACTTTCAGGCTGTTTATTGGCTATTTTAACCGAAACTTTACCGTCGGTAACAGCTCGACACATTTCAAAAACCTCCCTTCACTCAGTCTAACCGACATCCATTAAGTTCTCAGAAGCTGAATTTTTTAACATTCCAAGCAGACAATGTGAAACATGTCATGTTTCATCATTCAAGGCGTTTTTGAAATTTTACAATGTTGATAAGATCTTGTCGTAGAGATACAGAATATCACGACGGTTGGGAGATTTCACTGAATAGAGTCGACGGTAATGATTTTTACGAGTGCGCGGAAGGTTAATTTCCTGGAACTGAACTATTTCGGATGGTTTGTCAAAGGAGAGCGCTAGGAGTTCCACCTCCAAAGTGATTAGATTGTTCAAGGGATTCAAACCTTATTGGAACGAAATTATCGTTGCACCGAATTAATGAAATGTTTTCGTTGTTAATCTAAAAATGATTAACGGAAAACGGGTGGTGGTGGGGTTTCTTGAATTTACACGACCGTTTATTCGAAATTGGCCACTCATTCTTGGAAATTATTAACTATGTCGTTGTAATGAGTTTAATAACCTGGCAATTATTTTAATTACCGTTAACTCTCTGCACGTGTCAGCGACGTTATCACGCGTTCATCTTTTTCAGTTCCGGTGTTTATTCTCTGCGGTTGTATTTTTGACGGAAAAATGATCGCTAGGGTGTGAGAAAAAAACGTAACCTTCCTCACGCAATAGAAGAGGTCGACGGTATTTGTAGGTCTTGGCTTGTTCGTTGCAATCCGGAAACATCCCGTTTAAAGTGAATGTTCACGATATGGAAAAATGCCAACTTCAGTTCTGAACGGGTGGTTTACGAAGCATCACTGGTTTCCACTTGGGGGGGTTCAAGATTCAGCTCATTAATAAATTCCGAATCCAGCAGACTCGCCCCAGACTAATTCGGGCTTATTAATTAAAATTCGGCAGATTTTAGTGGCAACCGCAAAAGTTTCAACTCGGACCACAAACTTCCTGACTCGTTAATGAACTTGTCGGAGTTTGACCCAGATTTTCCTGCGATAAGCGATGTGCGCCCAAGGGTGAATACCCTCTGCTATAAAACGAAGGGGAAAAAGTGCAAAAATAACCACTCGAGTTCTCGTGACCTTGAAAAAATGACCTCGTAGTTATTACGTGGTGCTCAAACGACGAAAGTAGTAATTACTGCGAGGCAATCGTTCACTCGTTTCAGAAAAAAAAAAAAACTTTCAGAAAAGGAGTCGGAACGAAGAAGAGTTTATGGCTAGGTGAGAATGGAGTAAAGAAATTGACCCAATCATGGCATCTGTAAATCTGTTGTTGGGGAATCTGTCCAAACACCGTACAGGCAGGTTGTTTATTTTTTATTTTCATTCCCTTGGGTAAAATTTTGCAGCGGTTTTCTCAGATTGTTCAACAAGGCTGAAACGGTTGAGACTTTTCAATTCAAAATCGATTGAACAAAAAATCGTATGGGTTTGTCTTGGGTTTTTGAAAATATCTTTGATTTTTTTTTCTTTTTTCAGAACTTTCAATCTAGTACGGAGTTCTCAAAATTTGGTCACTTTTGCCAAGTAGATTGTGGTTGACGCTGCCGCCCACGAAGGGTTTTTTCCAATTTTGAGCAATCGAAACGTTCCGTTCTTCATGCTGCAAATTCTAAAAAACAAATTGGGTCAAACACAGCCCAAGATACAAGTTCCGAAAGAGCCAAAAACACGATTGTTGGGAAACGCGAAAAAACCAGAACAACTTACTGCGCGACGGGCGTTCGCTATTTTGAAAACAATGATTTCTTCTTAGGCCTTTTCTATCATTTCGAATTTCCAGTAAGATATTCTCAATACAAATAAATTGCTTACAACATTCACATCATACACATTTTCCCTACGATAAACTACACTGAGAGAAAAAAAGGGCCTATTCTAGGTTATTTTCCGATTTTTTTCTAGGTTAAATGCTGCCAACCTAGATTTTTTTTGGTTTTCATTCTAGGGTGGAACAATTTAGTCTAGGTTGAATATCATTTAACCTAGATTAAAAATACTGGTGAAGTTACCTTCCTAAAAATGCAAAAAACCAAGATTTAAAATGCGCCACCTCCACACTTTAGTTCTAGGTTAAGTTCACGGTGTGTGCCGCCGCCTCCATCCATTTACAGTCTAGGTTAAAAACATTAATGTCTTGGTTGTCTCACCCTGGTAGGTATTCAATGTTTTTCACTTTCATAGACGGTTGATTTACCCTAAAACAAAAACGTTCTCACCCCACCTCAAACAATTTACAGCCATGGCGCGTTAACCTAGAACCCTTTTTTCTCTAGGTTGTGCCCCTTTATTTACGAGGTTGTTTCAATTACTATCCCTGTTGTTCCAGTTAAATTTCTAGGTAGCTTCCTATGCTTTTTAGGTTGGTCCTAATAAATTACTAGGTGGTCCACTTTTCTTTCTAGGTTTGCTCCACTTCCATTGCAGGTTGTTTCTATCAACTTCAACTATCTTTCTGGGTTGTCGCTGTTTCCAACTCAGTAAGAAAATTTGAATGTGACGTCATAATAAGACTGCATATAGTGACAGAAATTAGATGATTAGAATTTGACATAGATTTGGCCTCAACCCCACCGGCTAAATAGCAGGGGTGCCAAGACAACGAGAATTAACGCCCACCGCCTACAGTGGCGCTCTCCGCGGCCGCTTAGCGTACTGTAGAAACAACCTGGAATTTATTGAATGAATTACAATCACTGTTGTTTAAACCTAAAACTATTTGTGGTACTATGGTAGTTTTAACTGAGACGGAAAGTCTAACTTTTTCTTCTGGGTTGTTACCTAAGGTAACAATCTCGCCTTTTAAATCTCTCGGTTGTTTTCAGTTGTACAACCGAGACTTTAATGGAGGGGAATTATATGGAAGGTCAAATCATTCAATTCTAGGTTACCCCACTTAAAAGTCAAAGGTGGGTAATATATTTTCTAGGTCTTCACAATGTCAACCTAGACCAAATGTGAAGTTCACATTTGGTCTAGGTTGACACTTTTTTATTCCAGGTTGTGGTCAGAGGGCGGGTAATAACGGGTTAGGTTGTTTCTATATGGGTCTAGGTTGTATTAATATTTTTCGATGTTACTTTAACCTGGACCTATTTTTTTCTAGGTTGAATCAATTGATTCTAGGTGGTTTCAATTTCTTTTCGAGGTTATTTCGGATTTAACCAAGCCACTAAAAAAATCTTTTCTCTCAGTGTAGAAATGCCTCGATGTGGGAAAGTGTTCAATAAGGTGAAAATAATAGCACCGCATTTGCGAACACCGAAACCTGACAGCGTTTCCACAAATTCTTCTTCGATAAATTCTTCATCAGCGATGAAACTTTCTAAAGGGTTGGATATATACGCCGATTATTGGTTGCTATTTGGTTGAATTTCGTTGACAAATTCGAGGCAGCGGAAGGTGGGCCGGTATTATGCAGCGGGAGCCAACTAGCGGAGCGTCAAAACAGGCTGAAACCAACTTTGTGGTTGTGTTTGAAGGACTTCCAAGTGAGAGAAATTTATGTTTTCTGCCTCATTTGATTCCACATAATATTCTATATTATAGGATAGAAAAAATTCAGAAAAATGTTTTTGATTTTTTGACCCTGGCTATCCTACGGGGTCCCCTTTCGGTTCCTATCGGTCCCCTACGGCTTTCCTTGTTTCGCTATCAAACTTTTTAGCATTGATTATAATGGAATTACCCTCTAAAAGATGTGCTTCCATTGCGAGAAGGGGAAGAAATGAGGTATACTTAGTGCCCCGTAAAGGTTGGTTATATACCACTATGTATAGTGGTTGTTTATGTAACACAAGTAGATAGTATACCTTCACATCTTCAAGTCGTTCGGGAGTCGTTCCTCCAACGAGCTCAAGCCAACGGAGTTAATGGTTACCTCGATTAAAAAGCACTTTCCGAATTTGTGAAAAGGGGAGTTGTTGATGTCAGCTGCTTAGGACTTGCAAAAGGCGGGAGGGTGTTGGGGAGGTTAGTAAACAAATGTTGGGGGATGTTCCAACTGGGTCAGAGAAAGCGAGATGGAACGAAGAGCGAGAGAGTAAGCTGTATATACAGGGAAAATGGGTGTGAGGTGAAGTGCCGGAAACAATAGGGAAGGGGTGAGGGGGTTATGAGTTTTCTTGTCTGGGGTAGCCAACAACCCCTCCCCCCACCCATAACAGCCACCCTCATCATTCAACATCCCCCTCCACCCTTCCGCTGTACTGTCGACGTCGAACCTTCCACGTTTTCCTTCCGTAGAGTTGTAAGCATTCCGGGGTAACCTTGAATGTGCCCTTTCACGGTATCCTTCTAGACGTTTTCTCCTCTTTTTTTTTTCCCCAACCCGCTTTGAACTTACCGGGATTAAAATAACTTCCCCGTGTCGTTTTTCGCAATCAATGAACCCGTCAGCTTATTCATACCTTGCTAATGGTAGACAGAAAAAGGATTTGTTGGGATTTGTAAGAGAAGCTGCGAGTTTAACCCTTCTCGGTTATGACCTTGAAAAATAATAATATCACACTTCATGCAGATATATACAATTTATATGTATTTAATTTATTTAATACATTGATGCGTCTGGTAACAACTTTGATAACACTTATCAGCCGATTTGGCCCTCAACAGGGTCCTTATCATGAAAATAGGGGAAAGGCGGGTGGGACGGGACAGCGGGGGTCAAATGGGACCCCGTCAGATCTGGTCGTCAGGTGTTGCTATCTGTAGACAGGCCAGTTTGATAGGATCGTCTTGAAGAAGCAATCAGCGCACAGTTGGTATTACGTTTCCTTGGACACCCCCCCCCCCCCCCCCCCGCAACTCACAGTTCCAGGAGTGACATGTGAGGAAGTGTGAGGATCCTCCTCCTTTTTTAAAATTGGCATTATTGTAATTGAATAGGTACGAATGTTGATCGTTTCAATGAACGTGGGTGGTAGATAAGTGAGCGTTGCCTGAGTGTGCTGTGATGGTTTAACTCATGATAAAAATCGATTGTTCATAAACAATAAATCGATTTTCCAATATCGATAAATGTCGAAGAATGTGCCGACCTTTCAAGAGATATTCTCACGTCAACATGGCCTAATAAAATTGACAATAATGATAGCAGCCAGAAAAAATAAGAAATTATTTGGGGGGACATTGTAGGTACCAGAGTTATAATAATATTATAAAATAAGATATTACCTTAAACATCAATTTTAAACTCTGGTATAATAAACCAGAGATATATTGTATCAGATTTAGAATATTTAGAAAATTAAGATATTTAACGAATGCACGATGTTAAAACATTGTAGATAACAAATATATTTCTGTTTCTATATATTTCGTTAGGCTCTGATGATAGGAGGAGAATGTATCCCTTGAAACGAGGGAAGATTCTTCGTCTTATTTGACCGAACCCCAACCACTTTCCACCCGCATTAGTGCGTATACAATCGTGCAAACGGTAGAAATACTGTAGAAAGTATTAATTTAACGCCTGAGATCAGTAGCGACCAAAATCATTCAATAAATCCAATTATCGAAAAAATGAGGTTTTCGCAAAACATAAGTTTCGGCTGCTCTTGATGTGATGATACTATTTATGTAATACAAGACACCCTGTTGCTGCTAGGATATTGTATAATGTTATTTAGCGCACCTTAGGATGCATTAAATCCAAGTTCGGCTCACTACTTTCTGAAGGAAAGATAAAGGAGAAAATTTTTCTCCTTTATCTTTCCTTCAGAAAGTAGTGAGCCGAACTAGGTGGTTATAAGGCAATACGTAAAAACATAAAAATCACTCATGGGTTTAATCTCAGAATCGCCCTATAAAAAGAAATGACAATGACGATGATAGTAGCATTTGATTAATAAAACAGATCACGAATGCTCTTCTATTTTCTCTATTCGCGTTTGAAAGTAGAAATTAATCTAACTATTCCTGCTTATAGCTTCAAATATCGGGTAGAAATTTTCAAACTAAGTAACTTGCACAAGCCAAGATTAGTTAAGCACTCATGAACTCCGCCATTTTCAATACAATTAAGCGATTAAACTATGTTTTTTGGTTGTCGATAGGGGTTAGAAGATGAGAACTTCTCTTTCACGTATTCTATAGTAATAGAAACTATAGTTTGTCGTCCGAGACAGGCTGATGGCGATAAAGTGATAGTAGGTAAAGTACTGTGCCATCAAACTGACTTTTGACTTTAATGATAGAACTGTTGAAAACTGGAATTTCGAGAAATATTTTTTAAAAGCTTAGAAAAGCAAGTCTGTCGTGAGTTTGTGGTACTTGGTGGACCACAAACATTCTCGAGAACACGGTATAAGTGAATACCTTCTCAAAAACTGATATTCCCTGGTTATCTCCTGGTATCCTCTGATTTCCTATCAACATCTAAAGATACCTTGCAACAAAATTTGTTGCATAAAATGATTTATAGGTTTCAATTGTCTTGTAATACTTTCGGTGTCGTTAGACACTTGTTTCTAGGGGGAAGCCGATCTGGACAAATTCACTGCATAACACAGCCCATCTGGGCACAAATCTACCACCTTTTTGTATGCTGTCACCCAACTGGGCAAGAGAGTTTCTCCCACCTTTCCGGGGCCCTGTGATAGCCTAAATGGGCAATAATTTCATTTTCTTCCATTTGTTGTACGTTCACAATTAAATACAATAATTATTATTGGTCCTTGTCATCCATTGAAATTACCTCGTTAGGGTGGTTTTGGTGGCGGGTTGATACATTTAATGTATTTCACCTCATTTTCACCACTGAAATTGTCATTTGGTGGGTCAACGGAATAGTTATTGACGACGTATAACAATCAACTCGTGCAACACAGAATGAAACACCTGAACCGAAAAGAAAGTTTTATAAATAGCGAAGGTCCGATGATTTATAAATAGAAACTATGTGCCTCCCTCGTCTGTATATGTCCAGTTTTAATGGGGAATACGTTCTATTATTAGAGCCCTCTTCCCCCCCGTCATCTGGCATTGACCTCTCTTCACAACAACTTTCACGCTACCGTCTTAATTTGACCTTGCTCCAAACGCATAAATCTAATAGACTTCTTCCTCCTTTTTTCCCTCAACACCCCTGGCCCAGCGGCTACCCGTAGTTTTGTTGGGAGACCGACCGGAGCCACGAGCTCATAATATCGGATTTTTTTTTTCTCACTCAACTATTTTTCATTCATTCTTCTCGCACTCTTTCACTTCCGAGATTTATCATCGTTCGCGTTCACTCGCCTCTCTCTCGCCGGCTCTTTCTCTCCCACCAAATCCACTTTAGTAAATCGTGTCAGTAGTTAAGCGGGTTCCTCCTCCCCCTCTCCGTACTTTTTTCTCCTTTGAAGAGGAAATGACCGGTTCTCTCCTGTGTTTTGTGGGGGGGAATCGATTTTGACGGTGCACGAATTATTCGCCCGCTTTTAGCTTGTTGTTGGTGCGTAATCGAATATTGAATCGAGCAATCGAATTGCTGTTGTGAAACAATGGCATTAGTAATGTAGACAACAACGTGAACAGTAATTGTTTTGATTGTGTCACTAATTCTTCGGTGTGGTATTGATGCAATAATATCGGTTTGCTTTGGCTTACCAAGACATTTATTCAGTTGCTACCTTTGAAATGTCGAGTTATAATCACTTTCTGGTTTTTTGGCGAATTGCTCGAGTGCTGGAAAATTCCTACTATGGGCGTGGGAGGTATTGGTTTTATCGCTCGACAAAACCCCCTAGCAGCTGTATTTTCTCTTCATTGTTTTTTTCCCTAAACCCTCTTCTCCGGCATGAATTTTCACATCAAAAACCCCGGTGCACCCCAGGGGGAAAAGGGGACCCTTGGAAGGATGAGCGGTTTGTGCTTTTTCGGGGAGTGAACGAAAGAGTTGGGAAATATTTTTGGAACGAGGTTGTTTGAAGTAGGTGGTATTGGCTGTTGGCTCGGGGCTGGCACTACTGCGCAGGCGCGAGCTGACTATCGCATTACCGGCCAGGCTCTGGTCTGGTAACATAACATCCAACTAGGCTCCTCTCATCTCCCCCCACTTTTTCCCCACGTTTCCAACTCCTCTGCTGCTCAATTTCGAATGAGAATATTCACTATTTACGCCGGGAGAATTTAGTTGGCTTTGCCTCGTAGATTCATCGTCGATTTGCAAAATATTTATAGTAATCGGACGTTTCACGTTGGCAATTTAGGCAAGGTTGTGCAATAAGTTCAATTATGAAAATTATTGCTAAACTCAAAACACTGCTATGAAAATGGGACTACTTTCGTTCTTCATTTACAATTTTCTCTAATAAAATCATTCTAACGACCAATATTTTCACCGTCTCCAACAAATCTATAAAGAAATCATAAACGTGTAATTGATTGTTTACAGT
Source organism: Pilophorus perplexus (assembly GCA_955831195.1). Lineage (NCBI taxonomy): Eukaryota > Metazoa > Arthropoda > Insecta > Hemiptera > Miridae > Pilophorus > Pilophorus perplexus. Next base: position 9,826,064 of record OY037012.1, read on the forward strand.
CTGGTGATTTCCAAACAATACAAACGGTTCACAAAGATACCGTTTGGTCAAACACCCTCTTCACCGGGTCCCCTCTAATTGTTTATTCATTGTCCCCTCTTCTGTTTTCCTCCGGTGCAGAGATCTGAATTTATACCAATCCGGATATCGTAAGGGGACGACGCGTTGTCAAACGAGCCGTTAAAAATTCGGCTATTAAACTTTTTTTATCTGGTTGCTTTCATCAATCGATTACGAGGGCTCCTGGAGGTCATTTACGCAGTCGGTTTCATCCCATCCGATTGGAGTAAAAAGTGAGAAGAATGTTGTCGGGTTTTTCTCTGTTTTTTTGTGACCGTAGGTCAACAATTCGGTTAGCGGTTCAACGTAATTAGTAATGGACGTGCACCCGAATTTCAGGTTAAATCATGTGGGCGTGTTGTTGGAAGTCAAAAAGAGAAAAATACATCGTTTTTGTGACTAAAAGCCTTTCACGTAGTTTATAGTCATCTAAAGTTGTTCTGGTCGATTCAAAAAGTACCTACGGGCGTGACGTCATCTTGGGAGCTTCTAGTTTGACGGGCAGGGTTGCCAACTCAGACAACCACTTTTTCCATAGATTGTTCCCTCTTCAATCTTTTGTCATTTTTAGAACTAATTTTAAATAAAAATAAAAAGTTTCTGCCTTATCTCACGAACGAATCAAAACAACGGCCATGGTGTCACGTTTAAGCTTCACCGTTTAACCTCAGAGACCGATCCTTCAGTTTTTAACTTTTTTTAATGGTGGCCAACTTGACGCCATGGCGAAATCGTCGACCTATGAGAGCTGATCGCTGGTTTCCGCCGAAAATGCAAATTACTTTTTTTTTTTCTTCATAAATTTGTAAGAACTTGAAATTTGTGTTTTAACCCCATATTAGATATTATTTGGAAGCCTTCTAACGATAAAAAAATAATCCAGAAACACGTCCATTCCTTAAAGTGAATATCGAAGGTGATGGTAAATTTGTAAATTTATATCGATTGTGGTGTAAATGATATTTCTATTGGTTTATCTATTTAAATCGATTGGTTAGCGTATACTCTTCCGATCGCAGGTGAATTGGGTCATAAACGGGACTCGCTCTTGTAAACAATGGCAAAAAAAGAAGATGTATTGGTGTAGTAAAAAAGATGAAAAGGCCTGGCAAGGGAGGCGGGGTTGAAAAGCGGTTGAGATCGTCGGGGAACAGGAAGAAATTCCTACCTGGAGGGTCTCGTCTTTTTTACGTTTTCTACCTCCAGGTCTTTAGGAGGTTCTTTTTTTTACGAGGGACGGGAAGGTTTCTCTTGGCAGAAAGGGTTTTCTAATGCTGCGGGAGAACAGAGGGCCTATCTCGAGACTGGCGCCTCGTTTCCAGAGTTTCCTAAGCGTCCCGGATACCCCCGGGTACGGACGTCGTCGCGGTAGGGGGAGCTCCCACGAAGTGGATGGGCAGAGGCTCCACGGTGGGACGAGCAAGGGTGAGTCCGGAGTGAAATGGGTGTGCGGTGTGACGTCCGCTGGTGGGCTTAGGATGAATCTTGGCATGCAATAAAAATTTTAGTGCGTTTGATTGGTATTGGGATACTTCGCCATCATGACTTAACGGCTTTACAGGCTTAGCCTAGTATTTCGCATTGTACAGCCTCTCGAGGTCTGCTGGCAATTTATCACGAAGCCTCCCTGCTTGTGACTTAATTTTTCACGACGTTGCCATTGCTGTACATTGGGTGAGCCAGTCTGATGAACCTTGGAATTCTTACTTTTGGGGAATAAATGGAATCGAGTACTATTCTGAGACTCGTCACAAATTGGTTCCATGTTGTGCTATTTCCAGAGGAACTCTCCAGAAGAGTACCTTTTGAAATTGAGCAGTCTTCATGACCACTGACTACAATATATGTACGACGTCACAAGCAGTCTGCCTATACAGCGGGCTTGCGCACCGGCTCACCCTTATCTCCTTTCCACGGCCGAAACCCTCTAGAAAGGAGGTTCTCTCGCTTCGAAGGAAGCCGGTCTCCGCGAGGGTCTTGTACGGTGTTGGGAGGGTCGAGGGGTGTAGAGATCTGGCAACACCGCACCGAGGAGCGGTTTAAGCCGCCATTTCACCTCCCCTCCAACGATTCCGCTCACCCGGGAGGTTCTAAAACACATGGGACTCTCCGAACGCCTGAAACCAAAAAACAAGACGGGCGCCAATTTCAAAAAAACTATTGTTAGGTGAGAAATTTTTCGCTCGTTGTCCCAATAATTTTTACAGGATACTTTGTATATTGTAAGGTCAATTTCAGGTTTCTGATCGGTATCGAGTGGTTTCCCCCCTCTTCGTCACCAACGGGGCCGACCTACTCCCTCCCTTTGCACCACTCCCAGCCTGCCAAGCACAGCGCAGTTAGTGTTCGTACCGTGCCGCGTGTTGTTAGTGGCTGTCCCACGTTTGGCGACAGTCAAAAATTTATTTTTTTTTCGATCAACCACCTCAAAACCACCGACGAGCTGGCCGGCAAAGTTTTGCCGCAGTTCGCCTACCAGCAGGATTGGAGCTCGTCATCGTCGGAGTCCAGTACGGTGAGTTCAGTGGAAGACGTTTTCGAGGAATTCATTTTCAAAGTCTCGGAAAATATTGGAGATTCCGGGAAAAAGGATTCTGTTATGAAAGGGCATGGGTAGTGATTGGGAAGCAGATCCGAAAAGAGGGGGTGCCCCCCACGTGGGCTCCCGTCACCCCACCGTCCTATCAGCTGATTGTGAAATCAGTGTCAAGAAGAAGTGTTTTTCCATGCCCGTGTGGCGGGTACGTGCGACGCCAGCGCTCCCCGCGGCCTCCCCCCCATCCCATCTCTCGCTGTTCTCTCTCGGCCTCTGTAATCTCTCACACACACACACACACCCTACCCCTTTTGCCTTCGGGCGCGTATGTCGGTGTGCTGGTAAGAGTTGACGATCCTTTCGCTCTTGGTGTGAGTGTGTGTGATTGTTTATTATCGGGCTCAGAGCCGGATCAGCTGTTTAGTTGAAGGTAGAGCACGTGCTCCTCCCGAGGTCACTGACTTGGCTATTAACATGACCTACAATTGTGTGGTGTTGACCGCTCTTTCCCTACTTCACATTTCCTTTTCAGACACGTCTCACTCTTTCTTTCTTCTGTCATCTTTTACTGCATTTCTTCTTCTTGTATTCCCTTCGCCCTTTCCCTTTCTTGACGACTTCTATGTATCACAGTTTACATCGAGGGGGCCTTCACTTTCACTTCTTTGAGTCATAATCCTCAGAACGGAAGGAACAACAGGAAACCCTGACCTATGAATTGTTAAACTCCGATTTCTTTCACGTTTACGGCGACAGTCTACTGAAGCCCAGAGTGATGTTTTTCCGTGTTTGGCAAGTCAAGATAACCAAGAACTGCCTGTATACAATTTACGCATCGTTACACAAAATGTCTGATGCGTCCCATACGACGGCTTCTCTTTAGAACGATCAGCCATATCAGCGGTAAAATAGACGTACCTATAGTTTTTCTCATGAAAAATAACGTTATGTTCATTACTATCAACATAGTTCCGGTTAATAATGTCATAAATGAAGCTTTCTATGCAGCAATACGTAAACTCCAAAAGATGTTAAGAGCAATAATTACCAATTATTAATGTTTTTTAGTTTTTGTGGATAGCTGGGGGTAGGGATTGTCAATTTTCGGTTTATTATTCTTGGAATAATACACCTATCGCGACGGAGGTCGAAAATGCTGATCTGTAAAAAGACGATTTCAGTCGAAGTAGTCTATTTCCACGATAATAAAATAATAACTTGTAGACGCGTTTCGGTTGACTGAACCATCAGACCAATACAGAATATTGTACTGCTGTATTGTACTGATGATGGTCTAGTCGTCCGAAACGCCTCGACAAGTTATTATTTTATTTATCGTGGAAATGGACTACTAGGCCAGTCAAAATCGACAATAAATTCGCAAAACGAGATGTATCTCTGCTTTTTTAATATGTTGTTCGGACCCATTAGGGTAGTGTATACCCAATTTTGCAACTTCCCAAAAGCTGTGCTTCACGCGTAGCACACGAAAAACCGCGATTTTTTCGGCCTTATTTCAGTTTTTGCTCTATATCTAATAAAATATGCATTGTCCGACGAAAACTACTATATGAGTTTTTAAATAGCATTAAATGTGTGAGAATTTAAGCCCAACCGGAGCTGTGTAGGTCAATTGGTTCCAGAGTTATGGCACTTTGAACATATGCCACTAGGAAAATATTTTTGCCTATAACGCGGGAACGGTTGGTCCGATCTTAATTTTTTTTTTTAAGGTGAAAGCTGATTAAATTTCATACAGGGGACGGCACATTGCATGTCTGTTGAAACAATAAAAGTGCGATTCGTATTCGTCGGAAAGGGTGGAAACAAGATATTTGACCCTCTACGACCACGTTTTTCGGATGATTTTCTTCTCTCCCTCCAAGACCGTTCCCGCGTTATAGACAAAGAAACTCGGTTTGTTCGAAATTTGCCATTAAATCGAACAAATTTTGTTTGCCGCGCCTGCCCCTCCCTTATCAACGCTCAAATCAAAATTTCACACGGAATAGCTGCGATTGTGAATTTATTAAGCTTTCACGATAAAAAAAAAGAAAAAAAAAGAAATTTGGATTCGGACCAATAGTTCTTGAGCTACTGTCGAAAACGATCTGAAAAACGTGCTTCCGCTGTCTTCAGGTCTTCAACTAAAATGTTTGCATTTTGGAAAAAATGGCCTATTTTCAAAGTGCCATAACTCTGGAACTAATTAACCTACACAGCTCCGGTTGGGCTTAAATTGTCACACATTTAATGCTATTTAATAACTCATAGTAGTTTTCGTCGGACAATGCATAGATTATTAGATATAGAGCAAAAACTGAAATAAGGCCGAAAAAATCGCGGTTTTTCGTGTGCTACGCGTGAAGCACAGCTTTTGGGAAGTTGCAAAATTGGGTAAACACTACCCTAATGGGTACGAACACCATACTAAAAAATCAGAGATACATTTCGTTTTGCGAATTTAGCGATTTTTAGTGTCGATTTTGACTGGCCTATACTTCGTCTGAAATCGTCTTATAGGATGGATTCCCACTATCTCGCCGCATCTACCTTACGTTAAATTCTGCTCTGCCTCAAAATTTGACATTATCCGTTTCAAGACACTGGAAACAGGAGCTACGGGAGGGTTTTAAGGGTTTTAGCTATGGGGTCGAGTGGGGTGTCGTTTTTCAAGTATTTTGGGGGTCCCAGAACGATCCGATTTCACTCTTTGGATCTACGAGGCTTTCGATGTTATTGAGAGTTTGGCAGTCAATACTTATTTTTGGTTTATTATTCTTGGAATAATACACCTATGTTTTCGCGACGGGGGTCGACGACTCCGATCGGGCTCAAAATTTGACATTATCCGTTTCAAGTGGTCTACATTCTAAATCCGAAATGTCCGTCCGCCGTCCAGGCCGTTTTGGGCAGTAGGAATTTTTTTTTAAATCTGAAATGTTGGCAAAATACTTGGTTTACCATTTAGTTGTGCCCGCAAGGTTTTCAGTCCGATCGCCCAAACCCGTGGGGCGCTCTGGGGCTATAATGGGGCTACGGGAGGGTTTTTTTTTAAGGCTTTTAGCTATGGGATCGAGTTAGGTGTCGTTTTCGAAGTATTTTTGGGCGTAGAATCCATTTTTTGGGGTCCCGGAACGATCCGATTTCACTGTGGCGATCTACAGGGCTTTCATGGGGCTAAAAATGGGATTTTTGAAGGATCCCAGGATGTTAAATATTTTTCGAGTAAAAAATACAGAATTTAAAAAAAAAAACACTTTTTTGAACAAAAATCCAAAAAAAAAATTTTTTTTGAAATAAAAATCCAAAAAAAAAATTTTTTTAAATTTTTTCATTGACAGAATTAAATTTCTGCACAAGTAACGTATATCAAAGAATAATAAACCCTTGTGTAAAATTTGCAGCGTTTTCTATTTTATTGCATGAATACATTTTTCTCAAATCCCTTTCTTTTCTCCTCGTTTTTCGGGTCCATGGCGCTCTTCTGCCTGTGAATGTTTCTACTAGGGTTTTCACGACTTGAACCACTCGGGGATAGTTACGTGTTAGAAACAAATCCTGCGGAATATTCTGGAAGTGCTCTGGCTCTGAAAAACTCTTCGTATGAAGGAATTTCGGCCATACTTGGGGAGATTTCGGTATACCATACCGGTTATAGCTATAATGTTGGCAGTTGGTCGATCATGCACGAACATGAAATATTGTTAACGACGAAGGCCCCTAAATACGTACATCAGGTGGTGGAGCGGGGTATAAGAAAGATGCGTATCACACAATAAGACGGTGTAGTTTTGTTACCGCGTTAGTGCTGGCCGAGCAGATGAAGCGGATGCACGAGGGCCAGCTGGCCACATCACCTGCTGCCTTCTGTTCGGCTCTGCCTGACCCCCAACTTTTCTAATGCTGCCCTCAGAGAAAAAACCCACCCTCTCGTTTTTTATATCCACCTCCGCAACAATGGCAATTTCAGGTTGTTGGTCCTTCGGTGTAATTATTTTGAAGTACCTAATTAATTCGACGGCGAAGTCGTGGGACGTTGAATTAGAACGCTCATGTCAGTACAAAATAATTTTGAAAGAATTAAAAGTTAAAAACATGTATTTTTGTACAGTGTTTGCACAGATGTTGAACCTATAAAAATGGTTCGTATTCGAAATAATTTTCATTTGTTTTGAGTATGAAATGTAGAAAATAACCTCTACTCGCGTTCTGATTCTTATCCATATTCCCCATCGTCTGGAGAGTTCGGCAACCTCCTTTCATTTTCAAGCGGGCTGAGGAAAGCCGTGTCTTGAAAAGAGACTAGGGAAACCCCTCCCTCCAAAACTTACAACCTACGAAGGGGATTTGTGTGGTCTGGACGGGTAGGTGATGGTGGTCGGAAGTGCGGGGAGGGAGAATTCCACCTTAAAGTGGATGTTTGGTTTATTAAAGAGGAAGTACCCGGAGGCCCTGCGCCCTTGAAAAGGATCCCTTGGTGTGCCCTTGACAGAGGAAAAGTTGCGACGGCTACCTCTTTCCACGCGTCTTCGGGCGGTAAACACTCTCAAATCTTCCTGGTGCAGGTTCTAAACGAGCACGACCAATCATTCAGTCAGCTGATCTTAACGATCGTGAACTCTGTTGGGTCAAAGAACCGCGTCGGTTCCCAGCACTTGGAGACCGATCCGGAAAAAAAATCGGGTCATATCGGGGAAGGTCAGCGAAAGGTTTGGCTGACATCCGAGGGGGGGCGTGGCCTTCAAAGGCTACTACGGCCCGCATTAATTCATCTGCTCTTTCCCTCAACTTACGCAACACCGACTCCTGACCGCCTGATTAATAGTAGAAATTGACTATGAATGAGCCCCTTGAACTGTGACATTAGACCCTTGAAGCGAAGCCGCAATATTCCGTATATTTTGTGTTGGATAAAAACCGTTCTCGTGTTCCACCTGTGATTTGCCTTTTATTATTGTATTTTTATTTTTATTCTTATCTACTATGAATTCTTACTATTATGAATATGTACCTAATAATCACTTCGGTGGTCGAAAATTTTGAACTGCTTCGCAATTCGTTCTTATATAATAGTTCATGTTGTGTCGATTTAAAAAACGCTGCAAATTTTACGCAAGGGTTTATTATTCTTTTATATACGTTACTTGTGCAGAAATTTAATTCTGTCAATGAAAAAATAAAAAAACAAAAATTTTTTTTGGATTTTTATCTCAAAAAAATTTTTTTTTTTGGATTTTTTGTTCAAAAATGTTTCTTTTTCAAAAATGCTGTATTTTTTACTCGAAAAATATTTAACATCCTGGGATCCTTCAAAAATCCCATTTTTAGCCCCACGAATGCCCTAAAGATCGCCCCAGTGAAATCGGATCGTTCCGGGACCCCAAAAAATGGATTTTACGTCCAAAAATACTTCGAAAACGACACCTAACTCGATCCCATAGCTAAAAGCCTTCAAAAAAACCCCTCCCGTAGCCCCATTTTAGCCCCATAGCGCCCCACGGGTTTGGGCGATCGGACTGAAAACCTTGCGGGCACAACTAGATCGTAAACCAAGTATTTTGCCGAAATTTCAGATTTTAAAAAAAATTCCTACTGCCCAAAACGGCCTGGACGGCGGACGGACATTTCGGATTTAGAATGTAGACCTCTTGAAACGGATAATGTCAAATTTTGAGCCCGATCAGAGTCGTCGACCCCCGTCGCGAAAACATAGGTGTATTATTCCAAGAATAATAAACCAAAATGATGTGTCCGTCCGCCGTCCAGGCCGTTTTAGGCAGTAGACTTTTTTTTTTAAATCTGAAATTTTGACAAAATACTCGGTTTAATATCTAGTTGTGCCCGCAAGGTTTTCAGTCCGATCGCCAAAACCCGTAGGGCGCAATGGGGCTAAGGGAGGGGGCTTTTGGCTATGGGATTGGGTTAGGTGTCGTTTTCGAAGTATTTTTGGACGTAGAATGCATTTTTGGGGGTCCCGGAACGATCCGATTTCACCGTGGGGATAGGGCTTTCATGGGGCAACAAATGGGATTTTTGAAGGATCCGGGAGGTCAAATACGCATTTTGTTTAATGCGTCAAATTTGTTTTTTAGTTGTATTTTCCGTGCAAAAAATATTTTGCAAAAAAAAAAAATCTCAAACATTTTTTTATTGACACTGAATTAATTTTTGCGGAAGTAACCTATATCAGAGAATAATATATACCTATACCCTTGTGTAAAATTTGTAGCGTTTTTATAGACGTAAGTAGATAGAATTAATTTTTGCACAATTTATATCAAAGAATAATGAACCCTTGTGTAGAATTTGCTTCTTTTTTGTGATATGAAAAGTATTCTCATGTTTATAAACATAAATGTAAGCCAAAGCGTTACGAGAATAATTTTTTTCTCCTCTGTAGACCAGAATAACTTTAAATTATTCAGTGGGAGATTACTCGCGCCATCTAAAGCAATTAGCTGGGGCTAAGTCATTCTTTATTTTTCATCGGCCAATACATCCTATTCGTGCCGCTTTGTGTCGTTCGTATAAATGCCCATTGACAGGACAGCGGGCGGAACCTTGAAGAGAATGGAGTTGACGGGTCTCATTACTGAAGAAAAAAATTTCCGAAGAAAAAATAAAATGAAAGGTAGTCTCCCCCTTTGGAATTCTTAAGTGGCTGAGTCATCCGGGGGAGCGTGTGCCCCACTGGTCCACATATTTTTTTTTTTTTTTTTTTTATCACTGTCACTAAACGATTGAGTTCGAGTATCCCAAATTCTTAACGCTATAAGGATCCTTTTTCATTCGTGAGATAGTATTTGACGGTTGAAGTGAATTTTGACCATTTCATCCTACAAGTCAGGGAGGATACAACTAGTTGGGCGGAATAGTCGGAGAATTCGAAAGGTTTTGGCCTTGATAATTTATTGATCGAGGTCACTGGCATAATGTGAATATTATTCTCAGAGTGCCGCACAGTGGTCCGATAGAGCGAAACCCATTTTCAAATCCATTACGCTGCCCCTTGTTGGATATACCTATTCGATATTGAATATCAATCACTAAATTTTAATGTTTTAATTAGACATGAATTAGTGCTCGCTTTGATTTTCCTTTCGTCTTTCGTTTGCTCCTAGGGTACATAGTATTGAGCTGAGCTCCACTCAAAGTAGCTCTCATTCAGCCAAAAGTCGTTCTTTTGTAGAAAAAAAGGCTCATTACGACGAGACACGTAAAGCTTATTCTCAAGTTTAATACCTGCGAAATATAGTTGTCATTGCAGCCAGTGTATTTCACTAAGTAGTAGACACGTTTCGGGTTTTACACTATCATCTGTATTATAGTTCATACTATAATAGTTCTATCAGTTGATCACTGGCTGACTTTAATATGTGCAGGTATGTGGTTTCAAATAAGCGTGGAATTCTTTTGCGATTCCATAGGTCGGGTTTCGGGATACGAGTGAAGTTCTAGAAATTATGCCAAATCGTACTAAACTGGTTGTGGACTTGACAAAAAAAAAACCATTCCGATGTATGAAAATAGTTGGGTTTTAATGCTGTTTTATGCACAAAAGACTCAAGTTGAAATCACTATAACGACTCTGAACCATGTAAGATTTTTTCGAAGCTTTTCTTTCTTCCGAAGAATGAGCTTTTGTGATGGAATGTGAAACCATCAAATTTTCGGTAATGGTTTTGCAAAATTCACTGTCGATAGTCGAATCTATGAAAAAGGGGTGAAACTGTTTAATATAATAATATCCTGAAGTCAAGTTGTTCCTTTCGAAAATTTCGTTATAGTGGGTCCGCTGACCATGTGTCGACCCTTCAAATTAGGCGTACCAGAAGCGTTAGTCGTATAATACGACTACTATGTCATTATGTACATTCGGCTGAATGACTGATTTCTTCTAGGAATTCCACCTTTGTGGGATCACTGAAAAACACATTCTGTGTTTCATTGGTTTGGTCCTACTAAATCATAATAATCCGGGGGTCTGGGGGTGTCAACCTGGTGTTAATCACCAGGTGGTGGTCCACCAGTGGCTACTTTTTTTTGTCACTACTATAATGATAATGACTATACTATAATGACACTAATTACAGCACCGCAACATCGTGGAGACCAACGAGACGAACCCCCCAATTATCCTCTAATTGAGCGATTTTCAAATGACAAAGATCCCGGGGATCTGATCCCCCCCGGTAGCCTTGTTTGTAATGGTCACTGATAACCAATGACGGGAGTGAAAGCCCAGCCCGAGATCATTGTGATGGTTGTGAATGAAATAGATGGACCTCCGAAAAACGGCGAAGGGGGACGATCAGAGTGGACAGGGGGGTGTCAAGTCAGGAAGAAAGGATTAGGTAATGGAGCGTGACAGGAAAGGTAGGCTATAAACCGACAGCCCCGTCATGCGGAATCAAAACCTCAGAAACTATGTCAACAAACCCCTCTCATCTTGGACACATCCCGCATTCTGATTTCAAAACACCAACTCCTTCACGGTCGAATAAGTTACGGGCGACCCGCAGAACAATTAAATTTGAGGACCTCGCGCTATAAATTGAATCTTTTTCCCGATTTTTTGTTTTGTTTTTACTTTAACACAGTCGTAAACGCACGTCTGAGGAGACGTCATCCAGATAATAAGCTGCTCGACCGTATCCCATCAAAAAAGGTGGAAAACCCGATTGAACATTGTAAATCCCCAACGGTAATCTGCCTACGCCATAAACCCCGCACTAAAATTTGAAGTGCATTAATTGAGAGACAGCCATCAGAACGCAATAACTTTTCGAAGTGTGTGCACACTTGGGTGCTCAAGGTTGTTGAAGTTTGAGGAATTAGGAATGGAAACGTGTCTGGTTTTTTTTTTTTTTTTTTTTTTTTTTTATAATAGAAGGCGTCCAAATAATACTGAAAATGGGGTCAAAACACAGACTGCAAGTTCGTACGAATTTATTAAATTTATGGAAAAATCGCAATTTGAATTTTGGCGGAAACCCGAAGTCAGCTCCTATTGGTCGACGAGTTAAAAAACTAAAAACTGAAAAACTGGTCACTTCGAATAACTTGATTTATATCAAGAATAAGTTGAGTCAATACGCACGATCACATTCTCAACAAAGCGAACCCGGCCATTTTCGCGTTACTCCAGTGTCACTAGTGCCAAACACCAAGAAAAAATCGACCTGCACTCTGGTGTCTTTGATTGGAAACCGTAACCGGTGTAGGTGACGTCACCTACACCGGTTTTTGAATCGGCCAGAACAACTTGAGATGATAATAAACAACGTGAAAGACTTTTTGTCACAAAAATTATGTATTTTTCCCTTCTTGACTTCTAGCAACATGGTACAGGATGATTCAACCCGAAATTCGGGTGCATTTCCATTCCATTGTTGAAAGTTGGGTGGGTGGGCACAATTCACGGGTGTTCCCGTATGTTTGAAATGTTAACGGGTCTCATGGGTGGTAAACTAGGGCTCAAGAGGTCCTGCAAGGCCGTAAGAACTTTTACACCCTACACCGTTTTACTTTCAACTTTCACAAATTTATGACTCGACTGCACCTCTCGACATTGCACGAACGCACATTCTTGTAACAGCATCACTTGTTCGTGGATCGACCGGAGATCGGAAAGTAAAATCGTGTCGTAATCCGGAACATTACGGGGCCCCTAACCCCCATTCAAACCGCCTTAATTGAATGGAGGTGACTCCCCCCGTTCCTCTTCAGGCCCCTTTCTATCTTCATCCTTTAACCCAACTTCTGTCTCTCTCTTCGGGCTTCAACCTCGGTCTGGATAGTTTATTTTCTTCCCCTCTCACTCTATCGCTTCTCTCTTTGTCGGGGTAACACCCACCCCGTTTCCTACGTCCTTCCCTACTAAACCTCTTTTCCTTTCCTATTATGTAGGACGGCGCCTGGCCGTCTGGGAGCATCTCCCCCCCGGCCACGTTTCTTCGTAATAATTGGGGCCCTTTAAAGTAAGGTTGGTCATAATTTGTCCGCACTTATTACAATGGGTTTTTTTTCCTGAATAATCTCGAGCTCAGACTCCGTTCATGACGCATAATGATGAGCGTCTTTGTGTAGGTGGATGGTTGGTAAGGTCAGGAATGTCTTTTCAAGGACGTAAAGAGTCGGCCCACGTGTGATGTTTTATTAAGTGATTTTGAACGTTTCATAACTGGATGCCACGAAAGAGTTATCTAACAGCCATGACTCACCGATAAACCCCAATATAAACCATGGAAGATTTCACTGTAACACTCAATACAATGCTAAAAATGGATTTTACTATATGAGCTCTACGAGTTCCCAACTCTATTCTGCATGCGTTTTGGTTCCGGTGCACTGGTTATGCAGATGGGGACTTGGGAAAACGTTGGGGCTCGGGAGAGCTTCAACTCGGTTCGGTGCCACGACACGGTCCGACGTTGCCGCATTGTGCGCCAACGACACGGCAACGTCGCTCCCACGTCCCCCTGCGCCCCCCTGTTGCCGGATCTAACCTCTCGGTAAACCCCCCTTCAAGTTACCGGGAGAGGTTCGGAGGGAAACAAGGACGTAGGAAACGTGGACAGAACATGGTGTTGCGAAGAAACCAATTGGTTTGTCCGCGTTGAGGTCTTTTCAAGAATGAATGACGAAAGAAGTAAACATTATGTGGGGCCTGGAGCTACAGGAATTGAAGTACAGGATGTTTTGCCACTAAGGGTCGACCGTTGCTCTTGACTTGGACTGTTGATGCCACAAACCTTTCAAGGCGTACTCCAAACCCAAGAACTTCTCCGATGTTAACACATTTCTTAAGATGGTACCAGCAGAAATGACCTTACGCCAGGTGGAGAGCTTGCTTCGGGTTTTAGCATTTGAATAAATAAATCACCCTATCAATTACCCCCAAAGGTAGCCACTAGAGGGGAACCCCTATCAAGATAACGGCGAGCTTTTTCAACGCGACGAATGGCCTTACCCCGAAGGGAGTCCGATAAGCCGATGATAACGGAGTCTCTTTCATTCGGACCGTCTAAGGTCCAAAGCACATGCCTTCAACGTCGATGGAGGGAAAGGCCTTGCCTTGCTTCCCCCCTCTACTGTATGTCCACTATCGCACGATTTTCTGTCCCCCTTTTCGTACTTTTCGTCAAATTGACAGTTTTACTGCCCCCATCCTTCGCGTTCTTTGCGATGAGTCCCTCGTTGAATTGTTCCTTTCCAATTCCCCCGTCATCGCGAGAATCCTGTTTTTTTGCCTCACCTGCGTCTTCTTTGGCCTTGCATTATGATTTATGTATGCCCTGGGGAGCATTTGCACAATGTAGTTATAATAAATTATATTCAAAACATAAACTTTTAATATTATGCTTATTCTTTTGAGTATTCTTATCGTAATTAACAATTCCACGTCTTCTCTGTTTTGCATTATTTTGTAATATTTCGTCCAGCTGATCGCCCATGCGTTGCAGGTGGGAGTAACGCAATTGGCCTGTTGACTGCTGAATTAGTGCCCTTAATTAACCATCGTGAATTTTTCATTTTCCGAGCGCTAACCACTTGAAACACACGGAACGATTTTGACTATTAAATTTTACGCTAGAAATGTCGTCGCACATTTTAATCACGTCTCGAGAAAGTGTAGCGATGCAGTACAAAGTGACCTATTCCTATTAGAGGATCTTCGTGCTCACGATTGAATATCGTAACCGTGTGGTCGCGAAACCCTCCACCAAACCCTGTCCTTTACCTTTCTTGTCAGATAGTTAACAATGGGGCACGTGTACTACACCTGTTATACCCCTCACATATTACCACACCCCATGCGGGAACAATAAACCAAGAAGTGAACTTGACTTCCATCTTCACGTTCATTCAACTTTCATCTTTTGGGTGTATTAGGATTTTTTATTTATTTTAGCAATATTGAATTTTAACGTATTTTTTTTCTCTTTGTTGCAGGATTTGACTGGCCAAAATAGCAATGACAGCTCTTCCGGTGGGGGCCCAGCCCCCGGCACGCCCAATTCTCAGGGTATGAGGCCCACACCTTCGCCTACCGGCTCCTCTGGTTCCAGGTCTATGTCGCCTGCTGTTGGTAAGCTAAACGAATTGATTCTCTAATACTATCGAAATAATGGGTGGTTATTTTAGGTTTAAATTTAAAGTTTTGAAGGAACCGTTAGCTCAACCGGTCAAATTAGCTCCTTGACAAAGTCAGAATTTCACATTTAGATTTATCGTAATAAATAAAACAGTTAATGTTGACGTTGACCATTATTTGGAAACCATTTTTTCATCTTCATTTACTAGCATGCACAAGACTTGGAGCTTCACGCCAAGCTTGCCTCTAATACTTCGAGAACAGTGGTATTTAATACTGGTGTTATTTCCTCCATATTCCGTATCAAGATTCCCATCTCAATTCTTCTTCTTTGGGTTGTAGTATTTTCTTAATAAATGAGCTTTAAAAGTGAAGAAAACAAAAATTAATCGAAAATTGGCTATTTTCGACCTATTAATCGGTACAGGTCGGATTGTTCCTTTCCGATTGTACAATCGATAGTAAAATCGATCATGGCTGGTCGATGTTTCATCCCTAGTTTAACTAAACACTCCCGACATGGCAACCCTTTTTTTCGTTTGGGTTATTCCTGTGACCCTGTTTACATTCATAAATACGTTAATGTGTTGACTGACGAAAATTTGAGAACCTACCATGAGAATTTGAAGGTTGTTGACAATGGGATCGACATAACGCATCTATGCTAGCTGTAGCTAGGTTGGCTAACTTGCATCTCTGACCAATCAACGCACTTCACATCTCAGGCCTCGGAATTCAAATTTTTTAAATATTTTTTCTAAGGCGCTATAAATAATGGAGCCGGGTTTTCTGCGAAGTTGACCCGTTTTTTTACTTTTGAAAGATGACTTTTCCAAGATATATATATATATATATATTTTAATCATTCAAGGCCCATTCTTGAGCCATGAAATTTGCCGTGTACTTGATAAAATTTTACATTTATTTTTCAGGACAACAAAGTATAGCAATGCCTCCTCGACCCTCTAGCGGCCAGTCGGATAGTGGTAACGGTCCTACCAGTCAACACGGTAGGATGAGCCATTCTCCTATGACCAACCAAGCCACTCCTCCTCTCCCCATAGGTAGCATTGCATTCCATAATTTTGTATCGTTCTTTTTGTTTGCAAGTCCTTAAAAAAAAAAAGAGTAAACATGTTAAATTGCAGGTCAAGGTTACCCTGGTGGTGGATCTCCTCATCTACACAATTATAAAATGGGACCTCACCAAATGCCTCCTCACCCGCCCCCGCCGTCCCAACAAATGCCGCCATACTCACCTCAGGGCCCTCCTCACCAGTATCAAAGTACGTTCCTGTTTCTGGCTGTCTTATTGGCGTTCCAGAAAATCATCAGTCTTGTAAACTTTATAAATTTTTAAATAAACGTAACTAATTGTTTCCGTGTGATTGCAGCGAATTATCCTGTGCGAGGCGGGCCTGGTATGGCCTACAGTGGGCCTGGCGGGTACCAGGGTCCTCCAGGGGGCATGCCCCCGGGGAGTGGTCCTCCTCCACAACCTCAATACCCTCCCCGCGGCCCTATACCTAACCATGTACAGTACCCTCCTTCCCCTTATCAGGTAAATTATATTTTCTCTCTTAGCAACAGGTCTAGTATTTGTTCTTGGAATCAGACTGACAGCGATTTTGCGTAATAGTGCTGTGTTCGAAAAAAATGTTATATTTTTAAAAGATTAATTTTTATGTACCTACTTATGAAAATCTAGATACAGATCTACTTTAAAGTTGTTCATCATATTTGTAATTAATGGCTCTTGACGATATAATTGTGTTTGGTTGTTTCAGCACAAAGTAGGTTACGGCAGTCAGATGCCTCCTAGTCCAGGGAGCTACAATTCTCACGGCTCCATGGGCCCGCCGGCCCCGCACCACCCCGGCATGCCGCCGCCGCCGCCCCCGCACCACGATAGTCCAATGCCCCCTCCGCCTCCTGCCTCCACGCCGACTCAGCACGACGTGCACGACCCCACCATCACCACTACCAACGCCGGTTAGTGCTATTGATCTACATTGCCCACTCTGAAGGGGGCCCCCAATCAAGTGTACCGAGTTTCAATAATAACTAGAACGCCGCTTAATTAACATAGCCAGGGTTTTGCATCCACGGGGAATAACCGCAGTGGGGGTCAGTATTTTGGTTCGTGTATTTCCTGGCTTATTTGCCTCAACCAGTGATGGGAATATTTCCGGGGAATATTTGTTTTCCACATTAAATTATTTTCACTATTCCATCATTCCATCATCGTTGAAGGACTTATCCATTGTTCGTATATCATAGTGCAGCTCTCCAGTAGTAATGGGATCGCTAAACATTTCTTATTAAGAAAATTTCTTTCGTCATTTAATGATTTCAAACGTACCTACTCTTAATTAGCCCATTTTTAAGGTAAGAGTATATATTTACAGCAATTTTCAATAAAAAGTAAGTTCAAAGAAGATTTAAAAAAAAAACGGCCTAGATTTGAGGGGTTTGATTCCAAATGCACTAAATCCGTTTTGGTTAAATGTGAGAAAAACGCGAAAAACCATTGCGACTTGAAAACTTGCTATAAGCCAATGATGTTATTTTTGTTAACCCTTTTTCTAAATTATGATAAATATTTTTTTGTAAAAAGTGTAAATTAGTTCAAAGTTTCAATTAATTTCAAATCTCCTTATAATATATTATATAGGACTTGACTTTTAGTACTTTTGGAAATCAAACGATGTGGATATAGTACCGTTAAGGCGGTACCATGATCTTAACATGTTTCCACACAGGTACAGATCACAACTTATACATAACTAATTATATTTACTAAACTAAGAATGCTTCATTAAGAATAAACAGGATTTTAATCACTGTGCCTAGTGCAGTCGTTTACATGATTTGACCAGAATAAAATGGAAAAATTCCCCAATGCCGAAATGGGCTTCTTGAAAAGGTCTGAATTCAGCATTTCTGACAACATATTCGGATTCAGCACCCTTTAAAACCCATACACCCCAATTTTTAGTTCGAAAATCCGTACAGGTACGTGCTGAGCTGTTTTCGAAATGTTAGAGATTTTGAAATGAACGCCGGGCAAATTTGACTTCACACCTCGCCAGGCTGGGCGTCGAGTAGTTGGGCACTGAGCCGCCAGAGCGCTAAATAACAAATCTGAACAGAATCGGAATAAAAACACTCGGCCCAGGTCGATTTTTGAATAACCTTCTTTGATAATAACCTCGATGCTCAATTTTCGAATGACCTTCTATAATGATTAACCCGATTTTCGATTTTTGGGGTCGACTTTTCGCGTAGCAAAGTTGGCTGACTTGCGTAGATGAGAGAGAGAGAGAGAGAGAGGGATCTCCCGGCCAATCAAAAGACGACGAAGCATCCCACGTCATGTACCCTCTCCAGACCTCGGAATTCAAATATTATATTTTTCCTAATGCCCTATAAATAATTGAAACGGGGTTTCTGCAATATGGACCCGTTTTCGTAACTTTTGAAGCACGACCTTTGCAGGAAAAATATTTTCAAAAATCATTAAAGGAGCTCATTCCCCATTTGAAAATGTGGTAGGTTGGTAGTTTTATTGGTAATTTACATAATGAAATCATCGTGATCAGAATCGCCAGGAAGATCAGATGTACTGTAGGTAGGTCTCCATTATGAAAATTGAAGAGATCCTGACAAATTTTTTATCGGGAAGTCTGCGATAAGGGGCACGACGAAAAGTTGCTGATGTTTAGGTTATCAGTTCCGAATTGCTTGAAAACGGTCTGCGAGGAGTTCTGAACGATTCGCATCCCATCCCTTTTTAGTTCAATCTCGAATCAAATTCGATTCTGAACTGGTCCAGGACCCGCTGTACATGCAAACCTTGAGCAACTAAAAAAAATTTCAATGAAATTTGCATCCCGTGATTTTCTTGTACAGGAAAACGTCACCGCGATGAATTGTTTGATTTCCCTTTCTTCAGTAAATTTTTATGTTCATATAAATGCTTTAATGCTTTAATGTTTTCCCTCCTATTTGCAGGTAGTGGACCTATTAGTAATGTAACAAGTAGTGGGCCGCCAGGTCCTCAAGGGCCCGGCAGCATGGGAGTCACTTCGATCGTGACGACCGGGCCGGACGGCGCAACTTTGGACGAGGCCTCGCAGCAGTCAACCTTATCTAATGCCTCAGCAGGTAAACGTTACTCCTCTCGTAGACTAACAGTATACACTGTACGATTTTCGAGGAAATTCCAAATAGTTTCTTGTTGCGCACTGTTTCCTCGACGACGATTTTTTCACGTTCGCCTTTTTTTTCAAGCCTCCGGAGACGACGGCGCCTGCACACCCGGGAAGAGCAGGAAAGACGGAGGCGGCGGTATGATGGGTTACCACAGTCACCCAACGACGCCGCAAAGTACTGTCCCGTCGCCCGGCGCCGCCCCCCACATGCTTGACGACTATCCTCCCGACAACAGCCCCACTTGGCCCAGAACCCCAGCTAGTCCGGTAAGTCCAACAAGACTTCCAAAATTATTCATGTTCTCTTGTTGTTTCCGTGTTGCCTCCGTACTTCTTCCCAATTTCTCAACGCGCTGTGTCGTTTATTTCGATGTGTTTTTCCCCTTTTAAATAATTATGGAGAAGCTTCTGATCTTGCGGTTAACTAGCTGATGCGTCATCACAAATTCCCTCAATGTACGGCAATGTTCTATCATAGCTTTGTCAGTTGATGTCACCTGTTGCATGTTTGTAACATCAATACGATAGAAATGAAAGCTCATTTAAGTTTACCTTCAATTTTCTATCTCTCGAGATTTCCAAGTCCTTGTAGTTTCAAGTGTTATTTTTGAATGAAGTTTCAAGTTGTTGATACCAAAATCCTTTTTATTCAGACGAGACTCCTTATCACCGTACTCACGTACTTCACTTCCTCTTTCGGTATTGATGTATCGCTTTTACTGTTCATGATGATTATCATGTTTTACAGGTTTTCTTTACTGGTTCAATCTCTCGTCTGCCTCCAATTGCATTATGATTTGTTTTATTATCCTTTGAGTGTCTCCAGCAAGAATTTGTAGATTAATTATCCCCACCATTAAGAATTATAGCCAACCTTCACATTAGTATGACACTCATTGTTGAATGGAATACAAAAAAATCGATGACCTGTTGAAATGTTTGATCACTCATTCGGAACGTTGCCCTGTTTTTCATCAATAATGACGCGTTCACCTTGATGATACATTCATTAGAACACTTCATGTTTATTTGCACTCTTTCGTCGGCCGCTACTACATTTCACTTTTCTGCTGAAAATAAGAATGACATAGTGTTCTTCATCCTTCCAGCGTGTTATTGTTTATGTTATTTGTTTTCCAGGTGTTTAACAGTCATGTACCCCAAGACCTATACAGGCCTAAGGTTAAAACCAGTTTTATATCATTCACTGCCTGCTAACCTTTTCCTATTCCGCTTTGTCTTGCTCACAAATGTTGATCTTGAACATGTTGATCGTCCCGAAACGGACACTCGCCTGCTATGTCCACTGCAACTTTTTTTCTTTCACGATCACCTTAGACGAGTCTAACTCATGTACATTAACACTGTGCCGCTCATTTTGTAGATCGCGCTTCGAAACTTTAAAAAAAAGTTGTATATGTACTTTGCTGAAAGAGCCTTCCACCGTACTGGCTCAAGTGCACATAGTTGGGAGTTTGACTATTTTGGGAGCTCAATTTCCGACAACGAGACCTTTCGATTATATCGTTTAAAATGTAGTGTTTTTACACGGAAAAGCTTTGTACTACCTACTTTCTACTTACACTAAAATGCAAAATATTCGCATGCACTAGATTTTCCTGCCAATTCAAGTATTTAATCTGAGGTCAAATCGTAGACCATTTTTCCTCCCTTTGGGGTATTTATGTGCTGATGAACATGCCCTGCGTGATTTTTTTTCAATGAATAGGTAAATTTTCGCTTTATCGTGGTTCTGAACTTTAGCTCGTCATAATAGTCTTAGGATTTTTAGCATGTTCAGTCCCGAGTTCATCTGATCTTTCTTATAGTTGTATGCAATTTTCGTGTGAAACCGTTCGCATACGTTTTAATCAGCGTGAACATACAGAACCGCAATACTGAAAACAAGCATGCAAGCTTTATCTAATCGCATGGAAGCTAATATAAAAGTTCTAATCAATTTTTATTATGTTTTTGATGTTGATTGTGTCGCAAAGGGCTACAAAAACTCAAGACACATACTGGAAATGCCGGTATTTGGGATTTTCAGACATTCGGCATGTTGGGCCAAATTTTAAAGTGTACATTTTTGGTGATTATATTGCATTCAAGGGATTGGTTGCACACCATTCGTAACTAAGGTCTGAACTTCAAAACTGTGTTTAATTTGAAATAGATTTGGTCAACCAGGTGAATATTTTGCTGGGAAATCTGCGAATCAGTTTTGGAGTTGGCATGCTCTTTTAATTTCTATGTTCGTGACGGGCATTGAAGTCTTTTGGTTGGAACACCTCCCTTACATCAATATTACTTGTTACAGAAGCAGCACGACAGCCTGAGCAAGCTCTACGAAATGGACGAGTCTCACGACCGACGGATATGGCTAGACAAACTTTTACATTTCATGGACGAGAGAGGTTCACCCATTACTGTATGCCCTACCATTTCGAAGAACCCTCTTGACCTTTATAGGCTCTACCATTATGTCAAAGAGAGAGGTGGCTTCATGGAGGTATGCAAGGTGCAGTTGTAGTTCCATCATGGTACACCCGGTTAACTTTTTCCTAGTTAATATTTTGAAACCTATTTTTTCCATTAAATGGATTCTCCCTTCAATTTACTAACAGCATTTGGTGGCGCAAACATAATGAGAACGCTTTTTTAAACGTCACTTTTTTCACACCAGTGTGCACATCATTAACAATAGTTATTTATCAATTCCGACTTGGCCATTAAAACCTAGATTCATTCAATTATCATACATCATTGATAAAATCATTAAAAACAAAACGTTACGCCATAAAAACATGATTTTTTGTGCATGAGTCACTAAATGACGTTTGTTATGCAATCACTTTTAATTTCATTTTTTTCCAAATTGGAATTTCAAATGGCTTTTAATTAACTCATTAAGCCATTCGCGTTGAAAGGTCCTCATTGTAAATACTCACTGTTGGCCACCAAATGTGAATGCATGATACCTTCACTATGAGATTTCTTGGCAGCTAGTGGAATTTGAAAATTCATATTTTCGTCCT
This sequence comes from Pilophorus perplexus, assembly GCA_955831195.1. NCBI lineage: Eukaryota > Metazoa > Arthropoda > Insecta > Hemiptera > Miridae > Pilophorus > Pilophorus perplexus. Next base: position 9,848,012 of record OY037012.1, read on the forward strand.
TCGCTACGCCCTGAAATCCATCGATGAAGGCCCTATTGGCATTACGGCTTGAAATGTTCAACCTTTCATTTCTATCTTCTGTTCTCAAGTCCTATCTTTCTCTTTCTCTCTTCCATCTTGAAGCTTTTTTGCACTACCTATTTGTTTTTTTATTTTTTTATTGGTACTAAACGTGGTGGAGGTTTGTTCCCTGGTCGCTTACGCATCCTTTTCTCCCATTTCCTCCAAACTCCTTTTACCCGGAAACCGTGTGAACTACATATTGAACTGCACATTTTTTTATTATTTTTGAAATACCATAAGCTTTAAGCATAAGTTTTGCTACTTTAGTGGTAAATTCAGTTTTCTAATTGGCTTGATGGGAAAGGAAACGTGGCGAAGAAATTTCATTCGTAGTGAATTCACAACGTTCTTGTGCGAAAATGCTGCTTGAGAAAAATGTTATTTTAAATATATGTCAGGCCAATGGGCGAATCCAGTGCCATTTCGTTTTCACATCAAGCCTTTTAAATCTCAATTCTACTTCAAACTTCTGAAAATTGAGGTGCTTCGATTATTTTGTAAAAAAAAAAAAAAAACGAAGCGTCCTTGAATTGATTAATGTTTGACCAATTTGATTATCTCTCCAGAAAGTAATTTTTATCCAAAACAATAAGCACATAAAAGTTCCCGTTGGAAGCTAGAATTTTAATCGGAAACTCCTCCCTCCAAAAAGTCCTTCGTAACGATCAGTACATTTTGTGATTTGTGCCGTCTTTTGATGAGAGTTTACTTAGTTCTTATTTTTCGCATCCGACAAATTTTTATTCGTATTTTTTTCTCAGTAGTTTTATGTCGAGGTAGTTGATACCACCTTTTTCGTTAGAGTGATGTTTGAAGTTCTAAGTTGTGTCTTGATATTTTTTCCCTAGATGAAGCTTGCAGTTGAAGCCATTTGGTATAATTATAATGTCTTGTAACATGTGACAAAATGTCCGTTCTAGAAATATCAAAAATGTCCACGGTAGGGTTTGGTGAAGATTGTGACTCTTCTGCTCATTCGGGGGTGATTCCACTAAAAGTGGCGAAATCCCGATTACCAAATGTCTTAGGCATCTTAATGAATGTTTTTTCGACGATGCTCTTTCCCCATGGAAGAATGAAACCTATATACCAGCAGTTGATTCATCCAGGGGAATGACAAAACACTGTTTTTCCAACAATTTCTTCTTCTGGGAGACTGTAAAATACAGCAAAATTATTGCTGAAAGCTGGGCAACTGATCTATACAATCGCAGAAGAAGAAAAATTATATCCCATGAAACAAGTTATGGACAACAGGGGGATGACATACAATACAAATACTTACCTAGAATATGAACGTTGACCTACTCCTACCAGTCTCACAACTCGAACTGGTCCTGAATCAAAGTTGAATGGAATTCATGAGTAGCAAAGCTACCAACCTCTGTTTACAAAATGTCCTTAACAGTAATACTTTTCCCGCTTTACTGGAAATGGAATTATGGGGAATGACCCGAAATCCATCACACACTATTATAGATGCATAAGTTTGCAGTATATGAACATAAAATTATGATGAGAAGGTGTCCATAGCAGACCTGATGATTAAATGAGCATTTGTAGTTTTCTGCAATCTCAATCTGAACGACAGTGGTTCCCTGGAGGGAGTGGTCAGGCCAGGGGAATGACAATTAGGTAATTTTGCAATTTTTCCTGAGCTTGCTAATCGTTGAGTATGAAAACATGGATAACTTGGGGAATTTTTCCCGTAGGAATACTACAAAATTTGTATTTATTAGTTTCCAAGAAAAGAAAACAGAATGACATTGTGTTTTTCGGTAATTCTGCCGAGGGGACCGACTCGGGGCGTTGGCTGGGGTTAGAAGGAGTTGCGGCAGAAAAAACCCGGGGGGGGGGGGGGGGGGGTCGTGTCGGTTGGGCAGATTCTATCTTACGCCCAACAACTTCAAACCAAATAACCTCCGTAAAAATACATTCAGTGTTAGTACATGATTTCGCTAGTTTTAGTGAAATCACCCGTCGGAGAGGAGTCACATTCTTCTCCAAACGCTACCGTGCACCTCTGTACCGTCAGGCAGCTCACTGTTTCTTCTTGAGAGTTTGACGTAGTTCAAACAGTGTTCTTTGTACAGAACTTGAAACCTGGAAAGGCAAACGTGTCCAAATCTTCCTGGCTATGATGAATAGTTATACTTCTTGGCTTCAAATTTTGTTTGTGCATTGTTGTAGTGCATTGTTGAATTTAGCTTTGATATCTGTAAACGTTGCTTCTATCCTACTTGCTGCGTGTTGTGTTCTTCTCACATGCCGCCAATTCAACGTCTGACTATTTTTGGGATTGTCTGCCCCTGTAGGTGACCAAAAACAAAATCTGGAAAGACATCGCGGGTCTGCTGGGCATCGGGGCGTCGTCAAGCGCCGCCTACACGTTGAGGAAACACTATACCAAAAATCTGCTTCCTTACGAGTGTCATTTCGACCGGGGCGGCATCGACCCTCAGCCGATCATCAACCAAGTTGAGGCCACTTCGAAAAAGAAAGGAGCCAAAGCAGCTCCGGTACCCTCGCCAGGTCAGTTGTCGTTTTGTAGAGTGGGTAGGTTTTTCTTATCCAAACCTTCATTTCCGCCCAATGTATACTTTTGTTGGTCGTATCCATTCGGTTGCTTGGAGACGGACGGTTTGACAAGTGACAACCGGCTCACCTGATAAAGGCGAAAAGGCTTTGGCAATTTCTTCTGCCTTCCGTGGTGAACTTGTACTTTTATCCATTGAATGAAATAATTCTACTACCCCCAACAAATAGCAGTTTTAGTAGTTTTTATTTTATATTAGAAGTTCGTGGAACATGTATCCTGTAAGTTGGTTGGAAGATGTTATCGGTAGGTAATTCATATTTTTTCCCCAATCTTCTTCTTTTTTTGCAATTATAAATTTTAATTCTACAATAAGAAAAGTTGCTTGGGACTTTATATGGGACTATCTGGACTGAATTGGACTAACAGTTGATATCTAACTTCAAAGTGGGAGTGAAAATTTCTGTAGGACATTTGAAATGCTTGTTCAGCCTCATGATTTTTGACTGATTTGTTTCAGGTTCGTCGAATTCCCAAGACTCGTTTCAAGGTCCTGGAGGAGGAATGGACGGCTACGGCGGTTACGGCTACGGTCAGGAGTACAACAACCAGCAAAGGCCGCCTTCCCAAACCAATCAAGGTACATTATTCTGAAACGTCGAGTACACAATTTCCCCCCTCTCCTCGTCCTTGCAGTTATAGTTCCCACCTAACAGTCCATCTCTACCTTGTTAACCTGTTTTGAAGGCTCATAGAGTTCAGGACCATACATATTTCGTCTAACTTGAAAGCCTATCCCGCTCGTTTCGTTCGGTGACTGTTAACCACTGGTTTCGGTTTTTTGGATCGTTTCATAAAATAAAAGCACATAAACTCAAAATTACATTCGACTAAAACAGTAAAATGATTTTTGACGTTGTTTTATTCTTGAAATTGCTCGAAACGAAAACCACTCTTCTCAAGTGACTATCGGGTGAGCGAACTTCCTCTTGAAAAACATCGTCCGAACCGTTTTTCTCTTTGCCATCATGAGTTGAGTACCAATTGCTGAGCCGCGCAAAACGTGTCCTGCACCCGTGTCGAACAATGGTACAGAGCTTCATCGTTATTTATCGACTAGAAACACAATGACAACCCTTCCTTTACGACTTGAGATAGCAAGAAACGGTCTTACTCATAAAAACATGAAACGAAACAGTTCGACGATGCGCGTTTCAGTCCACGAACAATTAGATTGTGGGGTACCCCCCACCGCCGCAGATGACTTTTTTTCGCGTTACATGATATCCTTAGGTCGCAAAATGGTTTCTTCTTGGATTTCCTTTTGAATGTTTAGTGCAACTCGGCAACTAGGTGCTGAAAAATCCAACCGTTCCAACTTCCTGTTTCACGAGAAAACAACACCATTTATTCTTCACTAGTTGAGTGGGAATATTTTTACATAGCACTGCGGCATTCTTTAGGATATTGATGTACTGATTTTTTTAAAGCGTCAATGGCCACTTTGGATTGTGGAAGTTTTTGGTTTTGCACGGTTTCCCACCCTGGTAAGTTGTGGTTGGAATAACCGTTTCAAGGTTGTTTTTCCTCGATGAGCCTTCAAATTATGCCTCCCACCTCCTGGTGTCTGTTTCTCCCCTTATTTTATGTTTCCCCTCTCCTGCTTTCAATTTTATGTTCTCTTTTGTTTTGGTCATTTCCTTTTTTTGGCACAACTTAAACCCTGCACTTATCCCAGCTAACGGCATAACCATCAAGATTTTCCCATTACCCCTTTACCAATGTGGCAATTGAACAATGTTGACTCGGGATGTCTTTCTGTAAACAATTTCTAAGGTCTAACTGTTCCTGTTTGTTTTACTTGGTCGAAAATTGCTTTGTGTAACAGTGTGGGGATGAAAGAGGGTGAATTACAGAGGTTATGTTGCAATGTAAGAGATTTCAATTTCGAAGAATCTTGTAATCAAATGTTTGACCTCCAGGAGGTACTAGTCCAGTTCCTGCCTAATCACACGGTACATTCCATACGAGAAGGATTGCAATTGCTCTATGAATTGAATCGGTTAAAATCTGCCAAATAAACGCGTTGATATTCTCGGTATTACAATTGGTTTTGATTGGGATAATTTCAAATCCAAGAATTTTGATGACAGGTGAGCCATTGGTATGTTGCTCCTCTTTTGAGGGTAGTAAGGGTGTTTTGAAAGGAATAGAATTTTGAAGGGTGTTTGGGTGGAATAGAAAAGTTGCTAGGGCAACGAATATTCGTGACACAATTGTATGCTATTGGTCACTCACCGCGATTGTTACGTAATTGAAATATCTACTCTGAGGGTAGTTGGAATGATGAAATAGATGAAATAAAAAGTCGGAAAGGCATACAAAGAATAGAGGCATACAGAGAGTTAAAAAAACTCCCCTTAGAATTCATCGGGGGTTTGTTGCATTGTTAGGGTAACAATCGGGGGTTGGGGGTTTGTATAACTGGCCATTTGCTACGAAAACGTTATGAATTCGTGGTTCGTTGACCCACACTGGACTTAGTCATCTTAACACTGGCAGCGAGTGCGGCCAGCTGGTCTGAGGTGGCCTCATCAGCGGACTTGTGAGAAACCGATGTTTTTCTTCACTAACCTGTCTCTTGTTTCCATGTTATTGTAACAACCTACACAATAGTATGATTTCAACATACTATGCGAAATATTTCAATCTGCTTGCCTTTCCGACTTCAATCCAACTACCGTCAGAGTAAGATATTTCAATTACATGAAAATCGCAGGTGATTGACCAAAATAGTGTACAATAATTTTAATTATTACCTTCCTCTCGTATAGGTACTAAATTAGAAACGATTCCTCTCCTATACTACTCTGACCAAGGGGTAGGTCCAGCGCTAGAGCCGGCTCGATTTTCGACAAGAAGTGAATATCAAGGATGTATTCTGATAACCTGAGTCCCTGTTATTTGAGGCGACCTCACTTCTGCTCGTCGTCGATCCAACCAACTGCTGTTATAATATAGTATTCGCCGATTAAACATGGCTTTTACGGATGTAAACTGGTTGAAGAGCGTGAACGCGTGACCCTAAAATCCCCCTGGTCTACGCCTCCTGACCGAACGTTCCCAATGTTGGAGTTGGGGGAATTCCTCAGCGCTGAACACCCCTCCCCTTTCACATCGTTCTCGAGACGGCTCCCATTCGGTTCATCATTGAATATCAGATATTCAGAAAGATTCTTTCTGTTGAGAGTTACGTTGTGATAAAATATGGGCGGGGCGTGCATATCCGTGCACATCATCAAGCTCCATCCGGGGGTCTGGGGGTGTCCCCCAGGTAAGTCAGAAGACAATACAACTTCTATTTTTTCTTCTAGTTTTAGGCGTTCTTGTCAAAGTAAAAATGAGCTACTCATAAAATTACTGGAGAGAAAACGATTTCGACGCACTGTGCATCGATAATAGGGGTGAGATGGACAAAACTCTTATTCCGGCGGATTCCTTTAGGAAATTTCTCGCAGATTGCGAAAATACCCACATGTGAGGGTCACAAACAATCCTCAGGGCGACTCTCCCAACTTTGACATGTTCTGACGTGATAGGTTCGCCTCGGATCGACCTAATTATCGTTGTTTACTGTCCTCCGGTAACCACCAACGACAACCGGAGCCAATTCAAAACCTAACTTTTATAAGTTTTGTCCCACACTCATTGCATTGGCTCGTTGAGTCTATGGGTTCCTTGAGAAGGTCGGAATTCATCGTTTCTAACATATTCGGATTCAGCACCCTGTAAAACTCCCTTACACAAATTTTTAGTTACGTTTAGTTTCGCGAAGAACTGTTTTAGAAATGTTGAAGATTTTGAACTGAAAGAAGGGGGCTCGTGACGTCACACCTTGCCTTGCTGGGCATGGAGTAGTTGGGCTCCGAGCCGCCAGAGCGCTGAATAATAAATCTGAACGGAATCAGAATAGAAACACTCGGCCCTTGTCAATTTTCGAACCTTCTTTGTTGATAACCTCGTTGCTCGATTTTTGAATGACCTTCTCTGATGAATACCCCGATTCTCCATTTTCGGCGTCGGCTTTTCGTGAAACAAAGTTGACTAACTCTTGGCGAATCAAAAGATGACGAAGCAGCCCACGTCATGGAGGGGTCCAGACCTCGGAATTGAATTTTTTTTTTTTTCTAAGGCCCTATAAATAATAGATACGGGTTTTCTGCAATGCTGATCCATTTTCGTAACTTTTGAAGCCTGACCTTTCCAGGAAAAAAGTTTGAAAAAAATCATTCAAGGAGCTCATTTCAATATAGACAAATTTTGGGTGTCAGTTAATGCGTTTCTCGCTGTTGAACAACGATGCGTAGCAGATTTAGGGTTGCAAAGTATGGTCCTCAAATAGTCGGGGCCTTTCACCGTCAGTTTACATCCTTGGTACCCACTTCTTCCCGAAAATAAACGATCGGGTTTCCGAGCTGGACTTCCCTCATTTTGTGTTCTATATTAAGAGTAGTTTACAGAGGTTCTTTTAAAAGAAGATGACCAAGCAACGTATCTATTTCGTGCTCATATTTGAGTTCCCTCAAGAACTGAGTTTCAATATAACCGTAAATTGTCGGAGTTTGGGTGGAAAAGTATGAGGGTTGTGCCGTGATCTTCGTCTGATGAGTTGTCGCAGGAAAAGGAAATGGCCTTTTGTAAGGCCTGATCATTCGATTGTTTATCGGACCGGTCTTTTCCCCCCCTTCCCCCGCTTCTCTTTTTTCATATATCTATTTCATTTCCCATAATTATAGTCCTTTGTGACTCGTTCTGGTCATGAGTTGGGAATTGACAGTTAGTGTTGATTGGGTTAGGTGTGGGAGTACCGAGTCATGAGGCCCATAACATTAGCGTTTCGAACCCGTTTGATGACCATCCTGCATCGCCAAGGGGCCCTCGACCAGGTAAAAAACCAAGCATGCTCTCAGTACCTCAAATCTTCTAAAATGTAAAAAAAGATTCAACAAATGACCTAATTCAACGTATCCTCCCTCTTCATAACCTCTGCCTTTCCTCAGGCCTATCCCCGCCCTTCGTTGTTTATTTTAATTCTTATAGTTTGTTTGATTTCAGTCCATTTTAATTTTACCTGTTATGTTTGTTTTGAATTGGAAACTTATTACAAGGTGTGGTTTGAAAGGTGGTTGGAAGTATTTAGCATTCTGTACTGTTGTAGTAAGCTATGAAACCTCACTAAAAAAAAAAAAAAAAAAGAAAAAGAAAGGAGAGAAAAAAAAAAGACGCGTAGGTTGAATGACGCCATGGAAGGACAGCCATGATGCGTTTAGATCGCTTGGCTTGAATCTAATGCAAAAACTGCCGTTTCATTCCCTGGCCAATTCATTAGCAGCTTTGAGGTGCAGGATTTTTCAAGATTGAAGCGGTTTGTCGAAATCAGCCTTAATGAAAATATTCGTTTTGTATTGCACTTTTGCGGTGTTATTGCCTTTTTTGGGCACCTGTGGAAATCCTTTCGTCGCTTTACTCATCGATCGGGGGGGTCTAAGTTTCCTTGGTTTTACGGGTTTCTGGCCACACCTTGATAGTTTGTTGCAGCATGGATCTGTGTTAATTTTGTTATTTATTTGATGTCTGTTCAATATTAGCACCGTAGGTATCATTTTGTGTGTGTTTTGGTTTTTCGAAGCATTCAACTTTCTTGGCGGATTCAGCCTTGTGTGAAATGAATTGAAATTGGCCTCTCAACGAAGCTCAAACGTTTCTGTACGGTTCAAAATGTATACTCCATAGTGTTCCGAAGCTTTGATCACTTCTTCAGATGGTGAATTATGCAACCGGGATGACGCAAGTTTCGACTTGTCGTTGACTATCATTAACGGAAGCGCGGTTTTACTTCTGATTTTGATTTATTGATTTATTTGATCGGATTTTTTTTTTTTTTTTTTTTCGTGTTTCTTCATTTGCGCTCATTGATTTAGTTAAGAATTTTACCGCCTCTCGTTCCTCATTATTTTTTTTCCTTCAGAATTTACCCCCCAAACTATCTTCCTACGGGCTCCGGGTTCGATGTTAGTTACTTGTGGTTGATGACCATGGGCTTGTAGATATAGTAGTTAACGACGTTAATTGGTCTTTTACGTTCGGATTCACTTTTTTCATTACTCATTGTCTCCACTGAGTAGTTTTACAACCATTTCGGTGTTTCACACCTATTCCTTTAAATTCGTCTTCCACGTTTTTTTTTTCTGGGCGTCGGTTTTTTATTTGGTGTTGAGTAGTTATATTGGTGGTTTCTGTGTCGTTGTTTGTTTCATTTTTTGGATTTTGTCGGCAGGGTAATTGATGAATTTTGTTTTTCAGGTATGCCTCCGAGTGGGAACTATCAGGGGCAGCCTGGGGGTACTTACAACCAACCGTATGGGGACCAGTATGGACAGCAGCAATACCCTGGTGGGCCTTACCCTCCCTCAAACAGGCCAATGTATCCTCCTTATGGTGCTCCTGAACCTGATGGGTATGTTTATGTTTAGTTAGGAAATTTTTTATTATAATTATGTCATACAGGTTGTAATATTGAATGATTACGTTGCAGGAGGGTGTTCAACCAGGCAAGTGGGGGTGGCAGCAGTAGTGGAGGTCCTCCCTGCCCGCCTGCTATTGGTTCTGGTACGTCTTCAGGGCCTGTCCCTCCGAATGCACCCCAGGACTACAATAGGTACAGTATGGGACCTGGAAGTACAACGGGACCCGGAGTAGGACCGCCTGGACCCAGCTCAGCCTCTGGTGGCTACTCGGGCCCGGGTCCTCGTGGTTACCCTCCGCAGGTGCCACCTCCGGGAAGCCCCAGCCCCAGTGGAACGCCTCCAAGCCAACAGCCGACGCAGGTGCCACCAGGTGCGACGCCTCCAGCAGCACCGCCACAGCCGCCCTACCAGACTTCTGGACCGCCCCCGCCTCAGTCGGAGTACTACAATCGACCAGACGGTTATGCGGCGGGTCCAGCTGCTGGTTACCCTCCTGGTCCGCCCGGTGCTCCTAACAAGAACATGCCTCCGCCTACTTCACAGCCACGTAGGCATCCAGACTTTGTCAAAGACAACCCGCAAGCCCCTTACCCAGGCTTCACCCAGCAAAGGCCACCAAATATCTACCCTGGTAAACCTTCTGACCACCCACTCTGACATCCAATTTGAAAAAAACCGTTCTCGATTATTCAATGACCCGATGATTTTCAGGTTGGACCAACAGCAACAACAGTGTATTTAGGGGTTCCCAACAGTTCCCAGGTGCTGGTAGTCCTGGGCCCCAGTGGGTGCCAGGGCCATCCAGGCCAGGGGCGCCTCCCAACCAGGCTACGACCGGTCAGTGGGGACCCCAACCTCCTTACCCACCCAATCAGGTGAGCTCCTCAATCTCTCTGGTTGAGAACTGCACGGTCTTCTTCATCTATAACACACTTTTGTGCTATAAATACTGACAGTGCTAAATTCATGTGAAGGTTGTTTGCTCGATGCAGTTGGAATCTGTGTTGAGTTTATTCCCCTTCAAACACATCTTTCTGCTCATTCGTTAAAAATGACTTCGGGCACAATTGTACATTCTGATTATTAAATAACGTCATTGAAATTTTCATGAGAATGACGTTTTTCACGTATTAATTTCCAGCCTCCTCAACAGAGCGGCTGGGGTTCGCCTGCTGGTCAAAGCCCTTCGTTGCGGCCTCCAATCGGTGGCCCTCGTCCTTTCAGACCGGACTCTAAACAACCTTTTCCTCCACATGCTGGCATGCCTCCTCATCCGAATCTAAAGGTATGTTAGAGGTTCTACTTCCATGGGTTTCTGAGGGGTTTTCGCTGCGCTCCGAGTTATTCAAAATCCTTCTTTACAGGGTCCTGGAATGGCGCCTTACGGGCAGCCTGGCACTAACTCGCAGGTCAAACGAGAGCTCGTCTTCCCCGTCGACAGTGTAGAAGCTACGACGCCCGTCCTGTACAAGAGGAGACGGCTGAACAAAGTGGATGTTGCGCCTGTGGACGCCTGGAGGATCATGATGGCCCTGAAATCCGGTCTGTTGGCGGAAACTTGCTGGGCGCTGGACGTCCTCAACATTCTCCTGTTTGACGACTCAACCGTCGCTTACTTCGGCCTTTTACACCTCCCCGGCCTGATGGACATCCTCTTGGAACACATGAGGAAAGCCCTTGGCGACATGTTGGAGCCCGCGCCTTCTATATCCCCCTTCAACGAGGTGAAAACCGTTTTGATTTACTTGCGTCATTTGTGCGATTTTTTGTTTTCACACTCAAATGTTATTTTCCAGGTTGTTGACGAAGTGACGCCACTCGACCTTGGTGCTGTCCCAGAAACGCCCGACCCTTCTGACCGGGTGACGCTCTTGAGAGCTGGTGACTACACATTCAAAACTCGGAAAGGGAAGGACGTCACGGTCGCCACGGACAGCGACGACATTTTCGTGACAAGCACCAAACGTTCCTGGGATACGGAAGATCCCGTCGATGAAGCCGAACAGCAGGACTCGTCCAAGTACATCATCAGCTGTTTCCGGGCCGAATTCGGCAACATTCCCTTCGTGAGGAAGCTCGAGGACGTGAAAAAAGCCGAAGTCGCCGTCGTCAAAGAAGAGACTGAACTTACGGAGGTTGTTGAGGAGAAGAAAGAAGAAAGGAAACCTGAAGTGACGAGACCAAGGAAAAAATCCAAAACTCTCAGCGACGTGATATCCCGAATCAAAAAGGAGCCCGTGGAAGAGCGTGTCGCGGAAAGGTCGCCAACGCCTCCTGTCCCATCACCACCAGCTGCCACCCCTGCCCTGTCGCCGAGTTCCGGAGTCAAAGAAGAACCTCCCACAGTCAAGTCTGAGCCTGAAGAGACCAACGACAGTGTAATCAGTGATGATAGAGAGTGTAAAATAGGTATTTACAATATTAGAGACCCTGCGGGCACGTTAAAACGAAGGAGAATAGAAGACTATGAAGACGAGTGTTACACTAGGGATGAAGCGAGTCTATACTTAGTATCAGAGACTCAAGATTATGTTGCTAGGCGGTGTATATGCTTATCGACCATTTTGAGGAACTTGACGTTTGTTCCGGGTAACGAGATGGAGTTCGCGAAAAACGGTATGTTTTTAGGTTTAGTCGGAAAATTATTGCTTTTGCATCATGAGCATCCACCGAGGATACCAAAGCAGCGGAAGTACGACAGGGACGAGGAGCCCGACTTTGCCGATTGCTGCTCGAGCTTACAAGGTGACAACGAGTGGTGGTGGGAGTTCCTGCACCATCTGAGGGAAAACGCGTTGGTCAGTATTGCCAACATAGCCGGCCAAGTTGACCTTGGACTATATCCTGAAGACATCTCCCGACCCATCCTGGACGGCCTGCTGCACTGGGCTGTTTGCCCTGCGGCTCAAGGCCAGGACCCGTTCCCCACAGTATCGCCTTCTAGCTCTCTTTCGCCTCAAAGGCTGGCCCTGGAGGCCCTATGCAAGCTCTGTGTTACCGATTCGAACGTCGATTTAGTCATCGCCACGCCACCCTACTGCAGGCTCGAGAGACTTGCCGCCGTTCTTACAAGGTTACTCTGCAGGAGTGAAGAACAAGTAAGATCAAATATCTCTCGTTTGTATTGTTTTGTGATACTTGATATTATTACATTACTGTCTTATTGCAGGTGCTGAGGGAGTTTGCAGTGAACCTCCTCTACTACCTCGGAGCTGCAGACAGCGGGATGGCCCGAACGATCGCCATGCAGAACCCGTGCGTCTCCCAGCTCGTCGGCTTCATCGAACAAGCCGAACAGTCCGCTCTCGGCGTCGCCAACCAACACGGCCTGTCCGCCCTCCGAGACAACCCCGACTGCATGGGCACTTCCCTCGACATGCTCCGCCGAGCCGCTCGCACCCTCCTGCACCTGGCCGCTCACCCGGACAACTGGCCACTCTTCCTCCAACAGGAGCAACGGCTCCTCACTCTCGTCATGTCTCAAATACTGGATCAGCAGGTCGCCTCCATCATTGCAATGGTCCTTTTCCAAGTCTCCAGAGCTTCGTCTGTTACGTAGTCCTTTGTACATTATCTTCTGTGTGTTAGTTGTACAAAGCCCGCGATATCACACCGTCAAAGTGTAAAATTAGAACTCATCGACTGGCCAGCGTGTGATATTATTAAAAGTGAAATTATACGATTACTAATTTACGAGATACTTAATAGATATGACACTTGTGATTTTAGGTCTTGTGGATATATATACAGTTTTAAATAGGTAATATTTAAATACTTTGAAAAATAATGTTATATATTATATATAAATATATATAAAGACAATATGATTAAATTTCAAACGTGGATTTGTGCCGATTTAGGTGGTTGCTGCCTTGTGGTACGCCTGTGGTACGTGTGTATTTATTTAGCTGCTATATATATATTGTACACCACGTTTAAAGAAGTGTATGGACTAGTTTAACTAAAAATCAGAAAATTGCAAAAAATAACAAAAAAACGGGAATGACTTTGAATTTTTAATTTTATTCTTCTTTAGAAAATATTCATTACTTTTTTTAAATACTCCTTTTGTTCCATATATTTATTCTGTATAAAATTTTTTCGATCGTTAATTTTATTTTGCAAATAGGGTGTTTTTTTTTTCTTAATTTCATGATGACCATTCATAGTGCGTTAAAATCAATTGGTATTGTGCAAATGCTTTATATATATAAATGTCTGAATTTAATGAATGAATATATACTTGTAAATAAGATGATTTAAGAAATATCCACAATGTGTTATAATGACTTATTTTTTAAACTAAAAAACTGAACTAGAATGTAGAAAACTTTATAATAAATTGATTTTTAAAGTTGTCTCAGGGTTTATACAAGTTAGAAGTTCGCCATTTTTCTTTACGTTTTTTTATTTCTTTTTTCGTTAGGTTGAGACAAAAAAAAAATTGAAGAAAATTTCAAAAAACTGTCGCATTAAAAGCTTGACTTATATAGGAAAAATTGGTGGCCAACTATTTGGTAGAAATAAAAAGGAAAAATACTAAAAAAAAAATGTCTATTTGTTGACTGGAAATCCAAGATGTATAGCTGTTTATAAAAAGATATATCGTAGGTAGGGGTCATCGTTCGGGAAGAATTTTCTTTTGGCAGAAGGTTTTGGTTAGTAGGGTGTATGCAGTAATATCTTGATTCGAGATTTTCGCTGGTGTGAGAGCTCGAAGATTTGTAGCCAGGGAAGTTTAAAATTTTCATTCGGGGTTGAATGCAATCGTCCGATTTCTCTTTTTTTGGTGCTGGTTCGAGAGGGTGCTTGATAATGAGAAATTCGAACTGGGGAGGTTTTTGAGGGTGCTGAATCAGTGAGACTTGGGAGCCCCAATTGAAAAACGGACCCCGGATTTGGATTTCCGGGGGGGGGGGGGGGGGGCATTCTGACGAGGGGATCCACATTTTTGTGGATTCTGGAGAAACATTGTGCTGAACAGAGCGGGGAAGGCTTTTGGAAGATGAAGAATCCTGTGGGATACGTAAAAAAAACGGAAAAGATGAAATATTGGCGGTACAGATTCCTGGGGACAACTTGCCGATCGTTTTGAGCCGCCAATTCAAAAACTCGATATTCGACCGATTTTGATGAAATTAGCCTTACAACATACCCGTTCCCACGAAGCTATACCGCCAATATTCGATCTTTTTCTTGGACGTGAAAACTTGGTCCTTCCCCTTCCAAATTAATAATAATAAGTGGTAATACTATGGAATCTCGAATCCTCAAGAAACATGGCCCTTCTCATCAGAATCTCTTCGCCCGATTCAGCGTGTCATCTGGAAATGCTTCGTTGACATCCGGGTCAGCTTTGAATTTGAAAACGGATTTACCTTCTTAAATTCGAACTTTTTTTTCCGCCATCCTTTCAAAGTCTTTCAAGCACTGTATACATCCTAGCTGGCTATATATCAACTGTTCTCGCCATTTAAAATTTTTTACATTATTTTAAATTTCCTCCCCAAAAACTAGTTTACCCCGACTTCTTACTCACGACCTTACTACAACCAGTGAGGTTAAAAAGCGATATCAATAAAAAAAACTTGTAAATATTACTACATTATAAATCTAGGTATTTAAAAAAGAATACACATTTACAATTTAGTGCCTGATGAATGGATTTGTACACCTGACTTTGTTATCACAATGAACAAACTTGTAACAATGATATATTGCAACATAATGTTTGTACATCTCTCAAAGAGAAAAACTAGGCAGGATAGAGAATTCAATAGATATTGCCAAAAAAAGAATACGATCGATTTTCTTTTATAAATACCTCTTTTAATAGTTTTTACAATTTAACGGATTTTTGGTTTTTGCTCGAAACGAAGTTGTACATAGTCGCATTTTTCTAAAGATTTAATTTTTTTCTTCGTGTTACGTCGGAGAAGTTTGTATCCGCAGGCCGTGCATATCTTTGATTTCTTCTTTTAGAGCCTGAAAAGAGCGAAACTGGTTTAGTTCGTTCATTAATAAAATGAATATGAATGAAAATTGTGTTTGAAATGACTGAAACTTGGTTTGAGCGGGTGTGGAGATCAACGATGTGGAAATGTGAGATACTGGCTGAAGTGGAGGATATTGATTCTGTTATAAGGGAGGAATGGATGTCTGTTCCATTACTGTATTAGGAGAATTACGGGGCGGTTAAACTTGAACAGAGTGGATCTGCACTAGGGTTGCCATACGTCCAGTTTTATTCCAGTTATTCACCTTGGGGGGCCACCCCACCCCTGACCTCCCAACTGGCCCCCATTTCAGTCACTTCTCAGGCCAATAGGTGACTCATGGGGTCCACAACCCTACCTACCTACCCACTCGCCTTCTCCGATTATTATGTGCAAATTATTTTTATTTGTTAACAGTATCAGCAGATCTAATAAACCTTCTATTGAATCATGTCATGTACAGAGTTTACCAAAAAATAATACTTGTACTTTGGTTTTGCATGGCCTCAGAAGTCAAACGCTTGGTTAAAAGCGTTCTTTTTTTGTCCTCATTGTAATCTGGTGTCCTTTTTTGTCCTTTTATTTGAATTGGATGTCCTTTATTCGCAAAAATCGACATGGCAACCCTAATCCGCACTGATGCTTTAACTGGTTTTCCAATGAAATTTGAAAAAGTAAGTCTTGTGTGGACCAAACCACTCAATTTGTCAGTATTTCAAAGGATTCAATGTATTTAGTTGCCCCAGGAAAACGATTGAGCCCGTCTCATGTGCCTCGCTATAGTAAACGTTGCCAGTAATATTTAAAGGGTGCCTGAAAGAACCACCAGATCAGTCAAAGCTGCCAAACTGTCAAATCCTACTGTGGGACACCCGCCGGTGTTTTTGGAGGAAGAGGAAGGGAGTGTGGGAACATTTTTTTCTAGGGCATCGGGAATTGTCGTAGTCTGCAGACCTAGAACAGATGCAGCCACAGTATTGGAAGACTCGCATACAACAGGCTTGCTTGATATGTTAAGGCACTGTGAAGATGTAGAATCTTCGGTAGGGAACCGAGGTGATGCCAATTTCCAATACTGTATATGTATACATATTATGTCGTGGTATCAGTTCGCCCTGGGCTCGCGGGTGAACCTGGGAACGCTGCTGCAGCTCAAGTGAGTTGTCACTAAAGGGGGCCTGTCCAGAGTACCACAAACAAAATGTCGTTAATGGAGTCCTGGGCAACGGACTCGTACGACGGAATCATTCCCGCCGGCTCAGCTTCCACAACCAAATCGTAGGCAATGGAGGCCTGCCCGTTGGGTCTGATCCCTGTAAATTCACTGCGTATTGACATTTTATAAACGGCCCAATAAATGAACAGTAAATTGCAAAATTGGATAATAAATTCTGCCCGTCTTTGAACGGGATGCTGGCGGGAGAAGAGGGGTTTGCACTGTGGCGCGACCCGCTCCTCCCACCAGTACTAACTCCAACGGGCTGGCAATACTACCGACCCACCAATAAAACTTACGTCTGTGACCATACGGTGTTGCTTCACTATGTTGAGCCCTTTGAACTGAGGTGCTTCTACGTAAATCTCGTACATAGCCCCGCATCCGCCTGAAAATGGCAACGTTTAGATGAATCAACTTTTCATTATAATTATTATGGAAAATGTCCTCGTGCTATTCATGGCATTCGTGACGTATTCAGTTCAACCTTCCTAGGGAAAGATTTCATGTGAGAGGCAACGAAGGTTTAGCGTCCGAGGGTTGATGTCACCAACTTTCACATTTCTATCATATCAGAGCTCACAGTTTGAACAAACATTTTCGGATTCAAATTTGGGTACTTTTCCGTTATAAACCCCCCCCCCCCCCCCACTCGATTTCGTGTTCATAAACACCCCTCCCGATGGCTTTAAGGCACCAAAATTCGAGCCCTTTTCAGTTATAACACCCCCCACCCCCACCCCACCCCCCGAACTCGATTTCGAGCCCCTCCCGATGGCTTTAAGGCACCCAAAGCCAACCAAAATCGACTGGGGGGGGGGGGGGGGTATAACGGAAAAGTACCCAAATTTGTGAGCGTTTCACTAGAAATGAAGGAAATGTCACAAAACGAGGACGATGAACTCCATGAGGCTTGTCCGACTGCCCAATCCACTAGTATCCTAGTTGCTGCGAAAAACACGTCTATATTGCTGAGGAACCTGACAGTATTTTTGTGACTATAGTAGTGAAATTGCTTTTTCAAAACAGACACGGGAAGGTCGAGAAATCGGCAAGAACGCGATACTTGGAAATTGGAAGACAGCTATTAAATTCATTACATTATAATAATTATAGAGACGCTCCGTTATTGCATCAATGATTGCGTTTTCCTTACGTGAGGTGAGGGTTTACAATTTTTTTAACCACATGGAAGTGAGGAAATGCTATGTATAAAAAACAAATTTTACACTGGTTTATTATTCATTGATATACCTAGGCTACTTCTGCGAAAATCAATTCTGTGTCACTAAACAAACATTTTTGAAAAAAAAAAAAAAAAAAAAAAAAAAAACCGTACATTGTTACATTGTACATTAAAACGGTACATTGTTTGAACAGATTTGGGACCTCGAAAATGGATTAATTGACCTCCTGGGATCCTTCAAAAATCCCATTTGTAGCCCACCATTATGAAATCGAATCGTTATTTGACCCCCAAAAATGGATACTGCGTCCAAAAAGACTTCGAAAACGACACCTAACTCGACCCCATAGCCAAAAACCTTCAAAAAACTCGTAGCAAAAAAAAACTCCTTTCTTAGCCTCATTTTAGCTCCATAGCGCCCCACGGGTTTGGGCGATCGGGCTGATAACCTTGCAGGCACAACTAGATCGTAAATTGAGTATTTTGTCAAATTTTCAGATTAAAAAGAAAAAAAATCCTACAGCCCAAAACGGCTCGGACGGCGAACGGACAATTCGTTTTTGGAATTTAGACATCGTGAAACGTCAAATTTTCGACCTCTGTCGCGATTACATAGGTAGGTGTATTATTCCAAGAATAATAAACCGAAAGCGCAAAAACGGGAAAACGTCGTTTTTTTGTTAGCTCATCAAATTGTAAGCAACGACCGCACTGCCAAGTAGGAACTAGTACTAAAGAATGGACTTTAACGCAAAGCTCCTTCGTCGAAATCAGCCGAGAAGTGAAAACATATTTATTATTACATATTTACATTATAAAATATTATTCGACATGGCAAGTTCAAACGTGGAGCGCATGCGCCGTTTCAGTACATCCCACAACAAAGATTCCTCTTTGATATCGAGGTAATACCCCTAATATCTAATCGAATGTGAAAATAGCTTTCGGCACCTTACTTATGCATTAGAAACGTTACGCCTTGTGGCAAAGTGTTGAATCAGTAGCTTGCTCCGGATCGCTGGAAATGCCTTTGATAAAGTATCTAATATGAACCGAATATTTACAATGTACATGAGTGAATGTCATTTTATCATCCCTACCGAACGATGGTGCTTCACACATTCACTCATCCCTCCCGTATACTGTCATGCAGACTGTATATTATTGCTTGTCACAATGTGGAATATGCCACCTTCGTTAGTTTTGGCTAATTAAAAATTAGTTAACAGAAAAAATTGATACAGGATAATGCCAGAGAAAACTGTGGAACTTGGCCTTTTTAGGCTTGCGCTAATTTTGTATGAAAAAATTGAAGAGTTTTTGCTCTCCTGAACAGTGCTCATTTTCACATTCGATAGTTGGCCATTGTAGGGACGATATGCCTATTGTTAAACTGTGCGTCAAATTTCTTTTGGTATTGGCATTAGAGCAATTAAAAAAAAATGAAACTCACCTGAAACGTCAACAATTTCGATGGACTTGGCTTTGGGAAATGCTGAGCTCAGGATTTTTTTCATCTTCTCTTCAGGATTCGGTCGATTACTAAACCACTCCTTGCTCACCTGGTACAGACACCATTCATTATTACGCGAGGTAAGTCAGCTCATATAGTCCAGTAAAATGGGGAAACCCCGAAATAATTGATCAACGGCTGGAAAGGTTTGTGATAGCTCCGAGCGGACCCAAATATGTGGGACCTGAGTTTGCACCATCTTGGGAGGCGAGCTTAGGCTTTGGTGGCCCAAAAACTGCGATTTTTGTTTTTCACTTTTTTTTTTGGTTTTTGGCCATTTTCGCCCGGCTATACCTACCTTTTTTAAAGAGGACAGAATTCTGCGTTGAATGAAAACCCTATCGACCCAATCCGGTTAAGCCGTCTAACCGTCACCGAGCGTCAAAGATGTGCAATTTTTCCCAAAATGGGTTAAAAGTGAGTTATAAGCCACTTTCAACGCCCGAATCATAAATCACCTATATGTATATCATATTTTTATGTCAACTGAAGTAATTTAGAGCACTTTAAAATTGGGTCCGTTGACCAGGAACCCAATTCAAAAATCGGCCATATTATGGCCATTTCAATTCACCCTTACTCGATATGTCCTCAAACGTACCTATTGTCAAACTCAGATTCCACACATTTGGGTCCACTAGGAGCGATTGAAATTCCACCATTTCGGGGTTTTCCCCGTAATTTCATAAGAAGAAAATGTAATTCCAATTTTAATTGGAATAATAAGTGCCTTTTATTCTCAAACTGAGAATCTCAATTGATCAAAATTACTCTGAACAAAAGTCATTCTTCCCCGGTTTTCCTCGATAGAGCCGTTCATTCTAGCAGTGATGGGCTTGAAGACCTATACCAAGTTTTGTATACCTATCTATACAAATAATTTGTCAATTATTGTGATATTCAGCCTTGTAAGATAATAGTAAATATGACGGCTGATTTTCCCCTGCCCCATGCTGAAAGTTCACAACCTTAGGCTGGAATTGAAAAATTGAGTGAATGCGCCGAGTACCTAGTACAACTCAGTGTAGAAAAACCTTCATTTATCACACATGTCGAGGTATTTTGCCTAACAAGAAAATTGCATTTTTCATAATATGAAATGATAATGAAGTATAATACCTAACATTATATTCATAATATGAAGTGAATTTATTATATTCACCCTTACACGCAGGTCTGTGGAAGGAACTTCATACGCTGATCCTGGTCGATCAGGGTACAAAAGACATGTGTTGCCATCATGAGGCACACCGTTGACTGCAAAAGATTAACTTTTTTTTTTTTTGTCCCACCGCAAAAAACCGCCATCGGTGGCAGCAGGATGCACGCTGGTCAGCTGGGTAACACTTAGTTGAGGATAAGCTTTTCTCCTTCCGAAATACCCCCACCTATTCCGTATCAAATGAGAGGGACAGCCCGATGCCAAGCCTTACGTCGTGTACGAGCTGGTGTGCATAATATAATATAATATATATAATATTATAACGCAATAGCCTTATTACATCAGTAAAACCAACATCACTTTGAAACTCGGAATGAACAACCATCGTTCTCACTGTGCGATGGTTGTTCATTCCACTGTCGAATGCGAGTTTGGAAGTAGGAAAACATGCGAATCATCAGAGATGTCTTTTTATGAATGCTACTGTCGCAGCCTGTAACAGGCTTCCACCACCCCATATATTTACAAGCTGTTCCACCATATCTGTTCCCAACTCAGTGGTAGAACAGAATGAGAGGAGCCCACATCACGACTGATTCCTTACTATTGAGTAGCTTTCAGATCAGCGACTCGGTAATCTGCGGTTTGTCGACCATCGAATTGAACAGACACAAAGTGTCGCGGCGACAAGGGAAAATTTATCACTCCAATCGCGATAAAATAATTGAGGCAAGTTCATGCTCGAGGAGTTCATGGAGAATGAGTTGGAGGAGTGTGATGACCGCTTGCTGGCATAATATTTTATAACCGTTCATCACTCTAAACATGGTGATGAACTCACTACATCCACTTAGACGAAACCATTCAGGCTGAAATCACTTTTGCCAGGATATATTGTTACCTCAGCAACGTAAGCTTGGTATCTGATTGGCCTAATCGACTCCTCAGCGTTTATACCAGGGATTCATAAACTATTTAGGCCAAGCGAAAGGGGGGTCTCCAAAATGAACTGTTACCTCATAGTCTGAGGCTCAGACCCCCACAGCTAAATTATTTTTAACATCCTATCTTGTGTGTGTGTTTTTTTTTTTTCCTATTGATACAAAATTAAAAACTACGGTAGGTTAGATGAATAATCTTGACATCATTTTCTTATCAAGATTTATAGACCAATCACTCAGAACAAAATAGACAAGAAATTAAGTAAAATTTAATATCAAGTTTTTCATCTTGTACGAACTACCATGCTTGGACTTGGGTTTTTTCATAGCACCTACCACAATTATACTTCCTTAGTAGGTACTAAAATGCCAGTCATACTTAAAATAAGTTGGCATACGTAGGTACGTAACACAACTCATACCGTATCTTTTAAATCCTACTTAATTTAAAAAAATGTGGAGGTTAGGGAGAAAGATGAATCCTCTGCTGTTGTAGGTACCTTTAACTGTGCAAACTGGCTTGTGCAAGCCGGTTTGAGCAAAAGTTGTCTCCTCTCTAGAACTTGGGTAGAAGGAAATGCAGATCAAGGACCAAAGAAAAATAAACTCAGAACGACATGTCGGGTCCGCAAACGTCACAGCCGACCCGACAAGCACAAGCGAACTCAGCACTCGTCCGATTACCCAATTTTCTGGGCCCTCAAGTGCTTCGTACGAAACATCATTCCGCTACGAGCCAGCGGAGCTTCTGGCGGTAATTGTGAATGCCCCAAGAGTAGCCCCCTGAGGGCCACAGGTTGAGGCGGAGCACGACCGTGCAATCCGACAATCTGGTTCCCGCTTCATCTCCTGACATCTCTGAGAGTGCCACCAAAATCGTCGACATCCCCATCACCAACGCCTTCGCCGGATTTCGTCAGCAAGAACATCCGAGAGGTTCGGTGGAACGCTTAGGAACAGGCACGAATAGGTGAAATATAATAAATATAGAAAATGGTCCGAAAAGAAATTCAGAATTTTTTTAAATTAAATTTTGTTATTTTATTGGACGGAAATTGAACCTCCACCAGACCTTGGAACAAACGGATCCTTCACCAGAGTAAATACATTGAACGTATCACATCATTCATCATTTTAAATTTCATTTTTTTCAAAATTATTTGTGATCAACTTTTGGTTCTTCATTTTTGAATTTGACAGAACTATATTTGAGGAGATGAGTTGAAATAAGTTCCAGGTCTGACGGCGTCTGTCGACAGAAGTTGGACAGCTGTCAACAGATCCCAACCACACTCATTCGAGCTGTCGGTTTCCGCTCAACTGCTGTCAACCTACGATCGACCTGGGACAGCAGTTTCTAAACTGCGCATGTCTCCGTCGATTTCTGTTAACCTTTAATCGTCGACCTGGAACAAACCTTTAATTGCCACACATTCCGACCCCACTAGGGATTTTCCAACCATCCTACAACTTGCACTGTACATATGTAATCCAAGCGTCCCTCGGCCTTACTCGGAGCTACTCCGGCTCGAGGCTGGAGTAAGGTGCCCGTAACAAGAAATCTACTTTTAACCAACACTGAACTCTCATTTTCCATTCCAACCAAACAAGAGTCAGCACGGTGTAGCACGGAACGCGTTCCGAATTACTTTACCCTCACTCTGCCTCGCTCTGGACTTACTCGGAGCGGGGTGGTTGGAAAATCCTGTTTGTCACTTCATGCCGCAACACACGTTTCCATGACGACGCAGTGGATCTCTGGTACGGTGAAGAGAATCATCAACAAACTTACCAAAAACTTGGGAGGGAAAAGAGCCTGGATTCTTGAGGGAAATTCTTGATTTGTCCTCCGCAAAGATCTGAGGGTCAAACAACGACGTACAATTGCCCGTAACATTACAATGAATACAATTTAAAGCTCGGCAATTCAATAAACGTAGAAATTATCGCAGGAAGTAGGTGAACTAAAAAAACCCGGCTACGAAAGAAAAAATAGGATAACATTATCAGCATTGATAACGGATTGTCTCTGATAAGAATGATGTGTTGTTGTTACATATTTATAGTACTGTCAAAAATAAGTAAAAGGACATGGACATTTGACCACATTCTGTCAGCCTACGTGCTCCGGAATCAACAGCTGATGGCTGCAATGGGATCTTTCCATTGTTGATCCATTTTCTCCCTTCGCAGTTTGTTTTTATCCTCTTGAGTTGTGAGTGGAATGAAAAATCTTGAGGGTTCGATTATTGCCGTTTGACGTTGCAGCTTTTTGAACGGAGTGAATTGAGGTGAAATCATCCGATAAGGGAAATGATCTTACGGATTGTGTGATTCATTCGGTGATTGTACTAGGTTTGTGTTCGTCGGGGGTTTTATGGGTGCAGCAGGTGTTTAGCCCCTCCAGAATATCTCGTTTACTGGTTGAATTGATTTCCATTGCATTCCTGATTGTTCGCATCAACGCCCCATCAACTTGCCGCTTCCGATGGCCGAACACTTGAGGAAAGCCCAGCAAAAGTTGTCGCCCGCGTTGATGGAACCGTTGGACACCTCGAGCTTTTCCTTTGTTGGCAACTCAAACGTGGTTTTCTCTGAGCCAAAGTCTGCGCCACTCACAGGACCCCCCAGCATGCCAGACGTCACTCTCACAGCCGAATTCACTTCTCTGAATCTGAACTCTGTCGACGACAACGACAATGTCACTGCCAAAGCCATTCAACTTATAGACCCCTTAGAACGCCTCAAGGTACACCGACCAACTTTTTCTTACAAATTATTTCATTGTTTTGCTTATTTTATTGTAAAAGTTGTTACTGAGTTCCAAAAGCTTCACACCCTCACTCCATCTCCGACTACTTTTTACGCGTTACCTTAAAGGCCCAAATGACCCAGGCAACCCGCGATTAGATATCATTTGTTACGTATCTAGTGATGTTTACCCAACTCAAAAACTCAAATTTCATTTCCGACAATTTTGATAAACTTTTGGAATATCTTATCACATCTTGTCGTTGTGTATGAAATCGTTAACTTGTCATTTTCTCGAATGTGTTTTGTTAAGCAACGAGATGACGTCCTTCTGATCTCTATTTTTATAGTAGCTCAAAGGCCTTGATTTGTCAACAGATCAGATCAACAATGCAGAGGTTGCAATATTCCAATCCTTCATTAATAGTCAATGTTAGGTAATGAGCTAAAAAAACGCATTTGGAAAGTGCTTTCTTCGTTTTTTCTGTTTCTTAAAAACGGTGGTGCAATGACGAGTAGATCCGCCTTTTACAGTGTTTTGCGGTATGACGTCAGCTTTGCAGGGGTGTAAAACATTTTATTGCTGCAGTTACTAAGTAGCACGATCCCAATTAACAATGATGTTCGTCTCAAATTTACATTCTACATGATGGCGTTGCAGCGTTTTTCAAAGATTTAAACAAAGAATAGCCGATAGAAGGCTTTCAAATAACACTACGCGTTAAGTATAAATGCCTACAACGAATTTATGATAAGCGCGAAATTTAAATCTGATGCAGGAATAGGTGAGAACTTGATTTTGCCTTTGCTATGCAAGTTCTGAGAAGGTGGCGGGTAAAGTTTTCCATCTTATCTTCCAGTAACCAACATAAGGTTGCACCTTGAGGCAAACAAAGCCCCAATCGGAGGATAATTGATAACCATAATTTATCAAACTTATTAAGCTATTTCAACGAGGTTATCCGACATTTGTGTCAATTTCAATGATGTCGTTTTTACATTTTTAGTCAGGTGAACCGAATGTGACACATTTCAGTGAACTTATTTTACGGCAGGCCCCCTTAAACATAAATTTAGCCAATGTTGTTGATTCACAGGTGTCGTCTGCTGAGGAATTCATCAGTTTGCTTGGTTGTAAGCTCGGTAAAGATGAGGTCCCTCGTGTTAAAGTCATATCAATCGTTGGTGAGTGCCTATATGCGTCCAAATCTCAACCAGGACGTTCATGATGGTCAAGCAAGCTTTAACGGATGTGTCTGTGGTTTTAGGAAATACCGGGGACGGCAAGTCGTACACGTTGAATCACTGTTTCTTCAAAGGAGACGATGTGTTCCGAACCTCCTCGGAGCAGGAAAGTTGCACGATAGGGGTGTGGGCCGCTTACGATCCGGAACTCCAAGTCCTGTGTCTCGATACGGAAGGTCTTATGGGTTCTGCGAAACTCAACGATGTTGATCACCGGAATCGCCTGCTGGTCAAGGTTGGTAAAACGCAACTAATGGTAAATCAACTTAAGGAGCTGTTTTAGTATAATATTTCATCATTTCAGATCCTTGGTGTGTCGGACATTGTCATCTATCGTACCAGAGGAGAGCGGCTTCACGACAACATGTATCGATTTCTGGGCAAAGCTTCGCATGCTTTCACTAGCCACCTCCACTCATGTCTGGAGTCGGTTTCCCAGAAGGTTGACATGGGCGGATCACTCTCTGCTCTTGGACCTGCCGTCATTATTTTCCACGAGACCCTCAACACCAAACCGTTATCTACTGGTGAGGATGAAATTGGACTAACCGCTAACTTTGCGCCTCATGCTTCAAATTTGCTGGAACGATATTTTGTGTGCAGGTGGAGTGCAAAGTCCCGAGGAGTACTTGAGAAGCAAATTTCAAGAATTAGGCCTTTCCATCGACGCATTTTCTTCTCTACGGTATTTTGGACAACAAGCCGCAGACTCGCCAACCCCTTTCGAACGATTCCGCTCTTTGGTCAAAGCAGAGCTCAAAAAAACGACCGTGCGATCTCCCAGAAGCCCTGTCGCCGTCTTTCAAGGATTGAAGGTTAATTTTTTGTGTTAAGAAAAAAGTCCAGTGTTTCTATTGAGATAGTTTTAATAACTCATGAAAATTTCTCTCAGACGTTGAACGATAGATTCAACGGGAAGATCGTCTCTCGTGATGAAGTCATCCCCGACGCTTATTTCACCTGCCCGGCTGTCTGCCGCTCGTGCACCAGCCGATGTACGCTCTCCATGGGCCACTTAGCCGCCGGTGTCTCTCACGACTGCCTCGACAGATGCAAGTGAGTAACTCATCTCTGATTACGTTGAACTGCTGTAAATGTATCTAGTGTTTTTAAACAAACCGTCTTGCTCCATATTCAAAAACACCGTTTTATCTCATTCTGGGGCTGCAGATCCGGCGGTCACCATACTCGACGTTCTTAAAATCTGAAAAGCCTCCGCAAAACGTGTCCACCTCATGTAGAAAGTGTGCAGTAGGTTGTGCTAACTTTATGTACATGTATGATTTATCGTTGTCATTCACTTCATTTGAACATGCTTAAAATGATTTTTGCATGGTTTACTTTGTCTGTTGTAACCAGCATGTGTTTGTTAGGTATCAACACCAATACGAGAACATATACTACATATGCAAAGCCTGTCACGCCAACGGCAACGAAGTTCGAGTCATCCCTCGCTACAGCTCCAGCTCTGATAACTCGTGGTTTGAAGTCATTACTCACTATGCATGGTCAGGGTGAGTTGAGGTCGTTTTTTATTAACTGGACCTTTTGCCTTTTACAAGCGCTTTTTATTCCTCAAAGTTGCGGAGCAGTTTTTCATACGGCTGCCTTCAAAAATGGAAGTCATTTTCATGTCTTTCTCCCATTCATCAGCCAGTGAGGGATCTCCGCCCACGCATAAATAACGTTTCCAATTTTAGCTTATTAGCCTTGGAATAATACATCACGTATTAGTGTCGGAGTTCGAAAATTCTGATCGGCCTCAAAATTTGACATTATCCGTTTCATGACACGTAGATTACAAAAACGAAATGGCCGTCCGCTTTACGCCGCACAGTGGTCCAAAATCGAAATAAACGGGAACTTCATACAATTTCTCAAATATTAATACTTCTCTTGGCCAAAAAGTTGTTCGCTTGAATCTGGTAACTTAATCTGAGAGGGTCTTTCTTAAAATCAAACCATTTGATCGGTAGTTTTGGTTCTAGGAGTATTCAACGTCATGTACGTACGGTTTGGAAAACCCTACTTTTCACCTTGGTAAATGAAAGCTTTAAGAAATTCTACTGCTGCTCAATATTGAAAAGAGGTTTTTTTAAGGAATGAGACAAATACGTTCAACGATTCATTTTCTCAAAGATTTATTATCTACTCGTAAAAAAAATGGGGAAAAAATATTTCACAAACACAACAAAAAATAAAATGAGTGTCCACCTCAGATTTGTCAACGGCTGACTAAGCGAGAAATGAATGTGTTTGTGAAGAAGTACAGCCGACCAGCCAAACCCTCTCTTCTATCATATCGAGCTCAAAGTGCAACGTTGTGCAGAGCTCAGGACAACCTGTTTAGACTAAAGTCAGAGTGTCCGTCTTTGACCGATTTTTCAAACTTTACGTGAAGAAATGAATGTATGAAGGTTTTCGGCTAGGGGGTCGAATTAGGTGTCGCTTTCGCAATATTTTTGGACGTAAAATCAATTTTTCGAGGTCCCACATCTGTCCAAACGTTGTACAGATTTTTTTTTTGCAAAAATATTTTTTACTGATAGAGAACTAAGAGAACCTAAGTAATTTTTGCACAATAATTGTGGTTAATTATTAACCTATATCAAAGAATAATGAACCCTTGTGTAAAATTTGCTGAGTTTTTTCTTAATTTTCCAGGTACGTTATTGAGTGCCCTCATTGCGGAGAAATTTACCGAAGCCGACAGTACTGGTATGGCAATATCGGCCCTGAAAACGGGGCAGTGCGCACCGAAATTCACCACGTTTGGCCAGGGGTGAGTATAAACGGCGAAAAATGTGTGAACAATGCGTAGAAGCGACTTAAGTCTCAATTGAGACAAAATTCTGTGCAATAAGTAGCTCAGTGCAGGAGATGGTTCTACGTTGATGGTGTTTGAGCCTAGTTCATCTGTGGATTGCTAGGTGCCGCTCGTATCCTCAATGAAGAGGTTAGCAGTTTGGTGGGAGGGGGTGGGGTTGCTCCTTCCTCATACTATGTGCTCACCAGCGTGATTTCGTGCCAGGGACTAGATGCTCCTGTCCTTCTCCCCAATAATCACTTGAATGTTAGGCAACTCTCTCAAAACAGCTAGAACGTCTAAAGGCTCTGACTGAATACAGTATTGAATACGCTTCCTGTGAAAATAATTTTAAAGCGTCTCTTGCTTCCAATTATACTGAACTGTACATCCGCCCCACCCGGGCGATCCTGAAAGGTCATCAGGAAAACCTTTCCTGGTTTATCAGGTCAGGTCCATCTCAGCACACGAGGGAAACAACTTGGACTTCGTGCATACACTTTTCCACCAAACCGAAAATTCAGACATTTTAGGTTCTCAACTGGGTAGGTACGCTTTAACCACCCGGGTCGGGTCAAAATTTCATAACAGTTAAATGAGTTACTCATGACATTTGCAGACGAAATGCTCCGGATCCGGTAATCAGGTTTCCGCTCAAAAGGTCCTGGACAGCGTTTCATACCTCACTGAAGCCGTGATGAGCGCTTCGCAGACACCAACCAAAGCCCTGGGCTCCTGGGTCACCGACCAAGTTGCTCCCAAGTACTGGCGCCCCAACTCCGAAATAACGGTACGCACTCTCCACAATTGATGAACCCATGTTTTTTCCTCCACTTTTATTTTTCCATTTTTTTACCTCGTATTTTCTTCTCCAGCATTGCGAAGTATGCCGTAAACTGTTCACCGCCGCCATGAAGAAACATCACTGCAGGGTGTGCGGAGAAGGCGTCTGTGCTGATTGTTCCTCTCGAAGCAAACCCGTTCCGGAAAAAAGCTGGTATTATCCGGTTCGAGTTTGCGACAACTGTTTCGATCCTCCTGGCACTGTCAAGAAAAGTATGTGTTGAGCTAGAATTTAATTCATATTTCTTGAATGAAATGGTAAGCAATATTGATGTTTGGCATTTCAGGGGATGATAGCGGAGGTTCTTCTAGCATTGAAGAGAATGAAGTCATTCCAAGAAAAGTCAGTGAGGCATTCGTGACAACCATATCGACTGTCGCTTCAATTCTCACATATCCTAAAAGTGAGTTATTGAGTCTCTGAAAACAATTTTTTTTATCTATACCTCTAATTCAGACCGTGTCCGTGGCTGGCAGAAAAGGTGTAACATTTGCAGCGTTTTTTCTATCTTCTCGGTGACCCGTTTACGCCTATTTGCGCCCAACTTTCTTATTTTAAATGGGAACCCCTCATTTTTTCTCGAATTTGGATTCCTGAGCCAATTTTACGTCCGGTAAGCACAATGAGCGCAATTTTCGATAAGTGCAAATCCGTTCAACTATCCCTATCTTGATTGTTTGCTGTCCGAGTGAGTTGGCGATTCCTCTGTAGCCTACCTGGAGATCCAAATTTTAATACTTAATCCTGAAAGAACGAATTCCGACGATCGTCTAATTTTGACGGCGAGTTTAATTTGAGCGATTCTTAATAAACATAACCGGGTCCGGAGCGCTTGCAGTCTGTGCCATGTTCGGGGGGGGGGGGGGGGGGGGGGTTGCGTCTTCGACCTTATGGGGGCGCGTGCAAGGTCTATGAGACCTATTTCAATCCCGACCGACCCGGGTCGATAATGCGCTGCCACGTACGTTGGGCGCTCGGGAATTTTATTATCTCCTCGCTAATTTCGGGTATATTCTGGGCTTTTAGGTATTTTCAACACCCAAAGGGTCGGATTAGAATTCTTCTGTATTCTACCCCGTCACTTGACCTATTATTCAAACGGGTGAGCGTAGCGAGGCTCCCCCTTGCCGATAAAATGGTCGGCCGAGCGAAGCGAGGCACTCCTGTCAGAGCGCTTGTTGTACTTAACGATGATACTCAACTTGTGATTTTTCAGGCGTGATAAAGGAAACTGCTCGCCCTAGTTATTGGGTTCCGGACAGCGAGGCTCGGGAATGTTGCGTCTGCAGTGCCCAGTTCTCCGCCACGCTTTTACTCCACCATTGCAGGTGAGCCGTCACAACTTTTCACTGGTGTGAGTTATTCAAAGGAATTTCTTTGACCGATCTGGTTTTGCAGGGATTGTGGAGGCGCAGTCTGCGAAGGATGTTCCACCGGGAGGAAACCCGTCCCGCACCGAAACTGGGAGACCCCCGTCAGAGTTTGCGACTCCTGCTACAAATAGCTCCCCGCTCGAATGCCGATCGACGACAACTCAATTCCAAAGTAAATCAAATACGGCAAAATCGGTTAGGATTTCGTTGTAAACCGTAGCTTGCAGTGCGTTTGCGGTAACGTCTGGAGTGATCAGCCGTAATTGTCTTCTGTCTTGGCCAATGAGAGATTGTCTTGGCACGAATTGAAATACCCATTTGAAAAGTTTTGAAAGTTAGACGAATGATGGAAACGAAAATGTCCTGTTCAAATCAATTTGGTGGAAACATTCCTTATCCCATCACGAGAATAATACTAGACAAAAATAAGTTTGGATTCTGTAAGGCCGATAGGAGAGAAATTGTGCTATTGCATCATCTTTTGATCTGTTGTAGAATGAGAAATGGACCTGCACCTGAATTTAGCGTTAAATCATCCTGGGACATGTTTTCAAAAGTCATAAAGCGAGGAAGCCTGTCCATTCCTCATTTGGTTTATAGGGAAATAACATAACAATTATGGCAGCATTTACACAATTCAGTAACCTTATAGAAAAGGTGTTTGTCATCTATCCCCCTGAGATGTTTAAAAAACCGCATTGAGCCGTATAAATATTGGATTAACCCAATTTCAGTTGAAAAAAGGTCGTGTGGCAATGCGCCCAGTATACCTGTAAGGAATGCCGTTCTAACTTCTATATGGCCACTTTTACTTATAAGTGTCCCTAGTTTAGTTGTGCAGTTTTTTTTTTTTTTTTTTTTAAGGGAGACCTGTTATTGAACCACATTTTTAAAACTTAAGACTTGAAAAATTGATAAATAGTCCTCATACGTTTCTACATAATACTAAGTCCCTACGTTTACACGGTCTCCTTCGCTGATCTAATCTTATTACATCGAAATGAGGGTTCCATGAGGCTCTTGAAAACCTATGTTTCGATTCATCTTGAAGGTTCAAAGTCAAAGCCGACTCAAGAGCATGATATACCCCAGACGGTTCACATTCTACCTGATTTGAGCAAATGAAATATTATTCTGATATATTCACATTCTGCTTATAATATTCACTGTATGTCCTAATATTTTTCATTGTTTCACCTTGAATTTTCATATTGGGTTTAGTATTGTTTGACAGTGTTGTTTCTTTTCTGAGCTTCATTTCTTTCTCTTCTAAAAAAAGTTCTCTTCTCAACAATTCCCTTTTTTAAATATTGATAAACCCTTGCAGTGGTAGAAATCAAGAAAAGTGATGTAATTTCAAAATGATGTCAAAATCTCTCTATGTTGATTGAACCAACCAAACGGCCATGTTTGAATTTCTTTCTGGTCAAGCCGTGTAAGCTCCTTGGGTAGGGTTCCGGCTTTATATGATCTTCAATGTCCAAAATGTGATAATTTCTGCAAGCTACTTAGTTACAGTTCACTTCTGCGGTAGGCTTTGCTGATCGATCGATTTTGCATCTCTAATCTGTGATCATACCATTATTACGCATTGACAGCAATGATGAAGCTAGACAATTTTTTTTAGAATAGAAAATCTACTTAACGTCCATATCTTTGAGTAGTTACCATTTTCATTAAACGATTTCCACCAAGTAAGATTCAGGGAGGATCTTAAACTTGATGTATCATTCCGCCCAGACGGTGTTGATAATATCAGCTACCCAGAATGCCTCCAGATGTGAACTTGCGGTAGTGTACCTTTTTTTATAAGCGCCTGAGGCTTTTTTAAACTCTTGTTTCCTGTTATGGGAAAAAACGGCGTTTAGTCCAGTCAAGTGGTGGTTTTCCCGTAACAAAATGTGGGGCGTTTTTTTCTCAACGCAAGTTTTTTGGGGTGCTGAATCCTAACATGAAGTTTGCTGCCTCCTCCAAGGTCGGCTTCACATAAAGAAATCAAACCTCAAAATTTTTTCATTTTTGACATTTTCATGTCTTTACTTTGGCACACAATCGAAAAAAGCGTTACTTTTTAGCATCACGAAATTTGTAACTAAGTAGCGTCTCCTGGTCAACAACAAACACAATAAGGTGAATAATATGGAAGGCGAAGACATGAAAATGGTCTCCTGTGGTTGCAGACGAGTCTGCAAGCTGATTAGGTATACATCCCACCCCGAGCGAGCAAATAATCAGCTTGCAGACTCGTCTGCAACCACAGGTTTCGCAAATTTCTGTTGTAAATTTTTTTTTTGCTGATATACCTGAAACTATGCGTTTTTCGAAGATGACTACTCTATACAAAATTAAAGTAGACAAAATTTCCTTTGAAAAGCAGTGGTCAAAATTGGTATTTGACTCAGTGGTCTTGAAGATATCAGCGACTAAAAAAAAATAAAAAAAAATAAAATAAAAAATTCATTACACACACACACACACCCTCCCTCACCCTCCCTCACACACCCCCTCACACACACATACATTACATACATACATTTCATACATTACATTATTATTAAATAATAATGTAATAATTACATCTCACCGCCGAATAGTCGGGCGGCCTCTGACATGCCCATGCAGGCATGTCAGAGGCCGAGGAGGGACCGGGCAATGGCTCGTGAATTGCAGGTACAGGTCGGCTCGGTTCTATGTTTTCAACTGGAAAAATGGGAATACAATGATTAGTGTTGTGATGCAGAAACATGATGCATGATTCTGCAAAATATTGCTGATTATTACGTGTAGTAGCTTTCGGTGCCTCATGACGTGCTTCATCGTCGTCTACGTCTTGTCACAGCTCCCCTCACCCTTGGCAAAGTTTTGTGCAGAACAGGACTGCTCGTTTGCTGCAACAACGAGCCTGTCAATCCTTACTGCATTTGCGGCTGATTAGGTGCATCTGCTTCTGTGGAGTAGGGGGGTTGAGGGTGGTAATTGGAACCTTCCCATTTTTAGTTGGTTTCCACCCCCACTGCTCCGGATCAAGTTCGTTCCCCAGCCACTGTTGCAGTTGGAAAAACATCTCAACAATACGAGTGAGCTGCAGCTTCAGTTCGAGGTCGCTGTGTTTCCTGATGCCTTGAATGTTGAGGTGATGTAATCTGTGGCGTCTCGCCGGCAGCCGTGATGTCGTGTGGATGAGCTGAAGGGCATTTGAATATGAAGACGTGGGGTTCGAGTTGTGGGTTCGTCGCAAGGGTTTTCAGAATCTTCATCTTGCCTTGATTGAACAGTGCTGACGTTGGGTCGCAACCACTCATGGCGTGGAGAAAGAGCACATTATTATGCCGGGCAAGTTTCGGCTCCACTGCTCTTCTTAGATGGCAAAGGAGTTGGGGGACTCTGGCTTGAGAAAGTACAAGTTCCTGCTCTACCTTCCCTCCCCTTCCCGTACCAACAAAGTGGACGACAAAGTGTTTCTTATGGTACGCTTAGTGTGCTTTCACGTGTAATACAATTTTGTGTCGATATCATGCATATTAATCGGGTTCCAGGGGGAGTGGGTGTTTTGGACCTTTTCGCCGAAGAGCCGAAAAATCGCCTCGGACGTGGGCATGACAACAAAAAAGCGACGAAACTAACAAAATGTCATTACACCTCACAGCCAAAAAATCGCTGATTTTCAAAACGCTGTATCTACAAGACCACTGAGTCAAATAACAATTTTGACCACTGCTTTTCAAAGGAAATTTTGTCTACTTTAGTTTTGTATAGAGTAGTCATCTTTGAAAAACGCATAGTTTTCGCGTACTATATAAGCAAAAAACTGAAAAAAGTGCCACAATTTTGAGGTTTTTGCATTTTTCGATTTGAAGCCGGCCTCTTGGGAGGTAGCAAACTTCATATTCGGATTCAGCACTCCAAAAAACTTGAGATCCGTTGAGAAAAAACTTCTCTAATTTTCTTACGGAAACGGCACTTTTGAGCACCGATTGACTAGTTGGGGTGATGGCGTAACAGAAAAAAAATCTCATGCGCTGGGCGTGTCACCCTCCCAAACCTTCGGGAATCAATTGTGGAACAGGAAGTTTTCGATAGAATTGAACTCACCACTGAAACGTAGCCAAATTTAAAAGCAGTGCAATTTTACTGATTTAAATTAAATAACTATTCGACGGGGAGCGTTGATGAACGGAGTCCACACTTGGTGTGAACTAAATTCAAATTTTTGTTGATTTTTAACGAACATTTGTTCACCGCGCCAAATCACTTTAATTGAAAAAATTATTTTTCTCAAGTTTGGATTTTTTAAAAATTTTCATGATTAACCCGTAAAGTGTGAAATTTCGTTGATTTATCAACGAATTATGTGTGCATGATTTAGATATAAAGGTGTACAAAGATAATCCGTTTCGATAATTCTTGGCATTTGAGAGAACTCCGTGAAAAATCGCTGAGGATGAGACTGATTGTTACGATGCGATAAATTAGAGCGAGTTTGTTGTAATTCAATGTTTGACAAGATGTATAATAGAGCATTATTTTATTCACGATAATGATTATCGTAATCGTACGATGATGGTTGTTGTATGCGTACACGTTCCTTTGTAGAAAAAACCTTTGTGTACTTTTTAAGCGCTGACGAACACATTTTTCCTCATGGTGTAAGGTTTCATAGTTATATGTATTGTGGAAGAAAACCAGTAAAGTTTGGGTATGTATCCGAGTTGTGTTGTTGATTCGCCCGGTCAATCTCGTGAGATTCTGCTGAACATTGAACGTTTGGATTACCAGGATGTGTATCGATAATTTGTTATCGATTGACTATGGAGTTATGTTTATCTATTTGGTTGTGGTTACTCTCTACGACCATTCCCCAATCAACATGTCGATAATGAGTTATCGTAATATCCTGCATCCTGAATGTTTTCGTTCTTGGTTCTTATTCTTTTATCAGTTATCGTTTGAGTGCAGCTGTACTTATTTATCATTGAGCTGCGTGGCGCCATTGCTCGAAGCAATTTTTTGAGAATTAAGAAAGGAATTAAAAACGCTGATATATCGATGAATTTTGGGGCGCTATTTTTCACGTTATCTCTTTCAATACGTTATCGACAACAACTATGGATAGAGTCCTATTCGATACCCATCCCTAGTTGGACGATATATCACCAACATTTCACCCTCTTAGGTGCATGTTTTTTTTAGGTTATTTTAAAAAAGTGCACTCATTCAGACTTAACTGTTTATGAATTGTGAAAATATACATTATAAAGTGTAATAGTAAACTAGTAGATTTGGTTGAAAGACAGAAGACGGTTTTCAAGGTAAAATAATGATTCTGATAGCTGATTCAACGCTGAATGGTGTTGAATAACGCGTTCATAGGTATCTTTCGATCGATATAAGTGATATATATCGATGTTAGAGCTGTTCCACGGGTGGGTTATAACAGCCGGAGTTTGAACAAAAGGCAGCACTGGTGACGTTGGATCTCTTCTCCGCTGGGGTCGGGCAGCTCTCCGTCGTCCCACAACTTGAATTTGATGTTGTATCTTTGCTGTAGGGAGAAAAAAAAAGTTAGTCGGCAGCCAAGTTGAAAACTAATTGGTTAAACGGGTCATATAATCAACTTTCATGACTCACAGCGGCTTTCAGAAAAAGCAGCAACACTACACACAAATCCTACCCCAGTAAAAAGTGTGTTTTCCGACGTACTAGTCACACTGCACGCCAGTCGTCAGATTTTTATCTGATGAAAGTCACGCTCTGTCCCCCTTCATCATAACTATTGAATATGCAGTTCACTCGATTGGTCTCGAGTTGAACTTTTACAGAAGGTAGAGGTGAATGCCAATTAGGAATGGACCTGCCTCGAGTTTCTTTTTTTAATCAATAAGAGGTTTCCAAGTGGAACTCGAAAGCATTATACCACCTCTTTGTGCATGAGTTGGGTGAAAACTACCCAACAATTCAAATTAGTGGTGGGAAAATTGACTTAATCGAAGGCGGCGACGTCACTTCGATTTTAGCTTCATATTCGAGATGGTTTGACTTTTACTAACAACAACAAAGTCAGGGAAAAACACTAAGGCCTTCCTTATATTAGTCGGAGAGCAATAAAATTATTTTTAAGTTCCAAAATGAAATCAATGGCATTCAAAATACAGAGTTACATCACGACAACGTGTGTTCAAGTTGGGACCTGATGATTTGATCATATTCATAGAGAGTGGATGAACAGTGGCAAGTTCTCAAAATAATTCTTTTGTTGGAAAAGTTTTGGTTTATTGAATAAGGCTCAGGCTCATGCTTGGAATCCTAAAAATCTTGTCTAGTAAGTACTTATGTAGGTTTTCCAAGCTCAATTGAGAATTTTGCAAACTGAATTAAGAATGTTCTGTTTCAATTTCTTGAGAAAATTCTCAAATTGAAATGGAAAGTTCTAAATTCAGCTTGGAAAATTCTCAATTGAGCTTGGAAAACCTATAGTTTCCTTCCCATATTACGATCGAGTATTGCCAAGTCGTTTTGAATAGTGATTGGTCGATATGATTCACCTCGTGTGCTGCTCCTGTAATTGCACTTTCTCTTGCCCTGATGATAGGAGAATATATCTCTTGAAACGTCGGCACATTCCCCTCTTATTTTACCAACCCTCAACAGCATTTCAACCACAATCATTCAAACGGTCAACATCATCACCAAAAGTATTTGACTCCAAACATCACTTAAGGATATCGTTTGAGTTTCTGGCACAGGCTATTAACATGAACGTCCCATTTCATTTAGGAATCCACTAAGTTGCATCACGTGCTCGATAATCTTGTGCACAAACTGACCTCCCAAAGAACCCCATTACTACTGGACAAAAATGATCTACCTACTCGGTTATATGACACATTGGGGATTTTGTGAGTATCGACGTTCCGAAAATGGATTCAACAACTTACTGCGAGATATTGCTTGGATAGTTCGAGGGTGAAATTGTACGTGTTCTCCTGGCCTTTGACGATGGGGCAGGAAGAGTATTTGCACACGTCGGTGTCCATACCGGCAAACGGCAGGTCGAGAAAGTACGCCCAGTACGCCCTGGTGATGACCGGCCCTACCGGAGTCCAATCTGAAAGGTTACATTAAGTGCCATGACAAACTCACAATTTCACTAGATTTATATTAGGACGACGTCCCGTCACGAGAAACCAATGATAAAAGTAATTTACTTGGTTTGAAGTTGAAGGTGAGTGTAGCGCTTTTTCCCCTCTTGAATTTGCACTCAGCCGGCGGCCCGTCAGGACAAGGGTTTATCTCCACGTTCGATATCTCACAGACGTCTTTACCTGCAAAGAACAATGTAATGACAAATGTCAAGGCCACTGCGGACTTGGCGTTAGTGAGATATATATATCACTAGGGCTCAGATTCGAGCATATTAATATGCTAATTAATATTAGTTTCCTGTCCAGTAAAAATTGAAAGAAGCCTTTTGATAGTATTTTCACCTTTTATTGTGAA
Organism: Pilophorus perplexus; assembly: GCA_955831195.1. Lineage (NCBI taxonomy): Eukaryota > Metazoa > Arthropoda > Insecta > Hemiptera > Miridae > Pilophorus > Pilophorus perplexus. Next base: position 9,885,668 of record OY037012.1, read on the forward strand.
GAAGAAAAAAAAGAAGTATTTTCACCTCTCTGGGACTAACAGAATTTAAATTTATTGGGCATATAAATGCATAAACCAGCGATCTTCAGAATAAACGCCTATAGATGCATATTCTAGTGGGTTTCGTCTAAATAGTTTGTTTTTCATCAAATTTCCCTGGAATTTCTGCCCCGACTAAGGTGTGATGTATCGAGTGGTATTTCCAAAATCAGTGGGAAATTCGTTTATGAAGATTTTGTGTTATATAGTACATAGGTATATAAAACAAAATTATTGGTTCCAGAGTGTTTGATACATGAGTGATCATTCACTATCAAACCACTATGGCACTAATAATTTCGTTTTTCACCACATTAGACCAAAAAGCTGCACTCCTGGACTTGGGTACATGGAAATGCCGACTGGGGACTCGAGTAATTTTCGTGCACATTTTTCAAAGATAAAAAAATCAAGGTAGAATTACACCCCCAGGGGTAAAACAAAAAGGTAAATGATAGAGAATTTAAAAACGCTGCAAATTTTACACAAGGGTTTATTATTCTTTGATATAGGTTACATGTAAGAATATTAATTCTGTGTCAACAAAAAAAATGTTGAAAAAAAAAAAAAAAATTCAGAATTTTTTTTCAAAACAATTTTTTTAGTCGGAAAAAATTCGATCTGGGATTTAAAAAAAATCCCATTTGTAGCCCATGAAAGCCCTATAGATCCCCACAGTGAAATCGGATCGTTCCGGGACCCCCAAAAATGGATTCGACATCCAAAAATACTTCGAAAACGACACCCAACTCGATCCCATACCCAAAACCCTTAAAAAAACGCATCCCGTAGCCCATTTTAGCTAGGGCAGAAAACCTTGCGATCACAACTAGATGGTTAACAAAGTACCTATTCTGTCAAAATTTCAGATTCAAAAAAATTCCTACTGCCCAAAACGGCTCGGACGGCGTGCGGCATACGGCGTACGGCGGTCGGACATTTCGGTTTTGGAATCTAGTCCTCTTGAAACGGATAATGTCAAATTTTGAGGCCGATCCGAGTCGTCGACCTCAGTCGCGATTACATAGGCATATTATTCCAAGAATTATAAACGAAAATCCCCGATTTCAGAAAAAACGTCGTAAATGTCTGGTTCTAGAAGTTGGGAAATAAAAAATCATTTATGAAAATAAAAAATATGAGCCCACAAATTTGTAGATACTATGCCTAAAATTACTCTGCAAACGACGCTTAAGCGAACGAATTCATTCGACCTCCTCACATCCATCAAGAGCAACGTTTGTAGCCCCATAGAAGCCCAACACACCCATGGTGAGGTCCGATGGGTCTGAGACCGTATATATACGGACTCTTACGTACAAACATACTTCGAAGGCCAAAGAATTTTCAAAAACTCCTCCTAAGGCTTTTTTTTTTTTTAGCTCCACAGAGCTCTATTGTGTACTGGCTGGGTTTGTTTGTTCTGGGATACATTCGACTTCTTTGCCCAAGTCCTTCAACAACCATATCTATAGCCCCATAAGTTGTCGATTTTATCGTTTCTTTTTCCTTTTTGTAGATTTTAACGATGTTTTTCGAGCACATTTAAGAGCATGCAATGGAGGTTTTGAGCATATCTGTTGAGCATAAACCAGAGGTTTTTCCAGTATAATATTATTTGCTGATTTTATCAAGCATATCAATCTGAGCCCTATGCATCTCTAACCTCACTTATAAGGTTAATTCTTAGATGATTTCTATGGTATACACAGAGAATGGTGGTCGTGAGTTTGCTCTGAAAACTTAAAAGTGACTTCTGTTTGAAGTTGAGTGGTATTTAATACAAATTTTGTGGTTAGTGTTACTTAATTAGTTTTCCACATTTTTGTTAGCCTGTTGCGGGAGTCGCCGGAGCTTTGACGTCAAATGAGGCGCAAACCACCTGTACTCAGCAGTATTGAAATATATTCATACATATATGTATTCAGAGCTGTTAGGCGGAGAGGAGAATGTATTTTTAGGAGGCCGACTTTGAATGGGAAATGAAGCTGAATTGGAAAAAAACGGTGTCTCGCTGGAGATAGAATTTATGAGTTCTTTGCTCCCTCGATCGCTTCGCAGCGAAGGGGGTACAAATTTATCACTGAACGTTTGGCCAGACTTGTCCTGATTTCATTGGTCTCCAAACCGTCCTGCCTTCGTTTTCAAAGAGTCCTGACAAATACCCTGTCAATTACGGGTTTATTATTTTTTGGTATAACTTATCCAAAAATTAATTTCGCCACCGAAAAATTGTTTAAAAAATTAGAAATTAAGAAACATCTGTACCTATTCCTACATAGTGTCGAACGGATGCGGATCCCCAAAAAATAGGTTTTATGTTCAAAACTACTGGGAAAACGACACCTCATCCGAACTCCTGGCATCCTTTAAAAGCCCTATAGATCCCACGGTGAAACCGGATCGTTCTGCGACCCCCCAAAATGGGTTCCACGTACAAAAATACTTCGAAAACGACACCTAAATTTGTTTGGCACTTAACTCGACAACAACAAACTTTAAAGTTGGTGTAAAATCCTCTAGAAAGGGCTGCAGCGCTATAGAGCCAGTTTGGACATCCATTCAACCGCAAGAAGAGATACAGAACCGGTCTGAAGGGGTTTAAAGCTGGTTTAAGGTCGTTTAAGTGATATCAGTGAATCCTCGGCCATCAGTGCCTCCTTGCCCTTCAATAATTGAATATTGAATTGAATCAATGATAAACTGTCCACACTGAAGTGTGTGGATCGACCTTAGAAGTCCTATAGAACGGTTGGAGAGATACACAGCCGGATTGAAGAGCTATAAAGTCAGTGTTAAGAGCACTAGAACTAGGAGAAGTAGTATGAAGCCTACAAAACTGGCGTATAATCCTGTAGAAGCTCCCAAAGGCTGAAGACATGATTTGACAAAATACTCGGTTTCCATCTAGTTGTGCCCGCAAGGTTTTCAGCCCGATAACCCAAACCCGTGGGGTTAAAAAGGGGCTACGGGAGAGATTTTTTGAAGGATTTCGGCTATGGGGTCCACAAACGACACAAGTAAGGTGTCGTTTTCGAAGTATTTTTGGACGTAGAATCCATTTTTGGGGGTCCCAGAACGATTCGATTTCACCGTTGGGATCTATTGGGCACTCCCGGGGCTACAAATGGAATTTTTGAACGATCCCAGGAAGTAAAATATTTTCTGAGTAATTTTGGACGCATAATCTACTTATTGAGGTCCCACATTCGAACAATGTTCAGAATTCATTTTTTTCAAACGTATTTTTTTATTGACACAAGAGTTAATTTTTTGTACAATTTGCAGCATTTTTCTGGGCACTCATGTTCTGCTTTTATCAAAATAAATCAGGAAATCATATTTTTCTCTTCTTAGCGAGCCGGAAGATTTTTGTTTGTTGTAACAGTTTGACCTCAGGCGCGCAAATTCTACGATACTGAAAGATTAGGGAAGCCAAAGCGATGCATGTGGAAGAATTGGGTACGCTGATCTGAGAAGGTCGAAGGTTGAGATAGGGTTTCAGGATGTGAGATAAAACCACCAAGATAGCGTGGTTAACCGTTAGAAAAAGGTGATGTCAAATATCAACGGTAGGATTGAGAGAACTTGGAATTTTCATGATTACTTTAAACAGTAACAAGAGCAATGTGTTGGAATGTGTTGCAATGTGGAGCAATGTGATGAGTGACCCCAACATGTCATGTTCCTGTATATTGGGGTATTCTAAAAACCAATGTCTTCAATGAAGTGGTTTAAACACCGTCAAGGCGAGGTGGTAGCCGCCCCACCTGTCAGTCTGATCTGTCGCAGAACTAGGGCGCCGAATATTAACTGCCTCGGGAAATTACCTACCGCGTATTTCCCTTTGAGAGCAAGATAGTGCATGGTTCCTAGGGCCTCGCCCTGGTTTCTAGGGCTTCGCTATGGCAACTATCCAAAACATTGATTCAACTAAGGACTTGACTCCAGAGGGGGAGTCCTGACCTTCTTGGGCGGCAGACGAGTGAGTAGCCCACCTGATGGCGGGATGCACCGGTTCTTGACGGACCCGCGCGGCGTTTCGTGTTTGTAGACATTTCCAGTCCAAAATGAGCGGTCACATCGGCATCCAAACCAATTGGAGCGCCGAGCGGAGGAAAAGCCTGGGCGAAAAAGTCAAAATCGGCGGATGGTCTCCGAAAACCCGCTACGTCGTCGAGAACAAAGACGTTGGCTTCGACGTCGCCAGCGAAGACGGCAGCCTTTTGTACTCGTCGCAATCCAGCCTCTCGAGCGTTTCCGACTCCTACGACCCTATCGTTGTCCTCGAAGACGACGAATTCCCTTCACTGGACGACAGATTTTACGTCCGACGTCCCTCCTACGTCCACCCCGTCCTGCAGACGATGGACACCTACTCCGACGAAGAATATTTAGAAGACTATACGATGATGAGTGAAACCGAACGTAGATGGAGAAGAGTTGACAAGAAATTGGAAGAAATACAGAAGGTCTACAACGATAACCCAGAATCAACATCGTCCAGCCGATCAAGCTCTCCCCGGTGAACATGATTTGATTTAATATCTATTTACGAATAATCACAGCTACTGAGTCAAGATTAAATATCATCTCCTCATTTGAATGATTACTCAGTCATTTTATCTTTGACTTAGCGAGATATCTAAAACTTTAGTCAGTGAACACTAAATTAGAAGTAGAAATTAGAAGAGATCCCAAAAAATGTATAAATTTCCAAAATTTCTCTACGGTACTGTTTTCGTAATTCAATGATAATACTCCTTACATGCATGTTTTAAAATTTAAAACCAAATCTAACAAATATTTTTCTCCGTGATACAATAATTAGCTACCCATTTGATTAGATGTGCTTTATGAAGGACAATAAATTGGAAGCTATTTTACAATCTCAGCTATGTATACCTGATTTGCTGTTCATCCAAATTACTACGAGACAGCGTAGCTCAGCAAGATATGATGCGTCAAGATTTCGGTGCGATTCCACGATAATAAACCCATTCAGTTGAAGATTGGAATAAAACGTTAAAAATCGCCGCTCGAGGTTTGATTGTTTCACATTTGAGATGAAAATCCGCCCACCCGCGTCAATTAAGCAGGTTGAGTTGAAATGGATTGCGTGCCGTAGTGTTAATTTTCTTATCCCCGAAGTCTCGTGACTCAACCGGAGCTCTTTAAGGTGATTTCTTCGTATAAAATGACCTCGCGTTTTTGAGCGCTTATTCGCCAAAGCGAAGAACTTGACCTCTCAGAGTTTTTCCCCCCCAACTTGTGAGGGCAGTTTGACGGTGCTTAGTGGGAGTCAATTCCCGACGGAAAACACCAGCGAGGATGTCGGTAGTTCGAATTAAACATTTCCGGCTTACACTTTTTAGGGCAAGCGTTGAAACTGCGGCCTTACCCTACATTCAAGGGTTATTAGGAAGAGGATGGGGTCAAGAACGACGTAATTTTAGGGTCGGGGTATTTGAATTCAGGCCTTCGTGTTGGAAACTCGTATAATTTACTAAATATTGTAGCTCGAGTGGTTCTTGGATTTGAGAAAACTACACTTTGACGAAATCCCTATGTCCACGTGCAAAGGAAAAGGGACCGTTAAATTCAATTTAAGAAATTTTCATTAGACCATTAAATTAAAGAATTTTCTTATTCTGGGTCTAAATTGAATTTGATGCATTTTCTAAAGGAATCTAGTTTCTAGGCGTTCAACGAAAATCAGGACACGTTTGGGGCTGGAAAGAGTTAGGCGTTCGTTTGGGACTGTCCCTAACAAAATGTTCAACAGTTAAACAGTTAAAATTTAGTTACTAAACATTTCCCCTATCATTTTAGCAGACTTGGGGCAGCGAAGGGTAAGGCCCTGGTATGATAACTTCGTTTTTGCTGCGACACACCTGACTTAGCATTGCCGAATGGGCTGATCGCTTGAAGTCTATTAAAAAATGGTCTACAAAAAACTGGCGAGCCATTAATTCGCATAAACTTTTAATTTCTGACTACGTTTCCTCGTAACACTCACTACTTATGGACGTTAAAAACGCAAAAACGACCGACTCGTAAAAGTTGTTTTTATACACATGAGTAGTGTAAAGTGGTTGGAAGAATTTGGGGCTTACGAGAACGTCCCACAGTAACGTCAAATTTCGTGGACAAGTACACACACACAAAACTGTACTCCGATAATATTTGTAAGCTAACTGAGTGAAGCTCACGTTATCCACCATGCACAGTTACAGCAGAGTTATCTCATCGAGATTTCTTGGTAGTCGGAAGTATTTTGTTAGTACGATACATTAGTTTATATCCTTATGCTTTAAACTGTCTTTCAATTCTCGTTGTTTGCTCAGTTTGTACTGCTCAACGATAATGCTTACGTTTCTCCGTTTTAATGCATTTTGATCGTGAGGTGCGTTGCGGAAGCAAGTCAAAAAGACATGAATTGCCATACTCATAATATTCATATTACTTATGCCTCGATCTGTCCACCATCGTCCCTAATGAGTTGCAGCGTGTTTCTGACCTACAAAACACGCAGTATCTTTTTTCTTTTTTTCAGATTGTTTCTATCTCTTTTCGCTGGTGAGACATGAATTTTGAAATTAAAGACAGCTTTGAGAAAACGGTTAATTAACTTTCGAAATCTACTGGCTTTCTAACAATTATTTTAAGACTAAAATTTAATGTCCCCCGGCCTTGGATTTTTAAAGTGAAACTTTTATTACATCGTCCCAAATTTTTTGGTCTGTGTGTCATTTCTTGTCCCGTCACGCTACCGTTGATTTTCGCTTACAACCGATTCGTTGCTACGGAACTTCATCTTCGCCAGTTATAATCGTACAAAAATCGTTCACCATTCGTTGGAAAGCTCTCAATTTATCACGCATTCCTTTCGTACTTGTTCTTCGTCATTATGTCCCCATTTTATATTTATTGATGTTATTAATGGATGCAGTAAACAATGCCGCTTGTTTTGTTGTTATCAGCTGTCACGTTAGAAATCAATTTGAGAAAACGCCAAAATGAAGCCGTGGGTAGAGATACAAGGGTAGGTGAATGAGTAGGAAATGGGGGGGGGGGGACTAGACATAAAAATCGTGTCCATCGATGCTACGTACCCCACTAGGGGAGCGAGCGAAGCGAGCCGGAGAGACTAGTGGGAAAAAAAGTTTCACTTTTACCGTGGTTTCATAAAACCACACCCCAGTTTTTTTTTTACACAATGTTTTTTCGCGGTTTGGAAATGTCCGTCCATCCATCCGAGTCCCAAGCACACCTGCTTCTCTCACCTTTTTCACGTTCCCTCGCCCCCTCAACCACACCCCTGCTCTACTGATTCCCGACGCCATCCCCCTGAGCCCTACCTGGTTCTTCAACCACCCTTGCCTGCTTTCCTCTCACTGCACTGCTGAAGGATTTATGCCTGAGTGAGGTCCCCCCCTCTGAGATCGTTAATTCTCACCTCACTCCATGACCCAAGTCAATCTCCTCAACGGAATTTGTTTTAATTTTTTTTTTTTCAATTGATCGCAGCATTTCAAGGGTGAAATTTACTTGGATGATTACGCCTGAACGTCTGCGATTATTTTCATTTTTCTTTCTGATTATGTCCCAGGATAACCATATCTTAAACTATAATCATCTTTGAGACTAACTATCAATTTTTCTGAAAACTGAGATTCCACAATGAACTCAAAACACATAAAACCCCATCAGTGATTTAATATAGTAGATTCTACATTCCTAGTTATTGTTAACCACTAGTAAAATGACCCTCTTTAATATTTTGGCTACATACATAGGTTATACAAAATTTTCTATTTTTTTCAACAGAGTCGGTGTGAAGTAATCTAATTCCGATTATTTAAGCACAAAGATCGATAGTTTGAGCAGCTGCATGGACCAATAAAAAAACCCAAAATCGATTCTTGTTGAAATCACGAAAATTGCTCTCCTGAAATGACTCAAATGCCATAATGCCCCTTTTCCCTGGATGGTCACTCATCCAGTGCGCAGTATTATTACTCAGCCCACTCCGCAGTGCGCTGAGTTAATTTGGAAAAATAATAGTGTCGTCGATACTATTACGAGTATTATAAACCCATCAAAAAGAGCCGGAAGAGAGAAAACTTCCTGTTGGGGGTCACGCCAAATAAGTCGAATCCGTAGAGATTGCTCTGGGTCACGATATCCGAGCATCTTTTCGACGGATCCACATTACCATTCGCGAGATCACTGGGTAGATATGGGTGTAGTTGAGGGTGAATAATTTCTGCGCTTCGCCGCATTGAAGATGAGCCGTAAGAGGAGCGAGTGAGTTAGGAGAGAATTATGCCTACCGTGGGCTTCTACCAAGAAGTGATCTTACTGCAATGAGGTTCCTTAACAACCCAAACACACGAAAGGTAACTTGATGGTCCGCTGATGTTTCTAAAAGTCAATAGGCAGACGTGACACAACTTGCTAAAGACACTCAAAATAGCGCACGAATTTGGGATGAACGTAATTTTTTCAAATGAGGGTGACACCTGTAATATTTCGTAGGGAAGGGTAGTTCCAAAAAGTAGCTCCATGTGGCGTATCTGAGCTCCTGAAGTGGAAAAAACGGAAAATTAAACTTTTTCCAAAATATTTGAAAAAAAAAAAAAAAAAAAAAAAAATCCGTTTAGGCGAGTAGATGACGAGAAAAATATGAAACCACCAAAAAGTTGGTACAAGAGGCGCATCTAAGCTCCAAAAATCAGGGTTTGGAGTACTTGACTGGATGATGAGGTTGCTGTGGGTGTTGTTCAAAAGCTACGCGGCTAACCCCCCCCCCCCCCATCCTAAACACAAATATCTGTGTTTTTTTTTGTTGTTTTTTTTAAAGAAAAAATGGAAAACGAGTTGTTGGGTCTGTGGCCAGGTGGGCTACGGTCGGGGGTTGGCTGGCGTAGCCAGCAGGGAGTGGCCCCTTAGTAGTTATATTCTTGTTACCTACTTTCAGGAACCAAGTCGCACGACTCACTGGCGGTTGCATCATATGATATTATGTACCTACTACTTAGGTACTACTACTGTTTTTGTACTACAATGGGGTCGGTTTCAGGGGGTATTTTTTGGTAGTTAGGTCACAGTAAAAGCCGGTCCCACGCTAAAAACTGAATTCTCCTACTTGGAGAGAATACGGGAGGCTCACAGGACACCATAAATTTAAACACTTTGAAAAACTGGACCGGACGTACTTGACATGCTCCTTAAAAACTGGACGTATGGAAGCCCTACACTAGGCGCCTAGTGTATGCGCATACAAACTACCACCTAAGTACTTTCCTGACAAGACTTTCGTAATATTCTCAGCCACAATACGATTTCGGAAACATTCCCAAAGGGTGACGAAGGACACTATTACGAGCTCATTCAACTGAACGAATTCATAAAATGAAAAGGCTTACTGTTTCCTTTCTCGGAGCACAACTGGTAGTCGATTCGTTCACTCGAGACCGACCAAGCGGCCACAAGAAGAGCTCCAGACAGGAGGAAGCTGTATCGGTGCATCTTTGCAGCGATGGGCGTGATAGAAGAAAGGCGTCTGCATTTAAAAAAGAAAAAAAAAAGAAAAAATGAATCTACGAATGCTGTCTTCCGCGTTCATCATGGAAATAGAAGTGATTGACCCCTTTATTGACATCCAAATGTAAACAAATTCACACACTGTGCTTTGAACACGTCAAGCTTCAATTTATAATTATATTAAAATGTCCATTATGTAAATCATCCTTCACCATTTAAACTAAACCACACTATCCTTACCAAATAGGCCAAGCGGTTAGTGGGTAGATCCCGTCTGGCCGAGGACTCACCAGTCACTGATCGGACAAAAGACCGTATAAAAGATAACGAGGAAGACTGCCCGACAAATCATAGCCATTACAGAACCACCGCATCTCAGTCCGATATGGTACAGATAAAGGCCAGTTCGAACACGATTAAGCTCAACATGACAACCGTCACGAATACACCAACTGGTGTAGGTAAACACTTGCACAAAATATTTTTGCATGAGGACGTCTCTACTAATGTTAGCGAAGTCATTAGTGTATGAATCACGTTACCTATGAGTGAAAAAGGAGTAATATATTATACGATAAGCATTTCTTCTCTTCCCGCCAACGTATACGGATTTTGACGCTGAATACTCTCTCTTCGTTGAAAGATCCGCAAATGTATGAGTAAATCGATTTTGAAAAAAAAAAAAAAAAAAAATCAGCCAAATTTTGACAAAATAGTCGGTTTACCATCTAGTTGAGCCCGCAAGGTTTTCAGCCGGATCGTCCAAAGGTGGCTACGGGAGGGGTTTACGAAGGTTTTCGGCTATGGGTGTCGAGTTTTTGGAGGTCCCAGATTTATCCGATATCACCTTGGGTATCGATGGGGCTTTCATGGGGCTACAAAAGGGATTTTTGAAGTATCCCAGGAGGTCAAATAAGGTATCGTTTACTGAATTATGTTGGACGCATAATCCATTTTTAGAAGTCCACACATCTGTCCAAACATTGTACAGAATTAAAAAAAAAAAAAAAAAAAAAAATTACACAAGGGTTTATTATTCTTTGATATAGGATAGTTGCGCAAAAATTATTTCGGTGTCAAAAGAAAAACGCTGCAAATTTTACACAAGGGTTTATTATTCTTTGATATAAGTTACTTGTACAGAAATTTAATTCTGTCAATAAAAAAAAATTTAAAAAAAATTTTTTTGGATTTTTATATTTCAAAAAAAATTTTTGAGGCGATTTTTTTTCAAAAATGTGTGTTTTCAAAAATTCTTTAATTTTTACTCGAAAGATATTTAACTTCTTGGGATCCATCAAAAATCCCATTTTTAGCTCCATGAAAGCCCTATAGATCGCCACAGTGAAATCGGATCGTTCCGGGACCCCAAAAAATGGATTCTACGTCCAAAAATACTTCGAAAACGACACCTGACTCGATCCCATAGCCAAAAGCCTTCAAAAACCACCTTCTGTAGCCCCATTTTAGCCCCAGAGCGCCCCACGGGTTTGGGCGATCGGGCTGAAAACCTTGCGGGCACAACTAGATGGTAAACCGAGTATTTTGTCAAAATTTCAGATTTTTAAACAAATTCCTACTGCCCAAAACGGCCTGGACGGCGGACGGCGTACGGACATTTCGGATTTTGAATGTAGACCACTTGAAACGGATAATGTCAAATTTTGAGCCCGATCGGAGTCGTCGACCCGCGTCGCGAAAACATAGGTGTATTATTCCAAGAATAATAAACCAAAATGTTAGAAAAAAATTTTTGGATTTTTTTCAAAAAAATTTTTTTTTGGCTTTTTTTTCAAAAAAAATTGTTTTTTCAAAATTTCTTTATTCTTTACTCGAAAAATATTTAACCTCCTGGGATCCTTCAAAAATCCCATTTTTAGCCCCACGAAAGCCCTATAGATCGCAACAGTGAAATCGGATCGCTGCGGGACCCCAAAAAATGGATTCTACGTCCAAAAATACTTCGAAAACGACACCTGACTCGATCCCATAGTCAAAAGCCTTCAAAAACCACCTTCTGTAGCCCCATTTTAGCCCCATAGCGCCCCACGGGTTTGGGCGATCGGGCTGAAAACCTTGCGGGCACAACTAGATGGTAAACCGAGTATTTTGTCAAAATTTCAGATTTTTAAAAAAATTCCTACTGCCCAAAACGGCCTGGACGGCGGACGGACATTTCGGTTTTGGAATCTAGACCACTTGAAACGGATAATGTCAAATTTTGGGGCCGATCGGAGTCGTCGACCCCCGTCGCGAAAACATAGGTGTATTATTCCAAGAATAATAAACCAAAATTGGTTAAAAAATGTTTTCTGATTGACAGAATTAATTTTGGTTTATTATTCTTGGAATAATACACCTGTTTTCGCGACGGGGGTCGACGACTCCGATCGGGCTCAAAATTTGACATTATCCGTTTCAAGTGGTCTACATTCTAAATCCGAAGTGTCCGTCCGCCGTACGCCGTACCCCGTACGCCGTCCGCCGTACCCCGTACGCCGTCCGCCGTCCAGGCCGTTTTGGGCAGTAGGAATTTTTTTAAAAATCTGAAATTTCGGCAAAATACTTGGTTTACCATCTAGTTGTGCCCGCAAGGTTTTCAGTCCGATCGCCCAAACCCGTGGGGCGCTATGGGGCTATAATGGGGCTACGGGAGGGTTTTTTGAAGGCTTTTAGCTATGGGATCGAGTTAGGTGTCGTTTTCGAAGTATTTTTGGACGTAGAATCCATTTTTTGGGGTCACGGAACGATCCGATTTCACTGTGCCGATCTATAGGGCTCTCATGGGGCTAAAAATGGGATTTTTGAAGGATCCCAGGATGTTAAATATTTTTCGAGTAAAAAACACGGAATTTTTGAAAAAAAAAAACCATTTTTGAACAAAAAATCAAAAAAAAAAAATTTTTTGAGATAAAAATCCAAAAAAAAAATTTTTTTTTAAATTTTTTCATTGACAGAATTAAATGTCTGCACAAGTAACGTATATCATATAAAAGAATAATAAACCCTTGTGTAAAATTTGCAGGGTGTGTTTTAATGAAAATCAACTATAATATACCTAGTTGAAAATCAACTATAATATTATTGCGTAGGTACTGTAATCTTTCTCCAAACTGCCACTCATACAAAAGCTATGGCACTTTCCTGTGAAACAATTTTTGTATGCTGATGATTTTTCGGCTCAAGGACGACCTGAAAGATGGCATCTCCTCAAAGGGATCAAATTATGGCTACTATCCCCAGGAGCACACGTACTAACTCGAGGTCCACCCAGAAGATCAGTTGGAAGCAGTAAGTATGGGTGTTAGGGGTGAGGTGGTTACAGACAAACGATTTCTAGGAGGCTCCATCAGGCAGTTTTTGATGATAATTATGTACAGGCCAGGCCAGGAAGTCAACCACCAATTATTGTCAGACTTAGGAAAGGGCCAAAGAAATGGAGAATGTTGGTCGAACATTGTTAAAATAGTAACAAAATGTGTAAGGTACTTATTTAATAAGGTACTCAGTGCGATTAGCAATGAGAAATTGAGTGCCTGAACAGAGAAAATGACTACCTAGTGAAAATTTTGCATTTTTAATTCAGCCCGCTCCTCCATAGTGCACACGGACGAAAAATAATGTGCTAAAAAACGTTTTCGTTTTGTGACGTTGGTGGCCATTCGGATGGCCAATGAGAACCCGTCCAGAGATACCCATTCCCCCACTGTAATTCGAATTTGAAAATTTCGAAAGTGCCCTAGGCATTTGAATTACACTGCAGGAGCCCAAAACTCGCTGCTTTAAATTATTAAGTTCTTCCAGAAAAAAAAAAAAAAAAAAAAAAAAAAAAAAATTAGTAGAGATACATACGGTTCCCTAGTCCATGGATGTCCACACTAATGTGAAATTGTTCTAATTTGAGTGGCAGTACCTACGCAAAGATGGTAAAACAAAAAGCACACAGCTACAGACCTAGAATTGATTTATCGGTATTGAATTGTCGAAAAATGGTTTTATTTACGAGTAAAAAACATGAAACATTAAATAATTAAACATTAAAACATTAAACATGTCGAAAAATTGTTTTATTTAAGAGTAAAAAACATGGTTTTTAAACTACAGTTATAACTATCCCGAAACGCGCGGTTGGCTCTGAAAACTTTCAAATATAATAATTTAGTCAATTTTTCAGATAGGAAGACACTTACGGCGTCAAAATGACCAAAATTTAGTGTACCATTTGAACAAATATTCACTCAAAATCGAGATCTCCAACTAAATGTGACTTTTCCCTCTCCGTATCACTTGAGGCTTTTTTTATTTGTCGATAAATAAAAATTTCATTATGAGTTATATTATTGAAACTCGCTTTGAGGATGTTCTTTTGGGGCAACAAATTTTCGCTATTGGATCAAGGAATTAAACAGTTCGAAAAATCGATCCACCCTAATGTACCTACCTATATTTATTTTTTATCGTGTGCAGAAAATGAGGTGGCTCACAATTGACAAATTCAGGTGTCTCGGCTATGTACAGTTAGGTTTATTAAATCAAAAAATTAAACAAGTTTTGCATTGAAAACATCTCGCCTATTTCGAATATCGAAAAAACACGGTTGCTCTCGAACGTCTTTCATCAGCTCACATTCCATACTTCTTCGAAGGCAGAACAGATTTTGGCACAAGCGAGTGCCGCGGACAGGGGATATTTGCTGATGGATATCGTCTCTTCTATGTAATCAGCGGATATCTGAAACATGAATGGAAAGGAGGGTTTCAAAACTCGGAGGAGGTGAAGTTTACAACGAAAAATAGTCATCCACTCCAGTGCCACGGACAGTTTTTTAATTGGGAAAGGCAAAAACGGTCAGCTGTCAGGGATCAGCTGTTTTAACGTGAGAAAACTTCCAAGTGACACGCAAGTGTATAAACGTCCGGCTTGCTCAGCCTCAAAACAGTTCATCCGTTAAAAGGAATTTCCCAAACATGAGAAGCAGCGGAAGTGAGTACTTGCGAAAAACAAAAACCACGTTTCTTTGGCTAATCATTTTTAATTTGGCGGCAATATCTGTGGGTTATCCGAATGTCCGTATTGATGACGCAAATGTGGATGACGCACTTTTAAAATCTGTTCCGAACAACACCAGAAAGGCGGAAGCCGACGGACTAAACAAGGACATTCGATTGACAGCAGGCTACAACGATAAGGAATCACAATTCGGTCCAATCTCTCAAATAGTCAATGACACGGTAGTTCAAAAAAATGAACCCGTCCCGACCAACGCAGTAAATGCACGAGCCAAAACGTTTTATTGCGAATTCAGCCGGTTCGGGTGCTCCGATCAAGCGGCGAATGGAAAGCAACCGAGTAACGGCCACTTTATCAATAAGAGACACGCCAATACGATCGCACGTCAAACAAAATTCATCAAGTTCCAAAACAAATTGATGCGTCTGTACATAAGAAGTCTGGACGCTGCCAAGGCCAAAGCCAACAAAAAGTGAAATCGAAGTTTCTCATCCTAGTTTGAATTTATTCAATTGTGTTTGTGCATTTCAAAAATAAAAAGTTTACTTAAACGGTAACGTGCGAGTCAGTCAGCAAAATTATTAACCCTTTAACTTAAATTAACCCAAAATAATTTTAATTTTGGGTTCATTAATTATTAATGAAAGTGATGTGAAAAATGTGAATTTTCGCGGGTCGACCCATCACCATAACCGGCCATCTAGAATAGTCACGCGATAACTCCAAAACACATGAGTACGAAGACATATGATTTTTTTTTTCCAGGTGATATTTCATCCCAAATAATTTTGTCATTCCAAAAGTGTCGCTTGCCTGATTCGCTCATCGAAAGTTGAAGAGTTCGCGAACTAATTGTCAACCGAAAATGATATTTTGGGTAACGTTATACGGTTTGGTTCTTTCTGGGTCAATCGGTTATCCCGTCACTAAACAAGATCTCCAGTTTGTGGAGCATGTGTACAAGACCGTGGACATATTGGGAATGAAGGATCGAATCTTGGCGATGCTGTCCGGCAAATCCGACGAAAAAGGTAATGCTTCAACAGTACCGAGTAGTGCTAAAAGAGTAAATAGACAAGTACCAGTTACGACAGAGGACATGAAAAATGAAACAATCATCGAGCAGTCTGTAAATGCAACTACCATTCAGGCTATCACTAACAGCACTGAAACAGATTCAACCACAGAACCATCTACAGCCAGCACCAAACCTTCTCACATCATGAAAATTGAACCACGCGATCGTCGAAGTGTAATGGGGAAGAGATTCAAGAGAGCGCCTGCCGAAGGAGGGCTTGATTCAACTAAACAGCAAAATGTCAACCAGAAAGATCCCACAGCTGCAACCACCGACGATCAAACCAAAGGTGAAATGAAACGCGAAGAGAAAAACCAAGAACCGTACACGTTCCCTCCTCACTTTTTCCGTCACAAGAATTTCTTGAATGAAGCACTAGAAAAAATCAAGTCACGCAGAAGCTTGTGGGGGTCGGCGGCCCAGGAATCACACGACTGGCAACGCGATAGAAGATTGGGAGACATAAGAAAGAGACAAGCCGACGAGAACAGATTCGACATCAGACATTTGGGAGGCAACGATTTACCCATACCGCCGGTGAACTTGAAAGACTTCGATCCCGTCAACATCCAGAAAAATGAGGATATTTACCCAGTGAAATTCAACGACAAGCCGTCTAGCGCCCATTGCATGCAGTACTTAACATCCATCATTACTTCATTGGCAGTTTTTATCCTGAAGATATGAACATCGCCCTTCACCGTTCGCGTTTTGTTAGTTCGTTGAATTAAGTAATTCATATATAATTGTTCTATATAATTGTATTTCGAGCTTTTGACAAATAAATTCATTGCCAAAATATTTTTATGAATTTTAATAAACGGGTGACACGAAAAATAGTGAAAAGTGCGAGCGGTAAGGCTGAGTGTGCTGGGGGTTGATAGTTCCAAAAAGCAAGGGACGTGCAACTGAATGACAAGTGTACATGTACACTATGCATGGTCGATATTCATCAGAAATTGCGACATTCCTTCCAGGGTGGCCATCTCGTGGAATCCCAACAATCATCGGCTGCGAAGCCAGCTTCCCCCGAGGATGGGGTATGACGTAAACCCAAGCAGCCGATGCTGATTCCAGCCATGAATTATAACTTCGATTTTTCCGTGAAACCTGTAAATTCGAACTTGAAAAGTTTTGATACCATTTTCGGTGTTATTTGGGAGTCTTCTATCGATTTTTGACAACGGTTCCTTTGAAATGTTGAATGTATTTGAATAGTGGTCAGTATTCATTATAATGGGGTTATCACACTGTTCGAAACACCCAGCCAGCCGAAGAGCGGCCATTGACGTCACAATCACAGCCAATGACGTCATTACGTTGGAGCCGTCATAATGACACCCCCCCCCCCCCCGCGCATCATCCTATGTGTAGTGCAAACGGTCCTCAAGGCTTGCCATTTGCCGGGCGTTCATAGATAAAGGGGGGTTTCTTCGCGAAACAGCTGACCCTGTCTTTGTTGTCTTTTCTCTACTCGACGCCAAATTTACCCTTTTCCCCTCACTTGTCGGGCAGCATGTCTTTTCCAACAGTGTGATAACCCCATAACGATCGAGTTGCAGAGTACACAGCCCTCCATCCGAAATACATGACCTCCGTTTCGGACTATTTACCGCAATACCATTTTCATTGAAAGAATGGCTGGTACTCTCAGAGAACACTAAGGAACGGCAAAGCAATAGTAGGAAAGTTTAAATATATGTATCTACCTGTCCATGTGCCATCGCACCAATGACGACAGTGAGGGGCTCGTTTGCAGGAACAATGTCCCGAGGGTTGACGACTTTATCGGCCTTGAAGGACGTTCCTATCTTGACGCAGCCAACAGGCAGATGATCTGTGACGGGGTTTTTGATCACCTTCAGTAATTTCCCTCCTCCTCCGGCAGCCCGCACGTTGAATTTGTGAAGGAGCTGGACTGATAGAGCACAAGCAATTAATAATTGCTAAATATTGTTTCATGGGAGGGTGAGGTAGAACGGAGTGGCATAACTAGCCATTGAAGAGGAAGACAAGTCTTCATTAAAAAAAAGATAATATGGAAAAGTTAATAAAAGTATTAAAGATATTATTAGCATAAAAATGGATGAAAGGTGTAATAATAAAGTATAGGGGAAAGTGAGGATATAATATATCCTCACTTATCACCTCACTTATCACCTCAAGTATCCAGGGGGGTCATATTATGACCCCCCTGGATACTTGACCCTCCTCCATTATCTCAGCTCCTGGTGATCGGTTGTTTTTTTTCGTTTTCAACACTGGGTACAACTCAGGCGATTGCACATTTGGCGGGCGAAACATATCCGTTATCAATCATATCATGACGGTGATTGTGGTCGTTGTGTTTGGGCCCTCCAAAAGTGAAAGTGGAATTGAGGTTTCCGCGTTGGAATGAGGAGTGACAAACAAGGAAAGTTCCCAAGTTTTTCCACTCATTTTATTCCTTAGGAATTGTAGTTTCACTTCCCATCTTCAAATTCGCTGAAATATGCCTCTACGTCCCACAATACCCACTTTTCCAAGGAGAGTCCCGTTCAGGATACTTGACCCCCCCTTTTCCTTCAACTGCAACTTTTTTCGAGCATCATTTTTAGTATTATTTCCTTGATTTCACTTTCAGATGCCCCAGAAATATGTAAGGAAAGAGGGGGTGACCCCTCGAGACAAATTTCCTGCAGCCCTCATGAAGATAGCAGTTCGTCAGGTGCTACAGGGGGTCAAGTATCCTGGGGTGTTGCCGTTCTCCCGTTTTTATCAATTTATTCAATGGAACCTTTCACATAGGGCTTATTACGAGCTCCAAGTACATGGGTGTTCAGATACTATGAGTGGGAAGTCGATGGTCAAGTATTCTGAACATTTTTTTAGGGGGGTCAAGTATCCCGAGAGGGGGGTCAAGTATCCTCCAAGTTCAGGATACTTGACCCTTTTGAGATATTTTCGCAAATTTGAATTCTTGCTACAAAAACGTTGGGTTTAACAAATTCTGTTCACACATTATGTGGCCGGGTTGTTACTGAGCAGAATGGCACCTTTTCCAGTTCAGTAGCTCCAATAGAAACAAGCCATCAATTGAATTGAATAGATGAGCGCAACCTTTAGTTATTAATATTTAATGAGCGAGAGAAACTAAGAAACAGTAGGTATCTAGCGACCAAACTATGCCACACAACACATCAAAAGTATCCACGTGATGCTCATTACGTAAACAACTGCACCCTAACGACCGATGCGTAATAAAACCTTATGCCGATCAGAGGTAACGAACGGCTCAGGCTGCAAAAATCGTTTTGGAGTCGTTGGAATCAGCCTGAAAAGCTCATTCCATAGACCCTTGTACCAACGAAATCGGACAAAAACTTTCGTCCCCCTTTTGAGGCCTCATTAGTTACACATCAGAGATAAACAACTTTCGTCGTGAAGGACCTCCCGAAAACCGATGAAGGGGATGAGGGAGGGAAAATCAAGGTAGCCTATAACCACCCCCGGAACTCGCTGATGACAATGAGACCACCCTCATGGAAATCTGTTGAGCCGCTCGGACGTGATGCTCTGTACACAAACAAAAAAAAAAAAAAAAAAAAAAAAACATACATGTCGAAGAGGTGAGCGCACCTTTCCATTTTTTGGAAAAAGGTTGCGCTAAAAAATGGAAAAATCGAAGACTGAAACCCGGGTCAAGTATCCTTACTTTCCTACTTAATATTACTTTTCATTGGACAATCTTGCTCTTTAAAAAAACAACGTCAAACAAGCAAGTTTTGGGAATGTAGATTTTGAAGACGATTGAAGATTTAAGTTATAATATTAAATTGAATTAATTAAAAATTGAACGAAAGAAAAATACAAGAAAAATGTAACAGTTGACTTAGAAGCGATACTCCCTTCTAATCGACAGATAGCAGCACTTCTAGCTCGACTAGAGACATCCCGTTCTGCTCCAACTTTCCTCCTAATATCATCGAATCAATTAGAATCAACTCACCCATGAGCCCGGCGAATCTTTTGAACGTTCGCGGTATCCTCGTTTGTGGGTTGATTTCTATCAGAACGTTTTTCTCGGTATGGATGTACACCTGGATAAAATGAAGAAAATGGTAAGTTTACCATTTAACTCCTACGAGGGCCGAAAATAAGTAAACATATCAACTTGATACGTTTACATATTTTCGGCCCTCCTACGAGTTCATCGTCTGTCGTATGACTTCGACAGAAGAAACGTCAATTTTTGAGGCATCTCCAAAATTCCATTAATTGAAAGGTAGAAGGTGTACATATATCCCCACCTGCAGAAGGCCGGCTCTGTTGAGAGGACTATCCATCAGCATGAGGAGGCTTTGGTGCGTTATATCAGGACGGACCTCGCCCAAGTCACGTTCGTTTTTCTTAAGGATAGCTTTGTGGTCATCGCAATTGAGTAATTCAAACTCATTTCCGACCTAAAAAAAAAAAGAAAAAAAAAAAGAAAGAAGTCACAATGTAGGTATGAACTAAGTTCAGAGTCATGGACCCCCAATAAAGAGGAAAAAACGCTGCAAATTTTACACAAGGGTTTATTACTCTTAGATATAGGTTAGGTGTGCAACTACCTACTTGTGCAAAAATTAATTCTGTGTCAGTAAAAAAATTTACAAGAGACCAGATCCCCACGATGAAATCGCATTGTTCTGGGACCACAAAAAATGGATTCAACGTCGAAAAATACTCCCCCCCCCCCCCACTCGATATCATACCCGAAAACCAGCAAAACCCCCTCCTGTAACCCCACGGGTTTGGGCGATCGGGCTGAAAACCTTGCGGCCACAGCTAGAAGGCAAACCGAATATTCCGTAAAAATTTCAGATTTTGGTTTATTATTCTAGGAATAATACACCTGTTTTCGCGACGGGGGTCGACGACTCCGATCGGCCTCAAAATGTGACATTATCCGTTTCAAGAGGTCTACATTCAAAATCCGAAATGTCCGTCCGCCGTCCGGGACGTTTTGGGCAGTAGGAATTTTTTTCAAAATTTGAAATTTTGACAAAATACTTGGTTTACCATCTAGTTGTGCCCTCAAGGTATTCAGCCCGATCGCCCAAACCCGTGGGGCGCTATGGGGCTAAAATGGAGCTATGGGATGTTTTTTTAAGGCTTTTAGCTATGGGATCGAGTTAGGTGTTGTTTTCGAAGTATTTTTGGACGTAGAATCCATTTTCGGGGGTTCCACAACGATCCGATTTCACTGTGGCGATCTATAGGGCTTTCATGGGGCTAAAAATGGAATTTTTGAAGGATCCCAGGATGTTAAATATTTTTCGAGTAAAAAATACAGAATTTTAGAAAAAAACACATTTTTGAACAAAAAATCCCAAAAAAAAATTTTTTTGAGATAAAAATCCATAAAAAGAATATTTTTCGAGTTAAAAATAAAAAATAATTCAATTACTTACTGTTGAAAAATTTTTTACAATTATTGTTGAAATTTTTTTTTTTTTCTATTGACATAGAAATAATTTTTGCACAAGTAACCTATATCAAAGAATACTAAACACTTGTGTAAAATTTGCAGCGTTTAAAAAAATGCTTACTTCCTAAAACGGTCTGAACGGTGGACGGACATCTCGTTTTTGGAATCGGATTCTACACATCTTGGAACGTTAACCCTTGACCTATTTTAAGGCCGATCAAAATGTTCTACCTCCGACACGAATACAAGGGTGTACGGATGAAAGATAAATCAAAAGGAGTTTTCCCTCTAACAGAGGAGCGCTCATCGGTCGGTAAGCTTTAAAAACATGGTCGAAGGCAAAGCCTTTGTTGGTCCAAAACTCACCTTCACAGTTTCTAGATTGGCTCTGTCTAACACCACAATCAACCGTTTTTCTTGTACCCTTTGGTGTTGAGGTGCTGCTAAATGCTTCGGTATCGGATCATACTCGTAATCTTCGGTTTCGCGGTCATTCTGAAGTTTCCTCTTTTTAATTTTCCCCATTTTAAACACACAAAGAAGAAATGTCAATACAAGTGTCACTCAATGGCATTCGACGGAGTCAGAATCGAATAAATTCAAGCACAACACATCAACGGTAAACACAACAAACACGTTTTTGACGTCACGCTAACGAAAGGATTTAAGTGACGTTAACGTGGAGGTTACACCAGGTTGTGTACTACGCAAAGAATGAAAAACCAGCGTTGCCACCACACTAAAACCCAAATTTTCCCCTGGTTTTTGTTGTTTATCGTTTCAGCGCAATTTTTTTTGCCCTTTCGTTACTTTTCCGTTGGTCTGGAGTAATATTTTCGTGAAAATCACCGTCTCGTCGTGCCTTAAAAGCATTGTTTTGATTCGACACGGCGCCCCGAGCCGCCCTCTCATCAACCCAAAAACTGGTCCACGAAAGTTGCCCCGAGGGGAGGCAGGGGATGTGCTGGGTGCCTGTGAGAATGGAATTCCAACGATTTTGTGCATAACATTTCGTCGGGGTAAATGGCCTTCTTGATGTTCGGTGCGTAATTATGATCGATTTCAAGGTGCGATGGCATTTTTGTGTCCAGTGAGGATCCGCCGAGGGAAGAAGAAGAAAGGTAAATTCGACAGGAACCGAATATTTCGTCAATTTTCGATAGGGTCTCACGCTTTCTCACTCGCCCTGGACACCTGTTGCCTGACCAGCCCCTTACTTTGGATTTTCTAGTTGAGAATCCACCTATTTTAAAGTTGTTCTGGCCCGAGCAGTTGGTAGTGTATTGAATGGTTGATTGGTTCTGCAATGAATGCAAATAAACGTCGAGAATAAGACGGGCAAGGTTGTCACTCCTCGTCGTCTGCAACTCCTCAAGTAGGCAGCAAAATTTAATGATCATTATAAAATGCATAAGCATAAGCTATCTGCTGCTCATCGCAATATCCTGAGTGCATCGCGTAGATAATGCTTCAATAATGGAGCTTTCAGTCGAAAAAATAATACAAATAAAATAATAATAACGGAGCTGGATTGTTTAACCGTTTATGAGCCGTTGTATGTACCTACTCATTGTGTTCTGCGTCCCATAGCTGACCGTAGTAAGCACATAGCGGAGATTGCCTTGGCTTGAATTGGGGCTTAAGAAGCGCCCCCGCCCTCCACCTTTGGCGATAGAATCTTCGCCTTTTACGATACTGTTATGATTTTGACTTTTTTTTCAGCTGGCTCTACGAGTGATTTGGAAAAAGATGTCGTCAGAGCCCCGGGTATGGGCCGGATCACCGGCAGCGCCTCGATTGAGACTTTGGTTCGAGTTGGCATTGAAAAGGAGAACGGGTTGTCTCCAGATAGTAAAATGGTCGTCCTTCATGATTTCACTCCTTGTGTGGATGACGAGCTGGAGGTGAAGCGAGGACAGGTTTGTCTACTGGCTACCTTGTACTTCCCTAATACAGACGGCGACATAATTGTTGGTTCATGTATATTTGTTTCACACAGGTCGTTAACATTCTCTACCGGGAAAATGACTGGGTCTACGTTATTGCCGCGGACAGCCGGCAAGAAGGGTTCATACCTCATTCGTACTGCACCCCTTACAACTCCCAGCTTGGCGAGCTGGCGATGAACAATGTGAAGAAGAAACTCCCCCGAACGAATACCGAAGGAGAAGAACCCACTGAGATCAGACAGGCCGTCGAAGTTAGAGTCAGTAAGTGCCCGCTGTAGTCGCCTTGGAGCCACAAAGTGTTGACGTACACCATTTCGAACATCACATTTACGGCTTACAATTTCCAGCACTTTCTTTTGCGCGGGAATCCCGCACCTCTCAATTTTTGGACTTTTTTCAGTTTTATTCAAATAACCCCAATACGGAAGCGTATTTCGACAGGTTACCATTGAGTTCCTTCCCTACCTATCTATTTGCTCGATTCCAAATTTGTTCTTTTTTTTTTCTCGTGAAAGCTGATTACATTTCCTATTGCAGCTATTCTGTGTGAAATTTTGATTTGAGCTCAATAAGAGAGGGGCAGGCATGGAAAAAAGCATATTTTGGAAAATTCGTCTTTTCGCACATTTTTGCCCATAACTCGGGAACGGTTAATCCGATCTTGATTCTCTTTTTCTCTGGTGAAAGCTGATTAAATTTTATACAAGGGAGGGTACATTGCATTTCTGTTGAGACTGCAAAAGTGCCATTAGTATTCGTCGGAAAGGGTGGAAACCAGAAATTTGACCGCCTTCGACCACGTTTTTCAGAACATTTTCTTCTCTCGCTCCAAAACTATTTCTCCGATGGAAATTTCTTTGTCCCCAGCTGCGATAGGTAATTTAATTAGCTTTCACGAGAAAAAACGAAGTTTGGAATCGGGCAAATAGTTTCCAAGCTACAGCCAAAAACGTTGTGCAAAACGTGGTTTTCCGCTTACCGAGCGGTGTCAGATTGGGGAACTTTTTTTGAAAGAATCACTCATTTTCAGTTCACTGCATTTCCGCAACCAATTTTTCAGAACTCCATTTCGTTTCAAATTGTATCACATTTAACCTACTTTAAGGTTGTACAAAGTGATGCTTTTTGAAATAGGTACCTACTCTTCATTATATTCTTCATATTGGAATTTTTTGGAAAAAAACTGAAAAAAAAAAAAAAAAAAAAGTTTCAAATTTCGCGGTTGACTACCAAAAGTTAGCCCGAAGTTTTCAGGGTTGCAAACTTCGGTATGAACTCCCCTACGGGACCCAAACAACATAATTTGTTTGTTGTTTGTATATTATACAAAATCCGCAATTACGTGCAACTTTGCGAGGTTCAACATTAGAATGACTGGCCTAAAACTCAAGCGCCCACCGACGATCTGATCACACAAAAGGAGAGGAGTATGAAAGGGCATTGTCTATTATATGTTTTCTTTAGAGACGTTTTTTCTCTTTCGGAGTCCTCGTAGTATATATAGCTGCCGTCAAGTCCAACGAGGTTGTAAAAATCACTGAGTGTTAGTTTGCTACAAAAAAAAGTTAGTGATGTAAAAAAAAGTACTTAGCAGTTTGTTAGAAACATTTATTGTCTTTAAAAATCTTTTTCATGCTCCTAATCCATAAAGCGATGGTGATGACGAGACCCTGCGTATCTCGAAAATCCAAACCACAACAGGAGATCAAAGGAGTGATTTATAAGTCGGTAGTCATCAGACCAATAGTTGGTTACTATAGATATATTTTTTTAAGTCTTCGTCTTCACCGCCTTCAAGATCGACGATGTCTTTAACATGGTGACATTGATGTTTTTCATCGATGTTCCATCCTTATCAGCATATACCATATATAAACCATAATAGGAATGCATATTGAGATGGGAAGGTTATTCTTTTTAATCTGAGGAGTTCATGAATTTCTGGATTCTTGTCTAGAGTGGATCGTACTAATTGGCTATCATGTGTGATAAAGCATCCCTCAAAAAGCAAGATTAGCGCGTCAGTTAGTTGTTGCGAGACTTCTTTGTTTTGAGGAGAGTCCATATGAGCCACCATTACCGCTAGGTGAGGAAGAGTCCATTTGTAGACCGTCTTTATTACTTCCTTGTCAGGTCCAGTTAACCAAGATTTCATCAATGCCAGAGCCACGTCCAGGTAGTATTTTAAAGTTCCATCTTCACTCATTTGCAACCTTGTCACTTTTTGTACTAACCTATGAACGCTCAGCACACTTTGGCCCTCCTCCCCATTCACCATAGAATATCGCGCTATTAATCTTACAGCATCTCTAACGAGGTTCTCATCCACGCCGTCCAAACGTAGAAACATTTCTCTGTGTATGTCATCAGGTGCAATAAGCGCTATTATCTTGATTATTTTTTCTGCCAATTCTCCGACTGGTCCTTCCGCTGATATCTTTTTGATTGTCATATTCCACGCAGTATAAGTCGTTTTCTCGTATTTGTTCGATTCGTTGAACGCTTTGTTGTCAAGCAGGCTCTTGGATTCGTCCTTATATTCCTCCATGTAATTACTCACTGAGTAACTCAGCTTAGTTTGTCTTTGATCTATAATGTATGCCACTGCTTGTTCTAGAGCAAGTGGAAAATACTGTAAAGTTGTTATCAGTTCATTTACACTCTCTGCGTTACATTGATTGCGTAGGCTGTTGTTCACGAAATCAATAGCATCTGTAGGATTCAATTCTTGTAAAGGCAGTATTGCTATGTCTGGATACCTGATGAACCATTCTTTTTCACGCGATGTCATTAATATACGCACTCTCCCAACTGAATCGTCCGTTGAACCACCGTAAACGGGTAAAAAGTCCTCCAAATCATACGTTTTTTCAGCATTGTCAAAAATTATCAATGTTTTCTTCTGGGACGTCCTAAATTTGAAATAATTGTATACATTCATGGCTACATCTCGAATTGACATTTGCCTGCCGTTTCCGTCTTCTGTTGGAATCTTACAGTGTTTTGTCGCTAGTTCTACAAAGGACGTACCTAATGTAATCTCATTTTCCGCATTCAGCCACACCACGTCGAAAAACTTTTCGCTACACGCAAATTTTCGTGCTAGCTGAGTCTTCCCTACACCCCCCAAGCCGCTTATGACTGTGATTTGTGAGAGGTAAGAATTCACTTGGCGGAGGACTAATTGATGCAATTTCTTTAGTTCTGTTCCACGCCCTGTGAAAGAGGGTAATTGTTGTTTGGCTGTCCGTATCGGTATTTCAGGCTTTTGTTGGTCAGGTTTGATTTCCTGAAGAATTTCCTGCGCCAATTTTTTAAACTCTGTTTCGATGGTCATCATGATTTCACCATGTTGTGTTTTCAAGAGTTTAGTAGTACTTTCAGCATATAATTCTGCTTTTTCTTTAATTTCAGTTAATTCTGAAGTTAGTTCATTAGATTGCTCATCGTAAATGATTTGCTTGATTGCGTTCAGCTTTTCCTTTAGTTCCTGATCGTTTAGCAAGTATTGATATGTGTGTGGTTTCTTGGCCAGTTTCTTCATATCTTGAATCACCGTAGCGGATTCCCACTTGAATGGCTTTCGAAACCATGCCCCATTGTCAAATGATATCTCACTTGTTTCGGTGGGTGCAAAGTAGTCATCATTTATCTTCACTCCGAGATGTTTGAACATGAACTTGGTTGTTATGGATTCCCCTTGCAGATTTATGGTGTGTCCTTTATGAAAATGCGATTGACCCCATGGATTGGTGTACTTGCTGGATTTGCCCAGAATCAAACCTTTGCTGATGTCTTCCGAATCAATTTTTGTGTCTTTAGTTTTCAAATGGCTAATAACTCTGTGGACTGCGTCGTTGGCTATTTTCTTTATCGGGTATTTCCATCCTGATTCGGAAGACACGTTCATAAATTGGGCTTCAAAGTTGGTAAAAATGTCCCCAGCTCCTTCTATCAGGCTTTCTCTAACCAAAGGGTTGTTTTGACCGTACTCGAGTAATTTTGGAGCTATTTTTTTCAGCGCCTTCCAGTCATCTCGCAAACTTTTCGTTTGGATGCCTTTTATCACAAGGTCGAGTACTATCAACAATCCAGCTTTTGGTACGCCTTCAAGCACCTCCCCGACGTTTTTGCTTATTCCTACTGATTCCCCTAATAGTTGTGCCAATTCTCCGGCTTTGGGCGATCTTTCCATCAATATCCGGTGGCACTCGGAAAAATAGGTTTCGAAAAGCTCGACGAAATACCGTACGAACGTTTCCAAACGTTCTTCCACTTCAGATAGCGACATCGTGAGTGGGATGCCTTAAGGTAAATTCCTTGGGGTTAGATTTATTTCGTGTCTAATGAAGAGTGTTCATCATTGCAGAACAGTCACTACTCACTGTAATTGTGATGCCCGCGGTGAACTCTCCAAGTACGGAAATCCCTTTTGTAGGCGAAAGATTGGTACACTGAATTCGTTTAAGAGGCTTGTGGCTGATCATGGCGGAAAGTGTTATCTCATCTAGTGAGATAGCAGATTAATTGCTCTTGAATGAAAATGAGTCAGGCTGTTTCTTATGCGAGCCGTTTTTCAGGTGAAGTGTCCGACTGCGAAAGTTACGGCAAGAAAGTTGGGAGTACCAACCAACCGGTCCCTAACATCGCGAGCTCTCAGGCGTCTCTGCACAGTGCTTCGTCATCCCAACCTGACATTCATCCGTTTTTCAAGGTTCGTACAGCTTGCAAACAGCAGACACCTAGGGACGTTGCGATCCTGGAAAAGCGATTTGGCTTCCGATATGATTATCTAATTTCAATATAATATCGATACAGTCGATTATCGAAAGAAAATAATAATAATAAAACAGTAAAACTGGCTCAATAGTTTGTTAACAAAGGTTTCACATGGTCAATATTCTCTTGTTCTAATAATTAGATATTATAGTAGATTAGATTATTCAAATATTAGGGACTGTTGACCATGTGAAACCTTTGTGTAGAAACTAATGTGCCTGTTTTACTGTTTTAATAGGTGCTTGGCTTACAATAGGAATTTTGGAATAGAAAACGCAAGGTAACATATAATTTTATGAACATTAGATTCGGACGAAATTATTCGAAACACATACGGGTAAAAAAGTAGGTGGCTCTAGATAGATAAAGTTATTAAAAGAAAGAAAACTTTTGGGGTTCAAAAATAGTACCAAATAAACAGTACAGCATGGCTGAAAGCCGTATGCCGGAGGTTCGGATATAATATTTGTAGTATAGAATCCAGATAACTATTTTTTAGATCACAGGAAGGAATGCTGCTTCATGCAGCGCCACCGCCAAGCAGAGCGGCAAAACTGTTCCAGGGGGGCCCAGTAGATCTATGATAGATGTACCTACCTACACATAAGTCTCAAAGGAAAGGTCCTCCATGGCCAACACGGTACTATCGATATCTACCGACCGAAGGAAGTAATTTCGGACGTAGAATCAATTTATGACAGGTCTCAAACCCATCCGACTACACCGTGGGGCTAAAATGACGCTATAGGAGGGGGTTTAAGGTCTTTGGCCATGCCGTCGAGTGGGGTGCCGTTTTTGCAGTATGTTTGGACGTAGAGTCCGAATATGAGGGTCTCAGACCCATCAGATTTCATCGCAGGGATCTATGGGGCTTCTATGGGCTCCGTAGGTGCATTGCTTTTGAAGGATATCAGAACCGTCTTATTCAGAGTAATTTTGGGCATAGCATCCATTTGTGGGGTCCTCCTATCTGTTCAAATAAACCGGTACACTTTTTAAATTTCTAATGTTGGTTTATTGTTCTTTATCCGTTTCAAGATGTCTAGATTCCAAAAAACGAAATGCCCGTCCGCCGTACGCTTCCGAGCCGTTTTGAGCAGTAAGAATTTTTTCAAATCTGAAATTTTGGCAAAATACTCGGTTTACCATCTAGTTGTGCCCGAAAGGTTTTCAACCCGATCGCCCAAACCCTTGGGGCGCTATGGGGCTAAAATCGGGCTACGGGAGGGGTTTTTGAAGTTTTTCGGCTTTAGGGTCGAGTTAGGTGGCGTTTTCGAAGCATTTTTGGACGTAGAATCCATTTTTGGGTGTCCCAGAACGATCCGATTTCACTGTGAGGATCCGTGTTCATTGGGCTACAAATGGGATTTTTGAAGAATCCAAGGAGGTCAAATACGGTGTCTTTTTCCGAGTAATTTTTGACGCATAATCCATTTTTCGAGGTCCCACATCTGTCCAATGTACAGAATTTTTTCAATTTTTTCTAAAAATATTTTCTTCATCACACAGAATTAATTTTTTTGCACAATTTTTTGGCCGACTTTTCAGAACCTGTCTTGATAAGGATTTTTGTAACGTTCTATCATTTCCCTTGACTGACAACTGGGGGTGTCATTCTACTTTAATTTTTTTGATCCTTGAAAAATGTCCACGCAAATTACTCGAGACCACTATCAGTATTTCCTAGTACCCAAGTCAGATGAGGGGGGGGGGGGGGGGGGGTGTTCACGTTCTTAATGCTGTTTGAAATGTACCTAAACGCGAAATTATTGGTGCCACACTGACCAACATGAGTAAAAAACTGGTTTGAAACACGAATTTCCCACTAATTGAAAATAGTGTAACTTCTTTGTATATAATTTGGTTGTGTCCGCCTGAGTTCTGTGCCCAGCCGTGGACCGGTTTCTACATTAGACGGCTCATTGAAATCGGGAAGCCCACGAGATTATTGCAAAATTGTCGCCTTTCTTCTAAACCTCCTCCTTCACCCTCAACTCCAACTTCACTAGCGTCATTGCCCGTGCGTGGTTACGGTTGTTCCTGTTGGTTACTCACTTAGAATCTCTAATTAGTAGACGTTGCGTAGTACCCTGGCTATAGTATCACGATGACAGCTTACTAGTATCCACCAACTTCCGAAATCAACTTTCCTATATTCGGAACCGAAGTATCGATATTACCGATTATCGATCACGCGATATTACCGATTCGCAACGTCCCCCTATAGACACTTATTTTATTTTTCTTCCTAAAAATTATTTTTTAATTTCCATTTGTGTTCCATAGGACCCATCCGGGCGGTTTATCGTTTTATACACGTTCATTGCTCGAGACGAAAATGACGTTAGCGTCGAACGTGGGGAATTCGTGACGGTTTTGAACCGAGAAGACCCCGACTGGTACTGGGTTGTCAGGTCAGATGGACAAGAAGGTTTTGTTCCCAGTGGTTTCGTCTATCCTGCTGATGTTATTCAAGGTTGGTATGCCCTACTTCCCGTTCAAGTTCTTCTCACCGTGTGAGCGTTCTATGTTGAATACGGCTTGTCACTTTTCAGGGCATTTAAATCAAATGAACAACAATCAAAATGTCACAAGCAACGCCGTTAGCAATGCAAGGACGCAAGGAGGTCCTCCTTTAGCTCCTACAGCTAACGATGATCTTCGCTATCACGGAACTGAACTCGTCATGCTTTACGATTATAAGGTGAGTGAGAAAAACAAGTGTGTAAATGTCAGACTATAAAACTTCTTTCCACCGAGAGGCATATTTCACCGTCATTGAACGCATTGCCCTGCACTTAGGCTCAAGCTCCTGACGACCTGTCAGTACGAAGAGGTGATTGGATATACGCTGATCTGAACAACCAGACTGTCGACGGCTGGCTGTGGGCTTACGCTCCGAAAACCAGGAAGTACGGTTTCATCCCAAAAGCCTACGCCAGGCCTCCAGCTATGACCAGCTTGTAACTGGGTCAGATCGTTACAAGTTTCACATTTTCGAAGCGCTCAAATGCAACCCTTAAGGGTAAAAAAGTATTAAATTTTAGTATGTGGTGCTTTGGAACTCACAGCCCGAAACCGCATTGGTTTTAATGTAGTAAGTAGATCGTTCATTCGTCAACATTCCTTGGTTTTTGCACTAACTGACCACCCAAACCCACCTTGTTGCACTTTACTTTTAGCGTAATCTTGTGTATTTTCAGTATTAAGAACCATATCGAATTAATGGCAATTCCGCCTGTGGAGCAGGTGCTGTTAATTTAAGTTGAATTCGACTCATGGTGGAGCTCGCAATTATAAGTTAATATCTTTTTGTCTTGCCAGTAGCATAGGGATTTTATTTCAAGCTATTTAAGCTGCTGTGCTGTGTGCTGGGCATCTTAGGCTATGTGTAAGGAAAGTACTTATAAATGTCTAGATTATAATGCTCGTGGTATATTCCAAACACGTACCTGACTTGTAGTTTTGAGATTTTCATAATTAATAATTTCTAAATAATTATACTATTTAACATTTAGAACGTTTCTAAATTTGTTTCTGATAAGGACTTTGCTTACCACTGCAATTACCTTAGCTGTGTGCAAATATGGTATTTGAAGCAAAATGTCAAATTGAGGTACTGACTTGTACTGGTAGTATTTAAGAGTACGTGACGCTTGATTTTAAATTGTGAATAGCATCATTCCGTCCAGTTTTGTTGGTTAAGCGTTAGGTTGATTTTTGTACAAAATCAAAATATTTTCTATACATCCACGTTAGGAAAAGGCTCACTTCGTATTGAATTTCTTGCCGTGTCTTTTACACTTCCTTTTTGATTCTTTGTTCCTTCGGTCATTCGTACATTTATTTTTGGATGGTAATTTAGATTAGTTGAGAACTTTTGTTGGCCTGTGGTCTTGCCATTTTAGTGCGTAGGTCATACTCGTATATATGTATGTATAACGAAAAATTCATTCATGAGTCTTTGCACTAAATGAACAACATTCGTTTGTACCCAAATCCATGTTCGTTAAATCTGTGTGATCCTTTGTTACACTCTTCCCGGTGAGGTTGAATAGAATCTAAAAATTAGTGTTTTTATATTTTTATAACTTAGCAATTAAAGTTCATTATTTTCATTTATATGGATTTTAACACTTAATTCTAATCCTGTGGTCGGAGGTTATATTAGGGTTTGAAACATTCTTCCATACAGAGTTCAGACTCGTTGCATCGCAGCGCAACGCAGCTCAAGGGACCTGTTCTCCTCATCTTAGCAGGAGCCGAACAGTTACTTTTGGGAAAGAACTCGACGCTCATTACATCGGCACTTGAAAACCTGGGAAGGAACTCGTAGCCTTTTAAGCACAACCCATTAACGGGAAGGAACTCGACAGCCCCCTTTCGACAAGCATCACCTTTTACATCCTTAAAGTAGGTTAAATTTGCTACAATTTGAAACCAATAATTGGTTTCAAATTTCCAATAATTATTATTGGAGCTCTGTAGGTCCATTGGTTGCGGAAACGCAATCGACTGAAAATGGGCGATTCTTTAAGAAAAAGTCCCCCCAATGTGACACTAATCGGTGAGCGGAAAACCATGTTTTCCACATAGTTTTCGGCTGTAGCTCGGAAACTATTTGCTCGATTCCAAATTTCTTTTTTTTTCTCTCACATATTTTGGAAAATTCGTCTTTTTCGCACATTTTTGCCCATAACTCGGGAACGGTTAATCCGATCTTGATTCTCTTTTTTTCTGGTGAAAGCTGATTAAATTTTATACAAGGGTTGGTACATTGCATTTCTGTTGAGACAGCAAAAGTGCCATTAGTATTCGTCGGAAAGGGTGGAAACCAGAAATTTGACCGCCTTCGACCACGTTTTCAGAACATTTTCTTCTCTCGCTCCGAAACTATTTCTCCGATGGAAATTTCATTGTCCCCAGCTGCGATAGGTAATTTACTTAGCTTTCACGAGAAAAAACGAAGTTTGGAATCGGGCAAATAGTTTCCGAGCTACAGCCGAAAACGTTGTGAAAAATGTGGTTTTCCGCTTACCGAGCGGTGTCAGATTGGGGGAATTTTTTAACGCAACCTTTCCCTCAAAAAATGGAAAGGTGCGCTCAACTCTTCGACATTTTTTGTTTGTTTGTTTGTTTGTGTGTGTGTGTGTTTTCTTGTGTATCACAGCATCACGCCCGAGCGGCTAGTTGTTTACGTAATTAGCATGGATATTTTTGATGTGTTGTGTGGCATAGTTTGGTCGCTAGATACCTACTGTTTCTTAGTTTCAATAAAAGCTGTTAGCAGTCCAGAATTATTTCGTAATAACAGAAAGGTTGCGCTCATCTATTCAATTCAATTGATGGCTTGTTTTAAAAAGAATCACTCATTTTTAGTTCACTGCATTTCCGCAACCAATAGACCTACAGAACTCCATTTCGTTTCAAATTGTATCAAATTTAACCTACTTTAAGGGTGTACAGAGTGATGCTTGTTGAGATAGGTACCTACAATTCATTATATTCTTCATATTGAAATTCTTTGAAAAAAAAAAGCTTCAAATTTCGCAGTTTTTTTACTACCAAAAAGTTAGCACGAGGTTTTCAGGGTTGCAAACTTAGGTATGAACTCCCCTACGGGACCCAAACAACATAATATGTTGTATATTATACAAAATCCGCAATGAGCTCCTTTAATGATTTTTTAAAATGATTTTCCTGCAAAGGTCGTGCTTCAAAAGTTACGAAAACGCGTTCATATTGCAGAAAACCCGTTTCAATTATTTATAGGGCCTTAGGAAAAATATGATATTTGAATTCCGATGTCTGGAGAGGGTACATGACGTGGGCTGCTTCGTCGTCTTTTGATTGGCCGGGAGATCCCTCTCTCTCTCTCTCTCATCTACCCAAGTCAGCCAACTTTACTACGCGAAAAGTCGACCCCAAAAATCCAAAATCATTATAGAAGGTCATTTGAAAATTGAGCATTGAGGTTATTATCAAAGAAGGTTATTCAAAAATCGACCCGGGCCGAGTGTTTTTATTCCGATTCTGTTCAGATTTATTATTTAGCGCTCTGGCGGCTCAGTGCCTAACTACTCGACGCCCAGCCTGGCGAGGTGTGACGTCAAATTTGCCCGGCGTTCATTTCAAAATCTCTAACATTTCGAAAACAGCTCAGCACGTACCTGTACGGATTTTCGAACTAAAAATTGGGGTTTATGGGTTTTAAAGGGTGCTGAATCCGAATATGTTGTCAGAAATGCTGAATTCTGACCTTTTCAAGAAGCCCATTACGTGCAACTTTGCGAGGTTCAACATTAGATTGGCCTAAAACTCAAGCGCCCACCGACGATCTGATCACACAAAAGGAGAGGAGTATGAAAGTGCATTGTCTATTATGACACATTGTGTTTTCTTTAGAGACGGAGTTTTTTTTCTCTTTCGGAGTCCTCGTATGGTATATATACATATATAGCTGCCGTCAAGTCCAACGAGGTTGTAAAAATCACTGAGTGTTAGTTTGCTACAAAAAAATAAAAAACGGGTGTGGTTTTATGAAACCACGGTAAAAGTGAAGCTTCGCTCGCTCCCCTAGTGGGGTACGGAGCATCGATGGACACGTTTTTTATATCTAGTCCCCCCCACTCATTTCCTACTCATCCACCTACCCTTGTATATCTATCCACGGCTTCATTTTGGCGTTTTCTCAAATTGATTTCTAACGTGGCAACTGATAACAACAAAACAAGCGGCATTGTTTACTGCATCCATTAATAACATCAATAAATATAAAATGGGGACATAATGACAAAGAACAAGTACGAAATAAATGCGTGATAAATCGAGAGCTTTCCAACGAATGGTGAACGATTTTTGTACGATTATAACTGGCAAAGATGAAGTTCCGTAGCAACGAATCGGTTGTAAGCGAAAATCAACGGTAGCGTGACGGGACAAGAAACGACACACAGACCAAAAAATTTGGGACGATGTAATAAAAGTTTCACTTTAAAAATTTGGGACGATGTAATAAAAGTTTCACTTTAAAAAATAAAAATTATAATAAGTTAGGGATGTAAAAAAAAGTACTTAGCAGTTTGTTAGAAATATTTATTGTCTTTAAAAATCATTTTCATGCTCCTAATCCATACAGCGATGGTGAAGACGAGACCCCTCTTATCTTGAAAATCCAAACTACAACAGGAGATCAAAGGAGTGATTCGTGCTTCATTAGTCGGTAGTCGTCAGACCAACAGTTGGTTACTATAGATATATTTTTTAAAGCTTCGTCAACTTCAAGATCATCGATGTCTTTTATATATGATGTTTTCTACATAATATGTATCACCTAATAATATGTCCTGTGTATATTATTCAACACCACATATTTTGTCCCCTATTAGGAATAAAAATTGAGGGAAATTCTTGGCTAGAGTGGATCGTACAATTTGTCTATCCATTGTATTACAGTATCCCTCATGAAGCCAGTATAGCGCGTCCTTTAGTTGTTCCGAGATTCCCTCTTCATGAGTATTGAATGAGACCATATGACCCACCATTACCGCTAGGTGAGGAAGAGTCCATTTGTAGACCCTCTTTATTAATTCCTTGTCAGGTATACTTAACCAAGATTTCATCAATGCCAGAGCCATGTCAAGGTAGTTTTTTAAAGTTCCATCTTCACTCATGTACAACCGTGTCACTTTTTGTACTAACCTATGAACGCTCAGCACATTTTGGCCCTCCTCCCCATTCACCATAGAATATCGCACTATTAATCTTACAGCATCTCTAACGAGGTTCTCATCCACGCCGTCCAAACGTAGAAACATATCTCTGTGTATGTCATCAGGTGCAATAAGCGCTATTATCTTGATTATTTTTTCTGCCAATTCTCCGACTGGTTCTTCCGCTGATATCTTTTTGATTGTCATATTCCATGCAGTATAAGTCGTTTTCTCGTATTTGTTCGATTCGTTGAACGCTTTGTTGTCAAGCAGGCTCTTGGATTCGTCGTTATATTCCTCCATGTAATTACTCACTGAGTAACTCGGCTTAGTTTGTCTTTGATCTATAATGTATGCCACTGCTTGTTCTAGAGCAAGTGGAAAATACTGTAAAGTTGTTATCAGTTCATTTACACTCTCTGCGTTACATTGGTTGCGTAGGCTGTTGTTCACGAAATCAATAGCATCTGTATGATTTAATTCTTGTAAAGGCAGTATTGCAATGTCGTCATACCTGATGAACCATTCTCGTTCACGCGATGTCATTAATATACGCACTCTCCCAACTGAATCATCCGTTGAACCATCATAAACGGGTAAAAAGTCCTCCAAATCATTCGTTTTTTCAGCATTGTCAAAAATGATCAACGTTTTCTTCTGGGACGTCCTAAGTTTGAAATATTTGTATACATACATGGCTACATCTCGAATTGAAATTTGCCTGCCGTTTCCGTCTTCTGTTCGAATCTTACAGTGGTTTGTTGCTAGTT
The DNA here is from genome assembly GCA_955831195.1 of Pilophorus perplexus. Classification (NCBI taxonomy): domain Eukaryota; kingdom Metazoa; phylum Arthropoda; class Insecta; order Hemiptera; family Miridae; genus Pilophorus; species Pilophorus perplexus. The sequence continues at coordinate 9,922,006 of OY037012.1, forward strand.
CTACAAAGGACTTACCTAATGTACTCTCATTTTCCGCATTCAGCCACACCACGTCGAAAAACTTTTCGCTACACGCAAATTTTCGTGCTAGCTGAGTCTTCCCTACACCCCCCAAACCGCTTATGACTGTGATTTGTGAGAGGAAAGAATTCACTTGGCGGTCGACTAATTCATGCAATGTCGTTAGTTCTGTATCACGCCCTGTGAAAGAGGGTACTGGTTGTTTGGCTGTCCGTATTGGTATTTCAGGCTTTTGTTGGTCAGGTTTGATTTCCTGAAGAATTTCCTGCGCCAAGGTTTCAACAACTTTGATCTTACTCAATGTTTCCTCTGTGTTTCTTTCTGTTCTCGCGGTTGTTGCTTCAAATTTTTCCAACTCTCGTTTGATGGTATTCAACTCTTGCATGATGTCATCATGATGTGCGTTCAAGAGTTTTGTAGTACTTTCAGCATATAATGTTGCATTTTTTTTAATTTCAGTTAATTCTGAAGTTAGTTCATTAGATTGCTCATCGCAAATGATTTGCTTGATTGCGTTCAGCTTTTCCTTTAGTTCCTGATCGTTTAGCAAGTATTGATATGTGTGTGGTTTGTTGGGCAGTTTCTTCATATCTTGAATCACCGTAGCGGATTCCCACTTGAATGGCTTTCGAAACCATGCCCCATTGTCAAATGATGTTTCGGTAGGTGCAAAGTAGTCATCATCTATCTTCACTCCGAGATGTTTGAACATGAACTTGGTTGTTATGGATTTCCCTTGCAGATTTATGGTGTGTCCTTTATGAAAATGCTTTTGACCCCATGGATTGGTGTACTTGCTGGAGTTGCCCAGAATCAAACCTTTGCTTATGTCTTCCGAATCAATTTTTGGGTCTGTAGTTTTCAAATGGCTAATAACTCTGTAGACTGCGTCGTAGGCTATTTTCTTCATCGGATATTTCCATCCTGATTCGGAAGACACGTTCATAAATTGGGCTTCAAAGTTGGTGAAAATGTGCCCCGCTCCTTCTATCAGGCTTTCTCTAACCAAAGGGTTGTTTTGACCGTACTCGAGTAGTTTTGGAGCTATTTTCTTCAGCTCCTTCCAGCCATCTCGCAAACTTTTCGTTTGGATGCCTTTTATCACAAGGTCGAGTACTATCAACAATCCAGCTTTTGGTACGCCTTCAAGCACCTCCCCGACGGTTTTGCTTATTCCTACTGATTCCCCTAATAGTTGTGCCAATTCTCCGGCTTTGGGCGATCTTTCCATCAATATCCGGTGGCACTCGGAAAAATAGGTTTCGAAAAGCTCGACGAAATACCGTACGAACGTTTCCAAACGTTCTTCCACTTCAGATAGCGACATCGTGAGGGGGATGACTCAAGGTAAATTCCTTGGGGTTAGATTTATTTCGTGTCTAATGAAGAGTGTTCATAATTGCAGAACTTTCACTACTCACTGTAACTGTGATGCCCGCGGTGAACTCTCCAAGTACGGAAATCCCTTTTGTAGGCGAAAGATTGGTACACTGAATTGGCTTGTGGCAGATCATGGGGGAAGGTCTTATCTAGTGAGATAGCGAGGTGATAAGAGTGATACGACACGCGTCACATAAGGTAACCTCGTGTCTGTGATTGTGGGAACTTTTCGTTGGTAATCGCGATTTACATTAAGCATGCGAACTCTGGTGGCGCTCGGAAGACTCACTCAAAACGGCAAGTCACCAGCCTGCCCTATGTAATTTGAAGTGCCCAGCACCTAATTATTCAGTTTTCTTCCAATTATAGCCATGTCGGGGTACGAAAATTGGAAATTGAAGAAGAATAATTCACTAATTATTAGTTTGTTAAGAAATAAAGACGTTGTTCGAGGTTGATTTGGCAATTTCGCTAAAAGAAAAATAATCGTTTGTGTGGACCTTGACGACAAATATGCAGGGGGGCGTTTTGCTGTGTGTACGGGAGCAAAACAAGGGCAAAACAAGGATTTTTCTTATTCAGTTTTCTTCCAGTTTAAAAATAAACCTAGTCAGGCAACGTTAACCCAACCAGCGAATTTTCTTTGAAAAGCCCTCACGGGCTGGAAATTATAATCTGGGTGGCTAGTTGGCCAGTCTAGATTCCAAAACCTAAATGTCCTACCGTGCGCCGTCTGAGCCGTTTTTAGCAGTAGGCATTTTTTTGCCTACATACTCAAATTTTTGACAACATACTTGGTTTACCATCTAGTTGTGCCCGCAAGGATTTCAGCCCCATCGCCCAAACCCGTGGGGCGCTATGGGGCTACGGGAGGGTTTTTTTTAAAGGGTTTTGGCTATGGGATCGATTTAGGTGTCGTTTTCGAAGTATTTTTGGACGTAGAATCCATTTTTGGGGTTCCCGGAACGATCTGATTTCACCGTGGGAATCTATGGCGCTATAAACGGGATTTTTTAAGTATCCCAGGGTGTACAGTATATAAGGAGTATTTGTTTTTCGTAATTGCCATATAAACCTGTTATCCGAGAGTTGAGAATAGTTTCGTGATGATTAAAAACCTTTAGCGGCCGAAACGCAACCAAAATCGAGTGGGGGGGGGGGATAACGGGAAAGTAACTCAGAGACCTCTTGATTTTGCAGTCTTGAGAACAATACATAGGTCAGGATCGAAGGAAGTAGGTTTTACAATGTGCCTCGTCAAAATGAGAACAAAGTCAGAGGTCAGAAAGGCCAGCTGGACAGGGAAGCCTCTTTTTAGCATAACTATAAACCAAACAAGCTCTTGGACTGTAAAATCAGAACAACATTGGATCTTGGGGGAAAACGATTGAAATTGGAATTGATTATTGGGCTGGTAGGACCTCACCTGTTGCAATAACGTAAGACGGCGACGACTTACTTACATTCCGCTGACGCTCCGGCCTTACATGTACAGTGGAATGATAAAATTTCCTCTCCGTTTATGCTGATTCTTCCTTCCACGACGTGCGAACTATTGGTGCAGACATCCTCTGGCAGTCGAACACCACACACAATTATGTGGCCAGCATTGATCACAGCCACCCACCTCGCAAAAATTCCGGAAATCGACATTACAATTGGCGTATTTGAATAATATTATAGCTTAGTTATATATTATATAACTAAGCCTAAGCATAACGTTAGGTAAATAGGAACGGGATTCCGTTTAGGAATGTTGAAAAAGTATCGATACTTAAAAGTATCGATACTTTTCAAAAAAAGTATCGATACATATCGATACTTTTTGTCCCCAATACATATCGATACTTTTTGTTCCCGATACATATCGTAGTATCGATACTTTTTTTCCGGTATCGGCGCCGATACTTTTTTATCCCTCTCATTTCATCAGATTCAAAACTTACGGCATATAAGTAGGTAGGTAGTTGACAGTACCATGACCAGCAATTGAAGAAAGTTGATGTAGGTACCTACCACCTGGAGCTGCACCAGCTCTCATATCAGAAGAATCAGCCGTCCTCGATCAAGGGCGGACCACCTAAATGTTGGCCCAACCAACCCAACTCACTCATCACAGTAGAAATTAGTGTGGCCACAGCTACACCAAACGAGAGAATGTTCCCCTTTTTTGCTACCTGTACCTCTCCCCCTCCCCGAGGCTAGGAGCAAGGTTTTCAGTCGGACCGTCCAAACCCGTGGGGCGCTAAGGGGCTAAAATGGGGCAATTAAAAGTTTTTTTAAAAGGCGTTTGGTTATGGGTTTGAGTTGGGTGTCGTTTTCGAAGTATTTTTGGACGTAGAGTATATTTTTGGGGGTCCCAGAAGGATCCAATTTCACTGTGGGGATGTAAAGGGCTTTCATGGGGCTACAAAAGGGATTTTTGAAGGATCTCAGGAGGTCAAATATTTTCTGAGTAAAAAAAAAAAAAAAAAAAATTAAAAGAAACCTTTTTTTCAAAAAATTTTCATTGAGACAGAATTAATTTTTGCACAAGTAACCCATATCAAAGAATAATAAACCCTTGACTAAAAATTTGCAGGCGTTTTTGAAAAGTATCGATACTTCGATACCGATACTTTATTGAAAGCATCGTATCGATACTTTTAGATACTGGCTGGATATATCGATACGATACTGTATCGATACGTTAGAAGTATCAAACATCCCTAATTCCGTTAAGGGAATCAGGGAACCGAAAGGAAATATGGAAAGGATGGATTATTATTTTGTCAGAACTGAGATATGAGTGATAAGAGATTCCTTATTCTTCTTCTTCTTGTCCAATTATCTAGTAATCGATTTTTCATGCCAACATCGAGTTTAGGTGTACCAAAAAATAATTATGAGCGATTTGGTGAAGAAATCCTCCATATCGCCTCTTGAGATTGAGGCAGCTTGCCGGGAATGAACGGCCATTTTGGAAACGACTACAGCGCTCCAGTGTTAATGTAAATCGCGAAAAGAGTGAACTATTCAGCTTTTTTGTGTGTGTTCGGAATCCTTGTGCGGCCTGCTTCCGAGTCTGGCGTTGTTTCCGGGTCGCTGAAGCTAATTGTCGCCGTGTTTCATCATAAGTCGGTGTTTTGACTTCTGCCCGTAATCGAATTATCATCTGCGACTGTACGTCTGTGGAGGGGACCTGCGAGCGTGGAGGGGACTTGCGCGCGCGGAGGATAAGGCGTTGGTTCGCTCTGCTGGGTTTTCGCCTTCCGTTGGACCTTTATCGTCCCGCCTTGCGTACGTGTTCTGCGTATAATATCCGTGTCGGGCGTAGCCACATACGAATCTCCACGTATTCTGTGAGGATGAGTTCGAGGGAGGCTGGGAAGTCGAATTCGTCGTTCGAAGACCAAATACTCGGGTTCGCTTGGGGGAAAAAAAAAAAAAAAAAAAATAGACGATGTCTCGGCTACTCTGCGAGATGAGGTGAACAGAATCAACTGTAAACTGGACACACAGGGCGCTCGTGTCGTCGCGCTGGAGCGGAGAGTGAGGAAAAGGAATTTACTCCTGATGGGCCTGGCGGAGGGATCCCTGAATGACGAGGAAGACGTGGCTACCTTGATTAGCATTATCCAGGGTACAATGGGGATAAATTGCTCTCCTGAGGACATTGATGACCTTTACAGGCCGGGAAGACCAGCCATATCGAATTAATGGCAATTCCGCCTGTGGAGCAGGTGCTGTTAATTTAAGTGCCATTCGACTCATGGTGGAGCTCGCAATTATAAGTTAATATCTTTTTGTCTTGCCAGTAGCATAGGGATTTTATTTCAAGCTATTTAAGCTGCTGTGCTGTGTGCTGGGCATCTTAGGCTATGTGTAAGGAAAGTACTTATAAATGTCTAGATTATAATGCTCGTGGTATATTCCAAACACGTACCTGACTTGTAGTTTTGAGATTTTCATAATTAATAATTTCTAAATAATTATACTATTTAACATTTAGAACGTTTCTAAATTTGTTTCTGATAAGGACTTTGCTTACCACTGCAATTACCTTAGCTGTGTGCAAATATGGTATTTGAAGCAAAATGTCAAATTGAGGTACTGACTTGTACTGGTAGTATTTAAGAGTACGTGACGCTTGATTTTAAATTGTGAATAGCATCATTCCGTCCAGTTTTGTTGTTTAAGCGTTAGGTTGATTTTTGTACAAAATCAAAATATTTTCTATACATCCTCGTTAGGAAAAGGCTCACTTCGTATTGAATTTCTTGCCGTGTCTTTTACACTTCCTTTTTGATTCTTTGTTCCTTCGGTCATTCGTACATTTATTTTTGGATGGTAATTTAGATTAGTTGAGAACTTTTATTGGCCTGTGGTCTTACCATTTTAGTGCGTAGGTCATACTTACTCGTATTTACAACGAAAAATTCATGCATGAGCCTTTGCACTAAATGAACAACATTGTTTGTAGCCGAATTCTTCTTCGTTAAATCTGTGTGATACGCAATATTGTTGCCTTTGTTACACTCTTCCCGGTGAGGTTGAAAAGACGCTAAAAACTAGTGTTTTTATATTTTTATAACTTAGCAATTAAAGTTCATTATTTTCATTTATATGGATTTAACACTTAATTCTAATCCTGTTTGTGATGATGTCATATTTTCAGGTCTGTTAGATCACTGTGGAGAAGTAGAGTCAGCAGAATTATACCATAAGTATCATTGAACTGAAGAGAGACAGCATCCTGTCCTGTAAGTGAGCACAAATGGTCAATTTGCACGGGCTGAGGTGACGAGAATCCCTTCTCAATGTGATTTGGGGGTTTTCCCCTTCTGCTAAGTGGATCTCCAATTCCGCCCACGTCTGGGAAAGGCTGGGACTTAGTCGAGGAGAAAATCCCGGTTCCAAAGCCGCTCCTGGAATTAGAAAGGAACCTCTTGAGGAGGTTCCTGGAAACTATTCAGGAAGCAGCTTCGGTTTGTGAGCGCATTAAGGGTCTCCGACAGATTAGCCGGGAATCGGGAAGGACTTTCACTTAACAGGCGGTTTTAAGGGAGTTCGAACCGGCCTATTTGGTACAAAATCTATTGTTTGGAGAAATTGTTGGTCCAGAACCTTCGGCCGAAAAAGCTTTAGAAAGGTTGTCTCGAGAGAAGGTTCCAGGTTTACAAGGGGGAAAAGTGCGAGATGAATTAACGGCCACTCATGCATAATAAATCTTCGAACAAATCCGATTGGAGAGTTAGGGGTATGAAAACTGTTGGGCGGCTGAAGGGCTGCTTGTTATTTCCCTTTTTCTCCCCGGACGATGTAGCACAGAAGAGTTTTTCCCCGTCTTTTGTCCACCGTTGTATCCCCGGTAATCCCGCGTTTCGCCCCCCCCCACCCTCTTCATCAGGGTCCCTCACTTGCCGCTTCGATTAAAATAAGCCAGGATTTATTGCCCATCGTGGGTCGCCCTTCCCCACCGGAAGGGGGTTGAAAATTAATTAACCGCTAATTTGTTTTCCATCGGGTTAATCCTATTTGTGGCATTCGTTTTACCGTAGCCCTTTTCCCGGGGCAGCCCCGTACGGCATATTCCGTGAAGTCTTGGGGGACCTCTGAAGATACGGCTTGGGCCCAACCTGCTTTGACACATCCTTTTTAATTAATGCCCATGAATAATTAATTTAACACGTTATCTAATTAAATATTGGAAATGATTCAACTCAAGCTTTATTTATGAAGTGGTTATCGCCATTTCCAGTGGCGTCGCTCTCCTTATGAAGCAATTTCCAAAACTGAAAGTTCACTCTAAATTTTTTGACTTGCCAGGCTATTTAGGTTTAACCGAATTTCCTCTCCACACGCAAGCTGCTGGTAAGCCGCTTCTGTATATCATTTTCGGTACATTAAATTAAATTACATTTTAATTTTGGTTCAACAAATCATGACCTGGAATCCGTGAAAGAGAATGGTAAATGTGGGACACCCCATACGGGTGATGGAGGTGTAGGTGTAGGTACCTACATGTGCTTGTGTTCCTATCGCAGAATTTAAGTTAATTAAATTATGTGTTGTGTGATTGGCGGAAGGCCTTTGGCGTAAATCCGAGATTTCGCCGTCGGTGTTTGTGGAGGAACAGGAAGGGGTATGGGAACATCACCTTTCTGGGCATAACACAAATTGTTGAGATCTGCTACACAGGAGGAACATGCAGCCACAGTATGGGAATACTCGAACTCATCAAGCTTGCTCGATATGTCGAGGTGTTGTGAAGGTGCGTGGCTCCTGGACGGGAACCAAAGGGTTGTTTGAACCCTACACGATACGTCGTGGCCAGTTCCAGTTCGCTCTGGGTTTGCAGTATAAATTGGGAAGGCTGCTGCAGCTTCCTAACCAAATTGTTGGCACCTTTGCCAATCTCATGTGAGGCCAATTTCCCGGATCCCACTATTGAAATGTCGATAATGAGGTCGTAGGCAATGGACTCACATGTTGGGATCATTCCCGCCGGTTCAGCTTCAACTATCGATATGTCGATAATGGAGGCCTGGCCGGCGGATTTGATCCTGGGCCTGCGGTGTAAGGGCCTTAGGAAGCTGCAGCCTTTAGAAACACTACATTTTCTCCATTTTTTAAGACCAAAATTAATGAACCGAAAATGGTATACTTAAGTTGCTTGACAACACAAGCCAATGGAGTTTTTTAAACCAATTTTTAGTTTATTATTTTTGGAATAGTACACCTATGTAATCGCGTCTCGGATCGGCCTCAAAATTTGAAATTATCCTTTTCAAGAGGTTTTTGGTGATTTCAAAACCAACATGTCCGCCGTCCGAGCCGTTTCGGTCAGTAGGAACTTTTTTAAAAATCTGAAATTTTGACAAAACACTTGGTTTGCCATTTAGTTGTGGCCGCAAGGTTTTCAGCCCGATCGCCCAAACCCATTGGGCGCTATGGGGCTACGGGAGGCGTTTTTATTGACGGGTTTTGGCTATGGGATCGATTTAGGTGTCTTTTTCCAAGTATTTTTGGACGTAGAATCCACTTTTGGGGGTCCCGGAACGATACGATTTCACTGTTAGGAGATAAAGAGCTTTCATGGGGCTATAAATGGGATTTTTGAAGGATCCCAGAGTGCCAAGCAGTGAAAAAAAATTTTTTTTGAAAAAAGAAAATATTTTTTATTGACAGAAAATTTAATTTTTGTACAAGGAAATTATATCAATAAATAATAAACCCTTGTGTAAAATGTGCAGCGTTTTTTTCGGAACAATTCAAACAAATCTAATCTATGGGGCTACGGGAGGCGTTTTTATTGACGGGTTTTGGCTATGGGATCGATTTAGGTGTCTTTTTCGAAGTATTTTTGGACGTAGAATCCATTTTTGGGGGTCCCGGAACGATCCGATTTCACTGTTAGGAGATAAAGAGCTTTCATTGGGCTATAAATGGGATTTTTGAAGGATCCCAGAGTGCCAAGCAGTGAAAATTTTTTTTTTTTGAAAAAAGAAAATATTTATTTATTGACACAAATTTAATTTTTGTACAAGGAAATTATATCAATAAATAATAAACCCTTGTGTAAAATTTGCAGCGTTTTTTCGGAACAATTCAAACAAATCTAATCGTCGCCGAAGCACTCGAACGTTTTTTTTACGTTTATTGACGAATCCCATACCGTTTTTCAGAGCATTCACTTGTGAAACGTTCACGACATTACCAATTGAGATGAGCTCAACATTTTCCTCCTAATGTCAGAAAATCTCTCTCCGCCCTCCGTCTCGTTATTCAGCGAATAAAGAAAATGAACTGAAGAGGGAAGCGAAATCAAAAAAGAATGTTTGACGGAGGGTTGTCATTGATGATTGGGCGGCTGGTGGTTTATGTTAAGTCGGGGGAAGTTGCTCGAGGGTTATGTTAACTCCGAGGTTAAAGGTTGGGTTCGAGGCTCTCCACATTATGCTAAACCGATTTTCTCTGCGCGTCTGAGGGGCCTCGTTTCCGTCCAAACGCCTTTGAATACGGTAGCCTCTGATTCCGCGTTACTCCCTTTTTTTTTCTCAAAGGAATAAATATGTGCTATCGGGAAAAGGTATCGGCCTCATCATCGGCCCCTTTCACCCAGCGTTTCATCCTTGTATCCGTTTCTAATGGCGCTTATTTGAAGCGATGCCGTTATGTTCCTTTGAGCCTTTGGAACAGGAATAAGATGGTAACGGGCAATATTACCATGCAGAGGGAAAAGTATCGTCAAAATTTTGGGGATATACCTTTTTCTATGAATCGTATCGTTACATCAGGAACTCAGCGTTAAACCGAATGTTTTAGCTCGAAACTTGGTTCAGCCATGACCTGCTCCTGAGATTGTGTTATCACTGGAGAAAGTGTTATTAGTCCAATGTATAGGGGGCTTCCACCTTACAAAAATCCTTTTAGTTCTGATTGGTTTATTTCTTGTTTAGGACCATTAGGTCCTAAAGGACTTGTAAATCCAAGTTTTCGTCAGTCTCGCTCGTTTGCTTTCTTCGCAATCTTGAAACACCGTCAAAATGTTACGATTTTTGCAGTTTTTTACCTATGACTCGTTCCCCTTGCAGCTGGAAACTAGTTCTTCGTAAACCATTCTATTATCCAAATCGTAGAGGGCCAAATTTCCTACAAATTTAGACCCATCGGTTTTTTCAACCGAACCACAATGTCGGAGATACGAGGCTGCAAAGGAGGAGTAAAACCTAGCCAGCTTCTTACCACTTCGCGACGCAAAACCTCCCAAAAGATTTCGTTTTTTGTGAAAAATCAAAAAAGAGCAATGGCCTCCTCGACCCCAAGGAAATTAAAACACGTGAAACTTCGTAAAAATAGCTTAAAAAACTGGACCACTATAATAGAATAATTCTTCCTGTGTTTGTTGATGAGTAACCAACACACCTACGTAGTTCAATTTCCCTTTTTTGATATTATTCGAAAAAAAAATTATTTTTCTTCGTTTACCACTTTTTCCTGAGAATGACCCAAATCCGTAATGTTTTCCATGTACAATCGACTCTATGTTAGGAAAATGTCTTATTTTTTCCTCCTATTTACAGCTAATGGCGGTTTTAGGGAAGGAAGTCACTTCTAGACATAAATTCGACGTGACAATCCTACCGGTGCTGAGCGATATTTTCCGGGCGGGAAAAAAAAAAAAAAAAAAAAATACAGAACCCAATCCAGCTCTATCTCTGATCCGGTTATTGGGACCGCTCAAAATCTAATTCTTGTCCACTATATACGGCGAAAAAAAGAAGAAAAAAAAGGGTCGAAAGTCCCTCGAGAAAGTGAGATATTGGTGTCCCCTTAGGGCTCCTATATGTCATCACAAGGCGGCACTTAGATATAATCTAACTTCTCTTGAGCTTCCCACCCCTTCCATATAAAGATTGATCCTTCCTTCCCGTCATGATTGCCGCCTTTAGCTTCCCATCCACCCCCTTGCTCCCTAGCCAGATGCTAAAAAAAGAAAAAAGCTTTCGTATAACGCAGTCCATAAAAAAATATGGTAGTTTTGATGATTAATGTGTTTTCGACGTTGGGCTTCTACGCGTAAAATGAATATAAATTAATGAACTTTTACCGTTATAAATAGTAGTAAATTTATTCAAAATTTAAAAAAATCACTTTTTGCCTTTCATTCCCCTCATATTCGGCCTTGCGTCAATTTTAGCCACCATGTCACTGAGTACTTCAATTTTACTTGTGATGTCAAAAAGCGCCTGATCGCTGTGTTCCAACATCGAGTCGATCTTGTCCATCACCCTCTGGATTTCGTGGTGGTCTTCCACTTCGATGAAAAGTTGGTTCCGAACGCAAATCTCATTGTACAAATCGTACATGCTGTCCAGATCCAGCTCAGATCCGGGGCGTAAGTCAAAAGCGTTCAACATCAATTCGATTTCCGTGATGTGGAAACCGTGTCGCTTCAATATTTGCACTAGCTCGTTGTAGTCGCGGTTCATGCGTTGGAGGAGGTTTCTGGTCATGATTTTCTCTACCAAGTTGTTCTGCCGAAGTAGTTGTAAAATGTGCAGTACAATGGCGTAAACCCAGTCGTCCAGGTAGAGCCGGTCGGGTTCTTCGTTCAGAAAAACTTTGACTTTTTGAAACCCGTGAACGAGAAGTGCTACAAACATATTGAAATATATTATGATGATGATTATTATGTAAGTTGAGAAAAAAATCGGGGTTAAGATGGGGTATTCTCTTGAGCATTTTTCATAAAAGTTCATCTGTCCAACGTAAATGGAGAACATAGTGAGAATCGATCTTCTGACCTCCGCAAATTGGTAAATAGCATACCCATACAGCAGATGACCGCATACAGCAAACCCTGTACCAATCGTGAGTGCCATTGTTGTTAGAGCAGCCAACTCTTCGGCAACTTGATGGAATGCGGCTAGTGTTGCAAGTATTGATCTATTCAGTGAAGAAAATTTCAATAATTTGATCCAAGCGGCAAAAACAAGAATAGCCAATAGTTCGTTGAATTTATTTTCGACGTATAAGACTCTATCAAAATTTGAATTGATATTTGTGCGAATCAGGTTAATCTGATCATCCACATTTATTTTGACGATAACGAATCGGTAAATACCAACACCGATTGTTGCATACGACAAGAGTATAATTAAGATGTCTAGAATGTTCCACCAATTAGCCAAATAATCTTCTTTCAATATATACATCTGCTGAACTTCTTCAAATGTGAAAAAAACGGTGAAGCAGATGAAAATTATTTCGCATGCTAATATGAATGTATCAAATGCGGTGGAATAGCGGAAAAGCTTCAATGTGTAGAAAAAGTGGTTGGGTATGATTCCACCAGCAGGTATATGCTCAAAGTTGAGCTTGGCTAAGCAAAATAGGTTTGTGTTGGCCGTGTACAGAGAAAAGTCGATGGTAATGAACCTCGATCCTATTCGAATCCAGTTGGTACTTTCGAGTTCATGCAACCATAGCTCACTAACAGTCCGATCACTGGTGATGTTCACTTTGAAACCGCCTCCTCCATATGACCCCATTACGCCTTCATAAGGGTTAGTATTCTCGGTCAGAATTGTCTCCGAAAAGTAAATCCAAGGGCCCGATTTTGTAACGTTTGAATTGTAAATAGACTCCAAATTGTTTCTGTCTTTGTATTCATAATGGTAATAGTCGTAGCATGTTTTGTACAAGTCTGCGAATAACGGTGCAGTTGTACAGGTGTTGTTCAAAACTCGAAGTTGTCGGATTGCTGGTGCTCCTATAAGAATACTCTCCAGCAGGACCTGGCTTCCCCTTTTCAGCGGATCTTCGTCGTCAAATAGAAATTCCATAAAATTGTGCTGCACAAAACTCCAAATTTGTTGGGGAGTTCTGATACCATGGAAATTGGTTACAATACTCGAGTTCGGCCCAACTGGGGTTAGGAAATTAGCGTCTGTCAAAAGGTCGTCGATCAAATCCGAATAATAATTGTAGGCAGAGTAGTTGGACCCAAAGCCAATCAGCAGCAACACGGATAAGTATATCAAATACAGTATTAAATCCCTCATTGCAAATACGATGTAAGCCGCGTCGTAACCCTTGTGGACGTCAGCAGTTACAAAACCCTTTCGCTGCAAAACTGAAAGTCGTATGATTGATTTCTTGGGCACTGATGGCTTACGTTCTTCTTCTGAACTTCGGCGCCTTGGAATGAACAAGGACCCTCTGCCTCTCCACCCTCGTTTCATTCTCGCTGGTTGGCCCCTGGATTGCTCCTCGAGGATCCCCGCAGTGGCGCGAGCTGTAGACAACCCATGTTTTTCTGTAACGAAACCAATTTCATAATAGATTATATCAGAACTGGTAAGGCAATTGCCACTGTTAACAGTGGAGTATAGTTGATCATGTCAGGTTTGATTTATTCTTAGATTAACCCACCTATGTTTTTGCGACGGGGATCAAATTCGGTCTTATGTGTATCATGATAGATTCCAAAAATGACTAGTCCGTCTGCCCTCCACGCCGTTTTGGAAATAGCAAATATTTTGATAATTTACCCAGATTTTAATTTGGTTGTGCCCGCGACCTTTTCTGATCGGCTGGAGCTCTTTGGGGCTAAAAAGGTTAACAGGTAGAGGATTGAGGGTAGATTTTGAAGTAATTTGGCCACAGAATCAATTTATGGGGGACACAAACCCGCACGCCTGCTTATGGGGGTTTTGAAGGTCTTTGACTCAGTGGTCAAATGAGGTGCCGTTTTACGAGTAATTTTGGATACATAAACATTACATAAAGATAAGTAATCCATTTTTCGGGGTCCCACTACCTTGTGTAAAATTTGCAGCGTTTCTTTAATATAAACGCCCTATCATGGGCCGACGTATTAGGTTAGGTATGCTATCCCTTAGATCTGCAATGCTTGGATATATCATCCTAATGATGATGGATGAATCCACGTTCTGACTTCCTTCAAAAGCACCACGGACGCCCTCCACTCATTCTCGACCCAAAAAGCGGATTCTACGTCAAAAAATACTCCGAAACGACACCTAACTCGACTCCATGGCTGGAAACCAGATTATTATCTGTGGATTTCAGATTAATCGATGAGCCGAGAACGATGCAGAAGGGGTGGGGCGTTGTTAGGTAAACGATGGTGGAGCGGATTCCCCTAACACCAACAACTGCCTAGCATTTTACACTATCCAGTAAATCCTTCTCAATTAGCTCTAAATGTGTTCTGATGTCTACTTAAATACCTGGTGTTCTGGCCAGAGGCAACTGTTCTCTCGACGCCACTCTCCTTTTCCTGAGGCCAAAATCGCCGATCGGTCGGCCCATATCGGAAAACCGCGTAGCGGCACCTTTTTCACTCCCACTTCCCGACGTTTCCTCGTTCATGATCAGTTTCTCGATGAGAAATTTCCTTGGGCAAATATCGCCGCCTCTGTAAAAACTTAATTAGTTATTGCTATAGTTACGGTTTGATTTCAAAAATGAAACCCAACTGGGGTGGATTATAATTTTTTTCTTCGCCCGTGTCGCAAATCGGAACAGACAAAAATTTAATATTGATAATCATTTTGTAGAATTAGGTACCCAGAAAATACATTATAATTATGGGGTTCTGCGCTGTGCGTGTGAATTTAGCATGATATTGAATTGTGCTGGGGGAGAGTCCCCGAATGGTGTTGTGCGAAACAAAATGTTGGAAAATCATGAGCGCTGAGTGTTTTGTTTGTTAGAGGAAATGACTTGTTTCCCAGGTTGTCTGTCCCATAGGGATCGGACATCGGTGTTTTAAGTTCAATGTTCAACATCGATGTTGATGATTGGTGGGGACATCCTTCCTGGCTTATATAGCCGAGTTTGATTGCTGGGGTGTTGGAAGGTGGGTGAGACAGTAAATGCAGGTCTCTGTTATGCTTTATTCTCCAAGCTCTCGGTACCAGCTGCTGGTGCAGGTCAATCCTTCGAATAGGAAGCAGGAGCAGGAGCCTTCTAGGAGCATGCTCCTTGTTATATTGGTAGGATTGACTTGGAGAATAAAGAATAATCAGGAAAATTTCCTGATATATATTATAGGATATTCATCAACAGTGCTCTTTTTGAAGGGGGGGGGGGGGAGCCATTGATTTATATTGGTATTTTTTTTAAATTGGTATATAAAAAAAAAATTTAAATTTTTTCATTAACAGAATTAAATTTCTGCACAAGTAACGTATATAAAATAATAATAAACCCTTGTGTAAAATTTGCAGCGTTTTGTAACAAGTTACCATGTACCTAACTCGAGGAACACCTTGTCTTTCTATTTAGATCAGCACTGTTTTGCGAGTTTTGCGACAACAAAACTGCAGTAAAAACATTCAAATAATTTGAATTATTGAAGTAATTATTACTCGCAATATCTATTTGCTTCAGAAATACCTATGCACTGATACAAGCGTTTCTGCGGTTTCACAGGTAAGGAGCCGTGAGGAGCTGCTCGTCGTGACGGGGAAAATTGAGTTAGTTCGAATCGGTCAGCCTTTGTTTTGGTCGTGTCTATCATTCTCAGAGAACGCATTGTTCAAATTTCACCCTTCCAAGATGAATAGGAAAGAAGCAATCCTCAAGGCTCACCTACCTGTGAAACTGCAGAAAGTACAAGTATCAGAGCATATTACTGAAGCAATATCTATTTAATAGATATTGCGAGTAATTTGAATGTTTTTACTGCAGTTTTGTTGTCGCAAAACAGTGCCGACCTAAAATTTAGATCGGCACTGTTTTGCGAGGCACACCTTGTCTTTCTATTCTAAGACAAGGTGTTCCTCGAGTCACTGATAAGGAGTCAGTGATAACCTAGTTCGAATCGTTCCGAACGATTCGTTCGTCGCTAGAGTGCGCCGACGATTGGCAGTTTTATGATAAAACTTTTATCCCAGGGCCATCCTCTCCTCTTGACATGCTCTTTCCAGGCGGCGGCTGGGCTTTGCGTCTAGGGTCCTTCCCATGTTGCTGTGTTTCAGTATAGTGAGAGTTTGTTTGATTGGGATTTGTTCCTCTCTCTAACAGGTAAAGATGTCATGACTTGGTTACATTTAGCTTTATTCGCATTTTTTCCCCTCCATTTATGGATGGAGTTCACTGAACACTGCACAAACATCACGGTGGTTTCCTCTTCAGTGTTCCCTGGGAAGGGCTGTGTCATCTGCAATGGTGGACTGTAACTGGTATTGTATCGTAGTTCAGGGAATTTCCCTCGTGAACAAGAGGTACAAGACAGGCCCTGGTACACTGCGGCACCCTTGCTGTCTTCCTGGATTCATCTTACTGTTTCACTCCGAAGTGTCTTGGTGAGAGATAGGTAAGATTTTATCGGTACCTAGGTAATGTTGCTCTGGGAGATCTCTGTCAATTTTGACCAGTCCTTTGTGCCATACTTGTAGAAGAGCGATACATTAGTACATATATGTATGGATACATTAGTATAATAAGAGCGATACATTAGTACATATATGTATATGGATATATATATCCACGTATTTGCTTGGAAAAACTCTCAACGTCAGCTTTCAACACTACCTACCCCTGAAAAGAGCCAAAATCAACTCGTTTTATATTGAGATATAATCCATCACAGCTATCCATTCAGGCCGTTAGTCAGTATTAAGTACGTCTTGGTGGCTATAGCCATTTGTCTTTCAGGAAGCGTTTCCCTTCAATGCCCTCCATCAATCGGTGAGTCAGATTCTCCCGTTCGCGTCATTTATATATTTTCCTTATTTTTACTTTTCTGTCATGAGTTGGCGGATTTAAAGGAAACGCTCATCTTTCTGCAGGTTTTTAACCTTTGAATGCCTAATTTTCATTGATTAATTAGTTGAATTCATTGTTGTCTCAGATGATCCCAAACTGTGTATTTGATTAGGTGAGCGCCTACCGAACCAAAATGATGCTCGTGTTGGTTGTGCTCGAGATAATAATCTCATAGTGAACGTGGAACGCTGGGAAGGTGTGCTAATACGTTATAAGGCCCTGTGACGGTCCCTGTGGTACGTCTGTCAATCCCAATCTTCTTAGCCTGAGGGGGTGTATTATCTTGAACGTCAAATCCCCGTAAAGTGATTTCGGGATCGCACCTGCGGGTGACCGAACACAGTGTTACGCCTCCGTCAGCTATTTTCCACCATACCGCAGTATCCGTCCTTCACCCACAGACCACCTTTCATGTTATTGCCATCACCGTTGCACGATCGATGCTTCGAAGAAATTCTAATATGAACGTGCCCTGGTAGTGTAGGGCAATACTTTATATCTTTAGCAATATGCCAAGAAGGAAGAAACCTGTAGGAAAATGTGGACAGGAAAAGGGGGACTGGAATAGGATTGACGTCCCAACGGTGGATTTATAGCAGTGAAAAAGTCGGCCACGTTTTTTTTTCTTCCATCCCATGACGAGTCGAAAGAAATATTGGAGACGAGGCTAATCACAGTCTGCACACCTTGTAGCTTCTCTCTGGGTGGGGTCATAACTCACGGAACCCGGCCTGCACCTTTCACAGGGAATTCCTCGTATCTCCGGGTTTGAGCTCCAGTTCATATTTTGCCGGAAAGGGACCCCCAAGTGGCACCGAGGAGATAAATAAAAGCCTCTTCTTGAGCTCAACGAAAAACTCTTCTTTGGAGCCCATTCGTCACTCTTCACCCCCACCCATCATCGCAACCCTTTTCTGCACAAGCTCGGCTCTTTCTGAAGATTTCGTGCGAGTCTTTTCAACATAAGTTGCGAAAGTTCGGGTGTTCCTTGACTCAACGCCCTTCATACTTACGATCTTCGTTCAGTGTAATTCGTTAAGTGTTCTATCTTGGTAAGTGTACCATCGGAAGGTAACAGTGGATTGACTTCTCCTGAATGGCGGGTTGGATCTCCACGTACACACGACCAAGTTACCATGTATCACTTGGATATTGAACATTAGTCCAAAACAAGACATGTATTGAACCACAACGAAAAAAGAAAACAGGACAGACATCCGTCACACAGTTTACAGACACACATTTCAACCATACCTTCTTACAACAGCAACAACAAAGATGGCACTGACCAACGGGAATTTAAACACAATAACTCTATGGCAAGGGTTCAACACTTTCGGCGGTGAAATTGACACTATTGTCATGTACGAGCCGACACACGTGAAGGTTCGAAGAAGTCCGTTGACAACAAAGTACCTACTCATCATTCTAAGTATCAAGTATTAAATAGAGACAGGCCTAAATTTTAGGCCTGTCTCTGAGCTCCTGTGGGATGCTGACACCTAGGACTTCTTGTCAGCTTACCAACAACTCGGATGACTGGGGACCACTTCACCACCCGAGTTTCCAAGAGCAGGGATTGAAATGGAGCAATATTGATTATTCGAAATCGCGCCACATATAAAAGATTTTGAGTTTTATGTTTTCGCTCAGAATATTAAACTCAACCTATGAGCGATATTTTTTCGCTCAAAATAAAACTCAACCACGATAAAATACCTATTATATAAGTAATTATCAAATATCAAATCTGACCATACCGCTGGAGAAGAGCCCTTTCAATTCTTATCTCCCTTGTACCAAATTAAATTAAAAAGAAAAAAAAAGTATCGTACTGATGGTCTTATCAACGGAAACGATTCTTTATCTAGGCACTTCGTCCATCGCCGCGTTTTATGCCGGATTTCACCAAGTGTAGCTTAAAGTTCGTTTTAGCTAAATCTCGGATTTAACGTTAAGTCCGACTTAGGCAAGATTCCGTTTCACCATCAGACTGAAGGTGGCGCTTACCTAAGCCTCGGTTAGCTTTGGAACAGGTTGCCCCAGACTCGTGTTCCCGCGGAAAACTCGGTAATCAGTGACAAAAAAGTGATAAGGCCGTGATAAATCTGTCTCAGAAAATAAAACTCACTTTCAGGGATTTTTTCCCTCTCAGAAATGTAGCTCAGCATGCTTTTAGCGTGGTTGGTTTTTGGCAGCCAAATAAGGGATTTTAAAGTGGTTGAGTATTTTTTTAACGAAAAAAATATCGCTCAACACCTATGTAATCGCGACGGAGGTTGACGACTCCGATCGACCTCAAAATTTGACGTTATCTGTTTCACGAGTCTATATTCCAAAACCGAAATGTTTTGGGCAGTGGGATTTTTTTTAAATCTGAAATTTTGGCAAAATACTTGTTTTACCATCTAGTTGTGCCCGCAAGGTTTTCAGCCCGATCGCCCAAACCCGTGGGGCGCTAGGGGGGTTAAAATGGGGCTACCGGAGGGTTTTTTGAAGGCTTTTGGCTAAGGGATCGAGCTAGATGTCGTTTTCGAAGTATTTTTGGGCGTAGAATCCATTTTTGGGGGGTTCCGGAACGATCTGATTTCATTGTGGGGATTTATAGGGCTTTCATGGGGCTACAAATTGGATGTTTGAAGGATCCCAGGAGGTCAAATATTTTTCGAGTAAAAACAAAAAACGCTGCAAATTTTACACAAGGGTTTATTATTCTGTGATATGGGTTACTTGTACAGACATTTAAGTACCTAATTCTGTCAATAAAAAAATTAAAAAATTTTTTTTTGGATTTTTATTTCAAAAAAAAATTTTTGGGGGGATTTTTTTTTCAAAAATGTGTTTTTTCAAAAATTCTTTTATTTTTACTCGAAAAATGTTAACTTCTTGGGATCCTTCAAAAATCCCATTTTTAGCCCCATGAAAGCCCTATAGAACGCCACAGTGAAATCGGATCGTTCCGGGACCCCCAAAAATGGATTCTACGTCCAAAAATACTTCGAAAACGACACCTAACTCGATCCCATAGCTAAAAGCCTTCAAAACACCCCTCCTGTAGCCCCATTTTAGCCCCATAGCGCCCCACGGGTTTGGGCGATCGAACTGAAAACCTTGCGGGCACAACTAGATGGTAAACCAAGTATTTTGCCAAAATTTCAGATTTTTAAAAAAATTCCTTTTGACCAAAACGGCCCGGACGGCGGACGGCGGACGGCGGACGGCGGACGGACATTTCGGATTTTGAATGTAGACCTCTTGAAACGGATAATGTCAAATTTTGAGGCCGATCGGAGTCGTCGACCCGCGTCGCGAAAACATAGGTGTATTATTCCAAGAATAATAAACCAAAATTTGAAAAAAAAAACTTTAAAAAAAATTTTTCCCCAAATTTTTTTTCATTGACAGAGTTAAATTTTTGCACAAGTAGTTAACCTGTATCAAACCCTTCAGTAAAATTTGCAGCGTTATTTTTAAACTATCTGGAAATTTTAATTCGGTACAATGGCGATAGGGAGATTGGCAATTGAAAGGGATTTCCAACGGTATGGTCAGATTTGATTTTTGATAGCTAAACAAGGTATTTTAACGTGGTTGAGTTTGATTTTGAGAAAAACAAAATGTAGCTCAATTTTTTTTATTTTTTTTTTTACTGTGAAAATTTTAATTTGATACAAGGGAGATAGGAAATTGAAATGGGCTTTCCAACGGTATGGTCAGATTTGATTTTTGATTATTAAATAAGGGACTTTAACGGGGCTGAGTTTTATTTTGAGTGAAAAAATGTCGCTCAGAAAATACATTTTGGGGAGCGAAAAACTAAAACTAAATCTGATTCCGAATAATGAAAATCGCTTCAATTCCCTCCCTGATCAAGAGTGTTACTGCGAGCTTTTCACCGTAGGTATATATTAATACTGTGGGGAACGGTGAAAAGCTCGCTGAACTTTGTGGAGTAGTTAGTTGGTTAAATCGTCCTATCATTAGGTAGGGTTCCCCTTTCATTGATTTGGATGTTGATTTGGAGTAGGTATCTCGAACGTAAAATTTGACGTAGGATCTGATGATGGCTCAACAATCAAATTCTGGAATAAAGTTGGGAGCAAATTTGTTCATGGAGAGCCTATTACCTATCTTTTCTCATCATCAGATACTGCCGACTTTGCCTTTAGGCCAAACATACACAAAGTATCTGAAATAGGAATTGTTTGTTTGGCAATCCTACCTTTAAAGGGCCACTTGCACCACCTGAATTATCGAATGTTAAGCGTTAACGTTACCCCAAAACTGCCTGGTGTTGAAAGTGGCCCTAAGTTCTTCTTTCCATTTCTAGTTTGGCATCTACTGAATGAACGCCTAGTTTGTAAACGATGTTGAAATAAATCACGAGTTGATTCAAAGCGATAAAGGAGTATGGTTTCAAGGTTGTGATGAAGCTGTCTTCTTCAGCGAAAGACGAGATCTCACTCGAATTCAACAACCAACGAATAACTATGTCAACTCGTTTAACGGGGTCCAGCCAAACACTCAGTGGTAACAGAACGGCTTGTTGGAGCGAAGAAACCAAAATGGTTTTGTGGATCCCGTTCCCTGCAGACCCTAAGTCCACCCGATGGGAGGAAAGCAACGACATTTTGTCCATCACAATTCCGTGGTTGATAAGTCCATGACAGCACAAGAGGCTGGGATGTCTACCGAAGAAGAATACGAACCTTCGGGAACATCTTGTAAAATGTCAATGAATAAAAGCGTCACCGCCGCGGACACATACGATTTGATGATCAACCAACCGAAGACACCCCCGCCATCCCCTCTTGCAGTTCTTCACCCTTCTGTACCCCTCACATAAATATCCGGAGGGCCCTTTAAATAGATTCAAACTAGCGGGGGACGAGGAGCTTTGATGAGGCAGAGGGTGAGCTAAGTGTATTAGCGATACAAGGGGCTAAAAGAAGGTCTGCACCCCCTATACCCTCCATCCCTGGACACATCATTGCGCCCAACCAACGACTTAGAGCTCGATGGATTCCCAGTTGGAAACTGTAGGAACAACTCTCGAGTCGGGTGAATTTTGTGTAGGGAATTTACTTACGTGAGGGCATGTTCCTTATAACTGTGCTGTGTGGTTGGCAGAGTTCCAAAGGAGCACACTTCATGTTCACATCGCCGTTTTGGTTGAAGGAAGGGCGAGGAAGTTCCGGGACAGTCCCTCCAGTTTGTAGCTTCCTGGGCTAGGGACGGCAAAAAGTAGGTTCTAACGATTCTTACAAAAATCTTCTTTTTTTTTCAAAAACTAGGTATCGATAATTTTAGATAAAGTTTAGGAGAATCGATTCAAATTTTCGAGAATCGGTTCGATTGAGGCTGATTGAGTAATTATTACTAAAACTATCATAACCACCATGGAAAAGGATTTATAACGAGAAAATACCAATCTAGTCCACTGATTTTCATAGTCTAATGACCATCAGTAGTTTTTAAACTTAAAAGCTGACCGAATCTGCCAAGTACAAAGGACCGAAAAATGTGAAACACCACCACCTCAACCTATCGTGATGGAACCTGTCCTTAGTATTTTTGTATCCGTAGGTAATTCTTATTTTGCTTCAAATAGTATAAGGGGGCGTTTTAATTACACACTTTTATAATAATTATTATTAACGACGCAATTTAATTAATCCCCATTTTCACATAATTGATGGCGATTCTGACATCCCTATTCTGAGCTCGCTTTGCCAGGGGTGGGCGAAGGCTAGGCAGTGTTCCTTAGCTAATGTTAACCTCCAGAGGTCTCATAAGGGCATTTTGTGGTATTCACAGTTTTTATGGAAAAGTTGAGTTGGACCATGGGCTCATTAGACATTGCTGAAGTAAAGGAAGCCAGTTTTCCCTTGCCAAGATACCAGCAGGTAGAAAAGGCAGGAGGTGTTCAGGTTCCTGTATGGAATCTGAGGTTTCCCTCCATTCCAACGAAAATTAGCTTTCGTACCATGTCATGAAAACTGATATGGGTGGGGAAAATGTCAGGGCGTCGTCCCAACCTGTCGGCACTGCCGTCGGGGGAAGGGACGACAGCGGCATTCTGGGCAAAGTACGCGCTATCTGGCTCCACATTACTGCACGGTTTCTGTGTTGGGAATTTTGGGGTTTTGGGATTTTGGTTTGAAAGCGCCCGGAGTAAGATCCCCCTGGCCCCATGCTGCTCACTCATCTGCTCCAGTGTCACTTTATTGTCATAGGCCTTCTCCACTACGCGAGTCGTGATTGGAGGTCAACTTTCGCCTACTTTAGTATCATGGACCTTCTACCAAGTTTCACTAGGAGAAGAAATATAATGGATACCGTGTGCCCACTCCACCATTTACTTCCCTCCCTCTCTGACACACCACCGCTCAGGTGTATTATTTATTAGTACCGGAAGCGTTAGTTGTGTAATGCCTACTGTTCCATATAACTCATATACTGACGTGACCTCATCCACCTAATCAACGTCTATTCCCTCATCCCTTCTGTCTTTTTCACCCCCCGCACGGTTCCAAAGGAGTGCACTGGCTTTGATAAATAAACCGATCTTTTGTTGTGATCTGCGGCTGCAGCAAGTGCGCCATCTGTCGTCCTCATTAGCCGCCCACACTACATCAGTGCCATTTAAATACAATGAAGCCCTCTTCTTCAGCCTTGTTCGTCCCTCACACCAATGTTCGACATTTTTGGTTTATTATTCTTGGAATAATACACCTATGTAATCGCGACGGAGGTCGACGACTCCGATCGGCCTCAAAATTTGACATTATCCGTTTCAAGAGGTCTAGATTCCAAAATCAAAACGTCCGTGGGGATAAAATGAGGCTACGGGAGGGTTATTTGAAGGTTTTCGGCTAGGGGGTCGAGTTAGTGGTCGTTTTCGAAGTATTTTTGGACGTAAATCCATTTTTGGGGGTCCCTGAACGATCCGATTTCACTGTGGGGATCTATGAGGCTTTCTTTGGGGCTAAAAGTGGGATTTTTGAAAGATCCCGGGAGTCAAATATTTTCCGAGTGAAAAAATTGATTTTTTTTTTTTATTGACAGATTTAATTTTTGTACAAGTAACCTATATCAAAGAATAATAAACCCTTGTGTACAATTGGGCTCTGCCCGTTCTCAATAAATAAATAAATAAATACAATTTTTTAAGAGTTTATCTAATAAACTCTTGTGTAAAATTTGCAGCGTTTTTATCATTGTCCAGAGATTTAAGAGAATCAGTATGATTTTCCAAACCAAAAAAATTGTCAGTAGTATGAGAGTGAAGGACGCTTTATTGTCTGAAAGCAAACGTTAAGGCAACTTATATAGGTACCGAGAATAAATCGATAAACTCTTATAATCAATCTTCTTTGACTTGTACAAGTTAGCTTGTTAGGATTTCACACATTGGTCCAACATACTAACACCGCAGAGGGAAGTTTGTCTGGTGGAGAAAAGCAATTATTCTTTTGCGGAATCGAAGGAATTGAGAGGAAAAGAAGGGTGCGGGACGGGAAGATTTCGGGTCCTGATCGAAGGATGATTGTGACGGTCCCCCAGGGAGGCGGAAGACCCAAACGAAAGAAACTCCGTAAAGGAAGATGCAATCAATCAGTTGATCTGTGATCGAACTCACCTCAGGGGAACATTCTAGGTTTCAATCTACCTCCCACATCTGCGTCTCTCAGTGTATCATCAGTCAATCGGAATCCGACAACGACAAATTAACCTTTTTTTTTTCGTTGAATTCTGAGCCCAGGCTTTTATTTCGCAAGCGACAAACCTGTTGCCCTTTTCTGAATCTTTGAGCCTGGGTTTTCTTGCTTCTGAATATCATATGCCATAAAGAAAAAAAAGTTTCAATTGACTATACTGAATAGTCAAATTGTTATTTCGAAGGTTCCACTTACCGTCAGTAATGGGACCAATAAATCGACCGTATACCTGCAAAACCACGTAAGTCAAATTTTTGGCCAAACAAAGGTTTTGAGTTTTCTGGGTAAATTTGAGGCTCTAGATCCTTTCGGCTAGTAAATCCTCGTAAGTCTGGAAGAAGGTTTTTCATAAACACGTTTCACATAAACATTGGTCGATTTGAAGTCCTTTGGGCATCGCAAACCGTCTGTATGGAGTTTTGAGTGTCTCATGTAAATTTTTGATTTTGGAACATACATAGTTTTGCAGGTATACGATCGAAATAAACAATTAAGGCAATCAGTAGAAGAGTAATTTTTCTTCTTAATCTCCATATTTAAAAAAAGAAATCAAAATGCATACCTCACTAAACAGGAATCAAGAATGTTTATTGCCAAGAACATAGTGCATAGACATGAACAAAATTTCCATACAAAAATGTCAGCTCACATAAAATTACTTCAATAATAAAGCGGTAGGTACATAGCATGTACTACATACATACATCTTGAACAAGCGATTGGATGGTAGTAATTTCCAAAGCCTATGCCTAACTAGAGATCTCCTACATTTTTTATATTGAGAAAAAATGCATTAAAATCGTAGGAAGCGATGGATTTTAAAAATTTGACAAGTTTTGGCCTAACGCCAAAACGACTATTCGTAAATTTCAATTTGAAACCAGAAAAGTGAAAATTTGTTCCCCACCGCATAAGCTAAAATCACTTCTTTTCGCGGCCCGTAAACCAAGAAATCAGGGAGACTTGGCACTTGGCAATGAAAAAAAGATGCCGACTCCTGCTGTCGCGGATATTCTATAAAAAATGGCAAAACTTGCTTCAAATCTTTCGAAGTTGTACTGTTAAATGTAAGTCCCACCCTGCGAGTTGTTGTGGCACATGTCACCTCCAGCTTAACACCACTTTACGTCGTCAAGTAGGTGTGGTATATTCGAGTTGAATAGAATGCCTCACGCTTCACGGATCAGTTTGAGTTGAAGGACGGAATCCCCCAAGAGTACAGCTGCTGATTACCCCATAGAAAATGCCATTAGTTACGTCCTCTTGACCCTTGAAGCCCCTCCTGCGATTCCCCATCCATCGGTAGTTCGGCATTGTGAGCCCATTATCCATAGCCTAAAAATGAACTTATTCATTACCGCATCTAATAAATGCACCATTATGATGAACTGCTCGGTTATGGTTAAAACCCAATTCGTTCGGCGGTCGACAATAATCCTGATTCATTGAAGTCAGATTCTCTCACTTCTGTGCTACAGGCAATGAGCATAGCTGACGAACGATGTGCGGGGGTGTACGGATGGTTTCTAAGCTACCGGCTCTTGGGGGCGCGGAAGGGCTCATTTTGAAAAGGAAGGCCCAAATTTTCACGCGGTTTTTTGAGATTTGGCTACTTAATACTTAAAACTCTGCAAATTTTACAAAAGGGATTCTTTGATATAGGTAGGCTACTTGTGCAAAAATTAATTCTCGGTCTGTAAAAAAAAAATCTTTTCTTCAAAATTTTATCAAACATCTTTAAATTTTTTTTTTCGAAATTGTTTTTCTCTCGGAAAATATTTGAACTCCTGGGATCCTTCATAAATCCCATTTGTAGCCCCATGAATGGAAAATGGATCCTACGTCCGAAAATACTTCGAAAAGGACACCATTTGTAGCCCCATGAATGGAAAATGGATCCTACGTCCGAAAATACTTCGAAAACGACACCTAACTCGATACCATAGCCAAAACCCGTCAAAAAACGCCTCCCGTAGCCCCATTTTAGCCTCATAGCGCCCCACGGGATTGGGCGATCGGGCTGAAAACCTTGCGATTGTGCGAAAAATGTACGAAAACACGTTTTTGCCGAAATTTGCCTTTTGTTGCCATGCCTGCCCCTTCCTTATCAAAGCACAAATCAAAATTTTACATTGAATAGCTGCGTTGGTAAATTTAATCAGCTTTTACGAAAAAGAAATAAATTTGGAATCAGGCCAATCGTTTCCGAGCTACAGCCGGAAACGTTCTGAAAAACGTATTTTTCCGCTTACCGAGTGGTGCCTGATTGGGCGTTTCTTATTTTGGTTTAAATTCGTTTTCTCGGTTGCTATTCGACCTACAGAGTGCAACTACTGCTGAAATGAAAGCTAATTAGATTTGCTATCAACCCATACCCCTAAGGGGGGGGGGGGGGGGGGGGACAGAATGCGCAAAAACCAAGATATTGGAAGTGAAAGACGAAAAATGGGTGAAAACTGCATTTTATGGCAAAATAGCTTATTTTTGAAGGGCGTATCTCGGAAAACGGTTGGGAATTCGTGTTCAATGTATCCAATCAAAGTTGTAGAGAATTTTGTGCTTTTTATTTCAGTATACGGAGACTTTTTCGGTAGGATTGCCCGTTCCCGAGTTAGGGGCGAAAAACGGGAACCTTCATCCCCCTCCCCCTCCAGGAGGCTCCCTTCGACGAGAGGACTTTCAGTAGGTATTTCTCTTTCCTACCATCATAAACAAGTTTCCGAGGAGAAACCTTCTGCTACCAAAATTCGGAGCTAGACCCCCTTATGAGCCATTCGTTGACTAGACTGTTACAGTCTGGACTACAGTAGTCCAGCATACACAAGGCATACACAACCTGCACGTCATTGGACGGCTTTACAAGCTGCCAACTTAGGCACATTTCACTTCTCATCTGTTAACACTTGCCCTTATGGTTTTGCCAGCACGCCACATCACTCTCTGGTCTCTTTATAGGCTAAACTTGGTCAATTTAGTCCAATCCTTTTTCCAACTATGTTCATCAGCAAACATCTGCAAGTTCATCAGGTCAGCAATTTTGTTGTTCTGTCTTCCAGACAGATTCTCCCTCCCTTAGGGATGTCAGCGACGGTTTTTTAAATAAAATTTCTCCTGACATTAAAAAGTATCAAATTTGTTCTACGGGTTTTTTGAAATTATTGCTAGTTTGTCCTCTTCGAAGTGAAATGATTCAGCTTAGTTTTACTCATCACATATTGACGGGGATATTGACCACCAGAGCAGATTGTCCTCAACCGGGATTGCAGCCCATTGGAAACTCTTCCTCCTAAGGGATTAGAAGTGTATAATGAAAGTTGAAGCCAGGGAGGGTCGATGGGCCCAGTCAGCTAACATGTGCTCTGGACAGATGTGCTCTTATCAAAAGAGGACCTAGGGGGGTACAAGTGCCCAATATGCACTCCCCGCATCGGTGTACGTGTGTATGTAGTGATTGTCTGTTACACAGTAGTGTTGCCCCCCCTCTTATCCCTAGCCTTTCTTTCCTTTTGCCATAGGGACATATGCCTCCTGCTAACCGCACTTCCACAACCTGACCGCGCCTTTTCGCCAGACCGGCGCGCTCTGTTTTGTCATGCGGGATTACATTGTGTGCACGCGCATAGGGGCGTATGAATTCGGGCAAGGTGGAACCTGCTACCCCTCTGCTACTATCCTATTTCACCGACACATTGGATTACAAATTCCTTCATATTTCAGATTATCATTGAGACACATTCATTTGACCATATGCGTCGAAAGTACGCGCGCGTATACGTATCTAATCTATAGATTCGTTAACGGATAAGAGCCTCAATGAGTTACGTGGTTCAAACCTTGCTATCTCCTGATTTAAACCGATAATTTAAAACAACCGGAAACTGGTGCAGAACGAATAAAAGAATTTCGAGATTCCAAATAGCTAAAAATGCTGATCGATGTACAGAATTTGGGGAACACAAAGAAATCAAAAAACCCAGGAAATTCTCCGCTTCACGGAAATACATTGAATCATGGATATGTTTACTGTAAACTCGTCGTCACAAATTTTGGTTGTCGAGTAGAAACAGTTTCTAGTAACCAACCGCCAAACTTCCTTACAGCGTCCTCTTAAAAATATTAAAGAGAAATAA
The DNA here is from genome assembly GCA_955831195.1 of Pilophorus perplexus. NCBI lineage: Eukaryota > Metazoa > Arthropoda > Insecta > Hemiptera > Miridae > Pilophorus > Pilophorus perplexus. The sequence goes on from OY037012.1 coordinate 9,950,543, forward strand.
AGACGAAGATGCGATCGATAAACTAAAAACGCTGCAAATTTTACACAAGGGTTTATTATTCTTTGACATAGGTTAAGTATGTTACTTGTGCAAAAATTGTAAAACAAAAAAAAAAAAAGTTCATTGTTTGGACAGATGTGGGACCTCGAAAAATGGATTATACATCCAATAATACTTCGAAAACGACAGCTAACTCGACGCCATAGCCGAAAGCCTTCAAAAAACCACTCCCGTAGCCCCATTTCAGCCCCATAGCGCCCCACGGGTTTCGGCAATCGGGCTGAAAACCTTGCGGGCGGCGGACGGACATTGCGTTTTTGGAATCTAGATCTAGATCTCTTGAAATGAATAACGTCAAATTTTGAGGCCGAAGAATTTTCGAACTGCGTCGCGATTGATGTATAATTCCAAGAATAATAGACCAAAATGAGGATTTTGTCAGCGAACTGCTTCTTGCTTAAAAGCTAACATTAATGTGGAGCGTAGATTAATATAATTATTTATGTTTGGCTCCTGGGCAATACAAAACGCCGTTTAACGTGATTTTGGACGAACACGCTGAAGAGATCGTTTCCTGCAATTTACTTTGATTATCCTCGGACGTTCTATTGACGGTAGGTAGTTACCAAGAAGTTCGTCATTTTCAAATGGAAATACGTACAATTCACCTACTGGACAATGCTGTCACAGCTAACATTGGGCTCGGGCTTTCGTATTAAAGAATTCTTATTATCCAATGACATAACATTATCATTAAAAACGCGAGGAAGCTCTAGTGAGGCGTCGTTTGCGAAGGACATGTGGATTTTTGGCCGCACCTGAATTGCCTATGCGGTGGAATTGAGGTTTGAAGGATTGTGAGCGGAAGGTCGAGTGAGTTGTCATTTTCGAAGTAATTTTAGGCATTGAATGTATTTGTACGGTTCCTCTGATCTGTCTTACCTTTGTCAAAGCCGAAGATCTTGATCAACACCGTGAGGAAATTTTGGCTTATTATTCTTGGAATAATATGTGTACCTACTTGTGTCGGGGGTCGAAAATTTAATCAGCCTCAAAATTTGTCATTATACGTTTCAAGATGTGCAGATTAAATAAATGAAACGTACGTCCAGGCCAGGTGTAGTTTTTTTAAAAGTATTTTTGGACGTAGAATTGTGGGGGGGGGGCAGAACCATATGATTTTACCGTCGGAATCTAAGAGGCTTTTGAAGAATGCCCGAAAGTTCAATGAGGTGTCTTTTTCCGAGTTATCTTGGCATAATCCATTATTTGGGGACCCACATCCGTCCAAACACTTCACAAGAAAATTAGAAAAGTTTTTAAACAATTAAATTTTTATAAAGAATTAATGTTGAAACAATTAACATAGAATTAACTTTTGCACAATTTATAATATAAATATATTATTATATAAATAATAATAATAATAATAATAATAATATAATAAAAATTGTGGACGAAAATTTAGGTCATTGTTTTCTATATTCTTTTAGTGTTCCCTCTACTACTAATACCCCCTGTTTAAACAATCAAAAACGAATAATATAATAATATATTCTTCCCCTTTGAGTGCCATAACCGCTAACGGGCGTAGGCAACCTCTCGCTACTAACTTCTGATAGGGTGTGTTGAACAGTTACATATCACAGAAGTGGTACGGACCTACTGTTTCCGAACGGCAAATGTGAGAGCTTTCCCGGGCAAGACACTCTCGGTGATTTGCCATTTCCTTCCGAGAGGTGATTATCGGAAGATGTCTAGCGGCTGCTGGGAACGAACCAGCAACCATTGACTCAGCAGCCCAACGCTCAAACCCACAACCACATTAATATATTATACATAATAACGAATTAATAAATCCTTGACTGAAATCAATTTTTTGGGAGCCCCAAATCCGTCCAAACATTTTACAAGGAAATTATAAATAAAATTTAAAAATTATTTTCTAAAGAATTTATATAAAATAGCAATACACCATTGACTGAAATTTGTCGCGTTTTTTTACATTATGTATTGTATTTTACTTTTTTTTTTTTGGATTTATTGTTATCGACCCGAGGAAAAATCAAATTTAATTCAAGCAGAAGGAAGCAGGTGTTTCATTAAACCGATAAGTTTTGAATGCGGACTCCCCATAGTGAGGTATTTATGGCCGGCTTATACAAATAGTTACATAATGCGACTAAAGCTAAATACTCGGCATATTGCCACCAGCAAGGAAAGGGGGCCCTATTCAGCACCAACCCCCCAGAGACCTCCCTGGACCCACCCCCTTTGGACTTGGTCTATTTCCAATTAAACGCCAATGCAAGGGCCATATGGTCGAATGAAACAGGTGCGTTTTGATGAAGCACTTCATTAAATAGCCCTGCAATATGGACTTCCACGTATGAATAGGCTATTTATTATCAGTCAAAGCCAAGTGACAGTGTTTGAATTACGTATACATTGACAATTTGAATCATAATTTGATACTCTTGAACCTAAGCTGTCTGCATCAGACACACTGTCGTCAAATTTTAATGACCGTGGGGAATTAATAGTTGTTTATTTACTAAGTATCGTTAAAATGTTGTAAAACTCCGGTAGAATCTTCTTTCTGTGCCATCAAATTTTAGCCCTGGTTGTTACATTCTTTAGCGGACATTGGAAGAATGTATATTTTTTTCTCACTCTATTCTATTGTTTGACTGGTGTTTTATTATTATTGCTATTTGAAATATACTATCATATTTCAAAAAGCTGGCACCGTAGCCACATATGGTGTCACCGGAAGGTTCTGAGCCGGAGGGGAAAAATTCATATGGAGGCGGGGGCAGGCTAAGCATTTGCGCTGACATAGTTCTTTAAATGGTTGCGGATGACGTGGCAGGTGGTCCTGAACAGATGGACCTCTTGTTTGGTCCCTCCTCGTCCTCATTGCTGGTTACTCATTCAATACTCATTGACTCTCCACCCGTCTAGTGCACAATGAATCCCAAGTTTCCACTATCCCTATCGGGGGTCGCCTTCCCCCCTTTTACGGCTTAAATGGAAAAGCAACAAACCCGCAGAGGGGAACCGCCGGGAAGGGTTTGAGCATTTAAAGGTGACTGGAAAAGATTTAGACAAACATGGAGCACCTGCTGATCGATCGTTCTTAGAGGAAGTACTTTGTCATAGAGTAAATACTGAGTCGAATGATGTATAGCACACGCCTCAATACAATTTTCAATACACTCAGAACTAGAAATGAAAAACGCTGCAAATTTTTCACGAGGGTTTATTATTCTTTTATGTAGATTACTTGTGCAAATCTGTCAATGAAAAAAAAAAAAAAATTGTTTTTGTATTTTTTTTCCAAATATTTTTCGTTTTTTACTTGAAAAATATTTGACCTCCTGGGATCCTTCAAAATCCCATTTGTAACCCCACGAAATCCCTATAGATCGCCACAGTGAAATCGGATCGTTCCGGGACCCCCGAAAATGGATTCTACGTCCAAAAATACTTCGATAACGACACCTAACTCGATCCCATAGCCAAAACCCGTCAAAAAACGCCTCCCGTAGTCCCATTTTAGCCCCATAGCGCCCCACGGGCTTGAGCGATCGGGCTGAAAACCCACAACTAGATGGTAATCCAAGTATTTTGTCAAAATTTCAGATTAAAAAAAAAAAATCCTACTGCCCAAAACGACCCGGACGGCGGACGGACATTTCGGTTTCTGAATTTAGACCTCTTGAAATGGATAATGTCAAATTTTGAGGCCGATCGGAGTCGTCGACCTCCGTCGCGAAAACATAGCTGTATTATTCCATGAATAATAAACCAAAAGTGGAATTTATGAACCTTGCCTCCGCAAATCAGCATTCATCCCACTGGATCATATTATGCCTAAGCAACAAAAATCCACCAAGTACTATTTTATCTGCAGCCTCCCGTAAATCTTGCAGTACTGCGCTATTGTATTTAAACTTGGGGACGAAGAGAAGGAAATAGCGATAAGACAAACATTACCGTAAGTTGATTAAATGCTGTACCGGATTTGGTTAATTAGACAGTGTGTGGCGGGATTGTTGTTATCAGTTTGGGTTTCTACGGTAGAACAGTTAACAGCGTGTTCTTCGCCTCCCTTTTCACTAATGAAGCTAAATGAGCCGGAAACACAGATTGTGGCCTCATCCCGGAGTGTTTTCAGCTCCGGAGAGGATTTGGGCAAAAGCTTCCCCCCCTTCCCACTTTCCCACACCTACTTAGACTATCTTTTTTTTTTATAATACCCAACAGTAACTTTAAAAGACCTTCCGCTTTTCACAGGGGCCCTGAATGAGGGTTAACTCCCACCCTTTTATCCAACCTAATTTACAGAACAGATTCCGGGCCTCTGTTCCACCAGTATTTTTACTGTCGACCTCTTTTCAGATATGATTACCTCATCTGCTCGGGAGAATAGCTGGAACTCATTGTAAGTATAACGGTCGTCTTTTAAAAGGGAGAGGAAACGATTTTCAGATGGTTTCGGCATTTTTTAATACTTCTAGGGGGGATCATAAACATTGAATCTTTGAAATATTTTAGAATGTTTTGTTTCTAGTAGAATCAACGTTGCTGCTTCACTATTGGAGAAATTTTATGCCAGGAATAAAAACTAAAGCCCGTTCTGGTTTATTACCATTCTTGGAATAATACGCCTATGTATTCGTGTCGGAGGTCGAGAATAATTCGGAATTATTCTGATCGGCCTTAAAGTTTGACATTAACCGTTTCATGACACGTAGATTCCAAAAATGAAATGTCCGTCCGCCGTGCGCCGTCCGAGCCGTTTTGGGCAGTAGGAATTTTTCTAAAAATCTGAAATATGGACAAAATACTCAGTTTACCATTTAGTTGTGCCCGCAAGGTTTTCAGCCCGATTGCCGAAACCCGTGGGGCGCTGTGGGGCTAAAATGGGGCTACGGGAAGGTTTTAGGCTATTGGGTCGAGTTTGGTGTCGTTTTCGAAGTATTTTGGGACGTATAATCCATTATTGGGTGTTCTAGAACGATTTGATTTCTCCGTGGGGATCTATGGGGCTTTCGTGGGGCTACAAATGGGATTTTTGATCCCTGGAGGTCAATTAGGTGTCGCTTTCCGAGTAATTTTGGACACAAAATCAATTTTTTCAAGATCCCACATCTGTCGGAACATAGTACAGATTTTTTTTTTTTTTTTTTAAATTCTTTCAAAAATATTCTCCTATTAACACAGAATTAATTTTCGCAAATAATATTTCGCAAATTATATTATAATCTATACCAAAGAATAATAAACCCTTGTGTAAATGTTTCAGCGTTTTTGTAACAATTAGTTCCAATAAAATTAATTATTCTTCTAATACTAAAATTTACTTACATTTTCAGTACCTACTTAGTGAACTTTATAGACAGCAACACTGACCTCATTCAAGACAATATTATTGATTAATAAAAAGAAAACGTTGGTTCGGTCACATTAGGACTTCGGTTTCATACCCTCCATCAAACATACGCCTAAGAAATAACTCAAAATCCAGATTTGTAGATGTAGATATAATTTTTATGGTTTGAGATACGGAATTCGACGAGGGTGTGAAGCAGAGGGAAGTGAGGCAATAACAATAATCGGGCTGAAAATAAATCGTTGGATATCAGGCGGGTGAGGCGGTTTCGGCAATAAGATAATAAATAGTGGGAGTAATAAATAAAAGTATAATCTGAAAAATCCTGAAGGGAGCGGATGGCCGATTTGTCAGCTAAGCGGCCCCTTCAGAGCGGCACGCGTCGTTATTAGCGATCTAAACGGTCGTCGAGAGGATTTCATCTTCTGAAACGAATAACACTGACGAGTGGCCTTGGCGTAAATTTTGTAGTCTGTTGAGGTTATTTATCCTGAAATATTCAGTCTGAAAATTTATTCCCATGGAGAACTTGATGTGCGGAAAGGTCTCCAGAAACGCTCAACTTGTGAGTGAAGAAAATTTCCCTAGAAAAGAACATTTGTACTCTGACTAAATGAAGAATCCTCACATTGTTGGGCGAATTTACGATCTCGGGCCACCTGAGGGCCTCCGTGATGAATATCAGGAAGTATAAAAATGCGGTATGAAAGATAAAAGAAAGGTGGGAGGAAGAGGTGAAAGAATAGATGAAAGAATACGGAATGAAAAAAAGAAAGAAAGTCGGGTTTGTAGCGTCCGCTCGGGGGAAAAATACAAAAATTGTGGGAAGAGGGTTTTGTAATAAAGGTGGGGTTTGGCGGGTGGTGGTGGGCACAAACCTCGAAGCTCTGGATTACGGTGGTATACAATTGTGGGCCATGTAAAAAGTATCGCTAGACTGGGGGGGACAAAGAGGGAAAGAACTTCGACAGATTTATCAATAATTCAAAAGTACCTAAGCAACCTGTACTTGTTGCTAATCTTGTCATAATTTCTCCCCTCTCACATTCAAGATTTCTGGTCTACCTCTACGTTGTGCTTGAGTCTGACTGCGGTTTTCTTGAGTGGGAACGAAACTGGCGAAATCGGTGTTTTTATTTATTCTTTCTAGGGGAGGACTTCCTGGAAGGTTCTTCGACTTCCTTATGCAAATCTGGCTCATTGTTGATGGTTGGTTTCTCATTTCTTTATTTTGTTTCCCCCCTTCCACTTCTGGAAATCCCAAGTTTTCCATATTCATTCTTGACCTGGAAATGCCGCTAGGTGGTTTATTTGGTTCAAAACTTTGTTCGCTAACTTTTCAAAAAAAAAAAAAAAAAAAAAGACTAAAAAAAAATCATGCCTTCCCTTTCGTACTCTTTGGTGATTTGGCGTCCGATACAAGGACATTCCAAAATAGTTCATGATGTGAAACGCGACGAGGTGACTGGTGAACTGGCTTGATGCGTAGGACGGCTGCAGTAATGTAGGTAACAATCCATAGACCGCAGTGTGGTGTTTGCCGACGGTGCAGAGGTCTGAGATTCCAAAAATCATGTTTTTATTCACTTTTGAGACCCAGAAATGGTCAAAAAAATTACATTTTTCGGCTTTTTGGTTGTTTCAAGCTTTCAAAATGTTTCAACAAAATTTTGAATCTGTCATAAAATTTTTGAAATGTCATTTAATGACATTTTTCGCTTTCAGAAATGACATTTTTCGGCTTTTTGTGTGTTTCAAGAACTGTAGAATAAAGGATAAAATTTTCAAATCTTTAGAAAAATATGAAAAAATTGAGTTTTGATCACGTTTTCGGGGGTTCTGGTCTGCAGTACGGTACCCGTTTATATCATTTATATTTTTTGAATTTGGTGCTGTCCCATGATTTCAATCGGTTTTATCGAATGAACTCGACCCTCTCTAGAGCGTTAAAAAAAAGATAAGTGTGGTAACCTTAAGCATCCATTCGAGTGGTGGGTGATACAATTTTGAACTCTTTTCCTTTGGAGATTTGGGTGTTTCCATCCCGAGACACATTTAAGGACCGTCACTAAAACGACCAAAATTCCTAACTTTGTCTTTTCCTACTCTTTGTTCTAGTACTTCGTACTAGCTCACCGCCCTTTATTTTCTTCTAATGTGACACTTTTTTTGCCTTAGCCTTCTCTTCCTTAGCTTAATTTTATTTTAATTCAGCAGAAATGGTTTCAATAAAATGAATTCAGTTAGGAATGAATTATTTCTTAATCCCCCCCCCCCTCCTCTACAAGAAAGAAATCCCGGATCCACGCCTGACCACAGAATTAAAAGAGCACTTTCGGATTAAATAACAAACTCCGGAGCTGGAATTTACTTTGCCCGTTCGAAATGGAGATTTACGTCGAACTGCTGGCAACTCTTATTCAGCGTATTGGGCCGGCCCGAGCAGACAATGTGCGAAATATCGGGGTGGAAAAATCTACATAATTCGGGGTCGTCGATAAAAAAAGGGAACATAAAAGAGTGGGGACAGTTAACTGAGCGGAGTTGTAAAAAACAGACGAAAACTAAAAGATAGCGTATTACTTTGAAAACAACCCCCGAACGAGTCTGTCGAGGAAACTGTAGTCGGTGGTGAGAGCGGGGAAGGGAGAAAAAAATATTTATGTAGCGTTTCATAATTATTCAAGGATATCGGGAGATGGTAGTAAAGTCGTCGGAAACAAACATAGAAGTTCCTTATGTCCTTCCCCCTCACCGTCGTTGGACCTACCCGACCCTCATTTTTACATCTGTGCATGAATATTGCGTTAAACTTGCACGTTTTACTGCGGAATTATGTAAATTCCGCGATGGAGGCCGTCGGTGGGGGGTTTTGATAGGAAGGGAAGGGGAGTTCAACCGACCCCGAGAAGGAAAGGGATAATATTTTTCTGAATTGCGGGCCATCTTTTTCCGGATCCTTGTGCTGTTTTCTGAATAGCCCCCTCCGCCACTCGCAACTCCACTCCATTGCGTCTACCCTCCCCCTCCTCTGTTGTATTTTCCGAACTCTTTTCATCCCGAGGTTATGTTCCGAGTAGGGTAGTGGAAGTAGAAACCAGAGAGGGGAAAAAAAAATTTTCCCTCCACCCCCGCCAACACCCACGTTATTTCCCTTTCCAACAGTTGAGTTGCATAGAGATTATTCGTCTGCCGACACGAGATATATGTGTTTTGGAAGTCGTTAGGAGAGGCAGATTTGGATACGACCGCATATTTTTGGTGTTTGAAATTCAAACGACCTGCCACGCATCAGAACCCAGCTCGATTATGCGACTTCCAATCGGTAGGTGGTGTAGAATACCGTATCTTCTCACTTGGTGTTGTGTTGAGTGAATGATGAGTAGGGCTCGGTTCAACATGCAAAAATTTGAGGCCAATCATGCACTGGAAATGCGATACATGCAAAACCATGCTTTTTGGTTTATTATGCTTGGAATAATACACCTATGTAATCGCGACAGAGGTCGACAATTCTGATCGGCCTCAAAATTTGTCATAATCTTCCATGGGTTGTAATGTGGGTTTTATTGTGTTTAACCATTTTTGGTTCTCACAAGTGGGGCAGGAGCCGACCCCACAATGCGCCCAGATAATCACGGATAAAGTAAGAGAGTCTTAGATAGTCTTGCTCCAGAGAAAGGATTCACATAAACTTGCGTTCAGAGGTGAATTGTCTGCCGACAAGCCAGGTATTACAACACTTGCTTGATTTTTGGTCAAACATTGGTGTTCGGCCCGGATTCGAACCAGGCTGATCAGCGCTCCGACTGATTTGTAAACAGACGAAACTCTGTCGCCTTAGCTCACTGGGCCACCCTGACCCCCCCCCCCCCCCCCCATGGGTTGTATCTAAGGCCATTTCTGGCCCATCACAACCTTTCTCATACCGTCTGCTCGCTTTCTTCCTCTTGGGGAAGTGCACTTATGTTTCTTCAATCTTCTTTCTTCTTCCTTGTTGTTCAGCACCCCCCATAGCGGTGTAACAGCGGGCCTTCTGTCCCCTCCTGTGTTAGCCGCACCATTCTGGTGCACCCGGGATGGACCAACGTGGAGGTGGTGGGTTTTATAGGAGGTCTTGTTCATATTTAAGTGGCTCGAAATTCTTTGGGACAGGAGTCTTCGCAGCGGACCTACCTACTATTCCACCTCTTCTTGTATCTTATGGTGTTTAGGTCGTTGGTGTATGTGGAATGCAACAAACCGTACCTACTCTTCTGCCTATTCGTGTAACTTGCAGTTTTCGTATCATGGGTGGTTGTTCACTGCACATTCGCTTGTCTGGTGGAGGGCGAGTACTTCTAAAAGTTTCCTCCCCTCCCTACATCTACCGCGACTAGCCTAGACAAAAATAAAAAATTTGAACATTCATACAATGACGCACACTGAACTTGAACACACATACGATGACACACATATCACAGAATTCGAAGAGATTAGGGAACACCCACTGGTCCTGCGCCCAACCCTTCCTAAAGTGGCCCTCCTGGTACCCGTATTGTAGGGCTTCCCGTGTTTTAAGGTTTTTCAATGCTCAGAAGGGCCGGACAGCCCCTAAAAAAAAAAAAAAATGGACGAAGTCCGTCCGCCGTCCAAGCTGTTTTGGCCAGTAGGAATATTTAAAAAAATCTGAAATGTTAACAAAATACTCGATTTACCATCTAGTTGTGCCCGCAAGGTTTCAGCCCGATCACCCAAACCCGTGGGTCGCTGTGAGGCTAACCTGGGGATACGGGAGGTTAAAAAAAAGGTATTTGGCTATAGGGTCGATTTAGGTGTCGCTTTCGAATTATTTTTTGACGTAAAATCCATTTTTTGGGTCCCAGAACGATCCGATTTCACTGTGACTATGGGGCTTTCATGGGGCTACAATTTGTAGCCTACAAATGGGATTTGAAATTTGAAATTTGGAAGAATCCCAGGAAGTCAAATAAGGTGTAGTTTTCCGAGTAATTTGGACGCAAAATCCATTTTTTGAGGTCCCACATCTGTCCAATCATTGTACAGCAAAAACTTCTTCTTTTTTTTCTTTTTTCAGAATATTTTCTTAATGACACAAAAATAATTTGTCATGTTTTTGTTCGTAAAATCGAATTATGAATCAATTCGGAATTAAACTAAAATAAGTCAAATTTACTGAGCAGCAGTTCAACACCAAACTCATTTTTTTAGCAAATGACCAAATCTAAAAAAAAAAAAGAAAAAAAAAATCTTGGCTGGTAATTAACTTTAATACTACTACTAGTAGTACTAATAAAAATAAAAATAAAGAAAAATCTGGTAGAAAAGGTGCAAAAACTATGTCAAAACTGTTTTTAAACCTCGATTGCGTTTTTCTCTATCATACGTAGCTTTTTCGCAATTCAGAGGTTAAAAACGCTGCAAATTTTACACAAGGGTTTATTATTCTTTAATATAGGTTACTTGTGCAAAAATTAATTCTGTTGCAATTAAAAAATTTAAAAAACATTCTGTACATTGTTTGAACAGTTGAGTCCTTTGAGTTTGGTTAGGGAGAGAGAACGACTCCTCTGCTGAATACTAAATTGTTTATTCAGGTAAACAATTATAGCGTGGGGACCGGTTTCGAGCAACTAAGCTCATCTACAGCCCTGACAAGAAAACCATTTGTCATTAGCATCAGAGGAAAAACCATAAAATTATATAACAATTTCCTCTGATGCTAATGACAAATGGTTTTCTTGTCAGGGCTGTAGATGAGCTTAGTTGCTCGAAACCGGTCCCCACGCTATAATTGTTTACCTGAATAAACAATTTAGTATTCAGCAGAGGAGTCGTTCTCTCTCCCTAACCAAACTCATTGGATTAGACCTCTGCACCATCGGCAAACAACCACTTAGTTGAGTCCTTGACAAATGGATTATGCGTCCAAAATTAGGTGCTCGGAAAATTTTTTGAACTCCTGGGCTCCTAAAAAAAAACAAAAAAAACAAAAAAAAAACATGCAAAATGCCAGCCCTAATGATGAGCGAATTAGACACCAAGAAAAAAATTCACGACAGAAGGCGAGGTCGAGCAATGAGACAGATGCTGGAAGATACATCAAGTCACGTGTTCCTGCCCAATTAATTAGAATGACAGATTCACGCTAAATTTTGAAATATGTCGGGCGGACTGTGAGAAAAGGGAGCATCTGGGGAGGACCTGCCGGAGACGGACCGGCGGATCGAAAGGAGCCCGCCGTGCCGTGGGAAATCCCGCCGGCCGCGTGCGAACCGCCGCCGTCCTCTCGCTGGGGATTCGACTCGCCCGAGTCATAACGCCGTGATTCGTCCCGCTCTGTTAGCGCCACGCTCACCCTCGGCGTTTCACATCCCTTCGCCTTCGTGTTCTCAGTTCACACCGACCCTCCGTTTAACCTGATTAGTTATGTTATGTTTCAAAAGTTTCTCATCCCAAATCTGATGGGAGCTCCCTCGACGAGATGCCACCGTAATGGATGAGGGTCGTAATGAAGAAAAATTACATTAAAATATGGCGAAGTCAAGTACAAATAATAATAATAATAGTAATAATAAATAAATAAATAAAATACAAAAATAAATTAAAACAAATGAGTCACCTGGTCAGCAGACCAAGTTAGGTAAAATTGTATGCAAATTTTACATTGTAGGGCCAACCTAAAGGTGCCTACATGAAAAGGTTATTAGGGCGGACAAAGGTGTGAGGTGGCAATGAATCTAGAAGTGGTGTCAGTTGGCGCATTCACATTATTCGGCTGTGAGGGTGAAGTCGACGAGGGAGTTTCTGAAGGTAATTAATAGGATGAGGCAGGATAAACTAAATATTAGCTAACAGGATTGTGGGCCCGTGAAAAGGAGTCCGGTTTTCCTCCCCAAAGGGTCGGACAATTGTCGGGCGGGATCTTGTCGTCGCATGTAGGTGGGGGGGAATCTTGTCGGGGTGACAAGGGTGTTCCGAGCGGGGGTGGGGGTTGGATCCGCGCGGACTCGGGGGCGTATCGGATTGGCGGATTCTGGCCCCGCCCTCGGCACCATAGGGGTGGAGACTGGCAAGACGCGGATGTTGGGGCCCGAAAGGCAGAGGGTCTGGTCTGCACAGTCTGTCCGCATCCTCGAACGACAGGACCAGAAGGAGCCGATTTGTCGTTGACGTCGTCCAGCTTTAGCTTCAACTTCTCGGCCGACCGGCCCGATTTTGGCCGTTTTTGTCACCCCGCATCTTTCAAGTTCTCAACTTCATTGCTCGGTAAGTCAAATAGAAAAATAAATAAATTTTTTCAAATTAAACCAAAATTCAAAATTCCTCAATTTTGCATCCCAACAAACTTCCGTTCATTGCAATACAAATTGGTACACGTACCGCAAGTTACAATAGAGCCAAATATTACTGAAACTTGTTTTTCGCAATGGTCGATTGCATTAAAACACCATGCAATGATGATGTTGACTGTTTGAATGAATGTGGGTGGAAAGTTGTTGAGGTTCGGTCAAATAAGACGGTGACGTTTCAAGAGATATGTGCCCTACAATCAGAGCACAAAAGTGCTGTGACAAGAGCAATATACGAAGAGGACAGTAAAATGAGGAGGAAATAAAACGCTTATATATATATATATATATTAGATATTTGTATATTGTTAAGATGTATATATTTATTATTTGTATTGCTTGTATCAAAACGATTTATGCGCTGATGATAGGAGATATATCTCTCGAAATGTCGGCCTATTCATCGCCTTATTTGACCGAACAACTTTCCACCCACTTTCTATGCAACAAAGTGAGTAAACGTTTTGCGGTGACCAATCCCCTGAATTTTTCATAGGAAAGCGCCAAAGGTGAGCGAAAAAAAAACCATAGGAAAGCGCCAGATTCGCGCCCCCTTCATTTTCCGGATATTTGAGACGATTCATAGATACAACTACTCATACCACTGGCTGTCGGTGTCAGGGAGAAAGGACGCAGGGAAGTTACTTTACTTACATGCCGTTTGAAGTATACGGTCGTCAAAACGTCTTCTTCATTCAATTCTTGGAGGTTTGGGGTTCGTCTTTCTTCGTCATGTTGGGTGGCTCAAACATTGGACCAACAGCGCTTTCCTATGACACGGTTTTGGCGCTTTCCTTACAACGCTCCCCCTTCGGATTAAACAGGATTGGCGCTTCTCTATTACAGCCACATTTTGATTTTACAGTCACCCTATTAGTCTAATTGACAACCCTGACACTTTTTTTTTCGTTCGATCACCTTTCTCCTCAGCTATTTGCATCAACAAGGCAAAACTCAGGATTGAACGGGGATACATTTAAGATGTGGCTAATGAATAGGAAGGAGAAACCATGTTATCATTGTTAAACAAAACAAAACAAAATAATAATTAATGATGAAATTATTGTAACATTTTAGTTTTGCGTGCTAATTTAACTATCATGCAAAACTGTGCTAAATACTAAAATTAATCAAAATGTTGAGAGAGCATTTTCGGTGTATTTTTTGTTTGTTTCGTTAGAATTAGAACAATAAGTCCATTTCTATTGAATGAACTCATTATGAAAATAAAACGTAAGAAATCCAACCCGACGGCCGTATTAGCAGCTCTCCTTCTATGGTATTTTTAATTTAGTATTTTATTTTTTAGTATTTTATAATTTTTTAGAATTTTATAATTTTTTTCAAAGGAGTTTTTTTTTACTATTTTTAACATGTGCCGAGGTATACTTGACCATAGGGTAACAAAAGAAGTTGCTAGTTCAAAAACTTAAAATCCTCAAAAATCGCAATAAACAAAATTTGAATTTTCATGTTAAAAAAATATACGTTTATCGTGACTGGTTAGCAGATTAACTCTTTATACACAGAACGTGAAAGGTCAGGACGCTCAACAGGTAAAGCTCAAGAACAAAGGTGAATTATTCACTGGCCTGCTCTCGTCCCCTTCGGGATTCAGCCCCCTTAATTCACTTCACGGTGGGAGTGAATAACAAACGTTTAGTAACGCCGCACGACCGAGCTTTTTACCTCATTTCTCGCCTCATCTTCATTCATTCCCCCTTTTGGAGGATTATTTGGAGCTTAAATAAAGTCTACTGCTTACTATTCTGCGGTGTATTTGAACAACAGCTTTTTCAGGTTTATTTTGGTAATTTATATGTTTTTGAGGTGATGGTGGTCTTTGGGAGATTAAGCAACGTCAATTTTTCAATGATAATCACTCATTCTTAGCGAAATTGTCAATGTCAATTTATTTTTTCAGGCGCTGACAATTTTGGGCATCCTATAATGACTATGGACGTCCGGCGTCGTTGTGTTGAGTCGAGCGCTCCGTTCATCAGCACAGCAAGGTCTTCACCAGGCACAGATTCCAGAGATAGCGAAAGTTCCAGCCCTCCAAGCGCTATCACCGTGGCGCCGACGAAGCCAGCGGTCAAGAGGAGTTTCGATGTGGCGTTTTTGATGGCTCCGGACGATAGTTCCAAGAAACGGCATCAGGAACAACTTAAATTGGGGTTGTTGCAGAGGTATAGTCCTCCAATGGCGGAGCCGAAGCCAGTGAGTTACTCTGATGTGCCTCTGGGGTTGTTGATGCCGTCGAAGCAGGCGAACGTGGAGGAGTTTTCCAAAAGCGCTTTCACGAAGGTGGGGGTTACTGGCAGAGTCGAGCCAGTACAGAGTTCACCAGTGATGTCGCCAGCGGTGTCCCCTGATTTGAGCTATCAAGAAAGCATGAGCCCACCAGGGAGAACGAGGTCGCCTCAGTTCTACAGCAAGAACGTCCAATATCTTCCAGGCAAACCAAGCATAACTCCGCCGTACGTGTACCAAGCGACAGCGATGCCCCGAGACACAAAAATGCGAGCATCTCCGGAAAACACCTTCCAGGGGCAGTTCATGAAGAGTTCTCCAGAAGACAAGGGCTCCAGCTCCAAGCGCATTTATCCTGGAGAAGTGTTACCGTACGGCGGCCTTCCGATGACATCAGCTTACCCATTTCCAGGATCGTTTGGCAGTAGTGGAGCTCAAGTACCAGCTCTACTCACAGCTGCGGCCAACGTCACAGCAGCTCTACTCCCATCCTCGCTCGCTGCTTTGACCCTCCCAGCGCAGAATGTTTGCGCCAAGTGCAACATCAGCTTCAGAATGACCTCAGACCTCGTCTACCACATGAGGTATGTATTAATTGAACACCGCTTCTATACTTTCGTTCCTCTCATCATTACCTGTGCTTATTGCTTTCTATTTTGTTTCAGGTCTCAACACAAAAGCGACAGCTACTTCAACGACTCGCACCGTCGAAGACGGGAACAAGACAAACTCCGGTGCCCCGTCTGCAACGAAACCTTCAGAGAACGCCACCACCTGACCCGCCACATGACCGCCCACCAGGACAAAGACGGAGACAAAGTCGAAGAGGAAGAAGGCAGCAGGATGCGACGCCGAATCCACAAGTGACAAAGAAGCGAACACACTTCCAAAGAAACCAAGTCAAGTTTGGATTTCCGTCAGGCGTACATGGCATACGAACACTTCAATTCTCCCTTCTAAAAATCATATCTTTAACTCACCCTAACCCCTGTCAACAACACCGATGTTTTAAAGTACAATATCCTGTAATTTTCGAAAAATTTGAATTTTACTTATAAATAAGAACGTTTCACATTTACGCTCTGTAGCTTGAAAATTATTCTTAAAATAAGAAATGGAGATACTTCTACAATCTTTCCAATGGTGTCATTTTGTGTGATCATTTCATAATTAAGCACAGTATTTGCAATAACAGTCTGTTTTCCTCATTCTTTTTTGTTTTCACCATTTTCATGAGGAAATATTTACCATGTTAAGCAATTTTTTCTTTCAGATTAATTTTATGATGGTTTTGGTCACCTGTCACGCTCATACGCGAGGTACTTTTGTAAATAAAATGCTTCACTCTCATTCTAGTCAATCTCGGCATCTTGTTGTGTTCTTGAATTCGCTGTCTTCTCTTTTTGTTAACCTACTCCGCTACTGTGGCGACTTGATAATTTAATTGTAAATAAACGGCCTCTCGCGGCAAACGTGCAATAATTTGTTAAGGTTGATGTTATGTTCTGTATATTTTATGTAGGGAGTTTTTTTCGGGGCTTTTATTTCCTTGATGGAGGGAAATGGTTTAATATAAATATTAAAATACTTGCTTAGCTGAGTGATGTCTAACGAGCTAGTCAAATAAAATTGTTGAGTTGATCTCTTTGATTCAGTTGTTTTTGTCACCTTCATATTCTGAACAGTAAAACAGAAGAGAGAGAGAGAGAGAGAGAGAGAGAGAGAGAGAGAGAGAGAGAGAGAGAGAGAGAGAGAGAGAGAGAGAGAGAGAGAGAGAGAGAGAGAAAATTGACTCACCTTTGCCTTTTGGAGCGGAAATTTTTTGGATTAGCCACAATTCTGCTGGTGTCTTTAAAAAACCTGGGCAACAATGTTCCTCTTCATAGCCATGAGGTGAATCATTGCTGATGCGATGAGTATCTTGTGTTTTCATGGTGTGCATCTAACGAATTATAATTGACGAAAGACTTATCAACAGTGTGAGAGATTGAAGCATGGTCAAAAGAATCGACGGTATTTTCTCACTTAAACAAGGCATTCACAAGCTAAATGGTTTCTAATCTGCTGGATCTAAGTCATGTGCAACAATTTACAAAATTTGTAAATTGTTGCACATGACTTAGATCCAGCATTTAATGACACAAGGGTCACTTTAAGGAGTGAAGGCAGTGGGTGAAACCTTGAATATTATCCGCTCTATATCGTTTGGGTAAAAGGTATACCTCTTAGCTATTCTTCGTGTCTGATAGTATAGACGGTAAAAAAAAAACACCTTGTATTATGAAGGCTGGGGGACACCCCCAGACCCCCGTATCGTTTCAGTCAATCAAGAATTAAAGCAAAGAACATGTGCTTTACACAATCATTCACGAATATATATATATGTACATGTACCTATTGTTATGTACTATATAACCATGCATCACTTCCATTCTTAGATATGTACCATTCATAGTCATATGATCTCGAAGGACTGTTTTGCCGCTAACAGCAACCTGCTGGTCTGTTTGCTACTTTCGTGGCATAGTATTATTTTCCTGTCGTTGTTTGGGCGGGACCATGGCTAATCCAGGTCCATGCTAAACAAGCATTAGCAGCTAATAAAGTTATTCTTCGTAGACCACTTTGTATTATTTAGAGAGTCTTCAACTCCCTTTACTGAAATTTCAGCTTTTGAAGCAGGACTTTTCCCCAATGTAATTCATTTATTAATAAACGGAAGCGGTGGCCCTGTTTTGATTTACGGGCTCTAATGCCGTACAGGGGTTCGGTTAATTTATCTAAATGCAGATAAGAGCGCGGAAGAATTCAATCGTAATTGGAACAGGAATAAGCTGAGGGTGAGAAAATAATCGAAAGGTTCGCCACAGGAAAAGGCCCAGGGGAAGGCAGAAGGAAGAAACGAAGGGGAGGGCCGTGAAGAACAGGGAAACAAACAATCGACTGGGTTCGGAGCCTTATCTCGCCCCTTTCGGCCCATTTAATTTAAACACGAGGAAGCCTGTTCAAAATGAGGCTGTGAGTCTCTTTGTATTCCCGGAGGGGTTTCCGCGCCCGTATCCGACACCACCTTTTACCATCGCGATTCCGAAGGGGCCTCCAATTAAACATTTAGTCTTCCTATGAGGGTTGTCCAATATGGTTCGCGGTGGGCTCCTAAAAAGGTCGTACGTGGAGGAACATACGCTCAAGAGGTTATTTAAATTCCGTTCGCTCCAGCGGAAGTGTCGCCTCTACTTGTCGAAGGTCCACATTTTTAAATGGTTTACTGGTTTTCCGGGATTCGAATCCGAGGAGCGTGAAATTAGGTTTTACCGCTTGATTTGGAGGATGTGACTGAGGGTTCCAGGGTAGGTTTCCAAGGTACCCCGTTCGAGGCGTCAAAGGTGTTGCATGGGGCTGCACCTGGGGGCGGAGGGGTTCCCCATTTTTTTAGCTGTTGGACTATTTTTTCAGGAGAAAGCACGGATATAATAAACCATCGAGCAGACAATGTGGAGAAACAAATATTCCCATAACTTCATATGCAAAGGGTTTTAAACGTGTTTTTTTTTTTTGCTATTCCTGAAAATTCACTTTTGAACAGTTGTGCCGCAGTTTTCCTCCACCAACTGCCATTGAGGAAGAGGACTCAGGTCAGTGATGACAGAAACTATGTTGTTTTTTTTTTTTTAAATATATATTTCTCTTTGAGGTGTTCACCCAAGGATTGTAAATGAGGTTTAAAAACATTTTCCCCTCCAAAACTTCGAGGCAGATTCACGAATTCGTTACCGCACCCACAATCCCGACAATGCAACTGGACTCGATTTAGTTGGGTTGTGAATCTAAAGAAATGGGGTGAGATCAAAACCGGAGCTCGACCCTCCGGAACCGACACCCCTCGATACTAATACTAATAGTCGGCCCATAATGGTCTCATTCGACACCCCCTCTCGACTACGACAGCTCTGTTAACTTTATGTACTTTTCTTCTGATTGCCTTTGACGGGTTCTCAGATGGTTACAGATGGCCCGTCATGGTCGAAAGGGAATATTATTGAAAAAATACTCTCGTAAAGGGGTAATGTTGCATGAGCGAGAAATCCGTCAAAAATAGAAAAATTTCTTTCAAAAATCTGTCAAACTTTAGAAAAATCCCTTGTAAAAAAGACAAAATTTGATGTATTACAGTGAAACCTCGATAATATCCTACAGGAGCATTCGCTTGTGAACTTTGGGAGGACTTTCAGTTTCTGTTTTTCACCCCTAATTGAGTTGCTCTAACAGATGCATCTACATGCTAAAACATGTTTTATTAAAAAAAGATCATTGTCGTCGTGTTCTTTCGTCGTTTTGTCTGCAAAGGAGACATAACCTTCGGTAAAGTTACTTGTGAAAAGATTTGGAAATCGTCATAAATCCCATGGACAACATCGGCTGCAATTTGATGGAATGCCACGCTTAAACATGCAAAGCCAAACATTAATTGTGTTTAAAATACGTTTGGAAATGTTCAGCGTGGAGGCAAAGTGCTTTGTTATTTCTGCATTCGGTATTTCGCTACAGCCTTTTTGTGAAATAAGCCATTTTATAAAAATCCTATAATATAAGACATAATAATATTATGTCATACATAACATTATTATGTCCTGGGATAGGCACATCTTTGTCTCAGCAATCACTGAACCTAGTGAGCAAACATTTTTTTAACTCTGGGTACCTATCTTTTCGGCTAACATGATAAACTCACCCCATACTTTTCAGTAACATCCTTCGCTGCTGAACTGTAAACGTGCTCGAACTGAAGTTCAAACACCACGACACATGAACCTCGTAAACAGATAATACCTCACTCAAAACAGAAACTTTCCAAGTTGAAAGTTGAAAGTCTTGCTATACGTTGGAGTTGTCAAACGGAGAGATTTGTGTACTTGCGGCGGTTCCCTCAAAACTTCCTTGTGCACTAATCGAGGATCCTATTGCATTGTCGAGATGAGAATCAATGTAAAATGAAATGGTGAAGGAAACAAACACTCATGCGCACTTTGGGGAAAAGTAAACTTGACGAGATTGCAGTCAATGAGGTAAAGCAAAATGACCAGAACAGTGGTTGTTTAATCCTTCCTAACTGATTGTAGCCCGTTCAAACTGGGTTCTCAATCCAAAACCGTTTTAAATTTAGACAGTTCAACCTGTTCTACCGTGAACGCTGCAAATCTTACATCAGGGGTTTTTATTCTTTGGTATAAATTATGCAAAAATTAATAATTATTCTGAAAACAAATTTAAAAAAGTACATACTCCTGTACAGTGTTTGAAAACACTCTGTCATCTGATGAGGGACCGCCGAAAATGGAATTTACCTCCAAAAGTACTTCGACAACAACACCTAACTTGAGCCCATGGCCAAAACCTTCAAAAACCCCTCCCGGAGCTTTTTTTTTTTTTAGCTCACAGAGCTTCACGGGTTTGAGCGATCGGACTGAAAACGTTACAGGCGCAACCGACTATTTTGCCAAAATTTCAGAAAAAAGCCTACTGCCCAAAACGGCGTGAACGGCGAACGGACATAAATGAAATTTCTTTTTTGGGATCAACACAGCTTGAAACAATAATATTGTTTTTATTACATTATATTAAATTTTGAGATCGATCAAAATTATTGACCCCCGTCGCAAAAGCATAGGTTGGTTTTTCTACGAATAATAGGAGTCCTTAATTCATGTGTAAAACATTTTAGCTTCCCACTAATCTCCAAATTCCGCCTCGGTTGTTAACGTCCATTACGATCACAAAAAATTGATGTCTGCTATTGAAGCTGATTTCCACAAAAGTATCGACAATAATGGAGGTTTTATGCTGGGATGGTTTTATATGTGGGTAAACCGCATACTTTGTCAGTTGAAAAGTATTGACGAGTTGGGGAAAAAGTGATATATTTAATTGCAGTTTATCAACGTTTTTCACCGGACATCCACGAAGAAATCAATCGCCTGTGTCCGCAACGGTCATTGTCACGTTGTAACGAGTGAAGTACAGAAAAAAAAAAAACAAAAAAAAGATACGCAGCGGTGGAGGGATTATGAAAAAAATCGGTTGGTTTTGCTGAAAAAATATTGGTGGCAAATGGAGCAAGGCCAAAGAGGAACCCCAAAAGCGAGGCAGGATGTAAATCTAATGAATCATTAATAACCCTAAGCATTTCCCGAGGTTTGTGAAGGTGGAGAAGAGGGGAGGTTTTTGTATTTTTCCCGACCGATCTATCACGTCGGATTTCCCTCTTTTCCCCTCCCACCTGACAAAATACAAAGGGATAAAGTGGAGGTCCAGGGGCCTTTTCTACCCGGAAGGCGTCCATAAATAATACATGATGGCTTCCTGGGAGGGGGAAGAGGGATGGAAGGTTTCGGACCCGGGTCTACCTTATATTACCCGGGTCTTTCCTCCCTATTCGTTTCTGCGAGCACGCCCTTCCAACATGAATATTCAATAGTCTATTATATAATTGACTCAACATTTCTATTTCATTTCGCGCCATATTTCAATTCCGAGTGTCTCGTTCTCTTGGCATCGGTGCTTCCCCTCGGCACTTCAAAACCACGTGATACACACAATAGGTCGGCCGTATCGCCGTGTATTTCGCCGGCGGTATTTCGGCGGATGGCTCGGCTTCCCTGCTCCAAGCTTTTCCTGCACAACCTTCCCTGATTTATTGCCTCTTCTGTCTGCGCCAACTTCGATGAAACACCAAGTTCACGTGGAATGAAAATATTTTTTTCGGCGTAAATATTGTTCGAATAAATGTATTCTTTCTCAAAGGTCAACCTATATTCTTTACTAAACTATTGACATGAAAAACAATTAAGAGAAAAAATAAATAATTAAAAAATTTAAAAAAAAAGTAAAGAAAAAAATACCCAAAAGAAAACAGAAAGAGAAGAGAAAAGCAAAAGAAAGGAAAAGAAAAAATTAAAGAATAAATAGGTAGGTACACAATAAAGAAAAGCAAAACAAAAAAGAACAAAGAAAAGAAAAACAGAAAAATAAAATAAACGAAAGCAAAACAGAAAAAAAAGAAAAAATAAAGGAAAGCAAAACGGAAAAAAAGAAAAAAGAAAGTGAAGCAAAACAGAAAAAAAAGAAAAATATAAAGAAAAGCAATACAGAAGAAAAAAAAAAGAAGTAAATAAGAAAATGTAAAGGATGAAAAATGTTGTGACGAATTAAAATTTAATTAAAGAAGACCTGGGCGACTGCTGATTGCGAGTGATTACGACTGTCTAATATCTGATTACCTGAAGCAGCGTCACAATGCAGGAGGGAGTGTGAGGATGACACTAAAAAATCCAATATCTCAAGATAGGTAAATCACTCAGGTCAAAAAACCATAATGACCAGTGCTGTTTTGGTATGCGTTCTACCAGCAGGTTGTGTTCTACCGGCCTCGTCGGGTTCTACCCTTCCCCGGGCTGTGTTCTACCTCAGGCCTGCATTTGTCATTGTTATGGAACGGATTCTTAGGTTTTTACCTATTTACACCTAAAAAAACCTAATTCTTCCTATTACACCTAAACACCTAAATTTCTAGGTTTTTTACCTAATCGACCTTTTATTCCGTCTAGTTCGTAAACTTCAAGAGCTCAGCCGTACAAAGGAAGGTGTTCGCTGTTGTCTACCTGAACCTGACCTTTCCTCGAGATGTGCTCTGTATCTTTCGTTTTGCCATTCATTCTTGCCATTCTCCCCTCTTGTTTACCGTTTTATCGTCAGTATTTAACTGTTTGTGACGCCGACAATATGCCTAAATCTAAAGCGCAAAAATATCGGGCCTGGAAAATTAAGGAGGTTGTTGGAAAATTTGAAGAAGATGAGGCCGCCTCTATACAAAAAGCTAAACAGGCCTTGAATAGTAGTACCATAGTGTCAGCTCTCGCCTTCATCAGCGCTCACTTCTCTGAGCTTCCTCGTCGAAGTAAAAATATGTCGTCGTTTACTTCAACCAGCCTAAATCGGCAGCTAAAGCAAGACAATCATTGTCTAATTAATTAAACTACTTTTTGAATTTTTGTAATAATTTGAATTTCATTTTACGTTAAAGAATAAAAAGAACTATATTTACACAATAAATGTAGCATTTACACAATTATTGCTTTATTTACGACTGTTCACTGATTCCTACATCAACAAATGAAAATAATTTTGCACCTAAAAAAACCTAATTTGACATTTTGAACAAAAAACCTAAAAAAACCTAATTTATGTCCACGCAAAACCTAAAACAGTGTAATTTTTTTACCTAAAAATCCGCTCCCTAGTCATTGTGTATCGTTTGTGTTGACACTTGAAACTTGATTTAGACGCAGAAGTAGTGAACCAAAGAAATCTCGGTGCAAGAGTAGATGGCTCCTGGGTTTTTGGCTTGAAAAACGGCAACGGCTGTCGGTATTTTCGACGAGACATAGCAACCCATCTGCCCATCATCGAACGGGAATGTGCACAAGAGTCCGAAATTCATTCCGACGAGTGGGCTGCATATCGATGCCTTCTAAGGCGAAGTTTTGTCCACAAGAACGATTCAGAGTAGAACGCATTCCGAAACAGAGTACATAGATAGAATGCATACCGAAGCAGAAACGCGACGGTAGAACGTGGCCTAAAAGCCGCATTTGTAGCATTGTTTATAGATTCTATAAATGGATTCCACGTCCAATAATACCTCGAAAACGACAACTCGCTTGACCCCACAGAGCTGTACGGGTTAGAATTATTCCGCTTAAAGGTCGATCCACACATTTCAGTGCTTGTGTGAATCCTCGGCCATCAGTGCTCCCCGCGGCATGTAACGCTGGTGTGTGGACCATATCAATGCAATTGAAGAGCACGAAGCCTGATGGCCACGGATCACTGAAATGTGTGGATCGACCTTTAGACTGTGAGGATACATCAACTAAATGGAGGACACAATGTAATAATTTTAAAGTAATAATTATATCAAAGTTTCTGGTACGAACTACATTTTTCGGTAGCCCCAATTTACTAATATTTTTTCTAATTAGAAAAATAGGTATTAATACCTATTAAATGTTGAATGAAGCGAATTTTTAATCAATTCAAACGCTGGCGAAGTGGAGAACACAGATAAGACTTTACAACCTGCAACCAACAGTTACTGTCGGTGTTTTTTTGTTGTTTTTTTTACTGAAATGCCAGCTCAGTGTTTTTGAATTAGACTGCTTAATTGAATGGAGAACCGAAGTAAAGAAAAACTAATGCAATATTAAACAAAATCGCCCGACATTCTTGCCATATTTGAATTCTTCGATGCCTTATCCTCGGGAAACAGAGTTAATAACTTCGAATTTAAAAGTTGAAGACGTCGAAAAAAGTCGAAATCTTCTTATCGGGTTTTCGGGGCTTAAAAAGGGAATATTTCCGTATTGCGACGAGTTGTTCGGTAATGAAAAGGTGAGCATGCGCGGGAGGGAGTGTTGAGATAAACCTGCAATTACATCTGGGAAGGGTCGGGCCAATCAGGGCGAGGGTCCTCGTAAAAATTGAAAACGGATCCACCCCCTTCGGATGGAAAGTTGAGAATCTCGAGCGAAACTCGTCTCCGATATAATATACATGAGGGGTGAAAAAAAAGTCTTATCTAAGTCCTCCCATATTGCCTCTGATCCTCTTTTGGAGCCGAAAAGAAGTTTCGAAAGATCTTTTGCGATTTCTTTTTTTTTTTTTTTTTTTTAACGGAATTCCAGATTTTCTAAGTTGGACTGTGGGAAGTTATTGCCTTAATACGAATTGAAATCAGTTCATGCCTTCCTGAAACACCTAATGTGTTCAAGAATTTGGTAAATTCAAACAACAGAAAAAATCCTCACGAACCCTAAATTCGAAATAACGTAGCTTGAAAATAGCCTTCAGAATGAACCTACCAAGCTGCCTGGCATAAGGAACAGTACCGCGGTCGAGGGAAATTACTCTCACCCTACGTTAGCATATGACACTTGTGGAAAAATCACGGAACAGTGTAATGCAAATTAAACAGGACAAGACAAAACACCATATGCACGGTATCTGCCCACCACGCTTTGCTCCTTTGTGCGAAAATGAATTCGTGCACCGGTCGGCCTCGTAAGGCAGAGACTCCCTGGCGGATTACCATATGAATTAACTAAGTATAAAATACGCTTTGCATTAATATGGATGCAGTTTTGGAATCGGGCTTCCCGGAGGAGGAGTGAAATTAGGCATAACACTAACATATTAGCATAAATATGTCTTGGCGGGAAGCTCCCAGAGTGAATATACGACGTCTTCCTTGGAGGGACCTCCCGAAATTCCTCTGTGCGGATCCCGTTGAAGTTTGCGAGGGTCCCAGAAAGGGGTGATTTACTCTGACAAGACGAACAATAAACATTTAAGTTGGCCGATGAGCTGGCAGAAGTTGAAATGGGATGTTCCTCCGGTGGCGGCAACTTCACAAAACTTTGGACGGCTCGAATGTTAGTATGAAGTGCCATAAATGGTGTGAAACACTTTCAACCACAAATGAAATTACCTATAAGACGGGGCACTAAAGTTCGGGGTACCTCATGCACAATCCCGTATATTACCGTGTAAAGTTCAGCTTAGGGCTTACATTTGAAGTTTGACTTACCTTGTGCAATTGTTGAGACTTGACATGAGACAACCATGACAGACGGTCATCCACCGTCAAGCCCAGGAAATTCACAGTCTGATCCAAAGTCTACTCATCAGGTCCAACTCTAGAGTCTGAGTCTTTTTCGAGTACAAGACCAATGCATTGGCGGAGCACCAATTCTCAATCAAAGACGACCCGAATTACAGATTTTGGTGCAACTCTTGTCTTGTAGAACCCGTAGTATATATCTGGTAAATTCAACATTTCTTTGGGATGCTTTACGAATCTTCTTATTTCATTTTTCGTAAAAAAAGTAGGATATTTACTTGCATCGGATTGACCATATTGTACACAAAATTTGAGCAAATTTATTGTTTACGTGGTTCAATAAAACTGCTCTCGTTGAGAAGGCAAATATTGTTATACCGTCCATTTAATGAAACAACTACTAGACTTTCGTCTCAGATTTTACGATCTGAAGTCAAACCACAATGAACGCTATACATGTTGTCGCCAATGTCTGAACCACCAAGAAATCTTGAACTTTTTAACGGCTCTTTCCAACTTTCCCATGAAGTTGAACAAGTTGAAGATGTGAATAGCAGATTGTAAAACTACATTGTCGTACAGCTTGTGACGTACAGTCTCCTACTACAGAATCTTCACTCCATTATTTATTGCTTATAGACGGGAGTTTATACATTTGTAACAGTAAGATGCATTTAACTTTGTATGGCCCCTGCAAATCTTGGAGCAGTTGAGAACGGTTCTTACTTAAACTACTCTACTACTGCACTCCTGGATAACTGTGTCTTCCATCAAAATCCTCAATGCATGTTTCATCCACGAACTGAATCCTGTATCTGGGCTCCTGATCGATACCGCCCTTCTAACCCCGAAAAATCTCAGGCGACAACCGTAGCCTCCCATCTGCACCACATTGTATATCTAGGAAAGAACCACTATGAAAATAAAGTGGGTGAGTTGTGCTTGTGAAGATTGGTCTAAATCTAAAAGCGCGTTAGTTCCGGAGACGCCCGCTCATCGCCCGGAAATCATCTTGTTAGCGTTGGGTGTCACATCCTCTTCGTCCTCAATAGCCCTCCTGCACGTTGTCCTTCTGGGGCCCCCGTTTTAAAAGAGCATGAAAGATGAATGCCCGTCCTCTCATCGATATGTTGAATGAACCATCTTATTCGTGCAGGGAAGTTCTACGACGCACGATCAAGCTGAGATGAGCAATTCCTCAAAATATGAGACATTTTAAAGAAGAAATTTGTGAGCATAATGAAATTGTAAATGAGACAGCTTTGTTTAACCTTTAGTGGAAGTAAGAACAAAATTTAGTGGTATCAGAGAATCCAATCGTTTGACGGAAATTATTATACATAATAATCTTCATGTGGCGATTCCCTCCTCCGCACATGACGATTTCATTCCATACTGTGGCTTGGCGCAGGGCTGGAATGAACCGGCCAATGCGGACCAGGATGATATGCTGCACTTTTGCCGTCCTACTTGTCCGACAGATATTTTCGTATAAAGCAGGATGGTGCTTTTTCGGAGCCACAAAAAGATACTAGCAGGGGTCCCGCAAGGCAGTGTACTAGGCCCATTACTGTACCTGCTCTACCTCTGACCAGAAACTGAAGGTAATACCCTCGCCACGTATGCGGATGATATACTGCTATTCTGGTGACCGCTAATACAAACATTCATTCAGTTGCCAAGCTAAACCGTTCTATCTCCCGCAATCATGATTGGATAATGAGATGGAGAGTTAGGATGAACAAGACAAAGTCCGTGCACGTTGATTTCACAAATAAAAGGATCAACTATGTTCCAGCCTCTTTAACAAGGTGATAACATACGCCAATGAAGCAAAATACCTTGGAATGACACTGAATGCCAAACTGAGGTGGACGTCCCACGTCAAGAAGAAAAAAGCCGAGCTTGTAATTAAATTCTGAAAAATGTACTGGCTGATGGGTCGGCGATCAAAATTGTCGGTCCATAATAGGCTCATACTGTACAAGCAGGTCCTAAAGCCTGTCTGGACCCAGGTATGATGCGCAACTTTGGGGGTCCACAGGCCAGAGCAACCGCGACATTATTCAGCGCTTCCAGAGTAATGTCTTGAGATGTTGCGTAGACGCATACAGATACTTCAGAAATGACAGACTTCACTAAGAGCTGCAGATTGAATCTGTCAATGAGAGTATTCGAAACCAAGCCATCAACCACCTTTCGAGGCTCCAAGATCATATCAATAAGGATGTGGTCCAACTTCTCAGCACGGACGATCTGCTTAGAAGACTCAAGAGAACGAAGCCACACAAGTCAGAACCACAAGGACTAAGTAAAGTATCTTAATTTTTTAACACGTTCCATTATGTATCAGAATAATAAACTCTAAGTTTTATAAGTTGCACTTACTTGGTGCAATAAATAAGTTAATTTTTTTTTCAAGTTGCTGGATAAAACACAAACATGCGAAAATCTGGAAAAACATTTTTTAGGTTGCAAATGGACTGAAAACACACAAAATTCACACAAAAAACATGCAAAATCCGGGCCTTATTCATCATAGTGATTTAATCAAATTTTAAAAGAAAACGCTGCAAATTATACATAAGGTTTTATTATTCTTTGATAAACGATAATTTTGCAAAAACGCTGCAAATTTTACACAAGGGTTTATTATTCTTTGATATACGTTACTCGTGCAGAAATTTAATTCTGTCAATGAAAAATTAAAAAAAAATTTTTTTTTTGGATTTTTATCTCAAAAAAAAATTTTTTTTTGGATTTTTTTGTTCAAAAATGTGTTTTTTCAAAAATTCTGTATTTTTTACTCGAAAAATATTTAACATCCTGGGATCCTTCAAAAATCCCATTTTTAGCCCCACGAATGCCCTAAAGATCGCCCCAGTGAAATCGCATCGTTCCGGGACCCAAAAAAATGGATTCTACGTCCAAAAATACTTCGAAAACGACACCTAACTCGATCCCATAGCTAAAAGCCTTCAAAAAACCCCTCCCGTAGCCCGATTATAGCCCCATAGCGCCCCACGGGTTTGGGCGATCGGACTGAAAACCTTGCGGGCACAACTAGATGGTAAACCGAGTATTTTGTCGAAATTTCAGATTTTTAAAAAATTTCCTACTGCCCAAAACGGCCTGGACGGCGGACGGCGTACGGCGTACGGCGTACGGCGGACGGACATTTCGGATTTAGAATGTAGACCTCTTGAAACGGATAATGTCAAATTTTGAGGCCGATCGGAGTCGTCGACCCCCGTCGCGAAAACATAGGTGTATTATTCCAAGAATAATAAACCAAAATTGATTCTGTCATTGAAAAATATTTTTGAAAAAAAAAAAAAAAAAAAAAGTTGTTTGTATACCTACAGTGTTTGGACAGATACGGGTCTTTGCAAAAATGGTTTTTGCGACCAAAGTTACTCGAAATACGACACTTTGTTGAACCTCCAGGGATTCTTCAAAAATCCTATTTGTAGCCCCGTGAAAGCCCCATAGATCCCCACGGTGTAAACTGGTCGTTCTGGGACCCACAAATATGGATTCTACGTCCCAAAATACTTCGTAAACGACACCTAACCTTTTAGCTGCTCGGGCTGAAAACCTTGCAGGCACAACTAGAAGGTAACCCGAGTATTTTGTCAAAATGTCAGATTTTTTAAAACTTCCAACTGCCCAAAACGGCTCGGACGGCGGACGGACGTTTCGTTTTTGGAATCTGTACCTCTTGAAACGTAAGTCAAATTTTGAGGCTGGTCAGAATTTTCGACCTCCGTCGCGATTACCCAGGTGTAGGTATTATTCCAAGAATAATAAACCAAAAGTGGAGAAGATAGCGCAATTATAAATAATGGCAGCTTTAGAGGAAGTAACGAATGAAAGCAGGGATTCACTCCAGTAGTCTGGCGTCAAACTCGCCACTTGAGGGTGATTCCAAAAGGGGAAACTGGAGGTCAACAGGCCGGATAATTTATAATGTAAGGTAAATGACTGAAGATGGGTCTCCAAGGGCCAGTGTCTACACAAGTGGCAAGTGCCTTCTCCCCATATTGGACTCACCCTAAAACAATAAACCCCATTAATGTGAGCGCCGAGTCGTTATGGTGGATTGCTTTTCCTTCAGGCTCGCAAAAAGGGGTGGAGGGAGAAATGCCGAGAGAAATTTTTGTAATTGGTTTATGAGCCGGTCTTATCTCCGCTTGGTGGATGGAAGCAGTTGAAGTTCCCATTTAGTCTTCCCACAATCAGATATCTCTTTTTGTAATTGTTGTGGAACAAAGTTTTGCATGTTCTCCGGCGGTCCCAACGGCGCAATCTGCTGCTCAGAATGATTCATCTTGTTCGTCCTTAATGTTTGCCCCGCGTGACAGCTGACATTAAAAAACAACGCTCAGATCCCCCCGTATTTTTTCGCTAAATGGTTCTTTTTTCTGCCGTGCGGAGAATGTAAAATCGGACAGATCTGGGAACAGAATGCCCATAAAAACTGAGATTATCTTTTCTGGCAGAAGTGGAATAAAAACATGCTTTCCGCCTCAACTCCCGGAGTCCATTTCATTCGGCCCGAGGAAACTTTTCGAGTTCAAGTACAAATGGACAGCATGAGAGAATGTAAAGTGGCAACTTGGATTTAAAGGGTTATGTTTCAATGGAAATTGAAACGGAATGGAACAGATGTAGCGGTGAGGGTCCCCGAAAACCCTCCTCGGAATTGAAGCTCACTCGCCCCTACCATCATCACTATAACTCGACTATGACCGCTTGTTGGTTTCTCACGGATAAGGATTTGAATCCGAGATGCCCCGCTGAAAATCCGGGTACTTTCGGGGAAGGGGGTGGCTCCTCTCTGCCTTCAAAGACCCTTCTTGCGGGAGGGGAAATCCAATTTCGTCGGAGTGCAGATTGCTATGACGGTTTCTAATCTCAATTTATGGGCTGAAAGGCTGATGGGGGAGCTCAAACCCGTCATTGTATGATATGAGCTCCGGAAGAGACGGAACATCCTCGGGACAGTTGGGGTCAAGCTTTCCCCACAAGCTAGAATATTAATCCACGATTCTGCCACTTTATGCGAAGGGCCCATAAGCTTCTTCTCGATCGAAAAAATTGCATCTCCATCGCAATAAAGCGTAATAATGTAATCCGGGTTTAGCAATGAAATGTCAATGAGGTGGTTAGGGAGAGAAATGACTCGGCTGATTTAGGTACTAAATTGTTTATTCGAATTGTAGTGTGGGGACCGGTTTCGAGCAACTAAGCTCATCAACAGCCCAGAGTAACTTGAAGTAGTTGAAACTATACTTAGTTAGGTATAGTTTGTATCTCGAAACCGGTCTCCACACAACAATTCGATTAAACCATTTAATTCGTAATTCAGCCGAGTCATTTCTCTCCCTAACCTCGCATCATCGGCAAACAACCACTTCGCTTAAAATGTCTTCCATTACTTCCACTTTTTCCTGAATGCTTACAAGTTAGGCCCCAATTGAAGGCTGCCATAATACGGCCATAATATTATGCAGAAGGGCCCAGGCGCCATTCGGAAAATTTTACAGGGGAAAGAAACAACTTCGTTAACCTTAATTTTTGGTTTATTATTCTTGGAATAATGTTTTTGACGACTCCGATCGGCCTCAAAATTTGACATTATCCGTTTCAAGAGGTCTAGATTCCAAAACCGAAATGGCCGTTTGCCGTACGCCGTCCGGGCCGTTTTGGGCAGTAGGATTTTTTTTTTTTTTAATCTGAAATTTTGACTAAATACTCGGTTTACGATCTAGTTTTTCCAGAAAAAAGGTAGCCTCATGCAGAAAAGTCTTTTCTATGTTTTGTTTTGGGGTCCCTCATCTGACAAAAAAAACCCCTGACCCTCCCTAGCCCAAAAAAGACCAAAAAGAAAACCCTGAGCTGGCCTACTCTGAACTGTATGAGAATATGGGTTTTTAATGTAAAACTGTAATGCCGTACAGTGCTTGGACAATGTCCGTCGAAATTTTCATTTTTGGATTCTAGACATCTTGAAACGGATTATGCCAAATTTTGAAGCCGATCAAAATTGTCGACCGTTCCAAGAATAATCAACCAAAACGCCATTTAATGCACAAAAAACTGCTAAAAACTATCAAAGGATCCTTCCCCGTTAGGGTCAAACTCTCTGGGAACAGCTCAATATTTGCGGTCGGTTCGGTGCGGGCAAGCTGGGGCCAGACTTCGGGGGCCAAACCCTGTCAACTCACCAGACACCGGATTTTATGGTCGAATAATTTTCTAAAAACCTCCCTTACACTCTTTCGGAGGGCGGTGACGATGACAACTTCCCCTCCCCTTGCCGATCCCCACAATACATCCTATAACCCCCGCCGATCGCACTCTTTTTCGCCTTTTCCGTCCCCTTGTGTTCCCCATTCTCTTTTATTTCCCCAGTTATAAAAAATAACACCTTTTAGTAGATTAGCTTTTAGAGACGGAACACGCTCCCGCTAATATATCTCTTGGCCTTTTTTTTTTTTTTTTTTTCACAGATTGAACGATTACGGACATCCGTGCGGCTACAAACAACACATATCGATTCCCGCACTAGAAAAAAGTCAAGAAAAAACAAACATATTAAATCTTAATTTTTACGCAATGGTGATTTATGGAGTGGGCCCTTTTAACCCCTTCAAACTTCCAGTGTTACTTGAAAAATTGAAAAAAATGTTGATTAAAATCAGAGAAGAGTTGGGGGAGAATTATTTACGACGGAAGGTTCTTGTTTTTCTAGCTAATAGGATTCTTCATATTACATCATTCTAATGGCGGCTAAATTTAAAGAACTTGGCAGAGCAAGTATGCAGTACCTTGTGAAATGTCATGATAATTTGGAATGAGCTAACCATTTTTGTGATTAAGGGAAATGAACGTTACGAAAGGTTTCCTCTCCCTCCTGGCGAATAAGGAATCGATCTTCCCTTTCTCTCGCTTCCCGGGGCTAAGTGGATTGTTCGCAAATATGAACGTTGTATAACGACACTCTTTGGAAAATTGCTGAAAGTAACCTCTGTTTCCTCCGGATGAAATATGGGAGGGAGGAACCAGATTGCCGGCTCCCATACATTACGTACATATGTGAGGCTCCTTCCGCCTTGACTTGGAATTATTAAAAAAAAAAAAAAAAAAAACTCGGGCGGAATCCGAAGCGACCGGATTATACGAACACTCTCGAGCTGGAGTCCCAAACAGGATCCATTTGCCAGATTGGATTCTGAAGTGGACATCTTTCCTTCTGATAGATGCGGCCCTGAAACACTGCATATGCCCTGTCCCGGAGTTTTTCTTCTGAAGGCCCTAAGAGAGCTGATTATGTTTGGGAAGAGATACGCAAACTTATTTTCTGGAGACAAACATCATGAATACGAGAAAAAAAAGTAAGACTTACGATAAGGAGAAAATCGTGGTGTGACTAAAACAAAAGTAATAACAGTCTGCGTTGAATTTTTCAACAAAAAAACCAATCCGAATGTTAGTAAGATGCTCCAGGCTTGCCACTGCCATCGACAGGATAAACGTACCGCATTCATGATAATCCTCACCCATTTACTGCTTAATTTATTACGTCCTCCCTTCGAAGGGGAACTTGCCACCTTTTGTTCCTTATCGTTGACGGTTATCGTCCGAAATCGGCTTAGTAAAAAACTCTTGAGCGTTTCATACCCAAAGTCGGACCCCCTACCAAGTTGTTTATTCAACCGAAAAATTGAATCTGTGGACGTCTGCTTAAAAAAAGCGTCAATTGATGGGCTTCTGATAACATGAGCTTGCTGTAGATTCTAACGAGTTTTTTTAGGCACAGTAAAACTTAGACCAAAATATTAGATTTTATTTTGTAGAAATTGTGCGAAAAATAATTATAATATAATTAATAACATGCCAATAAAGCGATATTTAAAAAATTAAGAAACTGTGCATCTGTACCACAGATTAAACTACTGACCTGTACAGTGTTAGATAAGGAACTACCAAAAACGGATTGTTCGTCCAAAAATACTTCGAAAACGAAAATGCTGAAGTGCAATTTTAATAAATACCTAGAGAATAGAGTTTAAGAAAGAATTATTTCGTAAAAACATTTTTGAAAAAAAATTTTGTACAATGTTAGGACGGATGTGGGACCCCGAATACGGATTTTGCGTCAAAAATTACTCGGATAACGACACCTTAATTGACCTCCTGGGATCCTTCAAAAATCCAATTCGTAGTCCCACGGTGAAATATCGGATTGTTCGGAGACCCCCAAAAATAGATTCTACTTAAAAAAAAAATACGACGAAAACGACACCTAACTCGACCACATAGCCGAAAACCTTTAAAAACCACCTCCCGCAGCCCCATTTTAGCCCCACGGGTTGGGGCGATCGGGCTGAAATCCTTGCGGGCACAACTGCTTGCGCAAACCGAGTATTCCTACCGCTCAAAACGGCTCGGACGGCGGCAAAACGGCAA
The DNA here is from genome assembly GCA_955831195.1 of Pilophorus perplexus. Lineage (NCBI taxonomy): Eukaryota > Metazoa > Arthropoda > Insecta > Hemiptera > Miridae > Pilophorus > Pilophorus perplexus. The sequence goes on from OY037012.1 coordinate 9,984,696, forward strand.
ATTTTGGTTTTTGGAATCAAGACCTCTTGAATTTATCATTAACACACGGATAAATTTATCCGTGTTATACCTACCGGCTTCATGGGAACCAAAAACGCGCGGATTTTGTTTTTTAAACACATTAAAGTGAAAAAATTTCACTTTTACCTAGGCGGGCAAAAGTTGTTATTCAGTTGAAGTGACAAATAAAGGAATTTACTTACTTTTACCTATTAGGTTGATTCTATTCTGAGAATAATAAACCAAAACGATTAAGAATATTGAGATTGAATGTCATTAAGGTTAAAACGGATCACAAAAGAGTCAAGATGGTTCATCTTTAATTTTTATTAAAAAATTTCTGTTCTATGTCGCAAAGCAAGGTGATGTTATATAATATATTATGTGTCTCTTTCCTAGAAATACAATTTTGGGGAATCGTTTTTCAAATTCCTGACGACAATCGGGACGTTCTTGGTGTAACATTAAAAAATTACGGAAATAAAAATAGCTTAATGATGAGACGTTCATCCTCTTCAGCCAGAACATTCAGTCGCTCAACCTCAGAATTTCTGCCTTCGAGACGATGAAGTGCTGCTCTCGGTATGGCAAATACTTCAGATGCCTTCTTTATTATTATTTTTTTATTAAGATAATTTGGTTATTTTAGATCGATAGTTGCGTGAAAAAAGTATGAAAAGTCGCACCTCAAAGAAACTATCAACCCTAGAAGCATGATAATATCATAATATTACGGTAAAATGTTCTTTTGGTTTGTTCGACATGAATAGGTACTGAACGAACGAGCCAGCGGAGATAACAGAGGAAGATATTCTACGCTTAAACGGATCGGCTAGTCGCAGCACATTGTGAAACATACATATTTACAAGTATATATAAAGATACTAGCTGACCCGGCGACGCGTTGCTGTCGCTGAGAGGTCCTAAATTTTAATTATTTATAAAATGAAACATAATTTGTCCCGTATAAACTGGATGACCATGTTACGAAAATAAAATTTAAGTACACTGTTAGTCTGGAATAATCTGGAAGAAAGTAAGACATCATTGAAGGCTGCCGAAATGAATGCTGCAATATTGAAAAGAGTTCGTGAAGATTGAATTAATGTTTAGTTGTTTTACGTATCTATCTAAAGATTTTGAAAATTCATTATTTCATAGCTGGGACACCCGTGCGTCGCACGAAACATCAAATTCCCGCCCATCACCTATCGATGATGCACCCGTGGCAACCCGTCAACTTAATTTTTCATAGTAACAACGCTTGTTGGTTTGTCGTAGTGAAGTACCTATCAAATTCCCGTCTATCACCAATTATATGCAGCCCATACATCCCTCACACCCCATACATCCCACACACCATCCCATACATCCCACACATCCCATACATCCCACACACCATCCCATACATCCCACACACCATCCCATACATCCCATACATCCCATAAATCCCACACACCATCCCATACATCCCACACATCCCATACATCCCATACATCCCACACACCATCCCATACATCCCACACACCATGTCACACATCCCATACATCCCATACATCCCATACATCCCAAACATCCCACACACCATCCCATACATCCCACACATCCCATACATCCCATACATCCCACACACCATCCCATACATCCCACACACCATCCCATACATCCCACACACCATCCCATACATCCCACACATCCCATACATCCCACACATCCCATACATCCCACACACCATCCCATACATCCCATACATCCCATACATCCCATACATCCGACACGTCCCATACATCCCACACATCCCATACATCCCACACACCATCCCATACATCCCACACATCCCATACATCCCATACATCCGACACGTCCCATACATCCCACACATCCCATACATCCCATACATCCGACACGTCCCATACATCCCACACATCCCACACACCATCCCATACATCCCACACATCAGCAACAAAATACTGATTAATTTTTATATATATAGATATAAAGGAGACCTTTTAAACACAAATTTTGAGGCTGACCAAAATGTTTGACCCCGTCTAGAAAATGTTTAATTTCTATTTAATAGGTTAATTTATATGAGAGTAATAAACCAATAAACAGCGGGATCCAAACTTTTCCGCTCAAAATTAGCGTAGTAATAATTAACATCAATAGGTACCTACCATATTCTTACAACCCCTATCCTAACGACTGCCGCACCAGCATATCCCTCAGTTATACGCCAGTGAAGGTGGTAGCACTAAAATGACGAATAGCTTACGGAGTTGATTAGCATTCAAGAAGTCAACCCCCACGGTGGGGACTCAGGGTGGGAAATGGGCGAACTCGAGCAAAGACGAGGGAATATAGTTAATACTGAAGTTGTAAAGAGGAGCCACCACCAAATGTAAACCACTTCTGTTATGCTAATTGGGGAGCCATAACGCTGGTTGGGGGTTACAGTCTTAGATATAATATCACTTAGTGCGTTCGGGAAATCTCAAGGTGTCGTTACTTGTGTAGTCACGTTTTATATTCCCGACGCCTTTCCAGGGCGATAAAACAAAAACGTGCTGTGGTTTCTTCGGGAGGGTTCTTGTAAGTGAAGATTTTGCCTAAGACTTCGAGCTATGAACTCCCTTTCGGAGATGCTGCCGCCTCGGGATGTGTTTATTTTAAAATAGGGCAACTAAGTGTTGTACGTGACCGACAGCGTTTATTGTGGTATTTCTTGTGGTTTTCGTTATCTGCTGGAGTGAGCTGCATAGGAAGTCTTGGCGTTATCAGAGCAGAAGAGACGAAATAAGGCTGTGGGGATATTAAAATTAGTGTTCATGATCAGAAAGAATATTAATTAGAAAATTAACGGTTGGAGCAGCGGTTAAGAAATGTGAGTCATTCTGATATTGACTCTCAGAAGATGATTTGCTCATTGAATCTCTGCCTGATCCGCAATTTCATCACGGCGAGCTGTAAGAGACAGATTCCCCTCTCAGCTCGGAAATTAATTTCTCAATATATTCGCAGAAGATGGAATTCAACTGCTCCTGGAAACACCGCTTTGAGGGAGGTTAGGAGATACAGCCGTATGTGGGGCCCCCAGGGTCTGCCAGGCGTACGTGACGCCTCAACCGCGTTTTCCCTAATATACTGAAGAGATAGCGAGACCTGATCTGGGACCTATTACGACACCAATATATTAGGCACACTTGGAAAATGCGACCGGCAACATCCCACAGGACTCAGATAAAGCTGGGTAGCATGTTGAGCTGAATCTCGCCTTTCGCGAATCACATTTAACTTGTTCCTATACAAATTCACTACTCAAAACTGCTTGCTTTAAGATTACAAAATAATCTTACTTCACCTAGATTGGGAGAAAAAAAAATCACTAAATAAAATTAAAAGCGATCAATAAAATTACTAAATTTTACTTAGGCTTGGTAAGTACCTCAAAATTGAAGATACTTGCCAAAAAGAGGTAATATGGTTCCAAGAATCAAATATATAATAACTTCACTGTTGGCGCACACTCTTCAAATCCAGTGTCTTCGTCCATAAAGCCATTAAATTCAGTTCCCTTTCTGAAGGACTATAAGCAAAGCTTTGTAGTCAGTTGCTCCGTCTGGTCCGATTTTGGTCACCACTCGATCCAGCAGATCTTGGCCGTAAGCTCCACGAAGGTGCTGAGGTATGTATTTCAGGAAAGGGTCCACAGATTGCAGCTTGACCACTGCGGATCACAAGGAGGAATAAAAAAAAATGATCGAATTATTCCAGTATGGTTAAAATTTGGGTTTTGTTATTACTCTCACTTTTACTTTCCCATGAGTTATCCAGTGCTCGGAAAACATTTTTTCTGTCCAATAAGACGCATTTCGTAATTTCCAAACCGACTTCTTTCAAAGGGGTTGTGAACATTTCATCTGGATTTGTAGAATATACCAATTCATTTAGGGGTTGTTGCACCTTGAAGAATGAGAGATATTTTGAAGGGTGATTGGTTTCGGAGTTGCAACATGATAAAAGTACATACCTTTAGATAATGTTTCCAATCGAATGATTTGGCTATATCATCCCATACTTCATAGATTTTGCTGTGAGCCACAATGAGCAAAAATGCTTGCCCTCCCGGGTTCAGCAAGTAGTTGATGTTTTCAGCGACAGTACTGTTGAAAAATAAATTCTATGATTTATTGAACAAATAGAATGAGGTTTGATTTACTGTAAAGATGCTGAAATTATTACCATTACCGTCTGTTGTTCATCCACTGCATGGCAAAAAATGAGAAGATTTTGTCATATTTCCTGAAGGTGAAGTTGCCGTTGATCGGTTCATTGAAATTTCCAGTGTCAAACAAATATTTGCTGTTATCGGGGCTGTTCTGGTTGGCAAAGTCAACCATCGTCGGGTTGAAATCCACGCCCACCTGGTTCAGACAAATTCAATCAAATTTCCACTCAACCGGCAACCGATTTTCTCCCCAAGTACAATTCCTTACAATCTGCTTCCATTTTCTAAATTCTCCGAGCACGTTGACGGTGACGTCGCCAGTGCCGCAGCCGACGTCCAACGCCACTTTGTCGTCGCCACCCTGTATGAGATGGCCGTATTGGCGCAGCATGTAGCGAGCTTCTCTCACATGATCGCCGGACATCGAAGCGTATGCGTCTGCGCTTTCGAACATGCTCCTGAAATTGGATAAGTTAAACGTCATTAATGTTTCTGGTATAGGTACCTATAAAATATAGGCACTATATTATAGTGCTACCACATCGTTTACTGCGTATGACTCATCCTTTTCCAAAAGCTCTCGTTATCCATCGTTTGTATTTTATCTCCTTGAAGATTTCTGAACGACAAAATATTGAAAGATGAAATGACCGCGGGGAACACAAGCGTTAAGATGAATGAGGTTAGAACAACAATAATGATATGGACCTCACAGGTTAACGATCTCTGCTGGCGCGAGCGATAGTAACTATCGCTGATTCGATAGTACCACTGTTACGATGTTAAAATTGTTATATTCTATCCTTTTTGAAAGAAAAAAGTACTTAACTGTTTATTTCAAAAAAACGTTTCCGCAAACTGCTAGTTCCCAACTTGGTACATGATTAATTGATGCATGTGATTAATCTCACACATTCATGGAAAATTCCCATAAACCATTCGCTTACCCGATCGCACTCATTGGAACGTTATATTTGTAGGTTATTAAGGATGAACTAGAACCGTAGAGACTGCGTTTTAAAGTACATGAAGTACCAATAAACTGCAATGTGCCTTTGTGTTATACACAGCGCTCACTTGAAAGAGACAGTTCACGATGTTCCATTTGAGTCGACTGAGTCATATAAAAATCATCTGTCGGAAAGAGCACTTGATTTGCAATAAATGGTATGAGAGGCGATACGCTAATAAAAATTTAGAAATTGGCTATAAAACTTATTCGGGGTTTCATCGAGCTATCTGGTCAGCAGGCGTAATAATACAACGAACAAAACTTGTTAACGATTGTAGGCATTGGAATAATCATTGAGCCATTACGAAGGTTGTGAGTCAGAGATGATGCGATAACGAAGGTCCGTCTTGTTGCTAACCACGAGAGGTTTTCTCGTGATAAAACTATGGTTTCAGAGAGATAAAACATCCCAAGCAATCGTCTTGGAAAAAATCAAGGCGTTAGTTGTGAAAATAGACACTTTGCAAACTTGATTTTAGATTTTCAGAAAATGCAATTTATGTCATGAAATGTTTCCTCAGTGTCATGTTTGTTAAGAGATGGGGAACAAATCATGGCATAATTTAAGACGCGGCGGTATTAGCCGAGTGGTACTGGGCGTTACCTTTTATCCACTTGGAGCTGGGTTCGATTCCCGTTGAAGACGGGGGAAGTCTTACCCATGATTATTGAATACAGCGATACACAGTGAAAACGCAGTAAATTTAGTACAGGGGTTCATTATTATTTTGCATCAATAGCGCAACGCTTAATTCTACAAATCATTAAAAAAATAAAATAAAATATTTAAAAAATTTAAATATTTTATTTTTCAGTCATTTAATGACTACAGTCCTTTAATGACTAAATGCCCCGTTTATAGCCGCACAGAAGCCTCATAGATCCCTACAGAGTAGTCGGATGGGTCTAAAAGCCCCATAAATGGATTCTTCGTCCTGAATTCTTTAATAATAAAGCCCCACATCACCCTAAATTCTTCAAAACCCCTTCCTGCATTCCCTTCACATCATGAACAGTGACGGAAAATTTTTGAAGCGATCAAAATTGTTGATTTCAGAGGCTAAAACATGCGTTGGTTATTCAGAGATAAACCAAAATATTGTCGCCCTTATTCTTACATAATTTGTGTAAAGCAAAGTCAGTAATTCTATCAAGTACCTATTTAGAGGTCGAGTACTACAAGGATAATCTTTTTTACCTTCACTTTATATAACCTTCACATTCTCTCATTCCTAGGAATAGTAAACGTTTTTTATAGAATATTAATTTGAACGCATAAAATGTATCAATGATATCAAAGAAATTAACTAAAACATCACCACTCTATACCAAATGGATTTGTTGATATTTTCCGACTCACCAGAAAGAGATTCCACTTCAGGATGTTCAAGTGACACAACTGAATGCCGCCTCGAACTATGTTGATCTCTCCTTCCTAGATGAGATGAGGGTGGCGGGAAGTGGGAAATGGAGTGGGACTCACTTTCTCTATTCAACTATTCAAGCACCCGAACACTCAGGGACATCCTAGTAACAGTCGAAGGGATACGACGGCACTGATTCTCACGCATAGAGATCCCATATTCAGATAATTGTAGGTCTTTATAATTGCAGGAGTCAGAAAGCAATGTTTTCCGAATATTTTCAAATTATTCTACAGGAGTTACATCGCGTTATAAAATACTGCACTGATGCCTTGATGAATTTCGCTCTCATCCAAAACTTGTCAAGCTGTCCAATTTATGGGAAATGTTTGCTTCACGACCCCAGCCCGACAAATGCACAAACCGAGCGCAGCCAGCCTGTGATTGATACTCTCAAGGGAACATGTGAGAGCAAATGAACTGAAAATCACTGACGATATTAAGGGATCGGAAGGTATACAAAAGATAAGAAGGGATACAAAAGCCAAAGGGTCTTGGGTGTCACGGGAACTGCCCATCAACTAAGCCGTGATCTCTTGTTATGATGATCTTCTCAAACCTTTTGGTGTGAAACTAGCCGTCAAACCGGAAGGGCAGTACCTACATGACGTCACGCACGTCCTTTTTGAATCGACCAGAACAACTTTAGATGAATATAAACTACGTGGAAAACTTTTTGTCACAAAAATGATGTAGGTACTTATTTTTCTCTTTTTGACTTCTAACAACATGGATGATTTTGCACGTCCATTCCTCCTCTCATGAAGGGGAAATTTTGTGCTTAAAAAAAGTGCTTTAAGGAAGCATAATGCACTCTAAGTTAGATTAGCCAATTCGCTTCTTAGCTTAGTCGAAAATAGACCCGAAAAACATGGTACCCATACATTATCACACTCATTTCCCGGACTTCACACTTTTCATCTTAGAACACTATCTTGGCCTTCGTAACATTTTCCGTTATTTAATGATTTTTCCAACAAAACGAGCAATTTACGTATGAGGTGTAACTAATCGGGACGTCGGGATTGACTCCACAAATCCTGGGATTTCAAAATGTCAAAAATCGTTCGGGATCCCAGGATTGCAAACCCTACTCACGGTCGTATCTCGCTATTTTCTACGGGGTGCGCCCTTACGTTTGGTGGGTTTTGTACTTCCCGAACACTCCCCCAGGAGGCACAGCAGGAGTTAGCCACAACATTCTGATATGCCCGGGATGGAGCACTTGGAGGTGCCGGGTTTTCAAAGGATTTTACATCTCGCGTTATCTCTTAGTCGCTGAAACAGGAGCCATCGCAACTTACTCACTTCAGATCGTCAGTAATTGCGGAATGCAACAAACCGTACCTACTTTGTCTCTTCTTGTCTTCTGCAGTTTTCGGAATCTCGGTGGATGCCCCGTGGTCATACCACGATCAACAGGGCCCCGTTGACCCGATACTTGTGGATATACCCCTAAAGGATCTACCCAGGGTTTTCTCAAAGTAACTCTCACTTCACTCAGAATTTCCTTTTGATTCTGCTTTGCGCCTTTCTTTGTATGGAGGAGGATCCACACTCGCTCGCATCTTTCTATACGCAAACGACATGATGGAGGATGTCGCTGGCACCACGATTGACGAAGTTTCTGTCAGGGCTTCTGGTTTGGAGCTGCTATCTCTCAGGAAAAAAACGTTGGTCTTCGCTTCGGTGGAAGCACTACCTCCAAATAGCCCACAGCTTTTTGCCCAGTAAATTCACATTTCACAGTTGAGTGTGGGGCACAGCCATTGAAGTATTGATGTATGCGGATGAAATTGTCATTCTCACCACGCCCTCTACGATCTCCATCGGCATTTTCACGCGTCCACTATTCCAAGCCACACCCATGAACAAACAACTCACTAACATTTAGTGATTTGCATTTAATGCGCCTCACCGAGATATGGGCGAAGCCAGGGCAACTACCCCTGGACAATTTTTTTTCTTTTCATAACTTTTTCGATTGTTGTCAGAAAATAATACAAAACAGAACAGTCCCTCTTTGCCATCATACTGGCTGGTAATTATTACGACCATAGGTAGATATATTTCCTACCTATTTATCACCCAAGCCGAGAATGTTCACCCCATGTAACCATCATGGCAGCAGCACAGAGACAAATAAACCAAAACGTCCCAAATGGGTACTAAACTGTTCAATCTTTTAGTGCTCAGCTGAAATTAGATACAAAAGTCTGACATCACAACCTACTGCTCTAGAAAAGTTCTCCTTTCTTAACCTGCCACTAATGGAAGGTTGCCAAAGAATACAAATTCACACTCAATTTTAAGGGATTCGGCACCGAATATTCAATCATAAAACTTGTTAAAGCCGTATTCGATGAATTAATTCGGACTTGACTTCCAAACGAACGATAAAACCTCTTTAAAGTCTGTATGAAACACAATCGAATCCCTCATGATTGTGGCTTTGTTTGCCTCCTTTTTCAACCTCCCATCAACTTGTTAGTGGTTGTAAAAGGAAAATTTGCCATAGCACCGAAAGTTGTAACGTCAACGCTGTCTTTTATTCGGACAGTTTATGGTTAAATTTCAATTTTATGTCGTTCACTTTGTTCTTCAAAGGTCTTCGGGGTTCAGCAATCAAGAGAGAACGTTTCTCGAGATTCGTGTTTTTTGTTTCATGTATAAAGGGTTTTTCATGGGTTTAAAGCTTCCAAATAACCCCAATGGTTAGGGTTAGGGTTCTATATAGTAAAGACACTGAGGAAGCATGAACTTTTGAATCTATAGATTTTTGTTTTTAACAACACATTTAAATGACAATCAAGCATTTTATGAATTGAAAGCGTATCTAATCGAAGTAGTGGATTCGCGTTGGTCGTTGGCCTCACGATGACAGAAAGCCACAACGTGTAACGCTAAAGGAAGCTTGCACATTCATAGAAAAGCTCTACAAATTTTCTTTTCAGGCGGAAGTTGGGCCTGACCCTCTCCCGGCTGACAACTCTCAGTATTTCGACCTTATCCCTCACGCCTCTCAATATTTCGAATCGAAGTTTTTCCCTGGTCCGAGAGTCTACTGTATCAACCAATGTATTTCCGAATCACGACAAAAAAAATCCGTTGAGCCGTTTAGGGGCCTATAAGGCACGACGGTTTCCGGGCGGTGTACTCACATTCCAATCCAGAGAACGCCCGTAAAAACATGTACCATGTTAACAAACGAGTAAACGCAAAGCGTTTCTCAACTTGTGCGTACTGCCGACAATCAAGCAAATCGAACAGCACTTTTTCGCGCTTAATTGACGTAATCGTCAAACTTCAAGATCGCGGAACGACCGGAAAAAATTTCAAACTGTTCAGAACTACTCTTGATGAATAACAACCAGGTGAAACAGTCACGAAAATGGGCTACTTTCAACTTTTCGAGTTTTATGAACGCGATGAAGGACGATTCTCTATTGTATACTGATATTTTAAAGTTATGTTTGTAGGTATTTTGAAAAATATTTTTCTCTATTTGCTTGGTGACACCACCTAGATACACACCTAATCTATACCATTAATTCTCATCGTGTCTGTGGCTGGCGGAGTGTGTCACAGGCTTATTTCTCCTAAACGGTAAGCGATAAAAATACCCCGATTTTGCGCCCAACTTTCTTATTTTAAATGAGAACCCCTAATTTTTTTCTCGAATTCGGATTCCTTGCCCAATTTTACGTCCGATAAGCGGGTTGCGCGAATTTTTTGGCGCGTGTGAATTCGCTTAACTCATTTTTTTAGATTTATTCCGTCGTTTATAGACGGGTTTTTTTTTTTTTTTGGCGTTTCCTCCGTATCCTACCTAGAGATCCGAATTTTAATACGAGATACCGAAAAAACTCATTCCGACGATGAGCGAATTTAGGCCGCGAGTTTATTTTCAACGATTTCTTGAAATCACGCGTGAATTTCTGGGTGGGAGGAATCTTGGCGGGATGCGCCTTCACTTCACCATCCCTCCCGGCTCGGCCTTCTAATTCAGGCGAGACAATAATTGAAGAAAATTCATTTCAACCTTCCCTGGCAAATTTTACGCCCGTTAAATTTAGCTCATTGAGCGACTGTCACTTGGTGGTGATGCCCGATAAAGTGGTCGGCCGAGCGAAGCGAGGCCTTATGTCTGAGTGCTACTCCCTAATTAAGCGTGTCCCAATAACGTTCAATCTGTTGTTCATACCGATGTGCCCATGAATACGACAATAATTATAATAATTATTAATTATTAAATAAGGTGGATTATTTAATTATCAAATGATGGGTGTACCTACTAAGAACCTAAGCCTTTTCCTAACAATTTCATTAGAGTATATATTATAATATATATTTATTATTATTATTATTATAATTCTATCTTGATATAGTAGTATATGATGAATAATAATTACGAAGAATGTTTTTCTATTATAAAAAGTGCGTACATACGAGAATTCGCATATGCACTATTTATTATGAGTAGGGTATGAGTTCCTAATTTTCTGCCTCAGTTGGAAATTTGGTTTGGCTACGCCCAAGTTGTGAGGTTAACTTAACCTGGTTAAGAACCTACCTGGTGGCAGCGACCTCAGTCACATTGTCGTTCATCTTTCAGACTAACTTCACGCTTTTTGAAATCCCCTCCCACGAGGCTACTGATCGCTTTGTTAGCCCAGAGGGCGGGAAAACACTATTAGGAGGACGCCTGGGTAAAATCTGACAGGGGAGGCTAAAAGGCTCGATCTTCTGTCCCATCAGCCAACCCCCCGAGGGTCCTGCTCCGCCCACTCCTCTATATGCTAACCTACGTCCTATTACCATGTGGCCCTTCCTGGTATACCACCTTTTTCACCCTGATCTGCCCCCCAGCTAAGAATGTTTTCCGTTAAACAAGATTCTTAGGAAGGAAGATTGTGGATATAATACACGCTTGCTCCATCATTTCCAACCTGTTGACTAGAAAACAAAACATTCGTTGACTGTTGTTCAGCAACAATGTGAGCAACGAGAGTTCAACAGCAGTCAATGATTTTACCGTTCCTTTTTAATATAGCCTGGAAAGCATTCCAAAATCCATGGTATCCATGGACAAGAAATGTTTTTGGCAACAAATCAATATCTACACAAGTTTTCAAGTTTCAAGACACAAAACACTTCACCACCTCACTCCAAGTGCCCCTTCCCGTCAGCAGATCGCCATGTCGACTCGCTTCCCATCGCCCCAATCTGACAACGTGGAGGAGCCAACGAAAGTACTCGCGTTGTACACCGGTGGCACCATAGGGATGGCCGTCGACCCAAAACATCCCGAGCTCGGATTGGTACCCATCAAGGGCAAGTTGGAAGAGTACTGCAGAAATAACCCTACCATGAATGACAGAACGTTTCGCAACGGTAAAACTGTAACGGCAGGGTCGAGCAAGAAGTTTTTAGTGCTACCGAAAATCGACAACAAATATAAAAGAGTGGCTTACCTTATTGAAGAATACGATCACATCATAGACTCGTCTAACATCACGCCGGAGCACTGGAAAAAAATCGCCGAAGATATTAAAACCAATTACAACGATTTTGATGGTTTTGTAATTATTCATGGAACTGACACCATGGCCTACACAGCATCCGTTTTGTCATTCATGTTTGAAGACCTCTCGAAAACCGTTGTCATCACCGGCGCCCAAAAACCAATTTTCGACGCAGGTTCTGACGGTAAAAACAACTTTGTCACGGCAGTATCGATAGCTGGAAATTTTTATTTTCCTGAGGTCACAATATTCTTTCGGGATCGACTTATCCGCGGGAATCGGAGCATAAAGAGATCCGCTGAAAGCTTTTACGGGTTTGATTCGTTGAACGTACCACCACTGTTGTTGGCGGGTTCGCAGGTGTTGGAAAACCAAATAGCTAGAAGCGTATCAAATTGCTCTTTGACAGTCAGTAAAAGATTGAACTCCAACGTGACAGTGCTACGGGTGCATCCGACTTTGCCACTCCACGTAATCACGTCCGTCTTCAGCCCTCCCACGGAAGGTGTCGTCCTCCACTGTTACGGAGCCGGCAACATCCCTTCTGCCAGGAAGGATTTGACCGATGCCATCAAAGCGGCAACAGATAGAGGAGTGATCGTCGTCAACTGCACCCAATGCCCGCTCGGATTCGTCGAGGCGATCTACGAGACGGGAAGGGTCCTTGAAAAACTCGGAGTTGTCTCCGGAGCTGACATGACGGTTGAAGCGGCTCTGGGGAAGCTCATGTACATCCTCCCCAAGAAGAATCTAACACTCGAACAGAAGAAGAGCTTGATGGAAAAGTCGATTCGAGGAGAACTCACTGAATCACCATAACACAACATCTAACACAGAATAAATAAATCCGTTTCAAAATTATCGAGATATCGGTCTTCCATTGCTATGGAAACAAAATCATACTGCTCAGAGGAGCCTGGTGATTATTAAACCCTGGAACACTGAAACCACATGGTCCCAAATTTTCAATACTTCACCTCAAATTCACGTCTCTGTAGATGCGTCACAAGCCTATCACTCTGAAACAGTAAGGTATAAAATGAAACTGTGTCTTTTTTTTTCTACCAACATCCGATCCCTGCTGGCTTCAACTGTGTGGTCGCAATTCCTTGTATCTTCGTTGTTTAGGATTGCAGTGGGAGAAGGGATATTATAACATAGGGTCATAAGCCCAAAAATAATGACGCTATTCTCAACAACATTATTCTGTTTGAACAAAATGAAGTAGGCTATTCCCTTCGAGCTTATACGATGCTTACATGTACGGGTTAGTGCTGTGGAGACTGCTATGGAGCCGTTAGGCTATCAGCAGGCCCTCCGAGGGGAGCTCCACCAGGCGGGAAGTTAACTTACCTGTGCAGTGTTATTCATGCGCGCGACTCATCTTCCGCCACGAGCGTGTTTGCTCATATGGTAGAATAATTTCCTTGAAACTATTTAAACATGCCATATTGTTGTTTAAAGAGTATGAGGTGTTATACACCAATCCATGATGTATTTTGTATTCTTCAGGAAATAAAGATTAAAAAAAAAAATTTAAAAAAAAATGTTGGAGATCTGTCTTTCGGCTTATAGCCAGAAGATGTTGAAATCGCTTCATTTTTTTTTTTTGCACTCCATGGACTGCAAAAAGCTCTTACTGCGAGGGTAATTTTCATGAGGGAAGTTTAGGAAGTCAAATGAGACGTGGGTCACTGCTGACTGGGTTCAAGTCAGTGAACAGGAATTCCCAGTGACCAATTCTTACTCATATTAGAGTGTTAAATTTTATTTGGTGTCTGTTTATGCGGCATGCTTCGAACTTACCTAATCAGGATCGGTGAATCGGCTGCTAGGGCGCTTCTGGGCGCAACTGCTTTTATCTTCGTTACTTACATTCCAATGGACTTCTTGAATGAAAAGGTCGGATTTAACATTTCTTACAACCTATTCGGATTGAGCAACCATGGTTATATGCATATAATTACCATTATATGCATATAATCCTCAAAGACTCAAGATGAATGAAACGAAATCGGTTCATGTCGACTTCACCAATCGAAAGCTTGGCAATATTCCCGTTCATCTTAAAATGGCAAGGTAATACCTCATACCAATGAAGCTAAGTACCTGGGCACGACCCTAGATGCAAAACTGCGTTGGAAGAAGACAGAACTGGTACTGGAAAAATGTACTGGCTAATGGGTCGGAAATCAAAAATGTCGATCCAAAATAAATTAACGCTGAACAATCAAGTCTTCAAGCCAGTTTGGACTTAGGGAGCGCAGCTGTGGGACTGCACTGCTCAAAGCAACCGAGATATCATTCAAAGGTTCCAAAACAATGTACTGAGGTGTATTGTTGATACATACCGCTACACTAGAAATGTCAGACTCCACAAAGAACTTCAAATCCCTGCAGTAAATGAGGTGTTCAAGATTCAAGCCATAGCTCATCACAAGAGGCCACACGTACACGTCAATGAAGAAGCGGTCCAGTTGCTCCGCTTAGATGAGGTGCTCCGACGTCTCAAGAGGAAGAAGCCTCATGACCTGTTGGTGTGACAGTTTTCCAATTTGGTTAGTTCCATTTAATGAATTCCAAGTGCGGTTTACAAGAGTCACTTTTAATAATCACAATTGGCAGAGACTTAATAAAGTATCAATCAAATAATATTTGATACTGACATATTATGTATGTCAAAAATATGTTGCGCATAAGAATTAACTTGGTGCAATAAATATTTCTTGAAAAGAAAAAAATTTTTATATTTTTTTTCCAAACCGAAAGTCAGCATAGTTACGACGCGGAGCAGTTGGAGCCATTTTTGAGATTTGTACTAAAAGGTGAATCCCTATACGTCACGCATCCATCGCTCGACATGGTAACCCGTTTGTCCCAACTTGAATCTCATTGCACCAAAGGACGATTTTTTTCGACTTTTCCAAAAGGGATTTTTTTTTTCCATACCGGAGTTTGTTGCAACATTTTATGCCGAGGAGCCTTCAACGTAACTTGAGGGCCAGAACTTTATCGTTAATTACATGACATTTTTATCTGGGATTGATCTGAGGTTCGTGGTGAAAGATTTTATTTTTTCTCTTTACTGAATTGGAGGTGAACCTGTCCTCCCTCTTCTCTTTCAGTGATTTCTTGGAATGTAGGAAAATATATTAATTTTCAAATGAATATTCAAATGAGGAATTCCTTTTTAATGACCTACCACTAATTTAGAACGTGTCTGTGACTGGGTATATAAGCTTATACCACATGCCTTATCCTCTTAAATGGTAAGCCCTAAAATTACGCCTTTTTACTATAGGAAAAACGCTGCAAATTTTACACAAGGGTAGATTATTATGATATAGGTTAATATTAAAGGAGTTTAATTCCACGGCAAAGCTGACTTGTGGAAGACTTTATAAATTGAAAACATGCGCACGTTATCAGCTTTTACGAAAATCACATCGAAGTAAGTAATCGCTAGGAAGAACTCGATTTAACAACCTTTCACTTAGATTCTGATCCTTGACTTTAATCACACGAGAGTTTGAGGTGCTCTCTACAGAGCCGGGTCAAAAAGATAAGGCCGGTTTCACACCGGGTAAGGGTAAAGGTAAGGGTCTTTACTAGGGAAAGTTTCGTAGACTAAACATAAGAAAACGTCCAAACACGGTACCACTCTCTGACTTCTGTTTTAAACGGAACTACGTCGGTTAAAATAAACTTTTAGCGCTTTCAACGAGTACATAACGATTTTTGAGCGACAACCCGTTCGGAAGTAATTCAAAGATCGTCGGAGATGAGTACGAGTTTTTATTCGAAACTTCCGTTCGAAGAAGGTAGTTTGAAAGGAAGGTACCTACTAATTTGATTTCCTTCATCTTCAAAAGCATACCTTGTACTGTTTACAAAAGTATTTGTGAGGCACTACGCATTAATGCTATTTTTAGCGATACTGAAAATTTTCCCATAAGTCTCCTAGACTATTCACGTTAGCAGATAATAAGGAGGTATAAGACTCCGTCCCATCGTCTCATTAAATTTAAGGCAGTAATCCATGACTAATCCAAGCGGCTTGAATGTAAACATTCAAAAACAAACTTGTCAACACTCCGTCCCGAGGGGGAAGGACCTGCTTCAAGAAAAATGCAAAACTCCGACCGAGTCAGGCATGGACCATGCCGCATGGTGGAGACAGCTAGGATGATCTACTGAATATAAGAATCGCACATTGTTAGGGTCTCGACTGAGATTTTTTTCTCCTGTGTATATATACATAATTTTTGTGAGATTTATCCTTACAAAGTGGTTGTTTGCCGATGGTGCAGAGTTCTAATCCAATGAGTTGGTTAGGGAGAGAGAACGACTTCTCTGCTTTATTTATTTCGGATTACATGTAAAAAATTCATTTTTTAATTTTTAGACAAATTACTCGATTCTTCCGGAAGCCATAATGCCCACTTTGGATCCCGGATGTCCTTCATTAGGCGCACCAGGTGCAAGGATCGAGCGCAAGTGCGCGCAAATGGGCGAGCAATCCGAGTCCCTTATTTCCATCAAACGAACGAGCGAAGTGAGCTTTCCATAAAGATAATCTAAATCACTAATTCTCACCGTGTCTGTATGTGGCTGACTGACTGGCTGGCTATGAGCTTGAAATTAATTAGTTGTCATTTCTACCATTATGTTTAGGAAGGAGTTACTCTATCTACAGTAGATATTTTTGCCGTTTTTCGGGGGCCTCCCAAACTTTGAAAAACACCCGCAAAGTTGGGAGCCAACTTTTAATATCAGGAGGTTCCTTAATGTTCGTATTTTAAATAAATTTATATTGGCGGAGATCTGGCACAATTCCCGGCAATACCTTTCGAAAAGCGGAAGAGAGTTGAAGGGTTGAAATCGCTATCTGGGTTGGGTTTAGGGTAGATTTCCCTTCCGCGGATAGATTTGTATTGAGTTGGCATAAAGTAGAGGTTCAGTTTTGCTCAGTTTTGGGGTTGGAGGAGAGGAGGGATCGGGTTTCTCGATTTGTTACCAGTCCTGCTATCAGAAAACCATTGTCGGGGAGTCCGTATCGGCATCTGCGGGCCCAGATAAGACATTCCTGTATCAATTTGAGTGCTTCAGACGGGGCAGGGGGATGAAGGGGTTGGTAGATTCTCTTCCCGGTTTGCATGCGTCATTGAGCTCCTGATTTATACCACGGACCTCCCGAAGGCTCTTATCTATTTCACAGTCACACGAGGAATAACGAAATTCAGAAGGGTTGGGTTCATCCCCTCCCCCACGTCCGACCCACTTCTTTTCGTTTCTGAAGGGAATATAAAATAATATTTCACCCTCCTCGCAGTTGTTTCGGTTTTGAGGGGAGGCTTTTAGCGAGAGGTGTCCGGAGTTGAACGACCGGAACTAAACACGGAAAACCGTTTTTGATAAGACCACGTATAGGTATCTCATGTTTATTACCTTCCTACAGCCTAAGTTCCCGAGGCTTTTCTACACTCAGGTTAATCTGAACCACCTACTTTGCACATTTAGATTGTCTCTTCAACCTAACGCGATTATTTTCACCCAGGAGAAATATTGGGCGGGCACCAAGAAGTCTATTTACATGTAAAACAACGCGGGAAACCGCCCAAACAACTCGATTATGATAAAACCGCTCCGAAGGTAACCGGATGAGGGTGACTTGATATTGAAGTTACCCGGTTTACAAAGTTACACCAGCCCATTACAAAGCCCCTGCTCGAGGCCGCAATAACAGCAGCTAAACTGGGCTTTCCCACCTCAGTTTAAAGTCGGGAAAGCGGAATTTAATTGTTTCCCGGTTCAACCGGCGGCCTCTCGAGCGGCCCTGGGGCGTCTTGCGGGATTGGAAATGCAAAAGAGAAAACCGATTTGTGGTACCCATCAACCTACAATTTGGATCCATCGCCAGACTTCAATTTCTCACTAAATCGCATCATCACATTATGTAATTAATTACTACTTATACAAAAGAAATCATATACAGTAGAAGTCGCTTAGAAGGAAGGCGGTTAGTGGAAATAGTCGGGTACAAGAAACGAAATGGGCAGGTCCCGATCGGCTGTAGCCGAAAACTGCATTGTGTGGTTCAAAAGCAGTAGGATTTAAACCACACATTACGTGAATCAACCTATTTTTTCCCGCCGGGGATAAACAATTTTGATTGGCTTCAAAATTTGTCTTTATTTGGGCAGTACCTATGCATTTTTTTTAATCTGAAATTTTGAAGAAATACCATCCAGTTGTGTCCGCGAGGTTTTCAACCTGGTCGCCTAAACCCGTGGGGCGTTTTCCATGGGGTCGAATGAGGTGTCGTTTTCAAAGTATTTGGGGTCGTAATATTTTGGGGTGTTCAATTGATCAATGAAAGCTTTCCTCAACTCGAAACGCAAGAGATTCCAGTAAGGGAGAGGACGGAGCCTGATCAGCGGACCCAGGGGGAATCTCGAATCTCCTCATCCAACGTTTTATTTCCTCCAACTACAAGCGGCGCGGCGGCTTGATTTTGGACTCCTTTTGGAAAAACATTAGGAATTCCAACCATCACACCGCACAAATTCAACATTATTATGAACACAATCACACAATGTGTCCCATGTCATGGGTACCATTCTAGGTCTGTTCCCACACCTATTCGTGGAGTTCCTAACTGCTGTCCGTATACGTTTATCCCTGATTGCTGTCGACCCAAGATCCATTGAAATCTCTCCCCTTTTTTTTTCAGCTCAAGGTGGAAATTCAGGGGAAGCTCAAGGTAAATGGGTGGCTAACAGGCCCTCTACAACCCCCTTTAGAACGGAGTTTCCCCCTCAACAACTCAATTTTCTCTTCAACACTTTCCCTTTCTTTTTATCCTCCCTCCAGATACTGTTGACTTTCAAACTTAATTTTTTCCGTTGAATTGCATGTTTCGAGTGAGTGTGGGGTTTTAGTAGCGACAAAGAACCGAAAATTTATTGGAATATTGTGCGATTGCTGAATAAGTGCACCGGGTAAAATTTTACTTCATCAGCCTTTCCTCACAAACCGAAATGTCCGTATTCTGGCCTTTTCTCTTGGAGGTCCCGCGCAGCACGCCCTCGCAATCTATCGGAGTGATGCGCATGGGTCATTCTCATAAAATCGGACATTTAGAGGTCTTTAGTTTAAAAATTTTGAAGGTAGACACTTGGAAAAATTTACAAGCCATCCTCCGTCAATTCATAATGAAATTAGACCATCAGTCAGTCTCAATCAAAAAATTATGCGTCAAAAATTACTCTGAAAACTACACCTCATTTGACTTCCTGGCATCCTTCAAAAGTCCCATTTGTATCCCCATGATAGCCCATAGGTCCTCACGGTGAAATCTGATCGTTCTGGGACCCCCAGAAATGGATTTTCCGTTCAAAAATACTTCGAAAACGACACCCTACTTGATATCATACCCTTAAACCTGCAATAACCCTCCCGTGGCCCCTTTTTAGCCCCATGGGGTTGGGCGATCTGGCTGAGAACCTTGCGGGCGCAACTAGACGGCGTAGGTACCGAGTATTGACGGCGTCAAAATTGCAGGGTTTAAAAAATATTCCTACTGTCCAAACGGCTCGGACGGCGGACGGACATTTTGCTTTTGGAATCTACACGTCTTGAAAAGTATAATGTCAAATTTTGAGGCCGATCAGATATATTAGAATAGAATATTGAGATATTGAAGAAAATCGGAAATATCATTGCTACCAACCTTGTGGGAGCGTGGTAGGGCCTGATGCAGCTTAAGCCGCAATTGCGAGCTGACTCACATTTTCAAATACATGTTTCCCTCACAATATCTTGCTGTACACTGCTGAATTAAAAGAACAAGCTTAACGTGAAGGGGAAGGATGACTATGTAGGGAATAACGACTTCAAGGCCTTCTAACAGCTTTTATGGGAGAGTCTCTGGCGGCAGGGACTGACGCTCCCCTCGGAGACACGCAGTTTTTATTTTAAAATGCTCTTTTGAAGATGAATTTGTAGCATTTAGGACCAAATCCAGAATCTTCAGAAATAAATGGAAAAAATGAAAAAATTGTTTTTGCAAAATGATAAAATGAAGACCCGTGGAGGGTGGCTTTGATGGATGGAGACATTGAAAAAAACTCAAGTTTTCAGTACACAATAATTATATACTATTTAATTAAGTATTACGAATACCATAATTATTATCGTTTTCGTAATTAAGGCGTCGTTTCATAATTTTGAAATGAGATAGCGCGAGCAGGCAGCACGAGAGATTGATAGGGTCACTAGAGCAGGGGCCTCAGTAAACTCCCTCGTGTTTTGCTTGAGGAACCCAAGGGCTCGTATGCTACGCAGGGCGACCTGGGATACGTTGGTCGGAGAAGATGAGCTAGGCATCAAGCAAGATCCCAAGGTCACGAACCGAGGAGCGTCGGACAAGAGCCCCTTCGAGTTGATAGCAACTGTTGCAGATGATAGGCCAAAGAGTAAGGTAGTTGTTGATAGGCTCAACAGTGCGGTGGAAGGTGGTGACTGAACACTTTGACGGGCTTAGCTCAAGGCCGTTTTGGCCACACCAGAGGGACAAAGTGTCGAGACAGTCCTGGAAGGGGGAGCAGTCAGCCAAGTCCAAGGATGGGGCGAAAAATCTTGAGGTCGTCAGCATAGATCAGGTGGGAGCACTTCAAGTATGATGCAGTTATATAATATACATATTAGGTCCATAATATATACCTTGATGTAATAATATTATATTATCATAATCAATCTTTGTATAGGATGGATGGATCGTTGTATAGGATGGATCTTTGTATAGGATTTTTGTATAGGATCTGTGTATAGGATGGATCTTTGTATAGGATGGATGGATCTTTGTAAAGGATGGATCTTTGTATACGATGGAACTTTGTATAGGATGGATCTTTGTATAGGATGGATCTTTGTATAGGATGGATCTTTGTAAAGGATGGATCTTTGTAAAGGATGGATCTTTGTAAAGGATGGATCTTCATATAGGATGGATCCTTTGTATAGGATGGATCTTTGTTTAGGATGGATCTTTGTATAGGATGGATCTTTGTATAGGATGGATCTTTGTATAGGATATATCTTTGTATAGGATGGATCTTTGCATAGGATGGATCTTTGTAGAGGATGGATCTTTGTAAAGGATGGATCTTTGTAAAGGATGGAACTTTGTATAGGATGGATCTTTGTATAGGGTATATCTTTGTATAGGATGGATCTTTGTATAGGATGGATCTTTGTATAGGATGGATCTTTGTATAGGATGGATGTTTGTATAGGATGGATCTTTGTATAGGATGGATCTTTGTATAGGATGGATCTTTGTATAGGATGGATCTTTGTAAAGGATGGATCGTTGTAAAGGATGGATGGATCTTTGTATAGGATGGATCTTTGTATAGGATGGATCTTTGTATAGGATGGATCTTTGTATAGGATGGATCTTTGTAAAGGATGGATCTTTGTAAAGGATGGATGGATCTTTGTAAAGGATGGATCTTTGTTTATGATGGAACTTTGTAAAGGATGGATCTTTGTATAGGATGGATCTTTGTAAAGGATGGATCTTTGTAAAGGATGGATCTTCATATAGGATGGATCCTTTGTATAGGATGGATCTTTGTATAGGATGGAGCTTTGTATAGGATATATCTTTGTATAGGATGGATCTGTGTAAAGGATGGATCCTTGTAAAGGATGGATCTTCATATAGGATGGATCCTTTGTATAGGATGGAGCTTTGTATAGGATGGAACTTTGTATAAGATGGATCTTTGTATAGGATGGATCTTTGTATAGGATGGATCTTTGTATAGGATGCATCTTTGTATAGGATGGATCATTGTATAGGATGGATCTTTGTATAGGATATATATTTGTATAGGATGGATCTTTGTAAAGGATGGATCTTTGTATAGGATGGATCTTTGTATAGGATGCATCTTTGTATAGGATGGAACTTTTTATAGGATGGATCTTTGTATAGGATATATCTTTGTATAGGATGGATCTTTGTAGAGGATGGATCTTTGTATAGGATATATCTTTGTATAGGATGGATCTTTGTAGAGGATGGATCTTTGTAATGCATGGATGGATCTTTGTAAAGGATGGATCTTTGTATAGGATGGATCTTTGTATAGGATGGATCTTTGTATAAGATGGATCTTTGTAGAGGATGGATCTTTGTATAGGATGGATCTTTGTAAAGGATGGATCTTTGTAAAGGATGGATCTTTGTATAGGATGGATCTTTGTATAGGATGGATCTTTGTATAGGATGGATCTTTGTATAGGATGGATCTTTGTATAGGATGGATCTTTGTAAAGGATGGATCTTTGTAAGATGACATAGGATGGATCTTTGTATAGGATGGATGGATCGTTGTAAAGGATATATCGTTGTAAAGGATATATCTTTGTATAGGATGGATCTTTGTATAGGATGGATCTTTGTAAAGGATGGATCTTTGTAAAGGATGGATGGATCTTTGTAAAGGATGGATCTTTGTTTACGATGGAACTTTGTATAGGATATATCTTTGTATAGGATGGATCTGTGTAAAGGATGGATCTTTGTAAAGGATGGATCTTCATATAGGATGGATCCTTTGTATAGGATGGAGCTTTGTATAGGATGGAACTTTGTATAAGATGGATCTTTGTATAGGATGGATCTTTGTATAGGATGGATCTTTGTATAGGATGCATCTTTGTATAGGATGGATCTTTGTATAGGATGGATCTTTGTATAGGATGGATCTTTGTAAAGGATGGATGGATCTTTGTAAAGGATGGATCTTTGTTAAGGATGGATGGATCTTTGTAAAGGATGGATCTTTGTATAGGATGGATCTTTGTAAAGGATGGATCTTTGTAAAGGATGGATCTTTGTATAGGATGGATCTTTGTATAGGATGGATCTTTGTAAAGGATGGATCTTTGTAAAGGATGGATCTTTGTAGAGGATGGATCTTTGTAAAGGATGGATCTTTGTAAAGGATGGATCTTTGTAAAGGATGGATCTTTGTAAAGGATGGATCTTTGTATAGGATGGATCTTTGTATAGGATGGATCTTTGTAAAGGATGGATCTTTGTAAAGGATGGATCTTTGTAAAGGATGGATCTTTGTAAAGGATGGATCTTTGTATAGGATGGATCTTTGTATAGGATGGATCTTTGTAAAGGATGGATCTTTGTAAAGGATGGATCTTCATATAGGATGGATCCTTTGTATAGGATGGATCTTTGTATAGGATGGATCTTTGTATAGGATGGCTCTTTGTATAGGATGGATCTTTGTATAGGATGGATCTTTGTATAGGATGGATCTTTGTATAGGATGGATCTTTGTATAGGATGGATCTTTGTATAGGATGGATCTTTGTAAAGGATGGATCTTTGTAAAGGATGGATGGATCTTTGTAAAGGATGGATCTTTGTAAAGGATGGATGGATCTTTGTAAAGGATGGATCTTTGTATAGGATGGATCTTTGTAAAGGATGGATCTTTGTAAAGGATGGATCTTCATATAGGATGGATCCTTTGTATAGGATGGATCTTTGTATAGGATGGATCTTTGTATAGGATGGCTCCTTGTAAAGGATGGCTCTTTGTATAGGATGGATCTTTGTATAGGATGGATGGATCTTTGTATAGGATGGAACTTTGTATAGGATGGATCTTTGTATAGGATATATCTTTGTATAGGATGGATCTTTGTATAGGATGGATCTTTGTAGAGGATGGATCTTTGTATAGGATGGATCTTCATATAGGATGGATCCTTTGTATAGGATGGATCTTTGTAAAGGATGGAACTTTGTATAGGATGGATCTTTGTATAGGGTATATCTTTGTATAGGATGGATCTTTGTATAGGATGGATCTTTGTATAGGATGGATCTTTGTATAGGATGGATCTTTGTATAGGATGGATCTTTGTATAGGATGGATCTTTGTATAGGATGGATCTTTGTATAGGATGGATCTTTGTAAAGGATGGATCTTTGTAAAGGATGGATCTTCATATAGGATGGATCCTTTGTATAGGATGGATCTTTGTTTAGGATGGATCTTTGTTTAGGATGGATCTTTGTATAGGATATATCTTTGTATAGGATGGATCTTTGCATAGGATGGATCTTTGTAGAGGATGGATCTTTGTAAAGGATGGATCTTTGTAAAGGATGGAACTGTGTATAGGATGGATCTTTGTATAGGGTATATCTTTGTATAGGATGGATCTTTGTATAGGATGGATCTTTGTATAGGATGGATCTTTGTATAGGATGGATCTTTGTATAGGATGGATCTTTGTATAGGATGGATCTTTGTATAGGATGGATCTTTGAATAGGATGGATCTTTGTAAAGGATGGATCGTTGTAAAGGATGGATGGATCTTTGTATAGGATGGATCTTTGTATAGGATGGATCTTTGTATAGGATGGATCTTTGTAAAGGATGGATGGATCTTTGTAAAGGATGGATCTTTGTTTATGATGGAACTTTGTAAAGGATGGATCTTTGTATAGGATGGATCTTTGTAAAGGATGGATCTTTGTAAAGGATGGATCTTCATATAGGATGGATCCTTTGTATAGGATGGATCTTTGTATAGGATGGAGCTTTGTATAGGATATATCTTTGTATAGGATGGATCTGTGTAAAGGATGGATCCTTGTAAAGGATGGATCTTCATATAGGATGGATCCTTTGTATAGGATGGAGCTTTGTATTGGATGGAACTTTGTATAAGATGCATCTTTGTATAGGATGGATCTTTGTATAGGATGGATCTTTGTATAGGATGCATCTTTGTATAGGATGGATCATTGTATAGGATGGATCTTTGTATAGGATATATATTTGTATAGGATGGATCTTTGTAAAGGATGGATCTTTGTATAGGATGGATCTTTGTATAGGATGGATCTTTGTAGAGGATGGATCTTTGTATAGGATGCATCTTTGTATAGGATGGAACTTTTTATAGGATGGATCTTTGTATAGGATATATCTTTGTATAGGATGGATCTTTGTAGAGGATGGATCTTTGTAATGCATGGATGGATCTTTGTAAAGGATGGATCTTTGTATAGGATGGATCTTTGTATAGGATGGATCTTTGTATAAGATGGATCTTTGTAGAGGATGGATCTTTGTAGAGGATGGATCTTTGTAAAGGATGGATCTTTGTAAAGGATGGATCTTTGTAAAGGATGGATCTTTGTATAGGATGGATGGATCTTTGTAAAGGATGGATCTTTGTATAGGATGGATCTTTGTATAGGATGGATCTTTGTAAGGATGGATCTTTGTAAGATGACATAAGATCAATCTTTGTATAGGATGGATGGATCGTTGTATAGGATGGATCTTTGTATAGGATCTTTGTATAGGAGGGATCTTTGTAAAGGATGGATCTTTGTAAAGGATGGATCTTTGTAAAGGATGGATCTTTGTAAAGGATGGA
Source organism: Pilophorus perplexus (assembly GCA_955831195.1). Lineage (NCBI taxonomy): Eukaryota > Metazoa > Arthropoda > Insecta > Hemiptera > Miridae > Pilophorus > Pilophorus perplexus. The sequence goes on from OY037012.1 coordinate 10,010,381, forward strand.
TCTTTGTATAGGATGGATCTTTGTATAGGATGGATCTTTGTATAGGATGGATCTTTGTATAGGATGGATCTTTGTAAAGGATGGATCTTTGTAAGATGACATAGGATGGATCTTTGTATAGGATGGATGGATCGTTGTAAAGGATATATCGTTGTAAAGGATATATCTTTGTATAGGATGGATCTTTGTATAGGATGGATCTTTGTAAAGGATGGATCTTTGTAAAGGATGGATGGATCTTTGTAAAGGATGGATCTTTGTATAGGATGCATCTTTGTATAGGATGGATCTTTGTATAGGATGGATCTTTGTATAGGATATATCTTTGTATAGGATGGATCTTTGTAAAGGATGGATCTTTGTAGAGGATGGATCTTTGTAAAGGATGGATCTTTGTAAAGGATGGTTCTTTGTAAAGGATGGATCTTTGTATAGGATGGATCTTTGTATAGGATGGATCTTTGTAAAGGATGGATCTTTGTAAAGGATGGATGGATCTTTGTAAAGGATGGATCTTTGTAAAGGATGGATGGATCTTTGTAAAGGATGGATCTTTGTATAGGATGGATCTTTGTAAAGGATGGATCTTTGTAAAGGATGGATCTTCATATAGATGGATCCTTTGTATAGGATGGATCTTTGTATAGGATGGATCTTTGTATAGGATGGCTCCTTGTAAAGGATGGCTCTTTGTATAGGATGGATCTTTGTATAGGATGGATGGATCTTTGTATAGGATGGAACTTTGTATTGGATGGATCTTTGTATAGGATATATCTTTGTATAGGATGGATCTTTGTATAGGATGGATCTTTGTAGAGGATGGATCTTTGTATAGGATGGATCTTCATATAGGATGGATCCTTTGTATAGGATGGATCTTTGTAAAGGATGGAACTTTGTATAGGATGGATCTTTGTATAGGGTATATCTTTGTATAGGATGGATCTTTGTATAGGATGGATCTTTGTATAGGATGGATCTTTGTATAGGATGGATCTTTGTAAAGGATGGATCTTTGTAAAGGATGGATGGATCTTTGTAAAGGATGGATCTTTGTAAAGGATGGATGGATCTTTGTAAAGGATGGATCTTTGTATAGGATGGATCTTTGTAAAGGATGGATCTTTGTAAAGGATGGATCTTCATATAGGATGGATCCTTTGTATAGGATGGATCTTTGTATAGGATGGATCTTTGTATAGGATGGCTCCTTGTAAAGGATGGCTCTTTGTATAGGATGGATCTTTGTATAGGATGGATGGATCTTTGTATAGGATGGAACTTTGTATAGGATGGATCTTTGTATAGGATATATCTTTGTATAGGATGGATCTTTGTATAGGATGGATCTTTGTAGAGGATGGATCTTTGTATAGGATGGATCTTCATATAGGATGGATCCTTTGTATAGGATGGATCTTTGTAAAGGATGGAACTTTGTATAGGATGGATCTTTGTATAGGGTATATCTTTGTATAGGATGGATCTTTGTATAGGATGGATCTTTGTATAGGATGGATCTTTGTATAGGATGGATCTTTGTATAGGATGGATCTTTGTATAGGATGGATCTTTGTATAGGATGGATCTTTGTATAGGATGGATCTTTGTAAAGGATGGATCTTTGTAAAGGATGGATCTTCATATAGGATGGATCCTTTGTATAGGATGGATCTTTGTTTAGGATGGATCTTTGTTTAGGATGGATCTTTGTATAGGATATATCTTTGTATAGGATGGATCTTTGCATAGGATGGATCTTTGTAGAGGATGGATCTTTGTAAAGGATGGATCTTTGTAAAGGATGGAACTGTGTATAGGATGGATCTTTGTATAGGGTATATCTTTGTATAGGATGGATCTTTGTATAGGATGGATCTTTGTATAGGATGGATCTTTGTATAGGATGGATCTTTGTATAGGATGGATCTTTGTATAGGATGGATCTTTGTATAGGATGGATCTTTGAATAGGATGGATCTTTGTAAAGGATGGATCGTTGTAAAGGATGGATGGATCTTTGTATAGGATGGATCTTTGTATAGGATGGATCTTTGTATAGGATGGATCTTTGTAAAGGATGGATGGATCTTTGTAAAGGATGGATCTTTGTTTATGATGGAACTTTGTAAAGGATGGATCTTTGTATAGGATGGATCTTTGTAAAGGATGGATCTTTGTAAAGGATGGATCTTCATATAGGATGGATCCTTTGTATAGGATGGATCTTTGTATAGGATGGAGCTTTGTATAGGATATATCTTTGTATAGGATGGATCTGTGTAAAGGATGGATCCTTGTAAAGGATGGATCTTCATATAGGATGGATCCTTTGTATAGGATGGAGCTTTGTATTGGATGGAACTTTGTATAAGATGCATCTTTGTATAGGATGGATCTTTGTATAGGATGGATCTTTGTATAGGATGCATCTTTGTATAGGATGGATCATTGTATAGGATGGATCTTTGTATAGGATATATATTTGTATAGGATGGATCTTTGTAAAGGATGGATCTTTGTATAGGATGGATCTTTGTATAGGATGGATCTTTGTAGAGGATGGATCTTTGTATAGGATGCATCTTTGTATAGGATGGAACTTTTTATAGGATGGATCTTTGTATAGGATATATCTTTGTATAGGATGGATCTTTGTAGAGGATGGATCTTTGTAATGCATGGATGGATCTTTGTAAAGGATGGATCTTTGTATAGGATGGATCTTTGTATAGGATGGATCTTTGTATAAGATGGATCTTTGTAGAGGATGGATCTTTGTAGAGGATGGATCTTTGTAAAGGATGGATCTTTGTAAAGGATGGATCTTTGTAAAGGATGGATCTTTGTATAGGATGGATGGATCTTTGTAAAGGATGGATCTTTGTATAGGATGGATCTTTGTATAGGATGGATCTTTGTAAGGATGGATCTTTGTAAGATGACATAAGATCAATCTTTGTATAGGATGGATGGATCGTTGTATAGGATGGATCTTTGTATAGGATCTTTGTATAGGAGGGATCTTTGTAAAGGATGGATCTTTGTAAAGGATGGATCTTTGTAAAGGATGGATCTTTGTATAGGATGGATCTTTGTATAGGATGGATCTTTGTATAGGATGGATCTTTGTATAGGATGGATCTTTGTAAAGGATGGATCTTTGTAAGATGACATAGGATGGATCTTTGTATAGGATGGATGGATCGTTGTAAAGGATATATCGTTGTAAAGGATATATCTTTGTATAGGATGGATCTTTGTATAGGATGGATCTTTGTAAAGGATGGATCTTTGTAAAGGATGGATGGATCTTTGTAAAGGATGGATCTTTGTATAGGATGCATCTTTGTATAGGATGGATCTTTGTATAGGATGGATCTTTGTATAGGATATATCTTTGTATAGGATGGATCTTTGTAAAGGATGGATCTTTGTAGAGGATGGATCTTTGTAAAGGATGGATCTTTGTAAAGGATGGTTCTTTGTAAAGGATGGATCTTTGTATAGGATGGATCTTTGTATAGGATGGATCTTTGTAAAGGATGGATCTTTGTAAAGGATGGATGGATCTTTGTAAAGGATGGATCTTTGTAAAGGATGGATGGATCTTTGTAAAGGATGGATCTTTGTATAGGATGGATCTTTGTAAAGGATGGATCTTTGTAAAGGATGGATCTTCATATAGATGGATCCTTTGTATAGGATGGATCTTTGTATAGGATGGATCTTTGTATAGGATGGCTCCTTGTAAAGGATGGCTCTTTGTATAGGATGGATCTTTGTATAGGATGGATGGATCTTTGTATAGGATGGAACTTTGTATTGGATGGATCTTTGTATAGGATATATCTTTGTATAGGATGGATCTTTGTATAGGATGGATCTTTGTAGAGGATGGATCTTTGTATAGGATGGATCTTCATATAGGATGGATCCTTTGTATAGGATGGATCTTTGTAAAGGATGGAACTTTGTATAGGATGGATCTTTGTATAGGGTATATCTTTGTATAGGATGGATCTTTGTATAGGATGGATCTTTGTATAGGATGGATCTTTGTATAGGATGGATCTTTGTAAAGGATGGATCTTTGTAAAGGATGGATGGATCTTTGTAAAGGATGGATCTTTGTTAAGGATGGATGGATCTTTGTAAAGGATGGATCTTTGTATAGGATGGATCTTTGTAAAGGATGGATCTTTGTAAAGGATGGATCTTCATATAGGATGGATCCTTTGTATAGGATGGATCTTTGTATAGGATGGATCTTTGTATAGGATGGCTCCTTGTAATGGATGGCTCTTTGTATAGGATGGATCTTTGTATAGGATGGATGGATCTTTGTATAGGATGGAACTTTGTATAGGATGGATCTTTGTATAGGATATATCTTTGTATAGGATGGATCTTTGTATAGGATGGATCTTTGTAGAGGATGGATCTTTGTATAGGATGGATCTTCATATAGGATGGATCCTTTGTATAGGATGGATCTTTGTAAAGGATGGAACTTTGTATAGGATGGATCTTTTTATAGGGTATATCTTTGTATAGGATGGATCTTTGTATAGGATGGATCTTTGTATAGGATGGATCATTGTATAGGATGGATCTTTGTATAGGATGGATCTTTGTATAGGATGGATCTTTGTAAAGGATGGATCTTTGTAAAGGATGGATGGATCTTTGTAAAGGATGGATCTTTGTTTATGATGGAACTTTGTAAAGGATGGATCTTTGTATAGGATGGATCTTTGTAAAGGATGGATCTTCATATAGGATGGATCCTTTGTATAGGATGGATCTTTGTATAGGATGGATCCTTGTATAGGATGGCTCTTTGTATAGGATGGCTCTTTGTATAGGATGGATCTTTGTATAGGATGGCTCTTTGTATAGGATGTATCTTTGTATAGGATGGATCTTTGTAGAGGATGGATCTTTGTATAGGATGGATGGATCTTTGTAAAGGATGGATCTTTGTATAGGATGGATCTTTGTATAGGATGGATCTTTGTATAGGATGGATCTTTGTATAGGATGGATCTTTGTATAGGATGGATCTTTGTAAAGGATGGATCTTTGTAAGATGACATAGGATGGATCTTTGTATAGGATGGATGGATCGTTGTAAAGGATATATCGTTGTAAAGGATATATCTTTGTATAGGATGGATCTTTGTATAGGATGGATCTTTGTAAAGGATGGATCTTTGTAAAGGATGGATGGATCTTTGTAAAGGATGGATCTTTGTAAAGGATGGATGGATCTTTGTAAAGGATGGATCTTTGTATAGGATGGATCTTTGTAAAGGATGGATCTTTGTAAAGGATGGATCTTCATATAGGATGGATCGTTTGTATAGGATGGATCTTTGTATAGGATGGATCTTTGTATAGGATGGCTCCTTGTAAAGGATGGCTCTTTGTATAGGATGGATCTTTGTATAGGATGGATGGGTCTTTGTAACGGATGGATCTTTGTATAGGATGGAACTTTGTATAGGATGGATCTTTGTATAGGATATATCTTTGTATAGGATGGATCTTTGTAAAGGATGGATCTTTGTAAAGGATGGATCTTTGTAAAGGATGGATCTTTGTATAGGATGGATCTTTGTATAGGATGCATCTTTGTATAGGATGGAACTTTTTATAGGATGGATCTTTGTATAGGATATATCTTTGTATAGGATGGATCTTTGTAGAGGATGGATCTTTGTAATGCATGGATGGATCTTTGTAAAGGATGGATGGATCTTTGTATAGGATGGATCTTTGTATAGGATGGATCTTTGTATAAGATGGATCTTTGTAGAGGGTGGATCTTTGTAGAGGATGGATCTTTGTAAAGGATGGATCTTTGTAAAGGATGGATCTTTGTATAGGATGGATCTTTGTAGAGGATGGATCTTTGTATAGGATGGATGGATCTTTGTAAAGGATGGATCTTTGTATAGGATGGATCTTTGTATAGGATGGATCTTTGTAAGGATGGATCTTTGTAAGATGACATATGATCAATCTTTGTATAGGATGGATGGATCGTTGTATAGGATGGATCTTTGTATAGGATCTTTGTATAGGAGGGATCTTTGTATGGGATTTTTGTATAGGAATCTGCTCAAGACGCAAGGTGAGGCAGGACCCTGGTCAAATTTGCACCACGTGCAACTGCTTAACCTAATAATGACCTCCAATTTCCAGGAGGATCTCCTGCAACCCGTTTGTCTTCCGTCCGAGCTGTTTTTCCGTCTGAAGTTCTTTCGTCTGATTTTCCGTCTGAATTTCTGTCTGAGTTTTTCGTCTCGTCTAGTTTGTTCTTCGATAAATCTTCGCCTAGTCATCGTGTCATGTCCTGCATCGTTTGAGCATCGTTAATAATATTCCGAATTTCTAATGAACATTTACTAATGAGGCCTCGGCGATTGCCTTGCGCTGATCTGCGATTGCCCATTAACCATACTAGTCATCGTGTTTAATATTGTAATTGTAAGGAACCTGCTGTGATATTGTGAAAATCTTAGTATTGTTAAGTAGTGCTGTCTTAATATCGATAGTCACGACTATCGATAGTTTCGATACTATCGGGGGAAAATATCGATATTTATCGATAGTTTTAGAGTTTGGATTTCCCCTTAAACTATCGATAGTTTTCTATATTTTTTCTTCCAAAACTCGATATTTTTTCATCTTTTTCTCAAAACTGTCCCGTGGCTATTTTTCGATTTCATAAGGGAAAATTGGGTTTGACAATGATTATTCCAACATTTTTCCCGGTCAACTAATAGTTCAGGTGTCAGGGAAATGGAGGTACTAAGGTAGATATAAACATTTGTATCAGTTGTCATTTTTAAAACGATTTATTATTATGAAATATAGAAGAATGAATGGAATATTAATGGAAGCGTAATTGAAAAAATACAGAAAACATTACTGTTGGAGCTTGGAGTCATGATTTAAACTTTATCAATTTTCAAAAGTTCTTTTAGGGTGGCTTTATTTTGATTCAAAAATATTTGCATCCTCGTTTTTTCAATGGACAAAGCATTTCTCTGCTTCGTGATGGTTAATCCGGCTGTAGAAAAATTTTCTACAGCCGGATTAACCATGGCATTAACCGGATTAACCAGGCATTTAATGCCCTCTCAGATGGTACGGAGGTGGCTGGGATAGAAAAATACTTGTTGGCCAACAGATTCATTGGATGGAATTTCTGGACAGTTGATTCCTGTCCAGTGTGACCACCTGTTGAAACTCTTGAAAGGTCGATCAATTTGACTAGGTACCTAGCTAGTTTTGTGAGGATGAGCAGAACAGAGGATCAAAAACCGGTGATCATCATGAGATAATAATTTATACTTTTTTAGTGTAGGTAATCAAGAGATGGGTCGTAAAACCCAATTTTTGGAGGGTTTAATTTAATTTTTTTTTTTACCGCCAAAAAGCAAAACTACCTATCGATAGTTTGAAAAAACTATCGATGGTATATCGACAGCCTCAGACCTTCGATACTATCGATAGACTATCGATATTAAGACAGCACTATTGTTAAGTAACTCAAGTTTGTTTGCAGGTATATAGTTCAAGACTTGAATCGCAAGACTTGAAGACTATGTTAAGTTAAGACACTTAGTGTATTGCGTATGGAGGGTGCACCCTGGTAGGAAGTATCGTTATGATGTCTTCGCTGGTGTTAAGACATCATAGCAATACTTCCTAACAGGGTGCACTCTTTAAGAACTGAGACCCTGAGGTCTAAGTGGCATTTCGCTACCCTTCAAGATTTTCTTGAACTTCCCTCAACCCCTGGCTAGAGCAGCGGGGTCGTCACAATTTCAAGGTAGGGTGATAATTTTTCCATATTGTGCTGCCTCAAATCTATCGTTATTCATGAAGTGTAGATTATTTTTTGACGGGCAGCAGGATTTTTTTTTAAATCTGAAACTTTGGTAAAATACTTGGTTTGCTCTCTAGTTGTGCCCACAAAGGGGCTACGGGAGGGGTTTTGAAGGGTTTCGGATATGATATCGAGTGGCGTGTTGTGTTCGCAGTATTTTTGGATGTAGAATCCAATTTTGAGAGTCCCAGATCCATCCGATTTCACCGCGGGGATTTATGATGCTTTCATGGGACTAAAAATGAGGCTTTTGAAGGATGCCAGGAAGTCGACTGAAGTGTCGTTTTTCCGAGTAATTTGGAACGCATTTTGCGGAGTCCCGTTAGGTATCCGTCCCAACACTGTACCAAAAAATCATTTTTTTAAAATAATTTTTAAAACTATTTTATTTGCGTAGAATTAATTTGGCACAATTCGTATCGAATAAATGAACTCAGGAGGAATCATGATGAGTTATTTGGCTAGTTTACTCTCTTTTGACAATTCATGTATTTATTATCGATTTCAATGTCTCGTCCGAGGTTCCGTCGAAAGGCGGGATTTGCGACGCAGCTTGTTTGGGGAATTGCGGCGAGGGGATTGGAAAAATAAGCTTCGGCGAAAAACCGTGTGGACGTCCGCCCGGACAAGCGATTTATCCCCGACGACGGGCCAAATAACTCCGGACGTCGGGGAGGGGCGTAAATATGTGGTTGTCGATAAGCACATTAGCTCTGCCAGGGACAGACCGGAATTAACGGCGGGTTTTTAGCTCCGAAACCCGCTGTGGGAAAAACCCCTTTCGCGCCCCAATTCCGCGTGGAAAACCCCTCATCGATAACTCATCGGTTTGAAATGAAATGAGCCCGAGCAAGATTGACAAAAAAGTGCTGGGTTGGCTGTTAATGGGGGCCGGGGGTTTTCCATGGTGAACACCACGGGGTGTAGACCCAATCGTCGTGGAGGGGGTATCGCTAATGACTGTTCCCTCATGAGCCCTCTGATTGTGGTTAGACGCGCTTGGCGGATTTTCCCCTCCCTTCGAAATTATTAAATTAGCGTCGTCATCAAAACCATCAGTTCACTATGAATCGCCCCACATTTCAGCTCGTCGAAGGTTTTTGCCTACTCCCCCTTTCATTTCTCAAAGAAAGTGCGAGGTGGATATCATGATGAGAAGTGCTTAGAGCAGAAATGTCATATTTTAGATCAAATTCACGACGATCTTTTACTCGGGATACATGTTGTAATTTTCACTAATATTCGCTTCAAAATGCTGTTCGGGAGCCTCCTTGAGACTATAGTCTCATAATATGATATTATCTGATTGTACATGGCGCACTTATTCAGTAGGTACTCGCACGTCAAAGTGGATTCCAGGCCCAGAAATGAGACTCCAACCTCTTGGCAGGGAAGTCAATTTTGCTCTCGCATACGCGTCCCGTCTCATGTTGTGTCGGGAAAGACAAAGGGTCCTCAGACTCTTACACCCTAGCCTACCACTAATTCTCACCGTGTCTATGGCTGGCTGGCAGAGTATGTCACAAGCCTTCTCCTCCGAAACGGTAAGCGATAAAAACACCGCGATTTTTTCTATGGGTTCAGTGTCCCGTTTAGGTGTCCTTAGGGGGGTTGAGCCCCCCCCCCCTCCCCGAAATAGACGCATTTGCGCTCAACTTTCTTATTTCAAATCGGAACCCCTAAATTTTTGGGCGAATTTGGATCCCCCGGTCAATTTTACGTCCGATAAGCACGTTGAGCGAAATTTTTAATGAGCGCAAATTTGCGCAACCCTCTCTATCTTTGTTGTTCACTGTCCGATTGAGTTGGCGTTTCCTCTGTACCCTACCTAGAGATCCAAATTTTGATACAAAATACCCAATGGACGAATTCAGAAATTTAGACGGCGAGTTTAATTTGAACGATTTTAACAGATCCCGCACGCGTCAGCCTTGTGTCTTGGGAGGGTGCCAGGGACCTTGGAACGATGGAAAGAACGAGAGAACGGAGGGTGCCAGGGAACTTGGAAAGGTGGAGAGGCGGGGAAACTTTTGGGAAATGGTTCATTCTACACTCATTTCGGATATATTCTGGTGTGTGGGAAGACGATTTCTCTCTATTCGCCGTCCAATTTTACGCCCGTTAAATTTAGCGCATTGAGCGACTGTCACTTGGACGAGCGAAGCGAGCCACCCCCCTGACCAAAAAAGTGGTCGGCCGAACGAAGCGAGGCCCTCTATGCGAGAAAGTGGTTGGCCGAGCAAAGTGAGGCCTTCTGTCTGAAAGTGGTCGGCCGATCGAAGCGAGGCCTTACGCCTGAGAAAGTGGTCTAATGTCTTGAGTGCTAGTTAACATAAATCGAGAAGATTGGCACAAGATAGAATAGGGATCCTTGCTGACTCCTCATGCTGGGAATTAGCAGCGTTAAATTCCGTTAAAATCCGCGTGCGAGGACCTATCAGCATAATAATTATTGGCGAGGCGAAACCAGTTTGCACGCTCCATAAAAATGGGGAAGTCTTACAGAGTACATGAGGGGAGAGATATGGGGTTTCGCATCATTCGGTCAATAAGTAGCCTGAATGGGGACTTGTGGGTTTTGGCAGGGGGAAGTGCTTTATAGGAAACTTCGGAAATCGTCCGATAGGAGGGGGTGGGAAGATGGGAAACCTTCAACCTTGTATATTCATAAGGGTGTTTATATACAGCGAGGGTCTGCCCTTAAGGGTGAATATATTCGCGTGGGGGGGCCTTATGCGAGAGAAGGTCTTCGAAGGCCGAAGCTCCACAAGCCCCTCCATACCCCCTTTTTCGCCTGTATTGAATACAATCTTGCCCTCAGGCGAAGGCAATATGGCGGAACCCAAAGTTATGGAAATGTTCAGCCTTCCTTACATAACCTCCCTCTCCCACCTCTCCTAAGACTACATTTCAATATGAGTGATGATGTTCGGAACAAGTTTGTTTACCTCGCTATTTACGACATCTCCACCCTCCCATCTGAAAGCCCATCCCCTCAACATATCCCCGTCCAAGACAAACACAAAAACACCCGCGATGGTTCTTCGAAAATTTTCCTGTTTACTTCCACCAGACTGTCTTTTGTGAGACTTCATATCGCCATGTGCAGGCGGACCCACAAAAGATGTTCCTTTGTCATATTTTCCCTGGGAGCACAAAAATTATGGTCTCGCTTGCTCCAGTCTTGAAAGTTGGTATAGTAAAATAGGCATTAAATTATTACTATATAATGACGCAGCAAATTTTACACAAGAATTTATTATTCTTGTGTAAAAATTAATTCTACAAGCCTATTAATGAACAAATTTAAAAAAATTAATAATGTAAAAAAAAGTGAATTTCTCTACATTATTCAGGTCTGTGGCTGTATTACCAGCCCGCCGGAAGTACTACCAGCAGGAGGAGCCGGTCGCGCCACAGTCGCGACGGAATTACGCGAAACCCCTCTTCTCCCGTTGGTGGGCCAGCCTACCTGTTCAAGACGGGGAGAATTTTACATTCAAATTGCCATTTAATGTTACTCTATCTACGACATATCATTAGGTATGTCATTTGAAATGACAGGCTTGCTCGAGATACTGTGAAGGTTCCAACCGCGTCCCTGACAGACCTCTCTTGGCACACTACCACCCCAATATCCTGTCAACTGCTCCATCCCCTATTTTTTCTCGACTTTTGGAGCTTGGATGCGCCACATGGAGCAACGTTTTGGTGGTTTCATATTTTTCTCGTCATCTACTCGCCAAAACGGATTTTTGGCACCTATTTTTTCAACTTTTTTAGAAAAAGTTTGATTTTCTGTCTTTCTTCCACTGTTGGAGCTTCCATGCTCCACGTGGAGCAAATATTTTGTGGTTTCAGACTTTTCTCGCACTATGCTCGCCAAACTGGATTGTTCATGTCCAATTTCAGATTTTCCCGACATCTAGAAGTGACAAATAATGAGCATTCTCCTTCTCTACTTGTCAAGAAAAGGGTTAATATGATAGGTTAATTCGTTGATTAAAATTTATTTTGGCATTTAGGCCTTTGGTTCCAAAAGGCTTCAATTTTAAGACGTTTATTGAAACCGGTTTAAAGCACTGATATCGATCATACAGAGCTCCTCCACAACTTATATATTCAGACGTCTGCTGACCAGGTAGCGTCACTTCTCTACGTCAACCGAATTTGGCCGCAACTGCAAAATTGCAGATTTGAGATTTGACTCGGTTTGCTCATCGAGGCGAGTTATCTTCGTCGTTGTCTACTACCATAAATCTACCTTTAGAGGCCGCGAAGGCGTGGAAAACCCACCAAAGCCCGAAGGGAAAACCGCTGCGCCAAGAGTAGATAAACTACCCACATTGCGACGAGGGGTGACAAGGGGAGGGGGTAAAGGTATGCAAAATGGGAGCGGTAGCCAGTATGTGTAACGCAGATTGGGACCCCGTCTATTACGTATGTAAGCTCACCGTGAACAATGGGCTGGAAAGAGATGTATGGGAAAGAGAACGAGGGGAAATATTCGAACGGGGGCAAAATTCCACATCCCCTCCCCCCTTCTCCGACCGCCACCGCGCCACCAAGCACTGGCATCAGCAGTCCATTCCGCCGTCCATCGAGCTAGCCGGGAAAGCCGGTAAAATATGTTAATCGGGCTCGGTCAGCCTCCCGGAACGAGATCCTCGTCAGCCCCCTCAGGAAAAGGTGTAAATTTGCAAACGTTTACATAAATCTCTTTTGTGGATCCCATTAAACCGTTTGATGCCACTCGTCGTTTTGCATAGCTACATCCATTCGAAAGTCCCAGATTTTGGTTTATTAATCTTGGAACACCAAAATCACACAATTTATTAATGTGTGTAATATATACATAGGAGGCACTGAAACACAGTGTTTCTTTACTTTATGTGGGATTCTTCAGAAAGCACAAAAAAACGATAGCAGTCAAGTAGAATGAGTTTTTGATTTTTAATTTTGTTTTATTAATCTTGGAATAATACACCAATGCAATCGCGAAGAAGGTCGAAAATTATGACCGGCCTCAAAATTTGACATTAGGTCGCCTAAACGTTTCAAGTTGTCTAGATTCCAAAAACGAAAATTTCGTTTCGACATTTAATGTGTGTCCCCCGTTCAGGCCGTTTTGAGCAGTAGGTAGTAGGAGTAGTTTTCAGCCCGATCGTCCAAGCCCGTCGAGCGCGATGGAGCTAAAGTGGGGCTAAGGGAGGAGGTTCGAAGGTTTTCGACTATCATAGACCGTAATGGGGTCAAGTTAGGTGTCGTTTTGAAGTGTTTTCGGACGAAGAATCAATTTTTCGGGGTCCCACAACGATCCGATTTTACCGTGAGGATCATAGGGGCTTTTATGGAGCTACAAATTGGATTTTGAAGGGTCCCAGGAGGTTAAATATCCATATTTACACCATGGTGTCGATTTCCGAGTATAATGTTGGTCGCAAAATCCTTTTTCTCGAGGTTGCACATCAGATGACAGGTTTAATTTTCGCACAATTAACCGACAATAAAGAATAATAACCCCTTTTGTGAAATTTGCTGCGGTTTTTTTTTTTTTTTTTTTTTTTCATTTATGTTTAGACACCATCTCTGATTTATTTCACTGGATACGTAACGCGCTCAGTAACTAACGTAACCTTAAATTCCGATTCAAACTTCATAATTAAGTGAGTCTTTAAAGAGGGAATTTTGCAACTTCTGTTAAGAAGCAACTTTGAACTGTGGGTCCCGTAGTGATCCAGTTGTGTAACTATTTGAGAATCGACAATGTCGATTCGACTAATGTAACAGGATTTAAGTACATTAACTTGAGGGTACTGCGAGACAATAATATTTCGCGTTGAGGAACCCGCATTTGCAAGATTGCAAAAAAAAAACAAGCCATCAATTGAATTGAATAGATGAGCGCAACCTTTTTGTTATTACGATATATTTAATGAGCGAGAGAAACTAAGAAACAGTAGGTATCTAGCGACGAAACTATGCCACACAACACATCATCCACGTGATGCTCATTACGTAATAAAACCTTATGCCGATCAGAGGTAACGAACGGCTCAGGCTGCAAAAATCGTTTTGGAGTCGTTGGAATCAGCCTGAAAAGCTCATTCCATAGACCCTTGTACCAACGAAATCGGACAAAAACTTCCGTCCCCCTTTTGAGGCCTCCTTAGTTACACATCAGAGATAAACAACTTTCGTCGTGAAGGACCTCCCGAAAACCGATGAAGGGGATGAGGGAGGGAAAATCAAGGTAGCCTATAACCACCCCCGGAACTCGCTGATGACAATGAGACCACCCTCATGAAAATCTGTTGAGCCGCTCGGGCGTGATGCTCTGTACACAAACAAAAAAAAAAAAAACAAAAAAAAAAAACATACATGTCGAAGAGGTGAGCGCACCTTTCCATTTTTTGGAAAAAGGTTGCGCTAAAAAACACACAACGGGATTCCGCGGGATGGCGGGATTGCGATCCCTAGTCAGCACAAGCTTTGCAGAGGGGAGTAGCATTGGGAACTGTTTTTGTTTGAACTGTATTTATTTGTTTCCAAATGATTGCTTGTTAAAAAATAAGAAAACTAAAGAAAAGCTAATTTATTTATTTTTTTAATCCTGGAACTTCCGCTTTTTTAACACAGAGGCAAGAACTTACACCGCCAACCATTCACCAATTTAAATTTTAACTTAAATCGAGGTAATGTAAGGTGGATGCGGCGAAATAGTGGGAATCCATCTTAAAAAAGACGATTTAAGACGAAATAGTCTATTTCCACGATAAAAATATATAAACTTGTAGACGCGTTTCGGTTGATTAGACCATCATCAGTACAATACTATTATTATACTATTATTGTACTGATGATGGTCTAATCAACCGAAACGCGTCTACAAGTTTATATAATATAAAAATATTATTTTTATCGTGGAAATAGACTATTTCGTCTTAAATCGTCTTTTTTTTTTTTTTTTTTTTTTTTTTTTTTTTTTTTTTTTTTTTTAAATCGAGGTACGTAAAATGAACCCGGATCAGATTCAGTTCCTATATTTGTGAGGAATTTAACTCCTTGACGAAGAATGCTGTTTTTCCGCCGGAAAATACTCTCTAACTGAGCCGTAAAGCCATATTTGAGATTGAGCTCATTTTTCCTGAGCAGTTTCCAACACTCCTTTTCATAACGCAGTTGTCCCAACAAAACCTTTTGTTCGGCAGTTCGGGTTTATGATGGGCAGAAGATAACCAAAACAACTTTTACTTTTTGAATGGCCTTGTTATGGTTAGCCCCATCATCATTTTTGGTGGGTGAGAGGGGTGGGTTTATGATATGGCGAACGCTCGGCGCAAAACAGCCCAATCGAAGGCGCCTAAAGTGTTCGCGGAGGGGGGGTTAAAGTTTCCAGCGAGGAAACATGGGAACGTCTGTGGCGCCTCTATGACCTTATGCGTTGGCTACAAACTACATTGAACCCCCCTTCCTTAAATTCGCATCCCCCCCCCCCCCTCAATCACCACCCGCTCAACCAACCGTCTTGTCAATAACCAATAACGCGCTCAGATTTACCGTCCTGTTTTTCCACTCTACGAAAATCCCTACCAATCGTCGTCCGAAAGCATGTTGGCAGTAAAATCGGATGTGGCCAATCAGCTTTTCCGGCTCCCCCGAAAATACTCGAAGTAGTAACAGTTCTCTATACTGCTGGTTATGTAAGGTCTTCTTTAGTACCCAACTGTAACCCACATGATTATTATCTTCCATCAGTTTTATTATTTCTAAACAACTTCATGCTCAAGTTTGCATTGCCTGATCAGCCGGGTTATTAAACTGACCGAAAAATTTGGCCAACTAAATCAACATAAGTTGCATTTTTGGTGTATCATTCTTGAAATAATACATCATGTATTCGCGACGGAAGTGGAAAATTTTTATAGGACCCAAAAATTGACATTATAGCTATGTACGTTTCATGACGCTTTGTCTTCACGAACGAGTATAGCTAGCGGATATGGATCACTCTTTGGGCTCGCGAGTGTCCCGATGCAGGCCAAGTATGAGGTGTTTCAGTCGGCGGCTCGGTCAGTGTTGTGCTACGACGCTCAGGTGTGGGGGTTTCAGCGGTGCCAGGTGGTTGAGCAGGTTTTCAAGTTTTTTGTGAAACGCATTTTTCGCCTGCCAAGAAGCACCCCAGACTATGTCATTTACCTCGAGACTGCAGTTTTCCCCCTTTTTGTATTCACTCTTCGGCTGCACTGTAAGTATCTGCTGAAGGTTTTGAGCATGCCGGAGCGCCGATACCCCCGTATCGTGGCCAGGGAGATTGTTGCCAGGAATCTGTACTGGTACAGGGGGCTCAATAGCTTGTGCGAACAGCACGGGGTGGCTCTCAGCGGCTCCCTTGAGGGCCTGAACGAGTGGAGGGGGCAACTGGTGGAGATGCAGCAGGCTGTGCGGGATGCGTGGTTGGAGGCAACAAAGGCCAGGGCGGTGGCATCGACGAGCCGGATCTATAGATTCCTGGATTTGGGGGTTCGGTGTGTCGATTTGACAGTTAAAACTCAGAAGGCCTCAATGTTCGTGTTGCGTTGGGTGCTGAGAGTTCGTGGCGACCTGCTGAAGCTCAACAGCCGACCTCATAATATGCTTCACGAGGAGGATCGGCGCACAGAGATCTGCTCGCTCTGCAACATGACGGGTTCTGGGGGACCTGGAGCACTTTGTCGCGGTTTGCCCTGTTTTGGGGGAGCTTGCTGTACTTTGGGAGGCCCCAGCTCTCGAGGGACACCCTGCTTAGGATCCTGAATGGTGAAAACTGGCTGCCGCTCGCCAGGTTCTGTCAGGCTGCGTGGAGGTACAGGATGGAGCTGGTCGAGCAATTTAATTGGGACCAAGCGCCTCGTTGACCCCTTACTCTTGTTATTGGCGCCGTTGTCTTGTCCTACACTTGAATATATTTAATAAGATGAATTCAATAACTTGCCTAATAATTATTATTATTATTATTTAAATGCAAACTCTGGCAGATGGGCATAGCCCATTGTCAAATTTATGTGTATCTGTTGTTAATGTACGAACAACAAGTGTCTGATGAATAAACACATGTTTCTATCTATCTATCTATCTATCTTTGTCTTCAAAACGCTGAAAATTTTACTCAGGGGTTTATTACACTTGAAAATTGTGCGAAAATCAATTCGGTCAATAAGAAACTAAGTACCTATTTAAAAAAATCTAGAACAAACATTTTCCTGTAAAATGTATGGACAGATGTGGGCCCCAGGAAAATGGATTATGCGGCCAAAATTACTCTGAAAACGGCACCTCATTCGACCTTCGGTTATCTTCCAAAAGCTCGAGCCACGTATGTATATCCTCGAGGTGAAATCGGATGACGCAGGGACCCCCAAATAAGAATTCTACGTCCAAAAATACTTCAAAAACGACACCTAACTCGCCCCTATAGGAAATTATTCAAAAACCTCTCCCGTAGCCCCAACCAACAAAGCCCCACGGGGTTGGGCGATTGGGGTGAAAATCTTGAATGCACAACTAAATAATACACCTAATATTTTGAGAAAATTTCAGAATTAAAAAAAAAAAAAAAAAAAAAAAAAATCCTCGAAACGGCCCGGACGTTGAATAGTCCTGTCAAATGGTGATTTCCCAGTAACAAAACTACTTAGGGATGTTTATTTCTCAACAGATCTATATATAGATAAACACGTAATATATATTATATGCCTGTTGGGGTGGTGAATCCGAATATCAAGTTTCCTGCCTTCTCCTTCAAATCGAAAAATGCGTAAAACCACTAGTTTGGCCCTTTTTTGAGTTTTTCACTTATACACCAGACACTATGCGTTTTTCGAAGATGACCACTCAATGCAAAAGTAAAGTGCACAGAATTTCCTTTGAAAATCAGTGGTCAAAATGGATGTTTGAGCCAGTGGTCTTGGAGATACTGCGTTTTGAAAAACAGCGATTTTTCGGCTCTTTGGCGAACTGGTCGAAAACGTCCACTTCCACCCCCTGGAACCCAATATCAATAGAAAATTGTATTTTAAGAATTAATTTACAATGAGGTTGGTTTATCGGTTCACATTCAGGTTGCCTCGGTTGTATTAGTGGTTTTGCCTTACTCACAACAATTTTTTTTTTTGAACTACACAAAAAACCCTGCTTTTGCTTAATTGCTTCCGAGACTACCGGAGGTAAGCTACTCATGGATCATAATAGCCGACTTGTTCGCCTAAGAGCCAATCGCAGTTTTTCAAAACGCTGTAACACCAAGAACGAGCTCAAACGCAAATTTTGACCACTGCTTTTCGAAATAAATTTTGCATAGAGTGGTCACATTCGAAAAACGCACAGTTTCAGGTAGGTATAAAAGAAAGTGAAAAACTGAAAAAAGTGCCAACATTTTGAGGTGTTTTTGCATTTTTCGAAGTGAAGCCGACCTCGGCGAAGGCAGCAAATTTCATAATATGAAGAATATTATTCGGATTCTGCGCCTCAAAAAAAAAAAAAAAAAAAAAAAAAAAAAAAAAAAAAAAAAAAAAAAAATCCGTTGAGAAATAAACTTCCCTAATTTCGTTACGAAAACGGCACTTTTGAACACCGATTGACTGAACTAGAGGGCATTTGATTTTTGACATCTAGGTACCTAGCTACATGAAACGTATAATGTCACAGTTTTCGACCCCCGTCGATAATACCGTGGATTACTTAATCCAAGAAAATATTGGTTTAATTATAATTAAACCCATAATTATTCCAATTAAACCATCCGTCGACTGTGCCATCTGGAGGTGTCGTTTTTCAAGTAATTTTGGAAGTAGAATCCATTAAATTTTTTATTGACAGATTTTTTCTTTTATTAATGGGTTAATTTTTAGATAATTTATATCAAATAATAAAACCTTGTGCAAAACTTGCACCGTTGTTATGGTGCTTCGTTGACTTCGTTGATAAAATGTTTGCTGAAGTTAATCAAAATAATGAATAATGAACCCTTGTGTAAAATCTGCAGCGATTATCTGTTGCGATAAGAATCAATTGAAAGTCAACAAGAACAGTATTAAACGTAGCCACCTATTTCGTGGCGCTTACGGGCGCCAGAATCCGCCGTAAGGCCGAAAAAACCGGTCGAAACGGCGGATCCAGCGGGGAAGGACGAATGCCATCCGGAGAATTCGAAAACTCCGGGGAACTCGGGGAGAGAGCGGTTCCGAAACATTTTTACGGAATATTAGTAGCAGGAGAACAGCGGCGAGGAGGAGCTCGGCATTCCGCCCGGAGTCCGAAGAGCCGCCGGTAGGCGTCAGGAGCGGTCGGGCGGTCAGGCGTCGTGGAGGGGATCACTCCGGGAGATTTGTAGAGTTGAGCCCACGAGAGGGTTGCTGTTGACGTTTTCACACAGTCTGGAATTAAAACCCACGTAGAATTAAACTTTTAACAGCCAATTTTGCCTTCCTGCAAGCATATTTCAAATATTTATAATTTTGGGTAGGTAAGCCATTTAAGTTGTTCACTCCTCGCATTTAATTACTTTTTTATTTGGAGGCAAAAAATTGCAGTCGTTTACGAATAATCGTCCAAGTGAATTTGAGCCCATAGGTGCTGCGATCTGTTGAAAAACTCACATTCAAATGGCATTAAATGTTTAATGGTTAAATTTTAACGCTATGTGTACTTAGAAGATGCCTACTCACAGAATAACCCTATAGAATGACCCTCAGTCGTAGGAAATATAAAGAAAAAAAAAAAAAGCCAAAAGAGACCCTTACACTAACCAATGTTTACTAGTAAACAACTTTCATACTGTTTACTAGTAAACAATTTTCATACTGTTCAGGTATACTTAGGTAGGTCTACTGGATGAGAAATCATAAGAAAACCCGTATCTAGGGAAATGTAACCCAGTCGGGTTTTCAACTACCTACAAAAAAAAAAAAAAAAAAAAAAAAAAAAAAAAAAAAAAAAAAAAAAGAATAAAAAAAGTGGTCCTTTTTCCCCAACATCCCTTACTGCGCACCCTCAGGCCTCCAGAGTTTTCTTTGTTATTGGTTCTTTTTTATTATTTCCACAGAAATTCTTATTCGTGTTACTAAAGGGAAGGTTCATGATTACCTACAAGTACAAATTAGTTGAAAAAGTCGCACTTACTTCTGCAATTATTGTGGTAATCAGCCGTGTTTTCAGATCACGAAATTCCCAAAATGACCACCTGGTCTCTAATGGTGAGAAACCAAAGAACCGCTTACAAGGATAAAAATCAAGGCAGGATATGTATCTTGGATTCTTGTAAACGTTGCAATTTTATAGTAGAAATTTCCTTCTCACGTACCCCAGCCAATACATTGGAGAAGGATTCTGATATCCATGTCAAAATCCTTCTCCATTCGTCTAAAAGCTCTGAATTAAAATTTTACTCCAAAATTGTATACTGACTACTCGGCCGTGTATAAACTGTTATATGTTTACGTGTTGGGGGTTGGTGGGGGGAGGTAGCCGCGTAGCCTTCAAACACCTCTTGACCCACTACCATCCCAATTCCCTGTCAACAACTCCAGCTGCTGTTTTTTCTCCACTTTTGGGGCTTAGATGCGCCACATGGAGCAACTTTTTGGTGTTTTCATATTTTTCTCGTCATCTATTCGCCAAACTGGATTTTTCAAGACCAAGTTCAGATTTTCCCGACAGCAAGAAGTGCCAAATAATAAAGATGAGCGTTCTCCTCCTCCTCCTCCCCGTGTTGGAGCTTTAATATACATAGTAGAAACAATCATCACTACAACCCTTATGGATTGAATCTAGCGTTATTTTTAGACACCCCCATCTTCCTTAGTTTCAACAAAAATTAATTCCCGTATGAGTTAGGGAGGATTAAATGACCCACTTCCTCTAATTATGGTTATGTATGGGGATCTGTGGAGCTATAAAATTTATAGCCATTTAATGGGGCTTATGAAGGATGCTAGGAGATCAAATGAGATGATATTGTCAATGTCATTTTGAAAATTTACTTCTTTTCTTGGGGTTCTCTCATCTGTCATAACACTGTAGGCCCTGAACATACCGTTATTTTTCTCTAATTCCTATTTTCTTTAAATTATCATTAATTTATTAATAGTATTCATTGTAGGGCGTTGGGTACAAACGACCTAAGTGCCTGAATTAGAAAAAAGTTATAGCAATTTAAATTCGATTAATTAAAAATTAAAAATTAAATTAAATACCTACATAATTTAGTTGAAATTTCTTAAATTATTACCTATGTTAAGTAATTCTGACACTAGGTAAAAATAATATTTTAATTAATAAACTATTGTGTAAAATTTCCAGCGATTTTCCATCATCGATGTTGCCGACAATGTCAGAGCGAAATTCATCAAAAAGCACATAAATGACTTGCCTGCATTCTGAATCTGTAGTACCTAGCGGTAAGTTCTGAAAGTGTCAATTATTCTCAAAAAACGGAAACGCGAAGTTTACAATGAACACCTATTTTTCACACTCCCACTCCCCCTTTCACACAAATTAACCACACATTAAATAAATTTTATGTGCAAGTGGTGATGATCGCCAAACGTGTTTCCGTCACCGCCTGATCGAAACAGCAAACGCTCCCTGAAGCGTTGCGTTGAAACGCAAAGCTTCATCGGACTCCCGCCAGATAGCTCAGTCCCCTCTTTCGGGCTCTTCTCGTCGTTGAAAGAGAAAGTCGACGAAAGTAAAACCCTCATCACCATGAAAGAACCGCCAGCTCCCGTTTGACTTATCTACATCTGCTTTTGTATCTTTTCGTGGGAATACGAGCGGCGTGTGAGTCGACGGGAAAAGACCCCACAGCTAGCTCCTATATAAAGTGCAAATTTGATTACTGCTTGATTTTGTGTTGAGAATTACAGGGACCTGAATGTAGGTACAGTACCTATATGTGCACAATTTTCGCACAATAACTGCCATAACCCTTCAAAAATAGCATCTTTAGCAGCTAAAGATCATCACAGCTGCTGTGAGTACATACTTTAGGCGAAGTTATTGGTCCAGACGCTTACAAGCTTACCATGTTATACGTCGAAAGTAGAAAAGTTCGTATTTTTTCATAATAGTGAGGCAACCGATGTGAGGTGACGGTATGTTAAACATGTTATCCCAAAAGAAAACAGGGAAAGTGTGATTTACAAGAATTATCACATGAGTGGACGGCCAGATTTTTACCATTTAACTCATGTAATAGGTAAGTACATACCTAACTCCTCCTCCTTCAAACTTATGGCTGACTTAGAGGAAGTCCGAGTTTATCCTACTCTTCATTGCACGATGGCTTTTACAAATTGTTGATATTCCTCAACCTTTTCCTGAAGAATGAACCAAAAATTGGTGCCAAGGCAGGCAAAGAGGGAGAAGGAGCATAAGGAGAGCAGTCATTTTCTTTTTTTAGATAACACGATAACACAGCTTTTGATGAAAGTTAGGTGTGTTGACGAAATTTAGATAGGTTAGGCCTACCACTCCATGGCCTGTGATATGCACACGTGTGACACGGCACACACACGACTGATAACAGAGTTTGACAACTTACACCCAACTTTCTCGACTGTAACGCATTTAAAACGTTAACGCTACCAGGGCCGTGAAGAACCCTAAAAGTTGTCGTTTAACAAAACTACAAAACAGTTTTGCTACTACCAAGTGTGGTTATCACCATAATATCGTGATATTATCACGATAATGATTGTTTCAAGTGATGATTTATACCAAAAAGATCGACAAAAAGTGATAGAACAGGGTCAAAAGTTGACAACATTCTACGGGTTTTCCGAAAGTGGAACTTCCTAATTTACAATAACTCAGTGAAATAATATTTATATTATTTCACTGAGACTAACCTCATCCCATTTATTCAATTATTTAGGTTAAGTCGCTTTCGGTTTAACATTCTTGGAATAATACACCTATGTAGTCGCGACGGTGGTCGAAAATTCTGATCGGCCTCAAAATTTGACATTATACGTTTCAAGATGTTTAGATTCTAAAAACGAAATGTCCGTCCGCCGTACGCCGTCTGAGCCGTATTGGGCATGAGGAATTTTTTTTTTTTTTTTAAATCTGATATTTTGACAAAATACTCGGTTTACCGCCTAGTTGTAGCCGCATGGTTTTCATCTCAATCGCCCAAATCCGTGGGGCGCTATGGGGCTGAAATGGGCTACGGGGGGTTTGAAGGTTTTCTGCTATGGGGTCGAGTTAGGTGTCGTTTTCGAAGTATTTTTGGACGTAGAATCCATTTTTGGGGGTCTCAAAACGATCCGATTTCACCGTGACGATATATGGGACTTTCATAGGGCTACAAATGGGATTTTGAAGGATCCCAGGAGGTCAAATAAGGTGTCGTTTTCCGAGTAATTTCGGACGCAAAAGCCGATTTTCGAGGTCCAAACATCGTATAGATTTTTTTTTTTTTTTTCAAATATATTTTCTCAATGACACAAAATTAATTATTGCGCAATTACTCTATACTATAGAGTCTATAGGTATCAAGAATAATAAACCCTTGTGTAAAGTTTGTAGCGTTTTTCACGTTACTTATTAATTACCTATATATTAGGTGAACTCGCATCAACAAGATCCAATTTCTTCCATGTGCACGTTTAAAAAACCCAAGCTGAAAATAAATCTCTCGCTCATTTTCTAAAATAAATTTCGTCACTGACCTAGCTGAAACGGCGAAACCACCCATCAGGAAAACAATAAATTCTGCCCACTCTAAATCCGGTTACCTGTGCGGTTTCAACTAATGAATGAGCCCCAAAATTTCAGCCAGCTGGCAGCAGACGACGGCTCGGACGGCTGAGTTTATTTTAAAAGTTTGTCTGGGAAGACAAGTTCTTTCTCGTCATAATGTTGGTTTTTGCTTTGGCAAAAAAAAATAAGAAAACTAAAATGTACATGGATGAATAATCGTTGTTGGTTTCAACGAGTATTGGATGTTTTATATTCCAAGATTCAGGGCGAGACCTGGCTGAAGCGATAGAACGTAAATCTATCATGACGCAACTGCACACTTTCAATCTTTAAGACGGTGCAGGTTGTTCAAAAAGAGTTTATTTTATGCTTTCAGTTGGAGTATCTCTCTAATAGCTTTTCAGGGGTTCGCTGCCAATGTGCGTCACTTACATCTTAAATTTATTCCAATTCTTTTGTTGAGTCTCGGCAGAGCCTCTTTTTAGAAAAAGGGCTACTTTTCATTTTCATCGGGGCATTGAAATGCTGCCAATTACCTGATAGCTTTGGTGAAATCGGGCAAAGTCTACCGACGTAGGAAGTCTCCGCTAAGGAAAATATTTATACTGAGGGGCGGACAGTTTGGGGAGGATGTGTAAACTGTGAAAGACGTCAGAAGTCTGCTGATGTCATAGCACTTGATATTTCATCATTGTGCTTTTGTATGATTATTCCCCTTAATTCAAAAGCAGAAGAGCCCTATAGATTTTTATCTTTTTTGAGGAGATTCTACAGAAATGTGGAAGGTCGTGAGCCTCGTTGGAAGATGGTTTATTGCGTGTAACTTCCTCAACGACGGGACGGTTGACTCGGCCAGTTGCTGAGCACCACCCTGAGTCGGCTGGCTAGGTGGTCGGCCTAATGAGGGTTAAACAGGTAGCATCAGAAAACTCGTAGTGGGAATGGGAACCAGCCTTGGCGGACGTGTCCCCGCACAAAGACACTTGGATTAGTGTAGGAGCGAAAACCTGGCCACACTTTCACGGGAACGCACACACACGGACATGCCCAACACCCCCAAGTGGCGGTGTCTGTGAGACATTCCAGCTATTCAAATTCGGGAATGTTTCCCTATAGAAAGAGAATTTTTTTTGGCAATTCAAAGAAATCCGTCCATAACAATCGAGCGTTTGGGGCCACCTGAAAGTCCCCTGCAAGGGCCCAGCATCTTCCTCAAAATGCCGAAGACTCCTAAAACAGCAGAACGTCCTAAAATATCAGAATTGTACGCTCGTTCAAAGAGGTTGCACTAACAGCAGAATTATCCCTAGCTCCACGGCAATGATGGGGTATCTGCAGCCTGGTTGTCAGAAAAGTGGGGGGCTCCCCATCACAACCAATCAAGAAGCCTTTATCGGCCCGAAGGTACCCAGTTATTGAACTTGTTCGGTTTCACTTTGAACTCCGGACACAGACATTACAAGAGGGAGAGGGAGAGTTAAACAAAGAGAGACCCACAGAAACTTGATTTTTTTGTTTGGACGGCATTAGTACCGACAAAACCTTCTGTCATGCGAGAGACGGACCACAAAGCAAATAACGAGGTCCTACTGAAATACAAAATGACACGTTAGGCCGGGAGATGAAGGGGGCGGAGCTAATGACCCCGAAATCGGGAACCACCAGCACCAGAGTGAAGACTTTGAAATCCGTGCTGTTTGCCGACGGCTACATCTCTGAGATGGCCCTCACAGCTGGCTTTGTTTCTATTGTGGGGGGGTGGGGGATACAGGATGACGAGAACCTTATAAATCATAATGAAATGTTTAATTACACGAAATTTATCAAAATTGACGATTCATAAAATCCTTAAAATTCTCAAAAACTCCGGAATTTGGCGATTACGACTATCCCATAACCCTGATGAGATGTACCTACCAGTGGCAGCTCGTGTTACATGCAAGAGGGGGTTCCAATGGAACCGTTCCATAGCAAAATTCAATACCTCCGTACTGCCGTATACTCGTATTACCAAGTTAATACACTCACAAATAATATGTATAGTCGTAGTAGGTCTGCTGACCGGGAATCTTTAGCAAGAAGTCTTATTTCTGAAGTAAAATACAACTGACTCACTTTCCACGTACCTACATAAGGCCCATGCGTTTCATTTCCAATCTGTCTTCCAAGGGTGGAGTGCCGAAGGCTCTGTTCTAGCGACGGGTAACAGTATTCATCTCTCGAAAATCGCGCACACAAACAATTCAACGACTAGAAAATTATTACGACTCGACTCAACAAAAGAAGGCAAGCTGTTGGCAAAATTTACCAAAACAACCTGGCAACACGCATGTAAGGAGGGCTCCAGTTGCCAGTAAAAATTCCCTCACAGACAATTCCCTTTCCTTTTTCTTCTCTGTTATTTCCAGCACAGTGTTAAAAAACCCTACGATTATATCTTACAGCAATGATTGCTCTATCTCAAATTGTTTTGATTTTTTTCAGGAGGATTTGACAATAATTATTACAATCCAAATTCACTGGGAATAATATTGGTTTTCCCCTACAAAAAGTCCAATTCCGTTAAAAATGTGTTTTGGCAACACTGTTGCAAAACTGATACCCCCCATTTTTGAACAGGCTCGTTTCTTATTGCTCTCAAAAATCTTTTCGTATTTTCGCCACTGGCACCCGCTGGTTTATAGATTTCCAATTCTTTCTCCAGGAGAATTCACAGTTTTCATCTTAGAGCACTATCACGATGTCATAGCCTTCGAAATAATTCCAAATATTAAATGATTTTTTTCCAACAAGACTTCAGCAATTTACGTACCTATGAGGTGCACCTAATTCTCAAATCCCGGGATTTTTTTTTACTACTCAAATCCCGAGATTTCAAATTGGCGAAACTAGCCCGGGATTGCAACGCCTAGTGCGAACATTCGACAGATGGTGAGAAACCACACACAGATCAATCCATAGCACATGGCGAAGCGGGGTCCGCACCCCTCGGGGACCACCATCACTACTGACCTTTTATAAATTGGTTATTACAAATTGCAGGGCGGTGAAAACAAACGTGGGGAGTCCTTTGATTCTGGTTGAGGTTTTCTTGCGACCCTGTCATCGGGGTTGTGGTCGTGTTTCTTTTATTTGGGAGGCCATCTCTCAGGAAACAACTTCTTCCATCCCCCGTCCTCCACGACGAACCCAATCAGACCTTTCGGTGGCTATTTACACGCGGCATTAGACAGAGGCTTTCGTGACCCCCCTCACTTCTCTGACCGCTTAGTCATAACGAGGTTTGACTTATTCAAGCGGCAAAAAGCTCTGTGGGATTCCCATTCCGCTCTATCAAGGTCATCAAGCTCTAACCAAGGCGTCATATTTTCAAAACTGCTTGAACACAGAAGTTGAAATTATAACGCCAATGATGTGAGTTGGAGCAGGCTAAGTGGAGTGGAGTAGTGAACGCCCTTAACCACCCTTGCCGTGGGATCCCATATCGTTTGGGCTTTGATTGATAAGGAAACCACCGGTAGAAAAAGAATTATGAACTCCTAGTTGAGTGGTAATGGATTCAAAATATTTAAAGGTAAAAATGACTGATGAGGTCTGTTAATCGACTACTAGGTGGTCTTGGATGAGGTAGGGAGGGTTCGGCCGCTGTGAGATCGGTGGCTCCTTCGCACCCAGGACAGCCACCGTCGACCCTTCTCCACTTCAATAGGACTTTCCGCCTTGTCAGCCTGCAATTCGAATGTTGGTACAGTTCTGGATTTCAAAAAAAAGGATCGATACAAACCACACGATTTTACATTCATATTAGAAGACGTAGAAACCATTTACTCACGAAAGAATCTGGCATTCCTGCGGCCTCCGGTGTACGTAACCGCAACAGGTAAGGGGGCCCGTAGCTACTGTTTTCCTGGAGGATTTCACCTTTTGATAGTTAATGAGCATTTTCCTGATACCCTCCGGGCCTGATGGACGAGGGAAGGATGGCGGAGCCCCCAGGTGGCCCATTTATTAACGCACAGTTCCGGTGAGAAGTCGCGCCGACTGAGAACCGCTCGAAAAGTACAAAGAGAACCAAACTATTACTGAATCAGTCTTCGGAGCAAGTGAGCGCTTGTTCGAGTTCTTGCGTACCTTCTCGTGTTAATAGAAATTGTAGGGGAGACATTGAATAGCACTGAAAATGATATAACGTTCACTGGAAATGATTGGGGGACGAAATACTTTACTAAGAAGAAGGATAAGAAGTTCTGAGTGGGTTTATACAAGTAACACACACACACATACACACACAAAAAAAAAAGGATGCAAATTTCACAAGAAGAAATATAAATTGAGCAAAAATTAATTTTATGTCAGTAAACAATAATTATGTCAGTAAAATTAATTCATTATTAATTAATGACAATAAACCTATTTTTCAGTTGGTAAAGAATTTTATTCCTAAACAGCGTTTTAACAGTTGTGGAACCCCGAAAAATGGATTCTATGCCTAAAAATACTACGAAAACGACACCTAACTCGACCCCAAGGCCAAAAACCTTCAGAAACTCTTCCTATAACTTCAAAGGTTTGAGCATGGGTCTGGAACCCTTAGATTAGATAATATCTAATTAGATATTATCTAATCTAATATTCGATTAATACCAGAGAGGGTATACCTGGAAGTGGGTTCCTGAAGGGGTACCCCGCTTCCCGCTCCTAGGCCTGTAGACCCAGTGTGCTGCCTCTCCGAGTTACTATGGTAGGGGTTCTGTGCCCTTGAAGAGGTTCAATAGTCCTCCCACCAGGTCCTGTTACGCCAGTATCTCTCCCTGGTCCACTGAGCAAGATACCTTCTGCGCTCCAGGGCCTCAAGAAGATGAAGTGATCCGCCATCTTCTCTTCATCTCCGCAGAACCTGCAGACGGCTTCATCCTTTATGACCCCTATCCCGTTTAAATGCTTCCTGAACCTCCCGTGTCCTGTATGCAGACCCACTATGAATCTCAGTCGTGTCCTTGGTAAATGGAGACATATATTCGCCCTTTTACGGTCCAGCCCATACAACATGGTGTGTCCATGTTGATGATGCGGGGTTCGTTCCCGTCTCCGGCTGTGCTGTGATTACTGCAACTGGTAAACAACCTCACTACACGGAAAAGCGCCCCCATGATACCTAGACAGGGTTCGGGTCTTGTAAGGTCCTCGCTGGACCCCTGTCTGGCCAGGGCGTCTGCTTTCTCGTTCCCTGTTGTACCAGCGTGACCATGGAGTCTGAAAACCTTGCGGACACAACAAGACAATATGTAGTAGGTAATTTGTAAATTGTAATTTGAAATTTGTAATTGTAAATTATACGTAAACATATTAAACTGATTAAAACAGAATAAATTTTATTCTTCCCAGCGTTTTGCGTCGTTGTACATAATAATTACTAAGTCGTTGCAAAATGTTTCTTCTCCAATTTTCTATGAATCACATAAAATACCAAAAAAACCTACTTATCAAAAAAATGGCCCCAGAAACCGACCCCAAAGTAGTGCAAAAACAGTAGTAAGTAATAATATTATTACAATGTAGTTGTGTGTTATATGTCATATTATGTAGTATATGACGCAATAGCCATCCAGGCACCATGGTTACTGAAAGTAGGCAACTAAAATATAACTATCGCGGAGTTTTATTCGTTCTAGTGCATTCGAACGCCGAATAATTTTTGACATTTTAATGTCTTTACTTTGGCACACAACCGAAAAAAGCGTTACCGAAATCGCATCACGAAATTTGTAACTAAGTAGCGTCTCCTGGTTAACTATAAACACAATAAGGTGAATAATATGGAAGACGAAGACATGAAAATAGTCTCCTGTGGTTGCAGACGAGTCTGCAAGCTGATTTTTATTTATTTCGAATAGGTATGTACCACTTGGTGAATTGCGGTTGTCACCAGACAGCATCGGGGGTGTCCCCCAACATTCACAATTTGTAGAACCCCAGCCAATAGAAATATCCAGGTCAATATAGTCCTGGCAACTGGGGATCTTTTGTTTCGCTTCTGCCCAGCTCAGGATTCGGTTATATTACCGGGAACTGCAAATCGACTGGGGCATCGTAATCCATTCAAAATCCCCTTGTCTTCAGGTTTTAAGAACACGCCACACGGAACCAAAGCAGTGACGAGGAATAGAGCACTGGAGGGCCTCCACATTCCATCACTTGCAACCCTAAAATGGTCGCAAAGCGACGATTGCAACCTCAATATTTTTCTGATTGACCCTCCGATATAGATTCCACCCCCGTGGCGTATTTGTCAACCGAAAGTGGGGCACCAGGTAACCGAATAGGAAGGTGATCCATCTTCATACAGTCGGACAAGGTCCTATTGCGGTATACAATTCGTAGACTTTCCGACGCGGATGAGACGTGGGAGGAATCCGAGAGGCTTCGGAAAAGTTCGCGCAAGGAATAAAAGGCAAAACGTGCCCCAGAGTCGACTTGCCCACGCGCAAAGTTGACAGGTTGAAAAATTACGTCATCATTAGCACTGTTGGGAGACTCGGAAAAGTCGGTCAACCGAGCGGTAACGAAGTACTAGGGATGGGTATCGAACAACAAAACATCGATTTTTTCAAGAACAGCCGGTGAGTAATTATTTGTCTGTGTGTTGTGGGACGTCGATTGCGTTCATGTAGCTACGTTTGGACGCTATCCTGGACCGATTGAATAAGGTCCTCCTTAAGACGGTTGATAACATCCGGAACGATGAAATATTTGTAACCTTTTTTTTCTACAACGCATTTCCCTAGGCTTTTTCAGCCATTAGTGCTCTTGCCTTCCAATAAAGCTTTGCTCTTGTTTCGATGTCACTGTTCTGCTGTAGGCAGAGCAAGCCATCAGGTGAGCGTTATCCATATCCGCAGAGGTACATAGGGGTCAGACGGGAGACCTGGCGATTCCAATAGCCTGCCGAAAATCATGGCCTGTTCTCATGCGAAAAATTGCAATCTTTGTAAACCCAAATTTGTTTGCTGATCGCCCCGAACTCGAAGGCCCCGGATGCGGATCATCCAAAAACAGAGATTATTGGGCCTGGGGAGGGCGAGGAAGATGAAGATCTTTTCCAGGATGCAGAAGCCATACCGGAGGAAGTTGAGTCCAACGCTGAGGAAGCAGTCACGCCAGAGATGGCTGTGCGAGAAGAAGACGGAATGGAAAACGACAAAGGAAAGTCAGGTGTGAAGGCAGAGAGGCATTCGTTTCGCCAGGGCCCTGCTCAGATTCTGCCATGCTGACTCGTCAGCTATTCGTCAGCTTCATCGGATCAGCACTGTCTTGGTGGAATGAAGTGAAAACGTGGATGAAAGAGGGCTGCAAGATTGGACCGTTCAGTGTGTGTGAAAGTGAACGATGAATGATGAAGACGAAGGATTAAATGAAGTTAGACAGGAGATACCAACGAGAAAATGGGTTTAAGAAGACGCAGAGTGAATGATGAGCGAATGAAGGATGGCTACAGAAACAAGAAGAGAGGCAGCGTTGGAAGACACACTACTCGAGCCTCCCCTAGTCTTCGATATAGGAAGGAGGATAGTGTTGGTGATGTCTCGGCCTTATGGTAAAATATTAGGAAATTAAAACTATTTACTCCCAGTTCGGATTCGATGGAGTATCCTTAAGAAATACACGATGTGGATCATGGAGGGAGTCATTTTCAGAAACATTCTAACTCTGCCTAGGATACCGGGTAACCCATTCAAAGATCATTGAAGACTAATTATGTTTGCTCCATCGCATAAAAAAACACCAACGATAGCTCGATAGACCTCTCAAACAGCGGGAAAAAAAGAGGCAAGACAAGGACAATTAAGGGAGGGGAAGAAGTAGGATTTTTATGGGGATTGCGAGGTAGGTGGATCGTAAAACCGTATCGTCGGTGTGTGTTTTGGAGCCCCCATCGGGTACCGAAGCTGCGTGAGGGCCTAATTGTTGTGACGGACTTGCCAGGGATCCTAATGACAGGCCGGCCACCACCTTGTTTACCAGTGGGCACAAATATTAGTTTTTGAAAGTAACAAGTTAATTGTCTCGGGACGTGGAGAAGAGAGGAGGTAAAGGGTCATCAGTGGAGGTTCATTTCGGGAGTTCAAATAGTTGAGTGAAGATTTTACTAGATGGCGGCTGCTGCTGGAGACTGGGAGAGTTGGTGATGTTCCGTATAAACCCTAATATTTTTAGAGATACTGCAACGTTACTTGAATTGGAGCGCTCTGGCGGTGAAGCGGGCGTTACTGGCTAGACCACTGGATTATGAATAACACTGTAGAGCGTATAATTCTTGGCTTCTTTGTAATTACGAAGAGGTTTCTACAGCTCCATGCCATCTAGTGCATCAGCTGACCAGGTACCTTACGTACGTGTTTGTGTGAATCATAGAGGCCATGGTCCCAAGTTCCAGTTGGTACATTTCCAGTTCCAGTTCGTTTTGCGTCGCCCATGGTGCACCACAAGGTGGTGAACTGATTCAAATCAGGTTTGTGGTGGGTTCTGGGCAAAAGAGGTGGTTCTGGTGAGATTTGGAAGGGATTGCAAACCGGTTTGGGGTGAGGGAGGCCCGGTTTGCGATGGGGCAGCAGGGTTCAAACCACCAGCTTCTCGAGAAGAGAACCACCGATCTTGACCTTCGTGCTACACTCTTTCATCCTCCATGTCCCACAACAGGTTCAACTCAGGAAGGCTTTGGGCCTACGTCGAGCCGAGACTTTTGATTCAGAAAAATTGAATTTTGGCAGGCTTCATACGTACACCTCTGTCTTTTGCCTCAGTTCAAGTTATTAAGTGGAAATTGGTGGAAGCTTCCTCAAAGTACCAACATTGAAGCAATTAAATTATATGTTGGGAGGCTTTTTCATGCATGACAGGCAACTGATGGTTGATGGTGAGTTAGGTAGGATCCATTATTTACCAACATGGAATGTACAGTGAAGTGTGAGCTCGTTAGAGCTATCAGCAGGCTCCCACATTTAGGGAGCGCCACGACAGAAGGAGACGGAAGGGAAATGGATTTGGTGATGGGAGCTCCCTAGGGGACGGAGGAACGGTGTTCGCTACCCAGGATGGGAGCAACCGCTCAACCACCACTTGTGATGGGGTGTATAACTCGTTTAACATGGAACATGGATAGTACAACAGTTTTACTTTATTCTCTGTTGTTAAGAAATTTCTCTTTGGCGTTGCAGTCGAATTACGCGACCCCCACATGACGCGAATTGCCCCACCGGCAACGACTTGAAATAGTTAACCTTTAGTTAGCAATCATTCTCATGAACCATAACAATCCCTTAAAATGGAAATGATGACAGAATTAGCTGCGAACAACACCAGGTAAGAAAGTAGCCGCTGTCGTATAAAGAGAGGAGCGGACGACTCTTTAATTGATTGAGCCATCCTACATTAGAAGTTCAGATAACGTTAATCTGAGAAAATTCAAATAAAAGAGCCGATAAAGTAAATGAGGTGGTGCAAGATGAATCGTGGGCCCGTAACCTGCGAAGGACCCCAGGGTGGCTTCCAATTGGACTCATCATGATGCGATTCCCAATTAAAATGACTCACTCCAAACAATGTAACGCCTACTCTTCCGAATTAGCATTTATCCCTAACCGGTGGGGTCCCTCTGCTTGTCCCTCCCACCGTATCTCTGGCTCCTTTTTTTCCACTCTCCCGCTCTACCAAAACAAAAACAAGAGACCATAGAAAATTAAGTGATACAGGCGATTAATCCTTTTAGACTGTCCGTATAAGGGGCCGAGCGGATCCTCAAACAGGCGGGGTTTTTCGATTTCTTTTGCCTTTTCTTTAATTAAGTATCTCGTGGATACAAGTAACTAACATAGGGAAAATTCCATGTAGGAATTTGGAAATTCCGTGTCATTAACGGCGCTACAAACTGAGTTGAGTTTTGCCCGAAAAAAAAAAAAAAACAACAACAACAACAACAACTGACGTTTGAACAACAGTTTCTCGTCTATAACGTCATTCCCCTTCTTTTTTCGAGAACTCTAATTTCGTCGGTCTCACGTAAGAGATGAGCTGGCAAAATCATACTTCCTCCTAAGCAAACGTAAACACCGCCCCCGTGACTTCGCCCTATTTCGTAATCGCGAAACCGATCGCGTTTCTTCAGAGGAATCGCAGGAACCACGGATTAGTCAGTTGATAATAATATTATTAGATAGCCGCAAAGAGAAGATCCGATTATGTCTGGATGGCTTTTGAGTACTACCCAACATATTGACCTGAAACGAAAGATAAAATGTGTAGAATTTACGATGACACACTTACGATAACTTCTTTAATAATCAATTTTGCATAAACAAAAACCACACATCAGGAATTTTAAATACCCATTTCAGCTAGCAACTCCAAAGCTAAATTGATTGGAGCAACCATTCTCAACGGTATGTAATATTGTGCGCAAGAAACCAATGGAGTGAAACCTCTCTGGATCATGTCGAAACGAAAGCCAAATTTTAGTGACAGTAGTGACTCTGAACCCGAGGAGAAACTGATGAAACTTGAACCCGAGGAGAAATTGATGAAGTCAGAAGGTGGCAATTCTAGCGAATTCGCCAAAACTCATTCGTTGGCGGCTGACCTCTTATCTTCCTTTTTCTCGGGTTTTGAAGAAAACGATTCTGATGGAAGCAGTCCGGGATTCTCCTGGGCCGATGAAACAGATGATTCCAACTCTAACGGCTGGATGACAATTAGTGAAACAACAAAAACTTCAGTTCCTGCAGTTTTAAAATTAATTGAGCTTAAAACAGCTCGAAATGAACGAGGTAAGTTGATAGTGTAATAATGAAAATTGCGCCTCATGTAGGGATAGGATATTCAACTCTTTCCGAGCATTCGATTCACCCGAGTCAGTTCGTTTAAAGGGCCCATTCTACGAATCGATTCACCAACTCTTGAGATTTTCGACTATTTTCGAACTGTCAACTCTTGAGATCATCGACTGTTTTCGTTAAGCTACTCTTCAGATTTTGGAGTATGAGACTCACAGCGCATATTTTGATAAAGTTTCATTTTTGAGAATTGTCATGAGTTTCATTTTTTCAATGTGCGCTTCATTCGATTCAGTTCAATTCAATTCACTACTCCACTAGCATTGGATTATTTTCCATAAAACAGCTCTTTTCCCCCACTTCCCAATAATCACTTCTGTTTGCTGAAAAGCAAAGTTCATGCGAACGTATCAAAGCTTCCCTTAGTTCCCTGACGATTGAATTTTTCTGGAACAATCCGCAAAATGAGATCACAACTTTTTTTTACCAGAGACGCCCAAGAAAATAAATTCGCAACCAGAGCCTGAACCACAACCAACGTCAGATCCTCCACCGAAAAAGGATCCAAAAAGACTGGAGAAGAGACCAAAAGCGTCAGATTTGAAAATCAACTCACGTGAATACTTTGAAAAGAAAGTGCATCAAAATGTTTGTATCAATTCAAGAAAGATTTCAAAAAGATTTATTTACTTTAAAATTTAAAGTAAATAAATATTTAATATTTGAAGAGGTCTCTCTAGAAACGTACCATCCAACAAATTTCGAAAAGCCGTTTTCAGCGTAAAAACGTAATTGAACAGTTTTTCCCTTCCTTTTTTTCCGATGCTTATTTTCAATAGCGTTTTTACGCATTTCGGCATTTCGAAAAATCTGTTGGATGGTACGTTTCTAGAGGGACCCCTTCATTTATTTATAGTTAAAATGTCTGTTTGTTATCATTTTTTGAAAGAAATTTTTTCCCTTCCTTTTTCCGAGGCTTATTTTTAATTTTGGTTTATTATTCTTGGAATAATACATCTTTGTAATCGCGACGGCGGTTGACGACTCGGCCTCTA
The DNA here is from genome assembly GCA_955831195.1 of Pilophorus perplexus. Lineage (NCBI taxonomy): Eukaryota > Metazoa > Arthropoda > Insecta > Hemiptera > Miridae > Pilophorus > Pilophorus perplexus. The sequence goes on from OY037012.1 coordinate 10,045,912, forward strand.
AATTTGACATTATCCGTTTCAAGAGATTCCAAAACCGAAATGTCCTTCCGCCGTACGCCGTCCTGGCCGTTTTGGGCAGTAGGATTTTTTTTTTTTTTTTTTTTAATCTGAAATTTTGACAAAATACTTGGTTTCCATCTAGTTGTGCCCGCAAGGTTTTCAGTACGATCGCCCAAACCCGTGGGGCGCTATGGGGCTAAAATGGGGCTACGGGAGGGGTTTTATGAACGCTTTTGGCTATGGGATCGAGTTAGGTTTTCGAAGTAGTTTTGCACGTAGAATTCATTTTTGGGGTTCCCAGAACGATTCGATTTCACCGTGGAGATCTATTGGGCCCTCATGAGGCTACAAATGGGATATTAAATATTAATTTTGAAAGAATCCCAGGTGGACAAATATTTTCCGAGTAAAAACTTTTTTGAAAAAAAAAAAAAGAAAGTGAAAACTTTTTATCAACACAGAATTAATTTTCGCACAAGTAACCTATATCAAAGAATAATAAACCCTTGTGTAAAATTTGCAGCGTTTTTTATTAAATAAATAATAAATTTTATTATTGCATTTATTGATTTCTTTGTCCCCCCTTCACATTTCCTTCTGTGTTCTACTCTGTATTGTTGCTTTTAATATAGTAAAATTTACTAATAATAATTAATAATAATTAATAATAAGAATTAATTTAATATTTATTTTCATGTTGTTCCCTATAAGTTGATAGGTACCTAATATCACAAATTTTTTCATTATTGGCATATTGTCCCTAACATTTTCCAAATTTGTAAGTTTAGATTAAGCCATCAACGTTCTACTAACGTTCTTCTAATTCGTACCGCAAATCATTGTCTGTTCATCCCATTAGTCCCTGATCATAGAGGAATTAATCTTCAGATTCATTTTTTTATTTAACCGAATCTTAACAACTGTATTATGTTACAATTTTGGGACACCCCATGATTGGACCTCTAAATCAGTGCAGTTTAGTAGCCTACCTTTTGAGCAATGGTACAAGTTATTTGTGAGGTGTGAAAATCTCGCCATCAACCACTCCTTCATTGGCTAAACTCGTAGAGCTCCCACTTCCTGGCTCGCACTAACGAGGGTTAAGGGTGAGTTGCTCGGTGAGGGGCCCCAAGGAGCTTGACGCGAACTCTTCTACATGTCTATAAATGTATGTCTATAAACATCGTTGCATTACACGGCCGACATCCTCCTCTTCAAACCAGTTTACGTAGTTCGTTCCATTCCAGGAACCTGAGCGTTCAACTCCACCACCCACCTTGGAATCAGACGATGAGTCAGACAATGAAGGAGCGCCAGAGCGGAAGATGTCTGAAAAATGGGAAGAAGAAGTGCATCAGCGACGTCCCCTGAAGAGACCTCGTCGAAAGTTAAATTAAAATCTGTGAAGGTGGTTTCATGGTTTTTCAAAATTAATCTAACTGAAAGAGCCGAACAAAATGACGTTAGGTACACAGTTGCTATAGAATTTGTTTCTGTGTTATCACATTTAAATCACTCCTGCAACAACAAAATATTATCGATGACTAATCGTCAATGTCTTTAGTTTTCAAGCTGATTCTCGGCCGAGAAAAAGAACTTGCGACTCGTTCCCAGAGTCTCAATATTTTTTTTAGGGGGTTCTCTTTTGAGATCGGAGGGTTACCTTTGTCGGAAGTTGAGGTCGTGACAATTGTACCAGGTGGGTGGATGATGGTGACCCCCCTTAACTACACCCCTGTCCCTCGTCCATTAGCCCTCCACAAGGCCTCCTTATTATTATCGCTTCCAAAAGCCAGCTACTAACTTCAGGCACCTCCCTCTTCCAGTGTTCGACACAATGTTCTAGCCCGGGGAGTTTTTCTGCCTTCGTTGAGGCCCCTGGTGTGGACGGGGAAACCTTAAAAACCTAAGCATTACACCGTTCACATCACTTTTCTACCATTTACTCAATAATTTATCTTCTTCTTCTCCTCCTGTTATTTTTTCGTTTCTTTTTGCCGAACTCCTCATCCCTATGTGATGTGAGGAGATGCGACTTCCAAATTAGCTGTCTTGGTGGTCCTCTCTAAGAATGTCTTTGGTCGGTACCGAATCCTAAGATTTCATTATTCCATTACTTTTCGGTTCAACTTTCCCAATCATGATGAGTACCTATTTGTCTCTTGTTCCCAGCTTGGATATAGAAAGAAAAACATGCAACAAACAACAAGGAGGAAACAGGTGAGTTCGCAGAGTTATTTTGAAAATTCGGAACCGTTCGGCGCATGCGCAGTATGGCCTTTGGCAAGGTCCGTGAGTGGGGAAACCTCAGCTTCCAGGAATTAAACGCTCAAGTTCTGATGCGATGCGAACGCAGAATTCGGTCAGAATTGTTCCGATTCTGGCGTTCCGATTTTTTTTTTTTGGTTTATTATTCTTGGAATAATACACCTATGTTTTCGCGACACGGGTCGACGACTCCGATCGGCCTCAAAATTTGACATTATCCGTTTCAAGAGGTCTACATTCAAAATCCGAAATGTCCGTCCGCCGTCCGCCGTCCGGGCCGTTTTGGGCAGTAGGAATTTTTTTAAAAATCTGAAATTTCGAGAAAATACTTGGTTTACCATCTAGTTGTGCCCGCAAGGTTTTCAGTCCGATCGCCCAAACCCGTGGGGCGCTATGGGGCTATAATGGGGCTACGGGAGGGGTTTTTTGAAGGCTTTTAGCTATGGGATCGAGTTAGGTGTCGTTTTCGAAGTATTTTTGGACGTAGAATCCATTTTTTGGGGTCCCGGAACGATCCGATTTCACTGGGGCGATGTTTAGGGCATTCGTGGGGCTAAAAATGGGATTTTTGAAGGATCCCAGGATGTTAAATATTTTTCTAGTAAAAAATACAGTTTTTGAAAAAAACACATTTTTGAACAAAAAATCAAAAAAAAAATTTTTTTGAGATAAAAATCCAAAAAAAATTTTTTTTTTATATTTTTTTCATTGACGGAATTAAATTTCTGCACAAGTAACGTATATCAAAGAATAATAAACCCTTGTGTAAAATTTGCAGCGTTTCTTTTTAGAACTTCCAGATCTGATTCCGACTGCCTCCTCGATAGTGGAAAGTCACGCATGCGCGATTCATTTCCTTCTGTGATATCGTGGAGGTAACTTCGTAGGGACTACTTTTTCGTTTGCGGAGGACTGAAGTTCTGTCCGTTTTAATTCCTGGAAACGGTCGAGTTCTGATTCGATTCCGATCGGATACTGCGAACTCATCTATGACTGGGAGTTCCAGGGGAGGCTCCCCAGGCATCATGACAGAAACGTTGAAAATACTGAAACATCTAGCAAGGGTACTCCTACTGAGCCCTTGCAGGAGATGTGATTCTCCGCGATTTTGCCCGTGAAAATGGGAGCTGCCGCTGGTAACAAAGAATCTAACTTCCCTGAGTCAAGAAAGACAAAGTCCTCAGACTCCGCGTCAAATGAAATCGTAAATTGTCCAGGGGTTACCCCGAATAAGTAGACGCCGTCATGGGAAGCCCCTTTTACCAGTGGGTGAGGTGAAAAGCAAGATCGAGGCAGAACCAGTTTGCACGTTACGAAGAGCAGGAAAGTCCTACAATCGTCATATTCGGACGAAGAGCCAATGAAATACGAAAGAAAACAATTTTGAGTACCACTTTCCCGGCAGACTATGCGACTCGTAACGGTTGGCAGTAAGGGGGAAGGTTATTCATTACCCGAATCGTTAGAAAGGTTAGTGCACTCTATTTTTCTGGCGAAAAGTCGCAAATAACTGCGAGTTTTATTTATGCCTAATGTTCCGCTCTCCGGGGGCCTTAAAGGTAACGTCGCCGCTGGGCGGGGGAAAACCTGGAAAAACATGGCGATTACGGCTGTCTTAAGGTTGTGGGCCCGTATAGATCATGGGAAAAACGGGAGAAACGTAATGTGGCCGCATCAAGAGGGCGAGATAATAATTGTGGGTTTATCGTCTGGAGGCGGTAGAATAAACTGGGGGCGGGAGAACAGACTTGGGTACTTTATGGGCGACCACAATAACGTCTTGGGACAAAAAAAATACGTTTTCAGAAGGGGGCGTAAAGGGACAGTGTGTAGGTCATGGAGAATGAACCAGTGGATATGGAGGATTGATTAAGTGGAAACTATAGTTTTCCACTGTATACAACATGGCATTGTTGAACCAGATGGTTAATTGTATCCACTTTTAATGCCCCTAAAAGCACGATCTGAGGTAGTGGCGTAATGGATTTGGTGTACTTATAATAAGGCGGCATCCCAGAGCCAAAATGCCAGATTTTTTTTTAGACAATTTGACTTCTGTTGCCTGCAATATTCACTCTAGAGTTTAAACAATCATGAGCTGCGATGGCATTTTTTGTACCTAACTCCATAAGTCAGCAAGGTATTGCAGGGATTGCACTAAGCTTCCTCTTGTCGGAGAAAAAACCTATTTGTTTACTATTCTCACAATATTAAACATTTTCAGGGGTTTGGACGTTTTTATGAACCGTTGTGAAAAACTTTTAGCTTTTGAAGGTTTACTATTCTTATAATAATTAACAATTTTTATCGGCGTTAGAATTCATCCATAACCGTGTTTTGAGTGATTTGGGCCGAAGGATTTTTTTTTTAAATTTGAATTTTGAAAAAATTCTTGGATTTTCCAAAACTATATTATAGTTTTGGACGCAAGGGTTTCAGCCCGATCGCTCTGTGGGCCATAAAAGGAGCTGCAGCAGAGGTCCAGAGCGGAAAAAGAGGGGGGTCGAATGGGGGTGTCGTTCTGAAAAAATTATTTACCGTAGAAACCATTTTCTGGAGTTCCTGGCTCATCCGACCTCATCGTAAAGGGCTATGGGTTTCATTTGGCTGCAAATTGAGCTTTTGAAAGACACTAGGAGAAGCCATTTTAGGGGGTACCTCAACTGTCAAGTCACTGTTTGAATGTATAAGTTTGAAATTTTTCAAAGTAAGAAAATGTTTTTATTGTAGTCGAATTAATTGGTACACGTGCAATACTGGGGTAGGTAGCGTAGTGCACTGCCGGGAGTGTGGTAAATAGTGTATACATTGCACGTGTACCAATTAGTTTTTCCACAATTTATACAAAAGAACCATTGTGTAAAATATGGAGCGTTTATTATGTGGGGTGTTGCCAACTGTTACTTGGCAGGGTGTCGTCGTCCAGAGCTAACAGGTCTTTGATTTGGGGTGTGAGCTGAGTTATGTAAAAGGATCCGGGGGCGGCGGGGCTGAGAGGGTCTCGCCTTGAGTTCCTTTGCGAGATTTGCATCGTTGGACTTTTCTTGCTGGTGGCGCTGCTCCCGAGGAAGGGGGAGGCGGGAAAACTCGTCGGGTGCAATAACCTCGAGGGTGGCGCCGAACGGGTTTATGACCCCCCGGCCTAGTGGCGCCGCCTCCAGACACCCCCCCGTCACCCCATCGGGCCGCCACATTCGCGACTTTACTGCGAAGGCCAGCCGCCTCCGGTGACAAATCCTCCCTTCGAGGCTTTCCCGAGTCTATCTCAAGTCGTTTCCTTTTTGATCAGATCGATTTGGACTTCCCCAAAGAAAACGTCGACGGTTTTCGGGTTCGGCGAACTCTCCGTCGTATCTTCTGTCGTCTTATTATTTTCCCTCCCAATATTTATCTCTCTTCTTTTGTTGTTTGGGGGTGTTTGTTATCATTTACTCCATCCAGACCGATTTTTCTTACAAACGTTCCCTCGTAGCGATGTCGTCTTTTCGGTAGTACAAATACGAGTGACCCTCATTTGGGACAAACTCTGTATTTTACTCTCCCTCGTGACTCCCCTTTTCGTGTAGAGAAAAACACCCACAGTGTCTGAGGTCAGAAAATTCTTATGTTGTTCTAAGGAATCCCGAAAATACAGACATTGCTAAAAGTTGGGTCCTCCAAGAAAACATTGCAAATTGGATGAGATATGAATTATTGTTTTTCTACTGAGAATAGTTTCATAGTGATCGAACAGGTCTGGGCTCATTGGTTGCTTACGAAAATGACACCTAACTCGACTGTCTGATCTCTTGTGTAGGGGAGAAGCACCAGTAGAAGATCACCTACCTGCCACGTAGACAGTTTTTTCACAAATTGTCCCTCATAAAAGCGTCAATTCTAGATATCTTTTTCATCATAGGCAAGAACCCTGTCAGAATCGACTGTCGAAAGAATTGTTATATCTATGTTAAGTACATATTTAGTTACAATTAGGTAATCTAAGTGAAAGTTGAAAAGAGGCTCAGCAGTTTGAAGAGAAAGGACCATGTTAACCGTTTTTTTGAGTCGGAGCTATGTAAGTGGAAGAGGTCAAATAATATTATAGTCCAGGAGCCGGGTAGAAAATCTGCCTCGAGCTGGAATGTATTTTGAAGTTTTTGAAATTTTCACACGTCACTCAGGGGTCCTCCTGGGATGTCAATGCTAAGTTTTCGACCTCGTAGACCCTGTGCTAACTTGGGTAGGGGGAAAACCGCGATTTTTCGGTCCTTTTTGGTTTATTATTCTTGGAATAATACACCTATGTTTTCGCGACGCGGGTCGACGACTCCGATCGGCCTCAAAATTTGACATTATCCGTTTCAAGAGGTCTACATTCAAAATCCGAAATGTCCGTCCGCCGTACGCCGTCCGCCGTCCGCCGTCCGCCGTACGCCGTCCGCCGTCCGGGCCGTTTTGGGCAGTAGGAATTTTTTTAAAAATCTGAAATTTTGGCAAAATACTTGGTTTACCATCTAGTTGTGCCCGCAAGGTTTTCAGTCCGATCGCCCAAACCCGTGGGGCGCTATGGGGCTAAAATGGGGCTACAGGAGGGGTGTTTTGAAGGCTTTTAGCTATGGGATCGAGTTAGGTGTCATTTTCGAAGTATTTTTGGACGTAGAATCCATTTTTGGGGGTCCCGGAACGATCCGATTTCACTGTGGCGATCTATAGGGCTTTCATGGTGCTAAAAATGGGATTTTTGAAGGATACCAGGAAGTTAAATATTTTTCGAGTAAAAATTAAAGAATTTTTGAAAAAACCCATTTTTGAAAAAAAATCCCTCCAAAAAAATTTTTTTGGGATATAAAAAATCCAAAAAAAAAAATTTTTTTAAATTTTTTTTATTGACAGAATTAACTGTCTGTACAAGTAACCTATATCAAAGAATAATAAACCCTTGTGTAAAATTTGCAGCGTTTTTCGGTTAGTTTTGAATATCTCGAAAACTATTGCTCGCAGGGAACTTTTTTATTACACCATTAAAAAGTACATTAAATGTCCTTTCGATTGCACTACCAACGTTTTTATTTTGGTCCAATAGGTACCTAACTATTCGGCAGTAGTTTTTTTTTTAATCTGAAATTTTGACAAAATACTTGGTTTACCATCAAGTTGTGCTCGCAAGGTTTTCAGCCCGATCGCCCTAACCCGTAGGGCGCCATGGGGATAAATGGGGCTACGGGAGGGTTTTTTGAAGGCTTTTGGCTATGGTATCGAGTTAGGTGTCGTTTTCCAAGTATTTTTGGACGTAGAATCCATTATTGGGGGTCCCGGAACGATCCGATTTCACTGCGGCGATCTATAGGGCATTCATGGGGCTACAAATGTTTTTTTAAAGATCCCAGGAGGTCAAATATTTTTCGAGTAAAAAACAACAAAAAATGTTGAAAAAAAATGCAAAAAAAAATTCTCGTTGACAGAATTAAATTTTTTCACATGTAACCTATTCTATGATTTCTTGGTTTATTATTCTCGGCATAATCAACCTACATTTTTGCGACGGGGGTAAACATTTTGAGCAGCCTCAACATTTTTTCTCACAGATTTTATGGTTTTTAAATTCCAAAAATGAAATGAACGCCGTAAGCTTTTTTTTTTTTTTTTTTTTTTTTAATAAATTTTGACTAATTACTCAGTTTTCCTGTCTAGTTACTCCCGCAAGCTTTTCAGTCCGATCACTCAAACCCGTGGGGCTCTGAGGGGCTTCTGAAGGGTTTCTGGGTCGGGGTTAGGTATCGTTTTTGAAGTATTTTTGAACGTAGAATCCACTTATGGGTATTCCATAACCACCCAAGTTCATCTTTTGGATCCACGGAGGTTTTGAAGGATGTCAGGAGTCGAATGAGGTTTCGTTTTCCAAGTAACTTGGGACGCATAATCCACGTCCCACATCTGTACAATGACTGCAAAGGAATTTTTTTAAATTTTTAATTTCCTTAAAACAATATTTTATGGCTATAGAATTAGTTTTTGCATAATTTATACCAAAGAATAGTCAACCATCGTGAAAAATGAGCAACTTTTCAGGACACTGAAACAAAAAGGTGATTTTGAACCAGCGTCTAATTTTTTGGTTGATCAAAATTTTTAGTTTCTGGGACATAAATTACCTAAATGGAAAATAACAGTGACAAGTTTTCACGTAGTTACAAGAAGAGACTTGCCGTCAGTACGGTATATACAGGTAGATAACCTACATGAAGAGGTTTGCGACGGATTCCATAGTCAAGTTAAGGGCAGGGCAGGTTGGAGGATCCTGGATGAAGAAACCCACACAGATGTTGTTTGACCTCCCCGGAGACCGAAAGTGAAGAGTTCCTTTATAGGGCCATCCAGGGCCGGCCTTTTACCCCAGTTTGGGTCCGGACGAGGGGAGGAGGAGTTTGTATAGTAGACAAGATTGATGAACAGTCCGCGGATTTTGGGCAAAAATGTTACCCAACAATGGAAAGGTGGGGTCCGTCGACGGTAGTCCTAATGATGTAACCCTTTAATTGGGCGGGGGTTTTTGTGTTAAGATAGTGACGAAGTCCTTGAGGTGTGCTGGGAGAGGGTCTTGCTGGGGCTTCACGGGGGCCCATCACTCCCCTTATTGTTTGGCTTTGGTGACTAATAGCGAATTAAATCGGGAGATTATGATCAGAACAGTGTCGATGCATATGTCGTTGTGGACTGGGTGTGGGCACAAGAAAGGCGTCAAAGTTCACCTTGCGCTGTGAGAGGATAAAAAGAGAAGTGAGAGAGTCGTTGAAGAAGAGGTTTGAATAAGGGCGAAGATGTGAGAAGATGACTCTCTGTTACGAAATCACACATTTACCTATTGACTGAGATCTAAAAAGAGTGAAGAGGGAGTTTGAGGGAACCCGGCACATTTGAAAAATGCTCAAGAGAAAATGCGCGTTGCCATGACCACCAGTTTTGAACATAGTAGCGTCAATGCACATCACCACACTGACGGAGTCCTTGAGCAGTTTAAAAATTACTCCCTGCGTCATCGTTGGATACTCCCGAGAAAATCCTGACGTAAACCCAGTGGCGGCATAAACACCATCTGCAACTATCGAAAGAAAAGACAAGACATAACAAGAAAATCACAACCAAGTTGACCTTAGACTATCAAAGACGATTTTCCCCAAATAAAAGTCGACTGAGACGCAATACCGAACTGTTTGGCAGTTCATAAAATTGCTACGTCTTTGGCCAAAAGCAGTTAACGAGGTTGGGGGCCCCCCCGAAAACTATAAATTCAAGCCCACACGGAATCGACCATCGTGGAAGTCGCCGTCCAATTAGAAAGCGGACGTGTTTGGCAGGCGACACCCGAAAAGTGCTGCAGTACCATTTGAAACGGAAGGTTGAACGAGGTTGGGGAGCTAAAGAATTTGGCAAGATGATGAAATGAGACAAATTGGACTACACAGCAGGAAGAGAAGAAAAGGTGGAAGTCACATTTGTTTTCACACACTAACCGGCTTGTTCGGGGGAGTCGTCATCAGATAATAATAATAATAATAATAATAATAATAATAATAATAATAATAATGATAATAAATAAGTATTTATTTGCCATTCAACACACATTATCAGCAAGTACAGTAATTGTCATAAAATTTAATTATAAAGAGTAAAAGTCCTCGACGCGGTACAGCACTTTAGATGCTAGGTACAATTTTAATTTCCTTCTAAATTCAGCCATTTGACGTCACATGTTACAAATTGAAGACGTGCCGCGAAAAAAATTGAATAACTTCACGGCATTGTACTTGAGGCTTCTCCTGTAGAACTGCAAACCGTGGGCTGGAACCCGCAGCAGAACCTCAGCTCCACGTGTATCAAGTGCCTGAAGTGGTCTTCACGAATTACTTCAAGGTGACGCCTGATGTAACGCAACGCGTTCAGGACATTAAGTGATGGCAGCGTCAAGATCTCCTGAGACTTGATGAGGCCTCGGCATGAGGAACCAGGAGCCATTCCCTAAATCACTCTCAACGCCGGTTTTTGCAAAACAAAGATCTTCTCCATGTTGGCCGGAGTATACCACGACAAAATGGAGTATGGAGCTCTGGAGAGAAACAGCCCATACTACGCAGACAAGACAATCTCGTCGACTGCCAAGCTGAACTATCGCTCAGTCATTTGCACTTCGTCCAGCTTGAAAACCCACGATTGACGTCTTCTCTTCGTTCAAGATTAGACCACTACTGAGCAGCCAACTGCGGAGAGAGACAAATTTATTTTGAATTATGTGCAACTAGTCCTCCATCGAACGGGCATTTATGATTATAATCGTTCTGGAAATTTAAAAAAGAAAGAAAAAGGCAGCTCAGTCTCAATATGTTAGGCCTACTGAATCAGCCCGTCAGTCTTACACGAATAGGTATTCGTTTAGAATCGTTTAGCATAACAAAAAAAAAAGTCGGTACGTAATAAGTAAATCTCAGGAACTTGGAAAATCACCAACTGGAAACATCATTGACTTAGTTATGAAATTATCAATGAAAGAATTGTAATCCTTCAAAAGTCCCATTTGTAGCCCCCCCCTCCACCGCGAGATCGGCTCGTTCTGAAACCCCTAAATATGGATTCTACGTCTAAAAATACTTCTAAAACGACACCCCACTCGATATCATACCCCAAAACCTGCAAAAACTTAGAAGCCGATCAAAACTTTCGTTTTTTGAGTTGGTTAGGGAGAGAACGACTCCTCTGCTGGTTTGTCGTTCTCTCTCTCTAACCAACTCATTGGATTAGACCTCTGCACCATCGGCAAACAACCACTTTGTTTTAGTTTTTTCCAAGAATAATAAACCAAAATGAATAGCAATCCACCAAAGTAACTTTAGTTCAACTGTTGAACTGTGAAAATTATACCTCTGCACCCCGACGTATCCTTATAATAGTAGATTTTACCGACCCGTTCTGCGCATGTCGATGGCGGACATAGTAGCGAGGCCATCAAAAGTAGGAAACCCAACAACTCGAGGAAGGAGGAGATGATAAGGGCTGTGATAAAAATTAGGACATTTAATGTGATATCTCTGTAATAGTTGCGTCCCGTAAAATAATTCGTTCAGAGCTGTGGCTCAACAGCCATTCAAGAAAATAAAAAGCTAAATTCGCAAAACGTGATGTATCTCTGATTTTTTAGTACATATGTTGTTCGGACCCAATAGGGTAGTGTTAACCCAATTTTGCATCTTCCCCAAAGCTGTGCTTCACGCGTAGCACACTAAAAACCACGATTTTTTTGGCCTTAACTCAGTTTTTGCTCTATAGCTAATAAAATATGCATTGTCTGACGAAAAGTACTATATGAGTTTTTAAATAGCATTAAATGTGTGCTCATTTAAGCCCAACCGGAGCTGTGTAGGTAAATTCGTTTCAGAGTTATGGCAATTTGGAAATAGGCCATTTTTTTCCAAAATGTGAACATTTTAGTTGAAGACCTTCCTTAGACCAAAGTTGCGGGGAAATCATTAATCCAAAGTATGAAACTCATGGAACAGACGTTGTAGGCAATATAATTAGCGGGGTCAGTAGGCCCTCTAGTTCTTTCAAAATCTCAAAAATCGATATAGGTAACGTAAAATCGCATTTTTCCAGAAATTATTTGCTATATTTTGAAAACCTTATTAGGTACCAACTTTTTTTTGTGTGTGGAAATGACAAAGAAGGCATGCTACCATTTAAAAATGTCGAAAATTTTCAGATTAGCAGGTCGCAAAACCACCGTAATTTCACCGTAATGGCCGTTATGGCAGGTAATCTGAAAACTAGGATGATCAACTTACTTACCTATGTAAAATTTCATGATCAGATCATGAAAGTAGATTCTACAACTTTCATTCAATGCCTTTTTTTTTTTTTTTCTTTACTAGGACTAAGCTTAACTTAACCATTTCAACGTTATAACTGCTGGAAGAGCACTTTGAAAATTTTGCGGGGAATCGACAATTTTACCTCTGAATACCTATTTGGGGAGGCACTTTGTCTGTTTTCCTGAGGTCTCCGAAAATCATAATATCAGTTCTGAGAGGAAATTTAATCAGCTTCGCGTGGGGGCAATGAAATTTAGATCGGAGACATAGTCTTGGAGGGGGAGAAGAAAATCTTCCGAAAAACGTGGTCGTAGAGGGTCAAATATCTTGTTTCCACCCTTTCCGACGAATACGAATGGCGCTTTTGTTGTTCAATGTGCCGTCCCCTGTATAAAATTTAATCAGCTTTAACCTAAAAAGAAGAAAAGTAAGATCGGACCAAACCGTTCCCACGTGATAGGCAAAAAAGTGCAAAGAAACAGGTTTTTTTTTTTTTTTTTCAAAATTTAACACATCTTTGCATTGCCCTCCCCTCCTTTATCAAAGCTTAAATCAAAATTTAACACGGAATAGCTGCGATGGGGGATTTATTTAACTTTCACGAGAAACAAAGAAATTTGGAATTGGACCAATAGTTTTTGAGCTACAGCCGAAAACGTTCTGAAAAACGTGCTTCCGCTGTCTTCAGGTCTTCAACTAAAATGTTCACATTTTGAAAAAAATGGCCTATTTTCAAATTGCCATAACTCTGAAACTAATTTACCTAAACAGCTCCGGTTGGGCTTAAATGAGCGCACATTGAATGCTATTTGAAAACTCATATAGTACTTTTCGTCGGACAATGCATAGTTTCATGGAGGAAAGAAGTGACGGAAGAAGACAATGCATAGTTTCCTTCCTCCATGGCATAGTTTATTAGATATAGAGCAAAAACTGAAATAAGTGATAGAATGATACCCCTTCTTTCGGGTAGCGTTGATCGGTCTTACAAATACCGAAGCAACAATGGGGCGGCATATCTAACAATGATTTTACAATAAAGAATCGTAAAATCATTATGTAGGAAAAACTCTAAACAAGCGTACTTTCGGGTAAAAGAAAACTACAAGTACTACGTAGCCACGATAACCAAGCCTGATGATGACAAAACGGTGTCCGAAAAGGGTAGGCAACACAACAAACGCTGATATTGTACGAGAAATCTGTAGGAAAACGGTTGTTTTCTCAGGTTGGCACAGCGCATGCGTATCTCGATTTCTGTCGAAAAAGTCTACTATTAACGCTAAAAGTGATCTGAGGCACCCCCCCCCCCCCCCCCCCCATGGATCCTCCACTGATGTGACGTGTTGGTTTGGAAAACCCTCCAATCAGCTGAATATCGGCGTGTCGCTTTCGCCGTGGCGAGGTTCTTCCGAGGACTCGAACAAGGGCGGCCTTTCCGTATTCCGATTGTGTTCCAACGCACATACACCAGGAGTGGAGAGTACACATGCGTACGCACTGGCCGGCCAGCGTGGGAAGGAATCGCATTTGCTCCTAATATAGCCACCCCGACCTCTGCTCCCGTCATAGGACAAAACCCCGGTCACCTGGTTGGCTATTGTCGCCAACCGTTCGAAAAACTGGACACGATCCTAACTAAGGTTTTGACATTTTGAGAAGCACGTGAAATTCCAAAAATAAACCTACTCGTTGAACGCAATTGGCGAAGAAAGCGGCGTCATGCGACATGAAGACCTCTCCCACCAGCGGGTTCAGCCGACAAAAACTCCGCAATTCGTTAGTGGAGGTCCTTCGATCAGACGAGAGAAATGCATTGTAAAATGTGGCTTAGTTTACATGAAGTTAAGGAGCAGAATCGGGTAGAAAGAAAGAAGTCACTGGACCTCCCCTCCTTTCTAACCACAACTTTGCCATTCCGTATGTGGTGCCGCCTGGACCTTTGCAGTTCTCCAGGACCCTTTCTCTTTCTGCGAACGCACGCATACCATCGCAACTCGCCGAACACCCCATGCGTCACCCAAAATGCATTTCATGTTTCGATTGTCAGAAAAAGACGTAATGTTCTTCCCTGAGAGTCAGTTTTCAACGATTCTTCCGCTCCCAAAAGAGAGAACATTTTTGCCCATTTCTTCTTCGACTTCACCAAACTGGTAGTCCGTTAGGGAAGTAATTTTTCATGAATGAACCGATTTGTTTGACTTAGTGATCCCTACAACACCTCATATCCATAAATATGCGTATATTCGCTCAACCGTGGCATTGTCTGCGCCCCTGGGTATACTCGGGCTCGTTGGTTCCGCCGATCTCTTCGACTCTGCGGGTGGTGCCTACGTGGCAGGTACCAGCCCACACACCTATTTACCTTTGTCCTCAAAAAACCCGATATTTCTACACGTCAACTACCTTCAAAGAAAACTCAACCTCAAGCGACGTGTCAAAACCCACCGAGGGAGATATCCTTATTTGTAGCCCCCAACAATGGGGCAGGACCTTCGTCTTCAAAACCAACTCCTTTTTTTCTGCTACCTTTGCAGTTCCATTTTTCTTGAAAATGAGTCCTCTCTTTTTTTTTTTCTCCAGCCCTGCAGCTTCCCTTTCCACATTTTACGGGAAATAATTGGACGACAGTGAAGAAAAAGGGACATGAAGGTGGCCTCTTGTTCGCTGACAGATTGGAACCTAACAAGCTCACAACGGATTGGATCTCAACGCCTCATGGGAAACAGAAAATATTTCCAAATCCAAAAGGTTACTTAAATGGCGTTCTTCGGGGTGGTCCCGTTCCACTTTTGACTCAAAATTGCTTTACGTTTTCAGGAAGAATTGAGGAAAAATAAGATTTTGAAAAAAGGCGGCCACTTCTGCATTAGATTAGATCAATACTTCCTGGAATCCTTCACAAATCCCATTTGTACCTAATGGGGATGGGATGACGGACCACCGTCTGGGGGATGGGGAGGAGCCAATTGCTTGCAGCTACTCTTAGTCCAGTCATTAGGTGAAAAATAGAAACACATTTTGGGTTAGAAATGGTTTCTATGGTTCTCTATGTTTTTTAGGGTGCTGAATCCGAATCTGAGGTTTGCCAACAAAATTTCGTGACGGAACATGGAGAAAAATGGAAAAAACTGAGAAATGTTCGGGTTTTCCTTGGTTTTTTGAGTATAGCTCAAAAACTATCAACTTTGTAAAAAAAAACTTTCGCACCTTTATTAAAGAGGATTAAATTTGCTATCATTTGAGCGCAACCGCAGCTCTGTAGGTCCAATGGATCCCGAGATACAGCACTTCAACATTTGGCAATTTTTAGGTTTTGAGAATCTAGCGAGCCAAATTTCGGCAGGACCCCCTCCTGTTTGTTTTAGCTTCTGAACATTCATTTGTACGCACGAAACGAATTTAAAACAAATAAGAAACGTCCTATCTGCCCGCGCGGAGAGCGGAAGCACGTTTTCCAGAACGTTTTCGGTTGTAGCTCAGAAACTATTGGTCCGATTCCAAATTAATTTTTTTCTCGTGAAAGCTGATTAAATTCCCCGTCGCAGCTATTCCGTGTAAAATTTCGATTTGAGCTTTGATAAGGGAGGGGCGGGCACGGCAAAAAAGTGGCACATTGTGAATAAAACATGATACTTTGCACATTTCTGCCTATAACTTGGGAACGGTTTGTCCCATCTTACTTTTCTTTTTTTAATCAGAAAGCTTATTACATTTTATATAAGTAACGGCACATTGCATCTCTATTGAAACAACAAAAGTGCCGTTAGTATTCGTCGAAAAGTGTAGAAACAAGAAATTTGACCATCTACGACCACGTTTTTCAGAAAACGTTCTTCTTTCCCTCCCTTATCAAAGCTCAAATCGAAATTTCACACAGAATGCGACGGGGAATTCAATCAGCTTTCACGAGAAAAAAATTAATTTGGAATCGGACCAATAGTTTCTGAGCTACAACCGAAAATGTTCTGGAAAACGTGCTTCCGCTCTCCGCGCGGTCAGATTGGAAGTTTCTTATTTTGTTTTAAATTTGTTTCGTACGTACAAATGAATGTTCAGAAGCTAAAACAAACAGGAGGGGGTCCTGCCGAAATTTGGCTCGCTAGATTCTCAAAACCCTAAAATTGCACTTTTTGGGAAAATTTGCCAACTTTTGAAGTGCTGTATCTCGGGATCCATTGGACCTACAGAGTTGCGGTTGCACTCAAACGATAGCAAATTTAGGTTCTTCTTCTTCCTAATCTTCTTTAATAAAGGTAGGGACGTTTTTTTTTTTTTTTTTTTTTTTTTTTTCACAAAGTTGATAGTTTTGAGCTATGCTCAAAAAACCAAGGAAAATCCGAATATTTCTCAGTTTTTTTGCATTTTTCTCCATGTTCCGGCACGAAATTTTGTTGGCAAACCTTAGATTCGGATTCAGCACCCCAAAAAACATAGAGAACCATAGAAATAATTTCTAACCCAAAATATGTTTCTATTTCACCATTTTGAGGACCTAATGACTGGACTATCTTCTATGCCTATGGAGTCCCCTAACAGTCTCATCATGAATAAATCATCGGTACGTCCGGCGCATGCGCGAACGTAATTTTCTTGTTACAGTCATTACTCCGTCAATTTCGAACGGGTTTTTGACAAATTTTCAGGGATCGGGCAGGTAAAGTCTCTTCTAGTTTTCAATGTATCGGGCATTAGGTCAAAAGAAACTCAAACATGTCCCTAGCACCGAGCTTTCGGCTAATGTAATTCCTTCTTCAGGACTTATGAGGAAATTCGTTAGTACTTAAAAGATGTGAAGGTATGGGAAACAAGAACCAATACAAGCATCCATAGTATGTGTTCTTTCATGCTTTTTAATTTTTAGTTGCCCGGAATTGTATTGTCATGAGTATGGCGAATCGGTCGTCTCTGCCCCATGAAAGCCCTATAGATCTTCACGGGTTTGGGCGATCGGGCTGAAAACCTAGCGGGCACAACTAGATGGTAAACGAAGTATTTTGTCAAAATTTCAGATTAAAAAAAAAAGGGAATTATTCATACTGCCCAAAACGGCCCGGACGGCGACGGCGTACGGCGGAAGGACATTTCGGTTTGGAATTTAGACCTCTTGAAACATGTTGAAACATCTGCAGGTAATGTCAAACTTTGAGGCCGTTCGGAGTCGTCGACCCCCGTCGCGATTATATAGACCTATATAATACACCTGTGTATTATTCCAAGAATTATAAACCAAAACGCTGCAAATTTTACACAAGGGTTTATTATTCTTTGATATAGGTTACTTGTGCAGAAATTTAGTTCTGTGTTAATGAAAAAAATTAATAAAAACATTTTTTTAATTTTTTTTTCTAAAAAGATTTTTTTGATTTTGTTTTTTCAAAAAATGTTTTTTTCAAATTTTGTTTTGTTTTTTACTTGAAAAATACTTGACCTCCTGGGATCTTTCAAAAATCCCATTTGTAGCCCCATTAAAGCCCTATAGATCGCAACAGTGAAATTGGATCGCTGCGGGACCCCAAAAAATGGATTCTACGTCCATTAACAAATATTTATTGGTTTATACTACTTCAATACAATTTTAAATGATTCATGTAATAAACTCTTCTTGTCGCCGTGGTCCTTGGGGTCCAGGTAGCTGCACCGGGGGGATAGGGGGACGTGGTGTCTCCCCAGGGAGGCGTTGTGTCCCTCGCCGTGTCCATCGGAAACAAATACAGGTAGCGCATCAGAAGGTGCATCAATACCGGGAGAAAATATAAGGGACGGGAATACTGACCTTGGGGGGGCTCAATGAGCCCCCGCTAGGTGTCTGCGTCTAAAGGCAGCCCATATAAAGCCACTACCGTCCAACGTTCTCCTGGCAGCCCACTCCAATATGAACGGCGGAAAGATCCTTCGGAGCCCCCTCGCTGCGTGTGCGTCCCAGAGTCCACGCCATTGGAGAATAGCCGGAAGTACCTCCACCACCGTCGAATCCGTGAGCTCCCTGACGGCTTGCATCGCTACCGGAGTCCCGTACTTAGATTTCTTCCTATTCAGGAGGGTGCGCAAGGGAAAGGCCGGAGAGTTTGTCGAGATGGCCACCTCGACGACATAAGCAGTGTCATCTTTCTTGATTATGACGTCGGGTCGAATGGCTTGTTCGTCGGTCCTAATCAGGGTCTCCGTCCACACATTCCAACCCTTCCGCCGAGCATATTCACCAAACAGGGCACAGACAGCGTTATGTCGTTTGCAACGTGCTTCACGCATAGATGGACAAACTTGCAGCACATGGTTCGGCGTCTCGCGTTGGGGGCATCCTTCACGACATGCTGCCGAACCTGCCCGGCCTCTAGTCATCCGTGCCCGCAGCGGTATAGCAGCTGCGTATGTCTTGATCGCCGCCAGGGTCCGCCACACGGGCACCCGTTCGTTGGTGTTACGCATCCAGGCTGTTGACTGGGGAACATCCCGAGCAATTTTCATGTCTGCTCCGTCGACAGTGTTATGCCATGCGGCTGCCCGCTCGCGGCGCCTGTCAAGTGTCGATGATTCAATGCCACTGTTGTCTTCACGGAACAAAGTATTACGGGCCTCGCTGACACGCTTCTTCCGTAGCAAGGGGATAAGCGCTAAAAAGCACATCAAACCCAGCCCTCCATCCGCCACGGGGGCGTAGAAGAACGCATTGGGAACATCTCTGGGCAGCCTTAGGAATGATCGTAAAATTCCTCGCACTCGTATGTCAAGCCATTGGAGCTGTTTCTTCGTGTGTGCAGTTAAAACAAGTCCATGCACAAGCGACGGTTGCCAGTGGGTTCTGATTGCCTCTAACTTCGTCAGGGGTCCAAGAGTCGACCGAATTATCTTGCCTAAATCCGTGATAGCTTTGTTGGGATCCGGTCTGACTGGGCCATAGGGATTAAATGTTACGCCGAGGTAGTTCCATACGGCATTCGAGCGAGCTACCGGTATATCATCTAGGTCACCCAGACTGGCAGTCACAGCCAACTTACCCTTCCTAGGAACCAATGGCACATAGAGAGACTTGCCGGCGTTGATCGACAACCCGCAGTGTTGTAGAGCTTCGCGGAAACTTCTGATGAGCACCCGTATCCCAGCGGCCGATGCCGCCAACAAACACGCGTCGTCTGCGAACGCAATCGATCGCCATCGTTTCCCACGGCAAGTGAAGCCAATTCTGCTAGGTAGCGACATCAGGGCATGATCCATGACTGCGTTGAAAAGAGTGCCAGAGAGCGGGTCTCCCTGCCGAACTCCAGCTTGGCACCGTATACGTTGTCCGCCCAAGATGGTGCTGGAAGATCCATACAACTTCATAATATAGTGGACCAAAGACGGAGACCACCCTCGTGCCACCATCACAGCTCTAATTGCGTCGTGGCTAACAGAATCAAAGGCCTTGGCCACGTCGACCACCACCAGGTGCAGCTCCCTAAATTTCCGTTTTGCTTCCGCCAATATGGTCCCTTTAAGAGTTACGTTTTGGCCAATACCGTCGACGTTACTGATCAAGCCCCGTTGGTCCCGACAATGCCGGACATTCTGCATCAACCTGGCTGCCAAGATCTTGTGTAGGTGCCTCAACATCACCGACGGGACAGTGATCGGTCGATATTGATCAGGCCTCACTGGTCTAGTCACCTTGGGAATAAGTGTGGTGCGCCCCAACGTCATCCATTCAGGTGCTTCCTTCTGGCGTAGAATCGTATGGAAGATCAGTCTTTTGTACCTATGCGGCAGTGTGTTCCATTGGCCTGGCAGAATGCCGTCCACGCCCGCCGCTCCCCTTCGCAGGCGGTGCTCATCGAGCTCCTGGTCAGAGATTGGCTGAAACACGCCAAAAAATGGATTCTACGTCCAAAAATACTTCGAAAACGACACCTGACTCGATCCCATAGCCGAAAGCCTTCAAAACCCCCCTTCTGTAGCCCCATTTTAGCCCCATAGCGCCCCACGGGTCTAGGCGATCGGGCTGAAAACCTTGCGGGCACAACTAGTTGGTAAACCGAGTATTTTGTCAAAATTTCAGATTTTTTTAAAAATTCCTACTGCCCAAAACGGCCTGGACGGCGGACGGCGGACGGCGTACGGCGGACGGCAGACGGACATTTCTGTTTTGGAATCTAGACCACTTGAAACGGATAATGTCAAATTTTGAGGCCTATCGGAGTCGTCGACCCCCGTCGCGAAAACATAGGTGTATTATTCCAAGAATAATAAACCAAAACCAGAGCCAGGTTGTGATTTTGATAATAGCTGGGATATAATAACGGTCTGTCAACTGATTCGACTGAGGCCACTACGCGTAGTTACAGCGGTATTCGAGTAAACATCTCATAAAACGAATTTATCGAACTGTGGCGTAGGCGTTGCACTTAATCTCACACCTTAACTTGTGACGTGTCGTGACGAGACATACCACAACGATGACAAAGATACGAGCCGTCAATCTTATCTTTCTACATTCTTCGGGTGATATCAGAATCGCAGGTGACAATCGGTACGGAATTCGGGAAAGATGAACGATAAAAAAACGTTGTCCAAATATTGACGTGGATGAAGTGAATCATAACGTGACTGCGATGAATGGTGCAATCGTGAGGTAATCGATTTGACGGAAAATGTCCTCACTATATCGCCTAATTAGTCGGCTTCGCGGTTTACATCCCCCGACGACAAGAGACGACGTGACTCCGATTAAAGCCGAACTCCGGCTGCAATCCCAAATGGCAACGCACTTCTGGCTTCCTGCCAAATCCTCGACTGACTCACCTTCGATTCTCTACACCCCACCGTCGTCTACCTTTGATTGTGATGGACCTTCGGTGTATTAGTGCAGCGACCAAAATAATTATTACGGCACCTTCCGCTATCCTTCAACCTGGTAAATGTCTAGTTACGCGAATGTCGCAAAGTGCAAATTTAGGTCAGTTTGCAAAGTACCAATGTAAAGAAAATTGAGTGAAAATGAAATGAAGGGCCCACTCCAAGAAAGATTTTTTTTTCTGAGAATTTTATTGCTCCAAGTAAATAACTTATTAACAATATTGATTTGAGACTAGGTGATAGATATTTAAAACTAAGGTACAGCACTTAGTAAGAAGATGAGAGAGCTTTTGTTGAAAATTAATTAATCGATTTTGAAAGTTCCAAGACTCGCACTTACCTACTACCGCACTTACCTACGCTGCAAATTTTACACGAGGGTTTATTATTCTTTGATATAGGTTACTTGTGCAAAAATTATTTCTGTGTCAAAAGAAAATAATTTGGAAAAAAAATTTTTTTGATTTTTTTTTTTCAAAAAACATTTTTTTAGATTTTTTCTCAAAAAAATTGTTTTTTCAAACATTCTTTATACTTTACTCGAAAAATATTTAACCTCCTTGGATCCTTCAAAAATCCCATTTTTAGCCCCATGAAAGCCCTATTATAGGATCTATAATAGATGCGCAACAGTGAAATCGGATCGTTCCGGGGCCCCAAAAAATGGATTCTACGTCCAAAAATACCTCGAAAACGACACCTAACTCGATCCCATAGCCAAAAGCCTTCAAAAAACCCCTCCCGTAGCCCCATTTTAGCCCCATAGCGCCCCACGGGTTTGGGCGAACTAGATGGTAAACCAAGTATTTTGTCAAAATTTCAGATTTAAAAAAAAATTCCTACTGCCCAAAACGGCACGGACGGCGGACGGGCATTTCGGATTTTGAATGTAGACCTCTTGAAACGGATAATGTCAAATTTTGAGACCGATCGGAGTCGTCGACCCCCGTCGCGAAAACATAGGTGTATTATTCCAAGAATAATAAACCAAAAGATTATCTCTTGACCAACCAGGAATCTAAAAAACGCTGCAAATTTTACACAAGGGTTTATTATTCTTTGATATACATTACTTGTGCAGAAATTTAATTCTGTCAATGAAAAAATTAAAAAAAAAATTTTTTTTTGGATTTTTATCTCAAAAAATTTTTTTTGTTGGATTTTTTGTTCAAAAATGTGTTTTTTCAAAAATTCCGTATTTTTTACTCGAAAAATATTTAACATCCTGGGATCCTTCAAAAATCCCATTTTTAGCCCCATGAGAGCCCTATAGATCGGCACAGTGAAATCGTATCGTTCCGGGACCCCAAAAAATGGATTCTACGTCCAAAAATACTTCGAAAACGACACCTAACTCGATCCCATAGCTAAAAGCCTTCAAAAAACCCCTCCCGTAGCCCCATTATAGCCCCAGAGCGCCCCACTGGTTTGGGCGATCGGACTGAAAACCTTGCGGGCACAACTAGATGGTAAACCAAGTATTTTGTCGAAATTTCAGATTTTTAAAAAAATTCCTACTGCCCAAAACGGCCTGGACGGCGGACGGCGTACGGCGTACGGCGGACGGACATTTCGGATTTAGAATGTAGACCACTTGAAACGGATAATGTCAAATTTTGAGCCCGATCGGAGTCGTCGACCCCCGTCGCGAAAACATAGGTGTATTATTCCAAGAATAATAAACCAAAAGATTATCTCTTGACCAACCAGGAATCTAAAAAATTATTTTTATCTCTTGACCAACGAGGAATCTAAAATCCTCCTTTCAGAGGCAGGATGGGGTCATTATAATACACAATGTGTACTATAATGACCTAATATGTCATATTAGGTAATATTATTGTAACACTCTTTAACAATGTTTAACAATGTATATTCCTTGACCACAACTATTTGAATAACTGAACCGACATGTGGCCGTCACGACATGTGATGGTTACCATCACACTGCCCCCCTCTACGACGAGAACCAGCCGGTACAGCCTTGGGTTGAGTTCTGATAATTCAATTTTTCAATGGTGCGTTCGTTTGATATAAATTCATCAGCGACTAGTACGATTCCCTCAAGCTTGGCGCTTGCAGTAGATGGTTGATGTGACGAATTGAGGCTCACCAGTGATGCCTAATGTTAGGATGGGACCGTGATGTGGTGCTTGAGAATTTAGCCATGGATAAAGAAAATTTGCTTATGTTCGGCCTGACGGCCTGCGCCCTCGGCGTCAGTATTTACATACTGTGGGGCCCCAAACTCGGACGGAAATCGGTGTTCACTAGTGCCGTTGCAGAACCTCGGACTCAACTGCTTCCTCAACTCGTTGTTGCAAGCTTTGGCGTCTTGCCCGTCTTTTTTTGAATGGCTTGAAGAGAGGAAAAACTGTGGCAATGTATTTGAGTCATTCCACGAGGTGTTGAAAATTTTGTGCTACGAGAGGGAACCTGACCTCGTCGACGAAGTATACTCTCCTGATCTCCTCAATCGTCAGCTGAGAACCAAAGGTTGGCGGTCCCCGCAAGAGCAAGACCCTCACGAGCTGTTTCTACACATTTTGTCAACTTTAGAAGAAGAAGAACAGAGATTTACCCCTGAACGGGACGAATCCCTTAGAGAAGAGGAGGAACAATGTCCGTCAACAGCCCGAGTCACAAGTCATGGAGACGTGCCTATTGTGAGGAGAGTCATGAACACGAAAATAGAAAAGCAAGTTCTCACTCAAAGCCCGTTTCGAGGATACCTTGCCAGTCAACTATCTTGCCTCACCTGCGGTAGCAAATCTGCTGTTGTATACGATAAGTTGTATACGTCACGTTGACTCTGGCCCTCCCATCCAAAGGAATCAGCTTAAGACTGCAGAGGCTGCTGAACGATTTTGTATCCGCTGAGCTCATTGAAGGGTTTTCATGCGACCATTGCAATAAAGGCAGATCGTCGACGGAGTCTGTCACAGGCTTCCAAGGCCATCAAAATCGGCACGCTCCCTAACTGTTTACGCCTACAACAGTGTTTAAACAATCTTTAACTTTTAAACAATATTCCTTGACCACAACTATTTGAATAACTGAACCGACATGTGGCCTTCGCGACATGTGATGGTTACCATCACAATATTTACGTTTGAGAATAGTGGAGCTAATGTTTATGATTGATTTGCCAGTTGCCGGGATAGTGACCGGTACTAACACCCAGACATTTTCCAAGTCTCCGATAGCTGCTTCCCCTCGCGGAACTGGAAGACGTTTGAGCAGGCGCGCTTACTTGACGCTCCACTGGTGCCAAGAAGAGGAAGACATTTCCTGAACTCAAAACCGCGCCGTAGAGAAGTTCAAACCAGAGTTTCCAGGAGAGTGAAGCTAAACCTGTGTGACAAGACTAAAATACACCCCCCCTCTTCGCCATTAGCTCAAAGTTTTCATGTGATAGGGGATCATTCTACACTTTCGAAAGACGAGGGAAATCACTTGAAAAGGCATGCTCACTTATATTTTGCTCCTTGAAGTTATTATCAACCCCAACCTTTTGACAAGCCAGGAGAGTGAAAAAAGGCCTTTCGATGGCGAAATACGCATGTGTGCGTATATATTTAAGCAATGAAATGCTATGGGCTCCATAGCTGTATTGTATCCTTTCAATTTGCGTTGTTGTTGGTTTTTTTTTTCTTCTAAAATGTCGCAAGTAAGTGGAGAAAAGTGCTTGTAACTGTAAAAGTGCTTAACTGAAAAGTGGCGGACTTTCGTGAAATGACCCAACTACTCGATCAGAAGAAAGCACTGCCAACCGTAGCTCTTTATTTATTTATTTTTATTTTTATTTTATTTCTATTTTTTACTTTTCGAAAGTGACTTATTTTTCTTGGAGTGGACTCTTCGAATCGGGAAACAAGTCTCCAACTTGTGGGGGCAACTTAAACAACGTTTTTACGTTTTACTTTTTTTTTAACAGGAAATCAATGTGTTGTCATTAAATGGCAATTAGGAAATTTTCCTATATGTAGACGTTAAATCTTTAATAATTCTGGATTTCTTTCCTTCTTTTTTCGCGGCTCCAATTCTGTTTTCTTTTTGTGAATAAATTATTATTAGTATTACGGTAAAAAAAATCTTCAATAATTTCATTCATTATGAAAAACACGGTTAAATTTATTCACATTAGAATCTTGTAATACTACCATATTTCTTTCTCAGTAAAATCGACACGATTCTCTTTCGTTTGTGTTCTATGTGTGTTGCAGCACCTTTCGAAAAGTTCAATTAATCGATTTAACCGAGTTTTTCATAATGAAACGAAATTCGAAAATTGTTTTTTAATTGAAGATGTTGCTTCATCGAAGACAAAAGACGTTGATAGAACGATATGTCTATAGGAAATGACAAAACATTGTTGGTTGACGCAATCTATCAAAACTCAGCACTCAATTTTATGAGACACGCGTACGATACGGATGTTGACACTCGCAATTGTTAACTAAACTCTCAATGACCGTTATTGATTATCAATATTTACTAAGTAAACTTGTCAACTGTCTATTATTTTTACGAAGGCATAATTTCAAAATGATGCAACTCTTCCTTGTCCTCGTAAATAAAAGGAGATTTGAGATGAATTTTATTAATGTGGGTGGGAGGTTGTTGAGGGTCGGTCAAATGAGACGAGAATGTGCCGGACTAGAGGTTGCAATAGCGGAAGTTTTTCTGAATCTCGGTATCCCGGGATTTTTTGGAGCAAATGAAATTTTGAAAAAAAAAAAAATTAAAAACAACGAATAACTTCTATACAATACCTACAATATTCTCTCACGAAGGAAAAATTGTACTTATGTACCTGCTTGAATAATGCGCTATGAGAAAGCATAATGCACTCAATGTTGGATCAGCCAATCTGCTTCTTAGCTTTAGTCGAAAATAGCCCTGCTGCGGAAAATGCCCTCTCAGCTTCTAAATCTAGTGGGATGGTCAGGAGATAATTGTATACGGTGAAATAAATGTACATAATTGTATACGATGACCATTTAAAAAAATATATATATATACGGTGACCATTTTTGAAACGAAAAAGTAGGACCATCCTTCAGGAAAAGATATTTCGGTTCTTTCTACCAAACTTAACACTTTTTGCTATTGAATTTCACAGCTCATAAACCACAACTAAAAAGTGGGAACATTTCATGTTTTTCAGGGGTCTAAAAAATTTAATTTGGAAGAGCCCAGACCTGAAAGGTAGGACCCGTACTTCCAAGAGATGTATAAAAATCCAAAAAAATGTTTTTTTAAATTTCTTCATTGACAGAATTAAATTTCTGCACAAGTAACGTATATCAAAGAATAATAAACCCTTGTGTAAAATTTGCAGCGTTTTTTAAATTCGACATGTAGTGGCCGCAAGAGAGTCGGAGGTAGACGCCAGGGAGTGAGAGAGGACGAAGGGCGGCACTGCGGGTGGGAGAGAGACAGAGAGCTAACCGGAGGAGATACATACATGTAGTGGTCACGATAAATAAATTTGAAGTAGGTGTAAGGAGACCACGACGGGCTGCATTGCGGGGGTGGGGGAGGCCCACCCCTGGGTGGGGGCGGCGGAGGGGGGTGATCAAAGGGTGGAGGGGGGCGGCCCACGGGTACTGCGGGGGGTTAGCCCGAAGGGGGAGGGGGTTGGAGCTTTTGTGTGGTCCTCCCCCCTTCGCAAAGGCCGGCCAGTTGAGCCCTGAGACCGCTAGGTGGCGTTACACTATCCCCCGCACTGGTGCGAAAAACAAAAGATCAGTTTGTCTTGGAAGGAGGCGAGAGGCGTAATGACGAGCTAGGCGCGTACCAAAAGAAGTGATTTTTTTTTTTCCCCAAAAAATTTTTTGTTCAATAATTGTGCGTGTCATTAAAAGTGTCAAGTGTCATTATGTGTTAGGGACTTCGTTGCATCAGAAAAACACATTTTCCTGGTCATGTCTTGGTTCCATCCGAGGATTTTGGTGCCGCCCCCACGCTACGAGTTGACGTGATTTTACTCACATTTACATTCTTACTATTCCAGAAATAGACTTGGTCTGGTTCATCTGTTGGGAGTGATTGAAAGACTGAAGTGTTATTTTAAACAAAACGACGTAAAAATAGTTGGGGGCGAGACGTTTTTGTGGGTTCCCAACAATTCGTTTTTGGGGTTTTTCTGGTGAAAATGCGGTTAGAGACAATTTTTGGATAAAAGACGGAGGATAATGTTTTGGGGTGGGATGAGACCAGCGGATCCGCTTCAAGTGTGCAGAGTATGAAGTTGTGTTCAGGGTGGTCGGGTCTCGTGAGGGCGGCGATACTCCTGGTCATCCTCGCGACATCGTCCCACCAAGGCGGCCCCGCGGGACCCTCCCGAGGACCTCCGGGCTTTTCACGGTCCCAAGGGCCCCCGGGGTTTTCCCGGACCCCGCTGGGAAAACGGCGACCGCCCCCGGCCTGCGCTCACGTCGGCGACGGCGTCAACTTGGTCGCCGCTCGGGCCTGGTTGGCGTCGACGGTGTTCGAAGGCAAAGTGCGAACCCGCTCGTCCGGCGACCCCGGCGGCGTCTACGGCGTCACTTTCGTCGTCCAGAAGATCCACAAGGACGCCGCCGGCACTCTCAAGGACCGGACGCTCGTCCGCCTCCAATTCAGGATGGGACAAGAACCTCAAGGGCCCTGCCGACAGTCCTACAATTTCACCAAATTGACGGGAGACCTCGTACGAACTAATATTAAACAAGGCGGAAAATACATAGTGTTCGTGATGGGTGTCGGACCTCATAATTTCACCCTCCTTGGTGAACCTGTGTTCAAAACTCGCAAGAACATTCAGGCCGTCAGAGATGTGCTCCTGTGCAACAATTGCCGTAAGTACTTACCTCCCCCAAATTATCAATCACTAAATTTTAATTATTAGAATATATATTATATTCTATACAAACTATGTCATAGTAACTATGATGTATTACACTCCTAAGAGATGAGCGAAATCATTAAATTCAATTCAACAAATTTAAAAAAAATTGAATTACGACAGTAATTTAATCTAATTTTAATTTAAGTAGGAAGTATGATGAATAATTGTTTTTATAATTTGATGCAAATCCACATCAAATCCTAATTAAAACAAAATTAAATTATGACATTAATTTATATTTAATTAGGTAGTATGAAAAATAATTTAAATTTATTTCATTTCATTTCCTTATGACATGATGCAAATTTGCCAAACTTAAATTAAATTAAAATTTAAAAATTAAAGAATTTAAATGTAAAAAATTACAATAAATTTGCATCTAATTATAAAAATAAAATCATGGCAGTAATTTAAATTTAATTAGGTAGTATGATTAATGATTTAAATTTCTTTAATTTAATTTCCTTATATGATGCAAATTGAATTTTAGCTCACTTCCAACAGTTTCTTTACAATTCTCCCGTGTGAAGGAAAAACAGCTTATGTAAAAAAAAAAAGTTCCCACAACGCGCCTTCGGATTTTGAGAGGTAAACTCATAAATAAGTATAATCAGTTTGAACTAGGAGGTTTTTTTGCTATAAATCAGTTTGAACTATGAGGTTTTTTTCAGGTGTTTGGTTGAATCCTGCTAATTGTAATTATATCAATAACCACTTGAAAACATCGATTTTGAAGCGATAAATCGCAAAAAGTTGTACGTCGTTGATAAGTTTCTAAAATTTGGCTCGCTGTTGATGTTACTTTTGAAGGCTTTTAGTTTGCTGGAAACCCCACTTGAACTGAAGGGAAAAGTGACTTATCTAGAAATTTAGTCGAACGATTTTCAGCAAAAAACTTTGAGATGAGCTGTTTCTCCTTCACACGGCAGAATTTGAACAATACGCAACAATTTGGGTCACTCTTTCGGTAAATTAAGCAATATTATCAACGTACTAATTAAATAAAAAAATAAGTAAAATTTGAGGTGCATCGACTTTTTTGATAAATTCGCGATGATTAAGAAATCCGCCGATCTTTCAATTCCCCTCTGCCAACGCAGGGCGATACCAAATTTTGACAGTAACAGGAACGAAACTGAAGTGGGTCTTGTAAGCGTTCATTTACTTAACTAATTTCTGAAGGTGGTCGTTTCTCGTGAAAATCCATAGTTTCGATTCCCAAGTGAAGTTATAACCCGCCAGAAGACTTTGGCCAACGCGGAACTCGTCTTTTTTAAAACCTTTCGTCGACACCATAACTTAGGATTCATTATTGAATGACATAAAATTAGAGGCGTCTTCCCCGCCTGGCCAAAAGCCAAAGCCATACGGCGGCTATCAAACAGGCCGTCCTAAAAAATAGAAGTGCGCTTCTTTGAAGTCCACCGCGAGGGAGCGAGAAATCTTGTTTACACACTTTTGAATAAATCTTTTTTATCACAGTTATAGATTCTGATGAGGTTAGTTGTAGCGAAGGGTGGTCAAATCGGAAAAACGTTCGTGGGGGTTGGTGCCGTTCGATGTGGAGCGTTTTGTGGCCAATTAACTCATAAACGGCGATTTATCGTTTTTTTGAGCCGTTTCTCAGATACTGTTCGCGATTATTCCCATTACACGATTAAAAGTCTCGCGGCCTTTGACGGCAGAAAAAAAGGTGCTAGAAAAAGGCGGGAAACCCCCGCCGTGAACGTGTCTACGGCAGAAAATAATCTGCTCGTCACTTCATCTCAAAAGTGACTCATAAACGGGGTCACCACGTTTTCTGGAGAACCGCCAGAATAATTCAGACTTTCCTGTCGATAAGGCAAAGCAAGAAAAAAAAAAGAAGTTACGTACGCGGAGAAAACGATTTTTTCTGATATTTACTTTTGAAAAATTAAGTGGATCGTGGGATTATATTGAATCGGTTTTTTTTTGCTCCGCCTCCCTGGAACGTTCGAAAAAAGTTCCACCCACCACAAAGTTCAACATTAACTGAGCCCATTTTGATGTGACAAAATGGCCGTCTCTCCCTTATTTCTCACGCTTATGAAAAACTCTGTAAGGAGCCTGCGAGAAAAATAACTATGTAATGCTCGTAAAATTTTCTTTCGACGAACCCCTTCGACAGACTTGTTATTATTATTGCATACCAACGTTCTGTATAACATCTTCAACGGTTTTTCTTTACATTTTTTTACCCCCCTTCTCCCCCTCATCACCATTTGCGAAAAAAAAGGCCACCTTTGATCATGACTGGCTTACATTTTTGCACTTTATAATGCGACGTTTCACACGGGAATAAATTTGTCGGATAAAAAGTTTCCAGAGAGAGGCGCAGGTGTATTTATGTAGTTATTGTTGACGCCGAAGAGGCCGGCGCCGGAAAAACCGTCTGGGAGGTTCGTCACCCACTGTGGATGTTACATCAAACGAGCAAACATTGAGTGTCTGTTTTTTTTATCAATGAGAAATTCCATTTTTTCTCGACAAGTATTCGAAAGGAATTTATTGGTTCTCGAAATGCCGGATGCCAACTCCTCCAAATCGAGATAGTGGGATTCACGGTGACGGCGTTTCATTGGATTTGCATCGAGGTTGCATTGGATTACACTGAGTAAAAAAAAGTGACCTGCGAGATGCCGGCTTTTTTTTACCTTTTCTAGTTGGTTCGAATAAGGCCTTGGTTTTGCGTTTTTTTTAGTTTTCACTTAATTTTCCAGCAACCACCGATTTCACTCGAACGTCTTCAAAAGACACTCATCTTACAGCAAATTTACTGTGGATTCCAAATATATAATTACATTTAGTTTAAACCCTTTTTAAACCATCAAAAACCTCTAAAAACTGCAAACAAATGAGCGAAAATAACATTGTTCACAGTTTTTTTTTTCTCTCTATTCCGCTCTCTACTCGCTCTAAAACGTCCTGGGAAAATAAATCGGGGATAACGTTTTGAAAGCTTAGACCTTTCTGAACAGAATAAGACCAACCGCGACTCTCAAAAATTGAAACTAAGGGAGCTACAATTTTGCTAAGGTTGGCAACTAAAAATCGAGAACTTGATTCTTTTCACAAAATTTCCTTCCAGCGGCTCTCAGGGAAATCAACTTGAAATGTTTATCAGACCTCTTCCTCGTCAACGCAAATGCCTGACTAAAATTTCAAGGCTATCATTTAATAACGGAAGATAGTTCAAAGGCTAAGTGATAGTGCTCTAAGAAGAAAACTGAAGAAAGAATTCGGAAATCGATGAACGCCTTCGAGGGAACTGAATATTTCATGAACCCACCTTGCTATAATATAGTTACTATAATATTGGTATAACGTTGTTATTTTAAGGGTAAACGGTTCCAAACATCGGTCCAAAATATCGCTTCGCGTGATATCTCGTCTCAGGTCCAGGCAGGGCACTTCTTTTTTGCTTGATATCTCGTCCATGCCCCAGGCAGGCCACTTATTTTTGCTTGATATCTCGTCTTTGCCCCAGCCAGGCCACTTCTTTTTGCTTGATATCTCGTCTTTGCCCCATGCAGGCCACTTCTTTTTGCTTGATATCTTGTCTTTGCCCCATGCAGGCCACTTCTTTTTGCTTGATATCTCGTCTTTGCCCCATGCAGGCCACTTCTTTTTGCTTGATATCTCGTATTTGACCCAGACTGGCCACTTCTTTTTGCTTGATATTTCGTCTTTGCCCCAGGCTGGCCACTTCTTTTTGCTTGATATCTCGTCTTTGCCCCAGACTGGCCACTTCTTTTTGCTTGATATTTCGTCTTTGCCCCAGGCAGGCCACTTCTTTTTGCTTGATATTTCGTCTTTGCCCCATGCAGGCCACTTCTTTTTGCTTGATATCTCTTCTTTGGCCCAGGCAGGCCACTTCTTTTTGCTTGATATCTCGTCTTTGCCCCATGCAGGCCACTTCTTTTTGCTTGATATCTCGTATTTGACCCAGACTGGCCACTTCTTTTTGCTTGATATTTCGTCTTTGCCCCAGGCTGGCCACTTCTTTTTGCTTGATATCTCGTCTTTGCCCCAGACTGGCCACTTCTTTTTGCTTGATATTTCGTCTTTGCCCCAGGCAGGCCACTTCTTTTTGCTTGATATTTCGTCTTTGCCCCATGCAGGCCACTTCTTTTTGCTTGATATCTCTTCTTTGGCCCAGGCAGGCCACTTCTTTTTGCTTGATATCTCGTCTTTGCCCCATGCAGGCCACTTCTTTTTGCTTGATATCTCGTATTTGACCCAGACTGGCCACTTCTTTTGCTTGATATTTCGTCTTTGCCCCAGGCTGGCCACTTCTTTTTGCTTGATATCTCGTCTTTGCCCCAGACTGGCCACTTCTTTTTGCTTGATATTTCGTCTTTGCCCCAGGCAGGCCACTTCTTTTTGCTTGATATCTCGTCCATGCCCCAGCCAGGCCACTTATTTTTGCTTGATATCTCGTCTTTGCCCCAGCCAGGCCACTTCTTTTTGCTTGATATCTCTAGTGTATGACCACGTTTGCACCTTCGATATCCTTGTGCCGAATTCTCGGTGCTCAAAAAACCGCGAATTTTTCGGACGTTTTTCAATTTTTGGCTTATAACTCCAAAAAATGCGCGCTCTACCGAAAACTTCACTACATACTTTATTTAAGTGGACAAGATTTGCTACACTTCAAGCGCAACGGCAGCTTTGTAGGTTCAATAGGTCCCGAGATACACCTCTTCAAACATTGGTCATTTTTCCCAAAATTTAGAAATCGCGGTTTGTCGGCTAAAATATTCATCCACGAGGAAAGTGAGGAATGAAGTTGTAGAGCAGTTAATCAGCTTCAATTTAAGCACAGTCGGAACATGTAGGACCATCCCACTGACCTCCTGCTGAGAGGGCATTTTCCGCAGCATGGCTATTTTCGACTAAGCTAAGAAGCGAATTGGCTGATCCAACTTTGAGTGCATTATGCTATCTAAGAGCACATTTTTCAAGTTTAAGTAAAATTTTTCCTTCGTGAGAGAAGTAATTGTAAATAAACAAGTTTTTCGTTGCTTTTAATCAATTTTTTCATTTTCAAACAATTAAATTCAATCCCGCGATTAATCCTGGTATCCCTTGATTGGCTCCAAATAATCCCGGGAGTTCAGAAAAACCTTCGGGATTGCAAACTCTAGCTGCAAAGCTCTCTCGTAATTCCCTTACGAATCTTCAAAACCTCTCCACCTACTCTTCGGCGGGGCGCCGTTTTTCAACGCGACAGGATGTGCTGATTCAACCTGCGACATCCGTGAGGTGGAAATCGTGAATCACTCGGTGTTGCACTCGGTTATTTTATTGAGATCAGAAGGATTATTCCCTTTTCTGACGAAGTGGAAATTCTTATTAGTAAAACACGAATATCTTCACCCGCGGCATGAATCGGTTTAAAGACTCGCGAAAAGTTCCAAAAGATTTGTACGACGGAATATCCGCTAAAAAAAAAAAAACCGAGCCATTTCCGCTATGATGACTCGTCGAGCTCACGTCGGTGGGGTCAGAAGACGGTGGCCGGTGTTTGATATCAGGTGGATCTCAGATTTCAGGCGTTGTGCGGATTGTGTGAGGATTCTGCCGACGACACGGAGCCCCACCAGTTCCGTTCTCTGATCCCTTTCACGACATTCTTTGATCGTCTGGTCGCAACAAACGTCCCTCCGTTATCAGCGTAGTAAACGGACTCCCGGTGGGAGAGTCGGGTCGTCTCCCTGGAAGTCTGCTCGACGTTTTCAGGATTATACACTCTTTTCGATGAAATAATAATAAAACGTGCGATTCAATGGGGGTCTGACGGGAGGCATTAGCAAATTAACATCGAAACTCACTTTGGTTTAGTATTTTCAGAATAATCGGAATATTTTCGCGACATCAAAGAATGTGAAATTTTTTTTAAATCTGAAACTTTTACAATACACTTGGTTCTCCATCTACTTGGGTCCGCAAGGTCTTCAGCCCGATCGCCCCAACCCGTGGGGCTCTGTGGCGCAAAAAATGAGGCTACAGGAGGGATTTTCTAGCGGGTCGAGTTTGGCGTGGTTTTAGCAGCATGTGTGGGCTCTTGTGGGAGGGATACAAATGGGGCTTTTGAAAGGCTTTGGACGAGAGGAATTAGGTGTCATTTTCGAAGTATTTTTGGTCGAGTAATCAATATTAAGGGGTCACCGACCCATCCGACTGCACATTGAGGCTCCCATGGGAGCTATAGCTGGGACGTTTGAAAGACTTTTGGAATCCATTTATAGGTCTCTTTTCAGTCCCAACACTATAAGTACAAAAGCGTTTTTTTATTGTTATTATTTTTTTTTAACTGTCAACTGACCCAACTGCACAATTCAAACAAAATAATAATAAACCCTTTCGTAAAATTGGCAGCGTTCTACGGTCTGCTCTGAATTAACCGGGTTTTGCAATGAAGTGAAAAAAAAAATTTCCGTGTCAAAATTTGGTCTTTTGTCTTTGAAAAGGCCCAGATTCAAAAACGCGTCACATTTTTGTATAAATTGAGCAGATAACCAATTCTGCGTAAATAAAAATTCGTTTGAAAAAAGTTAATGAACAATGCGGGGCTGCAGTGGGAAGTCGTTTGTGAGATTATTTTGGACGTCAACTGAAACCCAGTCGACAACCTACACCATGGAGCTGCGAGTTGGGTTTCGTACAATCAGAATATCGAATGAGGCGTCTGTTTCAAAGCAATTTTGGACGTAGAACCCATTTTGGCGGGTCCCTTATTTGTCCTTACACCTCACATACACACAGTTTTTTTTTCGATTGGTTTAAAAAGAATTATTTTCAATTTTTACATTTGTTTAAAAAAAAATCTATTTATTTTTATATTTAAAAAAATAATTTTTTAACTTTCAAATTTTACTTTTTTTAAATTGTAGATTTACTTTGTTTATTTTAGATAATTGAATTGTTTTTAAATTAATTTGTAGAATATTAAAAAAAAAAATATATTGACAGAATTAGTTATTGCTCAATTTATACCGAAAATTAATAAACACTGTAAAATTAGCAGCATTTGGAAATTTTGATAAAATGATCGGTTTACCATCTAGTTGTGCCCTCGTGATTTTCAGCTCAATCGCCCCAACCCGTGGGGTGCTAAAGGGCCAAAATGAGGCTACGGGAGGGGTTTTCGAAGGTTTTCGGCTAGGGGGTCGAGTTTGGTGTCGTTTTTGAAGTATTATTAGACGTAGAATCCTTTTAGTGGGGTCCTAAAACGATCCTATTTCACCGTGACGTTATATTGGGGATTTATTAAGGATCCCAGGAGGTCAAATTATGTCGTTTTCCGAGTAGGAAGCAAAATTCGTTTTTCAAAAATATTTTCTTATTGACATAGAATTAATTTTTGCGCATTTACTGTATATCGAAGAATAATAATCCCTTTTGTACAATTTGCAGCGATTTTTTAAGCTCTGACGTTTAAAATACTCTGTGCCCATTCCAGTTGAGCTTTTGACGTTTGGAGAAAATGGAATGAAATGTCGTTTCTGAAGTAGTTTTGAACGTAGAATCGGGTGTCTCAAAGCTGTGTGGTCACTCTTCCAACAGTATACATAAAGTATAATAAACCCATATGTAAACCAATTTGCATCCCTTTCTTCAATTCTTCCAATCGGGACCAACTTCCGTGTCCTGGAACGCGAATAAAAGCTGAATACAAATAGTTCAAAAGCTGTTCTTCCACTTCATTAACTACCCTTCAGATTCTTTCTGATTGGAGCAGGGCCTCGTGGATGTAAGCTTATTCCATCCACGTGTCTTATCTTGACAGGTCAGGTATTCGCGGATTCTCGCTCAATCCCGGAGCACTTGCTGGGTGGCACGGAATATTCTACAGATAGATTGAGAGCATTAAAGGTAATTCATTGTCCCCCCCCCCCCTCCGTCACTCCTCCTACGATATGATTTGTAATGGAGTAATAATTAAGACAGATAAGACGGGGCTCAGAAGGGACGGACGGACCCTGGGAACACCCTCTGACGCCCTGTGGGGCCTCTTTTCCCTTATAAAATGCTTTCCGTGTCCACAGCAGATAACAATCTTCAAGAAGTCACACGCACCCCGGACCCCCACTCTGAGCCCTTCGTCTCTCTATTACTACTAATTAAACAAAAACCATTCGTCTTCTCATTCCCTCAGGCCGCCCAAATATAAGATTAGACGCTCATAGACGCCGAGTCGAAAAAAAACTTACGTAGGAGGAATAATTCGGTCACAATTTAACCTAAGGACATTTCCACCCCTTCTTCCTCTCTTAAGGGCTTCAGGCTCTCCCTCGCCAGGGTTACGAGGGTTTGTGGTATTTTGACAGGGAGACGTCTCACTTTCTTGACCGCTTCCCAGAGATAAAGGCTCCTCACAAATCTCCCCTAGATACGAAAGGGGGCGAATGAAAGCGCCTGTTAAAGATCGGAATTCGAGCAATTTGTCCTCATCTTGTCTTTTATTGTGACAGCTTATTTTTTCTCCTGTCCGCCCTCCCCTCCACATACTGTCTGGGTGTCTTTCACGACTTTCTACCGCCAGTTTCAAATCGCCCGAGACGGCACATTTTTCTAAACATCAAAACCCCAAATTTATAAAGATTCAAAGTAAATTGGATGTAGATAGGTAAATATTTTTCGCAATAGTCAAATCCAAAACAATTCCACAAATTTCACACAACGGTTTATTATTCTTTAGTGTAAATTGTGAAAAAATTAATTATTACTGCTAGAAGCAGCCATTCGGACGAAAATCAAGGATTAAACTTCATGTATTTTTCCCCCCTTCTTGTCGTACAAAAAATAATAAACCCATAATGTGGGTTTATTATTTATTGTACCTACGACAAGAATGGTAAAAAAATATACAATGAAAAAAACCATATAAATTTAACATATTGTCAAATTTAAAAAATATAAGATTATTATTGTCAATGAAAAAATATAAGATTATTATTGTCAATGAAAAAACTATATAATTTAACATATTGTAACAACTGGAGTTGCTACAATATTATGTTTAATTTATATCGTTGTTTTTTTTCATTAAAATAAATCCCCTCTCCTTTTAGTGTCTATTAATTTATATTAAATATAAATTTTATCGCTCAGCCCATAAAATATTTGTATTTTCTCGGTCGGTTCACGGCTGAATCCAATAACACATCTCAATTGGGAAAGCTGCCTCGTGTAATTAGAACAAATTTACAGCCCCGTCGACAAATGAGTATGAGGACTCAAAACGGACGAACGAGCCATTTAACGACTCATAATGCCACAACAACGGCAAAAAAAAAGTAAACTCGTTGGATGCGCTTGTTGTAAAATACACTGAAGAAGAAAAAAATCTCATATTTAATGAGCTACGTAATACGCCTTTAATAGACGGCTTCCTCAGGACGGGTCAAGTGGAAATAGATAAATACACGCAGCGAACTTTAAATATTTACTATCGTCGTAAGGGCCCCCATTTAAAAAGGTTGATCGGATGAAATAATTAGTTGAACTCATCAATAACGCTTGTAATGGCTTCTTTTACGGGCAACATCTAGAGAGCACAATCTAGGAGCACCTGAGCTGTTTCCTGGTGTTAAAAATTTCAAAATAAACATAATAGACGCCTTTACGTTTAGCAATTAGGTAGGTTCGTATAAACAATGAAAAATTGCACACTTAATTATTCTCGGCTACGAATTTTCGTGCTAATAAGTAATTAGCACGTTTGTAAATTTTATATGTACGGAGAGGAGGCTTTTAAGTCACATAATAATATTATGTGACTAATATTATGCGACTCAATATTATTGCATATTGACTCGATATTACATAATATGTCATTCAATATTATTGAATCGGTGGAATTTAATGACCATGTAGACGCGGATAGATTTTTTTTTTCAATTTTCGATCATAAACGATTATTCACTAGTGAATGCCTGTAATTTTGGTTTATTATTATTAAAATTATCTACCTATGTTTTCCCGACGGTGGTATTTGGCGGTCTTCAGCTATGGGGTCGAGTTAGGTTTCGTTTTTTAAGTAATTTTGGACGTGGAATCAATTTTTTGGGGGCTCCGGAACCATCGGATTTCACCGTGGGATCTACGGTGCTTTTGGAAGAAGCCAGGAGGTCGAGTACGGTGTCGTTATCGGAGTAATTTTGGATGTAGAATGCAATATTTGGGGTCCCAAATCTGTCCAAATACTGTACAAAAACGCCGCTTCGCTCGGCCAACCACTCTCGGACAGGGGGGCTTTTTGTTTGGTTGGGATGGGATGTCTGGGTTGTTATGTGGAGTGTGAGTAGTGATTCGATTATGTCTGAGATCAGAAGCGAATTCTCTGCCAAAGCAAGGTAAGCACTGCTTGCCCAGTGCTAGCCATATTTTTTTTTTTTTTTTTAATAATATTTTTTGTTTTATTGTTTCAATTTTTGGACAATTTTTCAAATGATTTTTACATTAATAATGGAAATTTTACTATTAACTTGTACCCGAAGTAGGTGCTCATTCTTGTGAGCAATGGCAACGAGCTCCAGCGCAGCTATGAGAGTAGAACTACCGTTTGAGCATCTTCCCCCCTAGTCAAGCACCCGCGGAGCTGAATGCCTTGGCTCGACTTGGTTGAACCATCGATGTTAGTCTACTACATCGATGAGTTGAACCAGGAAAACAGCTGGTTTCATAGACCTTGTGGGGGTAGAGCCGCAGGTCTAATACTGGTAGGCAAGCAGTGTCTTTGGTGCTTCCTCCGCTTGGGGCGTTCACTCATAGGATCGCGGACATTGATCCTCAGTTGCCAACTTCTCCATTAAGTAGTTGTTTACTTTCTGAAAGAGTTCTTTCTGTGATCAATTTACTTGAATTTTACCTTGTTTTAGTTTTATTGCCATTATTACTAGTGTTCTTCGTTGTTTCTGTGTTTTGTGTATCGGGTGTGTGAAATCGGCAATCAGAATGGCTTCATGCAGCTGTGGAATATGTACAGGCACTGCTGCAGGCCCCGTTGTTTTTCTGTAAGTTCGCTGTTGGTAATTGTGAAAGTTGCTTATGAAAGAGTAGGAGATTTTGAGGTTTATCGTGGGGATTTCAGAGATGAGCGAAGGTGATGAAGTGGAAGGGGGAACCCAATTGTGTGCTTGCCCAGCCTGCCAGCTCAGGATTCGTCCTTGTCTGAGATGTCTTATTTTGAGTGTTGTCGCCAGTCCCGGTGGATTGCCGCGACGCATCGATTCATGTTCCCTTCGGCCTTCTCCACCAGTTTCGTGTATTGTGTAGTGATGGTCTCTTGAATTGTGGATAGTTGGAGGTCTTCCCGGAGCACGTCGTTTCTCACGTACCACGGGGCACCTGTTTTGGAAAGGACGATCTTGTTTTGTTGTCGCTGAATCTGTTGTGTGGAAATGTAGCAGGCTGTGCTCCAGATCTCTCAGACATAAGACCATAAAGGTCTTATGAGAGCCGTGTAAAGGAGCTCCTTGTTCTCCAAGCTCAGTTTGGATCTCCAATTCAGCATTGGCCAGCACAGGAAGGTTCTCTTTTTCATAGCGTCTCTGATGATGGTACTTCGAAGTTAGTCTACGGTCTAGGGTCAAACCTAGATACCTAACTTGACTCTGCTGATGTGGATCGTCGCTCACTTCACTACTGATGTGACTCCTTACTAACTACCTACTCTGCTAAATCGGCTCCTCACTGACTACTCTGCTGATGTGGCTCCTCGCTCCATTTGATCTCCATTAACGAACCTACGACCGTAAGATCCACGTCAAAACTACTTCTGTGGATCCTCAGTGTATTTTCAGTGAGTTTTCTCTCAACCCAAACAATCTCCTCGCCCCTCTACACCTGGTCCACGGCGAGATCTCCAGACGTCTCGTCTCCTCTAATCCCCCCCGAAGATCTCACAACTTCGTGTCGGAGATGAATACTCGCCATTGAGTCTGAAAAGAGGGTACCTCCTAAGATCCTAAATGCACGACATGGGATGAGAATGAGGCGAGGAAGAGGGGAGGGGGGCTTAAAATAAACGTTACACCCAAAATAGACTCCCCTCGCCCTCCCATCGGAAGACCATCGCCCGTCACCTTGTGCTCCTGACTCCCCGGTTTTACCTTTAAACCTTTAAGAAGCCAACTCACAATTAGTCAACTCCCGAGTTAATTGGCGAGCTGCTAAAGGCAGTCGCTCTATCGTCTATCTCAATCTTTATAACCTCTCGGACGATAAATTTCTATTCGAGCGTTTCTCCCCCTTTTCAAAGCCCCCAAAAACCCGCTGAACCTTCTGCGACAACTTTTCGACACGTTTTGATATCTTCGTTTTAAAGCGGGAAACACACGAAATAATTTGCTCCCATTTGAATGGAGGATTTTTTTTTTTTGAGAATTTGTCTTCAGTAAACAGCGCACGTGCTCACGACGGGCGAACATTTTAGACCTCCCCGAGACAACTTGCGATAAAAGTCTCGTCTGACGGACGTCTAGACGCGTCACAACCTAGTTACGAAAGCTTAGCCGATATTTCACGCGATACGTTATCATCAGGGGAATTTAACTTAAGTTTTTCCTGCTCAGCGAAACTACGGCCGATCTACATGAGGTCATTCGTCACCAGACAACTTTTCTTTTTTTTTTCGTCAAGCCAAATGATTCAGGAGGTCTTCGGCTGTTGAACCGAGAAATTGTCACGGGTCGTGGCGATTGCGGGATGACGAAATGCCACGGTGAAGTATCAGACATTGGTCCCCAACTCGAAGGACATCAAAGATTTGAAAGAGTGAGACTTGATACTAAGTCAATCACCCTACATATAAATTATGGCTTCCCCCCTTTTTTTTATTCACCAAATCATTTTTGTCAAGATTCCTCCAGGTAATACCTTTCCTCGTAAATTCCTAATATGGCTGTTGAGATGAGCCTGGTATTTTTCCCTGTCAAAACCCTCTTCTTGAACTCACCGTCACGAGGGATAATTTGGTATTAAAGCTTGGCGACCGAGCACCTGTAAATGGTCGGTTTCGGGTTTCTCATTACAATAATTAAACAGTTTTTGGGGAAGGGAGAAGGAGGGAGCCAATGGCTAATTACACGTGTGCTTGGTGTAAAATGGCGTCCCTTCCGTGATTAGGGAGTCTACCAGTGCAGATCACCTAATAGGGGGATATAATTATATGCTAATAAACCGTCGATGCCCGGGTTTGAACACGCGATGGCACGTCCATATGGGTACTCTAAATACCAAGAAAAATTCTTCGCCGTCTGGTTTTTGAAGAGGGGCTGTCGGTTTATGTCGACGAAGAGGGTCACGACGTTTTTCAGCTTATTGTTGAGTCAAAAAATCCTGCAAATTTTACAAAAAGATTTATTAGTTTTTTTAAAGATTTGTTTGAAAATTTGAATAGTCAATAAACCCTAAGAAAATAACTACTTTAAAAAAATAGAAAAACGCTGCAAATTTTACACAAGGGTTTATTATTCTTTGATATAGGTTACTTGTGCAGAAATTAAATTCTGTGTTAATGAAACAATTTGAAAAAAAAATTAAATTTTTTTTTTTATCAAAAAATATTTTTTTAATTTGGTTTTTCAAAAAATATTTTTTTCAAATTTTGTTCTGTTTTTTACTTGAAAAATATTTGACCTCGTGGGATCTTTCAAAAATCCCATTTGTAGCCCCATGAAAGCCCTTTAGATCGCAACAGTGAAATCGGATCGCTGCGGGACCCCAAAAAATGGATTCTACGTCCAAAAATACTTCGAAAACGACACCTGGCTCGATCCCATAGGCGAAAGCCTTCAAAAACCCCCTTCTGTGGCCCCATAGCGCCCCACGGGTTTGGGCGATCGGGCTGAAAACCTTGCGGGCACAACTAGATTGTAAACCGAGTATTTTGTCAAAATTTCAGATATTTAAAAAAATTCCTACTGCCCAAAACGGCCTGGACGGCGGACGGACATTTCGGTTTTGGAATCTAGACCACTTGAAACGGATAATGTCAAATTTTGAGGCCGATCTGAGTCGTCGACCCCCGTCGCGAAAACCTAGGTGTATTATTCCAAGAATAATAAACCAAAATGCTGCAAATACAAGGGTTCAAAAATCCCGTTAGCTCCCCATGAAATAGGTCCATTGATCGCCTCGGTGAAATCGGATCTTTCAATGACTCCCCAAAAAGGATTCTACGTCCAAAAACACTTGGAAAACGACTCCTAACTCGACCATAGCCGATAACCTTAAAAAAAAAACCTCCCGTAGCCCCTTCTTAGCCCCATAGTCTGGGGCTTAGTGAAATTGGCCGATTTTCGAGCACATTGGAGTTTTCTAAACTCCACAACTCATTGATTTGACCCGTTTCTTGTTTCCAATGGGCGGGAATGTTCGCAAAGGACTTGGAAAAATTAAAAAAACGACTTTCCGAAAATTGAGGAGTTGGCTGGTTTTGCAACGAGACGACACAGTTCATAGTTACTATTTTTTTAATTGAGCAGCGGAGGATCACAGGCCCAAAATCATTTTATACCTTAAAATTGAGCTGCCGTTGAAGTGAATTATAACGCGACTGGTAGAAGAATGTGAAGTGATAGGAGAATGTGTCACATTCCGCCGGTTTATAGGGTCTATAGGGCCCAATTAGGAGCCCCGGGAGGCCCCACGGCCTGGCGTCTAGTATTAATAAATGTTTTAAGACTTTATTCTTGACCTATCCTATTCTGGGGTGGCCCAGGATTCATGATCTCGAAAACAGGTTTTCACTTAGGCCTTGCCGCCGGGGCTCTTCCTTTGCGCTACTTAGCGTAAGTTGAGGCAAAAACATCCCTACATTCTCCGGGCAAAAGGATGCGGGGGAAAACCTTCGAAAGAATCGAAAGAGGGGGGAAGTCCAATTTGTTTTGTAAACCCCGCCGCGCTAAATTAATTAAATTACTCGCCGGCTTTCCTGTTTACTCAACTCGTTCCCGGGAGATACAAATGGCCGGTTGTATATAAGTCGATGGCATTTTCATTTGGTGATGGCATTTTAATTCAGGCATTAATCCCGGAGCCTCGCGGTTGATGAGCTTTGAAGGCAAAACTTGTCTCTCCCTGAGATGAAATAAAATATTATCGTCGCTTTCAGTAAGAAGTATCTCAGTGGTCACTAGCTCGAGTGAACAGTTTAGAATTCAACTGACTCGTAATTCAAAATTTCCGTTGCACCGATTTTACGTTCCTAAAACACCTGGAAAATTTCACAATAAATCAAA
The DNA here is from genome assembly GCA_955831195.1 of Pilophorus perplexus. Taxonomy (NCBI): domain Eukaryota; kingdom Metazoa; phylum Arthropoda; class Insecta; order Hemiptera; family Miridae; genus Pilophorus; species Pilophorus perplexus. Next base: position 10,089,018 of record OY037012.1, read on the forward strand.
TTATTTTTTTGATATTTTTAGTAAATGAATATTTCAATGCCCAAAAATGTCTGGACGGCAGTGACTGCAACTGTTGGAGACGGCAGTAACTGTAACTGTTGGAGACGGCAGTAACTGTAACTGTTGCAGACGGAAGTTTTGGAATCAACACAATGTGTTGTGTCATCTTGAGCCATTAAATTCTGAGGGAAATAAAAACTTTGGATCCCCGTCACAAAAACAGGTTGAGAAAACCAAAAAAAAAAGTTATTATTTAATTAGGTATAACATAATTAATATATCGTGGACCTAGGTACGTACCAGAGTCCGCAATTCCTTTTAAACGTTTCGTTATCGTTTATTAGTTTTCGTTGCAATTTTTGTGACTCCCGTCACTTTAAGAAACATTTTCTTATTTAATAAGACGCACCGAAATTCGGGTCCTTCTCCATAAAAAATACCTGCTTCTGATACTTTTGAGCCGCTCTTAGCACACTGTGCGGAGGTGAAGGTTTTAAAACGCCGCGAACCAGCCCAAGCAAACAGATATGTTAGCAGATGAGATAAATGGGACTCAGTGGGTTGTCATGGTACCGGGCCGTGGCCCCGTAAGAAGGCAGGCTCCCGGCGAGGAGGCTGCATAATCACAAATGGACAGCGCCAGACCGGACTGGTGGCCAAGCGCATATCAGGAATGCTTTCCCAGGAGCACACATATGGCAATCGAACTCCAACTACTCGCCCGTTTGACCCTAGTACAGCCTAAACCCACCTTCTAATAAACCTCGCCTACTTGAACCTGTTCTCTCTGACAGATGCCCGCTTGGAAAAAGACCGTTTTGAAGAGATCAATCAGCCGGCGAGGTGACGCGTTTGCGGATATACGTGCTTTTTAATCGCCGTTTGGACGTTTCCGTCGTGAGGATCACACCTGAGTTGACTCCTGAAATTCGGTCAAAGTCGTTGTGCTGAACATACGAGGAATTTAACTGACAGATTGAGTGATTTAGGTACATTTCAAAACGCGCTCGTTGGCGAAGACACCGGCTTTGATTGGAAGCGCCACGACGGAATAGTAAAGAGACGCGCGGGCTTCGAGATAAGACATTTGCATAATAAGCGATCTTGAAGAGCAATGACTAAGACTGGTATTGTCCCCTCCCATAAGGCCTTTAGTGATTCAACGGGGCATTCTTTCTGCTCGCGCAAAAGCGAAAGGATCCCTCAGGCGAAATCGCCTCCCGAAAATGATAACTGACGCACACACCAGGTACATGTCACACGCCCCATTTGCGTTTACTTCCCTGTAATATGCGTCATAGGATTACAAGGAAACTCCCCAATCTAAACGAAGCTCTTCAGATTTGGAATGTAGGATTTTTAGAGTTTCTATTAGAAACGTTGTTCATTTTTGGGAATAAGGTTTTATTAAAATGACAAAAAGTTTTAAAAATATAAAAAATAATATAGTGATTATTGCGCTTATTTTGCGATAAAATGATAATAAATTTCAGTAAAAATAAAGTCACAATAAATAATGATAAAATGATCACTTTTCTAGCTCACTTTCAACAAAGAGATTCGTAAAAGCGGCGTTTTTCGAAACGTTTCACTTCAACTCCCGTAATGTTTCATTGAATGCTATTTCCTGTTGCATATTTTCTCACGTACAAATTTCCCATCAATCGGAAGTTTCTCGGAAATCGCACCGCTAAGCCCGCATGACGCCGAGGCATTGCCGGTAGGGAAAACCCGCACTCCTTGTGGAAATTCTGGTCCGGAGGAAAATCGTGAAAATGCGGAACGTCCATAGAATAAGTGGTGGTGGACGATTCACCTCGTAAAAACGACCCTGGGCCGTGGGATGGAGCCCAAGTGCGAGTTGGAGGTCTGAAAAGGGCCAATTTCTGGGGCTAAGTCGTCATTTTCGTTTCATTCAACGACATGTGAAATCAAAAAGCCGTTTTAAACGCGAACAAAAACCTGCATTATTTCAAAATGTATCCTCCAAGTCCTACTCGAGAAAAGCATCGTCAATAGTCTGTTCGAGTTGTTTTTCAGGCATACGTGCACGTAAGCCCATGGGCTTAATGGGATTTAAATCTTACGAGTACGTGGGGACGATTCGAAAGGCACAAACGCTTTTGGGAGATGAAAGATAACACTGGCACAATATTCTCACGGAATTGCGAAAAACTCGGACGCAAATAGACGCCAGTGAAAAACGCCCGAAGGCTACGAGTTGATTCGAAAGGCACAGTTGACGTGGGAATCCAGAACAGCTGATACCAGCCAAGATTCTATGGGATTTTAAGGAACTGTTCGACAGCCTTCTTGTGATGATTTCGTTGTAAAAAGCTTCTTTTTTTTTTTTTGTTGTTGTTGTAAGGAAGACAATTTTGTGAATTTTGTGAAAGCAAATTTGAGGTGCAATGTTACACTTTTAATCAACTTCCACTACAAACGCCTTCCACGATTTTATTATTTTTTTTTAACAGCAGCAACTGCACGCACTAACCAAAAAATGACCCAACAAAGTCATGTTTTATTCGGCCCTGCAACAGCTCGTACGCTAACAGCTGACGTGTGGGCACGTCAATAATTAATTAAACGGTTTGAACTTGATGTTACGGTTGTTACACGTGGTAACAATCCGGAGGCCTCCCCTTTCTCATTGTTGAAGCGTTTCTCACTATTAGGACACTCATAATATTATGGCCGGAAAGGGCTGCGGGAATCAAAACAAAATCCGATGGAGCTAATAAAATATAGTGAATTCAAAATTTCGTCATGTTTAGTTCATACGGCATGTAGCCGGTGGATGAAATCATTTTGAGCAGAGGCAGATGTGATCATGAGCTTGTTAGTGAATCTCAGAATCAGTCTCGTTTTCACTATAGCGGTACACCGGGATCAATAATGCTGATCGGCCTCAAAATTAGTCCTTATAAACTACAACGTTTTCGGAAGTCGGATTTTTTTCTTTTTTTTTTTTAAAAATCTGGAATTTTGAAAATTTACTTTCCCATTTAGATGGGTCCACAAATTTTTCAGCTCAATCGCTCCAATCCGTGGGGCTCTAGGAGGCTCAAAAGGAACTAAAAAAAGGGTTTTTGACTTTAGGGTCAGTTTCGAAGTATGTTCGCACGTAAAATAAGAGGCTCCGTGCCGTCCGAAAACACTGGCTCAGGCTCGTATGGTGCTAGAGAGTAGAGCTTTAGAAAGGAGGTCGAATGAGGTATCGTTTAAGATTATTTTTGAACGTACAACCCATTAATGCAGGGATCTTATCTGTAGTAACACTATACCTACAAGTATACGATTCTTAATTTTAAGTTTTTTGCGTGGGACATGATTCAGTCGGGACCTAACTGCCCAAAAACGTTAGTCCGGGAGGGAGACGCGGGAGTTCACGTTTATATATTATGTAATATATAAATATATATTAGGCCACTAGTTTGGCATCCTCACTTCTCTTACCATTAGGCCACTAGTGCAGCGTCCTCGCCTGCCATACGTTAAGCCACTAGTTCGGCGTCCTCACTTGTATTAGGTACCGTTAGGCCACTTCTGCAGCGTCCTCACATGTCGTACAGTAGACCACTAGTTCAGCATCCTCAAAAGTTTTATCGTTAGGCCACTAGTTAGGCGTCCTCACCTGACGTACGTTAGGCCACTATTCGGCATCATCACTTGTCTCACCGTCAGGCCACAATACAGTCCGCCGGACAGTTACTTTTCCAACACGCAAGATGTCAGAAAAACTTAATTAAGTGAACTACATCAAAGTTGGTGTTGTTATTCACTATCAAAGGCTGTGCTCTTGGAGTCAACGGGAGGGTTCACACACACGCGACACTTTTCCATAATTAGCCGCGAAGTGAAGTGACGAGTCAGGCGGCAAAGGCGAGTAGCGATTGGGCCTTCGGAGCTCGTGATACAGCTGACCCTAATACCGCTACCAGCTACCCGTCCGCCTTCCTCGCTTATAATTGGATAAACAAAAAGGCGGTCAAACATCGTGCGGATCTGTTCCCACCAACAAGCCCTCTTTGCCTTTTTGTTTTTCGACGATTCGCGTAATGGAAGACATTGCGAAGAAGAGGAACTTAGACGTGGAATGTCTGGATTTCAAGCAGAATGCATAGCATGAAAAAAGTAGTCCACGCTTCGTTATCTAACGTTTGCCAATACACACCGAATGATTAACGCTCTTGTTCTGGCTTGATTTCTTTGAAAATCCCTCTGACGTCACGCCGAAAAAAACACGTCATGGCCGCTAATTATTGTGGGCGAAGGAAGCCGACCGAGGCGGTGCAGCGGGGAAGAGAAGCAGCACAGTGGGAAAACGTATTACCAAATGAGATGACCCCGATAGTGCGAAGGCCGCTTGTTCTCAAGCCCTAAATCCACTGGTGAAGTCTCCCGACCGTTTGACGGCCAAACAAGGCGATGCACCAGACGCCTTAACGCGTTCCGAGGATCCCGCGGTAATAAAATCCCAGTTGATAGAGTATAATACATTTGCCCGATTAGTTTGTCAATGCGGGACTGAACGGTGAACGCTAAAGAGATTTTTCCTGGCGATGGCTTGTACTGCACTGAGAGAAAAAAAGGGCCTATTCTAGGTTATTTTTCGATTTTTTTCTAGGTTAAATGCTGCCAACCTAGATTTTTTTTTTTGGTTTTCATTCTAGGGTGGAACAATTTAGTCTAGGTTGAATATCATTTAACCTAGATTGAAAATACTGGTGAAGTTACCGTCCTAAAAATGCAAACAACCAAGATTTAAAATGCGCCACCCCCACACTTTAGTTCTAGGTTAAGTTCACGGTGTGTGCCGCCTCCATCCATTTACAGTCTAGGTTAAAAACATTAATGTTTTGGTTGTCTCACCCTGGTATTCAATGTTTTTCACTTTCATATTTTCTAGGTCTTCACAATGTCAACCTAGACCAAATGTGAAGTTCACATTTGGTCTAGGTTGACACTTTTTTATTCCAGGTTGTGGTCAGAGGGCGGGTAATAACGGATTAGGTTGTTTCTATATGGGTCTAGGTTGTATTAATATTTTTCTATGATACTTTAACCTGGACCTATTTTTTTCTAGGTTGAATCAATTGATTCTAGGTGGTTCAATTCTTTTCGAGGTTATTTCGGATTTAACCTAGCCACTAAACAAATCTTTTCTCTCAGTGTGTGAACGTCCGCATGACGAGTGGACCTCAGATCGAATGTTAATTTTGTATGTTTGCATTATTAGGGTTCTCTGGTGAGCAGAGACCAGTTTATAGTTGGCATAAACTGATTTTAATTCTCCAAAGACTTGTTTCTTGAGAGCATAAATCTTTCTTTCTTTTTTTTTTAAATTCTTCTGGAACTTGTTGTTGAGCTAAAACCGGTTTTCAATCTAACTTGGTAATATAGAGCAAACCCCGTTTTTTCCCTTCTCTCTAAAGAAACTTGTTGCTGGAATGCAGAAATCGGTTTTTGATCTGCAGAAATCGGTTTTTGATCTGCAGAAACCTGAGCACTGGTTTTCAATCTATGGCAACCTGTTGCTGGGAGCGAAAACCGGGTTTCATCCCGCTGAACACGTTGGAAAGCTGAAACCGGTTTTTAGTATTTTTTTATTTTATTATTCTTGGAAGACGATAATGAACGCGTCTTCATTATTCATTATCGAAAAACAAGTAGAAGGGGTCTGAGGCCAGGGAGTGGTCGCGGGTTGGCTGGGTTTAGCAGGAGGTGACCCCCTAGTTTCTCCTCTGGTTGAGAGGCTCTGTCATTACTATGTCTGCTATTGCTATGTTTGTTCATTGCTCAATCCGACCAAAGATGTCGTTCGCGGTTTTTAGTGGATTCCCAACTTTCAGCTTTCCCCAAATTCGGCACCGATAATTTTACCGAACAATTTTCAATTATTCACTTATGTGGTTATGCCATAATATATGAACGAATGTTACGGCTCGAATATTAAGCTGTTATTTCCTCATGAAAAAAAGACATCTCGACTATGGGGCTCTAGCCCTCATAAGAGTAGCCGGCACATAAAACGTCAGCTTAACTTTTCTTCACTTATAAAACCATTTTGCGTTTGAAAACCCGCAACGACGCGAATGATGGGCCGTATATCATTTTCTTCTTCCGCATTAAGCTGTGTTAGGCAAAACCCCTACCGGGGTGTATCTGATGGTCTTTCATTATATCATAATGCACCATCTCGAAGAAGGTTCTTATAGATATGAGTTTTCCATTTGCGAGAGAGTTGCCTCCCCTTCCACTCTGACTTATGATTTGTTTTATTCTCATTCGGCCAATTTCGTCTTTTCCTTTCCTCTAGTATCATCCCATGAATGGGACGTGTGATTATAGAAAGACTTCTTTTTAAACTGGGTAGTAAATGTGTGCCCAATCAAGAAGTGGGCTGTTCGGAGATTATGAGAGATTTAGATGCCTTAAGAGTATTACAAAAAACTGAATAAATCCGTTGTAAATTCGACAAAAATTTTAAACTGGTACTACAATGATTGGCATTACAGGGGAAACTTTCAGAATGATTAATTACACACAAAAAATCCTTCTGAGAGTTTGAGCATGGAATGTATGGTGTGCTGCATCTCAGATGCTGGGAAGATGTACCAGGGGCATTCATCCCATATGGGTATAAGGAGAACAAAAAGGGAAGGTTAACGGTGAAACGGCTTGGCCGACTCAGCAAATAGATTGTACATTCTGTTACTCCTCGTTCGTCGGCTAGTATAAACTGCTCCATTGTCACTTTGGCGCTGAGTTTTCATTATCATTGAAAAGACCCCCAGATCCTCGTCAGGTGGGATTTCCTCCCAGGTGACGAAAATTTTTTCCGGCGAGATTCAAGCGGCTTTAATTTTTTCAAGAGAACTGTATGGTTTTGCAAACACTTATTGAAAAACAGAGAGAATACGTCGTATACGGTTATGCATATTCACTCAGACACACTGCTTTTTTTCCTTGGTCGAAGTTTCCTTTTGGTGATTTCGTAGCTACAGACGAACAATGAAGCCTGTGGAAGGAAGGAAGCTTGTGGGAAGGTCTCGTAATGACCCGGCGACCAGCGCAACATGGTTTGCTCCCGTTCCGTGTACAATGTTTTACCGCGCAAAATTACAGTTGTAATTGGCGAATTTTCGTTTCCTCGCCAAATACCGCTTTGAAACGTCATCGGGAACCTTTTAAGAAACGAAAATTCTGTGCAACCGTCGAACTGGAACCGTCCTTGAATGTCGCATAGAAGTCAATGCGGCCCAGCATTACAAAACTGGTGACAAGCTGATGTTCCCAGGGTTTACTGCCGGACCTGAATGGTCATTGTGAATCAAACGACTTCCGCAACATTATCACAGACGTCAATAGGGGATCAGGTCAGATAGCAACCTTCGCGGTTTAAAGATCTATATGTCAACAATCAAGTTGAATTTGCCTACTTTAAAGCTCCGAGATTTTTTTTTGCGGTTCTCGGAAAATCATCGATAAGGAAATATTGAGAAAAAAAAGTATGATCAGTTTATTTGCACGATCTATTTTGAACATAAGCGAACTAGGCAGAAGGGACAGAAATACTAGATGATATCCCCGATTAGAGTTCAGATCACCGTCTAATTCCGTTCGGGTTGTAGCTATTTCGGGGAAAACAGTAACTATACTCCCACATACACATTTTCAAGCGTAAATACGTTTCATGAAGCTGAAGAATTTTTTCCCTCATATTATACCAGCATAATTCGTCTTCAAACATTTCACCGGCGAATTATTTTTCCTTTATTTCGTTTCTTTTCTTTTCGAAGGAGTTCGGGGGCCGTTAAAAAGGATTCATGGATTTATTTGGTTATTTGTCTTGGAGTCCCGTTAGAGAAGAATCTGTTTATCCCCCCCCCCCCCCCCCCCCCGACAATGTAAATCTCTCTGGGAATAATTAACTGTGAGGTTTCTGTTCGTGTTTAAAACTTCCACAAATGCACGTTAGTCTATTAATTAAGGGAGTCGGACTGCGCGCTAGCGTAGTAGTTTACTTGGCGGATCTTGTCCCTTCCAGTCTTTTTCCACCACCTTCGACTGATGAGTTGGAATGATTTTAGGTTTTGCATCTTAACCGCAAATTCATTCTTTGAATGATCGACGATTGAATGAACGATTGACGAAGAAGAAGAAGAAGAAGAAAAACAGATTTATTTGAGAACGTATCGCATACAAACTCCCCTACAAAATCTGGGTTGCGGTACTGGCCATTGGCCGTCGACCGGAGTGTCAAGAAACCGACCTTGTATTTGTGCTTTTTTTTTTCACGCTACAATTAGGTATTTTTCAATCATTCACATTCGCATGCAATTGTTTTGCTTCTATATAAGAGACTATTTTAAATTAATCTTTATACAAATTTATAAGTCACAATTAATTACAATTCAAATTGAACAACAGCCTAATATTTTTTTTTTAATACTCAAACATAATCGCTTTATTTATTTATTTACACACACCATCAACACTATAGTTACACAACAACAATAACCGAAATACATTTTAATCGAATCGTTACTTATATTCGCCATCAATGATAGTGATAGGGCCTGCGTTGATTCCTCCACCCGCCCGCATTTGTCAAGCCATTTTTTTAAATAAATAATCCCGCAAAGTAGGTAGTCCTCCAACGGCCCTTCCAAATACGGCGTGCTTTGAAACAACAACCCAGTACATCTTATGTTTTGGAAACATATTTTTCATAACAAGACATTCCATCCTCCATCACATGCGTCTCTGTTAAATACGTCTCTGTTGAACGATTGACGAGGTTGTCAATATTTGGTTTATTCTTTTAGAATTATCAACCTGTTTTCGCGACGGGGGTCAGAAATATTGTTCTCATCGATTGTTTTGCGAAATTTTGTCCAAACATTTTTGACCTCAGAATTTGACAATCGTTACAGGAAGTGGAGATTTCAAAAATGAAAAGTCTGCCCGCCGCACAGTGATGACGGTGAAAGGTGGTGGAAATGATTCACGGTGACAGACTGATTGGTAGAGATGGGTTTACCAATAAAGATACAAAATTTAAAAGATGGTAGCTGTTAATTATCATTTTCGTAATAAATATTTTTTAAATATTTTCATTAACATTAAAAAATTATTCTGCATTAAGTACTTTCATAAATTTAAAATATTTTTGCATAAAAAAAAAAAAAAGCAAAATCTAAGTGTTTGGCTGTTAATTATCATTTATTTAACAAAAAATAATAAAATTTTAAATAATTTTTTCCTCATTTTCAATTTTTTAATGCGAACACTTGCGCACGGTCTGACTTTGGAATCTCATTCTAGGGTCTTTAGTGAACACCCAGGCAAAAAAAAAAAACTCAACTTTTTTGATTTTCTGATTTTTTTCTAGCTTTTTTGATCTGTAAAATCGATAAGGGCAAATTTAATTAATATTTTTAATGTCTCCGTATGGACAGCCTGAATACAAATCTGGTTTAAGGCTTAATTAATATGTGACGCTTGCCACGGTGAAAAAACTCTACTGGTGATAATGCCCAACTCCAACTTTCTGCTCTCCACCAGACAGCTCGAACCGACAAAACCAGAATGGTTCTTTGTTCATATAATATATGAACAAAGAACCGATATATTATATCTGAACTGATATATTATGCACCGATCGGCCAGAGCGTTTTTAATTTTTCGAATGTCCGCCACCTTTCAACGTCCAAGGCCGTTTAGAGTAGTAGACATTTTTTTAAATCTGAAATTTCTACGAAATACACGGTTTACCATCTAGTTGTTCCCACAAGGTTTTCAACCCGATCGCCCAAACCCATGGGGTCTGTGGGTCTAAAAGGGGCTACAGGAGAGCTTTTTGTCTGCCTTGTGGTCGAGTTAGGTGTCGTTTTCGAGTACTTTTGAACGTAGAATCCGTTTTTGGGTGTCCCAAATCTGTCAAAACACTGTACGGGATAGTAATTATTTATTTATTTTTTAATAACAGTAGGTAATTTTTTAATAACAGTAATAACAGTATTACATTTTGCAAAATTTATAACAATAATATTGTTATTTTATACCCTTTCCTTATGCGACAGTACAATAAAACAAGTCGTTTCTATGAACGATTTATAATTAGTATTGTGACCAACTGAGTTTGGGGAATGCATTATAAATCAAAACCCTAATAGCTCTTTAGCTAAGCCTAATGTGACTCTTGGAAAACATTTCATGCCTCAAGCTGATAATCATTTTCAAAGACAACCTTTGAGGATAAAGTTTTACCGAACCGTGGGCGTGGGAAGCGATTGAAGAGTCATTAAAAGGCCTGTGCTAATCGGATTAGGTGCAAACTCATTTCCATGTCAGTGGCTCAATCGGGTGCCCCCTACGAAGGATTTCCTGCTTTCAAAACGACGTGGTAACCCCAAACAAACATTTCAAACTTGTCACGGGATCACAATGTAGGCTTTTAAGAAGTGTGTGACTGTGTAAATAGAAATTTCGTGGTTGTGGGCAGTTGCGCTGAAACCATTGGATATTTAATGGGACTGAATTGCGAGCTTGGGATTAATCTGAGAAGATTTACCGCCGCAATATGAAGACAGACATCAAGGTAGCTGCGCCATGGGTGGCAAGAAAAGGGAGATAGGAGTTCAATAAAATGATAAACAATGGTCAATGGTCCTGTGGGATAACACATGTCCCTCAATGGTTGCCATTGTAAGAAGGTTCCTTGGGCTCTTGTAAAACAATCATTGTACGGGGTCGAGAGAGGGACCTCCAAGAGAGTCCGACACAATCGTCTTCCCCCGGGTTGCGCAGTTAATCACTTAAATCCGGAATTAAATCACATTGTCCACGGTCTTTCTATCCCTTTTATCTTATACCCCCGTTCCTGAGGTCTTATCCTTCTCTTTTGCCCACCCTTTTCCTCCCCGCTTCCCCTCCGTTCCTTATAACAACTCCATTTGCCCAGTTGATAGAGCCCTTAGGGCAAACGTCATCATTTGCCCGTTCGGGAAACGGCTACCTTTCATCAGATGTGACAATGACCACGTTCCATTCATCAGCCGTGGGAACGGGCCTGAGCTCCTCAATCAATTTTACGTTGAATTTTTACTGCTACCTGCGGGATGGGCTGTGACAATAGTCGGGTAATTGACTTCTGCTGACCTGCAATGGGATGGAAGAGAAATTATCCGTTCATCACATTCATCGCAACAAACACGATTGTTAATCTTCCAACTGTTCTTTTCTCTCCTCCACTCTACGAACACTTTGGCAACACTGTCTAACATACAGCTCACCTCTTGCGACATGAGAATTATTTGTGTATGATTGCATCTGCAGAACCAACAATTATTTTAGGGAAGTCAAGAGGTGACCTACAAACGATCAAACCTTTCCAATTCTGCCTTGATGTAAAAATTTGTGTCGTCCGAATTTCGATCAAACACACAATTTACACACTCCTCTTATCCGAACGTTTCGATGTTCCCTCGAGGTTTCAAACCGAATGAAATGAGAAACCATCAAGAGGTGAAGAGTGGCGGAGTGGGCCCACAGCTGGGGAAGCTCGTTGAGAAGTTATGCCTCCAGATAAGTCCCTCATAAGAGGTACTAAATAGGCTAACATCGCCCCCTCCAGATAACTTCCCTGAGGAGGGCCCCTCACGTTAAATAGTCTTCGCATCATCCCGCTCATCATTTACGTCTTAATTCCCGGGGGCCCTGTTCAGGTTGTGGAGTCCGACGGACCTTTTTACAACCTCTTGATGAGGGATGGAGGGGAGGACACCCGTCTGGTGAAGATTATGGCATGGAATTGTTCATAAATTCCTGTAGGGCGATATGGAAGCTGGAGCAAAAGTTGAACTCTAATCAATACGCGAAATCATTTCGCATGGATTATGCGTCAAAAATTACTTGGAAAATATTTGCCCTCCTGGGCTCCTTCAAAAATCCCATTTGTAGCCCCATGAGAGCCCAATTGATCCCCACGGTGAAATTGAATCGTTCTGGGACCCACAAAAATAGATTCTACGTCCAGAAATACTTCGAAAACGACACCTAACTCGACCCCAAGGCCGACAAAAAGCCCTCCTGTAGCCCCTTTTAGACCCACAGAGGGCGATCGGGCTGAAACCCATGCGGGCACAACTAGATGGTAAACCGAGTATTTTGTCAAAATTTCAGATTCTAAAATAAATTTCGACAGCTCAATCCATTTCGACGACTAGACCGAAACAATAAACTACACATGTACAAAATGTCTGCGGTTTTCACTAAAAACGTACACGGCTGTAAACCACCAGACGAGAGCCAATGTGACCAACACACCGTAGCAAAATTCCCAAATTCTGCTCGTACTTCATGCGTCAGCCGCTGGGGAGCGGTTCCGAAGCCCAACGTCATTGCAGACATCTGTCTAATAACGACCGTCTGGCACTTTAGTTTATCAGTTACTAAGTAACATGTTTAGTTATTATTTGATACCTAATAATTAGGTATCAAATAATTAGGTATCCTAATAATGAGGTATCAATTATTGATAATTAGATAATCACTATTGTTTACCGAACGTCGTCTCGCTGTTTTTATCCTGAACCCCAGCTACAAGACATAATAGATAGGAAATAGACATATTATGTCTTATTATTCATCATTATGCACAGAGGGTGAAGACTATTTTGAGCCGTAAATCTAATACAATCTGGTTTCAAGAGGTCAAGAAAATATTTGGCACGGATACAAACAAGTCCTGTTTGGGTTTGATAAAATTAATGTACATGTAAATGGGAGCCCGTACATGTTTTATCTTATTCGGTTTCAATTAATTTACGGTTAGAGTGAGAAAGGAATTTCATGTTGCTGACCCGCTCCTGAGCGTTGGAGGAGGATCGCATTCGGAAGAACCAATTTAGATTCCAACAGTGAAATGTATCTTCATTAGTTTTACGGGCGGGCGATTACTAAAACAATTTACTGCCGCAATATGAAGACAGACATCAAGCAAGCTGCGCCATGGGTGGCAAGAAAGGGTAGATGGAAGTTCAATAAAATTATAAACAATACGGTCCATTATTATTTATGGTATAATTAAAAAATGTATCAGATAAGTGTTTTTTTTTTTTTTTTTTTTTTTTAATGCGAAAGCTTGTCAAGACGGCCTTCTGGGTTCAGTGGCTAAATGTGTAACGTTATATTCGTAACAGGTTGTTGAGTAAACGAACGGCGGTATAGTCCATTAGTAGTATTGCCTAACACGTGGGGTAATAGTTCGCAGCAGAAAGCAAGAGCAGCACAATGGTGACTTGAGTCATCAATTTGGAGAAAACATTGCTTGGAAACTTGACGCAGATTCATCTCAAGTACCGAACACTTGAGCGTTGGGCCCATGGGATGATTGATGTTTCCTATAGGCCGCGAGTACATACTCAAAAAGGGGATCATCAACCTCGATAGGAAGAGGTTGTAAGAGGATCAGTCGCCCACTTAATGAAGTCTTGGGAATTTTCCTTTCATTTTCAAATGGGCCTCTACATAACTTCATGTTACAAGGGTTCAAATGTTTGCAAAGGAAACAGTGTTCCCAAATGCGAATATTCGATCTTCTGAAAAAGCTGGCGTCCTAAACGGGCAGTGGAACCGAACTAAAAACTCCATAGAAAAAATGCCATTAGCCAAGGCCGAGAAGCCTAGTTAGGACAATGGGGGAAGACAGGTAATCCTCAATTAAATTTTCCATCTTAATAGTCTGACGGTAAAAACCACTCGGAAGATGGGCTGATGTCAAGATGTAAGTTATGATGTAGCTGCATGGCATCCAATTATTTTGTTCCCATCAGGGAAAAAATTCCGGCATAAGAGGAGAGAAAGAAGCAAAAAAGGATTAAGGCCGCGGAATAGCGTCCTCAGAAGAATATATGATCGGCAGAGTCCATCAGGTGCGGTAAACACGAAAAAAACAAGGGAGGTGACATATTTTGGAATTCTTGCAAAGAAAAGCAGATGGGGTGGGGTGGCGGGTTTTTTTTCTGGGAGGCGATCAGGACGGGGATGGGATGTAATATGTAATAGGGACGGGAAGGATCAGAGGAGAATGCAGGGTATTCCTCGAAAGGGCTGCATGACAATGTAAATAGAAGTGAGATGTGAGGGCTGGGGGTCGAGAAGGGAGTCCCGTCTTTGGTAAAGTCGGCCTCCTATGACGGGACGGGGTCCCCCCTGTAGCCGCTGGAAAGAGGGTACATCGACTGAATAACAATCGGCTTTAACCGCGGGGCCTTTCGAGGTAGGCGAAACAATGCTGGACCTTTTACTTGCGATCAGTTACGATCGAGAAGGGGCGAAGGGGGTTGCGCCAAAGGGGGCCCAAATAAAGGGAATTTCGCCTCTTATCGCCAACTGTCCGACCCCGAATGTCTAAATTCGTACAAAGCGCCAGGAACTGATTTTTTCTGCCTCATTCTTCACTTGTTTAGCCTTACAAGGCAAACAATACCGATAGTACGCACAAACGCTAATTAGTCTGCACAACTTCATTGTCAGCAGATTTCTTTCCTTCTGCCTCTTAATCCGCTTGCATAACCCATATTTGGAAATTTGATGCACCCATAAAACCTTTTCATTTTTTGTTCTATTTCGCCTTTCTATCGAGGATTTCCTTCGGTGAAAGAGCGAATTTTCTGTGCCGTTAAGGCAATTGAGGATAGCCTTCACAGTTGTATAATTAGAAAATACGCTAAAAAAGGCATTTAAAAAATTATTGTGAATAATAACAATAATTATTATTATTATTATTAATTGCTATTCTTATTGTACAATAATTCTTATTATAACAATTATTGCAAAAATTATTCTAAGCTTGGGGGACTTGAATTATTATTTATTTTATTTTATTTTTTTATTTTTTTCAATAAACAATATTTTTAGACTCGCAGCAAATTTTGCACATGTTTTCTTCGATAAAATTAACTAAAAAAAATTAATTTTATTTCATTGAAAAATTAAAAAAAAAAAGGAATCTGATGTGGGACCTCGAAAAATGAATTATTAGTCCAAAATTACTCGGAAAACGACATCCTATTTTTGAACGCTTGGTGTTATTCAAAAATCCCCCCTTTTTACAAAAACAAACGGACTATTAAAATTGCTGCAAATTTTGCACGTTTTATTCTTCGATAAAATTATTCACAAAAAAATTAATTCTATCCAATTAAAGAATTATTTAAAATTTAAAAAAAAAAGGAAATTGATCAGGGATCTCGAAAGATGGATTATCAGTCCAAAATTACGCGGAAAACGCCACCTTATAATATTATGACCTCCTGGCATTATTCAAAAATCCCATTTGTAGCCCCATTATAGCCTCATAGATCCCCACGGTGGAATTGGGTGTTGTTCTGAGACCCCCAAAACCGGATTCTTCGTCCAAAAATACTTCGAAAACGACACCTAACTTTACCCCATAGCCGAAACCCTTAAAAACCGCCTTCCCGTAGCCCCATTTTAGCACCACAGAGCCCCACAGGCACCCACGCTACACCTCCTCCCACCACTTGAGTTCATACACCCAATATTCTCACGCCTTACACCCTGAACTCAGCGCGGAAGGAACAAACCTAACACACCAAAATTCATCAACTCCAATTTTTCATCAATTCTCCCAGCGGCTCCCCTTGCGGATAAATTGTAAAGAGTGAAGATGGATCCGAAGCACTTTTGAGTGTAGTAGGTTGACGACATGACATGGGTGAGGGGATCTGTGACCCTGAGGACCAGTAGCCCAAGAAACCCTCTTTGCATCATTAAACATCGGGTCCCGCCCCGCTAAGCACCAACTCTTTAGCCGCTCGACACTTTAATTGAAAAGAAAAAAAAAAAAAAAAAAACTGGCGAACTGGAGCTTCTTTTTTGGCGTCTTCTCGACGTTTACCGAAGAAAATTTATCGTGTGAGGAGGGGGCAAACATCATGATCGTGAAGATACATCGTGTCTTTTGCTTCTGAAGATGATCAAAAATCTTCTGAATATTTTAACCGAAAGGTAACAAGACAAATGAGGTTAAGACACCCAGTTATGCAGATTTCGTAAGCCAGAAGTTTTGTGTGTCCTCGACATAAACCGAGCCCGGAAGCTCCTACCGTGACTACAATTAATCGTCCTAAGGTGTGAGAACCTTTCTCAGTGTTACCAGTATGGCTTGAAAGGAGTCTACACGTTGTTTGAATAATGTCTTCGTTCAACAGTTTACATCCTCACCGCTCCAGAAGTAGTCCACGCGTTTTGCGCACAGTCTTACGAATTTATCAATATCGGAGAAGAGGTCTCGGAAAAGGCCTCATGGCATATCCCACTTCTCCGGGCAGCAGACGGTGGCCAAGTCAGACTCGGAGGCTATTTACATTTCATGCATCGCCCTCGCCTATAATAGATCACACTAATGGCGATTGTTCAAAAGGGGTTTCGTACCCCACGCCCGAGCCAATGCCTACCTTAAGAACTCTTCTTCCGACCAATGTCGCAATTTATTAATAGATGCTTCCAGTTAGTGTACGAGTGAGTGAAATTCACGGGAGTGTACAAACTCCGTGCGGTCATGTACAAACTCCGTGCCGCCGTCAAATTAGGAATGTACAAACTCCGTGCCGCAGCCAAACTGAGTATGTACAAACTCCGTGCCTCTACCTACCTATATGGAGTCCTTTTAGCGCTACCCAGGGTGCACCTCGAGGAGGCGAACTGATTCACACCGCAACAGCCTCGAGGAAAATCGCGAGTTGTCAAAATGTTACGATCCGAGAGAGTATGCCCGAAGAGTATGCAAGCATCTGCTGCCTCAGAAATTCCTCTTTTCTCCTGATTTCGGCTGATTTTTCGGGCTTGGACCGCATTTTTACGTAAGTCATGGCCTGAATGTCCTTAATTACTTCAATAAACTTGAAGATGTGCGGATGTCTTTTGTGGAACATTTGATTCAATTTGGAGTGATAAGCCTC
This sequence comes from Pilophorus perplexus, assembly GCA_955831195.1. NCBI lineage: Eukaryota > Metazoa > Arthropoda > Insecta > Hemiptera > Miridae > Pilophorus > Pilophorus perplexus. Next base: position 10,106,015 of record OY037012.1, read on the forward strand.
ACAGCTATTCGTCGTCCTGGCCGTGGAACAGGAAAATTCGCTCCAGAGAGTGGGTGGAAATGAGGCATCGTCAGCTATGTACGTGTCTAACAGGCAATCCAAAAATTTGTCGAGTTTACTGTGGCCGAAAATCAGCCTCGAACACTGTCCAACCTCCGAATTGACGTTTTTAAATTCTGGGGCGAGCCGTTCGTTCTGGATTCGTCGCCACCAGCTTTGACATAAGTGTACCTACCTACCTGTAGGCCGCACGGAATTTGTACTCTACCCTTCGAGCCCCCCGCACGGAGATTGTATTTTTGCTTCCGACGACGGGGATTATCCGCACGGGAATTGTACATAGCCAAATTCACCAAATGAGAAGGCGGAAATTATTTTCTGGCTTCAAATTTGCAATTAGCACCATTATAAAAACTGTAGATTTTATGACGTTGTAAGATATTTAATCATTAGTTACTGTCATCACAAAATTTCTGTTGAATATATATATATATTTGTAGATCTGCGAAAAAATGAAAAACATCAGAATTGAGTTGTTGACATTTAAAAAATATCCGCATTCCCTTGCAAATTGGTTTGGCCTACTGCACGTCCTGCAGTCCGGGAAGTCGTCAAAGTCAGCCCGTTTCCGACAATGTTTCAGCTTCAAATTATCCTAAGAATTACCTCACATTTCTCCCTTGCGGATGTCAAAAAGATAAAGTGAGATTCTTATTTGCAGAAGATGTCGATATAGCGAAATATGCCGTCTGCGGCGACGGAGAGCATAAAAAAAAAATTTAAAAAAAAAACCGCGCCAGCCTACATCGGGTCCTTGTCGGCCCTGATGTGGGAATCATTTCAAACGCAACGGTCCTCTTTATCGTATGCCCATTTGAGAAGAGAACATTGTAGATTTATTGCCCCCACCAGAAACAGGAATGAATCACCTCCTCTCAAGAAAAAAAAAAAAAAAAATCGGGACGAAGTAAAGGTAGTATAATTGAAACCGCTGGTATGTCCTACTGATTAATATGAATAATGTAAATCCGGAGTCGTCTAATCACAGTTGGTCGCAGAACTAGTTCACGGGTGGCCTGGAGTCGCCCTGGTGGGTTTCTTGGTTTTCTGATGGTAGACGCCGTGGCGCCTGCTGGAAGGCCACTACCCTGACCCCCCTGGAACTCCTCCCTCTGATCCTTCCAGTTCCAGGCACACCAGACATCTAATCGGATTCTCCAGCGTGTGCCGACACCGGTTTCCAAGACAACGGCAAGTGCTGTTGAAAACTGATTAGCAGCTGAGTATTCAAGCGCAGAATACTGTCGCTTTTGTAAATGTGTATTTCAATGCCGCAAAAATACTTGCGAGACTTTATAAGAAAGAATAATTCATTTCAGCATTTTGAACGACATAATTTTAACACATAAATTTCTTATATAGAAATTATTTCTTTATAAGAAATTTAATGTTAAAATTATGTCGTTCAAAATGCTGAAATGTTATTTTTCTATTAAAAATGCCGCAAATTTTACACAAGGATCTATTCAAATAATTTTTTTTTTTTTAATTTTCCTGTAGGACTCCGAAATGTGTGTTCAAGATTACTCAGAAAATAACACCTATTTCGACTTCCTGACAGCCTTCAAAAGCTCCATTTGAAAGCCTCAAAGGTCCCCAACGGGAACTCAGGTAGTTCTGGGCCCCCCGAAAATGGATTTTACGTCTAAAAATACTACGAAAACGACACCTAACACGACTCCATAGCTGGAAACCTTCAAAAAACCTCCCGTAGCCCATTTTTAGCGCCACAGAGGTTTGGGCGATCGAGTTGAAAACATTGTCGCGAATACGTTATTATTTCAGAAATAAAAACCAAAATGGTCACGTTCAAATTAGAGGTTTGATGAACCCGATTATGACCGTGAACCTCACTCTTCGATTGCTTTCTTCTTGGATGCCCCGAAGTGAACGAAGTTCGACTCTGTGGGTGTGCAATTTATGTGTGTACAATGCAAAATGTGAACCGAAGTCAGTAGGTGGCCACCAACGTAACGCCAGCGCACCTTCTGACTCTGAACGAACTCTTCCAACCTCCGAGACGTGGCCGGATCCTATAAATAAATCCACCGTCTCCTCATAGTTCACTGACTCTGTGGCCAATTCAGTGCAGAGGGAAAGAGATAGGGAGAGGTCCCCGAACTCACTTCACGGACTACCGAATTCGTTTCCAATATCAAATGCCACTGAATAAATCAGGTATTGACCGTCAATAGCGAAACAAAAAACAAAACAAATGAACAAAAAATTCACAAGGTACTGGAGGCTCTTGGTCCAACTAAATAAAGACAAATTTCGCCATCTTTCGCTTTCCCGTCCAAAATGGGTCGACAACTTCACTTTTGGTAAAATTTCGAACGCGTACTTTCTGCGATTATTCATCGCGAAAAATGAACGCGCCGCAAAGAAAACCTTGAACTATTTTTCCCCGTGGAGTTTTTCTATTGTTGGCGTATTTTTTCATCGCAAATTGTTGGCGAGCCAGGAGGTTTCTTAAGAGGGAAAAATTGCTGTTATATTCGCTGATCCCCTCAGATGTCACTTCCGCTCTCAAGCAATGTGCGGACACACGCAAAAATCAAGCCCTGCAACCCACTTTGGAGAAATGGCGTTATTAAAAAAAAAAAAAAAAAAGTAGCCGAACGTTAAAATATGGGGATCGGCCGAAGTGAACGACCGACCGAATTTCTTCATCGGACGATTCCGGTTGGAGGTGGATTTTGGTTGACCGGGATTATGCGATTAATTGAACAAAGAGCATTTTTGAGCAGTAAATATATCGTGTTTTTTTTTCTCGGATGTACACAAGGTTCTTGGTGTTTGTTCTTACGTTTTTTGATTGTCCATTATTCTTGGAATGCCTTATCCTTATGGAATCTTACATAATGTATCCACAAGGGGGTCGAAAATTCTGTTTTGGGCAGAAGGAATTTTCTTTTTAATTAGGAATGGAAGTGCTCCCGAATTTCGGGTTAAATCATCCTGTACCGTGTTGTTAAAAGTCAAAAAGGGAAAAATACATCATTTTTGTGACAAAAAGTCTTTCACGTAGTTTACAATCATCTTAAGTAATTTAGGCCGATTCAAAAACCACTGTGAGTGACGTCACCTACAGGTGTTCCGGTTTCCAATCAAAAGACACCAGAGTGCAGGTCGATTTTTTCTTCTTTTTCGATTTTTTCTTGGTGTTTGGCTCTAGTGACACTGGAGTAACGAGAAAATGGCCGTGTTCGCTTTGTTTTGAATGTGATCATGCTAATTTACTCAACTTATTTGTGATATAAATTAACTTATTCCAATGACCGATTCTTTAGTTCTTAGTTTTGTAATGGTGGCCAACGTGTCGACCAATAGGAGCTGACCTCGGGTTCCCGCCAAAATTCAAATAGCAATTTTTCCATAAATTTTATAAATTCATACGAGCTTGCAGTTTGTGTTTTAACCCCATTTTTAGTATTATTTGGACGCCTTCTATCGATAAAAAAAAATAATCCAGAAACGCTTCCATTCCTAATTGCTGAAATTTGGTCGAAGTAGAAATTAAGGAATTAATTAGGCCACTTACCATTAGGCCACAAGTGCGGCGCCCTCTCACCTGTCGTACGTTAGACCACCAGTTCGCCATCCTCACTTGTCTTACCGTTAGGCCACTAGTTCGGCGTCGAACAGTTACTTTTCCAACACGCAAGATGGGTTTTTTCAATCCCACGAGTTTTTAATTTTTTTTTTTTTTTTTTTTTTAACAGAATTAGTTTTTGGATCATTTAAACCAAAGAATAATAAACCTTTGTGTAAAATTTGCAGCGGTTTTCATTTTTTTTTTTTTTTTTATTATTTTTTGCATCACAGGACATACACTTGGACAAACTGTCTTCTGATCGCGTGAATAATTGGAAATCAAAAGTGCTCACGTAAAATTGCCAGTTTTATTTAGAATCTTGGCATTGTAGGCTGAATTCCGGCGAATTTTCTTTCATTTTTATGACTGCACGGCCGAATTCCCTTTCCATCTTATCCAACCGAAATAGGCCGCTCGTGGCGTCCTTGAAGCCAACCGTAATTACCCCGTTTTATACAGCCGTTGATGCTTTGACACGAAAGAGAATTGTGCGGCCTGTGGCGCTGAAAACTCCAGCTTTTTGAGCTCCCCGAAATTGTTACGTCTGGCCGGCACGTGATCGACCTTCCATTTCTTTTTCTTGGCAATCGTTCTATTGCGGGCCCCCTCCGGTCGAAACAAGCCGTTAAATTAAAAAGAAAAGTCTCTTCTTCCAATTTAATGTCCGTTTTTAGAATTGGGAAGGATTCGCCTTGAACCCGGATCAAATTGAAGGTCCCCCGTGCCGGTGGAGGTTGCCAGGAAAACTGGAATTACGCCATCGTTGACGGGGAAATCGTGATGGCGTTGTTAAAAGAAGCGTTGTTATTTAAATGAGAAAGTCTTCGGCTTCAGAACAATACAAAACATCGATGCGCCAAAAACGCTGCACCTTCCTCTTACCTATCTATATATTGTGGTGGCAGCCAATCAGTATGAAGTGCTTCAGCTCAAGAACTCGTAAACTCCGCAAGATCCCCAGCGAGCCCATGGTTTGCAAACCCGACGGCGTCTTCTGAGGTTACCCGTAATGATTTATCGGTAACCTAGGAAACACTCCTCTCCCTCTCATACACACCTTAGGCTGCACTCGCGTTGCTACCACTCGTATGCTAATAAAGATCTGGGCGATAAAACCCGACCCAGGATTCTCCCAGAGCGCAACAATACGCCTCATAACATCCTCGCTAATCTTTTAGGATCAAAGACGATTACTTTCACGCCGACTCAACTGGATTCCATTGTTTTTTTGTTTTTTGTTTTAACATGTAGGAGATATTGCCCTCAAGTGGTGCAGCAATTTCATCATTTGTAAAAAATTGTCATTGTGAGCCAAGTTCATAAAACGCTGCAACTTTTTCATAAGGGTTTATTATTCTTTGATATAAATTGTGAAAAATTAATTCTACCTGCCAATAAAAAATTATTTTGAAAAAATGTTAAAATAGATTTTCTTGTACAGTATTTGGACGGATATGGGACTCAAAAAAATCAAAAAAGCCCTCCCGTAGCCCCACGGTTTGAGCGAAAGGGCTGAAAAGCTTGCGGGCATAACTAGATAGAAAATAAAGTATTTTGTCAAAATTTCAGATTTAAAAAAAAAAAAAAAATCGCACTGCTCACAACAGCCTTGAGGGCGAACGGACAATAGATTTTTGAAATCTACACGCCATGAAACGTATAATGACAAATTTCGAGGCCCATCAAAATTTTTTACCCTCGTCGGTAGTTTTGTTTATTTCAATAATTAATATTAATTATTTTAATAATTAAATAAATAAATAATTACATTAATAAAATATGATTAAAAATGTTTTCATATTGTTGAATCCCCGTTGCAAAACGTGTAAGTGCATTTTTTTGCCGAAATAAATGGATTTGGGTTTTCTGGTCAAGTTCGGGCTTGTGCAGTCTGGGACCGAGATATGCGGCCAACTTCATCTCTTCTCCATGGCTACCTGGAAGTTAGTAGCCTCATCATTTGGAGTTGAAACTACTCAGTTTTTTGGCTCTGTGAAAAATTTCCGAAAATCAACATACAGTTTTCTGCAATGTGGCTGCCGTGATGATGTTGACCGTTTCAATGAATGTTGGTTTGAAGATGTTGAACGCCTTGTTGAAATAAGACGAAAAATGTGCCGACGTTTCAAGAGGCATATTCTCATATCATCAGGGCCTAAAGAAACGAACCAAAATGAAAGTGGTCAGGAAAAAAGGAATGATTTTGAGGGACGTAGTAACAGAGTTTATAAACAATGAATATTTAACCATATTCAAGATATTTAGAAATTTAAGATATTTATACTTCTTCTATCTTCTAATATCTTAAATCATAAATAATATTTAATAGATATTATCTATTATCTTCTCTTTTGTTAAAATTTAACAGAAGAAATATAAAACATTAAATGTTTTAATGTGAAATTTAAAACATTAAATTTTAATGTTTTAAATGTCTAAATTTTTATGTTTAATTTTGGTTTATTATTCTTGGAATAATACACCTATGTTTTCGCGACGGGGGTCGACGACTCCGATCGGGCTCAAAATATGACATTATCCGTTTTAAGAGGTCTACATTCTAAATCCGAAATGTCCGTCCGCCGTACGCCGTCCGCCGTCCAGGCCGTTTTGGGCAGTAGGAATTTTTTTTTTAAATCTGAAATTTTGACAAAATACTTGGTTTACCATCTAGTTGTGCCCGCAAGGTTTTCAGTCCGATCGCCCAAACCCGTGGGGCGCTATGGGGCTATAATGGGGCTACGGGAGGTTTTTTTAAAAGGCTTTTAGCTATGGGATCGAGTTAGGTGTCGTTTTCGAAGTATTTTTGGAGGTAGAATTCATTTTTTGGGGTCCCAGAACGATCCGATTTCACTGTGGCGATCTATAGGGCTTTCATGGGGCTAAAAATGGGATTTTTGAAGGATCCCAGGATGTTAAATATTTTTCGAGTAAAAAATACAGAATTTTTGAAAAAACACATTTTTGAACAAGAAAATCCAAAAAAAAAAATTTTTTAAATTTTTTCATTGACAGAATTAAATTTCTGCACAAGTAACGTATATCAAAGAATAATAAACCCTTGTGTAAAATTTGCAGCGTTTTTGATATGTTTAAATATGACCCAAAATTATTCCTTTTTTCTGACCACTGTCATTTTTGTTAATTTTAGTTGGATTATAGGAGAGTATATATATACAATACTATATTATACATATACAAGAGATCTATCTCTTGAAACTTTGGTACTTTTTTCTTCTTATTTGAAAGAACCTCAATAACTTTCCACCCGCATGAATATTTTAAGAATAATAGACCAAATGAAAGAAGACCTCAGCTGCTTCTGAGAGTGAAATAATAATATCAAATTATATTGTAACGCTTGTTTCAGATTCTAATCTTTTTTTCTTTTTTTTTTTCAATTTTACACGAGATCACTTCCAAGAGTTGGAATGGAGCTACAGCATTCTTGAAGGTGTTGGACGAGAACTTGATGACTATCCCAAAAATCCCAAAAGGTTTAGCGCCCCTTAAGAAATCCTCGGCATCCTATCTCCCTCGAATCTCCCACTTAACACCCCCACTTATCTACCCCTTAACCTTCCACAAAAGGGGATGAAGTTATTAAGAAGGAAAGGCGACCCAAAAGACGAGTGTTTGGGATTCTTGAGAGTTCAGAGTTCCGCAATTAACGAATGCCGATGGAGGTCCATCCAAAAGGGGGCCCTCTGGCGCTAATGACTGGGGACAGTGCTAAGAGCATGTTGGCCTAAAAGCCGGGGGATAATCGCATTCAGAAGGGGCCTAACAGGTAACAATTTGTCTCTTGTTAGTGGCCATTTAATTTGGTAGCTCCGAGTTTGCGTTTGGAATTCTCCCCTCTGGGCCCACCCAGGGAGGTGGATTCCCCCTTAGGCGGTTTCTCATCCATTGTCATAAAAACAATTATACGCCTCAAATATAATTAATACACAACCTCCTCCAAAAGGGGCTCTTCAATATTCAAAAACGTGTCCCAACGATCGGTACCCAAAATGACCTCATCCCAATTAAGACTTTCATTCCACCCTCTCGCGCACAACACGAACCCAAGTAAATCTTCATACTATTTTTAAAACTGGAAATTTAATCCTTTTCTAACATGAACATTGTCTTGTTTCAGGTGAGTACCTAACATGTCATATCCTGTGAAGTCAAGTCGGCATCGTAAGTTTTATATTCTCTTAATTGTGCTTCTCTTCCCCAACATTGAGAAACACGTCGAATAATCCCATAAGATTCCGTGTCACTCCCATTCCCAAGAGTGTGAGAAAATTGGTGATGTTTACTCATTAGTTTAATTGGCGAGGATTTCTCAAATCGTTTAACATGGATTATCTCACGAAAGATACCAATAGAATCGGGCGATGGCGGATTGTCCCACGTTCACCCAAAATTAAAAATGGGGAGGAAAAAATCGAACAAATTCAAAAGTTGAAGTAATTTGTGACTATTGAGGTCAAGTGTATTCGGCAATAATAATTATTATTATTATTATTATTGACGATTTTGACCGACTAGCTTATGTAGTTTTGTACGTGTAAGCTCATGGAGTTTACACAGTGGATTGGCGAGCCGTTGCAAGAACATAATTTCATCGTGATTTTTTCTCTCTGGACACAGTGTTATCCGTCGGGTGGTGGGAAGCCATTTGGGGCAAGGGTTGATTTTTATCACACAATATACGAGTCTTCTGGAGTGCGTGGTGAGTGTATTTAGTTGGCCGGGCTCCAAAGTCTGGCGGATGTCGGATTTGGCTGGGTTGGTCGTCCCCTTAGAGTCTCTCATCGCTGCCATAACGACGATCGAAAGGCACCTCGATAGAAAGCGAAATAATTGAGTGACCGTATAAGCGCCACTTTAAATAAAATATTGCTAAATAGCTTTTTCAAAGGGTTTTTGAGAGTGGGTAAGTAGTACTTGGATTTCGGGGCTCATGCGGTCCGACTCGCTTGAACAGGTTTGGTGTTTGGTCTGCCTGACTTCACCGTCATTTCGTGTATCCCGATCTGGTGTCGACCCAATATTCAAGTCCAAATACCACTGGTCCGTACATTGTTACGGCGTTGTTCTTTGAGCTTCAGAATGCTCGGGGTCCTGGCCAAGTTAGCTGGCGCTTTGCAGCCTATAGGATATGAGAGGAGCGGCCCTTTCAGATGCTGGGGAAAAGCTTTCATGCAGTGCCAGGCTGTTGGCCATTCTTGTTGGCCAGTGGCAGGAGGATTGAGCCGCCAAGTCCACTGGGAGAATCAACTTTGAGTTCTTCCCATCTGTGGCTTGGTGATTGCAAATGACTATGACCTTTCATGAAAGGTTGTGAACTGCAGTTACGAATTGGCCATGGGGACTGCCTGGCTAACCTACACTAGGCGATCCTGGCTTCGCATTGGGAGGCTCAACAAAGTAAATCCTTAGGAGATCCAGGGGAGCTTCAGAGGGTTTCACTAGCGGTGTGAGGGAGTTGTGGAGTAGCAGTTATGTCCAAACCATCTATATGAAGGCGTTGCATAGAGGACCCAGCAGACAGCAATAACTGTTGACTCTATTGCAGTTTCAAAATAAATAAATAAAATAAAATAACGGGGTTTTGTGGTTTTGGACCTGAAAACATGCTCATGAGGCTCAAGTCGAATGCGTCCAGACTACTTGGGTCTACGATATGAGGGCAAGCGCCATGCAGTCTCAAACCTCTTCAATTTCAATCCTGAGGCCAGGCCCTGCAGATCTATGTGGGGAAACCAGGAAACCCCTTGTGAGTTCCCTGGCTGAACGAAGGCCTTTACAGGCGCTGACCATCATTTTTCAGATCTGCTCATCATTGAACATTTTGAATCAAAATTGTTGACACCTCCGCGAAATCATATGACAAGTAGGTATAATACTAATTATAATAATAATAATAATAATAATACAAGTATAATAATTATTATTCTTTAAATCAACAACATTACTGTTGATTTAGAGAATAATAAACCAAAAACAGCACAAATTATTTTGAGAACATAAAAAGAAAATTTACATCTGTTTACTGTATTCCAACGGCAAGAACAAGTTGATGAGCGTGATTAGCGCGCTAAAATGGTACTTCATTCTCCCGTGTCGTGGTATTAGCCTCCCCCCCCCCCCCCCCCCCCCACTCACCGCCAATCCTTTTCGTGCTTTGCCTTGCAAGACGGTGGCTGAAGCAGGCGCGTTATTACTTCATTCGAGGGAGCTCGTGGCGGGACCCAAGTACTTACCCCTGCGGCTTGTTTGTCTTGTTCACGGCTTATATACCTCCTCGTAGGAAACTCATCTCTAATCGTGATCTCCTCCCTTCCCCTCCCTCAGCTCCCCATAAGTGCCGCGGAATAAGGAACAGTGTTCGGGAAAGGTGAAGGGTTTCAGGGAACACGCAATCGTTGGAATCGCCCAGATACCATCGGAATGTTCGAATGCGATCTGTAATTTTTCAATCACAAGAATTCGCAAACATTTTTGCAATTTTAAAGGCGACGGTTCTTTGGGATTTAACCATGCATACGTCGATACAGCAAATATCGCTTTGAAAGGGTGTTCTAGTGATTAATCAAGCCAGTGAGCTCACTGACATTGTGAACAGTCGATAATAGATGCTGCAACAATCACTTCGCCAGGCCGGAACGAGCATTGGTTGGCTGATAAAGTGCAGTGTTGGCCTAAGAATGTCTGATTCTCCAAAATGCATAATTTTTTGTAATGTAATGAAATAATCGTAATGAAATAATTTTTCAGAAAGTCCCGAAAATGTGATTCTTTTTGTCAACATCGGTTTTTTCGTTTTCATAAATTATTTTTTTCTTAAATTTATCAGGCCCTCAATCCTGTTGGAGGAGAAAGTGAAGAGTCATTATTACATTGCAGTAACTATGTAAGAATGCTTATAGACAAAAATCTGGGTAATCTGGCTTGAAGAGCTGATGGCTGCCGTGTAAGTAACGACCCCACTCAACAGTTACAACTTTCAGCGTACAAGCTCCCCCCCCCCCCCCCCCCCCCTCATATGGATTCATCTCAGACAAAAGCATCTGTGGGTGCACACTTCACCAAACTACTTGTACCTATGCATAAGTTTATATTTAGTGGATTGTCATCTACCATTCCAACGCCCAACTATCAGCATTCCACTCGTTCACAGTTTCCTGGGGGATGTTCAGAAGACTACTTAGATGATGAGGCTGTGTGTGGCTCCTCTTCCTCCAAAGACGTGACCAAACCCTCCTTCCCCTCCACCCTTTCATCATAACCCGTCTCTAATATGGATCTCTCACTTCATCAGTCATATCCGTTTACACGGGGGCGCCTCACGTACTCGAGGGAGGGCTTGCTCACGTGCAGCCGATTACACCTGCCACGCGTCTGCGGGGTTTTGGCATTTGCCCCCCACCACGCGGGTAAAAGACACACCCCCTTTTTACAATCCATATGGAGTGGGATGGACCGTTTCGCATAATTTATGAGCCTCGCGCGAAAACCGGAAGTGATTTCGCGCGACAAAATGGCGGCGCCCGACTTGCTCTAGTTGCAAATCGGTTGTGGCAACCTCAACTTCACAAGAGCCGCCATTTAGTATCAAATTTTAAAAACCAGTTTTACTTTTGCCAATTTTCGCTTTTTTACCTTTACTGGGTTTCCCATTCATGTTTTCATCTATTGCGATTGAACATAAACGCCTCCCAGAGGAAAATCGAGTAAAAATTTCCAGGGGCAGCACGTTCGGGGAAAGGATTTATGAGAAAAACGACTTGTTAGGGGAACACTTTATTAAATTGAAGACCACAGGGGAAGAACGGGCTATCGCCGTTTTTTTTTAAGGTCGAAAGATGGCCCGTTCTTCCCTTGAAGCGCTCTTTGAGGCCCGTTTTTCCCCTGTATACGTTTTTTCAAACGCGATTTTCGGCCGTTTGGTCTCGTTTTTCCCCTGAACTAATGGTTCCATCGAATTTGCCATCCCAAAATCTAAGAGAAACCGTCGCTAACTCATTTCACAAAAAACATCGAATAAACATCGAAATTTAATAAAATATCGATATTCAATCAAAATAAATTTAAAGGTAGTGGATAATTCAAATTTTGATGCCATCGACGCGGAGCGAATTTTCCATTACCTTTAAATTTGAATTTATAATATTAAATATTAAATATTATATTTATAAATTTTATAAATATAAGATTTATAATATAAGATTTATAATATAAGATTTATAAGATTTATAAATATCGATATTTATTATCGATGGTTTTCGGTTCACAATCTACTATGTTAGTTTGAACTACTTACTTTGTACTATTTAGTTTGATTTTTTTTTCCCCTTGTTTCCCCCCATGAAAGGATGATACTAACATCTACAACTGTTCCGAAATTCGCATACCTATTAAATTTGTAATGACCCACTGATATGTCATATCAATGGGTCATTACAAATTTAATAGGTATGCGAATTTCGGAACAGTTTTTCCTACAAATCATACAATCTGGAGCCAGGGCCGTGGAGAGAAAATCCGGGCCCGGGGGCAAAATTCATCGTCGGGCCCCCTAAAAAAAGAAAAAAAGAATGAAAATTCATCGGCCCCCTAAAAAGAAAATTTTTCCAATATTGATCTGTCCCTTTTCCCATTTCGCCTCTCCTACCCCCCTTTTTTTACAAAAAAAAAAAAATTCTCAAGAAAATCCGGGCCCCCCCTACGAAGGCCGGGCCCGGGGGCAACGGGTCCAGTGCCCCCCCCCCCTCTCTACGGAGCTGTCTGGAGCATAATAAGCGCCTTCAGCATCTCAAAAAACGTAAATAATTAACTAGATTGACTATAATTATTATAGTCAATCTAGAGGTTCGGGTTTCATGCTCAGCTCTAACGGTTAACTAATGACGCTTGACTTTGAAGTTTATGTTCCCAAAAAAGGGAGATGTAGTAAGGGGTTAAATAATCTCCACAGGCCATAATGTGAACCCCTAAATTACTACAAATGTGTAGCGAGAACAGGTTGCACATCCTCGTTGGTGAGGGATTAAAAAAAAAATCCCGAACCCTGATTTTTGAGAAAATGAACCTTCTTTAAAAAATGTCAAAACTCATATAAACGACTATTTTTGACTAGTTTAGTCCCAAGATGACTTATAATCCACGAGTTATCGTGAATTATTCCCATTATCGCCCATATTTTCTGATTTTCCATTTTAAAATATTTTTTATTACAGGTTATATCGGATTGACTCTTATGAGTCGGAAAAGGAATTTTTTCATCAATAATATTGATATTATATTTCATCAATAATAAAATGTATATTATACATTTTACTCGTTAAAGAAGTGGTTTATAAAAATTATATCAATCCTGAAAAATTGATTTTTTCTTTGAAGGAGCATTTTTCAAATTGCAATTGGGTTGCACTTCCTTGTTGAAAAAAAGAAAACTTCCGTAAAATTGTCAAGTATTTTGAGATACTCATCACCAATAATAGTGTGTTTCGATCGTTTTCCAATAGTATCAAAGATCGCTTCAAAAGGGCACTCCAAAGTCAAATTCCAATACATACATTTAATATACTATTCGGTTTGAAGGACTCTGGTTATCCCCTCTGTCACAGGCTCCATCTCTTCACCACCATAGTTAATAGGTGGGTAATTTTTATTTTTTTATTTAATTTTTTTATTTTAATAACTAACCCCTGAAAGGAAGATATTTCCACCCTGACAAAAAGCGGAAGAATTAAACGAATTCCTTGTGTTCGTTGAGGATTCTATTCCTCACTCAGTGACGTGCTCGGAATAGAACGAAACCTTGCGTGTGCATGCCCGTGAAAGTTTGTGTAGGTGGCTGTTTTCCATTCTTTTTCTTCTTTTTTTTTCGGGAAATAAAATATAAGGTGGGCATTCAGAGGGACCCCGAAGGCGTTTGAGGGGGCCCCGCCAGCCTCAGCCCCAACTGGCCCTGGAATACGTTCTGAATAGAAATTAGATTTATACACTTCAACAAAAGTAACAAACTTTTAAACTGAACCTTTTGTCGAGTTCAATGAGCGTCAGAGGAATGTCGAGGTTGTAGAAATAAAATTTCCGAGGTCCCTACCAGGTTGACGGATTTTCTGAGAAGCAACGTGCCGGTAAAACCAGGTTGAAGTTTAACGTCACCGAAGAATGCAGAACGAAGTGCCAAGAACAGTGTGTTGATGGGTTTCGATGTAAGAATGCGAAATCCAAAACCCTCCTAGACGGACAGATGAGGATTTTGCTGCCTCTGGTATGGAAGGCGGCGACTTTAGTTGAAACAGAGGGAACTAGTCGAATATCATGCATTTGTAGCAAATTGGAAAAAACGTTCGTCGTTTGAGGAACAATTATCCGTCCTGCATTCGGTAGATTGTTTTATTGGGCTCTCCTGTGTCGAAGATATGCCACCCAAGCCTGCATTCTCCCCTTGCATTGCTCTGGTATATTTAAAATGAACCGCTGGAACGAGGAAACGTATAGAAAAAGGGGGCGTTAAGTCACGTGGTTTTCAAGGGCGCACTTTATTTTTAGTGTGCCGTTTGAAGGAGGAGAGTCAAGTGACTTTCAGTTCTGGGAAGAGCCGCTTCGTCCTCCCCATGTGACGACATACAGCTCACTTGAGGTAGTTTATGGGGATACATGGAGTTGTAAAGCGGCTGTGACTTTTGCGGTAAGATTTTCAGAGTAAGGAACAGCGTAGCATTTTCCGTTAACGGTTTACAGGCGGTTTAGAAACCTGGGAGTGTTATTTTAACGTTCTAATGTTTTTTTCGACAAGGGAATTTTCAACGATGATGCTGAACCACCTTTTGTCATTTTTTTGAATTCCGATTAGTGCAGACTTACACCAAAAGCCTCGCACTTCTCTTTTAATCGTCACTTCGCTTGCGATTCAGATCCCGTCGTGCGCAAAGTGTCCGACTGGACGAGAGGGATTTGAGCTCTCACCGACAAGTTGTAGATCAATAGAGAAACTTGCAAGATCCCGTGAGAGCGTTCGAGTCTGTTTTAAAACGGCGAAGAGATGGGCCGGGAAAGTGGAGCAGGTCCGGGAGTTTTATTTCTTTTGTGCCGATTTTCTATTATCTTATTTTCTCGATGCAATTCCGCATTAGCTACACTCCGTCCGGCATCCAGGGGGCTTTGGGCAGTGGGAATTTTTACGAAAATCTGAAATTTTGACGAAATATTCGGTTCGACAACTAGTTTTGTCCGCAAGGTTTCCTGTCCGATCGCCCAAACCTGTGAGGATGTGTGGGGCTACAAAGGGTCTACTGGAGGGGTTTTTGAAGGGTTTCGGTTATGGGGTAGAGTTGAGTGTTGTTTTCCAAGTGTTTTTGGACGTAGAATCCATTTTTGGGGGTCCTAGAACGAGCCGATTTCATCATGGGTGTCATTGGGGCTCTCATGGGGCAACAAATTGAGCTTATGAGGTGCGTCAGGAGTTCGAATGAGGTGTTGTTCCCCTAGTAATTTTGGACGCATAATCCATTTTTCGGGGTCCAAAAAAGTTTTTCTAATTCATTTTTATGGACAAAATTAATTTTTGCACATTTTATATCAAAGAAAATTTACGTAAAATTGTGTGAAAACTGCGTTTATAACGTTTTTTAAAAATTGAAGTTTGGCATAAAACACACTACACTTTTGGTTTATTATTCTTGGAATAATACACCTATGTTTTCGCGACGGGGGTCGACGACTCCGATCGGCCTCAAAATTTGACATTATCCGTTTCTAGAGGTCTACATTCTAAATCCGAAATGTCCGTCCACCGTCCAGGCCGTTTTGGGCAGTAGGAATTTTTTTTTAAATTTTGACAAAATACTTGGTTTACCATCTAGTTGTGCCCACAAGGTTTTCAGTCCGATCGCCCAAACCCGTGGGGCGCTATGGGGCTATAATGGGGCTACGGGAGGGTTTTTTTTAAGGCTTTTAGCTATGGGATCGAGTTAGGTGTCGTTTTCGAAGTTTTTTTGGACGTAGAATCCATTTTTTGGGGTCCCGGAACGATCCGATTTCACTGGGGCGATCTTTAGGGCTTTCATGGGGTTAAAAATGGGATTTTTTAAGGATCCCAGGATGTTAAATATTTTTCGAGTAAAAAATACAGAATTTTTGAAAAAACACATTTTTGAACAAAAAAATCCATAAAAAAAATTTTTTTGAGATAAAAATAAAAAAATAAAAATTTTTTTAAAATTTTTTTCATTGACATAATTAAATTTCTGCACAAGTAACGTATATCAAAGAATAATAAACCCTTGTGTAAAATTTGCAGCGTTTTTTGCTTGCAATTTTGGTTTGTAATTTTGAAAATAATCACCCTATAATATAGGGTGCTTATTTTCTCAACGGGTGTCAAGAATTTGATTGGTCTCAAAAGTTTGGCCTTTTCTGTTTCATCATGTTGATTCCCTCAAGGTTTTCGATCTAGGTGCTACGTAGGGCAACAACCAAGAAGGACTTTTGACACATTGGAGGGATCAAGTGGGGTGTCGCTTTCGAAGTTGTTTTCATTTCCATCCATTTACGGGGGTCCCAAACCCATCCGATCAAACCATGGGGATCTATGCTACCAGTGGGGCTACAAATGGGGCTTTTGAAGGACTTTGCCGAGGGAAGTCGAATGAGGTGTCGTTTTTAAGTAATTTCTAACGTAGGAAATTGATCAATGTTTTTAATGATTTTATTTCTTTATTCATTTTTTCGCCTAAGATTTTTGTTTTGAAGTTTGTACAAGAGCATAATAATAATTATTATGAACCTTTGCGTAAAATTAGCAGCCAAGTTCATTTCCTTTTAAAGAGATGTTGACAATGCCCGCTTAAATCAGTTGGTAACCTACAAAAACAACTACAGTCGAGCTAGGCATGTATTTGTACAGGCAGATAATGGCTGAAGCGGGTATTTTCTGGTGTAACGCACGGGTGGCACAGCCGAAGCTCGTAAAATAACAGAACACCAGAAGAACCTCTTCGCTTGTCATTCGCTAACGAAAACCCATAAAAGACGGTTCCACAGCGGTGCAGGTAACGGTCGGAAGTCTCCGGCGAAATTCCGTAAAAATTATTCGGAAATTCTTTAGTCAAATTAATAGTGATCTGATTGAACGGAAGTCAGTGACAAAAAATTGTCAAGGTAAAAAATGGGCATTCGGATACTGGGGATCGTTAAAAGTCGGCTGAAAGTTGAGAAAACGGCGGTCCCCTTCCCCCTCTTCGGGACTTCGGCACCTCTGTGGGCCTTCCGAATGGGACGGCGGACTTTCCCACAGTTTAGCGGTAAGGGAAATGGGAATATAAAAGAACTGTTGCAACAATTGACTTTTAGGCCCCGACCTCCCGCGAGAGAAAGCCGAGAAAGACCAACTGAGGTCTGTGAAATTCAAACGCTTTTATAAGCTATAATCAATAATTTGGCGCTCTAATCGTTGGTTGTGTTGGTTGGCGTGCGCGTGGAATAACCCTTCAGATGCGGTTAAGGAACAATTATTGCCATCATGTTTCGATAGTTTTGATTTTTCCAAAAGGCTTATTGGTTCAAACATTTCTCACGTCTTGGGATCCACTCCTGAATATGGATGTAGCCTGCAATGCGTCTCATCCCCGGCCCAAATTGCTGGGATCGTCATCACGTGGAAATAACAAGGTCAAACACTACGGGGCCCGCAAGTAGTAACCTCGAGACTTGAGTAATCTGCCGGAATCTCCATCCCCCGCCGCCCGTTGCTTGCAGGGATGCTTTACAAATGGACTGCCAGTGGATGAGGAGAATTTCAATGACAATGTATTATCCGTGTTAGCTGCATGTCGGCCAAGGATGTAAGTTGGTCTATGGAAGCTAGACAGTTCCTTGACCTTTTTGTACCTTTAAGGGGGTCATTGAAGATTGCGAGGAAGCTGATGCCGCAGGATGCGTGCTGTTTTCTACCTCTTCCTGCTCTTGCTTCAAGGACGGAGTGGCTTTCATCGATCAATCCCGAATTCACAACTCTTGTCGAATTTTCACCGTGCATCTCCAGAAGGTCCTTGGTCTTCGTCTTACATCCCCGTCTTACACCCCCTTCCCACCGTCTCATCCCGAGTCCCCTTCTGCGTCTTCCGTCCCGTTCTTCTGCCGTCCCGTCATCCCTCGACTCCTTCCCACCGCAGATCGTCGTTGGTGGCCACCACACTCGCCCAGCAATTATCAGCAGAGACCCACCTTCTCCCTTCGAGTATCCAGTACGGCTTATAAGCTTCTACAAACCTGACGACCCTCCTTCGGGTTCTGCACAATACCGCCAATAAGTGAATTGATAGACTTGGCACGGGCTGTCCACCACCCTCTCAGTCCCCAAGTCTACCTCGTCTCCCTCACTCTGCCAGACGCTACCATCACATTGACCTAGACGCTGGATTCTACACGAGTAAAAACAGCATGTTCTATTTAAATACCTATTTGGCGTGTCACAATTATTCACAATAATTGTGAATGTAATTATTACATCGTTTTTTGACGATGTAAAAAACCAACGTTTTATTCGATTTTTATACTCCACAACATTAAAAATGTGAACCACACAAATTCATTACACAACAGCCAATCAGAATGTGATTAATTTTGACCACTCCCTATTGTCGGATCGTTCGCCGGGAACCCGACTGTCTGTCTGACGGCGCTGATTCCTCAGATTGAGCTGTAGCGACCCTTTGAGACGACACGGTCCTCAAATTAAGGCTGATGTAGTGCCCCGGTATAAATATATGATAATGTGTATAATTAAAAAGGGGGCCCTGCCGTTGGAATGCGGTCGGGTGTGCTCTGGGGGTCGGTGTGTAGTTTAGAAAATTGATTTCATCATTGGAAGCTTCTTAATTATTGGGCTTCCTAATACCGCCCTGGGAACCGCTTGGAGATGTTTATAAATTGAAGATTACTTGTCATTGTAGTGAATACGTAATGTGGGAAACAGTCGGGAACTTTTACTACGTTTATCAAGGCACTTATTGGTAAATACCGGGTGCTCGTCCGAAAGCCCATCGAGTCGAGATTTAATTTGATTCGACAAATCTTTCGGTCTTGTCAGACCTTTTCATAACCGTTTGTGACAACTAGTTGAAACTACAAGACGGTGAAGACCTTGAATTTGTCTCAGATAATGGTCAAAACAAACCCAAACGAAGACTTGAAAACCGTGGGCGCTCAATTTGCGATCGAAGGATGGTGTTAGCGATAAGACTTACTTCGCAAGCAAACCTCAGATAACCGGCAGGATCGCGCCTGCACATTTCCCGATCGACCTGTCTTGAAAGCTGCTTGTGTGTTTTACCGATAAGAATATCGTTTAGCTGAGCGTCTTTAATCGAGATGCAACATTCTTCTCATCCCACCCGGTTACGCGCATAATGAATGAGTTATTCCGAGTTGGCTGACCCGGCAACAGCAACCGTCAGCTTATTAGCGGCTGTCGAAGTCCGACCTGCAAATGGATAATAAACCACTCAAACCTAAAGAGTTTTTTTTTTAAATTTACCAATTGATGCTTCGTCATTGGACTGGCCGGAATTTCCAGGAAATCTGTTTAGCATAAATAGCATGACTAACAATAAAATACTGAAAAGTAAATTTATTTTGGTTTAAAAATTATTATTCGCTACGGGGAACAAAAAGTTTGATCGACCTCAAAATTTTTAACTTATTCTTTCATGTGTAGATTCCAAAAATGAAATGTCCGTCCGCCGTACGCCGCACAGTGCGTTATTTGAACAATTTAGGAGAAGGGAAATCAAAGGTTAATGTTTTTGGATGTTTAGAATCCAATAATGAGGTCAAAAAGAAGTCAGGGGATGATTTAATGCATGTTTTGACACGTAATGGGTTTTACTATTTGCATTTCTGACTTTGATTTTGTCATCTTACTATCAAGATGCAGTTTGACGCGGTTGTGTAACAAGGGTTTCAATAGAAATGAGCCCAGTATTACGTGATTTATAGTGTTTATTAGGAAAGAAAATTACTTTTCCTTTTTTTTCACATTCTACCAAATAAATCTCCAAATTTATGATATTTTCCTTCATCTGACTTTAAATTAACAATATTTATTTATTTTTATTATAGTATGTATAATTACATCAATGTAGGAACGTAAAAAAATCCGGTTACAGAAATGAACGCACGAATGAAAACATAACACGTAAAAAAAGTTATCACATCAAGTTTATAAAGTAAACCTGTGACCGTGAATGTAAATTATCCAAAATACCTCACATTCCTGATTCGTAGCCCAATTAGTTGGTTGGTAATCCACTTGTCACTGAAATGTATCCATACTATAGGAACTTACAAGTAAAGTTTTCTTTTCTTTGGTGTTGGAGCATCCAAAAAATATATAAAGTATAGTAGATAAGTATAAAATTACTTAATTATTAATTAATTTTTAATCCACTTTTTGGGGTCCCTAATTGTCCAAACACTGTGCAGAAGTTTTTTAATACTTTTTTATTAGCAAAAAATTCTTGCATCTTTAAATCAAAATATAATAATTCCTTGTGTAAAATTAGCAGCGTTTTACTATTTGTATACCAACGCATAATTTCTAGCCGAACCTCAAAGATTCATTAAATCAAATCGAGGCAAATGGAATACTGCTTGTGGTTATAACTTTGCAAGATTGCCAATAGAACCGATCAAAGAGGAATTTCTTCAAAAGACGGGTTCGCGTATTTTCAGATAGCTTTCTAGCTTAGGGGAACAATAAAACTGTACGCATTTAATATATACTCGGTAAAATAAAAAATGAAATAAAAACGAAGAAATAAATTTCACCGAAGGAGGGGGCGGCATGCCACATGCAACATCTATCAAATTAAATGTGGCAAAGCAAGGTCGGGCCCCGGAATTCTCGGTGGGTTCGGGATTATAAATACTGTACCGTATTAAAATGCAAATTGCTTTGCTCTAAATGGAATTCTTTCGACACGTTAGACCAGATACCGAAGAGGGCAGAAAAAGAGGCCTACATATTTCGATCGGTCATAAAGCGTTTGCTTCGGAGCTCGATTTTCTCGGGAGTTTGATCATGTAGTAATAACTTGGATGTTGAAGTAAGACGTGGTTTTTCTAATTAAGGCGTTTAGTAGCAAAACCAGCTCGTTCCACTTTTTTTTTCAGAAAATCAGTAGTGAATTCTAATTTTTGACATCCTCTGGAAAAATAGAGCGATTGTTCCCTGGCACTTCCAAAGTCGTCCATTGTCGTCAGTCTTGGTTTGTACCCCTCTTCGTCGCTCCAAAAGTTTCAAGTCCCCACAGTTTCGTATCAAAAGGCCAAAACAGGAGGGGAGGAGCCCAAGCGACGATCTCACGTCCCTTCAAAACAAACACCCCATTGTCGACGCAAAGTAAACAATCAACTCGGCAAAACCATAAACAAAAACAAAAAACGGCGCGCGCCTTCCCCTCCTGGATTTATCGAAAGGGAGGGGGGGACAATAAATCATTAAAATGTACAGGATGAAGAGGGGAAGGAGTACAAGGGCGAGCCCAGGGTTGCTAACGGTCATGTCCGTGTTTGCTCAAGTCTGGTCTCCGACATACCGTTAATGTTTCCAGGTGTTACCTAGCCCACTATCACACGGGTCAGGCCGAACGGTGTTGAGCACCTCTTGGCGATTTTATTCTATACTAACTTCGCACCAAGTATCAAATATTAAATTTCCGTTCTCTGGGACACCAGTAACGACGCTTTTTGACCAGGCTCTCGTTATGAAGGAAAGCTCCGTTCGCGATGAAGGAAGAGAGTTGGTGAAATCTACTATAGCCTATTATCTAAGTCAGAACACGCTCGTCAATTTGCGCCCACCCGCACGGAAATTGGTTCAGCCGTTTGGAACATACATACATACAGACATATATTCTTATTATTATTATATAGATAAACCAGGGATTTCCAAACTATAGCGAGGAATACATTTTCCAAAATGGAATGATTCCTTGGGCTCCATAGCCAAATTAATTTTAAAAAAAGTTTGTATATTTTTATTCCTATTTATACAAAATAGGTACCTATTTACCTATGTAAGAACTTTGGGTTGGTAAAGTGAGTAAACAGAACATCAATGTCTCATCATAATTTAAGAAAATAAAAAATAATAAGTACATATCAAATGTAATTAATAATCTAACTAATCTAAACTATGATGAAAGTCTGAATTAAGATTAAGACGTATTAGGTAATTCATTATCAAATAACAAAAGTTATTATTGTAAACCCCTGTTTAGAGGACGTTTTTAGACCTTGTCAGCCACCTAAATCGGTTTCCATTTATCCCGATCCCAAGGGGACCTGATATTGACGACTTTTAGAGACGCAGAATTATTAAGTGAAATAAAACTTGCAAAAGCAGCTTCGCAGTGACGACTTGGAAAGTAATTTTGGCCGAAACTGATCATGACATCTACCCCCCCCCCCCCCCCCCCCAGCAAAAGTTCTTTTTAGTCTGCAGTTGAGCGATTGCCAAGGCGGTGGAAAAATATCCGAAATTCGTTCGGTGCTTAGTTAGTGTTTCTATTGTTTTCGCCCCTCCTCAATTTTTTGTTCACGAAAGACTTATTTACGAGAATAAACACGCGGTTTAGGACCCACTTACCAGACCGCAAGGGCCCTTCGCGGTAACGAGTTGAATGATTCATGATTTTTGTTTGAATGATGAGAGCTAATGCCGGCATCATAACCATAAGAGGTTTTGCCCCCACAGGAGTTAGAGAGGTCCTCTGTCGGTCCCTTCAAAAAAGACCCCAGAGAGGAGTTTTTTTAAATTTATTTTTTTATTTTTTTCTCGAACTCTCCGTTTTGAGAACGCCATGGGTAAAAATGTTGCGGGTGGCACATGAGTAGTGATATATGCGTTGTCCGTGCTCCTTCGGGTCACCCGGGGATCTTTAAGGTGGGGCCCACCCCCAAAGAACGGATTAATATCACCTGGAAAGGATTTATGACGTACAAACACATTCCCTTCTTCTTTTGCCCTTCTTCGGCTTCTTGTTGGCTTCTTCTTATACCCTTTTACCTGCCCTGATTTTAATACAATACTCAGGAGAGCTTCCCGACACTAATAAGCACAACACAGGACCCCAGACCGCCTTCAGACCCCTCCTCTGCCGTTCTGAGGGCTTGTTCTACAATTTGAGGAATGCTTTTAAAGATTCCTTTTACCCAATGAGTTTGACCACTCGTTGGAATCTCATAATGAACGTTCATTGTAATCCCTTCTCCTTAGAATAACACTGTTACCGACAATCACTTTTTGTTTCTGTCTTCTAATTATACCCGTTACTTTAATTTTCATTCAAGAGGCGTCCCGAGTGTCTGACGAGCTCGAAAACTTCGAGTTTTCTCTTTCTTCCCCGTCGTCCGTCATTTGAAGTCTCTTTTCACTAATTAGACGCTCGAATGTTCCCGTGAGCGGGTAATAAGACCTGAAAACGCCGTGTAATGCGAGCGCGATTTGAAATGGTAGATGATGCGTGCCTAATATGAAAAAGTTAAAAAATTATTCGACTGACGAAAATTGACGAGAAAAAAAAAAATTACCAAATTATAGGAATTCGTATGTGTGGCCGACGGAGAGCTTTTACCAGAAGTTGCTTGTCAGGTGATGATTACCGACTATTATCCCGATGCCCATTATATTTCACCCTTTTCGCCACAAAAAGTAATAACTGAAAATCCTCCGCAATCTGGGTTAGATTCCACGAATACGCTCATCGAAAAAACGAAATTACCCATAAAAAACGCTGCAAATTTTACACAAGGGTTTATTATTCTTTTATATACGTTACTTGTGCAGAAATTTAATCCTGTCAATGAAAAAATTAAAAAAAAAAATTTTGGATTTTTATCTCAAAAAAAATTTTTTTTGGATTTTTTGTTCAAAAATGTGTTTTTTTTTTTCAAAAATTCTGTATTTTTTACTCGAAAAATATTTAACATCCTGGGATCCTTCAAAAATCCCATTTTTAGCCCCACGAATGCCCTAAAGATCGCCCCAGTGAGATCGGATCGTTCCGGGACCCCAAAAAATGGATTCTACGTCCAAAAAAACTTCGAAAACGACACCTAACTCGATCCCATACCTAAAAGCCTTCAAAAAAACCCTCCCGTAGCCCCATTATAGCCCCATAGCGCCCCACGGGTTTGGGCGATCGGACTGAGAACCTTGCGGGCACAACTAGATGGTAAACCAAGTATTTTGCCGAAATTTCAGATTTTTAAAAACATTCCTACTGCCCAAAACGGCCTGGACGGCGGACGGCGTACGGCGGACGGCGGACGGACATTTCGGATTTTGAATGTAGACCTCTTGAAACGGATAATGTCAAATTTTCAGGCCGATCGGAGTCGTCGACCCGCGTCGCGAAAACATAGGTGTATTATTCCAAGAATAATAAACCAAAAGACGCACTGAGAATTTATTACTGAATCAGTACAATAATATTATGCAGACCCAACACAGGTGGAAATTGAAATTTAACTGACCCGCACTACTTGTAATTTAATACGGGGTGGCGTCCGGGAAGTGGGTCCCGATTTGAAAATCGGCAAGTGGGTCCGTTGCGAGTGGGTACCGCCGAAGCAAGATGAGAATGGGAAGTGGGTCCCGTGTGAAGGGTCTTTGGTGGAGGTACTTGGACTGCTTACAAGTTTTTAACCTTTAATATGGGCATAGAAGGAAAGTCCGCTGAGCCCATAAGTCAGACTTCAGAGATAAATGGGT
Source organism: Pilophorus perplexus (assembly GCA_955831195.1). NCBI lineage: Eukaryota > Metazoa > Arthropoda > Insecta > Hemiptera > Miridae > Pilophorus > Pilophorus perplexus. The sequence continues at coordinate 10,130,458 of OY037012.1, forward strand.
TTGAAAATTCAACGTGTCGGGGACAATCAAAATCTCTCGCAATGTAATCTGAAATATTTTTAAATAAAACGTTCACGTGAGAAAATTTTAAAAAACTATAGGAACAGGAAGAGAGAACAAGTTTTATAATAAAACTGAGTAGGCTATGTTATATAATGCAGTTATATTAATTAATTTGAGATTTTTTTTTTTTCAATTTGTTATCGATCAAACGATAACAGTAATAGGTTACTAATAAGTTGATCAGATGGAAAGTTCGCTCAAGTGGACATAGAAGGTTTTCCTATACGAGAATCGGTTTTTGTCTGTACGTTGATTAGCAAGATAATCCGCAGGATAACTTTGACAACTCTAACTAACAAAAGACAGTAAAGACAACTCTCAAAGAAAACCACAACAACAACAAAACAAACAACCAAGAAAACAAACGAGACAAATTGGGAAAATACTACCTAATAGGGAGGAGCGCTTAGACACAAGACTACGAGACTACGAGTAATACGGTTTAAATGTTACCTAGCCTACAGTAGGCAGTTACTGCCGACCGAATGTACGAAATACATCGTTTGCTCCTTTTAAGGTTGTTCCCCAATCGTGACTTATTCACAACCGCACTCGGCCTCTCTTGTGCTTTTCCAGTTCCCCAAAAATGGCCCACGAGAAAATGGACCTCCCCCTTCGCTACTCAGAACTCGACGGCTATTCAGAAAAGAGGGAAACCCCAGACCGGAGGGGCGATCCCTTGTCTGATCTCTTGGACAAGTGTCTGAGCTCAGACGTGAGGAACCCAGAAACTTTGAGAGACCCGTTTCCAGGACACACTGGTGAATCCTCAATCGTGGCGAGGTCGGAAGGAATTGAAGGCGGCAATGAGGCTGCGACAGAAGGTCTGTCGTAAATGGGCCTCTTCCGCGCAAAGTTAAACGTTTGCGCTTCATGTTTGCTTTTTTTTCGTTTTATTTTTATTTATTTTTTCGTTATTTTGAACTCAGCCTCAACCACACGTAAGCTCACTTAAGACCCGCACCACGAGGCTTGGTTCCCATATTATGTAGATACGTTTACACCTACCATACAAGGTGCTATACGAGACAAATACCAATCTTCCCTCGTTACTCACGAAAATAACCACCTGTTGCCGAAACTGAATTCGAATGTTTGAAATAAGAGAGGCGGCCCCTACTGCCCTGTTATCCCGAATTAAAAATTACTTCGTACGCCTTCTTTCGTGAAAAAAAAGACGATCATTTCCCATTGTGGTAGGAGTAATAGTTGTGAAGGTGACTAACGGTGAAAAAAATGCGGAGAGGAGGATTAGAAACTGGGCGGCGCTGTTGGTAAGCATCCATTAGAGAGTGCTAAGTATTCCAAGTGATGTTATCTCTTGTGGTTAATTGCATATCAAGACTCTCGGACTCGGCTGGAAGGAAGGCCTTCCTTCGCGCTATTGTGAAATGACCCCCTTTTTTCCCTTCAAGTCTTCTCTTACTCAGATGTGTATAATTCCCGTCCAGATCTGCGTACACTACTCCTGTTATGGAGGTTTGGTTTTTTATTTCATGAACGCATGAAGGAATCCAACAGACTAATTCTGCAGAAGGAATCCAACAGTCTAATGCGAGGGTTTAAGGAGGGCGTCAGTTCGTCTCACGTGTCATTTGGTTGTAATTTGCCTCTCAGTAATTACGAGATTTAGCCGTTTGTTTGATAATATCAGGAAAATGCGGACTTGGCAAAAGAAGTACGCACATGGTTCATGATTAGTTACAACCTGAATAACCTGATTTGTTACAATCGCATATCAGCGCCGGGATAATAAATTTTTCTAAAAAAGTAAACACCTGTCGAGCACATGGCGTCCCAGCCCAGCATTTTCCTTTGCTCCCAAAATAACTGCGTTCGGAGCGAAGAAAGCTGCTGGGATGAGTTGCAAGCACGTCCTCAAAGGTGCTGGCACGCCGCACATTGGATGATAGTGACAAGCCGAAAACTTCCTATAAATTCACGTTGAAGGGGTCCGCGAAGGGGCTTACAGCCGACACCAAGTGACAGGCAACTGAAGGCTGTAAATAATGTAAATATGGAATACCCTATTCAAATTAGGGTGTTCACTCGGATGCCGTATCTGTCTTGAGGGTGATGTGGGTGATTTACTGTTGTGACCGCGGCCAGTGGTCGTTCGCACAATAAAGGCAAAAGATCACTCTATCAGACCTTTTAGGAGACTCATCCTCAGCCGTTAAAGAAACAGGTACCGCCTTACCTCGCTTCGCTCGGCCACTAATCGCACGTAGGGGCCTCGCTTCGCTCAGCCATTAAGTGGCGGAAAAGTCACGTTGGGTAAAAATTCAAAATTAGTCCCCCCAATGGTCTTAACTGAATGCAAAAGTCGGCGTAAACCCCTCTGATGGTCGGAATTGATTTGTACAAAATTCCACTGTGACTGCTGGTGGTGAAAATACCTTAGGGTGGTGGAACCAGTCTCATACGCTTTAGTGGAAGATCTCCAGTTTTTACTCAATACTAGATGCTCCGACTCGCTTTGCTCGCCTACGCACCCAGCTGGGGGGCTCCGCCCCCCAGACCCCCCGTGGGCCTCGCTACGCGAGGCCGGTGCCTCGCTTCGCGAGGCCGATCGCTTAAGCAGAATTGTGGGTGAATTGCCGCTTGTGGGAGTATTGCCGCCTGTGAGTGTATATTGCCGCCTGTGGGTGAATTGCCGCCCCCCAGACCCTCCCTAGTGGGTGTATTGCCGCTTGTGGATGTATTGCCCACTGTGGTTGTATATTGCCGCCTGTGATTTGGGTGAATCATGGTATGAAAATGATTAGCCGAGCGAAGTAAGGCCCCCTTGTCAAAGTGCTAGTCTATTAGCTGAGCGAAGTAAGTCAAAGTGCTAGTGAAATCAATTTTCAAAAGTCTACTCTCTACCGCCCGAGCGAGGAACCGCCCCCCCCCCCTCCTTGCCATAGTGCTAGTGAAATCAAATCAAATTTGAAAACTCATAGGGAAAAAACCCATGGGGCGATATGGGGCTAAAAAGGCCGAGAAGATGATCAGCTGAGCGAAATAAGACGCCCCTCCTGTCAAAGTGCTAGTGAACTCAATTTTAAAAACTCCACCATCATAATAATAGAATAGAACTACCTATGTGGGTGGCTGAGCAAAGCGAGCTCCCTCTGGCCGATAACATGATCGGCAGAGCGAAGTAAGCCCCCCTCCCTCCCCTGTCAAAGTGCTAGTGAAATCAAATCAAAACTCACAGTAAAAAACCCGGTGGGGCGCTATGGGACTAAAATGCCTAGGGGGTAGAGTTAAGTGTCGTTTTCCAAGTATTTTTGGGGAAGACCTATGGAGCTTTCATGGGGCTATACGAAATTAGACCCCCTGTCAACGTGCTAGTGAAATCAAATTTCCACCATCAATAATAATAGAACTACCTATGTGGGTGGCCGAGCAAAGCGAGTCCCCTGGCCGTTAAAATGATCGACTGAGTGAAGTATGCCCCCCCCCCCCCTCCCAACCTATCATAGTGCTAGTGAAATCAAATCAAAGTTGAAAACTCACAGGAAAAATATGGGGCTAAAATGGCGAGGGGGTAGAGTTAAGTGTCGTTGGAAGGGAGGGGGTTGAAGGAGGGGAAAACGGAAAAAATCCTTGAGGGCGCTCAACCTATCTCAGAACGTAGAGCATTTTTGAATTTCTCGAGATTTTCAAGAATATTATATATATTAGTGATATAGATTATTTATAAGGGTCTTGCGTGATCGCTCGTACATAAGTAAGGACCCCCTGTCAAAGTGCTAGTGAAATCAAATTTGAAAACTCCACCATCAATAATAGGAGAACTACCTATGTCGGTGGCCGAGCAAAGCAAGACCCCTCTGGCTAATAAAATAATCGCCCGAGCGAAGCAAGACCCCCCCTGTCATTTGAAAAGTTTGAAAAAAGCCTCCCCTGGCTGGTAAATTGATCGGCCGAGCGAGAAACACCCCCTGGCAACGTGTCAAATTTGACAACTCACAGGAAAAAAAACCCTGGGGTGCCATCAATAGTTAGTTGCTCGCCTACGCACCCAGCTGAGTAACCCTAGTGGGGTGCATAGCATCGATGGACACGTTCATAACCCTGCATCAAGGTCAACTGCTCCTTCAACATCAACCCCCCTGGCTTCAACATCAAGTCCCCTGGCCGTTAAAATGATCGGCCGAGTGAAGTATGCCCCCCCTCCCACCCTGTCATAGTGCTAGTGAAATCAAATCATAGTTGAAAACTCACAGGAAAAATTTTTATTTTATTTTAATTTTTATTTTATTTTTATTTTAATTTTTTTATTTTTATTTTTTAAATTCAATTAAATTCAATTTTTCGATAATCGATTCAGTTTAAATCGATCCTACTTTTCTCGATAATCGATTCAATTTAAATCGATTCATTTAATTTACATCCATTTCCGTATGGAAGACCTTGCGCATAGACCTCGGGAGCGCCCCTTAAAGGCTGATGTCCCACCCGCTCAGAGTGATGAGTGAGGGCGGGGGGGTATCGGCATTTGGTAAGCCGAGCAAGAATTCACCCGACGGCTCGCCCGACCCGCGATTTAACGAAAACTGCAAAACTGAAATCGCCGTCCTGATCCGCTCATTGTCGGAATGAATTTGGTCGATATCTCCTATTAAAATTCGGATCTCTAGGTAGGCGTAGGACGAAACGCGGAAAAAATCCGTCTATTAAGGACGGAATAAATCGAAAAAATTAATTCAGCGAATTCGCGCGCGCCAAAAAATTCGCGCAACTCGCTTATCGGACGTAAAATTGGTCGAGGAATCCGAATCCGATGAAAAAAATAGGGGTTCCCATTTGAAATAAGAAAGTTGATGTCAATTGCGCGGATTTGCGCGCATTTTTGGGGGTGCTCAACCCCCCTACAAAGACTTAAACGGTCGCCCGAGACGATAGGAAAAATCGGCGTATTTTTACGACTTACCGTTTAGTCAGAGTAGGCGATTGACATACACACCCACAGACAGACAGAGACGATGAGAATTAGTGATATAGACTAGATGCTCCGGCTCGCTTTGCTCGCCTACGCACCCAGCTGGGGGGCTCCGCCCCCCAGACCCCCCGGGGCCTCGCTTCGCGAGGCCGATCGCTTAAGCAGACATGTGGGTGAATTGCCGCTTGTGGGTGTATTGCCACCTGTGGGTGTATTGCCGCCTGTGAGTGTATATTGCCACCTGTGGGTGAATTGCCGCCCCCCAGACCCCCCCTAGTGGGTGTATTGCCGCTTGTGGATGTATTGCCCACTGTGGTTGTATATTGCCGCCTGTGATTTGGGTGAATCATGGTACGAAAATGATTAGCCGAGCGAAGTGAGGCCCCCTTGTCAAAGTGCTAGTCTATTAGCTGAGCGAAGTAAGTCAAAGTGCTAGCGGCCGAGCAAAGCGAGTCCCCTGGCCGTTAAAATGATCGGCTGAGTGAAGTATGCCCCCCCCCCCTCCCAACCTGTCATAGTGCTAGTGAAATCAAATCAAAGTTGAAAACTCACAGGAAAAATATGGGGCTAAAATGGCGAGGGGGTAGAGTTAAGTGTCGTTTTCCAAGTATTGTTGGGGAAAGGGGAAGTATTTTTGGGGAAATTAAGGCCCCCCTGTCAAGTGCTAGTGAAATCAAATTTGAAAAGCCTTCCCTTGATAATAATAGAACTACATATGTTGGTGGCCGAGCAAAGCGAGTCCCCTGGCCGTTAAAATGATCGGCCGAGTAAAGTATGCCCCCCCCTCCCACCATGTCATAGTGCTAGTGAAATCAAATCAAAGTTGAAAATTCACAGGAAAAATATGGGGCTAAAATGGCGAGGGGGTAGAGTTAAGTGTCGTTGGAAGGGAGGGGGTTGAAGGAGGGGAAAACGGAAAAAATCCTTGAGGGCGCTCAACCTATCTCAGAACGTAGAGCATTTTTGAATTTCTCGAGATTTTCAAGAATATTATATATATTAGTGATATAGATTATTTATAAGGGTCTTGCGTGATCGCTCGTACATATAGATCCTTGTTTGGGGGGGGGGGGGGGGGGGGGAGTAAGGACCCCCTGTCAAAGTGCTAGTGAAATCAAATTTGAAAACTCCACCATCAATAATAGGAGAACTACCTATGTCGGTGGCCGAGCAAAGCAAGACCCCTCTGGCTAATAAAATAATCGCCCGAGCGAAGCAAGACCCCCCCCTGTCATTTGAAAAGTTTGAAAAAAGCCTCCCCTGGCTGGTAAATTGATCGGCCGAGCGAGAAACCCCCCCTGGCAACGTGTCAAATTTGACAACTCACAGGAAAAAAACCCTGGGGTGCCATCAATAGTTAGTTGCTCGCCTACGCACCCAGCTGAGTAACCCTAGTGGGGTGCATAGCACCGATGGACACGTTCATAACCCTGCATCAACGTCAACTGCTCCTTCAACATCAACCCCCCTGGCTGATAAAATGATCGGCCGAGTGAAGTATGCCCCCCCTCCCACCCTGTCATAGTGCTAGTGAAATCAAATCATAGTTGATAACTCACAGGAAAAATATGGGGCTAAAATGGCGAGGGGGTAGAGTTAAGTGTCGTTTTCCAAGTATTTTTGGGGAAAGTAAGGCCCCCTGTCATAGTGCTAGTGAAATCAAATTTGTAAAGCCTTCCCTTGATAATAATAGAACTACCTATGTCGGTGGCCGAGCATTGCGAGTCCCCTGGCCGTTAAAATGATCGGCCGAGTGAAGTATGCCCCCCCTCCCACCCTGTCATAGTGCTAGTGAAATCAAATCATAGTTGAAAACTCACAGGAAAAATTTTTATTTTATTTTTATTTTTATTTTATTTTAATTTTAATTTTTTTATTTTTATTTTTTAAATTCAATTAAATTCATTTTATGAGATAATCGATTCAGTTTAAATCGATTCTACTTTTCTCGATAATCGATTCAATTTAAATCGATTCATTTAATTTACATCCGTCTGGGAGACCTTGCGCATAGACCTTGCTAGCGCCCCTTAAAGGCTGATGTCCCACCCGCTCAGAGTGATGAGTGAGGGCGGGGGGGTATCGGCATTTGGTAAGCCGAGCCAGAATTCACCCGACGGGTCGCCCGCCCTGCGATTTAACGAAAACTGCAAAACTGAAATCGCCGTCCTGATCCGCTCATTGTCGGAATGAATTTGGTCGATATCAAGTATTAAAATTCGGATCTCTAGGTAGGCTACGGACGAAACGCGAGAAAAATCCGTCTATTAACGACGGAATAAATCGAAAAAATTAATTCAGCGAATTCGCGCGCGCCAAAAAATTCGCGCAATTCGCTTATCGGACGTAAAATTTGTCGAGGAATCCGAATCCGGTGAAAAAAATAGGGGTTCCCATTTGAAATAAGAAAGTTGATGTCAATTGCGCGGATTTGCGCGCATTTTTGGGGGTGCTCAACCCCCCTACAAAGACTTAAACGGTCGCCCGAGACGATAGGAAAAATCGGCGTATTTTTAGGACTTACCGTTTAGTCAGAGTAGGCGATTGACATACAGACCCACAGACAGACAGAGACGATGAGAATTAGTGGTATAGATATTGGTCTGATGTCGTCTGACGAGCTTTGGAGAGGTTGATATCGTTAGACCAACTCTTTAAGAAAATGTAGAAACCAAGAAAATGTCAAAATTTGGTTCCTATGAATTACAATTAATTTATTTCGAAAGTATTTTTTTTCACCAGAGTCATACAGGGTGAAAAGTGGGTGTCACCAGTGTCATACACCCTTTGGAACCAGTTTCATACACACCTCATAAAACATTTAAAAATCCGTTTTAGTTGAAATTTAAGGATCAAGAACAGAATATATACGCACATTATACTTTATGTACCATTTGTTGGAGCTCCCAAGAGTTCGGAATTTCGAAAATCGTTCCCAGTTCTTCAGAAACAGCAGGTTCCAGTGTCGTACACCCCTGGACCCAGTATCATACACCCCCTGTGTGATACTGGTCATTGTGAACGAGCAAAGGTTGTGAGATAAATTTCAAGTCCTAACTAACTAAAATAACAAAAATGCGATTTTTTGAAAGTTTCGGGTTTTCCCAGTATTATACACCTGAGTATGATACTGGAGAATTGGTGTTTATCAGGTCCCCAGTATCGTACACCCTCTCAAATCAAGTAAAAACCTATTCTTTTGACAAAATTATCGGCGGAAATGAATTCTACGAGTCCAAATACATGAAAAATCGCCCCTACAGGATTACAGTAAGATAAAAATGTGTGGTAAAGTGAAAGCAAGTAGAGCTTACCGTCTTATCCAAAACGCTACGGCGACGCCATGAACCGAATGAAACTCGAGGTATCCATGGTAAACACCAAATAACCACAAAAAAACCTTCCTCAGTGCTGCAAGTTCTTTTGAGGGCCGTTAGATAGACCCACTGGAAACTTCCTAGTTCAGAGGGAAGCAAATAGAACGCCGTGAACTCTTATTATTTGAAGTTGAAGATGCAAGTGTATGACACTGGGTGGGTGTATGAGACTGGTTCCACCACCCTAAATCCTGGCAGATAGTTGCGAAAAAAATCTACCCATCAAAAGCGCAAATCGGTAGTAACTATCAAATGCGCAAAAATCCACCAAAAGGCAACATCGCAGGAAACGGAGAAAATGGAAAGAATGAGGCCTGAAATTTTTCTTTCAACCAGGATGTAATCCGCAAATTTCTCGGCTCTTCGGCCTTTTGGCATTCCAGAACTCAAGTCGGTGAATCCATCGTCAACTTTAGGAGGGGCAATCCAAATAACTTTCGCCACCCGCAGATTTCCGACGGTGAAGATGAACAGTACAAAATTTGTACAAAATTTAATTTCCTTAGTCCCAACGAGTGAATTTTCCTGAACCAGGCTTGCCCCAGATGGAAGTGCAAAAGAAACAAGAGCCCATTTCGAGAAACGAACAATACGATTTCCTGGTCACAGACGCCACAGGCGAAAATGTTCTCTCGGCTGGCTGTTATTGGGTGAGTTGTGATATGGTTTTTGCAGAAGCGCCAAAGCGCTGCGTTGCCGAAGTTTCTATTCAGCGAGACTTTTCAGCAAAACATCGCGCCCCAAGTCAGGATCCACTCCAACCTAAGTCCTCGGATTCGAACCCATGACCCCTATATCGGCAGCACAATGGTAGTCCGATTCCAACGATTTGCCCTGATAGTTCGGTAATGAACTTTTGTTAATGCTTGACTAGCAACATTATGATTACGTAAGAACCTATTTAAAATTCTATTGCCACTAAATGATTCCCGTGATGACCGTCAAAGACGTTTTATGTTGGTGGTGCGAGACATCGTGAAATTAAAATAGTTTTCGAAAAAAATTGGGGGTTAAAGGCCCAGAAGCGGCTGCCTTTTAATGATCGGGGAGTATAATGTTGAGATTACATTGAGGCTTGAGATGGACGGAGGCAGGTGTGGAAGAAATCAGCTGCTGACGGATGGTTGGTTGAGGTGCGTGCCTGCGGAAGGAGACGGCGCCTTTCCCAGCACGGGAGGAACCCGATTTATTAGGGTTGCTAGGGGATCCCAATAGTGCCCTGAGCCCCTTCACGAGCCTCCGATAACAGCCTCTAAATTAATTACGGTTTCGACAGAGAAGAGCTTTGGAAATTTGTCAGGGCACGGAAATATCTAAAGGGGGTTTTTGTTTGGCTTTCTCTCCCTTAATTTAAGACTTTGGTGTAGAGACAATGGTTTCTTTTTCCTTCTTAATCGGTCCCGTGTTGTCTCAAAACCTAACCCAATATTGTACATGGAGCCTATTTCAGACCCTTCCCAACTGCTCATAAATCACGACCTCACGGAGTCAGATGTTTAGTTCACTTCACAAGAAATGTCATACGGTCATAAAGTCAAATCTCTAGTAGGTTTTTGACTTCGCAATGATCCAGAGAGTTGACAAGACAGTGAGGAAGAATTTTTCTCATTGTGTTGCAAACAAATTGACAACTCCGATTTTGTTCATTTTTAAATTGTGTTCCATTGACCACCCTCGTTGAATGACCACGTTGATTGATAGTGATGAAAATCTCACCGAGTCACCCCAAGGGTCCTACGACTGCCACGGTTGTATTTTTACACCGACGTTTGGGGTCCCTTAACAGTTTTCCCTGAGGGCGTCGCGAATGAATAAAAAACCCTCCTATGGCGTCTCCGTTGTTCTCTGTTGACACACAACAGATTAGGAGGGTTGATTTATCTCGTAAGAAGATTGGTTGACCCAGGTGGGTCCCCTTGGCCACCCTTGGTGGCGGTCTGCCAGTCGTTTCGATCCTTCAATCCCACGCAACTTTGATTCGACTTTATTATCCTTTCGATTGGCCCTGCGGGGCAGGGATTGGGATCCTGCCGTATCAACAGAAAGGATCAATTGAGTGTTGGTTGGAGGCACTGCTCCTTGACAAAGTTCATTATGTTTCCAGTCATGCTTCAAAGCCCTGGCATAATTTACAAGTATAGCAACTTTACAAATGATGAATCAGCGATCGTGGCCTCAACAATGTGGCATGTTCGGAATGTAGTTCCTATTTCCCGGGAAGGCTGTCGATTTCCGTGGTTCATACGGCTTAATTATTATGATAGGTTTTGTAATACGAGCTTCCTTAACAGCAAAGGAGGGGGGTTCCTGAAAAAAGAGGGTTTCTTCCTTTTCTAAGGACACACTTTGAATTAATGTAATTTTCGGTACGTTTAATAAGGGGCATTTAGAGGTTTATTCGATGAATAATGTATGAGAACGGCCTTAATGCGCACTGGCGTAGGAGCCCTCCCTACATATCATTCGGAAACATGGGCCACAGCGACTCTTCTGGACTGAAAAAATGTCTCACTATGTTGAAACCTGAAACGATTCGTACGGGGAAGGTTAACTTTTTCATGACATCTTGGGGAACAGAAAAAAAATTGCACAATTTAAACTTTTCGACATTGTCGCCATCGCGGTCTTTTTCGTCTTGTCGTCTGTACGATGTTCACGTTGCTAATTAATTTGTAATATGGTAAGTTTGTAATTTATCGTTGGAGTTATATGACGATGCAAACCTCCCATTGGCGCTGAAAAAAAAATTACATCCTAAAACTCTTTTTCACCCGGACCACCAGCCGTGTCAGGTGTCTGATTGACAGTTCTAAATGAACCCATCAAACTTGAGAGCTGCACCTGGCACAACTCTGGGAAAATAGCAAAAATAACAATGAAAACTACTAAAACGGTTTTTTTCTGTTAAGAGTTTATACGTTTTCATTCAAGGTAGCAGAGGCCGGAGAGAAAGAGAAATTTATATTCAATCATCGAGGCTTTTTATTACGAAACAATTACTATTATAGCAGGTTTTTTTTTTTTTTTTTTTTTTTCTTAACAGAGAGAGTGATTCGAGAGAGAGTTTTACGCGTACCCCCCAAAGGGCTATGCGGACTCTATAAGGCTCAATTAGAGTCAAACGTCAAGGGAGGGCTAAGTACGAGAAGGACGGGAAAGGATACTAAAAATTTATAAATTTCCTCTTTAATCCTGGCTATCCTCTATTTATAGCATTATAGAAGCTGAGTAGAGTTTTTTCATGTTGCTTTTTTGGAAAAAAGAAAAAACGGCGTTGGTGGTATGGAGTTGTACGCACACAAACGAAGAGAAAACGGGTGGACCTGAGAGGTTGGTTGAGTACCCTATGGGGGCCTCCGTTGAGGCCCAGTGGTCGATGGGAAGCGGGATGGGAGGAGAACACCTTACTTTATGGCTCATCATGGAATAAACCTAACCTACGGCCAAGCCAAGAATAACTGCTCACAATTCAGCATGCCAGAAACACTTCTTTCTTGCATTCTTGAGGTAACCCATCATATGACGGCTAAACTACTTCATCTTCGCCGTCACTCAAACTTTCAACTCCTTGGGAGGTTGAGCAGGTTTTTCTCTATTTTCTCCACCCCATCCAAGGCTTCTTCAATCGTCTTATTCCTTTTTGCCATTTCATAGCTTCGCCAATAACAGTAGACTTGTTCTGCTATAATGTTCAAACTTAATTTGAGCCTGATGCACGTCATTTCGTAATTAATTTAGCAGTCGTTCGTTTATTTTAACAACTCTGCCAACAGTTCGGCTCTCACACCTTGTGGCCTGTTTCCTTCGTGAGTATATTTATAATTAGAAGCTTAATTTAATAACTTTCTTCGGCGGTAAAAAAGAATTGGCTTTGGCTGCTTGAAGCTCTTCGACGTCAGAAAAGGTTTTTGCATTTGCCGGCCGAACCACAACTTCTCGTTTCGCGTTGGTTTTTCTATATTATAAAACGAGGCCGCAAATTACCGTACGAAACGTTCCGTTCGTCAATCCGTATCCACTCGAACGTAAATTTAACAAAAGCTTTTCCCGGCGGTTTTAGCGGGCGCTGGAAATGTTTACCTTTCAAGTAAATCAGCCTCCCCCCTTCGAGGCTTCCTCGCCCGTTCCTGTCGCGCTTAGCCGATAAATAAAGACATCAAGGAAGCGACTTACCGATGCTCCCACCTACTTAGTAACTTAAACGCCCTAAGGCGGCCAGGTAATCTTCTTAGTCAAATCAGATTTCACTTCTCGCCCTCTCGAGAGAACTTCGTTTGGGCCGTTCATCACGGTCAGTTCACACCACACGGTGGCAAAGATACGCATCAGCACTCTTTACACTTGGAGGATATCAATTTAAACTTATTCATTCGCTATCAGTATGATTTCTCATTTCAGGGATCTTTCCTTATCGGGCCAAGTGTTCTGATATGGCCGTGTATGAGAAACCCATTTTCGGCTATTCGTGCGTTTGAAGGAGTCCCGCGGATTGAGTTGGCAATGGTACGCTGCCCATTGCGTGTGGTCGGCGAGCTTGATGAGTCTGGCCTGCTCTCGGTGGTCTCTCGTTTTTCCCCACCGTATGGTAGCCCCCCTCCGATGACCATTAACCTTCCGACTGGTTACCACTGGGTCCACCTCCTACGCATACCCAGTCACCTTATTACGACAGGATTTATACCTATGATTTTATCAGCCAAAGCCTTTTTGATATCTAAACAGCGCTTCATGATATCATATCATAATTTCGTCAGTGATTAAGATTACGTTGCCTAATTCCCGATCAAAATCCTGGTTGGCTACCAATTACGTACTAATTTGCTCACATTCTTGGTTGCCGAGCTATCCAACTCCGCTGAAGTCCAGCTAATTGCTAGTAAAAACAACCCAACTCCGGTCTCAGAAGTCCAGGAAAACGAAGAAAGATCCAACAAAAATTCAGAAATCTAGGATTCCAGAGATCTAGAAAATTCTGAAATCCAGAATTCCCGAGATCTAGTAATCCAGAAATCCTGGAATCTGGAGCTCCAAAAGTTCTGAAATCCCGGAAATATCCAGAGATCCAAGAATCCAGAAATCCAGGAATCCAGAGGCTTCGTAGCACATTAAATTTTGGGAAGCTCCTTTCACTGGCTGAGTTGGACCCATTCGTTCTGTTGGCGGTGTTGGAGTGTCCCCGTTGATGGGTTCGCACTACTTCAATATAAAATAGCAAAATGTCTCGACCTCTAATGAGAGAGTCAACGGAGCCTTGTGCGGCCAGGCAGCTGCCCACCATCCCGCAACAACAATAGAGATACTAGATCAATACGAGAGGCCGACAATACTAGAAGCGAACACAGCTGACACTCGGCTCAAATGAAACGGAAAACCCCATTATAGATTAGTCCTCAGGAGCCCATTCAGGGAGGGATCCCGTCGCATTAGGTCCGGGGACCTACTGAGTGACAGCAATAGAGTCCCCTCGTTTCCCGACACAAATAACCTACAAATAGACTTATTCACTCTCAAAGAGCGGAAAATGCGCTTTACACGCCTTTTAACAAGGTTAATGGGTTGTCCACAACAATAAAGTGACGGCCCCTTTCGGAAGAAATGAAAAATCCCGGCGGGTACCGCTGCTGGGGACAAACGTTCCTTAGAATCCCGCCCTCGTCGACGTCCGAAGACATTTTTCTGAATAATAATCCCGAAAGCTGTTTATGCCACAATGGGGTCTGGCATTGAAGCTCACCCATCTCAACACAAAATGATGGGAATTCGGAGGGGTCAGTAAGCCCCTGTCAACAGGCAAAGACGCTTTATGAAATCCTCGTGGTTTAACCATCAAATCGAGGAACCAATCACCGCTTAATATTATTTGTAATGAAACCTTTTCATCACTTTGATCTATTGTTTCTGATCTGATAGCTATTGGTCATTTTGAGGAAATGTAGTTGAAACTCAATTGACACGCGCGGACGACGTTTGTTTCCTTTTGGACCTGGAAGAACACCCTCAAGCGATTTTCAAAAACTATCGACTCCAGGATCCGTAATCTAAAAGAAGCTTTTGTTTATCGATAATAAAAGCTATAACAGAATCTGTATACAGAGTATCTGATACAGAGTGGGAAAAGTGTTCGAAAAGATTTTGAATGAATTTTTTTTTCGAAAACCTAGTGTATTCTGGTCATTTTAAGACCTACCTACCTCAAAACTTGACTAAATTACGGTTTTTTGATGCTTTCCAGAAACAAGAAAGCTCAAAACCCTGTTTTTTTACACGTCAAACAATTTGTCAATTGTCAACGCTGCAAAGAGATTTTAGGTCCGTACGTGGGCATTCAGCATTCCAAATTGATAGAAATGTCGTTAAAAAAAAGGTTTTCCCTCTTTTTCGATTTCCGCGACTTACTCGCCTACCCGACATAAATTTTCATTTGTATGCACTCCCCTAATGTGCTGCACTTTGGACTAACCCCCGAGGTCGTCATAATAACCAGGCAGCACAGAATATCATTTTGAGCTGCCTGCTTTTAGTCTGGACGCACTGCCACTCAAATTGGAACGATTTCCGAAGTGCTGTGATACCATCCTGAGGCAATTCTATTCCCATGTCCGACAGTTGTTGGGCAATGCGGGTCGATTTCCAGACCTCGTCCTCTAGATAGGGTTCCCCTTCTTCTTCAAAGACTGCCTTGAAATCATTGGCCTTTAGCCAAACAACCACAAAACCCTTTATTGCTTCCAATTCTGCGGAGTGGGTCACTGGATAGTACTTTTGCCCTTTGGGAGTAGTAACTCTAATTTCGCTCTGAGAGGTCATGCAATCCCACACTGAGAGAAAAAAAGGGCCTATTCTAGGTTATTTTTCGATTTTTTTCTAGGTTAAATGCTGCCAACCTAGATTTTTTTTTGGTTTTCATTCTAGGGTGGAACAATTTAGTCTAGGTTGAATATAATTTAACCTAGATTGAAAATACTGGTGAAGTTACCTTCCTAAAAATGCAAACAACCAAGATTTAAAATACGCCACCCCCACACTTTAGTTCTAGGTTAAGTTCACGGTGTGTGCCGCCGCCTCCATCCATTTACAGTCTAGGTTAAAAACATTAATGTCTTGGTTGTCTCATCCTGGTATTCAATGTTTTTCACTTTCATAGACGGTTGATTTACCCAAAAACAAAAACGTTCTCACCCCACCTCAAACAATTTACAGCCATGGCGCGTTAACCTAGAACCCTTTTTTCTCTAGGTTGTGCCCCTTTATTTACGAGGTTGTTTCAATTACTATCCCTGTTGTTCCAGTTAAATTTCTAGGTAGCTTCCTATTCTTTTCAGGTTGATCCTAATAAATTACTAGGTGGTCCACTTTTCTTTCTAGGTTAGCTCCACTTCCATTGCAGGTTGTTTCTATCAACTTCAACTATCTTTCTGGGTTGTCTCTGTTTCCAACTCAGTACGAAAATTTGAATGTGACGTCATATTATGACTGCACATAGTGACAGAAATTAGATGATTAGAATTTGACAAAGATTTGGCCTCAACCCCACCAGCTAAATAGCAGGGATGCCAAGACAAGGAGAATTAACGCCCACCGCCTACAGTGGCGCTCTCCGCGGCCGCTTAGCGTACTGTAGAAACAACCTGGAATTTATTGAATGAATTACAATCACTGTTATTTAAACCTAAAACTATTTGTGGTACTACGGTAGTTTTAACCGAGACTGAAAGTCTAACTTTTTCTTCTGGGTTGTTACCTAAAGTAACAATCTCGCCTTTTAAATCTCTCGGTTGTTTTCAGTTGTACAACCGAGACTTTAATGGAGGGGAATTATATGGAAGGTCAAATCATTCAATTATAGGTTACCCCACTTGAAAGTCAAAGGTAGGTAATATATTTTCTAGGTCTTAACAATGTCAACATAGACCAAATGTGAAGTTCACATTTGGTCTAGGTTGACACTTTTTTATTCCAGGTTGTGGTCAGAGGGCGGGTAATAACGGGTTAGGTTGTTTCTATATGGGTCTAGGTTGTATTAATATTTTTCGATGTTACTTTAATCTGGACCTATTTTTTTCTAGGTTGAATCAATTGATTCTAGGTGGTTTCAATTTCTTTTCGAGGTTATTTCGGATTTAACCTAGCCACTAAAAAAATCTTTTCTCTCAGTGCACTAATTCTTCAGATCGTCCAACGAACCTTGAACTGAAATATCGACATACCATCATTGCTTCTCAGGAAAGTAGTTTAGCTTTTGTATAAGTGACAATGTGGAGATGGATTACAAAACGCATTAAAAAGGGCTTTACACACAACAAAATTTTTAAAATGATGAAATTTTTGCTCTCTTTATGAAGGCTGTTTTCTTAGGTGGAAAGTCAACAAAATTTTGTTAGTCGGTCATGAACAGGAGAATTTTGTTTCCCAAAATCGACATGTCACAAGCATATTAAATATGCTCAAATTTTGAGGTAATGAAATACACTTGTACTTTCTTATATTTGACGGAGTCACTGTCCGGCTGGACTGGTGTAGCCGCCTGGTCCATGGACTGAAGTGGTTGCTTCCTGGTGTGGTAATTAGTGTGTACCCCAGAAACCCAATGAAGTGCTCGTATTGTTCTTTTTATTAGGAAGCTGGACTTTTCCGATAGGCAATTCCACCAGTGTTCACACGGTCAAAAAGCAAACTCTCCACGACAACGAATCACTCACGATTCGAGGGAAATTCGATTCCCGATACCAAAATAGTAGGAACCACGACGAGATGAGACTTGGCGGCGCCTCTGCAGGTCGGCCAGATCGTTGACGGGGCGAGTTCAGAAATAGAGCGCCCGCACCTTCTGAAACAACCTCTGTAAACAGTAGCCGGCCTTCCAGACACCCCGACCTTGTTCGTTAGAAAAACTAGACGGTTTTTACATCCATCAGCTCCAAATATCTTCTAGTATTCCCCCACGCACAAGTGGACCACCAAGTTGATGTCCAATGAGGTGGTTTGGGAGAGAAAACACTCCTATGCTGAGTAATAAATTGTTTATTTTAATAAACAATTGTAGCGTGGGGACCGGTTTCGAGCAGTTATACTTATCTACAGCCCTAACAAGTTGATGTCCATTGACACACCTCTTATTAATTATAACTTTCTGCCAACACTTACGATGTTGCTTTTGCCAAGAATACACTGCAGTATAGGACAAATTTACATTTACAGTGAGAAAATGTACCACAAGAGTTGTATACTGCACGATATGCACTTCAGGAGAAATCATGTAAAGATGAAAATTCTTACACCAATTAAACCTTCTCTCGTTCTTCCCTGTTTTACATATTAATTGAATATATAATGTTCAGAAGAGCCGAACCTCTTCGCAGTGGCGATACACTCTAATGGCTAATGTATCGCTTCACAACCCCTCATCATGCCCTATGTGATAAATATTCATTTTCACTCGGCACCAATAAACCTTGTATCAATACATATTTATAATCCCTTATATATGATACCTCTCTTCAAAGGGCGGCGATATTGTAGGTACCACCGTAAAATAGTGGGAATTCCTTAGCGATGATGTTGATCTAAATGTGGAACTCGTGTGATGTGAGGCGCATTGCTGAAAACAATGTTTTAATTATCGTCGTTGGAGTTAACGCTGCAAATTTTACACAAGGGTTTAGCATTCTTTAAGTAAATTTATAAATTCTATGTCAATGTAGTTACGACAGAAAGCACCCCCAAACATGGCTTCTACGTGAAAAAGTGCTTTGAAAACGATATCCCATTCGACTAAGTCCTTCAAAAGTTTCACTTGTGCCCCTTCAGGGTTCTATAGATCCCTACAGTGTGCTCGGATTCGTCTTGGCCCGCCTTAAATTGATTTTACCTCCAAAACTACTTCGAAAGCGACTCCTCTTCCGAGCTCCTACCCTAAATATAAAAACGCTGCAAATTTTACACAAGGGTTTATTATTCTGTGATATAGGTTACTTGTATAGACATTTAATTCTGTCAATAAAAAAAATTAAAAAATTTTTTTTTTGGATTTTTATATTTCAAAAAAACTTTTTTGGGGGGATTTTTTTTTCAAAAATGTGTTTTTTCAAAAATTCTTTAATTTTTACTCGAAAAATATTGAACTTCTTGGGATCCTTCAAAAATCCCATTTTTAGCCCCATGAAAGCCCTATAGAACGCCACAGTGAAATCGGATCGTTCCGGGACCCCAAAAAATGGATTCTACGTCCAAAAATACTTCGAAAACGACACCTAACTCGATCCCATAGCTAAAAGCCTTCAAAACACCCCTCCTGTAGCCCCATTTTAGCCCCATAGCGCCCCACGGGTTTGGGCGATCGGACTGAAAACCTTGCGGGCACAACTAGATGGTAAACCAAGTATTTTGCCAAAATTTCAGATTTTTTTAAAAATTCCTACTACCCAAAACGGCCCGGACGGCGGACGGCATACGGCGTACGGCGTACGGCGGACGGCGGACGGCGTACGGCGGACGGCGGACGGACATTTTGGATTTTGAATGTAGACCTCTTGAAACGGATAATGTCAAATTTTGAGGCCGATCGGAGTCGTCGACCCGCGTCGCGAAAACATAGGTGTATTATTCCAAGAATAATAAACCAAAATAAAAAAAACTTGTAGCTGCAGAGTGTGATTGGGCTGAAAAACTAGATAAAGAACCGAACCTATTGTCAAATTTCAGATTTAAAAAAGTTCCTTTATGAATCTACACACCATGAAATAGGTATTAAATAGTGTGTAACATCAAACATTTTTTTAACCATTTAAAATTCATGGCCCGTTCAAAAAATTCTGCGAATAATAAACCAAAAACAAAGAATTGAATCGTCGAGGCGCCTTATTTGTACAGTAACGGGATATTGTCTAATACCGATTAGAATTGTCTAAAAAGATAAGAATAAGATTATTAGAATAAGAAGATAATTATTATCTTTTTGTAAGTATTCAGATTTTACTTCAGAAGATATTTTCAAGTTTGTTAGGTATTTTCCATACAATTTACTAGTATTTGTAGAGCAGAGTAGGAGGATTTAATCCTCCCCCAACACTATTGTTTGGAGATTGAACCTTACTGTTTCTAGCTGTGATCAATAAATTGTCCTTACTTTTGGAGAGAATCAAATCTAACACTTATAAATGAGGCTAAAGATAAGGTTATTCGTATCTGTTCAACTGAAATTCCCGGATCGTCATTTCTTAAGTCTGGGGGAAAAAAATCATACGAGCAACTCTGGCGGAAGAGAAATAGCCCCAAAAAGGTTGGGCCAACCTCCCTAAACGGGCTATTCAAAGTGCATGTGGAGAACGGGGCAGTTGGTCCTCGTGCTCGCGGAACAGATGCTTCTATTATACCCATCGCAGGCGCATCCCATCTCCTGTTCTAATGGGGACCTCAACCCCCCCCCCCCCCCCCCCTCTTCACCCGCGAGTTTTTTTCCCTTATTTGTTGTGCCTCTCAAAACTTTCCAGTTATCCGACAAAACAGTCCGTGAGGAAGGAAAACACATGTCGGGCGAGTGGGAGGATGTTGATGACCTTCCGAAAATTAGAAAGGCCGACTTTTTTTCATCGACAAAAAAAGGAAATCGGTTATTAGGACGTCGAGATCAAAGGTAAGCATGGAACGTGGTACGCGCGTGGTCTTGCTCAGACAGTTATTTCAGCAGGCTGGAAAAAAGCTTAAATTTGTATTTTGTACAGTGTGAGGCAGTTTTAACCATTGGGGCAGAAGTAACCTCTTCCCTAACTCTTCCAATACTTATTTATTATGATTTTTGTCCTCGAATCCAGTTGATCCGCTGTCATCAACTGCCAACGTAGGGCAGCTGAAGCCAACGTAGAAAGCCACTACGACAGTTAGTTTTCGCCGATTCTACCAATTATTCCATTTTCACGAATTCATTCATTGTATCGACTTTTCGGGGGTTGACATGCGGACAAACTAGTTCCCAAAATCGGAAAACACCTGACATCCTGACAGTGAAAATACCTGCCATTCCATTATCTCCGGATCTGTTGGACAGATTTCGATGAGGTTACATTGCACTTCACACTGGCACATAAATCTCTACACACTGCACACTGTAACGAAGAAATTTTGATAGCGGTAACGGTTGTCATCTGAGCGATAATCTAACTAGGGATGGCTTGAAAGAATCAATTTTTAAAGTATCGATACTTTTAGATTCCTTTGCCAACGATGTATCTGAAAATCGATTCAAAAGTTCAAAAATCGGCCAGATTCTTTTCATATTGAAAAAAATGCAATCAAAATGTTTAAGCTGGGTCAGCCCCGTAGAGAGGGGGGGGGGGGGGGGGGGGGGCACTGGACCCGTTGCCCCCGGGCCCGGCTTTCGTAGGGGGGCCCGGATTTTCTTGAGAACGTTTTTTTTTTTTTTTTTTTTTTTTTTTTAGGAGGCAAAATGGGAAAAGGGACAGATCAATATAGGAAAAATTTTCATACCTTTTTTTTTTTTAGGGGGCCCGAAGAATTTTGCCCCCGGGCCCGGATTTTCTCTCCACGGCCCTGAGCTGGGTTCACATGGCGTAAAAAAACGGACGGTAGACATATGGTTCTACAGTCAGATCATTTAATAATGATTAATTTTACGCCTCATTCTAAACTCTTGGAATTTCGACCCTCTACTTGTAACCAACCGCCAAACTTCCTTACAGACCAATCATGTGATTATAGTTTTCGCGATTATGTTGCGTAACGCTTTTTTGTGCCGTGACGGGGAAAAAATGAAACTCGTGCGTAACGTGTGCGTTCGGCGATCTGATTGGCTGATCAGTTTTCCCGCACAGATTTCCTCCAATGAGATTGGAGGAAATGTGAACCCAGCTTTATTGAATGAACATTGCCACCACAATGGAAAAGGATGGAAAGAAACTATACGATTTACTCAGGTACATTTTTGAGAAGTCATTAGTCATTAGACGTTTTTGGTAAAATTTGCCAGAATAATGCGCCTGAATAGTAGTGCACTCTTTTCAAAATTCGAAAATTTATCGATCTTTTAAAGAACTGATGCTTTTAAAATAAATCAGTTCGATTCTTTCCAAAAAGATTTAAATCGATTCTTTTTGAAGAATCTGACATCCCCAAATCAAACTCCAACAAACTCGCGCGATCTCGGTCCAGAAAGCTTGTGTCCCATATGAATGTGTTCCTACTCTGAAATAGGGAACAACATGAGGATAATGTCAAAGATATTATCATGTTGTTGTCTTCTTAGAACTTCTAAGTTAGAAGACAAAAGAAGCAGTGTTTCATGCACCCTGGCAGGGGGACCCTGCCGGCGATTGTAGGAAAAAAAAGTCCCCGGAAAAAAAATCCCCGGAAAAAAGTCCCCAGTATTTTCCGATCCCGGAAAATAAATCCCCGGAAAACAAATTTTGTTGTCGTAGAGGGTCAACACTAAGCAGTAGGTGACTGGTGTTTACAATGACTCAGTCAACGTCTAATGTTGTATTGTCCAAAAGATGAGTGGCTTCATCTCATTTTTTATCGGAACTGTGTACCTATTCAGTGTGTATTTGTGAGAAAATTAATTCTGTCAATCAATAACATTTTGAAAAAAAGAAAATTTCCTAATGTTTTATTTAAAAAAAATGTTTTTTTCAACAATTTTTTTTTCATTCGGAAATTAGTTGACCTCTTGGCATCCTTCAAAAATCCCGTTTGTAGCCCCCATGAAAGCCCTATAGATACAGTGAAATCAGATCAATCCGGGACCTCCCAAAATGGCTTCTACGTCCAAAAATCCTTCGAAAACGACACCTCCCTCGATCCCATAGCCCCATAAAAAAACCTCCCGCAGCCACATTTTAGCCCCATAGCGCCCCACGGGTTTGAGCTATCGGGCTGTTTACCGGCTGGTAAACTGAGTATTTTGTCAACATTTCAGATTTAAAAAAAAAAAAAGGCCTACTGCCCAAAACGGCCCGGACGGGGTACTTACGGCGGACGGACATTTCGTTTTTGGAATCTAGACCTCTTGAAACGAAAAATGTCACATTTTGAGGCTGATCAGAATTTTCGACCCCCGTCGCGATTACATAGGTGTATTATTCCAAGAATAATAAACCAAACAAAGAGGTTCCCTAACTTTCTATTGTTTTGTTCAAGATTTTTCAATTTTTAACATTTTTCTTTTTGGGGATTTTTTTCCGCCCTCGAGTATTCTTAGGGGATTTTTTTCCGCCCTGCAGGATTTTTTTTCCGGGGACTTTTTTTCCGGGGAGTTTTTTTTTTCGATTAACCTGCCTGGTTTCTTGTACTTGTGAGTTGATAACCTAGATGTTGTCGTATTATGAGTTGAGTGAGTTCTTTTATAAATCGAATTAGTATGACCAAATCGAAGCGCATTTTTAAAAAGTGCCATAAAATCCCTCCAAACCGCTGGAGGCCAGTGGAAGTTGGTTGATGTTCAGCCTCCAGGAACCTGGACCAACCAACTCGGGGGCGTTGTCTACTGTGAAGATTCAATTGATGACGAATAGTCTTCAGGCGTTCGAACATGAAGATCATGCCATCATGACGCAGGTTTTCGAACATGAAGAAGGCTCAGCGCAGGCGCCAGGGGGATTTTGAAGCGGACGTTCCTAACTTGGGTACCTAATCATTTACTCTGTAAATTTTACACCCACTTGGTACTTTTTTTCATTCTATATTATTTAACAAAGGGCAAATGCGGTTTTGGGGCAAATGTGAACATTGGGAGAAATTGTGAACAAGGAAATTTCACAGAAAAAACTCCAAATATCGGAGGAAATAGGATGGAGTCTGGAAGAGGACAAACAGCAATAATAAATAATCTAGGTTTTTTATTTATAAACCGAGCATAACTGAGGATCCAACTTAGTTGAAATGAATGAAATTCGTAAACAATTACCCACCGGACCGTAGATTTATAACATTATCAATCTACGGCCAGTTGGGTAATTGTGAACAAAAAATATATATTTTTCCGAAAATTCGGAATTTTTGGGAACCCTTCTGGTTATCTTAATGTCCTAAAAAACAGTAAATCTTAGCTCTGAATCATTTACGTTCAAAACTGGCCCTTTTAGGGGGGGGGGGGGGGGGACTTTGGTTACGTACTTGGAAGCATTGTGGAACTTACATTGGTGTTGATTGGCTGCGAAAAGAAAAGTATTTCTATTCAACGTGGTCCATCGATGACGACCACCTAGTAGCTTACAAAGAAGGAGTGAAGCCTCTCGAAGGCGGGGAAGTGGGGGTCACCACTAAGAAGCGCGAGCAGAATAAGCAAACGGCGGCAACATCTCCCCCTCCCCTCACAATGGAACTTCCCCTCCACCTCCCATCCCGTTGGGGGCCCCCATCCGCCATCACTACCCGAATCTTCGTAATAAATCCAACCAATCAAATATCAGTCCCCCGGCCAACCTCACAAGGAGACGTGACCTTGACGGCTCTTTCTTTTTTTCCCTCCTTTTTTCCCCTCATAGTCGGACTCCCTTTGACGGAGAATCCCCTTCAGGCCTCCATTGTTGCCTCAGCAAAATACAAAATACGGTTCGATTTAAAAAAAAATCATGTGCCACCAGTTCTTCAATCTTAAACATTCTCCATCATTTTTCTCCGCTAGTTCAGATCGAAACAGATTATATTTAAAAATCTACCCAATCCACTTATGTAAGCGTGACTTGATCGTATCAAATATTGCACTGATGAAAGTTTCAGTGACATGACGTCTCATCTTTGCGCATGACCGGCTTTTTTTTTCGTTCTATCTTCACGGGAATTTCCAACCTGCTCGTATGTGGTTTCCACCTTGCAATTGAGACACCTCACCGCTGCAAAATGAAAGGCCAACCTGACTGCCTTGTTACGCTGCAAAGCGCCGTGAAACATTCAACAACTATGCGTGTGTGTCCGTTCCAAACGTGGAAGAAAGTTGTCAAGAACGGTGCAATTTTTTTTCCCTCTCGACGAGCTACGGCGCCTTTGGCCTGTGATCTTTGCATGAGGCGCGGAAGAAGACCTTGTTATAGTAAATAGTGAGTGCAACCCGATTTGCTGCCAGTCACAGTTTTTGCATTGACCGGCAGTCAAGTTTGCAACTTGAGCCGAGCCCATTTCGAAAAAAACAAAAATATTTTTTAAAAACTCGGTCCCTTGGGCCTCGCCAGGGGGCAAGCCCCCTGGACCCCTGGATGCTTATCGCTTAGAGCCTACGGCTCAAATTCAAGAAACTGCGGGATTGAAACCCTTCTTGCGCGTTCGAAAAGTAACTGTCCGACGCCGACTGACTGACTGACGGTGAGACAAGTGAGGACACCGAACTAGTGGCCTAACGTAAGACAGGTTAGGATGCCGAACTAGTGGCCCAACGTACGACAGGTGAGGACGCCGCACGAGTGGCCTAACGGTAAGATATGTGAGGATGCCAAACTAGTGGCCTAACGGCGAAATGAGTGAGAATGCCGCATTAGTGGCCTAAGGTTAAGACAAGTAGGACGCTGCACTTGTGGCCTAACGTTAAGACAAGTGAGAATGCCAAACTAGTGGACTAACGTAGGACAGCTGAAGACGCCGAACTAGTGACCTAACGTTAAGACAAGTGAGGATGCCGAACTAGTGGCCTAACGTATATGTATTATAAATATAACGTATATGTTATATAATATAACACGTAGGTAATATATAAACGTGTCACTCCCGCGTCTCCCTCCCCGACTAACGTTTTTGGGCAGTTAGATGACGGCTAAAGCATGTTGCTAAAAATTTTGCAATCAACTGCTCTTTGAGACTATCACACTGCCCCTAAATTTCCCATCTGGAAAGGACGACGTAGGTTAGGAGTTCACCTCCCCAAAGTGAAGATATATTTCGTGTTTGGGAAGACCAGCAGGAGGTCCCCCAAGTCCCCATACGGGTGGTCGGGACCGGCAGACGACTTTTGGTCTCGATACAAATTACCATAGTGTTCTCGATTATTCATTTTTTTCCGGGCCAGCAAAAGTGATACATTCCTTTTGTCGCCACTGTTTGAAATAAATCAGAAATTTAAACTCGAATCGGGTTTTTTCAAGTTGAAAAATAACCTACGGGCACAATCAAATAAAATGATAATGCTTTTAAAAACTCTTAGAAGATAACAATGTTGATTGTCTAAGTCATTATGATGAACTTCTCACACTGAGCCACTAATTCAACAATTGAATTTCCGCTAGCTCTCTCCCAAACTATTCTCCCATTTTCATAATTTCTCAAGGGATCCTTTTGTTTTGTGTTTTTCTCAGCAACGAAGCAGGTTAGCTAAGATGGATGGGGCAATAATCACATTCCAGAAAAGAAGATTCATGGGTTTCAGAAGGTAACCACGAAAGGTATTTCCGTATTCAGTTTCCGAAAGTGCTGGTGAACATTTTGTAAATTTTGGGATATTTTAAGGGGTGATTTCTAATTTCATACATCATTCAACAACGACGAGTAGGGAAACTTTATTATAACAAAGGGGTTTATGGTCATCCGGTATTCCAAAAATGTCCAATTTGTGATCATGGAGCCGACAAAGGGCGTTAAGAATTCCATGAGCCATCTTGGCTATGTTTTAATAAACCCGCTGAACCGCGCCTGTGTGTCCGTCCGTGTAGAAACAATGTTGAAAAGGCGACTTCATTTGGTCATTCTTGATCGGTTACCATATCGGGAAACTCCACTGTTGAGGGCATTGTCTCTCTCAGAGGGACCTCCGTCCGGTGTTTCTTTCACCCCATTCGGCCCACTAAAGGACGCAAAAAAAAAACAATGTTTTTTTTTTGGGAGAAAAAATAAAAATAAAGAATGTGGCGAAAAAAGAAGGAGAAAAAATTGCCGGCATCCCATCGGAATCTCTATTTAACAAAGGAGTAATGCCGAAATGGGCACCTCATCACGTCCACGTTGACTGACAGGGCAGTAAATGTCGCAGACGACATAAAACACACCTCAGGCTTCCCCCTTCTGAAAATTTAGGTTGGCATTCGCTTTGGGCTCCATATATGGTCTCATTGGCCTGCCGTCTCCTCTGCACAGGTCCCCCTCGCCATCCCCCAACCACAGGGTCTTGTTTTAACTCAACTTGGAGGCTTCTCGATCTAATCATATTAAACCCTCCACTGCCACTACCATACCTTTCTGTTTTTCTGTTTTATTTTATTTCCCTTCCACGGGCTTGTTTGCCGCCGCTGGGCTCTGTCGTCTTTCCGAATTAATTTACGAGCATCTAAAACATCATAACGCTAACGATTTCGTTGAGGGGGTTGCTTGATTTATTTTTGGATATTACCGAACTATCGCCACTGTTGAAAATTGATGCGAAGAATTTTCGGGGATCGTCAATGAAAATTTATTACAATGGAAAAACTATAGTCGTCAAATTAGGACCAGTCATTTTGACAATAACGTGAAACTCACCGAAAGAAAACGCCCACACAAGACTGGCGAGATCATTGACACAAACTGTCAACCTTGGAACGGGTGGGGTTGTCTCACACGAAGTCAGTTCTTCACTATACGAGCCCATTGACGATTTTCTCGTGCCGGCCATGCGAACTCAGCAGGCCCTTTCAAAGGCCCGCGGCACCCTCTCAGCACAACGAGACGGAATGAATGGAGAGATTATTGCAACTATTTCGACGGGCAGTCACGCAAGCTCAGGAAAAATAAACCAAAAGGAAGAGCTAAGAAAAAAACCTAATGGAAAGCCACGACTCAATGAAACGCCACGCGCATGGACGTAGGTGTTGTATTTCACTTCACGTTATGCCGAGAATACTAAAACTTTTGCCTCAGATAGCGCGTACATTGGCTCTGAACGTCCCTAAACATGGGGCCTTTGTGAACGAGGAAGAGGTACTCTGACGTTAAAATTCGCGCCAGAATTGAGCATGAATTCATCCGAATGACTCAAGTCATTCTTCAGTGATAATACTTTGCCATTCATAACTGTAACTCGGGTGTTACGATTGTTCGGTCTTGCTGTACAACGTTGAGAAGGGCACGCGCGTGGTGTCTCCAGGAAACTGAATTTCTACGCCGTCTTCTGATGAGATCGATACGTCTTACAGTACTTGGTTGTGGGGGGGAAGGCGTGGTAATGGCCGTAAGAAGCTCTCAAGGCTTAGGGACATGGGGATGGACAGGCATCCAGGACTTCGTTGCTCTCAAGACTGGAGCAACTGAGAGGACATTATGGGGATTGTAGACGAGGAAAATGGATTGATTGCCTATGGATGGGTTTTTTATGTGGTTTGACAAGCATCCAACGATCTGTCAGCAAACCTGAAACCGTGCATCGTAAAGATCAGGAAGAAGCATTGCACAACCATGAAAACCCAAATTGTGGGTGGACCTTTCACTACCATACCAATCTTAAGATAACGCCGAATAATTAAGAAACGAGCCAGATTGAACTGCTAAGGCGGTTTCTCTGCGGTTTTAGCCGGTTTATCTCATCTTCTTCGAAATTAACCGCGATTATAAATACTTGTTTAAGAAGAACCAGAAGAAAGAGAAGACTCAACCCGATCCTCTGTCAGCAGACATTAAGACCAGAACGGCAGCAACCTTCTAGTGAAACAGCATACGTTTTGTAGCAAACGGCGAAACCAAATATCGATAGGAAGGAAATACGCTTATAAATTTAATATGATAATAAGAGGAGTTTGTTTTTGTATGTCGACAAGAATAGGATCAAGCAGGAAAGGGTCAGAATCTGTAGGAAGGAAATTATGAAATTATCTTTATTTTCACAGCTTAACAAACCTAAGAGAAAAAGGAAAATAAGTTTTTCTTGTTTCTGCAAGGGGATAAGAACAAGGAAGGATCTGGTAGTAACTGCCCCTCGTGTTGTGTTACCCACCTCCCTTTCATCGTGTTGAGTTTTTCAGTTAGTGAGAAATTGCAGCCACGTCTAGAGGAGCGGCGCATAGTAGGACCAACGACCATATATTGAAAAAAAGAAAAAACTGACACCCCAAATACTTATAGGAAATTTGACGCTGATCGCGAATATAACTAAAATTGCTTCTTAGTCCAATTTTTCCAAAAATCCCCCAAAAACGCGATTTTCTGCCATTTGGGCGGCTATGTTGCATAGATGGACACAATGAAAAATTTCATGATTTTCCCCCCTCTTTTCCAGTTTTAAAACCCTCACCGGCACTCAAATCGAGTTGACACAAAAATTCCATTATTTTTACTTTGAGCCCCGATTTACAATCTTAAACTTGATTATACGAGAAACAAATTCCTGCTGAACCTGGATTCTATGGCTAATATACTGTGAAAATGATGAACCAGGTAATCGAAATCAGCATGGGCGGAAAAGGGGTTTTTTGCCGCTCTTGCCCGCTTGGTGGCGTCTACGGCTAAGGCTGTTACTGGCTAATATAGGCGTCGAGATCTACCAGCAGACAGCTGGACTACATCTCAAGTAGATAAAACAAGAAATAAGTCTGGAATCTGACTTAATACAGATTCTTGAATTCAAGATCAAGTGCTCATCCTATCGTGTTCTCTAATGATAATATTTCAGGTCGTTTTCTCCGTGAGAAAATCCCTCGTTGGCGATCCGCGGGGTCGTAAGTGTCGTATTCCACGGTGGCCCACGTGTGGGTGATAACGCGGGTCGGTTTGAGGGGTCTCAAGGCTGTGTCAACGTTCCCTGAGGTGTCAATGGTCCGAAGAGGTTTTTCCTTTTGTTTCCACTTCCCCCCTCCGTTCGCAGGTTTGTCTCCTGATTGCACCCAAACAATCGTCACGGGGGTCTCCCACGGCCGCGTCCCCTCCCCTCAACGGAGGCCTCCCCACCGAGGGAGTTGGAACGCTCCAAATTAATCATTGAATAATTAACAACCTTCGGACGGTCGGATTTTGGCTCAGTGCCAACTCCACCCATCCCATAGCGCCCACCTTCGTCTTCCTCGCGTGTTCCTGGCATTGATATACGTACACAGTTCCCCTAAAACGGGCCAGTGCTATTGAGAGGCTGAAGGAACGATGGAATATTGAGCGTCTATCTGCCAGTTCAAAAAAAAAAAAAAATCAGTAGTCTGAGAAATTAGCACATAGTTGGAACTTTTCACGTAAAACCATGTAAAACCACGAATTGTCGAATTTTTAAAACCCAATGAACTATCCCCTAATAATTATAATTATAATTATAATCATAATTATAATTATAATTATAATTATAATTATAATAACTGGCCAACAACAAAAAAAAAAGGTGTTGCTTGGTGCCGAGGAGATAAGGGTTGGTGTTCGGGTGTTTTACTGTGCTGAATCCAAATCTGAAACCCGTTTTTCGCTATCAGGTCTAGTTTTTGAGATATAGCTCATAATATGGTATATTATACCTATTTTCTAGCTACGTTTGAGTGTTGAAGATAGCACTTCAAAAATCCCAATTAATTTTTCACTTTCACCCACTCTTTCTACTTTTTATGAGGTGCAGAATCCGAATTTGAAACCGATTTTAGCTATCTTCTTCCATCCCACGGGAATCAGCGGTAAAGTTGACAAGGTACAAAAAAAAAAATTTTTTTTGCATTTAATGGGGTTTTCGAAAAAAAAAAAAAAAATCTTACAGGATTTTTCCATGCTGAATCCGATTTTGGAATCAGCAGCAATTATTGCTGTAAAAAATCCTCAAAAAGGGTCGTTTGTATCGGTTTCATTTGAAACGACCAATTCGTTCATTTGGGTGAGGAACACAAACGTTGGTTATTGGTTCAAAACGTGGATTTAATGAAATTAACTAGAAGATTGTAAATCTATGAACAGCACAATATTTATCAATATAATAGATGAATTTGTTGAAACTAACTAGTTGGAGGAACCTGCTATTTACTGTCTGATGTACTTAACTCACAACCAAGCGACACTTTTTTGAGAATGAAAGAACATAGTTAAAATTGGGTTTCAAATTTGGATTCTGCACCTCATGAAATACCTATATATATATCTTGGAGATACCTATACTCTATAAATAGAGTGGTTGAAAGTGAAAAATTAATTGGGATTTTTGAAGTGTTATTTCAACACTCAAATGTAACTAGAAAATAGGTATATGAGCTATATCTCAAAAACTAAACCTGATAGCGAATAAACGGGTTTCAGATTTGGAATCATTTCATTGAAAACCCCCATCACCAACCCTTATCTCCTCGGCTCCAAACAACACCTTTTTTTGTTGGCCAGCGTTTTGCTACCTATCGCTCGATTCACTATAATACATGAAAAAGTTGTTTCTAAATTGAAAAATGTCTGTTTGGGATTTCACGTGCACCTTATTTCCAGAACAGCAACGAGATGATGGTATAAATAAATTTGGGTCAGTGTGTATGTGTATTTATATCTATGCTTCTTGGGACCTCTCCTCCTTCCATGACACCCACCTTAAAAACCGAGACCGTTCTCACCCTCTTTTATTGATATTTTATTGAAATCGTAAACCCGTGTTGTTTGCAGGATTTCAGTCAGAACCGGAGATTTACGGGTGTTTATATAGTTGTTCTCTTCGGGGATTAGGTCCGAGGCGGTCAGTGCAACTTTGATGGCTAAATGGATTCGGGGAACCCGCTACTCCTGGACATCGCTCTCGGAACTGGCTCAATATTTCACATTTATTCGGAGAGTGGGAATAAAAGGGCTGTGTTCCCATCGCTCACGAGAGGATAGAGCAGAGCTCATGAGAATTACCAGCTAATCGAAAAAAATGTAAAATAATATAATTATTTTAACAAATACCACGTCGTGGTCAGTTGAAAATAAATAACCTAACTAAAACATCAGATGAGGGAGGAGATTCTCCTCCTTTGTTGAACCAGTCAGCAGTATCGGGATCAGGATCAAACGAAAAGTTCCACTCTTTCGCCGAGCTTTCGAAAAGTTATATTTTATTCTTCACGGCTCAGAGACAAGTTATCGTGTAGATATTACAACGATGTCCATAAGTGATTGATCGGTGCGTCCCGGTTCGGTAATAATCTTACCTAATAATAATGTGCATAATTATAATTATAATAATAATAATTATTATTATTATAATTATAATAATAATTGTTATTATGCTTAATAATTATTATAATAATTATTATTATGCTTAATAATTGTTATTATTATGATAGGTGAGAACCGGTACTTCGAATTATTATTATTATAATAATTATTATGCTTAATAATTGTTATTATTATGATAGGTGAGAACCGGTACTTCGAATTAGTACTATTGCAAGAGAAAAAGAAATTCATTATCATATTCATACAATTAATAAATATTAAAATTGCAGAAGCAAAAGAATCCGCCATCCCCCATACCCAGGGACGTCACCTTCTTTCGGCCACCCCTCAGTCTACACACCGCCTTGCATAATATGCAAGTATATATTAAACTTATATTATAAGTTTTTTTCCATTCCCAGGTCGGAGAAGCTAAGAGATGAGGTGTTGGGGAAAGTCCCGTGCCTCAGGCCAGTTTTTGAAAAATTGACTTTTTGATATCTAGCAGATAATAATAATTATTATCTGCTAGATTATTTTGACAATAATTATTATTGTCAAAATAAGAGTATGTAATTGTCAAAATACCAATTACTCTTTTCACAGGAGCAATTAGAAAAAAGAGTAAAATTCGGCCAGAGGTACAACCATAGCATGTACCTCTGGCCAGACCTGTTTGTACTTCCCGGAGTAGGTACATTCTAGGAAACTCATTTTTGGTCTATGTTATCATAACCCAAAAATGTGGAATTGCTTCGTGGATCAATAAAATGAATTGTTCAGGTGGCCAGAGGTACAAACACAAAACTGTCCAGAGCACATTGGGGGGGATTTACCCCGAGCTCAAGGCTCAATTGGCCAAATTTTAAAAATTGTATAGTCACCAAAGAAACAATTGAACACTGAAAATATTAAAATTTAATATTTAATACCGTCGCTGTAGCAACACCACCAAACATCTTCCCAACTTCACAGGTTACACCAAAAACTGTTTCATTAAAAATAACTGTTTCGTTACAAAATTGTTTTATGTAACTGTTTCATGTAAATGTTCCTTTTAACTGCTCCATTTAACTGTTTCATTTGAAAGCTGTTTCATTTTCACCCAAAAGTAGGTAGGCAGTGTTTCTTCAACAGCGACGATATTATAGATCATAGAGAAAATTTCGAATCAGCATTGACAAGTTCTCCTGCTCCTCCCCCCTTCAATTACTATTGTTCTTATCATTTGCACTTTCATTATTTCAAGAAAAAGGGGGTGGGTGGGCTAATTGAGAAGGAAAAAATGTGTAGAAAAAGATGGGAAGGGAAATAAAAAAGAAGGAAAAAGGTATAAGGGCTGGAAAGACGCGGAGTTGATAACCGTGGGATTATTACGTGGCGGCGTTAGGGGCACCGGCGCTGACTGCTCAATTTGCAGCGGGACAAAACCAAACAAGCATCCGTCGTAAATTTGACCGCATTTGTGGGAGGGCTTCTTCCCCCCCGTCTCATCCCGTCTTTTTCCCGGGGCCGGCCCTCTCACCCTCCTGTCCTTCAGGACCCTGACCATCGATATGGTACAAGGACGGCGAACCAGCCCAGTGACATTAGGAATCCAAAGTGTTGGAAACGGCTGAAAAGTGCGCGATACTGTTGCGCCTATCTGTGAAGGCTCTCGGCTGTCCCGTGGGTCCTTTTGCGTACTCCCGCGCCTCTCGGAGAGGGGAAAAAGGGATTGAAAGAGGAAGGAACGATAAAGGAGAAGCCGAAGAAGGAAGACAAGAAAAGAGAGACAGAACGAAAACGGAGGGCCCTACCGTCTTTATGCCAGCGCATAAAGCCTTATGTCTAAATCTCCCATGGACCCTCCCGAGTTATGATCTCTCATTCTTTTTTACGGGCGGCCACACAAGTGTTCAGAGCCCATAGCCCGTCCCCCAACCCACCCCCGCGCGAGGGACTAAAGACGTTATCCCTCTTCGCCTTTCGTGTCGTTTTTCGCCACGTTGTTTTGACTGTTTTTTCCTCTTCAAAAACTGAATTAGCTTTCTACCGACCGCAAAGTTAATTTTTAATTACCGTTCGGGAGTTGAAAATGATTGAAAAACTCTCTACAAAGGTACTTTTTAAATCTTTCTTATGCGGCCTACTGTCCTCATTTTCAAAATGAAGCTTCTTGAAAGTGGCATTGTGGCAGAAGGGATAATTTACCATTAGCACAATAAGCGCCAGAAAAATCTTAATTTCAGTCTGGATAAAGACACCCTTTGCTGACAAATATTGGTTTAATGGAGTTATTGACAAACGGCCTAATTATGAAAAATTTAAGACGGCAAATAAAAACGCTGCAAATTTTACACGAGGGTTTATCATTCTTTGATATAGGTTACTTGTGCAAAAATTAATTCTGTGTCAATAAACAAAAATTAAAAAAAAAAAAAAAACAATGTGGAACCTCGAAAAATGGATTATGCGTCCAAAATTACTCGGAAAATATTTGACCTCCTGGGATCGTTCTAAAATCCCATTTGTAGCCCCATGAGCGCCCAATAGATCCCCATGGTGAAATCGAATCGTTCTGGGGCACCCAAAAATGGATTATACGTCCAAAAATATTTCCGAAACGACACCTAACTCGACCCCTTCGCCGAAACCCTTAAAAAAAACCTTCTGTAGCCCCTTTTTGAGCCCCATGGGTTTGGGCGATCGAACTGAAAACCTTGAGAGCATAACTAGGCGGTAAACCAAGTATTTTGTCAAAATTTCAGATTAAAAAAATAAATTCCTACTGCCCAAAACGGCTCTGATGGCGGACGGACATTTCGTTTATGGAAACTAGACCTCTTGAAATGATTAACGTCAAATTTTGAGGCTGATCAGAATTTTCGATCTCCGTCGTGATTACATTAGGCGTTCTCCAAGAATAATAAACCAAAACCGTCCTCTCTTGGTCTGCCTGTAGAAAGGACGATCCTTCCCGTTTTTTTCTGGGGAAGGAGTCCAAGGAATTCGGAACATGAGAATTTCATAATTGGAGGCACGCGAGCGCCGTTCGCCCCATTATGAACGTCCAGAGAAAATATTTCTCCGATAGCCATTTCAGAAATCCGGCAGGTCCTTCGACATGGAAGAAGACACACAAACTGTCCAGCGGAGAGCCATGGGACATACTTCATAACCGTCTTGGGTGCAAGGCCCCCCCGTCCTGTGCAGCTTTGGAACGCACTTGCCCATTAAAGGAGACCACTTCAATGATTCGCCTCGCGTTCTTGGGATGTTGGAAGGTTGTTTTTTCCCGAGCCAGAGAAGCCTTCCCTTCGGTGCTTTAAATTCTGACAGTGGCGAAGACTTAAGTGCACTGAAGGTCCCTCACACCACTATCCCGCTCCTGTCATTTTCTTTTCAACCCCCTTTTGCAACTGGCTTCATCTCGTCTTCATACATTTGCCGTACAACCGTCTTAGCATTTCTCAAAGCGGTATGCGGAGGATGGTCGAGTTCTAAAGCGGCGCAGGAAAAAAAAAAAACTGCAACAAGGTAATGAGGCTAAGTTCTCGACACGAAACCTCATGTCATTCTCAGCTATTTTGCATACCGATCAATATCAAAGGCATCCCACGGGCATGCTATGAATATAGTCACATGTTTCAGAAAACTATTTATTAAATTTAATTGCACTAATGAAAAGCACTAATTAGAGATTAATTGACGCCGATTGTGATGCAATAGATAACAGGTTGTCATTTATTTGGTGTATATATAGCCTAATATATCAGCAGAATATAGCCTAATCAAATCTTGAAGTAATTTAATCTTAATTCGTTCTTGTAAATTGAAAAGTCACGATAACTTCGGAAACTTCGTACAATCGACCTCCGTAAGGTTGGTGTTCGTAATAGGCGTCACAGGAGTATAACGGCTGCCTGATTAAACATACCGGAATAAGATGGAATGTGGTAGCCGCCGTCGAACGGAGGGACATCTCTTCCTGAAATGGTCCTCGGCAGCATCCCGGAATCATTACAGGCCGAGTCAAGAAAAGAGGAACGAGCCTCCTCAGGGGAGAGAGAAAAAAAAAGCGGAGCAGACGGCTGGAGAAGCTGGACGGAATCACATGAGCGGTATGCGCACAAGAGGAATGGCCAGACCGGTTGTGGACTCCAGAATGAATGTTTACGTCAAATTAGAATAAACACCCAATAAGTGAGAACATGGAGTGTTCCCCGGCCTTGTAAATTAGCCTGAAACAATCCCAAGCATGTAGTCCGGTTTTCTCCTTCGCAGCGGGTCCTGTGAGAGGGTCTCCCTCTTCAAGAAAGACCTCCCGACTATTAATATCAAATATCAAACCGTAAATGACAACTTAGTCCCACCTTCCTGGCCTGGGAGCTCCTTCCCGTTTTTGCTCTGGAGGATTCCAAAGAATTCGGAACATGGGAATTTCATAATTGGAGGCACGCGTACAGCTCCCAGACAGAACCCTTTTATGAGCGTGTACGCTGAAGATATTCCCTGTGTATGGTTTAGTTTTCTCTTCCTGATTGAATTTTTAGCTTCTTCAGGAAAAGACAGCACCAAACTCACGAGGCCCCTTTAAAAATGTCTCACGAATTGTTTTAACTTTAATTTATCGATTATTTTTGGGGGAAAAACTATTAAAACCCGAAATGCTAATCTGGCAGATTTCTAATCGTTCCATGACCAACATGGCTGACTACCTTCAACAACCAGTACAGAACCAGTACAGAACTTCCACACGGTTTCACTAAGCTTGCTGCTATATTTTAGTGTGACCCTGCCACAACAGCCCCGCTGAGAGGATTTTCAGCTCGACTGGATATAGGCCTGAAATCGTCAGAGATGCCTCTTGCCAAACTGCAAGCGGACAAGCTTTTTGACATTTCGATGCATTTACTTTGCCACGTTAACTCAAAAATCACCACGAAAATACCGTAACGATACCGATAAACAGCGAATTTCATTGGTCTCCTATTAGTAATCAGCATATCCAAAATAGAAAATTCTATCCAAGTCTCCAAATTTCGTAATTTTGTACGAAAGGAAAATGTCTCACTGCGTTATCGTTTGGTATCGTTATTGTCAAAAGTATCGACTTTCGAACATGATTGTAAAACAAAATTAGGTGTGTAACAATTTCTCGTGCATCCACTGTTTTTCATTTTTCATTTATATTTATTTATTTATTTTTATTTAAAAAAATAGAAATGGAAAAAATTAGGTATTAAATACCTAAATTACCTGAAATTATTAAATTTTAAGAATGCCATATCGAGTAAAAATCAGTTTTCGTACAATAATAATTATTTATACAAAATAATAACAAAATAAAAATATGTGAAAGGCATTTTTTGTTAAATTTTATTGAATGACAAAATACCTAGATGAAAATAATATTTTATATATTATATCAAAGACCAGAAATATCGTAATTAGTAATAAACAATAAATATTTCAACAACTTCAATTCAAGAATAATTCTTGAATTATTGGTTAAACCATTTAGGAAAACTCGGCAAATTTTACACAAGGGTTTATTATTCTTTGATATAAATTATCCAAAAGTTAATCTTAGACCAACAAAATATTAATTTTTAATTTAATTTAAAAATGTATTTTTAATTTAATCATTTAAACAAGTTTTTTTTATCTTGTAAATTTTCAGATGTGGGATCCCGAAAAGTAGATAATGCGTCCAAAATTACTCGGAAAACGACACCTCATTCGACTTCCTGGCATCCTTCAAAAGTCCCATTTGTAGTCTCCCCCCCCCCCCCCCCCCCCCCATGATGGGCTTCCCTCATAGATCCTCACGGTGAAATCCGAAGATTCTGGGACCCCAAAAAATTCATTCTACGTTCTATAGGGCGGACGGCCATTTCGTTTTTGGAACACACACAACTTGAGGATAGGTACTAAACAAAATTTGTCATTATACGTCAAGATGTCAAATGACTGACAAATAGTGATTGATGATTTGATTATTATTATTATTATTTTTTTTTTTTTTTGTTTTTTGTTTTTGTTTATTCATTTATTCATTTTGGTTTATTATTCTTGGAATAATACACCTATGTTTTCGCGACAGGGGTCGACGACTCCGATCGGGCTCAAAATTTGACATTATCCGTTTCAAGAGGTCTACATTCAAAATCCGAAATGTCCGTCCGCCGTACGCCGTCCGGGCCGTTTTGGGCAGTAGGAATTTTTTTAAAAATCTGAAATTTTGGCAAAATACTTGGTTTACCATCTAGTTGTGCCCGCAAGGTTTTCAGTCCGATCGCCCAAACCCGTGGGGCGCTATGGGGCTAAAATGGGGCTACATGAGGGGTGTTTTGAAGGCTTTTAGCTATGGGATCGTGTTAGGTGTCGTTTTCGAAGTCTTTTTGGACGTAGAATCCATTTTTGGGGGTCCCGGAACGATCCGATTTCACTGTGGCGATCTATAGGGCTTTCATGGGGCTAAAAATGGGATTTTTGAAGGATCCCAAGAAGTTAAATATTCTTCGAGTAAAAATGAAAGAAATTTTGAAAAAAAACATTTTAGAAAAAAATCCCCCAAAATTTTTTCTTTAAATATAAAAATCCCCCAAAAAATCTTTTTTTAATTTTTTTTTATTGACAGAATTAAATGTCTGTACAAGTAAACTATATCAAAGAATAATAAACCCTTGTGTAAAATTTGCAGCGTTTTTTTATGATTTGATTTGTCAGATTTTGAAGCCGATTCCAAGAATAAGAAACCTAAAACAGGCAACATTAAAGCGTCGAGTTTTGATTTTTCGACACTTGTCAAAACGAATTCTTAATTAAAAACTCAGGAATCGCTTGGGATTTCAATAAATTTGCATCAGAATGTAGCAATAAATTTGACGATAATCAGCTTTGCCGGATGGGATATACATAAATGCCTTCTACGCTCAAAATTACTTTGAAAACAACACTTGAATTCATTCGACCCCCTGGCATAAAACCCTTCAGAGCCCTGACCTACGGCGTTTGTAAAGATTGGGCGGCACTTCGTGTCGATTGGTTTTTTTTTTTGTCACCTAAATATTTTCTAAATTTTATGTGAACTTGATGGAGAACCCTGAATTGAAATAATAATTTTATTAGCTGAATTTTTTTGAATTTACATTTTTGGAATCCCAATTTTTTTAATGATATAATACAGAAATTTTAGTTGTCACAATGTGACTCATTCATGTAATTTCACTGTTTCTCTTTTACAATTTTAATCGATTGTAATAATTACAATTATTGTAACTAGTCTCACCATTTTAACTGCTGTTCAATACTTTAGTATCACTTCATAAATTGTTTTCCTTTTTTCTTTCAGATGCGCCTGTGAACGTGTCCGGCCTGAAGGACACCAGAGTGGAAGTCGGCAGGCGGCTGAAGCTCGTTTGTCGGAGTCGAGGGAACCCGCAACCTGCGATAACCTGGTACAAGGATGGCGTTCCCGTAAGAGCCTCCAACCTTTCCAGGATCGAATTCAGGAAGTAAGTGAACAAACTATTTCACATGACTTAGGTAATACAGCCACAATGGAAACCTCGCCTGAGACGCAGTTGTCAATCTCTGCGTTACACATAAAATTCACTATACATTACCACAAATGTACAGTTTGACCCTTTCGGCCGACAAGTTGTGACGTACTAAAGTCAGCCTTACAATCCTCTTAAGGCCTTCAAAGCCCGAAGTCTCGGACGCAATCTGCGGCGGCCACCTCGGCTAGTAGTTGAGCCAAGAACGTGGGAAATCCTGGCCCGTTGAGACCTCATTTCCTCTCCTACGAGAAACAACTTGGGTGCCCGACACGGCAAAATAAAGTTCACCTTGAAACCGACGCCGTTACAACAAACGCCGTTCTTCACTATCTCATCGTGAAATCTGTTTATAAATAGAAGACAGCCAACTGCATGCAATTGAGTTGCATTGAAATCTACTTTAGCAAACACGGTTATTCATCTACCACCCAGTGCGACCTGTTACCATTTTACGATTTGGCTCTTGTCAACATCGCATTAGAATATATTGAGCTTTTTAAAAAATCGCACACCTCCCCAAACATGCATCCAGCTCGAAACGACTAAAAAAACCGAAAAACCCCTTCAACCCACGGGAATTCTGTCCAAACAGTATTGTGAACCCTTGATTGACGGTCAAGTGCCTCTGCGCGCCAATATACATATTATGGCATCCTCCGAACACAGTCATATTGTATGCTAAGTGATGATTTCAATATGAGACGACTGGGTCAAATAAACCCCGCCTACCCGAAAGGCTCACAGCAGTCAGAAATGCGTTTGGGGCGTCTAATGTCATTAACATTTTTGCAGTGGGCGATAAGGTATTGCCAAGGACATTTTTTTTTTTTTTTTTGTCAAGGAAAGCAACTCTCATATTCTGTGTGGTGCGAAGATCTCTGTATTATTCTTACGCTTGACGAAGATGAATTTAGTTTTTGGTTTATTAGTCTTTGAATAATTAAATCGGCCTCAAAATTTGTCATTGTACGTTTCAATGAGTAGATTCTAAAAATGAAATATCGCCGTTTTTTGGCAGTCGGTTTTTTTAAAAAAATATAAATCTGGAATTTGACAAAATACCTGGTTCACCATCTAGTAGTCCTCGCATGGTTTTCTACCCGATCGCCCAAACCGTGGGGTTCTCTAGAGCTAAAAAGGGGCTACGGGAAGGCATCTTGAAGGTTTTCGGTTAATATATCTAGTGGGATGTCGTTTCCAATTTGGACGTATAATCCCTTTAATCCTGCTGCTGTCCAAACTGTGTACAAGAATATTTTTTCTTGTAAGACTTTTGGTTTATTATTCTTGGAATAATACACCTATGTAATCGCGACGGAGATCGAACATTCTGATGATTTTCAAGATGTCTGGAATCCAAAAACCTTAATGTCCGTCCGCCGTCCAAGCCGTTGTGCTCGCAAGCTTTTCAGCCCGATCGCCCATACCAATGGGGCTCTGTGTGGCTAAGGGGCTTCGGGCTAGGGGTTTCGGCTATGCGGTCGAGTTAGGTGTCGTTACACTAGTATTTTTTGACCTAGAATCTATTTTCGGGGGTCCCAGAGCGATTCGATTTCATCGTGGGGGTCTATCAGGCTCTCATTGGGCTACAAATGGGATTTTTGAAGGATCCCAGGAGGTCAAATATTTTCCTAGTAATTTTGGATCCATTTTCAAGCTCCCACTTTTTTTTTTTTTTCAAAAATACTTTTTATTGACAAAATTAATTTTTGAACGAGACTTGTTACTTAGTAATCTATATCAAAGAATAATAAACCCTTGTCTAAAATTTGCAGAGTTTCTTACACTCATTCTCAATGGGAAGATTTGAATTCTGTAATTTCTCAATCCCACAAAATCCTACAAATTCTTTAAATTGTACTGATATTGAATGAACATATTTTATCAATACAGAAAGATGAATAAGTTGAGTTCCATCAATATAGTTTATTAAATTAAATTAGGACTATTTGGACTTGGGGGTTGCTCCCAAGGGTTACAGCCCAAATGCATTACATCTTGGGGCTGTATGAAGATTCCAGGCTTTGTTTAGGTTTAGGCAAGGGGTGTCGTTTTCGAAGTAATTTTGTAAGTTTAACCCATTTAACGAATCCCACATGTGCACCACTCGAATGAGCCCGCGTGAAATAGAATTTGCTGCGTTTTAGAAATGAACCCGCGATATTATTTATTTTCCCTCCTACGTATCCGGTAACCTTCTGAAGAAACTGGGTTGCATGATTTAAAGTTCACCTTTACTTCTGGACGGTTTTCTGGGTAAGGGTCGTTTACATTGCACTGTTCCTGGTATGCGTAATTTACGTTTAGCCTCCCTTTAAGTAGTAAACACTGCAGGTCTGGAAGATTTCGTGGGTCGATCGCACTAAATGCGTTTGGCAGGAGGCGCCAGCGACGTCGGGGATCGCTTTGAGCCCGTCTTCCCCTCCCTTGTTTATGTAATTTGGTCGGAGATTTGGCTCGTGAGGTGTTTTGAAACGGGCGAGTTTCGTTTTTGCTCAGTTTTTCCCTTTGGGGTTTCCCCAATAGACCGAAATAAGCACTTTGCCAATGGCGCCGGGTCACTGTTGCTATTTGCACGTACAAAACGAGGTGCAGCGCAGTTTAGTTAATTTATGAACAGTTCGGCTCGAGAACTACGAGGTTTTTACGTTTGAAAGGGTCCTCATTTGTAGGGCGTGGATTGATATGCTCGATAAAATCTGCAAATATGCATTTAGATATGCTTGAAAATTCCATCATGCCCTAATATATTATGCTAGAAAAACTTCAATAAAACGAGGGAAGGTTAAACAAAATCTACAACTTACGGGATTTTTGGATGACTTGGGCCAGGAGGTCGAATGAGGCCCACACCATCTTTTCGTTTATTATTCTTGGAATAATACACCTATGTTTTCGAGACGGAGGTCGACGACTCCGATCGGCCTCAAAATTTGACATTATCCGTTTCAAGAGGTCTACATTCTAAATCCGGAATGTCCGTCCGCCGTCCGGGTCGTTTTGGGCAGTAGGATTTTTTTTTTTTTTTTTTTTTTTTGGCGCAACCTTTTTCCAAAAAATGGAAAGGTGCGCTCACCTCCTCGACATGTATGTTTTTTTTTTTTTTGTTTTTTTTTTTGTTTGTTTGTGTACAGAGCATCACGCCCGAGCGGCTCAACAGATTTTCATGAGGGTGGTCTCATTGTCATCAGCGAGTTCGGGGGGTGGTTATAGGCTACCTTGATTTTTCCTCCCTCATCCCCTTCATCGGTTTTCGGGAGGTCCTTCACGACGAAAGTTGTTTATCTCTGATGTGTAACTAAGGAGGCCTCAAAAGCGGGACGAAAGTTTTTGTCCGATTTTGTTGGTTCAAGGGTCTATGGAATGAGCTTTTCAGGCTGATTCCAACGACTCCAAAACGATTTTTGCAGCCTGAGCCGTTCGTTACCTCTGATCGGCATAAGGTTTTATTACGCATCGGTCGTTAGGGTGCAGTTGTTTACGTAATGAGCATCACGTGGATACTTTTGATGTGTTGTGTGGCATAGTTTGGTCGCTAGATACCTACTGTTTCTTAGTTTCTCTCGCTCATTAAATATTAACAACAAAAAGGTTGCGCTCATCTATTCAATTCAATTGATGGCTTGTTTTTTTTTTTTTAATCTGAAATTTTGGCAAAATACTCGGTTTACCATCTAGTAGGTTTTCAGCCCGATCGCCCAAACCAGTGGAGCGCTATGGGGCTAAAATGGGGCCACGGGAGGTTTTTTTTAAGGCTTTTAGCTATGGGATCGAGTTAGGTGTCGTTTTCGAAGTATTCTTGGACGTAGAATCCATTTTTGGGGGTCCCGGAACGATC
Organism: Pilophorus perplexus; assembly: GCA_955831195.1. Lineage (NCBI taxonomy): Eukaryota > Metazoa > Arthropoda > Insecta > Hemiptera > Miridae > Pilophorus > Pilophorus perplexus. Next base: position 10,173,259 of record OY037012.1, read on the forward strand.
CGATTTCACTGTAGCGATCTATGGGGCTTTCATGGGGCTAAAAATGGGATTTTTGAAGGAACCCAGGAGGTGAAGTATTTTTCGAGTAAAAAATAAAAAACTTTTGAAAAAAACATTTTTGAAATATAAAAATCCCCAAAAAAATGTTTTTTCATTTTTTTCATTGACAGAATTAAATTTCTGCACAAGTAAACTATATCAAAGAACAGGTCGAGATTTTTTATTTATTCACAATAGCTCACAAACCATAAACCCCCCCAAATACTCCATAACTCATTACTTTAAGAAACCTAAAACCACAGCACAGCAAAACCCTGTCAACCAACATATCACCAACCAAAAAGATAGCTTACACAACCAATACTGTACTGACTCCGAAAAACAACCATACAAATACATTTCCCTACCTATATCAAAGAATGATAAACCCTTGTGTAAAATTCGCAGCGTTTTTATTTTGCGTTTCCAAGTAATTTTAATGTACACACAATCCAATAATGAGGTGTTTGAGAGCCATGCGAATTCACCGTGGGGCTGAAAAGGGGCTACAAGAATCATCAGATGTTCGTATTAATGAATAATTATTATACTACCATTGCGATTTAATAAGAAACTTGAAAAAGCACTGCGTATAGAGATTCAAAGAGTATAAATTTTATTCTCTTTGAATCTCCTGAAAAAAGGTCCAACAGCAACATGTTCGCTAAATCGCGACGGAAGTCGAAAATTCAGATCGGCCCCAAAATTTTACATTATCAAGAGATCTAGAGATTCCAAAAACAAATTATCCGCCGTCCGCAAGGTTTTCAGCCCGATCGCCCAAACCTATGGGGCTCTGTGGGGCTAAAAAAGGGCTTTTTTTAAGGGTTTCGGCTATGGGATCGAGTTAGGTGTCGTTTTCGATGTATTTTTGGACGTAGAATCCATTTGCGGGGGTCCCAGACGATTCGAATTCACCGTTGGGATCTGTAAGGCTCTGGGGCTACAAATTAGGTTTTTGAAGGATCCCAGGAGGTAAAATATTTTCCTAGTAATTTTGGACACACCTAATCAATTTTTTAAACAAATGTAACTATATACAATAATGTAACTAGACTGAAATGGGAGTATTTAATATGCTCGAAACCGAATCCTACTCATGTGTCTTTGTGTTCAAAACCTGTCCACAAGCAGCAGATGTAACTTTACTCTATGCCGAGGGTAAGGACAATGTAGGGTTATTAAGTAAACGAATCAAAGGTGTCGCACCAGAGGGATGAAAAAGGAACAAGAAAGACTCTGTTCGGCACGAGAGCACAAGGTGGCAGGCGCTGCGCAGGTGATGCGATCCGCAGCAGGTGTTACTCCCGAAGGAAAAGTGCCCCCATTTAACCCATTCCAACCACAAACCTCGGGTTTGGGATAACACCAGGGTTATCAAACAGCCTATCTTTAACCCGGGCGAATTTCCCGTCTCAACGACACTTCCTGACACGGTATCGTCTTTTTGATTGCCGTGTTGACTTCCCTCCTGTGGGCCGGAATAAAAGGTGCGTTATGCGTCTGTCTGGCCGGATCCGACAAATGGAAGGGACCCGGGGGGGGGGGGGGGGGGGGGAGGTTTATGGTTTATGAGCCTTTTGCGTATCGCCCACTTCTGGAGAATTCCCTTGTGAAATGGTTATGAGGACTGTTCCGTCTTCGGAAGGCAGTAAAATCGAAGAGCACCTTTGCCCAAAAAAAAAAGAGGATGAAAACATAGAAAGAAATGAATGGAATGCTCCCACGAAAAGGAGGTTTAGTAGACGGGAGGATCAACGTTTTGTTGGTTAATAAAACTACCAAGTTTAAAAGGCCATAAGAAAATAATGAACCGATCCTATTGTTATTATTAACCGCAGCATTGCCGAACGTTGTTGATTTGACCATTAGTCAGAAGTACATAAGTTATAATCGTTGAGTTGAGCTAAGAAGATGCAGAAGGCGCAATGCACGCTAAACGCAATACTCCCCGGTTTTACATAAATTAGTACTGGCAGCTTATTCCATGTAGGCGAAACTTTTAGCTCACTGCAGACTACAGCATTGACATCAGGTACTATTGTTGAATAATTTAACAATAATTATAGTTGAATAACAATAACAATGACTACTGTAATTGATGCGTTTGAGAATCAAAGGGCCCGCACCCGAATTTCGGGTTAAATCATCCTGTGCCATGTTGTTAGAAGTCAAAAACAGGAAAATACATAATTTTTGTGACAAAAGGTCTTTAACGTAGTTTATATTCATCTAAAGTTGTCCTGGTCGATTCAAAAAGTACGTGCGTGACGTCACCCACAGACCTTCAGGTTTGACGGTCAGGGTTGCCAACTCAGAAAAGCACTTTTTCCCTAGCTCTTCCCCATAAACAATCTCTTGACATTTTTAGAAGACTTCTAAATTAAATTACTTAGTAATTTAAATATGAATAAAAAGTGTTTCTGCTATTCACAATTAAAACAACGGCCGTGGTGTCACGTTTAACCTTCGTTGTGGTTTAACCTCAGAAACGATCCAGTTTTTAATTTTTTTTAAATGGTGGCCAACTTGGCAACATGGCGAAATCGTCGACCAATAGGAGCTGATCGCTGGTTTCCTCCGAAAATTCAGATAATTTGAATAAAGAATATATATTGGAAGATAATTTGAATTTTCGGAGGAAACCAGCGATCAGCATTATTGCTATTTTTCCATAAATTCTATAAATTCATACAACTTGCAATTTGTGTTTTAACCCCATTTTCGGTGTTATTTGGAAGCCTTCTGTCAATAAAAAATAATAATAATCCAGAAACAAGTCTAGTCCTTATTATCTCCGAAATTTCATATTTTTAGAAAAACGCTTTAATATCAAAATTTGTAAATTTAGTGGATAACTTTCAAAATATTTTTGAATATGTAATCAATTCAATTTGATGTTGACGTTTTCAGGAAGAGGTCGTCGTTAATCATCCCCAGAGCGAGGCTACAGGACTCTGGCCGATACGAATGCAGGGCGGTTAGCGTAACCAGACAGGTCGTATCGTCTTGGGCCAATGTCACGGTCACGCTCGCACCCACCGTCCCAACGAGAGGTAAATTACCCGCTTATTTTCATCTTATCACTTCTTACATTTGTCTCCGATGTGGGATTAAAGTGAAAGCCATTTAAGAAAGTAACACCGTTATTGTTTCGCCCTCACTCGAGAAGCCGCAAGGTGTTCCGTTCCTTTCAAACGACTAGTCAAATTGATCAGGGAACCACGACAGTTAAGGAGTAATGACACTTCGGACGACTGACTCCACCTGCTGTCTCTGCCCTTCATCGCGCATCATTGGACGCCACGAACTGAATCCCAATAAAATAAGAACAATCACAATTCCTGCCCTAAGAGCGCGACAAGTAATTTTCGATCTTGACGCCTTCTGTGTGGTTTTAGTGGCCATCACCTGCCCAGAGCCCAGAAAAAAAAACAGGCTTATTAGGATCCCTAGTCTTTAAGCATCAATTGTCGACTTCAAAGCAATTTTTTACGTTAAAAATCACTTTGAGAAGCAACCCAGAGTGACCGGTTTTTTTTTCCACGAAGTGGGGTTACAACGCATTTTGATAGAGATGGCAGATGTTGAAGTGTTCCCCTCCAAAAGCGCAAAACTCGCAAAACTGTAACACCGCGTTTAGAAGCTCCAGCCACAGTATAAGGTGATGACGTTCTATGCCTACAGCTCGACGCCGCAGGTGGGACGAAACCCGAATCTAGTGGGTCATAAGTTTGTAATGACAAAAAATTAAAGGTCGATCTGCATGTCCCTGGTTTTGAATGGTTTGCAAATTGGTTTTGACGAATTTCAGTGAAATGAAGCTCCCAGCACGAAAATTAGACAAACGATTCCTCCAAAAAAAAAGACGAAAAAGCTAAAAAAAAAAAAAATCCTCCCCTTCACAAAAACTGGCAAGCGAAATGTGATATATTGTGTTCAGATGAGTTCCTAGAGTGATAAAAAAAAAGGTTGGACATTCTGTTAGATTCCCTGAAAAACACAGCTCATTTACGCTCATGAAACAATTTTAATCACGAGGACTTTTTTACTCAGGAGTTTTTAATGGTATTTTTCTAATTTTTTACTTACTTCTGTTTTATTAAGGAATTTCCTCTTTTATTAGGTAATTTAATTTTTAAAATGGTTATCTATTTTTCGTGCTGGGAGCTATATTTCACTGAAACACGTCAAGACCTATTTACATATCATTTTTTTGTCATTACAGTCTTTTGACCCGTTGATGCGCGGGTTTCGTCCCACTGTGCGCCGCAAGGAGGTGTGGGCGGTGACTTTGAACTTGGCTTAGGAATCCAGTGGTTGCTCCGTGCCCGTACGGCAATGCCGCACAGCCATCCGAGATGCTCCGCATCTTCCAATTGAATCATCTAACGTTAGTATGGTTTGAAAATGCCTGAAAGCGAATTTTTGTTTTGCGAGTGGGAAACCTCTGTACTGACACTGGATTCAGTTGGGTCAATGGTTTTACATCGCCCGTTGGCGATCAGAACCTTGAGGAAAACTGACTCCTCTTCTGCTGCGTCTGGCAAGCCCGTAACAAAACTCGCCGCTTCGAGTTAAGTTATGGAAACTCCGGACAGTCTTCAGGTGAAAATGCACTAACCTGGCTTTCTTTATCTCCCTCCGGCGACGAGAGCCCAGGATGTTACTTCGATGTCTCGAACATGCATTCTAATGTGTCTCACCCGGAATTCCTTGTCCCTTCCATGGCGGCGTGAACATGGAGCATGCGCCTTTGGAAAACTGCCAAACAATCAAAACTCGCCCTTTTTGGACACTAGTGCATACACCGCCTAATACAGAATATGTACAGAGTTTAACAGGTTTTTGAAGTTCCTGAAAAATGTTGAAAAGCGGGTCTTGTTTGTCGACTCCTGGCCACTCATCACAAAGCCTCACCATCAACCACTAGTACAATTACTAAAAACCAGTTTCTACCGTATGGCAACCGGTTTTTACTAACTAAAACTAGTTTCTACTCACTCAAGGGACCTTAACAGCCCCGAGGGCCAAAAGTCTCGTTACAGTCGGCCAGAAGCTCTCATTTGGGGTCCACAGGTCAAATGTGGTTAGTAGTGAAAATTTGTTTATCCTTTTCCTGCACCCCTTTTATATCAATTTATTCAGTGCATTTTCGTGGCTCCTCGTCCGCTTTACACGACCCCAGAGTAGTTTCATCGAGAAATACGTTCGTCGACACACCTTTGAGGCAGAATTTATGCGTGAGGGGCGAGCCATATGAGTAAACGCAGTGTGTTGAGGTGCTGCCAAGACTCAAGGGACCTCCTACCCTCGATTTCTTGTTTGTACTTTAGATCAACCCAGTTTTCCCGTCTGAAACTCCTCGACTGGTGAATTCCCACTGAGTGTTGTCTTCTGTTAGTTCAGTAAAATGAGGCCGCTTTTGACGAAAAAAAAAATCTGAAATAAGTAATTGGGGGAAAGGTGAAAATAGTTTTGATTGCTCCTATTGGGCCCAAATGAAAAACGCTGCAAATTTTACACAACGGTTTATTATTCTGTGATATAGGTTACTTGTACAGACATTTAAGTAATTCTGTCAATAAAAAAAATTAAAAAAAATTTTTTTTTTTGGATTTTTATATTTCAAAAATAATTTTTTGGGGGGATTTTTTTTCAAAATGTGTTTTTTCAAAAATTCTTTAATTTTTACTCGAAAAATATTTAACTTCTTGGGATCCTTCAAAAATCCCATTTTTAGCCCCATGAAAGCCCTATAGAACGCCACAGTGAAATCGGATCGTTCCGGGACCCCAAAAAATGGATTCTACGTCCAAAAATACTTCGAAAACGACACCTAACTCGATCCCATAGCTAAAAGCCTTCAAAACACCCCTCCTGTAGCCCCATTTTAGCCCCATAGCGCCCCACGGGTTTGGGCGATCGGACTGAAAACCTTGCGGGCACAACTAGATGGTAAACCAAGTATTTTGCCAAAATTTCAGATTTTAAAAAAAATTCCTACTGCCCAAAACGGCCTGGACGGCGGACGGCGGACGGCGGACGGACCTTTCGGATTTTGGTTTATTTTTAATGTAGACCTCTTGAAACGGATAATGTCAAATTTTGAGGCCGATCGGAGTCGTCGACCCGCGTCGCGAAAACATAGGTGTATTATTCCAAGAATAATAAACCAAAATCTGAGTTTGCACCATCGTGAGAGGTGGCCCAAAACCGCGATTCTTTCTACTTATGTGTTTTTTTGGTCATTTGAACCCAGAAGGATGCGTCTAACAAAAACCGTCATAGTATGTATTACGTCCCTTTTTTTAAGAGGACAAAATGCTGCGTTGAATGAGTACCCTACCGACCCAATTTGGTTAAGCCGTCTGGCCGGAACCGAATGTCAAAGATGTGCAATTATTTTCCAAACTGTGGTCCGCCCCGAACTTCGAGAAAAAATTGATACATTCTTACAAAAATAAAATTTATTTAATACAATTAAAAACTCAAAAATTCATTTCACTGCAAATTAAATGAAAATAATAAATAAATAAAATGATAAAATCTTTCGATCTTCGGGTTAATTTAATTATTAAAAACATGAAAACTTCTCATGTAAATGTTCATCCTGCTCCTATAATAATATTTTTCCTCATCTGTATGGAATACCACCATTGTTTCATAATTCCACTTTCAACGCCCAAATCGTCACAACCTCCCACGATGGTGCAAACTTAGATTCCTCACACCTGAGCCCAGGCTATGTGTAATGATTGTATTGTGTTTAACATTTTGCGCTCTCATCCTCGGGCTTGTTCGGTGAGAATCAATGCACGTTATAAGGTTTCCCCGTTCAAATGGATATTTTTCAATTCAAAACCAACATCTCATTGTTTCATGTCTATTGTTCCCGTCGTAATATCGCGTTTCCCCGCTTCCTAATCTTCCTGTTCAACTTGAAATGGGAAGGGATACGATTCGACACGAAACTTGATGTGGTGGAGCACTTGATAGGTGGTGGAAGCAGGTGACGGTCACGGGTTAGCGGTTAATCAGAGAAGCTCTTCTGGTTGTTGGTCGTGATGGATGGCCGAACACATTGTTTGTGCCTCCGCCGGTTCCTTTCGGCTGCCCTTATGTAAGTTCAACCGGGTGGTTGTGGCTAAGGGAGGCTCGAGATTCGTATCTGAACTCGAATGGAGGGAATATAACTAACCTATCAAGATAAATTGGTACTCGGGCATTTTTAAACTTAATGGGAAATTATTCGTGGTCAAACTGATTTCGAACGATTTGGCCCCTACGATGAAAACATGGTCAAGGTTAACGATCTGGTCTCTAGTCCAGCATAACTCACGTGTATTGCGGGAAATTGCCTATCTAACTCCACACAGCGCATTATTGCCCAAAATTGTAAAATCGTGAATACGGCGCTTTTGTTCATCCCAGAGAGAAACATTAATCTTCATTTTAATCCCAACGGATGCTCTTCACTATAAATCATCTCCGGAGGCCCTTACGCCATTCAAAGGATTTTAAAAATACTCCCCATAAACCTCTCCAGCGGGCCCCGAGGGAAACACCTGTCAGCGGGACAGTGAATATCGTTTGGGGGGTGCCGAGATGCATTAGCAATAGGATGAAAACTTGGTCAGAGGGAATTGGCAGGAGTTCATAAAAACGTGTGTAGTGGCGGCTGCGGCTTATTTTAGACGGTTTCTGAGGCGCATGCCAGCCCTCCCGACTGTTAGAAGCTCTCATGTAACCCAACACTGGGGTCACCTAACGTAGCCCTAATTAAGAATATCAGGCTCCACCGATTTCCGTTGAAATTTCCCCTTTCGAAAAATGACGAAAAAAAAAGTGGGCCGCGAATTGGAAAACACGAGAGTGTATCGTTCGTCAGAATCGATCGTAGTTGAAAAATCGTTTGGCATGTTTGGGGCGCACATAAGTCGATTCTACGAGGTAGTATTTCGAAATCCCTTCGAAATACTACCTCACTCGACTCCCTTGCTTCAAAACCACATGATTTTTAATCTCAAAGAGCCCCACGGTGTTCTCGGGACCTGCCTTTAATAATTGTTTCGTGCTCTTTCTATGAACCGCTAAAGCGTTCATGTATGTGTACTCAATATCGATTTTTCAAAATGTTGTAAATTTTTTATTCGCCAATTATATTTGAAAATAGGCGAGAAAACTATAAGGTTCCCTTGGAAGGGAGGCTCGGGTGGTCTGAGACTTATCTTGACTCTGCCCTTTCTGCGACTAAATATAATTCGCCCGAACTCTGAATGCGCCTAATAATAGAGCAAGTTTTCATTATAGGACGACGCTGGCTGAACCTTGGGATGCCCAGTAATTGGATACCCGATGGAGGGAATTTTAGGCCAAATGAAACGCTTTATTCATTAAATAATGAATTAAATAAATTATTTGATTTATGGAAATTTTCCATTAGAGGGCCTGATGTTTACAATAATAATTGCAATTATTGTAAACATCAGACCCTCTAATGGAAACACAATTTTAATGAGTTCAATTATTGAACTCATTAAAATTGTAATGGCTTGCCTCAAACTGCTGCTTAATAAAATGAGAAAACAGCTGGTGAGAGGCCATTTTCGTTTTGCAGATGTTATCATTGATAACTGAGTTGTCAAAAGTTGCTGCACCTTGGCCTATGCTATGGACAGTGCGGGAGGCCCGGTGTAAAAGGTCCCTTCCCGTAGGTCCTAGAGGTACCTGTAAAAATGGTGCAGTGTGACTAGAATCTAGTTATATCTGATTATATCTGGTATAACGTAAGATATCTGATTATATCTGATATAATGTAAATGGCAGGTAGGTACATTAAATGTACCATTACGAACAAATTTTGTTCGTAAAAATATTCGACTAAATTTATTGGTATTTGGTGTCATTGGTGTCTTCTTCGTCTTTGTCGCCATTTACATTATACAGGGTGGCGCAGATTTTAAATAGTCGCCAAATCGTCAATTGTGAAGATATCGGTTTGAAATAAATTTTAAAATGTTAAGTAGGTAACAATCGAAATTTGTCGAAGAAAACAAATTTCGTTAATTATGAAATATCATGACCATTAAATGTCTTCCTTCTTGGGCGATGCAATCATGGAGACGGTCCTTGACGTTTCGCATAGCTTGCCCAATAGTGGTCAGAATCGACCGTCTTAATTCTTGAAAGGTTGATTATTTCATACATTTTACTTGGGAAAGTATTTTCCTAGCCAATCTAAAATGGGAAAGTTTTTTCCTACATGCGAGAGGCCCCTCTCGAAGCATTGATGCAGTATTGCTCCTGGGGTTTCCTACCCAGACGACTCTGGCGGCAACACTGGTTTTCCGTCGCTGCTAATGCAAAGTAACCTCGGCGCTTCTGGTTCCTACTGAACCGTACGGCTTGCTACCCCATTGTGCGAGAAATAGACCAGTGTCCTCTGATGCTACGTGTGCTAAGAGCAAGTCTAGTTCCCTTTCAGTTTTCATTAATCATAATACTCGCCAATTTTCACAAGTTGTTACGCAAGGCCACCTTCGTAGTTGCCAAACAATTCACATACCATGATAAGACATGGTGCATAAAAAATTAAATTAATAGAACTAACAGTTGTAACAATTTAGTAGCTAATGAAGAATTTTCCTTTTTTTCAGCACCGACACTTTCGCCATATGTACCTAAGAAGTGCCCCATCGAAACGTATTGCCTAAACGGCGGAACATGTGCGTTGTACGACACTGTACAAGAACTAGTCTGCACGTAAGTTACCGTTTTAATTCCAAACGTTCATTCTCACTTATCTCTTACTGCTTTATGAATTGTCAAACACCGAATTCAAGTATCTACCTCCACCTCAGAACTTCTATTTACTAAGTCGACTGTCCATTTTCAGGTGCGCCGAAGGTTACAAGGGGAGCCGCTGCGAGAATAAAGACGTCTACAATCAGAGTAGTATGTATATGTCGTACTATTGCAAACTGGGAATTTCCTCCTCCTATTATTGCTAAGCAGTCAATACAGCCTGTTTTATTCCGCTCCATAAAATTTCAAACTACTTTTTTTACATCCGCGAGCTTAAAAAAACAACGCACATGATTATGAAAAATCCAAACCCCTCACGGAGAATTGAAGAGAACATTTTCTCAAATCCTCGTATTTAATACATTTTTGATAGCCAAAGATAAGACAGTCCTATATTATTTATTTCGTCACACTATTAATTGTAAGTAGCTGCAACATAACTCTTGTACAATCTCACCAAAGTAATTTCACTATCTCAGAAATCAACTTTTTTTTTTTCATTTTTGTATTTGGCCGAACTCTTCATTTTAGACTCTTCCAAATCATTCGGAATAGGTAAAATTATCAGACTCATGTGCAATATTGAGTGCAGTTGTTTTTAATTTTATCCAACAACGAAAGTTTAAATTCAAAATTTGATACCGTAAAATCTACCAAATATTTGAAAGATTGTAAATAATTATTATCAGCGGCTTATTGTCTATTCTGGAATAGAATCTCGTCTTATAGGAATAATTATTGACTACTGAGATTATGATAATTTATATTGTACAGTGTGAAAATTATTCTCATACTAAGTGTATCAAATTTGATGTTCTGTAAATAATTTTGTATTTATGTATTTCCGTAACATAGTTCCTATGATAATTATTTACGCTGTTATGTATTTCATTGAAGAATTTCGTACTTCAAAATCTCAGCCATTTTCAAAACAATCTCATTCAACTAAGCCGTTGAAAAAACTGATTTTTTTATAAAGTTTGAAACGTTGTCGTGAAGGAATATAAAATTTTGACAGTTTTTCTTTCTTGTTCCGTATTGAAGACTTGACAACCGTTAAATAATCGTTCACTATTTCGCACCTTTGGGAGAGTTACAGATTTTCACACTACGTTGAACTGGTGGTGTCTCTCAAACGGGTGCATGTTCGTAGTTGCTTTATTAATATGGTGACGGTGATAGTTAATCCTCAAATTAATTATTAACAATAAATCTGAACCATATGAATTTTTAAAAGCCACATTCAATACATAAATTGGATCGATATTACATAGTGAACGATTATTTGGATTTAGAATATTGTTGAGTGTGAAAACGTTACTGGACTGTAAAATTTGACGTTTCGGCTGTAGTAGCTGTGCAAGACTTTTTTTTTTTGAAGTGAGTAAAAAAACCGAACCCTAAATAAATCCAACTCACAACAAACCTCTTTATAAATTTTCAGATTTATAGTTTTTGATTGCGCGCTGAGCTGAAGCATATGGGATAGCGTTAGGATATACAAAAACGTTTTGTTTTACAATGAGACTAAATTTTATAACGTTTTTCAAGGTGCATTCATCCGAGGAGAACTTCATAGTTGAATATTACTTTTTTTACGTTGCATTTGTCTTCTGGTGTTTTGTCAGAACTCAAAAAAAAGATATCGAACTTGTGTCGAAACTACCAAATAAAACTTGAATAATTGACCGAACTTATTTTTGTGGCCTCCATTTGATTTGATAAAAAGGGGTTTTTCGGAGTGCCTGTGAAATGGCTGGTGGACAAAATTTGTACATAATTTTACTTTTAATTTTATAGTTAGCTGGGGAATATGTGTGTACATAGCGGTATTTCAGTCCAAAATATCTTCCTGGATTTGCAACGAAACAGTCAACTCCGGAAAGCCCCAATGCAAATTTGAGGGAGGGATAAATGGGGGTCTGAAATTCAAAAAGAAATTTCTGACGAGTTGCCAACTCTTCACAATCAATACGCATGAAACCTGAATCACCTCAACGGAGCAAAACCAGAAGGCAAGTGTTAATTAAAACCCAAAGTGGCCATCGGTGATGCAAAGGGAAATCAATTTTACCGATCCGATGACAACGCGAAACTTCATGGTATACCCGACTCTGGAAGCCATTGTAAGATGTCGCATCAAATTAACAAGCACTAAAGGAAGGCAAAGGCGGAGATGCTGGACGGAACGGAAGCTTATCGAAATGTATGTTCTCAATTTAGTTCCTATCCCTACGAATTCTTAACATGTTTTTTAACTTCCTACTCCTTCTGTAAATTAAGTAGAACACCTACAGGTTTTATTTTTTGTTCATATAAAACTCATGTGGAGCAAAAATCAAATTGAAACAATTTTTACTGCTTTGTCGGCAAATTCATTAAGTAAAAAATTAATACGCTTCTAAAATTTTCCCAGAGTTCCAAAAGTTCCGTTCATCTTACCCCCAAACTTTCCGTGTTTGTTTTTGAATTTTTTTACACTTGAAAACAGAAGTAATATTTTTTTGTGAAGACTTTTTGAACTGCTCCACAATGTCAAAAAATGCAACCTGTATCTACTAACCCGTCAACAAATTAGGCCCGGCCATCCATGAGCGATGTTGCCTGATTGTTAAAATAATTCAATCACTGTTTTAACTGTTGTGAGATGGATTTATATTGTTTCAAACGAGAAGAAAAGCTACATTCTTGCTGCTCAAATTTTTCTTGATTTGCTCACCTTTTTTTTTTTTAAATTTAGTTTCGGTAAAAATTTTCTTTTGCCGATGGCTTTTGCTCAGTCAGTGTGTGATGTGTCAAAATGGAACTTGACTGCATCAAGGGACGTACCACTTCAGCAAGTCCGGAAAAAATGGACGAGCTCTGGGGAATGCAGTTTTTTTCAACAAGACTTGTTTGTAAATATAATACTCTTAGTTTATTACTGAGCCGAGGTCTCTTGAACGGTAGCTTTTCCAGCGTTGCTATCCATTTTTCCCGAAAATCGAAGTTGCTATTTTGATGCAGTCAAGATCTGGAAATAACTGCAAATCGCAAACTCATCAAGGTTTGGGCCTTATTTGTTTGTTTTCTTGTTTTTTATTTTTATTTTTTATTTTACATTTGCCTGTTTCCTTGTTTTTTCCTGTTGATATTGCATTTTACTTTGAAAGTATTTTCAAATTCGGAGACTTGAGATTGCTAAAAACTTAACCCGCTTTATGGCCTTAACAATTCGCTTGCTAGTGATGTTCCCAGTGAAATTGTTTCCTTGAGGTCCCTGCCTGCACAAAAATAACGTCATTTTCGGAATTTGATTAAGGCAGTTCAGTACCTACCAACGTTTCTAACCTTAAATGTTTCCGATTGAACTGACTTGTAAATAATGATTTTTCAATTTTTCCCCCTCCCAATAATTAACAATAACTGCATTTTTTAATCACTTTGCTTTATTATTTTTTTAAATTATTTTCATTTCTTCCCCGAATCTTGTTGTTTGTGATCAAAACTTTATTTTATTATTTTTTGTCCACAAAATTGGGTTTGTTTTGTGCAGATTCCAGTCCAGAGTCGTGGGATCAAGGGCCCCCTACTCGAATCATGACTATCATCTAAATCAAAAATTCACTGATTAACTTACACATAATGACAACTGGCTAAAAATACACGAGGTACTTACTTTTTCTGATATTACCTAGTTTTGGATTTTTTATTTCTTTACTTTTACACCTTACTCGGCTTAAATTAATACAACTTAACCGGTTGTGTTTCAAGTCAAATCATAGACATAGACGTGCATGCTAAAATGTCTTCTTAACTTGAGAACTGCAATACGATCCAAATTTAACTGTTGAAATGAAACTTTGCCTTGTCGATGGGAGGTACTGCTGCTGGAAGGTGTGGTCCTCGTTGAATCCACGTAGTCTCGTTTCTATGGTTTATTTTGTTTTCCACCGCTGCTAGGATCTGGCTTTTTGAAAGATTTTGTTGCTAAACGGCGCTTTTCAGCATACTGCCAACGTAATCGGCCTTCCCTGAAATTACGTTCTTATACCCGCTTCACTTTCAAATTGTGTAACTTGTTAAAAAAAAAATTCGTTTCCACCAAGATCATGTTGCAGTTACTTTCGTAAATACCTCGTACACGGTGATACCGTTTGGTCTGGAGTGAATTTTGTGATGTTCAAATTCAACATAAAAAGTTCCCCTAAAAAAAAGCAATACTACATAGTTAATTTTCAAACGTATACATTAAATTGAAACAAAAAATTTTAAATGAATAGTCTTAAAATATCAACAGCAAAACATGATTTTTACAGAGGATTTTTGTTTTGTTTTTTCAGATATATCGTTGCAGTTTTAAAGTAAAGAAGACTAGACAAAATGGTGAATATTTGTTTTGGTATGAAGTGTTTACATTATTTGTTTATTTTTATAATCAAAAAATAACCTGCTTATTAACTGCTAAAATGTACAAATGGCTTTCCCGCCGGTGTAGCTTAAAATTTGAATGTAAAGATATGTCGTTGGGTTGGGCGTTATGCTTCTAATGGCTACGTTGTCTGACTTGCTTTATACAAAAAGGGACATAGATCACTTTTTTTTCACTTCTAGACGTCTTAGTATTTTTAAAGATTTTTGGGGTCGTTTTATCGATTCCTGTCGTTAGCCGACGTGAGGCAAAAACATTCCAATGCCCCTTGTCTTCCTAGGGTCATTTTTGTGGTCTCACTTAAAATAATTTTAAGTAATTATTACTCTACGCCTTCTAAATTAGCTCGAAAACGACACCTCACTCGTTTATCTCAACTAGGAAAAGAACCGAATTTCCGAAATTCCTTCTGCAGAAAATATTAACAAATTCTTACGCTTTCAAGCTCCTCCTTCGAAATTGTTTCAGATCTAGGATTTATTTATGTATTGGGGGAACACCCAAAAACCTTATCAGTGCAAGAATTGAAACCAACAAGCCACTCCCCTCCCGTTCCGCCACAGCCTATGACCCAACAAGTGGCTTTCACATGTTTATTATACCTACCTACCTACGTTTTTCCTTTAGGATGACAGTTTTTCGGAAAGTCTGATTACAAATTTAGATTCAGAGTAAAAAATGTAACGGATCGATGGTGAAAAATTTGATAAAAGAAATTCACTGTGATAAATTTCTCTCACGCTCTTTTGAGCTGAAATTTGACAAACCGATTTAAGATTCAGAACCCTCGTTTAAAAAATTTATCATCGAAATATTGTCGCGGACACTACCTACCACAAACAAAAATCCTTGGTTTGATGTAGATTCTTCCATTTTCCGCAAAAGTTCTGCGCTCAGAAACGCCCCACGGAGCTACTTTTTGGCGGTTTCGAACTTATACAATGCAACCCTCTTTTTTTTTTTTCAAATTTTTCCGACCTCGGGAGACGGGCAGGTTCGGACTTTTCAGATCAATTTGAATTACCTATACAGTCTCAATTCATACCTTACTTTTTTTTTCTTTTTTCTTTTTTTTTTTTCTTTGCTGCTGCGTAGGGTCAGGATTTAAACTACACGTAAAAACACCTAAGATCTGTTTTTTCCAATACCTAGTTTAAATATGTTTAGTCACAATTTGACTTTTCCCCGACCCTCAACAGTGCCCAATGGATCCCACTGTCGGGATCCTCTGGACAAGAATGGGGGGGGCCCTTTGGACAAGAAGAAAAAAGTGTGTTTCTACGTCTACGTCTAATATATTGAAAATAACAAACGCAGTCTCATATTCATCACAACACCATTGTATTGTAGTAAAGTGAGGTACCACTCCAAAACATTTGCCCAATCTAAGAGCAGCACAATCCACGCACCTGCAATGTTTATTTTCTGGACTTTACCGGATCACATAAAATGTATTTATTTATTATTATAATATTTAATATTAAAACTCTTTTTTAGGCCTGGCTAAATGAATTGCAGGCTCGTGTTAACGACAAAATAGGAATAATGTTTTTTATTATAAAACCAGTGTCCAAACCCTCCCTCTGCACTTCTTTTTTGATGTCACGAGATGACAAAAAAAATCTTCTCTACTGAACCAGCTTTTAATGATATTCACATGCCCTCACTAAACGTCCAAATTTGTCTCCAGTAATTTGACAATCTCATCAAATCCACTGAGCGAAATTAACATCTACCGCCTCCAAAACGCCAAAGTTAAAATTAAGCAGAATAGTATAACTTCCATACATCTTCAGCTTTTGATGAATGTGTTAGCATATTATTTTCGAGTGGAAACTAGCTTTGGCCAAACCCTACCCGTCTTTCCCTGCCCTACATTAAAATACTCGCGATCTATGTCATCGTCCTCCTCATGACCCCTGGAACCCCCCCCCCATTCAACTTATTCTATGTTTTTAGAACGTAGTACCTATTTTTTGTATTTTTTGGTGGGTAGTTTAATATTTTGGAACCAAAAGCGATTTCACATTTTGATAGTGGCAATAATGAGGTCGTGTATTGAAAACAGAACAAGGGCGCTCCAAATTTTGAGACGTTTTTTCCCCCCCGTTTTTCTCGTGATTAGGTTTATTGACTTGACTTCTTGCATGAAGCAATTCGGAACAAAGCGTACATGCTTGTTGGTAATACTGGGGCGTTTATTGAATTCTGATAGAATATGACTTTAGTTTCAGACGGTGGGAGCAGTTGCAATAGCATCGACCGGCGAAAACCCGCCAGACGGTGCAAAACTCCTTCACAGCCAAAGGGATAAGAGTGGAACCCAGCAGATGCGCGTCCGCCTCTTTTTGGACGAAAATTTTATTTCATTCTGACTGCAAACCAAAACATGGTGGATATGACTGTTTTTGTTTTTTCTTTTCTTTTTTCGGATCGACGGGGGACCCATCCGGTAATTCTCGGTTCGTCCCGTTTTGTGATAGTGTGAGTGGTTCAGGTAGAACGCAATTTTTGTGATACTCGGATATAAATTTTAAAACAATCCTTAGGCATATTTTAGGTTTTTTGTGTGTGAATTGTTCTAGAAACAGGCGTTAAAACGTTTGACGCTTGCGGGGGAAATGGCTCCCTTTTTGTAGATATTTAAAATGTAATGATCTGTACATTGTGTGTTGTTTCAAGACTCGACTCTTCGGGTTCAGTTCCCTGATCGTCTCTGAAGTGTTTGTTAAATTATCGCAATGCAAGTGTAAATAATTACTCTTGGTATATATTTCTTGTCGTTTTATGCCAAGAAGCGTGTAAAGCTTTAAGAATTCATTTTGTTAGATGAACTAGGGAACTCGCATTAGTTGGTGGTATACGCTTGTCGATATTTTGTGCTATTCGCACTGTATTCCAAAGTTAATTCTGGTTTGGTCACTCGTGAATATGTGTGTAAATAAATGTTGTAGCCTCTACGTTAAAAAAAAAAACGTGAGGGAAATGTACGAAAAACCAACAGTTTGGCAAGTTATGCATACACTTGTGTATTTAGGAATGGATCTGTGTAAAATTATATGGGGCGCATGCGCAGAACCCCACTGACCTGGTGCACTTTAGAACCAGTTCAGCAACTCAAGCTACCTAGCGTTCAGCGTTACAACGAGCGCATTTGCTTTCGAACACTCACCAGATGCGTTCGCATAAAACTTGGGATGAACAGCGCGCGCTTTGCGCTCCCCAAAAAACCGTTGACGACAGATGACAAATAAAACGTAGGTAATCATGCAAAATTGTACAAAACGCTTCAGTCGAGCAAATTACACACATTTTGTCATTAAGTTTGAGTTCATTATTCTTATACCCGTAGCGTACGCAAGCCGATTGTGTACCTACGACAAGTATTCTTAAATGTTCCTATAACACAATTATGTATTGATAAGGACTATATGATGTGTAGATATGCATTGATTGTGACAAAGCCATGTACATTGCAATTAGGTTTTGAAGAGCCAGCATGAGTGGATTTTTGTAAAATTTGTTTTTATCCCTTATTGTATTTTAGATTTGCTTTAATAACCGCTTAAAATCGTTGAAGTCATTGCAATTGCAATATCTAGTCCAACTAGGAGGATTATCGCTCCAAAAAAAAATAGAACATTATTAAATTGATATTAGTTTTCATAAAATTAAATAAAAATGTAGTAAAATCAAGCGTGTGTATTATAACATCGTAATTGTGTATATTTCCACACAGTATGTTTGAGCCGTTTCTTGTTACTGACGACTATTGGGTTTATTTGAAGAATCATTCAAAAATTCAACCTGGTATGTTTTAATTGGAATCCATTTTTAGAGTAAATTAGCAGAAAAACGTAACTTAACTGAGGAACTGTATTTATCGTCATGTATATTTATTATTTCTTTTATTTTATACATTTTATGGAATTAAAAATTGAAAATAAATTCATTTTTAGAATATATATTTACAAATCCTTATTTCCTTTCAGGTGTTCAAAACGGTAGCTGGCGAGGATATGACAAATTCGATAGATAATGCCCCCGACTTGATTTTTGAACCGTATTCCCAGTCACATCCCAGAAGTCGGCCAGTCGCGAGAGTCAATTCTGACATCATTTATCAAATCAAGCTCAGATGGCGCACGTATTTGTAAATCGCATGGTGCGGCGTCAGAAAACCTGATCGGAAAAGTTTGAATCTACAGGCACTAAATCGCCACAAAATAAGCAGAAGTGAAGACTGAAATAGGCAAAAATTTGATAGAAGAAACATGGCCAAATGAACGAAACCAAAAAAGTACTACAAAGTCGTTGGTTTAGCTATACATGACATAAAATGTAAAATAATGGTAGAAAATAATGAACAATATAATAGGTACACAAATTATAAAGTTAGGACAAAATAGTTCACATTAGAATTTCAGACAGTGTACCTTCAACACTGAAAATGTTCTACAAACGTTGTAGGTTGTTGAAACATTCCAAATTTCCTTTGAGTTAGCTTGTTTCCTTTGGAGCTGTTCCTTTTGGGTCTGCTCTGAATTTGCCGTTCAAGCTCCTTTACGACAGCCACAGCCTCCAACAGTGTCTCCAACTTTCCAATCATAATAAATGTAACTCTTTCCTCGATGCGCCTGGGATGCGAGTTGGTTAGCCACATTCACAGCCGGGTCAAATTCTTCTATGGGAACCCTACGCACTTTTTGTTTACATGCTTGTAAGAGTGTTCCTACAATAATTACTGTAATTATTGCTTTTTAATTTAAAATTTCGATGTAAGTAATATAATATCATTTTAAAGGGCGGAAAGTAGGCAGAACAGGCCCTGTATTCCTGTTCTCGCCGCCGCTTGTGATGGAATGTGACTGGAAGTTTCAGGGTAGGTTTAGGTGATTCTTCGAAACTAGGGGTTTTCAACCTTCGTGAACTGGGCCTAGGAACTGAATCTAGGACATGATTGCCGCCAGGACCCTTGGGTGATCCTACTTGGGAAGATCTGAGGGATGGTGACATCAAGGCAGGGGAAAAAGGGTTATTCTACCTGGACTGGTTCAACCTGCATAGCAGATCCAGAGGGAATCCTCAACGGATCAATAACAGACTTAACAGAATAACAACAAGCTAACCTGGCCTTAAATCCTCAGCAGACAAGCAGCATGCCTTCTCCCTCTCTGCCAACACCTGGCAACTGCCACGATCAGTCCTCTTGGTCACTAGAGTCTGTGCGTTGCTGGTAGTGGAATCAAGGAACCTATAACTTTATCGGGGGGGGGGGGGGGGGGGGGGGAGAGATCGCCAAAAGTTGCAGAGGGAGCATTTGACAAACCAGGATCAATCGCCATTTTCCCAGCAGGCGGGAGCAATCGCCGGTTCCCCGTCTCTTATCCATAGGCTCTCAACAACACGCAAGTTCTAATCGCTGCTTGAGGAGGCATCTTCGAACGCTAGAGCGGCTCATACTACAGTGAACAGATTCTGAGCCGTGTTGGCCGAGGCTGCCTTCAGGTCGATCTAACCTGGCGTTTTCTGCACGATTCAACTTCTCTTGAATGGTCCATGTATGCTTAAAAGCTTAATCCCGGGATAATAAAGGAAAAGGGAGAGATCCTGCACTCACCGACCACGTCCCATTTTTTCCGCGCTCGATATGAAGAGCAAGATCTAGTGGCTGCTGGAGATATGGAACCAGTCGAGCAGTGATTTCCTTAATAGAGATAAACGCTCACCCTTGAATCGTGAACCATAAACAACGATTGTAAGCAAAAACAGTGGAATAATAGTATTAGCATAATATTATTATGCCAATATCAGGCTTAAAACATGAATAGGAAAGCAGGCAATTGGAAATTTGATTTTAAGTTTCCTACTATACTCCAGTTCGAAAAGTTAGCGCAACAAAAAATGAAGAAATAAACTAACAGTTGTCCATCATGTTATTTTTCAGCAATATCTGTATCTATAGATATATATAGATATAACTTTTCAAGTTGATAATAAGTCTCATTATGGACATTAGAAAAGTAATTTTCACACATTCTGTCAGAATTCCGAGACTTACATTTCAAATCGTCATCCCCAACCACGGTTGAATTTGAAAGAGGCGCCAGGATGTCTGACCGACTCGTATCGACCTGAAGAGGGAAGAGTCACCATGGCGACCTCCTCCTCCATCCTCCGGGCTGAACAAGTCGTCGTTTATTCCTCACCAGTCGCCCCCCGGAAATTTCACGTTCAACTGCTCCAACAATAATGCGATACGAGTTTTTTTACATCAAATCAACGCCAATATGGGTCCAACGTTACGAGAAGCAGGTCATCCGAAGAAGCAACAAGCCCGGTAGGTCGGCCGTTTGATTTTAATGATTTCATTAATTCTTCATAGACAAGCGGACTAACCGTACTACAATCATTCGCTACGACGTTAAACTTCTCAATGAACTAATTCAACCTTCTCAAATTTACTAAAAGTGGGATAATGAGTATTTTGTAATGGGCAAAGATTCGCCGTTTGGGGAACAGCAACTAAGCAGCCGTATACAGTGTACAAAAAGCAGTGGTCGAGCAAGTCTAAAACCCCTCCTTGGTCAACGAATCTTCTAGGAAAACTACTCTCAATGTAGAATATGAATCAAAGGAAGACCAGCTCGGGAACCAGCTCATTTATTTTCAGGAAGAAGCGACTGAGAACCATGAATGATGATCATCAGAGGCGGTAAAAAGTCATAGGTTTTTATTATAAAATAGCTATTGTTGTCAAAAAAAGATCATGAAATGCAATTTTGCGAAACAAACTTCTTGAAACGGACATTTTCGGCTAATCTGAAAATATTCTTGATCGATGTTCTAGATTTTATTGTAAGAATAATACGTAGGTCTATGTATTCGCGAAGGGGGTCGAAAATTTTGATTGAGCACAAAATTTGACGCTACGTTTTAGAACAAGTATACTTACCTATAAGTATACTTAACTATACCAAAAATTAAACGTCTCCGCCACCCAGGCCACTTTTTCCAGTAGGAATTTTTCAAACAATTTTGACGCAACCTTCGGGTCGACCCGGGGATCCCACAAACTTTTCAGCTTCATTGGACAATTTCCCTGGGCTCTTTGTTGTTTTTATGGGGCGAAAATTGGGTTATTTAGTGGATTTTAGCGATGGAGGCGAGTGGGGTGTAATTTTGATGTAGTTTTTTGGCGTAGACTCGAGTAGATTCCTGCCGGAAAGACCCCCAAACGGGAAAGAGTGTAGGTGTAAAGGCAAAGCCTGGAGTAGGGGATTGCGTGAATTCCCATGGGCGCCGGCTCGGCGAGCTTTCCCCTAGATTTGCTAGTTTAAAGTCCATACGCCCTTCAACACTATACGTGCCTTTGTTTACTTCTTGGATCCGCGTAAAACCTCGCACGCCAAACAAAACTGTTGGTCCGGGGATTGCGCGCAGGATTCCCCTTTACACTAACGCTATTTCCTTCGCGCCATCAGGTGGGCACGCTTTCCGATGGGAAAGCGTATACTCACTTTTTTGCTTCCAATTCTTTCCCCACACGATTGCGTGGACTGTTTTACTCGCGCGCTTTCCTTGACGTTCCATGCATGGAGGAAATAATGCAAGTGTAAAGGCCGCTAATGTCTTCTAACGCACTAAAATTTGATACTGTCAGGAAGTGTTCCAGTGATAAATGTTCTACAAAGAAAACAACGCTCAGCTCGAGACCAATCAAAAATAAAACCTGGAAAAGCGTAGTCGACAGGCATTTGGGTTTCGACGTAGCAGCGTTGAGATCATGGAAGGCATTCACAGAACTCCTTTTCCAACCAGCCGACCCCAGTTCGCTGGCCATCACACGGATTTTATACGGTAATCTTGTACATTTCGTTTACAAACAACTCGGTCAATGCGGATAACAACTGACATTACAGGGCTGCTGATGATGGTGGACACACTGGAAGAAAGAGGCCTCAGCGATGCAGATCTGAGGTGGGGCGACCCGGAAGAGTGCAGATTCCCATTGTTCGACTTTCTGCAGCCTTTACCTTTAGAATGGATGTGCGCCTTGTACTCCCTCATGCTGATAGGTACGTTCACAAACCTGCAAATAACCAAGTTTTCTAAATGTGCTAATTTATAATTGGAATAGTTTTTGAAAAAACGTTGCTGGTGCCGGCTGTGTCGATCCTAATTTTAATAACAATTCAGCCCTCGAATCTACTACTGTTAGGCTACAAAAACCCCGCACGCTCGATTCTCGAGGTGACGCTGTACGATGGTTATCATGCATTCTAGACAGCTGATCGGCATGCCAACCGACCCCGCTGTTGGGGGTCGGGTCATTGGTCCCCGTCATCCAAAGTAGCTTTGAAGCACAACAAGGGAGTTGTACTATGTGAAACAGCTGTAGGGGAGACCGGGTCCAGTTGTCATAGTCGCTTTGAAACCTCTCCTAGACGAGTGGGTGGGCTACCACTCTCATCACGTGACTCTCTAGTGGTAGTTCAGTTGTTCACAAAGTTTTACAGCATCGGAGGAGTTGGCGCCCGTCGTTCAGGGGAAAACCCGTATTTGTAACCAGTAGGTTACCTACCTAAGTAAACATTTTCAGTTCAACTACGTCTCGTCTGGTGTTGCGTTTCCTCAGAACTATTCTTAACATGTTTAAGTGTTTGTTTTTTTAATTCTTGCATGAGTAAAGGTCGATCCACACGTTTAGGTGAATCTCTAGCCATCAGTGCTCTGTGCAGCTTGTAACTCTGATGTGTGGACAATCTGTAATTAATGCGATTGAAGGGCACAGAGCACCGATGGCCACAGATTCACTGATATCACTGATATGTGTGGATCGACCTTAAGGAGTCAAAAACTTGCTGAGTGGCAATAATTGCCAATGGCTGAGTGTCCAATAATTATTATCATTTACCAAGGGTCCAAAAGATAGAGTTCAATTACGACACATTAGGGGGTTAGTTGGCACAGTTGGCATAGTTCACAGTAACAATATACCTTATCCCTACCAACCCTGGTTCGAAGTATGCCAACTGTCCCCGACAGAACCTCCAGGAGAAAAATGGCTACCATCGACGCTTTAAAAAACCTATTACGCCGAATAACCCACAGGTTTTGTTCTCTAGATTGAGCAGATTACGGAAAATTTGTCATAGTGAACGATTTCAAGATTTATATAACACCAGACAAGAAATAGTTTAACTGAAAATATTTACTTACTGGTTATAAGAACGGGTTTTCTCCTGAACGAAGGGCGCAAACTCCTCCAATGCCGATGAAACTTTGTGAGCAACTTAATTACCTCTAGAGCAGGGGGAGTCAACAAGGTTCATATCGCGATGGCCAAGTTTGGAGGGTCTTTAGTAGCGGTCCTAGCGGAGAGCACCGAAATTAGAGAGCGAACTGTCCACCCAGTGGGTGTACAGTCTTTTGTAGTTTTTACTCTGTGGTGGCACCCACCCCCCACCCCTGTCTCGTCTTGCCCACGGGCCGGGGTGCTCTTCTCCCCACTTCTACACTTCTAGAAAAATACGTTACATGAATATTATTCGACCGTTCTCATTCACTGTGTTTGACCGCCATGTGGTCGATTGTTTACGTTTGTTTCGCTATTACTAGCGTTTCACCACTTTTTCAAAAGCCGTTTTCATTGCTATATTTCATAAGTCAGTTTCATTCCTAGTCAGTGTTTTCTGAGCTCTTTTTTCAAAGCAATTGTTATAGATCTACAGTTTTCTCCTCTGCTAGTGTTAACCTCACCGTTCTTTTGGTGTACCATTTATTCTCAAAATAATCATGTCAAATTGTTGTCAAAAGTTGTTGTATTACGAAATTATTAGGTAGGTACTTAATAAAGTTGTCGATAATCAAAAGGTATTTTTCTTATGCCGTGAGATATCATGTGGATCGAATTTGTCAATGGTATCAAAATTCGATCCCTTTCCGCTCCCCACCATGAGCTCCAGCCTCCAGCATAGAGTTGAGGCCTCAAGAGGATGACAAACAATTGATTTTCCAAACAATTCTGGGTTTTCCGATTTTTATAACCAAGTGTTGGAAAATCGGAATTGTTTGAAATTCAATTGTTTGGCATCCACTTGAGGCCTCAACTCTATGCTGGAGGCTGGAGCTCATCGCGGGGAGGGGAAAGGGGTCTTGACGGGGGCAAGGGGGAGAAACACCTAGTGGAACGGGGAGCGAGGAGGGGGGTTTCACGTTGGATGTTGACGGAGCTCTCCGCTAGAGGGTGCAACTCCCCAAGACCAAACTTTGCCATCGCCTTAACGTAGGAGTTTCTCCTCTGTCTTTACTACCTTTCTCTGTGCTCTAGAGAGACACGTGATGAGAGTGGTAGCCCTCCCACTCTTCTAGGAGAAGCGACTACGCCAACCGACACTTTTGACAACTGAACCGGGTCTCCCCTGATGTTCCTTACTGCGTCATCAAGAAACTACCACTACTGAACGACAAACCACGTCTCATCATGAAAAACTAAATTATTATTCGCAGTTTCATGGTTCCAGGGGCATTTGGAATAGCGGCAGGAGCTCGTTTCCGTCTATCGTGTCTAGCGTTTGTCATCCCATACTGGTACATCATACTGTTGGACAAAACTGCATGGAATAACCACTCATACCTTTTTGGCATTTTGGGATTCATTTTCTTATTTTCGGATGCTCATCGTCACTGGTAAGACGTGTTGAACAATAAATAACTCGTATAAAATGCAAAGTAAAACTCAGATTGGCATGGAGGTAGAAAAATTACTCATTTGAATTTCAGGTCACTAGACTCATTCTCAGGTAGGGTATCGAAAACAACACATGTTCCGATTTGGAACTACGCTATCCTTCGGTTCCAGCTGTTTCTGCTGTATTTCTACGCTGGACTGAAGAAAATCGACGCAGATTGGCTGACTGGGCAGTCTATGAGTAATTTAGCAACGCACTGGGTCTTTGATCCGATGAGGTACACCACTTGGTCGTAGCAGTCATTTGCTATAGCAGGACATTTGTTAACCTGCACATGCTCATTTCAAGCGAATTTTCTTCCGGTTCAGGTTGTTCTTGTCGTATCACCAAATCGACCTGTGGGTCATCCACGTGTTCGGATTCCTTCTCGACATATCCATCGGATTCCTAATGTACATCGACTTTACAAGGCCAGTGGCAACACTGTTCCTCGCAGCATTCCACTTGATGAACGCTCAAATGTTTTATATAGGTAGGTATCATTTCGAAAGAAAAAAAAACACTCATTGGCTCACATTAAACTAAGCTTACTTGTGTCCATCAAGGTATGTTTCCTTATGTCTGTTTGGCGACGATGCCATTGTTCTTTGAAAATGATTGGCCCAGAAAAGTGTACCAATTTGGGATAAAAGAACAACAAGACAGCTTCAATAAAGCGGAAGAAACATTAGCGGCAGCGTCAACTGAGAAAACAAAAAGCGAGAAAGAACCCAAAACCATAAACAGAGGTGAGGTTATAATTTTTGACACACAATTTGTTGCCAATGTGCAACCATTATTGCAAATCAATATGTCAACAGGAACAGCTACATCGATAACCAAAGAAGTTGTGGCTATCGGATTCCTAATTCACCTCGCTCTACAGCTGTTTCTTCCATATTCTCACTCAATAACAAAAGTAACTCAACTTTAAATGGTATTCTATGACAATGTTTCGATAATATTGACATTATCCTTGTTGAATTGCAGGGGTACAATAATTGGACAAATGGCTTGTATGGCTATTCGTGGGACATGATGGTTCACACCTGGACGTCCACGATGACTACAGTGAAAATCGTCAATCAAGACAACGGAGAAGAAATTTACCTCAATCCAACGGTACTTGGACGTTACTTCATTAGGATTTAAATGATTTCCGTGGAAACCGGGAAAATCCAGTAGGGTTCTGTATGAACGTCAATCACTTGTAACGTCAATGATTGATAAGTTGTGGAGGGGGGGAATTGCCCTCCAAAATATCAACTTTTTTTAAATGAGTAGCTTGTTGAACGAATATTACAATGCGCTCTTCAAGTTACACAAAAGGTTAACTTCTCATAGTTAAAAACTTACTTCTTTCCAACTTCTGCATTTGCCCCTCCAATGGGGACAAAACTTGGGTGGAAACGGCCAGTGAAACCAGTAAAAACCTGTAAGTTGCATTAACGGGGTTAACACGCACACAGCCCACAAGACGAACATAGCGATATACCTACTCAATCTTTTTCCGGAAGGGTGTTGGGGTAAATGCAAACTTTTGAACAACCACTTCCGCATTTACGCCACACTGCAATTTGGCTGGGGCAAATGCAACCCATGCTATTATTTGTACAAATGAACGTGATATAAACCAAATCAGATTTATAACTGTTGAACCAACTCACTTGAAGAAGTTTTACGGTTGAAGAAATGTTACTGAATCACAAAAACTTCCTGGAAGAGTTATTTGATGCCAACAGCACACCGCTCGTCTGAAGAGCTAATCACTAAAGGTCTGCCACAGAAACTTTGCGTCCCTTTGGCGCATTCTTCTGGAGAACATAGAACTAGTTATCTCTTATCATTGCTTATCATCAAGCAGATTCCCGTGCGTACGATAATTTTTCGGGAATTTCTTCTCTCAAAAGTGACATGATTTCCCTCCTACTGCAGCTGGAAATTCGTGCATTGAGAGCACACGATCACAGAGCAGCCACTATATGAACATCAAATTTCTCACCGCTCCAATTTCCGTGTCAAGGTTTCACAATGGAAGGTAGACTCGATAGTTAGTTCGCGGATCCGCCACCTAGGGGACGCCAAACGGACGCAAAGTTTCTGTGGCAGACCTATAGTGAGTCAGGAGAAGGAAAGCCTGCCTTTTCCGATAAGTAAGGGTTACCAACATAACTGAGTACACATTGTTCCTGAGGCAAGGCTATCAGATGGCGCCGTTTTCAAAATCTTTCTTGTCAGTAACACCAATGTAATGGTTTCAATCAACCGTTCCAGCTCCAAGAACCGTTTCACGCAGTCGGAAAATCACTAAAGGGGGGGTTTCCTTGTAGGTACACATAGAGATAGATAAAGTGAAAAACCTCATAAGTTCAAAGACACAAGACACACACAGGTTTGATACCTAAGGCAAATAATACACGGCAATAATGAGGTTACACTTTTAACAGATGTCTGTGAATTTGACCAAATGATAAAATTGGATTGATAAAATGGGTGCTGACTGTTGTTTACTGGTTATATAAAACCACAAGAGAGGATTGAACTCCAACAACTTGTCAACACAGAATCAAGAATAACTGAAATTTTTGTCATCATGCCGGTTGCCAGCTTCTATATTAACAATGGAACATTCACAAGTCCGGACTCCGGAGGGTAGTGGAACTTGAACTACAGGGGAAAAAAGCAAATGTATGAACACAACGCGTTCCAGACAGTTCTAGCTGGAACCGATAATTCAAAACAGTCATAAACGATCCAGGATTCTCACTTGTGGATTAGGTTCCATGCAGCTGTTCCAGTTGGAACAACACATCTCTATTAAATGATAATAAAAAAAAGTCTGTCGGTTATTAAAAATATTAAGCCCCAAGTGCGTTTCTTGCACAGCGGCAGAAAAATGCAAACTTGATGCCAAATACAGCAAGCCCGCCTTAGAGCAGCATCATCCAACCGTTCACCTCATGAACAATTCTCCTCATTTACAGGCCTGGCTGACAAACGACAAGTGGTACAAACATGCGGACATGGCAGTTCAATATGCACACTGTCTAAAAAGCCGGATTGATGCAACGGAACAGAAAATGAAAAATTATTCTATTCATTTCGGTAAGTCAAGATTTGAGCTCTCTAGGATCAAAACACACTTTGTCCACTTTAAGTTAAGTAGTTTCTTATACTTTTTCTCGCCTGATCGATTGGAAATGTCTGTTGGTGTCAAAACGTGCTCCTTCCCATCGAAAATGACGATGAAAGATCAGTCAAAACGCAGGATAGAGCATATTTTGATTCCAGCCAATCAGAACCGAGAGATCTTGGCTTTGAGGTTAGAATTGACTGGACCAAAGGTTTTTAGGGTTCAGTGCAACCTTAATCGCACAAATGACTGAAAACATGAGTGACATTGGACGGCCAGTGACATTAGTTGGAATCAATTCTTATGTAGAGTAATAATGTTCAATACTCACATAATATGAAGTTAACAGTTTTCTATTTAAGGGGGGTTTATACTGTTGAAACAGCTTTTTGCGTTACTCCAAAATTGACATAGGGGATACAGTACGTTTTGATTCATCTATCGTCTAGAAATTGCCAAATTACCACCCAAGAAAATTGACTTGTTCTAGACGTCTGGTTGTCACTTAATGGTCGATTTCAACAAAGAATGTACGACCCAAGAGTGGACATCTTACACGCCCCCTGGAGCCCTTTCCGTCAAACGACGTGGGTGATGCCGCTGTTGAACGAACTGGCCGACAGACGTGATAAGATGGCGGACATAGAGAGTGAAGTTATTGCCTGGGCGAACCATTCGTCAGTGCTGTTCATAGCTGACTTCCCAGGTAGGCAATGCAAAAAGTGAAATTTAATCTAAAGATGTGGGATCCTCCAATGCAGACTCGCAGTAATACTCACATTTCAGGGCTAACCTTGGAAAACTACATTCATAAGGACCTGGGAAATGTTACGCTGACGGTCCTAGAGGGTAAAGTGCAATACAAAGCGGACGCCAGTAGCGCTATAACTCTGACAACAGGCAGCAGTACCCACGTGCCAACTGCAGCCTTCCACAAAATCCTCACAATTTCAAATTCGCCGTCAACTTACATGTACACCTACACCAACACTTCAGAAGCTCGACCACCCCAAAAGAAGCACAAACGTCTACGACCCGTCGAATACACTGCAAAAGCATTTTGGACGAAAGTGGACAATTTGTTGAGATCCGTAGCACTCCTGAGCAACTCTTTTTTGAGGATCATGTTCAACGCTCCTATGATACGTCGAGTCAAGATCGCAGAATGAGCATAAAAATAAATTTAGACAAACTGTAACAACTATCGAATTTGTTCTAGTGAAATTGATCTGTACCTCATTGAAATAGCTCGATGAGGCGTGCCAAATACAAAACGATTATTTTTGCGTAAGACATTTCAATCATACCAGCAATCCCTGTATCCCTAAGTTTCAGAACAAACTGTACTTATGCAGCAGCAGGTTTTCTCATCTAGCGCTACAGTAGTATGACAGTTGAGTTCTGATGAGGGATCAACTTACCGACAACTTTGGGGGCCAGAAATGAAACAAACTCTTGGCCAGACCAAAATGTTCATTTATTGACGAACTCTTGCACAAATTCAGACGACCCTCAGTTACACTACCCCTGAAGAACTACAAGTCAACTTAGTTGAGTCCGTGGTTTTATCTCTTCTTCCAAGTGAATTTCCTTCGAGCTCCCTCTTGACCGGGTTTCTTCCTTTCTCGTTGTCTGAAGTCCCTCGTCAACAGCCCAGCTGTAAATGAAAACTGGAATTAGAAGTGCCGCACTATTCAACAATTACAATGCTTTAGAAAACGCGGCAAATTTTACACAAGGGTTTATTATTCTTTGATTTAGGTTACTTGCGCATAAATTTAATTCTGTGTCAATGAAAAAAAGTTTTTGGAATTTTTTTATTTTTTTATTTTTTCAAACTTTTTTTGGATTTTTGTTTTCAAACATTTTTTGTTTTTTACTCGAAAAATATTTGACCTCCTGGGATCCTTCAAAAATCCCATTTGTAGCCTCATGAAAGCCCTTTAGATCGCCACAGTGAAATCGGATCGTTCTGGGACCCCCAAAAATGGATTCTACGTTCGAAAATACTTCGAAAACGACACCTAACTCGATCCCATAGCCAAAAGCCTTCAAATAACCCCTCCCGAAGCCCCATTTTAGCCCCATAGCGCCCAACGGGTTAGAGCGATCGGGCTGAATACCTTGCGAGCACAACTAGATGGTAAACCGAGTATTTTGTCAAAATTTCAGATTAAAAAAAAAAAATCCTACTGCCCAAAACGGCCCGGACGGCGTATGTCGGACGGGTATGGAATCTAGACCGCTTGAAACGGATAATGTCAAATTTTGAGGCCACGAATAATAAACCAAAATCAGATATATAGTGTAGTGACCCATCCCACATCAGATAATATAATATATTACATTGATCTGCAACAGATATCATTGTAGTAAGTTTTAATTTTTTTTATATTTATAACAATGAACTAAAGATGAACCATCTTGACTCTGTGAGATCCATATGAGTGATAGTTGGAAGGGATCCATCCACAAGAGTGGTTAATCTTCACTTTTTAAACTATTCTGAATAATTCAACTGATTCAACTGATAATTACTATCAGTTGATTATATGTCCATGTCGAAAAGCAAGTTGTAATGCTGAGTGGTAGGATGGAGGAGCTCCCATAAGATCACGCGCTCTGTAAATTTTATTCATCAGCTGGTGACCCTGCCGGTGACACCCGCTTTGCCAACAGAGCGCTCTCATTTCAGTCCCGTGCGCGGTTCCTACAGGTGAAAATATTTTGGAGGTACAAAAGGCACCCACTGTCCCTGACCTCAAGTGAAACGACGATAAGACTTCCTGTGAGGAAGTTACGATCCACAAATTGTATTCGTTCACTTATCAACACGTTACAGTTTATCAATTATTAATTCGTTCAACTCCAAATCGTTTGAAGAATTTTACTCTCATCAACCTACCTGATGGAGCAAAGAGTTCATTATGGTGTTAAAACAACGACCTCCGCAAGCAAGTTGTTTACATATACAGCAACCTTGACAAGGAGGCAGGTAGAACTTTTGTAATGTTTACAAACATTCAAAGTCAATACTGGGCTCGTACACTCTAACATAGAGGGAAAATTTAACGCTACAGTTAATTAATTAATTCGTTCAAGTCCAAGATAATGATGCTTGAAGAATCAAACGTGAGTGACATTTTTAATTTTCACTTTACTTTTACTATCATTTTCAGTCATTCAATGGTGGGTGAAAATGAAGAAAGGCTTTGTTGCAACCTGAACTGATTTTTCTTGTTATTTAACATACAGGAAAACAGTGAGTTTGACGTTACTAAAGTAATCAGGATAATATCCTGACGCCAGCCGTGACAAGTTTAACGTGAAAGTGGCCTCTCAGCTCATGGAAAGCATTGTAATCACTTGAGGGATTGTCGGTTATGTACCTGAAGGTCACCAACAACCGATCTGTCAATCTCCACCACTGACAAATCGACCTATTCAATGGTACTGTCAGATTGATCTCGAATGAATGAATGAACAACCAATCTATCAAACTTAGCACGTGAACTCATCGGATACACAGCCCAACAAGATGTCGGCTTTTCATTAAGTCACGGTTAATTAAGTTAATACAAATAAAATGGGTATAGTTTCCCTTGGGACTCGAACTTGTCAAATCAGATTGAAAACGGTACACACCAAGTCTCATGGATTCGATCATGTCTTGAGAGACGAAGGAGCGAAGTCCCCAAGCGATTCCGTAGCGGATGGCGCCGGCCTGTCCCGTCGGACCGCCTCCAACGACAGTCGCCAAGACGTCAACCCGGTCGCGCAGACCGGTCAGCTCCAAAGGAAACAAAATCTGAAAAAAAAAAAGGAAATTTGTATTCGAATGAACAATCAATAACAGCGAGAACAGGTATCAAATCATCAGCAACTAATTCATACAAAATTCAAATGATTGGTTCATTAGGAAAAAGTGAGTTTTAGGAAAAAGAAGGGGCATCCCACTAGGGTTGACCCTATTTGAAACTTATGACAGAATAGGCCTCCTCATTACAGCCATCAGTGATGACAAACGAAATAGAAAGGCGACTCATTTAATTAAGAATTAAGATTGGACGTGCATCTAGATTTTTTTTATCGATAGATGTATTCCAAATAACAGCGAAAATGGGGCCCAAACCCTGATTGCAAGTTCGCAAGAATTTATGGAATTAAGGGAGAAATCGAAGTTTGACTTTATGGCAGGAGTAAATCCACCCACGGAGTAAATCAACTCCCCATCGGCTGGCGACAGAGGACGGATTCGGCAAGATGGCCACACTGGCGTCTTTGAAGGAAACTAGCCGTCGGACCCGAGGATGTAGTGTGACGTCGCAGTGACTCATGGCTTGAATTCAAATTGTTCAGAACATCTTCTGAAGAATATCAACCACGTGATAGACTTTTTGTTACAAAAAAGAATTTTTGGCAATAGGAATTGTTTTAAATTAAAAAAAATAATAATAATTTAATTTAATTAAATTTTGAAATGAATGAAATTTTAAATTAATAGAAAATCTTAATTTGCAGTGAAAATTGATTTGGAATCGAATCGAATTTGAATGGGAAATTATTTTTGACAGGAAAAATTTTTTATTTTATTTTTTTTTCTGACATAAAACTACATAAAACTATCTAACTATGTAGATTCCATTTTTTCTGACATAAAAACTACAAATTACGTAGATTCTATTTTTACACTTGATACCTGTATCAAAGAATAATAAACTCATGACATGAGTTTTCACTTCTTGCAGCGTATTCACTTCTAAGAACACGACACAGGGGGTTTCCACCCGAAATTCTGTTGCACGTTCCTTACTTAGTGCTTAATTTTTAGCCAGCTCGTTTGAAAAATTGCGCAATGATCAACTAAAAATGTCCTGAAAACTCCTTGAAATCCATATTAGCTGATCATACTCACGGAAGGTTCAGAACGGCCATGTTTTCAGTTTTCCTCTTTCACTGGATTGTTATTTTTCGGTACCTAGTTACTTTTTGGAAAGGATGGTGAGAAGCTGATTTAACGTTGCATTCTGCGTTTCCATCAGGAGTTCCAGTTTTTCGATCCTTTGCATCAAAGCTTCAGTTTGAATTGACTGTCCGTCGTAAGTGTTCTTGTTGCAAATTGTGTAATAGTTTTTCTTGTCTTTGGCAATTTCGTGCGCAGCCATCATAATGCTTCTGGGTAGCCGTTTTTCCCGGGGGTTGAGCGGTTTGACGTGCATCACGACCCGGTAGGCCGAAGGGGAGACTAGAGCGGCCTTTTTGAGCAGTTTGGCCACCGAACGGGGAAGGTAGCCTTGGAATAGGCTGATCTCCAAAAAGGAAATGAGTTCCGTTTGTCGGACGAGTTTGTACAATCCGGCGGTCTTGTGCAAACCTTGAATATCGTGGACGGCTATACCGACGAGCAGATTCATCAAGACGACGGTCACGAAGAGTAGAAACAACACGAAGATGACATGAGCGCTCAAGCTGAGAGGGATATCCAACGCTGAATCTGGAGTGACATCTCCGGCTTTCGAGTTCAGGAGCAAGTCCAAATCCAGCTCTCCTGTCATCATCACTAAAACCTTCACGAACCCGATGATCGGGTCTTTGAAAGCGTCACTTCGAGGAAATATCACGCAAAAACTGATAGTGAACCCTATCAACAGACACGCATAAGCGACAAGTAATTTAAAAAACTCCGCTTGAACTTTAGTGAACATTTCAACGTAAGTTCCCAACATTGGCAACTGACCGATAATTATCATCAAATTAGTCCAGCCACAGAGCACAGCAAACGCACCAACATGATTCTGCCAAACGTACGTGGGGTACACATGATAAATTGCAAATACACTTAAAATTGTGTACCACTCTATAATGTTTGTCCACTGTTTAAAGTATTGGCTAACAGAATTGTATGCGGCGATTTGAAGTAGCTTTCTGCCAATTTCTATAATTGTGAAGACCATAAGAATGTAGTATGTAATTCGTGGCACATTTGGTTGAGTTGTGAGAACTTTATCGAACGAGCTTCGCACGCAATGTTCGGAGTACGTCAAAGTTGAATTTGATGTGGAATTGGCACACGGGTGAGCTAGTGCAGTCATAACGTAAATTGTCAAGAGAAGAACCGAAACTGAGCTAATGAAGAGGCGAGTGAAGTAGAAACGTCGAATTTTTTGCCATTTTATGTACAAAAAAGCGCAGCACAAAGGGTGATCCAGCATGTATTTTTGACCTTCGTCGATGAGAGTTTTCAGAAGACCGACTTCACCTCCGGAACTGTGTTGGAGCAGCGAGCGAAAATCCAATTTCAGCTCGGTCTCCCGAAACGACTGCTCCGGGTCGTGAATGGAAATGGACGTGTCCAATTTTCTGGAAATGGTGACGAGAGAGGCTGGAGTCTTTCTGGAGATGATGCTCAAAGCCGTGAGGCCGCCTTTCGTCCGAGCGCTGACGTCAGCTCCTTTCATGATGAGCAGATCCACGCAGTGTGCCAGCTCGTTCACAGCAGCGACGTGCAAAGGGGTGTAGCCATAGCGGTCTCTCATGTTGACGTCGGCGCCCCATTTCACGAGTAATTCTACAGTGCCGTACGCCAAAAGCTCCTTCCCAACGGCCGTATGCAAGGGAGTCCTGTTTTCAACGTCTCTAGCCGAAACATCTGAATATGATTTCAACAAAACTTGAACACACTCCAAAGACTGAGATCTAGCAGCTAAATGCAATGGAATTTGTCCTTTTTTATTCCTACTTTTAACACTAGCACCTCTGCTCAACAAATACGTCACACACTCAGTCAGGCCATTTTCAGCGCTTATGTGCAAAGCCGTATTGCCCTTTTCTTGCGTTGCCAAGTGCACATCGATTGTGGGATGATGTAAGAGCATTTTCAACATTTGCACGCTCCCTCTGTCCGCAGCAATGTGCAAAGGTGCCACACCGTGCAAATCTAAAACATTCGGGTTGGCGCCTTCACTCAGCAGAATCCTCGTACATTCTACGGCGTTAGCTCGAGCGGCCGTTTGCAGCACTGTGTTCTCCAATTTGACAGCATAATTCAGTAGCATTCTTACGGCTTCGGGGGAATTTCCCAGGACGGCGTAGTGCAGCGGGGTGTAGTGGGCTACGGAGAGGTTCACATCACATTTTTTACCGAGGAGATATTTCATGCATTTTAAACAAGGGCTAAATGCGCTTAGGTGAAGTGGGGCGTAGCCTGAGTTGATGAAATTAAAGTTTATGTTCTTGTAGAAAATCTCCAAGCTTGTTAGGAGGTCGTCTCGTCTATTGAAACAAAGCCATAGAATGAGAACTTCCAGTTCGTTTTGTGAAAGATTTGGGCTGACGGCTACTTCTTTACCGGTTTCAATATCGATTAAAAGGCGAACATCACCTGAGGAAATTCTCATGGAGTCGAGAAGACTTTGACGGACGGTATCTCGGCAAATTTTCACACTTAGCTCGTCCTCCATGGTCTCACAAGACGTCTTGTCGTGCTCTTCGGGGAAACTTCGGTCTTCGGTCATTTCCACGTCAACTTTGGGCGGCAAAGTTCGAGACCGAAAGCTTCGCCATTTCACCATAAAAGACGACCTTTTCTTCCGGCCGTCGAGGTTGACGCTCGTCGCCCGGTCTAAACTGACTTTCTCCATAGCTTGGGCGAATGCTTTCGTGAAATGCGGGTCAGGTGGGGCTAGGATCGTACAGAGTCCGCTCACGAACGCGCACTTAGGTATGCGGGTAGCACTATCCGCTCACACCTCCCCCAGAAAACGCTTTCGAGTGACTGTTTGGTCCAGAGCGACTTCGCTTCTTCGCTCGAGCGGCGGCACGTAGAAGGTGTAACATCGCGCCGGCACCCACACTAGTTGCTGACGTCATTCAAACCCATAAAACTTTCACATTCACTATGTACATTTCCCACCGGCTTTCATGTGAATTGAAACAAACCCATTTAACGCAAATCTGATGTGTCAGTACGTGAATATGATAAACAATAAACAATTCACGTGTGGTCGTTCGGTAATGATGTAAGATTTTCATTGTTACATTTTATGAGCGGCGCTAGAACCAAATTTTTAAACATTTCCCCTCAGTATCTCCCACAGAGACACTTCTACAAATTCTTGTCTAATACCGGGTTCATCGCCCGTTGTCACGCAACATTATCCGGCTGTTGCGAGGTCGCACCCTTGTTCTCGACGCCCCTTGTGCAGCCCCCACTTGGAACCTGCCGCAGGAAATGTGGGAGTTGTTCTTTGGAATCCGACTGGCTATCCTCCAGGATACGTTGTGTACATGCGCTGTTTACACCGGCGTGATAACATAAATACTGTATCACCCTTAACGCATCCTAACAGATTGGCCAAGTACTTGTGCCATTAAATAACTCTGATGTTACCCAAATGAAGAGATTTCTTCGGACTGTAATTAAACCAAGAGCTTTCACTATAAGCGTGGACTTCCTTCTCACTAAGATGCTGATTCTCACTAGTCCTTAGCTATTATGCAATTTTTTCGAGGGTTCTTTTCAGTACTGCCTGTGTTTCCTCCATGTAGGCACTCTCGTACATAAACCACTTTGCTTTACCTTTTAGTTTTTTCTGCGTACAACTTCATGCACTGTTTTATTCGTACAAGAAGTAGTAAAATGGCCAACACTGTGCAATTTTACTGATAGTAAGAAAGTTGCACTTCATGTAGGTACATATTTTCTCATTTGTATTTTTTTTTTTAAGAAGAAGTTGACCAATAATTAGAAAACTCGACTTTTCGAGCCTCCCGGCCCAGGAGAGAAACGCTGCAAATTTTACACAAGGGTTTATTATTCTTTGATATAGGTTACTTGTGCAAAAATTATTTCTGTGTCAATGGAAAAAATTTTGGAAAAAATTTTAGCATGGAACTTTAGCCTTGAGCTAACTGCCCGAAAACGTGACGCGAGATGGCTGACGTAAAGTGTCACACGAGTATTAGGAGGTTAGGAGAACAAAGGAGCTATTTTTTATCAAACAATTGCCAATTGTTGATTTCTTTCTGCTTGGCAACGTTACTAGGCAAAGCATGTTCCATGTTTCTTGAATTTTAGCCAAAGGCTCTAAGCAGTACCCTGTGGGGTTTTTTTTTCCAAAAAAAATATTTTTGGGGATTTTTGTTTCAAAAATTCTTTATTTTTTATTCGAAAATATTTAATCCTTGGGATCCTTCAAAAATCCCATTTTTAGCCCCATGAAAGCCCTATAGATCGCCACAGTGAAATTGGATCGTATCGGGACCCCCAAAAATGGATTCTACGTCCAAAAATACTTCGAAAACGACACCTAACTCGATCCCATAGCCAAAAGCCTTCAAAAACCCCTTCCCATAGCCCCATTTTAGCCCCATAGCGCCCCACGGGTTTGGGCGATCGGACTGAAAACCTCGAGGGTACAACTAAATGGTAAACTAAATATTTTGTCAAAATTTCAGATTTAAAAAAAATTCCTACTGCCCAAAACGGCCTGGACGGCGGACGGGGGACGGCGTACGGACATTTCGGATTTAGAAAGTAGACCTCTTGAAACGGATAATGTCAAATTTTGAGGCCGATCGGAGTCGTCGACCTCCGTCTCGAAAACATAGGTGTATTATTCCAAGAATAATAAACCAAAAGGTTATTAGAGGTAGGTAATCGTTTAGGAATGGAGATAAGTCAATAGCGTGGATGGCCTAGTACATACCGCATGACGTTATCTGCTTGACCTGTGGACCCAGATTTGAAGGCCTCAGGTCGAATGTAAAAACAGCTAACGAGAAGTTTGGGCCATGGGCTTCCAAGGGCGCCTACAAGTGAGCAGAAACCGCTTCTCAATCTGCAGAAACTTGTTTCCAGGGAGCAAGCAGCGGTTTCCAATCACGCTGGACAGAGAGGGTTGATTGGCATGATCATTTGCACGCAGTAATAATGAAGGGCCCGAACCCATGGGTAAGTTATCAACATTGGCTTGATAGTCTCCATTGCTCAGCACCAACAATGAGGGACCCTCTTTTGGTGCGATGACATGATATTTGCAAACTCATTTGCTAAGTTAGTAGCATTCATAGATCCCTACATGATCCATTAACTTCCCTTTGTGCACAGAAATTTAGTACTAACATTCAAATCGAGAGGACGCACAGAGGACGGACTGTAAACAGAAATCGACGGAGAAATGCGCAGTTGAGATAATTGCTGTTCCAGGTCGATCGGTAGGTTGACAGCAGTTCAACTGCAGTCGGCCGGGAACCGACAGCTCGAATGAGTGTGGTTGGGAGCTGTCGACTTTGATAAACCTACCCAGATGAAACCTTCTCATAACCTTCTCACTTTATTCGAGTGTCAAGTTGTCCGCTCATCTCCTCCAGACGATGATCCATGGGGCTTTCGTGGGGCTACAAAATAGCCAGACAAAAAACCCATGGATCCCCAAATCAGATGGTTCTGGGATACCCAAAAATGGATTCTACGGGAATCACCGTGAATTAACGCTACAACAGATTGTTCACAGTTTGGCATTCCAGGTCTACCGGTTGGACGAAACTCAACAGCGATTCAGAAGGCATTGGGACAGCTGTCGACCGACGCCGTCAGGAGTGGAACAAACCAAAGCCATTATTAAATAACGGGTGCAAAGTCTACTAGAAAAACACTACTGAAAAAATTCTACTCAAGGGTTTATGATAGAACAATGACACAGAACGATTGACAGAGAACAATTGTGCAGAAAATGATGCAGTCAATAAAAGATTATTAAAAAAAAAAAGTCCTGAACAATGTTTGGACAGATGTGAGACCCCCCAAAATGGATTAGGCGTCCAAAATTACTCAGAGATCGCCACCTCATTCGACCTACAAACATCCTTCAAAAGTATGTAGCCCCACGAAAGCTCCATAGATACCCACGATGAAATGGGATCGTTCTGAGTCCCCCAAAAATAGATTCTACGTCCAAAAATACTTCGAAAACGACACCACACTCGGTATCATAATATGTGATATTATCACCCTATTAGAAACAACCCTTTAGAAAAAAAACCTCCCGGAGGCCCATTTTAGCCTCACAGGTTTGGGCGATCGGGCTGAAAACCTTGCGGGGACAACTAGATGGAAAACCGAGTATTTTGTCAAAATTTCAGATCGTTTTTGGAATTTACAAGTCATGAATCGGATAATGTCAAATTTTGAGGCCGATCAGAATTTTCGACCTCTGACACGAATAAATATAAACCCCAGAACGAAAAGAATAATAAACTAAAAGAGCAAAAAATATGAGGCATAAAATGTAAAACACGGAGAAGTTATTGAGAAATTGTTCAATCACAGATAAAACTTCTCTGTGAGATGATAGTAGCAGAAAGTTTAAAACACGGTGAAGTTATTGAGAAATTGTTTTAATCGCGGATATAACTTCTAAGTGAAGTAATTGCCTCAATAACGTCTCCTTGTTTTAAATTTTATGCATCATCTTTTTTTCACTTTTTCAAGGAGACTTTACTAAGCCGGATCCTCCTCGCGAATAGATTTTAGGATATTCATAATGGGTTGAAAAGTACCGAAAAATATCTCATCGGGCGTGGCGTCTTCACATGTCACGCTCATGATGGAAAACATTGAGGGAAATGATTCACTTGTCATCTGGAATTTTTTTCATCGTTTCATTCGTCAGCCAGCTTGGAACAGAGCCAGACTCGCAGGTTCCAATTTAAAAATTCGACGGGCCAACAAGATGACGTGTCGGCGCTTTTGTGAGGCAATACTGTAATATACGATCGTGAAATATTTGACCGATTAAAAAAATAGTTCGGTTGATATGCACAGCAACCTGAGTTGATGAAGGTTTAGACGTTTAGATGAGATTACGTAATCGGAATTCCCATGAAGCCCACGAGACTGTGTGGGTCTTCAGAGGAGGAAAAAAATGAAGAAAATGTCTGGTTGGGGGCTAATAATTGCGGCTGGCACATTACGTAGTTCCTTGTCCGGGCAGGATTCTTGTTTCATCGACAGTGCAGAGCCCGCCAAGGTTAGCCGGTAGGTGCTTCAGGAATTTAAATATACTGGGCACGATATTTTGTTCAGAGGAAATACCAGACCGAATAATCTACCAACCTCCATTTTATGTCTATTTGGAAATGTTTTGGCATATTTTCCTTTGGGATGGAGGGGGTATTCCGCGAAATGGCTCAATCGTGTCAACGCCCACAAACGCCATTCGCCACTAACACCTTGATTAAGTAGGTGAAACATCTGCATTGTCAACCAGCGTCATTTCCGTGAAAAGCCTCCACACCGCTAGTTTTTCGTGCCCCCTTGAAATCAATCCGACACGCTTGGCCTATTGTGAAGTGGATTTTGCTTTCCCTGGAATACCTCGGAACTAGACACGCATGAGCACATTGTCATGAACCTGTGACTCATAGAACGAGGAATACAGCAAAACATTAAGAAAGAGAGATTCTTTTTATAAATCTGAACGAGATTAGGGCATCACGATTCGCTGAAAACCCCTAAGCTGAGTTATCTCCATAATCGGAAAAACTTAATTTTTTTACTCTTTGTTTTTGTTTATTTTTACTCTTTGTTATTTTCATAAAGCGAAAAAAGTGATTCGTTCAGTTTATAGCTCACAATAGGACGGCAAAGCTTCGAAAATATCGAGTAGAGGCGCACGGATTCTTTTTTGATGAAGGCGAATCAAAGGAGCACTAACGCGAATTTCAAAAATAGATTTCAAAATCAACGCGCGGGCTGTAAACAAACCTCACGAACGGAATGGCATAAAACAAACAGATTGAACCTTAACCATAAGCCTTCTTTCCACCGCGAACCATAAATATACAAATCAAGGAGTAACTCTTCACTTATGGGTTCCCTGCTACATACCCCGAAAAACCCACAGGGGAAAGATTTCAAGTAAATCAACAAATCAGCCGAGAACGAACTAGAAGTGGGTTGAACTGAACAACTCAGATTGAAAGAAGTTGGATTGAGTCGGATTGATCAAAAATAGTCCGGACGGCATTAATTCACAGAAACCCTCTGAATGGCGCAGGAAACTTCGGGAACAACACAAAGGTTTAATCGACGAGATAAAACATTCACAATGAGTCATAGGTACTACTTCGGGGAATTGCGAATGCCGTTGGTCGTGAGAAGAGGCGAAATACCGTTCCTCGCACACTCGCTTCAACAGGGCCAAACGTTCCCCGTTCCCACTATTCAATACCACAATGATAAGAACAGCAAAAAATATTTAGAAGAAGAACCACAAATTAGTTTTTGAAAATGAATCAACTATATTATAATTTTAGGAGTAGTATTATTGATAGTTCTTCCAAAAAATTTTGTTCATTTTCAATTATGATTATTTTGGGCCAAAATCGAAAAGCCAAAAACATAATTTCTGGTCTTTTGATGTCCTGAAAATCAGTAAAGAATGAGGATCTATAAATAATTAACAACCTCTAGTACATGAGTCTGCAAACATTAAGGGCATTTTCATGTCATCATAAAATCCGTTTCTAGAAAGAAAGATATAGGCCATAACTGTAGCCTATAAGTTTTGGCTATAACGCATGAGAAAATGGAGGCTGATGGACCACACGCCCTTCACTGCAAATACGGTGTGTCGTAATGCGGGGACATGGCGAGGTCTGATGTGGTGGCAAGCCTTGGTGACATCGCTGGGGTGGAGCAGCCGTGGAAACAGTGATCTGGGCACTGTTTTTGGGAAAGTGGGAGGCATTTATTAACAATCGCATTCGTGACGCTGCCTCACATCTCATCCCTGGAGAGGCCGCAAGGTGGCTGGAGCGACGCTTAGGAAAAACCAAGTGATGGGAGTTTGGCTCGAGTTAGGACTGTTCCTGTGGGGAGCTCGGCGGAAGCTATAGAGTTTGCGACTTAAGGCTAAATATCCCCCTCATAGTACTCGAGTTGGCCACCATGTCACAGCATCAAAGTGAAACCATTTTACTAGGATGTTTTCTGCTAAACAAGGGGGATGGAAATTTCAAGTTTAAAAAAGGCAATAGGCAATCTGAGATTTTTGAGTCAAGATTCTATCACCAGATTCTTGATCTCCTGACTCGGCCTCAAGATTTGTAACAGCTTCAAGATGTGTAGATTCCAAAACGCTGGAAATTTTACACAATGTTTTATTATTCTTGAAATAGGATTCTATGATATAGGTGTAAATATTAATTCTGTGTAATGAAGAGAATATTTTTGAAAAAATAAAAAAGATTTCTGTAGAATGGTTGGACAGATGTGAGACCCCAAAAAATGAATTCTACGTCCAAAAATAATTTGAAAACGACACCTAACTCGACCCCATAACCGAAAACCTTCAAAAAGTTGTATGTACCAATCATTTCAAGTAGATTAATCGATTTGAATTCGTCTTTAGTACCAGCGGAAACAGCATCATTTTTCCGTTGATGATTCAAGTGTAACTCGGCAACACATGTAAAGCGGTCAGTTGAGTCAACTAACCTCTTGTGGGCGGCTATTGTTCGGCGTGAGAAAGGACAAAGCGGGCAGACAATTAGAGCTTTTCTTTTTAAACGGAGAGAGAGAAACGAACCAAAGTAGTTTCTGAAGTTCCACCCGCGGTAACGAAAGCGCATGATGAAACACTGTTCTACAGATCGACCAACTACTCAAAGTAAATCCTTAGGGCCGGTTATGACCAAGGAGCGAAGCCTAGACATGACGTTAGAATGTTTGTTTTTTTAATTTGCCTCCGTCTTCGTTTAACCCCTTAAATCTCTTGAGTTTTAAATGAAGATAATATGTACAGTAGGTATACAGTATTCAATGTGGATAATATATTAAATATATAGCAAATTTTACTAAGTTATAAAAAAGTGAAAAAATAGTCATCTTATACAGCACAGCTGATTTCACTTGTTATGTCCCGAAATCCCGTTCTTGGGCTAGTGGTGCCTAGCTCAAAATGAACGGCCCAGCATGCGACAGGAGAGCCTTGCTCTGCCACCAACAAGACAACACCCTTTTTGATGGTCCAAACTCATTGACGTAGATAGTAAAGAAATGGACCCCTCACAATCCAGGAACATCCCCATGCGTGCAAATACAAAAACGTATCCATAATAAGCGTTAAAAAAAATCGTCTCCTTCCTGAAGGCCTGCCCCGGCTCCTGAATTCACAAAATCGAAAAAGGGGGCTTCGGCCATCAGGGGGAAACAGGTAACGTTCGCTTAAAATCCACAATAGATCCGAAATCTGTGCTACTAATATGCGTGAAACTAGGTCGTCTCTTTAATTTCACCCCCTTCCCCGTCGGGCGTAACCATT
Organism: Pilophorus perplexus; assembly: GCA_955831195.1. NCBI lineage: Eukaryota > Metazoa > Arthropoda > Insecta > Hemiptera > Miridae > Pilophorus > Pilophorus perplexus. The sequence continues at coordinate 10,216,708 of OY037012.1, forward strand.
TTGGGAAGGCTTTTTGAATACTTGGGCTTGAAATCGAGATATTATCTGCAATAACCACCTTCCAACCAGCACACTGAGGAGTCACTGGACTTGAAGCAAACCAGCAAACCAAGAAAAACAGTCACCTCGTTGGACGTTTTCTTCATGAGGTTGCAGCTAATATCTGCTACAAGGCTCCTACTCAAGTTTTTCTGCTGTGTCAGAGCTGTCTGACGAGAGTAAAATCTTATCTGATAACTTCCTACCGCCTGAATCGACGTGCAATAAGCATGAGCAGTTTCCCTCGACAACGTGTGATTAGTGATCGTCAACGAATGCTGGAGCTTCAGGTAGACGTTCACACAACAAATTAGCCTATTATAGACCAATTTGCTGTCTTATATGACATATTATGTTAAATGAAAAAAATTAGAAAAAAACTTAACTCGAGGCATTAATTTGAAAACGGCACTTGCACCAGCTGCGAGAAAAATTTTTGTGTGCATCGAGTTCTACCAATTTCCCCCCATTTTGGATTATTATTCAGGGTAATCGCAACGGAGGTCGAAAATTCTGATCGGTCTCAAAATTTGACATTATCCGTTTCAAGAAGTCTACGTTCCAAAAACGAAACGTCCGTCCGCCGCACAGTGGGCGCAAAATAAGATCTAGCAGTTCAACAGTCAAAAAATGAAGGTGTTCCTAATCTGGAGAAAAGCGATTCAACACTTCCTAGACGTCCAGGTAGGCCGTAAACAAGATGGTGAAATGCAAAAAATTTACTTTGAACCGCCTGAGAAGATAAGGAACACGGAACTGCAGAACCCAAGGAAATTTTGTTCAATTCATGGATATCACGGAGGGAGGTAAGAATAATATTTTCACAGGGTTCAACTATTTTTATCATTAACGCTAACATTATTTCCTTCCAATTTGTGCCCCTCCCAGGGAATGTGAAAACAATGCTTGGGTTCTTATCTGTGAGCATCCTAGAAAAGACTGCAACACATTTCAGCTGCGACCATTTGCGACTGCGCGCGTAATAGTGAACTTTTTATTTTCAGGAAGAAAATGAACAGGACGGCGCACAGTGGTGCAAAGGCGGCCGAAACCCCCCAAATTGAGTTGTACCTTTTCCCAGTTTTTATGAGTGGGTTTTACACCTTAATACTTGTAGAATGAAGCCTCATAATTAGTTTTCTTTTAAAAAATTATTTGGAGACTTGAGAGTCCTTGAAAGTTGATTTTTTTTTTTTTTTTTAATTAAAAAATTACGAATTACATGTTACTTTTTCACCATTTTTTTAACCTATTGTAATGAATAGTATAATTTAAGTAACCACCCATGAACTTTACTATACTAATGTAGTTTCCAAAATTTGCTTTAGTTGAGGGATTAATTCCAGTTTGTACTGTCTGTGCCACGACCTTGTAGGTAATAAAAAAAACGTATTTTTCGCATTTTCGATGGAATCGGGAAAAAAAGCTGCACCGAGCTGAGCTCCGCGAGTAGAAACATTGTAATCTGTGCCTATTGGAGTGTCTTTTCTCAAATTTTCGTCGCCGTTATCCGCCGTATATGTTCAGGGTCCACGTTGTAAGTCGCTAAGATGGGTGCGTCAATCGACAACATTCTGAAAGAACAATCGTACAGTTGTTGTGTATCGCGCAATCAGCAGCTCAGAGCACGATAATGCTGAAGAGGACAAACCGGCCTCACCAAGAGAGTGAGAGATGAAAGGAATTAATAAAGATAGCGTCCGCGATAATCCGACAAGGTCTGAAGAGTGTCTCGCCACCTCTTGGAGAGTTCAGTTGCAGTGTACGTCCTTTTTGCAAGAGGAAAGATGGAAATGGTTACCTATTCCTCATAGTGTTTTGTGCGATATATTGTTTCGGCCGGGATGCACCCTTAAACAAGGGTTGAGAGAAGAGTACCCGCATTTACATGAGGACAAGCTGGACCAGGTAACACTTGAAGTTACTAAAAAATTTTTACCCACCTTTATTAAAAAAAAAAAAAAGGAGTGCAACACAGTAAGGTAAATTTTAAGCGTAAATATGAGGATTGGCTGAAGCGCAATTTTCAGCTGGAATTTGAATCACCTTGTGTCGATGCAATCAATGTGGGTGGAAGGCCTTCTAAACATTTCGCAGATTGTGCTAGTCGAACGCAACGTAAAAAAGTGCAGGATTTAAGACGATTTTTAATTGAATTTTTATTTACCTAGCTGTCATTGTAATATTTTAAACGATTATTTCCTTTTTATTAAAGAGCTTTCAAGTCAAACTAATTGAGTTAATGGTATATTATTCTGAAATTAACGCTATTTTCATTTTCATTCATTTTTATTCCATAAATTTCGTAAAAATGGTTTGAATTGTTTTCAAAACCCTTCCTTCAACCCAGGTTTCAAGACACAATTGTTTTTTACTGTATAGAGCGATGAACTTGGGATAAATTTTATGGGTTATACTCGAACATAAGCAAAAACAGCTGAAAAAGTGGAGAGCCAGTGAGTATACCCATTAAAATGTTGAATTATGGTCTTTAAAAAATTGTAGCGCAATAACTGACGTCAAATTCGGATTCTACGCCCCGAAAAACATGAGTGTACCGAGTTTTATTGAAATACTCCGATGAAAAGGGGTTTTGGCCGCTTTTTGGCGGTTTTGCACCACTGTGCGGCGGTTATTTCTCGTACAAAAACTGAGGGATTTGAGTAGGGAAAAGGGGAATTCATTAATCTTGAGTCCGTCTCAAGGCAAGATACCTGGTGAGCACCCGCAGTGATGTAAAAATTTCTGAAAATTTCAAATAAATGATGATTATTGAGTAATCAGTTCCGGACTCATGTATTACGACTAGGTATCCATCACTGTCGAAGACGAATTTATACAGTTTTTAGCCCATGGGTGTCCATTTTCATGGGGGGAGCTTAATTTTGATAACTCAAGACAAGATACCTGGTGAGACTTTTGAACCGCTAGATTCCACTTTGCGCCCACTGTGCGCCCACTGTGCGCCCTCCGAGCCGTTTTGGGCAGTATTTTTTTTTTTTTTTTTCAAAAAAATTTCTTATTGACAGAAACAATTTTTGCAATATTAAAGTATATGAAAGAATAATAAACCCTTGTGTAAAATTATATTGTTTAAAACTGAATCAACATTAAATATGACTTTCATGGGGTTAAATATGACTTTCCATGCTAAACAACCCTTATTCAGTTTACCATTTCATCGCATAATATGTACGGCGATAGTATGACTGAATATCATACGTATTATGTGTCATTTGCTGTGCAGCTGAAATGCCCAGGAGGTTAAGGCAGGGTTGTGAGTTGAACGGGAGTCCCCCTCCTGCTTACAAAGCCAGTTCGTAGCTATGTACTTGTCTACTTATTTTAAAATTCCAATTCGGCGAAGAAGCCTCCGGTAGTCAGAATTCTTCCGTTTAAAATTTAGTATTAAAATTTGGGTGTCCAACAGCATCTGGATATGGGAGAATGAGATGGGCGGTCAGACGTAAAATTTGACGCGGAATCCAAATCTTCCATAAAATTTCAGGCTGAACGTTCGAAATAAGAAAGCTGATAAGAAATAATCAGCCATTAATGAAGAGCTAACAAGGATTCACAATGACTCACCTGATTTCTTGATTGGATCCACTCGAAATAGTCAATTCCCTTGCCGTTGATATCGATCTTTCCAGTGCCTGGCTTGATCACGGTCACGGTTGCTCGGGCACTTTTCCGGGGGCATTCTGAACGAACCAACACCAATTACTCAACTAACCACTACCAAATTATAATAACCAAATTGTTTACACAGATATCAACTGAAGCACACCTTGCGTTGTCACGTATAACCTCCCATCGAGTCCAGTCACTGGCTGAAATAAAAAATTAAGGACTTACTAAAATGACGTAAAAACGCCTATCAAGCAGGGGTTGAAATTGAGTGATTTTTATTTTTGGGAATCGCTCAAAACCAAAATTTGAGTTTTATTTTTCACTCAGAAAATAATGATTATTTTTTGAGTTTTATTTTTCTGCTCAGAAAATAATGATTATTTTTTGAGCGATATTTTTTCGCTCAAATAAAACTCAAAACGCTCTAGCTCCTAGGCTATTGAACCTACAGATCTGCGGTTGGTCTCATTCGATTCAGCGTTCAAAATACTATAAGAAACCACCTTGATCACCTCCAAAACAATATTATGGTGGCTTTGCTCTCTCCAAATATGCGAAATATATGTCGAATCCGAGGATTTCGATAAAAAATAAAACTCAAAACGCTCTAGCTCCTAGGCTATTGCATCTACAAATCTGCGGTTGGTTTCATTCGATTCAGCGTTAAAAATACTATATGAAACCACCTCGATCACTTCAAAAACATTATTATGGTGGCTTTGCTCTCTCCAAATGGGCAAAATATGGGTTGAATTTGACGATTTTGATAAAAAATAAACTCAAAACGCTCTAGCTCCTAGGCTATTGCACCTAAAGATCTGCGGTTGGTCTCATTCGATTCAGCGTTCAAAGTACTGTAAGAAACCACCTTCAGCACTTCAAAAACATATTATGGAGGTTTTGCTCTCTCCAAATGTGCAAAATATGGGACTCCTATCGGGCTCAATATTTGACATTATTCGTTTCAAGAGGATTCCAAAACCGAAATGTCCGTCCGCTGTCCGAGTTTTCGGCAGTAGGAATTTAAAAAAAAAATTTACAAAATTTACAAAAAACCATCTCGTTGTGCCCGCAAGGGTTTCAGTCCGATCGCCGCAACCGTGGGGCGCTGTGGGGCTAAGATGGAGCTATGGGACGCATTTTTTTTTTTTTAATTCCTACTGCCGAAAACTCGGACAGCGGACGGACATTTCGGTTTTGGAATCCTCTTGAAACGAATAATGTCAAATATTGAGCCCGCTCGGAGTCCCATATTTTGCATATTTGGAGAGAGCAAAGCCTCCATAATATTTTTCGAAGTGCTGAAGGTGGTTTCTTACAGTATTTTGAACGCTGAATCGAATGAGACCAACCGCAGATCTTTAGGTGCAATAGTCTAGGAGCTAGAGCGTTTTGAGTTTTATTTTTTATCAAAATCGTCAAATTCAACCCATATTTTGCCCATTTGGAGAGAGCAAAGCCACCATAATAATGTTTTTGAAGTGATCAAGGTGGTTTCATATAGTATTTTTAACGCTGAATCGAATGAGACCAACCGCAGATTTGTAGATGCAATAGCCTAGGAGCTAGAGCGTTTTGAGTTTTATTTTTTATCGAAATCCTCGGATTCGACATATATTTCGCATATTTGGAGAGAGCAAAGCCACCATAATATTGTTTTGGAGGTGATCAAGGTGGTTTCTTATAGTATTTTGAACGCTGAATCGAATGAGACCAACCGCAGATCTGTAGGTTCAATAGCCTAGGAGCTAGGGCGTTTTGAGTTTTATTTTTGAGCGAAAAAATATCGCTCAAAAAATAATCATTATTTTCTGAGCAGAAAAATAAAACTCAAAAAATAATCATTATTTTCTGAGTGAAAAATAAAACTCAAATTTTGGTTTTGAGCGATTCCCAAAAATAAAAATCACTCAATTTCAACCCCTGCTATCAAGTTAGTCTAAATTGAACACCTGGTTGAAAACCACGGTAAAACAATTCAATATTCTCACCTCAGGGATGGTGTACGATTTCGAAACATCCATCATGACTTTCCTCTGTCCCATAATAAAGTCCTTCTGGGTATACGACAGACTGTGTGATAACAACCTCTCCAACGCACTCACGTAATTTTGGTACTGCACAGGCAAATCAAAGTCAGACTCGGAACAACAAGTAAATGTACAATTTGGTGGATTCCTGACAGTACCTCTTCGTCTGTAAGGACTTCTACGACGATTGTCTCCAGTTCAGTTTTGGTGAACCATCTTGAGCCCGAAACGTCACTAGAATTTAATGAAAGGATCATCAACATTGTTGGACGCTAGTCAGAGCGTGTGTTGAATGTCGCCAAGACAACTTACAATTCAACTGGTTTTATGGCGTTTTTAGATTTTACCATGCTATCTTCCTTTTGGTTCAATTGGTTCATTCTCTGCACGGTTTCCTGTAATAAAAGTTAAAATTTTCAACTATTCAACATTTTTTCAACCATTTAGCATCAAAACCGTTACAAATCCCTGTTGTTCAGGTTTATCAACTTATGTTTCAATACTCACGTGTAAAATGTTGTAGAAGTTACTTTTCCCGGTGTAGAACAAAAAATGAAAAGGTCGCCCCGTCTCGTCAAACTGGGCATCTTTTTTAGGAGGGAAAACCTCTTGGGGAGGTTTCATGAAGGGTCTGGCTTTCTTGTCGAAAATCCCAGAGGGGAACAGGTATTCAATGGCTTCCTAAAATTTAAAATCGGTGTCACCTTTACACTTCAAAAGTGACAAGCAGGTTGGTACTTAGGAAAGGTGGAGTTAGCACAATGAATCTGATTTGCAGGCGAGTGGGCTGAAAATCTTGCGGACATAATATGGAGATGGTACTGTCAGGTAGATAACAAAAATCCTTCAGCCCAAAACCGCGTGGACGGTGGTCGTATTTTTGGAATCAATACCTCACGAAAAACACAAAATTTGTCCTTGTACTTTTCATGTTTCAACATTTAATTTAGAGGCCAATCAAAATTATTTACTCAAGGTGAGTTCGCAGAGCAATTCGGGCAGTTCGGAACCGCAATTAGGCCTTCCAGGAATCAATCCCTCAAGCCTGGATAATCTGTGAACGTTGAACTCCCTCAGAATCGTTCGAAATCGATTCTGACAGTTATGCTGGTTTTTTACAACTTCCAGAGTTGATTCCAAATGTCTCCTCGATCGTGAAATGTCACGCATGCGCTTTTCACTTCCTTCTCTGATTTCGTAGCTTCGTGGGGCTAAAAAGCGTCGTTCACAGAGCAGCAGAAGTTCTAGAATTCTGACCCATTCTAAAAAAGGAGGGGAGAGGTTTATTACAGGAAGCATTCGAGTTCTTCGATTTCAAAAGTCCCTTCTTAATCGGCTCGCTTGGGTGCAGTGGGGCGCATCCTAGGTAGTACTTGTCACGGCTTTCAAGACCTATGTACGCCCTTCAATGGAGTACATACGGTGCTGAGCTCCAGGTCACAACATCTGATGCTGCTCTGTCCAGGCTCGCTATGACTCAAGACAAAGCTCTCCGCCTCGTAACTGGTGCCTCCAAATCCGCCCAATAGCAGCCATGGAGCTGCAATGTGGAATCAGCTCTCAGACGGGAGGCTGCCGCAGTTGAGCTGCATGAGCGCCTGAAGAGAGGAAGGTTAAGGAAGAACTGAATACTAGTAGCAGAAACAGCCAGCAACAGAGAGGTTGTCAACTCAGCACACCTTTGCCTCATAAGTGCAGGAGCTGGCCCTTTATGAGGTGCTTGGAGAAACTGAAAGACAGTCATTCCCATCTGTGACTGAATTGGTCCTGCGAAAGCTTGCTCGAGGATCATCAATTTTGACAGAGCCTGTCGACAAACAAAGAACACCCCGAGCGATGCTTAAAGCTGTATTCCTTGAAACCCTATACAGACGGCTCAGCCAGGGATGCAAGATCAAAATTTGATGTAGGAGCCGGAGTCGCTTTCAAATCTCACTCCCGGTGGGGAACTCTCCAGGAATATTGAGGGAGAGATCTGTGCAGTGAAACGCCTGCCTGGTCCTCCCGTGTCGATCTACCACTGAGCAATTGTTGACGAGGGGCTCCCAACTGGTGCTGCAGTGAGTTCCCTCTCACTGGCAAATAGAGTAGCGTGCGAGTTGAGGTCGTGCGGTTTGCGAGCCGCTCACGGTGGAGAGGGGGGAATAGGAGAATCAGTCGGGCTGGTTGCGATCAAAGTTTCTTCACACTTCTTCCAGGCTTATGACAGGCTGCTGAGTCGAATAAGCAGGCGTGTTTAAACATTTGTCAGCTCAGTTGGTTCCTACATAGGTACTTTCGCTCAGTCAAAAAAATTTAAATAAAAAATGGGTTGTCAACCTAGTCTTTGGACGGACGTGGATGTACGATAAATAGTATTTATCGTACATCACGTGGATGTACGATAAATAGTATTTATCTTACGTATTTATTAAATACGTACGGTATTTAACGAGGTCGACATCACATCAAAAAATGCCAAAAACCTCAACATTTTCGCACTTTTTTCAGCTCCGCTGAAACGTTTAACAGTAAACATTCCACCCGCGGATTTTTTCGTCGCGGTATGGAGGCGTCTAGAGGGGTCACTATCCCCGACCTTGTTACGCAAGTGAATGCTGAGCTTGCAAACAAAAAAACCCAGCTATCAACAATACCCGAACTCCGGTCGCCCGCTGCTCAAGCTGTGATTGGTGAGCTGTTTAAAACTGTATCCGAGTTTTGAAGGCACTTAACTCATGCCCATAAGGAGATGAAAATTCGAGCTCAGGAAGCTGCGAATCTTACTGGTGAAATTAAGCAGTTAAAATCAACCCAGGAATCCGTATCAGCCCCACCACGAGCTTCAAATCGAATCAGTCAACGAAACCATCAAGCGGCAGGCAGACGCATACATGACATGTCCTGCCTTGCAGGACATAAGAGAAAAAATTAGAGCCGACGAAACCTTCTGGTGTAAAAATCAAAAACTTTGTTGGGCTGCTCGAGAACAGATGGCCACAGAGCCTCGTATACGGGGGTGGTTGAAGAAAAAAAAAAAAGATTCCGAAACTCAAAAACTTGCTCTGCGAACTCACCTATTTATATTGATTGATTGATCTGAGAATACGTTTTAAAAATTCATAGAAACAAGCAGTGCAGCCAACTTACATCAACATCTTTTTGCGTGAAGGTTTCAGGATCAGCACCCATCATATTAGCCAAATGCCTCTTACCAATGTTGTACAATTGTTCCTCTTTCTTGATGAATTCGTCTGAAATACGAACAAGATTTTAAAATGCTTCAGTTTGGCAGTTGTTGAAAAGTTTAGTCATATGCTTTTCAGCTCTCACGTACTGTAAGCTTGGGAGCGCTCAACGTAGGCCCTCATGACTTTATTTTGCTTCCTAAAAGGGTCAACTAGATTCCGAGTTTGAGCCGGGCTGGCGTTCTCCTTGCTAGCTTCGGCAACTGCATTTGAAAAATATCTAGAAGCGTAAACGGCGATCTGAAAGAAGGAAAAAGAAATGGTTTCGATAATATTGAAAATTAAAAGCATGTAGGTTGTAATATGGATGTTATCCAATAGCTTCTATTCGGCACACCTGGCGGTTTAAAAACAGTGTTAAATCCACCAGAACTGAATTCGAAGGACTCGATGTGAATGACAATGACAAAGTAGGCATTCAAAATTTGTATTTACTTAATACAAACATCTCCTGGAAGGTTAAGGAGACGAATTCATCGTTCACGATACATACCTATCTTTTAGCTATGAGTTCTATCGACAAATAGACTGGTATTATACAGTACAACTATAATAGTTGTACAGTAGGTAGTAGGTACAACATGAATACATCATCAATACTAATCTCAGAAGGAAATCAAATTCATTCGAATACACACCTTATCCAAATTTCGACCGGTAGAACAAGAAGGTTTTGGGAGGAACATGATGCACTGGCCAAAACGATCAACTCAATTCACTAAATGGAAAATATTTTCATGCCTCCATAAAAATTTAAATAAATACCAACTGAAATAAACTCAAAACGAAAAATCGTGGAAAATCGAGCAGAAACAAATCGTACAGCAGCACTTCTTTATCAGCTTATCAATTAGGTGCTAGTTGTTGCATACAATTTATTAACCCCAACGATCAACGGTTTTGGCTCCGGGCGATTTTTGGTGAATATTACTGGGAATCATTTCGCCGGTTAATGTTCCACGTTTCTGTAATGTATTTGCGCACTACAGAATCGCCTTCTCCTGAGAAAAACCGGGTGTATCCACAGAGTATCTGACAAAAAGTATCCCGTTCAAAGGGGACCGTTGGCACTATTGTATTTAGTTAGCAGTGTCGCCAAAAGTATACCCTTTTTGGGACACACCCCCTTTTCAGAAGTTCTTTCCCTCACCAAGGGTTGGAAATTTCAAGTTGACAAAATTTCACTAGTTGAACATTGATAATTATTTAATAACGAACCCGTGAAATGTTGGCCCGATGAGAGACATTCAAAAAGTTTAATTTCAAAATGAAGACGCCAGTCTAGTGGGGGAATTCTTCGTTTTGAAGAAAATGTTTCATCAAAATTTTACACGATTCGAAAAAAGTAGTGAATTATCGCCCTGATTTAATCAGAACGACAATTCACTACTTTTTCGAATCGTGTAAAATATAAAATTCGATTAAATTAAAATTAAAAATAAATTTGTTTTTTATTTAAATATTTTCGTATTAAATGTTGTTAATTTATAATTATTTTAATTAAATTCGAAAATGTCGGAGATTTATTTAATAAATACCTACCTATCGTTAAAATGAACTAATCATAAATTAGTAAAATTTATTAGGTAACGTACCTAATAATAAAATAATAACTAAAGTTAAATCTTGTTCACTTTTTCACGAATAATTTTAAAAAATTATTGAAGACAATCTTGATTTTACTGATTTTCATTATTAATTCCTGATCAGATTAATTTTTATGTTGGTGCCTACCATCTTCTGACGATGTTCAATTACACAAAATCCCCTTTTCCCCGTTATCAATAAAGAGGTCCCCGATTGGCAGAACGGCTGGCCACACTGATTGTCAGCTACTCGTACCAGTCGCAGATGTATTGAACGTTGAATTTCGTAAATTGATAGAGTTATTACTTATTTTTGATTGCTGTTTCGATCGTTGCTCGGTCGTACGCTTGTTGAGTTTCCCCGTGCACCGAAAATTGCGCGGTTTGCGGCCGGTTTTTGAACAAATTCGGGCCTCGTCAAGAAACGACTGCCGCAGTGCGAGTGTTGTGATATGCCTAACTTATTTTGACGCATCATCCATTCCACTATGGTAGTTGATTGTTTTTAGTTTCCGAAATTCTTTCATATGTAACGTATTGATTACTATCAGCGTGTTTTGTATTTGAATCCATTGCATACGCTGTACTCTTCGTATTTCTCGCGGTAGCATTTTTTAATGGGCCTCTACCTTCACTTTGACTTCCTAAGTTTCTACTTTTTTCGCAAAATCTTGGAACGTTGTGCATGAAATCCTGAGTGATTGGTTAGTGATTTGAATATAACTGTCTATAATGTGAAGTATATTTGTGGTTTGTATCCTGACGTTCCCTTTTATTTTCAGGTTCAAACCCAAATCTGCCACGAATGGCTGAATGTATAGCGATGTGTATTGAACTCGCAGAAAGTCGTAGCAATTTGTAGTAGGTAGGTGGATTGGAAAGACTTGGGAGTTGGATGCCTAATTCAGGTAATTTTGCTTGGATCGGAAATTATTAAATTTTAAGGTAGAGTTTGCTTCAATTCGTATGCTTCTCACGATATGTAGGTATGATATTATACAGTAGGTTTGTTCTTTCAAATTTCAGGATTTGTTCCTATCGCAATGAATAACAAAAGACCCATTTCTGGAGGCCGGAGAGACTCATGCTTTCAGCCACTACCTCCACCGCCTGAGCCTCCTTCGAAACTCTATGAGGATGACGATTTTGATCTCTACGCCGACATTGAAACCCCAAATCCCAGGTATGGTACTAATTTTAAGAGCATTTCATCTTATTGTGACGCTGTTCTCAAAATTCATAAATGACGAAGAACACAAAAATTCCACTTTTACAAAACGCCGAATGTGAGCTCCTGAGCCTGACTGATGTTCTTGTAGTAAACTGGCGCCACCGCCCGAACCGCCTGCGATGTTGTTTGCTCTTGACGGTGAAGATAAAGACGACGAAGATGGTGGAGGAGGTTCGGACGAGGATGCCGGCCTCGTCATCGACGACAGACATGAAGCCTACGACCCGGAAATGCCCACATCACCACCGTCACCTACACCAAGTAAACCTTTTTTTCATCGCCAACACTGTCAGATTTGACCGGAAAGCTTCGTGAGCAATCAGCGTAATCATGTTCGATTTTCCTTTTTTGCAGGTGAGCATGCAGTGGACGAAGGGAAGCAGAAGCAGGAGAATCAACAGCCAAAGAAGAAGAAAAAGAAAAGCACAGTACCTGCTCCGATTTACCCTGCCTTGGAGGACATACCACCACCGCCAAGCCCGCCGCCGTCCGGATGCCCCAATCAAGGGCTGTATTCCAAAATCAGTCAAGAAATCGCAAAAGGAAACAGTTCGGACAACGATGATTATGACGATTTGAGTTTGCAGTTGCCCAGGCCACCGACACCCCCTTTTGGCACGCTGGATCTCAGCATGAAGTCGGGAAAGCTTGATTGTTCGTATAACAATGTTCGGGAAGAAACTAGCCCTAAAGATTTGTCTATTCAGAAAAATAACGACGAGGAAGAAGACATAGGCGAGAAGTCATCTGAAGACGTCGATGGTGTGCCTCTGGAAGAAATAGCTCTCCCTGAAAATGAACCTGAAGCTAAAATAGAAAATTTTGTGGTTGATTCTCAAATTGACGCTGACGTCAACGTAGATGCTGACACAACCTCATTAGTTGAGTCTGTAGATTCAGCAATCCCTCCAACGCCAGTTGAGCCCTCTGAAGATATTAAATCAAAAGATCTGTCTGATGGTGAATTAGAAGACGACGATAAAGACGAGGACGATAAAGCAGAGGGACCACAGCCGAAAGAATCCGAAGAGGAAACACCGAAAAAGTCCCCTAAGCCTCTTGCTGACCAACCGAAATCCGTCGAAAAGAATAATACCGATGTTGATAAAGTTCAAGAACTGCTCGACGTTTTGAATGGAACAGACGAATCGGAAAAACCCGAAAATTTGAAATCTAGCTCTGCTGTAAGCAAAGGAAGCTCTGATGAGCGGGATGATTTGCTTGAACTAGAGGAACGGGATGGGCTGGTGGATATCACCGATGAAGAGATAAGTAATTATGAGAAGAGTTGGGAAATGGAAGAAAATGGGAAAAAAGCTGGACTCGAAGGTTTAGAAACGGAAGCCATTTCCGATAATGAGTATCCCCCTGGGGAAAGTGATGCTGCTGACGATCAACCGCCTCCTCGTGCCACGAAAACGCCTGAAACTAAAAAAGATTCTCGCGAGTACGGACCCGTAGAAAATGGACGACCTGAAGAAGAAGGTGAAATCACGACAGAGGATAGGCCTGTACAATGGAAAAAGCTATCCAAGACAACTAAAGAACGGAGCTACCGGGGAGACAAAGAAATGAGCAAGAAGGAAGCTAACAAAGAAATCACTAAGAAAAAAGAAAAGCGTAAAGAGTTGGAAAGATACGATGTGAGGAAATTGATCAGTGAAAAACCTCGTCGGAAAGTCGATGAATTTGGTAGAGACATTTCTTCTCATAGTCGTAGCAACACCAGATCGCCAAGCAGAGAAAGACGTAGTGTGTCGAGAGGAAAGAAAAGGCGGAGCAGAAGTCGCAGTCGGAGTAAAGAAAGGGTTAGGAGCAAAGAGCGTATTAAGGAGCGCAGTAGGAGTAGAAGCCAAAGCCGAAGCAAAGAGAAACGACGGGAGAGGAGTAAAGATAAGAGCAAAGAGAGGAGGAGCACAAGTCGGAGTAAGAAGAAGAGGAGGTCTAGGAGTCCCAAGAAAGATCGAGCTAGGTCACGGGAAAAGAACAGCAAAGAACGCAAGAAGAGGAAGAAGTCTCCTTCGATGAGTTGTTCGTCATGTTCCTGCAGCTCCTGTGAAAGAGAAAAACGGCGAAGTAAAAAGCTTACCGTCATTGTCACGAATGAAGAGGTTGGCAAGCGGAAGGAAAAGAAGAAGAAAACTAAGAAGAGTTCTCCTAAGAACAGGCGACGTACTTCACCAGTTCCATCTAAAGAGGTCTTCACATCTGGCGATAACATTCTCGTTAGTGTCAATTTCAAGTCTTCTAAAAGTGGTGAATCTCGAAAAGAAACTTCAAAAAGACGAAAAGAAGATGAGGCGAAGAAGAAGAAAGACAAAGGCACAAAAGAAAATCAGCCAGTTAGAAACATTGTGGCTGCCAAAAAACCCAAGAAGAAGTTGAACACGAAGAATCAAAAACCTGTTGCAATCATCGACTTGGATGCATCACCTTTCAGGGAGGTGAATTCTCCAAAGGAAGTGATCGTTTTGACTGATAGTGATAGTGAGGATAAGAGGCCTCAGCAGGAAAATGCCGTCTCCGTGTCGATTACAGGGCCTAAAACTCCTCCAGAACCCTTAATCAAGTTTAATATTGTTAATAATAAGCAGCAGAGTTTGAGGACTATGGCGAATCCTCTGATGGATGCACTGATGGAACAGTTGGAAGACGAAGGTGATGATGTTGAGGGAGATGAAATCCCTTACAAGGGACCCAACACACCACCGGAGCCGCCTGTACCGTACGATCCATTTGAGCCCACCAAGTCGAGGTCGCCGACGCCCGTTGATGCTCAGATGGACCGTTCTTCGCCACCAGAGGTACAGCAGGTTGAACAGGTTGGTGCTAGTACTCACGCAGGCGTTATTGTGTTTTTCTCTTCCCCCTGGTAAATCACCGTGTGCTTTCATTACTGAACAGGTACCACAGACACCCCCCAAGTTGCCGCAACACGTCGCTCCTAAAACTCCATCGCCGCTACACTCACCGCCCAAGCCAGCTGACGAACCCGCGGACAAACCCAAGCTGCATCCATTTCAACCTGCTGGCGATTCCGGGGACGATTCGCCCGGCGGCGGAGGCGGTGGAGCCGGCGGCGACTCACCCTATTCACCCGGATCGTCCGAAGGTGACGATCTGTTCGAGCCACCGATGCCACAACCTGGTGCAGTTCTGAAGACGAAAAGCCGCATCCCGCCTCCTCCTTTAAACGTCAAACAACACGCCCCGCTCCCCAAAATCACGTCCAAGAAGCGGTCCAAAAGTCATAAAGATAAAAAAGGTATGTCGGCACAGATTACTTGTTGTCTCCATTGCGTGGCCCTTATCTTTTTGGTGAGGGTTGTGAAGTAAGGCTTGTCCACAATCAATGATTCTATGCCCACGCTCACTTCACTCTGGTCAACCCCGCGTTGAACGGTGTGAGGCGGTCAGGCTAAAAAGCTTGAAGGGGTTGGGTGCTAAATAGAATGACAAATTTTCACATTTAAAAAAATTTTCTTCCTCATGCGCATGAGCACAGACTCATTGAATACACACTGCTTGTAACAACAAACTTTGAAGGAAACCAAAAAACCGACCATCTTCACAAAAGCATAGGTGTTAATTTTAGTATAATAAACCAAAATGAGACTAAACTAAACTAGCCGTCGATACATCGGAATATCGATAGAATATTTAAAAAAAAAAATTTTTTTTCCTTTGATACCCTATTCGTACCTTGGCGAAATAATTTAATTTTATAAAAGTATCGATTCTTTGAATGAATTCAACATCGATGAAGCAACCGACATCCCAAGGCTTAGCAATAGAAATGATTTAGTAAATTTTACAAGGTGAACCACATGAAGCAGAGATAGCTCTCCAACACAAGCAGAGATTAACGAGCTACTTCTGTATACACAACAGCAACAACGAAGACTTTCCAGTTAAAACACCTTAAATCTGTTTTCGGGAAATATGAATGTTTTCTACCACTCAAACTTAGTTTTACATACTTTTGAGATTCAATTGGAAAGTAGGTAGCATCACTGTAGCATCAAGCAAGGGTTTAAGGTTGTGTCCATATGATTGGGATTTGATGGTTAGTGGTATTGTTTCTATACCGAACGATTCATAGCAGCGGTGTGTGTGTGTTATTTTTCAGGTTCTAAGAAGGAAATAGGTATAAAATTAGATGAGGATCAACTAAAAATATTGGACGAACTGCCTAATTCTGCCGTGGAAATGCAGGTTAAAGATAAGGTAAATTAAATTTTTTTTTTACGTTTTTGATTGAGTCATTCCAAAGTTTCTTGATGGTTGATCATCTTTGGTTTTCAGTTCCTTAAAAAATTGAACAGGCAGGAGCGAGTCGTGGAGGAAGTCAAAATGGTGCTGAAGCCTCACTACGCTAAAAAGCATGTGACTAAAGAAGAATACAAGGAAATTCTTAGGAAGGCGGTGCCTAAGGTAATTTATAATGATACGAGTTAGTTACTGAACAAAATAGTGGAGTGGATGTATAAACTTTTTTCCTGTTCGTTACAGATTTGCCATAGCCGCTCCGGTGAGATCAACCCCGCGAAAATCCAGCGACTGATTGAAGCATACGTTAAGAAATATCGGCACAAGTCGAAGAAAAGAGGCGGGTCGTCGGGCATCCCGCCATTACGTCAGAACAAAGCCCAGGTGTAAGTTGACTAGGAATTAGCGTGATATTTGGGTTGAAGACGAAAGCTTGGAGGTTGAGCGTTCTTCAAACTTACTAACGCTAGTAGGGTCTGTGAGAGAGCTGAGCAAACCTTGATGATGGTATGCAGGGCCTGCGGGAAGACTTAGAGGATTTCATTGTGTGAAAAGCTCCAATGTTTTGAGGGTGCTGGATCCGATTTTGAGTTTTGTGCCGCGGTGCATTGCAAATTAACTTTGCCTTTTTTTAAACAAACCGAGAATGGCTTGTTTTTGGGTCTTTCCCATATTAAATTTTTAGAGCAGCAGAACTGGCTCCATAATAATGTTCTTCACTATCAAGTATTGTTGAACAATGCTGAATTCGTGCTGTTAAAAGGAACCTGAGGCTTCCCTGCGACCGTTTCTCGCCTTCGACCTCTGGCCTCTCTCCAATGAGATTTGCAGCGCTCTTCTTTGTGTCAATCGCTGACTTCTCTCCTCTGAGGTTGCTGCAGAACGATTGGAAACCTCATTGGCTGTGGGACATTCGTTCGGCTTTTTGGGTACTATAGGCAGCACGTGTGGTAGCCTCCGATGTTCTTTTCTGTGACAGTGGGTCGGATTTCTTGTGTGGGCTTTCAGCAGCTCGTCTTGCCGATGCATATGTTACGGTGAAAGCCCGGTTCCCGGTGAATGTCCGACATTCACCGGTCATTGTCAACAATCACCGCTGCTTTTGGTGAAAGCCCGAAGCAACAATGTTTGTCGGGCTTTCACCGGTGAATGCTAACAATGACCGAGGCTAGTTGGTGAATGTGCGAAGTTGAATCTGGAGCCAACGAAAATCTTCATCTTTGAGTGGGAATACAATGTAATAACATAAGTTACAAGTGGTATATTAATAGGGGTTAACAATTGCTCTCAAAATCGTCAAAATGTCGCCCTTTTGGGCTCTTCATGGTAAATAACAATATTGTTCATTTGTTCATGCAACTGCCACTCCCATGGCATTTGCTGTTGCAAAGAACGCCATTGGATTTGCATTTACATTGGTTTGCCCGTTCAACAGAGCACATCAGACATCATCACACCGATAAGCATAGAAGACTACTGGCTGCGAGTCATTAGATATGTCTAAAATCGAACTTACACCGCTCGCTGCCGGAGACTGTCGACAATGACCGGCGAAAGCCCGGAATTCGGACTTTCGCCAGGGGTTACGTTATCCACCTCGGTGAATATCAACAATCACCGGCGATTCTCAGCTTTGACCGATTTCGAGCTTTCACCGTAACACATACACTCTTCTCCGTGGCAATCGTATCGCTCTCATTTCGGGCTTCTGGCAGTGCGCTTAGTTGATAATACTTCTTCCTCTCTAGTTGCTGACATTTCATAATACCATCACAACACCAAACATAAATCATTCTTGAGTTGAGCACTCTTATTATTACTTTATGAATTTGATAGGTAGATGGTATTCTTTTTTTTTTTTTAAAGTTGAGCAGCTGCAGTGTGCCGAACGATTTGACTTATTAAAACGCCTAATTAAGCCTCAATTGCTGGTAGGAAGCTGATGACTGCGGCTGCTGAAACATAGTGTCGTCTCTCTCGGCAAGGTGGCTTGGTTGAATACACAATTCCGCGTTTTGGTTTATTATTCTTGGAATAATACACCTATGTCGCGACGGAGGTCGACAATTCTGATCGGCCTCAAAATTTGACATTGAACATTTCAAGAGGTCTAGATTCCAAAAACGTCCGTCGTCCAAGCCGTTTTGGGCAATAGGCTTTCCTTTTTTTTTAATCTGAAATTTTGACTTACCATCTAGTTGGGCCCGCAAGGTTTTCAGCCCGATCGCCCAAACCCGTGGTGCGCTATGGGGCTAAAAAAAGGGGCTACGGGAGGGCTTTTCTTTAGAGTATCGGCTGTTGGGTCGAGTTTGGTGTCGTTTTCGAAGTATTTTTGGACGTAGAATCCATTTTTGGGGGTCCCAGAACGATCCAATACCCGTTGGGATCTATAGATTGGGATGTATGTATACAATCAATACAGTCCCACTTGCACGTTGCTATTCGGCTGGGCCTTGACTCTTTACTAATATTTCACGCCTTGCCCAAACACATGTCGGTGATCCTTATTTATGCGTCTATAGAAACTCTTGTAAACACTTTATTCCTGGGGCTTGGAAGGTTAATATTAGATCGCCACTTGGCGCTTCTTGTGAGCCTTCAGTGGATACCGGAATCACACCATGTGGACTTGGGCCGGCATGGCTATGTTCGTTCTATGTTACACTTGTGCCCTGTGCAGTCCGTCGTCTCCCAAACCAAATCACCCAGCGTGTGATTTGGTCCGTCAAATAAAAGAGTCTCATCCCAATTTTGCTGAGACGGATGTTAACATCCCTCAGGCCGTGTGCCTCGCAAGTTACGACGTTTCATGGTTCTCCAACGCAGTTAGCGATTTCCAAAATTGTAGTGATATAAACTGTCTGATAGAGTTCGTTTCCTTCGTGACTTTATTTGGAAGAATGTGCAGTCCTCCGTTTGTCTCTTGTGTGTCTTGTGAAATTGACAACGTCACCGTCCATGTTCCTTTTCCTCTGCACCATCACCTGACAGCGGCTTTCGACTATTCCGCGCTAGGGCTACATCTCGACTCCCTGGAAAAACTGTATAATATAATGGGGAAAAAGAAGAAATGCGGCCCCCTCTTATTTGATCAAACCAACACTGTGGGTAGGGAATCTAAATCGGAATCAACAACTTCTACTCAAACCCAAGTAATTTGGACTTGTAGAACTACAACGGTGTGGATGGCTGCGGTCGCTGCTCTTCTTGTGGTGACTATTTATATTGGCAAATACGTCGATAGCCTACGTGATCATCGCATCCACAGACTGCCCATGAATGGTCGAGTTCCGTCAAATTAGCTCATGTAGGTACTGGTGGTACTTATTTTCTCCTATGGCCTGCACTGTTTTGATTTAAGGGCGAGGTGAATGGAGGATCACCATGAGTGGAAACTGTTGCCAATCTAAATAATGTTTTTAGCGCAACCTTTCCCTCAAAAAATAGAAAGGTGCGCTCACCTCTTCGACATGTATGTTTGTTTGTTTTTTTTTTTTTTTTTTTTTTTGGTTCTTTTGTTCTTCACAGCATCACGCCCGAGCGGCTCAACAGATTTTCATGAGGGTGGTCTCATTGTCATCAGCGAGTTCGGGGGGTGGTTATAGGCTACCTTGATATTTCCTCCCTTATCCCCTTCATCGGTTTTCGGGAGGTCCTTCACGACGAAAGTTGTTTATCTCTGATGTGTAACTAAGGAGGCCTCAAAAGGGGGACGAAAGTTTTTGTCCGATTTCGTTGGTACAAGAGTCTATGGAATGAGCTTTTTAGGCTGATTCCAACGACTCCAAAACGATTTTGGCAGCCTGAGCCGTTCGTTACCTCTGATCGGGATAAGGTTTTCTTACGCATCGGTCGTTAGGGTGCAGTTGTTTACGTAATGAGCATCACGTGGATACTTTTGATGTGTTGTGTGGCATAGTTTGGTCGCTAGATACCTACTGTTTCTTAGTTTCTCTCGCTCATTAAATATATCGTAATAACAGAAAGGTTGCGCTCATCTATTCAATTCAATTGATGGCTTGTTTATTTTCTCGCAATACCAACTGAACTAATCATTACCTTCAGATAATGACAAAATGAGTCATTAAAAATAAATTTATTTGCTTCTACTTCATCATTATTGGTTTGTTTCAGAAAAACACTGTGGTGTTGAGGCCCTGAAAGCAGCTCAGCGCAACTTGAACCCACGTCACATTTTTTTAACCTCACTGATGATTGAATCATCAGTTCTACTAGACACCCCTACTCGTTTGGTTGCTTCCAACTTTTTTGTTTTGTTTTTTTTTCATCAAAGTTATGCAAGCAAACAATTATGAATGTACATAAATATTGTTGAAACTGTCTCTGTAAATATAATTTTCATCATCGTGTGTATGGATTTTTCTTACTTCGGGGAACGTTTGAACAGAACTTTTATTATTAGGTCAACATCTCAGTACCATACTGTAGCGTAGAAAAGTAAAAACTTCTTGTATCTGCATAATTTTATTTATTTGGAAGTTTAGCGTTTATTTATATGAAATGCAAAATATAACAAAACTTCGCTAAAAGTAATCTTTTATGACGTTTTATTTTTCCTTTTTTAAAAATCCTGATCGTGTATTGTGTTCTGAAAAGATGGTCAGTCAAACAGGACTTTGGAAACCGATAGTACTTTCTACCAGAAGTTAGGGGGCGTGTGTTCCTCAAGTAAGTATCATTAGGGACGCTGCGATGTTGGAAATATCGAGTTCTTCAAACGTAGGTTCGAACCATAATCTTGAAAGAAAAGCGCTACAGATTTTACAGAAGGGTTTATCATTCTTTGGTATAGAATTGTGCAAAAATAAATATGTACATGCTGTAACAATAAAAAATCATTTAAAAAAACTGTTATCCCTTACAGTGTTTGGGACCCCAAAAAATGGATTCTACGTCCAAATTACCTACTTAGAAAACTACACCCCAAGGCTCAAGAGTAACTTGTTGTAGGTAGTTGAACCTACTGAGTATATTATATAGGTACTCAGGTTTATATTCTACAAAACCTGAGTAAGTAAAGGTTCAACTACTTCAAGTTACTCTGGGCTGTAGATGAGCTTAGTTGTCTGAAACCAGTCCATACACTACAATAATTTGAATAAACAATGGGGAGTTGGCATTGTTTTTTTTTTCTATTTTTTTTCTGAAAGTACTCCATGAGAATGTAGGGAAAACAGTAGTCAGCCGCCTGAAATCGTTTCCAGAAAATTTAAATAATTTAACGAAAATTACGGCGTTTGAAAAACCGGGGCCATGGAGGGAGCGTGACGTCACGTCCTCAATACAGCTGAAGAGCGTCGTCGATAGTGTTTTGTTCTTGACAGATGAGGGGATTGTTCCGCCCAGTGTTGCTATTCCACTGCTCATCACTTAATAAAATTCAAGTGAGCCGTAAATCCTTCTGATAAGGCTTTAAACTTCAAGTAT
This sequence comes from Pilophorus perplexus, assembly GCA_955831195.1. Lineage (NCBI taxonomy): Eukaryota > Metazoa > Arthropoda > Insecta > Hemiptera > Miridae > Pilophorus > Pilophorus perplexus. The sequence continues at coordinate 10,238,171 of OY037012.1, forward strand.
CATGTATTATAATTAAAAGTTAATTATGTTTTCCGTCGTATCAAGTTATAATTGCTATAAATTCATCATATAAGCTGACGACACTAGCGCTCATGGTGAGAGATTCACTGGAACTGTGACGTCATGTCCTCAAACAGTGACTGGTGGGAAACGCCGGCCGATTCAAACTGTGCGTTTCGTTTTTTCGTTATATCTCCTACAATGATTTTTTTTCGTTGGTATTGGAGTCTGTGCACGTTACTTTTTAGCGATATTATTGAATGGTAGGGAAGATTTCCAAATCTAAAATCAATGCGAACTCCCCATTATTGTTTATTCAAATAAAAAGTGCCACTCGACGAGATTTTTCAAGTAGTATGTATTCCCCAATGATATGTAAATGTGGAGATTAAATTGAAATGAATTTGGCTGAAATTATATTCAAATTTTAAAACAACCCGCTGCTGATAAGGCAGTCGCTTCATGCCGAGTCGAGATGGTTTGACTCGCGGACCTAGTTGATTTGTGTATAAGATACGTCTAAGCGCACGGCAACCCAAAAGGCCTTGGAGATACCTTTTTATTCCCTTCGAGGGAAAAACTTTTCAATTATTTTGGTAACAATCAATAATAATAATTATTATTATTAATATTAATTATTATTATTACTCTCCCCTGATTCAAAAGTTGTCCTAAACGTCTCATGATGCGAAAATTGCATGAATAAAAATTGTATGTCCGTACGCTGTACACCTTCCAGACCATTTTGGGGAAGTTAAAATATTTCTTTAATCTGAGATTTTTACAAAATAGATTGTAGATCGTTTCTCGATCTAGTTGTTTTCAGCTCAATCGCCTATGGGAAATATTTAGGATAGAAGGTTGCGTGAGGAGTCGCTTACGACGAATTTTGGGACGTAGGTACAAAATCCGTAGATAGCATGTACGTACATAAAAATGTATAGACTTAAAGTGTAAAGTGCGATTTTTTTAATATTTTTATTTTTATTTTATTTAGGTATTTATTTATTTATTTTTTGTTTATTTATTTATTTATTTATTTATTTTATTTATTTATTTGTTTATTTATTTATTTATCCTATTTATTTATTTATTTTTTGTTATGTTTTTTTTTTTGTTACCTACCTACCAAACCAACCACCAGGGGCAGAGGTCGACCCCGCACTGTACTTGAAAAAGCTTTAGAAGTTCTTGCTCCATAAAAAGGATCCACATAAACATGCGTTCAGAGGTGAATTGTCTGCTGACAAGACAGGTATTAAGTACAACACGTGATTGACTTCTGGTCAAACATTGGTGTTCGTCCCCGGATTCGAACCAGGCTGATCAGCGCCCCGCCTGATTTGTAAACAGACGTTTCACTGACGCCCTAGTCCACGGGGCCACCCTGTCCCCCCAATTTATAGATTTAATGCAATTTGGTTCAATTGTTAGGTAGTTAATTTCATCTTGAATGTGGCAAAAAAAGAAGGATGTGTATGAAGTTTTTCGTTGTTGGAGATGATGGTGAAGGATGTTACAATTTGCTGCACCTTTGCACAGCAGAGGTATTTATTACTTCAATCGGCTGATTTAAATTAGGTTCGTCCTTTCATTAACCTATTAAATAGGTAATGAAAGGACGAACCTCATTTAAATCAAATTAAGTGAAACTCTCCCAGGGAAGCTGGGTATGAAATTTCAATTTTTCATGCCTAGGTACCGCATTTCAATGCCTGTTCCATCCTCTCTTCTCTTGTTCCCTGGTCCACTGAGTAAAAGAGACGGGGTTTCGCCCTCTTCTCCTCAAATCGGATTGCAACCCAAAAATGTGTGGTAAAGGGCCACAAAGACTGAGGGAGAACTCTTGTGATGAGACTCATTAAATGAAAAAATTTTTCAAATAATTTAATTTGTGATCTTGTGATGAGTCTTTAAAAGAAATAATATTTCCCTACAGATTATGGTAGACTTTCCCCACACAGGAAAAACGCTGCAAATTTTACTCAAGGGTTTTTTATTCTTTGATATAGGTTTATACCTTAATAGGTTAATTTTTTGGGGTCCCTGATTTCACCTTGGGGATGTTTGGGGGGCAATGGAATTTTTTGCGGATCCTAGGAGGTCAAATAAGGTGTCGTTTTCCGAGTAATTTTGGACGCAAAATCAGTTTTTTCGAGGTACCACATCTGTCCAAACATTGTACAGAAAAAAAGAAAATTATAATTTTTTCTAAAATTTTTTTTTCAATGACAGAATTAATTTTTGCACTATTATTGTGGACTTTTATTGTGAACAATTAGGTACCTACAAGTCTTGTGACAGGATTTGTTTGGTCCCTTCTGTAGGCACAGAAAGTTTCCATACAAGATGCAAGGATAGGACAAGATGCAAGGACCTATGAGTTTTTATGGTTTTTGATTCTAACACCTACCAGTGGGAGGTTTTTGCGCCATGTCGGAGAATAAACTATAACCTCAATGTTCACACGAGTTATGTTTTGATTTGAGTTCGTAACATTTTACTATTCACCTTCTACTTAACTTATAGTTTGTGTACTTTAGTAGTCGATTTTCTCGTATGATTTCGGCTCGACAGGGTCCTACAAAAGAAGAGCATTTTTGGTTTATGGTGTCCCGTCATATTTAGTTCTGGGTAAGTCGAAAAAAGCCGGTTCGTGGTAGAAATTTGTCTCTAAAATTTTCGAGTGTATAATTCTTCAAAACACATATCATTACCTATAATGTGTATTATGGATGTGTCTCTCAGCAAACTGTTGTAAGTAAATCTGGCGGCTTCAACGCGTCGGTTACTCAAGTTGGCCTTCGTGTTGATAACAGACTGGGCGGGACATGTTATGATAGTGTTGTTACTCGAGTACCGAGTACTTACCGTTTTTTTCCAATTTGTTTTCCTATATTCTCCACAGAGACCTCGAAGATGGTTCCTGAAGTCGAGCCCATCGCGGCGTTTGCAGCTTACAATCAAGCGAAGGACAGTTCAAAATCGCGTAGGAGGAAAGCGCGCAAAGAGCGGTTGAAAGCTCTCAAAAACAAACAAGCTGGAGGAGAGCCACCGTTGAAGAAGTCGAAGAATGATGGTAAACTGAAAAACGGCTCTAAACATAAATCCAACAAGTTGCGGAAAAATTCATCAGGTGACGTCAACACTAAACCCGTCCCGACTGGAAAGGAAGAAAAGGAATTGAAAAAGGAGAAGGTGTGTATTAACTTGATTGTCCTTAATATTATTCTCTCAGTCCATCAATATTACTGATCATAAGTATCGTTCTCAGGTAGCACTGCCTGGTACCGCTGGCACATCTGAAGACAAACCGGCTAAGAAAAATGGCGTGAAGCCCAAAAATTCACCCAAGGGATCACCTAGCGACGTCCCGCGAACTGAACCAGAAAAAATACCTAAGAAAAAATCCGCCCGTTCGTTTAGCTTTTTGAATGACAGCCTGGAAGTCGCTTCAACGTCTACCTTCAGGTGAATATAATAATCATTTAAGATGGTTTTTCCCCTCCATAATACATTTTTTGCTAACTTTATGCGCGTTCCAGGAGCAAACCGTCGTCGACGCCAGCTCGGATGGGGCCTGATGCCTCCACGTGGTCAGACGATGAAGACAGCGAATCGGAGGACGACATCCGTTCGACGGTAGATTCATACCAAGCGCAACTGAGATCTTCAAACAAATCCCTAAAGCGGAACAGAAAGCTTCGTCAGGACGTCAGGATGGCGAAGAAGCGAGCCTTGGATGCTGAAGGGAGCGAAGTTATGGGCAAGCATGCCTTGGCCCGGCTTTTGCATCCCATGAGCGTTGACACGTTCATGAAGTAAGCTTGGACCGAAGATGATGAATGTTCTGTCCTATTTCAAGGACAATTTCTTTTGATGCTTGTCAGCATGACAGCAATATCACAAGCATCAAAAGATGTCATATATTACATACATAGATGTTGTCATATATTATACGACAAAAATATATGTTTTACCCTCGCGGGGTGGGGGGGGGGGGGAATATCGGTAATAGGTTTGTTCCAGGTCTTACAGCGTCTGTCGACTTCTTGACAGCTGTCCCAATGCCTTCTGAATCGCACCCCCAGACCTGGAACGTGAACTGTCAAAAAATTGTTGTAGCATTACTTCACGGATACTTTTTGGTTTTCTGTGTTAAGAATAATCAACCTTTTCCGAGAGAGGAGTTTCATAAGGGCGAGAATGAATCATTTAATGTATTTGAGGGTATCGTCGAGGACTTCGGAAGGACGCGAGGACAACTGGAGGGGATGAGCAGACAACAGGTTTGTTCCAGCTTTGACGGACTGTTAACAGAAATCGACGGAGTCATGCACAGTTGAGAAAACTGCTGTTCCAGGTCGCTCGGTCGGCGAAAAGTCGCCGACGCCGGCTGTTCCAGTTCGATGTGTAGGCTGACTGCAGTTGAACTGCTGTCGGCCGAAAACCGACAGCTCGAATGAGTTCGGTTGGGTGCTGTCGACTAGGATAACCCTACCCAGTTGAAACCTCTCTCATAACCTTCTCACTTTATTTTGGTGCTCGGCGCGTCAAGTTGTACTCACGCCCTCCCGAAGTCCTCGTAAATACCCTCAACCACATTAAATGACTCATTCCCGCCCTTATGATACTCCTCTCTTGAAGAAAGTTGATTATTGTGAATAAAATTAACCAAAAATTATCACTTGGATTTTTCCACATGAAATTTACTTATTTACACATTTATTTTAAAAATTTGAAACCCACAAAAGGCTTCACTCAAAACCTGACTTACATACCAAATTTCGTTGAATTCAGTTTCGCGGGGTGACTTGTACGAGTGACACCAGCAGTGATGTAATATGATATTATCATCAATGATATTCAGGAATTTCTATCTCACATATTTTCGCGCACTTACGGCAATGTAATCTGCGATGAGTTACAAACGTATGCAGGTACTACATTACAACATCCACATTTTATGGCACTTAAGTACGGCTTATGGGCAGGCACTTAGGACGTTTTAACTTGGGAGAGGGTCCGAAATCAGCAAAATGGCTGTAGGATTATTTCACCCTTTTTTCACCCTTTTCGATGAAGATAAAGAAGTTCTATCTTGGCTCAAAATACGCTCCACGTCGAGATCTACATAGCTTTGGGTCTAACTCCAAAATAACAAATTGTTCGATACAAAGGTTTATCTCTATGGCAGGGCAGTTTTGTGGGATGCAGTAATTTGCTTAAAGTCAACCCTAGGAGGTCGTTTTGGTTTATAAAATGCAGCGTCTTATCTAGCTGATGATTCTCCAACATTGGCAATGCATTGTAAATTTGTGAATGGTGAGGGGCTAAGCAGTAACTTTCACGCCCCAAAGTATGCCTTTTACTTACCCGGTAGTTGAGTGTACATTTTGCCAACCGAAACAACAGGCGGCAATGATTTTCACATTAATGGTTAAGAGTGGTCACATTTAGTGGATAAACCAATCTTTTCATTCAACTTTTCAGCAAGTATTGGGAGAAACAACTGCTTTACATCCCAGCTCAAGACCCGACCAGATTCTCCAAACTCCTGAGCACCGAAAAGATGGACAGAGCTCTGAGGAACGAAAGTTTGTGTTTTGGGAAAGATTTGGATGTGACGACTTACACCGACGGCGAGAAACAGAACCACAACGTCGAAGGCGCCCGCGCCCAGGCTCATGTTGTTTGGGATTTCTACGCCAACGGATGCAGCATCAGACTCCTTCATCCCCACACTCATTCTAAACCGTAAGTTTTTGGTTGAAACTGTTGGGCTGGGCAGGAAACAAAACCTAAAGGGAGAACTTGTCAACTAACGTGGCGACATAACAATGAGTTTTCAACCTGTTTTCAGTTTGCTGGTTCTTATGTCGGCGCTGCAGGAGTATTTTGGTTGCCTCGTTGGTGCCAATTCTTACTTGACTCCTCCTAGCTCTCAGGGATTTGCTCCTCACTACGACGATATTGAAGCTTTCATTTTGCAGTTGGAGGGAAAGAAACGATGGAAAGTTTACAAGCCCAGGTTCGTTTTGGTTTATTATTCTTAGACTTCACGAATCTCTCAGCCTCAAAATTTAACATTGGTTATACGTTTCATGACGTGTAGATTTCAAAAATCAAATCCATCAGCCGTCCAGGTCGTTTTGGGCAGTAGCAATTTAAATCAGTTTTTTAATTGTTGGAGGAGAGAAGAGCAAAAAACGAGTAGTGCAGGTAGAATTTTCGCGGGTCTGTCCGCGAGGCTGACTTAACCAATCTACGTCACAAACAAGGCAAAGCTCTCACTTGGAGCACTAGTGTCTACAGCTTGTAGAAGGAATCTACGAAGGTTTATCATTTGATATAGTGAATAAATAATTCAGAATATATTATACTTGTAGTTTAACGTCTTATTACATCAGATTGACGGTGATTCGATAGCGTTCGTTGTGATGTGCTGTCAGATGGCAACACTGGTAACAACTTCGGCAGCCCGCCGAGGTTGGTAGCACCTTCGTTACCAAACGACGTCACTGACCCGGCCGATCGATTCTTCCCCCGCGTATTTTCAAACGTCACCACTTTCTCTAAATCATAATAATTTTCTGGAGGCGATTCTCGTTTTTGTACTTTCGAAAAAAAAAAAAAAAAAATTGAAAAACATTCATGCAATTTCCCCATTGCTCAAACTCAAGAAGCTACGTGGCTATGGGAGGAGTTTTTGAAGGTTTTTGGCTATGGGGCGAACGAACCCTTATTTTGGCTTAGTTACAGTTTTTTTAAAGTAATTTTTATTGAAATAGAATTAATTTTTTGTTAATTGTTTGCTATTGGTCAGTCACCTGCGATTTTTTATGTAATGAGCTCCTTTAATGATTTTTGAAAATGTTTTTCCTGCAAAGGTCATGCTTCAAAAGTTACGAAAACGGGTCCATATTGCAGAAACCCCGTTTCAATTATTTATAGGGCCTTAGAAAAAAAATGATATTTGAATTCCGAGGTCTGGAGAGGGTACATGACGTGCTCTGCTTCGTCGTCTTTTGATTGGCCGGGAGATCCCTCTCTCTCTCTCATTTACGCAAGTCAGCCAACTATGCTACGCGAAAATTCGACCCCAAAAATCGAAAATCGGGTTAATCATTATAGAAGGTCATTCGAAAATTGAACATCGAGGTTATTATCAAAGAAGGTTATACAAAAATCGACCTGGGCCGAGTGTTTTTATTCCGATTCTGTTCAGATTTGTTATTTAGCGCTCTGGCGGCTCAGTGCCCAACTACTCGAAGCCCAGCCTGGCGAGGTGTGACGTCAAATTTGCCCGGCGATCATTTCAAAATCTCTAACATTTCGAAAACAGCTCAGCTCGTACCTATACGGATTTTTGAACTAAAAATTGGGGTTTATGGGTTTTAAAGGGTGCTGAATCCGAATATGTTGTCAGAAATGCTGAATTCAGACCTTTTCAAGAAGCCCATTGAAATATCTTACTTTGACGTTAGTTGGAATGATAAAATAGATGAAATAAAAAGTCGGAAAGGCAAACAGAATAGTGAAGATAAACAACGTTTTCTCACAATCAAAGTCTGCTGTTGAGGCCACCTCAGACTGGCCGGCCAGCCTCGCTGCCAGTGTTAAGACGAACAACGAATACATAACCTTTTCGTTACAATTGGCCAGTCATACGACCCAAACAATGCAACAAACCCAGTGTTTTTAACTTCAGTCCTCAACAACCTGATACATCGGACAACGAATCCTAAGGTGTTTTTTTTTTTTTTTAATTCTCGATTTGTATGCCTTTTCGACTTTTATTTAATGTATTTTATCATTCCAACTACCGTCAGAGTGAGATATTTCAATTGCATAACAATCGCAGGTGAATGACCAATAGCACACAATTACCGATTTTTGCACAATTTCACCAAAGAATAATAAACCCTTGTGTACAATTTTCAGCGTTTTTACCCCATCCTTCCTGAGCTCGTAACTAAAATTACCACGCTAACGCCGTCTTATTTTACCGATCAGGTCCAAGAATGAAATCCTGCCGAGGTTTTCAAGCCCTAACTTTTCCGAAGAACAGCTTCCTGACCCACCGATCTTTGACGCTGAGTTGTCGCCCGGAGATTTGCTATATTTTCCTCGAGGTTACATCCACCAGGCGCACACCGTACACGACCAGCACTCTCTCCACGTCACCATATCAGCGTACCAGAAAACCTCGTGGTGCGATCTCTTAGAAAAAGTACGAGATTCGTAATCAACCCTCAAGTAACTGGTAGAGTAATGCAGCAAGCGACAACTGGATCAACCCTCATCTTATTCATTTCAGATGGTTCCTACTGCTCTGAAGGCCGCGTCAGCCAATGAAATTGAATTCCGCCGAGGTTTGCCCATCGGATATCTACGACATGCTGGAGTCTTCAACAAACAAGCTCCGTCTGAAAAGAAAGCCCTCGTCCACACCGCCAAACAGCTTATCTCAAAACTCGTCAATTATATCGACATTGATTCTGCCGTTGACGAAATGGGTGTCCAGTTCATGCACGACGCTCTTCCCCCTGTGCTCACTCCACGTGAGTTTCAAGTGTTTACGTAGAATATCACTGCCATCGACTTCTGACATTTAATCGTCGTTTGCGTTTTCAGCGGAAGCCGCTTGTTCTGTGGTGGGGAACGGATGGAGGATGGACGCCAACGGTAAACTACGAAACAAAATCGAGTTTCCTCCTCACACTAAAGTCAGACTCACTCGGGCCTACTGCTACAGGTAAGCCATGTTCGACCCGCCACTACAAGCTCGATGCTGACACGATGCTTCTCACGACTAAAGACAGCACAAAAGTATCGATATTTCTTTTGATACAATATTAAATATTTTGTTTTACAAATTTTGTAAAAAAAAGTATCGATACTCCCTATCCTTCGATAGGTACTGATGAATATGTAGGTATGATGAAGACTGCGATAATATCGCATATTATGTATTGGCAAAAAGTATCGATATCACCGATATTATACCAATTATTGGTAAGCAGTATTATACTGCTGTTGTAACCCTAATTTGTAGCAGGAATTTGATTAAAAACGGTGGATTGAAGCTTAAAATATAAATCTAACAGCAGCAACACAAAACAATGTTGTTGTATGTACGTAATTTATGGTCCCGGCTTAGTAGCGGGATACGACAACTACCAGAAACACGATGAAGGAAACAAATAATTTGTTGTCCACAATAATTGTTGTCCAAATAATTATTATTGTGGATGTGAATGCTACTAGAGGAGGTCCGAGCAACAAGCGCGTTTTGAACGACACGCCCTTTTTGCGGGGAACGCAAAAATGTATTCCTCATGGTCTCGTCTCCTAGCGACTAAATATTCAGGAAAAAACTCCTACTTTTTGTTGGTGCACCGTTTTTTATTATCACCTGTTATAAACCCTTATTGGCGGGAACGAATTATTGTCTTGTGCAATACTAGGTTCGTTTCTGCGAGTAGATGCGATTAGATTGCATCCAGCTGCGCATGCGCACTGAGTGCCATCCAGAAAGTGGCTTGTTTCTGCATGGTCACTCACTGGATGCAGTCTGCAAATTTATACTTGCTCCTCCTAGTTTGTCAAGTTCATTTACTAATTTATTTTATTTTAGTGCAACCTGACCATTTAATGCTGTAATTATGCATGAACTAGAAAGTGTAGTTAGAGAGATCTGGGGCAAATATGTGCGCACGTGTCCTTACGGCTGGTAGAGGAATGAGGCCAAGAGGAAAAGTCATAAAAACTACAGATTATCAAATTTTTGATAATCCGTTCCTTGTCAAATCTACGTACCTATTCAAGTTAGTGAGTATTAGTAAAAAGTCATTAAAATACGTTAAAGATCGGTTATAACGGAGGACTATAAATAGTCATTAATAAATTATCTTAGTTATGAAAAACAAGATATTTCTCTCCAAAACCTAACCCGCCCTTCTTGCGGAGAACAGTTTTTGAGGAGATTCTTTGTTCCCTCCAATAAGGGCGTATAACACATCAAGAATTTGTTATTTGCCAAAGCCAAATAATGACAGAGCAAAAGTCAAAAGTTAGAACATACAGAATCCTCAATTGAACGGTTTTCCTCATTTGTGGAGAACCTCAGGTGAGTTTAATAAATTGGAATTTGTAGAGGAAGCATGAGGCAATAGCGGGAAAAATGTTGAGTCAAAATAACGTAGGTATACATAAATCAGGGAATCTATTGGAAAACTTTCGAGCCCGATATCTCGAAACGCTGTTTTTGGTTATACGCCCGTATAATAATAATAATAATAAAAACTTTATTGAGCGCAGACAAGTAAAAAGTCCATAATAGCTCACATAAATTACATTAAAAAAAAAAGACATGAAATTAATCAATACAATAAATTATACAGGTAAGATAAGAAAAGGAAAACAAAAAGAAAAACTATTGTAAAAATGAAGAATGATGGGGGGGGGGGGGGTATGAATGATATTCCAGGATTAAGTTTCATCAGTAAAATGCCTCACAACGGCGGCCATGAACCGGCCCAGGGTGGGCAACGCACGCACACCAGTTGGTAAAGCGTTCCAGAGCCTGGCCCCAGCAACCTCGAAAGATTGCACGTATTGCACGAACCTCCTCCTCCTTTTGGGTATCAGCATTGGAGTTGGGATGAAACGATCCTAGTGCAGTTGTACTTCTACTTTTGGAACAGTTATTTCCATTCGAATGTAGAACTACCAATGGAAGGTCAGGATTGCAACAACTATTCACTACTTTTTTTTCTGAGAATTTTATTGCTCCAAGTAAAATTTACTTATTAACAATATTGATTTGAGACTAGGTGATAAATATTTAAAACTAAGGTACAGCACTTAGTTTTTGTTTTCTATGATAATATTTCGACACTGCGCGCTGCTTCATGAGTAAGCAAGATCGAGTGGTTTAGTTCTTGTAAGTCTTCGGACGATATCACATGTGTCAAGGAGACGGACAGCTTCCTCGTTGACGTGAGATCTTAGCCGTTGCAGATGACGTACGGCCTGCCGCTTGATGGTTTCGTTGACTGTTTCGATTTGAAGCTCGTGGTGGAGACGTTCATTTCGAAAGTACCATGGTGCATTGACAACGTTTCTTAATATATTGTTTTGGAATCGCTGGATGATCTCTCGATTTGACTGAGCCGTACAGCCCCACAGCTGGGCTCCATAAGTCCACACCGGTTTGAGGACTTGGTTGTACAGAGTAAGCTTATTCTGGATGGACAGTTTAGACCGTTTCCCGATTAGCCAGTACATCTTTCTGAATTTGAGCAAAAGTTCTTCTTTCTTCTTCTTGACGTGGGCTTTCCATCGGAGCCGAGCATCAAGCGTCATACCGAGATACTTAGCTTCATTTGAGTATGGGATTACTTTCCCATTGAGGTAAGCCGGTATATAGTTGATTTTTTTTGTTGGTAAAATCAACATGTACTGACTTAGATTCGTTCAGCTTGATTCTCCATTTCGCTGCCCATTGCTGAATGCGGGTGATTGACCGGTTTAGATTGGTGACTGACTCCCTATTGCTTTCCCCTATCGCCAACACCGCAGTGTCATCGGCAAAAGTTGCTATGGTGTTCATTTCTGGTTCTGGGAGGTCTCTGGTGTACAATAAGTACAGTAGTGGACCAAGTACGCTCCCTTGTGGGACGCCTGCTTTGACAAGTTTTGGTTCAGAGAAGGCATCTTCTTGCTTGATCCTGAAGTAGCGATTGGTAAGATATGATTGAAGTAGCTCAGCGTACTTTGATGGCAGGGTTTTACGCAGCTTGAAGTAGTGTTCACTACTGATGGGCTAGAATCCTCCGATTTTGATGAAATTGCCGATGAATGAAGTTGGCCCACTTTGATTTTGGAGATGAAGCAGAACTTGTGGTCTTTCGTGAAAGATTTCATTGGATTTTTGTTTTGGGGAGCTTTCTTTGCTCTTTGCCAGTTAAATAGAATGTGTGATGGTTCACAGAGAGGTTTTTGATGAGGTTAGTCGGTAAATTCATCACTTTCCATACATTGACTGTGCACTGCATATTTTTAGTCATTTTTCTTGAGATATTTCTTCACGCTATTTGGAAGTGGCATCGCCGAAAACACGAAAAAAAGTGATTAGACGCATGAGAACAAACTGAATAAGGTTATGGTCTAGCGTGATGAAAAAGATGTAGATGACGGACTCGTAGGAAAAGATGAATCCCCTACCTATGTGATCTACTGATGAGCGATACGCCGCTTCAATCCATCTTTAGTGTATCAAGACTCTTGATTCAAGAGGTACAAAAAAATTAATTTGAGTTCATCAAGTCCTTTATTTAGAGGTGTTAAATTCGAAAATTTGTCTCAAAGAAAATTACTACTCCGGCAGAAAATTACCGAGTTATCGGAGAAAATTATCGATACCATTATATCGCTCGCCAGTATTCGATATATCGGTCCCTACTCACGTCTCATTTCTTGTTCAGGTTGGTTCAGGAAGACGTAGTTGATCCAGACGGTCGCCACGTGAGCCAAGTGAGTCTTTACTACACCAACGACAACTCCAAACTCTACCATGGCGAGGAGCCCAACTTCCTGGTTGTCGAGCCCGATCTCCTCGTCACCTTGCGCGCTCTGATCAGCGCTTATCCTCATTTCACCACCATGTCCAAACTGCCTTGTGAATCCGACGATAAAATGGTGAATATTTCATCAACTATTTTCAAGTAACTGATTAACAGTAATGTTTAATGATTCTCGTTACTTGTGGGTTTTAGTACGGCTTAATCTGTGATCTCTGGGATCACGGGCTTCTTGTGACCGAAACACCTCCAGAACCTGTAGACGACCATACGACAATCCTGAGCCAACGGTCTGGTGAGGCCTCAAGCCTGAACGAGTCGAACGGTGCGCTTAAGGACATGATGGACACAATCGCGTCCTACAAGTCGAGCGAGGATGAGGATTACGTTGCCGAAGAGGAAGAAGAAGAAGATGATGATGTTGAAACAAGAGATAGTGACGAAATCATAGAACTAACTGAAGAAATGTCTGTGGAAGACAGCCTTGACGACGAAGAAGATGATTCCATCTATGTTGACCTTGATAGCAAAGATTTTGTTGATGATGAAGACGACGACGATGATGATGTCGATGGCGATAACAACGAATACAACGACCATGACACTTATGAAGTGGAGGACAGTGAGGATGATTATGAAGACTTGTAACTACTCCAAACATTATTCACTAGAAAGGTTACTCTTGAGTCATTGTGACATGTTTGTAAGAAATGTGAACATAAGGATTTTCAATCGATTTTGTACTCCCTTCAGGAATCTGGTTCATACTTCTCATATCTTTTTTTTTACTAACACCTCGCAATTTTCAATTATGAAAATTTGTATGACGGAGTAGGCAATGCGACAAAATCGCGCAAAATGTTTTCACAAAATCATTTTGTTTATTGGTTCGATATAACCACAGTTCACTTTCAAGTTGATTCGTCGGTCCCAGACAAAGAGATTGTAAACAAATTTATATTATAAAAAGTGTTACTGGATTGGGTGTCATTTGTGTTTGCCAGCATGTTTTCCTTTATGAAACGCAGTACCTACTTATCTGTTGGGTGGTGTGTTGAGAAGGGAATGTCCTTCGTAAGCTTTCAGTAATTGAAAGCAATTATTGCTTTCTGTGAGTCAGAACTCCCTCCAAGAATTGAAGCCTTTTGGGGCCAAAGGCTCAAAATGGCAAAATGATTTTTAATCGATGAATCAATTTCAATTAATATTTTTAAATAATAATAAGTTAATTTAAATAAATTAATAATAATATGTTGGGGATTGAGTTATTTAAATTAATTAAATGAACTTATTATCATTTTAAAGTAGTAATTGAAATTAATTCATTGATTAAAATTTATTTTAGGCCCTTTAGTCTTAAAAAGCTTCAATTGGTGTTTCTGTCTGTCTGCATTTTTTTGTGAACGCCAACAGATATTTCTTATTACTCAAGAGAGCGATTTCCCCCCTGCCTCCAATTGTCTGCGATGTGATCACGTATATCAGGGAAATGTGGTCACATCACTGCCTCTCAACAAATCATGGAGGAAATGAGTCTGGTACTTGATAGTTAGAAGACATCTGACAGGCAGGCATCCCCCTCCTGCAAACACCACATATTGGATTAATATCAGAGAGGGTATGGAAGTGGGTTACTGAAGGGTGCCCCTATTTCCTGCACCTATACTAGGCCTGTAGACCCGTTGTGCAACCTCTCATTCACTATGGGAGAAGTGCCCTTGGTTCAATAGTCCTCCTACCAGGTCCTGTCGCGCCAGTAACTCTCCCCGGCTCACTTATCCCAGAGCAAGATACCTTTTGCCCTCCAAGGCCTCACTCGAAGGTCAGCTGCTGTGTCCTCATCGCTGCATAGCCTACAGGTGGGTTCATCATTTATTACCCCTATCCTTTTTAACTGTTTCCTGTGCATAGGATGAAACTAATCCGTACCACGATGAAATCAGTTGTCTGCCAAAAATGGAGACATGTATTCGCTCTACGGTCTGCCCCAGCCAATAGAGTGTGTCCACGCTCCTGGTGTGGGGTTCTTTCCCGTCTCCGGTTGTGCTGCGTTACCTGCCACTGACATACTACGCGGAAAAGCGCCCCCGTGATACCTAGACAGGGTTCAAGTTCAATAACGTCCCTACTGGACCCCGGTCTAGCCAGGGCGTCCGCTTTTGGTTATTCTTGGAATAATACACCTATTAGTTTTCGCGACAGGGGTCGTCGACTCGGATCGGCTTCAAAATTTGACATTATCCGTTTCAAGAGGTCTACATTCTAAATCCAAAATGTCCGTCCGCCGCCCGGGCCGTTTTGGGCAGTAGGATTTTTTTTTTAAATCTGAAATTTTGACAAATTAGTTTACCATCTAGTTGTGCCCGCAAGGTTTTCAATGTTTTTTTTAAAAGATCGATGTCAGAGAGGTGGGCGTTTATGCTAGTTTAGGAAAATGATAATTGAAAAATCCCAGGAGTTTAAATATTATTCGAGTAAAAAATAAAGAATTTTGAAACAAAATCCAAAAAACAAATTTTTTTTGAAATATAAAAATCCAAAAAAGATTTTTCATTGACAGAATTAAATGTCTGCACAAGTAACCTATATCAAAGAATAATAAACCCTTGTGTAAAATTTGCAGCGTTTTCTTTATGGTATGCCGACCCATCTGTTCAGGGACCCATCAGAGAATAATCTCATTGCAGGCCGGCCCTGCCGCGCTCCCAGCAGTTTTGGATTGGTTGACGTTCCCGCTAATGATTCCTGAGCAGCTTGGCACATTACAAATTAGCAATGTTGGTTCAGAATCGACGCAAGATGGACTTGCATTGAAAAACGTTGATCACCTCTACCCTCAGTACCGGTGTCCAGCATTTTCCTGTACCTACCCTCAGTAGTTTCATCTGTGCCTCTACCTTACTGTGAATATTAGAAACGATATGAGAAAAATAACATCTGACTTACCTATGTCAAAGTGGCTTTTTGTGAAAATTAACATTGCTACCTGGTCAATCATGAAAAATTGGTTCCTATGTATACAAATGATGACTCTTATCCTTATTGTGAAATTGTTTTTTGTTTTATGAATAAATAAATAAATAAATAGTACACTCATAGAGGGTCCATATGGGTCCAAAAGTTTAGTTTTAAAAGGCTCACTACCCACTTACACCAGCTCACCTTTCATAATTCGAATTTTCGAAATTAATCGGTCATTTAATCAGATGGTCTAAAAACAGCCAGTGATGACAGACTCAACCAACAGGTATGTAGGTAAGCATTTATTAGAAACCCTCGATACCCTGGGGTTCGTTCGTGCCCATCACTAACATAACTGCCACTTTTCTCAAGGTGTTCAGGGGCGAAAAATACGAAAGAAAACTAGGCACGAGAGAATAATTTATTGCTCTATCAATCTATATGAATAAACATTTTTATTTTATTTTTATATACTCTGTATTTCATTTTATCTAACAAAAATATGTGTCTGGGACGTTTTGCCAGTGCTTTTACCTACGCAGGTTTAACCTATTGGAAGAACTGACAAAAGAATCTCTGAATTGATTCTATCATTTTTCCAAAATACAGTACATTTTTAAAAAAATCATACCTAACTGATATTCTTACTAACTAGGAAAAAATGAAAGGAGAGCACCATGATTCGTTGTAATTCTGGTCTGGAATGTTATTTACAAAAATTAAAAATACAGGAGCCAAAAAACAACAATTCAACGGAATTTCCAGGGTGTTGATGGAAGAAGATTTGAGAATTACTCAGAAAGGTGATCAGGGATTTGATAGTGTAAAGATTGGAACCATGGGGTACATTGGTGTCAACTGTACACGTTCACCTACAGCTATGGGAGGAGAGCATCGAGCTACCATCATTAGGAATTTCACGTCGAAAAATAGGTTGGAATAACATCGTGGATGAAGATGAGGAGGAGGGGGGGATTTACATGTGCCGGGTGTTTCCAAAGTTGATCCCCGATTGGGTGGCCCCTTTGTTGCTTCCGTATTGGAGGCTGATGACGCCCTGGCCGGCTCGAAGTTGGTCCTCGGAGAAGTTTCGCACGTTCTTGTCGGCCTCCTTGGGTCCAATGCTCGGTTGCCCGTAGTTGGCCCCCTGAAAAGATGATTTGACGGTGAGCGACATTTGACAAGGTTAGGATAGAAATTACGAAGTGCCTCTTATTTAGTAAGGGCGGGTTTTTCAAATGCACTAGGGGGCCATCCACTGCTGGCAAAAGCCAGCCAACTCCTGACCATATCCCGCATTGCCTCAGACCCCTTCTACTCGCTTTTCGATAATGAATTGTGTTTTTTCTTAAAGAAATAATAATATAAAGGAGGACGGTTTTTTGAAATCCAATTTCAAATACGGATTCAGCTAGAAAAAACGTATAAGGTAGGTAAAAAAAAAAGGTACAGTGAAGGATAGGAATATACGATATAAGAGGAAAAATTTGAAGCCTCACTAATCATTTTAAAAAACTATAGGACTCGATTTCAATTTTGTTGCCTCAATGAATTCGAAAAATTAATGGTTAAAGTGTTCCTTCTTGGGCGATGCATTCATGGAGTTGGTCCTTCACGTTTCGCATAGCATATCGGTTGGGATTGAACGAATTTCCGTCTCAATGAAATCCTTTAGCTCTTGATGGGGATTATTGGTGTACACTCTGACTTTTAAATGACCCCAACTGTTTGCACGAATTTCCCTAAGGGGTTGATTATTTCATACACATGCACTTGGGGGTTTTTTTTTTCGTGGTGACGTTTTGACTGAGAAAGTATTTTCCTTGCGAGCCTAAAAAGGGAAAGTTTTTTCCTACATTCTAGAATAATTCTATCGCTTGGAGGTAACATGCAAACGCGCATAGGTCCACACCGTAACTGATATTTCAGTACGGGCAGAAAACGTTTTTCTTGAGCTCTACCAGAAATATTTATATTCCCTCTTTTTATTCTGATTCATTCGTGCCTAATATTACGGCAAAATAGTTCCTTTCAAATAAAAAAAAGGAAAGAATAATGGAAAGTTCAAGTTTGGACTTGTGATGTTTTGCTTGAACAACATGAACCTGTGACGTTTTGCTCGAACGTAGCCCACGAACTCCACATTGCTCAATGAACTTGTGAGATTTGGCCGGAACAATATGACAGTTACAGTGGAAAAAGTTATTTGTTATTATTAATAACTTATTAAATTTGGGGTGTTGGTGACAGTTTATGATAATTTCAACTGGAATAGACAGACTACTTACCCCGAGTTAATAAAGTTCATTTTTGAGTTCCTGAACATTTTTTTTTTTTTTTTTTTCAATAGGTAAATACCTACAGGGGAAAAAGGGTAAGACTCCAGGATTTAGGAGTCTTACCCTTTTTCCCTGCACCGTTCATATGCATCAAGCAGGAAGCTGAAACGCAATTTTTTTTAAAAGCTGCATATTCTTATAATTAGAACTTTCCCTTGGAGCATTAAATTTTAATGCTCATTTATCTGTTGGTTCGATTCCAGAAAATTTTTGAATTAGTGGTTTAGATTGCTTCAGTCATGCGACTCGTTAGTGGAATCTGATTGGTCGAAATGGACATGTGTCTCTATGCCCAGCACCCCGCCTCGGACCTGCCTGACTTTGCTCAGAACTGCCTACATTGCCATTGGTTTTTACGGGAACTGATGAAGTTTTGCTCTATTCTCACTCTTCCAAGCTATTTGAATGACGGAACAGACCCAGAAACTAACCTTAACTCAATTTTCTCCATTTTGTGACTTGTGCGCTTTTGATACGTACCCAATTATTAAATAATTTTGTTAACTACCTCGATGAAAGCCTGATCAGTCAAATTGCTGACGGTATCAAATTGTAAGCGTTAGGTCTCGGCAATTAGCCTATTCGGGCCTAAATCGAGCTTACAAACGCATTAATTTTGATAAACCCGCTCCAAGTCTTGTCATTGATACCAACCTTACGGCCGAGGGACTGCAAGCAGATAACAACCGAGTTGAGGTTCTGGCGCTCCCAGAGGTCGACAGTCTGGAAGGTTTCTTGCGCTGGAACTCCCATCTCTTTGGCGTTGGCCAAAAACTTCTCGATGTTTTCCATACACTTGAAGGCCATTTGGCTCTCGTTGATTTTCTTTATAGCGCCAGGTTTCATGAGATTGATAAGCCTGAAAAATCGGGACGAAATCAGTTAGGTACCTACCTACTTAATTGTGATGGTATGAACTTCCTGAAGAAACGGATTCTTTTACAGTGTGATTATTTTTTCATTCCATGGAAAATAGGTTGTTTAGAAAACTCCTCCTCCAGATAAAGTGAGCGCAAAGGTTTTCCATAGTGTCATGAAAGCAGTTGGGAATAGCGAAAAAGGTTGTGTAAACAACCGAGAACATGAGCAGAACCTCTTTTGAGTGTAAACACCATCGGAATGCCTTTTACCTACGAAACCGGGAATGTTTGAGAACTCGATGTAAACACTCACTTGCAGAGCAGCGTACCGTCCCTGAGGACGTCGTAAAAGTTATCCATGTCCCCATTGGTGTTGCTGGGCTCCCCCGTGATTGCCTTCACCCATTCCAACACTTCCGTCGCCAGTTCTTCGCTGTATTTACTGTTGATCTGAAACAGAACGCATTTCCATTGTAGATAACATTGTAAGGGGAATAGGATATGTGCATGAATATACTCGGCAGGTGATTCATCTTTAGAGCTCTGAGGTTGACACCCAAGGATCATTCACTGCCCACTTCTCTCAAATCTCTAGTGGGCAATATGCAAAGGGGCGTGGATTGTATAATATTATAATGTAATACATGTGACAGGGAGGGGGAGGGAGATACATTGATTTTACTGGCCCGGGGCGCTGGGAACAACATGCCGAGATTTAATCGGCCTCCTCAGGTTTAACACAAAATTTAAAAAATAAATAAAATTTCAAAAACCTAAAAAATACCACTTAGGTATGTTTAACACTAGTGTGTTGCTAGTTAGCTACAACAAGAAAATTAAACAAGCCATCAATTGAATTGAATAGATGAGCGCAACCTTTTTGTTATTACGATATATTTAATGAGCGAGAGAAACTAAGAAACAGTAGGTATCTAGCGACCAAACTATGCCACACAACACATCATCCACGTGATGCTTATTACGTAAACAACTGCACCCTAACGACCGATGCTTAAGAAAACCTTTTGCCGATCAGAGGTAACGAACGGCTCAGGCTGCAAAAATCGTTTTGGAGTCGTTGGAATCAGCCTAAAAAGCTCATTCCATAGACCCTTGTACCAACGAAATCGGACAAAAACTTTCGTCCCCCTTTTGAGGCCTCCTAGTTACACATCAGAGATAAACAACTTTCGTCGTGAAGGACCTCCCGAAAACCGATGAAGGGAATGAGGGAGGAAAAATCAAGGTAGCCTATAACCACCCCCCGAACTCGCTGATGACAATGAGACCACCCTCATGAAAATCTGTTGAGCCGCTCGGGCGTGATGCTCTGTACACAAACAAACAAAAAAAAAAGAAAAAAAAAAAACAAAAAAAAAAAAAGGTTGCGCTAAAAACATACATGTCGAGGAGGTGAGCGCACCTTTCCATTTTTTGGAAAAAGGTTGCGCTAAAAATGATGAAAACGGCTCAAGGTCGAAATATTGGGGTGCGTTTAATTTTGTAATTTTGTTGTTTCCTTCTACTATCTCATTAAATCTTAACTTAGAGAAGTTCATTAATCATTTGTAGTTTCACAGTCTAAAGATTTGTTGTTTGTGTACATTAGCATTTAATGCTCCCTTAGTTGCAGACCCATGGGCGAGATATCTCCGGTTTGAAAGCGCTTGTAGATTATTGAGGTGATGTAACGCAAATAACTTGGAACGCGATGCAAAGGAATTCTTGGGGGGTCCGTTTGACCTAAAACTGCTGCTTTGTATTAACATTGACATGAATATGTCTTATGGCTGGGGGTCAGGTGAAAAATAGCTTCATTATCCAACGATCCTGGATGAGGAGGAAAGAAAAAGTCGTTGAAAAGGTGGGGAAACGAGCCACAATAATATTTTACGAGTCCCTGAGATCAATCTCTGAGGAAAGTATACTTTCCTTTTTTTTTTTTTTTTTTTTTTCGTACTATACTTCCATCCACGTGGATGGAAAATAAATCAAATGGACAGACGCAATGGGCCCCCATAATCTCGTGGTAGAAATATCTTATATTTGCTCTTAAATGGTCAAGTTCCCATCATAACCATTCTGTTGTTTCATTCCGAGTGTAATTCGTTTTTCAAATTTAATAAACTGTATGATGTTATGGAAGGGGGTATCAAAGGGCTGTTGGTCAAAACAATTTATGGCCTGGGCGGGGAATTACCGGCGCATACCCTAAGCATCTCCCAAATAGGTAAGTAACAAAAGGTGGTTGTCACATTAAAACACAAAAAACGACATTGTCCTGAATTAACAGCATTGTGAAAGACCCCACAAAACCTTTTTATAAATGTTCTTGTTTAGGTGCATTGTTCGTGAAGTCCGCCGAGTAATATCAGATTCCGTCGAGGGTGTCTGTTCATCGTCGTGTCGAACCTCAAGGGTCAAACGCTTTCTAAGAGGTGACGTCATAGCCAGGCTCGTTGGTCTTTGGTTTTTGTCAACCCAAGCAGCCTTCTCAACACTCCATCATCCTCCATTCCACTCCAACAGCTCTGATTTGAAAGCTAATGCGATTGGCTCGACAAAAATATTCCATTATGAAGTTGACAAACACAAACCAGATATTTCTGCTCCGTGACGCGAGGCGTATAAACAATTTCTATTTAATGAGTCAACGCTGATGTTGACTTCTAGTCGATTTTTTAAATCAACCAATTGAGTTATAGTTTTAAACAACCGTCTTGAAATTAAATATTATGTTGAGGCACAAAACAAGGGTGTTATAATAATATTATGAGTTCCTCTCCTAGTTATAACGTTGAATGTTCAGTTTCCAGACATTCCATCGACTGAGTCAGCAGTCCTCAAAAGGGACGGGACCAAGAGGGGGCCCCGAAAAAAGGCTCCTGCAGGGTTTTGGTTATCGTTCTCAGAATGATCATCCGGAGAATGATATTTTGATCGGCGCCGAGCTAAAAGGACAACTAATTTAAACATAATATGTTTAAATAAGTGTTTAAATCTACTCATGAATCGCAATAATAGATTCCAAAAGTGAAATGTCGGTCCGCCGTCAGGCCGTTTTTCCAGGCAGGCAGTAGCTACGGGAGCGTTTTGGTTTATTATTCTTGAAATAATACACCAATTTATTCGCAACGGGGGAGAAAAATTTGGAGCGGCCTCAAAATTTGTCATTACTTATCCGTTTCATGACACGTAGATTTCAATATGATTTTGCTAAGATGATGACGCTAGAAGGTGGCGGAAATTCGAAAAATTAAAAACGAAACTGGCCGATCGGTTCAATGTTGATTCTTTAGCTGATACGCATATGAACAAAGAACCACGATTGATTTGTATTCAGGCTATGTATCCGAAGACATTAAAAATATTCTCTTCATTAAATTGGCCTTCATCGATTTTACAGGTTAAAAAAAGCTGAAAACAATCAGAAAATCGAAAAAAGTCGCGGTATTCACCGAACTGAGTTTTTTTTTTTTTCCTGTGTGTTCACGAGATTCTAACGTCAGAGTGTGTCACGAAATTCTAAAGTTAGATCGTGCGTAAAAGTAATGTGCAAGTAAAACGTGAAAGAGAATTTAAATTTTATTTTTGTTAAAAAATTATAAAAACAGCTACCTAAACAATTAGATTTTGCATTGTTTAAGAAAATTATTTTAAATTTAAGCAGAATTATTTTTATACAAAATTATTTTTAAATTTTTATGGAAATTATTAAATTTTTATGGAAATTATTCATTTTTTGTTAAAAAAAAAGATAATAAACCGCTAAACATTCAGATTTTGAATTTTTTATGCTAAACCTATCTCTATCAGCAAGTCTCCTTGAATAATTTCCGCCACCTTTTACCGTCATCGGCCTCTGTGCGCCGTCCAAGCCGTTTTGGGCAGTAGGAATTTTTTTTCAAAAATCTGAAATTTTGGCAACATACTCGGTTTTCTATCCATCAGTGCCCGCAAGGTTTTGAGCCCGATCGCTCTGGGGGGCTAAAAAGGTGGTCTGTGGGCCTAAAAAGGGGCTACAGGAGGAGTTTAGGCTATGGGGTCGAGTTAGGTGTCGTTTTGGAAGTATTTTTGGACGTAGAATCCTTTTTGGGGGGGTCCCAGAACCCCAAGGTGGGGATGCATGGGGCTATAAATGGAATTTATGAAGGATGGCAAATCGTTTTCCGAGTAATTAATTTTGTACGCATAATCCATTTTTGGATCCAACATTGTACAGATTTTTTAATTTTTTTTTATTTACCTATTCAAAAATTTTTACTTATTGACAAACAATTTTTGCATCAAAGAATAATACACCCTCGTGTAAAATTTGCAGCACATTTTCAACGGCTTTATGGTACTTAGAGGGGTGTTGTGTTGGACGGAAAATCCATTTTTGGTGGTCTCGTGTTTCTTCCACTTTTGGACAGGTACATACGATGTACCATAATTTGGTATATTATATGTTATCAACCATAGAATCGAAGTTATCAACGGCCCCTACGGGGAAAAGCTTCTGGCAATTGACGACCATCGAGGAAGAATAAAACCAACTGATCTCAGAATGTCTTGGTAGTTGTGGGAGTTTCAGAGATACTCTTGGAAATGTTCAGTTCATGCCAGTCGATAATGTTTGGGTTTCATAATATGAAGACAGGAGGAAAACTCGATTGGTTCATTGGACCCGACCTGAGCACATTGGCACCAATCTAGACTCCCCTTGGGACGCAGGATGTGCAACTTCCTCATCACCTTCGAAAGACTGAGGGGAGCATCCCCCTCACCATCTTGCGGTAATATTATGGGAACCAAATTACTTTTGCAACGCAGCAGAGGCTTTACAGGAGTTCAAGAATGTGGGATCTATGGTGAAACGTTTGTAATCTGCATCGGAATGAGTAACAGGAAACAAGATAAAAATTATAGAGTGGGATCCGACCTTTCGCGACCCAGTGACCGAGATGTGGGTGAATCGATATTACTCTCACGAGATCACCCCCCGGGGATGCTTTTCAAGGGCTGGCGTGGACCTTACAATTTGCGAGAAGCCGTTAACATTGCAGGAATAGGTTACAGTGTGACTTGGAGATGAGGTTTGCAAAATACCAAGTGCAACAAGAGGAATGTTGGGCTGAGAGCTCTTTTCTGCAGAAGTGAAGTTCCTGAAGTCCCTAGTAGCAAGAAAACATTTCGGGTGTACAATTAACGACACTATCAGATGCAAGAAGCTCGCCATCTTTATATGGCCGTCGGAAAAGACGGAACAAACGACAAGGTTGTCGCCGACTAACGTGACGTGACTACTGAGCCGTTTCGGAAGGAAAACCGGTAGCCCTTAAATGGAAATACCCGCGGAGAAGGCAAAGAGGAGAGAAGGCGTGATCTTTTTCAGATAGATCACCGTGCGTATCGCATCAGGGTCGTCAGACGAAGGTCGGGAAGACTTATAAGTCTGCCTGTCTGTCCTTACTCCACAACCGCCCTCGGAGTCAAGGTGAACTTCCGGAAACCCTGTTGAGTCAGAACAAAACCACCCTGGAGGTTCATAAGGTTGACTGTCGGCAGGCAACGTCTGCATTTCGAGGACATCAAAGGCGAAGAGTCGCGACGGAATTACAAATCTATAAGTACCTACCAATTTGAGTACTTTACAGCAGGTAGACCGATAAAATTAGTCATTTCTCCACTAGAGTGACGGTTTACGGGGAGTAGACCGTCCAAAACCTTTCTGAAGGGTTTCTCTGAAAAAATGAATGCGACAGCGAAATTTCCTGCGGGGCTTCAGTGTCAAAGAGACAAACTGCCACGGACGGAGTGATGTCATCTCTCAGTGCTTATCGCGATTCTGCCCAGCACAACCGCAGAGTAAACATCCTCAAGCGGGTTTTGATCATTCTTGACAAAAACGTCCATATTAGCTAGCGTGGGAAAAAATGGTTAAGCCAAGCAGATAAACCTCAGTCAACGATTGTGGTCTGTTTGAATGTCAGGCCTTCTTCATATTTTTAAATTTTTTTCCGCAATGAATACTCTAGCTCGTGGGATCAGCCGAGACACAAGTGAAGGGGAGGGTCAGAGTATGAATAGACGCCATATGAAAGCCCTGCTACGAGCCCAGTTTCAAAAAATGATTCCGGCGAACCCTCTCAGATTAGAAAGCCGTTGTGTCGCAGATCTTGAAGGGACAATGTCGCCTTAAACCCAGTGTTGTGTCGTAGCTTCGTTGACCGGTCGCTTATAGAGGTCGAGACGTGATTTTTTGAGCCGTTGCGCAAAACGTCGATTATGCAAAGGGTCGTCTGACTCACGCCCCGCTCGTCGACTGCTCTTTTTTCTCTCCTGACTCCTCAACGTAATCGAATGTAGACACAACTGCTGGTCGCACTGAGGAAAAAACAACTTAGGAACTTGTAAGTAACCTTGATGGACATTTTACACACGAAATTATAACTTGCAGAATTTTCATTGCTTGCAGGCCCATCCTACGCTAAATGCCGCCTTCATAAGGAAACTGGTCGGCTTCCAGGACCCAACTTCCCCACGTCGTTCGTCCTGAACACTGTGCTAGTGAACATATAAGGTAGCGGCAGAACGAGCTTGTTGCCAAAGGAGTGGTGCGACTGGTTTGTATTATGTTGTGCTATACTCAACATTTAAAATGCAATACGGAGACAGAAGACGTCCGAGAGAAATTGACTCACAACAAAGGTTATATTTGACGGTTTGTGAGAGTTTGTTCAGCTCGAAGAAGAATAATAATCATAGGATACCTTCAGGCCCTTCTTTTGAGCACCATGAAGACATGGTAAGAGAAAGCTATCTGAAGACATGCGGGACAAAAACCTCAACATACACCAAAGCCAATGATTTTTGATCATTTTAAATTCGATAAGCCCAATAAGGCTAGATTGATGAAAGGCGAAAGCGTGGGAGGTTTCGAAAGGGGAAACGTTTATGCGTCGAAGGGAGCTTTTAAAGCTTGTATGAGGTACAGAGGGAGTCCTGCAAGGAGTATACACTATTCACAGAGGTGGGGGTCTGAGAACCGGTCTGGCTGTGAAAAAAGTGAATAAAACGCTGTACCTAGCCTGCAAGATGACCGCGTTTGAAGCTATTACGGTACACAATCGGGAATGAATGCATGTAAGTTTCTCAAGACGTTACGTGTAGCGAGAAATTCTCTTGCAACGGATGATTTTTCAAAAATCAATACATCCACGGCTTAGACAAAGAGGACGTCAAAACGTGACCCGACCAGGCATGGCTGCAGCTCTTCGTAACAAATCGTGAATCAAATTTAATCAGCGTGAGTTAACGATTGGACGTCACCCGATTCGTGGACTCCAGAGAGATAACATACAAACCGTAAAAATGAGTAGGCACTACAATGCTCTTGAGATAAATATGTTGTCTCCTTTATCGCCCATTCACTGGGTTTTCTAGCGTTGAATTCAAGTACTTTAGAGTCAAAAAATCCGAATTTTTTCAAAATCATTATCATTTAGGTGAAATTCTGGATTGGTAAAATAAGCGTCAACACTTTTCAGCCTCCAATCCTCCACTAAAGAGATCAAGTAAAATAGAACTAGGTACCTAGTGGTCCGGTCGGATCCTACGTTGGGAAAATCCATGAAGCGGAAGCATCAAACGATCATCAGAGACAACATTTAATGCAAGGAAGAGACTGCTCAACATTCACCCGAGATTAACATTAAACCAGTGGTTTTTAGTTGTCTCGGCCTCCTATAATATCGCCGATTTAGCTTCAAATCTCAGTTTTTAATGTAACCAATTTTACTCACCAATGAGTTACCTACTTCCTTACGCTTTGCCAATGAGTTCACTGAACAGCGCTTCCTGAAAATTGCTGTGATGACTTACTGGGGTAGGAAGTACCTACTCAGCATTGAAGAAATAGATTAACTGAGGTAGGTAGGTGAGTAATGGTATGAAACTGTTTCACGCCATTGGTAGTGTTCAGTGATGGGCACCGAGAATTCATCGGGAATGTTCCACAAAATGTAAATTTCCGGCAAAAATATGGAATTTATTTTATCCCTTTCTTCAATTTCATAAATAATTTTTTTCCTTTTTAAAATACTGAGAGCCTTGAAAAATTGATTGTTCGTTCCTTTTTTTGCTTCCGAGTCTACCAAAGGAGGCGGAAGCTTTTTTTTAAATCTTGACCGAACCTTGGCTTCTAAATGCCTTGCTTTAAATCTTGCTCAAATTACAGCGTAAAATTAACAAATTATACATTTGGATGGAAAGTTGTTGAAATAAGAATGTGCATCGTTTCAAGAGAAATGCTCCTATTATCAGGCCCTAATGGAATGAACAAAAATGACAAGGGTCAGAAAAATTCAAACATTTTTGGGGACATTGTAACAGAAAGAATGTGTTCATTAAAATCGACCACTAGTACAAAGTGTATATAGCATAAACAGCGAAGGGGGGTAGGGGGATTAAGTAACCAGAAAATGGGCTAGGGAACAAGGTCAGAGAAATGGGAAAATTCGGCCGAACATAGTTGAACTAATACTTAATGAACAAAGTACTCAGTACAGTTAGCACTGAGAAATTAGGTGTCTGAGCAGAGGAAATCACTAGTGAATATTTGGCGTTTTGAATTTTCCCGCGTGACACTTTAACTAATCCGCCAGAGGCACTCCCACAAAAAGTAGAAAGTGTACAAAAAATATTTTTTATTTTGGGTTATGTGATGTTGGTGAACATGAATATGGTCTGTCCCGTCACGTCAGAACAAATCCGAAAGGACTATTTCCCTTGCGATTTCACCTCGTGAATCTTTCTGAATTCGTGCTTTTAGTTCATTGGCTGACCACCAGAGAGCACTTCTTGGAAGCGCCAATCTTCCCTCCAGATTCAAAGTTGAAATTTTCGAAAGTGCCCTGGAAATTTGTACAGCGTAGGAGCCCAAAACTCACTCGCTATGGCTTCAAATTATGAAGTTCTTTCGGAAAAAAGTATTAGTCGACAATCGGTTCCCTAGCCCATTATAAAATTGATAAAACCAAATGTGAGGGGGAGGTTAAGAAAAAAAAAAGTATATATCGACGGTCGGCAGAGAGAAGGGCGTAACTGCCACCTTCGGTCTGTCTGTCCGCATTTCCTTGCCACACCCATAACTTCCACAATTTTGATTGGATTTCAATCAAATTTTAAGGAATTGTGTGGGTATAGGAGCCCTAAATGGTCCCTTATCAGTTTCATCATGATTGAATCAGCAGTACGCTCAGCGCATGCGCGAACGTTTCCGCCATTTATTCGCCCAACAGATGGCAGTTACGCCCTTCTCCCTGCCGACCGTCGATATATAGGTATGATTTTGCTCGACCTACCCTACACACTTTATCTGTCAATGTAATATTAAAAAATTTATTTAATAAAATAAATCTTTTAATAAAATGAATTTTATTTCACGTTAAATAACGTTCATTTTGATTGCTTGCCAAATAGGGTTCCCTACTCCACAATTTTCTTTTATTTAAAAATTTTATTTCTTAGATTTATGTACTTTTCTCATTGTCTTTCCCGTCTACGTTTAAAAATGTTAAACTTATTATTTATTTTATTTGTATTTATTCGTCGATTTGATACTTTCCTGCCTTTTCTTTTTATTATTATGATTATTATCATTATTCATGTATTTATTTCATTCATTTATTCATTCATTTATTACCCATCCCTACTAGGAAGGCAGGATGATGTAGGTGTTCTGTTTAATTTCACTCGGCCAATTTTCTAGTGAGTAATGGAGACAGCTATTCAACATGTCCTTCTCTTTCACAAACCATTGGGTCTTCCAGGAGGCGTCGTCGTGAAATGGGTTAATGCCTTCAAGACAAAACACTTGTCTCATCATCTAGAATGATCGTTTGAAGCCGCATAATTTGTTTCAAGAGGGTTTGGCAACGTTGAAGGCGGCGACCCGTGAGAGAATTGAAAACGGACACGTCTACACGTGGGAGTCGTTCTAGAGCTCCTGGAGACCTCGACAGTCAGGGATTTCCGTGGAGTTCCAAGGTAGGGCAAGTCCGCACCAGGGAAAAAGTTGAGTGACATTTACCTACGTCGATGGTAAACTTCAAAGTAGGCCAAACCGTGTAGGTACACGTTTACACCATTTGCTTATCCGAAGTGACAGGTGCAGTGACCGGAAATTAGACCACCTGCTAGGATTCTCGGTCATCAGGGCAGCCCCCAGAACGCATCTCCAAACACTGTTTGCAACTTAGGACGCACATAACCTACTGCCAAATAACGCGGAAAACGTTTGGGAAATGACCGTGCACCTGAAAAATGATTCAGGTTTGAGCTGTTCACGTTACATCAGCGCACAATAACTGTGTTACATCAATTTAATTGATTAGCACTGCTTTAGTAACTGCTCAATAGTAATGAGGCACTTATCGACATCAGAATAAGGCCCCAGTTTGATGGGGAATTCATTAAATCATTACCAACTCATCGATCTTCTTTCGAACTCTCGCAAACTCCACGCGACGACCACAATGATTTAAAAAGAAGTGGTTGTAAGTTTGATTAAACGTGGAGATACCGGCGGAAATTAAAGGAGCAAAACCAATAATGAAGATGAGCATCGAAGCCATTGAGGTTTTCAAAGAAGGTCTTCAATACCGTGAAGGGACAAGTACTCATCTCAAGATAGACAAACACGGAGGTGACGTCATGGGTTTTTTGAGAATAAAAAGGCATTCTCTCACGTAGGTTGGTCCGTGATGCTCTAGTCACGCTTAAAAATAGGTATTTCCACG
This sequence comes from Pilophorus perplexus, assembly GCA_955831195.1. Classification (NCBI taxonomy): domain Eukaryota; kingdom Metazoa; phylum Arthropoda; class Insecta; order Hemiptera; family Miridae; genus Pilophorus; species Pilophorus perplexus. Next base: position 10,267,702 of record OY037012.1, read on the forward strand.
TCCCATTAATTATTGTCACAGAGAATGTCAAGCCTGATAACTCAAGAAACGGGATGCTTTTTAAACAATGTATCGTAAAAACTCCTAGAAAACAAGCATCATAACAGTTATTTTCTTATTTCATACTGGAAATGCATGTTTCAGTCTGATGCGCACAATAGTTTGCTCCACTCCTCTGCTGGTGGTTTAAATTGGCTAATAATGATGAAAAACATCTGGAGTGGGGACCGGTTTTGAGCACATTTAGGCCTACAGCCCAGAGTGAATTGGGTGGGCACTAACATCACATCAGCTAGTCACTCAGGGCTGTAAATGAGCTTTGTTGCTCGAACCCGGGCCCCATTCCAGATTTTCGAATCATCTCTTTCCGTAATAAATTACAGTAAATAACCCGTTGAAGAGACCACCTGGCTTAAAGATGACTACAGTGTCCCCATCTTCATTTACAAAATTGTATCTAGGTGAAGGTGAAATTACGATGAGTCACACGCTATGTCCTGCCTGTTTCACGATTGGCAAAAATGAAACGTCACCCCGATACCACAACGAGAAAAAGGTTTTCGAGACGAACGTTAAGGTTCATTGCGCAACTCACAGGTAAATATTCTCCGATGAACGGTAATCTAGAAGGGAGAATGATAAGAAGAGTTCGAATATTCCACGAGCCGGTGTGCCGTTATAGCCCCATAAGACGCTATCAAGGCGCCTGGTTATCACCGAAAGACGTGTAGGTTGTCACCACAATGAAAGTTACGGATGGTAGGAAAGTGTTGGGGCAAACATATTCAGTCATCTCTGTAGATGTGATTTCAATAGTCACAAAAAAGACGATCACGTTATGCGAAGGTCATACAGGCGACCGGGTTAGCAACAAAACTCGCGCCAAGCATAATGCAACAAATCAATTGAAGACCACAGGCGAAGAACGGGCTAACTCGATGTTTTTGGTGAAATGAGTTAGCGACGGTTTCTCATAGATTTTGGGATGGCGAATTCGATGGAACCATTAGTTCAGGTGAAAAACGAGACCAAACGGCCGAAAATCGCGTTTGAAAAAACGTATACAGGGGAAAGGCCTCAGAGAGCGCTTCAGGGGAAGAACGGGCAATCTTTCGACCTTAAAAAAAACGACGTTAGCCCGTTCTTACCCTGCAGGGTGGTCTTCAATTGGTATAGGTGGTGTCGAATATCGCTTCCAAATTCCAAGGAGGTTACGAGTAAATAAGTACCTCAAAACCCACAAGAAATTCAATTTCACCAAGTTTTTTCGTACCCAAAACCGAAATTTCCAATTCGTGTTGTGAGGACGACCTTCAGACTAGAAAAACACCACTTCAACTAGTAGAGTAGGAATACTACAATGCTAGAGGAATACGGGTCAGTAATTGAGCATTATTCTCAATCATAGAACTATACCTGGAATGAGCGCTGAGGCCCTACCGGGCGGGACAGCCGACTCGGGGAAAACCCAAGTGAGACCCCGCGCACCCAGTCCTCCATCCAACTCCCTTTTCACACCAAAGGGGGGCATGACCAGCCCGTATAATTCAGACCCATCTTTTAGGTTTTTTCCGAATTGATATACTTGGTTTTTGGAGTACTAAATCAGGTTCAGTACAGCAAACATTTGAGTAAACTGAAACTTGCTGTAAGTATAGATCTCTAATTTAATAAGGCATAGGTACCTACAAAAAAATAAAATAAATAAATAAAAATAAATAAAATGCAGTAAGTAGGTACTTTGTACAATGGCATATATTGAAAAATTATTGAGAATAAAGAAGTACATATAAAATTATCTAGCAAATTTATTGACACAGCAAGACTAGTAAAGACTTTTTCATTAAACTAGCAAAGGCAAGATTCAACATTTTTTATTTTTCACAATTTTAAACATTACTGAACAAAATGAGTTTTGTCAGCTTCTTCTTGACACCTAATTTATGGGCTGGAGTTAACTCAGTAGAGAGTTTTCACGAAAAATTGTGACTTATTATTTTGGCGGATAACTCGGCTATAGCTAAGTATCAATTGATATGGGTGAGTATTCCCTTCTTCGGTTTGGTGTTGGAATACAGTCCCCTCAAAGTGGGCATATGACATTCAAAAATTATGATTTATCATACATTGTATGATAAATCATAATTTTTGAATTGATTGATAGGTTCTTCGTTTGATAATTTATTTGATAACAAAATTTAACTATTTTAAAATCATCGTGAGAAGCCTTCACCAAGCTAGCCGCGCGAAATGTATGCCCCCCTTTGGCCCGTTCGGCTGTCTTCGGCGATGCGTGCGAACGGACCCGAGGCCCTTCACTTCTCGAAGCCCCGTGGGTTTTCTCGGGGGATTCCCCAGGGGCGCGTGGCCGAAACTTTCTGAGGGTCGGTATAGGCAGCGAGCATTCCAGGTATAGTTCTATGTTCTCAATACATTCCTACTGAAAGTAAGAATGAGTACAAAATAATGACACCCATCGAGATCAGTGCACCACGTATAGACAATGACGTAGAGCAAATCGATAGTATGTACATGTAAAAGTCCGCAAGTTGAGGGAAAGAAAAAAAAATAATCAAAAAATAATTATTATGTAGGTATTTTTTGATTTAATTTTTTTTCTCTTCTATTAAAAAAAAACGGCTTTTCCACTTTTACTATCGAAATGGGAATTGAGAAGCAGAAACAGCACGCGTAAAGATGCAATGTTTTTGGGCAGACATTTTTACAGTTGTATTCCTACACCATGGAAAAATGGTAAAATTCAACGCTATTCGAATGTATCACTTCTCAATGCTTATTTCACAAAAGCCTAAAGATTTAATCACCCGTAAACCCTTCAATTTTGGTTTATTATTCTTGGAATAATACACCTATGTTTTCGCGACGGGGGTTGACGACTCGGATCGGCCTCAAAATTTGACATTATCCGTTTCAAGAGGTCTAGACTGTAGCTACATTCTAAATTCGAAATGTCCGTCCGCCGTCCGGGCCGTTTTGAGCAGTAGTTTTTTTTTTTTTAACCTGAAAATTGACAAAATACTTGGTTTACCATCTAGTTGTGCCCGCAAGGTTTTCAGTACCATCGCCCAAACCCGTGGGGCGCTATGGGCCTAAAATGGGGCTATGGGAGAGGGTTTTGAAGGCTTTTAGCTATATATATATATGGGATCGAGTTAGGTGTCGTTTTCGAAGTATTTTTGGACGGAGAATCCATTTTTGGGGGTCCCGGACGATCCGATTTCAGTGTGGCGATCTACAGGGCTTTCATGGGGCTAAAAACGGGATTTTTGAAGGATCCCAGGAGGTTAAATATTTTTCAAGTAAAAAATAAAGAATTTGTGAAAAAAAAAAAAAAATCTGGAAACAAAAAATTCAAAAAACAAATTTTTTGAAATATAAAAAAAAAAAAAATTTTAATTGACTGAATTGAATTTCTGCACAAGTAACCAATATCAAAGAATAATAAACCCTTGTGTAACATTTGCAACGTTTTTTTCCTACTCAAAGAAAAATTCAAATTTAGTTAAATTTTCCAAGACGCATTTGCATCCTGAAAGGAAAATGTGGCACTTTTTGAGGTATTATCACTACCTAATACATTCCATAGAAGCTTTCGAATTTGTATCTGAAAACCTTGCGGGCACAACTAGATGGTAAACCAAGTACCTATTTTGTCAATTTTCAGGTTTTAAAAAAAAACTCCTACTGCCCAAAACGGCCCGGACGGCGGACGGACATTTCGAATTTAGAATGTAGCTACAGTCTAGACCTCTTGAAACGGATAATGTCAAATTTTGAGGCCGATCCGAGTCGTCAACCCCCGTCTACACTCTACGGAAAAGTTCACACAATGTGCATCTCTTCTCATTGAATCTGCATCACAATTCCCTACAAAATTTGTAATACATATTTAATATATATATTAAATATATCCCTACTATGTGGAAAGTTGTTAAGAATTTAACGACATGAGTCACGCAAATTTTGAGCTTTTATCACCACCGTATAAGTAGTACCTAGTTGGCATAATAGGTATGTATATTATACATGTAACATGTATAATATACATGGCATAATATGCCATCTCACAGAAATTTCACAAAAGCCTTTAAATAATTTAATTAATGGTATCCCTACTTGAATGGTGTGCCTCACTTATTGCTGTTCACCAATGCTGCCGAAATTTTTTAAATAATTAATGAAAATTTATGATTATTTTCTTACATAATGTAAGAATTAGTTAGGTAACTTAATAAATTATCAAATCAATTATTGATTTAAATAACTTTTAATAATTCATTTATCAAAGAAGGCAGCATTTAGCGTTTAGGGTACTTTCGACCCCCTTTGTACCCAACGCCCTTTTTGCCCAAACCAACTGCGTTTTGGCCTAGAACGATTTAATTTTTTAAAGGTTGGCCTGAAATCAACGCCCCTCACCAGGTAGGAAAAATGGTTAATAGCGAATTTTTCAATTGGCAGCCCGAAGATAGAAAGATGCCGAGATGATTTGAAAAGATAGTAATGTAACTCGGACATCAAATCACCAGACCTTATCTTAATTACTTGTTTTCAAGCCGTATTCTAGCCATAAGAAATGGAAGATGATAATGTCATCAATGTTATTGTAATAGGTACCTACCTACTATTGACAAAACAATCAATATTTTGACTGGACTCCCTCACATGCATGATATTATCATGATTTTTTCTAAAACAGTTCCTTATTGCTAATTATTTGGTTTATTTCAAATCTAACGAAATTAAGGATGCACGTGACAATCCTAAGAAAGTCGGAATGCGTTTCGATGACGTCATAGTCATCGTGGCACGTCCTTGACCACCTGTTGAATAATAACCATCCTCTTCAATATGGACCTGAATTGGGGTCGAAGATCTCAGACCGGCTAAATCCGATAAGGTATCGTCGACAATAAATCACCTTCAGAGAGGAAAAAAAACCAAAGGCCTCATTCACCAGATAGGCGCTTCAAGTAGACGATGACCACTCGTCAAACAAACCTCGCAGGAAATATGAAACGGCGAGATGACTGACGATGAGGTGACTCATGAAACAGTCGAATCAAAGCCCCCTCCAAAAGCTGACATCATCGCTGAAGCCGGCGAAGTGTTCGAATTCGCGCCACATTCCACGATGATCGTTTGGAAATTCAATTGGCTGGTGAATAAGCCACAACGATTCGACATCTCCATAGCGGTTATTGAAGTTCTACCTACCTCAACGGTGGTAGGTATTAAAACCGAACATTTCAATGCACAAAACACCGGATAATATCTACATTACATAGACAAAATATCAAAACTATCTACTGGTGGGTAAAGCATATTGCAATTCATTTCAACATTGAAATGAATTGATGCTTGTCAAGCACGTAATTCTCATATTACGAGAAAGTTAGTAGGAAGAGAACTTAAAATTAAAACCTTAAACTAAAGAATTTCATGAAAATCTTTACCTTCCTCTGAGCTTCTGCGGCAAAGCCAGACTTGGCTGCACGGTTGTTGGCCATATCTCCCTCAATTGTGGCGGTTTAACTGGGGTCGAAACCCGAAACTAATCAGCGATTATAAAGAGTGGGGGAAAGAAAATCGGTTGAACTCGGATCAAAACCACACAGCTGAATGGTTTTGGGGAGGTGGGTAAGATGGGCACAACAGGTGGGAGTGTGAGGTGGGTCACGTGCAAAGAAGCGTTCGCGGTGAGCGTCCAAGATCAACTGAAAAACGCTGGGAATTTCTGGAGCGGCCCGCGAGGCAGTGCTGGAAGGGAAGGCGGACCAGAGGTGGGAGTATAGATCGTGAAGAGAGGACGGGGGTTTGGGTGTATTCACTGACGTCACAGAGAATCAACGTTCATGCTTGAAACGCCCACTTCCAATGTACACTCAGAAGAAAAACTTGAAAGCACCTTCTCTTAACTTTACTGCAGGGATTAATTTGCGGGTTTCAAAGGAAAGATGAAAAGTGCATTAGAAAACATTAAATTTTAATGTTGGTTGGCAGTGAGCCCAGGTAGGTACCTATGTTTATCTTTATCTTAGATACATTTCATGCAAAATGCAGTCAATGCTATGGCCAGCAGAGAATTTCGCAGCAACCTCACCACCATTCATGTACATTGGTGTGTAGGTCCACCGATCGGGCTAATTATTTTTAAAGACTTATTGAGGTTTTAGTAAAAAAGCTCCTCGTCAAGTGTCTTTCTATGTTGATGTTACCAAGTGCCCAGTTGCTCAATCCATTCTAGAGTATTGAGAGACATGGGAAATCACGTGATAAGATCCTAAAGCCAGCATTCTCATCCATATTTGATTCCTGAAGTGACCCACTAACTAGAAGGGCGAAACAAAGCCTTTCAATGGTGCAACATGCACGCAAAGATATTTAAACAAATGATTTTGGGAGTGCAAATAAATCCCGAAAATACAGGGTTTTTTCGTCTCAAATGTGTACATTAAGTGGAGAAAATTACTCGTGACAGAAAAATCCCAGCAGTTCATAGAATGACACCGGTTTAAATTGATGTAGATCTACTTGTCTATTAGTAAAACCAAATTCCAAGAAAACGTCCCCATAACTCCCTACACTAGAAACAACTCGAATGGAAGCCAAATGAATTATCCAAGAGAGGCTGTGAATTAGAATGGGAAAATGAACGTACTGACTGTTGACATCGTCAAGCTGTGCCTGAACACACACTAGTATGACAATGTCATGTCACAATGGTATGTCATACCACAATTGATACAATCGACCTTTCAAAACGACGTCAGGGGATCGGTGTTGAGAACAAACACTGACTCCTTACCTCGAGCTTTCGAGAGAAATTATTTTTCTTTCTTCTCATTGCCAGGGCCTGAAGGTACACTATAAGAACAATCTTTGTATAAGCACAATCTTGTAAACAAGCAAAGGCCCATCAAACCCCCCTGTCACCATAGAGACCCATTATACTACTGAATAACTATGGTAACATAGTAACATCATAATATGACATCATATTATGAATTATGACGAAAGCTTGACAAGCCTTTCGTATCACTCCAACAGCGACAAAATAACTTGACAGTGCTGCCTGTAATAGTCTCTTACTACCACTCTTGCTATGAAATACCTCAAGTTCGAGAAAATGACCAGAGCTCAAGAATGATTTTTAACACAGAATATGTTTTTACAGAGGTTATTTGGTTGGGCTTGAATAAGAAGGTCAACCGAACCTCTTAAATAGAGCTAAAACGTGTCAACAGGTAGCAGCAATTGATGGAGAGGAGCTTACGATTGTTTTTACTTTGAAAACCCCAATTCGGGGGGGAAAAAACGAACCGGGCCGCAGGTTGGGCGTTTTGAGGGACCCATTATAAATATAGGATGTTAGGAAAAATAAAATAGTTGAATGCTGGGACCTGCGAGTGGGACGTGGCCGTATAATTTTCACCTGATTTTGATTGGTACGGGAGATGCAAGTTAGCCAGGTGGTTAGTTGGTGGTGGTGCGGTGACGCTATGCGTCAGGCCGTTTTTGGCGCCATCAAAATGTAAAATAATCTTCAACTAGGTACCTTCAAATTATTACGGAATGCTCTAAAATTGTCGACACGAAACTCAGATGCCCAACGTTTTAAGTATGACGTAATATTTTTCCCTTTCAGTTCAAATCTTAAAAAATTCTATTTATAGAGCATAGAACATTTTACAACAGTTTAGAATAATTCTAAACTGTTGTAAAATGTTCTAATTATTAGCAGTTAGGACTGCATTTTCAAACTGAAAATTGATGTAAGGGTTTTTAAATGATGCTGAATCGGAATATTAAGTTAGAGATGAGAAATTTTCAAGGAGCCAAATGGGCCCCTCATTAACACCTCGTGGAATTACGTCTTAATTCACTTATATTAATGGCACAACATTGGTATTCAAGACGTTGGAGGTGATTATGTAAATTTCATAAAACGTTGTCTGAAATTACCGCATCTACTGGTCTTCTGGCCAAGTACCGCAGAAGGAGCGACCAGGATTGAGACCGGCAGCGGTTTTTTTCTTTTTCTTTTGCTATCGTTTTGTGACCTCCGGTGTCGGGTAACTTACGAACCAACACGCGTTTGAACCTCATCGAGACGTCCTCTCACTCCGCTGGGAAACCGAAGGCCCTCCGGTTCATATAAGGTTCGAAAATAAACGCATTATAAACCGCATCGTGCTCCAAAGCCGAAACAAGTGCTTATTGCCTGAGGAATCTACTAAATTGGCAAGTTGTCAGATGCGCGTATGCACCCGTTACATACGTCACCACACACCATTACATATTCTCCAAGACCAAACCTCACCTCTGCAGACACCAACTTGGCTACCACCTTTCTATTTGAATTGAAAACTTAGGAGAATTTAACAGAGGCACTTCCTGACTAGCGACCAACATCAATAACTTCTGCTTGAAAGTATGTACTGAAAGGTCGAGATGGTTCGATGTGGTTGGTTCATCAATTAACCAACACGACGATCTCAAGTATGAAAACGATTTTTTAATCATTTCCAAGCAGCTTGATGGCAAAATAATTCGAACCCAACGATCCTGTTATCTCAGCCGGTTTCTATCAAACGCCACCTGTAATATGTATCAGTTAAGATTTCTCTCACTGTCAGTCCATTTAAGGGAAACAGTTTCGTGGGCATATCGTGGACGGGGGATGGATGAGTCATTCCATAACTCGAGTCCGCCAGCTGTACGCCCCTAATGGAAACCGCAGCTCGTTTCTTTAACGAACACCACTAAATTGGGATTAAAGGCTGAACCGCAGCTTCGCTTTTACAAATTCTCGTTCACCTCTGAGCGGGAAGGGGTTAAGAGAAATAAATCGGCGAGGGAGGGTTTGACCATATGGGGTCGAGCGCGACACTCGCTAGATGTCGAGGAAAGGTGGCAATTCATCACGATCCAAAGGCACGAGGCACAACCGACACCAAATGGAAACAAGTCACGTGAGGCCCATAACCGGAGAGTTCATCAACAATAATTGAATCTTTTAGGATATATAAATCATCCCAAGTTGAATTACTTCACGCAAAAAGGTACTTAAGTAATATTTTTTTCACTTTTAGCCATCATAAGATTTAAGAATCTTTTTGGGGCGCGTTTAATCAATTTCTTCTGATGAAGCGATTCATGCAAAAAAAAAAAAGCGGTGACTTGGGCCCCTTTTTCTTGATTGTAGATCCCTTCTAAACCTTGCAGAGGTAATAAAATTTATTACGGTAAGAAAAGGAAAATAGTCGCTGAAAAGGAATTTAGACGGAAGTGGGGAAATTCGATAAGTTTTCAACGCGCTCAAGCTTCTGCACTAGTGGGTTAAAAATCAAAGTTCACTAGGTCGTGCATTTTGTAGGTGATTTAATGCTCCTTCATTTTGATAACATATTATGCCGTAGAACGCATAGTTTCGGATTTATACACAGAAAACTGAAAAGTGACAAAATGTTTGAGAATATCTTGGATTTGTTGGATCTCATCAGATTCAGATTCAGACCCCAAAAGACAGAGTAGTGGGTAGTGACTGGATAGTGGGGACCCCCTCAAAAAACTATTCTACGTCTGAAAATACGCCGAAAACGACCACTCATTCGATTGTCTCTTTCACACGCGCCATGGCTTTCCAGGGTCTAGTTGGATCAGATTGAAAACCATGCGGAACCAACTAGGAGGAAACCGAATAATTTGATAAATTTTATCAAAATTTCAGATGGTTCGAAAAATTCCTTCGATTAAAAATTACTCCTAAAATACTTCAAAACCCATTTCCTAGCCGACTAGAGGAATGCGTATTACTTTTTTTGATCGCACTCAAAATTTGTCATACGTTTCAAGATGTGTAGATTCCAAAAAACGAAATGTCCGTCCGCCGTCCGGACCGGTTTGGGCAGTAGGATTTTTTTTTTTTTTTTTTAATCTGAAATGTTTGACCAAAATTTGGTATTTAATACTCGGTCCACCATGTAGTTGTACCCGCAAAGTTTTCAGTCTGATCGCCCAACCCTGAGGGGCGCTATGGGGCTCCGGCAGGTTTTCGGGTAGGGTATCGAGTGGGGTGTCGTTTTCCATGTTTTTTTGGGCGTAGAATCCATTTTTTTGGGTTTTGGGGATTTCACCGTGGGGATCTATGGGGCTTTCATCGGGCTTAAAATAGGACTGGCGGATTATGTGTCGTTTTCCGAGTAATTTTGGATGCATTTTTAATTTGCAAGGGATTTTTAGGGGTCCCACATCAGTCCACATACTTACAAGAAGAAGACTTAAATAATTAATTGAATTATTTTTTTTTTTACAGAATTAATTTTTGGAGAATTTGTATGACATTTGCAGCGTTTTATCCCAAAATCTCTACAATAATTTACATTGCGGCGGTTATTTTGTCTTTCGTGTTGTAGGTACCTACTCCCTGTATTGTACTTACAAAGCAGACCCCCGAGAATAAAAATAAAACAACGACAACATCTAAGGAGGGAGAACCAGTCGAAGGACAATCATTAACGTTCACAAGGAGAAATTTCTCTGCAGACACAGGATGATTACCACCACTACCACTACCAACTGGTTCAGTTGTTCTTCTCGAGGCTCGTCCTCCATTTTTCTCGAGTTGAAATCTTCTGAATTAACTCACCACAACCTCATTTCATTTTTATAATGCAAAAGTTGTAATGGAATTATTACAGTTACTATTTCCGAAAATAATTTAGGGAACCCAAAACTCCAATATAACGTGTGCAAGCGAGATTTAAAACCAATGTCATGTTTGCATAGCTTCTTGCAAGTCATTTAGTATACATCAATTGTAAATTGCTGATAAGTTTGCTTACTTGGTGCAATAAGTTTAAAAAAAAAAAAGTTTGCAAACTGGTCGTCCTTAAGCGGGGGGCATGACCCCCAAAATTTTGAGAAGATATCACGTTTTAGTCGAAATGAGGTTTATGGACTCAATTCCCTTCTTGCAATAAATGTTGTGACCCCAGTTTCTATCAATCTCTTTTGTAGACCCACGAGTGCCCTGCGTTTACTCTTGTTCCGTAATCAAGATGGGAGTTTCGGAGGCGAAGGAGACGTAGGTATGTGCTTTGTTAGGCCGACAGGAAGTGGCCTACAGGAAGCTATTGGACCGTTAGACTCGAATGCACTTGGAACACTAATTGAGTCGCTACCATCCCCAGATGAAGTTCTCACACCCAAAGAATAACTCCACGATCAATACCCTCTAACGATTTCTGAAAATGTCCAAAAAGAATAGCAAGCTTTCCCAACTGAGCATCGACGACACTTCATCAACAAAGGTTGTACCATCTAATGCATTCTACTTTCCCGAGGAAGTAGTTATGTGCAGAGGTGGTGTACCTTCCCGTAACAAAGTCAATGACAACTTCAAATAGCTTGAAAACTCTCTCTTCGGCCAATTTCTCTTCGACCTAGGTCGACGTACTGCCAAACATTTAGAAGGTTGGGGAAGCTTACGTGAAAGGATTTCGCTAAGCACAAAATTGCTACAGAATGATCACGAATAAAATTTATTCACGGAATGAACTTTTATTTAGATGAAAGAATGATAAGACGACAAGATTAGACGAATAATTTTTTTTCATTACTTAACAGTGGACGAGGTCCACAATGGAGGGAGGAAACCGCATCAACGACAAACCTGGGGTCATTTCCCCATTCGTCTCCGCGGAAGTGCACATAGGAAGGCTCGTTCTGCAACCTGACGAAGGTCCCCAGCGCCAGATGACGGCCGTGACTAACACAATCGAGGCGGCATTGACTTTAAAAGGAGAAGCAAACCGAAGGTTGAATTGGGTCAACCATTATCTCCATATAAGGGCTCCATCTGCCCCTAGAGGCCTCTCGTGTGATTTTAAAACCCTCGTTCGTATACTAAACGACCGCTCTACGACTAATTTATCCTTTTTATTGGGCGTCGACAAACCCTGCATGTTTAGCGTCGCCCATCCAAGCGTATAAACTAGGGTGGGTTCGGTTTTTTTTTTTAGAAGCAATTTGGTTTAAGCGTGGATTTATTACTTTTAATAATCCATCACTGTAGAGTGGCCGGACAAGTCAGGGATCCCATACCGATACAAAATAATGGGTAACACAATGAGAAATAATTATTATTATTACTCCGCGTAAAACTACAATTAATGAGCATAGTTGCTTCAAAAGCCTCACCGGTTTTGACCGGCCCGGGCGATTCAACTTGACTGACCCGCCCCCACTCGGCAGTTACTTATCCAAAGACCAACAAAGATTTTTTTTTGGAAAAACAAGCAAATGAATAGGTACGTGAAAGCACTTTAGTACTATTAATACTTGGGTGAAAGAGAAAAAACCAGCGCCTATAAAAGTGGAGCTTGGTATGTGAATTAGGTTGATACCGTCTCCACAAACAAAATAGCGCTTCAAGCTAGGATGCATTTTGCACATTTCTCCAGTTACATTATCAGAGCTTATCAACGATTGAAAAAAAGAAAAAGAAAAAAAAAACGAGCACTGAGCAAAGAGGCTTTGGATTACTTATAAAAAGAGTCCTCATTCGACTTCCTGGCATCTTTCAAAAGCCCCAAAGACCCCCACAGTGTAATCGGATGCTTTTGGGACCCCCAAAAAATGGATTTTACGTCAAAAATCCTACGACACAACTTGATCCCATAGGAAAAAACCCTCCTGTAGCCCCTTTTTAGTTCCGCAGAAACCCGGCTGAACCGGGGGGGGGGGGGGGGGGGGGGGGCTGAAAACCTTGCGAGTACAACGAGAAGGTGAACCAAGTATTTTGTCAAAACTTTCTGATTTTTAAATAAATTCCTACTGCCCAAAACGGAGGATAGACATTTCAGTTGTGGAATCTCCACATCTTGAAACGTGAATATAATGAGTTTTGAGGACAACCAAAATTGTTTACCCCGTAGCAAATACCAAACTGTATTATTCCAAAAATACAAGAAATGAAATTAAAAAAGAGTCCGCTGATGAGGGAGAAGGAACAAGCGGTACTCGATGGCAGGAAACGATCGAAGCCACTCGGCTTAGATACTCCAATTTGCAAGCCATCAACATGGGATCCTCCTGATTGTTGTCAGCCTTGTTTTAATGAATTTCACTTTTGAAAAACTTCTCCAACACTTGGGCCGTAGAAAGCGTGGCAAAAATTTGTAAGTCACGTTGTTATATTCTTTGATAGAGTTAAACTGAGCAAAAATAATTTTAAAAATAATCCCGCACATATTTGGATAGATTTGGGACCCCCAAAAATGTATTCCAACGTCCAAAAATACTTCAAAAAAAGGTCAACTCACTCGATCTCATAGCCAAAACCCAACACAACTAAATATGCCGAATATTTTATCAAAATTTCAGATTTAAATAAATTCTAAGGCCCAAAATAGATCAGACATTTCGTTTTCGGAATCTACAAATCATGAAATGTATGACAATTGTTGAGGCCGATCAAAATTTCCGACCTCCGACAGGAATACATAGTTATTATTCCAAGTGTTCAGCGTGTTGACGGAAGTATTGTTCATTGCACACAACAGGAAATTCTAATTTAGTAGAGCGACGAACTTGACGCCACGAAAAATAACATCAGGTTGACTTTTCTTTTTTAAATTTACAAAACTAAACTATTTCAAACAAAAATAGCAAGTAACTACGTGCTTATACAAAAAGATGACAAGTTCTTTTAATTAAATCTATGAACAGTCGTACCTAGAGAGAATCAATAATAAGACAATGAGGGAGCTTGCTCTCGTTAGGTACAGGTAGCAAGCAGCGTAGGTATCTATTAATGCACGTACTACGCTAGTTTTTCACACAAGAAAATAATCCGTTAAGAAAATTTCTTCTTCAATGCCTTTCTAGTTGATCCGATCAAAAATTTATATCATCATTTTTTCTTTCAATAGATATTTACCAGCTAGTTTTTGATGATGGTTTCCGGGGACCTCACTTTGGGAAGCCGTGAAGAGTAATACGCCCCATCCAAAAATCTTCAATAATCCACCTTTGGATGCCCCACAAAACCAAGTGTGAGTGAACAAAAATTTCCAATTCAATCAATTATTCCAACTTCCAAAAACGACGTGAAGAGCAAGAGGCAGATGGGCAAGCTATTATTGAATCAACACATCCTGAACGGACCAACATTGAGCCCAGAACCAAGATTTTCTTTTTTTCAAGAGATTAAAGAACCAAATATCAACTGAGCAGGCGTATCGTTTGTTGAGATGCCGTCGGTCGAAGCGTCAACTCAAAATTCACTCTACCAATTACCTCAAATTGGCACTCCATTGTACCACAACACAAGGCTACAGGCCACCTAAAAAACACAAGGCATAAAAGAAAATTAGAAAATCTCTGGCACGAGAAAGCGTGTAATATATCATAGGCTGCTGTCAGATTTGAAGACTAATCACTTTGTCTCATCCGAAAGATGGTGATTTAATTAAAGAATCATCACAAGAGTGTTACGTCAACATCCAACCTATTGAGGAAACTGCATTAAACGTACCTTATGACATAACATCGCCTCAGCGTCTCCGCATTATATCACCAGGCCTGAAAAAATTGGGCGATTTATAACATCATGAGGGTTCAAGTTAGAAAGCATGTTTTCATTGAATGATTTTCGTTGGTCTCAGATGGGTGGTTAACATCAGAATGTTTCAGCCCCGAAAGATGGTAAAAAATATAGTATCATCATTACGACTCAACGTATTTTGAAGTATAGCATAAACTAACAAGAAGATAACATCTTCTATTATTGCTTGTACATACCGTAGAACAGAGAGCGTTTCGAAGTTGGCAAATTTAACCGTCTTCTAACGATGGAGCGCCAATACTACGTAAGCACGACCACCTTGAATTATAAAAAATCAAAATTAGAACATTGGAGTTGGTGAAATATTCAGCAAAGGGAGAATATGCGAATCAGTCTACAGTACTAATCATTGAGTATCATCCGAAAGATGGTGAATTAGTATGTAGAATCATCATATTTTACGGCAATGTGCTCCTTGATAAATACTTGAACGTACATTTCTGAAATCATGCTCGGATTCAGCGCCATTCAAAACTTTCCTGTACCAGTATTTAGCTCGAAAACCTATATAGGTAGTTCCGCGCAGAACCGGTATATTAGCGTGTCTTTCGCTAAACCCGGCCAAGTGTGCAGTTTCATAATTCCATCGCAATGAAGAGACATGGTCGGCGTGTTCAGAGAAGGAAAGCTGAGTATCCAGGGGCAAACCAAGATCCCTGATTGTGGAGTTACGAGCAATGACACGCCGCAAATGCGTCGCTCCCATTCATCACAGTTTTTGCCACTCTCAGGGATCTTGGTGCTCCTGGATATCCAAGTTTTCCTTCTCTGAGCACGCCGACCATGTCTCTTCACGTGCGATGCGATCCCTGAGCTTTCGAAAGAGAAATACCATAGAGTTCCTGTCGTATGGTACCCTCTCAACAGCACAGAGGATCGTCGGACTGCGGCTGACGGTCTTCCTTCATGACCTCTTCACTGGCAGGGTCGATGCGCCCTATCTTCTGGCCCTGATTAGTCTCTGAGTCCCCCGTTCAAACTCCAGCCAACATAATCCATCCCCTTTACCTCCACTAACGAAATGACCCCCCCATAGACCCCCTTCATATTTCTGAACCCGTTTGATCTGCTCCATCACCCCCAGTGGATTCCGCTCGGTAATAATACGAACGGATATGTAACGAATCGAAACCTGTCTACAATAATAATTATTGTCTATTTCATTTTGTAAAATTTATTGAGAAAATAGACTTCAAGTAATCTACCATCGTCTTTTATAGCCCCGTGTCCTCAAATATATCAAGCTTTTTTCGACACATTAATCTGATTTACTAGTACATATTTGTGTGAAGTTGACCTTTCCAGAGAAAAACAGAGTAATTCTAATTCAAAGAGCCCATTGCCGCTTACAAAAAAAGGTCAATATTTTCTCCAAGTACCTAAGTAAGTAGTAACTCGGAATCATCTTCTCACTGCAAGGTTCATTCAGCCCTGCAACAAAAATTTCTCAATAAATCCTCTACAATACAAAAATCAGGATTCAGTGTTTTTATTTGATATCAGAATGGTTGCTAACATCAGAACATTTCAGCCCCGAAAGATGGTAAAAAATATAGTATCATCATTAATTAAGGCTCTGCGATTAAACCGTTTCGCCTGTTCTATAGGTAGAATAGACTTTTGGTTACGTAGATAGGCCAATTTGAAATGAAACCGTACCTATAATAGGGCTGCTTTGTACGACAGAATCCACGAAGCCAACGAATCATCCCGGGCGCTACCTGCAACGTGACAAAAAAAGAAAAAAATTAGGATTGATAAGGAGTAAGCACAGCCATTAATTAATGCAAAACGTCAGATATCAGATCAACTTTAGCATAATCACGTATTATCATCCGAAAGATGGTGATTGTGAAAATCATCACTAAGTAGTACTTAACAGGAATCTACTACAAAAGTGTAATCAACGTACCTCGCGAAAATCGTCCCATGAACGGATAAAACCAGGCCTGGAACAAATTAGAACCTTCAATAAATCATTACACTCAAGTTATTCCGAATCAGTAGAATATCTTGATTTCAGATAGGATGTTAACATCAGAACTATTCAGCCCCGAAAGATGGTAAAAAATGTTGAATCGTCACTAGGAAGAGAATGGCAAAATGGAAGTGTAATTTCGAACCAACCTAATTCCAAACGGGTTTCGTCACATGGCAGGCATTTGATTCGTCTGAAAAGCCGGTGCGGCCTCTGATGGCTGCTTGGGAGGGCACACAATTCTCTAAAAAGAAATGTACACATTTAGAAACAACAAAACCTTGAAACGTCAATGTAAAAATTGCTAAGACTTAAACTCACCCGACGTATTTCATCAAGATGTACCACGAATCTGAAAAATATTGGGAACCCAGGAAGCCGACAGAGTTGGTCGATCTTTTGGTGTGAAATGTGTTGACGTTGGCCCTTCTAGTAGTACTTAGAATTCCACCTCCACATAACGATGTAATTTAGGTAAATAAGAACAGCGTGTTACTTAAAAAGTCCTTTTATTAGTACCTTATTGTACAAAGTAAAAATGTAAAATCACAATCAGACTTCAACTGAGACCAAAAACCTGAAATTAAAAAAATATGTTAGCTGAGGACTCAATTTCATATACTACGTACTACATGATGATCACGGTTGATCCAAATCATTAACAACGTGATGCGAAGACTTACATGGAATTCAATCGAACAGACCGAAGCCCATATCGTCATCTGATTGATCGGACTCTTCCTTCTTCTCTTCTTTCTTCGCTTCTGTAAGCAGAGCACGCAAAAAAGTGAGTGACAGTACAAAATTGGAGGAAGGAAATTTTACGTGAACTTAAGAGAACAGCTTACCCTTGGCTGGCGAACCACCGGCGGCGGGAGCAGCAGCAGCGGCCGCGGGGGCGGCAGCGCCACCACCAGAGGGAACCGTTGCCAGCTTCTCCTTACCTGCAAAAAATCAACCACAAACATTGATTTCGAGCCATAAGACTTGATGTTAAACATTTCGACCATACTAAAATTTGTAGGTGAGGTGAAATACTGTTTAGATATTGATCCAAGCAGTTTGGAATTCGCCAATTCTTATGGGCAGCCATTTTGACTCCCACCTTATTCAGGTGAAGGTGAGAGGGGTTTAGACTGCCCGATTGTAGCACGTACTTAGGTGAGGTCAAGTCCCAATAGGTTCGAATTTATTTCGCTTTTAATAACTTCTGCGACAGTAGAACTTCAATGGTTTGCTAGGTTTGATTAGGACCGTAGCTAGGCCCCTGACAAATTACAGCTCCCTCTGATAAGGCAAGTATTGAGGAGTATAAAAAGGAACTAAAGAAGTATTGGCCATTTTACATAATGAAATAGATAACATTTCATTAAACAGCAAACATAAAATTACATTCCGAACTGGAAGAAGTCCCAGAAAGGCTTCGAAAAGAAAACCCTAATAATAAACTGCAGCAAATTGTACAGAAGGGTTTATTATTATTTGATATAGGTTAATAATTAACCTTGTGCAAAAATTCATTATGTCACTAAGAAAAAAATCAGGCAGGCATGGGAAACAAATTCTGGCATAAACCTGTTTTTTCGCACATTTTTGCCCGTAACTAGGGAATGATTAGTCCGATCCTAATTCTCTTTTTTTTTTCAGGCGAAAGTAGATTCAATTTTATACACAACAAAAAAGCCATCGTTATTAGCAAAAACACGTTTTAGCCAAAATTTATCATATTATGATAACATATTATGTTTGTCAAGCCTGCCCCTCCCTTATCAAAGCTCAAATCAAAATCTCACATACAATAGGCACTGTGAGAGAAAAAAAGAAAGAAAGGAGATATTTAATATCTCCTTAACTATTATAGGTAAGCGAATAATTAATAGGGTCACTTTTGTAGCAAATATTGTGAGCTTCATTTTTCATATAGATAATGTTTACGTAGGACCTACCGTTTTCGAGTTAGGACCCCCCATCCCCCAACCGGCTCAAAACGTAGGGTCGGGGACATTTAGTATTTTAACCCCCCCCCCCCCCCCCCGGTCAAATCACATAAATAAGAGAAATCCTTCTGCTCTCAACATTTCCATCTAGGATCTGGATCTTAACTGAATTAAAGTTCAGTGGAAAAAGCCTTCGCTCTCGCAAATCGCACCCCTGCAGACACTTGTTCCATTTCGCCACGATTGATTCTACCAAACATGCTACTAGCATGATGCTATGGATTAAAACATTCGAAATGGTTGACGTTGGACTTATGACGTCGTTCATGAAGTTTGAGAGCCCCTGCCTTCGAAATGATGTAATCGCAATCGAGACGCACCATCACAAAATCAGAACCCCAAACACAAGCTTTCCGCTTTGATCGGATTTCTTTTCGGAGTTGCGAGATGAAACTATATTTGTATAGTAAAGATTATAGTATTTTATTATACTAAAGATTAGTTGGCACGGTTAGCTTTTCACGTGCTACCGCTGTCCGAAACTACGAAGAACCTTTACTTGAGGTTCGGTGATTTAGCACAGCCCACCCTTGAAGTTGTAATTATAGAATTTTGATCATATTCAGAATTTATGAAGAATTATATGATAAACGCATTTGAAGTAAAAAACACTTCAATTGTCTGCAAGGAGTTACCTACGCCAAGCAAACTTTTATTGACCATATTACGGTCAAATTGTATAATGTATTATCTGACTTTACCCCCTTGTACTACTCGACAGAACGTCCAGCAGAAGGAAATAGGGGGAAGACAACTTTCACTATTCGAGAACTCAAGCACTGAATAAGTTATGGAACCCAACAGCGACTCTGCCTCGTTCATAATTTTTCTCAATAAAATAAACTAAGACAGAGGCTGAAATTCGTACCCTTGGTGATCACTTCTTCGACATTCTTTCCCTTGAGCTCACTGATGACCTTGTTGAGCTTCTCGGAGTCAGCTTCGATACCGACAGAGCTGAGGATCTTCTCGATGTCAGCAGAGCTGGGGTTTTCTTTGCCGCCGAGGGCAGCCAGAAGGTAAGCGGCCACGTAACGCATTCTGTGGGATCGTAAATAGCCAATTAATTTTCAAGGAAGATGCCAAGATGTCCAAACCTCCACGTGGGGGGCAGTTCAAATAACGAATGGACACACGGTAATATCACCAACTATAATGTCTCACAATGCACTACCTCGTAGGTAGGTAATACCTTCTCAATTACAAATCAACGCAACCCAGCATAAAATGTATTCTGGGGAGGTTCATAGGTACCTACTAGGTGCGGGGGCAGCAACATCGTGCCGTGAACCCTCGGAAAAATGTAATAATTCCACTTGGATGCTTCCCCTCTTGGCACAAACAAGTATTTATTCACTAACGAAGTTTATGATCGGTACGACACTGAATTTAGATAAACTGAGAAGCCAAACATCCCATTGCCGGTTGGTGGGAAGAGGTTGGAAAGCGTGTGCCAAGCCTATAAGCCCGAACTTCCTCGGTGCAGTGCCTAATGTTGAAGAAGCACCCTCTCATAATCCCATTTCATGAGATAATTGCCATGAGTATTGAGATAATTATCATGAGTTGCCAAAGAGCGTCTTACAATAATGATCCACATCCTCATCAGCACCTCAAACCACGTGGTGCCGCGATCCACTGGGTTTCTCCAACCACCTTCACCGTTCTCTGATGACCGCGATCTCACATTCAGAACAAAACGTGGAAAACTTAAAAAAGCAATAAATACACAAAAGTCAACTCACTTTTAAGTCGCAACGACACGAAACGTGGTAATCGCCGGAAAACGTGTGGATTCAAAAGAGACGAAGTGCGAAGAGACACCTCACAACTTTCAAAATGGCCGACTCTAAACTACAGTAAAGGCAACACTGGTTTTACGAAGTGCCAACAAAACAAAGTTATTATTTAAACGCGACATCTATTGATGAGAATAGTAACCTCTTAGAGTAGAAAATCTCTTTATTTTATTAAATAAAATAAAGAGATTTTCTACTCTAAGAGGTTACTATTCTCATCAAATTTTGAAAAATTCAAACTCAATAATAATAACTATAATTATTATTATTGAGCAGTGTTCATGGTGGACAGATAGGTACACAACATTTCTGAAGTAAGTGAACTAATGGGCCCTGGAACCGATTGTCGACTAATACTTTTTTCTGAAAGAACTTCATAATTTGAAGCCATAGCTGTTTTAAAACTTTTAGAAAACCGGAAAGGGGATGTTTTAAAACTGGAAATGGGAAAAGGGCTCCATGTTCGTAGGTATCATTACTTACCTGAAGGTAGGTATTGTTTTTTCTATGATTAGTTGTTGTCATTTCGGATTTAGGTTCCCATTTGGTAAGCGAAGAACAATCCATTTAGTTGGATTCAGCAGAAACAACTGATTTACAAACACATTTGACCACATAACACCTTTTTCAGGTTGAAAAAGGTGTTGTTTTTCATGTTTTCGGCCTCACTTCACTAAAATTGCTTCAACTCCATTTTAAGTTTAATTAAAATTGTTGAAATTATTTTAAAAACGGTGGGAGTTTTAAAAACTACTCCCAAGCAATTTCATCAACTCGAAAATAGGTTTTCACGGTTTCAACATCTGACATTTATAGGTATTTAATATGAGTCATGAAAATGTCAGAATGAAACAACACAATATTTTCATATTTGTATTGTATGTTATGTTTTGGGCAGTAGGAATTTTTTAAACATCTGAAATTTTGACAGAATACTTGGTTTACCATCTAGTTGTGCCGGCAAGGTTTTCAGCCCGATCGCCCAAACCCGTAGCGCGCTATGGGGCTAAGGGAGGGTTTTTTTTTAAAGGCTTTTGGCTATGAGATCGAGTTAGGTGTCGTTTTCGAAGTATTTTTGGAAGTAGAGTTCATTTTTGGGGGGTCCAGGAATGATCCGTAGGGCTTTTATGGGGCTACAAATGGGAATTTTGAAGGATCCCAGAAAGTCAAATATTTTCCGTGTAAAAACATAGGAATTACAAAAAACGTTTAAAAAATGAAAATGAATTTTGAAAAACTCCTTTTTCAAATTTTTTATACTTTTTTTGACAGACTTATTTTTGCACAAGTAACCTAGGTATATCAAAGAACAATAAACTCTTGTGTAAAATTTGCGGCGTTTTTGTACAACAAACTGATCAGCCATACTATGAAGAATTTTTAATGAAGGTTGAACACACCGTGATGTCTGGTCATAGACATCGGCCAGCTTCTACTGCTATAATAATTAGGTATTCAGTTAACGTGCATTAGGTACGTACCAGTAGGTCTACTGTTGATGGGAAACGTAATAATCAACGTTTATGTAAAACTAGTTCAAACCAGATGGATAATACCTGGAAACTCTCTACTTTACTTACATTCAAGATAGGTAGGTAGGTATAGAACAGCCCAACTGACACAAAACAAAATTTGTTCAAGTAAAACAATGTATTCAAGTTTTTTCTATTTAATAGAAAAAACTTGAATACATTGTTGAATTTTCCAAATTTCCAGTGCGAAGAGCTGCAGAAACTGTGACATTGCGCACAACGGACCAAAGATAGACTCTCGTACCACAATGTCATGTGTACGTCTAAAAGCCTTCATTAGTACTACAATGACCAGTAGGGTACCTACTACCTACCTGGGTCATTCTATCTTCATCGTTCTGATTATAACATCGAGAATTCCCGATTGAATAGAAGGAGAAAAAAGATTATGTACAATTTGTTTTATTCTATAATTAAAAGATTCAAAATGTACTCTAAAAACATGGAAATGGAATTTACAAAATTAGGAAGGCAATGAAGATCGGAAATTATCTGTCAGTAATGGTCAGCTCGTCAATACCCCAGTCCTCGTAGCTGTTGTCTGGAAGGTACCTGAAAATGAAATGTATTTATTACGTACATTTTACACATTTAATGTACCTACGAAGCAGATGTTGATGAGGAAAGAGTTGGCACTTGAGCCCCCCCCCCCCCCCCCAAGAAGTTTCCGAGTTGGCCACGTACCTTCTGATTATGATCGGGATTTTCCTCTGCTTGAGCTCTTTCATGGCAATTTGGAGGGGATCAGTTTCTCCAGCCAACTCGACCATAACTGGAGCACACATGGCAATTTGAAGAGCTCGGGTTCCTAATACTCTGGCTCGTTCGTACCTGAAATGTAATCAGTATTAAATATTGTGTGACCGTGCATAAAAAAGCTTGATTGAGCTGAAGAGCTCCAGCCGGGTGAGTAACTGGTGAATAGTTCATCTGAAGATCACCTCAAGATTCCTAACGTGCGATAGGTTGATTGTGAATCTGTTTTTAATAGACTGAAAATTGACAGAGTAATGTCGTCCCCCAATGAATTAATTTCGCTGATGATCGACCATCATAGAAAATTTAATAGTTAGGTAGTTTTATTGGAGAGAGAATTACTGCACCACTCATTTAAATTCAATTAAATTTGAACAGCGCTGGAGGATTAAAAATGCTAAACAAAGCCCTTCCCTAGTGGAATGGGAAGGAGGAAGGATAGTTATTGAGAGTAGTAGCACTAGGCTGAAGGTTCGAACTCTTTTTTTTTTTAACAGTCAATGGACGCCACTGCAGTCCCTGATGGGTCTCATTGTGGCGGCAGGCAGCGACACACGCCCCTGCCTGAAACTTTTCGAACTCCCTTAGGAACAACCGTTCAAGATGTTCTTACCTAGATGGCAAGATGGAGCTCAAAAACTGGCTTCTGGCAATTGAGAACCAGTTTTCGCGCAAAAGCCAATATCTGGTGATTGTGGTCAAAAATGGTTTTTGGTGATTAAGAACGAGTTTCTCCTCACTAAAACCCAGTTTCTGGCGATTGAGAACCAGTACGCGAGAATTGAGCACTCAATGCCGGCTTCTTGTGATTGAGAGAGAAGATTGAGGTAAGACGAATGAAATCTTCAATAATTGAAAATTTAATTTTGGTTTATTATTCTTGGAATAATACCCCTATGTAATCGCGACACGGGTCGGAAATTCTGATCAGCTTCAAAATTTGACATTATTCGTTTCAAGAGGTCTAGATTCCAAAAACGAAACGTCACTTCGCCGTACGCCGTCCAGGCCGTTTTGTGCAGTAGTAATTTTTTTTAAATCTCAAATTTTGGTAAAATACTTGGTTTACCATCTAGTTGTGCCGGCAAGGTTTTCAGCCCGATCGCCCAAACCCGTGGGGCGCCATGGGGCCAAAATTGGGCTACGGGAGGGATTTTTGAAGGGTTTTGGCTACGGGATCGAATTTGGTGTCGCTTTCAAAGTATTTTAGAACGTAGAATCCATTTTTGGGGGTCCCGAAACGATCCGATTTCATCGTGGGAATCTATGGGGCTTTCATGGGGCTACAAACGGGATTTTTGAAGGATCTCAGGAGGTCAAATATTTTCCGAGTAACAAAAAAAAGTCCTTATCAAAGGTCATATCAATTCATACCTTTAAAAAAAATACGGACAAGGAAGTGGGGGATGCCGTCATCCCCTGCTTCACCACAACCTCAGAGTGGATCTATAGAGACTTAATTTGTCCATTACCTAATGTAATGGAAGACTTAGGACAAACCAGTATCTTCTGTGAGAATCCCTTGAGAAGACTGGTGATAGTCCTGATGTCACTTCTTGTCAGAGGTGCAGGGTACTAGCCCTCGGTGCAGAAGGTCTAATGAACAGGGCGGCTATTTGTTCTCTTTTCCATCGGGTCAGAACACGGCATAGGTTAGCCAAAAGGTCCACCTTATGCACCGAGGGGTAGGACCCGGCACCTCTGACAAGAAATGACATCACGACTATCATCAGTGTTCTCACATGTCCACTGAATTGAAACAAGATGGACAATAGTATTTCATAGGAACTAGGCACCAACCTCAGCTTAATCGTCCCAACATTAGCTCAATAATTTTGAGCAAGTGCGGAAACGACTGCGGTGTAGGTCAACATGCAGCGCCTGCTGTGCCAAACAGGCATGACCGTCGATCTTCAAAATAACGATCATAACTTCGTCGAAGTACAACAGCCTAGCGAACTCACTTCGTCATGTATTTTGTTGTGATCCTATTCTGCTTTTGCACGCCACCTCCAGCTCTTCCATCGCCAGCATTCAGGAGTTCAATATTTTCGCCTTCCTCCTAAGTAACAGATTAGCGTATTAGGATGACCGCCCTTTTTCTTCTCATTCTTGTAAAAGCTAAATTAGTTTGAAATCAACCGACCTCTTGCTGGTCAATATCCTCCATATCCGCATCATCGTCCACTCCTTCGTCGAAATCTTCGCCAACACTAGAACAATCGTATGGTTAAATTAAATACTTAAGAACTCGTTGAAAATCACATCTCCAAGGGGTACATACTCGTCCGCATCGAAATCTTCATCAGCCATGTCAAAACAAGTAGAACAAATGAAATTCGGCTATCTTCGTCGGTAGCAAACAACAATAAAATGTTGAATTAATTATTGAATAATTAATATTGTTTCAATTCAGACGCGATCACAACAAAACGAGGATTCTCGTCGTGAAGTTTGTTGTTGCCGTTTTTCAAATTTGCCTTCACGTATGTATCTATGACGGACACTTCTGATGATGTTGAATAAATTTCGTATGTTCTGGTTGTATTAAGAGCATGGCTGCCAACCCATGTTTTCTTTTACTTGTGTGCCAACCAAACTATTGAAGTTTTTTAAAACCATCAAAATCTCATAAAATTGTGTTTCATTTAGCATGAATTTCATGGATAATGAATTTCCAAATGTTGAAAGTTAATGTTATTTGTTTGAAGTTGTGAAAGTTGCTCTGAATGATTTATGCAGTGTTGTAATTAATTTTTGTTGATTAATCTTACTGTTAGTCATTGGAGTCTACGGTGTTTTTGCATAGCTTTTTATTTGTAATGTTAATTGTGAAGAGTGCGACATTTATCGGATTTTGACTGTTGTGGTGTGCAAAACTGAACGATCATCATGGCTCTCCGGTGTCTGGTCGCGTAGCACAGTACCTACTTCCTTTATGTGGCTTTTATAGATCTCATTTCTTTTGGGCGATGCTAGTCAATGTTATCCATATGTGGTGTTTTCTGGTGGTTTTGTGCGTGGTCGGAGTGGTTGAACCGGTGAGGCACGATGTGAACGAGATGATGTACGTGACAATCCCTGGTGGGTCGGCTTGTTTCCGTCGGATGAACGGAACGCACCAGTTCGGGTGTTCGTCGCCGTCCAGAGGTGCAAACGGCGTTATACAAGTGCTTCACGATGATACGAGCGTGGAAGAGTTCATCGCCAAAGGTGTGGCAGGGCCTTACGTCGTGGTGATGCCGCCACTTCTGTTCAGCCGTTTGGTCATAGACAAGTTGATAGCCTGTGGTAAAGTCAATGGTGTAGTGTTAGCTTTAGGTCCGAGGGCGGTCTTACCTGAGCATTACTCCCCGGACGACGTTTGCCCGAATAGAAACGAAGGATATTGCGATACGTCTTCCCCAAACAAAACCTGGAACCCTTTTGGTAATAGTTTTTTACTCTCAGATATCCCATTTCCAATATTCCTCGTACAAGATGAGGAATACATTGAAAATATCACACAGTGCTACAAGAAATTCAACGTGCCTCTTGACAGCTCGCAGCTGAGCAAACATTTGTGCATGCTGCAGCTCAAGTCCCACATGTACGGAGCTGTCAATTCTGAAGTCTGTACTAGGCGTATGGTGTTCCAAATGATGACGGTGTTCAAATACTGTGATCCGATTGGAGGTGAAAATATATTTCATTCCATGATAAATAGGAATGAAACCCAGGACCAACAAGGAAAATTGATAGCTGTCATTTCACGTCTCGATGGAACGTCCCTTTTCGATGGGGTCGGTCCCGGTGGAATGTCTGCAGCGTCGGGGACTGCTTCCTTGATTGTCATGGCCAACGTACTGAAAGATCTTCTTCCTACCATTCGTGTCCATAAAATGTATAAAGGAGTCATTTTCATGCTTTTGAACGGCGAGTCGTTCGATTTCATCGGATCTCAGAGAGTCGTGTATGACATGGAGCAAGGAACGTTTCTCTCGTCAAACAATAAAATCACCCTCGACGACATCAGTTTGGTCATCGAGCTTTCACAACTCGGCCCAGGGAAGACGTTTTACGTCCACAGAACTGCGGACAAAGAAGCTTCGGATTTCGCCGATTCCATTTTAGGGATTCCCAAAGAAAGAAATTTCTCTATAGACTTCAAACGGGCATCGTTAGAGCCCAACAAATTGCCACCTGTCTCTGTCAATACGTTCCGTCAAGCAAATCCGAACATATCCGCAATTGTGATAACTAACTACGACACCAATTTTGTGAACAATTATTACAACGGAGTTTTTGATAATGCGAATAATATGCAGTATAAGAACGAAAGTCTGCTTTCCGCTAAGTCCTCTGTTCAGTACAATTTGGCGGCTGTGGCGATGGTGACGGCCTTAGCTGTCGCCCGGGCGGTAAACGTCGACGGCAGCATTGCTTACGACGTGAACAAACAAGTATACACTCGGACCATGAACGACGTGCTGATGTGCTACCTGGAGACACGGAAATGTCCCCTGTTCCAAAAGGTGTACCCTGCGTTATCTATGGACGGCCGGGGTCCAGAGACGATTTCGTTGTACGTTGGTATCGCGACTAGCGTCAATCACATGACTCGGGCTACATCTAAAGTTTTGGCTTATCTGGCCTACTCGAAGAAGGAGAATTCTACCGTGGTAAGGACCTAGAGTAGATATATATATATATACATTAAAACTAAGAAAGGCTTGGTTCGGGAGTTCCCAAAGTGTGGCTTGCCAGTGGAGATTGAATGAAAAATTTAAAACGTACGAATTAAAATATTCACGTAATAGGGAAGTCATATCACTATTAAGACTTAATACTTAGTATGCTCTTTAATTTGATGTCCATCAGGACTAGGGTTTGACGTTTCTAAGCAGGCTTTTGTTGCTCGATTTCTTTATTCTCAGCTCTCGACGTTTCATCCCGGCACCACATGGCATCTTCCGGGGATTTTTTCAGCCAATTTCTTTTCAGATACGTGACATGGCATTTAAGCGGACAAATATATCACATTGTGATATCTTTGTCCACTTAAATTCATGAAACGTCATCTTAGCAAATTTTGTTTGTCACAGGAAACACAGGAGATCATACTGAGCTTACCTAATTTTGTGACTCGAAACCTTCAGTACCTACCTTGCAATTAATTTTTTGTGTGAATGGAAGCGGTTATACATTTTTTATTATTTTATTATATTTAATATAATAGGAACTCTTGAAAACGTTATTATTGGGTAACAATGTAATTCACTTCTGTAATAATTGAGTGATTCAATGCTAAGATGATTGGAAGAAAGGACGTGTTGACTGATGTATATGTTACGTCCAAATTGTGAAATCGCCCAATTCACGCAATGAGCAGAAAAATTTCCCAATTCATGAAATGATCAACCCCTTTGCCTATTCCGTGAAATGAAAAGATTATTTTGCCTATTTTGTGAAGACGCACAGTGGCCTGAAAACCCTTAAAAACGGCAAAAAAATCCTAATCAGCGGATTAATTGACTAAAACATCGTATACCCCTGTTTTTTGGGGTGCTGAACTGGTACCTACCCTGAATAGGTGCCTGATAGGTATGACAGGTACCTGAAAAGAGTATGAGAGGTAGATACCTGATTAGCATGGAGAGCTGAGAAAAGAGAGAGGTCGAGCCAGAAAACCCTGCTTGAAGTTGTGGATAATCATTATGTTCTTGAGTTTCATGAAAATGTTTACCATGAAAAATTAGCTTATAACCATTTGCAATAATATTATTTTAAAGATGTCGGCGTTGACGAGTTGTAAAATAGAGACTGTAAAGGTGTGGAGTCCTGGGATAACCCTAGATAACGCTTTAACTAATGGTTCTCAATTACTTCAGATTTGATATCAATCACTCAGTTCTTACTGGGTATTGGACTGGCTTTGAGACCACTTAATACGGCTCTTCAGCCCTTGAAGCGGTTTGTCAACACTTCAAACCTGTTTTAAGCCACTTTAATGTAATGCCAACCAGTTCGTATTGGCTACAGACATTTCTAAAGGGTTAACAACCATCACAAACCTGTTTTCAGTCTCTTCAAACCGGTGTATACTTCCTACGCTTTTTAGCCACTTCAAACAGAAAACTGGAAGTTCCCCACCGATTAGTTGGGATTTGTCAAACTGCCATTTGGTTGCTGAATTTGCTGTTTCTTCTTGAACCATTGGTTCCTGTTTCATGGTGAGGGTTAACGCGGAGGGACTGACAGGATACTCTGTATTTTTTTTATAGTTAAACTATAGTCTATTATCTAAGTTGGAACTCTCTCGTCAATTTGCGCCTACCCGCACGGAAATTGGTTCAGCCGTTTGGGCGTGATGTTGGATCATACAGATCATACATACAGACAGACATCCATTTTTATTAATAGTAAAGATAATGAATTTCCATGGGCTTGAGCTTCGAGTTACGACAGTTACCAAACGTTCGGCTGACAGGGGGTCTGACGAGGGGTTATTCATTCATTTAATTTTTTTTATTTATTCAAAAAGTATATAAGAAGGACAAAAATATTGAAAGAAAGTCTTGTGTTGTTTACATAAATGCCAATTTTTTTATTCGGCCTATTATTATAATCTATAATAGACCTATAATAGGTCCCTGACCTATCCAGGCCTGTCATTCCCTTCTCAGCTTTTGTGTATTACATAATCATTATGTAACCCATAACTCGTACTGCCATTCAAGTGAAACCATTTTAGGACTTTCCTCATAACTTGTTCACATCTGAGTAGACCTCTTCCTGGGTGTTTCCTTTCAATAAAGTGGCTGTCACCAGCAAAAGTGACGAATCTGCCTGAGACCATTGAACGAATACAAGGAATAAGGATAGGCTACTGATCCTTGCTGGACTCCGTAACTAATTATTTCTTCATTGCTTTTAGTCGCCTGAAATTGTACAAACTGTCCTCTGTTCGAGAGGTACGGTCCGGGCCACCTTAAGACCACCCCATCAAGTCCAAGTCTTTCCAATTTTAGCATTAGACTTGGTACATATTTCATTGAAGTCTAAGCCCCAGCCCCAGCTTTGGAGAGATCTATGAAAACTCCCATTATTTTGCGATTGCTGTTCATTGTTTCTGAGATATCTGCTATCACTTCCACTAGGGCATCTTGACAGGAGAAGTACACTGTATGTACGATTTTTCTGGAATCCGTAATGGTGAAGCCGCTACATAATAGATTTTTTCCAGTTAATGAATCAGTCGCGTTTTCACTTTTTTCTCAAACATTTTGGCGAAATTTGACAATAGATCGGTAATTATTTGCTTCTGCTTTCATTCCTTTTAAATTTTCTCCTGAAAAAGTGGTCCGCCGGCTAAAAGTTTGGGATCTCCTGCAGTGCTCCGTGTGTTAGATGGCTCATTTGCGTCAATACTGTCTAATATCCTACCATCCGGTCAATTTTATCTAATTTCCATTCATACACTTCTAAGCGATTAATTTTGTTCCACTTTTCTTTTCTTTTTTTTTTTTAAAGGAAAACTGCACGCAGCTCTGTCCCAAAGATGAAGACACAATGTGCTTCTGGGTGAAAGATGACGATGGTGCCAGCACTTGTGTAGAAGCGCCCGTTCAGCTCCAATCAGCCTCCAGCCCGGCCTTCGACATCGTCAACTACGACTGGTCTTCGGGAAAATACTCCACCTGGACGGAGTCCGTTTGGTTCGAAACGGGCATGAAAATGTTCATTCAGGTATGTCAGAACTTGCTGCACCAGCCAACACTAGGTTTGTCTCTGGAGAGTAAGTGTAAGTTGAGTGTGAGCATGAGGCGATGTGAGTGTGGGCGTGAGGATGCTCACGCTGCACGGATTTTTCAAGGATGTAGGCATACTTACGCGTTATCGAGTGAGGTTTCCTTGGAGTGACGCGAAATTCTGTCGGCCATAGCACCAAGGTAGTCAAAATGTATTGAAACAAGTCAAACAGTTGGGAAAGATCCATTTCCATCACCCACGCACCAAGAACAAACCTAATTAAACTTTCGGCACTTCAATTAAACCTTTCGGCAAGTCAAGAAAACAAAACAAACACCTGGGACCTTATTCAAAAACGCTCCTTAGCGTTAAGTAAGTCCTTAGGAGGCGTTTTAGGGAGCCTAAAACGCCTCCTAAGGACTTCCCATGGAGGAATAGAGAGGAGAGCTCACTCTGTGTTAAACCGCGTGCCCAAAACGCCAACCCAGTGATGGAACGGCGGGTGGGATTGCGACTGCAGCGCGACCCCTACGAGACGTAGTGAACTTTGAAGGTGGTAAGTTACCAAAACTGAACCAGAAGATGGCGCCCCTGCGAATTCCGTCCAGAATTCCGTCGTTTGCATTCACAGTGTACACAACTAAGCAATCAATTTCGTTATTCAGATAATATTATGGTTCCTTCAATTTTTCCTTTAATTTAATTGTAGTAGCACCACAGTGGAAGATAAATCCGTTTAGTGAGGTATTTGGGGCTTTCGTTCGTAAGAAGGGCGAGTGGCTCACTCCAGTCGGGTTTGAAGGTACTATGTGTAGTTCACTACGTTCCGTAGGGATAGCGCCACCGTCGACTACGGCACATGAAGTCCTATTCAGTGAACTCTCCTCTCTATTCCTCCATGAGGACTTCCTTAACGCTAAGGAGCGTTTTTGAATACGGCCCCTCCAGTTAGGTTATAAGAGATCTGGCGAGGTTACACAAGGTTATGACGCGAGTTGTAGAAGGGGTAACTCATACTCGCATGCTCACAGTCTGAAATCTGAGCCCCTTACATCGCCTCACGCTCACACTCCTGGAACAGCAAATTCGATCCTCACGCTACCTCACATGGCACTCCTGGAACAGTCAGTTGGTGGGAGTGGCCAACAAAACGTAGAACTGCGCATGCGTAAGCTCCTCACATCGCCTCTCACTCAGGAACCAAGAACAAACCTAACCATCACCTTTAAATTTACTTATGGATAAAAAAAAAAAACTTGATTTTCTTTTCTTCTTCTTTTCAGGGTGACCGCCAGAAAGAAATAGTCGTTTTCGCCGTAGGCCTCGTCTGTTTCTTCGTCTCCTTCATCGCTGCCTACATCGTTAACAAGAAATCAGACTCATTGTTCTCCCCGAAACAACAACCCGAAAACTGCTAGTACAACGACGCAAATCTAATATCTCTAAACACTTTTTCCGGGCCCTCTCAACAACTTTGATCCCTCGGGTGTGCCGTATTCCTAGTTAACCATAATACGTAAATGAACACTGCCAACGATTTCAGATAAATATTGAAAAGTAGTCAAGTTCCTTGCTTTGTTTCAGTTCTTGTGAAGCGTGGGTTCTAACATTCTAACAATATTCGTCAGGTTTAATGCGATCACTTTCACATCCATGATTTAGCAAAGGCAGCGTTAATCAGGACAGCCCATTTGTGCCCATTTTCGTTCACAATCCTAGTAATAGATTTTTCGGCCTTGGCCAAAACGCTGTACCAAGGTACTGTACTCGAGAGTGATGAAATTTGGAAATTGACGAATACAAGTGAAAATTGCGCCAGCTGGCCCTTTCTCCATGTACTCGTTTGTTACTGTTCAAATCTCCCCACCACCCTCACTCACTTTTTTCGATTTAAATTGCACATCCTGATGTTCCAGTTGGCTAACGTTCATGTCGCGTCTAGGGGTACTAGATTTGCGTCTTGTGATACTAATCAGTTGAATTGTTTCCCTCACCTCTTGAAGCCATCAAACGTTTTCTTGACATTTTCACGTTTTTAGACGGTTCCACGATTTCCACTACGTACACATTTTTACGCGACATTCGTCCATTTTGCACTAGGTACCTTCCCTGTTACCTATGTTTGTATTCTTCGAGCTCTTATTTCTAAATTATTTAGGTTTGGTACCTAATATTAGTTTATGGCTGAAAAATGTTTGAAATTCTGATGCTGATTCGAGCTCTTATTTCTAAATTATTTAGGTTAGGTACCTAATATTAGTTTATGGCTGAAAAATGTTTGAAATTCTGATGCTGATTCGGTTATTTTATTTTTTCTTACAGACTTGAGCTTGAAACCTTCTTAATCAATTCACTTCTTAGTTATACACGTACTCGTACTTTGTCCTTGTTCACTCGAACCTTCATGTTTCAGTAATTCCTAAATTGAATCACGACTGGAGACTTAATTCCT
Organism: Pilophorus perplexus; assembly: GCA_955831195.1. NCBI lineage: Eukaryota > Metazoa > Arthropoda > Insecta > Hemiptera > Miridae > Pilophorus > Pilophorus perplexus. The sequence goes on from OY037012.1 coordinate 10,300,600, forward strand.
GTAATACAATAATAAACTTCGCATTGTGTGATACTGTGATTTTAGTTTTAAATTTTGTAGAATCGCCCACTTTTGTAAATACGCCGTTCCTCTTCCTGCATTTCTTAAATCATTTATTTTCCTTATTTCAACGTGAAGACCAAAAAACGAAATGATGCGTTGTAAAAGACTTGAAATTAATTTATATTGTTATTTTGTTTAACTCAATTAATAATGATAATTTGGTGGTTCTGTTTGAATGCGTCGAAATGTGAATGGTCATTGTGTAAATGACAAATGATTTGATTTCCGATCTGTCAGGTATTCAAATAGATTGTATAATTTAGTATATTCGTTTAATTATTCATTCACCTTTGTTTCGCTGCTGTTTTCTGAAAACGACGGATGTAGGTTAATCTGGTAGGATAATCCACTGTAGTTTTTACTGAAAGAAAGCGTTAGTGGTGCCTTCTATTGTGTCAGGGGTTTGAATCCCGTTGATGATCTTGGAATGGTTTGGTACACAATTGTACGCCAACAAAATTTGTTTGTATTTAATACTTCTTGCAAATGTATAAGAATAAGATTCGTATGAATTTAAACTTATCAAACCATCCCGATAGTCAGATTTCGTTCAGTCAACAGTGATAGTATTCAATTCAGTGAGAGGAAGGCGCCAGTCCAAGCACCACCCAGATCGACGACATGATTAGTTGCGCAAGGCCCAAAATTTGGCGCCATTTAATGGCGCTCGATGAGAGTATCCGAGTTGAAATGTGGAGTTTGCATTTTATAGATGAAAGTAGGGCGCAAATGCTCGGATTTGCTACTCCCAGTAGAGTAAACCTGTAGAGTCACATTTTCAATTGGTAAAATTCCTTCTACCTACCAAAAAAAAAAAAAAAAAAAAAAACATTATTCCACGCGCAATTACACGAAGCCAGAGGGCAGTCCAGCTGACTAGCGCCATTCAGCCCCAGATTAGCGCCAACTAGGTACTTACCTGACTCAAATCAACCTCTGGTCGTTTTTTTTTAAATTTTTTTTTTTTTTAGTTTGTAGTAAGGGGAAAATTAAGTAATACTCAAGGAGTAATAGGTGATTTACGTCGGGGGAAAAAGTTAACTGCAGTGAGTCATTGGTGACAAAAACCAGGAAACGGTAGGTATCAAAGTAGGATAACTTAGGAGCACAACGATTACATAACAACTAGGTATGATTAACTGTTGATTAGCATGGCAATGTAATGTAGGAGCCACTCAGCTGATAGCGGCCACATTCTGCTTAACTGTAAGTCCTTAGGAGACAACCTAATAATTACTACTAAAAAGCTTATTATTCTTGGACTGAGATAGAAGCTCTCGTTAGCATGCGCATATTCAGCTGAAATCAAGTAGATCTGGTTTTTGCCTTTTATCGCTAGACCACTCCGTTGTTTACCGGTTGATAAAAGGATGCAGTTTCTGAGCTGCGCGTGTCTGTAGAGAGCTGAGCCGCGAATCAGGCACATTAATGTTCGCGAATTCGTGAGCCCCAGTATGCAAGTAGTTGTATGAGTAGCACAAATATCTCCTAATAGAGACTCCTACCCCATCATGTGGTGAAGCAAACATTTTACTGACCCCCAGCCTCATGGGTCCAATAGAAATGAAATCTATTATATTGGAGCTCCAACACGAGGAGGAGGAGGAGAACGAGGAGGATGGTCATTTATCCGTTTAGTGCTGATCAAACATGGATGAACTCACCTGCGTTTTGCCCAAGTTTAACTTCCATTAGTTTAAACCAGCTCTTAACGGAAATTATTTTAAAGCAAGTTACTCACCTCATTAATTGGATGGGAAGGTATTTTAGCTTCTCCTGCCAACCCCCGACTTTTCCTACCTGGCCTCTCATCCAACAACTCGCTTTCGATAAATAATTTTTTTTTTTCCTTAATGAAATTCAGAATGGTAGAAAGAGGATTCATTTGGAACGTAAAACCTATATTAAAAATTTTCACTCTTTTTTGGCCAATTTTCTGAGCTCAGAAACGCTGAGAGAGCAACGTTTTGGTGATTTCACTTTTGGTTTATTATTCTTGGAATAATACACCTATGTAATCGCGGCGGTGGTCGACGACTCCGATCGGTCTCAAAATTTGACATTATTCGTTTCAAGAGGTCTACATTTTAAATCCGAAATGCCCGTCCGCCGTTCAGGCCGTTTTGGGCAGTAGGGATTTTTTTTTAAATCTGAAATTTAGACAAAATACTCTGTTTAGGACCTAAACAGATGGTACCTGTACCATCTAGTTGTGCCCGCAAGATTTTTAGCCCGATCGCCAAAACCCGTGGGGCGTTGTGGGGCTGAAATTGGGCTACGGGAGGGGTTTTTGAAGGCTTTGAGCTATGGGATCGAGTTAGGTGTCATTTTCGAAGTATTTTTGGACGTAGAATCCATTTTTTGGGGTCCCGGAACGATCCGATTTCACTGTGGCGATCTATAGGGCTTTCATGGGGCTAAAAGAGGGATTTTCGAAGGATCCCAAGAGGGCAAACGTTGTTCGAGTAAAAAACAAAAAAATTGTTTGAAGAAAAATTAAAAAAAAAAAAATTTTCCCCAAAAATTTCTTTCATTGACACAGAATTAAATTTTTGCACAAGTAACCTATATTGAAGAATAATAAAGTCTCGTTTATAATTTGCAGCTTTTTCAATAATTACGGAGGCTTCAAATCTCCCCTCTTACGTAGAATATTAATATTCTCTGGTAGAGAGAATTCTCTGGTATCCCACACATTTTTTCAAGCTGACTCCAAATTTGAAATCAGAATTTCTAAAAATCATCATCCTCTTATTTTTTTAAGAGAAAAGAAAAACTATTCGTTATCGAACAGCGAGAAGAAGAGGTCAGAGGCCAGGTGTGAGAGGTCGGAGGTTAACTGGCTTTACCCTCTGGGGTGGCCCCCTAGTCTAATATACCTACCTATTATTTGTAGCTTTAATATATTATATTAAAGCTACAGCCCGAGGACGAGGAATAGGAGGAGAGTGGCACGATTTGTGGACATCTTTATTCTGGGGCACTTCTATAGGTTTTCCAAGCACAATTGAGAATTTTCCAAAAGGAGTTGTGAACTTTCCATTTCAATTGGAGAAATCTGAAATTGGTCTTGAAAATCCAGTTTTGCGAGCATAGTAGGTACAAATTAGGTACAAATTAGCATAGTAGGTACGAGAAAAGTCTGAAACTACCAAAAAGTTGCTCCACGTGGTGCATGGAATCTCCAAAAGAGGACAAAAAAATAGGGGCTGGAGCAGTTGACGGGATGTTGGGATGGCGGTGGGCCGAGGGGTGTCGAATGTGGCTGCCTTCCCCCTTCCCAACCCTCCAAAAGACACAAAAATCTGTATTTTTTTAAAGAAAAAACTGCAGAATATGGGAAATTGTGTTGTTGGGTTTGGGGCCAGGTAGGAGACGGTCGGGGGTTGGCTGGCATTGCGTTGACTGGATGGTGCGTATAGTAGGCTATAGAGGCTTCATACCAAAATTTACTTAATTTAATGCCATTTTGCTGCATTTAATGTCATCCTCGTAGGTTCGTTAGAAATGAAATTAGCTCCCGAATTTGCTGTTGTGCAGATTATGTAAAAGCAGAATATAATTGTACCGTTAGTTTAGTCCAATTATACAGAGCTGCCTTAAGTAACTCCCTCTAACCGCACAGGGCTTGCCCTATGTTTTCTCGTAATAACCCCCCCTTTCGCTGGATCCGCTACTGCCTCCGAACACGGGACGTGTCTGGTAAAAACGGGGCGGGTGGCAGCCCTACCCCTGCTCCTTTTCCTCCTTGCCCAATACTGTGTTTCTCGTGTAGTACACGACAAAATTACGGCGAGTAAAGAGATAAGGCCCCGTATGTCCTTGTTAGGTATTTGGGCAGGGCCTGACCTTGGAGTGCCCCAGGCCTTGGCCGAGGGCGCTGATTCCTCTGACAGGTGGCGCTTTAGCGGAATCCAGAAAGGGCGGGAAGAAACGGGGGCCCCCGTGGGGCGGCGAGGCGGTAGGGGCCCCCAGGCGGCGGGTAGGGGCCCACGAGGCTCCAGTTCTGCGCGCGATCTCCACTGAGTGACGGAGTGACTGTGTTCTGGTGCCGCGTTCTAAGCCGGTTGACGCGTGTGCATTTTTTCGCGTACTCAAGTGTTGTGCTCTTATGGTCAGTGCGTGTGTGCTATTTTCGAGGCTCCACTGATATTCGACCTAATTTCGCCAACTGTCGAAGGTGAGAACATCTCCATTAAATCCCCGTACAAAATTTAAACAAGAGCTAAATAAAACGCTGCAAATTTTACTCGAGGGCTTATTATTCTTTGATATAGGTTAGTGAGAAAATACTACTTGCGAGAAAATTAATTAGGTATGTGTCGATAAAAAATATTTTTAAAAAAAATGCCTGCATTGTTCGGCCAGATGTGGGACCTCGAAAAATGGATTATGCGTCCAAAATTACGCGGAAAATATTTGAGCTCCTGGGATCCTTCAAAAATCCCATTTGTAGCCCCATGAGAGCTCAATAGATCCCCACGGTGAATGCGAATCGTTCTGGGACCCCCGAAAGTGGATTCTACTTCAAAAAATAGTCCGAAAACTACACCTAACTCGACCCCATTGCCGAAACCCCTCAAACAAGCCCTCCCATAGCCACTTTTTAGCCCCACGGGATTGGGCGCTCGGGCTGAAAAGCTTGGGAGCACAACTAGATGGTAAACAAAGTATTTTGCCAAATTTTCAGATTTTAAACATTCGTACTGCCCAAAACGGCTCGGACGGCGGACGGACATTTCGTTTTTGGAATCTAGACATCTTGAAACGTGTAATGTCAACTTTTGAGGCCGATATGAATTGTCGACCTTCGTCGCGATTACATCTACGTGAATTACCTATTGGTGCATTATTCCAAGAAAAATAATCAAAAGTAGACTCCTCCCAGTCTATTTAAATGATTAAAATACACATTCTTGAAGCGTGTAGGATTTTAAATGACGTGCTCAACCAGCATTAAGTGTCATAAAGTTGCTTTTTAATGAATCCTACAACAGCTATTGCTCCTAAAAGAAGCCCGTACAATCTTTGTGTAAACACTTGACAAAGTTGGTTGATGATAAAAAAATACATTTGAAGGAGGTAAAAAAAAAATCGTCCTAAGACTGGAGAAAAGTGAAACACTGCTCGTTCATTTGATTTTTATGTACTTAAACCCGAACCAAACTCCAGTTTTTTGGTTTATTATTCTTTAATTATACATTAATGTGTTCGCGTTTTAGGCTGTCAGATTTTTTTTTTTTTTTTTTTTAATTCTGAAATTTTGACTAAATATTTGGTTCACCATCTACACGAGCCCGATCGTCTAACCTGGAGGGACTCTCTCTGGAAAAGGGGCTACAGGTTTTTGAAGGGTTTTGGCGATGGGGTCGAGTTGGGTGTCGTTTTCGACGTATTTTTGGTCGTTGAATCCATTTTTGAGGGTCCCTCATCTGTCCAACGTTGTACAGGAAATAATATTTATTTTATATTATATTATTTTATAAAATATTATTTTTCGAATCATTTTTTTATTGATACATAATTTTTGCTCAATATCGCTATACCAAAGAATACTAAGTCCTCGTGTAAAATTTGCAGCGTTTATGACAACATACCAATGCTTGATAGGAGGATGTGTTGGGGGAATTTGCAGCTTGAGGTGTGAACATGTGTCACAAAAATCAAGAGCGTTCCTACGAGTGGCGAACAGTTTTCGTCCGTTAAAAAAATGGCGAAGATAAATTTCGGTAGGGTTGTAATGGGAAATCATTGGTAAAATTTCTTATCGATTTCAGGGGTCGGTTTTTGCCTAGCAGGTCCCGGTAAAAGTCAAGAAATTTTATATTTTACGTTGAAAAAGTTTAATTTAAATTCGGCTCCTGCTTTCTTTCAAGTGCCTTGCGGTGGTTTCGTACTTGAACAGCACTAGAAGCCGTTTCACCCTTGCGAAGCCTTTACACGGCTTCATGCCTGTTTTCATTGGGCCCGTCCCTCCTTTTATACGATATATAAGAAACGCCGGTCGACTAGACTCCGATCTAATGATGGTCTAATGGCCTTGTGTGTACGGGGTTTCTGGCCAGGAAGGATCATCAAACCTGTGCAAAAAAATGTGGCTTCCAAAGCTCGAGAAGAAAAACGCGGGTATGTGGCGAACATGAGTGGAAGGCGCGGGTTTTAACCTTCTTACAACAACCTCCAAGGGCGGCTATATATTATCTTGACCACCAAAACACGGCAGATTGAATTACTTACGCGGCTGGTCTTTATGAATATGTTGCAAACCACATTTTGCGCTTAGGTATGCTCAGCAAGCTATGGAAAACCTCAAAACAATCACGACGTGCAATTTTTCTTAAAAACCATTTGATGATGTCTTTTTAGGTACCTAATCATTATTGATAACATCTACCATGGGGCAACTTTTTCTGAGTCAAGATCAGTTTTTTCCCCATGCCTAACAATCTAGCCCCCTTCCGTGGTTGATGGAGCTATAGAAGCGTTAGGTCTGAACCCATTAAGTTATTCTGAGATTGAACAGAAGCAGTTTATTGGGCTAATTTACCAAGTGCCGATCTCGAGATGTGGCCCAATTAATTTCAATCGGTTAGAAGTGGAATAACAATAATAGTGATTTTTTAAATCTCTTCCAGATTTTGATTTTAATCTAAAATTACACGAGTATGCCCTATATTTTGGTACGTTGTTGCAGATCTTCTATGGCCTCAAATAAGCACCCTCATCTTCATCGTCTCGTTTTCCGTACAGGTCGGCAAAAAAAGGGGAGCTTTGCCACAAGGAAATTTCTGGGTTTGGCGAAACTTTGCCTTTTGCCTGAGCGTATAGTGTGCCTTAGTAAGCCTCGCCCTCCTTAATTATGCCTTCAAAGCCGGTGGGCCTCATCTCTGGCAAAGCCCTCGTTTTCTATGCTTTGGGACTTCTGTAAGGAATGTGTTCTGTAAACAGCGTCGTCCTTGGGCCAACATCACTTCTCTTCGCGGGGCCTCGTCTTATTTTAAGAACGAATAACGTAAACTAAGCGAGAAAAGACCTTTTTCGTGGGTCGGTGAGAAGAGAACTTCGCCTCGAGGTGGTTTTGTGTTGGACGGTCGAGTTCTGCTTGGAAATGTTTGAATTTTCAGTGACTGCAATTCTAATTGAATTTTCAGTCAACCAAACTTTTCGCAATAATTGACAATAATTGTCAAAGAAAATAATTATTATTTTCTTTTCTCATCATTATTGGTCACATTAGGTTCACCATTCTTGGAATAATACATCACATCACCATATCATCATATCACCATTCTTGGAATAATACACCTGCGATGGGGCTGGCGATCTTTGATCGGCCTCAAAATTTATCCTTATTTGTTTCTTGTGTAGATTCCAAAAATGAAATGTCCGTAAGCTGTTTTGGGAAGTAGACCCTTTTCTAAAAATCTGAAACTCTGACAGAATACTCGGTTGTCGATCTATCTACTACGAGATCTACTCTAAGTGCCTGCAAGCTTTTCAACCCGATCGCTCAAGCTCAAATCCGCGGGGCTCTGTGGGTGCTAAAAAGGGGGCGTGGGAGGGGTTTTTGAACGTTTTCGATTATGATATAATATAGGATCATATATCATCCGAAGTACTTTTGGAAGTACAATCCATTTTTGGGGCCCCAGAACCAACCGAGGAGGATCTATGGGGCTTTCGTGGGGTAAACATTTAACTTGAGATGTCAGGAGGTCGAATGAGGTGTCGTTTTCCGAGTAGTCTTGACGCCTAATCTATTTTTCGGGGTCCCACATCCATAATTTGAAATGGAGGATCGAAAAATGTGTTGCCACGAAAATCGCTATGGATCTCCCCAACCCACTCAAACTTTAGATAAGATCTCCGGCGACCTCTTTAGGCGCTTTTCGGTAAAACACGGCTTCGCGGGCTATTTGAAAGTGCTCATGTCTCTTATAACCCCTGTATCTAATTACCCCATCTTCGCCGAGCCCCTCAAATAAATTATGGAGGTTCAGGATCGCGGTTGGTCTCATTCGACGCAGAAACAATCCACCTACAAGACTTCGTTAGAATAGGTACAATTTTTAACGGCCATTGTTTTTACGTTTGAAGGTAAAAAGTACCAAGGACTGTGACTTTGGTTTTGAAAAATCGACGGTTTTTCATTTTTTTTTTCTTTTGTTGCTAAATCAAATATTTCTAATAAGAAGCTTATTTTTTTTCAGAATTTTTGGACAAGTCCTAATTTTAGCAGGTTAACTTTTTTTAATCCCGAAATGACACACAAAAACCATCTTCGGATTCTGCATCTAAACACTCAGACATAGGTGGTTTTTAGCAACGGACCTAGAAGTCGACTTTTTTTTTTATATTACCTATTGTTTTAATTTTCTATTTTTCGAAAATTAAAACAATTGAAATTTTTTAAAATTACATAATAATAAACCGTTAATAATTAACGGTTTATTAATTAAATTTTAACAATTATTGTTAAAAATTTAATTAATAAATCATGTAAATCAAATTAAAAATTTTCCTTATTGTTACAGAATAGATTATGGCACAATAAATCGTCATATACAATAAACAATAATAATACTAATCAATTCGCCTTGGTATTATACCTTCCAAAGAATATCAAACCATTAAATTTTGCAGCGTTTTTCGTTTTATCGTATTCCATTAGGCGGACAATCTTCCGCGTAGTCGATGCTCCACGAAGCCTCCGCTTATCCTGAGGACTTGCTACAAGTTGAGATACGTGAGTATTGGAGGAACACCGTCGACATTTTAGGACAAGCCAGCGGATGTAGGATTTCGCAAGCTCCCCCGAGGCCTCCAAATCTAGCAGGTAGTAATGTCAAGATGGCATTCTTGACCCGATTTTTAAAAATCATCAAACCCTCCCTTCGCCGCGCGAACGTGAGAGGAGAAACCTCAGATCTGATGGATAAAAAATTATTCCCCTCGTTGAGACGAGACTTTTTCGAACAGTCGTATGTGTTTTAAAAGACACGCGTGCAAGTGCTCGGCAACGGGGCGACTAAAAACGGCGATCCACGAAAGAATGTGGTTCACGAGAAAGTTTTCACTGACAAAAAAAAAAAAAAATATTTTTTACTAGTACTCCATACCTAAAAAGGTTTAAAATATGCATTTTCAAAAGGCATAAGTAATGAATTGTGTACCAGATTTATCCCTTAAATGGCGATGACGTCGGTGGGGTTTCTTTTGATGGCAGATTTAATGTTTGAAAGGTTTTAAATGAATGATGAAAATTACAGCAGGTCGTTCTCCGGTCGCCAACTGCCATGATGGTTAGTACGCATGTTTTATCCGCACAAACAAATTGAAATTAATCATGCTGGTTGATTTATCTGTCCTGTTGGAGGCTTATCTCCACCATCAGACTTGCAAATGGTTTCTTAACGTTTGGCCAGATGAACAGTTGACAGTTTGACTTCGTCCCGTTTCCTGCCTTTTCAAAGCGGGTTTTATTCCACTGCTTGGGTCGCATTTCACCAGTAATTTCATTCCGTCGCATTGTCCGCGCCAATTCTACGTCTTGCGGCTGCTCTAATAAATTCATATTATCGAGGTTAACTCTTATCGAGGAAGCATGCCGGACGTCTTGGAGCGGATATACTTACAAGCATCAAAATAAGTAGGTAGGTAGGTGGTAACAAGTTTGCGAGTAAAACTTGTCAATGGGGTCTGGTAAGCTCCTTGTAGCTTATGTTGTCGCTATTCGAACGTATATATCTATATATCAATACCTTTCATAAAATAATCTGCGACAAGTCCGTGATAATAATGTCGCAGATTATGCGCAATTATTGCGCATATGGGCAGAGCTGGAACTGGCGATAACTATCTAGCATGTAGAAGAAGTAGGATGGGGGCTTCTAGCTGGGAAAGAGCGAACATGGTCCTTAACGACCGACAATGAAACGGCGACGTTTTTCAAATCCGTGTAAAATCGTCGATGGGATACAAATCTTCATAAACGGCAAAACGATTCACGCGATTACCGTAAAATCGTATCAGCAAATTTTGGACGGTGAATCCGTGTCAGGACCTTTCCGGGCAGAATGGTGAACTTTCTCTCAACCGGTTAGAGGAAAGTGGCTACTTGAGTCATTCACCTCCTCGAGAAAAAAAAAAAAAAAAAAATCCTTAGTCCCGATCATCTGGACAGTCATCTCGCCTCGCTGAGGGCGGGAAGTTCGTAAAAATTTGAAATCGCCCACGAATTCATCACATGGAGAGAGTCAGTCCGGGCTACGCGAGAGGAGGACAACCTATCATTTCGGCAGTTTTCTTCTGTTCGGCCTTCCTTGCATAATACCAGTCGTAGGCACCATATAATCTTGTTTTTTGAAGTAGGGAGGTACTATGTTTGATATTTTGGGCATCAAGAATGGCGGGGGGAGCAATAGGGAAAATGAACAGAAAATATTTACGCTGTCATTTCCTTGTTGGACAATTTGCGCCAAAGTAGTGTTGATCACGCTCAATAAAATGCCAATATTAGCCAACTGTCTTGTTTTTTTTTTTTGCAATTATCAAACAATACTCTTTTGGCGTCAACTCAACTATTTTGCACCCTCCAATGTTCAAAACATTCAAAGTCATTCATCTGGCTCAAACGTGGCTCACTGCCCACTCCGTTACGCTGAATGGTTGGTTCAAAACGACAAAGGCCAACCGATTCCTAATTAGGTTGTGTGAATGAGGGATTCTTTTCATTGCCCCATTCACACAACGGAAGATTGCTTCATACGCCGAAATGTCTTTTGTCCCGTGATGTCTTTTGACACGAGCAATACCTAGCCTGTGAACCTTTTCGGAAAGGGGGTGTCGGCGGCCTCTTTCTCAACCCTTCATTTTCGTGTCAGAAGCATAATCGTAGTAGGGGGCGATGCAGAATTTTTAGAACAGTCCATGAAACAGGTAGCATTGAAAACGCAGCAGCGAAGGGTTTAGCGAGAATATTTGGTGCTGAATAAATTCTGCGATCATTTATCAGCCTGGATCGACGCGTTCCACGGACCCAGTGTGTGATCTTACTATTAGTTACCTATGCGTTAAAATGCGTGGATTGAGCCTACCTCTCTGCATAGGAAGGTCGTGAAATTGTAGTTCACTCCAGTAGAAGCTCGTCTGAATTCAAGATGCCAAGTCGTCTGCAATAAACCATCGAAGAATGCGTCGAAAATGATTACCTATAGGTTGCATTCTTCGATCGTCTGTACAGCAAGCTTCTTGCTCCCTTTACTATTGTACTGTCTACGGGCCATTAAGGCACACGGACCGAAACTTTGAAGAAAAAAAGGGTTTTTACACCTTCTTACTAGTTAACCCTTATCCTGGCAAAGTATCACCGGTGATACCTCGACTTTGAAGATTTTTCAAAGGTTACAGGGAATTTTTGGAGCTTCCACCATTTTTCTATGCAAACAGGGATATATAGTGAAGAGGTTGGCAGCTCTTTCCCCCTTTTTCTTATCACTTAGACGTCTGTTTTCATTGAAAACTTTTCAACTTCTTCTTTACGAACGTCCAGATGTTCCGTGATAATGGCGTCGCTCCGTCAAAATGTAAGTTCTCCAATTGTTATTATAAAACCAAGGAATATTTTTACTGTCGGGCTTTTGATATGTTGTAGTCTATACTATCTGGAATCCATGGAAACCACGGATAGTTGTTTTAGTCGATTAGTAAAGTAGAAATCATCAAAAAACGAAAGGTAGGTATCACAGGTGATACTTTGCCTGCTTAGGGTAATTTTTGCACTTGACGAATTTTTCACTACAACAAGTCAAACCAATCACTATTCTCGCACATTTTGATTGTTGAATGAAGATTATTCGTCTGATTTGTTGTTTTTCACTTTTCTAGACAAATTTCAACTCAAGAGGAGCCTACATTTTGTGTTTGGTTCCCCGAATACGACAGGACTCTCTCACAGAAGATGACGAGGAAGATGCAATTCTACCCAGAAACGAGTCCTCTGCCTCTGATGTCCCAACAAATATTTCAGATAATCAGCTCTTGGAGGAAGTGCAAGCATTTTTTGATGTCCTACCGGAATATGGGATTGAGCTTGGCGGGGAAGAGGACCCGGGACCTTTTGGTGATTTCATCCAAGGTATGGATTTCAATTCTCCTTCGTCTGTACCAGCCGATCAAAATCGCGCGACTCCTTCTACTTCTACGACTGCACCTCCAATTTCCCCACTTGGTCCATCTGCTAATCTTCAAAATTTGCCGCCTAACAAAAACCGACCCAGAAAAAAAAATCCGTCGAAAGCAAAGCCAAAAAAAAAGTCTCTCCCACTCAAACCTGGAAACGTTCTACTCATTCTCTTCAAAAATTAACACTCCCAAACGGGTTCATTGTCACTGACATGCGTAATGATCATGATGGTCTAGATAAGCCGTTGGACTATTTTAGGTCATTCTTCACAGACGAAGTTATAAATATGATAGTCTTCCAAAGCTATGTGATTTTTCTCGATTGAAGAATGTAATGCTATTCGACAATACTGTTAGTTCTATGGTTTCTATGTGATTTTTCTCGAATGAAGAATGTGATGCTATTCGACATTAAATTGTTTAAAGTCAATTTTGCAACAAATGTGCGTTGCTAATGTTAATTATGGATCTCTTGATAGTCTATAATGATTTTGACAGATTTTGTATTAAAAATAATATTTTTTAAAAAATTTCTCAAAAATTTTTTTATGTCCCTATTCCGGCAAAGTATCATATGTGATACCTTTGGTGTACAAAATGTACTATGGTGGCCAAAAATTTAAAAACCTCAAATTATGATTATTGAAGGGTGCTGGAGTAGGAAAAAACAAAAAAAAATTAAAAAACTTCCAAAATTTGATGTCTTGCCAGGATAAGGGTTAAGGGCATTAAAAAAATCTTCTGATTCTGGTGAAGAATTTGGTACCTGTGTAAAATTAAATGTATGATTCTTGATTAAATGTTAATGAATCAAGAATCATAGTTTTCTAACCAATGTGTGCCTTCGGTGTACCTACCTACGGGTCCAATCTTTCAGATCGAAGCTCGAAAAGAGGTGACTTACCTACCGCATGAAAAAGTTGGAGATATTGTTTTCCGAATGTAAAAGACACTTGGCCGTTCGGAGAAGTTCATAAATTGTAGGAAGGTAGTTCGGATAAGTTCATAAAAACGCTGCAAATTTTACACAATGGTCCTTTGATATTAATTATCCGAAAATTAATTCCGCCAATAACTTTTTTTTTTTCACTAAAATTTGGGGAAAAATCTGTATTCTTACTGTGATTGCACAGATCTTTAGCCTCATGAAAGCCCCATAGATCCTCTCGGTGAAATTGGATCGTTCTGGGACCCCTAAATTTTAGGGGTCCCAAATTACTTCGAAAACGACTCCTAACTCAATCCCAAAGCCGGGTGCAATGAAACTTGCGTCGTGTACCAACACCATGGTTGGCGCACATTTTCATCAGCGGGTATTGAAAAAAAAAAAAAAAAAAACACTAAGAAGCAGTGGTCACGGGACAAAACCCAGTGGAATGTGAAATTTCGAATTTGAAAATTCGCACAGTTCGTCCTAAATGATTTAGGTGATTTCGACTGATAATGATGATTGTTAGTATGTGTAAAAAGTGCTAAAATACGTGAAATTGTTAGGTTGACGAATAACGTTAGAAAAGAACCGTAATACGTGAAAAAAAACTCACTCCAAAAGAAGCCCACCTTGCAGTCGGAATTCAACCAATTCCGACCTCTGTTCACCATATAACATCAGATTTTTCACCATATCAGATCATTCACCATATAATCACAGATTCTGTGAACGGACTTTTGAATAAATTTGGGCTCCAAAATTATTTAATAATGTTGGTAGGAAAAAATACAGTGAACAGCAACAGTTTTGTTGAAACTTGTCTGAAAACCACAAACAAACAGTTATTTGTTATTATTAATTAATAATTAATAATAATAATTATTATTAAAATTAACAGTTTGATCAGTTACTGATCCAAGTTCGATTTCGAGTTTAAATTAAGGAGGAGCATGTTGACGGTGGACCCAGATCTCACACTGGTCTCAGAAATTGAGCTGATATTGGGTATTAGATATTTAATTAAACTTATAATGTAGGTTGAATGAAAAGGATATTATAATAGGCATCTCCTCTTACCTTGTGGCCAATAATTGGACTGTTAGAATTATTCTAACAGTTTTTCATTACGATTTTTTTTTTTTTTACGCAAAACGGTTCGGAAATTGTACCTGGTGAGCGGCCTCAGTAGTTGAACAGCATCTGCGGTTTCTATGCAACTGTGTACCAGTACGGCTGAAAGTCCCAAATGAATTCATAAGTCTTCATTGGGTATGGGCCTTGACAAGAATGGTGATAACGGGTTGGCCCTTGGGTGCTGGATGATTAAATATCAGATTTTCAAGCTCCTTTGTATTCTTGTAGTGAATGTTTCGTCTTTGGGTTTCGCGCTCTTTGAAATGATTATGACCTTCAAGGCTGTGACAGACGATTTCCTATCAAAGCCCTTTAACCTCAAGGTGAATGAAAAGAAGGAAGTCGTAAGGATAAGAATGCTCCCACCTAAACGATCGGGATAGGGAAACCCATAAAAAGACGTCCCGACACTTGTGCGTACAAATTGGTTTCGTCGATTTGTGGTTGCTGCAATGATCAATCGATCATAATTAAATTTTCTAGTGATCCTAGCAAGGGATAAATTTCATCTATCCGACCCTAGCATTGGCATAGGGCGAAAGTAGTTGAGAGCCGTCAATAACCACCATCATGCGCGTAAGTGGTCATTAAAGTTTAACCGTATTAGGATCTCACACCCTTTGATGATGGTTTGGTACGTGTAATTTCGTTGGGTTTTCCAGAGGAAATGGCGTGGCGAACTTAAAAACGACGTGAAATCGCGTGGAGGTCCAGGAAGGTTTCACAGGGGCCGGGGAACTGTTTGATTGGGCCGAGCCTTAGACGAAATGGTGCCGGCCCTCATTTACCACTCGTTAAAATAATTGAGGTTCTAGCTCTAGCGTGAGGGGCTTAGATCCCTCGGGCTAGAGCCCAAATTGCAAATCCCGCTAAGACGGTCAGTACAATTACAGAAATCAACAGAAGAAACAAAAGAGGAAAAAATGCATCGTCACAAGCAGTGTTTGAATTGCGTCATTGCCCGTGCTTTGTTGACCAATGGTTGGGATAGTTTTGACCACTACCTTCGCGTTCAAGTGACTTTTTGGAAATTGCATTAACAACAGTATGGGGCCTGAACCCCACACTGTGACGTTTTGAACCTAGGTACAAATATTCCTAGACTTTTTACTATTTAATTAGTGTTGTGTGATGGGCAGAGATCTGAATAACTCCATGTTCTGCCAGTTGTGGTCCTGGTTAGTTGGTTGAGTCGTCATGGGTCTGCCAACCAATAGAAAATAACTTACTGTCAACGCTCACTAATAGTGTTACTGTTCACTTGAAGTTCCTGTTTTTCATAATAATCGACTGATGGCGGCTAAATAAAAAATCCCTCCATTTGCCAACACGTTCCTCTGTGATTCCCAAATATTTCTTCTCCGAACTGGAAGTGACAGAAACAACTATTGTTCTATTCTTTTTCTCGCCTCAACTTCCAATAAAGTGACATCAATATATTCATGATCCTCCAATAATGACCTCCAACTTCCTCCGGATTCTAAGGAGCGTTGTTCACCTCGTCGGCTTGGTAGCTCATTTCACGCTCGTTACATCTCTTGTTACATGAGATCGCAGACGAAGGAGAAAAAAAATTTGAAACACAAAGATTACAGCCCACCCTCACTGAATCAAAGAGCATTATTCATCTATGGACCGATTATTCAAATCCGATTCAAATTAATTCAAGTTCGTCGCACAAACAATGATTTGAATTGAATTAGGTCGACCGTCCCGTGCTCCTTTTATTATGGCTCTGAGTAGATCTCCCTTCCCGCCTCCCATATCTCAATTTTTAGACATAGTCATTCTCTGCTATTACTGTAATTGCGGAATGGTTTGAATAAATCGTGCGTTGTGACTTTCTTCTGCTCTTTTTACAACCTGACACCTCTAATGATACCCGGCGAGCTTAGAGGTTGATTTTCACAACACTCGTAACAAGGTACGGCCAATAGCGATTAAACCTTTAATTGGACCGTCAACATTATTATTGGTTTCTTCAAGTAATTGTAGGGTGATGAGTTAAGGGTAGGGTTTTTATTCTGTGGACCTAGGGATAATTCTGTGGACCTGCAGATAATGTCGCTTCTATCTTTGAAAAAGAGGCCTGGAGGTTTTTCATCGCGGTTCTCAACGTCACCTTTTTTTTAAGGCTCACGTGTTTGCTCAAGAGGATCCTTTGGAGGTCCAGCTTGAAGTGTTATGACACGGAGACGTTACCTCATCCTCGAATCTTGCCAAGACCCCTGCCCGAACCAGCTCCTTCCGTCCCAGTCTCCGGGGTTGAGCCAGACACAATGGGGGTCGCCCCTGACAGCTCTGGCATTTGACATTTGTGACGCGATCCGTTCTGCTATTTGAAAGGGTAGAGTATTTGCGGAGGACCCCAAGTGGCTCTGAATTAAACCATGAGTACGTTCGCTCATTGCTGGGTGTGCATGTAGTGTGAAAACACGTCTCCCAATCCACAGCATGAAGTATTATCTATTGAAAATGATTGTGGGTGGTGAATTTGTTGAGATTTGATCCAAGAATACGCTAAATATTTATGAACAAATTTTGGAAGAAAATATCTTCAGTGCTTGATGGTTCTGGGTGGTTTCAAAATTTCAGATCTATCACAGTCATCATTTTAGTCAATTCAATCAATCAATCAATTAAAAATTCAGAACATACATTAATTCATTTGGTCATTACTAACACCATCGTTGATGGCACGATGGAAGACTTTAAAAGATTAAAAATCATTCAAGAAGACTTAGTAGTGTGTTAGAATACTTGGTAACTCAAGGAGCTTCTTGAATGATTTAAAAAAATTTTTTTGGTGGAAAGGCCAAACTTCAAAAGATACGAAAATATGAGAGATATATAATATATAATGGAGACAGGTTTTCTTCAATACCTATATTATAGGGCCTTAGGAAGAATAGAATATTTGAATTCCGAGCCGGAGGGTGGGACGTGACGTGCTCCGATTCATCCTTTTTGCTTTAGACCCTACCGAAGGTCCCGTATTATGAATATTATGCATTTCATCGCGCTCGAATCGAAAATTCTTCAAACTTGAACAGTTTGGGTGCCCCCTGAGGTCCCCCCGAATTTCATTATAATTGAATTAGTGGCTGCCCCATCGCATGCGATAACGTGGAACTCACTAATGTATGATTTTAGATTAAATTTCGTTTTTACAGCCCTACTAGCCAGTTTTCATCCGTTTTCGTTGAACTTTTTAGGGATTACGCGCATGAGAGAGTTTCGAGGTCCCACATGAATTGCAAAATGATTCCATATAAGTGGTGGATTCTGCGCGAGCGCGAATGTGAAACCTACCAAATACATTTCGTGACCTAATATTCCAATTTGGCTGAAAATCTGGGTGGCCTTTGAACGCGAGGAAGCCATGTGCCAAATCGACTTGGCAGAGTATTTTTATTGGTCCGAGAGATGCAAGTTAGCCAACTTTGCAACGCGTCAAGCTGCTTTTAGCGACATCAAAATTTGATGTACATTAAATTTTAATGTTGAATCACTTTGTCAACAACCTTCAAATTCTTACGGGACGCTCTCAAACTTTGTCAGTCAACTCAACGAATCAAAGTAACTAACGTCTCGCAGTTCTTGGAGACGTGAAATCGGGGTTGCCAATTTATAGGCTCGCTCTGGTGGCTCAGTGAGGTCCAATGTGTGACGTCACCGGCCTCTGCTTTAAGTTGAAAATCGCAAAAATGCTCGTAAATATACGAATTTTCGAATCGAAAATTATTTTTTTAAATGGTGCTGAATCCCACGATCCGACTGTGCTTGTTTGAAATATTTCTGGTCATTTTTTTTTTTTTTTTTTTTTTTTTTGGCCCAGTTTTTCGTGATAGGTACCTACTTCTGTTTATGAATGTAGGGATGTGCGATACTATACAATACCCGATACTAGTATCGAAAAAAGTATTCAATACTATCGAAGTATCGGAAGCAAGTATTCGATACCTACAAGTATTGGATCATATGGGTACTTTTATTAAGAGAAAAGAAAATTTCTGTATTGAATAGGGGCAGTTTGAAAATCGAATCCTGGATTATCATTATTATTATCATTATTGTTTCTTCAAAGAGTCAGAAGAAGAAGAATGATACCCGATACTTTACCCATATCGATAAGTATCGCACATCCCTATATGAATGCATACTCAGAAAAAAAGGTACAACAGCAGCGCACCAGCAAGCTTATTTTTTAAACTAAAACAGGGCGTAGTGAGCGAATATAAGCGGTTTATTTCAAAATCAAGCAATCGTTTAAAAATTGTAAAATTCAAGATTTGTAAATTTCTTAATCTATTTAAAAAGTTATTGCGTGGAAAAATCAGGTAAGTATGTAAATTAAGTACGTAAATGTTTATGGGACATAGCTTAACCCAGTCGTCGTGGGCAAAGTCTGGGCCCTTGCCCTTATAGGGACATGGTGAACCAATGAAATTTTTGGTTTTATTTTCCAATTTCTGAGTAGAAATAATGAGTTTGTATGTTTTTCAATGTATGGGCCAAGTAGAGCGCGAAAATATCAGTAGGAAAAAATTACTTTCAGAGAATTTTGGCTCTTGAACAGTTTAAATTGCACTGGACACCCAGAATTACGTTTTGCTTAGTATAATGTATTCTTCTTACGGTAGAACTGCTCGTTTTCTCAATGGGTTCCAACACATACGTTTGTAGGCGATACACAGAGATAATTCAACGTTAAACTCATTAACTTTGAAATAATCACAATTCCACGGATATTTATTAAACACTTAAATCACAGAGCCCAGTTTATTCAATTTTATTTATCCTTATTATATACGTACTTGTCGTTGGCTATTGTTCATTAATAACGGTTATAGTGTGATTTCGCTGAAGGGGCTTTCGGCGTGGAATTTCGATGACGTCGGTAGTTTGCATCACTCAATGCCGGTGGCAGCTTCGCAGAATGTAAAGCTGACCTAACGGATTCGTTCCGATCAGGGCCGTTTCTTTACGCGGTTTTTCCGTTTGAGCCGTCCAGGGAAAATATCGACCTATTTAACGCCCAATCAGCCTTAGCCCGTTAGCCCCCGCATAATAGGTAATCCGAACCAACGCCGGTAATGGCTTTCTGGTTACCTCTCGTCACCGGACCAAAACTGTCTTATAATCCACGAACACAGGCTTAGAAACACCCGAAGGCGTTGCGTAATTTATATTATGGGCCGATGAAAAAGGGAAGCCGGGTTAAGGGGGAGTCAGTGCTGTGGAAACTTCAGAAACCCCGTTTAGAAAGTGAAGATTAAAAAAAAAAAAATCCAATCTCTCGTCTCGGGAAATGTATATTTTAATTACTGAAAGATCACATTTCAACTTATAAAAATTCAAAATACTGCCGGACCGACTGACCTTTCAGGAAGTGCCGTAAAAATATGTAACGCACAGTTGTCTCATTTTACACATCGAAAGTAAAACCGAACCGAGCTGGTGCAGTTCCTGAATCGCGAGTAACTCGAGACTTGAGGTCATCTGTAATTCCAAACGGGGTTAGTTTTGTCGCGGAGACGCACTCAACGTCAACCAACCTCCTTCGGAAACCGTTTGAATATTCATTGGGGTGCTTCAGCAGGGTGCCAGCCTGTAGGAGAGGCGCATCCAACATGGCAAACTGTCGTAGGTGAAACATGATACCTACACCACCCCTACCTACTACATTGGGGTTTCACTTATGGAGATTCCCTGAAAGAATGTGCGTCATTTTTTTTATTTTTTATTTTTCAATAAATAGTGAGAAACCTATGGGAACTGACCCCACGGTGCGAGTGTTCCTGACCATAATTATTTTCTGTTGTGTTGGACGGAGTTCCAACATCACGCTGTCTTTTGTGGTTGAAGGATTTGGATTGAATTGGGCCGGGCTAGCTTTCTAAGAGATCACGCTTGAATGGTCGAGAGTTCCCTTTGGGTTCGCTGTGATGGCATTTGTGAATGAAACTGTTTGAGGTTTCACTAGAGATAATAATATTATCTAGGATATTATCCTACGGCGTAGTCTCGATGTCATTTTCCTCTCTGACGTTCCCTGCGATGTGAGATCACTAGAGAGTCCTGAAGATGAGTTCCCAGAAGTTCCTGTGTTCCCCAAGTCCACGCCCAGACATTCGTCCAAGGTAACAGACAAGGGGCCAACGGGACCTCCGCTCTAGACCGGGGTTCCCCTTTTCCCAGCCAAAAGTTTATGATCAGACATGGTAAAGATTAGTCTAGTCAACAGATATACGGGAGAGATAAGAGGCTGAAAAGAGGGGTCCACCCTTCAAAAGGTGTAGCATTTTTTAAAATTTATTCATGATGTTTAGGCCCATGGAATCTAAGTTTTCGTCATCCCCTCCCAATTGCTTAATCCGCCATTTTGAAAAAACCGCTAAAAATCAACACTTTTCAGTTTTGAACTTCCAGCTCTATCCCAGCGCATTTTTTGAGATTCAAGTATCTCCATAAAAATGTGGACAAGAGCAGTGGGTAGGAGTGGGGAGAATTTAACAAAAAGAGAAAAAATGCATAATAATATTATAATCATATTATGATCTATTTATATAATATTATAATCATATTATGATCTATTTGTATGGCATTTCATGCATAATCTGTAGTTACAACATAATAATATTATACAACATATTATGTTGTATATTGTATTATATGATGTAACTACACCAATGTGTACATAATATAACATATGCCATATGTTATATTACACCAATTATATTATATATTATATTACATACATAATGTGCATATAATATTATGTACATATATTACTATTATTATTATGCATAAATTCATTGGACAAATTCATCCTTCATTGCGAATAAAATATGATTATTCCATGAATAAACTATAAGACTTATGTGTTTCATAGCATTATTAATATAATATATTATGGTATAATTATATCCCGCGGGTAGTCCTTCTACAACCATCCATTAATCGTCGCAGATGAAAACCCATCCCACTGATGAAAGCTGGACACCCCTTCGTAAACATTTAATGTATATAACCATAAAGGAAGGTTATAATATAACATGTATATAGCCTATATTATGTGCTATGAAACATACTTATAGTTTATTCCTGAAACTATCTTTTTTTTATCCTAGATTCCCGCGCACGTCAGCGATATTTACCTAAGTAGGCCGCGATTTATCAGCCGAGCGAGGAAGCACTTTCGTCTTTCCAAAGAAAGCACAATTTGTTTCATTTCATGAAAAATACATTTCAGAAACGGCATTTACTCTGGCCCCAATAAATTCGTAAAGTTTAATTTCGTCGCTCAACGGTCTTATAAAAACAAGAACGCTGTTTTATTGGATCAGATCGAACTTGGACGATAAAAAACCTTAATGAACTTGGAAATGAAATGAGAGGCTGTACAATCCAGCATTAATATTGTCCGGAAGGCAGTTGGATCAAAGTGAAGCCATAGAACCAGAACCAAGTTTAATTAAGAAAGTTGTAAGAGAGATGCATATTGAAAGGGGGGAAGGAGTGAGCCTTTATTAAGAAAGAACTTGGTTGCCTAGTGGCTACACAACAAAAGAACGTAGGCGACTGGCTTGATTGCAAAGATTTTTTTTTTTTTTTAAGAAGAAAGGAAAGACAAGAGGTATTTGACGAATGACCGAGATGGAGAGCTAATAAATGATTACCTGATGACGAAGAAATGAAGTTAGGCCTAAATACTCAAGTAGCAAGACTTATTGCATACGTAGTGTGTGTATCGTGTAATGTGTGTCAACCATGCACCTGACTGGTAGATGTAAATATCGCACAGGATCTGAGTGGGACGAGGGAAAGTAGAACAACTAAACCACATTATTACCTGCGGTGCTGGATTATCTTTGACCAACAGAAGTTCTTTGCCGTAACAGTTGCTTCAAGAGCAGGTGACAGTCCGTGTGTTGAAAAGTATATCACGTTGGCACATAATTGTTTTGTACAGTCTTGTTCTTCGCTTATAGTGCTTGGGTATACGTAATATCCGTTAACTATGAGAGGAGAAACGAGGCGGCCTCAGTGTGTACCAATTGGACTCCATAGTCAAAACGTGTGGGAGAATCACAGTGCGAAGAAAGCACAGCGCTCAGGACCTCGCTATGAAAGGTCAGCTGCTCATTGTAGTGTCTGCAACTTGTGAAAGCCACAAGTTTGTTTGTTAGTGGCCCTGGTTGTTCTTTCCCTACAACTCTAACAAACGAGCAGTTCGTGGGGCTGCGGTCAAGTCGGGTGTGGAGCCTAAATTCCCAATGGTAAATCCTCCGATTGTGTCGATTGTACAGACACACGGCTGCGTCTTGATTGAGCCACGAGTTGTGTAGGTACGTGCCTAAATCCAGATTAAGCTAAATCCGTGCCCCTGAAACCCCCTGAGTCCCATTACATGTTATTTTGCCAGTTATTGTTGTTCCACCTCTACTTTAAATCTTTACTTTCGATGAATATAAAGAAATAATATTTGTTAAAGCGTTGAATATCGATGAATAGGTATATCATATTCAACGCTTTAACAAATTTTGTTAAAGTGGTGTTTATCGATGTGATTATAGTGTATGAAAGATAGATAAAAATCGTTGCAAATTGTATCAATAGATTCTTAGGTCTAAACCGTGCACAATTTTTTTATTTCAAAACACAGACTACCTACTTATTTGAAAAGTGTTTGGAAAAATGAGGGATCCTAAATAACGGATTCTACGTCCAAAACTACTCGGAAAACGACACCTTAATCCACGTCCTGACATCCTTCCAAAGCCCCATTTGTAGCCCCATGAATGCCCCCCATCCTCACGGTGAAACCGGAAGGCTCTGGGACTATTTCGAAAATGACACGCCACTCGATTTAATATCCGACAACCTTTCAAAAACCCCTTCCGTAGCCCATTTTTAACCACACAGAGCCCCACGGGTTTGAGCGAGAGGACTGAAAACCTTGTGGACTCAAATTTTGACGATTGTTTACCTCCGTCGCGAAAATACAGTTTGTTTACATATCAATTATACCAAAATTAGCACTAAGCGGAGTTTACTTATTTATAAAGGATTTATAAAGGACTTACTTCATACAGGACTTGATGTACATTTTCTATCTACAGGAAGCCTGATTTCCTCGATTTCTCTGAACAGTCAATGAAATGAACTTGACTCAACTTCAAATGAACTAGTTTCCCTTTGTCTGTAAACAGCCTTTTAGTGTTTCTTAAAAGCCCATTTAATTCCAGCCGTTTTGCTTCCTAAAGAGATTCCTGTTTATTGCCACGGAAAGGGAGACAATTTAGTGACTCCCGAGCTTGTGGATGTTTGATCAACAGCCACTGAGAAGTTGGTCTTTGTGCAAGATTGATTGGGACCTGCTCCTCAAAGGTATTTACTCTCGACCATTGATGTGGCTTTAGAGCCTCGAGGGCGAACACGGGGGTCTCTTTATAGCCTTGTTTTGTTAGATCTGGGGAATCTGTTAGAGATCTCCTCCTAGGTGGAATCAGGATCACAGGCTGACTGAATCATGAGCTCGATTTACTGCAATTCCCTTGTTAATGGAACATAGGGTGACGTCGAAGTTATCTAGTTTAGCTACTTCTATTAAAAATTCCCAGAGAATAGTTTTTGATTAATTTAAATAATATTTTATATGTATTTAGAATGAACAGTTACCGTTTGTGCGCGTGAAATTATCAACGTTTTGCCCCTCACGACCATTTTGACTTCGGACTGGAGAAAGGTTTTCTGACATTTCGTTCGATCATTTGTCAAATATCTTCTCAAGCCACACTTTCGTGGTCCAACTACGCCCATTTCGTTTCACAAAAATATCCATCTTCTTCCGTGAAAGAGCATCGGAATGGCAGTAGAACCGCCGTTATGTTCCCACAGTGAGGTCGTATCGTGAGAAGGATTCCACGATCTGGAAACGACAGGAGCTGAGGGCTCCAGGGATGGCACACGGCAAACAAGTAGTCAAGTCGGTGAGGTCGCATGGAAAGATGTTTTCCGCACTTGAAAGCCAAATAGGAATTTTTACGACCTCCTCTGGCATTGTGTTGAGTTGATTGATTTGAAGAAGAGGAACCGTAAAGTATTTTTGCGTTTTTTTGTTAACGGGAGGCGTAGGGGTCCGAGAGGGGAGTCAGAAATCGATTTTGAGTTCTAACCACTTTCAAAAAACTGGACTATTTTCTGAATAACAATATGTAATCCTCAAGTTTTTGGCTCACATAGAAAAAGTGGCTCAAAGAAAGGGTTCAAGTAGCGGGCCGGCTAAAATGCGCCGGTTCTTATGACGGTCCGCCGTCCTCTCCAAGGTTGACTAGCCAACAACAACACGCGTAATCGAAAATTGGCAAATTCTTCTGGGTTCACCTAGGATTCACCTAGTTCATTCTTCTAGGATTATCAGCGCATTGGGTGTAGGCCGATAGCCCAGCTGACGGCTTCTTTAACGACGTTGACTCGACGCTGGAAGGATTTTCAACTTTCTTCCACTCTTGTGGAGGATTTCGATAGGCCGAATTCCCATATTTAAGAGTGCAAAACCGGTTACCTACTCAAAATTAGGACTTTTCTATTAAATAGAAATTTTTTCGTCCTGACTCTTACTCTTGGAGTACTCGAATCGAAAAACTAAAGCAACCATTTTGAAGAGGACTTCATTAGTAACTATAGAGGACTATACTAGTTACGAAAATTATAGTTACGAGTAAGTGAAAAAAAACTCTGCAAATTGTACACAAGGGTTTATTATTCTTTGACATAGTTTAATTGTGCGAAAATTAATTCTGTGTCAATAAAAAATATAAAAACAAAAAAAATTTCTTCTTCAAATTTTTATTTTTAGTCGGAAAATATTTGACCTCCTCGGATCCTTCAAAAATCCCATTTGTAGCCCCATGAAAGCACAATAGATTCCCACAGTGTTGTGGCTGAAAACCTAGCGGGCACAACTAGATGGTAAACCAAGTATTTTGTCAAAATTTCAGATTAAAAAAAAAAAAAAGTCCTACTGCCCAAAACGGCTCGGACGGCGGACGGACATTTCGGTTTTGGAATCTAGACCTCTTGATATGGATAATGTCACATTTTGAGGCCGATCGGGGTCGTCGACCTCCGTCACGATTACAAAGGTGTATTTTTCCAAGAATGATAAACCAAAAAATTAGCTCGATCGGTTGAAGAATAAGTTCAGGGCGTGCACCCGAAGTTACCCCTTCTGGTTTATTTTAGTTTAGTTTACACCCGTGGAGCGCTATGGGGCTAAAATGGGGGCTATGGGAGGTATTTTTTGAAAGGTTTCGGCTATGCGGTCGAGTTAGGTGTCGTTTTCGAAGTACTTTTGGACGTAGAATTTATTTTTGGGGGTCCGAGAACGATTCGATTTCACAGTGGCGATCTATTGAGCTCTCATGGGGCTACTAATGGGATCATTGAAGGATCCTAGGAGGTCAACTTTATTCCGGGTAATTTTGAACGCATTATGCGTAATTATGCATAATCCATTTTTTTCGAGGTCCCGCATCTGTCCGAACAATCTAGAGATTTTTTTTTCAAAAATATTTTTTATTGACGCAGAATTAATTTTTGCACAAGTAAACTATATAGAAGAAAATTGCAGAAAAATTGTGTAAAATTTGCGGCATTTTTCTCATTGTATTACGACCCACGCCTCCCGATGACCTTTGTTAATAACAAATTGTTATTGGTGTATATTCGGTTGGGGGTTCGAAAAGTCATTGAACATAATAGAAAAACTCCAGTCGTTACAGTTTTGTAATAAATATTAATGTCCAAGTTTGCTCAACTGCCTTGTTTTCAACACTTCTGCTCTCACATTAGCACTCGCTCTTGCCAATATTCCTGACGGAGCAATGCAGTCTTTGGGTGTTTCATAATATTCCTCTCCTTCCTCTTTTTCCCATTTTTCTCTCTCCTTTCCTTAGTTTTCTTTTTTTTCCCCTCAAGTCACCGCTCAACTACGTTAATAACTTGAGGCAAAGAAGGATCCCTCGGTTGTCATTAAAGGAACGCCAAGTCGACATTCCAGGCCGATCTTTCCCCCTTCTGGAATTGCTTAGAGCGCTCTGATGGAAACTGAAATGCTTGCAAAGCTTTTCAGAAGTGGAACTTCATACCTTAGTCCAGAGAATCGATCGCCTACAGGCATGTTGATATTTTTTCCATAACCTAATTTCAGTATCTATAAAAACGAAAAGACACATCCCGAATGAGTGATGCTTGGGACGTCGGCAAAATCCAACTTTTCCGGCCCATTCGTGGGCTGACTCGGGCGTGGGCTGACTCGGGCGTTGAAACTGCTACTGTGGAGGCCAGTTGGACACCGGCGATACGGTATTAGGGTCGGGGCCTAATCATTTCAATATTCCTCGCTAGGAGGAGGAGATCTCATGAATACGATAGACCGAAAAGGCATCATTGCGACGGGCCGCCTGATGCTATTTATTGACTGAACCAGCCAATCTCCTATTGGGTTGTTATTGGTCTTTCCAAGAACTACGTCACGCCCAACAAACCTCACTCTGTAGTACAATGTACTGTGCTATGCAATTCTTTGTAATACTGCAACTTTGAGATATTTAAAAAAAAATAGCATGGTGAATTGAATGAAGAAATTGAAACAAAAACTGTACGAATGGAAAATTGCCTCCATAGAGGACCGTTCGAAACGAGTAAAAAAACAAAAAAAAACTAGGACCTAGGTCGATCTTGGGGTGTAAAACCACGAAGTGGTTTCTTGTCGGATACTTGGCATTCACCAGCAGAATGCAGGGTTACGAGGCATAGATACGGTTATTATTATCGATTCCTCGCTCTCCGATCTCTGGAGCAGTGAACCTGAACGGGGAACTCCATTTCGTTTGCAAAGCCGATCTCTGTTGAAAGCTACGGAACGGAGGGTAACGCTAGATGACCACCACAGATGACCCCTGAGACTGGAAGATGGGGAACTATAGAAATAAGGAGCGTTTCGGTGACATTAAGAAGGTGTATGGCAAGCCAGAGACGTTTTCCAACAGAAAGGCCACCAATTCATTTAAATGTCTTCGACCTCAATCTATTTTAGCTTAATAATAACTAATTTTTGTTATCATTAAGCTGAAATAGGTTGAAGTCGAATACATTTCAAAGTTCTATAAATAATGAGTACAATTTTGATTAATGAATGTGTTTATTTTCTATCTAGATTATTATCCAAAATTACGATGGGTAAAATATGTGTTATCCATATTATAAATAGATGGTGACCTTGGTTAAAAAAACCGCAACTTAATATATCAACCGGACTCCTTAGTTTATTTTGTGATAGTGTGACCCTTCGGAATAGAGAAAATTCTCCGGCAGGATCAGCACAAGTTTACGGCCTTCCATTTCCCGAGGGGTGCATTAGGGGGCTTTACGTGTAATGGGAACCAAAGGAAGTCGGCCAGGGCGGTGCAGTTTACCGGACGACTTCGTTTGCGCCGGATTTTCTTTGGAACAACGGGATTTTAGAAAGAATTCCGCTGAGTCCCTCTGTGAAAAATAGGTCTGATGTCCTTTGCGGTTGCTCGTTGCTAAAAAGAAAGGATTTAACCGAGGGACGCCCTATAATTATGAATAAGAATTATTGATCACGTCACTACAACCACAAGCATTTCCATAGTTTTCTTACATTATCTACTACATACAAGATGAGACATTAAATGTCATAATTATATTACGACATTTAAAATTTAGTTAAATTTTAATTAAAACAAGAACAATGTTGGGGCTATAGTGTGAGGGCTTGGTCCTTTGTGACTAGACTCAGGAATTCGCATATTTTGCATAATATGCCAAATATGTGTTTTCTCATCATGTAGTTCCACTATTTTTGGAGGTATCTGAAGCCAGTGTTAAATTAAAATAGAATAATTTGCATATGCTAAATATTACTTCGGGTACTTATGCATATTTTCGCAGTTTTTTCTATATTTCTGAAAATGCATATCACGGTGAAAGTGTGATAATATATCTAGTAGATATATTATCTACGCTATATTATAGCGTATCTCCGGTTTTGGCAAAATCGTGTTTTTTCCCCTACATGGATAAAATTATCGGCATAGAAATAACGTTTTTTCACTTGGACCAACCCTTGAGAACCAAACCCAGTTTATCCAAGTGGTCAAGAGAACCCGATCCCGACTGATAAAGCAATTTAGAGAAGCATAGTCGAAAAAATTAAATAATATTTAATTATGGAGATTACAGAGAAAGGTGACCTTTGCTGTTTTTCTAAATTGTTTATTTAGTAAGTTGATTTACAGCCCTACAGAACAGTCCAACATTATCATTAGCATTACCGTGCATGTGTAGACTACACTAACAAAGTGCACTACAAACAAAAGAACAAAATTTGTTCGGTTTAATGTTCGTCCTATACTGAAGGTTTATTACAAAACATGACCTTCAGTGAAGGCAATATTTTAACTGATGAAACAGGTCCAGAATGGCGGTGGGGGAATTTCGGATTTCTAAAATTGGCTCCACTGCTGACAGCAAGTTAAACATAATAATATTATATTCTATTACATATTATGTTTTATGAAAACCAATCAGATGATCTGAATTTTTGAAAAAAAAAAAAAAAATTAAATATTAAGTCTCTTATTCCAGGCTCTGTTCGTGACACTAACATTCGTGTAGGTATTTCCTGCCATCTGGTTTTAATAATTTGGTTCTACCCAACCGATAAAATGTTTGTTGAAGCTACCGGTCTCACGATGATTTGCGTTTTATCTGGAACTGGCTTATCTAAATGCCTAACTGTGAAACTTCACTGGCGTTAATAAAAGGGCAGACATTTCTAACGACGATACAAAGCTCGTCAATAGTGGACGAGATAATGCGAGCAGAGGAGAGGTAATTGTAGAGGTAATAGTAAAGGTAATGGTAGAGGTAATGGTAAAGTTAATGATAGAGGTAATGGTAATGGTAGAGGTAATGGAGGTAATGGTAGAGGTAATTTCAGAGGTAATGATAGAGGTTATGGGAGAGGTAATAATAGAGGAAATGATAGAGATAATGGTAGAGGTAATGATAGAAGTAATGGTAGAGGTAATTTTGGTGGTTTTGCAGGATATGATATAAACCATCTCATACACCACAAAACTATCACCATTAATACTAGGTACCCGATATAGGTAATGGTAGAGGTAATGGTAGAGGTAATGGAGGTAATGGTAGAGGTAATTTTAGAGGTAATGATTGAGGTAATGGTAGAGGAAATGATAGAGGTAATGGTAGAGGTAATGGTAGAGGTAATCGTAGAGGTAATTGTAGAGGTAATAGTAAAGGTAATGGTAGAGGTAATGGTAAAGTTAATGATAGAGGTAATGGTAATGGTAGAGGTAATGGAGGTAATGGTAGAGGTAATTTCAGAGGTAATGATAGAGGTTATGGGAGAGGTAATAATAGAGGAAATGATAGAGGTAATGGTAGAGGTAATGGTAGAGGTAATGGAGGTAATGGTAGAGGTAATTTTAGAGGTAATGATTGAGGTAATGGTAGAGGAAATGATAGAGGTAATGGTAGAGGTAATGGTAATTTTAAAGGGTAATGGTAAAGGTAATGCAGGTGGCAGGAGAACAGCACCTGGAGTGCGAATCAGCCAACGGAGGAGGACCTTTCTTATTTTTCTTTCTCCGAAGATTTTTACGTACAACACCGCTTGACAATTCGAGTGAGCTTCACAAAGTCGCCCGCTTCGAAGCCTTCCCCCCCAAAAAAATGTCCTTGGCCGCAGTTCACATCTCATTCAACATCTCAAGGGCGCCCGCTATTTGCGAACAATGGAACGATTTTTGGGAGTTCCCACATTAAGCTCTCCCCCTCTTGCCAACATTTCAAGTCGTTGGCACGTCCCAATCTGACAAAAAAAATCTCGTGTCTACACTTCATTGAGGTTCATCAACAGGACTTGTCCCGCTTTTCGTGACGAGTCATTAGATCGTTCCGTGGCAATAATTATAGACCCAACGACATCACATGACGAATCGGCGACTACCATAACATTTGACTTGGGTGGGTTGTTTCCACTACCAATAATTATTATTGTGTTAGCTGAGATCCCAAGATTAATATGACATAAGGAACCCGTCAGTATTAGTTAATAACACCATCCCTAATTTAATCTTTTTGTTTGGTAGTTAACTTTGAAACGATGTGATTACCTAATGATAATAAAGAAACAGAGCGAAAACGATAATCACATTTGCTGATTACATCTTTCAATTCAGTTTATTCATCACAGTTATGACAAGAAGTTCTTAACCTCCGACAAAAAAGATGCCGTTTCCACCTGGTAATCAGTAATTAGAGTGATTAAATTACTTGAGCCAGCGGTTATTCTCGTTAATGACCATACCTTGTTGGACTATTGTTCAACTCCCCCCTCCCATTTAAACCGGTGATTAACATGCATGCTCGAGGATGATTAACGAGTTTGCCTGCAGCTGTGGCGTCTGGAAATCCCCGTTTAATACCGATACACATGTATTTTGCACTTTCATGCCGTAGCTGGAGGTTTTACTTACTCGTATTTAGATTCGTATCAACTTGAAGACGAGGAAAACTGATTTTGGGTGGAACTCTCCTGCAGCTCAGTGTCTCAACTAGTTTCGAAATGTACTATAATCCCTCAATCATTTTCATCGGGGTTGCTAAAATGCTGTGAAATTCGTAGTAATTCAGCATTCCTCGAACCCCTAACTCCTCCATCCTTGACGGCCAGTAATAGCATTAGTTTCTCAAACCAATTTGGTCCCCGAATCTATTTAAACTTTGATTACACTTCTTGCCTTCGTTTTCTCCCGTTTTCCTCCGACCATAGCTCTACGGCAGTATTAAATGCTTTACTGCGTCTTCAAGACTTGTTTGGCTTAATTAAGTTGGCGCCTTAGTTGGTACCATCACGATTTGGATAAGCGCTGCAGAATTATTCCGCTACCTTGCGGCGTACTACGCCATGTCAATCCCTAAGTAATTCAGGCTTTTTCAATCCATTGAAAACAAAACACCAAAAATTTCAACCTTTTTCTAATAATTAAGCTCCACGCCACATTCTCACCCTCAACTACTGTGTTAACAGTTAGCACAGTGCAATTACGAGGTCAAATCGGGAGGGCGTGCGGCGGTCTGGTCCCACACTAATCTCGAGAAACACTAATGCAGGCCCCTTCGCCCACAAATTAATTGATGGAAATTACTGACCATTAGAATGGAATCAGGCGGAAGACGAGGGACGATGGTGAAGGGGATTGACCGTATTGATTGGCAATATCCCAAACCCATCCGGCCTGATCGTTCATTCTAATATAAACTCGATTGAGAAGAGGGACGATACGAAGGTTGAGAGCTTGAGTGCAGAATCCTCGTGTTTCATGGGATTACACCAACTCATCAGATGCGTAACGAAATTTTATTCCGTACTTGCAGCTTGATGTCAACGCGGTGAATAATTCCTATAATGACCAATTCTTGGTCTGGTTAAATAATTAATTACTTCACCTCGGATATTGATATCCCCAATAAAATAACAGAACTTAATGTGCTCGAAAAACATCTGTTTTATGATCGAATAATCTGTGTATGTGCTCAAAACTCCCATTATTGTAAACACCGTTAAAATTTATTTTAACAAATTAAAAATTAAAAGCTGCAAATTTTACACAAGGGTTTATTATTCTTTGATAGAGGTTAATTGTGCAAAATTTAATTCTGTGTCATTAAGAAAATATTTTTGAAAAAAATAAAAAAATTTCTGTCCAATGTGTGGACAGATGTGGTGCCTAAAACAATGGATGTAGCATCCAAAATTACTCGGAAACGACACCTTATTGAGCTCCTGGTATCCTTCAAAAATCCCATTTTTTGCCCCATGAAAGCCCTATAGATCCCCTCAGTGAAATCTGATCGTTCTGGAACCCCCAAAAATGGATTTTACTTCCAAAAATACTTGAAAACGATACTTAACTCGACCCCATAGCTGAAACACTGAAAAAACCCTCTCGTAGCCCTATTTTAGCCCCATAGCGCCCCACTGGTTTGGGTGATCGGGCTGAAAACCTTGCGGGCACAACTAGATGGTAAACGGAGTATTTCGTCAAAATTTCAGATAAAAAAAAAAAAAAAAAATGCCTCCTGCCCAAAACGCCTCGGACGGCGGACGGACATTTCGTTTTTGGAATCTAGACCTCTTGAAACGTATAATATCAAATTTTGAGGCCGATCAGAATTTTGGACCACCGTCGCGATTACACAGGCGTATTATTCTAAGAATAATAAATCAAAAGAGAAGCGAACAAATCTACAACTTATGGGGCTTTTGGAGCATTTGGGCCAGGAATTCCTGTTGCCAGAGGGTTTGGTACGTAAGTGACCAACGAGGGTAAAAAACCTTTTCTAATTCAGTAGGATTTGATGGATAACACTGAATTTTCAAACTCGAATTTCCCTCCAATTCGCGAAATACCCCTCGATTTCCGCTTTTTAAACCTTAGTTAGCGCCCAAATTCAGGGGGAATTTAATTAAACAAACCATTCAGACGGAAACCACTAGAATATGCATTTATTTGCGTTTATTCTGGAGAAATGGGTCGAAAACGAGAGGATTCTGCTGGAATCGCAGGCAGGGTTTAGGAGGCGGCGAGACGATCATGCAAGGAGAACCTCTTCATTGCCACCAGTGCTGTGCTTTGGCCGGGACCAAAAATGTATGCAGTTGCAGCCGATTTGAGGCTTGTCTTTGATAGCCAGCCTCACTCGTTGCTGCAGGGTATGTTAACTGGAGTGGGCGTAAGCTCGACATTTGTGAGGGGTGGTAGTTGTGTACGAATCAGCCTCCATTGCTGTAAGATATACTACTTAATGGCTCCGATAAAGCCAGTATCTCATACGGAGTCTTGCAAGGAGAAATTCCGTCTTCAATATTGTTTAATATCTTCGTCTCTGATATGAGCGCCAGTCTCGCATTGGAAAGGCCAAAGTCGAGGCAGGCATTGTGGTGGTCCCACTCGTTCGGGGCTCATGCTCTTTTTATGAAACCATCTGCAATGCTTTCAAGTTCTCCGTGCTTGGCACCCCGCTATACAGCTCACCTGTTACCATGCTCTCAGGTACCTACACGAGAGAATTTGAAAAGTCCAATACTCTCCAACGACTCTTAAGTCTCCCCAGTGCACTCCAGAGCACATGGTCAAACTTGAGATTGTAAAGCCTCCCCCCTACTTGCAATCGAGTGGGAAATCATTCCGTCCGAGGATGAACATTACTTTCGATTCTAAAAAGTTCAAACAAGCCAGAATTTCGGCGTAAGCAAGTTGATTTGCATTGCAGAACTACTTCTACTAGACTGTATAATTCCAGACGAGATTATTCTGCGGGATGTCCTCATTTCCATTTACAATTTTATTTTTACGTCTGTTACGCCCATCCTCGTCATTTGTAGGCCCTGCACCTGGCCATCTTTATCACCTTAGCCATAAGGTCAATGGGATTCGTTGAAAGTCGTTCAGAGCGTTCCAGAGCGCGAAAAGTGGAGGTGATCGACTTTTAAAGTGATTAGCAAAGTAATGGTACCTAATTACCAAACTCACAAATCTGGGCCCGCCCATTGCCGTCTTCATAATTGAACTGTAGAATTGATTGAAATACCATGGGGTGGAGTAATGAGGATAACATTTTCACCCTTCAAAGTTAGGTTTCGATTAACACCAGGCTGTCTAAGCGCCAATGCTTTGCTGCATTTATCGACTTTTATTGGGCCTTTGATAGATTTTGGCAGTGCAAGATTCATAAACCTTCTGAAATCCGTATGAAAACGTTACGTCCAATCTGAGGGTCGGCGACGAGGATTCTCTATTGTCAATCTATTGTTCAATTCTCAATATTTGAGAATTGTGAATTATTGAGAAGGTAGCTGACCTTAATTATTGTGAATTATTGTCAGCTACCTTTGCTAACAGGTCAAACTTGGTAGGCTCAAAACTTTACCGACTTCAAATGAATTGATTGATGAAAATGATTGATTCGTTTTGGGAGAAATAATGACAGAATTCGTGTGGAAAGCTCGTCCTATAATCAAATCTACAAGCTGTTTTGTAGACGGTGGGTTGCCGTTTTATTTTAACTCAGACCTGTATTCAGATAAAGAGACTCTTGGCTCAAGCCAAGTGTCAGCCAGGCTGACGGGGAACGTTTTCGCCAAATTGTGTATTCCGGGGTTCGTTGCAACATTTAACATTGTTTATTGGTAGAACCTTCTTGGTAATGTCGGCCGGGTTCGTTGCGTGAAGGTTGGTGAGAACAAGTCAGTCTCTATTAGGCTTTACTTTTTCTTTTTCCAAGCTTTCGGCATACATAGTGCCATCTTCAGGGTTCTGGTACCTTAAGACAAGACGGAGAGTGTGGAGTGAAGACCCATCATCATTAACCATATGTATGCCTGATAATTTAAGATAGCTCTAGTCATTTTCCTGTTAGCTAACAATAAGGTACCAAAAGCCTGAAGATGGCACTATGTATGCCGAAATCTTGGAAAAAGAAAAAGTAAAGCCTAATAGAGACCAACCTTCTGTCAACCCGCAATGAACCCGGCTGCATCATTTAATAACGGCGAGATCTGTTCAATGTGTAACTTGGAGTCCCAGAACTCAATCTTCCACTTCATGTATCATTGCCCTGTGGTTCGTGGTGAAAGGTTCTCTTTTTTCTTCTTAGTGAATTGTCCTATAGCGACCTGCCCTCTCTCTTCTCTTTCAGTGATTTGTTGGCATGTAAAAGCATTAAATTTTATTCCTTCCTAGTAAACTGTAT
Organism: Pilophorus perplexus; assembly: GCA_955831195.1. Lineage (NCBI taxonomy): Eukaryota > Metazoa > Arthropoda > Insecta > Hemiptera > Miridae > Pilophorus > Pilophorus perplexus. The sequence continues at coordinate 10,335,788 of OY037012.1, forward strand.
AAGATCTAGAGCTTTTTTCCTTAATGAAGGTTTTCTATATTGATGTATGTGTGTAGGTAGAGTAATGGTTTGAAAAAAAAAAAAAAAGGAAAAATAACTTGAATCGCCGGTAGGCTTTTACAAATAAATCTTTTCACTCATTCATTCATCGCAGCACAGAACTGAACTAAAAAAAAGTCACTACTAACAAATTCTTCTACTTTCTAGTGATTTTTATTGATGCTTATCATGTGTCCTGCCGAAGGATTTTGGGGAGATCGCCAATTATCGGCTAGTTTCCTTCCAAAAGCTTTCCGCCATTCAAAATCCAGGCGAGCGGTCGCCTCGAGGTTTCCACTTTCCTCCGCATTTGGCGTCAAGGCCCCTATAACGCTTGATCGTATCGTGAGTACGAGCAAACATCAATTAGGCTGGCGGCGACAAAAATATCGTCAAACTGAAAGAGCCCTGCCTGAGAACGTGCGTCTGTCAACTGCAGGTGTAGAAATATTTATGGAATACGCTAAATCGTGTGTTTCGCGATCTTATGGAAATGTAATTTATGGGCGACACGCCTCTGCTTTCCTTCACCAGCGTACAATGTCGGAGTTTTGTGGACAATGTTTGGTTGGGCCTCCGAGTACGAATAAATAACCACCGTCATTATAAGCGGCCAATCCTGATAGATGAGAAGGGACTCATCTTTCCCCGTTTCTACTCCTCCGGTTCTGCACTTCCTCTCTCCGTCTGACTGTAAACATGGAAAGTCGTAAAAACCCTTCTTTGGACAGGCATAACGAACTACCTATCGCTAGTGAAGTGTTTACCTAAGCTTACAAGGTTGAAAGACCTCATCTTGGGCTTAATCTCCGCATCTGCTACCGCTTTCTCCGCACTGCGCACTTCGGCTGGTGTGGCTTATCGAATACGGCTCCGAATCGCCGTGAAATAATAAAATATCAGTGTACAGGATTAGGCAAATTTCAATAGCTCGTCCGTGTGGCGGTCTTCAGGAGGATCGGCCTCAGCTGGTTCCACTCACTGGTATCACAATGGTGATTCGTACGTGGTCTGGTATTGAAGTGGGTTCAATCACCGGTCGCCCATGCCGGTGCCCTCTGTTATTAGCCTTGTCGCAGCCTCTAACCGCGTAAGCCTTTTGCCAACTGTAGTAGGAGAATGAGAAAATAAAAGATGTGGTTAGTTCAGGAACAATTTACTACTTCCTGAGAAAATTTAATATCGCAAATGGAAACTGACGGGGCGGTTTTGCTCGTCTAGAAATCCCTACGCTTTATATTGTTTCTTCATTTAATGAAAACAAAATATTCGCAATTCATCATTTTAAAACTGAAAAAAAGCTGAAAAACTTGAGTTTGCCTCTGCAGTAAGTAGTTAGAATATGGTTGCCCGAGGCATGACCGCTGTTTACATTACTCCGTGTTGCCGTTTATTATTCTTAGAATAATCTACCAATGTTTTCGCTACAGCAAATTTTTATTCGCCTCCGGATTGGTCCTGAAAACATTTTTGAGTCGATCGATAAACAAAGCAATCTCCGTTGTTTATCCATACCGTCGGCTTCGTCAGTTTTTTCTTCACTGCCAACATCTCCAAAAATCTTGAAAATGTTTTCTTCCTACGAGCGAACAAAAACCCCTGTCAAGTTTCCCGACCTTATGAGCTCAACAAAATCATACAAGAGCTTCTTTAAAGAGAAAAAGTTTACGAGAGTTCAAAAAAAGGTAAGTCATTCAATGGGAACATCAAGAGCGTAAAGGAAATGTCGACGTTTCCTGTTGGCATTCATTGGGAAGGTTTTGAATGAACGACGTTCCATTGAAGCCTCTTAGTCGTAAAGCACTTGGTTTTCGACTTGGTCACGGTTACACCTGCATTCTACGATGTTTCAAGTTTCTCTTGGCTAAATTTACAATAGTAAATTATTATAATAAGTAGGAGTACCTGTATTTTGTTAGAAAGAACATTACCGCTCGAGAGCGCCAATAGTATATAATATATTATGCATATGCCTTGGCAGTAGAGTATATTGTTAGGGAGTTAATTCACAATGTCATGTTTGGTAATTACGCTGGTTTGATGTAGAACTTACACACAGTGTTCGATGTGGGCATATATATATCGACACACGTCATATGTGTGTATGTTGATCGTCTTCATCGGAATTCCATAAAAAATATGTCATAGCATAGTTATGTAACGTTGAAGATAATACAACGTAGGTTCAGTACTGACATTCGAATGCTTCTGTGAAATTTAGCATTAGGTAGTGAAAAGAGCTTAATGACTGCTACTATTTTCACACATGCTACAAATTGAACGTCTTTTGGAACATTTAGCATACAGTAGGTAGTGATACGTTCAAATAGTAACCCCCCTCATCTGTGTGCTGTTGTACGTATATAATATATATGTATATTATACATAATGAAGTGACAATAAATGACAGAAAGAAGGACGGTTTGAGCTCGAGGACACAGAAAAGTGGCCTGTCAACTTTTGGGGGGAAATGACAAAAATCGTTAAGATTTTGAAACTGGCGTAAATTTTGAATGATCAATGATAAATTCGTGGCTAGCCATATTTACTTAAAGAGAATTTAATGCTCTTAACAGTTGAAGAGCAGTTACTGTTACTTGTACAAATATTCTCTCATGTCAACCGTTCAGACGTCAATCAACAAAGTTTTCCAAAAAATGAGAGATACAAATCTGATTTTCGAAGTTGACCAATTTTCCGAGGCGTATATCTCGAAAACGGTTCGGAATTTGGATGAATTGTTTACTGTTAGGCACGGTTTCCGAGATATTCACGAAAAACCTGAAAAGGGACCTTTGGAGACACCCCCCCCCCTCCTCCTAACGCAGGACTTTTAGTATGTTACTCAAGACACCTCCCCGTATGTGTGAGCAAATTTTGGCGTTTATCCTATTTTTGGTTTATTATTCTTGGAATAATACACCTATGTTTTCGCGACGGAGGGTCGACGACTCCGATCGGCCTCAAAATTTGACATTATCCGTTTCAAGTGGTCTAGATTCCAAAACCGAAATGTCCGTCCGCCGTCCGCCGTCCGCCGTACGCCGTACGCCGTCCAGGCCGTTTTGGGCAGTAGGAATTTTTTTAAAAATCTGAAATTTTGACAAAATACTCGGTTTACCATCTAGTTGTGCCCGCAAGGTTTTCAGCCCGATCGCCCAAAACCGTGGGGCGCTATGGGGCTAAAATGGGGCTACAGAAGGGGGTTTTCGAAGGCTTTCGGCTATGGGATCGAGTCAGGTGTCGTTTTCGAAGTATTTTTGGACGTAGAATCCATTTTTTGGGGTCCCGCAGCGATCCGATTTCACTGTTGCGATCTATAGGGCATTCATGGGGCTAAAAATGGGATTTTTGAAAGATCCCAGGAGGTGAAATATTTTTCAAGTAAAAAACAAAACAAAATTTGAAAAAACCATTTTTTGAAAAAAATAAAATCAAAAAAGTCTTTTTTGAAAAAAAAAATAAAAAAATTTTTTTTAAATTTTTTTCATTAACACAGAATTAAATTTCTGCACAAGTAACCTATATCAAAGAATAATAAACCCTTGTGTAAAATTTGCAGCTTTTTTCTAATTCTTCGTTGCCTGGACTGAAATTAATTTTTCATTGAGTAGGAAATACATGGATTTTTGAGAAATTTGTCAAAAGGTAGGCCTAGTCGTCCTTGATAATAAAACGGTATTTTAAGTAGGTAAGCCCCTGGTAGGTATGTGCCTCGACGGGTAGATATCATGCACCCGGTAGGTAACATACAAGGGGAGTACCTACCGTCAATTCTGACTAGAACATGATCACTTATCATAGTGGGTAATCATTCTCACTTGTTCGTACTATACTACCGTACTACTACTAACGATTCCATTACGACGTCAAACATGAACTGAAGACGGGACCGCTCATGCTAACACTTGGACTCTTCTTAGCTATCTCTGAACTCAGGACGCGGGACCTCGTACATTTCAAAAACGGGAAAAACTCACCTCCGGACCGCTCGTGCCGTCAGCCGTACTCACGAGCAACGTGAAGTCATTGACTTTGCTGGCCATCCATGTTTGCACGGTTGGTTTCGAAATTATTACGGTCGATTTTCACTGAGGATTTTATTCTTGAATATGAGTAAGCCTGACACTAATAAAGTAGGCGAAACAAATCATTGTCCGCGTTAATATTGCAAATTGTGCACGGTTGCAGAGTCGGCGCGGGACGATGACCGTTAACAAATAGCGATATAATATATTATATTCCCCACCCTGCTCTCTCAAATGTTTAATCATGAAGGTGTAGCTTGATTGAATTATTCTGATTTGATCTTGAGGTTTGGCGTCTTAGATGTACAATTTCATCAATTTTAGATTTAATCTTTACACTTTTTGGGTTCTTGAATAGTTGGGTTCGAATTGATTTTAGCTGGTTTTTTGTTTGTTTTGATTTTTCAAATTGATTTTAGAACTTTACACAATTTTCGATGGGATTGAGATCAGCCTAAGGTAACATTTCTTTCGAGAGTCTTTCATTAGGGATAATCACCATGTTGAAGTATTTTTCAAGAGAAACAAATTTACTATCTTTACAAAATTTACCATTTAATAGTAACTAATTAGTACCTATACAAGTTTAACTCTTTCGAAAATGTTTGCAAAGTTCACATCTGCAGTCAGAATTTGAGCAGTTTCAGGTTGACCGAAACAGAAATATTTAACATCTGCTCCGAACAGCAAATGCAAATCAGATAAAGTTTAGGCCAGAAATGTCTGGACCACCGATCTGACGAGATAAAAACCAACTTGCTTATGCCGGACCAGTTACCGCCCAGTTTCGCCCTAAATAGCATTTCATTTCGCCTCATGTTCGGGGAAAGGTTCGAATGAGCTCATCTTTATTGATTGTGAATGTTAAGTGCCAACTACAAAATCGTCTCACGTTTTATTGCATCCTTGTGGAAATGGAATGGTGAAAGTGTAACAGCGGGAGGTTGTACTCTTCCGCATCCTGTTGATATTGTTATGGGAATGAGCTTCCTGGCTTTTTGTGTAGTTGGGATGTGTGTGGTGTGACCCATTTTTATTTGAAGAACAGAAATACAGGTAATGGGGAAATTAACCGTGTGGATTTGAGTACTTAATTAACTTATAATTTGGGAACGATATGAACTTCGTGTTATGTTGAAAATATTCGTGAACTCTGCTGAGGAATGTGTCACCTGCTAGTGAGTTGGACAGTTCTCCTGGGGTCACGAGGATACGTACCTAACAGTAGCTTCGGGCTTTCTTGGAACTTCCATCGCAGTACCAGTTTCTTCCCTCTTTTTTTTTTTTTTTATTCTGCCAGTTTTTTCTCTGCCCTTTAAATGAGCTTCTGTAGGAGCTGCAGCGCACTTGGTGGAGGTCAGTGGAGCCATCAGCTCTGTCAACCTATCGGAGGATCTACGGCCTCCGGCCAGTCTGGCAGGTCTTGTAGTGTCTCGGCTATGCGCTATGACTTGCCCTCTAAAGGGATCAGTACCAGGATAGCGAACTTTGTGGTTATAAAGGACACTATTACTCGAGTTATAACTTTACCGTTCTATATAGATACATTTTTATGATAGTTATTTTAGCCGCATGCTACCACAGCGTGCCAGACATGCGGAAATCATTTGAAGGCGAAGACGGCGAAATCTTCAATCCTCTCTGTTCGCGAATTATTTCGAAAGGCAAGGCCAAGCCCAAGGCCACCTGAGCCTCCCTCACACCCTTCCTCCGCTTCTTCTTCAGGCATTTTTTTAGGTTGGCTATTCATTCAATGACTAATGAAGATTTTTTCGTTTTTCATTCCAGGTGTCATGGGCTAGCTGCCAACGATGGTGCCCGTGAGTATAGCTTTGCATCCATTATAAACCAACCTTATATTCAAGGCAGCGAGCCCCAAACCAACGCTTTTGTTATTCCAGTATACAGGGCAGTGTCCTCGTATTTTGTAATCCGTTTTAATCGGTGTTTTGGGACATAGAAAGGCACTATTGGAGAATGTAAAATGTAGGTTAATATAGTTGGAGGAGTTTTTAAAGGCATTTTTAATGAACAGTAACGTATAAAATATTTTTCTACATCAGGAAAACCTTTCAAGCGGCCCATAAAAGTGTGATACATATTCCTCGGTCCGTAGCTTGAAACTTCCCAGCCCGCTAGAAAATAAAACACTTACGGAGGTCTGAGTCGTTTGGAAGTTGATGACTTAAAAGACCCCAAAAAGAACGCTTAACGTCGAGGCGGTGAGTCACGCAAATTATGTTCGAGGCCTTCTCCGGGTCATTTTGGGGTAGAAGTTGATTCAGCCAACGGCACTGAACACCAAAAGGTGCCCGAAGTATGGGAATCGGGCGTGCTGGTCTCTGGAAGCCAAGCAGAAAGAAAACTCAAGAGATTGATTCAGTTGATTCTCATAGAAACACAATCATCTAGTCCTTACGGTTCTGTATGTTTTTAGGGTCGCTTTAACCGAGTCCGAGGTTTTCTGACTGAGCTTTTTCCTTTCTTCTCGTCAAATTTGCGAAATACCTCATTTTGGAACTTTTTCGGTTTTTTGGCATGTAACTCAGAAACTAAGAGGTTTAACGCAATGGTCTACACATACTAAATTAAAGTTGGCAAAATTTCCAACACTTTCAAATTAGTAGGTACCTAACGTAAGTTCCCAGCCCCACTCGTTCGGCCACTAGAGCGCGCCAAAGATTGGGTTAAAATAAAAATAAAATAAAAAACTGAAAAACGACTCATGCAAAAATATGTCGTGGTTTTTCACACTACATGTTCACGGGGGTATCCATGATACCCCCCCCCCCCCCCCCTTCCCACCAGATTTCACGAATCGTTGAATAGAGCTGGTGTTCTCGTTGAGTATCCAGCAGGTAGAGGTCCAGACTCATCAAAAGCCTGAGGCAGAATGGGAGATCTCCCATACTCTATACTCTGGCAAGGTCGCCAAGTCACTTCTTTCGGGACGCTTTGAGAATTTCGTGAGTAATTTTCGAAATGGCTTCGCACAGCCACCATCTCCCCCTAACTGGTGTCCTCAGCTTGGGAATCTGGCTAGACGATTTCCGAGAAACGTCTACGTAAGATTCGTGATGGCGGATTTCTCCAACCCCCCTCCTCCACACCAACGATTTGCGAGCTGCTCAAGATTCGTATTCCACACTAAGAACATGGGAAGATGGGAATTGATAGCATTAGCCTACGACATAAGCCAAAGATCAAACTCCCCGCAAGGTTCACTTGGCGGAAATTCCGTAATAGTTTCCGGAATGAGGAAAGTGCGTTCCACGTTCTGATTGGCTGTCTTCTTATTTTATCAATCTTACTCAAACATTTTCTACAAATTATATTCCTACAGATGTGAACCTAATCTACCGTTTAAGATAATATAATCAACAAAAACTATTATGATAAACAAATTAACCTTATCAACTAATTCCCGAATTATCCTTATTCGCTCACCATTTTCCCGGTGAGTCTGAATATGTAAAATGAGTCAACGGACGCTACAGAATGCGTGAGTCAGGCTTGCTTGTTCACGGAGTCGATTAAAATACTAAAGACCTCCTATTCGGGGAATTGATGGGCGTGTTGTTGGGACTCCATTGTTGTCAAAACAGCATATCACGACGGAAAATGAAGTCAATGAAAAAAACGAAACGGATTTTGCCTCTTAATTGTTAATGCGCATGTCAATTTTCTGACAGTTGAGTTGCTCAGTTCTGCAAGTGCTTCTAATGACTTGACTGTTCAAAGAACAGTCTACGCGACCCCTGTACGAATTGATCGAACCCCCCCCCCCCCCCCCCCCGAATCATCCGGCTCTAATTCTCAAATGTTATAATGGTTATGGTGGTTATGATGGTTATGGTGGTTATGATGGTTATGGTGGTTATGGTGGTTATGATGGTTATGGTGGTTATGATGGTTATGGTGGTTATGATGGTTATGGTGGTTATGATGGTTATGGTGGTTATGATGGTTATGATGGTTATGGTGGTTATGATGGTTATGATGGTTATGGTGGTTATGATGGTTATGGTGGTTATGATGGTTATGATGGTTATGGTGGTTATGATGGTTATGGTGGTTATGATGGTTATGGTGATTATGATGGTTATGGTGGTTATGATGGTTATGATGGTTATAATGGTTATGGTGGTTATGATGGTTATAATGGTTATGGTGGTTATTATGGTTATGATGGTTATGATGGTTAAAATGGTGGTTATGATGGTTATGATGGTTATGGTGGTTATGATGGTTATGGTGGTTATTATGGTTATGATGGTTATGGTGGTTATGATGGTTATGGTGGTTATGGTGGTTATGATGGTTATGATGGTTATGGTGGTTATGATGGTTATGGTGTTTATGATGGTTATGATGGTTATGATGGTTATGGTGGTTATGATGGTTATGGTGGTTATGATGGTTATGGTACATAACATAAGGCATAAATACAGCTTCAATTGCCGCAACTTTCAAATTTTCACACAAAAAATTCCAAAAAAATAAAAATTCAGGTCTCTAGGTCTATCCCACTGTCTTATCTATCAGATTAACAAATCTTGTCATGCAGCTTGAGTTCTCTGGGATGAAAATTCAAGTTCTTCTTGTATCGTGTCATGTCTCAGGAAATGGAACAAAGTTTCATGGCTTTATTTCAAGAGATTCTAATCGGATTCCCAAGATGAAATTTCTGGCCATAAACCGATTCAAACGACCGAACATCGATAACATGACATTGTGCTTTTATTCCTGGATGACAAGTTGAAAACGTCCATTGCATCGATACAGAGAAAAGGTATACCTCAACCTGCCACTTTTGGTTTATCATTCTCGGAATAAAACACCAGGTCCTAAGTTATCGCGACGGAGGTCGAATATTCTGATCGGCCTCAAAATTTGACATTATCCGTTTCAAGATGTCTAGATTCCAAAAACGAAATGTCCGTCCGCCGTACGCCGTCCGAGCCGTTTGGGGCAGCACGATTTTTTGTAAATCTTAAATTATGACAAAATACTCGGTTTGCCATCTAGTTGTGCCCACAATACAAGGTTTTCAGTCTGATCGCCCAACCCGTGGGGCGATATGGGGCTACGTGAGGCTACGTTTTTTGAAGGGTTCCGGCTGTGGGGTCAAATGGGGTGTCGTTTTCGAAGTATTTTTGGACGTAGAATCCCGTTTTGGGGGTCCCATAACGATACGATTTCAATGTGGTGATCTATCGGGGTTTCATGGGGGCTAAAAATGGGATTTTTGAAGGACCACAAATTTTCTTGATACAGAATTAATTTTTGCACAATTGACCTGTATCAAAGAAAATAAACCCTTGTGTAAAATTTGCAGCGTTTTGAGTACACTCCTATGTCCTCGATGTTCCCAACTACTAACCAAAATGTCAACTTAGTGGCCGGAGGGGACTCGGGGAAATTACGACCTCCGTGTTAATGCGTCCACCCGGCGTAAATACGGGTGGAAACGGCAGAGGAATGAGCGAACGGTGGGGGAAGTAGTAACCTAATCAACCGATGTTTAGCGCTCACTGACCAGAGGAGGGTAAACATAACAGGTCGCCTCAGCATCCCAGGAGACATCCTGTGGGTTAATGCGGTTGTTCCACAGATGTACGTGTCTTTTCCGAGCTCTACCCGTTTAAAATAAGAGGTGAAATCGTGGATAAAATAGCGAGGAGGCTCCTTCCCGCATTTGGTTTTGCGTCATTTCATTATTCCTGAATTTTATATATATATATAGTGCGATTCGGCATCTCTTTTTTTCACACATTTCAACTTAAAGAATTTTTTTTATTACCCTTTACCATTTGATGTGTGGAGGGGGGAGTATCTAGCACGTGAAGGTTTTTTCCCACCCGTATTGTTTCAAATTAAATATTTTTATTAATTAAATTATAATTAATAATAAAAAATTTATCTTTCCCTCAAGCTCATTATACCAATTATAGATATTTATAGATCCTTTTATTGAGGGTATTTACAGTGATCACCCTCTGGTTTTAACCAACCCCATGTCCGCTTTTGCACTTTTTTAGAAGGATGTTTGTCGCTATAAAAAGGCCCGAATGAAACATCACTGCTAACCACCAATTAATTCAGCACATGGAGCCGATGTCGAAGGAAACCGAATGAATTAACGCTAATTGACTCAATAAATTTTTACGGTAATCGATCATGAAGTGCCGGAAGTTATTAGGTATTACAAAATAATTTCCATTCTTGAGCGCAATGACTGCCTAAAGGGGCTGATTTAGAGGGTGAGGCAAGGGTCCGGAAAGGTTAAGCACCTTTGGGGGATTGAAAATTCACTGTTTCAAGTACTAACTAATGATGGATGCAATGGGAATGAAGACATAGCACGTAATATTGCGTGAAAAAGGTTCTTTTAGCAGTTTATGATTTGAGGACAGCTGTTAGCAGTCATTCGGACTCGACTTCGTACGGTAGTTGGTAGCAGATATAACACTATCGACAGTAACAGTACCTACCGTGTTTTATTTCAGTTTTTTCTTTGTTGATTTTATTTCCCTCCTGCACTGGCTGTTTCGGGTAGTAAAACCTCGTTAGAAGTCCCTTCTCGCGAGATGGCGGGGTTTCTTGGGGCTCCCAGCTCGACTCTACTTTCACAAAATCCTGGCAAGACCGTAAACATTTCATAAAGGGGGAATAGGCTTTTAGCGTTCGTCGACCTCAAAGCAGATCGGAACTCGAGCTATTTCTTTGGGAGGCCTCATTTTTTTACCGTTTTCATCTTTTGCGGGAAGTTTGGCCCTAGCATGAAGCTAATGAGATGACAGTTCTCCGCCCGATCGGACGTGATTTTGTTATTTTTCTTCCCATTGACGAAACGACACTCCCGGAACATTTCGCTATCCGCTAGAATTCTCTGCCCTATTAAAATAATTGTTCCGGCTTCGGCTTTGAAAATGACTACCTCTCCCTCAAGTCAACGTTCCCTCTTGCAAACGGAAGGGGATCACATTCTCGAAGTGGGTGAAATGACGCGAAATTATCGCTGCACTTACACATCTTCCCCCTTTAAACACCGCCTATCTGATAGAATGTCCGCTAAATTGGATCGCAGGTTCGAGTTTACTGTTAAGTGAACTCCGGCGGGTCGAGAAAAAATCCCTTAGAAGATTTTTTTCCCCTGATAAACCGCGGTGGGGCGAATATTTGTGCGAAGTAGCTGACATTTTCCAATCAGCTTCATTTTCGCTAGATTGCTTAGTGGCGTAGAATGTGGCCTTCCAAATGGTTTTGGAAGCCAGTTTTGAAAGGGTCCTAATTCCAAAAGCTTTGCCCCTTTTTTCTTGAATAAGCGTGGATCCGCCATTGCTGCATATAATTGACGATATTGTGCGAATTGAACCCGAGGCGGGTGTAATTTGCGTAATGGAAGGGGGGGGGGGGGGTGTATGACGGCGAGTTCTGTTTTTATGCTGGATGTAAGACGTCGGGGACAAACACTGTGTCTGTTGAGTCGAAGGAAAAGATGAGCTCTCAGTGCATTGAACGTCGATCTTGTCGCCACGCCGAATACTCTGGCTAGGACAAGGAAACCGCTCATGGGTCTTGAAAATGTGACATTGAAGTTGAAGGATACACCCATGCTGTTCCTCATATTATTTTTCTTCCTACTACATTTCTATTTTGAATAAAGATTGCAGCATTTCTAACTAATATCTTTATCTTACCCACATGGCCGGGTATGTTGTCGAAGTGGGGGATTTGCCGACGGTGGAGTGGTCTAACCCAATGAGGTGGTTATAACTAACTACCTCTACAGGGAGTTAGTTCATCTAGAGCCCTAGCAATCAGAATAAACAATTTAGTAGCCGGAAACGCGGTACCGTGCAAGACTGGATCAACTGGCCAGGCCGTCTTTGGCGACAATTCGCTTGAGGCAGCTGCAACAGTTGATCTCTTCTACTGTGATCCCAGGGCGAACTGATACCGGCCACGACATATCGTGTTGGGCATCAGCTTCCCCTCGGAACCCTACCAAAGCACCTCCACAGTACCCTGACATATCAGGTAAGCCTGGTCTGTGCATGTGTCCTTATTTGTGGCAGCATCTCACGGTAAGTCTGTTGACTACGACAAATCGTACGATGCCGAATCGTACGTAGTAAGGAATGTTCCTCTTCCTCTTCCTCCACAACAAAAAGCGGCGGTATTGTGGATTTAAGTTTAGGAACTCAACTCTTATTAACTTCAGGAACTCAAATTCACGTAGGTACACCCTGAACATCCGTTTTACAGGGTGCGACAATACCCAAACCAGCTGAGGAGTGGTTTTCTCTCCCTAACCTCCTCATAAGTTAACAAAAGTGGTATTTTTGTTAGAAAAGTATTTTTTCACTCTTAAAACGACAGTTGTTTACTGCTGGTACAGTCAGCAAGGCTCTCGAGATCTCTTGGCAGAGTAGCATCAACGCCAAATATTGCCTCGGCGTAGAATTAAAAAAAAAACTTTCTGAAAATTGAATTTGACACAGCAAAGAAATATATATATATACTATATGTCCGTAAACAAACAAAATTGGGGTGCTTCAGAAATACAAAGCATAAGCAGGTTGAAAACGCTGCAAATTTTACACAAGGGTTTATTATTCTGTGATATAGGTTACTTGTACAGACATTTAATTCTGTCAATAAAAAAAAAATAAAAATTTTTTTTTTTGGATTTTTATATTTCAAAAAATATTTTTTGGGGGATTTTTTTTTTTTCAAAAATTTGTTTTTTCAAAAATTCTTTAATTTTTACTCGAAAAATATTTAACTTCTTGGGATCCTTCAAAAATCCCATTTTTAGCCCCATGAAAGCCCTATAGATCGCCACAGTGAAATCGGATCGTTCCGGGACCCCCAAAAATGGATTCTACGTCCAAAAATACTTCGAAAACGACACCTAACTCGATCCCATAGCTAAAAGCCTTCAAAACACCCCTCCTGTAGCCCCATTTTAGCCCCATAGCGCCCCACGGGTTTGGGAGATCGGACTGAAAACCTTGCGGGCACAACTAGATGGTAAACCAAGTATTTTGCCAAAATTTCAGATTTAAAAAAAAATTCCTACTGCCCAAAACGGCCCGGACGGCGGACGGACATTTCGGATTTTGAATGTAGACCTCTTGAAACGGATAATGTCAAGTTTTGAGGCCGATACGAGTCGTCGACCTCCGTCGCGAAAACAGGTGTATTATTCCAAGAATAATAAACCAAAAGTACAAAATCACTTTTATTTCACTAAAATTGACGAAGATGAAAATAATATCAGAAAAATATGTGTTTATGGAATATCACAATGCAAACATTACATTGATGAACAAACAAAAAATTACCAGAAGAATTTACTTAATAAAAATCAAATCAAAAATGCCTTGCATGGCTGGGATGCTTTTGACTACGGACACAACCTTGTTTTCGAGGGAAACGAATTTATGGATGTAGTCCTCTTCATTAAGTACTTTCTGACATGCACTCGCAGTGCGAGTCTCGCACCAGTACAGCCGTTAAGTAATTACAATCTTTAGATTCTGCGAGGATTAGTATAGCCTAAATACAATGCTTTTCAAGTCAAATATGATGTATTCATCCAATGATAATAATAATAATTATAGTGTTTTCTCTATTCTTTTCCCGATTTATTCCAATTTTTTGACAAGCTAGGGTGACGAAAATTCGGAATATCTAGTGGGGGGGGGGGGGGGGGGAGGTAGAGACAGGATTTTATCAACAAGGTTCCTACCAGTTCCTACCAGAATTTTAGCCGGATCCTTTCGGATTCATTTACATTTTTGAAAATTTTACTTACCTAAATGTTACGGGTATCAACCGCCACCCGTACTGAGACTAAAAAAAAATCGTTTGAACATTTTGAAAAAATCTTGGTTACGTGCACATACCTTCAGGCAGAGGGTTCATGTCGTTGGCCGGAAATGTAGGTCAGAGGTCTGAGAATCAAAATTTGATGAATGCAGGTGGTTCGTCCGAAAATAAGTGAGATAAGAGTCCTTTCATGATTATGCTTTTTCAACCAGCCATTTTTCCACTATTAACGCATTAGCATGTGAGAAACAAAGTATACCACAAAAGGCGATCAATTAAGAAAATTTGTTTTTAAATTTCGATCGGGTATTTGGCTATTTGGCCCACTGCGCGAAATTGAAAACAGATATTTGGTCTGTTTAAACTTATCCCTAAATTAATTAAACTGTCGTATGCCTTCAACTAATGTTGTTTACACACCTCCACATCTCCCTAATCCTTGGCGCAAAGGTTGTTTTCATCTCATCATTGTTCATCATCTTGGGTTTTGGCCACACCATCGTGCGCCAGGGCGTCGGAACCAGTTTCACTGCACTTGTTGATCGCAGAGTTTCTGCTATGTGGGAATTTCTCCCTCAGAAGTTGTATGGCAAACGTCTAAACTTGAGACTGGCTGGTCTTGTCCTTATCGAGTATGAAAGTTTGAAAAGAAATCACAGCCGATTGGTTTTGGGGAGAGGACTTTGAAAAATCTCTCGATCTAATTACCGAGTGGAGAAGTCCTTGACGCCCACTGAAAGCCACCGTAGATTGCGTCCTCGAGCAAAAAAAAGAGGAGGGGAAAAAAGCCCGAGAGGGAAAAAAAATTCCAATATTTCCAACTATTGAGTCTTCGATTTCATTACACGCCCGCCAAGAGGACTTCGAAGCTTTCCGCGATTTAATTGAAAGAGATCGTTCTGTTTTCGAGAAAAGGAGGAGGACTTGGAAATTAATCAAGGAAGACGCTTTCTGAAAGTCCGCAAGTTCATTTACACATGTCTGAATAGACACTTTAATTATCTTCTGGGAAAGCGAGAAAACGTGACTTCCTTCGTGGGACTGGGTGTGCTCAAGGGCTTGGGCGTAGCGGTTGAGCAGTTAGGGCAAAAAGGGTCTACCCTCCAACCAGTCCTGAAGACCAGGGCCGGGGTAAATAATTAAATTGACCAGTTAAACGGGGTAGCACCTCCACGAGCCACCTCTCGACGAAAACGACCCCACGTGACTCCACAACGTTCTGTACGGGACATGCTTCGACTCCAAATGGGGTGTCGAAATGGCCGTTTCAGTTGAATTAGAAACCGATTCGCATCTGAAATGAATTAATGGAGGTTAATTAACTTAAAATTGGACACTTGCACTTAGGGTGAGTTTTTCATGTCGCTAACTTCGTGTGGGTGGTAAGATGATCTTAAATTTTGACAAAAACTCTCTTTGTCATAAAAATCTAGTTGTGCCCGCAAGGGTGTCAGCCCGTCCGCCCAAACCCCGTGGCGCTCTCTGTAGGGCTAAAAAGGGTTCTCGGATATGATACCAAGTGGGGTGTCGTTTTCGAAGTATTTTTGGACGTCAAATCCATTTTTAGGGATCTCAGAATCATCTGATTTCACCGCGGAGATCAATGGGGCTACAAATAGGGATTTTGAAGGTTGCGAATAAGTCGAATGAGGGGTATTTTCCGAGTAATTTTGGACGCATAATCTATTTTTTGGGGTCCCAATCCGTCCAAACACTATTTTTTGGGGTCCCAATCCGTCCAAACAATAGGCCACTAGTTCGGCGTCTTCGCTTGTCTTGCTGTTAGGCCACCAGTTCGGCATCCTCACCTGTCGTACGTTAGGCCCCTATTTCAGCATCGTCACTTGTCTCACTGTCCGGTCCTTAGTTAGGCGTCGGACAGATACCTACCTTTCCAACACCCAAGATGGGTTTCAATCCCACGATTAAAAAGCATGTTCCATTTTTCTTGAATTTCAGCCGGAGCCTCTAAGCAAAAAGCATCCGGGGATCCATCCGGGTGCTTGCCCCCATGGCGATGCCCACAGGGCTTTTTTTTTTTTTCAAATGAAAACGGTCCCCGACATTTCTTAATAATAAGTTTTTAATGGGACTTTTCGTAACCCGGCGAATACGTTCACGGATGTCAAATGACAAACTAACCCAGTAATCTTAACCGCTTTCTACGTAAATTGTCCATCAGGACGTGACATTGTAATTTCTCTTGGGGCCCAATGGAAGATTGCCTTGTTAGATAGCGTGAGCTGTTGGGCTTGAGGAAATATACTGCACTCTTATCTGGAGCCTCATAAACCTCTTTGTAACGTTTCAAGTGGAAAAGGCCCTTTAAGTGGGACACATTGGAATCTGCCGAGCCAAATGAATTTGTCGGAAGCGATAAATTTCATTCCGGAGGCAGGACCCCTCTTGTGACTTGTGTCCTTGTTTCAAACCAAGTAGAAAATGAGTGTTTCCCTTGAAGGGTCCCCGAAGGATTTTTTCTTGTATTTTGACAGGGAGATTGGAGTTTTCCTCAGTTCACTATGCTCCTGAGAGAAAACTTTGCTGGTCCATGAGATTCTACGTCTACTACAAAAATCAAAATTCAAGTAGTTCACCGACGGTGCTGAAGTTTTTTTTAATCAAATATTGAGATTTGGGAGAAAACGCAAAAGATATGAATTAGATTTAGATGTTAGAAATAACGTCATTTTATGACGAGGGTTTAAGCGTTACGAAGAGAGAATACATTGAACTGCAAAAGCTCCTAGCACGAAGTAGTTCAGCACTTCGCGTAACCGACCCGACGAAACCTTTGGTTCTTTGCTAGAACTCACTCAGCTGGCACCCATTCAACATAAAATATTAGCGGAGAAAAAAGTTCTTACTTTCCTCGAATGTATTTTTGATGAAGAACAGAAGTGACTAGTTTTAGCCGTTAAAATTCTTTTCCTTGCCGTCCTTTTAACGTAAACCGCCCTACGCTTTTTGCCGTTAATAATTAAAACCGTTGTGCCTGCTCGTCCTTGTTGTGAATTCCATGGTACAATATATCTTGTCAAAGTTGAGTCAAAGTTGACTCTACCTTCCAGCACTTTTCCAAATACCTACTCACTCTTTATTACGCTACAACAATTAGGCTACAACCTAGAATTCGGTTATTTACTGAGTAGGTAACTGTTTTGTGGATTCAGCTGTGATTGCAACTTCTCATCTCTTAGGTGGGACGAAAATCGACAACCGAATAAATATACCTACTATTCTTCGTCCTGTTGACTTATGTGAATGTGTCGATGAGCAGTGATGATTATTTATTCAGCACTACTTAACTAGTGATTAGGCATCCGAATGCACAATCGATTATTGAAATTTCAATGCACAAATTCAAGTTTTATCCGAATCCATTCAAATCTATGCAATTTTTTTCTTCAAATCATTCCCATTGGTTGTTCTGCATTCGGATGAAAGTAACAGTTATTTTGGAACAGTTACTGTTGTTAAATGAAAAAGTAGATGCTTACAGTTCAACTGAATTCCAATTCTGATACAGCAACTTGTATAAACTTCAAAATGGTGGTTGTATTCCCCCCACTTTCGCACCAATCATTCAAAATTTATTACTCTTTACTTGATTAGGTAAGTATCTACAAATTCATTCTGCTCATCACTAAACTAACCTAGTTTATGTCCCTAGTGCTGGGCTAGGGTGATATTGTCGAACCTTGGCAACACTGTGTGTAGCGATTTTCTTTGTCTTGATTCCTGCGAAATAGCATACAATAGCACATACATGGTGGATTAATAGCATGCTGGAAGTAGTTCTGATAAGAGGAGCGGGATGCAAGACAAGCGCGTCGCCAGGCTCCTCTTCTCTCGCGAACGATTGAGCCCTTCCGTCCTTAGATGGGACAGTTTAACAATTTAAATTTTGCCATCTACTGCTCATTTTTGTTGACATTGATATACTGTCGTTTCGCAGTATTAACGCTGGTATTCCTTTTCATAGCCAGGCCTCCCCCCCGCCATCAATTCGGTCGGGGAAGCTGAACTATCAGCTGGAATAACCACGTGTGATCCATCTATCCTGGACTCCCTTGCCGACACTTCGGTTAGTCCTCCGGTTTCTGGTCAGGCCTACTCTGTAGACAATTAAACTGAGAAAGCTTCAGCAGGCTCCCAATCTTGCGAGCCCAGATTCTGTTCGCTCGAGCGAACTGGAATCGACTACGACATATCGCAAGGTTCCAGCATCCTCTTACTTCCCTTCCGGGATCTCTGCACCTACACAACACCTCGACATATCGAGCAAGCCTGTAGTGTGCGAGCATCCCCAAACTGTGGCTACATCTTCCTCCTGTATTGCAGATCATGACAACTCACGTTATGCCGAGGAAGGTAATGTAATGTTTCCACAGAGTGGATTTACGCCGCAGACCTTCCGCCAAACACAGCGCACAGTTTAATTTAATCAAATCAATTTAATTAATTTAATCAAATCAATTTAATTAATTTAATCAAATCAATTTAATTAATTTAATTTAATCAAATCAATTTAATAAAATTTAAATTTTGTGATAGGAAAACAAACGCATGTAGGGACACTTCCAACATCCCTTAATGGGCCTGTCCACACCAAGTATTCGAATTATTTCGACAATCGAATGACAATTCGAATCCTAAAGTGATTATTATTATCCTAATAGTGATTATTATTATCCTAATAGTGATTATTATTATCCTAATAGTGATTATTATTATCCTAATAGTGATTATTATTAGATATTATCTAATCAATAACAAATTCCGTTAGGTGATGTTGACGTTTTTGGCTTTGCGTGTTTATCAAAATCACGATTTGTGGATTAGCGGGTTGAGACGTTTTGTGTTCAGTAATGAATGGGTTTCAGCTTCAGGGCCATTCTCATTTAACACAGTGAAGGTTACCGTACCCACGGCCAAAATTCGTCCACGAACCACTTGAACGATCGCGATTGTTGTCGACTCAGGGGTTATTATTTAACAGATTGGTGATTGAACGTTTCGATAAGGTATCCCAGTTGACAGTATGTAACGTTTACCTGTTAAATCCGAGTGTGACATGTATGGGTGTCACTTCGATCAGCGATCTCAATAACATAATAATATTATGTTGCGAGACGCTTCCCTTAATCGATGGTTGGTAGACTAACCCGCGTATCATAGAAGTCTTGGGATCTTAGTATGCTGTTCGTGCGCTTCAAGTCGTCTGAATCGAAGGGGCTCGTATTTGCCGATCAAAACTTGAATGATATTCGGTGTGTACCTCATACCAGAGATTATCCCTAAAACTTATAATTACCCCTAAATTCCTCCTCCTCATCTCTCCCCTCATTAACTAACATCGGCACAAATTATTGCACACTCAAATAAATTCAAGCGTTACTGAAGTATTTAGTTCATTATAATCATAAACATTTATCTGTTTCAGCTGATCCTGAAAGTGGCGGTAGAAGATGGAGTTGTGGACGTCCCCCTCACTCCTGAAACTACCTGCCGTGACGTCATTGAATGCGTCAGGGATCCAGGAGAGGAACACTGTACTCTTGTCCACTCCTGGGGCCACGGTCGTAAGTATTTTCACAAACATTTAGAACATTGATTTCTTAGCTGGATATCCTCCCCGAGTTGGTTGAAAATTGCCTCCGCTAAATACTCCACATGGAGCCAATGTGGTTTTTTTTTCTCAAATTGAGTTAGCTGTAGGGGAACGGAAATTCTCAACTGGACCATGAGATTTTAAGCAGCTCAGGTTTCGTACCTTTTCTCTGTTTGAACTCTCCCTCTATCCCTAATCTCACTTCCCTTAGTATCATGAAAAATTCCGGGACGTGGGGAGGAAACCGTTTCAGTTGGAGAGGTTCCCGTAGGCACAAGGCGGTTAGGAGCAGAGCGGGCTTACCGCAAACACAGTGGAAGGAGCCGCATTAAGATTTACAAAGGTCTGCCAGAGCGTTTGGGTAATCACCTCCCAAAGTAGATTCCACTCCTTTACTGCAAAGGGTCCAGCTATGGAGGATTTCGGTTAATTTCACTTGCAAACCCTTAAGGGAAAATGCCAATGTCAATCCAATTTCTTTAAAAAAATAAACTGCTGGGATTTCAACTTGATGCAGGTGTAATTTGCGTCCTCAAGTTCGCAGGTGTTCCTAAAATTATTGCATTGAGTATGGGTGATGAATTTGTTGACTGAACATCCCAAATTTCTACTAACTGGGGGAAATCCAAAATTTTTCCACCCGCTACACCAAATTAAATTCAAATGTTTAAGCTACATACACAGTAGTAGATTAAACACAATAGGGATGTGGCTTTTTGGCTCTGCGAAAAGTGATATGGGATTATTGCGCGATTTGTACGAATATCCGTCGGAATTCTCGGCGAAAACTGGCGTTTGAGGGCACACAATTCCTCAACCTACCACCACCGTTTCCCACTTTCTATGCGCTTAATCTCCTTCTGAGAGGGAATAATCCGACAGGCTTATACCGCCCTGGTAGAGATTCCCTATTCCCTTAACTTTACATGCAGACGCCTCACCAGCCCTCCTTGAGCTAATAGTTTCTGAGGGATTTCGGGTTTCCCGTTGACGCGGTAATTAATTACCAGGGCCAAATCGTGCCAAGGTATCATGACAAATGGGTGGCGGCGCCACAATGATAAAATAATGAATAATTTCTTACCAGAAATGATGGTCTTTTCATAAAAGGGAGACTCAAGGAAGAGACGTGAATCAAGTTGGATTATGACGGTTGGCAGATGCAATCGCCGCAATGTGATGTAATATGTAATTCAAATGTGATATTCCATTATCAGATCATTCATTGCTTTCAATTGTGTGAGTATTAATTCCCTTCACCAATCCGAGTGATGTGACCTCATCGCTAAATGAACAATGCAGTCAGTCGTAATTTCATTTCCATTAAATCCCCCATGTTAACCGTTGACCTCATCAACACGTTCACTGTAATTACTAATTATCTCTTTTTCAAGGGAAATAGTTAATTGCAAAATCAACTCATTCCACATTTTTCCGAAAATCTTTTTTTTTCTGGTTGTTACAAAGTACCCATACTTAAGGCATAATAATAATATCTCAAATGCTTGTAATATTATTACACAAGCTCCCTGAACTGTTTCCACCGAATCCAGCTCCTTCCCATAGAAGAAATGGCCTCATAAACCCCGGATCGTTCATTGTACGAATAGAATGAATTATAATTATCTCTACCTAATAAAAGGAGGATGGTTCTTGTTTGTTTGTCTGTCTGTCGGCAGCTCTGCAAGTTAAACGGCTCGGTCAATTTCGGTGCAGTTTTTTTTCAATTGACCGGTGAGTGGACATGATGATGCCCGTATTTTTAAATTTTTTTTAGAGGATTAGGTACATATTTAATTTTAATTTTACAGCTTTAATTTTACATCTTTTTCGTCTGTGTGTCGTCACTTCACATCACGCGTAAAGCGACCGTAATTACTCCACTCACGCCAAAGGCCGTTTAGGGGGTCGAAAAAATACGAGCCGTATAGATCAGACCTGGAGGAAGACGTCGGTCAAATCGAAAATCGGAATTTCGCCCGGGAAATTCGTCGAAATCCCCGTCGAAATAATCGTTTTTTTCGCGTTTGTCCCACGTTTTTTCGGGTTCAAAAATACCCAGTAAGGAGTCGTTTTTTGGGTATGGTATCCGCGAGCCAAATGGGCTACAATCTATGCCAAATCACATTCCGAAGTCGGATTTCAAAAAAACCGAGGGGGAGGGGGCGAGTTCACGGTGAGAAGCGAGTTCATCGTTTTAATTCGCGCGGGGTGAGGCTTGAGATGCGTGGCTGCCGAACGTCAGTGAGCTATTTATTGAGACTCTAAACAGACTGTTTATTGAGCTATTTATGGAGACTCTTATATATATATATAATTCTTGAAAATCTCTAGAAATTCAAAAATGATACGTTCTGATATAGGTTGAGCGCCCTCAAGGATTTTTCCGTTTTCCCTAAAGAAGAGAAGGAGTGGGGATTTCAGCCAATATTGATTCGATTTTGATGACATTTTCAGGGATTACGCGGGTTGTGCCTCCCAGATGTTATTGAAGGTGGAGTTTTCAAATTTGATTTCACTAGCACTTTGACAGGGCTGGGGGCCTTGCTTCGCTCGGCCGATCATTTTATCAGCCAGGGGAGGCATTTTTCAAACTTTTCAATTTGCATAGGCGTATTATTGATGGTGGAGTTTTCAAATTTGATTTCACTAGTTGTGGAGTTCACAATATGAACCAATTGATTGCCCAAAAAGGTCGTTCTCGCCTCAGGCTTTCGAAATAACATCAGTGTGCACTCCTATTACAATCGATTCAGCGCCTCAAGTTCCTAATAGTATTATAATTTTTAATACTAATATAATAGTATTATAATGTTTAACATTTATAATGTTTTGACATGAATAATTATTAATTATTACACTTCGATGTTTATTGAATCTGTATAGTATTATTTTTATAGAAAAATAATAAACAACCGAGTAAGAATTTATAATGTTTTAACATGAATAATAATTAATAATTAATAATTATTCCACTTTATTAATGTTTTATTTACATTTTTAACTATCCCGAGCGAAGCATGGGTTTCCTGCTAGTCTTATAATATAATTATAATTCATTCGTACAATATAATGGTACATAATTATATATAACGGTTGGTGCTGATGTTAACAGTTTGAATGATTGAGAGTGATGGGAAATTTTCGAACCTCAACAATTTTCCGCCCACACAGCAATTATTATTATGTTGAATTCCTAGGTTTCTCTGCCAAAATTTAAAAAACGCTGCAAATTTCACACAAGGATTTATTATTCTTTGATATAGGTTACATGTCCAAATATTAATTCTGCGTCAAAAAAAAAAAAAAAAAAAAATTCTCGGAAAATATTCGACCTCCTGGGTTTTTTCACAAATCCCATTTGTAGCCCCATGAAAGCCCTATAGATCGCCACAGTGAAATCGGATCGTTCAGGGACCCCACAAAATGGATTCTACGTCCAAAAATACTTCGAAAACGACACCTAAATCGATCCCATAGCCAAAAACCTTCGAAAAAAAACCACTCCCGTAGTCCCATTTTAGCCATGTAGCGCCTCACGGGTTTGGGCGATCGGGTGAAGTATTCTGTCAAAATTTCAGATTTAAAAAAAAAAAAAAATGCCTACTGCACAAAGCGGCTCGGACGGCGGACGGGCATTTCGGTTTTGGAATGTAGACCTCTTGAAACCAGATCGCTGCAAAACTAGCTCGTTGAAAGATTAAATTAGAATTTCAAAATATATAGAAACTCGTTATGCCATTATACTTTATACATCACGCAGACTTATTCTTCAAGAAAATGTTAAATTCGTGAGAAAATTTTCGTCTCTTGATAAATCTTTCAAATAGAAGAAGCTGATTTTGCAACTAAACGCCTCAAGTGTCCTAATGGTAGTGAAGAATGAACCGGTTCACAAAACGACGCCATAACAGGAAATAATGATACTGAAAAGATTCCTACGCCCCGAGGGATAAGACGATCATCCCGGAAAAGTGTCTTTTTAACGTAAGTTTGGGGTCTGTATCGTCTTGAGATGTGGCAGGGGTGGGGGGTGAGGTCGCGTCTATTCACTTGGTCTTTTCAAGCTCAGTCCACCTTTGCTGATAAGGCGGAGATTTTTTCCCTCGGCTTTTCTTCCCCACTGTATCCTCTGAGACTCGCCGTTTTTCTGCTTGAAGATAAACAAACTTCACGTTATTCATGTTATTTTCTTCATACGGCGAAGTAATACGAACTAAACCAGAACACCTGGGTTAAGGGTTAATAAAAGGGTTGTGAGTTTTCTTAATTTATTTATTTTATTCATTTATTTATTATTATTTTTTTAAATTATTTTTTTAGTAAAATGAACCGAATGTTTTATTAGCTTCGTTAACATGTTTGTCCTGTGATTACAGAGCGGGCACTACATGAAAGCGAACGGCCTCTCGAAATCCTTCAAGATCTCTGGGATTCTTCAGAAGGGGTCGTCACTTTCACGTTGAAGTACTCCATCTTTGCTCGTAAGTTAACTTTCAACATAAGACCTTCTTGAGCCTCAGTACACACCTGTTATTCCAGGAAATATTGTGAGTGCGAAGAAAGTAGAACGCAGTTTTTATGTGCGAAGTTCGCACTCGTGTGTCCTAATGGGAAACGTGTTGGCAGTCCAGCTTACACGAACCTTTTTGTGAAATGAGGAAACAACAATTAATCATTTTGCTCCACCTTGTCTCCGCGCAGTTTTTCCTTCGCTTCTTTTCACTCGCCATCACAATTCTTCATCAAGTTGACGCCGTGTAGTCCAGTAAAATGAGGCAGCTTTTTGACGAAAAAAAGAGGAAATAATTGGCGTAAAGCGGAAAGTGGTTTCAATTCCTCCAAATACGCTCAAATATGAGGAGTTTGCACCTTCGTGGAAAGTGAACTTAAGTTTTGGTGGCCCGAAAACCGACATTTTTACACAAATGGGAGTGTCTAACAAAAAAAAAAAAAAAAAAAAGTTATAGTTCTCTTCGTAAGAGGAGAAAATTCAATTTGGGGATTCCCAAAATGGGTTAAACGTAAGTTATGAGCCACTTCACCTAGGTTGTTATCAAAAATTACATTATGTATTTTGAAGTAATTCAAAGCATTTTCAATGCGCCGTTTTGTTCTAGCGCTTCCTTCTGGGTCAATTGAGAGATTTTTGAAATGGGGCGCCTGGTCAGCAAACCCATTTTGAAAATGCTTCAAAGACTACAGATTACATAAAAGTATGATAAAGGAGTGGTTTGGGCGGTGAAAATGGCTCATAAATAACTCATTTTTGAAAAAATTCACATCTTTGACGTTCGGTTGCGGCCAGACGGCATAACCGCTTGAATCGAATACTTAACCGGTTGAATCGATAGGGTACTCATTCAACGCCGAATTTTGTCTTCTTAAAAAAAAGCAGAAATTTTTTCTAAATTTCCAAAATGTCTAAAATTCTAAAATTTGCTAAATGTTCCCTTTCTCATTGCTTTTCCGAGACTTCCTTGTGGGTGAAAATGGCCAAAAACCCGGATTTCGGGCAATCAGTTGAAAAAGTTAAGCTCTCCTCCCACGATGGTGCAAACTCTGATTCCTCATATTTGGGTCTATTTGGAGGGATTAAATCCACTTCCAGCTTTTCGCCAATAATTTTTGTTTTTATCTCCGTTTTACTGGACAAATGGTCAGTTGATTATTTTACGCCGCTCGTAAAACACGACGTATTTTGGTTTATTTGTACGTTGAATGCATTTCACTAGTGCCCACGTTTCTGTTACATAGTAACTTACATCAACTGTTGATGCGGCTTGGAAGATGGTTAGCTTATGAAGACAGTTGGGATGCTCCCACGTAATTTTCATCCCAGGGACAACAGTTGTTGATCCAGTTACTGGATCTCGGGTTTCCTCTGCTTGTCATGTCGGCCAACAGACAAACAATTCCGTCTAGGGTTGTCACGTCTTATTGCCCATATAACCGACGGTCAAGCGCCGAAAGGTCTTCTGTGTATAGGAAGGTCTTCTATTCAATTAGTGGGGGCATTGAGGCGACGAATTTGACCGGAAACTCGAAGATGTGAATAATTAGGGCAGCATTTCATGTACATTGTATGTTGATGTGGGCCAATGGCTCTCCAGGAAATATTTCATTGCGGCCGCCATTGCTGGCTGTCTTTATGACGTTTTCTCTCCTTCTGTTTCATTTGATTTTCGTTTCCATTGCGTTGTGCTACTGTTCGGTATGGATTTCCTTCCGGTGCCCCGTGCCAGGCGGTCCCTGCTTCTCATCCGCGTGCGTGATGCAAATTAACATCGCGTTGGTAGCTAAGCAAACAATATTGACGGTCTGTTGTAGCCGCGGACGACGTCGCGTGAGCGCTAATCTGTCGTTTCAAGACGTGCCTCTTGTCACCCCGTTCCCCGTCCTCCTGGAGGTAGTTTCCCATCGCCGTCACATAAGACAAACACCTGTCCTGTGTACCTGGCGGGATTCTACCTGCCGGACGAACTTTCTCAGGATGGCTAGTAACCTCCTTCCTCATCTTCATCACCCCCAAACATCCCTTCATCTCGATGGAGGTTATGCAGATGGACGAAATTAGAAAGGCATCAGTTGATAAGGTCAAAGGAAAAGACGTCGATGGCCAAAACTATCGAAGCAATGACTGAAATTAAAAAAATAAAATAAAATAAAATTGCCCAAAACTGGTAAATACCTAAAACAGGGAAGAAGATGGTCATCGACGAATGATAACCAACCATAATATAATAAGCTTCACCTTAGTTCAGTAATGCGGGGTTCAATATAATACGAAATCCATTTAATTATACCTAATTATACATGTACAATGTACATGTACAATATTCTGCAATATCTAGACGCATCCATCCTTCAGATTCCTTGCTGCACTCCACCCGTCTCTCCTAAGTAGTCCAGGAGTCCAGAGTGCTTCTAACCGGTGCGGTTTCTATCGCGGGATTCTTTTTTGAATTTGCCCGCCTACCTTATCTTCGCTGACTGCAAATCTGTAGGCTGACGGAGTATCGAACATGAAAGCCTTTAGAAGCAAGAGGCCGGAGGAGCTGGTTTGGTTGGTTTGATTTTCACTTGGCCACCTTTATCTAAATCATCAACTCTTATAGGTGATTTATTGTTAGAAAAATCTCATTCATCTGACACTCATCAAGTGGTCCTAAAATGTTACTTTCCGTAGATCCACCCATGTGACCTGTGACCATTGCGGTGATTCACCCGATTTGGAACAACGTGAATTCAAAATAGGCACAATAGGTGAGTGTCGATGTTTTTATGGACCACAAAGCTCGACGCTTGACGGGCACAGTATACGACACCTTCAGGCCTCGAGCTTTATGTGATCCATAAAAACCACTACACTCACCCTCGCCCACACCCTTCAACTGACATTCACCCATTAATGAGTTAATTTGTCTATTAAATAGATGTCTATAAAATTTATAGACTTCTCTTTAATAGGAGCCTGCTTCAAGGGAATTCTGTAAAGCAGTGATTCTTGAACTATTTTGGGACAGAGAGAGCCAGGCCTTACAATATGAGGTTTCTTTATACCCACTGAGCCGGCCTTAAAATTTGTCATTATAAGTACGTTTCAAAATGTGTAGATTTTAAAAACTTGGTGGCAACTCCTCGGGAGATGAGAAGGAAGGGGAAATGATGATGTGAGGGGGGGGGAGCAACTGCTCAACCACCCCAGTGATGGGGCATGGCCCAAGCGAGCCCTGGGGGGCGACTATTGAAAGTCAATGGGACTGCAGGGCGTCCGCCGCAAAGGAGACGTACGTGCTTCAGTCCTCCCTCAAACCATTGGCTTCCTCAGCTTCCAGGACAGCTGGTTCCATCTCAAATGCTGGGCAGCTCCGAAGCACGTGCCTCATCAAGCCCTTCTGGTCTGTGCACCACAGTGTGGTGACCACACTCAGCCAGGATCGCCGGCCAGTGCGAGTTGGTGGAGGTTTGCGGTGAAGTCCTCGTGACCAAGGTTTCCAAACTTCAAGGTTGGAACTGTCGAAACCGGGTCTACCCATTCACGAGTCGCTGTTACAGTTTCCAAATACGCAATGAGACATTCTGGTTCGTCGGAATTTAAACCGTTTTAAGGTGGAAATACAAAATACACAGCGCATGCAGTGAGCAAACACAAGTAAACAATTGGAGCTAGGAGGTAAACCTGGCGTATTGCAACCTCCCGCGTCGCGCATGCACCTCGTCGTTTTTCACTTGGAAATAATTATTATGCACGTAGTTACATCAAAGAATGAAGGTGTAAAATTTGCAGCGTTTTTCCTATTGACACAGAATACCAATTTAAAAACTTTGCGGTTGGTTACATCACTTTCTCATCAAACTCTAACAAGATAAATAGGCACAAAATTAAGCATGAATCAATACTCCATTAGTTTTAGTGCTAGAGTAGTTAAAAACGTGATTTAAAAAATTTTCTCTACCACGGACATTGGCCCACCCCCGAAAATATTTCGTATAATATAAGAAATATGTCACTGATCGGTATGAAGGGGAATTGAAACGAGGGCTTCAGTGGTACCAATCCTCGCTCAAGAGTAACAATAATTGTTCAAGAATAATTATTATTCTTGAATCATTCAATAACAATTATTGTTGTGAAGTACTGAACCCAATGCCATATGGTCGACATAGAGCACGTACCTCTGGGGAAGTAGAAAAAAACCAATCCCGCATTTATCATTCGTGGAAGCCGAGATATAATATCTCGCCAAAATAATTTTGGCGGGACAATAGAATGGCACTTTTGGCAGATTTGTCCCCCTACGGGTTGACACGACACGGTGGGGCCAATCGAAGTTCCTGTTCTCCCGGAAGTAGGTTTTCCTTCTAATGAAGTCGAATAAGGAATTTCGGGGGCAACCTGTTGATAGTCGGTAGGGCGACATGGATTCCAGGGGGCCCTCCGATGCCCCCCCCCCCTCCCATAGAGAGCCCCCTTCCCCACCACATCGGTGTCCAGCGAGGTCGCCCCGCCGGCCCGTTTGGGGGCCCATCGATGTCGAGAAAGTGGACCCAGCCGTAGACATTAAATTAAATTTTCTTAAGATAATCTCTGGTTTTGACTTGTGCAACAAATTGAAAAAGTGGCTGCATCCCGTGACACCCATAATTTGAGTTAACGGTTATCGACTCAAGTGCCCCAATACGGCCCTGGTCTGTCCTTGTTGTATTATTCTCTGACTGGACACACTGTGATGCTAGAGAGCGTTCTCTGTACCTACAAGGGGGGAGGGGGGGGTGGACCCGTGGGCAGCCGTCCGCCTGTTTACAAATCAGTCGGAGCGCTGATCAGCCTGATTCAAATCAGCGGACGAACACCAATGTTTGACCAAAAGTCACTCACGTGTTGTAATACCTGTTAATAAATTTTAATAAGGATCGTGCAAGGGACTGGAATAAGAGCGCTCTGGCGGTAAAGCAGCCATCACCGGCTGGGAACTCGCAACACGATTATGAATAACACTGGAAAGTGTAAATCTACAAAATCACTTTGTTAATGCTGGTTCATTTCTATTTACAAGAAAGTAGTTACGGTAACAACGACAACAAGATTTCAAACAAGGTAAAAATTTCCTATTTAAATTTAATAGGTTAATTTAATTAATAAAATTTATTAGGTTAATTTAACCTATTTAATAGGTTCTTCGTACCATTTTTTAAGTCTAATGAGTCTGTCGACTAGGTGCGCCAGGCACCATAAAACGCAAATTTGCACCTTTCTGCTCAACTTGTGTTTATACCTACACTAATACCAGCAATACCAGCCCAACGTGCAGGTATGCTTCTGCGAGACAGTGAATTTTCTCTTGTACCGGCATGAAAATGTCGCCAGGTTCGTTTTAACAAACTGACGAAACTCTTCTGAATCCATCGTACAATCAACTTTGTAGGTACTTAACACTTTTACGTGGATGCGGACTTTTACGCATAGGTACCAAAATCTATACTATTATATTATTATTATATACTATACTATTATATTATTATAGTATAGTTATACTAAACAATGAGGACAGAATTACGAATAGTCACGTTTTTTGGTAGTACCTATAGGTTTTCCATTTCATGAGCCATAGTAAAGATATGAAAATAAATGTAAAAATTACCACAATAATCTCTAAACTAATTTTATTAAAAAACTAGGGGGCCACCCTTGCTACGCCAGCCAACCCCCGACCATATCCCACCTGGCCTCAGTCCCAAGTTGGGACTCCCAACAACTCGTTTCCCCACATTGTGCAGTTTTTCTTAAAGAAGAAATGCAGATTTTTGTGTAGAGGGGGGGGGGGGGGGGGCAACCGCGTCCCCAACAGACACCCCTCAGCCCACTACCATCCCAACATCCTGTCACCTGCTCCAGCCTCTATTTTTTCTCTACTTTCGGAGCTTCCATACTCCACGTGGAGCAACTTTTTGGTGGTTTCATATTTTTCTCGTCATCTACTCGCCAAAACTGATTTTTGGTAATTATTTCAAATTTTTTAGAAAAAGTTTAATTTCCTGATTTTCTCCACGTAGAGCAACTTTTTGGTGGATTCAAACTGTTTTCGCACTATGCTCGCCAAACTTGATTTTTTGAGACCACTTTCAGATTTTTCCGACCTCTAGAAGTGCCCTAGAATAAAGATGACCAAAATCGTGTCACCCTCTTTCTCCTCCTCGTGTTGCAGCTTCAATAAAGTAGAAAAAACCTTAGTACCTACTCAATCACCAAACCTGTTTTTCTGTTTTTGGATTATTATTCTCAGTATAGTTAGTTTTTAGCTCGATCGCACTTGTGAAGCTTTGTTGGGCTATGTAGGTGCAGCTTTTGAGTAGGGGGTCGAGGGGAATGTAGTTTTTATTCGAATTTTTTTGTGCGGGGGCATGTTTCTTTAATAACCCAATCAATATAATAATTTTGTCAAAAATGTTCACTTTTCGATAGTATTTCAGCGTTTTCGCAATTGTTACTACCTATTGAATTCAATTGAACAATTTTCGAGTCCTTCCACTTCGTGAAAAATGTATTAAGATTATAAACTTGAGTAACATAATAATTAGGTATGTAGCATGACTGTCTCAAAAGTCTTATTAACCAGGATAAACAGTGTCGTACTACGTCTAAAATGGCAAAAAAATTAATCAACCACTTTTTTTTTTTTTTTTTTTAAATTTAGAAAAATGGAAAATTCGCCATTTAAATTAGAAAAGAAAACTTGGGGAAACTATTCCTTTCTTTACTGAAACTAGAGGGGTTTTTGGACAACAGTTTGGTCTATCGCTGAAAGAGGACCAGGATCAAGCCTAACGTTGTAATAATTACATCTTTTAATGATTAAAAGATCCTGCACGGATGAACTTGCTGATGTTGCACCTTCTTTGCCTTAGGCGTGGCAGTCGAACTGCTCGATCCCAGTCACTGAAATGAGGATACGTCCGGAATGAGGGTGTACTGAATGCATACATAATGTAAGCATTACACGTGGGTTTTGCTGCTTGAGATGTGATTCACCTGTCTTCACCTGGACTCCAGCTCATCGACGTCCATGGGGGGCCCACCGAAAGCTATGGAGGGAACTCCTGAGACCGGCCCGCGGTGTTGCCATGCTGGCATTGGCAGTTGGTTCCGCGCTTTCAGTGAGTATCCGGCTCTCCGCGTTCGGATTTTCTGTTATCATATCAGTGACCTCCCCCTCATCTTGTATCAGTGTTTCTCTACTCCAAAACCTCCCCCGAAAAGTGTCGCACGTTTATCAGTGAAGTGATGGTTTGGTAATAACAAGTGAGTGCTCAGTGACCTGCCACCCCCTGTTTCGATAGTGAGTGCATTCCATCGACCTGAGGGTTTATTTTTTCGCCCCGGTTCCTGACCTACAGTTTGTTCAAGACCTCAAGCTGTCACAAGGGTATCGTCAGTCGCCTACCAACGGCCCACCACCAGGTCTGATCACGAAAATTCCTCTTTAGATAAAGAAACTCCGTTGTAGGTTTTTTTTGGAAATTTGATACGCCAGCTGGAGCCAGCAACAGGTTGCGAACTCACATCTACCTGTTCTGTTTACTATCAACTCAACGGCCCAACGAAAGTCTACACGATTTGCTGTTCGTCTGGAGCTCAAGGCCATTTGTTTTTACTACAACTAAACTCAGATAAGACCTGTTACAAGGTAGTGCACTCGAGGCGTGGCTCTGCAATTTCGCCAAAGTTTTCCTTACTGCTATCAACTTCCTTATAACAGGTTTTGTGAAACTCACTGATGAAGTTGGTATTAAATAGGGAAGAAAAGTAGGTAGTCCGGAATACTTGGCGGACAAAACAGCATTCATGAGCAATTAAAAAAAAATTACCTAAGTATTAATAAAGTTGAGTTGTGATTCCCACCTGGAGGTTGAAAACCATTAAATTGGGTTACTTACTACCTACCAAACACCTAAAAAAAGTGAAAGCAGTATGTTTTGAACTTAATTTTGCACATTAAATATAATACATAGGTACCTAGTGTCATTGTGACAGTGGGTTAAGAATTGTCAAGTGCCATGTCGCTGACAGCTTGTTTGGTTTTCAAGGTTTTTGCGCTGTACAGGTACGTAATTGTCGACGATGTGGGGAACTTGGAGAGCCTTGCCCTTGAGGTCAAGGCGGCCATATAGGAGCACCTTCCGAGCTTTAATAAGGACAGATTAATAGAGTAATGATGGATTGTTCCATGTGATTATGAGAATATGTTTCATGGTTAGCAATCCTATAGAAGTTCTTTGATCGTCGGCATCTTCGTTTAGACTGACAGGGTTTCAGTTTGTCGTGTGTTGGTTATGTGGATACTGGAGGTGTTGTGGATCTCTTTCGAAGATCTTTTACTGTCGAACGGATTTTTTCTTCCATTGAGTTGTTCGCTTTTGTCAGCTTTGTACTTCGAGACGAGGAAATCCTTTAATATTCTTACGTTCGTGGATAGTGTGAATGATGTCGCGGATGTTACGGAGGTGGAGGGGAGTTAAGGGCGTCCTTGCCTGGTTGCTGGGCTCCTCAGGACCTGAAGGTTTCCTCTTCCCCGGCCCCTCAACTCTCACCCAACCGGTTCTAGAGAATTCGCTCTGTTACTTGTTGTAAATCAGGCGGTTGTGGGTCCGACTCGTCCACGTGCTGCCCGCGGTGTCTGAGGCCTTCAACCTCTTCGCCCCGGACTCGCCTTTTTTTTCGGCAAAGGTTGCGGCCTGGCGGGGGTTCCTTATGGTCTTGTGGGGCCGGGTCGCTGAGCCTCGCCTTCCCCGGGTCACGGCGCTGGATTTTCGGCTCCTTTCTCTATCCAGTTTTGTCTGTTATAAAGTTGACTCCGATGGTCACCAAGGTTACTGTTTACCAGAGTTCCGGCAGCATTCAGTATTGTGAGACTTGGCGAAGCTCGAAAAACATTCAAAAAAATAAACTTTTTAATCACTAATAAATTTAATGATCATTAATATTCATGTCAATAAATAAATTTATTTATTGACATGAATATTAATGATCATTTATATTCTATTCTATTCTAATCTACGCACAACTTAATTCATCTTTGTAATTTCGCAGTTGTCAGTCGTTTCAATACATAAATTAAAGTAGGTAGGCAAAATTTCTTGCACCTTCAAAATAGAAACATTTGTTTATTATCTCCCCCGTTGGCCGATTAGAGCGCGCCAAAGATTGGGTTAAAATCTCAAAAACTACGAAATTACAATTATTGACAAAATTAAAATGATAAAATTGGTGCTACTAGTTTTAATTTTTAGATGAATAATAACACTACATTTCATTTCTTCCTAAATTTGTGTTATTCATATTTTGTTCCCTTTTTTGGCCTATTTGACACACACCACATCTCGATTTGGAATGTATCATTAGGCTACCCACGTGAACAGGTATTTACAGTGATAACCCACATATCGTGTTTGCATGAATTATTTTTAGGAAAATCTTGTGCAAACTGCCAAAAATCACCTGCGAGATTTTGACCAAATCTTTTACGCTCTAGCAGGCGAGCAAGTGAGGCTAGGAAGAAATGTTTCGCCTGTAAATTGTAGGAAAGTTTTTGTAGGAAAAGCCGAAAATGTGCCAAAATGATGAGGTTAGTTGCAATTTTGACTTGGGTGACCCAAGTTGGGTTCGGGCAAAATTTCCGTTCGATAACCTCGGATTTTTTTCCGTAAAACATACAACCCGTCCGTAAAACATTATGACTAGGTACCCAAAAACGTACCTCTATTTTTCCTCATTTTACCGTGTTATACCTACTCTCCAGCAACTCTCAAAACGTTGAATTTTTTTCCAAGTTCGCAACTGTTGTCTTGTTACATTAGCGCTAAGCCCACAAGAGAACGCGAGTTGTGAAGTGGAATGCGCTAATCACAAGTCCCAGGTGAGCTAAACCTCACCGCCGGCTTGTTTGAGCACGTAGAGCACGTTTGTGACAACACAGCGGAGGCCTGTAGTTCCCTCGTTTCACTCTGCGAACAAAACAGTAGCTAACGGGGTGCGGGTGGAGAATGACGGAGATAGAAAGTGAGCGACTGAGGAGTAGGGAGGTCCACTGTGATTACAGTAGTTTCCGGTCCCGTAAGGAACTTGAGCTTTTTTAGGTTGGTGACAATACAAAACATAAATGAAGCTCAAATGACAACTACAAGGCAAACGGATATCTTTCTTCTTTTTTCTTCCTCCTTCTCAGATCTAATTATTGACAACGTGCAAAAAACGTTGCTCGGTGGAAATGACCTGGCAATTTACATCCCCAGTTGGTCCGGTTGACTCAGCGACTAGCTTCGGTTGACCGAGAAAAACTGAGATGTAGAACAGCACGTGAGATGATGTACCAACTGGATTTGACCCACTGTGGGCTCCGGAGCTGTTGAGAACTTGTGGCCCGCTACGGTTCGGTTGAACCCGTTAGGTTGGCTTCTTTCTTGATATCCCGTCTTTTAGATTACGTCCGGATGAATTGGCCGTCTTCCACCTGATTCCACATCCAATTTAATAGCTTTCCCTCAGGATTTTTCTCACTAGGGTCGATGCATATCGGATTTCCCGAGTCTGCTGGAAGCCATAAAAATGTCCCATTTGAATTTAGTGCTTGGTGCTTTCCGTAACGTTGTTCTGAATGAAAAACGCTTGATTATAATGCACTAATAAATTGGAAGCGATGTGGTTGCGCATGGAAGGTATTTATGGTTTTGTTACATCGACCCACGAGGTTCATGTCGTCTGGGAATGGGGTCGCTCCCGAATTTCGTCCTCTAAACCGAGCTTTCGAAGTTCTTCTTCATGAGCTGAACTATACAAATGTACGTGGTAATCAATCGTCGCAATAAAGTTAGGAATTTTGGTAGTCCATTCGAGTACCTGTTGAAGTATTCCAATCGAACTGAAAAATCTCAGAAACTCTCCATACAGTATGACTTACATTGTATCGAAATTCAATACTTATCCAAACTGTAGCGCGTTAATTAATTGAGAAAATAAATAATTAAAAATTCCCGTTGACAGGTCGATGTCACCAGGACAATGATTTAATCATTTAATAAAGTTGGTTTTTATTTGCTTGTAAAATTTGTGGACGGATGTGGGACCCCGAAAAATGGATGCGTCCGAAATTCTCGGAAAACGACACCTCATTCGACTTCCTGGCATCCTTCAAAAGCCCCATTTGGAGTCCCACGAAAGCCCCGGAGATCCCCCACGGTGGAATCGGATCGTTTTGGGACCCCCCAAAAATGGATTCTTCTTCCAAAAATACTTCAAAAACGACACCCCACTCTATATCACCCGAAAACCAGCAACACCCCTTCCCGCAGCCCCTATTTAGCCCCTCAGAGCCCCACGGGGTTGGGCGATCGGGCAGAAAACCGGACGGGCACTGGTGGGCCGAGTATTTTGTCAAAATTTCAGATTTAAAAAAAACAATTCCTACTGCCCCAAACGGTCTGGACGGCGGGCGGACATTTCGTTTTTCGAAACGTATAATGAAAACTTTCGAGGCCGATCAAAATGTTCGACCTCCGACACGAATACGTAGGGGTATTAGGGGTATTAAATAGGGAATAAATTTTATTCCCTGAATAAAAAAGCAAAAGTGGACAGGTCTATGACTATGAGTTGTCTGAAATGAAATGACTGGCATTGTTCATGATTATCTAGAAGTGACCAAAAACATGGTGCTCAATCGACTGAAGTATTTCTGAGACATCCTAAATTCAAAAAAGTATAGCTGTCAGGTCTTGTCACTTAATTACTAAGATGGTCCAGGTATAATTTTCTAGCGGTTCTACATTTATTTCAACGACCAGAAACACAATAATTGTGAATTATTCATGAATAATGTTGATATAGGAATATTTAATATTATTTCATAAAAACCAAACTCAAAAATGAAAAGACCCTATTTGCCTGCATTTGAAATTGTCTGTGGACAGTTACTGTACAAATCGATGACGGTTTCACTATGGTGTATGTATATATACATATTTAGGTTTGGTTTTCGTTATGAACGAATTAATCCTTCTTGAAAAGGGGAAGAAGAACATTCCTCCGAGAACCACTCATAATATGGGTATCTTTGCTTTACTATATTGTAGTAAAGCAACGTCAATAAATTGTGTATTTTCTGCCCTCCTATCAAAGCCGCAACAACCTATCTGCAATGTAATCGGAATTCTTCACATAACCTTTCTGGGATCTCAAAACGGGCCATGATAGCTCGCCGTAAAAGTAATGAACGTGTTTGAAACACCTTCTCATCCGAGCTTCATTCCATAGAAAATATCCGTTTCCCCAAGGTGGCTTCCGGATTTTTGGAACTGCCTCTAAATGCCTTGTAGCTGTACTGAAATCCTAAAGCTGAAAATTACTCCGGCGAAGGCATTCGTTCCGTTAATGGTAACCTTATTTCCAACTCCCTCTCAAATTACAGAGGACCGGAAAGGGATGTAAAGGGACCTCTGGCAAAAGGTAATTACACGTTCGAGGCTTGCGATTGCTGTGGCCTCGTTCCGAGAGTTTGCATCTCCTTATTTACCCATCTGAACAATCGTCACGATTTTACACATTGAATCGAAATCTTTAAATGTCGATACCTGAAGAATCTTCGCTATAACATTATGGAGAAATCTTCGTTTTTTTTTTGTTTTTTTTCAACATCTTAAGCGGTTATCGAACATGCGTCGAATATGCGATCAGTATCGACGCGAACGGTCTACGCGATTCATGAATGCGATGAAAATTAAAATGAATCATAAGTGCACTTACCGTTGTACGTGAACAAAAAAGCGTTAAATTGAGCTTACCTCTCCGAATATTTGCTTTTGCCCTGAAAAAGGGATCCTACACATATCGTGAAATTTTGATATTTAATATCAAAGCTCACATCCCTACACAAATTGTACTACCAATCAACGTCAGTGTTTTTTGCCCTGCCAGCCCACTCTGCTACGTCCCTCACTTTTACTAAATTGCACAAAGCCAACCGTATCAGCTCGACAATATTGCACCGCCTTTTCCGGCGCAACATGAAAAATTGGTTTGTTTTCCTGAGCGAGGTATACGGTTTGGCTCTCCCTATTTGAACATCTCAACACCTTTGTTTATCAATTTAACCGTCGGTATCACAGCAGTAGAACGCATTACCATACTTACCTCGAAATCGCGCTCAGATCTCTGAAAGATATATCTATAGATGTGATTGCATATTGGACCAGCACCTGAAGCTTTCAGGCAGAACGTTACCGTAAATAGGACGGTTCAACTGGTACGATTGTTCGCTGGGTACTCGCTGGGTTGCCTAATCGCTTTATATAAAGCTAGAGCAGGGTTGTCCAACAGGCGGCCCGCGATGCTATTAGCTGTGGCCCGCGAAGGTTTTACGGAAATCATATATTTTCTTTAAATGCTACCATTGTAAAAAAGATTTATATTTTATGGTATATCAATGTTTTTACATCACAAGTGCAGTCCTGCATGCCCTAGACGTGTAACACAATGTGTTAACACAAGAATGTCATTCTTCCTCCACCACTACGAGAATCGCACTGACCGACCACTGCGCATCATAGTTCACGCAGGACACATCTCCCTGCAGTCGCGTCGCCAACCGCCAGCGCGCCAGTGCAGTGCTGCCAAATCGGGGGTCCCCCCCCCCCCCCCCAGATTTAGGGTTTTTTTCTAAAGGGGGAAATTCGGGGGGAAGATGTTTTTGGTTTTTTTAGGGGGATTTCAATTTGAGTCAGGGGGATTTGAGGGGGGGGGGGGGATAATCAAGGCTCAGAGGGTCACGGTAAAAACCTAAACCCTGGTGGGTTGTTAAATAGGGACCGAGGCAAGCAATCTAGGTAGGCAGTCTGTTGTGGGCATCACGGTCGGGGTTTTTTGGGGTTTTTTCCCGCGACTCGGGGGGTTTTTGTTCGGGTGGTTTATATATATATAATACCATATTATGGTAGTATAATATACCATATTATGGCCCGCAACCAGATCAAAGGTTTTAGTTTTTGCCCTTGAGGCCTTGCAAGTTGGACACCCCTGAGCTAGATGTATCAAAACAGATCATATTAGTTGTCGTAGTTAAAATATCGGCTCATGCCTAACGTGTTTGGAGTGTTTTTGGTAGCTCAAATCTTGTATTAATAATGATTATTATAATAGAACGATCTTCAATAGCAATTATTTGCTGGGCTCCCGATGACTCTGTGTTCAATCTTCAAACGCCGCAAAATTTACACAAGGGTTTATCAAGCTTTTTTATAAATTGCGTGAAAAATCGTTTTGATAATAATTATTATTAAAAGTTTTTAAATTTAATTATTATTTATTTAATTACTACCTGGGACATCCGGTATTGTAAAACAATAATAAAGATCTTTTCAATATTTATTATTAAAGTGAAACTTTTATTACATCGTCTCAAACTTTTTACTTTTTATCAAATTTAACCTATACCTATTATAGGTAGGTACCTAATTAATTTTTTTGGGTTCTTATTCTTCTGATTGGCTTCAAAATTTGACATTATTTCTTTCAAGATGTCTTAATTCCGAAAACGAAATGTCCGGCGCGCCGTTCGAGCCGTTTTGGGCAGCAGGATTTTTTATTTTTTTTATTTTAAGTCTGAAATTTTGACAAAATACTCGGTTTACCATCCACTTGTGCCCGCAAGGTTTTCAGCCTGATAGCCCAAACTCGTGGGGCTCTGTGGGGCTAAAAAGGGGCTACGGGAGGGGTTTTGAAGGGTTTTGGCTACGGGGTCGAGTTATGAGATTTCACCGTGGGGCTTTCATGGGGCTACATAATATTATGGAATTTTTGAAGGATCCCAGGAGTTGAAAAATAAGGTGGCGTTTTCAGAGTAATTTTTGGCGCATAATCCATTTTTCAAGGTCCCACATTGTACCTACTGAAATTTTTTTCTTTCGTAAAATTTTTTTTTCAATGGCAATTAATTTTTTCACAATAATCAACTCACCCTCGATTCGAGAAAAACGCAATTACTAATAGGTACCTACTGATGTAAGAAGACTTCACAAGGCCATTGCGCTTTGACTAACCTGGTTTTATCCCCTTTTCAGCTTATCAAAAGATGCTCCGTTCCAATATCTATCGATTGCAACTGAAAAATCGATTTGCTCGAAAAAGTGACTTACCTTCTTTTCCTCCCTTACCCTTACAATTATTGTAATAACAATTATGTGTAAAATTTGCTGAATTCCTCCACATTATTTTGATAGATGTGGGTTCCCGAAAAATCAATATACCTACGTCAAAAATACATGGATCGGTGAAATCCGATGGTTCTGGGATTCCCAAAAATACTTCACAAACGTCACCTAACCCGACCCCATAGTCGAAAACCTCAAAAAAACCTCCCGTAGCCCCTTTTTAGCCCCATACAGCCCCACGGGTTTGAGCTATCGGGCTGAAAAGCTTGCGCCTAGATGGACAGCCGAATATTTTTTCAAAGTTTCAGATTTTCGTACTGCCCAAAACGCCATTTAATTTTTTAAATCTACACATTTTGAAATGTATAATGACCAGTTTTGAAGCTGATCAAAATTTTCGACCCCGTCGCGAGTCCATAGGCGTATTATCTCAAAAATAACAAAGAAAATGAACTGAATTTCTATTTCTAATCCTCTAATGGCTTATTGATGGGGTCTAGTTTCGGACATCTCGCACAAAAAATCATTGAAAATGAGGTCTAGGGTTAGGGGAACGAAACAAGTCGCTATCAACAATACCACTTGTCCGTTTCATTCCTGAATGACACACACATTCACTACTTCTTTCCAATTGTACATCGAGTACCGTTCCTTTGTCCAGATTGTGTATTAATCGTGAACTATAAAATTTAGTATTGTATTTTATAAAATATAAATGAATTAATATTGTATTAAATCAATTAATATTGTATTTTATAAAAATCGTTTTGGCATGTCATTTTAATGCATTTTATGTCTGCGCTCACTAAACATTATTAAATAATGTTTTTATAAAAATCGTTTTGACATGTCATTTTAATGAATTTTATGTCTGCGCTCACTAAACATTATTAAATAATGTTTTTAACTAAACATCAAATTTTGATGGTTAGTTAAAAACTGCCTGCTGGTCCGCGATCCTCCCGATAATTTCCTCGGAACGTTTCGAAACCGTCGAACCAGTTCGGTATCACCCTTCTCAAGAAATTACCATATCGTGATTTGGGAACTTTGCCAAAAAGCTTTCGAAGGCCTGGCTGGGAGCTGAGTCGCCGAGTAGGCAAAGAGCGGGCGGCAGAGGCAGTGCTGAGGTTGTATTGCCAGGTTGGGCGCCAACAGGATCTTCTAACGGTAGACGATCCGCCGAAGTGGGAGGGAAGATGAGGCCCCGCCAAGGCCAGAAGGTTCACTTTCCTTGTAGGGCCTCTCGTTCAGCATCACCTCCGCCATCGCTCAGTAATTATGGTCACTCCCAATGGTGTATAAAAACCCCGGTCCGAGTTGATGAGGTTTCCTCTATGGTGGAGTGGAGAAGAGTCGTAAAGAGAGGATTTTATAGAGGAATATGACTCCTGTGGTAGACCGCACACAACAGACACCTCGAGGATATTTACTTAGAAGACGGTAGTCTATTAGTTTTAACGCGCAGTATAACTGCTTTCGTTGCAGATCAATCAGCCCTTTTTCTGAACCAATCAACTGCAGTTTTATTTCGAACTCTGAATACCTTGATGCGGCATCAGGACCAACGCCCCGAAGGCAAACCATAAATATCGCGAACAATGGGCCAAGAACTTTCGCCAATCCCTTTCACTCGCATTGTGCGACTCTCGCATTCGCATGAGGCGACCATGTCGTAACTCTGTCGCATTTGCGACGCGGCTTTTGCGCAGATACAAAACCGCCTCCTTTTGGAGCTTCCAAGTTGTCGAACAAGAAAAAAAAGAGAGGTGGGTCACGTTGTTTTCCAAGCATTCACACACGAGGCGTTGAATGCTCAAGCGTTGAGACATCGCTAGGAATAAAAGGACTCAAAGAAGGCCATGCGTGCCTCGGAAAAAGGGAATAGCTACCCGAGCAGTGATGCCCTTAAAGCGCTTACTGGTTTGCAATTATTGCAAAATTCCCTTTTCCCAGGCTTCGATCGCGACTATGAATGAAAATCAACCAAACATAGACCCGGCTCTGGGCTGGAATAAAAAAATATAGTGGGAGAGGGCTGGTATTAACCCTCCAAAAATGATTAGGTTCGATTCGTTTTTGGCTTATTATTCTTGGAATAATACACCTATGTAATCGCGACGGAGGTCAAAAATTCTGATCGGCCTCAAAATTTGACATTTTACGTTTCAGGAGGTCTAAATTCCAAAGACAAAACGTCCCAGCGCTTTTGGGCAGCAGGAATTTTTTTTAATTCTGAAATTTTGACAAAATACTCACTCGGTTTACCATCTAGTTGTGGTTGCAAGGTTTTCAACCCGATAGCCCAATCCCGTCGGGCGTTATGGGGCTAGGGGACGGTTTTTTAAAAAAGGTTTCGGTTATGGGGTCGAGTTAGGTGTCGTTTTTGAAGTATTTTTGGACGTAGAATCCATTTTCGGAAGTCCCAGAACAATCCGATTTCACCGTTGGGATTCATGGGGCCACAAATGGGATTTTTGAAGGATCCCAAGAGGTGAAATAAGGTGTCGTTTTCCGAGTAATTTTGGACGTAAAATCCATTTTTTCGAAAAAAAAGGAAAAAAAGTCAAGATTATGTATAGGAACATAATAATATTGTATTATACATATTATGTTCTGGTGATGGGCGATGGAACATAATATTATTGTGTGGTGTACATTCGTGATCAGCGTCAAATTTCCTATAAGTATGGAGGTTTTCAAAGGTTTTCCCTCCCCAAGATGGCCTATCGATCCCACTGTGCGGCGTTAAGAAGAAAATTTTCCTTTCAACTAACTAAACGCCAGCGTTGATTGCTATTTTCGAGGAAAAACAGTCTACTATCGAAAGCAAAATAGTCTCTAAGACTACCTCAGAGGGTCCA
This sequence comes from Pilophorus perplexus, assembly GCA_955831195.1. NCBI lineage: Eukaryota > Metazoa > Arthropoda > Insecta > Hemiptera > Miridae > Pilophorus > Pilophorus perplexus. Next base: position 10,377,874 of record OY037012.1, read on the forward strand.
ACGGGGTTGAGGGAGTGGCCTACCATCAATGTGCTTGTTCAAGAGGTAACCACAAGGCCAAAATACCAAAATAATACGCCCGAGATTGTCTTTTGCTGCCTGATTTGGGCCAAGGTATTGCTCCATGCTCCTGATACCATCGTGCCCCCCACCCGATTCCCGCTGGTATAATCCGCAGAATCAAATATGGAGCGTAATTATGATAACGAGGTGAATTATAGGTTGTTGAGATCCGATGGTCACCAAAAGGGGTCGTACGTATGGAGAGAGGACCGGCCAGCAAGGCCGTGATCGAACTCTACTAAAAATATCACGTTGAATTAGCGTTGACACTAGCCATCCTGCTTGGGGGGGGGGGGGGGGGGGGGCTCGCTTTGCTTGGCCATTCGAGTGGGTAGAACGCCCTCTGTATTGTACACCTGTTCATTATCAGTCCTATTAATACCTTACCTAATAGGTACCTCCCAAGTCTTTACCGTCAAACTCGCGATTCCCTGTGGTACCGCCGTGACAAGACGATCATATGGCATTTAGTATCAACGAACAAACGCGATAGATTTACCGCCAAAAAGAGAAAAAAATACCGGGCTACTTTTACACTCATTGAAGCAGGATTTACCCGTACTAAAAAAAAGTAGGGCGCAGTCTCCAGTTCGTGGGGAACAGCTCGTCCCAGAAAAATCGTTTTGGTAGCGTTGCAATCGCGGTGAAATCTATTTTGACCGAAAAAACTCACCGTTTACTTGTTCCAAATTCCACTCCTATGGGGGATATATATATAATTCCCCTAATCATATATGATTAGGGGAATTATGATTAACTTTTTCCCTCATAACCAATTACGTTCTTCACTTGTCTTCACTTAATGACGACGCTTCGTGAAGAAGAATTGCCCGGTGAGCTTAATACGAAAACTTCATACGATAAATTACGCAGAAATGAAAACGTGGAGGGGAAGCGGATAATGGAAGAGTTTCCGCGCCCTACGCGCATTTGTCTTTCCCGCTTGTAATGACCCGCCAGGCTCGACGAACGTCTCATTTTACCGAATAAATTACCACGTTTGCAAACAATCATTTAGAGTGTTCTGTTTCCTGGTGGGTTTGTCTTATTGTTTATGGTGCCCGATGAAAACGGCAAAAAAGTAGAATGGTATAACAAAAATTTATTAAAATTTTATGACCATTGACTGAAGGATACCCCCTGATTAGTTTGGTTTAAATTGAGGTTCATAGTGAAGAACATGCTGTTTGCTTTTTCCAACTTCTGCCCACTTTTTTGATGAATCAGGTTAAGGGTTAAACTTCAAAATATTTCATGTAAGTATTACATTTTTTTTTAATTTAATTTAATTTCCGACTGGAGGTGATTGAGCAATTTTTCTTGATGCAATATGGTGTCAAGAGGGTGAAAAAAAGTTTCCATAATTTGTTATTAGGAATCGATGATGAAAAATTGTAAATTTTCAAGGGTCAGGTTTCTTTTTGGTTTGCAGTTTTTTTGTGTCCGTGTGCACCTTCAATTCTGAGCTTAGGCACTTCCTAAACATGTATAGAAAGACCGCAAACTGAAATTAACTTTGACCACCTGCGTCCTTCGAATCCAGAGCTCAATTCTCAGGAGAACGTGAACCAAAAGACTCCCGTTCTCGGTTTATGTAATCAACAGAACTGAGTAGTGAGTTGGAGTATTGACTATTAGCGAGCCAGGTGAGTCCTCGACATTTGACATTCATTTGCAGTGTCTCAGTCAGTGTGAGTTGTCGATCATCTGTGTAAAGAACCGCGTTCTTGTTGTACATTACCAAGTTTTTGTTGAATTCGGAGGTTAAAAGTGTGTGGTGTCGACATATTTGACTAGACACTTTTCTTTTACCGCTCACAAGCCTTCAAAGTGGGCATTTTGAAGGGCTTTGGGGAGTTGAGTGAGGTTTCGTTTCCGAAGTGTGGACATTTGAAGTAAAAGTCGATGTGAACGAAACCCAGACTCATTAGGCAACGCCCTGAAGCTCCGTGAGGCTTCTAAGGGGCTACTGAGCGTTTTTGAAGGGCTTTGGCCGGTCTTGTTGAGTTTGGTGTCTTTTTCGAAGCAATTTTCGATGTATATAAGTCCAATTGATTTTCAAAGCAAAATTAGAATGTAGTAAATCTACTATGCCTTACTGTAAACTTCCTTTTCTGCAGGCTGAAGAAATCCTCAATTTAATGATTTTCAGCATAATTCCCAAACCACAATAATCAATCAATAACCCTCCTTCAAATATCAGAGATGAAAAATGCATATCCATCATTTAAGAGACACTCTTTAGAAAAAATTGAGACCAAAACGATTGTGGACTAGTCGTATGACAAGTTACGTATTGCACATTTACTGTAAATGTGCCAAATTTTATGTTCCGAGTTCTACAACTCCAGGAGATATTGAGCTTCAAGCGCTTTTTGACGATCCTGGTCCACAATGCGGCGTCCTGTTGACCCCTCGCCAAAGTAATGTGCTAAAAAAACTATCTGGTGTCTTCCCTAACTAGTTTCTACACTTCTTCCCATTTCAAGCGCTCATTGACGTAACCTCTTTGACGAAAACGCCAACCCGACGTCTGCATCACGACCTTTTCGAAAACCCCACCCTCAAGATCTGTTCACCTATTCTGTAATACCCCCGTCCATCCAGTAATACACCCTATTCCGTAATAAAGCGGCCCCATACTGAATACCAAAGGGATTCTATTGGCGTCCGTTTCTGGTTCAAACCCCTTTTGTTCTCTTGTCACGAGTCGGCTCTCTTTGTGGTTGTAAAAGCTTACTTTATTAATTTACCGAAACACTCGTGCGAGTGTGCTGACGGATTTCAAATGTTTTTCTCTCTTTTTCACTCCCATTCGCTGAAAAAATGTGGTCTTGTGTGGTTATCTACTTGTGAAACATGACATGTGCTTCTGTCTTGTTTCCTTACAAACGCTACACATACGGAAGCTCGTTAATTTCAACTTGCTTGAACCTTCCGATGATTTTACATTTTGTTGTTTGGTCTTTGATTGATTCCCATCCAACTGCACTCGGGTAGAGCGATATGATGGGTGCAGATCGAGATTGAATAAGAAGCCTGTCTAGCTGGTAGTTGACCGGATGTCGACCTTTCGCTGCAGGACGCCCCCAAGCGCTCGTGAGTTGAGATGTTTGCACGTTTCTTGCATTAAAGTCCCTCTGGTCCTCTTCGTCTCCAAGGATGTTGTAGACACGGAAAATTTCGATAGTGATTTGTCTGTGCATGCCCATTGTAATATACATTGTAAGGATGAAGTTTTTAATGAATGACTAAACTGGGCAAGCTGAAATCAACTTTGTAATTGGCTGCTACTTCTCCCCAAGTAACTGTACATACCTACATTACCTTCATTACCCTCATATTAAAGACTGCCAACCATGGAAAACTGCAATTTTCCGTCATAAGTTCAAAAACTGTAATTTTTAGAGCTCATCTCCACGGTCTACACCACGCCATCAATTTAATCTCCTTGTTTCCAGCTCCCCTCATGCACGTCCTTCATTAATTATCTCGGATCATTTTCCCTGTCCGCTCGGATTTCCAGTCGGGTCTTCTGAAATCCTAAATCCGGAAAGTCACGACAATGATGGCGAATTTCCTTTGTGGGCAGTCCCCAGATGCCGTTGTTTTTGTGACCTGTGACTCACCTCAAGTCGTTTGAAGAAAGGTTTCTGAGTCCAGGTTTTCAAGTCGTCCACCGAAGAACAATCCAAAGTACCGTTTGGTCAGGATAATATCGGTATAAAGATAATATCTTTTTAATGTAGTTTCTTTCTCTTCGGGACAATATTGGACGTTGCTTGACAGGTTTTTGAACACTTTATCTAGACAGCGAAAAATTGCTGTAATTTCAGCTCCTTCAAATGCGCTTTCATTCACGTGCGGGCTCCCTATAGGGAGTATACTTTCACTATCGTGTTTCTATTGAGAAGCTAATGGTGGTGAAAGTTCACTGGCTCCCCCATTTTCCCCATTATACATATTCTCGATGCAACTGCGGGGAACTGTCCAAAACTATTAATATTGGTTAGGGCGTCACAAATTTTGCATTTCAGGAATGAGTTGGCAACTAGTTCCGAACAATCGCGTTCAATTTCAGTGCGAAACTCTTCTACGAACTATAGGTATGTCCACCAGGACCTCAGGTGATGTGTTTATGCAGGCTCGATCTCTTTATTCGTTCTCCGACGATATTACATGCCATCTTCAGGGCTGAGGGCAACCTATCCGTAATTAGACCTAACCTAATATTTTCCTACTTAGATGTTACGTACAGGCATTTCTTCTCAGATAGGTAGTGTATCCTTCTCTTTTCAACTATGTATATGCAGGTAACTTATGTAAAGGGCTTGATCAGAGTGAAATTTGAAAAAAAGGAAAACCTATTAAGGAAGGAGAATCTGTGTAACTAATAAAATTTATTAGTTCAGAAACTCATTTATTATGTTCTAATGTATGAAAAGAGGGTTGGGTATAGGGACGTTCCGATATTAGAGAATATCGATAACGCTGGTCTACAAAAAAAAAAAAAAAAAAATGTTGTGTGAGTTGCCGGCTTCTTTTTACCTTTTCTCGGGGGTTTTGAGGGTGCTGAATGTAAATGTTAGTATAAAATATATACTCCGAATATTATTCGGAATCTACAGTAAATTTTTTATAAGATAAGTGCCTTTTGAAGAAGTTGAAATGAAGTCGATGATTACCGGAAAATTCAGTGTAAATTTACACTGAATCCCTGAGGATCCTTCGAAGGTCCAAAAAACCAACCAAAAAAAAAAACGCTGCAAATTTTACACAAGGGTTTATTATTCTTTGATATAGGTTACTTGTGCAGAAATTAAATTCTGTCAATGAAAAAATTTAAAAAATTTTTTTTTTGATTTTTATTTCAAAAACAAATTTTTTTTGGATTTTTTTGTTCAAAAATGTGTTTTTCCAAAAATTCTGTATTTTTTACTCAAAAAATATTTAACATCCTGGGATCCTTCAAAAATCCCATTTTTAGCCCCATGAAAGCCCTAAAGATCGCCCCAGTGAAATCGGATCGTTCCGGGACCCCAAAAAATGGATTCTACGTCCAAAAATACTTCGAAAACGACACCTAACTCGATCCCATAGCTAAAAGCCTTCAAAAAACCCCTCCCGTAGCCCCATTATAGCCCCAGAGCGCCCCACGGGTTTGGGCGATCGGACTGAAAACCTTGCGGGCACAACTAGATGGTAAACCAAGTATTTTGTCAAAATATCAGATTTTTAAAAAAATTCCTACTGCTCAAAACGGCCCGGACGGCGGACGGACATTTCGGATTTTGAATGTAGACCTCTTGAAACGGATAATGTCAAATTTTGAGGCCGATCGGAGTCGTTGACCCGCGTCGCGAAAACATAGGTGTATTATTCCAAGAATAATAAACCAAAAGGCCTAATTCGAACCAACTAAAAAAAGCTATCATTTTCGGATTCAGCACACTCAAAAACCTTTTAGAAAAGGTAAAAAGAAGCTGGCAACTCGCAGGTAACTTAAGTTTGCAGACGACCAGTGATTGATTCGATATTAATATCGAAAGAAAATACCGATTTACCAATATTATCGAAAGAAATAGCGATTTAGCGATGTCATCGAAAGTAAATATCGATATTTCCGGTATCGTTAACTTTTTTTTTCTTATCAAGCGTCACCCATTGAATATTTCCATGGGGGACGTAGCTAAGTGGGAAAAAATCCGATGTTTTGATCAATATCGAGAGAAAATATCAGTATTCCGATATTACCGAAAGAAAATATCGACAATCGGAAGCAAAATATAAATATTTCCGATCATCGATAATATTTAAACGTCCCCAGTTGGGTGTTCGTACAGCGTCTACATTCTATCCTGAGTGTTGAACATCCTTCTCCGTCAGGCATCGTCGTAGTATTACATTGAGTTTTGGTATTATTGAGTAGAAAAAATGTGTTAACAAAATTCACGCCTTAAAAACCGATGGACCGTCTGAAATGATCACCTGAGGGATCCAAAGGCGGCTTTTATATTTTCCGATTTCTTTCGAGGGTTGTCGAGGTGATCACAAAGATGAAACCCCTCCGGGGTTAAGTTTAACTGGGGGCTGAAAAGGATTCTGTTCATCAGGGAAAAATCCACTGTTCTTCGGGCGAACAATAAATGAAGGGGGTGGGGGACATCGTGGGATACTGGGGGATATTATCACCAGAAAATCGTCGACTCGGCTGGGTGATGGTTGGGGGGTTGGATTAGACCGGTGACAATCGGGGAAATGCAGTCAGGTATAAAAGCCGTTCTAAAGAGTGTAAGGAAAAGAATGATAGGTCTTTACAATTAAGCGATGGGCAGGTCAGGAAAGACCACATTTCACTGATGTCAGTGAATCCGTGGCCATCAGTGCTCCGTGCATCAATGATAAATTGTCCACACACCAGCGTTACATGCGGCACGGAACAGTGATGGCCACGGATTCACTGATATCACTGAAATGTGTGGATCGACCTATTCCCGCCAACTCGCTTCGCGCTTGCTGCGGTCAGTGGCGGATCTTTACGGAACTCATTCCAGCGATTCCTTGAGCTTACTCGTTGCCAACGAGTCGTTGGGGATGAGGGAAAGATTTCCCACATGGGGGGCCCCAGAGTGCCTCAGAATGCCAACTTACGCCACTTCAGGCTGAGAATCGATACTAAAGGCCTTCTTATTACTTACGCGAAAAATTTCAAAAATGAAACAACAAAAAAGTACAAAAAAATTTATATTGAGCCTGACTATGTTTGAGGTGGGTTAGGCGATGGAAGGTGAAGGGCGAGGGCTCAAAGGATTACTATTTAGAGAAGCTGAAGGGAAAAGCGGACGGATTCGGCTAATCCTTCGTAATTGAATGGGGCAGGAGGTCTTCCATCCAACACCCCCTTGCTAACAAACTACGTTCGTCCTACCATGTGAATGAACACCTGACCTCCCCGCGGAAGTCCGACCGTATAAAGTCGAGTTAGCGGCCTAACGGTTTGGACAAGACGGTTGTTCCCGATGGCGACCCCCAGATTTCACTTGAGGATCTTCCCCAACTTTTGGGAAGCCGCCCACGTACGAATCGGGACAAATCCCTTTTATTTATAACTCCGGGTCGAAGGTGACTTGTACGGATAAAGTCCACGCACGGTGAAACCTGGATTTGGGAGAACTGGACTGGGGAAGACTTGAATGTCAGTGACACGGGATATTTCGGTCTCAGCCCAAGTTACTCTGATCTGCAACCCACTCATAAGGGAACTATCGAACATTTTCCTTTTCACCAACAGTGCGAATCAGGCCCAGCCGGGTCGCCAGCGCTACATTATTTACCGTATTCTACAGAATTTTATTAGTTGCGACAGTATTTCTACAGTCTACAGTTTTTCTTAGGCTTTTAAAAATAGTATTTTTCTAGTTTTCTATAGTTTTGAGATATATTATATATTATATCTCAAAACTATAGAAAACTGGAATTTTACGTTTATTTGCAGTATAATTATAGTTTTTATAATAAGCTATATAGTGATGATAAATATTATTATTACTTTACCTAACTGAAATTTAACGAAAAATGTTGACGTTTAATTTCAATAATTTATTTACAACTATCAGCTTTCAGCCCGTCTCGGAAGACAAACAAGAAAACTTGAAGAGAAGATGAAGTTCTAGCCTCTTTATTTTTTCAACAACCATTGACCTAATCTGTCATTCACTTTGATTAACATTATTTAGGTATAGGTATGTTATCTTGATTAATTTAGGAATTCGTTGTGACGTTTCTTTTTTAAATGGATTTCATACTTTTGTGAAAAATGAAAATACCCTCTGTAAGGAAGGGGGAAAGGTCCTTCACTATGGGTAGGTACCAGAGAAAAGGTAAAGGTATCCTAAGTTACCTAACGTCCTAGAAACCTAGAAAAAGGTTGTTTTGTATTACATAAAATTTATATTATCACTAGCTGGGACACCCACCCGTGCTTCGCACGAAATATCACATTCCCGTCCATCCCCGATGCAAACACCCTTAGCAACCCGTCGACTTGTAATTTTCTTAGCCCGTTTCTCGTTGCGAAGTATCAAAATTTAATTCCCGTCTATCACCAATTATAAGCAGCCCATAGCAACCCATCAACTCAACAATGAAATTACCTATCAAACTAATCCAAGGCTCGCAAAAAATACTCGTACCCACCTACCGACGATCTCTGAATAACTTGCGAACGGGTTATCGCACAGAAATCGTTTTGCAGTCGTTGAAATCAGAGTGAAAAGCTCGTTTTAACCGACGTAGTTTCGTTCAAACCCGACGCCAAAAGTTGTACCGGGTTTCGGCGTTTCGAAAATTTTCCTAGCAATCCCTACAAACGACGCTATTTGACGCGGCTTTTCGTCGCGAAGGAAAGTTCCGTTCGCGATGAAGGAATAGAGTTCACGAAATCTAACATAGCCTATTATCTAAGTCGGAACACGCGGGTCAATTTGCGCCCACCCGCGACGAAATTGGTTCAGCCGTTCGGAAGTTTACTGGGCACATACATACATACAGAAAGAGAATTTTATGCAATAGTAATAGATAGCATCAAGAACGCATTAAAAAAAGAGCAAAAATGTTTTTCCTTATTAGAATTTTTGTGAAAGAACGAATCTCAACCGATAGATCAACCTACCTTCTGCAGTTTTTTACTACATCTAGATTTTCCTAACATTTTTTCTACAGTTTTTTGAAATGGCCAATAATTGTTATTTCATGATTAACGATACTCAGCTCTATCCAACTAAACTGTAACACCAACCAATTTTTCCTAATTTGTGTTTTTTTGCTCAGGTGGGGGCAGCAGAGCTAGGAATGGAATGAAGGAAGCGGATCTCCAAAACGAGTCGGTAAGTCTTAAAATGTATTCAACTTTAAATTTCGCTCGATTGCTCACTCAAGCCCCAAATATGAATCATCGATCAAAAAATCTCGAGGAAGGCTTCACCCATCAGAACGAATCTAATATCAAAAGCTCTTCAGCTGTGAAGCGAGAAGTTAAGACTGAAATCCCATCCAAGAAATTGATATTCCGAGACCGAAGCTCTGCTCGTGTATTCGGGCAAATGTGGTGGTAAACTGGGCTGTTTTTCCAGAGGCCTTGCGGTTTTCACCGACGGAAAGATATAAATTTCAGTTTAATAAATTAGCGAGGGTGTTTGAAGGGGGGTGGGGGTGCCGTTTCTTCCATTCAGGAGAATGAAAGGTTCGCCTTTTACGTGAATTAGATTTCAGGTTCGCTCAGTTGGCTTCTCGCCCTCTTCAGCTTCACCTTATGAATAAACGATAAGCCCCCCACCACCAACTTTCATGAGATTTTCCTTCGAGAGTGAATCACTGCCATAAACTCCGTGATTTAATTAATCGGTGGTCAGAATGGTGCGGTTACTGTGATCCAATCCCATCCGCCTGAAAGCATTGGTTTTTTTATCGGGCACCCACATTATTCTATTCGTTTTTTGTGAGGCGCTGAGAACGTATAAAAAGTCTCCGGCAGTAGAAACAGTCACGTTTTGAATGTTTTGATTGATTGCTCTGAACGAGGATTCAAATTAGTGAACCGTTCGATGCCCTCAGGGCTTTCACATCGCTCGCAAATACGAGTAAAATTCCAACCCAGCTGCTGCGTGACAGAAATTAATCTTTTGGGACTGAGACGAGGTGTGTTCCACGGCCACTTGACTAATGTTCAGACTAATTGAAGTGAGTGTCTTCACTGGCCAGCTTCACGTCATTGGCGTGCAGATCCCTCACGAAATCTCAGATTTTACCAGTTCTCAGGAGGGATGACTTTTTTTTTCTTTTCTTTTTTTCACCCACCTGGTCCTCGTGTGTCATTCATCTTCGTGGGTCACATCTCTTTCTTTGAGTGAATCGAACCCACGTAGGAATCTCCTTAGACATATTAGGTCATATTGACTCGGCACAGCAGTTTTATTATGTTTGGCGTTTGGTTATTACGCTCCAGTTCATTAAAAAGGAGTAATTAAATTCAGCGTTTCAAAATCCTCCGCTTTTCATAGCGAGATTTCCGATTGTTTTTGGGGCTCACAACAAAGGCTGCCTGAAGCTCCCTTAGTGTGAAGAGACCGGGATGAATATTCAAATGAGTGGAAACAAAGGGATTTTGAATCGCAGTGGAAGGTGCTAGAGTGTTGAGTAAACCTGGAGAGTGTTGAGCTTTTGGAAATGAAAGAAAAAACTGATATTGAAATTCAAGAGTCGTGTTTGTATTGTCTGCTGTGTCCAATAACGAAGTGGGATTGAAGTATTACATCAGGGGCAGCTCAAAAGACAGAATGAAATTCCGGTGCCTTCCTCTGTGAATGTAATAGATTTAAAAAATACTGAATTGAATTTCTATTAAATAAAATTTTAATTCAAAAGCGTTTATTCAGAATGGAAAAAACTAACATGTTAAAATACGAAAGCATACATAAAATGAACAACCATTTATGGTGTTGGTGTTGGTTGGGTTTCAATCATTCAACCGTTCATTTCGTGTTTTCATACACAGAAAATATTCTCAAATGCGATTTTAAAAATAATGAGGTTATGAAGTTAGGATACGTAAGGTTACGTAATCAAGTTGGGAATATTTTGTGGGTGTCGGGGGGGGGGGGGGGGGGGGGTACTTTTTACCTACTCACAATTTCAATGCACCTATTCACTAGATACAATTTATTATATTAAATTGTTATTAATATTGATAAGTACAGTTTTCTTATAGATGATAGTAATATCGAGAACATGAAATGATTTTGAAACATGAGCAATAGGAAAATGCATTTTTTGTCCAATAAAATTTTCATAATTCTCCGATGAATGACAGGTTGAGGATCCAAGTGTGCTTGGTAGGCACACTTGCCATGGCAATAGACATGAAATATCTCATTTCCAAACACATGAATTTCCACGTTTATGACTTTCATTTTTTCATTTCATGACTTTCATTTCCCCGTTTCATGACTCCTATGTCATAAAATTAGCTTATTTCATGATGTTTTATCCAAAGGAGTGTGACGTTTATTTTACCAAGAGATTCTAGCCGAGAAGCACCTCAAATTGAAGAGTATTCAACCCTTTCCAAACTTGCAGATATTACATTTGTGAAAGACAAAAAAAAAAAAAAAATCCGCGAAAAAAAATCTATTTTGGCCCTTTAAAAGTGGTCCGTTCGGGCTACATGTTCTAAATCGTAATGTATCAAATTTTGAGACCAATAAAAATTTTTGACAACCGTCGCGAATACATAAACTTATATACACTAAGTGTATATTATAAGTCTTATAATACACTTGTGTATTATTCAGAGAATAATAAACCAAAATTTAGAACATTAATTGAGAATACATTCAAATTGTCCGAAAATGCACTGAGAGAAAAAAAGGGCCTATTCTAGGTTATTTTTCGATTTTTTTCTAGGTTAAATGCTGCCAACCTAGATTTTTTTTGGTTTTCATTCTAGGGTGGAACAATTTAGTCTAGGTTGAATATAATTTAACCTAGATTGAAAATACTGGTGAAGTTACCTTCCTAAAAATGCAAACAACCAAGATTTAAAATACGCCACCCCCTCACTTTAGTTCTAGGTTAAGTTCACGGTGTGTGCCGCCGCCTCCATCCATTTACAGTCTAGGTTAAAAACATTAATGTCTTGGTTGTCTCACCCTGGTATTCAATGTTTTTCACTTTCATAGACGGTTGATTTACCCTAAAACAAAAACGTTCTCACCCCACCTCAAACAATTTACAGCCATGGCGCGTTAACCTAGAACCCTTTTTTCTCTAGGTTGAGCCTCTTTATTTACGAGTTTGTTTCATTTACTATCCCTGTTGTACCAGTTAAATTTCTAGGTAGCTTCCTATTCTTTTCAGGTTGGTCCTAATAAATTACTAGGTGGTCCACTTTTCATTCTAGGTTTGCTCCACTTACATTGCAGGTTGGTTCTATCAATTTCAACTATCTTTCTGGGTTGTCTCTGTTTCCAACTCAGTACAAAAATTTGAATGTGACGTGATAATATAGTGAGCACATAGTGACAGAAATTAGATGATTTGAACTTGACAAAGATTTGGCCTCAACCCCACCGGCTAAATAGCAGGGGTGCCAAGACAACGAGAATTAACGCCCACCACCTACAGTGGCGCTCTCCGCGGCCGCTTAGCGTACTGTAGAAACAACCTGGAATTTATTGAATGAATTACAATCACTGTCGTTTAAACCTAAAACTATTTGTAGTACTACAGTAGTTTTAACCGAGACTGAAAGTCTAACTTTTTCTTCTGGGTTGTTACCTAAAGTAGCAATCTCGCCTTTTAAATCTCTCGGTTGTTTTCAGTTGTACAACCGAGACTTTAATGGAGGGGAATTATATGGAAGGTCATATCATTCAATTCTAGGTTACCCCACTTAAAAGTCAAAGGTAGGTAATTTATTTTCTAGGTCTTCACAATGTCAACCTAGACCAAATGTGATGTTCACATTTGGTCTAGGTTGACACTTTTTTATTCCAGGTTGTGGTTAGAGGGCGGGTAATAACGGGTTAGGTTGTTTCTATATGGGTCTAGGTTGTATTAATATTTTTCGATGTTACTTTAATCTGGACCTATTTTTTTCTAGGTTGAATCAATTGATTCTAGGTGGTTTCAATTTCTTTTCGAGGTTATTTCGGATTTAACCTAGCCACTAAAAAAATCTTTTCTCTCAGTGTGTGCATTTCATGACGTTTTTGACTATGACGCTTAGGGGAGTTGGCTTTGCCCATAGCTCCCCTCTGGAATGGTTTTTTTGAGCCGCTGGAATTGCGTTTTGTGACGGTTTTTTTAATTTTTGTTATTTCTGGGTGTTCAACTCGGGCTGTGAAAAGGGAAAGGACAAACAACCTTATTATAAAGACAGTCTCGAACTCCAGACCCTTGTGTGAATCATGCCAAGCACTTCGAGAAACAACTAATGCTGTATCTTCTGCATAGGTGAATATATCTCTTTCCAGTAGTAGGTTGAATAAACTATTCATTAAGCAAATCAATAAGGACTGTGCCTTGAGAATACCTAAGGAAAAGGTGGTTCAGTCGTGTTTATTTTTACTCTTTGTCATCGATCTGTCGAGGAACTATTCAACAGAATCATTTTTTACACGGTTTAGTGTCATTTCGTAAACTACTGGGAATTCATTACTCCGCTGATACTCCTGAGGGGCTTGAAGGTACGCGGTCAAATGGTCTGCATGCATTCCACATCCCGTGTAGGTATGTGAGCCCTTGTGTGTCATCTGCAATAGCGAACATTGCCATACCATCGCTATGTCGGGAGTACCTTCGATGGTCGGTAGCCTTCATTCCGATCGGTTCAGGTGAAGTTACGTTGGTAGCGTCAAGTATAGTTTCAGGAGAAATCAGCAAATTAGAGAAAACTACGACAGGCAGCTCAACTTGGCATTTCCTCGCAATCTTGTTTCAGAGGCGATGTTATTTTGAAAGTCATTGAGAAGAGACGACAGTCGATGTGCTACATGAACGGGCTGCAAAATTACTCGAGCGGCGGTGGCGAGGGGTACAATACGTGGTGAGGAGGGAGGTGGTAGACAGTAAAACTCGACGTAAAAAGAACATAAACGGAAGGAAACAATAGCATCGCCATCGCATTCTCAAGCCGAGTTCGGAGCTGGTAAACTCAACAACTCGCACTCACATTGACTTTGCCAACGTGGACACGGCACCGAGTTCCAACAATGGCTGACCCCGAGGCCGATTAGTTTACCTGGAATTTTGAGGTAGGCCGTAAATTTCAAATTGCCCCCTGAGAATTCCTCATGATTCAAAGGCCAATTTTCTGCAATTTAGGTAAGAACTTTACAACAACCAAACAACATCCTCGTAGATTATGATCAACGATTCGCTCGTACAGTCTGGACATTGAAATGATAAAACCATATAATTATCACATTAACGAGTAATTCCATCCCTATCATGTCCATGGTTCTAACGACAGTTCTGCGTCTTCTCTGTTCTGGAGACATTCCGGGTCAAGGATTCCTTACTGTCGATGAACCGAAGACCTCGATCTGCAACTTTCGAGAAACTTGTTAAACACCACCTTCCAACCTCACCATTGATTACTAGGCAACTTTTATTCTAAGGCACCAATACATAATATGTATAGCATGCTATTGTTAAGACAAATTATTTAAACCATTGGTATACTGGTTCGACCCCGTAAAATATAAATTATTACTTAACTTTGCATGAATAATCGTGACGTTTGGTTCAGCTTCTGCTCGTGGGAAATTTACGAACGTGATTTTTTTCCAATCCTTAACCTATTTGTTTGAGAACGCCTTTAGGGATCCCCGAGAGCCGCGCAATGAGTGGGTACTTGAGTGGAGTGAAGTGCATGCCTAGTTTGAGGATCTCAAGATACGGCACGTTTGACTTTTCAAGCATACTGACGGTTTGTAGTCTTTCTCGTGAGTCACCCGTAGGTGAAGTGTGCATTTTCAAGCGGTGGCTCAAGGAGAAGGATTTTGAGTTTATTGTTTGTTTGGCTGAAATTGTGAATTTTCTGAAGTATTCATTCACCTCGCTCGTCAAAAATTTCCGACGATTATTTCTATTTATAGAAAGACTTGTCAAGTGAGAGTTTCATCCTCGAGCCTCGTCGAAAATATTTGTACCTAGCGCTCTGGAGGCATTCTTCAGGCTAACCAGCTTCAAATCAATGTTGTTACCCATGGAGGAATAGAGCACTCTATTCCTCCATGGTTGTTACCCTACTCGTAGGTAATCAATCGTTTTTTTACGACGCTGTTCGCTCCGTCGCGATTACGTAGGTGTATTATTCCAAGAATAATAAACCAAAAGGGAGGCCAGGTCGCTGCAGGAATATTCACCAAGGAGAGAAAAAAACCGTTCACCTCAATTTGGTGAAAACATTCCCCGTCAGCCTTGCTTGAGCCAAGAGTCTCTTTATCTGAATTCTCGGGTCAGAGTTTAAATAAAACGCCAACCCACCGTCGAAGGGCGAGAACATTTTTTACATTTGATTAAAGGACGAGCTTTTCACAAGCATTCTGCCGTTATTTCTCCAACATGACTCATTTTTTTTACAAAGCGAGTAAGGTTGAAGTCGGTGAAGTTTGGAGCCAATCAGGTTTGACCTTCATTGTATTTATCAAAGGCAGCCGACGTTTGAGAAGCCGAGTTATACTTTTAGTTTGATGCGATACGGCGGTTGTGGTATTTGGGGGTATCCTCCTTGCCACAAACCCTTTGAAGACAGCTGTTGCGATCGCAGCGCTTTTTAGTCCAGTCATTAGGTGTGAATCCGAGAAAAAAATGCCTGAAGAATTGTTCTCAACGGATCTATACGTTTTTGGGGGTGCTAAATCCAAAAATTTGGCTATCTACTAAATTTGGATATGGCTTCACCATGAAAATGGAGGAAAACCATAACATTTTGGAACTTTGTTTGGTTTTTCGCCTTTAACTCGGGAGCCATTCCTTCTAGCGACATAACTACTCCACACGAAATTAAAGCTGATTGAATTTCCCAAAAAATGAGACCAAGAACGCCTCGCTACCTTCTTTCGCTTGGCCGCTAGAGCGCGCTGAAGTTTGACCATTTTTCGAACTAAGCCAAAATCTTCATTTTTGGGAATTTTAATCAGCTTTGATTTCGTTTGGAGTAGTTGTGTCGCTCGGAGGTTCCACGGCGATTTGACGTTAGAACTACCGTACCATAAAGACCCTTATTTGAGAATATACGTGAAGTGTTTACACCAGCGTATAGACATACTTTCGGTCGACTTCAGTTCATCAAGAGAGATCTGTGGAAGTCACTTTCTAAAATGTTTTCCCCCGTCGGATAGTTCGGGAGACCCCAAAAAGGTGAGCATGGGTAATTTTCTAGGGTCAAGGATCCCCGACTTCTGACGATGAACCCTCCAAAGACCTCAATTTCGTGCTCGGGAACTCGTTACGAACGCTCCCATTGGGGTATCCGACATAGAGCACGATACTCCAGATCATATCATCGACACGGAGCTCCTTGTGCGGTTTTGTCGGCGAGGGTTGAAGATACAGAACCGCACTGTGGTTGTCAGTGCACGACATCACTCCAGTAATGTTCTGATCCCACAGATTTACGTCACTCTTTTTTCCATCGTGAAGCTATCCATATAACGAAAGCACAAAGTATGAAAAAATTGTCGGTTAATGAGCAACTTTGCCAACATGTGTCAGGATTTAACGCCTCAGCAGATCTTCCCTCGTAAACTGTTGAGTATTTAATTACGTAATATCGTCGACGAGACGAATTCAAAAAGACGACGTCGGCTTCCCATGGAACAGCCCGATCGGATTTCAGCCTTCCTGACGCCTCTTTGCTGTACGAGCCGACCAACCTTCTTTTGTTCTGTAATTCATGAATGGAAGGCGACAGGGGAATGTTTATAAACTCGAGGCGTCGAGGAAAGTTGGTAACGAGAAAAGGAAAGACGGAGAAAATACGAGGCCTCTTCTGAATAATGTAAGCGCTTTCCCGATTTACTTCCGTTTACCTTGACGCAGCTTGTCCGTCAAAACGTAAATTACTGTCAGGTAACGAGCGGTGCTTAAAAGCTTGCGGCGGTTTTGAATTCATATGAAAATCGTTTGTCAAAATGCTTTCGGCTGTCTGTCAATCTCCATTGATGGTGAACATACAGAAGCCAGTTACACTTTCTCAATCTAACATAGTGGTAAGAGAAATTGTTACTGTGTGTTCTTCAGGTGTCCCTTGTGGGCTCTTCGTTGGTTGTGACACATCCAGCGTTGTGAGGCTAGTTAGGCGAGCTACGTGATCAGAATCCCTTGTCAACCCAATAATACGGGTGGAAGACTCCCATTTGTGGGTCACGCCAGCCATCACGTTGAGCTGACTAAAAAACCGCGTTTGACCTTTATTTGACTTCTTCTCCGCTGTGCGTTGTATTCAGAATTGTCGTGTGACGAGGAGGTGGAGAGCACATGGAGCTCATAGTTTTGAAGGGTCTAACCCAATAAAATAGTCGAATGTTCCCTGTCAACAATTTTTAATTTGTATGGTGATTTCGAATTGCCATAATGCCAACAAGATTTTTAGCCTCTGAGGTAGCGCCTAGGGGGCTTAAAAAAAATTGTAGGTACCTGTAGTTTTATCTGTATCCTCGATCTATCTAAGGATTGTTGCGTCTTTGTCGCATTGTTTAAGAAAATTTGGCTCCAAATTTGGATTTTTACGGTTTAAAACTCAGTTTTCTCTCATAAAAACAAGTAATAAACGTTTTCCGGATGTTATGAAATTAAAATTGGCAAAAATCAAACAATCGTCTATTCCAACGTTTTCTGAAATTCAGAAAACTGGGAAGGTCAAGAAATTCCAAAAATATTTGCAATCCTTTTGGTTTATTATTCTTGGAATAATACACGTACGTAATCGTGACGGCGGTCGAAAATTCTGATCGGCCTCCAAATTTGACGTTGTCTTTTTCAAGATGTCTGGATTCCAAAAACGAAATGTTCGTCCGGCGCGCCGTCCGAGCCCTTTTGGGCAATAGGAATTTTTTAAATCTGAAATTTTGACAAAATACTTGGTTCAACACCTAGTTGTGCCCGCAAGGTTTTTCTGCCCGATCGCCCAAACCCGTGGGGCGCTATGGTGCTAAAATGGGGCTACAGGAGGCGTTTTTTTGAAGGGTTTTGGCTGTGGGATCGAGTTAGATGTCGTTTTTGAAGTACTCTTGGACGTAGAATCCACTTTTGGGGGTCCCAGAACCATCAAATTTCACCGGGGGGATCTATGGGGCTTAAAATAGGACTTTTGAATAGTCCCAGGAGTTCAAATGAGGTGTCGTTTTCCGACTACCTATTTTTGGACGCATAATCAACTTTTTGGGGTCACAGATCCTTCCAAACACTGTACAAAAAAAAAAAAAAAAAATTTTAAAATAATACTCATTGACATAGAATTATATTTCGCACAGTGGCGGCGCTACGATTGCGAATGCTACGATTGCGAACGCTTCGTTTTTTCTACCTGGGGGCCTGCGACGTTGCCTTTCAGTGATCAGTTGACCACCAGGGATATCGAACGACAGGTTCTCAGGGACAATAATAATTGTAAGACAATTATTGTCTTACAATTATTGTTAGATAAAATCAGGTGATTATTTGTGTACGAGGCCAGCAAAAATTATGAGACTTGAAATTATGAAAGAAAATTTGACCCCCCTCCAACATAGCGATACCAAAGCTGTCAGAAAAGCCATGTACATGTTTCCAGTTCTTCCGCAGTCCAGGTCTGAGGCAATTGACCAACTACTTTCCTTGAAAAAAAAAAAAAAAAAATCTTATTAATAGTGACGAGGGAGATTTCATTCACATTTCCCCAAAATAATAACCTCGCATGCATAACACTGCGCAAGAATTTTGTCGTGCTTGTTGAATCAGAGCACATTTTCGCGGACGGGACTTTTGATTACGCTCCTCAACATTTCACTCAAATGTACACGATTCATGGCCTCAAAAACAATTTTCATCTCCCACTCGTGTACATATTTTTGCCCGATAAGAAAGAGGAAAGATATAAGCTGATGTGGGGGTATCTGAAGGATCTGTGCAGTGCTTACGTAGGTAGATCATGCTTACATAAAACTTATACAAATTTGCCCAGACCTTGATAATAGATAATGGCTTGAAATTTGCCCAATATGTTTACGATACGTATATTGGGCCGGCCTGTTCTTTCCCAACGAATTTATGGGCCGCCTATTTTCGCGCGAATATTTCCTTCTTTTTTTCTTCTCTGCATTCTGATCCGTATGTGTACACCTCTATGATTCCGTGCCACGTATTGGCAACGTCGCGTTCGCAATCCTCCACTTTTTCGGATTAAAGAGGGTCGGTTCGCAATCGTATACTTTCCTAGCGTTCGCA
Organism: Pilophorus perplexus; assembly: GCA_955831195.1. Classification (NCBI taxonomy): domain Eukaryota; kingdom Metazoa; phylum Arthropoda; class Insecta; order Hemiptera; family Miridae; genus Pilophorus; species Pilophorus perplexus. The sequence continues at coordinate 10,396,927 of OY037012.1, forward strand.
ATCGTAACGTCTCCCGCACAGTGTGTCAAAGAATAATTAACCCTTTTGTCTCTTAGTTCTCGGTATTAAATTATTTCTGCTCTCTCTTAATAATTAAGCCGGACAAGTAATTGGGATGCTCAAAATCGGCGTTAAAAGTGGGTTTTCGATGGTTAGGTACCTGGTACCGCTTAAAAGGTTTACTGACTGTCAAATTTTAGCTTGTTCATAACGATAGGGATGCGAGAAAAATTCTTCTTGGTACTTATTTTTTATAAGAAAAAACGTTTGTACTGTAAAATGGCTGTAAAAAAAAAAATTATATTTCCCGTCAAATTCGTAAATCTATTTTGTTTATATAGTTACATGTCGGAAATTGAAACATCAATCCAGGACCGGTACACTAAAAGTAAAGTTTTTGGAGTTTTTGACTATTGCGCCCCCCTGCAGGGGGGCCTCATGAGGCACCTCAGAGGCTTAGATTCTGGTTTCTGGTATCCCTCATACAGATTCAAAAGCCGTGACCGGAGGCGACATTAGACCATTTTATTGGGCTCTTAGGTTCATTACATTTTGCTTTTTAATTTTTCAAATCATACCCATATGATACGTGTTGTGTCATACTCCGTCTCCATTTTCCACCCTATTTTGGTTTGTATGCTACTCATGAATAGAAGAGCCGAGGATTCCTTCAGAACTCCAACAAGCAGCTCATTTCTCTAATTCCGTTCACGTTCAGTCAACGTCAGCCGCGCAACTCCGGAACACGTGCCCCTGCTAAATAAGACGATCCCCCATTTACATAAAGGTCACAGGGGCATTGCAAAACAAAATGGGGTCTTCATTAGCACGTCGGAATCAAAATATGCATCATAAAGATGGGACGAACAATAATGAATTAGAATACAATGATTCGGTCGGCATCAGAGGCTAACGAAGAGAATGAGCGATGAGAACTAATACATTGAACACGCCCTGGGGACCACACCCGACTAATTATCTGTGGAATCTAATCACTTCATTATAAACATGTGTCGATGGGCGGAAGTCGCATGTCGGCCAGTTTTTGTCTATTGCTAATCGAATATTGGGAATCGGTACAATTGGCGTGTTCTGTCAACAATCTGTTTGTTCTAAATCATGCAATAATTTATTCTTAATTACCAACGTTTATTAATGGTTGGCACTTAATAACGGATTGGGTATAAGACAAGAGACTCTTGACTTGATCTTGTTTTTCCTCCCCAAGAGAGACTTCACTAACATAATGAACCCGACGGTGGTGGCGTTTTTGCTGCTCAGGGTCGGCCATGTTGTGCCCCGAGGCCTTTGTGGGTTCGACAAAACCTCCAGGATGAAGTTGTAGTAGGTACTTTCGTGCACTTCTGAACTCTGTGAGTAACGACGACTACTGCAGGACTTTTCCTATACAGTAAATAATCAAAGAATGTATCTATCGGTAGTGTTTTCACCTCTCTCGGGTAGGAAATCGGTAGGTATCTTCGGTATCTTCGGTAGTGTTTTCACCTTCTTCGGCCAACGGAATTTAAATTTATGGAGCATATGAAAGTGCGGAATTGGCCTACATGAATCCATATTCTAGTGGTTTTCGTTCAAATGGTTTTTCTTCAACTTTCCCCTGAATTCGGGCTGTGACTTAGAATTTCAGGTTCCAGAAGCGCATACCGAAGTCCTTCTCCCTAATCATTTGACTCTAGTCTTGTAATGTAAAATATTACAATTATTGTGCTATTTTCTTTACGCGCTTGGGATTCCGTGACTCGTGCCTTCGATATAATCGCGCTCCGGGCTCATCTTGAAGATGAGATCTTGATACGACCGAATTATCGGTTTAGGGCCGTCTTTCGGGGGATGAGTCAGTGGGGACCCCGCTCCGGATATAGCACAACACAGGGGCGTATCGTTTCTGTATCCTCGTCGTTGTCAGTGCAGACGCCCCACCGGCCGAGACGTCAGGTCAGAGCTTCTGGCGTGCGTCGTATTTTAGTGTTCGGTTTCCAGCCGTTGTAATGAGCGCTCGTGCTAATCATTTACTGTTTTCGGTGTGCCGCGTTAAAAACCAATACCGCCTTTTACGAGTTTCCGTTTCCTCTCCCATTTTAGAACGCGGTCAAAGTGCATTTTTCAGGGCCTCGCACATTCTCGGGTAGAGCGTGAAATACGGCGAGTTTTATGAAATGTTTTTTTCTCCTCCGCCATGGAAAGGTTTTCCCGGGTTTTCCGCTTCTCTTTTTCTGCCTAGTCGCGAATTTGATTTTCTCACTCGCCGCTTCCTTTCCCTAAATAAAGGACCTAACTTTGGTGAAGTCAAGCGCCGTCATGTGTGATGAAGAGGATTACGTCACTTCCGTCGATGTTTCTCCCGCATCGTTGCTTCGGAGAGCCATAAAATATTCGGGTTATAAACCGGTATGATGGATCACTTTTTTTCCCTCCCGTTTTACAAACAGCCCTTTTCATTCACTCAATCATGGAAATGCTATTGTAAAGCGCGGCTGCTATCCACTTGTTACTGACAGGTCTATTAGTATGGTTGCGTTTGTCGATTTCGAAGTCTCACCTTTACGTTAAAATCTTCTTGAAGAAGATAAGGTGGTGACTTCACTGTAGAGTGACGAACGGTTAAAAAACTGTAAAATTTACTTTATTTATTATTCTTTGGTTTACGAATAATTATAAAACGCTTCAAATTTTACACAAGGGTTTATTATTCTTTGATATAGGTTAATTGTGCCAATATTAATTCAGTGTCAATAAAAAATATTTTTGAAAAAAAAATCGTACGTTGTTCCAACTGATGTGGAACCGCAAAAAATGATTATGCGTCCCAAATTACTTGAAAAATATTTGACCTCCTGGGATCCTTCAAAAATCCCATTTGTAGCCCCATGAGAGCCCAATAGGCGAAACCGAATCGTTCTGGGACCCCGAAAATGGACTCTAAGTTCATAAATACGGCGAAAACGACACCTAACTCGACCCCATAGCCGAAATCCTAAAAAAATCCCACCCGTACCCCTTTTTAGCCCCACAGTGCCCCACTGGTTTGGGTGATCGGGCTGAAAACCTTGCGGGTACAACTAGAGGGTAAACCGAGTATTTTGACAAATTTTCGGATTAAAAAAAAAAAAAAAAAAAAAAAAAAAAAAGCCTACTGTCGAAAACGGCTCGGACGGTGGACATCATTTCGTTTTTTGAATCTAGACATCTTAAAACGTATAATGTCAAATTTTGAGGCTGATCTGAATTTCCGACCTCCGTCGCGATTACATAGGTGTATTATTCCATGAGTAATAAACCAAAACTTGTAAATTATCCAAAAATGGATTCTGTCCATAAAAAATTATTAAAAAAAAAAAAAAAATGAAAATCGAAAAAAAAAAATGTATTCCACATGAAATGGATTCTGCCTCCAAAATTACTCGAAAAACCCTTATTGGGCATCTTCCAAAAGACCATTTGTAGCGCCATGAAACCCCTTTAATCCTCACGGTTAAATCGGATTGTTCTGGGATCCCCCAAAATAGATTCTGCGTCCAATAATACCTCGACAACGACACCCCACACGATATCATAGCCGAAAACCCCTTTAAAAACACCTCTCGTTGCCCCCTTTTAAGTTTGAGCTATCGGACTGAAAAGTTTGCGGGCATAACTAGATGGAGAACCGAGTAGTTAGTCAAAATTTCAGATTAAAAAAAGTCTACTCCCCAAAACGGACGGATATTTCCTTTTTGGAATCTACACATCTCGAAACGTGTAAGGACTAATAGTTATGCTGACAATATCAAACAAAAATTCAAGGTTAATGTTCTTGGTTGCATTTTTTTTAATGGCTTGACTGCATTATAATTTAACACCTCATTGTACCAGCTGGCGTAGTTATCCCTGCGGAAACAAAGACCGTGTGAATCAACAAAGGGAAAGCGAAGGAACACAACTTAATAAAACGCCCACCACGACGGAGGATTGTATGACAACGGGTTTCATTCATGCGGTCGTTGGTCGTAAATTTTGACGTCACACTGATATCGTCCAGCTCATTTTTTACGACCTTGGGTGGGGGAAGTAGGGTTGACGATACGAAATGATGCCGTACGTACATTTTCTAAGTGGTAGGATTGTGCGAGCGCGGGGAAAAGTGGGTTTTTCGGGGTGGGGTTGGTGAGGGCACAACAAAAGGGCTTCAGGGACTGGGTTTACCGCGGAATGCAGAGGTGAAACAGCTTTGAGATCACACATCCCATAATATGAGAGATTTTTCCATTTTATTTTGGAAGTATAACACGTGAACTTACCTGTTCAACAAGACAAATGGACGAATTTTATTATTGTTTTGGTTCGATGTACCCTACAGCTCCGAGAGAATTTTTTTTATCGAGTTTGACCAAACCCTTACGATTTCTCGGTTACTTAGGTCCAGTATGATAGCAGTAGGTAACCCAGAAAAGTGAGTGCAAAAAATAGGTCTGGCCCCTAATAATAATTATTATTGCTTGAGAGCTGGAAATCAGTTTAATCCCACTTGGATGTCCTGAACAACGGGTTCATGAGTTTGCGAGGGTTTGTAGCTCAGATTTCAGTGCCTAAAAACATAGTCACACAAACAATAGTCGCATTTTTTTGTTCAGTTTTTCGCTCATAAGTACGTACACCACAGAAAATGTCACTCCATCTTTTTTTTTATAGAGCATTGAATCCGCGTCGAATGGACGTTAAAAACTTTTTCAAATGAACGCCAGAGTTTGATTTTTCGTTTACGACCATCCACCCCGGATCGAAATCATTGGACGTCCATTTCGGACACGTCTAGCTTGTCGAGTGGCCCTCAATAAAACTGCCATACCCTGTACACCAGACGAAGGGGATCGTTGAACCGCTCTCGTTTTAATAAACTTGACTGATGTGGCAGCTCGTTTGGTTTTTACGAGGCGGCCGGCTTGTTTTATGCGTCGAGCTGTTCAAACGTTCCAACCTACATATGCAACGGCAAACCCCCGCGGAACCGCCTCCTTCAAGACCGCCTCCGAAGGTCTACAGCTGGAGACCTAAGAGCCCTTTTAATTCTCAAGAATTCCCCTTCGTAATCGGTTTCTCAAGCTCTGGAATTCCCTCAACGGATGTTGAATTACATTGCATTGGACAAAATAAGAGCTTTACTGACGAGTGACTGGCAAGGCTGGTAGATGGAGAAGAGACTTTGAAGGGGTCTGCACTGAAATAGATCTCCCAATTCGCACACGGCGCTAGCACAACTACGAGAAAATTTATTTTTAATTAACGGACGGAAATGAGACTTCGATGTAGTCCGATCTCGAATCGCAATTGTTTCTCTATTCGCTCTCAACTGCGATAAAATAACAACTGTCCGTAAAAGTTGGTTTTTATGACCCGTCAGGATATAGCACATTTCCCAGGTGAGGTCGCGTGGGATGAAATCTCGGTTCAAATACTCGAGAGCCGTCCAGGTTTCATATTTCATAAGAGTGATGAACGATTTCCCCGCACGCACTCTGGAAACCTCACCGTGGCGGACATCATTTCTTACTCAAAAGAGACAAAAATATCAAAAGGGACTGTTGTCTCAAGAAGATTAAAGACACACGCTAAGTTGGCGTTACGTTATCCTCCCGGGTTTCTCCAAATTATGTGCGTGATGACTCCTCCAACATCAGAATAATGAGAAGGAATATCTCTCCAGCTAGTTATTTGTTGAACCTGGAACTTTGAACCTTCATGCAAGTTGATGATAATAAAAATAATAAAAAGACATTTGATTAATAACACAGGTTTACAAAAAAAGGTCAATCTCAGGCGCCGCAGAAAAAACCATCAAACTCTATGTTTTTTGGGGTGCTGAATCCGAATCCGACCCCCGTTTTTTCCGGTCACGTCCAAATTTTGGAGATATTGGCGATTTTTCGTTTTTTCGACCTTTTTCCGTTTTGGAAGTCACAGCTAAACGTGCGGATACCACAAAAACTCTCTTCTAACTGGAAATTTATCGCTGATTCCGAAAATATATAAGAGTTGGTGTCTAAAACCACGAGAAATGTGTGATTTTGCCATAAAATGTTGAAAAAACGTGGTTTTTTCAAAACCAAAGTCACGTTTTTTGATACTTTTTACCTTCTAGCGTGAAAACTAAGGCCGTTAATAAAATTTTTCCAACGAGGTCTTGTAGGTAGATTGTTTCTGCGTCGAATGGGACCAACCGTGATTCTTTACCTTCCATAATAAGGGAGCTATGATTTTTCAAAGTTTCTGGGCGCTTGTTTTTCAGGGCTTCAAGTGCAATTCCGTGAGTTCTTGATGAATAAACCCATCTTTGAGTCGGTCTGAATTGATGCCTCCGAGTCCAATATATTCCTCGGAACAAAGTTTTGTTGTGATCAAGTTGCATTGCCGACTCCAGGAGTTCATGTTCTACGACATGGCCAAAATGGGTAGAAACTTTGAAAAATCATAGCTCCCTTATTATGGAAGGTAAAGAATCACGGTTGGTCCCATTCGACGCAGAAACAATCTACCTACAAGACCTCGTTCGAAAAATTTTATTAACGGCCTTAGTTTTCACGCTAGAAGGTAAAAAGTATCAAAAAACGTGACTTTGGCTTTGAAAAAACCACGTTTTTTCAACATTTTTTGGCAAAATCACACATTTCTCGTGGTTTTAGACACCAAATCATATATATTTTCGGAATCAGCGATAAATTTCCAGTTAGAAGAGAGTTTTTGTGGTATCCGCACGTTTAGCTGTGACTTCCAAAACGGAAAAAGGTCGAAAAAACGAAAAATCGCCAATATCTCCAAAATTTGGACGTGACCGGAAAAAACGGGGGTCGGATTCGGATTCAGCACCCCAAAAAACATAGAGTTTGATGGTTTTTTCTGCGGCGCCTGAGATTGACATTTTTTTTGTAAACCTGTGTAATTGAACCAAAATAATGAAATTCGTTTAGTTGATAGTGTTTTTTTTTTTTGGTGTACCTACGTGACTCCGTTTTCCTACATCTATATTGATTATGTGTGGTTTTGGCTGCAGGTTCACGCTGCAATTGGTTTTAGTGGAAGGGAGATAATTCCCGGGTCAGACCACCCGGGATGTGTGTTCGAGGCTCTAAAGGTAAAGTAAAATCTGCTGTCAGAGTAGTGTTTTTGACTCAGTGATTTAAACTCGAAGGGAAAGAAGAACGTCTGAGCGACATATCGCTGCTATTAACAAACGTCATATGCTTATTGACTTTTTTTTTGTTAAGCAAAATTTCAATTTCATCTATTTGCAACTTCAAAGCAATGAGCTCACTTTGATTACAACAAATTATTTGGTATGATTGGACAATGAGATGGAGAGTTAGGATGAACGAGACAAAGTCCGTGCATGTTGATTTCACGAATAAAAGGATCAACTATGTGCTAGCCTCTCTCGATAACAAGGTGATACCATACGCCAATGAAGCAAAATAACTTGGAATGACACTGGATGCCAAACTGAGGTGGAAGTCCCACGTCAAGAAGAAAAAAGCCGAGATTGTAATTAAATTCAGAAAAATGTCCTGGCTGATGAGTCGGCGATCAAAATTGTCGGTCCATAATAGGCTCATACTGTACAAGCAGGTCCTAAAGCCTGTCTGGACCTATGGTGCGCAACTTTGGGGGTGCACAGGCCAGAGTAACCGCGACATTATTCGGCGCTTCCAAAATAATGTCTTGAGATGCTGCGTAGACGCATACAGATACTTCAGGAATGACATACTTCACTACGAGCTGCAGATTGAATCTGTCAATGAGGCCGAAACCAAGCCATGAACCACCTTTCGAGGCTCCAAGATCATGCCAATGAGTATGTGGTCCAACTTCTCAGCACAGACGATCTGCTTAGAAGACTCGAGAGAACCAAGCCACCCGAGCTAACGCATCAAGAAGTGCAAAAGTCAGAACCACAAGGACTAAGTGAAGTATCTTAGTTTTTTAACACGTTCCATTATGTATCAGAATAATGTTGCTTATAAGTTATTACTTGGTGCAATAAACAAGTTTTAAAAAAGATCTGTTTCCACATAGTGAGTTCTTTTGGAAGGCAGCAATAACTATAAATAAAAATACATAAATAATATTATCCAAAACAACTCACTTTGTGGAAGCGGAATTTCGCCGCAACGGATTCAGACAGTTTCCACTCATGTCGGAGCTTCATAAGCTGAGTGAAATACCATTCGGTGACTAAAAGTTTACCGTGAGCACCTGGAGTGTTGCACAAGGACTTTTCTGAACGATTTCACGATGTGTTGTCTCTCGAAATTCCTTAGTGGGTCATGCATCCCTTTGTCAATATTGAGGCAGCAGCATTCCAGGAAGGACTGACTTAACTTGCAATGAATGACTGCAGCTTGCCTGAGGGCGGTCCGGAGCTTCCTCGGTTTTGCCATAGGCTTGCCGGACATTGTAGAAGTAAAGGGCCCAGTTTTACCTGAACCACAGCAGAAAAGAAAAACGCTGCACATTTTGGACAAGGGTTTATTATTCATTGATGCAGGTTAATTGTGCAACAATTAATTCTGTGTCATTGAGTAAATATTTATGAAAAATTGAAAGCAAAATTCAGCAGATGTGGGACCTCGAAAAAATGGATTTTCCGTCCAAAATTACTCGGAAAACGACACCTTATTTGACCTCGTGGGGGCCTTCAAAAATCCAATTTGTAGCTCCATGAATGCCCCATATATCCCCACCGTAAAATCGGATCTTTCCGGGACCCCCAAAAATGGATTCTGTCCAAAAATGCTTCGAAAACGACACCAAACTCGACCCCATAACCGAAACTCTTCGAAAACCTCTCCCGTAGCCGTATTTCTGCCTGAAGGTTTGTGCGATCGGACTGAAAACCTTACGGGCACAACTAGATAGTAAACCGAGTATTTCGGACATTTCGTTTTTGGGATCTAGACCTCTTGTAACGTATAATGACAAATTTTGAGGCCGATCAGAGTTTTCGATCTCTGCCGCGATTACATAGGTGTATTATTCCAAGAATAATAAACCAAAAGCAGAGGGTCCATTGAATCAGGAGGGGACTCTATGTGGGTGTGGAGATTTCCCTCCGGATCATCTAATTTTCACTTTCAGACATTGAACAGACACACTAGTCCAGTAGATAAAAACTACCCTTATGGCACCTTTTTGAGCTGACTGGCGTTATTACTTTAGTTGGAATAGCCACTTTGCGGGCTTGTATGAACTTTATAATTGGGAAATGAAGTAGTTCAGAGTTGTTTTGATACGGGTAGCTAATTTCGAGGAGTGTACCTATGTCAACTTATTCCTTTGGTCATATAAACATTACGTTCGCACGAATAATTCAAAATTGGACTCGACCATATTTGAACGAGTGAGTCAAATCAAGACAGAACATGAGAAACCTGCTGTTACGGTACATCCGGGGTTGGTGTTCAACATCCCGTGCAAAAACTCTTGCTTAACTCAACCTGTCACCCCCATCGTCCCCAACTCCCTGCGAGGCGGGAGTCTCACTTTTCAGCGAAAATCCGGCTGATAATTAAACTCTAAAAACGGACACCGTCGGGGCGGAGAAGGTGGATGGCGCAACTTTGGTGTCAGATGGAGGGTGTGAGGACGAGTTATAAATGGCCCCATTATCTGCAAAACTCGGCCTGAGGGCTGCATATTACCCCACACGTTTCTCTCCCCAAAGCCTATTTTTCCTTGTCTACCCTTAGTGAGAGCCCTAACTTTTTCACTTTCCCCCCTTCTTTTTTTTTTTTTTTTTAGTTGAGTTCTTTGTATCACTGAGAAGGATATAAATTCCAATATCATCGACGTCTCTCGATTTTCTACTGTTTGCTTTAAGGTCAGGCAGTACCTTTAAGGTATTTCAAAGTAAAAACGCAAATTTTACGCTAGTTTGTTATTCTTTTGAAATTAGTTCTACGTTAGTAAGAAAGTAGGTATTATTATCATTTTTAGCCCCACGAGTTAGAACGATCTGGGTGAAACCCTTGCGGGCACAACTAGACTGTAAACCGAATATTTTGTCAAAATTTCAGATTAAAAAAAAAAAAAAAATCCTACTGCCCGGACGGACATTTCATTTTTGGAATCTAAACAATGTATACATGTCATCATGAAACGTATAGTGACAAATTTTGAGGCCGATCAAACTTTTCGAATTCCAACACAAACGCGTAGGTACGTGTGAAAAAACCTGGACATCTCATTTTTAAAATAATATTTAAAGTAATATAATTAATTATTTTTTAGTTCCAATATTAATTATTAGTTAGGTATAATCTTTAAAATAATATAACATCATGAAACGCTCGAGGACTTTTTTTTAACTTTTTTTATATTTAATTTTAAACTTTAATTTTTTTAAACTTTTTATTTAATAACAACTAATAGGAATATCAGAGGGTCGTCCTGACTTGTCGGCACTACCGATGGCGCTGCTTAGCGACCGTACTACGGTACTTTACCACTTGCTCACACTATGGCGGGGATCGCAACACACCGTAAAAAGATTGAATCGAATCCGATCCCCACAAAATTTTTTCAATTACGTGGGGATCGGATTCGAGATTTACTTGAGCCAATTTACAGCTACTTGAAGCAGGGAGCACTCTAAACCTAAAGTCACTTGGGTCATATAGCTCGATTACGTTTCGTGTACAATTACAGCCCCAGCAGAGGAGTCATTTCCCATCCTAATTTTTCTCACTTGATGTTATATAATGAATTATTACGAGGAAGCGGTATCTACTTTCAAAGCCGTGTTAAAATTATGAAATTATTTTACTCAGCATTAAGATGCTCCGCAGAGGGCTGAAAAACTCCGTTTTCATAAAATAACGAGCTATACGCCCTAATTAATAGCCTAGCGCCTCCCGTGGGCCTCCAAGGAAAAGCGGCTTAGTGAGAAATAAGGAAAACGAAACCACAATCCTAAATTATAACAATACCTGGAGAGATAACCTGCCCCAGGGAAACTGGAATATTTAGCGGTTCAATTCGCCAAGAAAGCAAATTTGATACAGAGCCTGAGAAGCAGGAGGGATGTCTTTATTATTCTTTTAATTGGATGGCTCGCAAAAACCAGAGGTCGCCCAGGAAGGGGAGCTTTTGTCTCTCACTAATAAACTTTTAACGAGACTTTCTCGCGGCTACGAACGTTCTCTTATTTCTCATTAAAAAGTGAAGGGTGGCAAAGCAAGATGGGAATGCAGGCGGTCTTTCAAAGTAGGTGTTTCACTTCCTTGATGTCTTTTCGCCCTGACAACCCCAATGGAAGTGGATTATGGGGGATGCCTATTTTGCAGTGCGCGTAATAATATAAGATACTGCAAAACTCGTCTCACACGGTAGTTTGTTGGCACCTACACGATCGTAAAAGTGGGTGTTCATAAGCTGAACTTTCTGTCCTCGCTGTGGGAGTGTGAAAAGGAAATTTAGTGAGGAAGTTAGTGGACTGATATAGTTTCCATAAAAAGTTAAAAACCGTCAACTATACTATCATATCGGTATTCTGCTCGTTAATATTTTACTTCATACGTTTATAGACCATTAGACATCACGTTGGGTACCTTTTTATTCTTCTATATGGGATTATTTAAAAAAGAGGATCCTTACCGATGGAAATCTGTTCCGCCGGGACCTGCGTGGGAAATCGATTTCCTTCGGCTCGACCCTGTTAGATTCTGTTAGGTACGTGACGGAGTCGGAGCCTTTTCGCAGTCAAGGACCTACTAATAAAGGAACTCGCTGGGATCTAATAAACGGACAAGTTTTGGCCGAAAACCAAATCAATCGGCCAAATCGGGGGCTGCTTATTGACGTTGCAATAAGCAGCCCCCGATATGGCCGATTGATGGCGCCAGGTCAACTAGGCTATGTTTAATATAAGATTCTCTATGTCACGCAAGGTTCAAACCTACGCCTCGGGGTTAAACAAGAGAGGTCACATGAATTTTTTCTCGAGAGTTCCGTTCGCACAACCCCCGAGGCTTCGGAAGTTCCTAGTTCGGCCCATCTTCTTCAATTCTTGGTAGTTGTTGAATAATGGAATCAAAAATTTAGATCAGCCTCAAAATTTGCCCTTATTGGTTTCAAGATGTGCAGATTCCAAAAACACAAAGATTTAATATCCTTAGGTATACATTTTGCAAAAATTAATTAAAACTTTTCATGTTGATAAAAATAATTTTTATAAATTAAAATGTCAATAAAAAATCATCTAAAAAAACGCTGCAAATTTTACACAAGGGTTTATTATTCTGTGATATAGGTTACTTGTACAGACATTTAATTCTGTCAATAAAAAAAAATTAAAAAAATTTTTTTTTGGATTTTTATATTTCAAAAAAATTTTTTTGGGGGATTTTTTTTGTTGTTGCAAAAATGTGTTTTTTCAAAAATTCTTTAATTTTTACTCGAAAAATATTTAACTTCTTGGGATCCTTCAAAAATCCCATTTTTAGCCCCATGAAAGCCCTATAGAACGCCACAGTGAAATCGGATCGTTCCGGGACCCCCAAAAATGCATTCTACGTCCAAAAATACTTCGAAAACGACACCTAACTCGATCCCATAGCTAAAAGCCTTCAAAACACCCCTCCTGTAGCCCCATTTTAGCCCCATAGCGCCCCACGGGTTTGGGCGATCGGACTGAAAACCTTGCGGGCACAACTAGATGGTAAACCAAGTATTTTGCCAAAATTTCAGATTTTTAAAAAAATTCCTACTGCCCAAAACGGCCTGGACGGCGGACGGCCATTTTGGATTTTGAATGTAGACCTCTTGAAACGGATAATGTCAAATTTTGAGGCCGATCGGAGTCGTCGACCCGCGTCGCGAAAACATAGGTGTATTATTCCAAGAATAATAAACCAAAACAAAAAACCTTTTTCCTTGTACGGATTTTGGACAGATGTGGGACCCCAAAAATGGATAATGCTCCTAATATTACTCGGGAAACGATATCTAACTCGATCCCATAGCCAAGACCCATCAAAAATCCCTCAAGCCGCCCCTTTTCAGCCTTGCGGGGTTGAAAAATCTTCCGGGTACAACTAGATGGAGACCCGAGTGTTTCCTCAAAATTTCAGATTAAACAAATTTGTTGAAGAAAATTCCTCAAAATTTCAGATTAAACACGGTTTTTTAAAGAAAATTCCTACTGCCCAAAACGGCCTGGACGGCTTTCGGCGGGCGGACGTTTCAATTTTGTAATGTACACATTTTGAAACTTATCTCGAAACATTTTATATTACAACTACAAAAATGAGTTCTTTTTTAAGGAAAAATTTGTCCTTATTGGTCAAAAATTAGATTTGAGGTCGATCAAAATGTTTGACCCTTGTTGCAAAAACATTGATTCATTATTCTGAGAAGAAAGAATCAAATAAAAGGGCTGCCAAGTTTACTTTTGAAGGGTGTCAGGAGGTTATAATAGATATATTTTTCGAGTGTTGTTGGACGTATAATCCCCTTTTCGAGGCCGGGGGGGTTATTTAATTTGGTCAGATGTTTAATATTTTACAGGTAGATTTACAGAATTTTTCATTTTTAACTCTTTGCATTACATTTCTTGGAGTAATACACAGGTTTATTATTCCACGAATAATATGATCAGAATTTGACATTATACTTTTAAAGATGTCTAGATTCCAAAAACGGAATGTCCGTCCGAGCCGTTTTAAGCAGTAGGAATTTTAAAAAACTGAAATTTTGACAAAATTCTCGGTTTACCATCTAGTTGTGACGCAACGTTTTCAGCCCAATCGCCCTCACCCGTGGGGCGCTATGGATCTACGGGAGGGGTTGTCGAAGAGTTTCGGGTATGGGATCGAGTTAGGGAGTCGTTTTCGAAGTATTTTTGGACGTAGAATCCATTTTTAGGGGTTCCAGAACGATCCGGTTTTACAGTGGGGGTGTATGGGGCTTTTATGGGGGCTACAAATGGGATTTTTGAAGGATCCCTGGAGGTCAGACAAGGTGTCGTTTTCCGAGTAATTTTGGACGCAAAATTCGTGTTTTTAGGTCCAACATCTTTGCAGACATTGTTGTTAGGTACTGATTTTTTTTTAAATTTTTTCAAAACATTAACCTATATCAAAGAATAATAAACCCTTGTGTAAAATTTGCAGCTTTTTTACCGTGAAGAATTTGCCGCGGTTTTATTCTATTATACCTACCTATTATAAATATGAAAATTGCTTATTGACGGGGATCCGGTGGATCTAGTCGATCCCCAGATTATTCGATACTCTATTCGCTCCAGATAATAATATAAAATATAGCTTTTTTTATTTAAATTTTAAAATAATTTAATTTTTCATTTAAGATTAGAATATTAAAATTTTCCTAACAGATTAATTTTTTCAACCTAATTAGCCACAAAATCTCTTCGGGTATGATTGGATTCCAATCATTGGAACGGCTTGAAATCTAACCAGACTTCACGATTTCCTGAACATGCTTCCTACACATCTTTAATGATCTCCCCGCCCTGTTCATGTATTCCAAGTCCACGTTCGCCGCGGAGGTTTTAAGCGCCGCCCTTCCTTCGTTGGGGAATTTTCATTTAGTCCGGCATTTAAGGTTGGGAGGGAAGTGAATCAGGAATATCAGGATTCAAATGGAAATAGGGGGTTTTGTGAAGGTATTGAGAGTCCGGGGGTGGGGGATTTCCCTACTTATCAATCATTCAAGCGACATACCTTCCGCGCCGATCAACGCGGCGGGAGCGGTTTCTATTGTGACCGATCTACATCCCACACCGCTCAAACTACCCATACAAATCAGCTTGAACTTTGCCCTCTTGTGTGCCCGATCTTGAAGAATTGGTCGGGAGTAAAAATGCCGTGGGAAAAATCCCCCACATGTGTGCACAAAACGCTGATATCACTTATGAACAAAACGGTCTGGACGACAAGAATTCTAATTCTAATTATTATTGTGTCGTGAAGGCGACTCGTGAGTTCAACTATATCATCGGCCAATGAGGGGCTGAGTTGAGGGGAGGCCGAGTCTCCAGTGTGACGTTCACCACCAAACAGCTGATCGTTGTCCAAATTCAGCTTGTCGCCGCAAACTTCGACTTTTCCATAAATTCCCATAACATCCCCCTCTGGTAGGGATGTATCGATACATTTTGTATCGATATTTTTAGAAAGTATCAAATAGTATCTGGTCGATATTTTCAAAAAGTATAGATACTTCTAAAGATACATAATATGTAGATAAAGCAATAATCCTCTTTAAATCAAATTCAAAACTAGCGCCCAAACCAGATATAAACATAGTCATTAAAGAAATAAAAATCAAGAAACTAAAATCAAAAAATTTAAAAATTGGAAAAAACCGAATAAATAAATATACCCCAGCTGTAACTTCTAAAGATACATAATATGTATCTTTAGAAGTATCTATTATATGTATCGATACTTTTCAAAAAGCATTGGACTGAACAACATTTCAATCTTCTTTGGCTGATGAAATGTAAAATATTATGTTGGTGGTGGTTTACTAGCGACCCTAAAGTTTAGGGCCTAAAATATTATGACCAGGGAGTTTTTACTAGCGATAGTGACCTGCGGCGTGCTTAAACGTTTTTTAGGATTTTCTACGTTGACGACGGTTGTCATATACCCTGAAGTGCTCTTTTATTGATAAAAAAAAAAAATACGAGGAAACAAATGGGCGAATCCTAGCTGATCCTTTAAAAGTTATATGAGATGTTTCTTTTAAATGACAGCTAGTAAAAACTAATCTTCAATGTTTTCTTTCTTTTTCTGCTATGGGGTATCGTTTTCGAAGTATAGCTCCCTCAAGGCCCACACTCAGTTCATATAGTTACAAGTTGAAAAAGGATCATTTTAACAACTGGGTACATGCAAAATCTATATCATGCAAAGTTGAGAAAAAGTGAACTTTTGCAGCAATTTCAAAGTCCTAATCCTCAGCCGAAACAAGTTCGAAGGGCACTGGGAAAACTCCCTTTCAACTTTGAGCAATCGTAGTAAAAAGACCTGCCAAAAACACGCTAACAACTAGGGAGCCAAACTCGTTAATTGAAAAGGTCAAGTACTAAGCGGTTCTTGAAGCTACAGGTGCTCCAGTTTCCTTTTTTCCATCTACCTGATCAATAAAGTGTTTATTTATGGACGTGAAACAAATGAGGAATGTGGGTACGTGACGAAATTGGAGGAGAGGGAAAGAGTGTTCCACCTTGACATTTCCATAACTCTTTCAAACTGTAAAATTTCGTCACATTTTCACTTTCAATGAACATTGGCACACATACAACCACACTGAGAAGATTTGGAGCCCCAGTGAGTCTATGTTCGATTAAAGTGATGCACAAGGGGCCGAAGGTAGTTTTGTCGACGGGCAAACCAATTATTAAAGTTGGCAAAAATACCTTCTTTGGGGAGGGAAAAGTGCCCTAGAGGGAAATAATGAAAAAGGACGGAGGCACTTGAATCACCAGTAAACGTCGGGATTTGGGCCGTTTGAACCGCGAGAATCGAGGGGAAAAGGGAGGGATGATTTAAAGGAGAGAGGGGGAAACTGTGTAATTATCTTTCTTGAGATTGAGGTGGCATCGGCTCCCCTCGGTCTGAGTTTCATCTCGTTCCAAACTGCCGGACGGGAGTTCCGGGCAATAAAGGGGCAAAGCAAACAGAATCCAGGAAGAAAATAAAAGGACCAGGTACCGGATGGTGAGAATTGTAGACTGGGGATGTGAATTGTTTCTTAATGAGCAACTTTAATCATGAAAACGCGGTTCGAAAATGTTGAACAGCCTCGCCTATAAATCCCGTTCTGGGTTGGATGCTGCAGAGCGTCGCATGTTGAACAGACGAGATAACCTCAGACACACCTGAGCTGCACCCTCGCATATAAACCGCCCTACGGGCTCAACAACGAGGCGGTGGTGGTGGAACATCTTGTTCAGTAGGTACCCACGTTGGATGTTACGGTAAAACACAAATCCTACCTTCTCGTATCTTGCCCGTGCTCTTATTACCCTGAGGCTGGCCCGAGTCGGTTCGTGAAATATCAACAACCAGCAACCTGTTCAAATTGTATTCGTGAAACAGCAACAACCTATTCAAAATTTTAAAAACGCTGCAAATTTTACACAAGGGTTTATTATTCTTTGATATAGGTTACTTGTACAGAAATTTAATTCTGTCAATAAAAAAAATTAAAAAAAATTTTTTTTTTGGATTTTTATATTTCAAAAAAAATTTTTTGAGGCGATTTTTTTTCAAAAATGTGTTTTTTCAAAAATTCTTTAATTTTTACTCGAAAGATATTTAACTTCTTGGGATCCATCAAAAATCCCATTTTTAGCTCCATGAAAGCCCTATAGATCGCCACAGTGAAATCGGATCGTTCCGGGACCCCAAAAAATGGATTCTACGTCCAAAAATACTTCGAAAACGACACCTGACTCGATCCCATAGCCAAAAGCCTTCAAAAACCACCTTCTGTAGCCCCATTTTAGCCCCAGAGCGCCCCACGGGTTTGGGCGATCGGGCTGAAAACCTTGCGGGCACAACTAGATGGTAAACCGAGTATTTTGTCAAAATTTCAGATTTTTAAAAAAATTCCTACTGCCCAAAACGGCCTGGACGGCGGACGGCGGACGGCGGACGGCGTACGGCGTACGGCGTACGGCGGACGGACATTTCGGATTTTGAATGTAGACCACTTGAAACGGATAATGTCAAATTTTGAGCCCGATCGGAGTCGTCGACCCGCGTCGCGAAAACATAGGTGTATTATTCCAAGAATAATAAACCAAAACGCTGCAAATTTTACACAAGGGTTTATTATTCTTTGATATAGGTTACTTGTACAGAAATTTAATTCTGTCAATAAAAAAAATTTAAAAAATTTTTTTTTTGGATTTTTATATTTCAAAAAAAATTTTTTGAGGCGATTTTTTTTTCAAAAATGTGTTTTTTCAAAAATTCTTTAATTTTTACTCGAAAGATATTTAACTTCTTGGGATCCTTCAAAAATCCCATTTTTAGCTCCATGAAAGCCCTATAGATCGCCACAGTGAAATCGGATCGTTCCGGGACCCCAAAAAATTGATTCTACGTCCAAAAATACTTCGAAAACGACACCTGACTCGATCCCATAGCCAAAAGCCTTCAAAAACCACCTTTTGTAGCCCCATTTTAGCCCCAGAGCGCCCCACGGGTTTGGGCGATCGGGCTGAAAACCTTGCGGGCACAACTAGATGGTAAACCGAGTATTTTGTCAAAATTTCAGATTTTTTAAAAAATTCCTACTGCCCAAAACGGCCTGGACGGCGGACGGCGTACGGCGTACGGCGTACGGCGGACGGACATTTCGGATTTTGAATGTAGACCACTTGAAACGGATAATGTCAAATTTTGAGCCCGATCGGAGTCGTCGACCCGCGTCGCGAAAACATAGGTGTATTATTCCAAGAATAATAAACCAAAATAAAGAGGTGATGATGGGAACTGTGCCCGAATTTCCGGATGTCGATGGCGTCATATGATAACCTCGTATCTCAATTTTTGGCCTTTTTCTTTTTATTGCATTTTCTGAATGAA
Organism: Pilophorus perplexus; assembly: GCA_955831195.1. Lineage (NCBI taxonomy): Eukaryota > Metazoa > Arthropoda > Insecta > Hemiptera > Miridae > Pilophorus > Pilophorus perplexus. The sequence goes on from OY037012.1 coordinate 10,415,541, forward strand.
ATCCTCGTATCTCATCGGCCAGTATTTGAATGTTGGCGGAAACGCATTTTTCTGCCCTCTAGCGCCCTTTTTGATAACCAATTTTCCGTAGTTACGAGGTTATCATTTTTAGAACAACCAGATATACGAGGTTATCATATATATATGGGTGATAACCACGTATATTTGGCGTATTTCTGGTTGTTCTATGATGATAACCTCGTATCTAGAAATAAAATCGGGCCTGCAATATTTATTTAAGTTTCTATGGCTACAAGGAGCTTAAAATACGTCGAGACGGTAGTCCATTGAGACAAATGGACGGTCGATGCAATAAAAATCAACATTTCTGACGTCATAATCGGTTTTTGTCTCCCCTGAAAAGTTTGGGTTTTCTGAGATACGAGGTTATCATATGACGCCATCGATGTGCTGTTGAGCAGGTTGACCAGACAGCTTGATGCGACAAAACCAGCGTTGCTCCTTGTTCGTATATAACAGATAATGAATCAACATGCGATTTTAATTTTTTGAATTTCCGTCACTTTTCAGTGTCGTCGCTGTGCGACGTTTCGAATTGTTTGCATTTTATCCTCAGTGCTGGGAACAACTTATGGGTGATTGGCAGTATAATCATAATATTATTTACCACAGTGGGATCAGCTAGAGGATTATCAGGCCCTCCGCTCCAGTCCGGGGCTTCTCTCTTTCCAGCTAAAATAAAGTGATGGGACATGATGAGGATGCCGATCAAGGGATGAGTCGTAAATACTAGCTCGGCGCTGTTAGTTATGACTAGGGAAAAGGAGAGGTTCCCTGATTACTGCGTGTGCGAGAATTCCTTTCAATTTCTAAGTACATGAATAAAAAATCCCTTCTCCTATATTTATCTTGTTGAAGCTCTCAAATGGACGATTTACGAGATCACGCGACACAATATGTCAGTCTTTTATCACGTAAATCTAGAACTTTACTCCGGTTGGTTGTTCATTTCCGCACCGGAGACGATAAAACCTCAGCTCGGCAACCACTTCGTTCTCTTATGGTATGGGATCATTCCTACAGTAAATACAAATAAATACAAAAAGCTACTATAACGGAATCCATTGAAAATAATAGCGTTTTATTTTGTGGTTCGGGATGTTTATTTCAACCCTGAGGAGCCAACAACTTCCCGATTATACCCCACAATAACTAAGATTATGAGAAACTCATTAATAACCTTCTTCCAAATCGACCATTTTAAAATCCTCGTAATTTGAAAAGGCTGTAACGTGGAACTGTAAAACGGAAACATAACTCGAAATGAAGACAAGAGACGGGAACATAACTAGTATTTTTTTTTGCCTACTTACTTCAGTTTTTTGTCTCGAAGACGCTGGTACGGTGAGAAAAATCTGTGTTATGAATTCAAACGCAGCCGTTTGCGTCGGATTCTTTTTCTTGGTTGGTTTTCGTCTCGAGAAATTCTATTCGTTTCGACTTTGGGGCTTTAATGAGCTTAAACTCGTTTAGTAAGGTTTAATCCTATCAGGAGTGACTTTGCCGTGAAAGATGGACGGCGGACGAAGAGGGTTCGGGTGGCTTCTTGGGGAAGTGGGCTCTAAAACCTCTGGACGTAAACCTATTATGACCGTTCGGGTGGACCTTTTTAGTAATTTTTGGTTACTTTGGTTCGATTTCCTGTCGAGAACTTCTCCAACGGTATCTTTAAAAAAATCATAAAAGAGTATAAAGAATATAAATCGCCATCTCAGCCTTTCTTTTTCAGAATCATGACGTGAATATCTTTGTAACTATTGCGAAGTTTGTAACAGTCTCTTTGACATGTTGTCTAGAATGAGCGCAAGTCTTCTCATTCACATGGGCCCGAGGATATGTACGAGAAACGCACTCTGAGACCGCCAGACTCTTTAATCTTACTCTACCAGAGTACCTCCCCACAAGGCAAAGAGCCAGGAAATGAAGAGCTCCTTTACAAAAGGGATCTTGATGGAAGGAATATTGTGTCTGGAGGCGCTGGAAGCTGAGATGGGGCCCTCCAGTAGTATTGAATCTCACCCTGAATCACTTTCCATACCCCACGCCATTATACTCGTATTTCTCCTATGTAAACACCCTTGGAGCTCGTGACGGTTGGCAACTAAATCTAATTCGATGCTTTTACTGCGCGGGATACTCGAGAAATTTCCTGTTCGAACGGTAGTACCTTGAATTACGCGTCTGACGTTGTTTTCGCCTATCCCCTTCAATATCCACAGTGACAAAAGATCTGATAAAATATTTTCAAAATGGTGTTTTAACGTTTGTTGCACGTAGTTATTTTGACTACAAATCGATAAAAGTGTGCTTTTGCGAAAAAATTTTAATTACATTCGTCCTCTTCTAAAATTTAGGATCTTAAAAATTATCATCTCCAGCATTAAAAACTGTCATCTTCAAGACCCTCCCCTCATTTTATAGCAACTTGAACATTAATTTTTTGAGTTAATAATGGATTTGGAGTTTGTAGATCACAACGTATCTACCTACTGATAATTCTTTCCTTTCGGGTTTTTCTAGGATAGCTCATTAATGAACTATCTCTAGAAACTAATTAGTTTCTTGATTCTATACTAATAATAATTATTAATTTCTGCTCTTGATTATTTTATTAATATTATTCAATTCAAGTGAGTACCTAGTTTTAAAGCTTGTACGTATTACATTTTAATACAAAAGTTAAAATACAACTATTCCAATGACTTATTGTGTCTTCTTGAATGAGATGTGAGATTGTGATTTAATTAAGAGTTCACTGGTGAATGTGATACTAACTTGGGATTTTGATTAAAAAAAAATACTGATGTCGTTTCTCGTTATTTCATGATAGAGAAAGATGAAAAATAACTCTATTTGCATTGTGAATTCACATTTCAATTCCTTTCCCTCGCAGAACGTTCAAACATTTGCGCAACTCTCCAGTGGCACTGACGTGATAAATGGGGATTTTATCCAAATTGGGAGCTTTTTTCGTCCCCTGTAAAATGTGCGTTTTTGGACTTTCTTCATTGAAATGATGGGCTTATTCTTAAGTGTTAAGAGGATGGTAGATTCCATTGCGGCAACCAGAGATGGGAATGCGGGTTTCTTCCAAATGAGTCCAACCCCAGAAAGAACCCAGTTTCCTCGTTAGGATAGTCGTAGCTACTTAGCCTTCGACCTCATGAGAAGGTCGTTACCCAGATTCTCCGACTCATTTCGAGCTATGAAAACAGCCCGTTGAAAATGTCGTTTCAGGGTCTACATGACGCCATGTGGCGTGTGTCAACGTGTTTAGTAAACACTGTTTACTCGATCACCGAGAGACGAAAAGAGATGGTTTGGCGTTTTCAATTCATACTCCATTTTACATCCGACGGAGGATGTTGACAGAAGAGCTTGTTCTTGACGTTAGAGATGAACTTTCCCAAGGCAATACCCTGACTTAACGTTTCAATCCTGACATACCCTGTATTGCTCATGAGCTATGGTAGTTCTGGTTGACATATCAGGAATAAGCGAAAGTTCAGCTCAAGAGTTCATTTCTCGTACTCCCCCCCCCCCCTGAAAACCGAAACAACTTAGCGGAAAAGCGACTTTTTCCCCTCCCTCTCTCCTTCGGAATGAAATCCTCAGAGAGCCTCGACCTCCCGGAAAACTTGAGCCGCCTCTATTGCGCTCAAGCGGGACCCCACAATTATGGACTCGGAGTCTCTTTCAAACTTGGAATAACATTGTCCGAATTTTCCGGGATGCCTTCGAATGAGGAAACTTCCAGAAATAGCCGGGGCAACTGGAGTTTTCAACCGTTTGCCAGTTAAGTTGGGGAAGGAATAATTGTATATAAACATAGGTAGCTTTTGAAGTAAAATCTTCCGGTCTGACCAATTTCACGCCTGCCGAGTTTCCAGCATCTTAGGAATTTAGGGGGGAGGCTCGAAACTGCAAACTGTGGTATTTGAACGGAACTTGGTGAAGTTTTCTGCGGTTGACCCGAAATTAGTCAACAGAGGAATTTACTCATGAAAGTCACCGTTCTGGGTGACTGGGTGATTGGTACGTTGTTCAGTTTCATTTGAAAAACTCCCCAGATATCCTGCTCCCCTCGAAATTCTCTCCACCTGATTAAAAAAACAAAAAAAAACAAAACAAAAACAAGTAGACAATTTTCCATTGAAAATAACGTTAAAAATTAACTTCGTTCACCTTTGTTGTATCGAAGATTAGTTAGGTATCGTGAATCGATACGAGTGGACTGGTTATGAAACAGTATTAGTATATTATACCTACACAGTTTAGTATATTATACTTGATTTTGATAAGTGAAACTAGAGTTCCACTGCTTCAAGAAAGTATACTACCAGAATACCAGTGGAAAATAGGAGAAAGATTAGTAGGTACCAATTTCTTCAAACTTAGATATATTTTAATTTCCTGGTCCTTTCTACTTTTCTTAATCTTACCCTGCCTTCACCTGAGCCTTGTTCCTCAGCACATCTCTGCACCATAGAAGAAGGATTGCGTCAGTGGTGGTCATGAGGAGCTGCGCATCGGACACCAACATTCCTTCTAACATTCAGCCTCCTCAATTTGCCGACTACCCTCGCTGCCTTGCAATGTGTCTCCAAAGAAAGCTTGCCGTTCAGCATTTCTCTCTGTTGTGTGAGAGGTGCCTATGGTGTGCTGGATCAGTCGATTCGACGTTTGTCAGCAACCGTATGTCTGTCTTTTGAACAGAGAGATAGAGCATGGGCCGCAATCCATTCCATTATCTGGTTCATAGCTTGATTCAGCTCTTATTGAAGCTGCTCTGTGCGTCATGTTCGCAATTAGGTCGTCTACTGAGATCCCTGCGGGATCGGACTCCCTAGTTAAGAGAAGTTTTTTCCTTCACTCAATTTGATAAATGTGGTGTACGGCGTGATGAACCTGACGGGGTTTGCGAGGAACTGCTGTCAACCCGACAAAAAAGTTGAGGGATCGCGACGCTCAAGGGTCGAATCAGTCGACACCGACTCACAGGACGACCCATCTATTCAAAAGGTGATAACAAAAGAAAAATACCCCGCCCTCGCTATCTCCCGGTGCACAGTTCGTTAGACTACAGACCTAAATCAACTTTGTCGCCCAAGTAGAACCTCACCATCTCTTCACCAGTCACAACACAGCGTCACAATCTGAAGGGATGACAATTTCTGACAGGGATGGTGGGAAGGCTTTTGGTCGGGGTGGCGCTAAAAAAAACTGGGTGATATTTGTGCAAAACCCGCTACCTTTCAGAGGCTTGACTTCTCAAGAGGGATGTCACGTGTCACTCAATGCTCCTACCACACCATTTCCTTCCTCGCTAGTGAATCATTGCCAAGTTACAATCTCTATTACTCAGCAGCAACACCTGTCTCTTCGTTGAATGAATAAATTAACATTTCTGTTACAAATAATTAATTCTTACAGCTAAAAATCCACACACTCGTCGCTGTAACCACATCATAGGAAAACTCCATAGAGTATACTAACGGTAGTTCCCCTTCTGAAAAGTCTGACCTGGAAACCGCCCCATCAAGGGGGTAATCATCTCTTGTTTGAATATGGATGCTTTTAGGGCACGACAGATTAGTGGGGGCTTTTACTATCGGATAAAATTCTCCTGAGACTCATTCACCTTCGTTATATAACTCAACTACCTCCTGTGGGGGCTCTAGAGGGGTTGAAAAGAGTTGAAAACTTAAACGCCTCGCTAAAATAAAAGGGCATCACTTCGGGGGAGCGCGAATCTCGTTCAATTAAGGCAGATTGACGTTAAGGGCGGGCAAAGAACTTCAAAAGGTGACTGACAACTAAGTGATTGACGCCTCAACTTCAGATCAGAGGCCTCCAATGTTTACTCCATTTGACATGTTTGATTAGAGCTTTAGTCCAACGACTGGGATTGGAATTTTTTTCAACCATTTTGAAAATTAAAGTGTTTCACTCTATTTTTTCATCATTTTGTGACCAGTCAAATGTTAATTATTGATGTAAAGTTGAAAATTCGTCATTTCGTCAAAACTGAAGTCACAGATTGCAATGGGATTGTGTTACTGAGCTCACAGCGACGGTTCCAAGCATTGACGCCATCGCTGTTCTTGTTGGTATGGTTCCACAGTCCACGTACTGGATAGGGAAGGATTGGAGCTGTGATGGGTGAGGGGTTCCACAACATGAAGGTAACCGGGAGGATGACTGTGAGTGGTGCCATAGACCGGGAAGGGAACTGTAATGGCAGCGATGGAGCTATCACAACTCAGCTATGAACAGTTCATCTAAACCCCTAATTCTCAGCGTGTCTGTGGCTAACTGTTATCTAACATGGTATGTCACAAACCTTCTTTTTCTATCGTCTCGGGATCCCGTTTACCAACCACTAGGGGGGTTGAGATCCCCCTGAGATGCGCGCAAACAGGAGCATTTGCGCCCAACATTCTTATTTTAAATGGAAACCCCTAATTATATGTCGAATTTGGATTCCCGAACCCCTTTTTCGTCCGTAAAACACATAGAGCGCAATTTTTTATGAGCGCAAATCCGCGCAAATATCCATATCTTCGTTGTTCCCTGTCTGGTTGAACCAGCGTTTTCTGTGTATCCTACCTAGCCCTAGATCGGCACAGTAGTTTATCTATACAATTCCAGCACAGTGGGGTGCAGGACACCCCAAAGTTATAAAATTCTCGTAATTTTTAATTTTTTGAAAACTGGTATTATCTATTGTTTAGTCAGCTCGGGATTGATGTATACTAACAGGGAAAATTGCAAAAATACTCAAATACAAATGTGAAAATACTTTTTTATTCAAAATATTCGAGGAAAGCAATTTTGGCTAATCCTAAAATTTGGCGTTGGAAAACGCCACCGGGAAAAATAGATAGTGCGTGCACCAAACAACTTTGTCTCGAATTCAAAACTACTGCATATATATTACACGTAGAATAAAGAATCACATCAAAATAACTTTTTTTTTGCACAGCGGCATTCATTGTCGTATTGTACCAAAGCTCCTCGTAAAAAACCTGGGTGTAAGCTCTTTGGCCGACTAGAAAAAATTGCTATGAAAACTTTTTACCCTTGAACCAAATAAGATACATATAAAGCATGAAATGGAAACAATTTTATAGTCAACTTGCCGAAAAATAATTCACAAAATATTTCAAGTAAGTAACATAACGATAAAAACCAAGCTTACAAAATTTTTTGGTCGTTGACTCGTAATTTATCATTGGAAAATTAGACTTGTGAAAAAATTGAAAGCCTTTATCATTGAAAGAATGAGGAATACAAAAAATTCCCCATTTCGTCCCCATTTCACTCCACCAACTGACCGGGAAGCGCGAAAAAAATGTGAGCGTTACCCGCACAGTGGGGTGTTGAACACCCCAGGCCAAATTTTCGACAGGTTCTCTCAGCGGCTGACGCAAAATTGGACGCGTTTTGGTTATGGCAGGGTAGAGGGATAGTGGGAGAGTGTTTACGTTGAAGTGAGAAGGAGGGGAAAGCCAACGGCTAGGCGCAGCACATGAAAGAAGTTACCGTGGGGTGTCTGACACCCCACTGTGCCGATCTAGGGCTAGAGATCAAAATTTTTATACTAAATCCTCAAAGAACGAATTCCGACGATTGGCTAATTTAGACGGCAAGCTTATTTGAACGATTTTGAGAGATCGCGCATGGGTATGCCGTCTGTCTTATTATAAGACATCTGTAATAGATCTTATAGGGGCCGGCCGCTGCGCGGTCTAAGAGGACTGCAGGGGACCTTGGAAGGGACGAGAGCCTGCCGCTCGATAAATCGTTTACCTACTACATCCTGTGATTCTGGAGAACGTTTTTTAAAGATTTGGGAGACAGTTATATTCTGGGCTTTTAGGTATTTTGAACAACCCTTTGGTCAGATTAGAATTCCTCTGTATTCTACTCCATCACTTGACCCATTATTCAAACGGTCGAGCGAAGCTATCCCCCCCCGCTTACCGATAAAAAGGTCAGAGTGCTAGTTTATAATATAATAACTACACATTATGTAGTTATTTAAAAGTATCCCTTGCGAAGGGAACTGTACTGAGAGCTGGACCAGGAACGATGGAGCAGTTCGATAATTATGTAACAGTTTGTTATTTAATTATCTCTGGGTATGAGGTAGTTAGGGAGAGAAAAACGAGTCCTCTGCTGATCATACTCAAAATAATCTGCTGTCCATCAATTCGCTCGTGCCTGTATCGGTTTTCTGTGGTTTTCTGATATCATATCCGCTTACAGATTTGAGGCTCTTCAGAACCGCTGTGTCGAAGGATACACAGGCCTCTGGATAAAGCTATCGTCACCCCGGAAATTTGAATTACTTATCGTTCCGCTTTTTCTTCCCGGTTTTCTCTGAGTTTGCCTTTACGTAATGGATTTTTGCGCTCCCCCAAAATTATTAGGGCGTTCCTCATCTCTGAAAAAAAGTCTCTGAAAGACCCGTTCTACGCCCGTCCAGGGTTTTCTTTCTCACCAGAAAATCCTTTTCTCTCAATGATGTTAAAACCCTGTTATTCTTTTGGATTACCCTTTTCTTTCAGTGGAGATCCCACTTTGATTTCGCGTCACGTCTTCGGGTTTACTTTGCTATCGTTATCGTTGAAGCACTTTCATGAATACGTTTTCTAAGGGAAAATCTTCTCCGTCTTTTTCGCCGTTTTTCAACTACTGACTCCTCCCCCAACGGAGTTTCATCCTTTTTTTTTTTGGTACTTCGAAATTCCATCCATTTCGTATAAACGGGCTATCAGGCTCTGAATAAGCTGCCTCAAACGTAACCGACTGTAAAGAGTATCTACGGTTGGATTCAAAATTCATTGGGCTGGTTTGATACTCTTTTGAAGGGCTTTTGACCAAGTGTTGTAACTTTATCACTTTACAATTATCGTTGAGGGAGTGTTAACATTTTATTTTGAACGGGCTACAGTCACACGATCGTTGGGTTTCGTCAATAACGCTCTCCAGCGGCATGAGAGTTGTGGAAGAGCACCTCAAGGGGTTCTCTGTGATGTGGTTTCCGAAGTGTCGAGCAAGTTCACGTTTTTATCTCCGAGGAGTAGCCTCGTCTAGCTATCTACTTTCAAACGAAACTTCGAGATCGTGCGCTGCTCTACAAGAGTGTTCACGACCTCCACTCCCCAGAATGTGAGCTTTCCCTTAACAAGCTGAGGCCCTTCTGGAATTCACTTTTTATCGCATTTGAGTACCGGGGGTTTTGGTATACCTATCAAGTGTGTAGATTTGAGATTTACATTTCACTTTGGCTACTGTAGCTTCTGTAACGTAACGTGTCTGTTACGTAATTTGCTTTGCTAATTGCATTTTTCGTTCTCTTGCAGGTAAGACGATTGTGTGAATCATTAGTACGTTTGGACTGGGTAAGTGTTCGACAGTGACGGTGAAGGTTAGCATCTAATCAAGCCGCCACCACCACCAGCCTTTCAGTAATCGCCTGTAAGTTCGGATAATCTTCCCGCACTGTAACTCGTGCGAGCGTCGGTCTCACGTAACGTTTTGGGAACGAAGGGTTCCGCTCCATCTAAATCTGAGCAGTGTGTCTATTTCTACACATAGGCTGAATAATGCAATGGGAAGTAACTTGCGCACTTTCTTGGAAATCGGCTCCCATCGCCCTTTTACTCGCCTAATTGCTTTAGTTTTCTGTGATGGGGATTGTTGGGCCCCCGATCAGATTGGAGTAGGAAAAGAGAGCGTGGGTAGTTGTTGGGCTGCTATTACAATATGAGGAAGCGGAAGAAAAGTGGGAAGTTGATTCTCAGCTCAAAAGGAGTATAGCTGGTGATTCTTCCGTAATTTTGAAGTACATTAGGCTTATACCTGTGATGTATGTATTGATTCCAACTCTACTGACGCACGTAGGTGTGTCGCCCCTTCACCATACGACGCACAATGGGGCAGAACACCCGAATTCCTGGACATCTGAAGATGGTCGACTGAAAAATGAAAGTCATTCGGAATCTCCGAAAACTACCTATTCGTATTCATTTAGCCTCAAATCAACACATTCCGAGCGGGTTGGGTCCAAAGCGTTACATTGTCGAGGTTTACTACGCAGTGAAGGTGATAATGAGTTCGGAAAGGTTTATTTTTCTCGTGGTGTCAGTGTTCCTTACGACCGCCACAATGGATCAACCAACCCCATATAAGTGAAATAAGAGTCTTAGAAAGGACAACTAGCTAATTTACAGCGTTTTACGCTTTACAGCGCCTTTTTTCCCCAGTCACAGAATCACAGTCTCGAATGATGTGAACTACATTTTCCTCACCCTTCCAATCCCAGTAAACTCCAGACTCCAGAGCCCTGTGTTTCATATTCACTGTCGTGCAAATTTTCAACTTTCATCAGTGTTCCCAGATTGGGCTATAAATAGCAAATTGAGTAATATTTTTATAGCTCTGTTCGCGTTGAGCTATCTTTTTTTTTTAATGAAATAACCACTATTCCCACTTTTTATTAACTGTTAACAAGTAGACCACGCTGGAAATTTTACATAAGGGTTTTTGATTTTCTACGTAAATTGTGCAAAAATTAATTTTATGATACCTACTTTTCAGAAAATACTTTGGTACTTTTCCGTTATACCCCCCATTTTTCAGGTTAACAATAAATTTGAAAAAAAGATTTCGAAAATTTTATCGTTAGGTAACCAAAGTTTTTGTATGTAATTTCTTATCCATTTGAAAAAAAAAAAAAAGTATTCTCTTTGGACATACTCGGAAAACGACATTACAAGCGATCTCCGACAAAAGGCCCATTCGTAGCCCCATGACATCCCCAAGGTTATTTGGATGGTTTTGGGACCCCCAAAAATGGATCCTACGTCCAAAAATACATCGAGAATGACTCCTAACGCTACCCTATTGCCGAAAACGTCCCCAAAAGCCCCTAAAATCCGATCGAAAAGTGCTGCAAATTTAACACAAGGGTTTATTATTCTTTGATATAGGTTTCTTGTTCAGAAATTTAATTCTGTGTTAATTTTTTCAAAAAAGATTTTTTGATTTTTTGTTTTTTCAAAAAAAATTTTTTGTTTGTTTTTTACTTGAAAAATATTTGACCTCCTGGGATCTTTCAAAAATCCCATTCCCATGAAAGCCCAATAGATCGCAACAGTGAAATCTGATCGCTGCGGGACCCCAAAAAATGGATTCTACGTCCAAAAATACTTCGAAAACGACACCTGACTCGATCCCATAACCGAAAGCCTTCAAAAACCACCTTCTGTAGCCCCTTTTTAGCCCCAAGAAAACCTTGCGGGCACAACTAGATGGTAAACCGAGTATTTTGTCAAAATTTCAGATTGAGAAAAAAAAAAATTCCTACTGCCCAAAACGGCCCGGACGGCGGACGGCGTACGGACATTTCCGTTTTGGGATCTAGACCACTTGAAACGGATATTGTCAAATTTTGAGGCCGATCGGAGTCGTCGACCTCCGTCGGGAAAACAGGTGTATTATTCCAAGAATAATAAACCAAAAGATTGGACTGAAAGCTTGCGCTTTCGGCACACTTTCATGTAACTGCATAGAAAACTGAGTCGTGAAAATTTCAGATTTTTTACAAATTCCCTAGGTTCGACCTGGACGGCGGACGTTTCATTTTGGAAATCTACGTTTCTCGAAGCGTACTCATTGTTCAAAATATAGTGTTTAAAGCGGATCAAAATTTGTGATTCCCTCGAGAAATCGTATGTTGATCTTTCTGAGATGTCCACCAGCGCCTGGAGGGTGAACACCCTTAACACATTTACATCTGCTGGTTTGGTGGAGTGAACAGTGTGAGCCTAATTTGCCTGGGAGAAGTTGAGAAGGATCATGGAAGAAAGTGAAAAGAGAAAAAAAGGTCTTGTACCTAGAAATGGGTGTGTACACCTTCGGAAAGGGAGCGCCCAGAGAGCACAGCGTGGGAGTGACATTCTGATGGCTCGCTGGGCCGGTCGTCATTGAAGGAGGGGAGGAGCGGAGGAGGTTATGGCGGGCCGCAGCGGCTCTTGTGCTCGAGCTTCAGTCGCCGTTCGGGCTTCGTCGGGTGCCCAAGTGATCCGTTGGTGCCGTTCGGTTTTTTCCTCCTGTTCCGCTCACGTGTTCTGGTTCGGGTGACTTCAAAATCCCCAAGTGAGTCGACCGTCTGTTTTCAAGGGGGTTCGGCCTTCCCGCCCTCGCCGGATGAATTCGGACCGTTGGATTTTGTGATGAAGGGTCGGGCTGATCCGACCGGAACTGCGCTCCACACGGCATCAGGTTCGTCTCTTTTGTTGGTGCAACATATTGCGCGGTCACAACCCAACCAGTTCATTCTAAAAAATTTGTCACGAGTACACTTTTTTTTCAACCAATTGTTGAAAAATCACTTTAATTTTTTTGGCGACGCCTTCCAATACTATCAAATCATAGTAGTAGGTACTTTAGTAAAAATAATTTATTGAGTTCACTCCTTATCGAATAAACGATTAAAGATCAAATTACTTATTGTAATTTCTTGTATAAAAATATATTTTGAAAATTTGAAATTTGGTAACCCAATAAAAATGTTAGGCATTTTTAATACAAACTTTGTAGGTGCCTACTTGTCTAAATCATCATCATTTGTACATTCAATTTTTTATAAAATACAGTTGATTTATTTAATTCAAATTCTAAATGTATTTGGACATTTTACATATTACAAAGAACGGCTTCGATCTTATTAAGAGACGCAAGTAGTCATAAATTCGTTTTTGAACGCTCGAATTTAACTGTTTGGGTTTGTGTATAAAACCAATTTAGCGCTGACAGTAATTGTAGTCACTGTGCTCCGCCTTTTGCTCTCTCATCGGTCTGCAGATGTTAATGGGCAATTATGCCTTCAAAAGTTCGAATTGCCAAAACCTATTTTTTAAGTGGCAAATCAACTTCATTATAACAATGGCGCCTTTTTTTGGAAGTCATTAAGCCTAAGCGGGTTGGCTGTGGTTTTAGTTTTTGAACTTTTTTTTTTTTGAAAAATTTCCTTCTTTTGGAAGATTTAATTTTTTGGGGGAACGGCTCAAAGTTTTTTTGGGGATAATTTCAAAAACGTCAAAAACAAAATTTCTGGCAAACGTCGGCATGGCTTTTGGTCATTAGGAAGTAAGCCTCGACTGGAGGGCGTCTAATGCCGAAGTTTACAATCAAAGTTACATTAGGACGACAGAAATTGGCAAAACAGTCGGCTCTGGTGGAGTACCTGATGTTCCGCAAGTCCACCTGTAATCAGCAGATTCCTGACTTACCGTGGTGTTGAGTCATCTGGTACATCAACTTGTGTCATCAAGGTCGTTAAGCTCGGAAAAAACTTGTCATTTTAACTGCCCAGTTCGGAGTAATTCACGGACAAGGCAATGACCTCTTCGGCCGACTTCAATCGGCATTACAACGTTTGGGGCTTTTAAAAACCTACTGTAAGTAGTGGATGAGTTGCCCAGGTACACAGGAATAGGTAAAACTAGTAAACACCACTGGCGGTACCCCTGAAGTCTACTTTTACGACAGACTAACCTTGTTTACTTAGTAATTCTGAAAACTGTCTCCGTAGGCAGTGTGGATGACACTTAACATTCTTCGAAAAACCAAAATGGAAATATACCCTCCGGATCGAAAACCGAAAAAATGTTGGTTGGGCTTCTACTTCAAATTTGCAGGCCATTAGAAATGATCCCTCTTCGACTTCCATCTGAGACTTGGCAAAAAACTTTGTCACATGATTAATGACAGTTTTGAAGAAGGATTTCCTCTCGCGGACTTGAATTAATGAAGTTATCCAACCCGCTGCCTGTCGCGGCCACGACAGTGAAGAATACTCATAATCTGAAAATTCGGTTCTGAAATAAACTAAAATCTTCGTTATGTGGCTTGTGAGTAGAATCTAATTTTGGTTTATTATTTTTGGAATAATCCACCTATGTATTTGAGTCGGGGGTCGAATATTTTGATCGCCTCAAACTTTGTCGCCATTTTCGTACCTTCAAGATGTGTACATTAATTTGGAATTCCAAAAATGTAAATATCCACGACGTATAGGGCTGTAGAATTCCTGGGGTTTTTAAAAAACGATTTTGACATTTTGACAAAATACTCGGTTCGCACAAGGTCTTCAACCCGATCGCCCCTTCCCGTGGGGCGCTTTGTGCAAAAATGGGTCTATGGGAGAGGTTTTCAAAAGTTTTCGGTTATGGGGTCGAGCTAGATGTCGTTTTTGAAGTATTTTTTGGACGTACAATCAATTCAATCAATTTTTGGGGGTCCCAGAACGAACCGATTTTACTGTGGGGATCTATAGGGCTTTCTTGGGGCTACAAAAGGGATTATCGAAGGATCTCAGGAGGTCAGATAAGGTGTCGTGTTCCAAGTAATTTTGGACGCAAAATCCGTTTTTTTTCTTTTTAGTTCCACATCTGTCGTAACATTGTACAGAAAAAAATTATAATTTTTTCAAAAACGTTTTCTTATTGACACAGAAATAAATTTTTGCATGATTAACCTATATCAAATAATAATAAACCCTTGTGTAAAATTTGCAGGGCTTTTTTTTTTTTTTTTTTTTTTTTAGATGAAAACGCTTTTTTAGGTGAAAAAAAAATTGTATGAATTGTGCCAAAGGATGTACAAAAGAATTTATTCAGTTTTGTAAAAAAAAAGAAAAAAAATTAAATGAAATTTCAAAAAGTTTACCTACCTGCAGAAAAGTTAATGGACACTTACTACGCTCCAAATGAGCTCCAAAATTACTTCGGAAACGACACATTATTTGATCCCCAGACGGATTGAAAACCTTGCAGAAACAAGTAGATGGCGATTTTGTAAAATTTATTTAATAAAAATTACTGCCCGAAACGGCATCGACAGCGGACGGTCATTTAATTTTTGGAATCTACCCATCTGAAAGTCCCAATTTTTTTGCCTATCAAAATTTTCTTCGCCCGTCGCGAACAAGTAGGTGCATAATTTTAGTCCAATAATAAACCGAAATGAATGTATCAAACTTTTAAGATGATTCCCTTTAAAAACCTCATCAGATGATAATAATATATTCTGTGTAATTTTAAGAAGAAAAAAAAATTCCCGAAAACGACCATCCTTCGTATTTTCTCAAGCACAAAGGCTAATGAATAAAACAAAAATCAGATTACATTGAAGCAATGAACCGCTTGTAAAAAACCATCAGGAGGAGCTCTAAAAGAGAAAAGAAAATTCTTGTTACAATGGAAGTTGGGATCAAAGCCCTCAGATTGTAACCGCAGCTAATTAAAATTGTACTATATTCGTCCCACAACCTGAAAAAAATTGAGGTGAGGGGCCAGCGGTGGGGCACCCAAGGGAAGAAGAAGTAATGAAGCTACACGTAATTAATATTCTCAAAGGGTTGATGGGGGGATAGGGGAATTAATTGCTCTAGTCTTTCAGAAGATAATTTCAAGGGAGAAAACGCGAAGTTGTTACGTTTTTAACGAGACTTTTTTGACCCAATTATTTAAAGAAGCTATTTATAAAAGTCGCCGGTGGAAAATTATGTTTTGTTTCGGAACGAGGAAATTTCACTCAGGGAGGTAGGTAACTGGGAGTTTCCCTTTCGACGAAAATACGTTAACGAAGGAAAAAAACTTGGTCGGCCATAGCCTGAGGAGAATCTCACTTGTGTGGTTCAGATTTCAGATAGCTTGAAATAGAAAACGCTGCAAAATGTACGCTACTGTTTAATATTCTTTAATACAAATTGAGCAAAAATTAATTCTGTGCAATAAAAATTAAAAATTGAAAAGAAATTGTTCTTCTTCCACGGATGAGGGACTCCAGAAAATGGATTGATTATGATATAACGATAATTATTCGTTCCTTCTCCTAAAACGACACCTCATTCGACCTCCTGAATCCTGAAGCTCCATTTAGCAGTCCAATGAATGCCTCTTAGATCCCCGTGGTTCTGGGACCCGTTCTGGGATCTGATGGTTCTGAGACCCCTACGTCCAAAAATACTTGAAAAACGACACCTAATCCTTAAAATTCAGAGACATAGACCTCCCAAAACTGAGCTTATTGCACGGAATCAGTGCGTTATTGATTCCGTATAATGCAACTACTGTTAACAAGCTCTGGCGAATCATTAGGAAACGTCCCCAATCTGGGCGCACTCGGCCAACAATATCTCAATCGATTGTGTGTAACCGTCGTCACACAGTGGCATATTAGGCCATCAAGAACCGCAAACTAAACAAAAGCTAATGAACTCCCGTGCGAGAAGCTTCCCCGATCAGGGTGACATAATATTGACTCTCACAGCCTGTCCCAACTTCAGCAAGCTGATACTGATAGTAGGCCACCGATAACTGTTCACATTGGTAGGAAAATTTCGGGAGTTGAGGGACATCATAACATTCCAGCTTCATTTTCTTTATGTATTTACATGCATCCACCCGGTAAATGGTTTGAGTGTGTTGACATTGTTATTTTTACGTACGTTTTCGTCGAATCCGTTTAGTTATATTTACTGAGGATACGACGTGGTAAGGGAGAAGATGTGAAATCAACTAGAAATCTCCTAACAAGAGGGTCCTGTAAATTCGATTCTCGGATTCCGCTTGTATTGTTTCATTTTGTTAGCTCTCCGATCGGGTGTCTCATGCGATCAACACGCCAGACTAGATTCTTTTTTATCTTCGTACTTACCGTATCCATTATTTTTAGGAAATGTATTTGTAGGCCGATGAAGTGGCTGCGACTGTAGAACATCACACTTCTCGCTAGGACCGTCCTCCTGATTGGCAGTTGGAAGAAAAATCTTCAATTCCATACGCTCTCTGTATAGCGCGGGCTTCGCATGATAATATACGTACACTCACCTACAAAGCTTTGAGTAAATGTGAGAAATAATATTTATTATTTATAATATATATTATGCTCCTTCACTTTCGATCCCAAGATACGTGTACTTCGACAATATTTCCGGCTGGATTCAGGCTCATGGGGTCGCAGGAATGACGTAGATCTCCCTCGTGCGACACAGCGCCTCCTCCAATGAGCATTCGTCTTCCCCACATTGAGTGATTAGTAGCTCCCAAGTAACCACCCATTCGTTTTATCTAACGATACCTGCATCTCGGCAAAGGCCACCTCCCATGTGGGGCGAGTTGTCAGCATGTCCGTGTCATCCGCAAAGAGGAGAATATTTCCCACCGCTGAAAGGGAAGTCAGACGATCAATATTAGGACGGGCACAGGCCCCATTGTGCTTCCGTTGATTACCCCGTATTCTGTGACTCTGATGTCGCTGTTCGTGTCGTAGCTGGAATATCAGGCCAATCTCTGCCATACGGGTCAAGAGGGGTCCCATGGAGTTAATGAGTCTTTTTCAGGTCAAGGAAGACCAGCGTCGACTCTGTCTTGGCTTTACAGCTCCCGAACCAGCTGGAACAACGCGCCATCCACATCACGTGCCTCTCTGAAACCATGGGATCAGCAGGCCATTAAATGCCTGCATGCAAAATTAAATTTTAGGCATTAAATGCATGAAAATTAAATTTTGCCTTCAAATATCTGACAAGGCTCTTCTTGGTCTAATTTTCTTCACGACCCCCGGCATTGAAATCGGTTGGCCGAATCTGCCATCCCTCGAATTTCGTACCCACCTTAGCGACTTAAGTAGTCATCCGCACCATCACTTCCTCCTCGGCGGTAAATCATCATCTTGGACTTTGCCAGAGTTACCCGAAGACGCCACCGCTCACAATCCTGTAGATGACGCCATATTGGATGCCGAACATGGGTTGATATCACTTTCAGCTAGAAGCCCGTGCGATGAGTTTTGCTATCAAGCCTTAACGAAAACAAAGAAGTCCAATGAGTCGATCAACGCCCACTGCGACACCGGTCGTGTCTCAGCCTGTACGCAACAGTAATTTACTTAAATGTCAGGATTCCCAAAGGTGAAAATCGTGATGCGCGTATTGTCTCAAGTCTCACATACAACCTTATTGTCACGGGATATTGGAGCCTGAAAATGAATTGTTACGTGACATCTATTTCGAAACGATAAGACTTGGTTATGTAATACCTCCAAAGGCCTTGATTTTGGCCATGGAATTTACCGTTGAGTTTCCTAAGAAGAAGTAAATAAATCTTACTGTGTTGTGTGGTGTGACACTAGCCGTGAAATGAAAAAAAGGCTGGATGTGGGCGCGATTTGAACGACCAACAAAAGGGAACTTCGGCCGCATTTATGAACAGAAACAGCTTCCGTTCTCCACCGCGTTGAATACACCGCCTCTACCACCCTCAGCCGATTATTTATTTACCGGAACAATGCCAAAATCTGTTTTTCACACAATGGCCGGACAAAGACGGGTTATTTTTCATTCCGGTGGTCTCTAAACCGTATTTTCGCGCTCTTCCTCTTCAGCTGTTCCCATACAGTTAATTGATGCGGAGGGGGAACATTTAAATAAGACTACTTACACGGGACGTGCTCAAAGCTTGGTTTTGATTTATTGGAGTTCCACTAATCTTAATAAGATGTTCTCAAGACATTGCCTCTCACGCCTTTTGGTTTATTATTCTTGGAATAAAAATTTCAAAACCAAAACTCAAAATTTGACATTATCCGTTTCAAGAGGTCTACATTCAAAATCCGAAATGTCCGTCCGCCGTCCGGGCCGTTTTGGGCAGTAGGAATTTTTTTAAAAATCTGAAATTTTGACAAAATACTTGGTTTACCATCTAGTTGTGCCCGCAAGGTTTTCAGTCCGATCGCCCAAACCCGTGGGGCGCTCTGGGGCTATAATGGGGCTACGGGAGGGGTTTTTTGAAGGCTTTTAGCTATGGGATCGAGTTAGGTGTCGTTTTCGAAGTATTTTTGGACGTAGAATCCATTTTTTGGGGTCCCGGAACGATCCGATTTCACTGGGGCGATCTTTAGGGCTTTCATGGGGCTAAAAATGGGATTTTTGAAGGATCCCAGGATGTTAAATATTTTTTGAGTTAAAAATAAATAATTTTTGAAAAAACACATTTTTGAACAAAAAATCCAAAAAAAAAAAATGTTTTGGAATAAAAATCCAAAAAAAAAATTTTTTTTTTAAATTTTTTCATTGACAGAATTCAATTTCTGCACAAGTAACCTATATCAAAGAATAATAAACCCTTGTGTAAAATTTGCAGCGTTTTTTGGTTTATTATTCTTGGAATAATACACCTATGTTTTCGCGACGGGGGTCGACGACTCCGATCGGCCCCAAAATTTGACATTATCCGTTTCAAGTGGTCTAGATTCCAAAACCGAAATGTCCGTCCGCCGCCCGCTGTACGCCGTCCGCCGTCCAGGCCGTTTTGGGCAGTAGGAATTTTTTTAAAAATCTGAAATTTTGACAAAATACTCGGTTTACCATCTAGTTGTGCCCGCAAGGTTTTCAGTCCGATCGCCCAAACCCGTGGGGCGCTATGGGGCTAAAATGGGGCTGCAGAAGGTGGTTTTTGAAGGCTTTCGGCTATGGGATCGAGTCAGGTGTCGTTTTCGAAGTATTTTTGGACGTAGAATCCATTTTTTGGGGTCCCGCAGCGATCCGATTTCACTGTTGCGATCTATAGGGCTTTCATGGGGCTAAAAATGGGATTTTTGAAGGATCCCAGGAGGTTAAATATTTTTCGAGTAAAGAATAAAGAAATTTTGAAAAAACAATTTTTTTGAAAAAAAAATCCAAAAAAAATTTTTTTTGAAAAAAAAATCTAAAAATTTTTTTCCAACATTTTTTCTTTTGACACCGAAATAATTTTTGCGCAACTATCCTATATCAAAGAATAATAAACCCTTGTGTAAAATTTGCAGCGTTTTTTCGTGTTGGATGCGTTAATTCAAAACATTGCAATTTGAACTACTACCCACAGTTTGTCCAGTGTTCCAGATTGGTAGGACTCGATTCCTCCCTGAGAATATGTCAAACAGACGGTGGGGCTAAAAAGGGGGTTTTGAAGGGTTTCAACTCCTTAAAGTACTCTCAAACAACAAGTTCGAGAGGCAAAACCCCGGTTTGGAGAGGTTAACGGCCGGTTAGAAATAAATGGCTTTAAATACATTTATTTATAAGCAACCATAAATGGTTGGGGCAAAAACTAGTTTCGACGTTTTTGTAAAAATTGCCACCTCAAAAAAGAACTAGTTCACATCAAAATGTTCGATTTGGATTTATTATTCTTGGAGAGGCGACGGAGGTCGAAAATTCTGATCGGCCTCAAAATTTGACATTATACGTTTCAAGATGACTAGATTTCAAAAACGAAATGTCCGTCCACCGCCCGAGCCGTTTTGGGCAGTAGGAATATTTTTTAAAATCTGTAATTTTGACAAAATACCTATTTGGTTTACCATCTAGTTGTGCCCTCAAGGTTTTCAGCCCGATCGCCCAAATTGGGCGCTATGGGGCTACGGGAGGGTTTTTTGAAGGTTTTCGGCTATGGGGTCAAGTTAGGTGTTGTTCTCGAAGTATTTTTGGACGTAGAATCCTTTTTTGGGGTTCTCAGAACGATTCGATTTCACCGTGTTGATCTATGTGACTCTCATGGGGACAAATAATTTTCGAGTAATTTTGGACGCATAAGCCATTTCCCATCTGTCCGAAAATTGCACTGACAAACTTTTTTTTTTTTTCAAAAATATTCTTCATGCACACAGAATTAATTAAATAATACTAAACCTAAAGACACAGAATTAAAAAAAATATTAAAGAATAACAAACCCTTGGGCAAAATTGTCAGCGTTTTTTTCTTCAATTTTTCGCTCGTATCTCGGAAACTGAGCGTTTTTCGGTGAAATACTACGTATGCAAAAGTAAAATAGACAAAATTCTCTATGAAATGCATAATATTGTAAAATAAAAAGATGGTTATGAATGTAGTACGTGAGTGTAATTCGTGGAATGTCTGGCCTAAAACTGAACTAAAGGGGATTTTCTTTCTTGACAACCGGAACATGTGGCCACATCAGGTGATGTCCATTGCACTATCCCCTTCTTCTTTTTTGCTGTGGATCTTTCGCCTGCACCTTCCCGATCTTCTTGATCACCTCTGGAGCCGCTGACCCACGTGGGCGCCACCAACGTGGGATTTCTTCTCCCCGCAGGGTCCCTCGAAACCCAGGATGACGTCAGGAACACCGTGTTCCCGGGGACATCTCCCCCACGGTCCTAGCCCGTCCATCCTTCGCCTCTAGCGACACGCTGTAACAATGGCTGGTGTCGGCAGACCAGCGGGATGTCTCCCTCTCTGCCGACACCCGGAGCTCAAGGTGTTGATCCTGTCGGGGAACTACCTGCTGGTTCTGCAGGACTCTCGATCCACGAACTCAAAGCTGCAACTCTTGATCCATTGAAGTCCGTGCTCGTTTCTTCTCACCGGGATGGATTCTTCACTAACAGATCCCGGACGGGCCCCCAAATGTAAAATAAAAAGATGGTTATGAATGTAGTACGTGAGTGTAATTCGTGGAATGTCTGGCCTAAAACTGAACTAAAGGGGATTTTCTTTCTTGACAACCGGAACATGTGGCCACATCAGGTGATGTCCATTGCAATATGTATGAATAACAATGCACAATGGGTGGTATAGAATATTACCTAAATTCGAAAGCCGGACCAAAAGTAAGGCCGTTAGGGAGCAGGTTTATGCAGATTGCTCAAAAAGGGCCATTTTCGGTGCGCTCTAACGGCCCTGCGTTTGGTACGATTTTGACTTTAATGTATGCATTTTGTAGGAAATTTTGTCTACTTTGATTTTGCAAATATGGCGTTTCCACGAAAAACGCTTAGTTTTCAAGTTATAAGCGAGAAACTGAAGAAAGATCGACAATTTCGTGTTGTTTTTTTTTTATTTTTTATTTTTATTTATCTAGGTGAAGCCGCCTTTATCTGACATCCGCCTTCCGAGACTTCAGATTATACTGCAAGCCTATAATTGTGGCGGCAAGCAACACTCCTGCTAACATGAGTGAATGAACGGCAGAAACCAGCGGCAGGTGTGATCAACTAAGATTGCGTGCGATGTCACAAAAAGGATTCTGCCACTTCAGCCTCTACTCTCAAATGAAAAACCATCGTTAGCAACGGAGAGAACCGCAAATTGAAACTGAGCGGATACAACCCTCGTATAAACAGGAGCTTGTTTTAATACGCGCGAAAAGCTCCAGGGCGTTGTGAAGGTTTTGGCGTAGTTTGCGGTTTCGTCTTCTCCCTGGAGGCCTCTATGCGGGTTCTTCCTCTCGGCTAAACGTTTTTGCATTATCGCATAGTTGATGCGGCTTTTTCTTCTGGGTAACGCACTTTCTCGAGTAACGGAAGGTATCGGACTTGGTAAAATCTAGGTTGTACCGTTCACAAATCACTTATTATTACTGACACTGAACATTACTTAGGGCACTGAACGCTACACTAAATGTATTTTATCATGCAGCATTGTTCAACTCCCGGCAAGACAAAGCAAAGCCATATCCCCCCCGAGGACGTCCCGTCATTTAGACCTTCCGCATTCTTTATCCCTCCGTCCTTTTCTGTCTTTCTCCCCAGAGCCTGATCAAATTATGAAAATTTCTCTTTACGGGTGAGTGCACCTGTTGATTGTTTCACGGGTCCCAGAGTGGCTGGGTTCATTCCGGCTCACGTTTTTACGTGCTCGTCTCTCGTCGTGTACATTTCGTTGTGAAACAAAAAACCACGAGGAATATTCATAACGACAATATGAGCAACCCGTGGAAGGCGTTCGACCTCTAAAAGGGGATTTTCAAAGTTTTTTCCCCTGTTTACTTCCATTGTTGTTCTGTGAAGTGAATGAGTTTTTAATACTGTTGTGGATGTCGACTTTAGTGGTTGGTAGTACGTTGTTATGTTCTTCGGCCTTATGTTCACATATTTCGTAAATTAAAGAGATACAGTCTCGGTTTTGTTCTTCACTTTGTCAATAGAGGCTGAAAAGAGGGGACCATTCTACAAAAGGTGTAGCTTCTTTTTTTATTTTTTCGTGTTGTTCAGGCCCATAAGGTAGTTATGAATCCAAGTTTTTGTCATCCCCACCCCATTGCTTAGTCCGTCATTTTGGAAAAAAAAAAAAAAACGCCAAATATCGGCACATTTTTGGTTTATTATTCTTGGAATAATACACCTATGTTTTCGCGACGGGGGTCGACGACTCCGATCGGGCTCAAAATTTGACATTATCCGTTTCAAGAGGTCTACATTCTAAATCCGAAATGTCCGTCCGCCGTACGCCGTACGCCGTCCAGGCCGTTTTGGGCAGTAGGAATTTTTTTTAAATCTGAAATTTCGACAAAATACTTGGTTTACCATCTAGTTGTGCCCGCAAGGTTTTCAGCCCGATCCCCCAAACCCGTGGGGCGCTATGGGGCTATAATGGGGCTACGGGAGGGTTTTTTTGAAGGCTTTTCGCTATGGGATCGAGTTAGGTGTCGTTTTCGAAGTATTTTTGGACGTAGAATCCATTTTTTGGGGTCCCGGAACGATCCGATTTCACTGGGGCGATGTTTAGGGCATTCGTGGGGCTAAAAATGGGATTTTTGAAGGATCCCAGGATGTTAAATATTTTTCGAGTAAAAATACAGAGTTTTTGAATAAACACATTTTTGAACATAAAATCCAAAAAAAAAAATTTTTTTGAGATAAAAATCCAAAAAAAAAAATTTTTAAATTTTTTCATTGACAGAATTAAATTTCTGCACAAGTAACGTATATCAAAGAATAATAAACCCTTGTGTAAAATTTGCAGCGTTTTTAGTTTTTGGTATCTAACTCCATTCCAGTGCATTTTTGGATACTCAAGTAGACAACAAAATTTCCAAACAATTGGATGCAGTACGTTATTTGTGGGACCAAGCGTATTCGAGCTACGAGAGGGTGAAAAAAGAGGAAAAGAGGCGATTCGGCAAACTTTTCACTTTCTCTCCACTTCCCACCTCAAAAACAGGAAGAAGACTGTATCTCAGCGAAATGTTTATTGAATGCAAATTGGAGAGAATTTAATTTACTTGGAAATCCATGTCTCAAAAAATTTATGAGCGATCGGTAGGAGTGCACTCCCATGGCGGGGAAATTTAAGAAAAACCGAAAATACGCGTATTTTGTCATTCTGCTCTGGAGCTCCGTCTGATGTTGCTATTAAAGATGAAAAATAATTTTAGGCCCATTAGGTTGTAATGAATCCAAGTTTTCGCCCCCCCCCCCCCCACTCATTGCCTCGTCCGCCATTTTGAAAAACTGCCAAAAATCGACAATTTTTCAGTTCTGGACTTGCAGCTCTCTATCGAGTGCATTTTTTGAGATTCAAGTATCTACATAAAAATGTAGACAACAAAATTTCCGAGCAATGGGTAGGAGTGGGGTACAATTTAACAAAACAGAAAAATGCATAATATGCAATTATATTATTTTGTGATTCTGCTCTGGAGCGCCGTATGGAGAAACTTAGAAAGTTGCTACTCCCGGGTTGGAGTACCGCCAACGTTACATTACTAATTGAGCTAAATTAGTAATGTAAGCTAAACATGACCCTTAAGTTGTGAATAAGTTCTTTGGCAGAATATTGAAAGTTACCACTCTCCAAGCATTCAAGTGAGTTACAATAGTACCACCTACTTGAAAAGCTGCAGGTGTGGGCGGGCTTGTCCCACACTGGGCTACCAACCAAAGACGGTCGAACATTGAATATGACTGAAGCAGGTGGGTGAATTGACCTGGTTCAATTGACAGTACTGTGCTGATATCATTATCGGCCACATAAAGCGTATAATAGAATTACACAGTCCACGCATTTGCCCCTCCGGGACGGTGCTAATTAATTGCATTCAAAGATGTTGACCTAAATTGATAGGGGAACTGACATGGAGGGGATGGTTGTCCGATTTGTGGTGGATGGAGTGAACAACCGGCTCGTGTCAAGTCTTTCTTGGATACGTTGGAATGTGGGCGATGTTTTGGTCTCTTCGGTGATTCCATCACATCAGCTATTTAGAGATTTTGAGTGAAAGTAATTGCGGCGCGAATTGAGCATCTTCTCTGACGTAAACATCGTGCATGGTATTGCAAAATGCATCTACCTTGCGAATGTCCAGCTGTACAGGTATCAAATTTTCCAACAAAAAGTTGCTCCATGTGGCGCATGTGAGCTTCGGTAGCTCCGAATTTATTTAGAAAAAAACCTATAGATTACACAGGTTTACAAAAAAAAGGTCAATCTCAGGCGCCGCAGAAAAAACCATCAAACTCTATGTTTTTTGGGGTGCTGAATCCGAATCCGACCCCCGTTTTTTCCGGTCACGTCCAAATTTTCGAGATATTGGCGATTTTTCGTTTTTTCGACCTTTTCCCGTTTTGAAAATCCCAGCTAAACGTGCGGATGCCCAAAAATTCTACAAAAACTCTCTTCTTACTGGAAATTTATCGCTGATTCCGAAAATATATATGAGTTGGTGTCTAAAACCACGAGAAATGTGTGATTTTGCCAAAAAATGTTGAAAAAACGTGGTTTTTTCACAACCAAAGTCACGTTTCTTGATACTTTTTACCTTCTAGCGTGGAAACTAAGGCCGTTAATGAATTTTTTCCAACGAGGTCTTGTAGGTAGATTGTTTCTGCGTCGAATGGGACCAACCGTGATTCTTTACCTTCCATAATAAGGGAGCTATGATTTTTCAAAGTTTCTGGGCGCTTGTTTTTCAGGGCTTCAAGTGCAATTCCGTGAGTTCTTGATGAATAAACCCATCTTTGAGTCGGTCTGAATTGATGCCTCCGAGTCCAATATATTCCTCGGAACAAAGTTTTGTTGTGACAAGTTGCATTGCCGACTCCAGGAGTTCATGTTCTACGACATGGCCAAAATGGGTAGAAACTTTGAAAAATCATAGCTCCCTCATTATAGAAGGTAAAGAATCACGGTTGGTCCCATTCGACGCAGAAACAATCTACCTACAAGACCTCGTTGGAAAAATTTTATTAACGGCCTTAGTTTCCACGCTAGAAGGTAAAAAGTATCAAAAAACGTGACTTTGGTTTTGAAAAAACCACGTTTTTTCAACATTTTTTGGCCCAATCACACATTTCTCGTGGTTTTAGACACCAAATCATTTATATTTTCGGAATCAGCGATAAATTTCCAGTAAGAAGAGAGTTTTTGTGGAATTTTTGGGCATCCGCACATTTAGCTGTGATTTTCAAAATGGAAAAAAGCCGAAAAAACGAAAAATCGCCATTATCTCGAAAATTTGGACGTGACCGGAAAAAACGGGGGTCGGATTCGGATTCAGCACCCCAAAAAAACATAGAGTTTGATGGTTTTTTCTGCGGCGCCTGAGATTGACTTTTTTTTTGTAAACCTGTGTTATCCAAACGTAAGTAGAAGGGGTCTGAGGCCAGTAGGGAGAGGTCAGGTGTGGGCTGGCCCTCTAGTTGAGTTATTGGAAACTGGAGCCCATTTCGGTCTCACCCAAACGCCTTGCCCTCATCCATTTCAGTCCTCACCTACAGTGACAACAAACCAGTTGGGGCCTATTTCGTTCACATGCCTCATTCGCGGGGCCCATTTAGGAAACTCCGCTGGTGGAAATGGTTTACTGCTTGGAAGACTGCAAGAAGCAAATTGAATTACTATTATACAATAACGTTGCCCAGTTACCCTATCCATCACCACCCAACATAGAATTATCCTGACTCAACACCTAACCCTTCCGGTTTTCCGCTTTTCTTCCGGTACTGTATGCTCAAATAGGCGAAGGCCGTGTGGGAGTTCTACACCGTGTTATAGGTAGGTGGGCACATTCATTCCCATCGCCCTTTTCTCTGCCCCTCGTACGCCAGCGGCCAGGACCTTCTCCATGATTTAGGGCCACCTATTACGGCCTGTTGCTGTTTACCCAATTTAACGGTGGATTTACCTTCCGTCTTGCCCCACTAGCCCTCTCAATTTCTCACCCAGCCTACTATACGATCTTTCATTTTTTTTTTTTTTTTCTCTCGCTTCCCGAGAAAGTCTAATATATGTGTCCTCTCCGTATTACCCTTCATCTTTTGCAATCTCTCCGCATAAATCTCACTACGCTATTTTCCGATCGAGAGACCTTCTGAAGCTCGGTGTTTGTTGTTTCGCAAGAAGCCGAGCAAATTGGTTATTCGTCACTTGATGGATGCGCCAACTTGGAATTGGAAATTGTAAGAGATAGCGCCACCAGACGATCGAATGGAAAATACCTATTTTATGGATGACTTTATAAATGGCATTTGAAAAAGCCGGATATGAATTGGATGGTAATAAACGACGTCATTTCGTATGGAGGGGGATATTTTTTGCTGTTAACCCTCCCACTTGGTAAATTTACTCTGAACGACCAATTCATTTTCCGTATTTATCTTGGGTGACGCGTTCGGTGCCAGGTAATGTCGAAATAATCACCGTCCTATTACGACTAGTGATTGAGCAACTTTAAGAGGGGAAGGGTTCTAATAGAAAAGATTGAGGAAAATTGTATCACAATTCCGTGGACCAACTTCAAACTGTTTTGCCTTTCCAAGTAGGAAACAATCCAACTTAACGACAAGCTCTAGAAGAATTTTTCGCAATCTTACCCTCATTTAAAGGCTACTGTGGCATTTCGAAAGTGCTGGTCGCGGGTACAAATCGCAGTCCATTGCAATGAAATTCTTTCGGTTTAATGTCCTCCTTCAGTTCCAAACGATGTCTTACGGGGGAAGAAAACGGCGTAGTATGGTTAGCGTTTGGGGAGTTCAGTCCCAAAGTTGGCTCCACCTTTTTCGGTTGTTCGAGGGAGGCTGTTAAATCCAACGAGTTATGTGGCCGAAGGTTCGGTATGGGTAAGTTTCTTAGGGAAAGTCGCCCCCGCGGCCTCGAACGGCCTGGTAGTAACTGTATCCTTCCGATATTTATTGTTTTCTGCCTCCTTCTTTGCGACACCGGAAAGTCGGTCTGGTCTGGTTGTGGGTCGGGGCTGTTCATTTTTTAACGGGCTTACCGGGTCAAAAGTATGTTCTGTTTCTTTCAAAGTGCTGGTAGAGTGAAACTCCCAGATTTCGGCTCTGCTTGGTGGTTTAAAAAAAAGCATGAGCTGTTTCAAATACTGCCTAAATCGTTTGGCAGTCGCTCATTAGAGGCTGGAAATCTTTCTGTGCCAGCAAACATCTTTTTATCGCTTGCAGTTGTCAGAGAGAGAAGAAAGTCAAACTCAGTGAGCCGTTTACCACTGGTCGGCATTTCTAAAGTTTTTGTAAACAAAAGCTTTGTTTGTTTACCGATTATAAACCTTTAAATTGATGTTTTCTAGGTTTCAAAGTGTTGTTCTGTTGTTAGAGTTCCAGAATCTGGTATATGGACTTGGGTCGTTTCAAAATTTCGGTACAATTTAGGTCACCGGAAGTTTCTGACCAAACTATCATGTCCTTTGCTCATTTTTTTAAATGGCGTTATAGTGCATACTACTACCAACGCAATCCACTTCATTTTATACGGAAATAAATTTTGTTTATGTATTAAAAATATGTATTTGTATGCTGAAATTCCCTCCCTAGACATGTCACCGGTCTGGGGTTGACAACTTTGATAATGCATAGCCATAAGGCTTTTTGAATTAAAAAAAATTCGGCGCCGAAATAAGGTTTAGGTATACCTGAAGTTTCGAAAAATTGGTTTGGATGACCATATACCAACACGCAGTAGTTGTGGCATCGATATTTATACCTGTCACCAAGTTTTTTTTCCCTCCCTAGACCCCAAATTGAAATGCCCGCGAAAAATATAAAAGAAGGGAATTTTTGGATCCTAACAGGTTGGCAAGTTATGTTGTTTTGTTGTCGAACCTGGGGAATCTTTTCCCAGCTGACATTTTTTAGTTGGAAGAGCCTCAGTTCAGGTCATGTGACAAAAAACGTGTGCGTGTTTTTTTACCCACTCTCTCCCTCGACCTCATCAAAATAGTCATGGTGAGTAATATCACTATAATTCTTTCTGTACTAAGCGTGATTTGTTGCACTGAATCGATGAAATTTTTTCCAGAACGGTAGTGATGGTTGGGTAGCCTCCAACACACAATGAAGTCCGAAATTACCCTCCCTCGCCACTCCCCTCCCTAGACCTCACAGAAAAATTAAAGTGTCGAGGGAGGGAGTGATAATGTAGGGAGGGTAAAAAAATTTGCTTTCGTCCGTTTTTTCTCAAACTTAAACCACCAGACATTGCTACAATATCATTGGGTAACCATAACGAACCAGCGGGTCTGCTGAACCAGATCCTACCCAGTGATGAGTTGCCAATAACATATATTACCCTCCCTAGACACGATACTCCCCTCCCTAGAATCGACGATCTCGAATCTCGAAAACTATACCTACATAGTCGTGCGCTGCCACTTCAGGGGATTCTTACTGATACCTATAGAGATTCAAAAAGACGAAAAAACCCCGTGTTTATCGACTTTTTTTTTTGCATGAGTTCCAAACCTCAAAATGTACCGAAATTTTGAAACGACCCACTCAAGTTTGAGGTTCAACTTTACTTTGGGTGTGGCCGTTCTCTGGACGTCCTCATCGCGGAAAATCCTCATCAGGAGATTAAACCATCGTCAGCTCTGGCGCTCTTCGCCTCCGGTATTTCAGTATATCGGTTTACTCTCGCGCATGGAGTGAAATTGACTATCCCGCTACCAACAAAAGGCCTATTCTTCGGCGTCAGAAGGTCCGAGGCGATTTTTATTAAGACACAATCGGGGAAGAGGTTAATGAACAGGCCTGGCGGAACCGATCGGCCGTCAAACGCGTTTTCAATAGCTCCCTGGGCCTCGCCCGTTATTATCTTCGGAGAAAAAGGGCCGAGAATTTGATAGGACCAACATACACTCCGCTCAAAGGCAGCTGGTTGAGAAAATTTCTCCATTTTCTGGATGAAAGCGTTTGCGAATAAAACTCATCGCTTGTAAATACTATCAGCTCTTTATTAATAGCGCACCATTAATATCATTTGAGCGACGTCAATTGCTCGTAACAGACAGTTAGTTCAATTGTTGTGTAATACCGCCCTCAATTGTATTGATCTGTGATTTGCTTCAATTGAGCAGATGTGCAATATGATTGGGCGATTTAGGATTCGAAGATGTTAACAGTTTGAAGAGGCCGAATGCCTAACGATGGAGGATTTGGCAGTTGAGTCATTACCCTGGTGTTTACGCGGGACCCTCAGATCGCCTGATTGCGATCCTTGGGAAATTTTCGTGAGGGAAGGAGGGGAGAATTGCCATCTTGCCATCAGCCCCGAGACGGTTTGCTCTGCGATTAGCACCTTTCCGTAACAATGGGCCCATTGTTCGCAATGTTCGCTTTCCTCAGGACCATTTGTTATGTAGGGAGATTGACACAGGTCCGTGAGCTTTCGGGGTCGAAGGCTGGTGATGGTCGACGAGGGGAAGGGAATCTTATCATGTTGTGGAATTCCGGCCGACAATGCATCGGCGTGCTGACCAGTTGCCTCACGGCTCCTCCGTTCCATCCCGACTCCATCCTTCGATCGACCGATGGTTATGAATGAAATATGAACCCTCCTCTTGTGACATTGTCGAACATTCGTGTAAAGGAGGGGAAACCCACACTGAGCCTGTGACCCTGACAATGATCGTGGGAGAGGATCGATATGGACACCAAAATAAAAAGAAGTAACTGTGGTTGGGGTCATTGTGTGCTAATGCTGAGTCCTTGTGGTTGGCCCTTACATTTATCAAGCTTTTTCCAGTGGGCCAGCTATTCCATGCATCACGTCTCACCTACAGCGCCCTTCCATTTCCACACAATCCTCTAATACTGAAGATAATATTTTCTTGTGTTAATGTTGGTGTTTATCGCCGTGGTAAAAACTTCAGCAGCCTTTTTTTTTAAACGTAGGAATATTAAATGTTCCTACGTATTTGTATTTCGAGGACTGAAGTTGTGTTTTGACCAAAGAGCCGAGTTTGGTGGCATTTTCCATGTAATTTTGGACTTAGAGCCGAGTTTGGGGCCTGAGACCCGCTCGACCTGCCACCTACCTGACGAAGTACAGGTTTGAGTTCAGTTTGAGTTCTCAGAGTTTTAGCTACGTATATTACTTAGATTTTCGTCAGTAGTTTACAGGCCTAATAAGAGAAGATTGAACTAGTTTCCCATGAGAGCGTATTTCATCGTTGGTTTCATTTGCATTCTAGATTCAATTACTCTTTTCATAGCTGGAGTTGTACAGAAAAGTTGATTTAGTTGTCGAATGAGTTCAAACATTCTGATCGGCCTCAAATTTTGTTCTTCTGTGTGTAGATTCTAAAAACGCTGCAAATTTTACACAAGGGTTTATTATTCTTTGATATAGGTTACTTGTGCAGAAATTTAATTCTGTGTTAATGAAAAAAAAATTTAAAAAATTTTTTTCAATTTTTTTCAAAAAAGATTTTTTGATTTTGTTTTTTCAAAAAATGTTTTTTTCAAATTTTGTTTTGTTTTTTACTTGAAAAATATTTGACCTCCTGGGATCTTTCAAAAATCCCATTTGTAGCCCCATGAAAGCCCTATAGATCGCAACAGTGAAATCGGATCGCTGCGGGACCCCAAAAAATGGATTCTACGTCCAAAAATACTTCGAAAACGACACCTGACTCGATCCCATAGCCGAAAGCCTTCGAAAACCCCCTTCTGTAGCCCCATTTTAGCCCCATAGCGCCCCACGGGTTTAGGCGATCGGGCTGAAAACCTTGCGGGCACAACTAGATGGTAAACCGAGTATTTTGTCAAAATTTCAGATTTTTAAAAAAATTCCTACTGCCCAAAACGGCCTGGACGGCGGACGGCGTACGGACTTTTCGGTTTTGGAATCTAGACCACTTGAAACGGATAATGTCACATTTTGAGGCCGATCGGAGTCGTCGACCCCCGTCGCGAAAACAGGTGTATTATTCCAAGAGTAATAAACCAAAATTAAGTCTTCTGTTGAGACAATTGAGCAAACATTACTTACAACTCTCGTTAAATATGATCTCCTTCAAAGTTAAACTTACCACTGAAGTTGTATTTAAAGTTGGAGCAGTGTTTGCCACTGCAAACTGATCATTTTACGCATCAACATAATGGCTTTTCGTGTAAATCGGTTTATGGAAAGTTTCTCGGGCTCGTCGGCGGGTAGGGGAATTTTAATACGACTACCAGGAAGTTGTTTTTCAGGGTTTCTCCCCCTCGACTTTCACCCAGTGTTTGGTAACCGCACAGCACACGCTGATACCGAAGAACCCCGTGAACCTTCGCCGCTTTTGTGTTCTTTGCATTCCTAACAGCTGTTGTCAACTCCCGGCTGAAGTTTGATTATGTGGATGAAGGGAGGGGAAAAGGGGACATGGAGTAACGAACGGATAGAGGGAGACGGGGACACAATGAGCGGGAAATTTTCCCTGGCGTTCACATACTCCCTTATTGTGGGGGGGAAAGTTCTATTTTTCAAACGAGGCTCTTCACGTGGGGAGGCCGCGGTCTTTTTATTAAAAAAGTTTTTAATACATGAAAAATCTCTTCGTAAACAACGTTTGTCCCTCGGTCGACGCGTCTGAGGGGTCCGCAAGTTCAACGAGACTACAATCCGAAAAGTTTCTCGATGTGGAGGAATTCGGAAGCGAAAAATTAAGATTCAAGTTATTGATGGGCCCCTTTGCTACACGAGGCATCAAAATGGAACTAAAAGAAAGGTGCAGCTTATAGGAAGAATTTTGCATTCTTTCATTACTTTTAATTATTATTTTTTATTTTTTATTTTTTTTTTTGTGGAGGCAATTTTTCATTCTTTCATTACTTTCAATTAAAAATTTTTTTGAAGTAGAAAGGGATTGTTTGCTGTTATGAAAGAAGCGAGATCACTAAAATCAACAATTTACGCAGATTCCAAGAGAGTGAGAAATCGAACATCTACCCAGCCCTAAATTCCGCTAAGCTCAACCATTTCTCACGGGGAAGTCAGGTTGAGCCTGATCATCTAAATTACTGATTAATTAAACGAGTTAAGAACCGACCTTAGCCATCTCGCCACGCCCTCCTTCACCTCTGCCGCGCTTTGCCGTCTCCGGAGCCCGTAATCGATATTTAATCCTCAGTGATTGAATACAGTTTACTGAATTGTGTGAGTTACGGCGGTGTGGGCGGATGACACCGCCGAAATATTGAGTATGTCGGCGATTGATACGCCCCCCCTGCGACCCATTCCTGAAAAGCAACCCGTATAAAAAGTGTCATTTTTTTGCGCCGTTGAAAATATTGTTGCCCATTAAAAGCGCTTAAGCTGTCATTAAGATAAGCGTAAACAGTTAAGATAACCCTAATGGTGATGAGTTGAAAGCCTAACAAATGAACCTGCCTCCGTCATTTTCTGTAAAACTTTGGATCTTTTTTTCTAACCAGCTCAGAATATAATATTACACAGCTCCACAAAAAAAGTTTCTGATCCGGGGGTCTGACTATGGTATTCCTATGTATTTTTCGACGCTGAATCCGAATCCGAGGTCAAAAAAATCCGTTCACCCCTTAATTTTTTGTGTAGGGACGAAATCATCCCTCCAGGAGTGGTGATTTTGATTGGGATCCATCAAAAATCCCAGTTGTAGGCCCATAAAAGCCCTACAGATCGCCTCAGTGAAATCGGGTCGTTCCGGGACCCCAAAAAATGGATTCTACGTCCAAACATACTTCGAAAACGACACCTAACTCGATCCCATAGCCAAAAGCCTTCAAATAACCCCTCCTGTAGCCCCATTTTAGCCCCATAGCGCCCTACAACCACGTAAGCTGTCACGAATACCGAAGAACCTCGTGAATTGCAATATTCCCTTGTGTGAAAGCAAGGGATACTGCCTGAATAAAAATGCGCGTCAGGGAAAGCAACACGTTTCTCCTTGCGCTTTATCCCTTCAGGATCCGAGGACGCCGCTCTGTGGGTTATTTTTTCTCAAGAATAGCCCCCTTTTGAGCCTTTACGGAGATTTACTGCTTCCCACACGTCCAGACGCGACATTCAATTCCTCGGGATGACGTCGTCGTACATATTTTATCTTGAGGTTGATCCTCGTATCACACCGGTAATACAGTTCATCCTCTCCGCCGCTGCAAGGCGTTACACCAAGAACAAGCTCCAACGCATCCAAATATTGAGGTGAATTTCGCCTTCAGTCAAAAATACCTTTTCATAACATCTCGCCATTGTTGTACCGATTAAGAAGTTACCCGATTAAATTAACAATAACGTTCCACCGAGTTGAGCTGAAGAGCCAATCTGCGTTAAAACCCTCCCGGCACTACCAGTACGATACAAATTAACAACACCTCTCAGAAAAGTTTTCTCATATAACGGTAATTGGATTAAACCGGAAACATCCTGACATCTGGTTGTCCTTAAAGATGAATGTAATAAAAATTGAATGAGTTGAAATTAGAACGCTGGAAGGTTCAAAATTATTTTTACACGGAGATAAGTCCATGTACATCCTAATCATTCAACCATGGGCAGATAAACATTTTTCCGGCCCGTGGGTGCAGGAATTTATCTGCCCTCTTTGGGGGGTGGGGGGGGGGGATAACAAGCCTGCCATGTTCAAGAATGTATTCAGATATCACGTAAGAAAGTAGAAAAACACAGCAGAACAATAGAACAGTAGAATTATCTTCAATTTATATGAAAAAAGTTGTCTGATTGACAATCTGAATTTAGTTTTTTGGGCTATTGCAAAGATTCGTGCAAGAAAGGGCTGCAGCCCCTGAAAATTGCTCCAGAGCTTGAAATCATCTTTGTTTCCCCTTTGGGGTTCTGACGGGTATAGTTTGCGATGGTTTCTAAGTTGTGCTTCAGATTTGAGCGCCTCAAAACCACAAAATATTCGCACTTTTTTCAGTTTTTCGCGTGTAACTCGAAAAGTCCGCGCCCCACCGAAAATGTCACCGTATAATTTTTCAAAGAGCATTAAATTCTGCGTCGAATTAGCGTTTAAAGCTACAAATTTGGTCCAGCTGTCTCGCGCCAAAGATAGGCAATTTTTACCAACTTCGATAAAAAGTTGACAACCCTCAACTTCTAACGTCTGTGGGTTGAAAATGACTGTTCCGATTAAAAAATGTTAGGGCTTAAGTTATAGAGATCCTGCGAAATCCTCCGACCGGGAATTATTAAATTCTTGTCCAGGTCCCTTTATCGCTTCTAACCGGATATCATTTATCAAGTTGGCGGGTATAGAGATGCAGGGGTATATAGGTACTGGATGGGAGGCTTTATCTGGAGAAACAGAAGCGACAGGAGCGCGCCCTGGTTGTGGAGCACGATGGAACTGCGCCCCTACGCGTTTTCGACCGAATAATATATCTTTCCCGCACTCCACGGAGCGTGACTATGAATAAATAACTAGGTCGGGAGATCAAGGTTGCCGTTTCCCCTCTGTGCATTGTGTTTGTTTTAGTTAATAAGCGCAATGCCTTAATGGTTCCTATCTACATCCGTCAGAAGGTAAATGATCATTTGATAATCCTATTGAAACGGGATTGGTCTACCATTCAAGCACAGTTGTCAGTCATCGTACATTCGATTGGCGTTTTACTGGATTGATGTGGAAAATCAAATTTCACTCGGCATCACGTTAGGCTTTGGTGGAAGATGAGTTCTTGTGACAGTTGTGTAGCTTCCGCTAACGCAGAACCGTGGCAGCAGGTGTCTCCCAGGCACCTCATCTGATCCCACCCTGCCATGGGTTTTCCCCTTTCAGGCCCTCGCAGTGGAGTTAAAATTGAAATTTTTCTTCGGCGAAACAAACCTTCCACTTTTTCCTTACCAATCTTCTCTCTTATAAAGATTCTCAGGTGGTCCACATTAATCTCAACCGCGAGGACCACCTTCGCCTCCGTCATTGTTTATTCACGGTGCACTACGAAACCCATCCTTTTTAAGAGCTCTCGGTAAAAGCCAGCTTCCATTTTTTCCCTTGATGGGATAAAAAAGAGGAAAACCCGACAGTGCAATAGAAACCCAGATAAACGTGGTCGTTATTACAACAAGTTGGTAGCGCTATTATTTACGTAACAAGTGTTTTGGTTTATTATACTTGAGTTGATACACCTTTGTATTCGTGGCGGGGGTCGAGAAAGAGGGCCTCAAAATTCTTCATACTTTTCAGGTTGTGTAGATTCTAAAAATGAAATTTCCGTCCGCCAACTCCCAATTGTATTTCAGTATTTCGGCTATAGCAGCTAAACAACGCTTTTTTCGAGGTTTTTGCATGAAGCCAATCGTGTAGTGAAGAAAATTTACTACAATGTTAGTCCTTGAAATGTTTTCTGTGGGACCAATACTTTACGGGATACGGTCGGTTGAAGTTCCCAAATTGGGGAAATTACAAAATACGAGTCATTGGTATCAGTAGTTGCTCTAGACCTTCCTGCTGCTCCCCAATAAACCGATTGTCCCGAATCGGGTGGCGAATTGGTGGAAGTAGCCGAAAATGAGACACCCGGAACTGGTAATGACAATCGGGGCCCTCTGGAAATTGACAATGTAATGCTGGAGGAAACCCTCCTGAGGGAAGTAATTTGGGTAGATTATGCATATCGCGACACGTTGATCCCCGGACGGAGGGCGAGAATGGAAGTGGGGTGTATTAGCAATGCAAACTTACGCCTAATCTTAGTGACCCTCAGGTGCCTCATGTTAATTTCTGCCACCGCCGTTTCCACCGTCACGCCATTCGAGTCCGACGGAAGCCTGTTGGTAATGGCCACCTGAAGGCGAAATAAAAATTCTGCAAATTACCCAGGTGTTAATTATTCTTTGATTGTGTCAATAAAAAATCACTAAAAAAAAACAACTAAAAATTAGGGGGGAAACTCAATCTGTATAGTGTCAGGACGAATTAGTAACCTCAAAAATGATTCATTCAAAGTCACTACGAAAACGACACCTCATTCGACCTCAATTCTTCAGAAACGTCTTCTGCTACCTACCCCCTTTTTAGCCCTATAATAATTACTGAAATTACATTTTGGTTTATTATTCTTGGAATAATACACCTATGTTTTCGCGACGGAGGTCGACGACTCCGATCGGCCTCAAAATTTGACATTATCCGTTTCAAAAGGTCTACATTCAAAATCCGAAATGGCCGTCCGCCGTCCCCCGTCCGCCGTCCAGGCCGTTTTGGGCAGTAGCAATTTTTTTTTAAATCATAAATTTTGACAAAATTCTCGGTTTACCATATTAGTTGTGCCCGCAAGGTTTTCAGTCCGATCGCCCAAACCCGTGGAGCGCTATGGGGCTAAAATTGGGCTATAGGAGGGTTTTTTTTAAGGCTTTGAGCTATCGGATCGAGTTAGGTGTCGTTTTCGAAGTATTTTTGGACGTAGAATCCATTTTTGGGGGTTCCGGAACGATCCGATCTCACTGTGGCGATCTACAGGGCTTTCATGGGGCTAAAAATGGGATTTTTGAAGAATCCCAGGAGGTTAAATATTTTTCGAATAAAAAATAATGAATTTTTGAAAAAAAAATTTTTTTGAAATCAAAAAAAATTCCAAAAAAAAATTTTTTTTTCCAAAATGTTTTCCATTGACACAGAAATAATTTTTGCACAAGTAACCTATATCAAAGAATAATAAACCCTTGTGTAAATTTGCAGCGTTTTTTAAGTGGAGCCCGCTTTGAATACGTTTCTAGTTTTTTTCTCGCTGGTTCGATGGTGAAATCAATTTTGGGGTATGCCGAGCCGTTCAGGAAATATCTAAAAATGGGGATACCAAGCGGAATGAAGAAAGCAATATTTTCCAACGATAATATATTTTCTTCAAGTAATATGAAAATATTTTCTTGTCTAAATTTCAGATTTAGACAAAAATGACTCCTGCATTGACGGTGAACGGCGCTCAGTGATCCAGAACGCCAATCTAGATGGTCGACAAAAATTTTAGTGCCCAGGTTTTATTTTAATTTTTTCCACTTTCATCAAAACCAGTTTATATCTCCTCTCCTTGGCACATCTCCAGCTAGGTTGTTTCTCATTGAATTCGATGGTGAAATCAAATTTTGAGTATGTTGAGCCGTTCAGGGCCCTTGTGATCTGACTACCTCAATTAACATGAAGTAAATCGGATTTTAGACTTTTGTCTTGCCAAATTGGCGTTCTGGACCACATTCAATTTCATTTTTGGAATCTACACTTCATGAAACGCATAAGAACCAATTTTATACCTGGTCAAAATCTCCGTCGCGAAACAATAGGTTGAAAAGGGCTAAGCTACTCATTCCGCTGCAAGAGGCGTTGGAAACAGCTCTAACCCGCGTAAAAGACATTTCCAGAAAAACACTTGATTGGCACGATGGTGATTGTAAAATTTAACACCTTGTTAGTGTGGTGTATTCAGGAATTCAGCGTTTATATTT
Organism: Pilophorus perplexus; assembly: GCA_955831195.1. Taxonomy (NCBI): domain Eukaryota; kingdom Metazoa; phylum Arthropoda; class Insecta; order Hemiptera; family Miridae; genus Pilophorus; species Pilophorus perplexus. The sequence continues at coordinate 10,454,081 of OY037012.1, forward strand.
TACCCCATTCCAATTGGTTCTCTTGGAACCCCATGAATCAGTTAACCTCGCGTGAGGTTCATCTCCGAACTCCGCAATATGAGGACTATCCAAACACTGGATGGCTCCCGTAACCCGGCTTTCACCGCAGAATCACATGGAGCAAAATCACTGTGGCCTCTTCCATAGTTAATGTCAGTTAGTTGTTTCAAGGGAGTTAGTCGGTTCCGCGGCGAGAGGGCTAGTAGTTCCAAGTTGATAATGGGCCCTGGCCATTAACCTCGGAGTCTATAGATGTTTCCATGCCAACAGTGAGGAAGACGTATGACGGCCTTAAGGGGTCCTGGTGGAACTTTGCCCCCCCCCCCCCCCTTGATATTAATCATCGATATTCAGATAGACTGACATTAAGTTCAATCCTAGCAAACTCAAAATGTTCACTTACGGTTGACACCGTATGTTGGTATACATATGTTCGTTAATATCTCAAGTTGATTCGCTAAAAAAACTTGAATTCACACTCATTATGAACTCAGGTAAACTTGAGGAAAAGGGGTTGAAACATAATATGAAATATATTATTTTTTACGATAAAGGCTTAGGTTGGAAAAACACGGCCATGCCCCTTTTCCCTGTCTTTTATTTAGAGAAAAAGAATAAGCGAAGCAGAAAATACGAAGGGAATGAAGACTGGAAACAGCTAAATTCTTGCGCTTGGCAGTTTAAACGAATGGTGTTCGCAGAAACGAATCGCTTTCATTCCCCGTTCAGAGCCCTCCGGGAGAATTAGAACGGAGCTCAAAGGGATGAATTGTGAATGCGCATAACTAGAAAATGAACTATATTAGAAACCGTGAATGGAAGAGGGTTTTTTGCACCATCCAGGGAATAGTTTTAGAGCGGTAGGATTGGTGTTGTGCCAGATAAAATTGGTATCGTAGTTCACTTCCGTTCATTGCAGTCTTTCATTTCAGCTCAACCGTCAAAATTGATCAATCGTGAAAAATTCTCATAGTTCTCAAAAGTTCTACGAAATGTGATCTGCTGTCACGTGCAGATTCATAAAGTTTCGAAGTTCCCGCTAAAAAAAAGTATCCCGACCACATTTTCCGTTCTGCGTGCCAAGTCAGATCGTGAAACAACAGACTGACCGCCTCGAGTGTGGCAAACTTACGGGATATCTGAATAATTTATGTTGAATCTCACGGACCTCCGTTCTGTCCGACTGGGTTGAAAAGGCTTTGTAACACAAAGCGTCAAGTGGAAAAACTACGGGAAACAAAAGAGGTTGGCAGCAGAAGTCATTTGTGATCGACTCGAGAGCGAACCAACTGTGGAAATCCGGTGAATGGCTTAGTGCGGAAAAGCGGCGGGGGTGAGTTTGAAAGGGAACGAACAACACTGGGAAGTAAACGGGGGTAAAAGAAAATAGAACGCGATGCTTGAAAAATAGGCGAAAACCCCCTGACCAAACAGTCGAGTGAATTACAAGATACAAGAAGTTTCCGTCTCAAGTTAATAAAATTAGGAAATGGAAAAATTGACCGATCAGAGAGCAAAGGGCGAACTTTAACGTCTTCAGTTTTAGTGTTACTATTACCGTGTGATATTGTTAGGCTGGTGGTGATGGTGGCGAACAGCGGGGCGGCGCCTCTGGCCCCTAAGCCCCCCGGCCGTCCTGTCCAGACATGCGACCTGCCGCCCCTTCACACCGACAAGGTGAGTGTAGACAGTGAAAAAGCTTGTCATAAATTTTCCACGTAGTTTAGTATGACTTAACGCCTTGGTTTTCTTGTTATGCTAATACTTTCTACAATCATTGTTGCATTGGCATTATCATAAGTGCATATTAGAATAGGATCCACGATGTGCACGCATTTTTTAATGAGAAAGTATCTAAGGATTTCATAGTGTTTTAAGTTTTTAAAACCCTTAGTAGTTCGTAGCCAGTAGTTTGTGAGGTGGAGCATGTTTAGCGTAAGTGAAGCTTGGAGTGCTTGTGTGAACGCGCCCACACGTTATTCAACTCTGCGATCGGGATCAGCGAACGAAAGTAGGAAGTACTTGCCCGATCAACAGCTCGATCGCCAGCAACTGCTTTCATGCGTGGGAAACATGGGTCGCTCTTTCCCCACACGTCATTGTCGACGGCTCCGGGGTGGGCTTCTCCTGTGCACGCCATGGCCCTCTTCACGCTGAACACTATCTACTCATTTGTGACAACATCCCTCACGATTCGTCTCTGCACAGAGGACCCAAAGGGAACCCTTGTCACTTCAAGTGTGGACCCTGGGAAAACTAACCTGGCCACTGCTTTTCTCCAACTACAAGCGGCATGGCTTTGGTTATAGCGCATTCGGATTTCCACCCGTCACACAACACGCCTTTCAAGAATTATTCTTTCGGCACACGACTCGTAGGCAACGTAATAGACTTGCACGGTGGAGTCAATTCCCATGGTATCACATTTTAGAAATTGAATAATTTATTCATGTAAATTTAATGCATGGTACGGGATTCTGCTCAAACATACCTTTGATCCGTGAGTCTTCTGGGAATAAAAACGCCGAACCTCTATTTGAAAGCATTTTCAAACTCTTCGACTGAGAGAAATAAATGAAGCCATTCGCATGACACAAGACTGATGATTTTGCGTAAAACGTCGTAACTCGGTCATTCTTTGCTCTTTTGAACCGAAGAGTCACGTTGATTCGAAGTTCAATCGGTTTGAATGCAATCCCGACATCCCAGAGGTCGGTTGCTGCGTTAATCGCTCATTGTTCTAGAACAATAGTCATTAGACGGACAGGAGTGATTGGAGCAATTATAATCCCCATTCCCTGATTCCAAGGCCCAACTGCGCCCACAAGCTAGGATGTCGCTGATGTCCTTTGACGGATCACGACCTCACGTCCGTCAGGATCATTCGCTCATTTCAGGACTTTTGATAAGTTCGCTGCATAGCTGAAATTTCCTCAGGCATGAGCTAACCTGAGCATTAGGGTGGCCACAAGCTATAGGGAAGAAAATTTTTTGACGCGTTTTCTTCCGCGCCAACCCGCTAAAATGTGCCATTAGACATAAAAATAGGATTCCCAAAGTTTCAGATCGATGGGACAACTATTAGACCCATCACAAAGAAGTTGAAGTTTTGAAAAATGGAATTTTTGGAAAAATTTCCCAGTTTTTCCTCTATATCTCAAAAGCTATTTGTGCTAGAAATCTGCGCTAGGTCTCATTTGATTCTGTATGTTGTTGGCTTTAACTTTTATACCCACGGACTTTGAGCTGAAGCTAATAGATTCAACGATATCTGCCATTTTCCACCCGAAAACGTGGTCCGTTTTAGCAAATGTGGCTTTTTACACACCTCCCCAGGAAACGGCTGAACTGAATCGAAAATCTCCTACAGCTTTCCTTATTTTTCCTGAGACTCAATACTTTTGCTATTGACAATTTCAAATTGAATAATCGTTGGTGGTGGTGGGTCTCCTTGGTGGGGGGGTTCATAAATACAAGTTCTAGTTTCACGGTTTATGTTCGATTCCCAGAACACGTCACAACGGTGTGGTATATGGATTTCGTAGGATGAAGTCCAAACCCGCATTGTACCAATTAGGTGGGTTCGTGAGTCAAGTCAAGTCAAGAGTTTTTATTGCCAAGAACACAGAGTGCAAAGACAAGGTCAAAACTTTGAAGTCACTGCTCTCGGATTTGGTAGGAGCCAAGCCATTAGAAGGTGCAAGAACGTAGGAAGTATTTTCGGAAACAAAGAAGTGACCTTATAAAAAACAGATTCCGTAGCTCAGAGGTTGAATGTGCTGTTTTGAATTGGGGGGAAGCTGCTTCCAAGCCTAATGCAAAACGCTAATATTGAAAGGTTGGCAGTTTTAATCAGCTGTGACGAGGAAGAGCAATTAATAGGCGTCCCCAAGCTAGAAAATAGCACTGGAAACGTACAAGCCAGAGGTATTTTTTCGCTGTTGGAAGTATGGGGCAGTGGAGTAATACAAGCCATGTGCTTTGATACTACTGCATCAAATACAGGTCGGTTGAAAGGCACATGCGTCCTCTTAGAACAAATATTTCAAAGGGATATGGTGTATTTAGCTTGCCGACACTACATTTTGGAAATAATACTGAAGGCTGTATTTGATTGTAAAATTGGTTCCACAACTGGCCCTCATCCTGGTATTTTCAAACGGTTCCAAACTAGATGGCCCGATATAGATAGATTTCAATGCGAGTTTTACCAAGAACGAAGAACAAAAGCAATTTGTATTACATGTCGTTGCCGAATGCAGGAAGGTTTTTCCTGATATGACCAAAAGTATCCTCTCAAATCCTCTGCCATGTGTCGCTACATAAAGGATGAAAAATTGTAAGCAAGTTGACTGATTAAATTCAAATCTGTAATGTAAATGTAAATAGTTACCACAATTGTGTAAATAGTTGTATCATATTGTCAAACTAAGTAACGGTTTTATCAAACTAATTACCTACATGATTTTCAAGATTAAGTATTTACATTTTTCATATAGCCCCCCCCCCCCCCCCCCGGACGACCCACCCCCACCAACGATTATTCAATTTGAAATTGTGCACTTATTTAAAGTATTGAGTCTCAGGAAAAATAAGGAAAGCTGTAGGAGATTTTCCATTCAGTTCAGCCGTTTCCTGGGGAGGTGTGTAAAAAGCCACATTTGCTAAAACGGACCACGTTTTCGGGTGGAAAATGGCAGATATCGTTGAATCTATTAGCATCAGCTCAAAGTCCGTGGGTATAAAAGTTAAAGCCAACAACATACAGAATCAAATGAGACCTAGCGCAGATTTCTATCACAAATAGCTTTTGAGATATAGAGGAAAAACTGGGAAATTTTTCCAAAAATTCCATTTTTCAAAACTTCAACTTCTTTGTGATGGGTCTAATAGTTGTCCGATCGATCTGAGACTTTGGAAATCCTATTTTTATGTCTAATGGCACATTTTAGCGGGTTGGCGCGGAAGAAATTCGAACTTTCATTTTTTGCCACCTTTGCATCCTGTCGCATCAAGTAGTCGATTTCTTCAAGGAACTCCGGAAGCCCCTCTACTCATAGCTGCCTTCTTGCTCAATTTTTGTACATATTTTAATTTAGCACTATACCATTATCATGCACGTTTTTATTTGTTTTGCAGGTACGTAAATGGCCACAACATTGCTAGTACTAAAGCTCCAATCAGGTATCATTCTTTATATCGTGTCCTTGTGATGCACTTGAAAAATCTTCTTCTCGGCTTCATTGAGACGCCAGTTATGGCCTTTAAGAAAATGTGTTCTCCGGGGTGAAGGCTGTTTACCACCTTAACCCAGTTTTGTCCTGGTTGATCCTCAGTCTATGGCCTAAGCTTGATTAGACTTTCAGCCAAAGCGGGAGATAGTAAAATCCCTTTACAGGCCTTTAGAAATTAGTTAATGTTTCCCTTCTAAACTTCCTCAGTATAACTGGTGAGGTAGTTCGTTATCCCGACGAAACACAACTTCTATATCCGCGTTAGTTAGCATTTAACTCTTACGTGATTGCTTTTAATCGTCCGGCTTTATACCGTCAGCAAACCTCTGGTGTCCTCGTAAATTGGAAACGAGGGTTGCACAGTGTAACGTCTCATTCGATTCCCCGAAGGATTTGTCGCCTAGTAGACAGGTTATGCTGTGGGGAAGATAGATTACTGGCTGTGGTAAAAGATGGGTCGTGAACCGAAGCGACCTTTAGACGGTATTCCTCGTTACCCCGGGGGGCCTCATTAGTGAAGGTGTGGATTCACTGTTGTGAACATTTAACCACACTTTGAAAATAACCTTTTCACTAAAAAAAAGAGATATAATTTTGTCGGAATTTGCGGAAAATTTGAATAAAAATTAAAGTGTGTACAAATATTACCACTGCGTTAAACGGTTTATCCAACCGAACTGAGTTTGAGGAGGAAAATTTCCTTCTCAATTGATCGGGTGCCAAGTTCGAAAGAGGTCCCGTCGACTGGAAAACCGACGAGCGTGCACATCTTCCATTTACTCCGTCATTTCTATCTTAAATGGAATCTGCAGCCTTCTCGTACCAGCCTTTCCCCTCGGCCTGTTTTCTTTCGTATTTCACCCCCAAGACACTGTGACAGGAGAGCCTACCGTTAACGCTCGAAATTCAAATAGTTTAGTATTATAGAGGTTTTACGTAGCCTGACGTAGCTTCATTGCGCTAATTGCGTTGGCTTATTATATGCATCCAACAATGAAAAAAATAAATTTAATTAACCTTCCAGCGCCCGCGTGGGCGGTAAATTGACCGCCTTTTTGAAAAAATGCTTGCAAAATTGAACCATTGAGTAGTTTTCCTCCTTATGCTTCCTCCGGTATGCTCTTTCTACCTTAATAGACAACAGTAGTTACTACTGTATCCGGTCATCGGATAAATTAAACCAAAACAAAATAAAATGTAGCTTGGGGATCATAGTGCGAGGAAACCTAAAAAACACCAAAAATGTGTCCGACGACCTTAAGGTTTGTGAAAATAAGGGCGATAGTAGGGTAGGATAAAGATCACGTCGCCTACATGTGGAAACCGTCCCTGTCCGCAGTCGGAAGTGCCCTCGTGCTAACTTCCCGTTTATATTAAAAACAGGCGATCATTATTAAATAATGGTGGTCGCAACTATTTTGGTTTTATTTTTCATTTTTTAAATATTCATGGGAAACTTAAATTTTCAGTCGGATTTTAAAAATTCCCTCTGGAACAGGGTGAAAATACGGTGAGACAGACATTAAAAGTTGGGAAAACTGCTGCATTTTCACTCAAAAAGGGATGGGTTCTGCGCGAGGACATCAAACGTAATTTGGATTTAAATTGAACAGATTTGAGCAGACTTTGAAATCAGATCCCAAAAAAACGCTCTTCCTGTATTTTATTAAGGCGAAAAACATGGGAAAACGAGTCCTTGACCTTATTCAATAATTTGTTGGGAAACACCGTGTTCCTGGGGACAACTCCCTCCGGGTCCTGGCCCGCCCACTCTTGCAGCCACCAGTGGGACATGTGACCTCTGCCGAGAGCTCAAGCTGTTGTTCCAGCTACGAGTAGAATTTGAAATAGATCGGGCTGAGCTGAAATCAGTCCGGTTTTAGAGTCCGTACCGTGCATGTAGTGGGATCAAAAGACACCATTTCGAAATAGGCATTAAATGTAAATGTAAAATTTTCTCGCATCTCATCACAACCGCTTCTACACTGATTGGGTACACAAATACGGGCCTCCAAATGTAAAACGTCGGGTGTCATTCGTCGAATCTACGGCCTAAATCTGAACTAACGACCGGTTTCTTTCTTGACAACGCGCAGTGGGCTCTTTTGCTTAACTAGCGCGAAAAAAAAAAACGCTGCAAATTTTACACAAGGGTTTATTATTCTGTGATATAGGTTACTTGTACAGACATTAAATTCTGTCAATAAAAAAAATTTAAAAATTTTTTTTTTTGGATTTTTATATTTCAAAAAAATTTTTTTGGGGGGATTTTTTTTTCAAAAATGTGTTTTTTCAAAAATTCTTTAATTTTTACTCGAAAAATATTTAACTTCTTGGGATCCTTCAAAAATCCCATTTTTAGCCCCATGAAAGCCCTATAGAACGCCACAGTGAAATCGGATCGTTCCGGGACCCCCAAAAATGGATTCTACGTCCAAAAATACTTCGAAAACGACACCTAACTCGATCCCATAGCTAAAAGCCTTCAAAACACCCCTCCTGTAGCCCCATTTTAGCCCCATAGCGCCCCACGGGTTTGGGCGATCGGACTGAAAACCTTGCGGGCACAACTAGATGGTAAACCAAGTATTTTGCCAAAATTTCAGATTTTTAAAAAATTTCCTACTGCCCAAAACGGCCCGGACGGCGGACGGCGTACGGCGGACGGACATTTCGGATTTTGAATGTAGACCTCTTGAAACGGATAATGTCAAACCCGCGTCGCGAAAACATAGGTGTGTTATTCCAAGAATAATAAACCAAAATCAATATCGATCAAAATGAGAGGGAATGAAAAAAATGTGAAGTTCTGAGGCGAACTAGCTATTTGTGGACGAAAAAGTGTTAGAAGCGAGCATTTTCCGTACATTAACTATACAAAAAATTTTTTTGTATAGTTAATGTACGGAAATGAACATTTAATGTTCTTTTGATGAAATTTTCATCTTTTATTCGATTTTTGGTTTATTATTCTTGGAATAATACACCTATGTTTTCGCGACGCGGGTCGACGACTCCGATCGGGCTCAAAATTTGACATTATCCGTTTCAAGTGGTCTACATTCAAAATCCGAAATGTCCGTCCGCCGTACGCCGTACGCCGTCCGCCGTCCAGGCCGTTTTGGGCAGTAGGAATTTTTTAAAAAATCTGAAATTTTGACAAAATACTCGGTTTACCATCTAGTTGTGCCCGCAAGGTTTTCAGCCCGATCGCCCAAACCCGTGGGGCGCTCTGGGGCTAAAATGGGGCTACAAAAGGTGGTTTTTGAAGGCTTTTGGCTATGGGATCGAGTCAGGTGTCGTTTTCGAAGTATTTTTGGACGTAGAATCCATTTTTTGGGGTCCCGGAACGATCCGATTTCACTGTGGCGATCTATAGGGCTTTCATGGAGCTAAAAATGGGATTTTTGAAGGATCCCAAGAAGTTAAATATCTTTCGAGTAAAAATTAAAGAATTTTTGAAAAAACACATTTTTGAAAAAAAAATCGCCTCAAAAAATTTTTTTGAAATATAAAAATCCAAAAAAAAATTTTTTTAAATTTTTTTTATTGACAGAATTAAATTTCTGTACAAGTAACCTATATCAAAGAATAATAAACCCTTGTGTAAAATTTGCAGCGTTTTTAATCAATTTATTCCGTTCAATTTTTATTCTTTTTTTATTTTTATTATTATATATTTTAATGTTCAACTTCATGGCTTACTAACACAAAATTTGTGTTAGTAAGCCATGAAGTTGAAGTATTTAATATTAAAATTTGGAGAGAACCAGTTGTCTGGCCAAGGTTCTGTAGATATTTACAATCACTTGGGTAAAATCCCACTGCTTTGCAGGCTGAGAAAGAAAATTACCTAATTTAATTACGTTCTTCGAGCTAATTATGCTAATTTAATTACCTTCTTCGAGCTAATTATTAACGGACCAATGTGCAACGTGAATATCTTGCGATGTTCATCACAGTATTATTCATTCTGTGTTTGATTTGACAGAAACATTGAAAAAAAAGAAAAAAAACAACTGTATCCTATTTCAGACCCTTCTATCATTTAGTAGATCTATAAAGGAAGAACATTTTGTCCTCCCGTGAGGTCGGGATTTACGAGATGGTATCGTGACCGAAACGCTCAGTGATGAACTCATTATGCTGCATTAAGGGAACCCTTGTTTTTCTGGAGGCCGTAATTGAATATCAATTTGTGCGATTAGGGCCTTGCGCAAAAGGCATCCTTCGGGTAATTGGACTTTGCCGTTCGAAGGTGCGCATCCGACGTTCGGTGCGGTTGTGGAGGGTAAATAATTGTCCCGAGGTCAATCAATGTGGCGTGAGTGCCGGGGAATGATCGATTTCGAGTCACGTGCTTCTATCGACCTCGCGAGGGGTCACGACGCGGCCGAGTCTCGTGTTGTCTGACTCAAGTCGTTAAGGCATCGTTTTTTTTTTTCCCACCGGTAGAAATTAGGGAAAGGCAGTTCCAATGATGCGGTACGGCATGCAAGGTGGTCCTAGTAATCCTAGTAAAGGAGATGAATTAAAGTAACGGTATCGTTTTGTATATTTCGTACCGCACGAATTTCAACCAGAACTACAAAATAATATGAATGATAGATTTGGGTAGTAAGTTGTTGAGGTTCAGTCAAATTAGAAGATGAATAATATTCATATTGTGCCGACGTCTCTGATTTCATTCCTCTCTCATCAGGGCCAAATGGGAAGAAAATCATTTCCGGTACAAATCCGTAGAAGTTGGGGACCTAATCTCAATTTACTTGTTTGTAAAATGTTGGGGATAATAATATTTTCCATTGGGGAAATAATATTTTTCCATATTATGACACTAATGGACAAAAGTTGTGGATCCATCCGTTGGAAACAACATAAAAGTTTCAATTTGCAACATTAAATGTTTTAATTTTGAAGCTACAATTGCAGAGAAGATGTGAATAAAAAAATATAAATAAATATGTTCAAGTTTTTACATGAACATATTATGTGAAACACATGTAAATTGATGAATCAATGAATCCAAAAATAATGAAAAGAGATGAGGTATGAATAAATAATAAGTAGGTAATTGCATTTCCTATTTCAATTTTATTCTTTAATCTGCATTTTTTGAAGCTATTCAGTCAAGTCTACGAAGTATTTCAAAATAAAAGCGTTTATAAATCTTGAAACAATAGAAATAAACAAAATTAAAAAATCAAATGTATTTCTTTAAAATTTTGACTTTGATAAGCAATAAAGACTTTTTGGCTTTTTTGAAGAAATGTTGACTTTGATAAGCAAGTTGGGTTTTTTTCTTTATTCAAACTTCAATCTCACGTTTCTCGCTGCCCCAGGATGTACTACTCAGTATTGAAAAGTCTCTCGTTCAAGCCACAAACCATAATAAATGTTTTTTATTGCATTTTTTTAACCATTGTTTGAAGCCAAATTTTTGGTTGCACCGGTAATTTCAATTACATGTGATACCCAGTGATTGTCATGGCAAATGCTAGTGCTGTGTGCTGCTAAAGACTGAAGCTTCCTAAAGTGTTTGACAGCTCATTGGACCAGTCTTTGACGTACATTCAACTGTGTCCTGCACTGGTCCAGCATTTGATTTTTGACAAAAATGAAATAGGATTTCCATTATTATGATTTAACCTTCACTTGGAAGTAAAAAAAAAAAGCGTTGGAGAGGGAAAATTGGATCAGTAATTGACAGCACTGTCAAACACTGAGGGTGGCATCAGTTTTGGGGACATGTAATTGACATTTGGATTTCCAAAAACTGGTAGCATAAATGAAATCTACGTAAAAAACTGATTGAGAAAAACCATTGAGACATTCCAATTTGGAAATGTTAAGGGCATGGCGAAGCAAGATGAAACTCTTACGTCCTTACGGAAATCACTATAAACAGCACCGATGAAATGACAACGCTAGGTGTCGATGGATAATCTCCTCCAGACTGCACAAAAATCCACCTCAGACCTTTTCCCGCCCGAGGACTAAATAAAAAAGGTATTGTGTTTCAGAATTCAGAAGGATCAATCCGTAAAACACTTCTATGCCTTATTATTTACAATTTTCGGTAAAAGGTCACTGGGGTCATGTCAAACACTGGTCCCTCCATCCAATTCATTTTTTGTTCGTTTTCGTTCTTCTTGTTCCTTCCCTGTGGTTTTATTTCAATTTGTTTACTCAACTTACATCTTTTCAGTCCTATTGTCTTCATTTTTCTGTGAAACAAATCATTTTCTGTTCCCATTTGGTCCTGATGATGAAGGCATGCATCTTCTGAAACGTCGGCATGTTCTTCTATGTAGTTTGACCGACCTCAACGACTTACCACCCCCATTCAACGGTTAACATCATCACCAAAACCTTATATAGAAAACTGCGTTGCGGTTCTTATGGCGGATAAATTGCGTTTAATTTGAGAAAGGTGTAGCAGGAGGAAACTACATCAAGTAGGAAACCTACCTCACTGTTCTTCATCAAGCTTGAAATAAATGGAAGCCCATTTGTCGTCCTAAGCCGCAAACGAGCGGTACAACTGCTTACAAAAAGTATTTGGACAGTCTGATGAGAAAGATGGAGTGGGATGAGAATTATGAAAATAAAAACTGGGCAAGAATAAGAAGAAAACCCGAAACAGTTCATCATCTGAAATTCGTCCAAGGCCAAACCCTTTTTCAACCGCAGTAACTCAGGAATTTAAATGTCCATTTTTTCGTCTAATCGTTTTTGCGTGTCACGTTACAATAATTTTTGAGTTTTTTAATCTTCGTGGTAAACCGTATAGTATCTCACGGATGTCAACGATCGATAGTTTGGATCGGTAAGAAATTCGACCTGAACCGCAAAGATGGTATTTTGTGGTGGGTGACACCCTGATGAGGCGAGGTAAGGTTTAGTTTAGGGAATGTGTTGTGGTTTAATGTTGCTTGACAATTCACCTTTCACGGTCTGTTGATGACGTTCCTGCGAGATTGGACGCCACGAATGTTTCCAGTTGATGTTCATTGAGGTCTTCAACAGGTTCTGGAAACTGAGGTTATTTGGGTGTGAAAATGAAGAACAAGTTTTTTCTTTCTGGATGGCCTGTTCTTGATATGAATTGAACGAACTCGTGACGGTGCTATGAAAATGAATGCTTGTTGACTTGTGAAGTTGTAGGGTTGATGGAGGGGTAGGTTTCGCCCGGTAAATGATCGTGTGACAGGTTCCATAGCCGAGTGGGAAGTCTGCGTGTGACAGATCAGAAGTTGAGCAGCTCTCGCCCCTTTCCAACCGGGTTGTTCTCCTGGCCCAGTCAAACCCCTTGTACCTTCCGGCCGGACCGATGAAATGGGATATCGAGAAGTCGGGGACACATTGCAGAATATAAGGGCGGGCCGGGTTTATTCGAGCCGAAATGAAGGACGCCAAATGGGAGGGGCACTGTTTTACTTGGTTGTATATCCCGGCCGAAGTTGACAAGGAACAAGGAAGTTTGATTCTGGCCCACCTGTCGCTATTACTGTTCAATAACAGAACCACTGGACATAACGACCAAGTTAAATCCCTCTCAGCTCCCGAGAGAACGGAGAACATTTTATATATGTAGCTGAACGGAAAAACGATTATTGCGCCTGATACTGACAGGCAGCTACGTATGGCCCAAAGTACTTTCTTGTTTTTTTACGAACACACTTGTCTCTTGGCACAGCCGTTCTGCATGTTGTTTATAGAGTTAAAGTGAAGGGCTGGATCATAATATGGGATCAATTCGAGCCGGATTATCCCCATGAGAGGTTTTCTTGCTAATTTTCATTTTTCTCTGTCCTCGAATCCGATCAGTTCGAATTTTCGGAATTACTCTGCGAACTCAATTAGTTGGTTTTTTCCAACCCCTTGTCCAGGCCAGGTTACGGACAACAACGCATGCGCATTAGAGTGTTATGACAACCAAGCGTATTCCAACCAACGCGAGGACAGTTCCAGGACCAAGTGTTCTGTATTCCTCCCCGCTTTTGAACCAGTTCAAGACCTGTCTCTAGTTGTTTCGGATTTTTTTGAGGACTGCTAGAGGACGGTTTCCCCCACCACTGCTCGGGATGTGTAAACCTTCGTCAAAAAATCGGGAAATCCATTCCAACCACGCTGTGTCGAGAACTGGTACGATACAAGTCTCCAGCCCGCGCATGCGCGGTACACGGTTGTCCATATTATGTTCTCGACATGGAAGTTGGAAAATAACTAGGTAACCAGTCCAGAAACAGCGCAACCGTGCGAATGCCAATTCTCAGAATTTGACTAGACGTTATTCGCACAACAGGCTCATACTCCGCGCATGCGCAATCTCACTCCTTTATTGGTAGTCGATGCGTTATGAGAAAGATCGATTGTTCGCTACGCGTTTCAATCGATGTTGCCTTAACCCCCAAAACCCGCCTCTTGAAACAATGGAGGGCGGTTTTTTGATTTTTTTTTTTTTCAAATTATTTGTTTTTTACTCGAAACAACAGTTGTTACTACTACCCCCCAGGGATCCTTCAAAATTTCCATTTTTAGCCCCATGAACGCCCTATAGATCGCCACAGTGAAATCGGATCGTTCCGGGACCCCCCCCCCCCCCCAAAATTGATTCCACGTCCAAAAATAATTCGAAACCACACCTAACTCGATCCCATAGCTAACAGCCTACAAAAAAAAAACCTTCCATAGCCTCATAGCGCCCCACAGGTTCGGGCGGTCGGGCTGAAAACCTTGCGGGCACAACTAGATGGTAAACCGAATATTTTGTCAAAATTTCAGAATTTAAAAAAAAATTACTACTGCCCTGACGGCGGACGGACATTTCGGTTTAGGAATCTAGACCTCTTGACACGGATAATGTCAAATTTTGAGGCCGATCCGAGTTGTCGACCTCCGTCGCGATTACATAGGTGTGTTATTCGAAGAATAATAAACCAAAAGTAGGTAGGTACGTATTAAATTATTACCAATAACCAATTCAAAGGTTCCTACTAATTTGAACAAGAGTAGGAACACAATAGGTATAAAAATAATATTTTATATTGAATAATAAATAAACATATAATTTCAACATAAATAAACATAATAATATATAAACATATAATTTCAACATAAATAAACATAATAATATATAAACATAGAAGACCTAGTAGACATAGTAGACCTCTTGAAACCTCTTGATCAGAGAGGCTAGATGTGATTAACAGTGTATCCACATGAAAGCAGTTCAAAATAGGAAACCGCCTCACTGTCTGGCATAACATGGCCGTGACGATAATCGAAGGTGATGGAACATCGAAACGAAGATCGAACATCGAAACATAACCGATCAAACAGTGCGATTGCGCATGCGCGGAGTATGAGCCTGTTGTGCGAATAACGTCTAGTCAGAATTTGGAGTTATCTGCAGCCATGTACACAGTAACAACTGTTGTTAACTACGCCTTGAGTTTTGTTGTTACCAACTCGATTTTGATCTTGTTGTGATCTGTTTTAGTTGGGAAGGCTCAATAATTGGGTTCGTAATTATTACTTACGAACTTGGCAAAATATTTCGTTTCATGGATGTAGTGACTCATGAAGATGGCGGTTCGTTGTCTTGCACTTGTGATTCTGAAATGGGCCAGTAGCCCATATTACCACCTACCTATATTAAATGCTTCTTTTGCCGAAGAATGCTGCAAGTTGGGTTTTCTGAGAGATTAAAATTATTTAATTATATTTTGGAGCGATTCGCTTACATTTTATGTCATGTTTACCATGGTGACCCATACTACGTGCACTAGTCCCAGACCCCCAATTTCGACTTTTTTCGGTTAACAATTCATTCTGCCCACAGCATAATATCTGAGGCGATGGTAGGCCACAGAAATGTTCGGAGATATTATCTTGACAAAATTCTATCATTTACGCGTCCAAAAAAGCATATTTATGGTCAGCACCTGAAAAACAAACCGGTAGCCCGTATTAAATTTTGTAACACTTCCTCTACTAGCTTGTGCAATTTTTTTTTTTTTTTTTTACAATGCAACAGTTCTTGGGGAGCTGCTCCTTATTAAACTTCAATAATTAAAGGCCTTTTCCTTGCAGATTTATTTTTCTAAATGGAGTTAGTTACTTAACCACCAAATGATGGAGCTTAATTACTTCCATTCCGATACCCAACTCCCCTGAATAACTCCCGTGTATCTGCAGGAGTTGGAAAGTTGAAGTTAATTATTATCTAACCAGATAAGAGACAAACGGAATGAGTAAAGTTCGAAGTAGGTTCGCAGAAGAATAATATTATTGGACATATTTTTTAATTGACTACTAACTCCGGGTTACCACGCAATCACAGAATATCATCTAAAAAATAATTTTTTGACATTTCATGTCTTTACTTTGGCACACAAACGAAAAAAGGTTGAATGTTAAATGTTAAAAAAAAGCGTTACGGGTTACGGCCTAGCAACGACTAAACTAAAGACATGAAAATGTTCTAGGTTTTGGGTGCAATTTTACATAATATAACATAATAATAACATAAGTAATATATTATGTTATATGTATAACATAAGTAATATATTATGTTATATGTATAACATAAGTAATATATTATGTTATATGTATAACATAAGTAATATATTATGTTATATGTTAACATATATTATATGTTCTCAACTTCCTTATCCCAATTTAAATTTTGACATGGATGTCTTTTGGCTGAAGGTCATGGATTAGATTATTATGTTGGGCCGTCGTAGTGAATTTAATGGCACTTTCAGGGTTTCCCTTTTCAAGGAATCCACTCACGAAGTCGATTCGAAAAAAAGAGCTACCTCCGACAGAAAGCCTAAATGAATTGTCCCAACAATCCCAATGGTAGATCCTGTTTCTCTGCGACGGACAAGACGTCTGTTTCTCTGGATAAAGTGACCTCAAGAGTCGACGCTCCTAAGCGGCATTTGATGTTGTTTCTTCTTTATTGAGCATATTTCGGATATCGGAAGCGTTTTATATTGTTTAATATTGCATAACATGAATACGTAAAGGGATTTTACGTGTTGGGTGACTCTACTGTCCTCTAGTGAATCGATGAATCTTTCAAAGTCTTCCCGTCCCTGTGGTGTTTTTCACCTGCTTTTGTAACGAGGTGCTTCAGTAGCACAACAGGGTGTAACTTCGGGGAAGTCGCCTGGCCCAGGCAAACCATATTGCGTTTTGTGCCAGGTGGGAAGACCGTCTTGGGATAGGACTGTGGGATGCCCCTCAGGGTCGGAATCCATAGCAAAAAGAGGGTGGGAATTTCTACCTGGAGAGCATTAGAGCACAATGCCTGAATCATCCCTAATGGTGGAAGGAGGTAAGGGTGTGACATATCAAATGGCTTCACTGAAATTGGAGCACTGCTAAGCGACTTGTTTTACAGTAGTGTTTCATGATGTGATTTCTCCTGCTCAGTTTTTCTCTTCAGCATATACTCACCAAAGCAGAGTAGTGGTAATCGGATTTTTTTTTTAAACTTTGGGGCGATTCTGAGTGACGTCACAACCTTGCTATGCTCACCGTGGGTTGCAATTCCGGCGTTGCCTCCAACCTGGACAAATATCGTCAGATCCACGAAAAACCCGTATATCTAAAGAAATATCGTAAAACTTAGCGATTTAAGACTGTCTGGACCCCGAAGAGGATGAAGTTAGGTCGGACGGAAAATGCAGGCAGTGAGCGTTCCCACGGAGCTTGAGAGCTTTGAAATCCTTCTGAAGGCAGAGGAATCTCCCGATGTGCCAACTGAAGGGTAGGTGAGCCAACTGTTGTTTCGAGGACCCCCGGGCCTATGAAAGGATTTCCATTTTAAGAATTTTCGTGAAATTTAAATGTTTACCGCTCCGTATGTAGCGAATCCAGTAATTCCAACTGCTCGTAATGCCAAAATATGTTATTTTGCCGGCCTGCAAAGAAGAAGATGGTGAGGATTACTTAGGTTAGATTTGAAACTGCGACAAATTAATTAACATTGTCACTCATCGACAGTCAAAGAAAAGTTAACAGTGAATAATGAAATTGCATTGTAACATAACTCCATGCCCGAGTATACAAATAAATAAAAAGTCGTTGAATAATCCAAACAAGACCTCCCAAAAGGATACAACCTTCAAGGGCTGAAATATCGGGAAAACAACACTGCAAAGTTTACACGAGGGTTTATTATAATTTTGTAGACATAAATAATTTATATCTACCAAATAATAATAAACCCTTGTGTAAAATTTGCAGAATATTTATTCTCCAACAACTAATTCTATCAATCAATAATTATAATTATTGAAGCAAGAAAATGTTTTCAAATTTTATTGAATAATAATTATTAGTTATTCAATTAAATTTGAAAATTTTTCTTGCTCTACTTGCACCTTTGTAGCCCCATGAAAGTCCAATACACGGTGATATCAGATGGTTCTGGGAAAATGGATTCTACGTTCAAAATTACCTTGAAAACGGCACCCCACTCGATATAATAGCCTAACACCTTCAAAACCCCCTCCCGCAGCAAGTTAGCCCCACAGAGCCCCACGGTTGATCGGACTGAAAACCTTGTGGGCACAACTAGAACTGGCGAACCAAGTATTTTGTCAAAGGTTTCTGTTCCTTTATGGTGGAAGAGGGGGTTTCCCAGTTTGTAACTTGCGAAAAAGTGGCAATTTTTCAGTGCACTGTAGCAGACTCACTGTTGGTCCGATCTTCATTTTTAATGTACGCAATTTGTAGGGGATTTTATCTAGTTGGATTTTGCTAATAGTATATTTCCTCGAATATCTCTTAGTTTTCGAAATATAAACAAAAAACAAAAAAAAAAAAAAAAAAAAAGTCGAACATTTTGGGGTGAAACCGTCGTTTTTAGAGGTGGCGAACATAAAACCTACTATGCATTTTTTCCCTCCTGAAAACGCTCGGTTTGAACCTCGCTCGTCCAATTGGGCCTCAATCCCTTCGGAAAAATTATGGCCGTACAGATGTGGCCTGCATCCCTACAAGTAAACTTCGTAATATTACAATGAAATTACGATCAGATTATCTCACGATTCGTCCTGGGTCGTACAAAAATGAGACAATCAAATCCCGTCGTCTAATGGAGTATCCACCATACCGGTATTCTGCTCAAGATCAAAAGGGGGACAAGCCATTTATTAGTTTAGGATCTGCCCCGGGAGCGCCGCTCTGTGCGCTCACTCCGAAATTCAATTATGAAATAACCCCGCTTCACTTCAACGTAATCGAATTCGGCTCCCGAGCTTCTTTCAAGGTCAGTCCGGTTAGTCTGGATTGCCCGCTCAAAGGGACTCCCAACTTACGAAGCCGGTTTCATTTTCTCCACTGGCCCCCACTGCTAAAATTGAGCGAGTTGTTTTTAAATTAAATCTACTGTACTTCAATTTCTCCCTTCACGAGTAGAAGGGAAAGAGAGCTATGTGGGATCGAGATTCGTGGAATTAACTCGTGATGATTCAATCAGCAAACGCACGCGATAATCCCCTCATCCCTCGCGATCCCATTTTTTTTGCCTTTAGTCATACGGCTTCCAGCTTCTGAGTGGGCCGAAGAAAAAAATCATTTGTCTTAAGCCACAGCGCTGGTTCCTTTTTCCTTTCTTCGAGACGATTAATAATCCCTTAACGTGACAGATGAGGTCGAAAGCGGTCTGTTAGCCTATCGGGGAGAGTCGGTGAGAACAGAGAGACGTGAGAAATGCTTTTCTGTCTGATGTGTCTGCGAGGAATCAACTTAAAACGCGTTGGGTTTCCCGTACAGTACAGATGACCAACACCCAAAACGAAGAGGAGATAAAAGTTACAAAACTCAGCCGAGTTTGGCGTTGGGTCCAAAACCTTTGATGTTCATTTTAGTTTTTATTCATTGGATGAATAACACATGGAACTAAAAAAGATCGGAAGGATTGACTTTCATGTTTTGAGGTGTGCTGAACACGAGCTTGTCCGATTTTTGCCATCAAGTTAAGATTTTTTTTTAGTCCATTTTGTCAAGAAAAACAAAAAATCCCCAAACATTGTAATTCATCTCTATTTCAGTGTAATTTTTTGTGGCTGCTACTACCACATTGTGGTATGTATACTGGAGGCCTTTTGGCACGTAATCGAATGATACCTATCTCTGTATGCATAGTTTAGGAGATTCAAGTTCGATTACAGTCCAATAAAATGGGGAACAACTGAAATAATGGGGTCTAATCCTATGAATTTGTCAGGCATCGGGAACGGTTATTTTTCCTTCTACGTCGAGTTTGTTTTGCTGTTATTGTTTATAGACCCTGATTAAGATTATATATTAATCGAAAGCTCGGCGAAAAAGGCGTAATTCCGTTTGTCCCCCCAAGCACTCCTCCCACGATGTTGCTAACTCACACTCTCAAAAATTGTGGGCCCGATCAAAACCATTTCCAGCTTTCCGCCAATTATTTCCGTTTTTTTTTTTTTTTTTTTTTTTTTTGACAAATAAATAACCTCATTTCTATGGACTATTAGTCATTTTCAGAGTTCAACAATGGATATTTCGACTTTCCCATTCACAAGGACATTCAAGCCTTGGAATCTGAATTCACATTCAACTCCTTCCCATTGATTGACTAAACAAAACAACAATTAGCCAGAAAGGTGAATCATTCCAGTGGTGGTTGTAAGACAAACAACGTGGCGAGAGGCCGATTTATCATCTACGCGAAATTGCGGAAACTGAAATGCATAATATCCCTCGTTTTACGAGCACCCCGTTCCTACACAAACCCCCATTCCCTAGAGATGATTCAGGGGTGCTTTACTCCGGCAGCTATTTGAGCGTAACTTACCCCAAGACAGAAAGACAACATTTTAAGGATTACTTTTGTTTGTTTTATTTATTTACTAAACAAAAAATGCCCAAAATTGTAATCTGGTGATGTATCTCGTTGAATTTTAGGCTGTTTTTATCTTCCGATCCGTTGCCAAATCTTAGTGGGTGTCCAGGAAGCTCCGCTTTAAATGTAGTGAAAGGTACGAAATCACTGGTCGTTGTTCAAGAAATTATGGCAATATTCTTCCACAATGACCGACTTGGCTTTTACACTGACCGAAGAGGAGTACACCGACAGTGACTTCGGAGGGCAAGTAACCAACCGGGACAGTCGTACCACCAATTTCGAAGAGTAGGTACAAGTGGTTAATCAATTTCATCTTGGTGTACTAAACCACTCCGGCTATCTTGAACGAAAAGCAGATATCAATAACGTCAAGAAGTCATCGTTTCGAAATTGAAAGCTTGTTGGCTCAATAGAAAAGTCAAGTTATCCAAGAAGCGAAGGACAAAACCCTCGCTGTCTATAAGTTGATGGTCTTGGGAGGATGACTATCAACAGTTTCGAGATATTCCGCAAATGAACCGTCGATGTCTTTTAGTTACTAATGGACAACGAGTACTCATTTGAGGAATATCTTGAAATGGTCCTCCAAATCGGTTACATCATGATTTTCGTGATTGCCGCCAAGAGATGCTAGAACATGCATGTTCTTGGAGCATCTTGCTTACGTGGTCTCGCGATGAATATGGAAGCCAACGTGGTCGTTGCTAAATTGGCTTTTACCTACATCAATAGCGTGCTCAACAACATGGGGTTTCCCTACAACTAGCTCATCTTGAGCAAATACTCCTCGGAACTTCTGGAACACGTGAAGCGCACTTCTGTACTCCTTGGAGACATGAACCAAATCCGAGTTCTTGAGGAGGTCACCCCAAAGCTCATTCTCTTTGGCCATTCATTAGATGCGTCTGATGCAACCTGGCAGCATGTGAAACCTGCTCCTTAATGTCCCTTGCGTGATCAGGCAGGCTTCTGGGTTCGTGTTTTCAGCTGGTGCCGGCTTGCCTCTGCATTTGTGCTCGTCGAAGATGCTCTCCGAGCGCTTTCACACTTGGTGGCAACTCCCCAGTTATCTGCCCGAGCTATAACGTCGAGATGGACGCTGCAGTCCTCCCACTCGACAGAACTGAACGTACGTGACAGTACGTGAGACCTGCTGGCTTGCAAATGCCCACTGTCCACTCTACTTGCCTGAGGCGCAGGAGTAGCCAGGTGCGTCCTTATCGCTGCTTCTGGAGTTTTCATGCGCTCATCTTGGTCTTCCTGCGGTTCCCGTGGACTGGGCTGCTGTTCCACCAACCTCGGCATGGCGTCGGCCGACGGTCAACCGGACAAGGCCCCCAATGTGAAAACAGACAACATTTTAGTGTATTCTGGTTAACAACTAGGTTTTTGGAAAAATAATAACCCCACATGCACAAAACGTAGCAACGCCACTTTTTGAAACATCCTTTATTTTGAATTGACGTTAATTTTCTTCTTAAAAGAACTGTTTGTACTGTGGAAATTTTAACGCTCATGATGACACAGTACCTGCGTCAGTTGGCGTTCAAATCTGGATAAGATTTCAATGACGTCACAGACTTTGTTGGCACTGCAGGTTCCTCAATAAACCCACCCCTGCCAGTGCCCTCCTATTCAACCCCCACACCCTTCCGTCTTGTGGGGATTCTCTAACTAGGGTTGTCCAAACTCAAAGCCTCTCCGACCTCCGGATCAACTTGAATTGATATTATACGATATCACCGAGCGGCTCGTTGTTGCCCCGGGGCCCAAACCGTTGTTGATGTTGACATATGTGAATAGGGAGGACTGCCATCCCCTCTGTTTGGGCGAATATTCACTTTTACCGACCCAACCAGCTCAGACCGAGTTATGATCATAAGCTTTGTATTGAAAATCAAGGAAAGAACAGATTTTCATGAATTTAACGATCTCACCGTGGGGGTATTGAAGGACGTCAGGAGGTCGTAGATAGTGTCGTTTTTCTGGTAATTTTGGACGGGGATTCTATTTTGAAAGTCCCTTGTCCATACAAACGGTACAGATATTCCGTTTTTTTAATCTTTTTTTTTTAATAGTTTTTTTTTGTGATAGAAATTAATTTTTGGAACTATTTTTACAAAAGAATCATAAACGTTTGTGTAAAATTTACAGCTTCTTTATTCTGTTTGATAAAAAAATAAAACACTCAAATAATACCTGTTGTTTTGGGAATTAACCAATATACCAAAGAATAATAAACCCTTTGTGTAAAATTTGCAGCGGGGATTTTTTGTGTCCCCCTTTGAGTGTGTGTGCGTGTAAAGCTTATTTTCAATAGAACTAACGGGCTGAATCAAGGTTCTTGTGGCTTTCAACAATTTGGTTTTGAAGGGTTTGGTTGGAAGGTCATGGGAAGTGTTAGAATTTGAGGCTAACAGGATGTCGGTTGGGCCCCTGTCAGTGACGGGCCGTCACTCAAGAACTTGGCAAATCCCAAGTAACTAAATATATTCAATATTATTGAAACCCCATCCCTAAAATTCACGTCTCCTGAAAACCCCGATTTCCCGTGTTTTCGCCTTTAAATGAACAAATTTTGTGAACGTTCTTCATAATTTCAAGCAAGGCGATGAAGCATTTTGAGGCAATTAGCTAACCCACAGCATCACCTGTCTGAGGTTTGTTGGTCGCGTACAAGTTCTTATTCATTTATATAGAAAAATTGTGCAAACATTAATAATTAATTATTCTGAGATTATAATGAGAAAATATTTTTTGAAAGCTTGTAAATAATTTGTAAATATTGTTGAAAACTTCCCAACCATGAAAACCCCAATGACGTGAAGACAGTTCGAAGATGATCAAAAACCTTTTAATGGTATTTTAATTTAAATTGACTTCTTAAAAGTAAGACATCAATTGAGTTTAGCAGTATAGAAAAATATGTCGAGTTTATCACAAAAATTCAAGTCTTGCCGATTTCCAAGTCGATTTGGGATTTTGCAAAATTTCGACGAGCCGTATCGTGTCGTTTTCATAGTTTTTCATAAAACTTGGTTTTCGGGAATTTTTGTGGGGTTCCCTTCATTTTTTTTGTTCGGGAGAGCCTCCATTCCGCGAAAAATGTTGTTCCCGGAATTTTTATCGTCGAAACTGAAAAGAGCGAAATAAAAATAGAAGCGCAGAAAAGCGCAAAAAATACTTATGATATTCAAAAGCAAGATCAAATTTCCTTCAAGACCCCGTTGAAAAACCGCGGAGGAGGACGGGGAGACATACTTTTGAATCAGTCTTTTATCATAGCCTGAGCATGCGTATACAATGTCACGCATTGATTTATAATCTATGATGAATCGTATTCACAATAGTATATGACATATACATTGTAGGGTGGCCAGATGTACTGCTTTTTGCAGTACAGTACTGCTTTAAGGTATGTGATACTGCTGTACACAGAGACCCTTGTGTACACCTGAAATGTACTGCTTTTTGAAACTAGTAGAGTTTTAGGCTCGCTACTTCCTGCCAACTTACTTACGCACTTGGCAATATCTTCCAAAGAATGTTGGTGCCCAGACGCCCGGACCCTAAATTAGATAGAACACCTTTTATCAATTAGGAGAAGAAGAAGTTGGTTGGTGGAGCTACGGTTTTTATGATCTTCAAACGGATTCTCTAGTTTTTAAATGCAGTCGAATAATACTGATCTCTCGGTACGGATCTCCTTTATGAGATGTAGATTATATCATATAGTCATCATATTTTTGGTGCCAATGGCAATGATTTAACCTAATGTGATGTTTTATTAGACATTGAAAAACTTTTTTTTTCTCTATCTATAGACAAAAAATTTTTAATGTCTAATAATAATAATTTTGTCTATAGACAAAAAAAGGCTCTTGTACTATAGTAGGTACTATATACACATATACTATATATATAGTGTATCATACTATAGTGTCCGACGACTATTTGTTTAATGTACTGCTTCCTC
Source organism: Pilophorus perplexus (assembly GCA_955831195.1). Taxonomy (NCBI): domain Eukaryota; kingdom Metazoa; phylum Arthropoda; class Insecta; order Hemiptera; family Miridae; genus Pilophorus; species Pilophorus perplexus. The sequence goes on from OY037012.1 coordinate 10,478,214, forward strand.
GAAAAAAATATCTGGCCACCCTAAGTATATGGCATATACAATGTAGGTATACATTGTATGTACTTACCTTTCCTAGCACTCTCTATGTTCGCAAGGGCCATTGCAATCGTTAACTGACCGGTACGAAACATTCTGCTCTGAAGCTAAAATAACCGAAAACTGGAAAACCGGATTGACTTTTTTCCATTATCGGAGGTGACTCTCGACTCATCTAGTAGCATATTGAAACAGTATACACTGGTAATGTATTTGTGAAAACCTTCCTTCTTGTCCACCTAGATCGGCGATTTTGCGAGGAGTAAAATTTGCGTAGTTTTCCATTCCAGGGTTAACAGACCACTTTTCGACCACCGTCGCCACCATTCGTAGAAACCAAAACGAACTTAATCCACTTCGAACAGACCAAAAGTCGAAGAAAAGAATGAAACATATTTTCCTTCGACTCACTGACTCAAAAACTAACAACGATCGTCATTATACAAAGTTGAGGAAATTTGAATGGAAAACGTGTAATTAGGAGAAAGAACGAGGCGCAGGCTACGTAATTAGCAGGCTAGGAGGTTTTGAAGAAAAGTGAAACCAAATACCAACCTTGAAGAAAACTCCAAACAAGACGGGTCGAGTAGTAAAAGTTATGGGTTGATAAAATGTATTCATAATGAAAGTCGAGTAGGTACGTAGATAATAGCAAGTCAGGTACTTCAGAATAGCTTTCACGAGCGGTATAAACAAGTGATGCTAGTAAATTGGGGGGTTATAATTTTCACTGCGTTGCATTCAAGAGTTGATTGAAACCACTTTTGATATTTGAACAATTTATTCGTTGAGTGGTTTCATATTTTCTACGTTTCGTGGCCTTGAAGCGTACGAATGACTTTTATTACGGCTTTATTATGAAATGGGGGGGGGGGACTTTTTTTTTTAGTTTCTCTCGGTCCCCACGAGAAAGACCCATCTGGCAGAAAGTATGGATAGGCCGCTCAGTATAAACTTTTGACGGTGGAAGGATTACGGAGCGTCTCGTAAATCCCTAATGGGCGTCATCCAGGTTTACGACGGAGGTTCAGAGGCTTCCCCTCCCCCCGACAGACTGGGGCTGTTGATTATGACCACTTACCTTTATTGTCGGGTTGTACGCCGTTCTGTTATTGACAGGACCCCCTTCCATTCAATGGGTTCTCCAACTTTACGGTCATCCGAGTTCGCCGGAGCTCATCCAATCATTTACCGCCGGACATGTAGAAGTTTTCTCAGCGTGAAAAATCGTGATGTATTGGAGACGGAATCGACTTGAGGGTACACTTGGGAGACATATCGCAAAGGTTCAAGTGCCATCCGGTCAACTGGCGTTTGAAGAGAGCGTAGCTGAGGTCATATATAAATCGATATTGGTTTATTAGGTCGGTATCCTTTGAATAATCTACCCTTGTATTCGCAAAGGGAGTCGAAAATGTTGATCGGCCTCAAAATCTGCCCTTTTGTGATAAAAGATGACTGCAGTCATTGGAATCTACACATGTGTAGATTCCAACAACGCTGCAAATTTTACATTAGGTTAATTATTTTATATTAATGTTTAAATTTATTTAATGTCAATAAAAAATTCTTTTAATAATATTGGTTTGTTATTCTTGGAATAATACACCTATGTGTGCGTCCGCAAAATTTGACATCATACATTTCATGACACCATACCATTTCAAAAATCAAATGTCCGTCTTGAGCCGTTTTGGGCAGAAGGATTTTTTTTTTAATCTGAAAATTTGACAAAATATTTGGTTCACCGTCTAGTTGCGCCTAGAAATACTCAGTTTACACATCCAGTTGTGTCCGTAAGTTTTTCAGTCCGATCGCCCAAACCCATGGGGCTTTGTGGGACTAAAAAGGGGATACGGGAGGGGTTTTTGAAGGTTTTTGGCGTAGGGGTCGAGTTGGATGTGGTTTTTGGAGTATTTCTGGGGGTCTCAGAACTATCCGATTTCACCGTAGAGATAATATATATTATATATATCTCTACCATGTATGGGGGTTTCTTTCTCATGGGTCTACAAATTTGACTTTTAAAAGATCCCCGGAGGTCAAATGAGGTGTATTTTTCCGAGTTATTTTTGATGCATATTCCATGTTTCAGGCATCGATGTATACAGTTTACTATAGTAAACTAACGTACATCGATGGTTTGAGGTCCCACACCTGTTCAAACATTCATACACACCTGTTCAAACAAAATACAGAAATTGTTTTATAAATATTTTTCCAATGACACAGAATTAATTTCTGCACACCTAATATATCAAGGATTAATAAACCCTTTTGTAAAATTGCAGCGTTATTCTTTTACTATATCTCTGAAAAATGGATTATTCATTTTAATTTGCAGCGCTTCTATTTGTTTATTTGACCCCTCACGTGTTCAGCCACTCTATAATTAGGTAGGTATGCCGTATTTAAAATACAACCCACGCGTAATTAACCCAAGTATAATCCAATTTACAGCATCATCAGTTCGCCTGGCTACCCGATTATTAGTGCGAAGCTACTGCAGTTTGCATTGTTCGTCTCACTTGTTAATGCTATTCAATGGTGAACCCTGTTAAACTTGTAATGGCTCCTCGTTGCTAATGCCAACTTGTGGAGTGAAAGCAGACCTGAGGTTATTCTCTGGTGAGGGTTTTGGATCACTTTGGGGGTTTACGCCATGAGGGTGGAATTCAGAGTGAAGGAGAGGCTAATAGGGGCAACTCGCTGACGGTGTAATATCATTTAGCTTGCTTCAGCCTCCTCTCCATCCCCCGGAACCCTTCGGCTCTTCACTCACGACCAAAGTCCCGATGATTACGTCAAGCTCGTTCCCTTAAGATTATCTCCGCGATCTCAGACGGCGGTGAAGATACTCGACGAACACAGACGGCTTTTCCGCACGTCCCCCACTCCACCCAATTAAGAAACCCAGCGTTAATTAGAATGAGGAATGGGGCTCCACGGGCGAAGGCGAGTAAACACTAAAGTTTCATGGAGGTCTGTCTCGCTGGTAACTCACGTGAGTACATATAACTTATCTACTTGAAGAGAATTAACAAGAGTTTCAGATTCCCCTCACTTGGATCTTCTAAAGTGCAACAATATGCCAACATGCAGGTACACTAATCCTACGTGTTTCCAACCACTTTGCCTCCATCGGTAGGTACTCCTATTCTCGACGAAAGACGAAAGTCGTGAATTTATTCTACCACCAAAATAATATTATTTTATTATTTATTTTGTATTATAAAATAATATTATTATTTATTTTGTATATAAAAAGAAATTTGTACATAAAATTTAACGAAAACGGTGACATTGAGGCGTCGTTTCTTTCAGGGATGAGTTTGGATTAGTAAGAAGAAAAAATTCAATTCCCCCCCCCCCCCCCCCCCAAAAAGATTTTTCATATCAATAATTTCTTTGGTTAAATATTTTATTTTATTTAGACTCTATCTAGGATCCAGACACTATCTAACCTATCTGAGGGGAAAGAGGGGCGCTATCTCCAGTTTGCATAACATGCAGTGGATTATTATTACATATTGTTTGACGATGGTGGAATCAGAGAGAGCATTCTCTACAGCTGGGCACCTATTTCTGGAATCAGCTCCGATCAAAGTTGGGTAGTGAAACTATCAACTCACTCACCTTCATGAGGTCTTTCTTTCGGCTAGTTCTCCCTTCTGATGGCACACCCGCCGAGCTGGTGGAGAGAATGGCTCCATCTCACTCCCTTCGATGCATTTATTTCCTAATATTTATTCAAATATTTTGAAATACATTTTCGTTTATTACAAGGCTCGAAATATCGTTCCGTTCGGTTCCCCCAAACCTTTTCGATTCCGAAAAAAGCGAAAAATTAGAATTTTTAGGATAAAGTTCCGAATGAGAACGAAATTATGACGTTCTGAAAAAGACTGTTCCCAGTAGGATCGAAATGCGAAGGAACAATATTTTATCGTTTGGGTGAACAACGTTCTGGAAAACGTTATTTTTTCGTAAAGAAAAGAAACATTCTTGATCGTTGACGTTCCTTCAGATTTCGTTTCACTTATTTTGTTACGATCGTAATTTTATGTCCAAATTGCGAATATCATACATTCACGGTATTTCAGGCCTAAAACGGAGATGGGAACGAAAAAACTAAAGAACGGTTCCCGCCAAGAACGAAAAATTAAATCGGGAAGCAGAATTCACTGGGAGTTGATAAATAAAAGTTCCCATCTTGAACGTTCATCTAGCTTTTATTTTTCTGGAACTTTATTTCGAGCCCTGGTTTATTATACTTGGAAATACACCTATGTAATCGCGACGGAGGTAGAAAATTCCGATCAGCCTCAAAATTTGACATTAATCGTTTCAAGATGTCTAGATTCCAAAAACGAATTGCCCGTCCGCCGTCCGAGCCGTTTTGGGCAGTAGGAATTTTTTTTAAATCTAAAATTTTGACAAAATACCTACTAAAAATCATTTTATCAATTACAAAGTCCTGCGGGATCTCGAGGCTTGAATCCCGTGCAGGATCCCGCGTGATTGAAATTTGTGCGGGATTGCGACCCCTACTTGCGATTGGTCTATTCAGATTCAGCGCAAAAACTTTTGTATGAAAAAAAAAAAAAAAATCTGAAGTCCAAAACGCTAGAAATTTTACATAATGGTTTATTGATTTTTATTATTCCTAAATTGTGCAAAAATTAATTCTCATCAATAATAATTATTTAAAAATATTTAATAATTATTTATAATTATTTATAAATATTTAATAATTATTTATAATTATTTAATAATTATTTATAATTATTTAATAATTTATAATTATTTATAATTATTTAAAATTATTTAAAAATATTTAATAATTATTTATAATTATTTAATAATTATTTATAAATATTTAAAAATTTTATTTAAAAAAATTATTTTTTTAAATAAAATTTTTAAATATTTATAAATTATTTTATCAATATTAGGTAGGTAGGTAATTAATAATTTTTTTAAAGAATTTCTCTACATGATTTGGATATATCCAATTTGGATATATATATGTGGAACCCCGAACAATTTTCCCATTTAATGGTTTACACGTTGGATTTATACGTCCAAAATAATTCGCAAACGACACCTATTTCGACCTCCTGGCATTTCAAAAAAAAAACAACCTCAGTTGCAGCCTTATGAAAGCTTCATAGATCCCCATGGTGAAATCGGATGGTTCTGGGGCTCCTTATCAGGAACAGGGTCCAACAAAGTTCCAAGCCGATGTTGCGGTTAATTTATTCCCTTCTTCAGGACTCAAAACATGAAGTCAAATAATAAGCATAGGTATGTACATTCAGAATGAGCGGAGAATAGAAAGTTACCAGATCTACACCTCGTGGATCCAACGGCCAACAGTCAAAACAGTGAGATAAGTATGGTTTTGGGATGCCTCGAGGTTGATTATCAGGCGACACTAATAAACCTGATTACAAAGTCGCATAAAAAGTCTTGGGAAACTACTTCTTTAGAGACATCCTCATCAGTCAACGCGATGAGAAATTCCGCAATCTGTGCATGCTAATCTCGAGAACGCATTTGGTCGTAAATCAGAACCCCGCGATTACCCAGCTGGCACAACTGCCCCTGCGGAGTTGGTTCTTTTTAACGGGGATTTTTTAATATAAAGACGTCTGGATGAATAATTAGCTCCCTTTTTTTTAACTTGAGTTCCGCTGGAGCAGAAAGTCAAGTGGGAGGCATAAAGATGAGATTCTCCGGTGAATCAGAAACCTCCCCAGACGGCTTCCATTTCTGTTCTTCGGTGGTGTTTATTTGATTGGATGGTTCTCAGATTCAATTTTCAAGCTCTCAACCAAACCTTATGATAATGGACGTGAAGAGGACAAACCGATAGTAAAAGTGTAAAAGTTCGTTAGTATAATTTTTTCTATTTTATTCGATCTTTCACTCGAGGAAATGACAAACTAATTGTTGTTGTTGTACACATTCACAGGTTATTCAAAAATTGTTAGTGCGTCCCAGGAGTAATTTTGTGATCGTTTGAAAATGGCTACCTATGTTTACCTTCTGCAGTGCCAGATTTATCTCGAGTGATTAACCAATGGTAATAATTTTCGATTCATTGATTCCATAAAAATTTTAGAACTTCTCAGCGTTTGAAGTGAACGCTACCCGGAGATAAGAACTAGGACGGAGTAATAAACTTTGACATTAAAAAAGCACGGGGCGCTATTGAAACAACTTTTCAGTCCTGACCCAATCCCCTCGTCAAAATTCACCTATACGATTGTGACAGTCGTATAAATGAGTGACTGATGAAAACTCGGTCGCAGATAGTTTTTGTGATTGATGGCCGACCCTTCCACGCAATTCTGTTGAGGGCGTTCGACCTCTTTTTCTTTCTGTTATTCTGTGAACGGTCGATTTATCTTTTCCGATCCGGTGCCTTCATGTAGTTCTAGCTTTTTGTTAATTGCGTGTGAATTACCCAAAGGAGGATTTTTGTTGGTATTTTCCACCAATAAAAACACTATTCATTGGTCTGACTTAATGAGAGCCTCCCAAACTCGGTGGAGTAATTGGTCAAAGGGTTTACCAGATGCTGTAGTCTAATAGCACAGCGAGGCTTCAAGACGAATGAAAACATAATAGGATCTTGTACTTTGGGAAGGTCTCAATTAGGAATATTTTAATACAAATTGAAGAGGTGCATCCTCATTAGCCCACAATATTCCAGTTGATGCCCGTCGGGGGAAAAATTCTTTCATCTTCCTTCGCCTCAACCGACACCTCTGGTGGGCTCCAGGAAAATAACTTAGCTCTCGGAACTCCTCGAGGCCTCGGCGAACTCCCCTTAATTTCCCTTCCACTTCAGGTGGTGTGTTTTTAATTTATGTCTCGAAAGAAACTCATGCCAGACTCTTTTCGCGGTAAAAGACTACCGGTCGGAAAGGGGGGTGGTGTGAAATGTCGACCTCAAACAAGCCCCTCGTTATGAAGGAGATATTAAACAACTGTATATTGATAAAGTGTCGTTTAGAGAGAGGAAACTCTGCCTTATTTTATAAGAGTCGAGAGAGGGAATTGTGGCGGCGCACAGTGGGGTGATACCCTCGATTTTGGAAAAAAAAACCTAATTGCCAAATTTTTACCATCTTTGACAAAGTTCCACCTTAGGAACCCATATTCACAGCCCCGAAAGAATTTTATTGGCAAATAACATCCCACAACATGAAAATTTATCACAATTTTTTAAAATTTATCAAAATTTATGAAAATTTTTCACAATTTTGTTCTAAAAATCACTGTTGTGCTTAAAAAAAAAAAGAAAAAAAAAAGAAAGTTTTTGGAGTATAAAAGAACCTCATATCTTTCTGAAACAACATTATTTTGTTACATAATCACTTCATTTTGAGTGGGATCACAGCTTGGTTGAAATTTCGTAGGCAACGACTACATCTCATTTGGTAAAACTCGTTGATTTTATTAAATTTATAATAACATTGTATATCTTTACATATAACTAGCTGGGACACCCGTGCTTTGCACGAAATATCAAAGTCCCGCCCATCCCCTATCAATAATGCCACCCATGGTTCACTCAGAACACCCGTGGCAACCCGTCAACTTGTAGTTTTTCGATGAGACACGGGACAACACGTACTTACTGTACGTACTGTAATTACTGTATTCTACATATAGAGATAATGTATTGTTGTTTGCGTTATGATTTCTATTTTTGCTTCCCATCAAGATCTTCTTCTTCAATTAAATCCTTCCTCCTTCCATTAAAAGGTTTGGCGAAGGCCCCTTCAACATAAATTTTCACCGAAGGAGAATCCCAACCTTCTCAGTTTGATAGGAAAGTCTTATCTTCACTGTAATGTTCTTACGTAGTTACTCGTTAAAAGCCAAAATGTCTGTGTCCGGATCTCCTCCTCCTTATTCCTGGGAAAAGCGCGAATCCCATCAAAAGTTGGGAGGGAATGTCTTCTTTGCTTTTTCGGCGGAAATAAACTTTTCAGGGGAAGGTTCGCCTATTTTCGTAATTTCTCGAAAGCTCCGAGAGAGGCTCTTAGTGCTACTTATGAGGAGGCGGATATTTTATTCAGTTTTCACGTGATTCTAATCATGGAATAAGAAAGACATTACGCTCGTTAAATGCCCATTTAGGTAATTAATTTGGTCGGGTAAATGAAACGGTATTTCATTGAAACACGCTGAAACGAGTAAGTTTCTTTGTTGAAATAAACATAACAACCTATTCAGTTTCCTTTTCTCGTCATTGGCCGGTTCATTTTCTCAAACGTGTAAAAGGGTGTAAATACTGAAGTGAAATTGGGGGCGTCTGAAAGGGAAATGGTAAGAGGCGTTTTCCCCTTTCTGGGGGAATGAGGAATATTATATTTTAAATTAAATGACGGAGTAGGTCGGAAATGGTAAAGGGGTTGGAATGGTAGTTCACCGCCGACAGGGCGGGAAAACTCGTTCGGAACAAACTTTTCGCTTCTCTCGCGAGACGGAAAGGAGTTTCTAGATTTGTCACGAAAATGTCAACCCAAATGCGAGATTACCGGAGCTCCCAGCCGTTCATTATCCCCATTCACGAAGCTCATATACCTCTTGGATCATTACACTCCGCATCGTCGTATGTTCAACACTCGAATCATTCGGTTCAATTAACAGACAAATTTATCGACTGATCCCCCACTTACTAACGTGCCAATCGCTCCCGTAATTGACCATCTTGGCGATCGACCCTCGTCGGTAACGTATAATGAAACACCACTTGATCGTGGTGTGCGGTCCGTGTCGTGTGAGCTGAGATCCGTGTCGTGTGAATATTCACCGAAGGAAACTAGGATTCGCCCTGCGGCACCTTCTACCTTCCTCTTCCTCATCATTATCATCCGTGTACTCCTTCCCCGCCCTCATATCCTCATATTCGTGTCCTAAATGGTAAAATACACGTGACAGCACTTATTGTTTTCAAAAAATTATTCAATGTATTATAAAATCGAAAGCGGAACATAGAAAAACAAAAGATTTAAAAAAAGTATAATGATATTATACAATAAATATCCAATAATGTCTGATACATTATATCTACAAGAACCATATCGTTAAGATAGATAAGCGTCCAGAAAAGTGGATTCTTCATTGACCTCCAGGTCAGTCCATTGAAAGTAGCCCAGTACCTTAGCTCAACCTGGCTCTAGGATTTTTAAATTGTATCAGTGTGTTGGGGGGGCTATAATACAATAATTGTATTAATTATTAATACTATAACTATGTACTTTAATAAATTAATATAATACATATATAATTATCTCATGTACCGTAAAATGGGGTTACTTTGCCCACCCGCGGGATACTTTGCCCCAAAAATGTAACAAGTTCTTTTTCAAACCATTGGAACAGTTTTTGTCCGAGGAACCTGTTACTGCGTGGAATCTGAAGTAGACATGTGGAACTAACAACTACAAGTCAAAAAAGAATAAATAGAAGGGTACAGGTAGGTTACCAACATTTTTCTCCAGGACCGTCGAACACGTTGATTTTTTGCTCCAGAAAAAGTTCTCGCTGGTGGAGTCAGTAGGCATCCAATCAAGTAAGTTCCAGTACTAACTTGTTTGAAATTTTCCGCTGATCAAGAATCTTTTTGAAAATCTTAATTATGTCGATTTTTGTGGTGTCAGTGAACAGAATTTACCGGTGGGGTAACTTTGCACCGAAAAATGGGGAGTCTTTGCCCCACAACAAAGCCCCCATCATAAAACTATAATTTCCTAATATTCCTTTTAGCAGAATATTTTCTGCACCAATTAGTCTGAAACAATTGAAATTCTTCGTTTATTGCGTGCTTTCCTTGTTTTAGGATGCCTAGGAAGTACCATAGGAAGGTTGGTTCGAGAAGATACCAAGACTACGACGAAGAAACGCTGCAAAAGTGTCTCTCTTCTATTCGTTGCTCGTAGATGGATTTTAGCTCTTTTTTAAGATTTTTTAACCAATCAGTTGCTGTGATTGGGCTCCTAACACTTGATTAAGAAATTTTGTTGAGTCTTTTTTTATGGTCGACTGTACTTTTCATATAATTATTAGTATCTAATCAGTTGCTGTGATTATCCTCTTGAGACCGTATGAGTCAAGTAATTTTTGTACAGTCTTGAAGGGTCGACTGTAATCTTCTTTTCTAAACAGCTGCTAAGAAGTCAATATTTTAAGTTGAAAAAGTTAGTAAAGTTCAGATTTTAATACCTATTTGATGTTAATAAAAGGATTTTTTTTAATTTTCTGGAGATTTTTCAACTTTTGTATACCCCGTATGCTTGTGAAGTAGTTTAATTTGCTCCAGGAATAAAAACAGGCTGTTTTGTAGGGAAATCCGAAAGTGGTGCAAAGTATGCATACGCGCGGGGAACTTTGCCCCAAATTTAAATTCATCAGGAATCGTATGTAAAATTTTTCGATCGAATCTACGCTCCATGCACATCAAGTACAACCCCCCATCAGAGGCCATGCCAAAAATCAGCTCATTTTTGGCAAGTTAAGTCACAAAAAACCTAAAATGAAAAAAAAAAATGTCAAAAAAGTGGAGCAAAGTAACCCCGTTTTACGGTATACTTATATGTATAATATATATGTAATGCATAATTTTTTTCCAATTTCCCAAACGGTTTGCTTCTTTCCATCGTTTCTGGAAAATCCGAAAACGACCGTTTTCTCTCATTTGATCCCTTCATGTAATTACTAATTCAATTGTCTGCCAAGCTAAATCCGGCCGACTGCCACTTTTCGCGGGACTTAATCGTTGGAGCGACTTTCACCGTCGTTTCTTGTTTTCTTGGAAACCGCTCTCTACGTGACAGGAATAATAAAACTCCCCGGGGGAGCTGGACAAGTCGGTCGCCACTTTCCAGGATCACAGGGCCTCAGTTATAATTGAACTTGATCGGTGGGATCTCCTTCTTTGTCTTCGGCGAAGGGCAGACCGGTGGGAGGAGTATTTTGAGAGCTGTAAATCTGCGATGTTGGAAACGAGTGTTGAAAGAGAGAGCGTAAAATAAGACTATTGTTTTCATTTTGTTAAGACCCAGCGGTTTTTGGGGGCAACGAACGTGTATTCAGGTACGACGTACGAAATTGCAGGTTCTGTTCAAATCCTGCAGCCTCCTTACGTTTACCGCTTCAGACGGTGTGTCGACGGTTAGGTCGGAAGGGACTCCACAGCCCTTTTCAAACGCACGGTAATGAGTTTCTTTTTACCATCTGAAAACAGCTCGGAAGTGGCGAGACGGTGAGGGTGAACGCGTCCGGTTCCTGAGAATGTTTGCAAGATAAATCGTCACTCTCGAGCCCCATTCACCCCACCATTTTTTTGATAGCTACTAAAAAGGTCTCATCAACGTCCACCCTACACCCTTTGAGGAAAAAAAATTGGTCTTCAATTTTGAGAGTAGGTACTTCAGAAATGCAATATCAACATCAAACAAATCCCATTTTTCAGCCGAGTTTCATAAAATCCATTCACGCGTTCATCATGAAATCCTCGGACAGTCGTTGGTCCCTGTCACAAGTTAATTGAATTTTCATTCGGGAGACACTCACCAAAACCGTAGCAGGTTGAATTAAATATTTCAGCGCAATTCACAGGCCCCTCCCAAATATATAATGTAATCTTGTTTAATAACTCGCTGCACGAAGCCTTTGAATAAATGAACCCCTTCGCTCGTTGTAGTTTTGGAGCGAGGGAGTATCGCGTGAATATTTTTTACTTCGGTCATTTATTATGTACCGGCTAGTGTTTTCCGATGTTTATGTGGTAAAAATCCAAGAAATGTATCTGTACTTAGTTTGAATTAACTCAATGGGCTCAATGTCCTAAACCACGTTATTCTATTACTGTTTAAATAAGTGGGTGGTTCTCAGATAACTCGCCATTTTAGCGTTCAGTATGGAAAATTTCCCCTTTTGAAGGCCAAAGTTCAATTTTGTTTTATTATTCTTGGAATAAAACACCAATGTAATCGCGACGGAGGTCGACGACTCCGATCGGCTTCAAAATTGACTTTATCCGTTTCAAGAGGTCTAGAAAGTGGATATTAGAAAGAGCTGTAAATAGTGGAAAATACAATTTGGTACAACAAGTAACGTCAATGAAAAAAAAAGAAGTCATTTTGGCGTTTCAGTTGCGAAAGTGGCGGTAGGCGTTACGTTGAAACAACACGATTGAAAAGTTAAGTAAACTTCGCCTTTTTCCTTCAACAAAACTTAACTTGTCAGTTTCCTCAAGGTGAACAAAAGCGATAAAAAATTAACCGGATTTGCAAGACGAGAACACTTTTCTTTTTTGGAAATAATTCGACTAAAATGAGGAAACACGACAAGAGGGGAAGAAGCGAGTTCTGTCGGCGGAAAATTCAATTACGCGGACTTTTCCGGCTGTTCCACGATGTTCCTCTCCCGTCCGCATCTACGTTTTATAGGAGCTCATTATATGAGTATGAAAGTCATCCCCTCTCCATCCAGCCTCTCTTATTTCGTCTTCTCTCTTTTTTTTTTTTTTTTTTTTTTTTTTAACCAAATTGAAACAAAATCCGTTTTTTGGCCCTTCTTAGCCTCTCAATTCCCCTTAAGATTCCCCTCCGCTAAGCGCTTCCTTTAAGGGTTTGTCGAGTGGACGAACATCGGGGGTGGGAAATCCTCTCGCGGGTTGAGTAACTAGCTTCGATCATCCCCCCACCACCCAGTGTTCCTTCGACTCCCCATAGAGAAGAAATCCACTCGGAGTGGAAAAAGAGGAGAAAAAAAACGGCCCTTCCTTAAAGTCTTCTCTTTGCCGTTCATCTTCATAAAACCAACTTTCCAGTGCGTCAGTTTTTCCCCCTCTCGTCTCTTCAACTTTCTTCCCTCGCTCTTCCTCTTTTCCTAAGTCTTCCCATGAACCCAAGAAGAGGAGCACATGAAGCAAAGAAGATGAGCGCTCAAATCACCGACCAATGGGTGGAACCGAGTTGCCTACTTGACGTCACCCCAAACAACTTGTTCCCACTGGAATCCCAATTTAGACTGTTCGTTAAATTTTTGTATAAGTTACTAAGATCCTGCGATCAGAGTTGGATTTTTAATAAATCGATTATTCGTGGATTAAAAAAATCGATTATAGTCAGTTTCTTATTGCGTAAAATTAAAATTTGAGAGAATAGAGAAACAATGGATAAATGAAAGAATAAAAAAATAAACCGCTGCAAATTTTTACAAGGGTTTATTATTCTTTGGGATAAATTATCGTAAAATTAATTCAGTCAATAAAAAATTATTTTAGTAAACTCAAAAATTGAACAAAAAACGGTAATTTTAAACAGCGTTTGGACGCATGTGGATGTCAAAACCTGGATTCCACGACGAAAGGAACTCGAAAACGACACCTCATTCGACCGCCTGGCATTCTTCAATAGTCCCATTTGTAGCCCCATGAATCAGATCACGGTGAAATCCGAGGGTTCTGAGACCCCGAAAAATGGATTCTACGTCCAAAAATACATCGAAAACGACACCCCACTCGATATACTCCGAAAACCCCTTTTTAGCCTCACGGTTTTGTGTAATCGGACTGATAAGGTGTGCGCGCATAACTTTAGTTTCTTCATTATAAATTGGGAGATTGATGAATTGGTATAAAAACTTATAGTTGGGAAGAATTGTAACTGAAGAAGCGTGTGCTCAGATATATTACGTATCATAATTTAAATTAGTCCATCTCTCTGAAGTCTTCTCCTTACATCCATCTCTCTTCAACTCTGATGAAACTCCTCGAGGGTTTTTTCCCCCCTTCACGAGCTCATCATTTCTTTCCTCCCGCCTTCGCCCGCTTCCCAAACTCAGTTTAACTGTCAATACAACCTGCTCATGAGACCATTTAGAAGTTTTTCTTTTCAAGCCCTAAACGGTTTTCACTGGGTCACGAGGAAGATTTCCCCCCCCCCCTTCCAATTTTCCTTCGAACGAAAACTTTTGCCGAAAATGGCCCGGAAATAGGATTTGCGGGGGTTGTAATTCACAATTATTTCGGCTTTTTGGTCTAGAAGTGCTTTCGCGTTTAGAACGTCCTCAATTTATCTCTTTTTACCTGGATGGCTTCAAATTTTATGGGCTGACGTTAATTTTCATCAGTGGAGTGGAGTGAGAATGGTGTCAGTATAAAACCGCCCGTAAATAGCCTCGTATGTTCCCTCAAAGCCGGTTTCTTCTCACTGAAAACTGCCTTCTGCTCAGTAAAAACAGGAGTCTACTCCGTGAAAACTGGTCCCTGCTTAGTAAATGCAGGTGCCTGCTCCCAAAAACCGGTTTCTGCTCAGTAAAAAATGGCTTCTGCTCCCCCAAAACCGGTTTCTGCTCAGTAAAGACTGCTCTCTCAAAGCCCGTCTCTTCTGGTCAAAAACCGCCGTGAATAGCCTCACGCCCCTCCAATTTCCACTCATGCCGCCCGACACGGGTCGACCAGAAAACTGAAATCACTCCTGGAATGGCCCTTTCGAAATCCACCGACTACTCAAGTTATGACCCCTTCGAAAATTGAGGGGATTCAGATTGCCACCGACACCGTCCCATCACCGGAACAACAATGCGTATGAAGGGACTATATTGAAATGCCGGCGGTCAAACTGGTGAGTTCAGATTGAAATTTCTCATCTTCCTGAAAACGTACCGGACACGGGATGAATGCCGGTTTCAAACCCCCGACTGAATAGTTGTACGATAGCGTAGTTCCATTTCCCTAATCGCACCGATCACTTCCGTTGTGGTTGACTTCAAGTTCACTTCCTTCATTTTTCCCTCGTTCCCTCCGATTACGTAGTTTGGCTTGGTCCAGCTGTAGCCTTTCTATCTAGTAGGAGCCATCGTGAAAGGTTTTAATTTTAACAATAATTATTGGCATTTTGGATTTAAGTGGATTGATTGGAGATTGTATAACTCTTTTTGACAGAAAATCAATAATGTGTATTTGTGGTACACATGAAATCAGGTCTTAGACCTTAGGATTCAAGAAGATCTGGTTAATTGTTAATTGACAACTGAGTACATGCGTGAGCTTCGCTGGTTCATATCGACACATTTCAACGATGTTGTAGATCTGGCTGCTCTGCCGCCCCAACAACAAACCCTAGCAGGTCTTCGGCATTACGCCATCTCTGCGGAGTCTCCCTCACACGCATGGATGGATGGCGCAGCGCATGATGGCGAAAGACTGCCCTGAGCCACCTCTTGACGACTTAGTGCCGCTTGTATGCCGGTCGTTCACCGAGAACATCGACGGATCGATGCCTTACGTCCACTGTGCTGACCAGTAGAGTGAACGAACATTTGCGATTTTGACATTCGGGCAAATACTTCTGCTTTTTCTTTTCCCCTGCCGAAGCGAGAACTGATGCCACTGGACGGGAAACATAAGAGGGAGGAGCATCAGCAACAACACGCGTGTCAAATTTGTCCGCGGACGTCAAATAGTGCGTCTTTCTGTGCTCTCCAAACCTCACGGCAGGCAAGATCTCCTCTCAGGCCAGTTGAGGTCGAAGCAGCTAATATCATTGGCTCTTTGCAGCAATTTCCCCAAGCTGTATTCATTAATCCTCTGGCAAAGAGTATAAATTATTTATTCTATTTTCCAGTGAACAAAGGGGGATTCGTATAGCAGATTGAATTTGAAGTGGATTTCGAGAATTAACGTTCTGGTCTCTTAAGCAGAGGTCTCATGCTTGCCCGAATTGTGGTTTTTATTGAAGATTAGTAAGTATAGTGGAGATTCAAATAATAGCTAAACGTTGAAAGTGTGTAACTCCGTCAATAGTGGGAAGTTGAATAAGTAGAATAATTATTTTGCATGGATGGCCTATCACTTGGGACGTGTTGTGATGATGTTCAAATTTCAACGGACAACCTGGGTTCTTTTGAACTTGCCAAAGTTTGTCGAGATCCGCCTTTCATGCAATAAAAATTGCTTTTCTTCAAAATTTTTATCGGATAAATTATGATATTCAGAATTTTTTGTAGGATTTCACAAAACTGAGCGGTACATAATATGTAATACCAAATAGAGTACATAATATTATTATGTACTCTATTTGGTATTATGGCTAAATAAACTAAGTCATACTTGCGAAATGAAAATGAATATGAATAAAAATCTGGTAATTTTAATTAATAAATTTTATTTTCATATTATTGATCGATTCTTTTGCAAGCCTTCGATTCAACGTAGTTTGATACTGCACAAAGACAAAAAGGGTCAACGAGCGTTGTTACTAAGAAAAATTACTATGTTGCCGGGTTGGTATGGGTGTTCCGAGTGAAGGATGAATGCAATATTGATAGACGATGGACGGGAATTGGATATTTCGTGTCCAGGGAAGCACTCGTGTCTCAGCTACAACTAAGAATTACGAGTTGACGGGTTGCCACGGGTGTTCTGAGTGAAGAATGGGTTGCATTATTGATAGGTGATGGACGAGATTTTGATATTTCGTGCAAGGCACAGGCGTCCCAGCTGGCAATAAATAAAATTACTTGATTTTTATTCAAAATTAATATTATTAAATAATTTGGCGCATTACGTGCTCTATTTGGTCTTGAAAAGGAAGAAATAATAATATTGCTCATATTATGAGCAAAATTGGGTTAAAAAATGAAAATATGAATAGAAAGTATTAATTTCATTTAGCATTTTCTATTATAACATATTATTTACCAAATTATTTTATCAGTAAAAACTGGGGTCGTCAAAATCGTTTTTGTCCGAGCCGTTTTAGCAGTAGGAATTTTTTTTTAATCTGAAATTTTGACCAAATACTCGGTTTACCATCTAGTTGTGCCCGCAAGGTTTTCAGCCCGATCGCCCAAACCCCTGGGGCGCTATGGGGGGCTGCGGGAGGGGTTTCGAAGGTTTTCGGTTATGGGGTCGGGTTCGGTGGCGTTTTCGAAGTATTTCTGGACGTAGGTAGAGTCCATTTATGGGTTTCCCAAAACAAGATCCATGGGGCTCTCAGGAGGACAGATAATATTATGGTGTCATTTTCCGAGTAATTTTGGGCGCAAAATCCATTTTTTCGAGGTCCCACAACTGTCCAAACATTGTACAGAATTTTTTATTTTTTCTAAAATATTTTCTTAATGACAGAGCAATAATAATATTAAAAAAAACATTTTGCACGATTATCCTATTTTAAAGAATAATAAATCTTGAAATAAGAAATTTGCAGCGTTTTTTTATGGGAAATAGGCGTTTTTTATAGGAAAAAAAACTAATATAAATAAATAAATATACGTTAAAAAAAAATAAAATAAAATAAAATAAAATAAAATAAAACAAGTTGTGGAACTTTTTTTAATCTTATTAAGAGTTCATTCATCCTGGTGGAAAAACCCTGTTTCCGCTCTCGATCAGTTTCTCACGTTAGTGCGTGACCTGGCATGGAAGCTGCCGCTTTGACGCGGTTTGGTGCGGTTGATCAATATGGCACAGGACTGCATTTCGTGACGTATCCCACATCCAGCAATAGCATTTCGCTCAATTCCCCGCCATGGAAATCATCCAGGGCTTTGCCCGCCTCTCAAACTAGTTCGGGTGAATTCGGAGTGGATACCGTTCAAACTATAGTAATATAAAACGTGAGTTACTTCATGTTGGAATGATTTTCATCTCTGACGATAATTATATCGCCATACCGGGTTGGCATCGCCGCTAAGCCGTCGGGAATTGACGTCATGAAAATGGTTTTGAGCCTCCTTCGCCGAAAATGGACCGCCAATGGGTTTTAAAGGCCTTTATCTGGCGGAATAATGGAAGCTTTTCTCTTCGAGTTGAAAATGACAAGGGCTTTTCCCTTCCCCGGGAGGAATATAACTTAATTAACTGTTGTGAATCGACTTTAGGAATTTATAGGGGAAATTCCGCGCTCCTTTGCTCTGGTATTTCATATCGGGATACCCCTAATTCACACTGGGACATAGTTAATGAGGGAGGTTATGGAGCTGGTTATACCGCTAGGGGCAGTGGTCTCTGCGGTTTCACTTTACTACGTCACTGTAGACCCCGTTCGAGGTAAGAAGACGAAATATATAACATTATAATTTATTTAGCTGTGCTGAGAGGAAGTAAGGCTGTCTTGCACAGAATATTGCGCGGTCCAACCACCAAACACTTATCAACTCTTACGAAATTCATTTCAAATGCCTTCTGCCAAAGAAGCAGCTGAGGTGTGTAGAGTCGAGTGGGGGATGTTTCGAAGTAATTTTCGACTTGGAATCGATTCGTGGGTGTCACAAACCTGTCTGAGTGAAAACTAGTGTCTGCTCCTGCAAAACTGGTTTCTTCTCTCTAAAATCCGGTTTCTGCTCAGTAATTTTAATCATTCAAATTCATAATTTGAAAGATTAAATTATGAACTCTGTAAATTCAAAAAATAAAAATAAAATAATAGTGAACTCAGAAAATTAACAAAAACTGCCTATTTCTTCTCATATTTGCGCTCTGCAAGTTCGGTAACTTGGAACGATTTTATTTCGCTTCGGCCTCACAATTTCCAGCCTCCACATCCTACAAGTCATTCTCCGGTCATTTCACTTTCTTAGGTGTTGAAGGTGAGTCGGCACATTCCGCGAGGGGGACATCGTTGGAAGAAAGCCGGCAGGTGTTGGTATAAGTGGCCTGTTAAGTGTTCTCATGAGAACAAGCCGGACCAGGTCGTTTCAAGTTGAAAGAGAAACTCAAATGACTCAGATTGGTGTCGCTACTGTCTAATCGTCAGTGGATTTGCTTTAGCGTGGAGCTTTAGCCGTGACCTAACTGCCCAAAAACTGCCCATATTACGTAATATGTATATATACGTTAGGCCACTAGTTCGGCATCCTCGATTGTCTTACCGTTAGAACACTAGTTCGGCGTCCTCACCTGTCGTACGTTATGCCGCTAGTTCAGCATTTTCACTTGTCGGTCAAAGGTTTTTTTTCTTCTTTATTGTGGTCAGCGCAGGAAAATATCCCACTTGAATCCTACCCAGGAATCCTAGTCACAGCAAGAACAAGAACATCACCCCTTTCACACAAAAATGTTAAATTCTGCTAAACTAATGTAGAGGTGTTCCTATGATTACTGTAGAATTCCATACACGATGCATACAAAGATGGCTGTTGAATTGATATCAAAGTTATTCGAATTTAATTCCATTTAATTTTAATTCATAATTAAGTAAAATTGAGTTTTGAATAAACTTAATTTTTGTAAAAAATTTAAATATTATTATAATTATAAATTAATTGAAATACCTACATTTAATTTTTGGAAGATGAATTTTTAAATTTTTTAAATTGGTTTTTGAATACTAAACCAAAGTAATTACCTACTTATGATTTTTTTAAGTTATAAATAATTTATAATAATTAATTATTATTTTAACGAATTTTTTAATGTTTATAATAATTTACAAATACAATTGATACAATTCATCAAAAACAGTTATTACCTGTTATATTTTAATTAAATACTACAATCAAGTTTGAAAATATATGACAGCGATGAGAAAGATAACGCAAAATGCCCGCTTTGGGCATTGGCGATTTGATATTTGATTTGCAATATACGTGGCGAGTTTACCTGCTGGAGGGGACCCAATAAATTGTGTTGACCTCATTCAGGTTTGTGCGCGTACCGGATTGTGCGAGAGAGCTATCTGGATCTGGAAGGTCGGTGAAATTATCAGCGGAGGATTCCCGTTTGTTTACTTGAACCAAAACGGGGCGCGGATCGGGGCGTAATATTGATACAAAAGGAGGTCATATGAAAATACGCGGGGAATTGGAACCGCCAAACGGAGTGATTGGTGATTGGTATCAAATGAACCTGTAGATTAGCTTTGGAGTCAAAATAGTTCGGTCCCTCATTGATTTCTGGGGGAGATCAATGGGATGGCCAGGCGAGAACACTACGATGGAAATGAAGGTATTATTGAGGTGGAACAATTGATGATCAAAACGCTGCCGTTTTCGTTGGATGAAGTCCAACGTTGATCTCCTAATTGGATTTCAAACCGCTTCGTTTGGAGAATATTTCAAATCCCCGGTTTGAATTGATAGAGCAATGATACTAACAGATGGGTTACTTGTTGTTTCAGGTACGGAGCGGGGGGGTGGAGCTGACGGTGACGGAGCTGGAGGCGATGGCTGTGCGGCAGCAGGAGGAGATGGCCAACCAGCGGCAGCTCCTCCAAGTCAAAGAGCAGAGACTCCGTTACCTCAAAGAGCACGAGGTCCGTCATGTCCAGGTGGCGCAGGAGCAGGACAGGCTGCGGAGGCTGAGGGACCGGGTCGAGGCTCAGGAGCTCAAACTCACCAAACTCCGGGCGCTCAGGGGACAGCTCGACCACAACAAGTCCAACAACCACACTCTAAGTAAGGCCTGTTATTTCTCTTATGTACAATTTAGCTTCCTGCGCTCGTCCCCCAAACCCCTGGTCATGACCCGGCCAGTGTGACCGAGTTGGAATGGTGTGACCAACCGGCATCCTCAGCCCCGCCATTCACCGTACCGGACCTCGTCACCGAGACGAACCATGTAGACCCGGTACATCAGCCTTCACGATCAGGGCATCCAACAGCCGAAATAAATTGATTCGTTGCCGTTAATTAGTTACTTCTTCGTGGAACAAAACGATCCACCTCGTCCCAAATCAAAGCTCGTTTACGTTAATTCCCTTCAAAAATTCTAGTGGGCTGAAAGGACCTCCATTCTTCTCTTCTGCTGACTTTTGGTGCCCAAAAAACTCGATTTTTTGGCACTTGTTTCAGTTGTTTGCTTATAACTCGCAAACTGCGCATCCTACAGAAAATGTCACACATTCCAAAATTAAACCGCATAACATTTCGCGCCGAATGACCGTCTCAAACGTTAAGATCGGTTCGGCCGTTTGGCCGCAATCGATCGTTGAAGTTAGCCAAATTTTCTCAAATCGGCTAAAAAATGGGTTACGCTCACGTTTCATAGCCTCTATATGTCACTTAATCAAACAGGTAGAGAATTAAACTCCATATTAGGAAAACTCCTAAGACCGACTTTAGATGAACCTAGGCCACTCAGGGAAACGGGCGATTCTTTCAAAAAACAAAAAATTGAATTTATTTGAAATACACATACCTTCCGCTACCTTCGAAAGGCTCGGAAGCATAACTAAACCCTAGCGACGCTTGCATACGAGTCTGCAACACATTATAGGACATTTTATGTCTTTAGTTTATTCGTTGCTAGGGAACCAACCAAACGCTTTTTTTTTAAACTTTCAACGCTTTTTTCGTTTATGTGCCAAATTAAAGACATAAAATGTCAAAAAGTCCCCCAATCTCACACCGGTAAGCGGAAAACCACGCATTTCTGAACGTTTTCGGCTTTAGTTCGGAAAATATTTGCCCAATTCAAAATTTCTTTTGGAAAGCCGATTAAATTCCCCATTGCAGCTTTCACATATTATGTGAAAGTTTGATTTGAGCTTCGATAAAGAAGAGGAAAGTATGACAAAAAAACAAAACAATTTTGACAAAAACGTGTTTTTTTCACATTTTTGCTCATAACTCAGGAACGGTTAGTCCGATCCTTGTTCTCTTTTTTTCTGGTGAAAGCTGATTAAATTTTATATGAGGGACGGTACATTTCGTTTCTGTTGAGACAACGAAAGCGTCATTGTCCCCACCCAAAAGCTGGTTAAATTTCCTTTCAGAACTTATATTAGGATTTTCCCGGAGACCTCATGAGGTTCCTGCAGGAACAGACCGTGAAATGTCTCCCCAAATAGTGCTCTTCCAGCAGTTATAACTTTCGATATCCGTTAGATTTGATAATATCCCGATATCGTATATCGATATTTTTATCTCGACATATCAGCTTTTTTTTTTTTTTTAAGTGTAACACTCGGTTTCTTTGTGATGGAGCCTTCTTTATTCCCTTCTTACCTCTTTGATGTAGAAAGAGAAACCTCGAAAAGGGTAATGAAATTAGTGGCAACCAAGCAACGAACAAACCAAGTAGAAGAAGAAAGGAGATTTTCCTTAGTTTCCTTGTTTACTTTGTTTGGACTGTTTCAAGTTCTGCCTCACAGTTGATTTTCCGACTTTTTCACGGCTTGCACTGGTATGCTTTGTCATTTTTTGCTTCAAAGTACGTTTGCTTTTCTATTTTTCATGGGCCCAAATGGTATCGATCTCGGAATATCGATAGAATGTTCAAAAACTTGGAACCATCCCTATGTTTGACCTCCGTCGCAAATACATAGTTTGGGGGGTTTACTTGGGCGTTAACGCTTAAACGCTCGATAACTCAGGTGTGAAATAAGCCCTACCCGAGCATTTAAGCGTTAACGCCCAGGTCAAACCCCTAAATCGGGGGCACCGATTAGAATGAGCGTGTTAGAGTGAGCGGAGCCGTTAGTTGGTGAAATAGACCCTCAGCGGGAGAAATCCCGACGCCTGGATCCGCTGCCCAGGTCTCCTTTATCGACATTTCAATTAAGGAAGCCACCGGGTCAGTGCATCAGGCCATCTTTGACAACAGTTCATTGGAGGTAGCTGTAGCCACTGCTGGTATTACTGTGAGCCCAGAGTGAAACAATACCCAACATGAACCTGACAATATTGTCATCCTCTCGGTTCCTTTCTGGAGATGATGCCTCTGCATTGGATCCTGACAATTCACACGAATCAGGCCAGGCTTCAATCTATGTGTTCAATTTCTGTTCAAAACACCTTTAAAATAAAGACGTCTGGCACCTCTAACCGCAATACTTCCTTATGAGTTTTTATGAGTTAGACGAAGAAGGTTATTCCGAGGCGGGAGTGAGGGCGGAGAGGGTAGGGTGTTGGAGCCCGCCACCCGCTGGTTCCACCCATCGAGAAATTCATGCGCGATTTCAAGAAATCGTTCAAATTAAACTCGTTCAATTTCGGAATGAGTTTTTTCGGGATTAGATATTAAAATTCGGATAAGGACAAAATACGAACTCAATCGGACTACATAACAGAGTTGTCAGGTGTACGGTAATAATTACCATACAGTAAACAGTAATTACTGTTTTGTACGGTAATTCAGGGCTCTGTACGATGTACGGTATCACCTGTAAGGTATCGCCATTTTGTACGGTAATTTAGGATTGAGCCTTTCTTCCTGGCGTTTTCAAAGATTTTAGGGGAAAAACACTCCATCCGTGCAATAAAATAATAAAAAATTTGATTAATGGGGGCATTTGGAATCTTCTTCAAAGAGTTCAAAAATGTATAGATAGTAATAAACCTTTTATTTAAGAAAAAAACATTTAAATCTAACCTAATCACAGAAAGGGACCTTCCCCAGGAACTTTAAAGAACTTTTGAAATGAAAGTAACCATAAGGACAGTATGTACATGTACATACTCCCGATCTCCAATGTATACATCGGAGATCGCGACCTTCCCCAGGAACTTGAAAGAAAGATTGAGAGCAAAGTTTTCCAATTCAGTATTTTTATGGGTTTATAGATTTGGTTTATTATTCTTGGAATAATACACCTATATTTTCGCGGCGGAGGTCGACGACATCGATCGGCCTCAAAATTTGACATTATCCGTTTCAAGAGGTCTACATTCAAAATCCGAAATTTCCGTCCACCGTCCAGGCCGTTTTGGGCAATAGGAATTTTTTTAAAAATCTGAAATTTTGACAAAATACTCCGTTTACCATCTAGTTGTGCCCACAAGGTTTTCAGCCCGATCGCCCAAACCCGTGGGGCGCTGTGGGGCTAAAATGGGGTTATGGGACATTTTTTGTGAAGGCTTTTGGCTATGGGATCGAGTTAGGTGTCGTTTTCGAAGTACTTTTGGACGTAGAATCCATTATTTGGAGTCTCGCAACGATCCGATTTCACTGTTGCGATCTATAGTGCTTTCATGGGGCTTCAAATGAGATTTTTGATGGATCCCAGGAGGTCAAATATTTTTCGAGTAAAAAACAAAACAAAAAAGTTGAAAAAAATTTGTTGAAAATTTTTTTTTTTTTCATTGACGGAATTAAATTTCTGCACAAGTAACCTATATCAAAGAATAATTAACCCTTGTGTAAAATTTGCACCGTTTTTTCAATGACATAATGCGTACGGTAATTTTTGGAGAAAAAAGGTAATGCGTACCTAAGGTAATTTTGGGGAAAAAAAGGTAATTTTGAGAGGCTCGTACGGTAACTCAACCTTGCAGACCTGACAACACTGCTACATATTAACAACCGAAGAATTCGAAAAAAATGAGTTTCGCGAATTCGCGCGTGCCAAAAAATTCGCGCAACGCCCGGGCGTAACATTGGCCGAGGAATCGGAATTCGAGAAAAAATTAGGGGTTCCCATTTGAAATAAGAAAGTTGAGCGCAAGTGCGCCTACTCGCGCGCATCTCAGGGGGGCTCAACCCCCCTAATGGTAGTTAAACGGTCCACAGAAACGATAGGAAAAATCGCTTCTGATAGACCCACATAGTCGTCCAGCCAGCCACAGACATGGTGAGAATGGGGGGTTGGCATTGATTTTTTTTCTATTTTTTTTCTGAAAGTACCTACTCCCTGAGAATGTAGGGAAAACAGTAGTCAGCCGCCTGAAATCGTTTCCAGAAAACTTAAATAATTTAACGAAAATTATGGCGTTTGAAAAACACGGCCATGGAGGGAGCGTGACGTGACTACCTCTTCAACCAACTACGTACGTGAGGGGATTGTTCCGCCCAGGGTTGCCAACTCCTCTACTCATCACAGAATAAAATTCAATTGAGCAGTGAATCCTTCTGATAAGGCTTCAAATTTCAAGTATTGTGTATTATAATTAAAAGTTAATTATGTTTTCCGTCGTATCAAGTTATAATTGCTATAAATTTATCATATAAACTGACGACACTAGCGCGACACTAGCGCTCCACTAGATTCACTGGAACTGTGACGTCACTACCTCAAGAGTGACTGGTGGGAAACCCCGGCCGATTCACACTGTGCGTTTCGTTTTTTCGTTATATCTCCTACAATGATTTTTTTCGTTGGTATTGGAGTCTGTGCACGTTACTTTTCAGCCATACCTATTATTGAATGGTAGGGAAGATTTCCAAATCTAAAATCAATGCGAACAACCCAATGGATCGACGCACTATGCAAACTACAACCTTCATTTCGTCCTAAACCCCATATCGAACCTGCTGTGTGGGTCCTTTCCAGGTGAGACCTCTTTTCGCCCCCCCCCCCCCCCCCCCCCCCCACTCCCTTCACGCCTTGATGTGGGTTTGGAGTGTCTCCTGTGGGTTGGTATGAAACGCGGTAATAGCCGTCTAGTTAGGAGCTTGTTGAAGGCACGTCGTACTCTTCAGGCGCCTTCGGACAGTTTTATTCAATTGGCAAGTCAAGTTCCCTGCTGAACATCCCCAACATCCTCAGGCACCGTCTCGTTTCCTCATACTTCCCGCCTCGCACGTAGTCACATTTCTTACTGCTTCAGTCAGCACGCCATTTGACAACCTCCGTGTGACTCCCCCCCCCCCTCGCCATTTACCCGCGTCACACCCATTTCTCACCCACCATCGACACCCTCCGGAATCTCTGGAAAACTTTCTGATACTGTCAGTTGGAATTCGCTTTGTCCTCGAGGCCTCTTGGGTAACGATTTCCGACGGAGAGTGGAAGCCGGCGATAAAAGGTTTGAGGACTCCGTCAAACTCAATCGTTTCGCGAAAGCGAAATATAACAAATAATAAAAACATTGCTAATTGAAAATTTCATAAAGTTTTAATTACGGTGGCCAATTTTTTTGTCAAAAGTAGTAGGTACATACATTTGTTACGTGCCGAGAAAATGTAGAGGTTGTAGATAAACCACAAAAACTAAATAAATTAATAGACTCAATATCTATTGAGCACATCTTCTTCATTAAATGCATTTTATTTGTTAGTTTTCTTCCTTTTTTTTTTATATCGGTAATTCCTTAAACTACTGCTAAAATTTCACACTGCTTAAAAATTTGCGTTCATTCGAAAGCACAGAATTTAATATACAAAATAACGCATTTAATTTTTTCATGTCAAACATCATTAAATTTTCTTAAAATTTCTCCCTTCGAAATCGTCCTTTTTCAAATCACTCTAGCTCCTGAATCATTTGGTCTGCAATCAACTTTGACTAGTGCATTTTATAGGAAATTCAATGCTCTTTCACTTTGATAATAGCAAATTTTGCCGTCGGACGCATAGTTTCGGCGTTATAAGCAAAAAACTGAAATAGTTGCAAATTTTTTTAGCGATTATCTCAAAACGGCTTGTGCAAAAAGCAAGTGCTGATGAGTTATCAGCACTTGCTTCTCCGAAATAAAATTTGAGCTCGGGGATTTTTTTTACGAGGGGGGGGGGATTTGGGGATTTTCCCCCTACATTCGTTTCATTTGGGTGCCACTTCTCACCTTCCATTGGTTGTGCTGCATTCAAATGGAGAACCGTAGTTGTGTTCGAAAAGCAGAATTATTAGGTTTCTTTCTTCCGAACTCCAATGCTGATGATCATTCGATTATCTAAATCATTCGTTTCGTTCGTCACTATCAACAGCGATAAGGCAGACAAGTTTATTCAATAATCAACTAGGAAAGGCTCAAGGTATGCGAAGCTCTGAGAAGGAACTTTAAACCTGCGTATATTTACTGTTTGGTGTACTTAACTCACTAACGACACTTTTTTGAGATTTTAAAAATGAAAGAGAGCCGTTGTTTTTTTTTTTTTTTCCCAAAAACTGTATAAAACAGTGTTTTTGGGTTTTTCTGTGTTTCTTTGTCACCTTTATCGCTTTTTTCCGTGGAATGGGAGAAGATAGCTATAATCGGGTTTCAAATTCGGATTCTGCACGTCATAAAACATTTGAAAGAGTGTTTGAAAGTGAAACATTAATTGGGATTTTTGATGCGCTATTTTAAACACGGAAACTTAGCTAGAAAATAGGTATATGAGCTATATCTCAAAAACGCTGCAAATTTTACACAAGGGTTTTTATTCTTTGATATACTTTGATTGTGCAGAAATTGAATTCTGTGTAAATAAGAAAATTTTGGAAAACAAATTTTTGGGATTTTTTTTTTTTTTTCAAAAATTCTTCATTTTTTTACTCGAAAAATATTTAATTTCCTGGGATCCTTCAGAAATCCCATTTTTAGCCCCATGAAAGCCCTCTGGATCGCCACAGTGAAATCGGATCGTTCCAGGACCCCCAAAAATGGATTCTACGTCCAAAAATACTTCGAAAACGACACCTAACTCGATCCGATAGCTCAAAGCCTTCAAAAAACCCCTCCTATAGCCCCATTTTAGCCCCATAGCGCCCCACGGGTTTGGGCGATCGGACTGAAAACCTTGCGGGCACAACTAAATGGTAAACCAAGTATTTTGTCAAAATTTCAGATTAAAAAAAAAAATGCCTACTGCCCAAAACGGCCCGGACGGCGGACGAACATTTCGAATTTTGAATGTAGACCTTTTGAACCGGATAATGTCAAATTTTGAGGCCGATCGGAGTGTTCGACCTCCGTCGCGAAAACAGGTGTATTATTCCAAGAATAATAATCCAAAACTAGACCTGATAGCGAAAAACGGGTTTTCTTTTTGGATTCATCACACTGAAAAACCAACCACACACCAACTCTTATCTCCTCGACACCACTTTTTTTTTTTTTTTTTTTTTTTTTTAACCAGTGTTATTATCAGATTTCCATTTTTACGTTGGAATTTTAACTGGCTTCAAAATGTTTTGTCGGTCTTTTCTACTCTGCCCAACCAGTTTTTACCTCCCTCATTCGCCGATTGGTCTCTCTTCGCGGTCGGAAAAACATGACAAAAATTTCAAATTAAATTTCAAAATTTAATTTTGAGGACGATCGTAATTGTTGACGTCTTCGCGAAACAATAATAAACCAAAACGGGCACACGAAGAAGAGAGCGCTCGTGTGGTTGAAAGAAAGGGAAGAGCGGAGTAGGAAGGTATGCACTTTCATTTCTAAGTGATGAATCTGTAGGGCGGGGAAGCCCTTAAAAAAGCCTCGCTTGATTGCCGGAGGATCACGACCTTGTACTACTGCCCCTTTGAGCTTCCCCCCTCTCTTGTGGCCTCCACCCCCGTTGGCGGCCCTTCGGTAGCAGCTCATTTAAGTGAATTAGCCGCGCCTTTTATCTCGTCCCCCCTTTGACTCCTCGTACCTCTTAGCTGCCTAATGGATTGACACCTAACTGCACTTGGTTGATTAGTTCCGTCTGGTTTCCGTCGCTCCAGATTTTCGCCTTTTTCCGCCAGTTTCCGCCGGTTGGGGGAAGTAGAGCGAGACCGGGAAGAGGGTCCTGACGTCGGCTCCTGGACAGCAGGCTCGTAATCTCCGATCCCGGCCAGGTTCGCTTTGATGTCTCAACTCTTGTCAGTTACACGGTTGACATCCAGACCCCCTCGTCACTCACAACTCGAGTAAAACTCAACCCCACAACTAGCCCAGACCTGTGGGCAAAAACTTTGTCCATTTACCTCCGTGGGGCTGAACTTGAAATTACGTCCAAGTTAGAGGAACAGAATTTGACCTTTAACGTGAAATTCGGAATTTGAACAAAAACTCTCGGAGCTTAGCGATATCGCTAAATGATGCTCTTCCAGAGCGAAGCGGAATTTCAGCGAACTCACCGGAGCGTGAAAGTTTTTGCGGTTCACGACTTGCAGCCTCTCAGGTGTAACGAGGTTGCGAGCCAATAAACGCTCCGCTATGACGAATTGTGTTGCTGATCATAAAGTCTTGGAACGTTTGACAACAGTACCATCCGTTGTAACGAGAAGCTGGTGTGCCGAGTTGAAGCTTTCTTGGCGTTTAGGGAAAGTCTTGACAAAAAAGGGCTCCGAGCGTGTCACCCGTAGCTGGGAAAAGGGCTCTGGGACGTCCGGACGGGATGAAAAAGGGACTGAGGGTCCATTTAAATTGGGGGAATAATGCGAGCCTTGTCGGAGTGTTCGCGTGTGGAGCTTTCCCAACGCAATTCCCTCTTTTTCGCAATTCTTCCCGCGGAGCTGATAATGTGGGTCCGCCAAGACCCGCTCAGAGTCACATCACACGCTGACTTTTCTTATCCTTAATCTTCATCCCCTACAAAGCCGTCCTTTGCCTTACAATTCGTTAGTCCCGGAAATTTGGCTTGTCTTTGATCGGTAATGATACTAACCTTCATAACGATCGTGTCGTGATGGTTAGGAAGCGTTGTGGAAAAGGGCTGTCGTTGTTCCATCGTTCTTGAGTTCAGGAACAGGTTCATCTCATGTAGATCGCCAGATTGCTTCCACCCTTATCAGCTGACCTGCCCACCGGACTGACCTACCCTCATGTGGCGAGGGGAGACGCCGGCGATGGGTTTCAACGAGGAGATTCGAGAATGATTTAATCAACGTTGATCCGTTTCGAACCGATCAACCCCGTTCCAACCTCCCCGTCTGGCCCGACCCCGATACCGGTCTGGTCCCCGCAACGTCCGCAAGACCCCCTCCCGGTCAGGTTTTCCATCACCGTCATCGGCTCCCCGTCATCCGCCATCGGGAACAAGCGACAAGTAAGGCCGCCTCCCGCCTTCATATCGCGTCATTACCGGCCTTTCGTATGACGCGATTACCGGCCGATCGAAGGGGATGTTAACGGGCTCTCTCTCACCCTCTCCCTCTCTCTCACTCTCTCACTCTCCTCCCCCCCCCCCCCCTCATCACTTCCATTGGGTGCCACTAACTGAATTCGACCGGGATTGTTTCGAATTGCCACCCTCCCCGTCAACGCCGCACCTAACGCAAGAGTTTTGATTGTTACAATCTAATCAACGACACATTCCGAAGCTTACAAACTCGTAAAAAACTCCGTTTCGACTGTTCAAACCAATGGTTGAATCCTACAAGCGCCAGGATGAGGAAGATGAACCTCGGCGAAAGTATCGTTATATTGTTTAGAATCGAGGAGCAACTTCCAGCAAGCTCGGCCGCTAAGCGTTATACCTGGAAGCTTACTGAGCAGCCTAATTAAATTATTTCGAGCGCAGTGCGAAATAAATCACGTTTTCCCATTATAATTTGTTGATCGCGGCATGAAGGCAAAGCGGAGAAAATGAGGAAGGGGTTACTGAGGTTGCGAGGAATAAAAAAAAAACGCTCTCCGCTGTAAAACATCCTTTCCGCTTGTTGGCTTGAGGAGATAGAGGTTAGTCTCGGACGAGAGGACGCTGGGGTTCACCCCCCCTCCTATTCCTTTCACACTTAGTTCATATTTAATAAGATTTCGTAGCTCCCATTCTTCAGAAAAGAAAAACCCTCTTGCACCCTCGGCACGACTCCCACTTTTCCAACAAAAGGGGATAAATTATTTAGATCCCCCCGCCAAACTACCACTTCATCTTCGCGCTTCGGCACGGGCTTAACGCCGCGCTATCCCCCCCCCCCCCCCCCTGTCAAACCCGCCGCTAAAGCGCATCTCTTACGTCGTTATCTCATAACCGTATACTTTCCTCTACTCGGCGATTCTTCGTTTATTTCCCGCTTTTTGTGATACTTCGTTTATAAATCACTTGTTTTTGAAAATTTTTCTTTTCCACTCCCTGAAAACGCTCAGTTTATTGCCGTTCGATCGCAATTTTTTTCAGCATCGGGAGTTTTGAGTGTGGCTTCGTCTGTGAAGAAAAATACCAAATTTTGGTGGATCCCTTACTTGTCATTCTGATGGACTCTAGTGGAGGGCCTATAAATCTCCTGTAAATTTCTCTTCAATCGGTTTTAGTTTATTACTCTTGGAATAATACACCTATGTAATTGCGACGGAGGTCAATGCCTCAAAATTTGACATTATCCGTTTCAAGAGGTCCGTAGATTCCAAAACCGAAATGTCCGTCTGCCGTCCGAGGCGTTTTGGGCACTAGGATTTTGTATTAAACTCTTGAAATTTTGAAAAAATACTCGGTTTACCATCTAGTTGTGCCGGCAAGGTTTTCAGCCCCAAAACCAGTGGGGCCCTATGGGGCTAAAATGGGGCTACGGGAGTGGGTTTTTTTTTTTTTTGGGCTTTTGGCTATGGGATCGAGTTTAGTGTCGTTTTTGGAGTATTTTGGTTTATTATTCTTGGAATAATACACCTATGTTTTCGCGACGCGGGTCGACGACTCCGATCGGGCTCAAAATTTGACATTATCCGTTTCAAGTGGTCTACATTCAAAATCCGAAATGTCCGTCCGCCGTACGCCGTACGCCGTCCGCCGTCCAGGCCGTTTTGGGCAGTAGGAATTTTTTTAAAAATCTGAAATTTTGACAAAATACTCGGTTTACCATCTAGTTGTGCCCGCAAGGTTTTCAGCCCGATCGCCCAAACCCGTGGGGCGCTCTGGGGCTAAAATGGGGCTACAGAAGGTGGTTTTTGAAGGCTTTTGGCTATGGGATCGAGTCAGGTGTCGTTTTCGAAGTATTTTTGGACGTAGAATCCATTTTTTGGGGTCCCGGAACGATCCGATTTCACTGTGGCGATCTATAGGGCTTTCATGGAGCTAAAAATGGGATTTTTGATGGATCCCAAGAAGTTAAATATCTTTCGAGTAAAAATTAAAGAATTTTTGAAAAAACACATTTTTGAAAAAAAATCGCCTCAAAAAATTTTTTTGAAATATAAAAATCCAAAAAAAATTTTTTTTTAATTTTTTTTATTGACAGAATTAAATTTCTGTACAAGTAACCTATATCAAAGAATAATAAACCCTTGTGTAAAATTTGCAGATTTTTGAACGTAGAATCCATTTTTTGGGGGTCCCGGAACGATCCGATTTCACTGGTGCGATCTATAGGGATTTTATGGGGCTATAAATGGGATTTTTGAAAAATCCAAAGACGTCAAATATTTTCCAATTGAAAAAATTTTTGGAAAAAAGTAAAAAACATTTTTGAAAAAAATGTTGTTGACAGTATATTCGGACATGTAACCTATATCAAAGAATAATAAACCATTGTGTAAAATTTGCAGCGTTTTTGATTATATCTCCTAAACTAAGCGTTTTTACGAATTAGTTATACGCTCCTCTTTTAAAGTAGATACAATTGGCGAAAATTGGAGCACAACTCGAGCTCTGTACTGTTGTGTCTTTGTTTCTGACAGTGAAAGGTGTGCTCTCAAACAACCTTTTGTTTCAGTGGTAAAAACTTGTTATTTCTTCACGAAATTTGGTGGAGTGGTAGAGACGGTGGTGCTTTTCAAGGTGATTGTCGTGGCCGGGTGTTCGGGTGTTGGGTGTTGGTGATATCACCCGTTTGGTGCCGTGGCTGTGTGGATGGTGGTTGAACGCTGAGGCTGGGGGAAATTGGAGAGCTCCCTTATAGAAAGGTCTGTTGAAAATTTCGTTCAATTCGATGGAGTGGTTTTGGGGATAAAGAGAGTTAAATTTGTCTATGATGCCATGTGCTTGCCACATGGCAAATAGTGGAAGGTTACATCATAGCCCTTGTGGAGCTCTGAGTCAGTAGTCCTAGTAAAGGAACTGGTACCCCTGGGTGTGATCATTGACACCCCAGTGTTGTATTGAAGGTTGTTTACCCCCACTTTTAGGTGGAAGGGAGTATCTTTTTCCCATCCCACTTGGGGCTCCCCCCCCACCTCATAGGTGGTAGAGGGAGTGCTACTGTATCCCTACTCCAAATTTGGGAGAAGTTGGACCCCGATTTAGGGAGCTTAGGGAAATTTAGGGAGCTGCACCTGGTGGTGGTCGACGTGGCCAAGGCCTTTGATTCTGTTAGCCACGACGCAATTAGAGCTGTGATGGTGGCACGAGGGTGGTCTCCGTCTTTGGTCCACTATATTATGAAGTTGTATGGATCTTCCAGCACCATCTTGGGCGGACAACGTATACGGTGCCAAGCTGGAGTTCGGCAGGGAGACCCGCTCTCTGGCACTCTTTTCAACGCAGTCATGGATCATGCCCTGATGTCGCTACCTAGCAGAATTGGCTTCACTTGCCGTGGGAAACGATGGCGATCGATTGCGTTCGCAGACGACGCGTGTTTGTTGGCGGCATCGGCCGCTGGGATACGGGTGCTCATCAGAAGTTTCCGCGAAGCTCTACAACACTGCGGGTTGTCGATCAACGCCGGCAAGTCTCTCTATGTGTCATTGGTTCCTAGGAAGGGTAAGTTGGCTGTGACTGCCAGTCTGGGTGACCTAGATGATATACCGGTAGCTCGCTCGAATGCCGTATGGAACTACCTCGGCGTAACATTTAATCCCTATGGCCCAGTCAGACCGGATCCCAACAAAGCTATCACGGATTTAGGCAAGATAATTCGGTCGACTCTTGGACCCCTGACGAAGTTAGAGGCAATCAGAACCCACTGGCAACCGTCGCTTGTGCATGGACTTGTTTTAACTGCACACACGAAGAAACAGCTCCAATGGCTTGACATACGAGTGCGAGGAATTTTACGATCATTCCTAAGGCTGCCCAGAGATGTTCCCAATGCGTTCTTCTACGCCCCCGTGGCGGATGGAGGGCTGGGTTTGATGTGCTTTTTAGCGCTTATCCCCTTGCTACGGAAGAAGCGTGTCAGCGAGGCCCGTAATACTTTGTTCCGTGAAGACAACAGTGGCATTGAATCATCGACACTTGACAGGCGCCGCGAGCGGGCAGCTGCATGGCATAACACTGTCGACGGAGCAGACATGAAAATTGCTCGGGATGTTCCCCAGTCAACAGCCTGGATGCGTAACACCAACGAACGGGTGCCCGTGTGGCGGACCCTGGCGGCGATCAAGACATACGCAGCTGCTATACCGCTGCGGGCACGGATGACTAGAGGCCGGGCAGGTTCGGCAGCATGTCGTGAAGGATGCCCCCAACGCGAGACGCCGAACCATGTGCTGCAAGTTTGTCCATCTATGCGTGAAGCACGTTGCAAACGACATAACGCTGTCTGTGCCCTGTTTGGTGAATATGCTCGGCGGAAGGGTTGGAATGTGTGGACGGAGACCCTGATTAGGACCGACGAACAAGCCATTCGACCCGACGTCATAATCAAGAAAGATGACACTGCTTATGTCGTCGAGGTGGCCATCTCGACAAACTCTCCGGCCTTTCCCTTGCGCACCCTCCTGAATAGGAAGAAATCTAAGTACGGGACTCCGGTAGCGATGCAAGCCGTCAGGGAGCTCACGGATTCGACGGTGGTGGAGGTACTTCCGGCTATTCTCCAATGGCGTGGACTCTGGGACGCACACGCAGCGAGGGGGCTCCGAAGGATCTTTCCGCCGTTCATATTGGAGTGGGCTGCCAGGAGAACGTTGGACGGTAGTGGCTTTATATGGGCTGCCTTTAGACGCAGACACCTAGCGGGGGCTCATTGAGCCCCCCCAAGGTCAGTATTCCCGTCCCTTATATTTTCTCCCGGTATTGATGCACCTTCTGATGCGCTACCTGTATTTGTTTCCGATGGACACGGCGAGGGACACAACGCCTCCCTGGGGAGACACCACGTCCCCCTATCCCCCCGGTGCAGCTACCTGGACCCCAAGGACCACGGCGACAAGAAGAGTTTATTACATGAATCATTTAAAATTGTATTGAAGTAGTATAAACCAATAAATATTTGTTAATGGACGTAGAATCCATTTTTTGGGGTCCCGGAACGATCCGATTTCACTGTGGCGATCTATAGGGCTTTCATGGAGCTAAAAATGGGATTTTTGATGGATCCCAAGAAGTTAAATATCTTTCGAGTAAAAATTAAAGAATTTTTGAAAAAACACATTTTTGAAAAAAAATCGCCTCAAAAAATTTTTTTGAAATATAAAAATCCAAAAAAAATTTTTTTTTAATTTTTTTTATTGACAGAATTAAATTTCTGTACAAGTAACCTATATCAAAGAATAATAAACCCTTGTGTAAAATTTGCAGATTTTTGAACGTAGAATCCATTTTTTGGGGGTCCCGGAACGATCCGATTTCACTGGTGCGATCTATAGGGATTTTATGGGGCTATAAATGGGATTTTTGAAAAATCCAAAGACGTCAAATATTTTCCAATTGAAAAAATTTTTGGAAAAAAGTAAAAAACATTTTTGAAAAAAATGTTGTTGACAGTATATTCGGACATGTAACCTATATCAAAGAATAATAAACCATTGTGTAAAATTTGCAGCGTTTTTGATTATATCTCCTAAACTAAGCGTTTTTACGAATTAGTTATACGCTCCTCTTTTAAAGTAGATACAATTGGCGAAAATTGGAGCACAACTCGAGCTCTGTACGACCAACGGTTGTCAAGATGCAGCCTTTTGAAAATAGGCAATTTTTCCAAATAATTTCAATTTTACGTTTTGGTCGACTTAAAACTCAAGTTACGGCCGGAATACTTACTCTACGAGGATATTTGTTTTAAATGAAGTTGTAGGAAATCTAATTAGCTGTAAGTCAAATAAAAACTGAGAAAACGAATTTAAACCTAAACAAGAAACACCCAATCTGACACCGCTCGGTTAGCGGAAAACCATGTTTTTGTTTTTTTTTTTTTTTTTTAATCGTTTTCAGCTGTAGCCGAACTTTCTTATTTTAACATGGGGACCACTAAATTTTTTGCGAATTTGGATTTTTTCGGCCAATTTAACGTCCGTTAAACACGTTGAGCGCAATTTTTGATGAGCGCAAAACTATCTCCGATGTTCACTGTGAGATTGAGTCGGCGTTTCCCCTGTATCCTACCTCGAGATTCAAATTTTAATACTATATCCCGAATACGTTCTGACGATCTGCGAGTTTAATTTGAAAGATTCTTAATAAACATAACCGGGACCGGAGCACTTGAGGTCTGTGAAGTCTGTGCCGCGTTGTTGACTGATGTGTGTCTTCGACCTTATAGGGGCGCGTGCAAGGTCTATGAGATCTTCCTCAATCCCAACTGGTCAGCACTTTCAGAGTGTTAGTTAAACTAAAATTAATAATCGCCATATAGTACTAAACAACATGTGTAAGTCCCATTAGCAGACCGAGCTAGTTCCTGAAGTATTCCGGCGTGAAACCTTCCCTTTCCACTTTCATTCCATTCTACGAAGAATTTAAATTCCGGCCATCCACAGTGGAAATCTCTCTCGAATCTCGCGTTTTAATAGAATTGCGGATACACCCGGAGGCCCGTCATACGTTCATCTTTCTCGAGAGGGGTGAAACAGGTCTCATGCAAGAAATGAAAGTTTAATTTTCGCTTTTGATGTTTCATACAGCCGGTGCCAGCGTCTTTTGAAGAATTCATTTGGAGATCCCCTCCACCACCCCGTTTTAACCGCGTGGCCTAACTCGCCCCGATACGAGCTTCTTTTACGTTTCCACAGCGGTAGTTCTTTTTCAGCTGGTTCCTTCGAGCGGGCGCTTGAGACATGGACGAGCACGGAGAAGCCGTCGGCGACAAACGGAAAATACCAGCCGGTACGAGCCCACCTGTACACCATCCCTGACAACCCCGTTTTTCCTTTTTCTCCTCAAACGATCTCTTTGTGTCTTTCCGGGGTCGGTCGACAACTTTTACCAGCTCAAAGACTCCAGACGATAGATGAGGTTCCTCTTTGGATGAAAAAAAAAAAAAAAAAAAACTTCCCCATAGCGGTAAAGTCACAGCGGGTATAAACCCTCACAATGCTAGAGTGAGAAATCCAGCGAAATTGAAACTCTTTCCCCCCACCCCCCTTCGTCCTATCTATACATCGCTTTTATTCACATACATCACAGGAAGTTGCACCGGAAGATCATCTTCGGGCTTATTGTCTCTCCGAAAGAAAAAAAGCTCGACGTGTTCACAAGAGAAAACGATTTTTCCCCCCTTTTTACCCGCCAAACGTTTGAAATAACGAACACTACAGAAATACTGGTGTTGAGAGAGCGATGCATCTCGCAGAGAATATTCGGAAGGCAGTCAAGTTATTTGCTGAAGACAAAGAGCAACATAAAAAGGCGTCTTTCCACCTACGGCAGACACTATACAATTTTGTTGGTATGGTTGTCGACGTTTTCAGAGAATTGGGAGAATGTTTTCAATTCAGATCCATATTTGGGCGCCCAGACGTGTGAGCAGCGCCTCAAAATGTCACTCATGTCTAGAATTAATCAATTCAACAATAACACTGATTATTATTTTTCAGGTACGTATCACGATATGCAAGAGAAGTTCTCTGTAAGTAAAACGTTAACAATTAACCGGAGCCATCGCCCCAACCCAAATTAGCTTTCTCACAATTCCCTCGCAAATCTGAAGTTTTAAGCTGGTTAAAGTCCCGAAGGTCATCACGAAGGTGGCAACGCGGTAAATCGCGTTAACGCAGGATCTAAGGTGTGAACCTGCGAGGGAGGTTTCTAACTTAGTTAGTGTTACATTCTCCCGAAGTTGTGAGGTGCGACTAACTCATCCCTTTCCTGGTAAACCTGATTGTGAATGTGTTTTACTGAAGTTCACATGTTGGAAATTTCACGTTGATGGAGTTTGCTTAATATTTTCGTTTTGTGTTTGGCTGGTGAATTTCAATAGCAGCACTCCATTTAAAAATGATTAAGAAGTGATTATGTAGCATTATTCTGGAAGAAAAAAAAGGCCGCCACGGCGTGAGTGGAAGGATAGTATAAAAAAGGCGAAAAGCTTTGACGAGGGTGGACAAAAAAAGTTAATTACAGTTTTATTCCGAAGAGAAATCCCGGTAAAGCCATTGAATTTCATTTCGCTCAAGAGGCGGGGGATCCGAGAGGTTCGGAAGGGCCTGAATGGAGGCAAAGAGTGAAGGCAAGAAGTTTGGTTTAGAATTTCAAATGCTGAGGACCCCTCTGCT
This sequence comes from Pilophorus perplexus, assembly GCA_955831195.1. Lineage (NCBI taxonomy): Eukaryota > Metazoa > Arthropoda > Insecta > Hemiptera > Miridae > Pilophorus > Pilophorus perplexus. Next base: position 10,516,143 of record OY037012.1, read on the forward strand.
GGCTCAGCCTTCCTCCCACCGTTTGTAGGTTATTACACGACATGTTGCGTGCCCCTCAATCTTGGCTCTCCCCTTTTCTCTGCTCCGGCGACAAACTTCTCCAACTCCGAACGGCGAGGTATTGGCTTCGGAGTAATCAGTCAGTTGTAGCTCGGGCTAATCAAAGATGCTACGTCGCAATGGCGGCTAAGTTCGTGGAAACTACTGGCTTGGAAGTCAATTTCCCCCGACTTGGAACCAGGCTCCTTACTTCCGGCGGATGATTGCTTTTCAGGCAGTTTTTTATTAGACTTGGCCTCCACAAGGATTTTGAATTTATTTGAGGCGTTTAGTTGCAAATCCAACTCGTTCCGTTTTGGAAAATTTTTCCATAACGGAATTTAATGAGAAACGCTGCAGATTTTACACGAGGGTTTATTATTCCTTGATATAGGTTGCTTGTGCAAATTTAATTCTGTCAATGAAAATAATTTTAGAAAAAAGTTTTTTTTGGATTAAAAAAAAATTTGAAAAAGTTTTAAAAAAATCCAAAAACATTTTTTTTTAATCTTCTGGGATCCTTCAAAAATCCCATTTGTAGCCCTATGAAAGCCCTATAGATCGCAACAGTGAAATCGGATCGTTCCAGGACCCAAATAAATGGATTCTACGTCCAAAAATACTTCGAAATCGACACCTAAATCGATCCCATAGCCAAAAGCCTTTAAAAAACCTCCCGTAGCCCCATTTTAGCCCCATAGCGCTCCACGGGTTTGGGCGATCGGGCTGAAAACCTTGCGGGCACAACTAGAGTATTTCAGATTTTTAAAAAAATTCTTACTGGCCAAAACGGCCCGGACGGCGGACGGCTTACGGCGGACGGACATTTCGGTTTTGGAATCTAGACCTGTTGAAACGGATAATTTCAAATTTTGAGGCCTATCGGAGTCGTCACGAAATCATAGGTGTATTATTCCAAGAATAATAAATCAAAAGGAACAACTTCATTTAGCCCAGGGATTGAGATAGAGTTATAGACATATTCAGATAGAAATAGATAATATTATATAGATTGATGGAGGTATGAGAATATAGAGATGGAGATAAATTAAATCAGTAAATTTAATGGGATCAATCCCGACAGCCAGGCCTCCTTTGCCCACAATTCGGTTAAGGAAGCTGTTGCAGCAGCAACTGCAACTGATATCGGCCACGAAATATCGTGTTGGGTATCAGCATCCCCTCGGTTCCCTACCGGAAGTTCTGCACCTTCACATTATCTTGTCATATCGAGCAAGCCTGTGAAGTGCGAGCTTCCCTATACTGTGGCTGCATGTTCCTCCTGGGCTGATCATGACAATTCATGTTATGCCCAGGAAGGAAAATTTAATTTAATATTCCCCTACTCCCTTCCTCTTCATCCAAAAACACCGGCAGCGAAATCACAGATTTACGCTACAGGCCTTCCTCTAAACACACTACACAAAATGATGTAGGAGCTCAGCAACAAGTAATAGCTTATTATGTGGATCACCCCATAATGCGCTGTATGGTGCATTCTAGGGCCTCCGACCGGAGTGGCCTTAATGGGGAGGAGTTGCTCCCAATAACGCAAATAACATCCGGCTTAGAGCAACTCCTTCTCTCCGGTACCTCGGGTGGGGGGAGCCCGCGGTCTTGGGCTTGGGGGTCATCCCTGGGTCCTTGCCCCCCCCCCCCCCCCGGACTTTCGGGTTGGTCTCGAGGGGGTTGTGGGGACGCCGGGAGGTGGAGCCCTGCGGAAGGTCGGAGCCTGCTAGATACTAGATAGCTTACCCCTGATTGCAGTTTCCATTGTACACAACTGTATGGTGCATTCCACATAATAAGCTATATGATAGTATTTTGTAAAGCCTCATGGAGCCACATTTTGGTTGTTCCAGATATTTCTCGTCATCTACTCCCTGAAACATAAAAAACAAAAATTGCTTGAAACCATCTATTGGCCAACTTTCAGTGCTCCTTTAGGCAACCTTTAGGTGGTTTCTCAGTTTTCTCAATATCTGCTCGCCGAAACTTTTTCAAATTTTCCTACCGCTAGAAGTACCCTAAAGTAAATCGATATTTACTAGATAATTGAACATTGTTACCTACCTAATTATCAATCGTTGCGGTTTACCGAAAGAGGGGTTTCTACGCTCGTCGTAACTTCAAAAATTTCTGGTAATTTTTATACTAGATGAATTTTGCTACGGAGACGATCTGTTATGACGGAGTGTAAAATTGCGTATGTGAGAATAGTGGAAGCTTAAGTTTGCTAGGGACACATCAAAAAATTGGATGGGACGCACGGGACACCTCATACGGGACGTGTTCCTTAAAAACGTGCCGGGTCATCAAAAGCGTGCGTTTTCAACGATTCTGCTGATTCGTAATCGCACTTTGGATATCAAACAAAAGTAGAGCTCTTTAAAAAAAAATGGTTTCAAAACAATTTCGTGATATTGTAGTTGTTTTTCGTTTTTTACCTTTTACCGCTTGAAAACAAAAAAACCCTTTTTCGGGTCGTCTCAAGGCAGTAATGAGTAAAATTCAGACAAAATTAGGTTATTAATTTTCACTAAGTGGTTAAGTCTCAGCAAAACGTTACAAGATAATACTTTAGTGTCATCGGCGGAACGCTATGAAAGATGGTCGGGATCGGAAGACGGGACGAAGATGGAAGACTCGACAAAGGCAACATGATACTTCCATTTTGAGCGTAATGGTAACTGACGTGGAACAATGGAGTGTCACCTCAGCCAGACCAGGAACGATCTGTTCAGTTGAGAGATGATGTTGGAAGACTTTTGGTTCGTTCTCAGAATAATGAAACCAGTATACGCGCTTAAAGCGAAGGGGGGGGGGGGGGGGGGGGATTTTTGATCTTCATCTAAACTTGTCAGTTTCAAGGAGTGTATGTCTCAAAAAGTTCTTCGGCTCTCCAAACAATTTGGGCTGTATGATTTTTTTTTTTTTTTTTTTTTTTTTAATACTGAAATTTTCCGATGGGCTGAAAAAGGCATTCAGAAGGGCTTTTTAAAGGGGGGATTTTACACTTCGAGCCGCGCGGAATGCCGTTTTCGAAGGTTTTTAGGACGTAGAATCAATTTGTAGAGGTGTCAGACCCCTTTGAGAACTCCCCTGGCATGGGGGATCTATGAGGCGTGCATTTGGCTGCAAATGGGGCGTAGTCCTCCTCTCATCATCTTCATCAGATTCATACTATTCCTCTGGATTGCAACTATACCAAAATAATGATGGTGTAATTTGTGTAATCCAGTTTGCAGCAGTTTCGTATTTCAACCAAAATCATGCTAATGGATCGACCGAATTGTTGATAGGTTAATTCATTACTGTTTCATAGGGATTCCCCAGAACCGGATTTCGTCTCCTAACAAAAAAAAAAAAAAAAAAAATAGCCGTCTTCTGTGGGACTTCTTCTGCCATTAAAATCGAAAAAGACGAGGGAAAATGATTATTCGTCAGACCATCCAGGGAGACCACACAATGAGAATCTGAGTGCTTTCCGGCTCTGATGCCGATGGAGATAACGAGCCACTCCGAGCGAACTGAATATACCATCATATTATGATGGTTGACTGTAATATTGTTGGGAAGGGCAAATTCATCTTCATCATTGCTATAACTTTGTGACTACTAGCAGAAGGATAGGAGAGCCTTGCTGTTTTTCATCGCTTCGCTCGCCCATTTTTGCGAACGCGCGCCCGATCCAACCCCGCTAGTGATGAATTAAAATCAATGAATGTATCCAAAATCTATTGAAAGAGAAGTGTTCTTCCCACACACCAGAATATACACATTTTTCATTAGCCGTTTCCCAAATCTTGAAAAATATCTTCCTCCAGAATCGCGAAAAGTTAACAATTTCTCGACCCGAGTCAGTCGTGATTGGTCCCGAATCTCATAGACCTTGCACGAGCGCACAGGCCGGCCTCTATGTCTAAGATTTGGGAACGAACACACGCATGAACTGCGCCAGCTGATGGCCCTCTAAAAATCGTACAAATTAAACTCGCCGTCAAAACCTCCCGATCGTCGGAATTCTTTCGTTCGGAGTTTTGTGATCCGAATTTTAATTAATACTTAACTCAGTTTAGTATTAATTAAAATTCGGATTTCAGTTTAGTATTACCTAATTAAAATTCGGATTCGCGAGGAAGGCGACAGTGGAAGCGCCGTTTCTATTGCACTGTAAACAACGAAGATAAAATTTATATTTTATGTAAAGATGAATAGTGAACGTTCAGGGGTAAATGTAGTATTTAGGTAGTAAGTCGTTTTCGAAATAAAAACGTTTTGCGCGCATTTCGGTGGGATTTCAACTCCCCGATTGGTTGGAGGTTGGGATCATGAGTCGATAGGAAAAAACAAATTTTACTCAAGGGTTTATTTTTCTTATATTATAAGAATTTTTCTTATATTATATTCATTATAATTGGTAGTTGTGAGAATTAAGAATTAATTCTGTGTCAATAAGAAAATATTTTCTGGAAAAAAATTAATAAAAATCTGTACAATGTTTTGGACGATGTGGGACCTAAAAAAATGGATTATGCTGCAAAATTATTCGAATAACGACGCCTTATTTGACCTTCTGGGAACCCATTTGTAGCCCCATGATCCCATTTGTCGATCCCCACGGTGGAATCGGATCGTTCAGCCTAGGGACCCCCAAAAATACTTCCAAAACGACACCGAACTCGACCTCATAGCCGAAACCCTTCAAAAACCCTTCCCGTAGCCCCTTTTTAGCACCACGGGATTTGAGCGATAGGGCAGAACACCTTGCGGGCACAACTAGATGGTGAACCGAGTATTTTGTCAACATTTCCGATATTTAAAAACGCTGCAAATTTTACGCAAGGGTTTATTATTCTTTGATATACGTTACTTGTGCAGAAATTTAAGTCTGTCAATGAAAAAATTAAAAAAATTTTTTTTTGATTTTTATCTCAAAAAAAATTTTATCTCAAAAAAAATCAAACAAGGTTTTACTCGAAAAATATTGAACCTCCTGGGATCCTTCAAAAATCCCATTTTTAGCACCATGAAAGCCCTATAAGTAGATCGCCACAGTGAAATCGGATCGTTCTGGGACCCCCAATAATTGATTCTACGTCCAAAAATACTTCGAAAACGACACCTAACTCGATCCCATAGCTAAAAGCCTTCAAAAAACCCCTCCCGTAGCCCCATTGTAGCCCCATAGCGCCCCACGGGTTTGGGCGATCGGACTGAAAACCTTGCGGGCACAACTAGATGGTAAACCAAGTATTTTGTCGAAATTTCAGATTTTTTAAAAATTTCCTACTGCCCAAAACGGCCTGGACGGCGGACGGCGGACGGCGGACGGACATTTCGGATTTAGAATGTAGACCTCTTGAAACGGATAATGTCAAATTTTGAGCCCGATCGGAGTCGTCGACCTCCGTCGCGAAAACATAGGTGTATTATTCCAAGAATAATAAACCAAAAAATTCCTACTGACCAAAACGGCTCGGACGGCGGAAACGGATAATGTCGAATTTTGAAGCCGATCAGAATTTGCGACCTCTGACACGAATGCATAGGTGTATTCTTCTTTTTGGGCGCCTTACCCGTAAACGGGCGTTGGCGACCTCAAAATTGCAAACGATTTTGTTTACTGAGAATCAGCTAAGGTTAATTCTTAATTTTTCCATTATTATTGCCTATTTCATGACTTATTTTTGTCTCAAAACATTCCTTTATACCTACTTTGTGATTGTGATATGGTATATTTCTCTCTGCCCTGTTTTCAAGGGGTTCTGTCATTGACCGTATTCGCTAAAACAGAAATGGCAGCTCTACGCTAAATGACTTTGATAACTGCTGAGGGTGTTCGAAATGATCAATCAATTTTTTTTTTCATCCTCTAGGACATTCATCGACGATTGCCTCCGAAGGGGGAATTTGTTTAGCCAAATACACCTCGCCATTAGCGTCAAAAGCGTTATCAGTTTTTGATGGCGGAGGAGGAGAGCAACGTTCATTAGAGACCATCCTCCATAACGCTCATAACCCCCGAAGCACTTTGGTCGTCGCGGGAATCTAACGCGGGAAAGATTGATGGTGTAAAACCCAAAAAAGGGGGGGGGGGGGGGGAAGGTTTTCAGGAAGGGGGGAAAAAAGGCCCAGGATTGCCTCTCTGGGCGAATGTAAAGGGAATATTGGTAGCCAGAGTGGACCTACTGTACCACCCTTCCACGTACCACAGGTCCAGGGGTTTCAAGGGGTGTTATCGGCGTTCGTTTTTGCCGCTTGGGGAACCTCCCTTAATTGAGCCAATGAGGTTTGAGCTAACGAACCGCTCGTGGGTTTTCGTGGGTTCTGTTTTTATCCCCCTCCTTCACCCCCTCCGTGGAATCACTGGGGTTAAGTGCATTATGGCCCGACCAAAGCCCGAGAGCGGCTTCGTTTCCCCGGCGAAAATCCAATTTTTTCACCATCACGTTCACATTAATTAGGTGCTTTGATTTTCAATGAAAGAATCTCCTTTTAGCCAACTACCTTCCTCACAAAACACACTGTATATGCAATTTGTATAATTTATGCATGCTGTGTTATGGAGAATTCTGAGTTGTTTTTCATCGTTATTCTCTCAGTGACGAAGTGGAACAATTAACGGGCACCTCACTGTATGCTCGTGGCCTATTTAGGTTTATTATTCTCTGAATAAGCAACCAATGTTTTCGCGACGAAGTTCAACATTTTTCATCTGCCTCAAAATTTCTCCTTTCATGTTTCATGGATCAGATTCCGAAAATGTCCGTTCTTCGCCTCGTTTGGACCGTCCCACTTTTGGTTTATTATTCTTGGAATAATACACCTATGTAATCGCGACGGAGGTCGAAAATTCTGATCGGCCTCAAAATTTGACATTATAGGTACGTTTCAAGATGTCTAGATTCCAAAAACGAAATGTCCCAGTCGTTTTGGGCAGTAAGAATTTTTTTGTAAATCTGAAATTTTGACAAAATACTCGGTTTACCTAGTTGTGCCCGCAAGGTTTTCAGCCCTATCGCCCAAACCAGTGGGGCGCTATGGGGCTACGGTAGGGGTTTTTGAAGGTTTTCGACTATGGGGTCGAGCTAGGTGTCGCTTTCGAAGTATTTTTGGACGTAGAATCCATTTTTGGGGGCCCCAGAACGATCCGATTTCATCGTGGGGATCTATAGGGCTTTCACGGGGCCTACAAATGGGATTATTTAAGGATCGTAGGACGTCAAATAAGGAGTCGTTTCCGAGTAATTTTTTTTTTTTGAGGACCCACGTCTGTCCAAACATTGTACAGGAAAATTTTTATTTTTTTCTCTCACGTCAGTTTTCACCTAAAATCGCCTCCTTATTGCAGTTTTCAATCGAAAAAAAAAAATTGCTGATAAAGACTACCTACCGTGTTTGCAATAAAAGTGACGTAACTCGGTTTGGAAAGAGGGATATTTTCGCCGAGCGCGGCAACTTTCGAGAAAATTATAGCTAGCCAGGTCGATCAATATCGGTAGGTAATGGCTGCTTATTCATACGGCGAGGCCGTAAAAAAATGGGAGCCCAGTAAAAGCGGTTATCGGTCGTGTAACAGTCGAGTAACATTCAGCAGTGTATCCCCGAAGGTGGAGAATGTCGGTCATATACGACGTTAAACCCTCTGTTATGCACCATGTGGGAGTGATCGGTGGGAACATTGACGTGCATAAAGTGTGGTTATTGTGCTGGTTGAATAGTATGAAACGACGTATGTGGCGTGCTATTAACGTTTAGGAGTTGGTAGGTAGTTTTGGAGATGGTCCCCCAAATCAGTTTGATGTTGGTAAAAAAACAGTCATCAGTTTCGTGACGGTTAAGCAGTCCGAGGGGTTTTGAGTGTGATGAAGACGATTAATACTGGACGAAGTTAAACCAGTCGATCGATCGGTTTTGGAAAAGGAGTTGAGTTGTGAGTCGTTTTCGAAGTACGAGTACTCGTATTTTTGAACTGAGAATCGAAATTTGCCGTCTCAGTCTAATTCTTTTGGGCTAATCAGTTGGTGAAAGAGTTGAGCCAGGGGGTCAGGTAAGGTACACTGAGAGAAAAGATTTTTTTAGTGGTTAGGTTAAATCCGAAATAACCTCGAAAAGAAATTGAAACCACCTAGAATCAATTGATTCAACCTAGAAAAAAATAGGTCCAGGTTAAAGTAACATCGAAAAATATTAATACAACCTAGAGCCATATAGAAACAACCTAACCCGTTATTACCCGCCCTCTGACCACAACCTGGAATAAAAAAGTGTCAACCTAGACCAAATGTGAACTTCACTTTTGATCTAGGTTGACATTGTGAAGACCTAGATAATATATTACCTACCTTTGACTTTTAAGTGGAGTAACCTAGAATTGAATGATTTGAACTTCCATATAATTCCCCTCCATTAAAGTCTCGGTTGTGCAACTGAAAACAACCGATAGATTTAAAAGGCGAGATTGTTACTTTAGGTAACAACCCAGAAGAAAAAGTTAGACTTTCAATCTCAGTTAAAACTACCATAGTACCACAAATAGTTTTAGGTTTAAACAACAGTGATTGTAATTCATTCAATAAATTCCAGGTTGTTTCTACAGTACGCTAAGCGGCCGCGGAGAGCGCCACTGTAGGCGGTGGGCGTTAATTCTCGTTGTCTTGGCACCCCTGCTATTTAGCTGGTGGGGTTGAGGTCAAATCTTAGTTAAATTCTAATCATCTAATTTCTGTCACTATGTGCAATCATATTATGACGTCACATTCAAATTTTCGTACTGAGTTGGAAACATAGACAACCCAGAAAGATAGTTGAAGTTGGTAGAAACTACCTGCAATGGATGTGGAGCAAACCTAGAAAGAAAAGTGGACCACCTAGTAATTTATTAGGACCAACCTGAAAAGAATAGGAAGCTACCTAGAAATTTAACTGGAACAACAGGGATAGTAATTGAAACAACCTCGTAAATAAAGGGGCACAACCTAGAGAAAAAAGGGTTCTAGGTTAACGCGCCATGGCTGTAAATTGTTTGAGGTGGAGTGAGAACGTTTTTGTTTTAGGGTAAATCAACCGTCTATGAAAGTGAAAAACCTTGAATACCAGGGTGAGACAACCAAGACATTAATGTTTTTAACCTAGACTGTAAATGGATGGAGGCGGCGGCACACACCGTGAACTTGACCTAGAAATAAAGTGTGGGGGTGGCGTATTTTAAATCTTGGTTGTTTGCATTTTTAGGAAGGTAACTTCACCAGTATTTTCAATCTAGGTTAAATTATATTCAACCTAGACTAAATTGTTCCACCCTAGAATGAAAACCAAAAAAAATCTAGGTTGGCAGCATTTAACCTAGAAAAAAAATCGAAAAATAACCTAGAATAGGCCCTTTTTTTCTCTCAGTGTATCATTTTAGCGTGAAATAATTGAATCGGAAAATTGATCGTGATCCTCGATTGGAAGACGGTGCAAATAGAGGAAGAAGTTGCAAACCAGTTTGGATGACTAAAAATTGGCATGGGGTGAAGCGAAATAGTTAACACCCGGTTTGGAGTAATGAAAATAGATTTGAGGTGGACCGAAGAAGTAAAACCCAGTTTGGAGGGGTAAGCATAGGATTAGATTGACGTGAAGGAGCTAAAAACCAATTCAAAAGGAATTTAAAAACGGTTTTGAGCGTTTTCTAAAGTGTAATCCGATTTTTAGTTTTTTAGAAGTAAATGTAGAAGATTACCTTTGCGAATCAACCAACTCATTTAGCTTTTGTCCGGTTAGTCAGTCACATCGATGGTTACAATTTGAAAACTTCCAAGTGAGATGAGCGATTCAACGCCAATCAGTCAATACCTTCTCAATTTCAAACTTCTCCCTCGAAAGAAAACGTACAAAAACAACTTCAACCCCAACTCGTTTCGGCCTCTCAAACCGTTTCTTTGATTGAACTATGCAACTAATTAAAATTCTCCTTGAATGAAGCTATAATTGACATCGGGAGGGTTGAAAGGGCTGAAAATCCGATTGGCAATCGAAACCGATTTCAGCTCATTGCTCGCTTTCAAAGTTGAGGAAAAAGGGAGAGAAAAGGCTTCTTCTTCTCACTTCCCAATTGAAAGAACGCCCTAATTAGAATGATTCAGGACACACAAAAGCTGCACAATGGTTTAATAACTCAACTTTGTTATGATTGCTTTGTAAGACAATCATAAGGATTCGACTGTTGGAATTGACCTGGAAAACTTAAGGTTGTACTTATAATGGTTTGTTTTTCTTACATAGACTTTTAAAAGTTTTAATTGTCAATTATTGATAAATGTTATTCATTTAACATTATAAGTAACAAAATTATGTCAGAAAATACCAAATACAACAGTTCCCTCTAAGAAAAATCTTGAGCTGGGAAAGGAGCGCCGTCTGCCAAATTTACAATTTGGTCTACATTATGGTTTTCATACATTTTTAATTTTTTTAAACAAAAATCAGTCTTGTGTGCATACTCGTTCAGTATGGAAAGTGATCGTAATATAAATGAAACAATCATAGTAATCACAAAGTACTAAATGCTTACAACATTTAACATTGAAACAAGCGAAAGTAGTAAGGCTTGATTACATTTAGTTAATCATTCTTGGAATTCGTGTCGGAGGTTGAAAATTTTCTTCAAAATGAGTAGATTCCAAAAGCAAAATGTCCGTCCGCAGCCCAAGCCGTTTTGGACAGTAGTAATTTTTTTTAATCTGATATTTTGACAAAGTGCTCGGTCCGCCATCTAGTTGTGCCCGCAAGGTTTTCAGCCCGATCGCTCAACCCCGTGGGGCTAAAAAGGGGCTACAATGGGATTTGAAGGATCCCACACGTTAAAATAAGATGTCATTTTTTGAGTATTTTTGGACATAGTACATTTTTCGAGGTCCGACATCTGCCCAAACATTGGATGGAACAATTTTTTAATTTCATCCAAAATAGTTTTTTTGTGGACACATAATTCATTTTTGTACAATTAACCTATTGTATAAAATAATAATAAACCCTTATGAAAAATTTGCAGCGTTAAAAAAAAAGTATGTAGTGTTTGTAAGTTATACAATAATTGTATAACCAATTATTGGTGAAGGGCAAAGCCCACCCTCTCTCTTGTCAAGCTGGACGTCCCGATCACGCCGCCGATAGTGGCGCTTCGCGTGGCCCACGACGAAACAATGAGGGGCGGCCCGGCGAATTTTATGAAAGGATAGTCTTTGAGCTGCTGTGGTTTTTAATTTTAATGCTTTTAATATATCTTTAATAGCACTCTGCCGCCAACATCAACCCTCTTTCATTTATTCTCTATATATTTTTTTGTGCGTATAAATCGAAGTGGTTTATTCAATTAGATTTAAATTTATCACGCTTGTCGTATTTGTTGACACGTGAATTTGGAAATGCAAAATCTTGCTGTAGGATTCAGATCCTTAGACGAGTGTGGTGTGTTATTAGTATGTTGAATCACCGATGTCAGGTCCCATACACACGGAATTGATGTGGACCAGATTATGCGAGACATCAGCGTCATCCCTGTGGCGCGAAATGCTGCAATTTGCATACTGCGAAGGGGATTTGAAGTGCGAGGGGACCAAACCGGCCGGATTTGAGTGGGTGTGAAGTTAACGATAACCCGTTATTTGCTTTGTATTAGTTGTAACGAGGCGTTTCAGGCGTCGATCCCCCATCGTCATCCCCTATCCCTCAAACCCTCGTTTGGCCTCGTTTGGTTGAGAGCTCTCCGTGTTTGCTCTCGTCTTTTCTATAGCAAATGCCCCACTCATCCCCGTTTTCCTTGCATAAGACATGTTTTCCCTGCGACAATCAAATGTGAGACAAAAGGGCTGAGAGCGAAACACCTTCAGTGTAGGAGCTTAGGTGGATAACGATGTTTGCAGTACAACCACTTAGCATTCAGGGGAGGAATTTTTCAATTGGCAAGTGAGACAGAAAAAAATAACAGCTCAACATTTGAAAAATTAACGAATATTAATATTTCTGATGGTGAATCACTAAAAAGCTTGATTTTTTTTTTTTTTTTTTTTTTTTTGTCCCAACATCACCTGTCATCGCCACTCATTTGGCAAAATAGAAACGGCAAAAGGTTTTTTTTTTTTTTTTTTTTTTTAATGTCTCTTTTCCCTCGCTGTATTTTTCAACGGGATTTCTTTTAACATTTAAAGCGGGCCAGCGAGGGTACCGATAACAATCATGAGGATACAATGTAACGGGATGAGCACTTTTTTCGGGCGATTTGGCGCCACACGTCAGGGAACACGAACCCCCTCTTATCTCTCAAATGGGATTGGAATGTTTCGCCGAATGAACAGCTTCCATCTAAATGTGAGCCTATGCATGAAAAAAAGGAAATTCTGCTATGTTTTGGGATTGTGAGGGAAATGTTATTAACAAGAATAATTAACAGCTAAAGTTGGACGTAGATTTTTTTTTTTTTAACTCTCACTGAGCATCTAAAAGTCATTATTGCTATATTTCTAAATCATTTCTATTTTATTCAAAGGAACTCTTCAATGGTTTTATTTAGGTTGTTGAACTGCCAAAAGATAACTTAGGGATTGTATTAAGCACACAAGGAATAAGGTAACACTAGGTGAGTAGAGAGGAGTTACTGCTGCTAGTCGAAAGAATATAAATGATGTCCCTGAGGGGGTACATGTCAATATAATATATATATTATATAGTGTACCCCACCACAGGGGCTCACCCCTCTTCTGCTGTTACCCCGGAGGGAGGTTGAGTCCCTATGGTGGGAGACCCTTGGGGAAAACCCAAAGTCTCTTCCAAGCATCTTGCGTCGTACCTATATTTTTCCTCCTTTCTACTTCCCTGACTTTATTAGCTATGAAGTTATTATACAAAAGTGGGGCTCCACACTTATCATTTGTGATTCGCGATTTGTAGTTACTTGCTCCCTTTTATCATCCTGAATAGAAACTGAAATTGAGATTAGTAACTAATCTGTTTTGGTTGCGAATGGATGCCAGTCGGTCAAAATTTCAAGGTTCTCCTCTTCAAGAAGGAATTTAAGAATCATCAATATGCATTGTTTGCATTTATACTGTCAATATACTGTATCCACGTATATATGATCTCTACCTAATAGCGGTAAGAAAGAGGCAAAGCGAGGAAAAGAGTGAAACAGAAGGTGGAGCTCGAGCCGTGAAATGTATTAAAAATTAAAGACATTGGCACGCTGTCAAATGAATTCCAGGTACGCACTGGAGCTACACCAAAGTGTGGAAACTGGGATCCAACTTCCATTTCCCGTTCATCATGAGGCCAGACCCTGGGTATTATTTGAATCGGCCTCCCTTTCTATCCCGAGATGGCTATATGGGGTTATACAGTGGCCCTTTTCCTCGGGCTTTCTCGCGGGAAAAGGTTGCCCTTCTAGGACCCTGGCGCATCTATTGTCCCGTTTCCTCTTTTGTCCGACGAACACCGCATAAGCCCCAGGAAATTTCTCCAACCGTCGAATTTACCTAATGGTCTAAATGGTACGTGGTGCGTGATAATATCATATTATGTGGGTGTCATGTAAGAGTGAATTTTTAATAATGTCAATTCAAAATAGTAAAATTCCTAGTTATGATAGGCGTGGTGCCTTCAATGGATCCTGTCTCGGGTAAACCCACACTGCTTCAAGGGAAATTCTCTCTCACTCCTAACCACTAAGTCTTGAAGGTCCATGAGTTAACTCCCCGTCTATTGAGTGAATTTGGACAGTATGGGACAAAGAGCTTGCAGGTGATCTTCGCTATGTCTATGGAAAGGGGCCGTTACATTACATGGCAGGCATGGGGATCGTAGCGTAAAAGGGATATTTAAATCAAATCTCAGTAATGGTGTTGGCCGTCTGAATGAATGTGCGTGGCAAATTGTTCTTTAAGGCGCCGGAAATGCCGACGTTTCAGAAAATTATTCCTCTATCATTAGGGCCTAATGGGATAAAGAGAAAATGATTCATGTTTGAAATTTGGAAAATTTTTGGGACTTCGGTCACAAACAGTAGGAAAATGTGGGATAAGACGACAGTGATGGACGAAAGAACTCAACAGTGGAATAATAAGTAGGTGACTGTACAGGTGATAATTGGGTGAACGAAGCGAACAGCAGGAAAATAAGTAATTTAAGAAGTGAATGCTGAAACGAAAAAAAAAGCCTTTTTTTAGTGTTAATAATAATAACAATAAACAAAATTAATTTAAAAAAATTATAACAAAAACAAAACAGAAGATAAAATAATCAAATAAATAAAATTATTACAAGCAATCAAAACTAACATATTAACAGGAAGTAAAATTATACTCAAATTTATATTTATTATTATTTATTAATAATGGAACGAGGAGAATAGGCCGAGCAAATTGCTAGAACTAAATGAGCCAGCTAATACATTATAGAAGTTTCTTACATGAAAGTGCAATGACAAGAGCAGAACCGAAGTGGTCAGCATCGTCTTATTTGACCGATCCTTAACAATTTACGACTCACACAGGTATTTGAATCTAATTGGACACAAAAGATTCAGAAATTGAAAAAATTATTTTGTGGTTCATAAAAGTTTCATTGTCACTTGAATAAGCCCCAAACGTAGTTTCAAGTTCAAGAAACTTTGGCGTTTACTTACTTGTCTACACCGTTGCCAATAAAATTTTACGAGACAAATGTCATTCTATGTGACACTAGGGTGTTGTTTCTGCAGCTTTTCTTCTCAAATGAATAATTCAACGGAGACGCACCTTCTGCCTCTTTTTCCCCGCTTCAATTAATCAATGTACCTAACTTCAACGGCGTGGAAAGTGAATGTTTATTCTCAGTCGTCGAAAGAAAGAGCAAGCAAAAGGGCAACCTTAAAGTGAATTACTATTCCGCTCAAGAGCTTCCCATTAGCGCCTGAGTTATTTTAGGACTAATCCTGGAGTTGGGATTCTTTTGGATGGGGATGCCAAAAACAGAATGGATATTAAAGGAAAAGGCCGTGATGGTAATTTCATTCTCTCAGGGAATTTATCCGCACCATCGTGTAAGTTTTGTGAAGTGGGTGTCGTGCATCTTGTAGTGTGCATGCATCAAAGTCTTCACCCTTCAACGTAATCTCATCTCAACCATGTTCAGGCTTTGGGTGCAAAGGAACACTGTTACCTACTTTATAGACTAAAGCTACGAGGGGAGAGAAGGGATTTTAATAATATCTGGGGGGGGGGGGGGGGCTCTTGATGAACGGAAAATGCTCTAACGGGGTAGACAATAGGAGTTTCCCACAGTTTCCACACATTTCACTCCTCGCTATTAAAGACGTTTAATCAGGAACCCCAGCCGCCCCTTAACCCCGTTTGGCCCGTCGAGTATTTCCGATGAGTTTCTCAGAGAGGAGAGAAATACGCGATTGTCGCCCGACCGAAGAGGAGGCTTCTAATTAGATAGGACCCTCATGCTAACTTGCAGTAAATTTGCACACTCAATTCCGAAAGGCAAGTTCTGTTGGTCTTGTGTCCCTTTCAGCCAAGCGAGTGGTTCATTGGAATGTTCATTGAAGGTGGTTTGGAATCATTGACCCGTAATAATTAGCTACAATAAATGTAATTCCTTCGTAAAGACTTTCAAGCATAAAAGTACTTCACCACCAATGCATTTGAACTGTGAAGTAGATGCAATCTCTGAGGAAGGGGCACTAGGTCGTTGGCAGAGAGTTCTTGTGGCAGCCGAGCACACGCCCCGGAGGGCAACATAGCCGTGAAGTGTTAATAACAAGCCAGGTGTTGTAATGAGAGCCAGGAGTAATAGCTTAGTGTCCGGCCGAATTTTCCCTGGAAAAAGGGATGGGACAGAGTTGGAAGTGGTGGATAAGGCACTGATGACCCAACTGCAGAGGATTTCAACAACAACTTCACGCCAAAAAATACTTGATTCTTGTTTTTTTTATTTTTATTTTATTTTTTTTAATTACACTCCAACCACTTTAATCTTTCTTAAGATCGATTAAGCTCATCTTACGTCCATCTATGCGAGGTCGATGTTAAGGATGGCCTGAGTGGTGGGAGGGGATGAAGGAATCAATGGGGTTGATTTGTGAGCGCCTCTGGGCCAACAGCTGAACACGCATTTTCTCCCCACCTTACCATACCCCCTCCAAACCGCAGAAGGTAATCTGGCTGTTTTTTTCCTTTGCTCGGACTAAATCTTTTAGGTTTCCCCCAAACATAAATACACACTGTCTTTATGCCACCCCTAAAGGACGTCCCAAAGGATACATGTCTTCTATTTTAGTCTGGGGGTGTGGCGAATGGATGTTTTATATCTACGTAGAGATCATTGATTTATGCTTGGGTGTGTTATTAATCTGTGTGGCGTTTGTATCGTATCATCACAGCCTGCCCTCTCCATGTATATACGCAGTGCGTTACAGGTTCAAACTGTGTGTTGTTTATGCAGTGTTTGAATTCTTGAAGCTCAGGGTCAGCTGCTCAAATGCCCTTTTCAAGGCATGTTCCACCTCAGAATTAAACTTTCAATCTACCAGAATTGATGGGGCAAAAAACGGTTTCTCCGCAGTACACTGAGAGAAAAGATTTTTTTAGTGGCTCGGTTAAATCCGAAATAACCTCGAAAAGAAATTGAAACCACCTAGAATTGATTGATTCAACCTAGAAAAAAATAGGTCCAGGTTAAAGTACCATCGAAAAATATTAATACAACCTAGACCCATATAGAAACAACCTAATCCGTTATTACCCGCCCTCTGACCACAACCTGGAATAAAAAAGTGTAAACCTAGACCAAATGTGAACTTCACATTTGGTCTAGGTTGACATTGTGAAGACCTAGAAAATATATTACCTACCTTTGACTTTTAAGTGGGGTAACCTAGAATCGAATGATTTGACCTTCCATATAATTCCCCTCCATTAAAGTCTCGGTTGTCTCTTTCTCACCTAGAAAAAAATCGAAAAATAACCTAGAATAGGCTCTTTTTTTTCTCTCAGCGTAGTCACTAATGTCTGATTCATTTGAACTGGTTTCTGCTCCCCAAAGACTAGTGACTGATCCCCAGAACTGGTTTTGGTCCCAAAGACTTGGGGAAGACTTTTATCCCTCAAAACCGATTTTGATCCCCAAAGACTGACGCCTTAGAACTCTGCTCCTGTAACATTACTAGCTGCACCCTCAAAACCTTTTTGTTCTCCAAGAAGTAGGTTCCTGCTGATCTTACTCAAAAACGTTATTCATGATGAAAATTGAGGGATACAAATTGAGTGTATTCTTGAAGTTCCTGGTTAGCTGCTCAAATCCTCTTCAAAAGTGTTCCACCTCAGGGTTAAAGTTCTAATCCACCCTTATTACAGGGAATGGCTGCTCCACTTATTTCCGGAGACCACGAAGTATTTTCCGTCCTGGAGGGAGGAGGGGGATATCAGGAGGATTGATGAGATGATATCTGTGTGCTCCTCGACGTGGGCTTCAATTATCGCATTCCTCGTGGTCCCCTTCATAAAAGGCGGTCGTTTCTCTCTCATTATCAAGAAGGTAGCAGGATGTCAAGGACGATCACTTTTCCTTCCTGACCTGCACACGACATTTCAACTGTCGTGATCAATAGGCCTTCCTTTGCGTGATTTTCTCGTTTCTTATCCACTTATCAACATATGTTTTCACGTTGGCTGTACAAAATTCTATTGTACATCCCTTGTTCGCTGGAAATTCACTTGGGTTCAAAGTGTTCGCTCTGACTGGCACCCCAATAATTCGAGTCTACATCCAAAATGTAGACGCGTGCCAACCCCCTACCAATTAAAAGCCGCGTAGATTACGTTTCCTGTCCGCTCAGTTGTTTCAGCATGATTTCAATTTCTTTTTGAGTGCTTTGTTCAAGTGATTTGCCACGAAATTCAGGCTTCGTTTCTGAAGAAATTGTGGACCTATACTGTTTAGTCTGCAAATGGACTTAGAAGAATCATTCCGTGAATAAGATATGTACACCATGCGTAATCTGATTTTTGACGTTTTTCTTATTTTCGGACAACTTCTTTCAGCGTACAACAATCTCTAACATAAGTATTAAGTCTTTTTGCAAAGGAGGTTCTTTTAGGTAGATTTGCAGGTATCTGGAGGTCTCCTTTTCAAGAAAAACCTTCCCTGTTGTACACCAGCCCTTCCTTTGTGGGAGACATCTTATTCTTATAATGCTATTCCGCGGACGGATAATTCCGTACAAAAGAATTTAATCAAGGACCGGATCCTCCTTGAAGCTCGGAGCCGATCTTATCCTAAGACATCCTTAGAGCATCTCAAAGATTATGTTAGAGGAATAACGTTTAACGAAACAGATTTCCCCTCTTGGCTTTTTCTTTCCTGAAGGAGATGCTTCAAATAGTTCACCTCCCCGCCCCGAGTGCTCCGCCGGCGTCCTTTTCAGCCCCTTTGTTAGCCTCTGGGAAATGTCTGATGAAACTGCTGAGGATTCTGGGTCGGTCTCCTAACAATCTCTGAGGCATTTCAGGCATCCATACGTGAAGTTGGGCTGCAGTCGGGATTTTCGGCACCGCTGGTTGTTTTACATGCGGTCGCTTTATTGATATTCAGATAGAATATCAGTATTAGTGTTGCCACTTTCAAATTTCCCAGACGTTGAGTGGTCATCACGTAACTACCACTCGCTGTTAGCCTATCTTGCGAGGAGAAACTCCCAAGGTATTAAGGTCTTATTTACCAGAGTGATAAAACACGAAGCTCTTTACTTACGTGCTGATATCGATCTTATAGTGGATCCCAGAAAAGGGGGGAAATCCACTGCGAAAAAACCCCGACGTTATTTCTCAATTCGGATCGGACCATCAATCCTCCAGGCCCCTCACCCCCCTTTGAAGTCTCTTCAGGGAAAATATACGGTGTCATAAACAGCTCACGAGGGTTGAAGTTACCAGACGTTTATGTAGGTAGGCCGAGGAGATTAAGTTGGGGGTTTTACGGTCGTGGAAAAAAGCCAGGAGTGGGGTCCGCCATTGTTTATCTTGCGGCAGTTGAATTTGAAAAGAGGGCGCGACACGGACGAAATATTACGCACATAAAATTTAACCGTGGGGTATCTAACTACCAGTCTGTTTACGTTGCTTTAGTAGCTTGTGTAACATTGAGAATTACGTTAAGCAAAATGGTCAAATTTTGACAATTAGAGATAAGACAGTGTAAAAAAACTTTTTAGCGAGCGGGAACCAGTTTTGAAGGATCTGACATCAGTTTTTACCAGAAGAAGAGTAGAAACCAGTTTTGAAGGAGCATCTCAGTTTATACTTAGCAGAACCGGGTTATACTTACCGGGTTTGAGTGAGCTGACACCACTTTTTCACCAGAAGAAGAGCAGAAACTCGTTTCGAGTGAGCTAACACCAGTACCTACTGAGTGGAATATGTTTTTATTGACTGCTTTTCGCTAGCAGAGACCAGTTTTTAGGGAAGCGACACCAGTTTTTAGCGGGCAGAAACCAGCAATCGGTATTAAAGTATTTAAGGTGTGGCTTTCTATTTGAGTTGATTATTATCATACCAAATGGGAGCTGAACCTAATAATAACCCCCTCGATATTACCTTAATTTTAGGAACCTATAATTATATGTATATATTGGCTTGGCAATCTGTATGTATGAAATAGATTCTAACGAACGATTCTGCCTTTCTTTCAATTCCACTTTTCATATTGAAAAGAAGTAAACTTTCTGATCTAACATTTCCCAGTTTTTAATTACTCTTTTCTCCCCCCTTATTTTCTTGTAAAAGCAATTTTAAAAATATAATATATTTTTAAAATAGCGTTTACTATACATGTATATATTTTTGGGCTATCATTTCTACTTATTCAAACCCAAATGTTATGAAGGGTGTCAGGATATTGTTCTCTGTCGCTTCACATTTTAACAAGGAATGAAACATTAAATCATCACTTAAGTTTTAACACCAAGTACGAAATTGACATTTACGCAACTATACAAAAACTATTTCGTCAGTTACGTGCGTTTTAACGTCGTGACGAAATGATAAATGAAGAGCTTTGAATGTATATTATGTATTGTAGCACGAGGATACACAAACATTGTGCTATGCTAATCCATAATTAAATAAATGATATGAATGTATATCAGATTCTGCTATATCTGAACATTTTCCTATCTTGTTCATTCCATCAATAATGCAGGTTGGTTATCCTGCGATTCTCCCCCAGGGTTGCAACGGGATCGATCTTCTTGCTACGATACTTTGCCACTGGGCACAATATTTTTGCAGCAAGAAGCTAAAAGAGAGCCATTAGCGAGGAGGCGTGGAAGGGCAGAGGGGGGTCCCCGAGATGGAAGGTAATTCTTCGCCTTCCAGGGGGTAGTCATCCTCATCTCATCACCGTCGAGAATGTGCTCTGATTGTACTCGGCGGGTCTTCAAGTCATTTCCCGCCCATCACAATCCAACTCTCCCGGGGATAGAAAATGGTACCCCCACTCCCTAATTACACGTCTGCCTACTCCAGGAAGGCGAAACAGGGACATAAATAATGGCGACGTCGCCAACCGCTCAAGTGTAAGCGACTTGGTCCATTTCAAGATTGATTGCTCGTTATCGACACGTTAAACTTCTACACCAACGTTGAAATGGGACTCGAATACCACGTCCCCTTCAAAAGCCTTCGTCTTTATGCAGTTATAAGAGAGAGTTCAGAATGGAACGGGTTTGGATGTGACTGAAACGGAGAAAGATGTAAAGTTGGAGTGAGAATGCTAATGATGGCCATGACCTCACACCTTGAACTGAACAGATACCGTTCTTGGCCGAGGCGGACAGCTCAGATTGTAGCCTCCGTTGCCAACCTTTTTCCTGATCCCGATCGTTCTAAACTGGTGAGACCTTGATAAGTTTTTACTATCGAGGAAAACGTTTAGAGTATCTGAGACAAAGATTAGCCCGTTTGATGTCTCTGTTCATATGAAATAATTTTCTCGGGTGTTGTTTTTGTATGTAGCTCAACTCAATGCTCATTTTGATCACTCAAAAAAGAACGAACTTTGCATTTCAGGATCGATTTGTACCAGTATTTGGGTAAATATTGTTCGACGTTCCGTATAGACCTTGAATACGGTTTATCTCTGGCGAGGAATGCCGTATGACACAGACAGGGTGAAGGTCCCAAGGTGAGACCCCCTCCCACGGCCACCTTGATCTCCGCAGACTCCCTCCTCAGCGACTCTGCAGAACCCTTTCGACAACTAGTAACTCGGGAGGCACCCATCCATGGACCTCATAGGAAATCGCGAGCCCTCATGCAGCATCTATTTCCCCCACTATCGTCAACAATGGCCCACATACCATTACTCAGCTCTCTCCCCGGTGACCTCCTTACAATGGCTCTCGCTCTTCAGAGAGGCTGTGGAGAAAGCTATCGCCCCAATCTGACCAAACTTCGTAAATTGATTTTTTTTTTTAAGCACCATCACCTGACCTTCACTCAGAACATTCTCTTCTAAAAGTTCAATCAAAATTTGTGTATTTACATTCTTACTACACTCCAGAGATTTTTCGCATTTTACGTCCACCGTGTATAAAATAGTTTTTTTCTCCCCAGTGTCGCCCCGAAGAAAAAACTTCCTCTAGAAAATTCACTTTTTACGACATCCAATCCCACCTCAGCGAACCGAACAGGTCTCCAAAGGAAAATCCAACTCAGCGGTCCGGAGTGAAACCTTACGAGGCCCTCAACCATAAAAAGTCAACGAATTGACATTGCTACAGTTTCTCGGCGAGGGATGCGCTCGAAGCCGATTTTATGAACCCGCTTGAGACGACCGAAGTGCTTGCATGTTGGGTGGGCGGGAGTCGATATGTCATTACCTGGAAAGCTTGCCCGACAGTAAAGAAGAGGATTTTTTAAAGGCTGTGTCAGCTTTTCCCGTAGAGCAAATATCGAGCAGGAGGTCGCACTACTATTGCAGGATAACGATAAGAAAAAATAAGTACCTACTTGCTCAGTTTTACCTTTAGATTTTTTGGACACAACAGATATTTGTGGTTGAGAGGATGAAGAAAGGATAATGTATCATTTTATTACGAAAATAATTATTTTAAAAAATTTTAATTTTATTTGAACATATCATTGAAACAAAATTAACGTTTTTGGCTGGATTACTCGAACTTGATTTTAAAAACTGGACAGCTCTTGACCGGCGCCAGCACTGAAGGATCCTGAGGCCTTAGATGATGACTGGAACGAACTAGATGCAGATTTAGATGAGCTGGCGGAAGAACTTGATGAGTGAGAGAAGCTGCCAGAGTAACCACCGGCTGCGCCGAGTTGACCCTGGGCGAGGCCGCTAGCAGATCCAGTTGCACCAACTCCAAGGCCGCTGTGAGCACCGGCGCCAATGTGAGCGCCACCCTGGATACCGCTGCCTATGCCGAGTTGACCCTTGGCAATGCTGCTAGCAGATCCAGATGCACCAACTCCAAGGCCGCTGTGAGCACCACCCTGGATACCGCTGCCTACCCCGAGTTGACCCTTGGCAATGCTGCTAGCCGAACCAGATGCACCAACTCCAAGGCCGACCTGAGCACCGGTGCCGATGTGAGCGCCACCTTGGATTCCGCTGGCTAAGCCCACTTGACTCTTGGCAATGCCGCTAGCTGAACCTACAACTCCTACCTGCGAGTCACTACCAAATCCACGGTAGAGTTCTTCAGCTTGAGAACTGTCGACAATCGCTCCTGATTGTACATTGGCATCGGCATTGACTGAGCCCTCTACTCCTGCATCTCCTGCAAGTCCTCCTTCCACAAGGGTTTTTCCAACTTGTTCAATACCACCAGACCCGTGAGCATAACCTTGCTCACCTCCTGCGACATTGACGTTAGCATTGGCCTTAGCGCCAGCAACAGCTCTGCCTCCAACTCCCAAACCTAGCCCAGCGCCGGCTCCACCTCCGAATCCCAAACCCAGTCCAGCGCCTGCGCCTGCTCCACCTCCGAGTCCCAAACCCAGTCCAGTGCCTGCGCCTGCGCCTGCTCCACCTCCGAGTCCCAAACCCAGTCCAGCGCCTGCGCCTGCTCCACCTCCGATTCCTCCAAAAGCTGATCCACCAGCAAGGCCACCGAAACTGCCTCCGACCGCTGCTCCAGCCTGAGCAGAAGCTCCTGCTCCCAATCCTCCGTAAAGAGCTGTAACAACGCACAATTCATGTACAACATTAGGTAGTAGTGTAGTTAATACAACAGATAGCCCTAATAGACTGTAATTCGAAAGCATTCTATCGAAGATTATAATATCATTGATACAATACATAGAACATATTATGTACTATGTATTGTATCAAATAATATACCTAGAATGAAAGTTTTGTGATCTTTATTGCTGTTAGAAATTATGCACACTATGTGTTAGTTAATTTCCATGGAAACCTGCAGTAGTGTGATTTTCATAAAATTCAGGTCTTGCCTGGGCTGAAACTAACTAAAGGCACATCAAATAAACCATAACGACCGTCATTGGCATTCCTAGAGGACTTCCAGATACGCTTTTATGCAGAATGCAGTGATAACTTTGACTAGCATGAGCTACTTGTTTAAGTCTTACTTGGCACGGCTGACGCTGCCGCGGCGAAGCTCAACAAAGTGAAGAAGATCATCGTGGAGGTTGTCAGATGACCTCCAATCGGACTGGAGGATTGGTGAAACTGAAGAACATCCCCGTCCCAACAATCCTTAAATACCCCCGAAATACAAACGGATGTCATTAAGAGGTGCTAATTGGTTTCCTCCCATCACTCTCTCCCTAATAGTAATTCCGCCCTTGAAAATAGTTTGTGTAAATACTGGGAGGAAAAACGTACCCGATTGGCTACTGTTGTGCGAAAACCTGACGTGATGTGGTGAGTTTGATCGATGATACTAATATTATCATGATTCTCAGTAAGGCGAAAACGGAATTATTTAATTCTTGACTTATCCTTCCCCTTGGGAAGTACAAGTCTCAAATTAGAATTTCCAAGATTATCTATATTATGGCGAATCACCCTACTACCGGAAGATCAAGATAACGCACCCATTAACGTTAAATAGCCGAGTCGGTAAGAAACGTCAAGTGTTGGTGTCAGCCTCACTAAGTCTGATGACGTATTATGATTTGGGAAAGAACGACGGAAAAGGAGATGTTCATGGAATGCATCTGGGGTTGTGGTGTATGGGGACCTGGGTTCGCCTCCCACTCGGGGCACGAAAAATGTTTTTGATCCTGGAGCAAGGCTTTCCTATTGCTCTTCCATGTTTAGTATACGGATTCGGCTTCTGCTCCATTGTGAGATTCAATCTGTGAGAATAATCCCTCATGTGCGGGATACTTGGTGTCCATGGGCTGCAGCCGTTGTGCGTAGAAGCTGATCTCGCTCTGGCTTCTCGATTTTTGACTTGTATTCGATCTTTTAATTTTTTCATCGGGTCTGTCTTCACCCTT
Organism: Pilophorus perplexus; assembly: GCA_955831195.1. Classification (NCBI taxonomy): domain Eukaryota; kingdom Metazoa; phylum Arthropoda; class Insecta; order Hemiptera; family Miridae; genus Pilophorus; species Pilophorus perplexus. The sequence goes on from OY037012.1 coordinate 10,540,697, forward strand.
TCACTTGTCTTTCCCGACGGCGTCTTGGGGGAAATCTCCTTCAAAACAGCATCAGCTTCTGCTGTATTCACGTTAAAAACTGTGGGAGTTGGCAACGTCCATACCGAGGGTTCTGACGGAGTATCGTATCAGGACGTCTCACAGGATTTGAGCGTATGAAATTTTGTACAAAAAGTCCTTAAGGACCGTTTCTTTTATGAAACTTGACCCTTTTTATTGTCTCTTCACTGGTCATTTGCTTCATTGCGTATACCTACCCCATTTAAGGGGACGCAAATAAACAGTGAAGAGACATCAAATTATTTCGAAAAAAAATTGAAAGTGACGCACATAGTGGACCGGCACTATGTGTATTTAAATTGTATTTGATGTATTTAAACCGGGGTCAGTAGGGGAAAAATAGAACTCAAAATCGCCATAAGAAATCGCTAAACACGCAAAACGTTTTTGTATGTTTTTTGAACCCTTTGGAATAGTTTAAATCCAAGTTTGCAAATGGGGTAGAATTTTCGTGGCAAAAAACGCTATGTTTTGAACTCGTTATCTGGACAGTTTTGGACAGTTTTGGCTCTATCTCCTACACTGTGCATTTTTCGATAATCGACCTCGACTACACCTTTAAAGAGAGCTAAATTTGCGATTATTCGAGGCCAACTAGAGCATTTTAGGTTTATCAGGGACCGAGCTGTGGCTCTTTAACAACAGAAGCTATGTACTTTACTTTGGTTTCTGTCTCTTTTGTGTCAAAGGATTTGAGACAAAGCACAACAAGAAATGAAATGTTTATGGAACAAATCTGGATTCATCACGCAAAAACAAAAAAGCCTGAAATGCATTGGCTAGGTAGGTAGTTGAGTTCTGAGGCAGTTTTCAAAGTAACCCTTCCTCACCCCATCAACCATTCTATCAGGATTCCGACTGAACTAAGTTGCTCAAGTCCCAAGTAGAAGCTCCTTCATGTTCAAAACCCTTTATCGCTTTCGAATCGACTCGGAAACTTTCCAAGTTCGAATTACCCAGTGATGGGGGGGTCTAGTGGGCCATAAAACGGGCTTGAAAGGGAAGGGATGCCTGGACTTCCGCCAAAGTAACAATTAGCCCTCGCAAATTGGCGATCGCTGATAAATAAGGTGTTTCACGCCGATCTGAAGGGGTTCAAAGGAGGTAGTGAGAGAATAGTCGAAGGATTCCTCACGCTTCAGGCCCCCAAGTTGGCAGCATCAATCTTCCAGAGAGACGATAAAAAGGATCGGTATATCGACCTTTAATTTTTACCGAATAACTTCAAGATTGTCTTTTCCAAGATCTCATTGCTGACTTGGCGAAAATATTAGGAAATATTCCATGTTATGCAGATATTGTCCATATCGATCCTCTTAATATTGTCCTATTAGTGTATTATGTACGACATTAAACCCTTTTTCTCGTTTACTCCTCAAATGACGTCTATTAAATTCTCGTTAGTCAAATGACTGTAACAGGATCCTAATCCGTTGGGGTGGGCTGGTCCACTGGTCAAAACATTCTCACGAAATGATCAGGTTCTGACCAGCAGTGAAAATCCTGTTTCGTGCGTGCGGACTTGCAGTTCACTTTTGTTACAAATTGAAGCCTTTCGGTACCAGACTTGAGTACAATAATTTGAAAAATAACAATTTTAAAGTTGATTAATTATTTATTGAAATAATTTAAAAGGTTAACTAATTAATCATATTTTTTGTGTTAGTTGAAATTAATGAAATAAAATAAATTCTTTTTCAAACACTTTATCAGATTTTAGTTTTTAATCTAAAACTGTAAGGGCAGCGAAAAAGCTGTCCTAATTGCAGTTGAATCTGATTGGGGGTTAATTCAGTTTTTTGGATGCAGTTGTCGTCTTTCACAAGCCTGGTGGAGCAAAATTTGGATTTAGCCTTGAGTATATAATTCTTCTTCGGAAATTTGGAAATTTTCAGGCCGATCAACCCACGTCGCAAAGAATTCCAAGATTAATTAACGCGATTCCGAGAAAAATAAACCAAAATGCGTCTTTTGAGGTTTGATGCTTGGCTATCATTTGCCAACTGTTCAGTATTGATATAAACCATGGTATAAACAAGCCAGCTATGACTGGCTAGGCGCCAAACCCTCTTGTACTAGTTAAGTTATTGAGCCAGTATGTCTCCATCATGAACAACCGGCTTCTTTCCCCCAAGACGCGCAAGTTGAATTAAAAGTCTCTTCTTTCTAATTGAATTACAACTTTAATCCCCGTTTCAGAGGAGGGTTATTTCATTACGCTCTGCCGTCGGAGGGGGTGATAAATTTATCACGCGTTGCGGTCAACCTTTGAGCGGGACGTGGGAATTTATTTAAACCGAGTTAGCAATTTGTAGAAGTGGTTTTAGGGACAGCGTCACTTTGCGGTTGTTTCATTTGTGGTGAGCGGTCGTGTATTGAGTGTTTAAAAAAATAGTTATAAAAATATAAAAATAGAAGTTGGTTAAATTAACTTCTAAACAAAGTAGACGTTCACTTGTTCTAATGTGAAGTAAAAACTCCTTCAAGGAGGACGAGAGGGACCGGGCGTTATGGTCGTTGGTCGCGGTTGGAATATGGAAGATGGCGGGCAGGAGGTAATTTCCAGTTCGATGGTTTGACGTGATTGCACTATTACTGGAGCAGTCGAGCTACGCGAGATCTCAAACGATCACTTTGGACCACTTCGCGTGTGGCGCATTGCCCTCAAACTGCGAGGGTGGATCATTTTTCCACTTGAATTTTTACCGGATTTTTTTTCTTTTTTGTGGCTGGGTTTTATCGCCTATTTTATTTCATAATAAAAATTATATTCCGTTATCTCAATACTTACGCTGTTCATTGATAAAAGTTTTAATATTATGTCTGGCAGTTGTGAAATTACTACCATCTGTGCCGACCAAAAAAAAACAAAACATTATTCACGCCTTAAAAATCCCAGAAATACGACTCGGTGAAGTGGAGGGGAAGCAAAAGAGGGAGACGGCTTTTCGCGAGATTTAGCCCCTCTTTAAAGATAATCTGTTCAGAATAGCTTGAATATAAACATCCGCACGGATCCTGTTTGTTCCGGATGAATATGACCCTTTTCCAGGGTGTTTCGATCTTGGGAAGTCAATTTTCGCTGAGTTGGAACGTTGACAACCTAAACATGAAGAAGAAACGCATAAATACGGTGTATTCCGTATATAAATACATATATAAACGGTTATAATTCGGTTTATTCCGAAACAACATCGAGCTTCCTACAAAAAAACTTTCATCTGAGTAACTGTGCAACTACCTCTTTTTTTGCAAACTTTTTTGTTAAGCCATAAAAGATTTCACATTAAAGGATTTTTTTTTTTAATGATGATTTTTAATTTTAATTTAATGAAGAGGTAATATGACTGAAAAGGTTCATTTTTGCAAAGATTGCGCACTTTTAACCCCCTCTGTTTGGACAACATCGCCGTAACCCAAATAGGGTAGTTGCGGGGATTTTAGATAATTTTTATCACTTTTCTTTCACTAAGGCAGTGAATATGGTTGAAATTGTTTACGTGCTAGCTTAAATAGTCACAAGCAACACACCTACAGTAATTTCAATATCAAAATAAAATTGCTCCTAATGTTCAGCACATTTTTAGCTCTGCTGAGAAATGTGCAGTGTGTGTTTTATTTTTATATATTGAAATTACTGTAGTTATGTGGGTTACGCCGTTATTGAGGTGACCAATTCAATAATTATTCTAATACTACTAATAATAATAATTATTAGTTTTTGTTCACAAAATAAAGAAAAACAATTGTTATTTCAATAAATGAATTTTATAAATATTTTTATAGTAGGTATTTATTTTTTATGCTTGGTAAATTACCCATTTTAACAACATTAATTTTTTTTAATCTTCCCTACCTATAGTGTTCGGACCGATAAGCGTTCCCCATAAATAAATTCTACGTCCAAAGATACAAATAAAAACGACACCGCACTCGATCTCTTCAAATACCCCCCTTTTTAGCCCCATGAATTAGGGCGATCGGGCTGAAAACCTTAAGGGCTCAACGATACCTTTGAAAAACCGAGTATTGTGTCAAAATTTCAGATTTTTTTCACAAAAATTCTACCCAAAATGGCTTGGACGGCCGACGGACATTTCATTTTCGAACAAATCCCAGGACCGATCTAAACTTTCGACCACGTATAATATACGTGTAGATATATTATATCTACTGTACTTTCCTCCTTTTTCAAAATTGTTGACCCCTAAACCAAAATCTGTAGCTATAGACTCCACTCTCCGCCCAACAACCACCAACAAGATATTCAGATTGAATCATACTATTGTAGCGAAATACCGTACCGGGGCCCCATCTTATAATATTATTTCGTCATAGTTTCAGATTGAAGAACTGCGGTGGTGGTCTGTAACACGATTGTGAGTCTTCAGGTATTGGCGTGAGAGACTAGTTGTTTTCTTTTTCGAAATCGCCTACTTGAACGTTTGAGTGAATTCAATCTGGGCGGATCCAGAGAGACGGGAAGAGAGGATTTTCTAAAATGGGGGCCCCCCAAAAATGGATTCTACGTAAAAAAAATAACTTCGAAAACTACACACAATCACCTGGACAAATCACGTAGAAGCCCAATGAAGCCCCACGGTGAGGTCGGATGAGCGTAGGAACCTCAAAAATGGATTACACGACCAAAAACCTACCTTGCAATTGCAGGACCTGGAAAAAGACACCCCACTCGAGCCGATGGCCAAAAACCCCTTTTTATCCCACTGGATCGGGTTGGAGCGATCGGACTGTAAAATGTCGCTTTCATAGAAAAACCGAGCCTACTTTCTAAATGTATTCTGAAAATAATCAAACACAATGTTAACTTCGTATTTGGTTGTATTATCCTAATTCGAAAATTAATTCAGTTCTCCCTCCAGTGTCGCTCCAAAGCTCGGCATGTCTTCCAATTTGCATTATTTGTCAACTTCCGCCTCACTGCTTGTTTCTATTAGAATCTAAAGGCATTCAGGGACGTTGACGGCTGTACTGGTGAACTCTGGTGAGATCAGGGTTATTTGTGTTAGTTAGCGTTTTAGAACTTTGGCGTCGGTATTACAGGCGTAGTTTCAGAATGTGACTGTAACCGATTTCCAACTTGGAAAGCTAAATGTGGATAACGTCGGGGAATACTTTAAAATATGTAGGCACGCTGGGGATGTTCCTTCATGATTGTATCAATCGGTTCGTGTTCTGGGTTGAATCAATCCAATGTTACAGAGAGTCGAGGGAGATTCCACACATTGTGCTCCAATTCCAACATGCCTCGTCTAAGCCCGGCGTTACACTAGTTTGTAATCAGTGTAATGGTATTCTTTTGTAAGGACGAGGGTTCTCGCTGGCGTTTCTGCTCGAGAAGCGAAAGGAGGCTCGCCTTAGGGGTTGTCTTAATCCTGAAGGGGAGGTGGGGGCCCTTATGTAAGCTTGCGACCGAGCGGGGGAAGGTTTCATCTTAAGACTGCGGGTTATCCTCAACCGAGGGCTTAGCAAAAGGCTAGGTTAAATTCCGTCGGCTTGTTCTCGCGTTCGGCTCCGCTTGAATACGAATTTGCCGAGTGGTTTCCCTCGACAGAATGTTCTGAATACGAAACAATTAAATCTTGTATGAACAGGGCCTTCAGACACGCGTGCTGGATATCAAGGACCTTTCTAAACCGTAAAATACCGTTCAATCTGAGAATAAACCTTATCCCTGTAAAACAGAAGCTTTCATGCATTAACTTAGCCCCAAACGAATTCACATTTTCAACTTTCACACTTACGAGTATGTGTGTAGACTTCCAGCTCAGCCTATGTCATTGCGTGACTACGACTGTATCGATCTGTTAAACATCCCAAGTACTAATTTCCCTTCACGCACACGTGGCTTGATGCTAATCCCCCTTGTAGGAACGGAAATCCCACTTCGAAACCTTCCAAATGCTAAGCCGTATGTCTGGGTTTAAAAATCCGCGTGACTCAGGTTTATGTGATAGAATTAAGACAGTTTATCCCTTCAGGCCAGCTGTGAAAAAAATAGCTGTTATTTCGTGCGTACATAATGCAGGTATTCACGTGAATATGTTCAATGACTCAGGTTGTCAGCTGATCGTCAACTCAGATAACAATCACTCGTCTTTAACAACACACTTTATTTTCAAATGGAAAACTTGGAAATAAAAAAAGGTTATTATGCATGTGGATATTATATTTTGAATAAATAAATTATGAATGTAATTTGCTATCTTCAATTGGTATTAATTTGATGTAGCAAAGGGATGGGTGTTAACCCTTTCGCGACTGAGCCTTCGTGGGAACTGAACATTGCCAAATAATAATGTTATTTTAAGGGTATTTGTAAACGGTTCCAAAATATCGCCTTGCGTGATATCTCGGCTCTGGCCCTGGGAAACCACTTCTCCTCGTGTGTTATCTCGTCTATGCCAGGCTAATTCTCTGCATAATATAGGAATTCTACTTCTCCTCATAGATACCATATTATGGTACCTCGTCTCTGGCCCAGCGAGGCCACTTCTTCTTGCTTGATACCTCGTCTCTGATCCAGGGGGTACACTTCTTTTGGCTTGATATCTCGTCTCTGGTCCAGGCAGGCCACTCCTCACATTGTATCTTGTCTTTGATTCTGAGGGATCACTTCTTCTTGCGAGATATCTCGTCGCTGGTCGTGATAAACAAGGATGAACAGTGTTTCACAAATATAATAAGTATTTTATACTAGTATTAGGTTTTATTGAGAAACTATACCAAAATTAATAAAGTGTTGAAAGATTTAAAGGGGGATTTCAAACGGTATCATATTTACAAACTATTCACACTATATGCCTATACCTAAGGTTCGGACCAGGGATGATATCTCGCTTGATTGCATATGTAAAGAGGATAAATGAATAAATGAATTCTTAAAATAAACGGACCTGTAAAGAGGAAATAAAAAAAGCGTGATTGTTGAATCAGCCAAAAGCAAAAGGGTTTACTTCCACCCACGTTCGTATCTGAATTTTTTGTTGTCAATTTTTTTAAATTACTGGAAAACCTGGGAAAATGCACAATACATGCGAAAATATGAATTAAAATCCAGAACATGCAAATTAAATTTTTTTTTTGCAATGGCCTGAAAACGCTCTAATCAAACTCTTACGAAGGTTTTGGGCTTCAGAAAAAAAAAAAAGAAAAAAAAAACATTTAAAAAAGAAGTGAAATTTAACACTCTAGTGATGTCCATTCGAGAGGGCGAATGGGCGTATCAAGTTGTTCGCTTATTTTCTAAACATTTTAAGGATTTTTAGACCACATATCCCACTTCATCCCAACTTACTGGCCGAGCGAAGCGAGGCCCCCTATTCAGATACCGGGAGGGCCAGGAACTGACTTCAGAAAGAAGACGATTTAATTCATGACCAATTCCGGATGCATTGAGGGGTTTACTGTATTTCTCCACCAGCAGTCAAATCGGGGGCAAGTGCGCGCAAATGGGCGATCAAAGCGAGGCCCCCCTAGTCCGCTTGCTAGTAGCTTTAAATATCAAATAATTGGACGAGTGATCAATCTATAGGACTTTTAAATTGTTACGTTTTTACGGGTGTTGATCACGGACATTTTTAGATGCCATCGTGAACTAAAATTTTCATTACAAATTTTGTCCCATGTACAGTACTCACGTTCAAAGTAAAATGAACTAATTTCGGGGCGGCTCAACTTTTTTCCCACTAACAGGAAAACGTAGGTTGATTCACCCACTTTGCTATCTAATACAAGCAAATTTGGCTGCCTCTGCAATAACGATGAGTGGTGAGGGGGATTTCGTTCTTGATGATAAAGTCGCTTTAAAAAAAAAAAAAAAAAAAACAGTGAGAAACGTGTTCTGATTCTGGTAGCACTGAGAGACTAGAAAATTGCTGAAATCCCTCTGTTGGCATCAATGGAAAAACAAAAATTCACCAGAGCATGTGCCCCCTTTAACACGTCAAGTGGAATGTTAACGCTCATTAAAAGCATCAGGGAAACCTGAAAACCCTTTCTGACACCCCGGACCTTTTACAGAACCCTTCAAACTTCAACCCGGCTGCAATTTGAATGGCCAAACACAATCAACCAGGACCTCCGAGAAGGGGCCAACATAAACGGCAACGCTTGTAAAACGAAACGGACCACTTCTCTTTTTTTTCCTCCCTGGCGGAAAATCCGGTGGGGTCGGCAATTAATTAAAACCGGCTGACTCGGCCGTTTTTATTTATTTATTAAATGAAATTCCCACGCCGGCTGTCTGAGGTTTCGGGAGTTTCGGCATCTCTCGGGACGTTTTGGAGGGTTTCAAATGAGCGACCTTCGTGTTTGTACAAAAGAAAAACAGATGTAGAAAATTTACGAATTAGATACGAAAATACTGTGGGGAGCAGTTGAGTTAATTTTTAGAATATCTTTGGTTTACAATAATGGTGAGTCGGGTGCGATGGAAATTTACACTTCACTGGTTGTGTCTAAATTACGCGAGCTGATGTGCCATAACGGACGCCAAATCTTCATTTTCCGTTGGGCCGTGAAAATATATTTCAGTGAGCGCGTCTCGCTTTGCGCCAGGTCCACCTTCACACCCTCAAATGGGTTAATTAACCGTCGGGAAAGCCGTTCGGCGAATAAACGGAGCCTCCGGGCGAGCGCCGCGGGACGGGAACGTTGTGTTGTAGTGTAGTCTGTGAGAATTTATGGGTCATAAGGGTTGAAACATCCCTCTCTGGACCGCTTTTTCCCTTCACCCCCTTTCGGGGCTTTTTCCCGGCGCACGTATACGGGAAAAGAGCGAGGGAGGCGACCCTTTTAACGAAAACGTTATTCCCATACTCTCCGTCTCGTTACGACGCTCAGGGATCAAGTTACGTGAAAATGACTACAATTTGGTCGAGCGAGAGGAAAAAATATGAAGGGAAAACACGCTACGAGGGAGAGTTTATTGTTTCCTGAATGCCCACAAGTAGAGCCGTCTAAAAGATTTAAAACCAGCTTGATTGACTCCAGGATTTCACTCTTAATTAATCCACTTTTCCATCTGAATTTCATTTATTCCTCCTTAATCGCCATGCACCATTGTAACTGACCTATTTTCATTGTTTCAGCGAGTGACTTGGACTCGATCCGGGCCCTCTTCAACGAGAAAGAGAAAGAGCTGACCCTCGCCGTCGCCAAAGTCGAAGAGCTGACGCGGCAACTGGAGGACGTGAGGAGGGGGCGGCAGAACCAGCCACCCGCCGCCCCCGCATCGCAAGAACTTGAGAGGCTCAGAAGGGAACTTATGGTAAATACAATTAATAAAGTTACATTTAGTTAAATTTAGTTAAAGTTTAGTTTATAGTTAAAGTTAATACATAAAGTTAACAGAATAATAAACTTTTTTTTTTAGATTCCTGAAATTTTATTGCGCTGTTACAATGTGTTGAATTGTCAAAATGTGAACGTAAAATTTTCACATTTAATTTGATTTAATTTATCTTAACATAATTTAATTATTCAATGCTATCCCCTTTTGGTTTATTATTCTTGGAATAATACACCTATGTTTTCGCGACGGAGGTGGAAAACTCCGATCGGCCTCAAGATTTGACCTTATCCGTTTCAAGTGGTCTAGATTGTAAAACCAAACTGTCCGCCCGTTTTGGGCAGTAGGAATTTTTTTAAAAATCTGAAATTTGTACGAAGCTTTAGAAGAAGTTCAAGTGAAGTCGGTGATAACTGGAAAATTCATTGTAAAGAAAGGTAACAAAAAATCCAACAACAAAAAAGGCCTTATTCGAACTAACAAAAAAAATGCTATCTCTTTCAGATTCAGTACGCTCAAAAACTCCTAGAATAGGCCAAAAGAAGCCGGTAACTCGGAGATCATTTTTTTGTAAACTAGTGTATTGTATTTTACCATCGATAGAATCATCTTAATAATAATATTATTATGTAGGCTTACTGTTGTGGACCTGCAAGACATCGGTGTTGTGCTGGTCTTTGCCTACCTAGTGTAGTGTCCTTATAGTGTGTTAGCAATTATTTTTATTATCGATATTATTTCCCTTCCGACCCCTGAAACCGAACACTTACCGAAAACTGGAAACACGGGTCTAACTTCCGTTTTCACCGTAACAAACGTTTTGAGCTCGGATGCGCCACGAACTGCTAAATTTTGTTCTTCTTTTTGATCCTATTCTTTCGATATTTTTCTACCTTTTTTTGAGTCTCTAAGACACCGTTCAATTAAGTTGAACACGTGCAATTAAAATAAATTTAAAAAAATAAAATAAATAACAATTTAATTCTGTCAGTCTAAAATTTTGGATTTTTTTTTTTTCAAAAATGTTTCTTGTTCTTTACTCGAAAAATATTTGACCTGGTATCCTTCAAAAATCCCATTTGTAGCCCCATGAAAGCCCTATAGATCCGCACAGTGAAATCGAATCGTTCCGGGACCCCCAAAAATGGATTCTACGTCCAAAAATAATTCGAAAACGACACCTAACTCGATCCCATAGCCAAAAGCCTTCAAAAAAACCCTCCCGCAGCCCCAATTTAGCCTCATAGCGGCCCACGGGTTTGGTAGATCGGGCTGAAAACCTTGCGGGCACAACTAGATGGTAAACCAAGTATTCTGTCAAAATTTCAGATTAAAAAAAAAAAAAAATCATATTGCCCAAAACGGCCAGGACGGCGTACGGGGGACGGCGGACGGCGGACGGACATTTCGGTTTTGACACCTTGAAAGGGATAGTGTCAAATTTTGAGGCTGATCGGAGTCTCCGACCGACGATTACATAGGTGTATTATTCCAAGAATAGTAAACCAATACGACGTTCTGAGAAAATCAGCCTCGAAGTTTTTCAACGTGCACCCTGTAATGTGTATTGGTACGTTATTTTCTGTCCATGCCGTTTTCCCTCAAATGTCTTATTCTTCTACTTAAAATGTCACTAAGCTAATTTACCATGAAATTAACCGCATTGGAGATACTTCTCGAAAAGGTTATAAGCCCTTATTGTGGGGAAAGAAAAATCCCCTATCAGCCTGTAACAGGAAGAGTTCCTCTAAAAAGGGCTTATGAACTTGGAAAATATTGGTTTTGTAGGAAAAACAAGGAAAATATACTTTTTATGAACAGAATTTTTTTAGAATGATTGAATATAAAAAATGAAAAGAATATTATAACAAACCCAATACAAAAAATTGATTACAGAATCAGAAGACTGCTCACAGACGTTCCCCACAATAAGGGCGAGGGCATTTTTTCCTGAAACTTGATACCTGTATAGAAAATATCATGGCGGATCGATTTTCGCGTTCCCCGCAATAAGGACTTATAGGCCTACACGCCCTGATTGCACGGTCCTCCTAATTAATTATTAATTAGATACTTGAAATTTATTCACTCGTGTTAGAAAAACTTGATGGACACATTTAATTTCATTCATTTATTTATTTAATAAATTATGTAATAACATTCACAATGTTCATGTATCCTCATGCCTAATGTTTAATTGTAGATTCCTAGTCTTGAGATTAATTGGGACCCGTCCAGGGCCGTAATTGTTCCGATTGTAATTGTTTTTCACCTGACCCTGATTACGTTCTGTGGGCGAGTATTTCAGTCGATCGCGTAGGTCTGGTTCTTGCTATTGAAGAGTGAAAATAACTTTCTCTCAAGACCAATTCCACTGAATTGAATTACATCGGATACCAAAGGCCGGGGCCAAGAAAACACGGGAAAAAGAAAATGAGGATTTGAATCCTGATGAAGTCACAATTGGATCGATTCACGGAACACGATTGATGAGGCGAAGGGAGCTGGTGCACATTGAGCCAACCGCAAACAAGGGAAATGGGTTTAAGTGAAAGCAAACAAAAAGCCAACTGACTGTTGACTGAGCCTTTCAAGCGTCACGGGGCTGCGGTGAAGCGCCAAAGCGAAAATTCCGATCGTGTAAACCGGCAGTTAAATTAGTTTTGCGTTAGACGTATAAAAGGAACGTGCTAAGGGAAAGTACGGCTGTTTGTTGTGGCAATTGGCGATCAAAGAGTTCATTCTGAGAATTTTACCATTCAGCCCAGCAATTTTTGCGTGTGTTTGGGTTCTGTTACTTCAGTGAAATGCGCCATTGCAGTGTATTGAGCGGGGGATTACAAACGGTACCTGGTCGATTGAGACGGTCTTTTTATTGTGTAAGTACAAATTCAAAGACCCTGATAATGTGGTCTTTCTTTTTCCTTTTTGTGGGACCTGAGTAGAATGGCTGAAGGGTCTTTGAGTGCCTCGAATTGTCGATTTCAAAGATAACTGGATAGAGGGCGATCCCTCACTCCAGTGTCCTTGTAACCTCAACGTACCCTTTCCCTTGCCCTTAGATATCATAACCTTCCTTTCTATCGTCTTTTCTACAGCAGCTCCCTCCTCCTACCGCACTACCGTATACCCTTCCATAGAGAAGTTATTTCAAACCTCTCAGAGCTCAGTCCTAATGTATTCCACCCGGCCACGTTAAAATGCTCTCTCGCTAGAAAACTCACGTTTTGTACTCTGAAGATGAATATGGTTTTGAATGCAAGCCCATCACCTCCAATCGGACATGATACAAGTTCAAAGAAGGTCTTGATATTGCAGAAGAATATGGATAATAGAGAGTTCCTAAAGCCACTTTTTGCCTAACGGTGATGAGTTACGGTCGACGTAACTCGAGATTTCGCGCATGCGCAGAAATAACGGTGATAACTTACGTCTTTATGCCTAACGTCGAACGTTATTGCCGTAAAGTTACGGCAATAAACTTACGGTCTTAAGGATACCGCCGTTAATTTCGAGCAATAGAACGTAAATAGCGGCACTTTAAATTTAGCGTGACTTTTGATAAGACCGTATCTCTGTTACGGTCTTATGTGAAGTTAGCTTTTCTTTGATTCTCCCTAGACAAATCCCTTACGGTGATAAAAATTAACGGTCGACGTAACTCGGATGTTTCTTTAGGAACTCTCTATTAAAGAAAATAATCTGACGTTCAAAGGAACTTGTTGTAGAACTAGTAAAATTATCTAGTGCAGAACGGGGATTCCAGGTTCGTCGCCATAGTTCGACCTTGAGAGAAATGAGGTGAACCACGCCGAACACCTTCCTGCGTCATCTCAACGGCTCAAGATAGCCGTTTTACATCACCGCGAAATTCGCGTTTGACAAAACATTGTACGACTCTCGTCTGGTAAATCACCTGACGGTATCTTCAATAACAATCATTTGAGCTGAAAATGCAAAGTTGTTTTTTTATAATTGAAATCTCCCTAATCTCCTTGTTTCCAAACCTGTCTTTCGTCGAATCTTCCTTGAAACCTCAAGTTTTCTGAGTTAAGCTTCTTTGCAACTGAATTAGTAAAGAATCTGGGTAAAGAGCTTTCAAGTACCTAATGAGAGAATCCTGCAAAGGGAAAAAGAAAATGTTTCTTGAATGAGTAAAATAGTCATGAGTACTCAAAGATAATGGAAACATCTCAAAAATTTAACACTGGAGTTCTTCCGATGGTAAAATTGGAATTATACAAATTGGGCAACGGTAAATATTTTGTATGGTGACATTTAAGCTTACGGTTAATTATAAGCTTAAGCTAATTAAAAGCTTATAATTGGAACTGTAAGGAAAAAAAAATTGAAGCGGTCTTCTAAAGATCGATACCGATCAATACTATGAACCTGCTCAGTGCCGCTAGGCGTCGCACAGTGGGGCCGATGGCCCATATTCGCGGTCAAAACCTCTTAGAGCAATAGTATGGTGCTGAATGAGTATAAATCTATTCAGAAATAATGAAAAGAGATAAATTTGCAAGAATCAGTTGAATAAATATTTTATTGAAAATTAACTAAATACCGACCAGCAAAAATAAAGAAAGTAAAAAACCGGCGCAAAAAATGAATGAAAACTAAGGGATTAAAATCGAATTTATAGGAAAAATAACAGTAATTATTAATTAACAGTATGTAATTCTAGTATATTCAATTCAATTCTTTCTTCTTTCAATTTTTTTCAATTTTTGTAATTTTCTTTTTTTCAAAATGGGGCAACTTCGGGCAATTTTTTTTTTTCACCCACAGTTTTACAGATAGTTTCCCATGCAGACTATGCAAAAATCACGATTCTAATGCGTTCTAGTCAAAAGTAACGCAGTTGGAGAAATAAATTTTAAAAAATCACGAAAAATATATATTATTCTAAAATTGTAAAGGAATACTGGCTTTAATGGATTGATAACATAGCTGTTCATACCTTGTTAAGGAAAATTTGAAGCAGATTCGAAATCGGCTGACATTTTGCCGAAGAGGAACGTCTAGTCTTCAGTGGCTGAAACTTGCGATCCGGAGTCAACCGTCGATTATAAGTGACTAAAGGTCTACTTACCTCTTCACTTCGGCTCTTTCCGTCTGAATCGTGTTTGTTTGGGTGCTTGAGGACAGTTTTATCTCCATTTCAATTCTTTCCTTTGAACTTTGGCCTGGGGGGTTTTGATCGCGAATATGGGTCATTGGCCCCACTGTGCGTCGCATCACTTGTACTTTGGGCTCCAAAAAGTAATTGTTGGAAAAATGTGGAACGAGCTTGTTTTGTAACTAAACGCCTGAATTGATTATTAAATTTTCTTATTCAGATTAGTATGAAATGCCAAAAATGCAATCAATTTTCATCCTAAAAACCTGCGATATCGGTTCCATTCGAGGCTAACGAACTTGCCATCAGGTGAAAATTTCCCGTCGTCTATCTTCCGTAGTATAATTCCTTTTACCCGAGTGCTCAAAGTGAAAGCCCATACATTTTATAACTGGCTCTATGCACTTCTCCAATTAATGAATTATTAATTATTCCACGCCCTTCTTCGGAAACAAACGCCTGATTTCTCTCGTTTTATGCAATTTTCCCTCGTAGCGTTTTCTCTTCCTCCCTCCCATTAAACCGTGGAAAAGCACGTTCGAGGCACAACTCATAAATGTTGTATGATTCATTAAAATTGATGTTTATCCGGATGGACCCCCCCTCACACTCACAGCCCGCTAATCGCTTTCCGCTCAAGCCATCTGCGTTTAATTCACCTGCTTTAAACCTTCGACGGTTTTGTTCGATGGTAAATTATCGAAGGTTTATTGGTAGTGTAAACTTCCCCGTGCAGTGTAATATATTATCCTATTTGCCCTTCTACACGTACTTATTTACCTTGAGTGAATTACGGATATTGAAAATGCCGGGAGGTTCCGCGGGGGGGATTTGTTCGGTTTATTTCGCTGAGCTAATCTCGAAAGAGAACGTATGTTACGTGATTTTAACACTCATTGGGGACTTGCTGTGAATTCGGGCGTTCAATCGGGTTCATTGAAGGTTAAACCC
Organism: Pilophorus perplexus; assembly: GCA_955831195.1. Classification (NCBI taxonomy): domain Eukaryota; kingdom Metazoa; phylum Arthropoda; class Insecta; order Hemiptera; family Miridae; genus Pilophorus; species Pilophorus perplexus. Next base: position 10,556,143 of record OY037012.1, read on the forward strand.
AGCACACAAATATACCGTCGTTCAACTAGACATCGTAATTCGATTGAAGTTAATTGTGCACTGCTAGGTGAGCAACACCGATTTTCTTTTAAAAAATCGTATTTATATATTATATGTTGCTCTCCTAGCTGTCCATTGAAATTATTCCATAGTCCATTGTAAATTTTGTCTGCCTATTGAAACTCAAACATGCTTATAATTTGTATTTATTTACATTACATTTACATATTTTCACAAAATAAGTACATTAACAATCGGTCAGTCCCCTTTTCATTTATTTGCCCCAGGTATGTTGAACGGAGAATCCACCTCCGTGGTTTCTTTGTCCATGGTTGGGTCCGTGGAAGGTCCTCTCCCAGTTTCCGTGTACTTCTGCTCTGGTGTTTCCATTTTCATAAACGTGACGCACTTCAGCGTGCGGCCTCACGCCGCCCTGTCCGTCTTCGTCGACGCCGTATTTGACGGCGCCCTGGAATTCGGAACGGAATTTAGGATCGGTGGGGAGTCTCAAATAGGGTAGGAGCTCTATCTGGGGGAATACTTACATCTTCAGGTTGAGGCATTGCACTACAGAACAGAATCGCGGCTGCCATTAGCGCCAGTGACAAGGTGAACTTCATTGTAGCTGTAAAACAATGAGATGTGATGATTATTATTGGTTCTAGAAATTTCGATTTTCCTCGCAATTTGTCCTTAAATGTCTGACAAAAAGTAAATGGTTTCGTGAGAGCTATTTCCAGTTTTTCATAAAAAGGAACGGGTTATGAGAAAGCGCTTTGTACGCTTGGGAGTGCAGAATGGTGTTGAGGGAGCTTACTCGTTTTTAGTGAGTAAAGTAAAACCTGGATTAGATGAAGCGAACTTCCAAAGTTTCCTGAGGATTGACTTCAGTACAGAAATCAGCCATTTTTAGAGTTGCCAATTTTTTATCCGAAATGGCAGTTGAAATTTCGGATGCGAAATCCACCGTGATTGGATCGAAATTTTCACACCTACCTCTACTGTGGACTTGACCGACAAACGACGGCGGGAATAATATTATTATTAACCATTAATAAGTTGAAGGGGTGATGAGATGATGAATTAAATACCTACCCAATAGTAAATGTTTTCACCTCCGCTTATCATTATATTAAGTAAACCCTATATATTAATATACGTGAAATTACTTTTTAAACATTAAATTTTATGACTAACATCTTATTTTTCATTTTTTCTTAAAACTATATTTTTTTAAAACTGAGTTTAACCGCTTTAAAAAGATAGTTAGCAGCTTGAGAATCCACTTTTTTTGGCTTTAACTAAAAGTAAGGAGCTTTGCTCTGCTCTTAGGTCGAAATTAAATGTTGATTTTACTCCACTACTTCTTATGAGAAAGATGTACAAAAAAAAGTAGATATTAATTTTTAAAAGCGAATTAAATGTTATGATATCTCATTTAGTTCATTCAAAAATGTCATTATCCCATTATAAGATAATAGAAGATTAAAATATGATTCTCAATCGTAACTAAAGATAATGAAGTATCTAAAAGAAGCTGCTAACTTCCTCTCAAGTGGTTAAACTCCGTTTTTCTCTTTTTATGTACCTAGTCGAAAAGTAATTTCACTTATATTAATATCATGTACTCAATGAAACTTTGATTGATTGAATTAATAATTGTTTCATGGACCAATGGTGATTGGTGTTTGAAAAAGTGTTTCTTGGGCACTTAACATGCCATGAGGTACGTTATATGTACCTCCAAATTTTGGATTAGCTGTGACAATTTCACATGTGTTAGTCGTTTCCTCAAATTGATTTTTTCATGTAAGCTGATATTTCGAATATTGATGCAATTTTCACAATATATTCGGGATATATTTGAAGGGCTCGGCCCAGGCGAAAGCTTACTTGTGGTTGCTTCGTTGAGGCGGGTCGATGTGAAGAGGAAGAGCTCTGACGATGCTGCGATGGGATCTGATCCCGCTACCGTCCCCGGGTGAGATTTATATCTGAGGGTCCGGAGATGGGAATCACAGCGGACGGGTATTCCCCGTACTGGCCCTGGGTTTATCTCAGTTTCTTCTCTTTCTTTATTGCATGTACCTACGTCGGTTAACTGTGATTCACAAGATCAACCTGTTTAGTCCGGCGGTGAGATAACCCTGACCCTGTGTTGTCCGGGGCAAGTCTGTCTCGAGAGAATTTTCTTTTCTCATTTGCCTGTACTCTACAGCATTCATTGTGGGGAATAAATTTATAGTTGTGACTAATCTTCAACACCTTGGTAAAGAATATTGACAATGAACAAAATATGCCATTTCTCACCGAATTCTCAAATTATGTTTCAGTATCGTAATAAGCTGAACGAGCAGCAGTCCCTGAGGTTGAACGAGCAGCGGGAGGTCCTGTGCCAGCGGCAACTGGAAATGGCCAGCATCGACAAGCGGATAGCTGAACTCCAGGAGCGGCTGCACAGGAAGAGACTTCTCAACCAACAGCTGGCCAATCAAATCAACCAGGCGGCCAGCTCCAGCAAGGCCGTCCACCACCCCAATAGGTACGTTGGGTAAATTATTTTAATTAATTATCGCTGTTTTATCGTAAAATGTTCCCCACTTGTTTTAATTTATGTGCAACGGTTGAGCAAGATTAAAAAATAAAATAAAAACGTCGTAGGTACTCTACTATATACCTTTTTTTTAATTTTCATCTACTGCTGCGGGGCTCAGGTGGTTACTCGCTACAGCGGGGAACATCTGTGGTAGTATTAAGCCGTACGCCAGCTTGCTAAGAATTTCATTTTATCGGGAAACGGGAAAATATGGGTTTTCACTCCGCGTAGTATACAGCATCCTCATAACAGGCTCAACAAGAAAAGCCAATTACCCAGAAAGAGGGTACAAATGCGGGCTAGGCCATTTGTCTTGACTACCGGAGTTCTTTAGCAAACCCACCCGCGTTTCAAACAACGAGCGAGCGGTAATTTGATGGTTTCCATTATAGTGAAGCCGAAGAAAGAAAAAAACGGAGGGAAAACCTCCTTTTATTGGAAGTTTCAAAAGCCAATCCGCGTGAGCGAGCCGTTCAATTGATTGTATTCGGCGTTACAACTGTCGGCTCGAGCGTGCCAAACAATCCATACAGGTCTTCAGTGCTGAGTAAACAAAGGACGATAGAGACGGACACTCAATCCTCTTTTGTACATAGCCATTAGGGAGATTGGATGTATACTGCCAGGTGTGTCGTACCACGTCAAAATATGTCTCTCAGTTAATTTCGTGATTAAAAAGGCGAATCACCCACACGCGCGCTACTCTTTACCTAGGCTCAGTCCACGGAAGCCAGAATTGACTCCTCCCTCATCCAATAGCAAGCACCCGCTCACGCGCGCGGGAAAGCGAGGGGCCGTCCCTTCCCTGCACGGCATTTTGGCGATTATGGGGTGATCTCACTAGTAATGGCTTTTCGGCCCAATGACGGCCTTTTGTGGGGAATGAGATAAAGATCAGACGCTGGCGAGGAGTCCAAGGAGTCCGTTCACCCTTCGATGGGGCAGGCGAGAGTCAGTGCGGGCTTGAGGATCTGGACTCCTCTCGATCCCTCATTGAATGAAAAACATAAGATATAGCACACAAAATAAGAATTTGGATGGTTAGTGGTCAAGGGGGTGGGGTGGGGGGGGGGGACTTAAGCGGTCAAGGTGGCGCGCCGTCCGCCTCCTGATCGGCCCCAAGGCTTCTCTAATGTCCATTACTACAGCCTCAAACTATTAACTGCTCACAATACAACTGGTTGCGGTGTTGACGAATAAGCCGAAGGGAAGATGACGAGCACTTGCTCAAATACGACAAGAGGTGACTGTACGATGGAAGTTTCCACAATCAAATAAGGCTTTAGGAGATTAATATTAAATATTAACCTCCTTTGTGTTTTGGGGACTAGGACTTATAATTAACAATGACTATAGGTACCGAAAATTTTGGATTTTTTAAGATGATTTTTTTCCACCTAAATCGGCCATTTGGCCCCCACTGTGCGTCGTCCTCACGCTAGCTAGTGAATAGAATACAATCTTTCCTCCAGCAGCCTTGCATACTCTAACCATTCACGTTTGCTAAAGGCACCTCCTCCGAAAACAATTTTATCGTCTGTGCGCATAGTGATGGCTGGGGCAAGTCTGCAGGTGTATGTTCTGAGACCCAGTATATAATATATATTATATAGTAGGCCAACAACCCAAGGGGAAGATGACGGTCACACGCCTCCTGGTTCCGGCCTGGCTTTCCTGGGATCTTTGATAGAAGATCACGAAGCGTCTGGTTGAATCGGTCCACAAGGCGATTGCTCTGTGAAGTGAGAGTTGTAGTTTGGGCGTGTGATGCTCAATTGCCACAACGCTTTGGAATGAAGGTTTGTGTGACACCACCCTGGCGACTTCAGCAACTGTCTCAGCTATTAGGCCAGGCACTGCAAAACGCCTGCGGAAACTTAGTAAAATGGTCGACGACAACCACGGAGAATGATATTAATATACTAACCTAAAATAATATATTATATTATATTATATCGGTATTTGCGTTGTTCAATCGATATAAACTATGGGTCATGGGCCTGGGCCCATTTGGAGCTCAGGCTGCTGGGCATTTTCTCCCTCCCTCCCACCACCCAGGGTCTGCAGTGAACATAGGGGTGGGCCTTGATAATTCACAGACCCTGGCAAGCTAACCCAGACGAAGTACATCTTCCAAACGTAAGCGGTGGCGGGAACATGGAGTTTGCGCCTTCTGAGCTCCGCCTAACATACAACTCAAAATGAGTGTTTACAAATCAAGGAACACATCCACTCCTAGGTACAAAGACACCCTCACCGTGGCGTCACTTCTCATAGTATTGTTCTTTTTCTTGAAGAAACTTGCTGTACTTTAACGTTTGTTGCATGGTAGATATTCTATGACCTCTTCGTGCATTATTTACTGATGTCGTGCTCACTGAATGTTTTCAGAGTGCCATTACCCGGAATGCAAGCTCAAGGCCTGTACCAGAGTAGCGGTAAGCAGATGATGCGGAGTGTGCCGAGCGGTAACATCGCGGCCGTAGAGCCCTTTCACCATGTGCCTACCTACCCCTCGCCTGAACAGGATTTCTGTAAACAGAACGAGGTAAAGAAATTGCTGTGTATAACCAGTTCGATTGAGCCAGTTGTGAGAGTGATTTACTTGGACAGTAGGTGCCGCGGATGGCAACGAATGCAGGTTTTGAAATTTCGTCGGACATTTTCCTAACGGTTTGCTCTTTCACGTATCGTTTTAAAGAAAATCCATGGGCCTAACAGCGTGTTTCTGGCGTTTGGAAGACGCATCTCACTTCTTTCGGGGATTTTGGCTAAGTGGGTGAAAAGTTGGTTTGACCCTACTTTATATTCTTTCTGTTTTCCCGGAGTTCCCTAAACTTTTTTCCGTCTTAGACTGTATTTGCTCTCACGAATCTACGGCTTTTCAAAGCACTCATGAATCTCTTGGGATGCACTCTTGTTTGGCACTGAAACTCCAGCTTTTTAAGCACGATCGATAATGTGGGTTGACAATTCGCTCCCAAAACCTTTGGTTTTTTTTAGGTTTGTCAGACGCTCCGATAGTATGACAAACGGTAGACACGGTCCAATAACGTTAACGTTGTTTGCTTTCCAACAAAGTCCGGTCACAATGAAGAAACCGCAGACTGGACGTTTCTTGAGGAAGAACTTTTGCGGTCGGTCGAGAGAACGGTGCAGTTGGGGATGTGGGCCAGGAACGGTCGGGATCTCTTCTGAGACTTGGGGTTCTGAGGGCAAAATTACAAGTTTCAGCCATTTCCTGTCGGCTAGACCATTTAAAACGGCTGCAAATTTTACACAAGGATTTAGTAGGTATTTTATTATATTAATTGTGGTAGAATTTGTCTCGGTCAATAAACAAATCATTTTAAAAAGTTAAAATAATTTATTTAATAAACAAAGCCTTTAATAATTTTTTCTAATAATTATTATTAAATAGTGTGTAGTTTCGGACTGACTACGGGACCCCCTGCTGGCTAAGCCTGCCAACCCCCGCCCGTTCCGCCCTGGCCCATGAACCATCAACTCACTTTGCCATGTTAATTATGGTTTTTTTTCTTTAAGTAAATAGAGAATGACGGTTTTGGGGGGAATCCGATTTCAAACTTGGATTCACCGTGAAAAAATCGATGGGTAAACGACATTGAAAAATATTAGACGCGAAATTAGTCATCAGTTATTTGAAGAGCTACGGTTTTTTTTTTTTTTTTTTTTTTTTTTTTCAAATGTTTTGACTTGTAATTATCTACCATAGTTTAACGATGACGCAATCTGTGTCATTGTCGCCCTCCTTTTCCTCCTTATCGTACTTTGGCAGAATTATAGAAGACTCCAATGTCACAGGATAAAAGAACTATCTATATAAAGGATTCTACAAACCAAAATTACTTCGAAAGCGACGCCTCATTTGGGGGCCTCACAGATCACCGCGAGGAGTCGAATGGGTTTGAGCCCCACTAGACCCCTTACCAACTCAAAACCCTTGCGAAACCCTCATTCAGCCTCTTTTTAGCCCCACGGGTTAGGGCGATTGGACTGGAAACCTCGCGGGCACAACTTGTTGAAAAACGGGGTATATTGTCAAAATTTCAGATTTGATAATTCCTACTTCCTACAAGAAACTTAATAGGTAGGTACTAATACTATTGGACGATTGAAAAATTTATCAAAATATCGCGGGTACCAAATCATCCATTGTAACACTTCAAGATGTCTGCTTGAACATCTCATCACCAAAAATTTCTTTCAATATTACATTCATTAACCAACCCTTTATCTGCCCTTTTCAGATAATTAAACCAGATCAAAACATTAGAGGGTTCAGTGTGCCTAGTCAAGAGGAGATGATGGGACCAAGAAAGCAAAGCCTTACCGCCCCAGCGGTGCATCACTATGTGCAGGAGACGAAACAGCAGAAGGACCAGTCCCACCATCAGAGTCAGCAAGATGGCGGCGACGTCTATTCTTTCGGTCCGAGCAAGTCCGACCCCAAATACCAAACGTTACCATATAACACCAAGTTCACGGGGAACCTCCTGCCGCCGCAGAACTCGCACCTCTCGAACAAGGGTTGGTATTGTGATGGTTGCAAGAGCGTCCACGTTGTTCAAATGTCGCGGTTGCTAATCTTGAATGTTTCAGAGTACTGCCAACGAACGCAAGGCCTGGCGAACAAAAGAGCGAACGCCGAGGGGAACGAAAACAGTTACGCTGAGAATCTCGAGTCGAAACCGTCTAATAATAACAATAGCAATAGCAACAATTTGAATCTCGTCAATAATAACAATAGCGTCAACCATCAACACGTGGCTCACAGCATACCGATACATTCTGCTGCGAACAAGGGCCACGCTATGGCGCTGGCCAATCAAAAACACCCGTCGTCATCGTCTCCGACGTCTTCAACTAGTTCCTATTCGTCGATATCCCATCTCGGGCCCAGGTGAGGCAACAGTGTGATAATATCGTATATTATACGGTGCCGTGTTGAGATCCCGCCTATAATGATTGATGAATCATCATTAACGAATGCATTTCGAATTTCAGGGTATTTGGAGGCAGCACTCTGGGTTCGTCGCTCCTCGCTCGGGGACAACCTGTCGGTGGAACATCGTCAACCACGTCGTCCACATCGTCTTTGGCCACCAGCAGTAGCGCCAGCTCGTCGCAGGTTTGTTCAGTTGGTACCCTTGTTGGGCTGACTAACGCTAGTACTGTGGCGCGGGAGGGCTTCACATTTTTAAGAGGAAGGGCCACGTTTTTTGAGTGGGCTACGTAATAAGTGGAAAAGATCACATATTGGAGGTTGCTTTTTCGGCACCTTTTCAACCATATTGAGCCCATTTTCATCAAAATCAGTTGATTATTACGGGAACTTCTACCCTTTTATCTTCTAATCATTATTCCTTATAATATTCGTAAGGACAGGCTTCCGACCATTTTGAGCCCAATTTCATCAAAATCGGTTGAATGTTGCGGAAATTATTTTAGGAATAAGGATGTTTCGAATACTTTCCCAGCCAAAACGTCAACATGGAAAAAACTTTCCCAAGTAAAAGTGTGTGAAAAAAAATCAACTCTTTAGAGAAATTTGAGCAAGCAGTTGGAGTCATTTAAAACCCAGAGTGTACATCAATAAACCCCGCACTCTTCAAGGCTTCAATTGGGACGGAAATTCAATCAATTCCGACCGATTTGCTTGAGCGGGCTATGCAAAACGTGAAGGACCGATTTCAAGAATGTATCGCCCAAGAAGGAAGACATTTATGGACATAATCTTTCATAATTAACAAAAATTGTTTTCTTCGACAAATTTCCATTGTTACTTAACATTTTAAAATCTATTTCAACCCGATATCTTCCAAATTGACGATTTGGCGACTATTTAAAATCCACCCGGCTTATCAACGCCACCCTGTGTAATGACGACGAGACGACACCAGAGACCAATAGATGTAGTCGAATATTTTGACGTACCAGCCATTTACATTATATCTAGTCGCATTGCACCATTTTCACAGGGCTCTGTTTGCAAGAGTTTCCCCAAAGAGTTGAATATTTCGTATACTTTTACTTGGGAAAGTTTTTTCCGTGGTGACGTTTTGGCTGGGAAAGTGTTTTCCCAACGAGTTTGAAATGGAAAAGTTTCTTCCGGAAATTCTGAATTATTTGTTTTAATATTCAACTGATTTTGAAGAAATTGGGCTCCAAATGGTGTGAAACATGTCCCAAAGAAGCTACTTTTCCAATATTCGTTCTTTTCCGCGTATAAAAGATATTTTCGATCAAAAATTGCCGTCGATTTAGTCGAGTGAAAACGTGATCCTTCCTCTTAAAATGCAAATCCCTCCCTCCAGACGAAGGTAGTATTGCAACCAGCTCTGCGCGTCCCGTAGATCTATGTTCCTTTAAAAATTTTGCTACCCACTACGAGAACATGCAACGACAGTACGCTGTGCGGGAGACAGGCAGACAGACGGACAGACGGATTAATTCCAAACGGTCATTCTGCGGGCTAAATTACTTGCTTATTCTTATACCTCGATTCTTCTCAGTAAACATTCGTCCAGCTTTTTTAATCTATAAATTAATACTATTTCGCTTCTTTTTCTAATCCAATCATTAACAGCTACTCATTGGCATTAGTTTGTAAGACCTTGGATTCAGAAAAAGCTCTCGCTCGGTTTCTCGCCTATTCAACAATTTTCATAGAAGGGCGATAAAAAGTTGGGAACCGGAACCCAAACCGTTTTCTCAACAAAACCGCACGTCTGTCAATTCTCGTCCCGCCTGTCGCGAAAAGTTGAACGAACTTCGCCCGAAGGTCGCCTTTCAGGTTATCAATTAAGGAGAACATTGGATTTTTGATTTTACGATTTTTTTTCTTCTCATTATCGCTCGTGTTTGTGTAGGTTCCGAACGCTCCGTCTAGCTGTGTACCTTCGTCCCAATCGACACGACTAGCTCTCCCTCCCACTCCGCTCATATCTGATATTCAGGTAACCAAACAGGCAGTTTGTTTCTTGAATAATAAGAAGGAAAACAAAATGGGCGGTTTGACGTGTAAACGTCAATTTTCAAGGTTTTTTTTAACGAACAACACTGATAAGAACATTGAACTTCATCACCAACTATTCAACTTGGATTAAAAAATCCGGTTTTCACTTCATTATGAACATTTTTATGGAAAATTTTGTTACTAAATTTGTTGGTCACAAAACATAATTCGGTATTGATATATTTTTATTAAGGCTATTGATTCAAATTTCGGCAGCTGCATGACTCATGGAGAGGATACGACGTTTGTCATTAACTTGCATGAAAATTTGTAGAATTTGCCTTCTTCTTCACGCTTATACCTAACCGTATTGTTTCGTCGTTTAACGCTAAGGATGTACTTAGGGATTATTTTTTAGTATATTCTTTTAATAATTAAATTTCAAATTACAGATGCCAGTACCACAAAAGCCTGTAAATACGGTATCACCCACTCCGCTACCCCATTTGTCGACGATATACCAAACGTCTTCGACGAAAATACAACCGGTGCAGCCTCAGACGATCAACTCTTCGTCGCAACCGCCACAGGTAGAAAAAGTGGATTTCAAAATAACGTTTTGGCTGAAGGCGACGATCCTAGCGCACTCTGAAGGTAGATTCACATGGGGCGGAACGCGGGCGGAAACCAGAAGGACGGAATGACGGGAAAACTAGTAGAGGGGAGTGGTGGAGTCAGAAGAACGTTCTCATGGTGGACGGCGTCATAACCTTTCTCCTGATCTGATCTGCAAAGCTCCTCCCGGCACTTCACAAGATCAATACAATTTTCGTTGAAATTGTATCTCTAAAGACCTCGTTGAAATGCATCAAAATATTGCAACCTCTACTAGCGGTCTGACGGAGCGTCGGAAACGGTGTAGATATTTCTTCCGCCGACCCCTGTACGCCCCCTCCGACAACATGACGACCAAATTCTCCACTGCAAAACAGCCAATCAGATTGCGTTCCGTCTTTCCGCTTTCCGCCCCATGCGTATGCACTTTGACGGTGCATTGATAGGAAGAATGGGCCAGAGGGCGCTAGTCGACCAAACTTACGTTTACTTTAATTCAGTCCGGAGTAGACAATTTGTACTGGTAAGACGCGATTAAGGTCACTCAGACATAAAAAAATTACTTTAAAAAAACATTTATTTTAAATCTATAGCTTGTAAGGAACAGGAAAATACATTTTCAAGTAAAAATATCACTCACACATCGTTCTGGGGATTGCTGCTGAAGAGCCTGGGGTCGGTTTAGATCTTTCATCTGTCGGATGTAACTCCACCCCTGGCTTGGAGAGTCAGTTTGTTTAGATCTACACTTATTTCGACTCTACTCTTTACTTACACGTTACTCTCAACCCCTTCACCCCTTCCAACGTTAAACGGGTTTGACCGAAGTAGGCCTCCTGTCTGCTTACGAGCATTTTTATTTATTATTATTTTTTTTTTTTTTCAGGTGAGCGTGAAAGAGGAGTCGGAAGTGAGTAAACCGGCACTGCCTCCGAAGCCCGCGATGCCCATCAAACCGACACCGCCTCCTCCTCCGCGACAGTCGCATAATTCCGTGGAAGTGACAACAGCAGAGGCTCCCGATACGGGTTTGACGGTCCTTAGGGCTCCACCGTCCAGCAACAACCAGCCAACGTACGTATGCAAGATTTGTGACTTGGGAAATATTTTTCCCGGGGTATCCCTATGGTTGCCAACCCATATCAGGGGAACCCGTTGGAGATGGACCGGGTCCATGTGAAGCAACGTCAGGTCATGAACGCGAAGACTTGAAGCCAGGAGAAGAAGAAGAGTTTTGTTCCTAAAACTTTCCAAAAGATACTTTTTCTTTTTTTAAATCATCAACGCTTCTTTATTGCTCATTCTTCTGTCAATAAATCACCTTCACCGGTTTTCGTTTCGAAGGAAAACATATCGGAACGCTCAAAATATATCGATATTTTTCCTTTATCAGATTTATGACAGAGAAACTGACGTTTTGAAGTAAAAAGGTACCTTCCAATTTTCGGTTTCAACCGTTGACAATAATCGTCGGCAATAATCGACAAAAATCGTCGCATAAATATGTTAGACTGGGGATTGGCTTCCACAAACCGAAAAAACACTTTAGAATCGATGCTCAAATTTTATTAATTGAGAATCGATGCTCAAATTTTATTAATTGAGAATCGAAAACAGTGTCTCCACAACAACTCGATAAAATTCCAACGGTCGACCAAACAATTAGGTATAACAATACAACGATAGTTTAGGGCACGTGCTACTGACAACAATACAAGATGAGAGTGGGCGAGAATCTTACAAATATACCAACATTTTGTACTGACATTCAAATATCCTATTAGGGTATCCTATTATGCTCGCCAGCCATAGTTTTGGTTTATTGTTCTTGGAGTAATACACCTATGTAATCGCGACGGAGGTCGAAAATTCTGCTGGGCCTCAAAATTTGACATTATCTATTTCAAGAGGTCTAGATTCGAAAAACGAAATGTCCGTCCGCCGTCCAAGCCGTTTTGGGCAGTTGGGCAGTAAGATGTTTTTTTTTTTTTTTTGTTTTTTTTTTTTTTGTGAAATTTTGACAAATTATTCGGTTTACCATCTATTTGTGACCGCAGGGTTTTCAGCCCGATCGCCCAAACCCGTGGGGTGCTATGGGGCTACGGGAAGGGTTTTTGAAGGTTTCGGCTGTGGGGTCGAGTTAGGTGTCGTTTTCGAAGTATTTTTGGACGTAGACCCCATTTTTGGAGGATCCCAGAACGATCCGATTTCACTGTGGGGATCTATGAGACACATTCATTCATGTGGCTACAATTGGTATTTGTGAAGGATCCCTGGAGGACAAATAGTGTGTCGTTTTCCGAGTAATTTTCAACAGCAAAATCCATTTTTTCGAGGTCCCACATCTGTCCAACTACAATCTGTCTGTACAATTTTCTTTTCTTTTTTTTTTCAAAAATATTTTCTTAGAGACACAGAATTAATTGTTGCACAATATCAGAGAATAATATTGCACCTATGTCAAAGAATGAATCAAAGTGTAACACGTTTTTAAATACTTTTTCAACATCTTTTTCGGTTATGTACGTTTTTCACTGAAAAAACTTGGCAGTCCTACCACCTTCACTAAGTCTTGGAGCTCTCTCAACCTCCATCTCTTCGAAAAATAACATTGTGGGCAAGGCTTACCTGTTGACAGTCTTAACATGGTGTTCTTTTTCCAGGAAACTGTTTGTGGACGAGCCACCTCCTTTACCAACGACAGACCCACCGCCTGATGACCCAGCTGCCAAAAGACAGTCAGATCTGGTGATCAAAGCCAGACCGCTCACAATAAAGAAACAATCCACCTCTGACCTTCCTCGGCTTCGAACGCTATCGCTGAAAGAAGACTCAGACGACAGGAGGTATGTTCCTTCTATGTCAGCCAGTTGTACACTTTAGCAAATCTTCAAGACACATATCCAGGTGATCCAATCGCTAACTTCAAGCTCGTTTGGTTTCAGGATAACCAACGATGATCCCCAATCGAGGAACGCAGAAGACGACAATGTTAACCAGTACAACAAGCGGAACGCGGCGTCAGACGACAGTGACGAAGCGAGTGCTGCCATCAGGACATCACGGAGGATAGAAATGCCACCGGAGTTTCTCTTTCCAGAAAACGAAGCACCACCTGCAGACCTGGTGTCTGGCTCGGGTTCGCAGTCTCCTGGTGAAGACCAAACTGACAGGAGCGCCGTCACCGAAGACAGTGACATCAGCAGTGACACCAATACCGGTAAGAGTTTATGGTCCAGACCGTTGCTAACAACAGTCTCCTTGCATTTACTAAACATTACTTCACTCTCCCAGGGAATGAAATCGTTTCGAGGCGAACCAAAAAGGGCAACTTGAAAGGCTCCAGCGAGAAACAGCCTCTATCCCGGCGAGTGTCATTCGACCCTCTGGCGCTGCTCTTGGACGCATCTCTGGAAGGTGAACTGGAACTGGTGATGCGAACTGCCGGCCAAGTAAGAGATCCCAGTGCTGCCAACGACGAGGGCATCACAGCGCTCCACAACGCCATATGTGCCGGCCACATCGAAATCGTCACGTTTCTTGTTAAATTCGGCTGTGATGTCAACGCTCAGGATAGCGATGGATGGTACCTGCTCTTCTGTGTCAACCTTGTCCAGTAGGAAGCCGTTCGATGTAAGATCTGATTCAAATGCCGCTATTTTCCAGGACTCCTCTCCATTGTGCTGCCTCTTGCAACAACGTGGCGATGGTGAGGTTCTTGGTGGAACATGGAGCGTGTATATTTGCTACGACTCTCAGTGACCATGAAACGGCTGCCGAGAAGTGCGAAGAAGATGAAGAAGGGTTTGATGGCTGCTCTGAATACTTATATAGTGAGTATCTCAATTTTGAGCATTTCGTGGGATTTCAGGTCTGGTGGTTTGTCGATTTTATTTCATATTCCTTCGTCTTTTTCATTTATTTTTATACGTATTCCGTTTTGTTTTGCAGGTGTACAAGAGAAGCTCGGCATCATGAATAACGGCGCCGTCTTCGCAGTTTTCGACTATGAGGCTCACAATCCAGACGAGCTCAATTTCAAAGAAGGCGACAAGCTGATCGTCCTGAGAAAAGGAGACGAGTGGGAGAGGGAGTGGTGGTGGGCCCGGCTCAACGACAAGGAGGGCTACATCCCCAGGAACCTTTTAGGGGTAAGGAAATATTTGCTGGATGGGCGCCGTAAAAATGATTTCCGTTGAAAAGAGTTAAGGGTTTAATGTTGTGGCACAATGGGCACCAATATTTGTTTTAATTTGCCTGATGTTTTCACATTACCTTCACAACCTGCTCACAGTGGACTGGCAGGGTCAACATCGTGGGGGACCTTCGTTGCACAATAAAGGATAAACCCCCCTTTTCTCATCTGCCGGATCTTCCCGAATGTCGTTTTTTCACTCATTGTCAGGGCAATTGACATGGCTGACGACCTTCCCCACTCTGTTCCTCTGTTTCGATGTTCCTCATCGGTTATGGTGTTTACCATCTTGAATGAGGATAACCCAGACTATTCTGCACAATCACAGGAACCGAAGGCAGCTCTCGCTAGGGTCGGCGAGAGAGTGTGTGCTATCACGAGCGCTCCCTCGCACTGCTGCGTTTATCCAAACCACCGTTATCATGATGTTTCCACAGTTTCTTCGCCTTCTAGTTGAGTCCTCATGACAACCTAATTCAACTGTTTGTTTTTTAAGGGCTGCTGAAGCCTAGCTTGGAAAGTCACAATCATAGTTTGTTTTCACTGATTCTACCAACCAACTGCTAAAGAAAAACAAATTTTTTTTATATTATCAAGGATCTAAATACTTATATTTTACTGATCGTGGGTCGAGAAACACGAATATGGCAATGGTAATATTTTATTAGCTCTCGTTCTCAAGATACAATGACATACATTTGATTGAGGGTAAGTTTAGTATAAAAATCGACATTCCTTGTTGAGACTTAGGGTATAATTACTTAATAAATTTCTTCTCTTGTTTTAACTTGCACTTCATCTCCAGTAGCAGAGGGGTTGATTAGAGCCTATTCTTAAGAATGTTTCCTTTTCAATTGCCTCTAGTACGTCATATCCGGTGCATCTCCAGCCGTAGTGAGCAAGCATTGACTAGTTAGTGCTACTCTGATTTCTACCTTCGATTGTAGAAATATCCTGGCGGAATCTCTCACCTTGAGGAATCTTCATTTTCAGGGAATGATGAGAGGGGAGGAAATGCATTTTTAGAGGGATATTGCTACCAACGTCTTTGGAAGGACTTCACTCACAATATAACTGTTGATAGTTGCCTTCGTTTTTGTTCCCAAGGAAACCTCTTACCACTCATCTAAAAGCTTCTTCGGCTGTTTTCTCTTTTCACTCCAAATTCTAGGATCCTCTAGGGTACTCCAAAAGTAGGAATCCTTCAAAAATTCACGACATAAATCATTCACAAAAGGATTCATGTCAGGTGTACCAAACTTGAGAAATTTAATATCCCTCGCTACTCCCATTCAAAAGATTGATGATATCTTCAGTACCTATTTGTGTAAAACACGTACCTATGAGAGCCAAAAATACTTATAATACGAGTCCATGTCGGTAATCCGTGAAAATACCAGAAAATCCTTATGAATACGGATAAATCTGCTGTAGACTGTGGGACTCCGTGATAAGTTATCACTGATAACGGTAGTTCGAATGAACGCCGCAGCACGAGGGAGCGCTCCTGATAAACTTCACTCGCTCTTTCACCAGACACTAGTGCTCTTGCCACTACCGGGAAAACCAAGTGATAGGACTTCAATGGGAAACGTATCCTGACCTGCCTAGAAGCCAGAGAGTCCTCTGCCTCCAACTCCGCAGAGCTCGCGAACTCAGGAAGACTCTTGGAGGTCTCCGTCAGACATCCTGGGAAACCGTTCTTAGTCCTCAATGTCATTTCTCCCAAAAACGCACTCAGCTCCGATAATTTCCCCCATTCCACAAACACAACTCCATTTGGGGACTCTTCCCCTCCTCCCATAATCCATCACCAAACTTGTCGTGGCCTAGTGAGGCTGTCTACTAAATCTCTTATCCATATACCTCTTATGTCATATTTCATCGTTTTCCTCTTTGTTTCAGCTCTATCCTCGAGTCCATCCTGCCAAAAGCCAAGACTAAACCCTTCCACACTCTCAACCCCACTGCCAACCTCCCCTTCCACCAGCCTCAACTGTCAGGCACCTGCTCAACATCATCAGGCCTACGAAAAACAAACGATTTTTCCTTTCTTGTGATCACTTTTCACAAAATTAATCTCACGACGTTATAGTGCCTTGGGAAATCCACTTCGCTCTCCTTTATAGCAGTTGACGAATACGCCGAATTATTTCAAAACATTTGATTCCTTCTGACGTCAATTCAGAATTTTTTATCAAATTTTAATTTTCAATTTTGTCCTACTTTTGCGTCAATGTCAACTACTATAAACGGAATTTATCAAGTATCCAAAGTATTTCCGATACCTTCGATATGATCACACTAGTGGCATCTTTTTTCGATTTTAAACTTCGACACGAATTTTCCCACGTTCACGTTAGCTAACCATATCGTAATCTCGTTCATATCACAGTTTATACATCACCGACGTTTTTGTCATATCGACCCGTCATATCACGAGTTTTGTCCCACCGCTTTTAGTGTGATTTGTATTTAAGTTGAGGAGTTTTTGGTTCGCTTTTGACGTTTAGTTTGAGTAAATTTTCGATCCCTAAGTTATTGCTAGTTTTAAAATAACTTACCGAGGATTTTAATTTACTATAAATACCCAAATGGCACATTGAGATTGTTAGTTGTTGATCGAGTGTTTTTCAGTTTTGGGACGTGTGGTTGATTTTTGAACCTCTCTCTTTTTTTAATAGTTAAGGGAAATATTTCAACTTTGACAGTTTGGTAGTCAGGAATGTTGAATTTACCAACTACGATAGTGTTGTCCCCTCACATTGAATACTTTAATGAAAATTTTAATGTTTAAATTTTTCAAGTTACGTTTTACTTTGAAATTTAAATTATTTACCTAAAGAGTGCAGCGTCACACGTCCCACATCCTAATTTAATTAATTTAAAACCCTTTTTAAACCAAATTCCTCCAACCCCGTTACAAACTGTTCATTCCCGAATTCACCTTTTCCTCACAGGTGTACCTTTCCGGTGCCGCTTCAACTATGACTATAATGAAAATACGAAATAACGTCAAACAAATATTGTTTATATATTTTTTCTCTCCGAATTTTTTATTTTTTTAAATTGCCATTTAAAAATATTTATACAGAAAAGTGAGTTTTTTATATTGTATAACTGAGAAATGTTGAAACTGCGGGATGTTTGGTTTCGTGCAAAAATGTACACGCTATGTATATACAAAGAAGCTGTATAATGATTTGAATATGTTATATATACGTACATTGTTATTATGTAGATACTTTAGCTTCGCAAATTGAACAGACCAAATTTGTAAAATCACTGTAAAAGAGTTGTTATTGAAAATCACTAAAAAGTGCTTTTTACGGCACAAACTGTTTACTATGTATATTTGAAATTACGTGCCTTTACCTGAACAATTATAAATAGAAATATATATTACGTGAGTTCGGATTTGTTATTGCCGACGTTTGTATTTTATAAAGTTGTTTTTTTGAATATTTAATCAAATTCTGTACATGAAGCTTTGAAAATATAATTAATTTTAATTACCTATATAATAAATACATACCTGATAATTGAGTGTGTTTTGTTGTGAATCCTTGTCGTCGTACGGCGCAGTTGGCGTCATTTTTGTGGATGAGAAAAATTAAACGGAAGAGGTTCGACCTTGGCGTGTAAACAAAACAAATCCCACGGTACAATTTGTAGGGATACGAGGACCAGGTGGTGAGGTTTTCATGGGTGGGTTGCTACATTTGAACGCAGTCTTGGAAAAACTGGTTTCAACTTGGGAAACGTTTCGAGGAGGTAGGAGTGGAAAGGTTTTCCAAATCTACTGGGGGGTTATGACAAGGGCGTGACACGCTAGGCCTTCAAATGCGTGTGGCCGAGTGGTTGTGAGTTCGCCTCTGACGTCTCTGAAGACCGCTCACGCAGCGTGCCACACTTGAAAATCAAACACGTTTTTACTAAATTACTTTTTTTTACAATACTTTTGTTACTATCAGAAAAAAATAGTTACCAAATCTCAATACTAATGTTTTACAGTTGTGAGCATCTCATTGGGTAGCGTATTGGAACTCAAAATATTTACCAACTGAAATAAAATCTGTTGCTGAATTTACCCTTTGTCTTGCATGGACATGGGAACAAATAAATGTACGCTGACATCGTACAAGTTACTTCAGTACACAAATGATTTACAAAATATATTACAAAAATTTATGGGCGTATCTGTGTTTAAAATATTTGAAGTCTATGTGAAGAAGAGTAGGGGGATGTGTATCTAAAAGGGATAGTGGTGAGAAAATACAAAAGTGGGGAGGGGTATATCTGAAACGGATACACGAATGAGGGGGTCGTGCCAGCGCTGCACTAATCCGCAACAAATCACCAAAGCGCCGCTAATCAACTGAAATACAATTTTAGATTTGTCGTCATGTATGTATGTATCTGGTAAGTAAGGCAATTTGATCAACTTTACCCTGTGCTGGAGAAGGCGGTCCTTGCAGGGGTCGTCCTGACAATGATACAGGTGTATCCGGCAGTGGCGCCTGGATCCTGCGAGCCCGAAGGTAGTCATGAGCGTACCCAGAATGTGCCATGGAAGGCTGGACGTACCAGTTGAGCATGCTGGTAGCCAAAAACAAGCGCTGAGGGCCTCGGAAGTCCTGGATATGGCTCAAGGGAACAAAATCCTGGGGTTGAACGTTCCCAAAGCAGGGTGGTTAGCTCTGATAAGAGCTGATGAGGACAAATATTCACTATGACTATGACAGACAGTAGGAGACTAGGCGGAGAGGCAGACGACGCTCACTCAGGTGGTGGAGCTCCCATCCCCAACCCAACAGACTCAGGTGGTAGGGTGGCGGACAATCCGCGCCCTGGAGTTGGAGGGCAGGTGTTGTGGCTATTTCCCGCCACTCGTCGTGAGCGGGACGACTAATTAGCTGCCCACTTACACTACCAATTTTTATACTTTTTTTCTTATTTAATTAACTAATTACACTTTTGTTTACTTGTAGTACCTAATTTAGTTTTGAGAGTGTGTGTCATGTGGTGTCTGCCTCCGAATTGCCTATTACACATTCTCGGCATATTTTAAAACCTGCAGAGTAATCCTTTCTTAGTTCAGTGTCTTCCAGATGGTGTGCCTCCAAATTTCTTGTAGCAAGTATTCAGTGTAGGGCTTAACAGGGGCTACAGGAGGAGCTTCATAAGCTACATAATAATATTATGAAGGTGTTATTATTCATATGGTGTTCGGCCATTGGGTCGTGCGGGGATCGTTTTCGAAGTATTTTTGAACGTAAAATCCATTTTTTGCGCTACGAAACCCAATGGACCTCATCGTGGAGATATTTAGGATTCCTAAGTCCTACAAGTGCAAGTACAGTAATTACTAATTACTGTACTTACTGGGGTTTTTGAAGGATGACAGGAGTTGGAATGAGGTGTCGTTTTCCGAGTAATTTCGGACGTGAAATCAATTTTTGGGGGTCCCACATCACTCCGAACACTGACTGTACCTACTGGTTTCTTATAATACGTATAATTTTTAAGTTTTAATAATTAATTGAAGACCACAGGGGAAAAACGTGTCAACTCACTTTTTATCAGCTTTTCAGGAGAGCAATTTTCCTGGAGAAAACTCAATTACTTCTATCAGGGTGGTCACAAAATTATAACCTAGATATTTTTCAACTCTCTGGGATGTGGACTACAAAATATAAAAAAAAGGATATTGGCAAAATTATTTATTCAATTGATGAAGTACAAATATCTATACCAAACTACTCTGCTCCAGCGGAAAAACGTGTTACAATGTCTTGCGGGTCAGCTTTTTGTAGTATTTCTGGGCTCTGCCGCCACAGAATTGTGCTAAATTATTTACATCTTCGTATTTTTCTTTGGTAACCGGTAGTTTTTTGGTATATGCCCGGGATGGGTGATGAAATTCGCCTTTTTGGAGACAGGATTCGCCACCTTTCGGTTGAAGATTCTTTTTTTTCCCTGTTTTCTTCTTTGGCTGGGTAGGCGATGTGATGGCACTCAAAAACTGCCCATTCCATGAGTTTCGGTAGAAGATCAATCGAGGGTGGTCTGACTGAACTCGCAACTCGCGGATTGGTCGAGTTTTCATTGGAGCCTTCGGTGAGTACATCGGGGTAAAAAATGAAGTCCAATCGCGAACCATGTAATTGTCAACCTTTTCGACATGGTAAGGTTTAGGGCTACATCGTGCCTGTCTAAATACCCTCATCCATTCTCCTGGCGTTTCAGCTGGGAATTTCTGGTCGATGCAGGCCATGTCTTTGTCGCACTCCATATAAGAGTGCCCTCTTATTGGAAACACAACATTAATAGAATCGAACCTTCCATTCTTGGTTGCTAGCCAGTGTAAGAATCGAAAAACTGTCCAATTCTACTGTCCGAGACGAATTTCGCGGAATTCTGTGCCCGGCCAAGAAGGCGAGATCCGGCAGGCCGCCCAAGTTGACACGTTTTTCCCCTGCACCGCTCGGGTTAACACGTTCTTCCCCTGCACGGGATTTACTCACCTTCAGTTTTCACCTATTTAGACACGTTTTTCCCCTGAAATAATAGCACCATCGGATTCCTCGTGTGCCAATACATAAGGAGCCGGTTTTACCTACAGTTGTAAAAAAAACTGAGTTAACACGTTTTTCCCCTGTGGTCTTCAATTAATTAATTAATACCTATTTAAGTTTTAAATAATTATACGTTTTAATATTTTACAATCTTTTTTTATTGGCAATATATTAATTATTGCTTATTTGATAAGGAATACTAAGGATAAGGAATACTAAGGAATAATAAACCCTTGCTTTGTGCTAAAATTTGCTCCGTTCTTTATCTGTCCAGGTTACGCTCAACACTTGAGCTCAAAACTGTAAAACTGCTCTCAAACTCCCAATGGCTTCCCCCGTAGGGATAAACTGAATCGTGATCATGTTAATCGTCCCATCGTTGGTCCTTTTTTCACCCCCAATCGAGGCAAGGGTCATGACAGTGAGATAGAAAGCGTGCCACGCTGTCGTTTTCTGTCCTCGTGAGACAAAATTTGTCAGAAAAAGCTATTTAATAGCTTAAGGGAAAATGGAAACGTGGAAGAGCTGTAGAGAAAGAACGAGGGTGCACGTGTGTGATGGGGAAAGAGCGAGAGGTATTGGCAATCTCGTTCGTTACTACCTAATAATTAGGCGTTGATGATCGTTCCAGGTGGGTGGTCTGATGATCCTGCCTGGCTAGACTCTAGTCGCCAGATGATTCCCCCCCCCCTCGCGTCGCCTTTCAAAGGAACTTACTTTAAAGAGCTTCAAAAAGGATAGCTAACGAACCACACCACAGGGTGGTAAGAGAGGGGGAATATTTCAGTCCCTCTTACCTACCGAATTCTTCATAAAGTTTTTTCGTCCTTCGTCCACAATTTCTTTGAAGCCCGGTAGCTTACCCAAAGACCTCCGAAGAATGTGGTAGACAGATACTGCCTGTTGTCTTCAGGTGAGCACATCCCGCTTGTACCTTTTGCGACCTGATCCCCCTCCGCCAATCTTTTCCAGCCTGAGGCTCAGGACGGGAACGTAGCAGCGGGATGTTCCGAGAGGAACCGGCTGAGCGGGAAAAAAGGAGCGGCCGAGCATCGTAACCAGAAATGTAGAAATGGAGTTGTACAAGTGGAACCACTGTAGGAACAGTATCCGATCCTGGTTTTTCTAGTGTACATAATAATATTATGTACAAATTATGTGAGTTAGTGTTCCGATATTTGATTTTAGTTGAACCGATGTTTGAAGGATGTGACAAGGAGGTCCTGGATCCCTCCGGCATGTGTGTTTAAAGCGTCCAATTAGCAGCCTTCGCTTCCTCGGAGGTGTTGGAGGCAGAGAACCTGATCAGCGAGCTTACACTAGAATCGTCTAGATACGCCACCGTCCAGAGCTCCCGACCGGTCCTGAGTTTCCACGGGTTTTGTGCTTCTCTGTCTCTGCCATGACTCAAGCCAAAGCCGTCAGCTGGTGGAAAAAGGGTCGGTAGACACCTGCGACAGTTCCGAGGGTGCTTTTGGATCCTATGAAAATGCTCGGACATACTTAAAATCCAACTAATGTGAATCAATTAGACGTCAAGGACGAAAAGCACGAGTTGGTCACTCCAGGCTCGTCGCATAGTAGTAGAAGTGTCCTAAAATCCCAAAATTCTAGAAACATTTTTCCCTAAAAAACAAATTTCAAGAAAATTGATTCTTTCCAACTCGTAGGAAATAGCAACTCCTACATATTATATCAAATTAATTGGATAGCAAACCAATTCATGGTAGTAGGTATCTATATAATAGAGGTATTATAGATAAAAACGCTGCAAATGTTACACATGGATTTATATAAGTGTATCTAAAAATTCTATCCATAAATTAATTCCTTATCTATAAAAAAATTCAATTATGCATTTAAAATGTTTTTTGTACAGTCTCTAGGACCCCGAAAATTATGCGTTCAAAATTCCTCGGAAAACCACACCTCATCCGACTTCCAGGCATCCTTCAAGCCCCATTTGTAGCCCCACGGATTTGGGTGATCAGGCTTAAAACCTTGCGGGCACAATTAGATGGTGAACCGAGTATATTGTCAAAATTTCAGATATTAAAAAAATTCCTACCGCCCAAAACGGCTCGAACGGACATTTCGTTTTAGTAATACACTCATCTTGAAACGTATAATGACAAATGTCGAGACCGATCAAAATTTTCGAAGTCCAGCACAAATACATAGGTGCATTATTCCAAGAATAATTAACCAAAATAACTAATTGTGTGACTTTATTTTACGAGCTTATTTTTAATGTTATTTATAAACACGTAAATTGTATAATGTAGTACTTCTTCATTTTGATTTTCATGGACCAAGAAGAAAAAGCTTTATGTACCGAGCATGCTCTGGGACCAACATTTCTCCATAATACATGTTAACTGGCGTCCATATCATAAGTTTCATCGCTGCCCTCCGCCGCCCGTGATGGGGATTAAAGATAGAACCTGTTAGCTTCAGGAGAGAAGCTGTTGGCTCTTATCGCTCTAACTTTAAAAACTTCAATAATGCCTATCTGGAGCTATCAGATTTGGATTTAGCAGACCAAAATACACAAGTAGATATAGCTAACCATATTGTTGCTCAAAATACAAAATGACGCGAAGCCTGTTGGTATCGATCAGTTGTGGTCTTGATCACATCTTCAAGCGTTCAACAAGTTTTTTACGTCAGTGGAAAATTTACAGTAGGATCCAGTTAGTTTACGTCTATGGTAGTAACCCTCCTGGAGTCCTGGCGAGCTCAAGAAGTCTAGTGGGGGGCGTCCTGGCCAGCCGTCTTCCCCGGGACTTCAGTCTTGTGGTGCCTTTCGTTCGGTTCTGTGCGTCAAGTGTGTTGATATTGTGTGTTTACAGCCGCGTTTTCCCTCGACGGATGCCGGTATGATGGACGATCAAACGGCGGTCGTATTGGCCGTTCAGCTGACGGCCCTGTGCTGCATAGCCGGCTCCCTGTTGCTCTACCTGCTCTGCAAAGCGAAAAAAGGCCCTTGGACGACGGCCTCGGACGAATCGGAAGTCGGCACCGGACGATCGGTGTTGGTCACTTCGGTTCAGAACCAGCTCGGCCTCCAATTGGCTCTTCGGTTGGCCGGTCTCGGTTTCCGCGTGTTCGGTGGTCTTCAGGACGGAAATTTGGAATGCGACGCTGCCAAAATCATCAAAGCCCGGATGAAGGCCGTGGAAGCTGCTGTGGGCCAACAGCAGGGTGCCATCATCCTCATACCTCTGGACGTCACCCGCGAAGACAGCCTCCACGAAGGCGTCGACCACATCCGCAGGCACCTACCCGCAGGACAAAATGGTATGTACAAAAATTCCCCCAAGACATCAAAACCTTGAAATATTTAAGCTCATACCAGAAATTCCAATGTATTTGGTAAAGTGTGGAACACGCGTGAATTATCCTTTTGACCTACAAAACAACTTACTTCCTTTCCTGGAAGAAAAAAATTGAATGAATGACGGATTCGGATTCGTGATTTTTTTTTTTTTTTTTTTTTTTGGAACGTGATTGTTGTGATTTAGATTTTTGTAAAGAACCTCACGTTCCTCTTCAAACATATCACTATTCGTCATTCGACACCGTGCTCCTTTTCAAAACGATTCTTTCGAATTTCTCGTCACTGACGATGGATTACAAGCAATGATAAAAATTAGAAAACCGATTACGCGTGTTCCTCACTTGCTTCTAGACAAAAAATGCTGATAAGTTACTAATAAGTAGGGCTCGGATCGATATGCTCTATAAAATCCCCGAATATGCCCTGAAAACCACCCCGATATGCCCGTAAACATGCACGAAAAACCCATAGATATGCA
The DNA here is from genome assembly GCA_955831195.1 of Pilophorus perplexus. Taxonomy (NCBI): domain Eukaryota; kingdom Metazoa; phylum Arthropoda; class Insecta; order Hemiptera; family Miridae; genus Pilophorus; species Pilophorus perplexus. The sequence goes on from OY037012.1 coordinate 10,580,924, forward strand.
CTTGAAAATTTAATGTATGCTGTAAAAACTAGCTTTTGGCCTCCATTTTCAAAGCGCAATTACATCACCGACTCAGCAACAATATAGAAAGTATGGGGAGAAAGAAGAAACATAGGTAACTCACTCATATGTAGGTACAATTTATTTTGACCTTATATTACTATTTTCTTTCGGATTTACATTCTTAGCGCGTAGGCACATATATCAGTCAGTAAATACATTGGCTTGTACACCTAAATGTTTTTCCAAATTCTCAGGCTTGAATGATTTTCTTAAGTCACTCAGTAGCAGTTTCAAACGTGAGAAAGACCGCTCTACGTCTACGGAAACGAGTGGTAAATACTTGCAAGATGCAATATCTGTAGGGGTGAATTCGGAGAGTGCTTCAGATGAATTGCCATTCAACACGTTTGCCACCTCGACTGCAGTTGACCAGCCAGGGTTCCGAATAAGAACGAACTCGACTTGGTTGCGGACGACTTCTCCTGTCTCCCCCGGATAGGAAGAAAGAATTCTTTCTGAAACTTCTCGATGACGCGTACTAGTAGCTACTTCCGTCAGCTCCTTCCCCGCGGACTCTAATTCCAGTATTAGCTGGGGGATTGTCGAAAAGTGAGCCTTAACGAAGGCCAGCTCTTTGATGGTATTGCTGTCTTTTATGTAATTTTTAGATTTTGCTATGTATTGGGAATCTTTTTCGTCAAATGTATCGATCACCGTCGATCGGTCATCGATGATCACCTGGAAAAAATAAGGAATGGCGCATTAATGCATAGTTAACCAATTGGTCCAGACTCAAGAAGGTATAATCGAAGCACTTGCCTTCTAATCCAATGAGCAGAGGATGAATAGAACAGACTAGAGTAGAATGAGGGAAAACAGCAGGAGGTTGCTTTGGACACTCACTTTTTTTACTGCGGGCAGGTGGTCAGCATAGTATAATGCCGCAGAAATCCATGTTCCCCATATAGTCAGGATGGGCTCTCGTGGCAGAGGGATATGGGGGTTCTCTTGCTTGAAGGCCCTCACTCGGCTAGGTGCCTTGACGAAAATTCTTTTTACTGACGAAATTAGGCTGTTCACTCCCGGGGATTGATCTCTCAGAGCTTCTGATACTTACTCGATGAAGAGCGTGGGCCAAACAAGTGACATGTACCTATCATCTTTGGGTACAACACCTGGAGGTGTTTCCCTCCCTTCAAAAAATAGACTTTTTGCCAAAAACTTCCCAAATATGCTCTTAAAAAGGAAAGTGCCGAAATATGCATTTATATGCTCTATAAATTTAAATTTGGAACACCAAATTCCCTTCAAAAAGGTGTATTTGGGATATTTGTAGCTTGGGCATATCGCCAACATAATATGCAAATATGCCCTGATCCGAGCCCTACTAATAAGTAACCTATTGCACTGAGTAGGATGACTTTTTATTTACATGATGTAAAATTTGTTGGCGTCAACGCGAGTACTGATTTCTGAGAGTTATAAGAATTTTAATCCTTCAGAAAACGTATTACGGATCAATGAGTGATACAGCGATAGTATTGTGACTGCTGAATGGAAAATCCTGCCTTGAGGGCCGAACAATCACTTGGGATCCTGGAGGCCTTGGCTGGCTCAGATCTGTGAAGATCTTTACTTCATGTCCAAACGGTTGCCCAACCCTAAATTACCTTTACTGACGACTCTGAGGACAATGAAAAGGCTGTTTAGGGGTTCAATATCCTTAACGAAGGTATCACTACAAACCTGAATTGAGAATTACCATGACGTTATTTCAGCGTAATAAATCCTATGTGTCAACGCGGTTCTTCACTCATCGAGTCTGCTCTGACAGGCGACACTTTGGGAAATTTTAGGACAGCTCATCAATCATATCTCGTTTTTTTTGTTTTTTTTTTCTCAAGTTCAACTGCGTTGTGATGTGAACCGGGGCCGCGTGCCCGGCCCATTTACATAGCGATTGTTCCCAAACAATATGAGGCTTGGCCGTCATTACCTTCTTGCTCGTCCCTGCCATACAATATTAATAGCCTCGTCTTGCCCCTCGCTAGATCCAAACGATTCCAACCTTTTGAGAGGCCGACGACCATGTATGACAATTACTATTGCCTGTCTCCGTTTAAATGATTTGATGTGAGGTATCGCGCCGTCAATCGTTGAGGAAAGAATCGAGACTTCTTTGCGCTCAAGGCACTTGTGCAATCAGTGTCTTCACTAAGTCGGTCGAACAATTTCAATGGGCTTCCTTAAAACGTTAAAACTCGACGAACGGGAAGGGACATTGGCGTCACAGTGAGACGCAATCATTTACGCCACTTTGCTTTTACAGCACAAAAGCCTTGACTGCTCCTTTATTTACTTCTGAACGAAACAAGAAAACTGTTAAAAATCCCATTTCTTCCCCCTAGGATGATCTCGTTCTTTTAAAATCTCGACACTTTCTTCTTCCGAAACCTCCAGATTCCACTTTGAAACGGCCCAAAACGGGTGAAATGGGCTCAGGAGCGTTGGCGTTGGCGGAAGGATCCTCGTGGTTAATTCAATTTCGGCTCGCCTTTCGAAGAAAGTTCCAACAGTGCACACAAACTTTCACATCCTCGCCGTGGAGGTATGTCAACTCAGGTTGGTTCTGGTTCCACTGTTATGTAGGGAATCCGAGTCTTGGTGGTGATCCTGTCATCAATCGGACTCAAGTAAAAGCCCGCGGCAGGTTTTTTTAAGGTACTGATATAGATTTCCTGGCGCCAACAAGTCTTTTTAGCCGTGGTAAATCAATAAGTCGATACGAAATCGGGACTGAGATTGTTGCTTCAATAACACAAGGTGGCGTTTGGACACTACCGTCGATTAATGCCCCCTTCTGACACCGATCAATGAGAAAACCCAGATACAGACGGAGTTACGCGAGCAGAAAATGAGCGCGTCACGAATTTTTCAGCTCTGACATAACGAGATTGGCCACTACGATAGGGGCGCTATTATAACGCCTGTGACTGGCTACCCCACTCATCTACGTACCTCAGTACATAAAAATAGAGACCATAAGCTCATGAAGAACTGGAGCAGTCTGGGCTTTTAATCCTCATAAGTGCGGTTCTTCTGTAAAGGGAAGCCTTAAGCCAAAACCACGAATGTGCGTTATACAGATATTCTATTACGAATCGTTGCTTTCACTAGAGATTGACCAAAATACGTTTTTACGTATTGGGTGTCAAATCGCTACAAATATCACAAAGCAAAAAAAAAAAAAAAAAAAAAAAAAAAGCTTGGAAGCAGAGGGTTTGTCTTCCATGTTTTCAAGTGGGTTGAGTACGAATTCGTCATCAAGTCAGGAGTGTTTCAGAGTTCAAATTATCCAGAATTATCAAGAAAAACTTGAATTCCCAAGACCTTCCGTCTATTTCTACGGCGTCCTTATTTTGGGAGCTTTGAATTATGTACTTGAAGACACGTAAGTGATAAAATCGAATGAAACCAATTTCAACGATGCATAGTTTTGAAACCTTGAAATCGTTTTGAGACCCTCGAAAATTAGGCTGGCAATTTTTCACCCCTTTTTCTTACATCCTCATACAAGGCTGTGTAACCCGGCGAAAACTAAGGGTATGAGGGAATCATCATGACAAATTATATACATGTGATAAGACTTGGAAAAAATCAGCGAAAAAGCAAAGAAGCGGAAAACTTGAATAATTAGGTAGGTACACAAAAACTAGCGTGTCAATCAAAGACATTAAATGTCAAATGTCGAGACTCGCGAGGGTCTCTCCCCGTTTGGCTTACCTACTGCAAGTTCTCGGCCAAACAGGTGAATTTTGAAGGAAAAGTAGAAATTTCTCTCTTCATTGACGACTTCTATAGTTCGTATTTTTGACTCTACGCATCGCTGCGAATTATGATTGGTCTCATTCGAATCAGTGCAAAAAGCCTAAAAGCATCATAATATGATGCTTTTAGGCTTTTATCTCATAGGTAATCGGAAAAAAACTCCCCGGAAAAGAAGTCCCCGAAAAAAAATCCCCAAAAAGAAAAATTGAAAAAATTGAAAAAATCTTGAAAGTTAGAGAACCTCTTCGTTTGGTTTATTATTCTTGGAATAATACACCTAGGTGTATTCTTGGAATAATACACCTAGGTGAATTCTGATCAGCCTCAAAATGTGACATTATTCGTTTCAAGAGGTCTAGATTCCATAAACGAAATGTCCGTCCGCCGTACGCCGTACCCCGTCGGGGCCGTTTTTGGGCAGTAGGAATTTTTTTAAAACTCTGAAATGTTGACAAAATACTCGGTTTACCATCTAGTTGTGCCCGGAAGCAGCCCGATCGCTCAAACCCGTGGGGCGCTATGGGGCTAAAATGGGGCTGCGGGAGGGGTTTTTTGATGGGGCTATGGGATCGAGTGAGGTGTCGTTTTCGAAGGATTTTTTTTTACGTAGAATCCATTTTGGGGGGGTCCCGGGTTGATCCGATTTCACTGTGGCGATCTATAGGGCTTTCATGGAGCTAAAAACGGGATTTTTGAAGGATGCCAAGAGGTCAAATACCTAATAGGATTATTTCCAATTACAAATAATAAATTATTTCCGAATGAAAAAAAGAAAAAAAAAATTCTTGAAAAAACTTTTTTTTAATAAAACATTTCTTTTTTCGAAATTTTATTGATTGACAGAATTAATTTTCTCACAAGTACACACTGAATAGGTACACGGTCCCGATTAAAGATGAGATGAAGCGCTATTTCTTCTACGGGGATTTTTTTTCCGGGGATTTTTTCCGGGAACGGAAAATACTGGGGATTTTTTTTCCGGCCTCTTTTTTTGGGGGGACTTTTTTCCCGGGGACTTTTTTTCCTAGTCATCTCATACGTTCCAAAACCTTGAAGAATCAAACGATTCGAGTTTTGAGAATTAAATTTTTCTGAACGCCTAACTTGAACTCCTCACTACGGTTGACATGATGGATAAAATTTTTCGTTAAGTTCAACTTCGAAGAATAATAAAACAAAATCTTTGAACAAGTTTCAGTGTTGATAAAGTCAACGGCCGCATATTATGTAATCATTGGATTTATCGCAGATGCATTCGAATTGCTGATTTTTTTTTTTTTTTTTCACGAATTTTTCGCTACGTGAACACAAAACGTTTGATACGACGATTTCATCGTGTTTTGCTGACGCATCCTGACGTTATAGTGATGTTATCATGCCAAAACCATGAAGACAGCTACATTTCCGCGATTGTACAAGCCCACGTAGCAACACAAAGTCGTAAATCTATCTTGAGCCGGCAGTAGATCAACATGTTGGACCGTTTAATTTTGTCCGACTACTAATCTGTTGATTAACTTGCGGAAAATTGATATTCCTAGGGGGGGTCTCCTCCGGCCTCAACACACTTACGTACGAGCTGATTAATCAACTCGCTTCACCTGTTTGGGATTTGAATTTCATAATGTCTCTCGCAAAGGGAACCGAAGGACGTCGACTTGAATCCCCTTCCAGAGCTGCACCATCAACATTCCGATGATAGAAAGGTGAAGTCGACTGCCTAACTAACAGCCCGATCATATCGGGGGTTTTTAGTGTTGAGAAACTTTTTTCCACATCACAATCCATAGTTATCGCAGCTTCCTATCGGATTTCCTTCAATTAACCTGCGTGCTTTAGAAAGGCCCTATCAAACGTTGTCACTTTCCTGAACTTGAGAGATTACGAGGTAATTGCTTTAGTACGACGCGTTTCTTTGTCCAAACGTCGATCGTTTGGATCGTATAATTACTTAAACTCTTTCGAGAAAAAGGATTCCCAAGTATTGTTTAAACAAGCGGAAAACGTCTTTCACACCTCCAAACGGTTCTCACCGTGCAAACGGAAGCTTCTGGCGAAATGGAGCAAGTTAGTGAAACGACTGTTTTGAAGTGTAGGAAGAGCTAAAGGTAGGTGAGTGGGTTGGTATTTCACCTGCAAAATAAGGTCCTGCTTGTGTTCTCTACTTGGCTGGAACGCCAACTCGGCGTTACCTTACCGTTACCGCCAACCCAGCGCATCCTCGCGTTCTACAAGGTCGGAACAGGTTGACGAGCTCATATAAACATAATGCGTAGATACATTACTATGAATAATTTTGGATCAAGCTACGAATGGTTTGATCACTTGCCATCTTCTTTCGTAGATATCCCAAGCACTTGACGATTCGTGGCATGTCTCTTGACGAAAAGAGCTTTGCCCCGCTTTCACATCTCATCTACATTGCATATCGACTTGTGACACGGTGTATTGTGTGTGTTATGAAGGCCTTCCTACACCGGGGCACGACGTGAGCCTCGTTCCCATTTTGGGGCTTCGCCGAGAAATTTCTGCATTCCGCCGCGTCGGCACGTCAAAGCAAAACCGTCGCTCAACTGTTTGGTGGCGCAATCAGTTCACTCAGTTTGCTTCCGGTGGGGTTTTGTAGGGAAAAACGTTCACAGGTTTGACAGGGAAAATCTCTTTTGCACCCTCTGTTTAAAGCTCTCTGGTCAAAAAAGCAGCACGGCGATAGGTCTGGATAATTGTTATTGAATCGTCCACGACTCGACAGTACTATGTACCAACAAGTGTCCCAGGCAACAAAGTGTAACGTAGCACATGTTGATACATTTCTCCTACTCTCTGATAAGGCTGCTTTAAGTTTTGGTCGTGGACTGTTACAAGAAGGAGGCTCCTCATTTCCTTCGATTCCGTACACAGTAAGCTATCAGTACTGTTGTTTCTATGGAAAACTTGGTACTAAGGAACTCGTTGATTGGTTGGTACACAATACTTGATTGATCAATCAACTATTGTGTAAGCAATGGAGGATCTTTCCAAGAATAACCACAGAATCTTTTTTTTTTTTTTTTAAATTTGCAATGTGCGTACATCTGGCCAGTTTTGTGTCTGTACCTATGGCCACCTGAGCAATTCATTTTATTGATCTACGATGCAATTTCACATTTTTCGGTTATGATGACATCGACTAACAATTAGTTTCCTTGTTTTCACTCCCAGAATGTACTCCCGCAGGGGCGGATAGGCAGGTCGGGCGATCGGGCGACGCCCGAAGGGCCGAAGGTCCTGAGGGGCCGGTCGAAGCTGGAAACAAAATTTGACCTTACCCGAAATATGAAATCGAGACCGAAAAGGAAAATTCAGACACAATGAAGGCGATCTGGTTGGCTCTGTTCCTAACAGGGTGGATGTCAAGTGCAATCAATGCGTAATTTGCATACAAGGTTTTAAATCCTCATGGCCTCATTGTATGAAATTCTCTTTTTGATTCACCCATTTTTGGTAGGTACCTACCTACCGCTTTCTACCACCCAAGCTGAGTGTTAGAGTAGTTTAAAAAAATTGAAAATCATCAAAACAAGGCTGAGGCTAACTCTGAGTGATAACAATCTGGAGGATCTCATGTTGATGGCTTGCGAGCAGGAGCGTCTGGCCAAAGCACTCCGAGTGGCTTCAGTCGATTCTGGCCCTCCTCGCCATCGCCTACCGCTTGGTCTCTTTTCCCTCATCAGCAAGTGTTTCGTCTGTGGACGTTATGTGATCACGTTTTGGTTAAATATTCTTTGAATAATACACTATGTTGTTATCTAAGTCCAAAATGTTGATCGTCCTCAAAATTTGTCATTATATCTACGTTTTAAGATGAGCAGATTCCAAAACTGAAATGTCCACGACGTTTTGAGCAGTAGCAATTTTTCTCAAAAATCTGAAACTTTTGACAAAATACTTGGTTTTTCTTCAAGTTGTACCCACACGGTTTTCAGCCCAATCGCACAAACCAGCGATGCTCTGCGGAACTAAAGAGGGCTACATAAGGGGGTTTTGAAGGGTTTCATCTATGGGAAGGAGTTAGGTGTCGTTTTCAAAGTATTTTTGGGGGTCCCAGAAGCGTCCGATTTCGCCTTGGCATTCAATGCATCCATCAGACTTTTGAAGGATGCCAGAAAGTCGAATGAGGACTCATTTTCCGAGTAATCATTTTTGGGTCCTTCATCCGTCCAAACACTTAACATGACAAACTTTTCTAGTAATTGAATTTAAACAGCTGTAAAAGGTAAATTTACCATGGGACAGGTTGAGCCTAGAGTTCGAAAGAAATGAACAAGCAGGGGACAAATATGAGTAGGGGAGGAGGGGGGATGGCGAGGAGGGCCAGAAACACCCAAAGCCTCTCGGTTCAGTGCTCCAGCCAAATGCTCCTCATCAATACGCTGTGATAATGAAGCTGAAGAAATGTGCAAAAATTCAATCCATCCTAGCTTCAGTCGCTATTATGTTTGTATAGACGGTACCAAACTAACACACATACCACTTTTATTTTTTCTAAATATAGGGGCTGTTATTTTTCACTTAAGTACTTATTAATAAGTATAAGTTCACCTAGGTATTAAAATTAATAAAGTGTATTCTCGTTCCTATTCATTTGCTTGTTTTTCCAAAATATGAATAACCCCTCCTTTGACGGTCTTTGGATAGGTAACGGTTAAGGCTAGGGGGGGGGGGGGGGGGGGGGGGCCGGTCAAATTGAATCGCCCGGGCTGGTCAAAACCGCCTATCCGCCCCTGTACTCCCGGAAGTACGAACATGCTATGGTTGTAACTCTGGGTACAGCGATTGGGTAGTTTTGACTTTTTGGGAACCAACAGCCCCTGAATTTTTGCCACCCCCAAATTTTTTTAGTATTTCTTTTTAAGTCATCGACATCCCCCAATGACAGAACTAATTAGCCTCGAAAGAAAAGCTCCAGGCCGTCTGGCATCAAACATCCAAACAATATGGTGGTCTAAATACGGCGAACAATGGCGTAACGTCTTAATCTCATTGTTTCTATTGATCTACATCGCGAATCGCATTACTTAGAGCGGGTATTGTTCTCTTCAGGTCAGAGAATTATCGTTTCCTAATACCTGCACCCTTCTGCTGTTGAAAGTGGATCGCATATCCGTGCGATGAAATTTGTGCCAAGACTGTCAACTCTACAAATTTATGAGCCACGATAGGGATAAATTACGAGGAATCTTCTCAAGTACTTTGACCTTGTTGGGCGCACACCGTCTTCGGCGAAAAACCGGGCTTAGATGGGAAAAAAACCTTTCGGCGTCCGCAAGGATAACAGAAAACTCCTCTAATGGGGAATAGTTGGTAGGAAATTACACCAATAAACGAGGTGGGCAGGTCGGCATAGCGTGACGAACATCTCCCTGGATAGGAAGAAGGACGTGCCTATTAGTTTCCACCCAACCTCTGATTTTCTCAACTCGTTTGAGATGATCCGCCCGGCCGGAACGTTTTACCAGGCGTTTTCTAAAACCACCAGCCAAAATTGTGGATCACGCATGGATGTACATATAGCTCAAGCTGAAGCAGGAACAAAGTGAATTCACACATGCTTGTGTGGTGCACGTCAAATAGTTGCATCATCGTATCCTAATTCGTTAGGTCACTGCATTATGCAGTCACTGCTTCCGGGTAATCCAATAAGAGCTGGACGAACTGCGGCTGACCACATTTGCCGGGCAATTATGTTTTGTGGTTTGAGATAAACACCCCAAAAAAGGTATACATCACATATGATGCGTGTGGGCCACCGCTTTAGGCAGCTCTAAACAAAAAGTCATTGTAAAAACATTTCTACAACTGGTGCTGCTGCTGAGTGTGATTTTCAATGAAGGGATTTGGAATAGCAGTATCAGAGGTGTTCAAAGGCCAAAGCCCAATGTCCCTTGCTCAACTCAACAATTGAAATACAAGCATAACCAATTACGTTGGCTGGTATCCTCGTCTTATCGCCATTTCTGATTGTTAGGGAGAAAGTCGGATCAAGGAAGGAATTAAATCTCCATTTCCAACGCCATTTCTGACGTCTCAACCGAAGACGTTTGTTTGGAACGAGCCGTTTCGATATCCTTGAAATGTGAAACTCGTAAAGTGACCCGAACACGTTCAAACAGTTGGGAACCTGGTGGGGCGAAGACGGGAGCGGCATTCCTCCCGCCAATGACCACCCTGAGGTTGTGGCTGTTTTGTCCTTATGGGGCCCCCACCAGTCCCGAAGAACCATTGTGCAGTCGTTTCGAGGCATTCCGCACACGCTCGGTTGGTGATTTCGGGGCCGCAAAAGCGCAGCCAATATGAGCAGACATTAGTACAGAGGAATAGCAAACGGGGTCGATTACTGGCTCAGAGGCAACAGAGGCCGGGGCGAAGGCGCTAAAATGCAATTTTACAATAATCAAAAGCATGATTCTCAACAGGAGTTGATGAAATTGATTGTCACTGAACGAGTAGTTCTAAGGTTGAAACTTTTATTCATAAATGGGTAACTGGGTACACTAGAAATGGGTGCGAGCTGGGAGGACAACTCACTTTGGCCACCGAAGGATGAAAATGCAACACGTTTGGCCAGATGAATGGCGCTTTTACGAAATTACTGCTATCACCAAAGAATCACTTACCAATGGGTTTCCAAGGCTTGCCAACATGATTTCGAGTTTTCCAGAGCTGTTCAAGGCTTGCTAAGCTTGTCCTAAGCTGACTAAGAGTTTCCAAGGCATGCGAATATGGTGGCAACCTGGATAAGGGTTTCCATGGCATGCCAAGAAGGTTCCAAGCTTCCCAGACCGGTCAAAATCTTCCACAGTTGGTGTCAAGCTGGCTAAGGGTTTCCAAGGCTTGCAAAGCTGGCCCCACATTGGCTATGGGTTGCCAACATGGACCCAAGTTTTCCAGAGCTGGCCCCAAGCTGGTTGGTGGTTCCAAGGCTCGCCAGGATGGCCTCCACTCTTCCCAGACCAGAGTCGACAGCCGTTTCAACTTTGTCCGAAACGGGAATCGGATCGCAATGCCCCAGTGGTCAGACGGGTCGTTCTTCGTGAGGCCGATGTTGCTTCTCCAGGCCCTCTTCAAAGGTTTTCGTGGCCAAACGTGTTTCCCCGAACTCGTACGCTGTTAATTTCATGAGTGGATAGGTAACTGGTAGGGTATCACTTTACCTGTGGTGCGACTTCCTCGTCGGTGTCACCCTTGGATGGAGATTTTTACATTTTTAACATTTATAGAAGAAAGTACAATTTTGTACATAGCTCACACCGCAAGTCCGAAATGATTGTTAAATCAGTTAACATGGACCTCTCAACCTTACAAGATCAAAATTTAAGAATCACTCCAGATCCCTAAGGGTTGTCATGACGAGGTTTTCTCCAAAAGAAAGTTGTTTCAAATTTTTGGAAAAAATAGACGGCATTATTAGTTGGGCCATTGATTCACAAACAAAACATCCCCTTAGCTATTTTTCGATCAGATTGAAAAACGAGAAGTTTGTGAGAATGAAATTTTGTCAAGATTTGTTTTTAGTACGAATAAAATGAATACCTAGGTCCAAAACATTCAATAATATGAGGGAGTATTAAATACCTAACTAAAAAAGTGATGGAACATTTTGGCTATTTTTCCAGGATTCAGTTGTAAAACTGGAGACAGTAACTGTTGTTTGATCGTGTACCTGTCTTATCACTCATTTGTCACTGATTACATTTCTATTTCAAAGTTTTTAAACGCGGAATTTAATGCTGTTCAAAAAATAAAAACGGCGACATAGTTATACGAGAAAACTGTAAAAGGGGGGAATTTATTGGTTTCTAGGCTCTGAAATCTTCTAATATACCTACCTACCCGTTATTCAAGACCCCTAAAACGATTTCCAGCCCTCGACCAATTGTTAAGAGCTAGAGCGGCGCCACCGGCTTGAGCCCTTTTACGCACTAACTTTCCTGGTCCTTCTGGATTTTAAACCCAACAGCCTTGGTGCAACGCCCCCTTTCCTAGTATCCAATACGAGTTGATGTTGATTCTGGAACACAGTACCCTTCTTTCAAATCCGGTTTTAAAATCAAATGAACTCCACCGCTCCGCCGGTATTTCGCTTCGCCCTACCAGTATACTTGTAGCTAGTTAGTTCTGACCTGGTGGCAGAGTTTCAATCCAGGACTTCAAACCAGATCCTGCCACTTTGGCATCCCATCCAAGATGGGCCGGACCGTTAGGCTTTGAGAATCCTCTTGAGACAACAGATTCGTATCTAGAAATGTTTGTGAGATTTGTCAACGTTGAGAATTAGGACGCCCTTCAAGTGAAAATGTAAATGAAAGTAAGAGGGAAAAGTCCATGAAAAACTTTTGAAGATTTCTTCTCATAATTTTTCACTCCATTGTTTGAATACCGGCATAGCTTTGAAATTAACCCGTTTTAAAGTTTGTTTTTAAGGCTCAATCGGTTTTTACCAATGACTTTCGCTGAGATTGACGTTTTCGAAAAATCGTTCGTAATTGTGGAATCGGTGTGACCCAGAACTGGCCAACTCAGACGGCGTGTGACGGAGTGACGTCCGAAGTCTGTTGCCTTGCCTCCCAAAAAATTCGACGGTTTTTTTTACTGCCATTGTGCATCGATCCGCGTGGTGGCGGACAACTTTCGATTTTCCTCGAGCTTTTGGTCATCGATATCTGTCAATGAGGTTTCACAAGTAGAGGCGTTATTTCATTTTGGTTTCACCTTGCGGAAGAAAAAACAATTGCAGGTTGGAGGCAGAAGAAACTGTGTAGAATAGCCGATATGATACGTTTGATTAGGTATCATTTCTTTGTAATATAATACCATAGAAATCGGGAATTGGGACGTTGAAGAGAGCTATTGGCAGTTTTTAAATTAAAATCGATTTGTGGGAGTCCCAGCTCTGTCACACTACGATGCTGCTCTCCAATGGTCCAAACGATGGTCCACTACGATGCTGCTCCGTGGTCCAATTTGCGCTTATTATAAATTATCGTGGTAACGTATTCAATACGTTCATTCTTGGTAGTCTTTGGCTCATCCTGAGTATCAGTCGATGGTCGATGGTCTCCGATGGTCCACTACGATGCTGCTCCGTGGTCCAATTTGCGCTTATTATCAATTATCGTGGTAACGTATTCAATACGTTCATTCTTGGTAGTCTTTGGCTCATCCTGATTATCAGTTTTTCTAAATTTCCGTATGCAGATGTCCTCAAATGGTGAGCAGAAAGAAGCTACTCCCACGAACGTCAAAGTCCTCCCACGAGGTTCTTCACACTTGGCACATAAACGCATAGCGCACCGTCAAAGGAGAGGAAATAGTCGAGCGCTCAAGCGTTTCGACATCGAACCGCCCTGATTGCCGGTTTCTCAGGATAATGTTCAGGTCTCCAATATGGTCTCGGTGGGAAGGACTTCCGATCTGCTCTTCGATAAGATTCCAAGAGCTTTTCAACAACCGCACCATGAAATAGGTGGTCAGAACTTCAAACACTCCAATTACAACAGCAATTAACTGTAGATTCGGAATTGAGGTAATTAGTCGACATCCACTTCAAAAGCTGGAAATAACGACTTGGTTCTTCGTTCTGATGAGGTTCTTTGTTGTTTCTTTTACGAGTATATCTTCCATATCTACATAGTCAAGCGGCAATCCACCCCACAGGTTTTTTTTTTTTTTTTTTTTTTTTTTGCTGTAGGGGATTTGCTTTCAAAATTAAATGATTAAATCCAGGAGTTCACTTTCAAACGGGCATAATGTGCATATAAAATTTTCGACTTTTAGTGTTTTCCTGAACTCTGTATACTGTTGCATCGGTTTCCCTCCTAAAGCGTTTCTATATTGAACTGAAAATTGAGTTTGCCACCAAAATGGCCGTTTCCACCAAAGAGGGACATATCCTGCAAATTGAAAGGTTTTTTTTTTTTTTTTTTTTTTCAAAGAGGCACATATCCAAAAAGCTGTTTTTCCTGATGAGTTTGATTTTAGTTTACGGGGTGACTACTCGAGTGCAGTTCTTGTCGAGAATAGGTACGATTCATCAAGATAACTTCTAAACGGGTGGCGACACGCAATGGCTCTTGAGCACGCGTGTTATTGGTTATGCACCATGATTGCGGGCTGGGTACTGTTTTCTACACATTTTTAATGTTATCAGGGTTAAGCATCACTAAATGTTGGGTATGGAGATGGGTACCACCAGTATAATGAAATCGATTTTTTGACTCGATTTTAAATCGGACTGGATTCCTTAAAAATTCCTTAAAGAATGGGAATTACTTATCAAAAGAGAGCTGACCCTTGGACCCGAACTGTGGGTAGATACGATATTATTACGTTCACAATCTAATTTAAGGTAGAAAACGGTTATGACTGAATGAGGAGCCTTAAATTATTTAAGGTCGAAAACGGATATTATCGATGATCTAATGTTTCTCCCGGTAAGGGAAAAAATTTAGTTTATCGTTTCATTTTTGTTATCCATTGTAGAATGTATTTTATTAAATGGCTAGAAGTTGAAGAGTTGAAAATAAAGAAAGAAAAGAAAAGAAAGGAATTGTGAAACTTCAACTTCTAGAAGACCTACTAGTTTGGTACCTGAATCAAACCCATGGGTTTGAACTTAGGAAATTTGAAATTTCAGATTAAGTTTAACCAAGGTAAATCAGTTATTTTGTTTGCAAATCTGCATCGTGTGCACAAGATCCACCCCAATTAGGCGTGACAACATGAACCGTGGTTAAACCTCATTTTTCCCATTCCAAATTGGAATGGGAAAAATGAGAATTAAAAAAAAATCTCATCCCCAAGAAGTCGACTTTCGCGAACGACGTTTTCTTCAGCAGTCATCATCCATGAATTTACCTTGGTTAAACTTACTCTGAAAGTTTAAATTTCCTAAGTTGTTAACTATTGACGTTAACTAATTTGATGATGAAATCATTCCGTTAAATTCTAATGGATTCTGCGCTTAATATACAGAATGATTCAACGTTAACTTGAATCAATTCCGAATGCAATTGTTTAACCACAGCTCCTTAGCACCAGTCAAGCCTAATTCCTCTGTTTTTCACGATTCTTCACTCGCTCCACACAACCAGGAAGCCAAGTCAGTCTCGCAGTCCTTCCCATCACAACCAGAGCCCATTCCGACGCAACATAATAGGAACCCCATTCGTTCCAGACAATTTTTTTCAGTTTCTCTTATTCCTGTCGATATTTTACTTCACAATAGACGGACTGTCCTTTCCTGCTCCGACACGATTTCTCTTATCTTCGTCACTTTGTGGATCATTCAAAAGTACTATCCCGGTTTACCGAAACTAAAGAGATCCGGATTGAGGTCGCCGAAAGGTGATAGTGGGTGATGGATTTTTCACGTTGAATTAGGTTGGCTGTATTTCGGTTAAGATCGACGTTAAACAAAATCGAATGTGATTTCGATGGCAGCGGTGGGTTGTCCGCGAAAAATTGTTTCAGGCTCGCGAGGTCACGAAGGACTTTCTACTGTTCACTACAACCCACCGGAAAATTGATGGGAAAGTCATAAACTCCTGATATTTGCCGTATTGTCTTCTCTGCTTTGGCAATTTTTTATTTGATTTTCCTCTTCGGTGTCCGTAACGAGAAAAAAATAACCGTCAGCGGGCTAAGTGGATGATAATTCACTTGTGAGGCCTTCGTGACTTTTCGCTGGACCTTTCAGGATGTCGTTTAGAAAACGTCGTCGCAACATTCAAGTCCGAAGTCATCAACAGTGTCTTTGGGCATACAACGCGTGACGATCCTTCGAATACCAACTGCCTTGCGAACCTATGACGCCAGACGGTTTTCACTTCGACTTAATTGGTTCGAAAGGGTTTCACTTGGCGACACGGTGCTAATTATCCAGGGTAGGCAAGCTGTGCACTGCATTCGGCTCCCCTCGGCCAGTTCGATGTCCTTATGTTGCGAATAAAACGGCCCGAATCGGATTCACACGCACAAGCTTTACACCCGAAAAGCGAAAGAACATTCCGTAATAACGCTCGGTGTAATCTTCAACTAGACCGTTACGCTCCACGTATCTGCCAGAAAAACGAAGTCCTGCGGTCCCTGAAGTATTGTGCGTTGTAAATGAAACGGTACGACGAAAATAGGTTGGTCGGTCGGTATTTCCGTTTTTTCTGTCCCGAAAAGATTGGAAATTTCAGTGACACATCCTCGGGCGTATCTGGGACGCCTCCCCTTAGATGGACTAGACTAGTGGTCTGCGGTTTCCTAAACACGGGGAAGGATTCACGTACAAAACAGGAATCTGTCCCATCACGTCTCGTAGGAGAACATGGAAAACCACTCGGTGTCGCCTAGCCTCCCACATGATAAGGAACCACGAAACGAATGAAAGAAAAATAAGCCGTACGGTTTTCTTCCAGAGCACTAGGCCGCATCTAACGTGAATGGTGGCATCCGCGTTTCGATTATTGGAGAAGGGGAAAGAACTGGTAAATAAGTGAAACCACATCATTGATGATACTACAACGAGGCACTTTGTATCCAATTTCTGCTCTCTAACAGAAATAGCTCTAAACGCAGTCCACAAGTACCTACCTACCTGTCAGAGGTCATTAGCGTGACATGCTAATAGAGCGAACAGTGCTCCAAATTGTAGTCTTCTTCTCAACGTACTATTCTGAGATTCTGCGAAGGCTCTCGCTCACTGTAACGTCAAAAATGTCACCGTTATGATACCAAGCGAAGGTTAACTTAACGAGCCGCACTAACGACACTTACGTTCCTGCTGGGAGGTGAGACTTCCAAGACAATACCAGCCCATCTTCCGCCTTGGATGTGCCGGAACGCGATTTGGGACGTCTGCGGGGCGTAATGACTCCATCATGATCGTCCTCAGGGAATATCTAATGGTAGTTCAGATCGCTTCAGCTCCTGAGATTGGTCACAGTACATTCCCAACAATCGCTGAGGTTGTTGTCCTTTGAAATGTCTCCTGGCAGTAAAAGTGGAGATCAACCTAACGTTTTTAAGATGAAAGTAGGTACCTACATTATGTTCTTCACCTCTTCACCTTTGGATGATTGTAATAATTTTGTTATTCTGATCCAACCCAGGTGTATTTAGTGAGAAGTACCTACCTCAATGCATTTTGAAGTTGCTTGCTTGAACTTACCGCTGATCAATAGGAGGCAGAATTTGCATTTAATGCTGGACGCCGGTATGTCTGCCCATGCCCACGACCGGGTCCCCCAGAAGGGGGATCTCCACCCTGGACATATTTATTCATGTCCAGGGCCACCAGCACTTGCCTCAGACTGATCAATAGGAACAGTAGCATCCTCCTTCAACAAATTAAAAACGCTGCAAATTTTACACAAGGGTTTATTATTCTTTGATATAAGTAGGTTACTTGTGCGAAAACTAATAATTATATTATAACTAACAATAATTATTATTGTAAGTAAAAAATTTGAAGAAAAAAAAAAATCTAACAAAAAAAAATTTTTACTCGGAAAACATTTGACCTCCTGGGATCCTTCAAAAATCCCATTTGTAGCCCCATGAAAGGCCCATAGATTCCCACGGTGAAATAGGATCGTTCTGGGACCCTCAAAAATGGATTCTCTGTCCAAAAATACTTCGAAAACGACACCTAACTCGATCCCATGGCCAAAAGCCTTCAAAAACCCTCCCGTAGCCCCAAAGAGCCCCACGGGTTTGGGCGATCGGGCTGAAAACCTTGCGGGCACAACTAGATGGTAAAACTTATTGTGTAAATTTGTAACTGGGCTAGCCCGTAATAAACAAAAATGAAAAAAATGAAAACAAGTATTTTGTCCAAATTTCAGGGTTAAAAAAAAAATGCCTATCCAAAACGGCCCGGACGCCGCGGCGTACGGCGGACGGACATTTCGATTTTGGCATCTATACCTCTTGAAAAGAATAATGTCAAATTTGTGGCCGATCAGAATTTTCAACCCCCGGAGCGATTACATAGGTGTATTATTCCAAGAATAATAAACCAAAAGGAAGACTGAATCGACGCTCGTAGAACTGAGTGTCATGGTCAAATCCATTGTGAGTATCATTGGCCAGAAGCCCATTCTGCTCGATCCTACTGCCCGAATAATTTATAATAATCCTACCGTCCTACTCCATTTATATGAAAATTTTCAGGTCAATTTTTTGATGACGCATTTGGATTATGCTGGTCAATCTGTTGGTTCCATTACGTCACCCCAACAGTTGTACCTTCTCCGGACACCTGGTCTCGGGAGTATCCCCTTGTTCTACATTAGTCAGGCTCACCTGAAGAAGATAGGTTCCATTAGTTCCAAACCGTGAGCATGCCACTGTGCCATCTAAAGGCGCCGGACTCATCGGCCAGTTTCCATTCCTGAGCTGACTTGCGCTTCTGCGGAATCCCGGTTCCTCCTGCAGGTTTTCTTTTACGCAACGGGAATATTCGTATCGTAACAATTCGTCGTGCTCACCCCCATCTAATCCTCCATCGCGGAAGTTGTCGGGGGCTGATTTATCTTACAGGTAGTCCTTCTGTAATGAAATAATTTCAACAATTATTGTTATGTAGCTGCAATAATAAGGAAACGAATGCCATCTCTACTACTAGAGCTCTCCAGTTCCTGAAGGAGGGTCGCAGTTTCCGTTGTAATTTCTATAACTACTTGGGTAGTTGAGACTATATGGTTCGTTTTTTAATTATGGTTCGTTTTTTTTTTTTTCGTTATATTTTTGGTACTCCAAAACTCAATATTTAATCAAAAATCCAAATAGGCTGTGACACGTTTAAAAATTAATTAAGTAAACGGAATGGGCTCCTTTAGAAGGTCGGAATTCAACATAAAATGAATTAACAACAAATCCGTATAATTGCAGAACTGTTTTAGAAATGTTGAAGATTTTGAACTGAAAGCTGAGGGCTAGTGACGTGACACCTTGCCTAACTGGGCATCGAGTAGTTGAGCACTGAGCCGCCAGAGAATAATCAATCTGAAGGAATCAGAATAAAACACTCTGCCCGGGTCGATGAATCACCTCTATGCTCGATTTTTGAATGGCATTCTCTGATCCATTACCTCAATTCTCGATTTTCGGGGTCGGCTTTTCGCGTAGCAAAGCTGGCTAACTTGCATCTCTCGGCCAATCAAAAGTTGATGAAGTAGTCCACGTCATTTACCCCCTCCAGACCTAAGAATATTATTATATTTGAATTCCTAGGTCTGGAGGGGATAAAATATTGTTTTCCCTAAGGCCCAGAGACAGTTGCAGAGTTCTCTGCAATTTTGACTCATTTTAGTAACACTTGAAGCCATGACCTTTTCCTTAAAAAAAAAAAAAAAAAAAAAAAAACGCATTCAAGGAGCTCATTTGCGAGTAATCTCTTTTTTTGTCTTTCGTCTGGGAATCCGGACATTCCTTTACAGAGGATTTGAGCTAGTCACTGCAAGTAGTTAGTATCATCAACGTCTTTATCCGTTGATAGCCCATAGAATCGATCCTTCCTGATTTGCCATTATGGGTCCACCCTTGAACTTCAGCCTTTGGACGCCTCAGGTGAATGTTCTCTTGACAAAGAAATGAGCCTGTGCTGACAAACCTTCGCCGTGTTGATGGGACACGTTTGCCTTGCGCCCAATGAGGCTACCATCCACTTAGAAACACCACCCCGACGAACCGCCTAAAGGTCTTCCAACCCGTAAAAATGAAGTTTTTTCCCGCAAGGCAACTTGCTAACTCGAGAGATTGCGAAACCGTGCAATGGGCTGCTAATTTTGAATGAAACGACGACGAAAGGGCCGGCATTTTATGTCTTGGCAGATAAAATGCCCACTGCAGCAAACACGCGATTACGTGCGTGTCAGCACAGTCGGAGAGAAAGCTGAGGTTACTTTTTTAGCCTTTATGGTCGTAAATGCTGGTGTCCAAGGCTGGAAGGTACTATTTAAAATAGTTCGTATCAATTACTTCTCCGCCGCTAACTGTTCCATTCATCTAATGATATTAGCAATAGGAAGTTTAGATCATTTAATGATCCAAACGCGGCTAGGAAGGGTCAGCATACCTGCCAAATTGTAGACATTTCAGTTCCCGGTTGCTTTCCAACAATTACCTAAGTCTCTAAAAGAGTGAAGGAGGTTTTGGGAGTAATTGCCATTTTGAAGTGGATGGACGCAATAATGAAGAGTTCAGAATGGGCTGTTGGGCTGGCTGCTCACGAGCAAACTAACAACCGTTTTATGAAACTGTAACTCACTCTTTTTCATGCGCTAAGTTCCTCCACTCTGCGCGAAGTGAGTTGAGCCAAAAGACTCACTTTAGGAAACCTGAAATAACTCCTCGATTGGGTATGAATGAATAAAATCTCCTGATGGCGATTGTTAATAAATTAAGTACGATGATAATCGTTGATGGCGCTATGATTAACATAGAGTCATTACCGATTGGATACACAACCTTGAAGTGTTCCCACCGTCAAGAGCTCCTGGCGAGTCCTTGAATGAACATGATATCATTTCTAGTTTCAGCGTGAATCCATGTTGAACAGTCTCAATAGAAAACGTTTCCTTCAAACCTTTTCCTGCGAAACACTCAAATTACACCTATTAAACGAAAATCACGTAGAAATTGATAGGTGGCACCAGGAAGTTTTTGAGCGTGTGTGAACCTCATTTAGGTGCATATAAGTCGGTACATACTTTCACTTAAAAACAGAAGTCGAGAGGAATATTTTGTCCCCAGGGCCCCGTCCCAGTAGAACCAGCTTTCTAACCCCTTCAGGGTTCCTCATTCTTTCCATCGAATTTGAATACATTGACTAGCAGCTACGGCTTTCTCCAGCATGGTGTTGATGGTTGTCATTCAAGTATCAAAATGTTAGGTAGTGAGCTAATCATAATATGATTATGCCAAGTAGGTAGTTAATTGAGTAAGCGAGGAAATGGTTTCAGGAAATTAGATGATTTCACATTATAATTTAATAGAAGATAGCAATACTATTGCTATCTTGAACCATCATCCGTGGAGACAATCTGCGATCCCTCTGGAAAACTACGACAAGCTCCACGAAGGTCACCCGGAGCAGATTAAAGGATAATAAATATTATTCAGCCTGAAATATTTGGGCGACGTGAATTGAAATCTCTGCTCACGGGAAAATGACCCAGTTCCACAACGCATTCGATTATATCCTAAAGCATCTCCAGGCTAATTGAATACAAGCGATAAAGAAATACTCATGCTCGGGTTGGACTATCGTGAAAGCGAGTCGGAATGATTTTACGCAACGAAGACACATCCACTGCCACACACACACAACCACCCACGTATGTGTTCAAGACATTCTGGGCGCACCAGTGGACACTGAGCCAAAGCGCTTCCTCGACAAGGGGATTGTATTACTTTGCTAGAAACGGGCCAAGCAGAGCATGTCTGTCCGGCTTTGTAAGGGTTCGCAGATCGCGGAAGACACGTTCGCGATGAAAATGTGCCAGCCAGAATGGGCGGGTTGATTACCTACGAGGAATCTGATTAAAGGATGTCACCAACCATTTTTTTCCCCACCTGATATTTTTCAACCAGACAAGGCGTAGGTACCTTTACCTACTTGACTCTCAACCAGTGATGCCAAATTACTTCAACCAAAACCCTCTGCATCGCTGAAAAAAACCTAAAACCCCCTAAAAACTATAAATCCCCCCCCCCTCCCCCCCCAAAAAAAAACCTGAAAATGTGTGAGTGAAAAGGATAAATAAAAGTAATGGGTATATGTAATTCGGACCCCCAAAAATACTTAAAAAACGACAACTAACTCGACTCCATAGCCCTATTTTAGCCCCATAGCGCCACGGGTTTGGGCAATCGGGCTGAAAACCTTGCTGGCACAACTAGATGGTAAACCGAGTAGGTATTTTGTCAAAATTGCAGACCTCTTTTAATATAATGTTAAATTTTGAGGCCGATCGGAATTTTTCAACCTCCGTCTCGATTACGTAGGTGTATTATTCCAAGAATAATAAACCAAAAACAGGGTAATTAACTGGTTGCTTAATTAAATTTTGCAACCCAAACCTGCCAGAATGTCATCTATCATTAAATGATTTTAGAAGAAATTTTCTTGCATTGTGTTCCTCCAGAGCTACCTAGGTACTGGTTGTAGGTGATTAAAATTCAGTTGCCTACCTTCCAGATCCCTTACTGGTGTTTCGGATTCTTTCTAAACTTTCCAGGAGAAAAAATATTACCAATATATTGTAAAAGTTATATCGATGGATTGAAGGAAAAAATATCACCAGAAAATCGATACATCGATAGCAATATTTTAAGGGGTTGCTAGGCTCTTTAAGATGCAACCATCGGAGAACAATAATATTGTTCGAATAATAATAATATTCGATATTATCGAATACCAGTCATGGAATAAGGAAGTTTCTATTTCTTCCATGAATACCAGTATTCAATGTTTCGGATATTTTTAAAAAAATATATAAAAAATTACACTTTATTAACGATTTTTATTGCCTACTAAATTGACGTTCTTCACTCTTTGCTTAATGTACCTACTATAGAATAACTATTCTCCCACTACCAAAAATCTTCCAATAATTGGAACAATTTTTCGATTTAGTAAAAAGCAAACTTTACCGAAAACGAATAAAAGTCTGACGTCCAGAAGTTTTATGCAATAATAATTATTTTTCGCTTATCGTATAAAAGTTGCTGGAGTATGGAATGTATGTGGGCTATGGAATGTTTTTGTTACACAGCATCATCTTTCACTGGTAGATACGGGCCAAATTAGAAAAATATTAAAATATTTCGAAAAATTTGTTGGTTGGAACCTATTTTGAGGGCCCCTCTATTATTATTATTAGGTACCGAGTTATAGTAGATGGCACAAAAAATTATTTGTATTGGTTACAATACCATGTGCAAGTGCATTTTTAACTCTACAAACCGATTAGGTAAGGGTTTCGAAAGTACATTGAACTACACGAAAAGTGGTGTTGTTGTTGTCTTCCCCCTTGAAGCCTGTAGGAGGTATGAGTACCTACCTACGTTCCACCAGAGCTACCTTCATGTTGAACATGCTTCAATATTCTAGTTACCTACCTACACCGTCCTAGATTATGTCTGTCGTTTCGGATTTATTTTGGCACTTTCCAGGAGAAAAAAATATCGGTTCCCGATATTGTAAAAACAATATCGATGTATCTATCGATATAACGGAGGAAAGACAAGAATATCGATATTTCGATATATTTTTAGCATCCCTAGGCCCCATCCCTGTCCTCTGTGCTAGGCAGCGTTGCCAACCCTACCGCAATTGTGGTAAATCTACCGCTTTTCAATCTCATCTACCACTCTACCGCTTTGGCACTCAAATCTACCACTTTTCGACATTTTTCTCAAATCGCTCTGTATCATACCGATTTTGGTTTATTATTCTTGGAATAATAATTATTATTATTACATAGGTGTATTATACACCTATGTAATCGCGACGGTGGTCGACGACTCCGATCGGCCTCAAAATTTAACATTATCAGTTTCAAGAGGTCTACATTCTAAATCCGAAATGTCCGTCCGCCGTCCGCGAAATTTTGACAAAATACTTGGTTTACCATCTAGTTGTGCCCGCATGGTTTTCAGCCTGATCACCCAAACCCGTGGGGCGCTATGGGGGCTAAAATGGTAAAGTTCAAGGGTTTTTAAGGGTTTTGACTATGGGATCGAGTTAGGTGTCGTTATCACCTTTCGTTTTCAAAAATTGGGGTTTTCCCCGCTATGGGGGCTAAAATGTAAAGTTCAAGCGTTTTTGTTCAAGGGTTTTGACTATGGGATCGAGTTAGGTGTCGTTTTCGAAGTATTTTTGGACGTAGAATCCATTTTTTGGGGGTCCCGGAACGATCCGATTTCACTGTGGCGATCTACAGGGCTTTCATGGGGCTACAAATGGGATTTTTGAAGGATCCCAGGAAGTCAAATATTTTCAAAGTAAAAATAAAAATTAAAAATTAAAAACTAAAAAAAAGAAAATTAAAAAAAAATTATTTTTTTCCAAAATTTTTTCATTAACACAATTAATTTTCGCCAAAGTAACGTATATCAAAGAATAATAAACCCTTGTGTAAAATTTGCAGTGTTTTTTCTTGTACAGATAATATCTGTAAAAGCGGTAGATGTATAGGATACTATATTATAGTATCCTATAAATACATCTACCGCTTTTCTGCAACTTTTCTCTCGCTTTTTGTTCGAGACTGGTTGGCAACACTGGTGCTAGTCCCTTATCAAAGTTGAGAAAGATGGTCGTTGATTGAATAACAATCAAGTTGACAACAGTTGTCATAAGTAATAAGTAATAAGTTACTTATTCTATCATTAGTACTACTAATTTAGTAGGTGTTCTTGGTGTTCTTGCTTAAATTCTTTAGAACCTATCTGACAATTTTGTAGGGTAAGTACTTACATTACTGTGATCATGAAGTGTGTGGTACAGAAAGAACCCGTGCAAGTATCATTAGGTGCCTGGTTTCTGGTGTACCTAGGTACTTTTCAATCGCTTCGCACGACCCGATGGCCCCCAAATCACCTCGTGATGAGGTGGAACTTCGGAAGATCTCCCAACATCCAGGGCCATTTGGAAATCCGCAGCTAACAAGAAAATTGTAGCTACTTCTACACACGAATTGAGCTTCTGACTGCCATTAAACCGAAGCAGGGAGTTTCTTCACCTAACAGGGGATTATGTAAGCAATTTTCGAACCTCTCAAACTCCTCTTAGTAGATATTGCACGTTGATCAGCCTGCAGTGTGGTGAATTCTCCAACGATAAGTCAAGTATGAAATTCATTGCTTACAGTTCATGGAATCATTTTTCCTTTGTATTAAATGAATTTTATGCAATCGTTGTCCCCTACCAAAGTCCACCACCCGAGACCCTTTCGTAATTATCTCGCCTGACCAAAATAGGCGCCTGACCTACTCAATTTGACGGTTTCTGGATGATCGACGTGGTTGAATGGGAGGGCTCCTGGAGAACAAAAACGGCTGGGATTGAGAGCGGATCCGTCTAGCGGTATGACCAAAGACCGGAAGATTTCTTTGCACCTCCAAAGGCCAAGTTAATATCGGGTGAAATGAGCCTTAAAAGAACCCACAGCCGTCAAACTGGGGCGCCAGATCTGACACAATTAAGCGAAAGAATCCACTCTGGAAGTGGAGCCAGGGGGCAAACTAGGTTCTAACGGTTCAAAAGAGGGGAAAAACACCTTATAAAGATTTATTTGGCTGGTAAACTAAAGAAAAACGATCTTGCGCTGTAAAACTACTTGAGTCTTTAGTTTTACACTTCGAGCTCGCCAAAAGCAGATTAACGATTCATTTCTTCGAACCAGTTGAGTTTGATGATCCAGCAAATTGAAGGACCCCCCTAAGTGGTGCCACTGGGTCATCTTGCCTAACGGACAGTTCCATTTTTCTGGTTTGAGTTTTCTATCGTTTTTCCACTCTCGGTTCCCGATTTTTTCTTCGTCTTTTCGATAGTAAGCGACATCCGTACGGTTTGTCGTACGTGATTCCCTCTGAAGGATTCCAGGGGGAGGGTCGTCGTGACAAGCCGTGCAGCCTCCTGGCCAGGTGATATTTCTCTAGAAGAAATTTCAGATCTATATTATGGATTAGGTACTATTCGGTATAAAAAACTAAATTTAGGTATTCTAATAATAATATTATAAACCTTAAAAATAATCTCAGGAAATATTGGATTTTACCAGTTAAGTGGGAAACTGTTATTTGCGCTGTCTTCGACTCATGCTGGCTCTCGGAGATTGCAGTTAGAATTCAAAAGCTGTGAAGGGTAAAACATCGTATTCGACCTGAAGCCGCGAGCCAATGCCTTTCGATTCACCAAGGATTTACTGGGCTGTAACTTGATTGTATACATATATCACTTGATGGTAGGTATATGCAATCAAGATATATAATATCGGACGGAATTGGGACGCAAGAAAATACGTAGGTAGCACATTGGTGTGGCCTACGCATGTACTTTAATTGCCAGCGTGGGCTATGAGTGAAAGGAGGTCAAATAAGATGTAATATTTTTAGAGGAGTCGATTTAAACTCCACTCACCCAGCTCTTCTTTATCGGTTTTCTTTACTGTGATGGAATGATTGAAAGTGAAGATTTATGGGAAGCTGACGTGGCACGAGTGACTAGGGAATAACCTACCTGTGTGTAACCTTACGTGTCGTTATACATTACCTACCAACTAGGGATAAAAAAAGAAGCTTGGTCGAAGTATAAGTGTCGACCTTGATGTACACAGTCTTCGGAGAGCAACAATGGAGTGGTTACATTATGGGGCGTCGCTCTCTCACACGGTCAGTGGCTTCCAGGGTGGCGTTTTCGTGGAGATCCAAGAGAGTGATACCTCCTGGAACCACTGGAGGAAACAAGCGGTGGGATTGCCGTAATTGTGAAGGAATTGACGGTTTCTCTATTGACTTGGAGGCGAACTTCCGAGGAAATGGAAATAGTGGCGTATGAGAGAATGTGGTTGGAACGTTGTGCATTCGGGATTTCGAAAGTAGCCCGATAGTGATGGAAATGTTGTAGGAGTGTAATGTGTCCAAGATTAGTCCTAACAATTGAACGTACTCAATCGATATAATATCACTGACGTACTGTCATCATGGATGATCCTGAAATCACCAATTCATCCTGTGTCCGTTATTTTAATTTCACGGCCCGTCTGCTGAAATCGCTCAGGGATTGACAAAAATATGAAAATGATGATCCACGTTCCGGGAGTAGCCTCCGCTTTCTAAACAAACTGACGAGGTCTTTTCTCGACCGATGGACAAAAGGCGGAGATGGTTTGGACGGTCCCGCAAAGACCGCACAATGGAACATCCTGATGGCCTGCAGCCCGAAGGCCTGGCCGTAATGAGAAAGTGATCTGACACGCCCCGGATAGCAAATGAATTGAAATCCCCTCCCGATGCGTCTGAGGTTTCTTGCCGGGTCCATCTAGTGGGTTATCACGTTAGTCTTCTGGCTGGGATTGAATTGGGAAACTAATGATACCGGATGTAATTATAGCAAGGAATGTTTATTGCAGGATTGAGCTGCCCGGGCGGAATTAGCATGTGAATCTTCTTTGACTCCAGTTGAGCAGAAGATCGCCCGTAATCATCATGGTGTTCTGACAACTTTGCAACATTTCAACCCATGATCTAACCGGCCTATTTCTTCGTCCGTTCCTCTTCAATGCGGTCCCTGCGGTCAACTGAAGAAATATCCCCTCGAGTGATATGCTATACTTCCGAAACAGACCACGTCGTCACGCGTACGCATCTGGATAGTCAAACTATACGAGATCTAGTCAGCTAAACCAACTGAAACGTGAGACAACGCACTGGTCATGTTGCTTAATAGTCGTGACCGCACAAATGTATGCTCGCCTAGGTTTCAGGCCACGCTGAGCCGCCGTGAGAGCAATGAATAACGAAATCGTTTATAATTCATAAATAGTTGTATAAATATGAATAATTCCTGATGCGTGTTAGGTACCTGACAAAAACCACTTTGTCCTTAAAATTACTTGCATAAGGTTTGTTGTTGTTCTGTCATGGATGAGCCAAGGTTTGCTTGATTTTGAGATTAGATCTCACTATAAAATAAATTTTATTTTTGAGTTTTTCTGCTTCCTTTAAAATGCCTTATTGGTTCAATTCAGAAGTTTAAAGACGTGATTAGATTCCCCTCTGAAGTGTTAGTTACCCCAATATAAAAAACAAATAAGTAAACCAACATCACCATGACATGGTATGACATTGTAATGGTCTAGTATTATACCAGATAAGGGACTCTTAACGATTGATTCCACGTCCAAACTTACTTTGAAAACGATACCTCTTTAGACCTACTGCCCTAAGTACTCCTTCAAAAGCCTCATTTGAAGCCCCAAAGTTCTCCCCCTAAACGGATTCCAAACGGACGACCAAAATTATGTCGGAAACAACGCCCCACTCGAGCCTCTAGACTAAATCCTTCTCAGGACTTCTCTCTAGAACCGTTCCTGGAGTCTCACTGGTTGAATTTTAAGGCCAATACGAAGTTTTTCACGCCGTTCGCTTAAACAGATTGATTATGTACCTAGGGAATATTAAATTAAATGTTACAATTAATGGTTGAACCAGGAAAACGTTATGCACAGAGATATATACTGTGAAATTGTTGGTGAGATACAACTGAAACTATTGAAAGCGGATGTTAATACTTCTTGAGGTGCTCCAAGTAGCTTCAGTCCCTGTAAGAACCCTATAACAAAATCGTTGGAGAAACTTTTGACTAGATCTTTTCATTCCACTGAGACACGTTTTGGCCCGAAAATCGAGAATCACCCAGGAGCATCAAAACCAGACCGTGTGACTCTCTTTCATGCAGACCTTGGATCCTAACCTCACAAACGTGAACTCGTAACCCTAAATTTCACTCTCGTGAAGAAACAGGACTTTTTGGTGGCGGCTTTTGGGACGAACGTGGTGTGCAAATTATGCCGTCGGGAAACGTGACTTAGTGAAAGGCGCGTAGGATATGAGCCATGCGGAGGATTCCTACCCTTCCGAAGATGTTGGTCAGGTCACGTTCGTTTTCCATTCGGTTTTTCCCGGCCGGCCGGCCTTCTCGCCTCTGGAAGCTCCAAAATATCCGAGCAAATTGGGCTAAGGGAATCGTCGGATCGTGACGATTCAATTCTGCAATTGTGAACCATCACTCCATTGCACGGCAGGCATTGCACACTGATTGATCATTTACTTCAATCATTTACTTGTACTTACTCACTAAATAACGTAACCTATGCCATCATGCTCATCTCACCCTAACTCAATACCGTTTATTCGTCTTTTCTTTCGTGGACTACAATGCCACCGGGGCCCCGGGGTCGTGGTAACTATGCCAGCCAAACTCCGTCCGATCCGCCTTAGCCTATAAACCATACGCTCGTTTTCCCGTATTTATTTATTTATTTTTTTTAATAACTTAAATTTTTAATAGGTTTTTCCTTAAAATGCAGTATGACGGTTTTTTGAAAACTGATTTCTAATTTAGATTCAACGTGAAAGAATTAATGGGAAAATGATACTGAAAAATATCAGAACAGAAATTTGAGAGTCGTAAATTGCAATAAATTGAGAATTTCGCGGTGGCTTTTACGAATCTAATGTTTTTTTTTTGTTTTTTTTCGTTATCTCGTTCTTTTGACCCATTTTGAAGCGTTATTGTTACAATCCGATTGAATAATCGGATTCCTCGTTGAAAACCCGTAATATTGTTTTTGCCACTTCCCCCAAAAATGCACTCTTGTCGGTTCAATTTTAATCCTAAGTTTTGATATAGATTCTTCAATTTTTCCCGAGAGTTCTGTGCTCATACATGTAGCTACTTTTTGATGGATTCGGACTTTTCTCGTGGGTTCTATATTCGTCAAAATTTTTTTCTTTCTTTTTTCACATTTTTCCGAGAAGCACCCGAGAATGATGATGACCAGATTTCAATCACTCCTCCTCCTCCTCTTGCTGAATAACAGGACCTTTTGTAAAACACATTTTCATCTTCATCGTACTAATGACCACAATAATCGACTACAGCTACAAAAAAAGCCTCTGTAAAAACTGAACACGCTAAGATTGAGTCACTCTCGGCTACCAGATCACGTTGCATGACATTGTCTAGTATTGCGTCTTGTGTAGGTACAATTGGAGAACGAAGTAAAAGTAAAAATAATGAGACGTGTATCTGCGGATAGGCATTTCTTCATACACGAACCGAATGGTTTAATAGTTCCTAATCTTTTCGGTCTATGGGCAACAATTTTCCAACGGATGAGAACGTAGATCTGACTAAATGAAGCAGTTTCACCTTCACTCTTGCAAACAAATTATAGAATGGAACTGGTGTCTTTCTAAAGCGCTATTTTCCAATCTATATTCGTTCGGAGCAATGGATCCTAATTTTTCTTCTCGTCTCTACCTGATCTCGTGTCTTGAGTTGAATAAGGCTTGTGTTTCATCATTAGAATCGAGGCAGCCTGAGGGAATCATGAAGTTCTAAACCTGTAAAACCTGAACCGCCGATTTCTCTTTTCCCGGCCAACTACACGATCTGACGGAGTTAGGCAAGTGTGATGTACCTGTCGATTGATCTTAAGAGTAATTAATTACACCGGGAAGCGATTCAGACTACACAAACGGAAGGGATGACTTCGTGAATAAGCCATAATGAATGTAGGTTGCGACTTTCTCATATTCCTCTCACGACTGGCAACGGCTTGAGACCCTGGAAACTATCTGCCAGAATGTTCATAAATACCGCACGCGCAAATCGAGCTGACCCAACATTGATGAACGAGGTGTAGTAAACACGCGGGCAAATAGTATGCAAATGATCTGCGAACAATTCATTAAACGATGTTGTTACAAGGCGCCTTCCTAAGCAGTGGTTGACATTCGCCCCCTCAATTCATTCACACGATACAACTGTTGGGTATGAAACCACCGGAGGAAATATAGCCAGGATTAGATAATAGTTCGGATACACCTGCGAGGCAGCTTATGGCGTTGCACTCATGTTGTCACGCCTTTATTGCAAAACTTCCGAGGCCAAAGAAAAGAATTTAAAGAAAAAACAACTGTCATTATTACCTTCCGCTGACCAAACCCGCTAGTTGCCCACGTCGCCGTACCAACCCAACTTTTACTTGACACGATTTTGTTTAGATTCTTGACTGAGCTATAACTTTAGTAATGTCAGTAATAACCGAATTATTGGCAATGAAATATTATGTCTTTTTTGTTAGAAGCAATATTGAACGTCAATTAACTTCGTGGGATTTGACAAGAAAAATTGTATGGGTTTCAATTTTAGTTTATTATTATTTGAATGATTGACCTGTTTTCGTGGCGGAGGCAGAAATTTCTGCTCGGCTTGGCCTCAAAATTTGTCCTCATAATATTATGTTTCATTATCTGCAAATTCCAAAAATGCAATGATCGTCCAGTATCTATACAATTTTGGAAAATTGTTTTAAAAATATGACCTTTTAGCAATTGACTTGGTTACTTGGTACAATGGTCCTTTTTATTGTCTTCAAAAGGTCAACAGCCCGCGAGGAGCTGAAAAGATGGGGATGGAGGCGGGGGTTGTTTTCGAAGTATTTTTGGACGTAGAATCCATTTTGGGAGCTCTCAAGCCCACCCGATCTACAGGGTTCCAATTTGAGCTTTTAAAGGACTTCAGGTCGAATGAGGTGTCGTTTTCAAAGTAATTTTGGGAAGGGAAATCCCTTTTTTTACCTGTCCTAACACTAAAAAGGTAGGTGTACAGTTTTTTACATAAACAATTTTTATTCGCCCAATTTCAACAAATAAATAATGAAATGAATATAGTTCAAGTTCGAAGGGTAAAAAAAGGACCAAAATCTTTGAAAGAGTTTAAGTGTTGATAAATTCGCAAATTTTCTATTCATTGGATGCATCGTAGGTACGTTCCCTTTTCAAAATGCTCACAAGATTTTTCGAAATTTGTCAGGATTGTTCGCTATATGAACGCACAACGTGTGATACGACTTCATCGTGCTTTTGCTGATCGCAGTATCGGGATATCACCAAATACATAATATGTACAGGTATAGGTGTATATTATATGTATAGGTGTATATTATACACCAAAACCATGAAGGGGAGTTCATGTAGCCTTTTACTCCTCCAAATATAGCAGCGTTTAGTATCATGTGCATTAATGCACATGCTAATTAGCATCACCTTCAAACTGAAGACTCCTGAAATAATGTCGTACCTGTGGGGAGGTTGCTGGTCTGATAGAAGTGTACCAATTTTCGTTACGTGTGAAAGTGATGAATAGAACTGCTGACCCGAATTTTCTTATGCATAACATTCCATCCTGTATCCGTTCACACATGCATCGCGAGCTACCGGTAAATGACAATGGTAATATCCCCTGATTTCCTATTCATTAGCAATGTCTGAGTGCTACGAGTCTCTGAGCGCAGCTTTGTTTTTTTTTTTTTTTTTTTTTTTTTTTTTTTCGAAAAAAGTAACTGTTCTTCAATTTTGGCATAAGTACATCTCCACAATATACTAATCGTTTTAGCGTGAACTAGTTACAACCAATCTTTTATAATATAGACAGACTTTAATTTTGGAACTGTTAACACAAGATAACAAATTTGATATATTGTGTTAACAGTGCCAAATTTTGTAAAATTTGTTGCGTATTTCTAATATTAATACGGTTCGGGATCCTACTTCTATGTATAGAAGTATACTGCCTACATCACGTTTTCATCCGCCAGCCTCTTTCCGTCCGCTGTTGTGTCTTCCATAAACAGGTTTTCTTAAAAAACAAAATCTCGTTATTGGTCAGTGGCGAATCACAAGAACCAGAAATACAGCCCGCAGGTTGAGTCCAAGTTGCTCGCCTCGTACGTCAATTATTTAGATTTTTGAGTGACCCACATACTGACACAATCTAATCGAGGGTCGTAAATTAATGTCACTTTGGGATTAGCGCTTTCATTTCAAAGATTTCGCCGTTGGATCTATTTCACTTTTGAAAGTCACAAATTTACTTCGTCACATCCACAGGTCAAAGTTGACTTGAACAGTCTTTAGGAGCTTTCTTGCAGCCTTTTATCTACGTGTCCTTTTAGTCTCCTAAGGCTAAGTTCGAGTTGCGACACGAGAAACAGCCGACCCTCGCGATTGCGTGTGCTACTCCTACGTTTCACCAGTCGGGTCTCGAGTTTCCATCGGACAAGTAGAACGAGTCCTGTTATCGCCCGAGTGTTGCCTCTGAATGCGTTTTAAACCAAAGCGAAAATGCGCCTATGCAGCTCACTGGCTACCAGGCCCCCCTGCCAGTCAGTGCGAAATGGGTGTGAAGAAACTTGACGGTTTTGAGTCATTGAATTATCTCAGCGGAGACACTTTGAAACACGCCCTTTCTGTATTGTTCTGGTATCTTGTGCCGAAACGTTTTGTGGGTTAGTGCAAGACAACACCCTGTGCTGTGTAAAGAGATAATTTTACCAGAAATTCATAAACACGCGTTTACACTAACAGATGGATGACTAGTTGTGGTGGTAATAATCCTCGCACCGCCTCTCACCACGTACAACTTTCCAAACATGTATACGGGCTTTTTGAGGATGTACTATACATGTTTTTCCTGCCAGGCTCACTATAGGGGTGGTTGTAAACACACTGACGTCAGACGACCTAGTCAAGAAGGCTGTTTGTGGAGTCCTAAACTACGACTAGACTGATTTGGATCAAGGTTACATTCGAAGGGACTTGACAATCCTGCGGTCTTTTGAATGAGGCGTAGACCACAAGTGGATAATAGCTGAGATATCTTCTAGTGTAAAGGCTTCTTGAGGGGAGTAATGGTTTGTCTTGAGATGGTAATTTTTATTAGACTAATCACATTACATTGAAGAGACTGTGTCAAGGCAGTGTGGAGGACAAAGTAAACTATGAGGATCAATACAATTTATTATCATTCAATGATCCTAATTCATCCTTGAGACTTGCAGGGGTGGTTTTGGTTCAGGATACGTACATTTTGTTGCTGGCTTTTTTGTTGTTTATTATTCCCAGAAACCTTGGGGCTAAAAGGGGCAACAGGAGGGGCTTGTGAAGATTTTCAGCTATGATGAGTGGGGTGTCGTTTTTCGAGGGTTTCGTAGGATCCACCATCGGTCGCCTCCGTGAGTTCCCTCATAGTAGCCAAACTCCCCGCCAGGAGCGCACATATCTGGGACAACACCAGCTTCTCAACACCACAAATGAATGATTTCTAAGTTGGATATCATTGTATCGATTCTTTCAAGTACTCTGGCCTCCCTTCATAACGTATAAATCTTTCGCCTTTTACTAAAGATTTCCGTGGTGAGGGGCCTTCTAATGAGTCTATGACTAATTTTTTGACAGTGCCTTGTTTAACAACAGGGCCACTTAATGTCTGGGATGTCCACACTGAAGAAAAATATTGATATTCGATATATCGATAGTTTAAAAAAAATCGTTTTACTAGGTCGATATATCGTAGAAAACTATCGATATTCGATATATCGTATAAAAAATATCGATGTATCGGATATTAGTCCAAATTTTAAAAAAATCCACGCCTTTCACGACTTTTGATTACTAGTAAATAAATTAAAGTTATAAATTCTTCAAAATTTGAAGAAGATTGTTTAAATTTATTTTTAAACAAAAAGATTGTTTAAAGATTTTACTTGACGTTCACCCCACACCTGTAGTCCCCCACCCCGTCAGCCAATCAAACCCGCAAACTCAGGGATGCCAACTCAAGAAACCACTTTTCCGTAGATCGTTCACATAAATTCAATAGATTACGCAAAAAGTCGGTAGCTAGACTAGCGATCAAAAATCACTAACAAACGCTGCAAATTTTACACAAGCGTTTATTATTCTTCAAAGAAGGTCAATCCAGGTTCAATGGTTAAGTTTTCAAAGGGAACTTTGCTAGCAACCTGAGCTGCGACTTTTGGTTTATTATTCTTGGAATAATACACCTGCTTTCGCGACGGGGGTCGACGACTCCGATTGGCCTCAAAATTTGACATTATCCGTTTCAAGAGGTCTACATTCGAAATCCGAAATGTCCGTCCGCCGTCCGGGCCGTTTTGGGCAGTAGGAATTTTTTTAAAAATCTGAAATTTTGACAAAATACTCGGTTTACCATCTAGTTGTGCCCGCAAGGTTTTCAGCCCGATCGCCCAAACCCGTGGGGCGCTATGGGGCTAAAATGGGGGTTTTTGAAGGCTTTTGGCTATGGTATCGAGTCAGGTGTCGTTTTCGAAGTATTTTTGGACGTAGAATTCATTTTTTGGGGTCCCGCAGTGATCCGATTTCACTGTTGCGATCTATCTATAGAGATCTCTATAGAGCTTTCATGGGGCTAAAAACAGGATTTTTGAAGGATCCCAGGAGGTCAAATATTTTTCAAGTAAAAAACAACAAAAAATGTTGAAAAAATTTTTTGAAAAAAAAAAAAATCCAAAATAATTTTTTTTTAAACAAAAATCCACAAAAAAAAATTTTTAAATTTTTTTCATTGACAAAATTAAATTTCTGCACAAGTAACGTAGGTACCTATATCAAAGAATAATAAACCCTTGTGTAAAATTTGGAGCGTTTTTTTAAAGCATCGATGTGTTTGAAACACATCTCCAACAGAAACATGACTTCGAGTTAAGAGTAGAACGCAAGACCTTCAAGACAGAAGCGGAATGGGCGAACGACTTTGCACAGATTTTGCAACCTATGGTAGGCATTTCGTCCAAAAATTCTCTACATACCTACTAATCTGTCAACTAAGCACCTTGAACTTTACAATTTGGCAACGATTGATAAATGATAACGAATACCGATAACAGGGAACGAAGGGTACCTACACACCGCATGACCGCGCCACTGTCGATTTCGGGGTGCAAGGTGGGGGACTACAGGTGTGGGGTGAACGTCAAGTAAAGATTTTTCATTAATTGTTGATATTTGAAGAATAATTGTTTAAAGATTTTTAAAATTTGATTTAAATTTTTAAAGATGGTTTAAATTTGAAGATTATTTAATAATCTGTAATGAGTAGGTAATTATTTGTAAAATCATAGAAACAATTTATTTTCTTAGTTTATAATGTTCTGACAAAACATTCAGTACATTGCACTAAAATGAATTGCGTGGATCTGCTCACCAACATTAATTAAGTACATTATTAACTCTTCACACATGTGATTGTGAACCAATTCGGTAAAGGGATTAGGAAATGAATTGAAAGCCGAGGTCTATTAACATTAACATAGTAATTGATTAGAAATACTTTCAGTCAAGTTACCTACACGCTCTTTGATCCTATTTCTAGCTGGTATTCGGATTTATGTCGGATCTCTCTCAAAAATATCGGTTCCCGATATTTAAAAAATAATATCGATATATCGATATATCGGTGGAAAAAATATCGCCAGAAAATATCGATATATCGGCGGAAAAATATCGATATATCGATATTTTTTGAGCATCCCTACTTAATGTAGAAATCTATTTCACTAGTATTGTTCACTAACATTTACGTATTGCGTACGTTACTCTAAAATATACTGTATAATTTATGCGTTCCATGAAAACAAAATGTCCGTTCGCAGTTGGATCCATTCGGAATTTAATTATTGAATAATTTATAGTATAAATTTTATACCAAAGAATAATAAACCCTGTAAAATTGTCGCTGACAATTTGTCAGCTATTTTTCACAAAGTAACAGAGAGCAAATTTTTGTTTGTTATTGGCTATTTTTGTTTATTATTCTTGCAATGGTACACCTATGTAATCGCGTTCAAGGTCGAAAATTCTAATCGGCCTCAAAATCTGACATTATCCATTTCACAAAATTTTCTTGAAATGGATAATGTCAGATTTTGAGGCCGATCAGAATTTTCGACCTTGAACGCGATTACATAGGTGTACATTTAATGTAGATTCCAAAAACGAAATGTCCGTATATATATTTTTAGAAACATTTAGTATTGATAAGGTAGAGTTATATGCACGTCTCTGTGTAACGCACAAATTTCCTTGGAGAGGGGCCTTCTGCAAGGTCAACAAATGGGGCTACGAGGAGGGGCGTTTGCAGGTTTTCGGCTATGGGGTCGAGTTGGGTTTCGTTTTCGAAGTATTTTTGGACGTAGAATTTATTTTTGGGGGGTCCCGGAGCGGTCTGATTCCTCCGAGGGCATATATTCATCGGGCTACAAATGAGATTTTTGAAGAATCCCAGGAGGTCAAATAAGGTGTCGTTTTCTGAGCAATTTTGGAATCCTCTTTTCAAGGTCCCACATCTGTCCAAACATTGTACAGAAAAAAATAAGTTTTTAAAAATTTAAAACATTTAATGTTTCCAAAACTTTTCTCAATGACACAGAATTAATTATTGCACAAGTAACCTATTTCAAAGAATAATAAACCC
This sequence comes from Pilophorus perplexus, assembly GCA_955831195.1. Taxonomy (NCBI): domain Eukaryota; kingdom Metazoa; phylum Arthropoda; class Insecta; order Hemiptera; family Miridae; genus Pilophorus; species Pilophorus perplexus. The sequence continues at coordinate 10,617,879 of OY037012.1, forward strand.
TTGTGTAAAATTTGCAGCGTTTTTCTTCTTCTTTTGTTAATGATGCATTGATTGCTTCTTTTTTATGATGATGCTTTCTTAAATAAACGCAATCAGTTTTATTGATAAAATTGACCTCGTTTATTTAAGAGAGAAAAAAAAAAGCGCCTGCATCTTGTATGGTTTTCAAAAAGCGACTTTAGAATTGAAAAAGTTTTGTTTACTTCGGAGGGTTTGGCAGCTGGCACGCCCTGGCCTGAAGGAATCTCGAGATGGGGGTCACCATTTGGCGAGAGGATATAACGTGTTATTGACTCCGCCTGGTTCAGCACACCTGGGCCACGTGCATGGCTAACACCGTATGATTATCGGAGCTAAGTCATGCTTTCCTTACATTTTGAAACGCCCTAAACTCCGCCGACCTTCATTCGTATTTTTCTCCGTTGCATGTACGACTCGACAATGATAATGGGATTAGCTTCCAAATAACACCGAAAATGGAATAAAAACTACGATGGTAAGTTAATATGGATTTATAGAATTTAGGGGCAAATCGAAGTTTGAATTTATGTCGGGAAACAGCGATAAGCTGCTTAGGTTGCCCTCATACCCGAGGACAATCGTCGGAGTTATCGGCTCCCCATTGGCCAGTGGCTCGGGTTGGATTCCAGATTATGGCATAGATCGCAGATCTGCGAAAGAAAACTACCCGTCAGATTCGAGGATGGCGTATGACATCACTGGCCACTCTAGTTGAGAATACGGATACGTGACTTTTTGTCACAAAAATGATTCATTCTCACTTTTTCGCTTATATTAATTCGGCGCTGGGCGGTTTCACCCAAAATTAAGTTGCACGTTTTCATCCGATTCCATTGCAATTTTAAAGGATTATGCGAGTGAGGGAGTTGAAGGCAGGCCTGATGAGAGGGTGGTCCAGGTCCCTGGGCAGTATATTCGGGGATTGAAGCTATGCCGGTTGACCCGCTGGTGGCTAGAGCTCTGGAAACACCAATTCCGTTGAATTAGCTGAGTCTGAGAGGCCCACAGCTGATCTTGGGAGGCATTAGTAGTCTTTGTGACTGCCATACTCAAGCCCACGGAAATGGACCGAACGTGTAGCAGCAATAAGGACAACAGATGGATCAGGGGCCTTCAGGGCAGAGCAAGAGAGGTATCCTGAAGTAATACCGGCGTGGAAATTTTCCCCCACGTTTACGGCAGTATTTACCAGTTAGCGCAACCATGCACTCCCCTCTTCTCCCGCCGGCGGCCCAGCATCCCCGTTCGAAGACGGGCGTAATTTAATATTCAGTTTTGCCATTTACTGTTCATTTATTGCAACATTTATACATCGTCAACTTACAGTGGATTTACAGGGACCAGACTGGTCGGTCAGGCCTCCATTACTGACAATTCGTTTGTGGAAGCTGAGCCAGCAGGAATGATCCTAACGTACGGGTCCGTTGCCCAGGACTCCATTAATGACATTTCATTTGTGGAAGCCGGGTAATCGGACTCGTATAAGACTGAGTGAGCTTTAGTGGCAGCTCACTTGAGGTAGCTGCAACGGCTTTCCCAGGTTCAACTCCGAGCCCAGGGCGAACCAATACTGGCCACAACATATCGTGATGGGAGTTGGCTTCCCCTTGGTTCCTTACCGTAGACTCTGCATCACCACAGTACCCTTACATATCAGGTAAGTGTACTATGTATGCGAGTCTTCCCTTTCTGTGGCTGCATCTTCTTCTAGGCCTGCACACTCCCTTCATCTTCCTCCAAAAACACCGGCGGCGAAATCAGGGATTTACGCCACAGGCCTTCCGCTACACAAAATTTAATGAATCTAATTCAAATTTAGAAACACAGGTACACGCCCATCACCCACCGCATGGGGTGTCCCACAGGTGGTACCAGGGTGGCTCTCTAGATGAGAGTCTTGGAGTGAGGTTTTCGTCGGTGACAGTCCGACACTAGGATTGAAGCGGCCTCTCCTCGGTGTGCACACAACACTCAAATAATTGATCAAGGAAACGACTCTTGCATTTTTATTGCTAGGTACTCAAGTTTGTGAAAGTTGTGATGTCACGTTAACTCGTCGTTTCCATCTGTGATGGTATTACGAGACTTGACCACGTGGGTGAGCCTCTGTAAGTGCGTGGGGTCTGTTCATTAGGAAGCAGGAAGTGAAGGAAGTAGCCGACGAGAAGGGTACAGGGAAGGGGGTTAAGGAGGCGTCAAAGAAAGCGACGCAAACTACGTGTGGGGATCCGGGGGTGGAAATATCGGTGGTGGGGACGAGTCCGTTTGATTAGCGAGGTAAACAGACGGAGAGAAAGCAGTGAGAGCATCAGAGTGGGAAGACAAACGGAATTATTAAGGCGAGCAGCTCCCACGATGAAGTTTGGCGCACGGACACTGCCCACTTACTTCTTTCAGTCGACATTTCACGCATAATTTGCGTGGGCACCTCCTATCCTACTTCTGTGTTTGTTTACAAGCCGTCGAGGTGATAATAGTTTTTATACAACTAACTTTTTTTATTTTTTGTTGCAGGTAAGGCGTTGGTGCTGCTGGAACGGTAAAAGTCGTGCAATACAGTGAACTCTGCACAATGCTGCTCCGTCCTAGAACTATCAACTAATTCCATAAAAGCGTCTTCATAAATAATTAATGTTCACGCTTTAATGTATGAAAGGTCTCCGTGACATCCCCGCCGTGGTTTCTGTCGTGGTCATCTATCTGGATAAGGACGGCTTGGATCGATCTGTCACGAAGAATCGTGTTTTCAGCGTGTCAGTCCCCTGAAGCGAGACGCGTTTGTTTTGCCAAGTTTGAATAAATGGGCTCCTCTCAGTTCTTAATTAGCATTTGGTTATGAATTGTTTCTTATTTGTGAGGTATTGCGTAAGCGTTTCTCCTCCAGGTTTGCTAATTTCGTTGTGTAGAGCTCGCTACACGATTAGCAAAACGCCACATTCGTGGACAAGAACGCAGAATGAATAGAAAAATAACCAAAATTGTTTTAGCAGCTTGTCGTCAGAGAACCGGAAAAAATCGAGGCCTTTTCAATTCTGCGTTCTCCCAATCGGTGAAAGGCCGATTGGTGAGGTAGTTTTGGAACTGGGCATTTGAGGTTGGGCAGTTCGAAGTTGGGAAATGTATTCCTGAACTGACTTTAATTGAGGTCTCCTCCAAAGCACTGGAGGTCCCTAACAACTGGTGATTACTCGGAAATTCGAATGGAGATCGGGCCCCCAAGTCGGTAATTGTGGTCGGCATTCTTGTTGGCTTCATATGAAAGCTGCGGTGCATTTGGATGAAGTGCGCTGGTTTCGGTGTATCAGGATAAAATAGATCGTCGTTAACAGAGCGTGATTGTAGCAAATTGCTAGAAAGCTCAATTTTTTTTATTCGCCCCAAAATTTGTCGTTTTGTTTCAAGACGTGTAAATTCAAAAATCCTATGTCCTGCACATGAGAGTAGGTTAACTAATTTTACTGATTTCGTAACAGCATGTTGTTGGTACCTTTTCTAACTTAGTTCTTTCTTTGATAGTTTGAAAAGCTACAACACGCTCCTTTTGTCCTGCAGTGTCCAGGCGGTATACGTCTCTTGGCGTCCTGAGAATTCTATGTAACTCAGCAGGTGGGTAACAATTTCTAACGAGTCGGGCCGGCAAAAAGTCATCGCCCAAGTGACTCGCTAAATGGTCGCTTTTTCTTCGGACGCTTTCACGCTTCTGAGACGTGCAACTAGAAGACATCAGCAAATATTGGAGTGTCAGCTGGTGTTTTTCTCGTTAAATCTTCCAAGTTACGCAAACATTCATAACAAGCGTACTGTACGTACTTTTTTTTTTTTTTTTTTTTTGCATTCGGAATTCGCTACAGTCAATAATGTCACCTCAGGTGTGGTAAGTCGATGCAGGACTTGGTAAATTGGTCGTAAACATTCAACAACTGCGGTAATTTCTCACCAAGAGTTGCAATTCAGCATGAACCAAGAGTTTTATCGTCTCACGATGATGCCTGCAAACGGAAAGCTGACCAACTTTTACCGGTCGTTCCGAGTTCACTCAGGCGTGCTCACTCATCGAGGAGGAAAACCTCCCCATTGATTAAAAAATAGTGAGGGAGTGGCTATTGTTTTTCGAGGCCCGTTACCAATTCCAGTTGGCTCTATCGGCTGGTAACTTTCTAGATCGTGACAGAACGCTTGAGAGTCAATGCCCAGTAGGGTTCCATATTTTAGCGTAGTACGTGCCTCTCATTCTCCAGTCTTGTACCATTTGCGTCATTTTCCTCTACTCATCTTAGTGACGTACCATAATAATATTATATCCCTGATACGCATATTATGCGTATCAGGGATATTATTCAGGTTCGTGTCCCGATCGCCTCCCATTTTTCACTGCTTTTCCCGTTTGCCTCCCACTTGTTCCAAGCAGTGAACAAAGGTACCAGTAGTAAAAAATGGTACGCAAATGGGACAATATTGAAAAGTGGTACGCACCCAGGACAATCGAGAGGAAGGAAGCTCCGTCTGATGAAGTGCGATCAGTGGATGTTTCAGTCATAACATTCGATTAGAATAATACCAGAGAGTGGGTTTCTGAAGTGCACCCCACTTTCCTAGACCTGAAGACCCGTTGTGCCGCCTCTCGGAGTTACTACGGTAGGAGTTCTGTGCCCTTGAAGAGGTTCAATAGTCCTCCTACCAGGTCCTGTTGCGCTAGTATCTCTCCCCAGTCCACTGATCTCAGAGCAAGATACCTTCTGCGCTTCAGGGCCTCACACTGATCCGCTGTCTCCGCATAACCTACAGGTGGTTTCATCGTTTATGACCCCTATCTTGTTTAAATGTTTCCTGAAACTCCCGTGTCCTGTATACAGACCCACTGTGAATCTCTGTTCTGTCCGCCGTAAATGGAGACATAATATATGATAACCCTTTTATGGTCCAGCACAGCCAACATGGTATGTCCATGCTGCTGATGCAGAGTTCTTTCCCATCTCCGGCTGTGCTGTGTTCTCTGCACTGGCAAACAACCTCACGGAAAAGTGCTCCCGTGAAACCTAGACAGGATTCAGGTCCCATAAGGACCCTGCTGGACGGTTGACCAGCGCCTCTGCAACACGCCTGATGGACTCCCCGCAGTTGAGTACCAGTAGACGTTCCCGCTAGTGATTTCCGAGCAGCTTTGTTATCCGAGAATATTATCCACATATTATGAGGATTCGCCTTCTCTGGAGAGCTCTCCTCTCACCCTCTGCCATGCATATCTTTATATAGAGCTAGGCCTGGTATACTGTAGCCCGCTGGCGCTTTCCCACTTGAGCTGCACGATGTGCGTTACCAAGCCGGCCCCATTACCCATCTTGGAGCCGTCTGTGTACGTCTATGTCCCTGGACTGCACTCCCGGTGGACCCTTCTTCCAATCCTCCATGCACGATATGATAACTTGAACGTTCCTACCTAGCAGGGCCTCCGTCTTGACAAAATCCGTGGGCATGAGAGCAATTTGGCTTGCAGTTCAGGCTTTAAGTCATAAAATCGATCCATTTTTGCAGTGGAGAGTGTGTCAGGTCCAAAAACGAGAATTATGTAGGTACTTACCGGGGTTGGACCTGACACACTGCATCAGGTGAACTTATACAAACATAATAATACACTGATGCCCCACTCGGCGAGAGATTTCAAATATGGATTCAGCGTGAAAAAGTGTATGGGAAAACTTCACTCAATTGAGTATTTTTTAAAAATGCCTTAGACTAAGAATTTTACAGTTATTTTCCCGGTTTTTTTGCCTTCTCCCACTCTCCAGACCCAATTTGAAGCGGATTTTTGAAAATTTCCCTACCGCTACAAGTACCGTAGAGTACCTATCAGTGTCATTGTCCTTTTCGTGTTGTGGTTTCAATATTGTAGACTAGGGGGCCATTCTATTACATTGACCTCCCGCCCGAGCCGCCCTGGCCTGTAACCCAACTACTCGCTTTCCCACGATTATTATACTTTTGCTTTATAGAAACTGTTTCTGTTACAGTGGATGTCGGTTTTTTTAAATCCAATTTCTAATTTGAATTCCGCGTGTAAAAATATAAGTATTTGAAAACGGCAATGAAAAATTAAAAAAAAAAAAAAAAAAAAAAGAAAAGAAAAAGAAATTTGAGTGACGTGAATGGCGATAAATTAGGTATTTCGCGGGGATTTTTCCACTTTTTCCCGATTTTTTGCGTTCCCTCACTCTTTTGACCCATTTAGAGGCGGAATTTCGATTGGAAATTAGTCCAAGACACTATCCAAAAAAAGCATTCTTGTCCGTGAAATTTTAATCCAAAGCTTGATATAGTTTCTTCCATTTTCTGCGAAAGTTCTGTGCTCAGTTGGTACACTTTGCGCCACTAGCTCTGCCAACTATGCAATTAGCCGACCACGAAAATTCCGCCTTAATGAAGTCATCATAGCGTGGAATGGGAATTACCATAGGAACACATTAGTACGGTAAATAGCAATCTGTGTACTAACTAAATACTAATCCTTACCGAGTAAGAGTTGTGTTACCAGCCGTGGCCACTTCCTTCGTCATTTCCGCATCCTCAGTGGTTTTGCTTGTCATGTTTTCCGAGAATGACTGAGAGATAACTTTTCGTGCCATCAGTTATAAAGTTATAAATGCGTTTTTTCCTTGAAGAAACTCTATCTTGTCTTATACCGTAACTATCCTGGTTTGGTAATAATTATTGTTGCCAGCAGTTCCTGGAGATTGACAAGAGATTTGATCGCTGATAAATAATTAATTATTAAGATCTGATAGTTTTACGAAGGACTAATTCAATTGTCTCGATTGAATCTGGGATTCCTCGACTTGGTTGTTGGTTGCTATGTCCAATACACCGTGAATATCTGGCCCACGGCCGCGACTGGAAATGCATCTGTCGTATTCAGACCGTCGAAGTCGGGGATGTGTGTGGCCGACGGCATTGCATAAGAATCAGGTAACCGCGACACGGTGACACCCTGTGGAGATTGTGGACCGTGCAAAATGGATGAAGAACGGAGACGTAATGGGAGCCCGATTTGTGAATGAAATAACGCCGGGCAAAAACAAACAATCACGATGGATGAAAAAGTCGCCCGATGGAGAGTGTGAGGGCGTCGAACAGAGTTGACAAGCGTGGACACTGTGGTAAGCAACTATACATCATCCTACTTAGCAATTGCATACTTTTTTACGGAACTATGCAGGAAGGTACATCAATAATCTTTTTCATTTTCTGAAGTGCATCACCCAGCATAGTCATGTCGACGTGCTCTAGAACAAGAGTATTTGCATCCACTCTTCGTGAGGTTTGTGTTTGCATATTTAGAGCCTCTAATAACACATGCTTAGCTCGAATGATGTTGGCGCCAAGTAGTGCACATTGGGCAAACTCAGTTCCTCATCCCGTCCTGCGATCAGTGCCTACCCCACCGGAACGGTTTCACTTTCGGAACCCGCGCCCCGTAAAAAATTTCAGCCGGCGTTGGACGCGCGTTGCAATATGACGACCGACTAGCTTTCTCATCGCCGCAGTGTGTTTTCTGTTTTCACGCCCAGTCAGAGGAAAATGGTGCAGTTATTTGGTCAGCTTTTCCCGGCAAATTAACCTCAGCGTTGACACAAATCGGTGACCGATTCTCTGATAATGGACAGACCACAGCTCGGCGGCTCTCAACCGGGCTTTCCCTGTATTCATTTGGGTATAAAAAAGTTTAAAATGTAAAAACGTTTGTTGGACATGATATGTTTCTGTATTAAACAACTTGAACGCAGTGTACAACATTACTGCTACACTGATCTGATCCAAATTACTGACATTTTCGTGCCCCATTAGGCCACTACGTTTTAAAAGCGTCAGTTAGTTTATCATTAGCAGGCCATCAACATCGTTTACAAATAGCCGTAAAACGACCTCAGGGTGCGAGCTTAATGGAATAGCAAATCCGCGTCAGCGCTCCACCGGAGGAATCAAAATCGCTCTGAATGCTCTGCAGCCTTGACGTTGGACCTGCAAAGTGGGATTGAGCAACCCGGCGTGTTCCACGATAGCTGATACCCCGTGATCTTCGTCAATTGAAATCCGCGATCGAGAAACCGGGATACTGACTTATTCCTCGAGGTCACTGATCAAGTTTTCAGCTTTCGTTTCCATTTCCAGAGGAGCTGCACCCTTTTCGGGGCGGCAACTGGTCAAAGACCTCGATAGATCTGGGTAGGTACATACGCTACTGCATCGAGTGCATCTAGTTAATCACTCTTACGTAACGGGATGTTTCATTATCAATCATTTGTAATTGGCAGGAAAGGAAGAAACAGGTAATTAGCTACTGCGCAGGATAATAACTTAACAGAACTTGACAAGCTAAAGTGCTCCTCGACTTTAAAATCTGATGCTAACTAAACAGAATATTCCTCATTTGACAGTCCGTTCCATGTCCTTCAAATTTATCCTTGGCAGCAATCCCTAACATAATTACCTCTCGGCTCAGAATATGTACAAACAACTCTACTCTTTAACGATCGGCATTCTTCTATTTTTAAAGGCCAGGCATTTCGCTTCTACCATGTGGCGTTCAGCCGCTTTCTAAACTTCGAAGTTTCTCCGTTGAACTTCACCATCATTGACCTCTCGTGAAATCCTCTCAAAGTTCAAGTCATCATCGATCAGTAGGCCTGGAAACTAGAAAAACAAGCTAGAATAGACAACTTGCTAGGTCGAGATGAGCGTGATGTGCTCCAGTATACTACTCGCAATATTGAATACTAAACGAGGAAAGTCCAGGCCGGGAACTCGCTCGTTTATTTTTGTAGAAGTCGGTACTAAGGGTGTTTTTATAAAATGTATAGCATTTAAAGTGATAAAATTTAATGTTATCACAACTGTTTGATACAATCATCTAATACGGAATCGCAGGAAGTAAAATTTAATCCTTCCCTCTCCAATTAATTCATCGCCCCCTGGGTTTTATCAGTGAATACTCTGGATAAGCAGTCAGTCGGCTCGAAGGCAAGGCACGATAGGTGTGAGGTTGTCTCAAAATTTGTATTTAATAGCCCGCATTCGGAATCATCAGATGATTCATCACCTTGCATGCTTGGTGCCCACTTCTTCCAAAAAAATAAGTCAGCGAGTTCCCGAGCCCGACTTTCCTCGTTTTGTATTCTATATTACAATTTAATATATTCTATATTTCTATATTTAAAACAGAATACAAAACGAGGAAAGTCTGGCTAAGCTTTATAGGAGTGCATAATATATGCCTCTGTAGAGGCATTTTTGGTTTATTATTCTTGGAATAAGACACCTATGTTTTCGCGACGGGGGTCGACAACTCAAAATTTGACATTATCCGTTTCAAGAGGTGTACATTCTAAATCCGAAATGTCCGTACGCCGTCCGGGCCGTTTTGGGCAGTAGGATTTTTTTTTTTAATCTGAAATTTTTACAAAATACTCGGTTTACCATCTAGTTGTGCCCGCAAGGTTTTCAGTCCGATCGCCCAAACCCGTGGGGCGCTATGGGGCTAAAATGGGGCTACGGGAGGTTTTGGTTTATTATTCTTGGAATAATACACCTATGTTTTCGCGACGCGGGTCGACGACTCCGATCGGCCTCAAAATTTGACATTATCCGTTTCAAGAGGTCTACATTCAAAATCCGAAATGTCCGTCCGCCGTCCGCCGTCCAGGCCGTTTTGGGCAGTAGGAATTTTTTTAAAAATCTGAAATTTTGGCAAAATACTTGGTTTACCATCTAGTTGTGCCCGCAAGGTTTTCAGTCCGATCGCCCAAACCCGTGGGGCGCTATGGGGCTAAAATGTGGCTACAGGAGGGGTGTTTTGAAGGCTTTTAGCTATGGGATCGAGTTAGGTGTCGTTTTCGAAGTATTTTTGGACGTAGACCCCATTTTTGGGGGTCCCGGAACGATCCGATTTCACTGTGGCGTTCTATAGGGCTTTCATGGGGCTAAAAATGGGATTTTTGAAGGATCCCAAGAAGTTAAATATTTTTCGAGTAAAAATTAAAGAATTTTTGAAAAAACACATTTTTGAAAAAAAAATCCCCCCAAAAAATTTTTTTTGAAATATAAAAATCCAAAAAAAAATTTTTTTAATTTTTTTTATTGACAGAATTAAATGTCTGTACAAGTAACCTATATCACAGAATAATAAACCCTTGTGTAAAATTTGCAGCGTTTTTTAAAGGCTTTTAGCTATGGGATCGAGTTAGGTGTCGTTTTCGAAGTATTTTTGGACGTAGAATCCATTTTTGGGGGTCCCGGAACGATCCGATTTCACTGTTGCGATCTACAGGGCTTTCATGTGGCTAAAAATGGGATTTTTGAAGGAGGTTAAATATTTTTCAAGTAAAAAAAATAATGAATTTTTGAAACAAAAAATCCAAGAAACAGATTTTTTTTTTTTTTTGAAACATAAAAATCCCCAAAAAATATTTTTTAAATTTTTTTCATTGACAGAATTAAATTTCTGCACAAGTAACCTATATCAAAGAATAATAAACCCTTGTGTAAAATTTGCAGCGTTTTTACCTAGCAAATTTTTTTTCTTGCAGAAATTTCATCTTTTTTTTCTTTTTTAGTGTTTATGTGAGGTGCTTATTGCTGCATTTCGGTATAACGCGATTAAACGGTTAAAGATGCATCTAAAGACGAGGAATCTTCCTCTCCGCCTGGACAAAGGCAGCTGAATTAAATTGCCAGAGTCCCATTGTTTGACTGCACACAACCGTACTGATAACTTCAATCTTGTTTTGCGCTTAAAACCAGCGGTACAATGAATTGCGCAGTGCGAACAAGCCGATTACAAGCTGAAGGGAGCCGTGTTGAAAACAACAAAACAAGGTATAAGGCTCATGTTAATTAGTCTTTTGTCCAGAGAGTGGGCGTGTTCGAAGGTACAAAATCCTGGGGTTTCAACAACAAACCGTTACCAACTTGCGGTTGTCAAGGTGCAGTTCGGGCCTTGCGGAAGGTTTTTCTGAAGAAAATCTGTGTTGCACCGTAGGTATCATGGGAAAATATCTGGTTCCTAGGAGTTTCATCACTTCGTTAGGAGTTCATATCTTTCCCTTCATAGCGGCTGCCCTAGACTGGTTCTCAAACCCCAAATTACCAACTAGGTAGGTACCTAAGAACAAAGTACATACCGTGGATGTGGGCCAATAGAAACAGTTTTGAACTTCAGAGTGATGGCACACCACCTGACTGTGCAAAATAAATTGTTTTCACTAGATATCTTAAAAGTCCCTTGTACCTACTTCAAGCCTTCAATTTTTTTTTTTTTTTTTTTTCCAAGAGGGCAAAAACTTTTTTATGCCCTGTTTTTATTCCCCAACAACGATGTAATAATAAGCATAATAATATTATGCATATTATGCATATTATAGTTTCGCTAAAGTTTCTACTTTTACGGCATGAAAGGTGATCAGAAACAGCAGGAATCTTTTTAAAACAGCTCAAAATGGATATTTTGAGGGGGAAAAGAATGAAACAAGAAAAAATATTGAGCCAATAAAATTTATGTTGTATTTAATAGAAAAACGAATTTTTATTACAAAAATAATAAAATATTCTAATTTTACTAGAAATTATCTTTCTTTCGCAACTCCATTATCCCGCATAGGTAGTTATTAGATCTTCACGGTATACTTCCAATACTGTTCCGCTCGAGGGTCCCTCTTCCGCGACATTACGCAGAAATAACCAAAATTTCGTTTTTGGAGTGTCATTAGATCCACAAAACCTGATCAATGAGACATTTTTAAAATCAACGAACAAAGATAAAAATAATCTACTCAACAGTTGCAAGAAGCTGAAATCATAAGTGAGGAGGACGATGCAACAAGTTGCAGGCGAGAATTTTCAGGTGTATGGGTCCGAGTTTTATTGGGATTAGGGCCAAGAACGGGAAAACTAATTTGCCGAGCTTTCGAGCGGCGTGGGCTGTTTTTGTTGTTAGTTTACTTCCTGACGTTAGTAAATTTAAATTAAATTTGTAGTGTAGGCCGGTGCTCTTATCCTCTCCCCTCTTTCGTTAAAAATAGACCATACGTTTTGACATACCCTACGACGACTGGCCAATTGAGGACAGTCCGACATTCATCTCCCTCTCTCTCCCCGACCAGGTTCATGTACCTACACTCCATTGGGTCAATCTCCACTATTCTCAATTTTCAGGTGGTCGAGCAGAGTTCCCTTATCAGACATGGCTGACAAGAGCAGAACAGCTGGGGCGTTCTTTTCACCCTTGACGGACACATCATTCACTTGGTCACTTCTGTGATGTAGTGACGGTAATCGTTGTCCCACCATCCTCTGAAGAGGGTAGGCGGTTTTGTTTGATTTTTTTTTTTTTTTTTTCTCGATCAATCACCTGTGAAAAATTGACCCGTCAGCGAGCACTCGATGTATTTGCCAGAAAATCGTTTCAATTCACCCACCTAGTTTCTATTTACCCCCATCCACTTACCAAGAAAAAGGTAGTTATTCTTCATTCACCTAATGGTTAGGTTAGGTCCAAAGCCAAGCTAGATGGAATCAAAAATCGCTTGCCGCGTGAATCAACATATCGAGCACAAACAAAGCTGCGATTCAGTTCATTTCGTGACAGTGAACTCCATAACGACTGATCGATCAACCAGAACCTCAAGTCGCCTCATTTCTGGCTTTTTTTTTTTTTTTTTTTTTTTCCGCAGAACACATGCACCAGACCTGAAAAACCTGTGGCGCTATTGGTCACGGGAAAGGGTCTATTGACCTAAAATATCTCCCATCAACTGTGAAGAAACTTAATAATTTTAGCGTTAGTTCTGGAACAGTGTAACTCTTGTTCCTTTTGAGCCTTTTCACCCTGAAGATTTTTTGGTTGTTTGGTAGATTTTCGCAGGACGTGGTAATGAAGAGGTTCGTGCCGACAATATATTGGCGGCTGTGAAGTCATGCTTGAAGAGTGAAGGTGTGTGTTGTGGATCAGGAGAGCCTTGGCCCTGTTTTGGTTTCACGTGATGCCTTCTAGTTTTTTCGGTCTCGTGAATTGTAGGGCAGTTAATGCGTAGAAAAAGCCCATTTTCGATTCATAATATGAATATATTATACTTATTTGTCGATTTACGTTTCCTTGAGGGTAAAAGAGGGCACTGCCCTCAGGATTGTTTGGGCGGTAAACATACCAATAAACAGGGTCCGGCGATAGTGGCCCCGAAAGAAATCGTGGGGGTATTTGACCGACATTCTGCCTGTGGAGGGGTCTTTCTAACGGGTTTCTCTCACCTATCGGCGTTAGATCCTGGAATCTTCCGGATCTCCACACAGCTTCCATCGTGTTATTTGTTGCGGTTCACAGTAAATTGACTCTTTGCAAAGGCTGGGTACAACGACCGGTTAGTGTTGCCTTCCGTCTTTCCCCGTCCCCGTGTCTTCAGGCACTCAGGAACGGTTTGCGAATGACAGGGATTTGCACACCAGCCAATTTTCTGTAACTGCAGTTATTTAAGGAAATGCTTTGGTTGGGAGTTGCCAAACTCCGTGCGGTCATAGACAAATTCCGTCCTGCCTTCAAATCACCTATGTACCAATTGGTACGGACAATTGTCCGTCCTCGAATGGAGGATGAGCAAATTCCATGCCACTCCTAGCACCCTCACATGAGTGCAGCTCGTACAGTTCGTTTAGAGTTCTCAGAGAAAATAAAAGTAGACTAGGGGGCACCCCCTGCTGGCTAAAGCCAGCCAACCCCCGACCTCTCCCACCTGGCCTCAGACCTCTTCGCTTGGGAACAATCTCTGTGCGCATAATGATCGTCCTTCAAAGGTTACGTACTAACTCCGTGCGGAGGCTCGAAGGGGGTAGCATTGGGGGAGGGGGGGTGTAGGAAAAACTACCTAGTTATTCGTTATCGAAAAGCATGTAGAAGAGATGGGAGTTGCCAAACTGCTCCCATGTACATTCGATGAGGAGGGACATCCTATACAAGATGCAGGTGCAAAATAATTTTTCTAAGCCTAATTTTCTATCTTGGCCCATGAAAGGAAAATCATGGAAAAACGAGCTAAACAACAACAACAAAAAAACAAACAAAAAACTCGGATTCGGATTCAGCACACCAAATAACGTAAGAAACCGACAAGCCCCGGCCGGATGCAAGATCGCCCCTAAGTTCTGTAAAGTTAAAAAATTATTTACAAGATTCACTGTTTTAATAATACAACAATCATTTCAGTCAAGAAGTTTGACCCCGTCGCGATAACTTTGGTTTATTCAGAAAATAATACACCAAAAAAGACTTTTCCGCGAGATGTTTTGAGTAAGCCTTCCAAGGCCACGATTGAAAATCCAAACTAAAAAAACTAGTCACCATTCAAGGACGATGCAAACGACTGTGTGAAGGGAGGTAAACATCACGACTCCACCAAGTTCGATGTCATTTGTGAGGGAAAAGTGAACGGGACATGCTGTGAGGGCCTGTTCGAAATGTGTCTGAAGGTAAACAGCGGGATATCTAGTTGACGTAACTAGAAAAAAAAAGTAGTACCCAAAAAAGGAGGACGGGATTTCACGTCAAACTGGTTGGCTCCCATAACCGGCCAAGCTCCCCTTAAAGGCTAAATTAATTTGCGGTAAAAGTGTAGAAGGTGAGTGAGTTGGCAGGTGCAAGCTTTATCTTGATCAACTCGTTAGGTTCGTAATAAATAGAAAAAGAAATGTATATGAAAATTTTATATATTGTATATTATATTATAATATTTATATATTTCGCCATATCATGGCGAAAGCAAACGAATTGCTAAGATAAAAATTAAAGTGAAAAAGTTCCCTGAACATACATCGCCTCAAGCTGTCAGCTATCGTATACGATAGCTCATATACAATAGCTATAGCTATTGTATATGAAACAACTTAATAAATCCTTCGTGGATTTCTCCTGGCCCCGAGCTCAGCCACGCGTGCCTTTTGCGCTCGTTACTTGACACCTGGCCGTTTCAACAGTAGCGCCGGTCGGATGATTTGCGCCCCGGATAATTTTTTTCGAACAATAATAAAGCGGGATATGTGCGCCCCGTCGGAACGGCAGGAATGCCCTCCCCGAAGATTAGGCAAGAAAGGACGTTTTGCCAACGCTCGTGCCTCACATCGAGTGATTAGAAAAAAAAAAGGAGGAGATGGGCTGTGATTATAATTCCTTTCAACAAGATCTGATGGCTTGTGGAACGCGATGGACCAAAGGACGCCCAGTTGTAAGTGGTACACGAGGATCTCCAGAACTAGAATTTCTGCTTTGTGTTTTTTCTTATTTTAAACGATTGCCTCAAGGACATACGTATGCAAAATATTCTCTTAGAAAGATGTTGTTTTTTACACACTACGTTCAAATACTAAATTATCTTTATACATAACTTTGAAAATTGGATTTCACATGGGCTATCATTTTTAATTATTTTACGTTGTGGTAGAGTTGTGGTGGGACAGGTTTGGATCACCATATAAATCGTTCCTTCATCCATCATTACATCTTACATTTAAAAAATTTAATGCTTTGCTGCTTGAGATTGATTTAGCGTAGCCCATCTATTATTATATATTTTTAATTTAGTTTAAATTGAGGATAATAGCCAAGATTTTGGTAGATGCTTTTCTCAACTACGTTCTGAATCAGGGCTAAATATCCCTTCGTAGTGATGAAATGCAACATGTCCAGGGGGATTTAATTATAGAAAACTATGAATAACTATGATAGGTCTGATACGTACTATCGGTGGCAAACTATCGATAGTCACGAATATAGATATTAACCCATCATTTGGCCATGATCCCTCGCGGATTGTAGTGCCACACAAGAAGAAGAAGAAGTGTTTGAAATGTTATTGAATAACCAAATGTTGGTTTGAAGTGTATAAGTTGACACCCCCCATCCAGCTTACCCCCACCGCTCACCCGTATCGAGCGCCCACTCCATAACTCACTTCCTTCCCTATTCTATAGTAAATTAGCCAGCACGCCACAAGTGGTCCCGAGACGGGCCTCAGGAAGCGCTGCAATCGACAGCGAGTTTGGGCAGGCCCGCTTCTTCCGCGAGCAGCCTCACCGCTCAGGACCTGGACCGTCCCCGATCATCAATGATAATTTATCATTCACTGACCGTTTAATTTATCAATATGATTATTCGCACTGCGAATTTCGCAGTGCAGTTTTGGTTGGTCTGATGACAGGCCATCCTTTGGCAACAATTCGCCTTAGGATTCAGGTCAGCGGGACCAATTATTACGCGCGCGGCCGTTGCCCAGGCCACTATTGGTGACACTTCGTCTGTACTACAGACTCTGGAGTAGCCGGGACATTGGACCTTCATAAGACTTGGTTAGCTGGCCAGGCCTCCACTGGCGACAGTTCGTTCGTGGAAGCCAGCCAGTTGATTTCAAGTAAAACTGTGGGCTCAGGGCGAACTGATATCAATGCTGACACTTCAATTTTGTTATCAGATTCCCTTCCGAGGACCTACGCACCCCAGGCCAACACGACAGTTCGTGCCAACCTGGGGCTCGTGAATTCTCCCCTTATGCTTCTATATCATCTTCCAGGTCAGCAGATCGCGACACTTGGCGTTATGCCCTGGCCAGGGATATTCATCCACTTCCCTCCTCTTCCTCCACAGACAATGGCGGCGTAATCCTAGATATTCTGACCAAGTAGAGCCCCAAGATGAGGTGAAACAGATCCGGTACCCATATCCAAAATTACTTGGAACACCTCACACAACTTCCAGACCAAAGCCGTTTGAAAACCCCTCGTGTAGCCCCAAGACGTGGTGCAAGTGCCCCCAATCAATCAAAATATTATTATTAAATATTCCAAATTTTGGATTTAATCCAAACATTCAGAAATATTATACAAGCTGGTCGCAATTAACTATGACATAGACGATACAATTTGTGTTCAATTAACTGATATTATCATCAATGATTAAAATAAATTAATCAAATTACAATGTGAATTACATAATTTGTGAATACGGTTATCGGAGCAGTTCATTTGCGCATCTCACTAAGAAACAATTCGCTCGCAATTCACTCCATTGTCAAGGTCGAAGGAAGTAAGTAGTTCCGTTGCTGGAGTTACAATAGAAAATCCGAGATGTTACGCAAACTTTCCCACGGAGCCCTTCGGCGAAGACGCTAAAAGAAAAGTTTCGTCCGCCCATTTATCATGAGAAAATCGCCGTCTGGGTTTGGCTTTGTTCCGGCCTTTGGCAAATCTAATAATATTGCCTCTCGTTTAGCCTGGATTTGGTCAATGGAAGTAAACGACCTCGAGCTGAAAAACCGCTGTGGACATTGGCATTCACAGGACTTCGCACGCAAAACGTGTTTTGTACCATCAACGCACGTGTTACGGCGGAAAACACTTTTGCGGGTACACAGTAAAATTTTTTGGAATTCAGGTATACACGAAGCACAGCTCATTGAAGATCGAATCAACTAAAAGATTAGTCACGTCGCGATAGATAAAGTCTAGATTACATTCTACTTCTAGCGAGATAATGCGTTTGAAGATTAACGGACAAAATAAATTTTTATCGTTGACGTCTCTTAATGAAAAGAATGTTCGTCCGTTCAAGGAATCGTAGGCGTGTGAAGGTAGCCTACTTCTTCAGCGTTAGCTACCTACGTCCTGGAGATATGAAAGAGAAGAAAATTTATTGAAGATGCACGTTGACTTTTAGAAAGTTGGAAATTGACGTCGAATAGAAATTTCTCCAATATTTTCATGCATTCAGATTTGTCTTCAATTCCGTAAAATTATTTACTTTCATCTTGGAGTCTTCGTCGCCTTTCTTCTTGAAGTTCGTGTCTTCACCTTCCGGGAAGTCGCTTTTGTCAAGCACGTAGCCTGAATTTGTTGAGGACCCTTCGCCTTGAACTCTTGTTTTTATGGCCATCCGCGGTGGGTATTCAGAAGTCTTTTATCGTCAGGTGTCGGTCTCATGTGTTGTTAATAACACAGTTACGTTAGTTACTCACGGTGTATAAAGCACGACAAAGGAATTAGCTTCGTCATCGAGTTTTTTCATTAGGTACAAGAAAACCTTGACGAGAGCTTCCTTTTTGGCTTTCCATGGCGTCTAAAACTAATTCGATTAAAATAATTAAACCAAAAAAGTGTGGTTTTAATTTTTCTTTCATTTGACAAAACATCTTACCGTGGAACAGTTCCTAATCGTATCAGCACACAACTGCAAATTCCCTCCGAGTCCTTGGAACTCAAGATGCGGCGTCTTGCGGAAATAATGGGCCATTTAGTTGGGCTGAGACGTCGCAGTTGGGCCATGGGAGTTTTCGTCACGGGGTGCGATTTTTCTCGTTTTTCGACGCTCCCAGGGCGACTCCAAACCGCTCTGGGTCAATTTACGGTCAAATGATCGGCGAGATCGGGAGTTTTTTTCGCTCGACGCTGGAAACCTTGAAACGATTCGAATAAGCGTACTTTTACTCAGGTAATTTCACGTGCAATTGCGGTTTTTCGCTTAAGAAGGTTACAAAACGGACGGATCGACAAAAACTTAATAAAAAAACAAGCAGCTTGACCTTACCTTCGAATTGTATTATAATGTTATCTGCAATGAAAAATTGAATTATTTTGTTGAGTTTCACCGTGAAGGTTGTTATTTGACCTCCTGGGATCCTTTCAAAATCCCATTTGTTGCCCCATGAAAACCCCATAGATCCCCACAGTGAAATCAGATCGTTCTGGGACCACCAGAAATGGATTCTACGCCCAACAATACTTCAAAAACGACACCCAACTCGACCCCTCCCATAGTGCGCCAAGGGGGCGATCGGGCTAAAAACCTTGCAGGCACAACTAGATGGTAAACCGCGTGTGATAACCATGGGCCCCCACTCTTCCTCATCAATTTGCCAGACTGCTGCAAGTAGTCCTGAGCGGGAAGCGCTGTGGCCCGGTGGTGTTGATGTTGGTGGCAGGTGTGAGTTGGCGGCCCAGCTTCTCGAGCGGGAGGCTTCACCTCCCACGAACCAGACCGTCCCATGTCTCACCGCCAGTAATCATTTCACTGATCGTTTAATTTCATTATACAGGTAACAATTAATTCCAGTGACTTTTTGGTTGGATCCGCTGTCCAGGCATCCCTCGCCGACACTTTGGTTGGGGACGCCGGATCAGCAGAAGCAATAATTGCTATAAATTATTTGTAGGCGCAGGTCTGCCGCCCAGGCTCCTATTAGCGACAATTCGGTTGTATGGCCTTCGCAAGATTGAATTAGACGACAGCCCTCTATTAGTGGCAATCTGCTCGTGAAAGTCAGTCAGCCAAATTTTAATTTAACTGCGCGCTGTGGGAGGACTCACCGCAGGGTATTGGATTCACCACAGTCCCATTTCAAGGGAAGACACATACAGGTCAACTAGACTCTTCCAGCCATTCTGTAGCTCGTGCCTGCATTGTACCGACTTCACCTGTTAAGTCCGCAGACCACGACATTAATTCGTGCGATGCCTTAATTAGGGAAGTTTGTACACTCCCCTCCTCTTCCTACAGACACCGAGAGCGTAATCCTAGATATAACGCTAGAGGCATGTAGGTACACCCTCAACATCCGTTCACCTGCGCGCCCAACACCAAGTATTTTGTAAAAATTTTCGATTAAAAAAAAAAGTCTGCTGCCCAAAACGGCTTAGACATTTTGATACGTATAGCGTCATGTTTTGAGGCCGATCGGAATTTTAGACCACCGCCGCAATTACATAGGAAGGTGTATTATTCCAAGAATAATTGACCAAAATTGTTGTTAATTATTGTTTCCAACTCCAAATTTTTGAAACTTATCAATCGAAAAATTTTTCAATTGAAGTTTGTCAATTTTTGTTCTTTTAATTTGGTCCTGATGTTGGGAGAATAAATCTTGTGTTCGTCCTCAACATATTCACGGCCCTCGTTAAATAATGTAGGATTATGCCCTGGTAGCTAACGGTTCTTATATCACAAAACCTCCAAACTCACTGGACCAGATTTGTTGTTCGTACTGGCGTTATACGCTTTTTGAGACGCCTCGGCTAATTATAGCGCACATCCTAGGGATAACCGCGACCTTGGCGATGAGTGCGAAGATTGCGGTGTAGAGCGAAGCAACAAACAATCGCTGGCCACTCTGATGCGTCGCATTCTCACGATCGCTATCAGAAAAGAAACGAGCGGAAGGGAAAAAAACGCTGCAAATTTTACACAAGGGTTTATTATTCTGTGATATAGGCTACTTGTACAGACATTTAATTCTGTCAATAAAAAAAATTAAAAAAAATTTTTTTTTGGATTTTTATATTTCAAAAAAAATTTTTGGGGGGATTTTTTTTTTCAAAAATGTGTTTTTTCAAAAATTCTTTAATTTTTACTCGAAAAATATTTAACTTCTTGGGATCCTTCAAAAATCCCATTTTTAGCCCCATGAAAGCCCTATAGAACGCCACAGTGAAATCGGATCGTTCCGGGACCCCCAAAAATGGATTCTACGTCCAAAAATACTTCGAAAACGACACCTAACTCGATCCCATAGCTAAAAGCCTTCAAAACACCCCTCCTGTAGCCCCATTTTAGCCCCATAGCGCCCCACGGGTTTGGGCGATCGGACTGAAAACCTTGCGGGCACAACTAGATGGTAAACCAAGTATTTTGCCAAAATTTCAGATTTTAAAAAAAATTCCTACTGCCCAAAACGGCCCGGACGGCGGACGGCGTACGGCGGACGGCGTACGGCGGACGGCGGACGGACATTTCGGATTTTGAATGTAGACCTCTTGAAACGGATAATGTCAAATTTTGAGGCCGATCGGAGTCGTCGACCCGTGTCGCGAAAACATAGGTGTATTATTCCAAGAATAATAAACCAAAATCCGTCTTGTTTAGGATTTTTCGTCCAATTTTTTTTTTCTTGGATAGAAGCGCGACTCGCGGGATCTTATTACTTCTCCGACTTCCTTGAGAGAGAAATGCGAAGAAAGGGGGAAGGAAGTGGCGGCAAATGTATCGATGAGGTGATCGAAGACGGATGGAATCTATAGGTAGCACTAATTCAGACCGTCTCCTCCGATAAAAATACGCCGATTTTTTTCTGTCTCGGCCTCCCAGACATACCCTACTCTAGGTTGAGATCCTCCTGCAATGGGCGCAAACTGGCGCATTTGCACCCATTCTTATTTTAAATGGGAACCCATAAATTTTTCGTTGAATTTGGGTTCTTTGGCCAATTTTACGTCTGATAAGCACATGAAGCGCAATTTCCGACTCGCGCAAATCCGCGCAACCCTTCCTATTTTAGTTTTTTACAGTCTGATTGAGTCGGCGTTTCCACTGTATACCACTTAGCGATCCGAATTTTAATACTAAATTTTGAACGACCGAATTCCGACGATCAGAATAAAATAGATTCCGAAACATTCTCGTTTGTGAAGTCAATGTCACCTGACGTTGTTGCTGAGATGATGTGTTCGATTCCAAGGAGGGGCATCGACATTTTTAGCTTCCGAAATCGGCTAAAGCTTGGGAGAAAATTTTATTCTCTCTACGCTAATTTTGGGTGTATCCTGGGCTTATAGGTATTTTCAACAGCCACGGGGTCGGTCTAAAATGCCAACGATCGGGAGGTTTTTGCGCATACCCCATCGATTGACCTATTATTCAAACGGGTGAGTGAAGCGAGACGCCCTGCCCGAGATAATACTCGGCCGAGTGAAGCGAGACCCCTGGGTCAGCGTGCTAGTATAAATAAATTATTAACTCCTCAAGAGCCTTATAAAACGACCGTTCCAACAGACTAACCTCAAAGATCCCCTTCTTGCCACCCACCTAACGTTTCTGGCGGTGACCACCCCAGCTTCCTATGATCCTTCCTTCCTTGAAGCTAACCGAAGGATACCGTTGATCCGTGTACAGAGTTCCCATCCGGGTAGCCGCCCCCGTATCCAATCGCCCTGTCAAATCCCCGCTAGGAATCGGCCACCAGGAGCTGAGGGGGGGCTCCCCTTTTATTCCTTAAATCGGCCGACCGGGAGACGGATCTGACGAGAAGGCCTAACCGCCACCGGATCGTGTTAACTGGACGGTTCTCTGGGGGGTGAAAACGGGACCGCGTTTGTTACTGAGACGATGCGGGACGCCTATTGTGAGGTTGTCCAATAGTTCAAAATGTCCACCCATTGTGGAAGTTGTCAGGGCCGAATAGAAACTGGCGGACGCGTCTAATCCACCGAATAATTAGACTCGTACACGTATACGGCTTCATCACGCACCAGATTTCACCAGAGATCGATAAGAGGGAGCCACATGTGTGCCCTGAGGCTGCCACATGTGTACATAGAAAATAACTAACTTTCCTGTTCATGTTCGCAGGTCTGTGGGCTGTGATCAACACCGCTGGAGTGGCCGTCAAAGGACGTCTGGAGGCTCAGGAAAGCAGCCAATGGGATTCAATGTTCAAGATCAACGTCGTAGGCACGCTGAGATCAGCTAGAGCTCTTCTGCCTCTTCTCCGAGTCACTCAAGGTACCTGATCGCAGTAATTCAACTTGAGATATAATGATGTGAAAATATAGCGATGATGGAGAACCAAGCCTGAAGGAGATAGGAGTACATTGTATTAATGTTGTTCTGTTGATGGCAGGGAGGTTTGTAACTGTCGGGCTGAGCAGCGAATGCGGTGGCAAAGGAGCGACGCCCGGAGCAACAGGTGTCGTCGCTTATGCAGCGGCGCGTCATGCTGTTCTCGGCGCTTCTTCGGCCCTCGCTGCCGAACTCGCTCACCTCGGCGTCTCGGTCGTCGTCATCAACACCGGCAGCATCACCGCGGAGCAGCTTTACAGAGGCATCAAAGTCAAGTGAGTTGGGAAGAGAGCAAGTTAGTAGTCGGAAGTCAGTTTTATCTCTGAGAGGAACTGTAAGGTTATCGTATCTGGTAGATGGAACTGGAAGGATGGGTCCATCCTGGAGTACGTTCTGGGGACATAGAACGGTACGAGGATGGGCCCAGGATAGGTAATAGAGCCCACTCGGGGAAGAACAATCTGCAGCTCAAATGGGAGAGCGCTGACCTACTGAGCAGGTGGGCCACAATATACAGAGCCAAACTCTACGCAATAAGACGTGCATGGCTGAGAGTGAGAGGAGGGCCATCGAGAGAAGGTTGATCTACATATTTTTAGATAGCCAAGCCGCCCTGTATCACTAGCCGGTAAGTCACCAATTCAAAACTGGTGCTCGACTGCTGGGAGGCTATTAGGCGAGTCGGGACTTCCAATGAGATTTTTCTCAGATGGGTTCCTGGGCACTGAATACTGAGGGAAGCAAAAGCGCCCATAGGACCTGGACCATCTTGGTATCACGGGGACGCTTTTCGACGAGGTCGTACGTCATTGGCAAAGCAGGACCAAACGTGGTACGGACCCCACAACAGCAGAATGGACCAATCATGGTGGCTGTACCAGAACATTAAAGAACATCTCTATATTGACAACTGCGAGAGAGGAAATGAGAACTTCAGGAAACATCTGAACAGGATTGAGGTAATAAATGGTAACGCGAAGACGAGGAGACAGCTGCTTACCACGGGGCTGCTCATTTTCAAATTCAAAGCCCTGGAGCGCTGAACTTATATAATTAACTTATATAATATAATTACCCTGGGATCATTGAACCAGGATGTGGCACCAGTGGCGGCTCGTGCTACAATCAAGAGGGGGTTCAACTGCAAAACTGAATGCTTACTGCCGTATAACATATTACCTAGTTAATACACACCCGAATAATATATATAATCATAGTAGGTCTGCTGACCGGGAACCTTTAACAAGGTCTTCTTTTAGGAGAAAAACAACACGTCAAAGGACATGATCTCTGACTCACTAACTATTTCCCTATATCTACTGTATAGGTGTAACACGACGGCCCAACCGTCTATTTCCTTTGTCTTCCAAGGGTAGAGTGCCAAGGGCAATTTTCTTGAGAGGGGTAACAGTATTCATCTCTGGAAAATCACGCACACAATAAAAAATTCAACGACTAGAAAATGTTTACGACTCAAAACAACACACCTTCGAAAGGTGACCTTTCGAAGAAAAGGAAGGACCAGAACATTTTGGGCAACAGGCTTGTAAGCAGGGCACTTGTTGCAACAACAACAACAACAAAATCCCTCACAGAGAATTTATTTTTATTTTTCTTCTCTGTTATTTCCAGCATAGTGTCCAAAAAATCCTACAATTATATCTTAGAGCAATGATTGCTCCATCAATAATAATGAAACCCCCACCACCCCTGCCAGGGTAAGATACTCGCGCAAAAGGACTGGGGGGGGGGGGGGGCTATTGAGCGTTTGTACAGAGCTCCCACTTCAGTAATCTCTGAGAGGCAGCACAATGGGTCATCAGTCCAATGTGCGGGTGGTTGGGGGGCTACGATAACCCAAAAAACCTCTCCAGCAATAATCTAATCTAACTCCAACCTTTTCTAATACCGTTTTCGTTGCAGCGTTGAAAGCATCGTCGGCGGTGATTCGCTCCCTTGCGACGCTTATTTGAACTACAACGTCAACCGGCTGCCTGACTACGCGTTGAAATCCATCGAAACGACTCTGCTGGTCGCCCGACCCAAACAATCTTACGACCTCCGCCCGCCCGTCAAACTCTCCAACTATCTGTCCGCCGTCACAGCCAGATTCAACCCGGCGCTCCACAAACCCAACAAAAGCCCAACTCTGACCACTGTCTAAGGCTTATAAGGCTTATACATCGATTTTGTACCAATTTTCATCGAAGAGATGGTCGATTGTTGCTCATCATTAATCTCGGTGCCAACGTCTCTGATTTGCATAGCTAGATAGATTCAAGGAAATTTCAAACATTCAGTCAACAATCGTCCATCATAACCGGGGTTAATTTTGGGACAAAAAATGCTTTACAACCCGGGACCTCTCAGTTCACGGAAATACCCATTAGGCGTGTATGTGTATATAAATTATGAAACGTTTGACTGGCCTAGGAGGTTCTAGGGTTCAACATTTTTTGTACGTAGTTAAGGTGCCAAGTTTATATTATAAAGAACGGATGTACTGTAATATGATGTATATCTAACTGCTTAAGAACAGAGCTGGAACTTCAGGTAAACAATTTAATTTACTTGAAATGATGTCAATTTTCTAAGACAATAGATTGAGGCTGGAGAGCACGTCTGAGAGACACACTGACTGGGCAAGCTCCCACGTTCTGTCTCATTGGTAATAGGAATGAAACTGTTATTTGAAACTTTGTACCCGATTGAAGCCTGGCATTTGATATTTTGTTTTAACAGAACGCCGCAAAAATTATGACTGAAAATGAGAGAAGCTCTCCACAGCAACAAAATATTTACGCTTCGAAAACTATGTAATCATGATTTAAAAATATGAAATTACTAGTTTCTTTGTTTTGTTTTTTCAACGATTATAAACGTTGTTTCGTTATATTTAACCAATTTTGTATTTTTCTAATCTTCATTGTGGAGTGGTAATGGCCAGTACAAACGTTTGAAAGGGTTACACATAGGGCAGACTTGCTTCCAATGTCAATTCAGGTTAGGTATGTTTGTGTCACGTTCGCTAGTAAGATAACTACTTCCGTACCTTCAAATGAAGAAATCTAGTAATTTCGGCTTAATCCAACTAACCCGTAAAAATACTTCGTAACTTTTTGTAAATAAAATTTCATTCAGGAGACGAAATACTTAGAACTAACTTATGCAGTAGTAACTAATAAAAATTGTATCATTTTGTAATATATCGATATTTCATATTTAAGGATCAGAAGTTTTATTCCCCGAATTTTCAATGAGGCTCTCACTTGGACGCTGTGACAACAAAAATAGTCTTTTGGAGTCCTATTGGAGCACCAATAGGGTGGGTCGATTTTTATTGTATTCCTGGTGCCACTATTGAACATTAAATGTTCAACAAATTTTGTTATCTTTTGGACTCCCAAAGAATACCCTCAAAGCAGTTTCCAAAAATATCGACTCCTTTAGGATACATAACCCAAATGAAATGTTTGTTTATTGGCAAAAAAAACAAAAAACTAAGTGATACGGAATGGGGAAAAGTCACCTTTTGTGGGAGATTTGAGATTGAATATTTTTCAAATATACGTTAAAACTGAAGTTCAAACCCTCGGTTTTTTACCCAACAAACAATTTTTTGATAATTAAATGCTGAAAACTCGATTCTATATAATATATAGAATCTCTCCTTCATATTATGAAGTAGAGCTAGCCTACTGATTCGGAATGGGTAAAAGTCTCCTTATGTAGGAGAACTCGATTTTTAGTGAATATTTTTCATCTTCCAATCTCAAAAATTGACTAAGTTATGATTTTTTGGAAGTTATCAGAGCAAAGCGGGCTTTTCGAGAGAAAGCGCTTCTAAGTGGCCCGCATTCCTTACTATAATCAATGGCCTAATACAAATTGAAGCAAGTAAAATGATAAATTCTATTAAAAACGAAAATGAAGTTTAACTAGTTCAAACCCTCGTTTTTACACTTCAAACAATTTTTTGATAATGCCGAAAAGTCGATTCTATGTAGGTTTGTAGGAGGGGTACTCTACTTCCGCATTCCATAATGATAAAAATTGGCATTTTCGACTTTTCTGCTACGTTCTCGCTTTTCTGACTGGAGTTTCCGAAATGAGCCCCGACTCGTTTTTTTCTGTAGGTGAGGACCGAAATGGGGCCCAGATTCCAGTTATTCAACTAGGGGGCCAACCCCAGCTGGCCAAAGCCCCTGATCTCTCCCAACTGGCCTCAGACCCCCTTCTACTTGCGTTTGAATAATTTAATTTTTTCCTAAAGAAATTTGGAGCAACTGGAGCTCAGATGAGTCACTTGGAGCAACGTTTTGTTGGAAGACTTGATGCCTGTGAAGGTAGATGCATTTTGCAATTACGTGCATGATTACGACAGAGAAGATGCTCAATGCTGAATTATTCGCGCCACAATAATTATTACTTTCACTCTTCGATTATTTTTATTTGAGGGGCCCATTTCGGTCGCAGCGCCTGTGACATACTGCAGTCTGGACTGCACCCCACTATAGAAGGAAGAAAAGGCCTCCCTTAGGTCATCATATTTAGCCCGGTTTGCTTTCAGTACCAGCTGGACGTACTGCTGTATGTACTTTAGTAGGAACGATTCCACACGTACAGTGCGAGTATCCTGAAGCTCTTCTATTCCTATAACCGACAGCAGGGGGGGCCTTGAAATCGTGATATCTTTTTTATTGAGGTTTTAGTCACAAAGGCTTTTTGCACCACAAGTCCTTCAAAAGGCTAATAAACGGAAAAGGAGAGACAAAGCCAATGAAAATTCACTATAAGGTACAAATATATTTGCTTAACCAGGCTATATACAAAACGCAATGTCGTTGTGCTTTCTCACTCACTCACCTCGTATTAGACTGTTTTGACAACCAAGATTTCTTGTCCGAGAGGTACAGCTCTAGTTGGATTTTCTTGGCGACAACTCGGCCAGAAGGAGTGCTGAGGAGGGTTCGATCCAATTCAGACATCATTTGGTGTTTCTCTTTGCCTTTGCAGGAGGCCCAGAGGCCGTCGAAGACGCGGGAACCGAATTTGGAGCTGGCCAGCGTCAGGTAGCGGCCTTTGAACTTGGACGTCAGGCGGATCCTGGATTTTTCTCCAATTGTAGGACTGGCTGGAATCGGAAATGAGTCAGTTATGGGCGACGTACAAAATGAAGGAAATTTAATAAAACCGAAAAACTGAATCCAACTCGATATTCCCCTTAAAAAGTGGAAAAAAGAAATGGGATTCGAGAAAAGAAGGAGTAAAAAAGGAGTCATGAAATAAAAACGAAAAAGAAAGGAGTCATCGAAATTTTCGCTTTCAAAAAAATGTTTTTCCCAATGTAGGTAGCTATATAATTAGGTAGGTATAATAAAAATTAAAAAAATAAGACCTCGGAAAAATAGTACGATGTTCTAAGAAATATTTGAAAATTAACATCGTAGGCACGAAAAACCCTGTTCAGTTGAACGTTTTGAAATTTGACAAAAGAGAAAATGAACCAGAAGAACTGGCTCCTTTCTAGTTTTACAGGTTTTTCTCAGATTTCCCAGTGCAATGAACAATGGACGTGCGCCTGAATTTCGGATTAAATCATCCTGTGCCATGTGTTAGAAGTAAAAAAAAAAAAAAAAAAAAAAAAAAAACAGCATTTTGTGAACTTGCGTCTCATGCCCCTAACAATGGCGTCACAATTGCAAATTTTGGCAAAAACGTCTTTTGTCGCACATTTTTTCCTAAAACTCAGGAACGGTTAGTCCGAACTTAATTCTCTTTTTTTTCCTGGCGAAAGCTGATTACATTTTATATAAGGGACAGTACATTGCATTTCTGTTGAGACAGCAAAAGTGCCATTAGTATTCATCGGAAAGGGTTTTTGCCAAAATTTGCAATTGCTTTGCTATAGCTTCCTCTCTTATTTTCCCCCAGTAAACAGAGCGCTCCTTGGCCTGCAAAGCCCCTGAGGGCCACGATCTCGTCCTCGTTTGGGCGATTCCAATGAAACCACACTCACCAGGCCCTCCACCTCTGGATAAGCAAATACGGAATGTTACAACATACACACTGGAGGGTCTATCTCGAAACTCCTATTCACATCCTCAAACACAAAAGGCGCCGAGAACATAGAGTTTACACTTTCGGATCTCCGCCAAACACAACACAACATTTTAAAATGAAATCTAGTATTACTACCTCACAAAAAATACCCGATTCGGGCCCTGTTCCTACAATGAGTATAGGAATAATACTTACCAAGGAAGCTGTCGAAAACCCAGGACGCCTTCGGGTCTGCCGCCAAATCCATCAACTCCTGAATATCCAAAGACAGAAAGCTTTCGACCACTTTGATGGGCTTGTTGAATTTGAAAATATTCTGAAGAATCATCGATCCGTTCTTGTCCGTATTTGACTTCTCATCGAAATCGTTCAACTTTTGGAATCTCAGCAGACACGGGACGAACCTTTCTTCTTTTTTCTCGCAGCCCAAAATCGCTTTCATCTTTTGAATAAATTCTCCCTGTTTCGCCGCCAACGACAGACACCTTTCCGACAACGCCGACAGTATTTTCGACTTGGTTTCAACGCTTTCTAAAGACTCCATCAAAGTTGTGAAAATTTCGTCAAAAATTAACTTGTCCCCACAAGACGAAATCAATTTGACCAACGCGAAGTCAGATTTGTATTGAGCCAACCGAATGATGTTTTCTTTGAAGAAATCCTTGTACAGTTTTAAATACATTTTTTCGGAAGCCATCGCCAAACACGATTCCAACAGCATAGAAAGCGGCTCGTCAGAAAATATCTCCGGAAGGCCAGTCTCATTGTTGATGGAGGATTTTGGTTTGAAAGCTGCACTGCGAAGGTGTTTCAAGAGTTTGTCACAAGTAGGGCCGGTACAACTGGAAAGAATAATTAAACAAAATGAGCATAAATCATCAATCTATCGTCTGTCTGCAATGACGTTGGGCATCTGACCCGCTCCCCAGCGGCTGACGCATGAACTACTACCAGAATTAGGGAATTTTGTCGTTTGAGGTGTGTTGGTAACAATGGCTGCCGTCTGTTTGTCTACAGCCATGCACGTTTTGAGTGATAAACGCTGACACTGTCACCTGGAGCTCAGAAGACAGCTCGTCTGAATGTGACAGCAGCGATGACGATTTTTAACTCGTCTTCTTCAAAATTTATACAATTTTTCAATTAAACAATTCAATTTGAACTCAACGTCCTGTTTCACAATCTGGTTTCCTTTGTAATCCTCTCCTTATTATGATGGTCTGAAATCAAGGTAAGTGTAGTTGCAAGAAAATTACGTTCATTCTTTTATTTCCGACCTCATTGCGAAATAACAATTAATTTTCGAAATATATTATAGAAAAGAAGAGGCACTTGGATTGCAGGGAGAAACTACTCCCATGGGTGCCGCGTCAAAGGTATAAAACCACCCAAAAAATGTCTCAAATCGGGAAAATTTCCCGTTTTTTGGTTCACTCGTCGGCCGCTAGGATCGGGTTCGGAGCCCAACGTCATTGCAGACAGATGTATAGCAGTATAGTTAGAATGTAGAATTTGTAAAAATATAAAAACAATATTTTAACAATTCAGTCACCTGCGAGCTGCTGTCATTAGACTTTGGAGAAACGCAGATATCAGAGGATTGTTGAAATGGTCGTTGAGTTGACCCCACCCCATCACGTACAAGGTTGCCTCTTTGACGATTTCGTGCAACCGCTCGTCATTCGTCTCTGAACAACACAACAAACAAGATCGAGTCACGTGATTGGCGTTCGTCTCCCAAATCTGCTGTTCCAAATTGTTCAAGAAGAATCTGGATTTGGTTTCGAGGAATTTGACGCACTCGACTTTTTCAGGACCGTCCTCTTTCAAACGGCGAGCGGCATCTTTGATGAGAACCTCCAAAACGTGAGCAGGACACGCGAATCCTTCCCACGTTCGCCTGAAATTGATTTTTTTTTTGTTTTTTTTTTTTCATCAAACCACAATGGGGTAGCAAATTAGCCAGATTTCTATCAAAATATGATTCCCTATTTAAGGGGAATGCTACGATGGCTCACATGTCCCAAGTATGATTTTAGCGTGGAACACGCTATTACCGGGCCCTAACTACAAAAAAAACGACCGCATAATAAGTCACGAAAGTAATTAAAAAACTATAAACACTTATATATTGCGTTAAATGCAATAAAAAAATTGTTATGCATCTCTACCTCTCCATCTCTACCCATCAGTCTATCACCTTGAATCCTTTTTGCAAGCTTCTAGCCCCATCTGTGCAACGTAAAAAAAGTGAGCAGACACTAGCGCTCCTTGCGGTTACTGAAACTAGGACCATTTAAGCTAAAATCCGTGGAGGTATTTGATTATAATATAATAATATTATATTATTAGTATAATAATAATATTATTATTATCCAAGTCCTTAGGAGGGGTAATAAGTCCAAACTTCGACTTCTCGCTATGCAAGTGATAATCGCTACCAGTTGGTTTAATATTGAGGTTTCGTATCAACTGACAAAGTTGGGAGGTTATATCAAGGATCTGTGGTAAAAATTTCAAGTCGCTAGGGTGAAAAACGTGAAAGGCGTAGAGAATCTAACTTAACCTGGTTTTCCTCAAAACTCAAAAAAATTGAGGTAGGACGTTTTAAGTTAAGTTAGGCAGAATATAAGTCTTGACTATCACTGATTTGAATATGAGTCTTATATTTAGAGGGTAAATAGGAAAACATATTTCGGATCGATTTAGAGCCATTGGAGCATTTCCCATTAGCACTGCTAACTGGTCAAAAACATCTGGCTCAATGAGCAACCGTGGCACGGAATAGGCAGTTGCTCCCTATTCCGAGGAGCAACCATACAGTACGTACCTATCTCTAGCTGCTTCCCTTAGGCCTTCGAGGTCTTCCCAACGACTCCAGGGAATTAGCGTCTCGAGTATCCTAGAAGTCATAGCATGTCGCATTACGTCCCACTCCTTGCCGGTAGTCTCTTGTAAAACGTTGGAGCAGAAATCCCTTTTGTCGTCGTCTGATTCCGATACCATCCATTTGATAGTTTCTCCAATCCTGCAAGTAACGAAGAAAAAAAAATCAGGAATGCCTGTGGTCGTCATGAAATGATTAGAAAAAAATGTGAGCTACGAGGTCGTGTTACAGGACATCCAGCTACAGTAGGCATCCACCAATCCATCAGTTTGCTCACAGCTTGGATTGTGTCACACTCGTGCTTTTATTCTTCCAATGGCCCATCATGGATCTCCCATGACCAAAGAAGAATGTTAGGATGGATGTCAAATGGATATCCAACTCAGCCAACCGTTCCATCCAAATCCCCTCGGTTTCCAGCTTAAGAGCCGCACCAGAGGGCTTACAGGTGATACCTCTGTAACCCCACTCCAGAGTGACCCTGTTTTCGGTGCGGTGTTCCTGCAGGAAGTGAGACAGGTCCAGATTCATCCGCTCATTGCACCACGTACCTACAGACCTCCAATGGAGTGAGTTTTGCCGAACTTCAGACGAATTGACGGAGAGTAGCAGCCCAACAACGCCCTGGGTAACGCTAAACAAACTGGAACAGTCAGCTGTAACAGCTGGATCGCACTTCGTAGAAGGGCTGATATTTTGAAGGGACGCACTTCGTATAAATGGGTACCAGGTAGCAAACCCGCACCTGACTGCCCGAGTGGAACTAGACACCCCGAGGAATGAAACTACCTCCACAGCAACATCAATAGTTGAATCTGACTGGGATACGACACTTTAGACGTAAACCAAGTAGACCTACCCCACATGAATTTCAGGGATTTATTCCGGAAGAGAAGCTTGTAAGCTTCACTATAACAAATTAGTACCGAATTAGTTGTTAGTGCCGCTGAGAATGGCAGTTCCTCCCAGAGCAAAAGCGGGATCTTCACAACTGATACCACTCAGTGCTTAAAAACCAGCTACAGTACAGGTACTTGCCTGAGGAAGTATTCGTAAGTTTCCCCATCCAGAATGTCAAATCGTCCTTCCTTCATCTTCTTCTTTGCTGTGTACAGGAACTTGTTGTTTTTCATTTTCCTTTTCCGCTTCCCTTGAAACTCGCCTTCCATGTTGGTATTTCACATTGATTTGTGGAACTAGGTGTTGATTTATTCCTGAAAAACAGTAGTTTATCCCTAGTAGTAATAGTAATTAACACAAGCACACGTTTGATGTTAGCTGTTTCAAACTAGGGATGTTGAAAAAGTATCGATACTTAAAAGTATCGATACTTTTCAAAAGAAGTATCGATACATATCGATACTTTTTGTCCCCGATACATATCGTAGTATCGATACTTTTTTTCCGGTATCGGCGCCGATACTTTTTTTATCCCTCACTTTTCATCAGATTCAAAACTACGGCATATAGGTAGTTGACAGTACCTCTAATTTGACCAGCAATTGAAGAAAGTTGATGTAGGTACCTACCACCACCTCCTGGAGCTGCACCAGCTCTCATATCAGAAGAATCAGCCGTCCTCGATTAAGGGCGGACCACCAAAATGTTGGACCAACCAACCAACCCAACTCACTCATCACAGTAGAAATTAGTGTGGCCACAGCTACACCAAACGAGGGAATGTTCCCCTTTTTTGCTACCTGTACCTACCCCCCCGAGGCTTGGAGCAAGGTTTTCAGTCCAATCGTCCAAACCCGTGGGGCGCTATGGGGCTAAAATGGGGCAATTGAAAGTTTTTTTTTTAAAGGCGTTTGGCTATGGGTTCGAGTTGGGTGTCGTTTTCGAAGTATTTTTGGACGTAGCGTATATTTTTGGGGGTCCCAGAAGGATCCAATTTCACTGTGGGGATGTAAAGGGCTTTCATGGGACTACAAAAGGGATTTTTGAAGGATCTCAGGAGGTCAAATATTTTCTGAGTAAAAAAAAAAAAAAAAAAAATTAAAAGAAAAACCTTTTTTTCAAAAATTTTTCATTGAGACAGAATTAATTTTTGCACAAGTAACCCATATCAAAGAATAATAAATCCTTGACTAAAAATTTGCAGGCGTTCTTGAAAAGTATCGATACTTCGATACCGATACTTTATTGACAGTATCGTATCGATACTTTTAGATACTGTCTGGATGTATCGATACGATACTGTATCGATACTTTAGAAGTATCAAACATCCCTATTTCAAACAGCCTGTTTGTGGAAACCTTCACACGCTCGTAACCTACAAATACGTTCGTAGACCTTGAAGAGGGTTCGCGGCTGAGAGGTCTACGTCTCATTCTACTTCTTCATTGATAACAACTCAATATCAGATAACTAATTGATAAGGCCATTCATACCGACCATATTTTGCCACTTTTTTCACTGTTGGGACCCAACATTTGGGTTTTTTTTATTGAGTAGTTTTTTCCAAGTGCCCCGTACATGCAGCATCTTAGCCGAAACTTGAATGTTATTCACTTACAAGCAAAAGACCTGCTCGTAAATGGGGCGTCAGTGATAGCGTGAGGTGTTCTCGGTTAATTTCAGTTTAGCTTCTCCATTTCACGATGCTGACGATTTTGACGCGAACGTTCAGCATCGGCAAACACGTATCGACGTCGGCTCAAAGGGCAGCGTCGACTTATGTTGCTGCCAAACTGAAAGAGCTCGGACAACCGTTGGAACTGTGTGAAGCCAAATCCATGAAACTCGATAGAGACCAGGTTTGCATAAGGGGATCATAAACTGTGAAGTGGGATGTGTAAGGATACATCTACGAATGGTGCCATTTTCTAACATAAATAGATCAGCTTCTTCGACTTTTCCAGAAGTAGTGCTCTATTTCATCCTATGTAGGTATTTGATTCCACATCACTTGGTGGAAATCCGTTCAGTAATTTATTGTCAAAATCTGACATGACAGGTACTTAAATTCTTCATTAATCAGGCCTGCCCGCAGCATGAATCTGTCAACTTTCACCATGACATGGTACCACATCACACTGTCTTTTGGATAAGGTACCTAATTGAGATTGTGGTGGTTAGGGATTTATTTCCTGAGTCATTCCTCTTATCTCCCTAACCACCACATTGGATTCAGCACCATCGGCAAACAACGACTTCGTTAATGGAGATTATTAAACGCTGTTGATTATCGTTCGGCCCGTATTGAAATGTTTTACTTTATTTTTTTCCATCTAGGTACCTCCTTGTGTTCTGAGGTGCAATGATTGGCATTCCAAAGCCAATGGAAGCCCTAGAGATTAATCTAATCTAAATCTAAAGGTTGCGGGTAGTCAGGTCTTCCAAATGCAATTTTTCAAAATTTTTTCGGTCAGTCATTACCTAGTCACATGGAGGAAAATTTCTTTCCTCCATGACCTAGTCATTAGAGATGAGTATCGAATTCAAAAGTATCGATATTATCGCATTTCGACAAATCGAGCTCAAATATAATATATTTGCATCAATATTATTGATACGGGAATTATCAAGGCATACCGATTGATATTTTGCAAAATGATTTAAAAAAAGTAAATTAACAACATTTTAGGAAGTAATAGAAGAGAGAAAAAATTGCAGGGTTTCCCACATTTCTTTAGAGTCGCTGCGTAAGATTATCATCATTATCCCCTTTGTATAATTTGTTTGTTTGTATTGTAAAAAATGACATAATATGACATGTACATTGTATGCAAGTTAATATGATATACATTGTATAATATTATAATCGGTAGGGAAATATCTATCATGGGTCTCTCAGTCCGCCATCTGGGCCCCACATGATCTGAAAAAAAAAACAAAAAAAACAACCTATTGGTATTCGGTAGGTAAGCGTCATATTAGGAGCAAAAATCAATCTTTAAAAAAATCATAATAACAAATAATATTATTATGTTATCAGATATCAACAAAATCCAAAGACCTCGCACTCCGCGCGAGAGACGATGGAAAGTCGACAGACAAATGGAAATTTAAACATTTTTTGTACTTGTATTAACATTCTACACATTACGAATTTTTTTAAATACTGTACAACCTGACATATTTATAGTTTTTACACCTCAACCTGGAATTAATTCGTAACACCGCTTCTGTGACACCTTTATGAAGCTGTGTTACTCAAGTATGAATAAATTGATGGTATTTATACCCAAGTATAAATACTTTTAAATAAACCTAGCTGCAGCCTACAATCTCGGATCAAAACTATCGACATCATATCGTTCATATACCCACTTAGGGGATGGGTATCTTAGGAAAAATATCGATATTGATACCGATCTACTTTCTTGAACATTCTAACTCCCTCACGCGCACAATCTCTGAAAATTTGAACGAAACAGGATGAAAATTGTGGCTACTAGGGCTGTAACAACGAAATTTAGTGAGTTGCCGCATGCGCTGAGGCTGCCGCTAATTTAAGACATAAGATGAAATTCATAATATGACATATTATGGGACTTAAGGAAGCCTTGCTCGCATAATATATGGCACGATAACATGTCCGTAATATGTGCGTCAACAGGTTATCGTACCATAAATATATGAGTGAGAGCTCTGTAATTTAAATGTGGACTTTTGCTTTCTCTTATTCCACCGAAACCAAGATTTCACATCAATCCATGTTGATCCGTTATTTTCATATTTTACAGGTTAGAATAAAAGTGAATTTCTGCTCAGTCAACGCTTCTGATCTCCTCCTCGCCCGTGGGCTCAACCCGGGTAACTTCAAGCTTCCAATAGTTCCCGGGTATGAGGTTACTGGGACTGTCTTGGAGTCGTCCAGTGAAGAATTCATCAAAGGCGATCGCGTTGTTGCCCTCAACAAAGAGCTATTGGGAGGTTTCGCCGAAGAATGTATTTCTGATGCCACGGTAAGAAATGAAATGCATTCAAGTTTGATCTTGCTGATATGACTGATTAGCCTTGTTTGGCACATCTAGTTAGGCTAGTTTTGTCACATTGATACGGGTAGATTGTTTTAGACTACAGACATTGTATAAGTTGGTATTGTGCTCAGGACGTCTGGCTGATACCTGGCAGCGTGCCGTTGGATTTATCTGCTGCTCTGGCTGACTCGTTTGGCACCGCCCTGCTCGGCCTCGTTCGGCGTGGGCACCTCTCTGAAAAGTCTGTTGTGTTAACTACAATGGCGCCGGCTCACGGTTACGCTTCTGTAGATCTGGCCGCACAAGTGTACAAAGCGAAGGTAAGCTAGATGGCCTGGTACTCGACGAATGAAGGATACAATCATGAGATAATTTACGTTTTCAGGTCATAGCGGTTTGTACTTCAGAGGCAGAAGCAGACTTCTTGAGGGAAAGAGGTGCTTGGAACGCCCTCGCCTACGACAAGAAGAACGTTATAAGTACTGTCAACGACCTGACCAAAGGACGAGGCGTTGACGTTATCTACGACACGCTAGCTGGCGAAGCACTTCATACTTGTTTTGAGTGGTAAGTTTTAATCCAGGACTGTACTGTTACATTAAACTACTTCATTATACCACTTCACTACATTGGCGATCGTTTTCACTACAGCGTGAAGCACGAAGGCCACATCGTTGTTGCTGGTTACACGATGGATGAACTTCCCGAAATTCAAATCTCCCAGTTGCTTTGTCTACCATCATTCAGCATAAGTGGTGTCTCTCTCACTAGTTACAGGAAGCACGCTCCTGAAATTTACAGGTTGGTGTTATAATTTAGTGAATTCTGTTGAGAAAACTGCTAGAATCTTGGCGGATTTTTGTATGACAAATCAGTTCAAAGTATTTATTAAATGCTCTTCTACCTTCTGTGAGCTTTATGGAGCTTTGATTATTGGGTTTGCGGTATTTATTTGGTTTGACAGGTGGTAGAAATATGCGATACCAAATGAGGCCATTAGTTCCAAAGTTGGTTAAGTCCATTTTTGTCAAAATTCGA
The DNA here is from genome assembly GCA_955831195.1 of Pilophorus perplexus. Taxonomy (NCBI): domain Eukaryota; kingdom Metazoa; phylum Arthropoda; class Insecta; order Hemiptera; family Miridae; genus Pilophorus; species Pilophorus perplexus. Next base: position 10,655,447 of record OY037012.1, read on the forward strand.
TTTAAAAGCCATTTCTAAGGTTTCTCCTAGCGAGGAATCGATTGGCGGTATTATTTTTCGTCAAAAGTAGTTAGATCCCCTTGTAATTCAAGGTTGAAAAGCGCGTTTTGTGTCAAATGTGGTTTAGTCCACAGTCTGTTTTGATTCAAACGTGGTTATAACAGATTTTGGGCTCTAAAGTGGTTAAGTCCACTACTTTGGTTTCAATAGTGGTTATGTCCATACTATCCACCCACCATTTAGAAGGTATTCTAAGAGAAAGGATTCGGTCTTTTACTAGTTTTAAACCTTTGAGTTTTTTGCTACCTGTTGGAATGGAACTTTTATTCTGGAAAGGTGGTCAAACTGCTTCACCCTGCTTTCAGAGAAAGAGTTCAAAGTCTTCTGTCGCTGTGAGGTGTTTTGTTTTCAATGTGTTTCCTTTATCCTTTTTTGTGCCTCTGATTTTTGGTCTTCAAACTCTCTCTTTGGTCTCAAAACTGGTCAGTTCCCAGCATTTTAGTTTCAAAACTAGTTATATGCTTCTTGTTTATATACAAAACTGGTTACGTCCAGACTTTGGTGTCAAAAGTGGTTACGTCCATACGTTTTTATTGAATTCCACCTCTATAAATAGAGTTTTAGGCAAAATTTTGATTTGTTTTGATCTGGAGAGGCCCAATCTATGAAAAGAAGCCGTACAATGTCTGACTCGAGGCAAAAACTACCCTCAAACCGTTTTTCGTGTTTTACCAAGTTTGACCCGAAATGGACTTAACCAACTATGGAACTAATGGCCTCAAATAAGATATCGATATCATACCCAGCAAGCAACTATTGATGATGAACATGATGATCACGCAATATTGTTATTGTAAAGAATACTAAGAGTAAAATCAAATTTGCTTCATTATAAAACTGTACACAGAGCATTGAACAAAGATGAGCGTCTAAGAACCAGCATTGCCTAACTCAATATTCCTGAATGTATGGACAGCTGAGTTATATTAGGGAAGCGTTAAAACCTATCTTGGGTAAAGTTGAGTTATAGTTTTCTTCATTGAAATGAGTGGTAACTCATGAAAATATTTACGAAATGTATATTTTTGTCCTCTGGTTTCAGCTCTGAGCCTATGTTTCTTTCGGTACTTGATATTAGTATTTGTAACAAACAGAGAGTATCGATTCCGAAAATACTTGGTATCGGGAGATCACCGACTGATCTATGGGGGATTTGAAAGGTTTTGGCCAGAGAGACGATGAAGTGTCATTTTCAAAGTAGTAGTAGTAGTATAGTTATAGTCGTAAAATTGGATTATTGGGGTCCCATATTTGTCCGATCACTCTACAGCTAAGGAATGTTTAAAAATAATAATGCACCCATGTTCAATCCATTAAGTAATGAACATGCTTCTGAATTTCGGGTTGAATCATCCTGGGCTGTGTTCTTGGAAGTCAAAAAGTGGATAAAAAATCATTTTAAGGCAAAAAGTCTTTCAAGATGTCATATTTATCAAAAGATGTTCTGCATGATTTGAATTGCTGGCCTTGACGTCGTGAACCACTCATGAGGGGTCTGACCAATGAGTTGCCGAGTTGACTAATAGGGAGGCTGAGTCGCGCTGTGTTGGTGGGCTATCCAAACACCTGATTCCTCGTTCTGCCGCAAATTCAAACTTTTCCATAAAATTTCCCATTTTCAGTGTTATTTGGAAGACTTTCATCGATGAAAAAAAAAATCTAAAAGCATTTCTATTTTTTATTTGCAGCCTTTTAACTTTTTATGTTTGCTTTTCTAAGGAAGCCAGCCTCACACGCTTCTTCATTTTTATATGTCCACAGGCAAGCGGTGAGCGATGCTTTGGAAATGAAAGAACAAGGTTTGATTTCTCCGAAAATATCCGCCACTTTTCCCCTCGAACAAGTGAACGAAGCGCTCGATTTCATCTCCAAGACTCAGCCCATCGGGAAAGTCGTTTTAGAAATGTCGTCCAAGAAAGCTGCAGAGGAAAAACCGGAAACGAAAACCCCCGAAGTGAAGAAGGCAGAAGAGAAAAAGACGGAAGAGAAAAAATGAGTTCGTAGTGAACGTAAGAACCACTATATTTACGTAACCTTCTTGCTTTTTCTGGCGGAAACCCAGTGCTACCAACGTTGGTAGTTCTTCGTTGTTTAGGCGATGGTTAATTTTTCTGGGGAAAAAAAGGTCTGCGGAGGACATTGCCACAAAGCACCTCATAGGACGGGTTCCTGGTAGTGAGTGATTTTTATCTGGGAGACTAGGGAGAGTGATGATTCTTCTGATTGTTTTAATTGTTTATTACAAAACAAAATAGTGGGGCAGCACTCACAGAATATATTACATATATATATATATATATTAATTTTTTTTTTAGTATATTTATATTAATTATTTTTTATAATATATATATATAATAATTTTTTTTTTTAGTATATTTTAATATATTAATAATGTACATCATTAGCATTGAAATTTTTCGCCAAACTATGGCGGCTTTTTTGAAGTAGTTTCGATAAACATTTGACAGAAAAAAACAAATTTAATTTGATGCTTTGAACACCAAGTGACTTCACTAGTAAAAACTAGGGCCATGGAAGAAAGGACTCTCACTCCTTGCGTTAAACGGCGTTCCCAAAACGCCAGCCCCATATTGGACCGGTGGGGGGATTGCGACATAAGCGCGACCCCTAGGAGTTGTAGTGAACTTTGAAGGTGTTTAGTTGCCAAAACTGAACCAGAAGATGGCGCATTATCGCGATGGAGGTCGACAATTTGACATTATACGGAGCCCCATGGAAGGAAACCTTCCTTCTCCCATGATTAGGGAGCTGCCGTGAAAATTTCAGACTGCTTGACTGAACGAGGTGGGGGTGGAGGAAGATTGGGCACGAAGTCCAAGGAGGTCATGTTTCGGAGTTCATAACCAGTACTCTAGGTCACTTGGGCGCAAAGAGAAATATTCGGCGCAGGCCAGTCAATTACAGCCTTTAGTTCGAACTAGGGGACCATCCCCTGCTGGCTAAAGCCTGCCAACCCCCGACCTCTCCCAACTGGCCTTAGATCCATTCTGACCACACGCGATTAAATTGTTGGAAATATAAATTTTATATTATATTGAAATTTGACGAACACAATGACTTATGATCAACTTGTGAACCACCAACGTGGAAGAAATATTTTTTTCACCCAATTTTCTACTCCCTTTTTTCTTCACTACCAGGTGAAGCAAAAAGCAGGAAATTTTTGGGTTGCAGCGAGTTTTCTACTGGCTGCAAAGGGAAGGATGAAGGTTTGCGCCTAATTTTCCAGTGTTCCTCACGGTTAGCGCCCAGTCTTCCGTCGTCCCGAGGTGGATTGCACGGTAAATCTCACTAAACCTTACCTAATGACGGCAGCCCTTGTCTCCCACGATGGATTAGACCTCTGCGATCTCCCACTTCTTGACTCTCATTTCATGTGTGTAGGTAGTGGCGGAACGGTTTTAAAACCATAACCGAAGAAATTCCTGCCTTAATATTTCATTCCTTGGTACTAAATTTTAACCTTGTTTGACCTCACTCCATAGCTTTTTGACGGAGGTAGCTTCTTCGAAACATTACATTGCTCAAATATCTGTTTCAGGTTCCAAACGTCACCCCAAGTTGGAAGACTGCACTAGAACCAGCGTCTTTACCTTCTGTGTACATGTAAATATTATCTGTAAAGCATTTTAACGTTAAATCTTGTATTTAATTTCGAATGATCCGTTTTAGTATAACGAAAAAAGCTTAGTATGTATCTTTGTTAGCTATTATAATTGGCATGACTGTTTCTTAGATTGTAGTTGACTTGAAACACACCACCTAACGCATTTGTTAAATTGATATTGCGTTTTTCTGACCTTTAAAATACCTAGTGAATAAACTGAAAAGCAACGTGGTGTATGTGCGTTCTTTTTGGTTTACTATTCTTGGAATAATACACCTATGTTCTCGCGACGGAGGTCGACGACTCCGATCGGCCTCAAAATTTGACATTATCCATTTCAAGATGTCTAGATTCCAAAACCGAAATGTCCGTCCGCCGTTTTGGGCAGTAAATTTTTTTTTTTTTTAATCTGAAATTTTGACAAAATACTTGGTTTACCATCTAGTTGTGCCCGCAAGGTTTCAGCCCGATCGCCCAAACACGTGGGGCGCTATGGGGCTACGGGAGGTTTTTTTTAAAGGCTTTTGGCTATGGGATCGAGTTACCTGTCGTTTTCGAAGTATTTTTGGACGTAGAATCCATTTTTTGGGAACCCGGAACGATCCGATTTCACTGTTGCGATCTACAGGGCTTTCATGGGGCTGCAAATGGGATTTTTGAAAGATCCCCGGAGGTCAAATATTTTTCAATTAAAAAACAAAAAATGTTTGAAAAAGATAATTTTTTCTTCTAAAATTTTTGTCATTGACAGAATTAGATTTATGCTCAAGAAACCTATATCAAAAATAATAGACCCTAGTGTAAAATGTGCAGCGTTTCTTATACAAAATCTTGCATAATAGTTTGATCGGATTAGCCGGTGTTCCTGCCACGAGGGCTTGCCGAAATTCCCCTCGGCGGGGCCGTTCGGGTTTGTCGAGACAATTTCATTGAGAGGCCACCACCCTCGGCAAAGTCGCGTCCCCCTGATCCTCCCGAGGGGTTTGTCTGTCCGTGACATTTAAGAAGCTGCCCGAAAATCGCTCGTCCCGGTGAGACCCCGGAGTCGAGGCGAGCGGGTCAACTGGAGATCAAGGGAGAGTCCTAAGGACCATACAGCTGAGCGGAGTTGTGTTTGGGCGAGGAGTTTGAAAAGACGAAGCAATGAATGTGCTACTTGAGAGGATGTTCAATACTCAGGGAGAAAGTGATAGACGTTTTTTTTTGTTTTATATTTTATTGATGGACACTAGTTTCCAACTATCTCGTTCATCATCACGCCAAAAATCTACAACAAGCAAGTCAAAATGAAACCGAGAGAAATTTAAAAAGGAAGGAAAATACAAAAGTTTCAGTGCCAATATTATTTTATATGCTCGAAAATATCATGCTATTCTCACGTTGACAGGGTTTGTGCCTGCTGCTAACATTTCTAGGACAGGTAGGCAGGCTTGCTCACCCTCATGAATCGATGTAGGTAATTGAAACTTTTGATGAAGCCAACAGTAAGTTAATTGCTACAGCTAAGGATGTCCTTGAGAATAAAACTGTCATTTCAACTCCTTCATTTATTGAAGCACACCTTAGTATTCCTGAACTAATTCTGTAGCTCGAATCCAACGGAAAGGAACTCACTGACGTTGTTGATTCAATTCCAGAAACGCCTGCTAAAGCGGAAAAATGGCCGGGGCAGGCAGGAAAACTTGTCAAAGATAAGCCTACAATTCGTGCTTGGGCCGAATCCTGGTTGGAATGATACCCTAGATTTGGTCAAAATGCTAAAAGGAGAACCGTCTCGCTAACTCAAGTTAACCAGCAGAAGCAGTATCACTGAAATTCTAGCCCCTCATGTCAATATGTTGATCGAAAATCGAGTTTGCAACATCAAAATGGAGGCCTTTTTCCCACCTGACGACTTTTCACAACAATTATTGAGTGATTCGACATTCTTTCAAGGTATTAAAAGCCACGAAATAAAATAAACCCTTGTTTTTTTTTATTATTAAATAATAAAAGATAAATAATAGGTATTAGACAAATGTAGATCAATTAAATTAGATAACTTTTATTTCTATAAAAATCTCTTGATCTCTCCTCAGTATAACATCGATATCTCGTTGAGTTGTAGCCCATCTAGGTATGTACCTACAGGAAAAATTCTTTCCGTTCCTCGCAATCGATCTACCGCTGCTGGTGCCTAACCACCTTCGGCAAATTTGGGAGTTGGGTGTAGGAGGCACGTTCCGAATAGAATGAGATGCAGCTCCTTATTTAACTCTCCGTAGGTACGTCTAAATAACAGGGAGGGTGGGGCTGTCCTCCTCAAGGACTTCACAGTGGGCACATCAAATAACCAGTGGGTCCGGTATTTGGGGGCTCTCGACCTAAATTTTCAGTTGATTTTTTCCCAGTTCGTTAAAGTGGAAAGGTCGAAATATTAAATACTTTTTATAGGTACTCTGTGAATATACTTATTCTCATTTCTTTCGGAAGGATAATTAGGTTAGCTACTCGTTCATGGAAGAAGGAGCTCCTTCTTCCATGCTACTCGTTCTTACCAATGCCCTGGTGTCTTCCATAATTTCTTTCTATGCTAGAAACTAGTAAGACACTCATGCTGGAATCTGTTCGTTAAACCATAGTTGTGTAGATGAGTATTATAGAATGGAAGAAGGATGGTCCATGAGAATGGACTCCATGGAAGAAGGAGAGTCCATGAATGGACTCAGTAAGAGAATTGACAACCATTACAGTCACTAAAATAAGTGAAACTACCATCAATCGTAATTGACTTCTGACTGCTCCCCCCCCCCCCCCCCCCCGATTCTGATTGATCCGCCAACGGTTCCCTCGTAGTAGCGAAACTCCCCGCTAGGAGCGCACATGTGTGGAACAACACCAGCTTCTCAACACCACAAATGAATGATTACCGAGTTGGATATCATTGTACCAATTGACTTAAGTACTCTGGCCTCTCTTCATTACGAATAAATCTTTCGCCTTTTACTAAAGATTTCCGTGGAGAGGGGCCTTCTAATGAGCCTATAAGCAATTTTTTGATAGTGCCCTGTATAACTACTGGGCCGTATAAACATTAACAAAATTAACCGAAATGTCATGTTAATTATGATACAGGATCCGGCAGATCCGATCCGCCTACAGCTGCGTTCGCCGTTCATTCCCGAGCACAGAGTAACCGAGCCTCCTCGATTGTGGAAAATCACACACGCGCGATTCTAATTTCGTGTTGTCGAATTCCCAATTATCGGATGACCGTGAGATGAGGTAGCGCCAATTTTTTAAAACTGCATGTTGAAAAAAATTTGTTTTTAAGGCTCAAAACTTCAACTCACCAAATTGGCTTCGTTGATTGCCTCTGAGGCCTCCCAAACAGCCTGAGGGGGTGCCAGTTCTGTGAAAGGTTGAACTTGGCCGTCGCTTCATTCGATCTCGATGTCGTTCAACCCTTGAGTGCACTTGGAGCCGTAGAATATGATCCACGTTTAGAATCAGCAAATGAAGTTCGCTTGACCTGCTGAACTTCATTAAAACTCGGGTTGGCTCCGCTACGCTCACACCCACGAGGTCCTCTTTTATCGTTTCTTCTTCTGTTCGGCTTTACGTAAGCCTCGAGGTAAAGTGCACCTCCCAACATTCCCCCTTTGGACCAACCCTGTCCATTTTATCGGGGGATCTACAAATTTTGGGAAATAAAGAACCCGTTGACGTATGAGTATCCCCGCCGGTGAAATATGGTCAGTTGGGAAACGATTCCTACAGGCTGGCCTTTGGCAAAGTAACCCACGTACTTCTCACTAAAATGTATGCCGTAGAAGAGTAGGAGGTAAGGGGTCGAAGTGGGGTGTCGTTTTCGAAGTATTTTTGGACTTTCAATCATTTTTGGGGCCCTCAGCTGTCCAAACATTGTGACACAGTTTTGAAAAGTTCATTTAAAAAAAAAAAAAAAAAAATTTGTTCAAAAGAATAACAAACCATTGCGTGAAAATGTTACCAATTCACGTTCAGTGTTTTTCCTTGTTTCTCGAGCCCAAAAGTTGTCCATCAAGTTTTATTGGCAAGCCTTTTAGGAATGAAGGACAGCGTTTTGAACTCCTTTGTGCTGCGACAACTTTTCCTCGTATTTTTGAGCGCAGACGAAACATTGACTTACTGCAAGGCCGTTGGACATCCAGAACCGAGATGGCTTCCACTTAGCGGGGTTTCCTTCGTTTTATAAATGACGATGGGACTCGAAATATTTTTTTTCTAAAGGCGGGACCACTTGGCCCTTGGAGTCCTTGGAAGACACGGGATGGGCGAGGCCCAAACGAATTAGGGGCAGATGAGAAGTAAAGCAGATCGGCGGCAGAGCAGGCAGTGAGAACAAGGTCGACCTGGAGCGTTCATCTTGACATTCGGATGAAATCGTTGTGTAACAAGAAAGTGACGCGTTTACACCATAACTGTAAAGAGTAGATTCCTATCTTTCGTATTGTAGCGAATTTAAGGGGCAAAATTATAACCCGATCCGTATACAATATAAATTTTTAATGACCGGCCTAAAGTGGTGAAGGGAGGGGTTCCAAAAAAAAAAAGTAGATACTAGGGGCGATACTATATAGTACTACTATATAGGCTAGCAGGTACTACTATATAGCGATACTATATAGGCTAGCAGGGCGGGATGGAGAATGATATCATTCTCCATCCCGCCCTGCTAGCCACGAAGATGCTCCCTGTTACAGTGCAGGGTCTCCAAGGGAATTTCAAAACCGACCAAGGCGTACAAGTGTACTTTTATCGTGACGAAACGGCTGGCCTGCGTACTTGTTCGTGTTCCTTCAGGAGCATGTTGATTTTAAATCTCGACCGCCCCGAAAAAAGTGGGCTAGTCCAACAAACCACCCACAGTTGTCACGCTAGGTTTATTATTCTGGCTGTTGGGCCGGATTTCGTCAATTCTTTTCGTAGGTGGTGTATTTTGCCGGAGACGAAATCCCAACCTTGGGACCCTCGGATACTCCGGGATTTCACAAAAGATGACAACGGGATCGTTCAGATCGCACGACACATCTTTCAAGGGTTGGTCGAAAATCAAGTGAAACGCTGCTTACTCAGCTGAATCACTTCAGCGTTTGGATAGTTTAACGCCAATTTTCAGAATGATAAAAGAGTCTTTTTCAGTTCCAACAGACAGTAACATAATCATGAATCGCAGTAAAGCTGTAAAACTTCCCGTTATATACCTGCGATTTTTTAAATACCTTTTCGAATAATGAGTTCTGGCTATTTTCCATATGCCTATCAAGAAAAAATGGAAATTATTCAAAAAGCAATAGTATTGGGTTTTTCTACTAACCTTGGGGCGGTGATTCCATAGCAAGAACAAAATTTAACTCAAAAGTTGGTGCTGCGCCAATCGAACGCACAACGAGGTGACAGAGAGAGAAAACTAGCGATGTTGCAGATTCATCAGGCATCCCAGCCTCAATATTGGAGCTCCCTCTTTCGTGGTCAAGTTCCTCAACTATCCCTCGGTGGACCTCATTTGTAAAAAACGTTGTCCACTGACTTTCAAATCCCGACTTTTTTTCGCGGTAAATGTCCATTACGGCTCATTGTACGTTGTGAGGTATTGTAAACTCGTTAGTAGATCGGGCTCGTGTTGAGTTTAAAAGGACATTGATGAATGTGTAATGCATCGGCTGGTTGGATCTGAAACCGCTGGACCTCAGTTAAAAACGAAGGTCGCTCGAATATTCTGAATAAAAGACTCCTCCCTCGACGGCTCCTTCAGCCTAAATTTTTGTTTGAAAAGGTCACGGTCCTCGTCCTCTACACACCCTGCCCCTGTTAACCCTGTTGTATCAATTAGGCCCCCAGGCGATGGAGAGGGGGGTCTAAGGGTGGGAAAAACGTGACATTAAATTACATTTTGACAAAATATTTTTTCGGGTTTTCTACAAGACTTGAAGAACTTAGTTGTATCCGCAAGCTTTTCAGCCCGATTGCCACGGGGAATATGAGGCTACAAAGGGGATGTAGGACTCCTACAGTAGGGTTCGGAGGGTTCGGGATCGGGTGAGTTGTCGTCTTCAAAGTACCTACCTAATTTTGGACGTGGAATCCATTAGATGGATACATTTTATGCTGGTCTCTGCCAACTACAATGTGGGGATCTACGGTGCTATGAACGGGATTTTTGAACGACATAGGCCAAGAGGTCGAATGGGGTGTTGAACTGAAATGGAAAGATTTATTTGTAAAAGCCTTCCGGCGAATTGAAACAAAAATGTTTATGTTTTCACGATTTTATCATATCAGTCTTTTCCTGAATTGACAGCAGCTGTCAATTCATAGCTGCTATCGACGCTCTCGCGCCTCAACCTCTCAACTTTCGTTAAAAGGTCATCAAGCTCTAATTAGAGCTTAAGCTGCTCCGGCACATACCCATTTATAAATACTTACTTTTGCAGTGGTTACTTATGCAGAAATTTAATTCTGTGTCAAAGAAAAAAAGTTTAGACAAATTTTTTTTGATTTTTTTTTTCAAAAATTTTTTGGACCTCCTGGGGATCCTTCAAAATTCCAATTTATAGCCTCATGAAAGCCCTCTAGATCGCAACAGTGAAATCGGATCGTCCCAGGACCCCAAAAAATGGATTCTACGTCCAAAAATACTTCGAAAACGACACCTAACTCGATCCCATAGCCGGGAGCCTTAAAAAAAAACCTCCCGTAGCCCCATAGCGCCCCACGGGTTTGGGCGATCGGGCTGAAAACATCGCGGGCACAACTACATGGTAAACCGAGTATTTTGTCAAAATTTCAGATTAAAAAAAAAAGTTCCTACTGCCCAAAACGACCCGGACGGCGGACGGACATTTCGGTTTTGGAATCAAGGATCGAGCTTATGGAAAAAAACTGAACATTTTTGAAGATTTCACGATTTCAAAATGTAGAGCGTATTAGTGAACCATTTTTGGCACTTGACAAACAAAGATTCGCGCTTACTCATCGGCCTTTTGAAACTGAAACAGTTGGAATAGTCGCTCCAAAGTGATGACCTCCCCCTCCAGGATTGCCCAACTGGTGAAGAAGCTCCTTAGAGCCCATCCGAAGTGGAAGGGGATTAATTCTCATCAGTGGGGGTTAAATGTCACGGGATTGACAACAATCGAACCGCTATAGCATCCTATACGGATTCGGACGGCCCAAAATAGGTGGGGCGGGGCTGGGACTGTTTGTGCAGCGTGTCTTCGAGTTATCGCGTGGTGGGGTGGATTCCCAACCCTTTGGATGCTGAGCAGTGGCACCCTGTAACAGCCCGCCCATCCCTCCACCACGCGACCCCTCAAAGGTAGAGGAGGTTCGTATAAAACTCCGCTACGCCCCCCAGTCCTCAAGTATTCTACCAGACATACTGCAGGTAAATCCACCAGCATGCGTTTCTCTAAAATAAAAAAATATTTAAGCTAAAATTGATTGTGCCTACATTAAATGCACAACCAATATTACATTTTAACAGGTAGTTTGATGCTGTTTAAATTTAAAATGTGGGCGTGAATTTGTTGAGGCTCTGCCAAAGAATTCGATGAATATGCCGACGTTTCAGAAGGATTATTCTCCTATCATCAGGGCCTAATGGGGTGAACAAAAAATGACTGTTACAAAATTTGTAATTAATAATAATATTATTGAATTACATATTACATATTATGTAGAATGTTGGGGATCTAAGTTACGAACATAATAATATTGTTCATATTATGAAGGGTACTTATGGCCAGGGGGTACACGTACCTTTTGAAATAAGTTTATTTCAAGTTGAAATGTTATTAGATTTGGTGTTATAGGGTGTTGGTGACCATTTCTGATAATTTTAACTTGAATGTCTATTACTCAGGTACCACGAGTTGATAAAGTTGAACGTAGTGTTAAACTTGAAATTTCCATTATTCGTTCTTTTTAACATGGTACATGTTTTTACGGGCGTTCTCTGGATTGGAATTTTTTTTTATTAAATCAAATTTTGAAATGTTAAAATAAACTATTTTATTGTAATATTAGGCACGAATGAATCTGAATAAAAAGAGGGAATATGAATATTGCTGGTAGAACTCAAGAAAAAAGTTTGCAGCCCATGCCGAAAAATCAGTTACGGTACCTACATATGCATATTACCTCCAGGAGTTTTTTACGTTCCTGAACATTTTTGTATTTTGGAATCTTATCCTTTTCCCCCTCTACCTAAACTTAATTTAGAATGTATGGGACATGCACACATAAAACGACAATAATGGACACGGAATAAGTTGTGGACCACTCAACGGTGGGAACAGAATGAGAGTTCTTCTTTACAACTCTAAAAGCTACAGATTAATATAATAGATGAATTTATTGACAGATGAATATAAGAGAACATCAATAACAGTAAAGTAGATGTGAGGGGAGGGGTAAATCAATAAAATTTATTCTTTCGACTGATATGTAAAATATAAAAACAGTCGAACGAGAAAAAGGGAGATTTCAAATAAGTTATATAATATTAAATAAATTTGTAAGCAGTCATTTTCTGTTTACCCCATCAGGGCCAGATGATTGGAGAATCAATTTTAAGACCCTCAAATTCATCACCCTCTTACATTCAACTGGTCAACACCATCACCAACATTTAATTTTATAAGTACGACGTACTACTTAGTACGTACTAGTATAAGTACGTTTAAAAGTAAATCACATCAATCAAGTTGCAATATATTTGTCAGCAGTGGAAGCGTTGGGTTCAAATCCCTGACTGTCTGATCGTTAGGTGCTCGTCAGGGCTAGAAGAAGGGGCAAAATGCTTGAAGCTACTACGTTGTACATACTTTGGTTTTGGTGATGAATCGCCCCACCTATCAATTTTCAGTTGATCGGGAGAGAGGTCATAAACTATTTTACTTCCACTACTGCAAAAAAAAAAAAAAAAAAAAAAACTAAGATGTTAAATTTAGAAATAGCTTAGCTTGTCACCCCACTGGTACCAGATTATGGCTACAACTTCAGTCACCCTTATGGTGGAAATTAATTTCATTAATTTGCCAGACAGTAGTGCTAGTTAAGCAGTTTTTGACCCCTTCAACTGTTGAATGTACCTCTACACTAAACCAGGTTACAATTTTTCTTAACGACTTGTAATAAGAAACGTTACTATAGAAGCTTAGGACAACAAAAATCGAGTTAGGACCTATCCTCATGCTTTAGTCGACTTTTAGTAAGTTGTTTTTCATAATTATGACCATCAATATTGATTTTGATTCTAACTCAGGATTTTACACGGGTTAACAAATTTAGTTCCCCATTTCTACCCAAAATATTCACCTAATTTTGGTTCATTATTCTCAGAATAATCACCCAGTTATTTTTGTCAAATTTTGATCGTTTATGAACTCTAGATACCGAAAATGAAATGACCACGCTGTAGGAATTTTTCAAAATCTGAAATGTTTACAATACACTTAGTTTTCCATCTATGTGTCTGCAAGGTTTTCAGCCCAAAAGGCCTTAACGCGAGGAGCACTGTTGGGCTACGTAAGGGCTGATTTTAGAAGGATTTAGGGTAGTAGTTCGAGTGCGTTGTCGTTTTCGAATAATCTGTCGACGTAGAAACCATTAAATGGGGACGTAGAAACCATAAATTTTATGGGGAACCCTTATATCTCAACAAAGTTTTTAAATTGATTTTTTATTGACGGAATTTGTTTTGCACAATTTAAGTAGCAACAAAAAAGAACAATGAAGTATCGTTTCATCCTCCATTTTTTAAAATCGTCTTTGAATACAGCAGTGGTTTACGAATTGGCTCGATTGCTTCGAAATTCTGCTGCCAACGAAAGAATGAGAAAATCTTGTTAAGTTCGCAGCGTTTTATAATGACGCTCGTATTTCCAATATAGCCAGGTTTACTTTATGAGTGGTTGACCGGGTTTCAACCCTTTGGTAACTTTCAATAAAGGAGTAATTATTACTCCTTAATATGTAAAGTTCCTCCAACCAGTTCTAAGCGACGCCGATTTCCGGGAATCTCATGGTCATGGAAAAAAAACAAAAACAAACGTACCAATAAATATTATTGCTTTTGTTTTGCATACTAAGTGGTGAGCAGAAGGCTCTGTGCGTTTCTGGAGGAGCCCAAGGGGTGTGGTCCTTTCGGTCCTGATCTTCATAAACATTAAATGCCAAGGTGACGGCTTAACACTTGGGTAGCCCCGAATCCTCCGTCCTCCCACCTCAACCTGCATCTAAATAAGGATACAACTGTACGGATCCCGTTCTTTCAATCAAATCTCATTATAGCCGGTCTGATAGGCTCCATGTTCTGGTCATGCGTGACACTGGCTGCTTGAACATGATTTCGAGACAAGACCGTTGATGCAACTTCAGGGATTATAATTTATTGTTCAATTACTCCTGCGTTTTGCAGTACCTAGTAATTGAAAATTAAGGGGAAATATTCTTGTACGAATACTCTTTTGTTGGCTGTCAGTGGATTAAATACTGATACCTATTCGTATTCACAATTTACGAACCTGACATGATTCGACCACCGAAGAAATACGACTGTCAAAACAAGACCTTGAATGTCATTGTTACGTTTGGCTCGGTGGGTGGGTCAGTCTGATGAAGCTTTGATCTCCCGCACAGCCTTTCATTGACACCCTCGGCTTCCAATGTGAACTCTCTAAGTAGGTATCTTACTCCACCCCCGACATGTGTGTTTAAATGCTTGAGCAAGATCGGGGAGCGTCCTCGACAATGAAGGCGGGCCTCTGGTAGGCAGATCAGAGCAGTAGATCAGGTGTGGCAACCACTTGACCTTTGCTTTTCGGGTGATATGCCTTCAAGGGGTGCAAATTGCTGGATCCCCGTCGTCCGTCTGCTGCCTTCCTGTCAACTTTCTCCCCGAACGATTGCTGACATTTGGGATTACCCGATGGGATGTTGTAGGAGTTAAATCTACGGGCTATTTTAAAGGTGCCGTTTCTAGCATTCAACTTGAACGATCACGATAGTTTCGGGTTCATTATAAATTTCAGAATTCCGAAAAACACGTGAAATAGGAACCGAGGTTCCCTGGTTATTTTTGTGAATCTTTATTTTTGAAGGCTTGTTTTCAATTTATTTTAATAATTATTTTCTAAATTATAAATTTATTATAATAATTATTTTCTAAATTATAAATTTATTATAATAATAATTTTCTAAATTATAAATATTATTATCCCTCAATTTATTATAATTATTTTCTAAATTATAAATATAAATATTATTTTCTAAATTGGATACTGTTTACTGTTGCAGAATGATCAGCTGCCTACTGCTGGTTTTGAGCGCGGGAAGCGCTCTTGCGGGGGTCAGCATCCAAATGCCGTACCTCAACCCAGCTGGAGTTACCTATACGACACTCCCCAGAGCTGTACCTGCAATCCCTGCTCATCTGCAATATTCGGCTGCCACAACGTCCTCCGTTGCCTATGGTAATGCTGCTTTTCTCGGAAGAGCATTGACGCATACTGCTGTCCCTTACGCTGCTGCACCAGTGGCCCACTACGCGCCTGTGGCTCACGTTGCCGCTCGCGTCGTGCCCACCGTTCACCACGTACCGGCGGTGGCTCAAGTGCCAGTCACTAAGTACGAAGCACAGCCTGCTCTCCTGCAAAACCTTGTTGATGTCGCCAAACCCAAATTGGCCACCAGGAAAATTGAAATCAGAAGGCCCGCAATCCAAAAAGAGTTCTATGATATTGAAGAACGCGTAGTCATTCGACCTGCTGGATCTGCTGTCGTTGAATTGGATCAGCCCGTATCCAAAAGCCAGAAGGGGCCTACTGTTGTCCAACCAGCTGTACATGCAGTTGGTCTTCCTCACGCTTTTGCTGCAGTGCGAGCTGCACCTGTTGTTGGATACCGTTCCCTTCATCATCACGTCTTTCCTGCTTATCCCTCAGCACCTGTTCATGCGTACCCAATCCACGCACCTGCTTTTGCTTCTCCTATTTCTACTCCCGAACCTCCTCAAGAAGTAGGATTCGCTCAAGAACCTGACCAGCAACACCCCCAGCAGCTCCCTGAGCAAATTCCCCAACAACCTGAGCCACTCCCAGAGCAAATTCCACAACAGCAATTCGAAGAGCAGCAAAATCCGCAACAATTTGCTCCTCAATTCCCTCAACAGCAGTTTGATGACTCTGACAGTGTAGCAATTGAAAACCCAGATATTGCCCGTGCGCGAGCTCAGCAAGCCCAATCCCAACAGTCCGAACAGACCCAGCAACCACAAGGTAGAGCTCAAATCACCCCCAGGATCGAACAACAACAGGAAATAATTGCTGAGTTCCAAGCTAGAATGCAGGAGAGAGCAGACAGACAGCAAGATATTGCTCGATCTCAAGTTGCTGCTCAAGAACAAGTTGTTGCTCGGCTCCAAGCTCAAGCCGAATCTCAGCAAGCTCAGCTCCAGAGATCCCAACAGCTGCTCCAAGTACAGCAGCAGTTTTTGGAAAGATCTCGCCAGGCCATAGCAAACTCATTCACCAGGTCTCAACCTACTCCAGCTCAGCCTGAACTCCAAACCCGTTCCCAACCTGAACAAGAAGAAGGCCTTCCAAGTGTTGGACCCGCGCCTGAAAGAGCAGAAGTTAGGGCTAGCGTTGAAGCTGCAGATCTCAGGAGTGCCCTTATCAATAATCTTGCTCGTTCGTCGCAATCCCCGAACGTCATCCCTTCCGTCAGAATCAGCCCTGAACAGAGCATATCCAACCAAGAACAGCTCATCTCCCTCCTGACGGCTCGCGGCGGCGTCGTTGAAGCTCGAAGCGCCGGCTCCTCGGGAGAGTCCCACAAAGTCCGCGCTCGTGTCCTCTCCGTGACGCCCGCTCCAGACAACGCTGCTCCCCGTGACGAAAAGGTCAACACCAGGCGAATCGTCGTCAGCCGGCCGATCCACACCGTCGAAGAAGTCGATGTTGTCGAACCTTTCACGAAAATCGAACGAGTTGCCGTCCACTCACCTGCTGTCATCAAAACTGCTCGAGTAGGTGTCGCCCACGTTCATGCTTCTCTTCCAGTCCACGGCTACGCCCATGCTGTCACTGCTGCCCCCATCGCTGTATACTAAAATGGTAATCATGATAAAAGGTTCACTGCCATCCATATTTTCAATAATTTCACTATCGATTACAGATAAGCTCCAAAGTACAATAAATAATTAAAAGAACTGATTTTTAACTAGAGAGAGTTCAAAATTTTGATGCTGATATGGAATGATTCAAGCCAAACAGACTTTTTGCAATTGTCATCAAATCATTTCTTCAAGTTCCTTGCTTCGTATACGAAAATTTGTTTATGGATTCGTAAATTTAAAATATCTTGGCACGGTATTGCATTCCAACGTTTCATCTCTGGCGCGGTGTTCTTAATGATCCACACCTAAAAAAAATTGTAAATACATACAATCTTTTTTTAATTTTATCTCAGTTACAATAAGAACGACTGAATGTACCGTTTAGTGGCTAGTATAGGCTACCATCCCGTACAGCACAATAAACATCCATGTAAATTGTGTATAATATAATAATTATTACTTCTATATTTTGATATCCAATAAAAACTTTGTTCACGTGATCATTTAAGGTTTGTTCTTTCTTCTGTGCCGCTGTTCTGCTCGGTGCCGCACGAGAAAACAGGGTTAATAGAAGAAGACGATTTTATAGTGTTAAACCTTAGTTTTTCACTTGAGTTCGCTAAAAAAGTAAAGAAATAAGTGGGTAATGAAAATTTGCATCTTCACATTGTGGCAGGTAAGCGTACCTATATACAGTGGCAGGTATACAAAAGAAGTAGGCCTACCTATATAAAATTCGATAAAGCATAGATAGCTGAAGAACATGAGAAAAGCGGGGGGAGAAGCTACTACTGAATAATCTAGTCAAGATGTAACCTTCCTTTCTGGTAAAGGCTCCAAGAACTCTAGTGACCCCTGCTTTGCCTTTGTAGAGTACGAAAGAAACTTTCATCATTGTAGGGAACACCAAAAAACTTGAATCAGCAAACATTAAGGTCGGGCCAGACGTCTCTTGGTAAGTGGCTGGAAAGGTATGATTCAAGATGATTCGGGCGAGCATCAGGACTTCTTGGGAAGCAGTTAAAGCCGCAGCCCTACTCAGATCAGCCTGGTGCAGGCTGGGAAGCGCTGTCAAGAACTTCTACTTTGTCCCTTTCACCGCGGCGACACAGGAACTGTTTTTCTAATGCAGCCCTCCTGGAGAACATCCCTAAGTTGCAGCGCCAAGTTAAATTTGGGGTTCAGGAAGTTGAAAGAGCAACGGTTCTCTAAAAACAGATCCTCAGCAGCTTCTCCGGAGACATGGGTAACAGCCTAGCCCACATGGACTTGGTAAGTAATAGTAAGTTTCAGGTGGCTACGGCCCAACTCACGACATATGCAAGGCCCATTAAAGATTTGAAGGATCCAACCTGAGCTCATCCCAAGCATTCGGCATACCTACTTACGCCCAGGCTTCAGGGGACGCAGACTGGGACCTGAGGATCCCAATTCGGGTTCATCTGACCTCCACCAGGAATCTGGTACCCTTTTGCTTTTTTCCAGTGAAAGCCACCACACCAAGCCGTTAAACCCTGTGATAGATGTATACGCAAAACCTCAGGAGTTAATGGTTGCACGTCCAGAGGACGCTGGAGAGGGTGAAGTAGGACTCATATCTGGACGCCACCCTCAAGGAGTCTCCTACGCCTCTGGGACTGCAGACCCAGGAAGCCACTCCTGCTCTTCCCTCTAAGACGGTGTCAGCGTGCCCACGCCGTGGTCCACAGGGGCCTGAGGAGCACGATTCGGGGGCCTCTGTCCTTGACCAGGCATCCTCCAACACCAATGATAACAAGAACTCGGATGCAACACCTGCACCTTCCCACAAAACCCCACGCCCAGGGGGAGGTATAATCCACACATTTCAGTGATATCAGTGAAGCTGTAGTCATCAGTGCTCCATCCCCTTCAAAAGCATTCATGATAAATTTTCCACACACCAGCGCCACGGAGCACTGATGGCCGAGGAATCACTGAAACATTGAAAAGTGTGGATTAAAACTTAAAAACTCTGTCCCATCGTCTCATTAATTGTAAGCATTTCCTCTCTGTTACTCTGTGATTGTAAGGCAGTAATCGGTGGCTAATCCAAGCAGCTTGAATGTTTGTCAACACTCCGTCCCGAGGAGGATGGACCTGCCACGAGAAAAATGCAAGACTCCATCCGAGACAGGCATGATGGAGACCTATAATATAACGACTGAATAATTCAGGCAGCTGGGTAATCTACTGAATATAGGAATTGCACATTGATAGGGTCATGACTGAGAATTTTTGTTGGCCTCCCGTTCTTGAGGCCATTTGAGAGGATGGGCATCGACGTCCTGGGACCACTCCCAAATCAAAAC
This sequence comes from Pilophorus perplexus, assembly GCA_955831195.1. Taxonomy (NCBI): domain Eukaryota; kingdom Metazoa; phylum Arthropoda; class Insecta; order Hemiptera; family Miridae; genus Pilophorus; species Pilophorus perplexus. The sequence goes on from OY037012.1 coordinate 10,674,609, forward strand.
AAAGACCGGTTTGTCGTCGTAGTCTCGTACAGGCTTCCTGCTGGCATACAGGATCTCCCATGGATCGTCATGGAGAAGAAGAAGGTCGTTCGGGTCCAGGTTCAGCTGGGGAAAGTGAAGAAGATGGTCGACAGGTTGGCTCTCGCCGACGTAAATGGGGTACCTAGTGTGATGGCAACCATCTCAGGATAGTGCGTTTTTCTCCGGGACGGAGTCTTGGATTTCACTTGAACCACTTTGCTAATGGTCGGACGGAGTCTTGCATTTTCTTTAAGACAGTTCGCTAATTGAGGGTCGGAGTCTTGCTCTTTTCCTAAGCCGGTGTGGGCTCTTAGTTTCTTCACAAGGGACAGAGTCTAGTTCCTCCCCGCCCAGGGGCTTGTTATAGTGTACCTACTAAATATATCTGGGTTGGGTCTGATCTCTCAACGACGCCCACCAAGTCCAAAGTATTCAAATAAGGAGGACCGTTAGCGTACGATTAGTTTATTTCAAAGAAAGGACACCCATCATTAGCAAGAAGAATTAAATAGAGTAACTCAATGTATTCCTGAGGCCTCACAGTAGCCAACTGGATGGGAGAATAATAATTCAATGGCAATGTTGGTGAGAAGAGAGGAAAACCAAAGGCGTTTGAGAAAACCACAAAGTTCACGGGGATGATGTCAGCTGCTGGACCTACGATAACCGAAAATAAAGTAAATTACCATTAATTGAATAAATGTCTACCAATTAGCTATTTAACAATGGTAAATTCAAGTCGGGACGTTTTGAAAGTGAGACATCGGACAGACGCTACACTAAAAAGAAAAAACGTTATCTACGTAATCATGGATTGGCTCACCAGTCTCTGATGGCGCGAATGGGACTAGTGGATTAGGAATGGTCAATGGTCTCGGGGGGAAAAGAAACTGAGGAGTCCATAGTTGAGGTGCTCTTGAAAACCACGCTGGCTTATGCCTGGGGCACCATGGAACGGAAAGGAATGGTTCAAATGGTATTGGTGCCTTTGGTATCCACGGTGGCTGAATCGGTGCGCAATTTCTGCAGGCTTGAGGCAAAAGACCCGCTAACACGTCTTTGAGTTCACTTGGTATGATGTCCATTGGTTGTATTTTTCTCTGAGCACACAGTATGGATTTATCACCGACTATCAACAACGGGCGGTGAATTTGCCGTCTCTCAACTCCTTGGCAGATGTTCAACGACAAGACACGCGGGACACTTTTCCTCTTCGGAAATGTCTTCTGACAGTCCCGCACCTCGTACTGCGACCCTGGAAGAAGAGATCAGGTATGAGTTACCGAGGGAGAAAATAAAGCCAAAATTAATGCTCTGTCGAATTCAGCCGATGGAGAAATGAGTAACGCGTATAAGTTGTAGTACCGAATAATTGCTAGTTTCTTACTAACCTTTAATTGCCAGTCGACAGTGATCATTTTGAAAACAAGTTGTCCTCAGCCTTTTTTCTGGATATGTAGTCTTATTAGTAGTTTGGGTCTTTCCTCCTGAATTCCATATTGAATATGAAGGGGAATTGTGACAATGAATGTTTCTGGGAGGAAAATTCTTATAAGTGCCATAATTTCTTAAACTTCTGCAAATAAGGGGGTTTCTCTTGCCCCCTGGGTTCCGGCATTCAGCGAATTCTGGTCGATGGGAAGGTTTTCCATAAAATGGATGGGGTTGGCTCAATGCGCAGTGCGAGCAAGAGTTTCTACAAGTGCCATAATTGTTACAACTGTAGCAACTTTCTCGACATGGTGCTTTTGGGAATCTGCCAATAAAGGAACATCTCCGAACTGGTTGCTTCAATGCACAGTCACATTGTGTATGAGAATTTGTATGGCCATTGAAACTTGCATAATCTGACATAGCGTTATAACGGGGAGATAAGCTATGGTTGGGGATCCAGCAAGATGCCGCACAGGGGAAACCTTTTCGTGGTCGACACTGACGGTCGTTGTTCATTTTCGGGATTGTTGTACGTGATTGAGAATTGCTCATTTGTGGCTGAAATGTTTTTTGATACTTGAAACCCCTCCGAGCTCCTCTGTCGACTCCAAATCCGCTGTTCATTCCACGAACACGACTCTGCACTTCCGCATACCCTTTTTTGCGTTGGTTCGAGAAATTTGCCGTCACCAGGGAACAAATGGATCCTTTGGTCGGTTTTGATCCAGTTAGTTGTACGTCCTGAGAGCGGTAATCTGGGATATCTGCGGCGCCCACGATAATCCCATTTGGTAGCAAAAGAGCCACCGGGCGGTTGTTTCTGGCGGCTTTATAGTGTTGAGGTGACGTCGACGAAACCAATATCTGCAACAAAGTGAGTAATCAGCAACTCTATAGAATCAAAATTTAATGAGACTTGTCTCAAAAACTAAGGATTTTGCTAAAATATTTTTCATCAGACCAATTGAAGCCTTTTGGGACCAAAGGGCCTAAATGCCAAAATAAATTTTAATCAATGAATACATTTTAATGAATACTTAAAAATAGTAATAAGTTAATTTAATTAATTTATTACTATTTTTAAGTATTCATTAACTAACATTTATTCATAGATTAAAATTTAGTTTGGCATTTAGGCCCTTTGATCCCAAAAGGCTTCAATTAAGATTAAGTTTAGCACAAAATAGAATCTATCTGATGTTCCAATACTTCCCCACCAGTATTAGGTACGAGTAAACGAGGATCCAGAAAGCGGCAGCAACGGTCAGGTCGACGACCCGAGGAATGTACTCAGTGAAAATACCAAAAATACTTCGTAGGTATTATCACGATTTGAGGGATTATTAAGACGATTAGTGATATAGATTAGAGAGGATGGTGCGAGTCCAAGCGCCATCTGAATTCTACTGAAACTAGGTGACAAAGTTACAAATATTTGAAAGAGTTATTTTAAGAAGGTCAATTGTCCAAAATGACGATTTTTTTTTTTTTTTTTGCCAAATATTTTCGCAGAAACTAGAGAATGAAATGCATAGATTGACGTGAGAAACGGCGGTTTGTCGATGTTCCTTCCCATTGAATTAAAAGCTTGAATGATCGTGTTCTATAGTTTCTTGTTTAGAAACTGCAATTTTTCCTTTCTCTGATGAGGACAACAGTTACTGCTCTTTCTCAAACATGTTTGGGAACTACCGTCAAAAAGTGTTAGGCTTCAGCCTCTTTTTGCCGTTGATTCTTCACGGTTTTGGTCCATTTATTGACATGTTTCATATCTTTAGAATGAACGGCAATTGATTTTTGCAGGACCGCGAGGCGGGATTCACGACGCTCTGCTGACATCATAGCAAACCTAAGGACTTCTAATAAGAAGCATTTTCAAGAAAGAGATAGTTACGATTGTAGAAATAATTTTAATATTTTCCTATTTTTAAATAAGAAAAAGTGAGACAAAAAATAAGAAAAAAAATTGAAGAAAAAAATAGGTAGGTATCTAAAACTAAATATAAGAAGAAGAAAATAAGTAGAAAAAATATATAGAAATAAAAGAGGAAAGCATGAAGTAAAACACAAAATAATGCGTTTATCGTTCCATTTATTTTAGAAACGGCATGGACAAACTTTTGTCTGTAAACTAAAAATGGCCGCCCGTTGGAGAATATTAATTAATTGGATCCTTGTAGAATGTTACATATTTTCCCTATAACTATTCTTCAAAAATTGAGCAAACTTGGAAGTTTTTTTATTTATTTCCCAAAACCTCAAGAACGGAGTAAAGCCCTTCCTAAAATAAAAAAAATATTATTATCATTTGCGCCCAGCGCATAATATGCACTGCTATATTGCAGCAGTGTAGATGGGCGAATCTGCCGTGAAAAGTTGTCCCAATCCGGCAAACAAATTAGAGGCCCGTTAGGAATAAAGAAGTTTGGCGCAAGACCGCTCGTTTTGGCGCACTTGCGTCCAATCAAGCCCCGTCTGAAGTACGGGCAGGGCTCAGGAGTCGTTAGGGGAAAAATAACGTAATTTTATTGCTTGCTGTTCAAGCGTGTGCCATACACATTCATACCCATCCGACCGCAAGAGCTACAGAAGCCTCCTCAAAATATTAGGATATGCTACAATGGAATTCACCCATGTACCTCCGTACAGCTAGGGCTCCCATTGAAGGAGGCCCCAAGATTATTTCGCGAACCAACCGATATGAATGACCAGCTCCAGTAAGATAAACACTTCTTTTCGGCATCACGCACTCGTATCACGTACGCTCGATTTGGTAGCTTGAATCTCACATTGGTCCCCATTAAGTCAAGTGAACCCCACGTATTGCTCAAAACAATCACATCATCCCCATTGTTCTCAGACGGTTCAATTTCAAACTCCACGCCAACGCACGAGTCCCATAATACTACTACCTGGAGTTTTCATTCGACGTTATCGAGTATTTCCTGATAACATTATAACACGGAAATTCCCGATAACATCCCATGAAAACCGACCTGCAGCTTAGAAAAATATTAGTTTTCCCCAAGTTGCGCATTTTGTGTTATTATTCTCCGAATAAACGACGATCAGCGTCAAACCTTTTAAACGTTCCTTCAAGGCTAATTTCCAGATCTCCAATATTTGTCCACGTGTAAAAATGGTGGTACCATTTTTACACGAAGGAATTTTTTTTAAATCCAGAAATTTGGACTAAAATACTTGGCTTTCCTTTAAACTGGTCCAGCAAGGTTTCAGCCGCACCGTGTCGAGGTTTTAAGGAGCTGCAGGTGGGGAATTTGAAGTACCAACGTACTTTACTTCGATCGTTCCTTAGCGTGATCGTGTCGTAAGTTCTTAGCATTTTATACAATCCAATATTCATATTTCACCTGACTCGCCTCGATTGCCTTAACATTCGGATGTATACAAAATAATTAATGAAACCGTCAATAGTTTCAGCATTTTTTCTAAAGGTTGGACCAAGTTTCTGAAGAGTATATTAATATATTTAGGGCGGGATGCAGTAGGCCAATTGCTGAGTAACACTATTAAGATGATAGCCTTACTCAGCGTTTTGCCTATTCGGGCTTTAATCGATGTAAATAATGCAGTAAATCTATCAAATTAAATGTAGGTATCAAATAGTAGTCATAAAAACTGCAAACAGTGTAATAGGCGAAAAAATCAAATTTTCTTGAATCATTTCATGGTTTGTTTATTTTTTTGCTTTTCAAGTTGGATTTAAGGACATGAGTCTCTAGCAATAATAAAATAAAGTTTAGAAAATGTTTGTTCGTTTTGGTTTATTCTTGGAATAATACACCTATGTTTTCGCGACGGGGGTCGACGACTCCGATCGGCCTCAAAATTTGACATTATCCGTTTCCAGAGGTCTACATTCTAAATCCGAAATGACCGTTTTGGGGAGTAGGAATTTTTTTTAAAATCTGAAATTTTGACAAAATACTTGGTTTACCATCTAGTTGTGCCCGCAAGGTTTTCAGTCCGATCGCCCAAACCCGTGGGGCGCTATGGGTCTAAAATGGGGCTACGGGAGGGTTTTTTTTTTAAGGCTTTTGGCTATGGGATCGAGTTAGGTGTCATTTTCGAGGTAGTTTTAGACGTAGAATCCATTTTTTGGGGTCCCGGAACGATCCGATTTCTCTGGGGCGATCTATAGGGCTTTCATGGGGCTAAAAATTGGATTTTTGAAGGATCCCAGGAGGTTAAATATTTTTCGTGTAAAAAATAAAGAATTGGAAAAAAAATTTTTAAATCCCCCCCAAAAAAATTTTTTTCTATTGACACAGAAGTAATTTTTGTAACCTGTATGAAAGAATAATAAACCCTTGTGTAAAATTTGCAGCGTTTTTTAATTTCACTGCATTTGGTGCCGGTAAAAGGCAGTATGATATTTTTCATGCGAATTACTTCTTGGCGAGTTTCTTGTTGTGCTTACATCTAAAGAGAGAATATTTGATCGACTGAATCATATCACGCACAAGTAGCTTTTCTAGGCACACAATGAGAGCAAAATGACTCAAATATCCAATTGTCTTGTAAACACTCACAAATAGCATAAATGCGGTGGCGGAGAAAAGGAGCATAATGGACGATCTGACCCCACCGAGAAGATTCGCGTAACTGCCGGAAAGTCGGATCATTTTGCTCCTGCCTGTTAAGGAAGTGCAATGTTTTCATTATCTCCTACTTGTACGTGAGCTTCGTCCGTGCCGTCGCTTGAGCAACTTGCCGAATGAACCCCAAACTTTGCCTCAGTTCTGAATTTTAGAATGAAGACGCCGGACTAGCAAAAGCATTCGCTATAAATGGATGGCAGAGATAAGTTTCTCCAATTACACAACCTGTAGGGAAATTTGTTTTAATTGGTATGACTGAAATCGACCAGAGAATCCGTAATAAGAACCTTTCTTGCCGCGTATTCTGCTGACGGTTGATGGATTCATAATTCTAGCGAAACGGAGGTTGGGTTTTTTTATTCCAAGGGCCCAAAAATTACTACAACTACCAATCAGAAGTATTTTTGGACGTATAATCCATTTTTTGGGGGTCCTACAATGATCCGATTTCACTGTTGCGATCGGTAGGACTTTCATGGGGCTAAAAATGAGATTTTTGATGGATCCAAGGAGATTCAACTACGACTATTATTCAACAATCTTGTTATCAATAGTGTTTACGTTGAGCCTCCCTGTGATATTAGTTTTAATTCAAGTTTCTACCATTCTTAAATTTCTTAATGTTCCTGACAACTATAACTGACTGTGATATGTATGTTTATGTATCACTTTGATGGATGCCTGACGATGACCAGGATGGTTGAAATCGATCGCATGTAGAAGGGAGAAAAATAAAGGCGTAGAACAGAAGCTACTGACTTTTATACCAAATCGTACGTAGTTTTCCAGTCTTCGTTGTTTTGAATAAACGAGAGACTACGAACTTCATGATAATTTTTCACACGCGAGAAATGAAACCACTATGATTTGAGTCCAATCAAAACATTCTTATCACAAATTTAGTGCTGCAAAAAATCGTAATCGATTTTCTCCAAAAACATCGATTCAAAAAATAAAATCGATTTTATGCCTTTAAAAAAAATTTAAATTATCCATCTAGTTTATATCAGCGAGGAATTGAGATTAAAACAATAGAAATTTGATTCAATTCAGTTAATAAAATGTTTATCAACTGAATTGAAATTGAACTTAATTGAATTCAATTATTATTTCAACAAACGAGTTGATACAAAATTTAGGTACTGTGCTAATGGCCTTTTGAGGAAAAATCAGAAAAATTGTTATTTCAGTGAGGATGGAGGGTCTCGGATTTTGGGCAGCACTGAGAGTGGTTAACAACTTTACGAATATCAGTTCAGTCGTCAATATCAAATTTTAGGTTGGTTGGAAAAGGTTAGATTTTCGTTTGGAAAAAAAAAACGAAAAAAAAAAAACAAGCTTGTCCAAGTTGTATGGCAGGAGGTGGCTCCGCCGACTTTGGATGGTATTTACAGTAACTGTAAATAAACAACTGTTTATTTACAGTTAGCCTAACTAGGTTAAACAAAATCATTGCTAGGTTAAACATCACAAGATGGAGTTGGTGATATTTACCAAAGACATATCCATGATCTGATGTTTTTCCCTGAAGGGGAAAAGTTTAAGTTGTGGTTTATTTTTCCATGACCCCCAGCCATAAGACACATCCATGTCAATAGAAAACAAATTTTTATTCGAAATTTTCCATGTTGATATCGTAACTGTTACTGAATGGTGCGAAAAAGGTCGGAAACAGCGCACAATGTCTTGAAAACGTATACCTATTATAGGTACCACATACCTACCTAATCTGAGATCTACAGGATGTACTCGCCTGCAGACGATGAGCTACCTTTTTATCTGAACTCTGACTTGGGTATTCAGACAAAGAGACTCCTGGCTCAAGCAAGGCTGTCAGGGAATTATTTTGCCAAACTGTGCACTCCAGGCTTTGTTGCCAAATTCAATAATTCCGAAGAGTGCCCGATGTGTAATTTGGAGGCACAAGATTCAATCCTCCATTTCATGTGTCAATGCCCTGTAGTTCGTGGCGAACGGTTCTCATTTTTTCTTCTCAGCGATTTGTCCCACCATGACTTGGCCTCTCTGCTCTCTTTTAATGATTTATTATCTTGTAAGAAAATGTATTGCTTCTTAGTAAACTGTATTAGAACTAGGGCTTTTTTCCTTAATGAAGGTTTTTTATACTAATTATATTTAAGTGACTAATTATACAAGTTGTATTACTGTAGCAATTGTACTTTTGTTGTGACTATTTAAGTTATATCATTGTAGTGATTTACGTTGTGTCATTTTAGTTATTGAATTACCTGTACCTATTACTGTTTTGCTTTAACTTTGTATCGCCGGAAGGCCTTTACAATTAACCCTTCTCATTCTCATACCTACCTAATCTTATGGTAACAAGCTAGTGGTGATTCGTGATTTGGCCCAAAATTAAGGTTGGGAAAAATGATGAGTTACCTACGAAACTGTGGCCCAATGAAGGTTGTTTTCCATCGATGTGACGCTTTGTACCTATATGTATTATAGGTATAATACATTATAGGTATATTATTATAATACATAATTTTAAACCGCAGAGCCAAGTGCCCAATTTAAACATGAACGTATTGTGCTGCAATACCTATACTATGTAGGTATATTTATAAATATGGCATGCCTCAAATTTATTGAGGCATGCCTCAAATTTGAGGCAGACAAGTCTTGTCTACCTACCTCAAAATACATTACCTAGGTATCTAAGATACCTATTCTAAATTCTTGACGTTCGATCCTAGCAAATTAGACTTGTAACACGATTCGGTTCCGTTTTAGGGATTCATTCGAACTTCGGCCTTGTGAGACGAGAAAACCGCAATGACATCGAGTCAATTGAAAGTGACGCAGATGTGGGCAGTTGGTGCATAAATTTTTACAAGCTCGTCAAGGTTTGTGACCGTGTCTCGAGCCCCCACACAGAAAGGAGTACAAGAACGTTGCGACATGTGTCCATTTTTTTGTTGTAATTTTTTTGTTACGCCGAAGGTAAAATGACGATTTTGTCCCTGGCTTTAACTTTTATTAGGAATTACGAAACGTCAGAATCACACCTAATGGCTTCATAAATCCGGTGAGGTTGTCACTGGACAATGAATCGGGGCAGACGTGCCTTCAGCCAGCCTTCTTGTCCGCTAATCATTTACATAGATTCTCAAACTGAGCATCATGGGCTGCCTTTGAAAAGTTGAAACGATATTAAGTGGCAGGCGTCAAATTTACCAGACCCGGATAATGTGTCAGTTCCGCTCAAGATACAATTTTGTTTTTTAAACTTTCTGATAATTATTAGCAGTTCTGCTTCCTACCACGATTTAGGCAGATCAAAACATATCAAACTAAAGGAATTCTATTGAACACCTCCCAACTCGGAGCTAATTTTTAGACAAAAGGACGTCAAATATGCCACAAAGAAAAAAAGGGTTCGGGCGTTTGAAACACGATCCGCCTTTGTTTCTCTTAGCACGAGGGTGTGACGCGGCTGCCTGGAACCCTTTTAACTAAATTATTAACTTGGAGCCCACGAGGGAAGCTCATCTTCCGCAGTTCGTTCGGGATATAGCTGGGTGTTGTTCGTGCGAAAATCGTTCTTCACGAAACTCTTATCGATGATCAGTAGTTTTCCTGTTTATTATTAAGAAGCTGAGAGAGACATCTTCTTTCAGTTATGAACAATTTTTCGAGTTGACGTCAAATATTGTGGTACGTAAACAGCCTCCGTTAACTTTGTTTTTTACTGCATGAGTATAATACCATTGACATCACCCTGACCATGAATACCACAACCAGAACAATGAAACCAGTTTGTCATCGGTGGGAAGTGATTATTCTCAGTAATCGTTGGGTATGTCGCTCTGACCCTGTCCTTTGACACTCAGACAATGCTATAGGATGAAAAATATACACCACAGATTTGAGAGGGGAACGGAATACCACAGACATCACGAATGAGTTCACTTGCCAATTTTATTAACAACAAAATGAAATGTATTTACATTTCTCACATTGCATCACCAATTCGACGAGGTGATCCGCTATCCTTTGAGGAATAAATAAATAACAGGGAAACAATAAACGTTTATTTACAAAAATATAGACAAAAATTGACCAATGTACCAAATGCTCGTTTAGTTTAAACCCCTAGACTAGTAGCCTACACTGACCGTAATATAATGAGAACTGTTCGATTTTCTAACTTATCGTAAAATTTGTTAGTTATAAACGAATGATGGAAATCTAATTTTTTCCTCATCTTCCCGTACATATCACTATAATATTGGAACTAGTTTACTACGAGTTGGCTTTACACGACTTAATGACGCGTGCGAATTAAAAGAATTGATTGAGTTCAAACTGAAATAAAGAAACTATTGTTGAACTTACCTCCTAAAATAATACAAAAAAAGTCACAGCACTTTCAAACTCGCGAATTATTCAAGTTCATAATGAAGACACAGTTAAAATATAGTAAGAAACTCCTGGCACGAATGTGGTGCCTATGTAGATGGTGGAATGACAAATTTTAAATGTTTCCAATTGGCCTGAGATCGGAAAATTCGATTGAAAATTATTTTGATTGTCACGAAGAAATTAGTGGCAAATTGTTTGCGATGAGGGCAGTTTTGTTTTTCAATGGTTGGGAGGTTTGCGGTGAGATTCAGTCAGTTTGATGTGGTTGCTTTCTCATGATGCTTATCTCCTCCTGCGAGCCAGACCAGCGTTCTTCAACATGGAGAAGATGTTAGTCCTTGGGATCTTTTGAGTCTCGCGTTCGTTGACAAGCATCTCTCCGGGTCCAAACCAAGATTCCTTGGCCAGCGCCTCGGCCACCCTGGGGTTCTTGTAGAAGGGGTTGAGGAGATGAGGGGGGAGCTGGGCTTCCTGCTGGGAGTTGGCCAGGACGTCCCTATGCGCCAGGGACGGCTGACTGGGTGCGGCGATCAAGGGCTGGTTGTACGTCAGGGCCTGCTGGGCTGCCGGTGGTTGGATGAACTGAGGCAGGAACTGGCCTGAGACGGTGGCCAAGACCGCCGCTCCAACAAGAAACAGGGCTCCTTCCGCGTGCATTGTCCTGAAATAAACAATCAAATTCAGGAATTTATGAAGCGAGTGGTCATTCCAAATGTTGTTTTGACGTCTTATTTGTCTAGTAGATCCGTAACATTTTCTGCCGACTGATTACACGATACTATCGATGAGCTGACACGGAGTTAGGCTCACTAATAGAAAAATAAGAAATCATCGGTTTGGATTTCATGGAACTCTCTCACTCGGAATGTGTAATAATCCTAATACTGGGGATGTATACGCGGATGTGAGAAAGTCATTATGTAACCCTCGAGGTCGGTCAGCTGGCCAGTAGTTGAGTTTCGGTTCGGCCTCGCATACAAATCTCGGGGACTGGGTATCTTCGAGAAGGTTACCGGTGTGCGATCGGCCAAGTTCCTCCCCCTGTTCAGAACCACTTTCTATCACATCTCTGGCTCCGCGTCTTCCGGGCTCCCTGTGCATTTAAATCGGCCTTTACATGTCCCAACCCGGCCAGAAACGTGACGTCACTAATTAAGATTTACGTGCACGATGTCAGTGGGCCACATTTTCGACCCAGATTCAAAAATTAGAGTTGAAGGCGATTAGCGATTAGATTACTTAAGAAAACGGCAAAGTATGTAGTTTTTCACCAAGGCTGTTACAGCGGATCTATCCTATCCATCTATAGATGAAAAAATTATTTCAACTATCCGCCGTAACAGCCTTCGTGAATAATAATTTGGCGTCAATTTTTGCCGCCAAATTAGGGACAAACCAAAACCTCATCCTAAGGAGCAATCCATCTTTTTTTCACACACATCACACCGGTAAAATTTACCGATATTTAATATCATCCTTCGGAAATGGTACCTACTATTTCGTGTCCAGCCACATTTCTCGCCAAATTTAATGTCCTAGGTTGCCCACAATTGGCCTCATAGCAGGCAACTATACATACTATTCCATAACTCTTAAACTCAATGCAAGCCAAATTAAAAAATGGAGAAGGATCATTTCGTTCTTCCCTAGCAATGTCCACATTTCAAGTAAGTAGTAAACGTTCTCAATGTATTCATATTTCTTACACAATAAATCCGATGTGGGCAACATTTTACTCAGCATCCTTTCTAGTATCGAAATAACGTTGAATAGAAATTTCAGATGGAATGGGCTCGTGATTGCATGCCTTTTTACCTCTATCCCACAATTTGAAGTCACTCCCTAGGATATTTTTGAAATGCCCGCCCTCAACCTGAGGAAGCGAAATTTCGAGGTAACGGGTGTTGTGACAACGTTGGCAAGAAGCCAGGATTGCGTACAGGGCATTTTTTTACTTGTCTCCTCTATAGTTTGGTCCAGGACGTGGCAGTTAGGTTATCGGTGTCGTGTTTTTATTGACTGCCTCTCCCTAGCGTGGATTTAAATTTGAAAGGGAAGATGTTATTTTTTCAGTATTAAAATCTTAATTAGAGCTCTCTTTACATTTATGACCGCGATTTTGCTCTTTCTTGAAGCTTCTTGTGTACACAGGTGGAAATGGCTGATTTGTCTTTTCCTAGTATGTCCCTCCCTAGCGCTAACGAAATTGTAACGTCTAGGGAGTGACCACAGTGGCCAGGTAGGCCTTTACTAGCCCTATAATCTCACTCCCTAGCGCCATGTTTTTTTGAAAAATGTTCATCTCCAAAACTACAAATAATAGTGCGTGCCAGCTTACTGACGTTATCAGGGACCAAATTTAGAAGGCATCAACAGAAAAAAAAAAAAAAAAAAAAAATGGATAGCTCAAAATGTTGGACAAATGAACCTCAAATAGTGCCGTTTCCGAAGAATGGCCCTATTACTTTATTTTAAATTTTCGGTTTAAATATCTTAATCAGCGCACTCTCCGTGCTCGCACGCCGATTTCCGGATTCACTCTGTCCTCCCCGGTGTTTCGATGAAGCCATCCCATTTCAAGCAAGTCATTTTGAGTGAGAACCAGTTCTGTGGAATTACCGTTCCACATCGGGCTGCAGCTAATTGGATCACCAGGCGTGAAATATGTAACACGTTCATGCCGTATACAGACATCTAGGAATCCGACCACTTAATGCCCTCTTCAGATTTTATACAAATTAATAAGCGATACGATTAAGTCATTCACAAGCTTCCCGGGAAAGGCATATATGAATTAATGAATGAAACAATGAATAAACATGGACAAATTAAGAAAATACTGACAAGCCAAAAATATTATCTACTTTTAATTTGTTTTTGTTTTTTTCCTTTGACGACTCAAAGACTTGTTGGATGATGGATGACTTTATCGGCGAAAAATATCAAAAATATCGACAATTTTCTGCTTGAATAAGCGGCACGCTCGTGTGAGTCGGCATTTCGTCTTCGCGGGATTGCGACGTTTGCCAACCTGGCGGGTTATTACAGGGCAATCGTGATAATGATACCATACCTTCGTACAGGTTACCAATAAGTGTCGATATGCAATAGGCATGCGGTAGCAGGCTGTGTCGCAGCCCGTGACGAAAAAAACCGATCGGTAGGAGTTGGTCAACTTGTTTACGGAAGGCGGGCCCGCGGATGTTGCAACGAACTCGCGATTCAACCGGACACAGAACCAGCCACCGAATATGAGAACCAATCACCTCAAATTTCTACAGCACTTGACCAAAATTTGTTCAAATCTCAAATTTCGAAATGAATAACTTACTTGGGGTGGGAGGGCTTTTTTTGTTTAAGTTTGATCGCGTACGGGCAAACACTGTACGTCGGGAATGGGGCGCTTCGAGTATAAATATGAACGCTTGTTGGAGGAAGACAGAAGTGGAGTCTCTGGAGAAGTGGAGGAAGAGAAGGTGTCAGGTGACGAGGGGAGGGTGATCCAGGTACAGTAGGATGGGGGATGTTGGCACGGGATACCCAGCAGACGGGCACCGCACCGGCTTGGACATATCAGATCTAATTTGGACTACAGCCCGACCTGCCCACTTCTTTTACGGAACACTCTATCAGCACCCAATAACCCATTTATGAGATTGTACATTGGGTACGACGTCAAAACAGCATGGTAACGAATACACAGCACGAAGAAATTCACCATGGTTTCGATGCATGGCCCTCAAAAAAGAGGAAAAAGAGTATTTATGAGATTTGAGAGAAAGGAGTCATTAAATCGATTCTTTCAGAACACAGAAAAGTCCGCCGGATTCGGCCAGTGCTCCGGCTCAGCAGATAACGAGATAATCTGACCCGACGGTATTGTTGACGACTGTCTGTTGCATGTGACTGTGATTTCTATGAAATTCAATGACAACATGGAGAAGTTTGTAGAAGAGGTGCCTCCGAGTCGCTTTTTAATAGTTTTTGCGTCGTTTTTAAAGGATTTAGGGGTTTCAGAGGTCTGAGGGTTTTCAAGTAGGGTTTTAGAGGTTTTTAAACCCTTTTAGACCTTATTAAACCTTTTTTTTTAAACTACTTAAAAGCAGTTTTTTTAAAAAGGGGTTTTAGATTTTTAAGGGGATTTCATTGAGTTTAAGGGTTTTAGCGGTACAAGGGTTTTCAAATCGTTTTAGGGTTTTTTTTTTAAAGGGGTTTCAAGTCGTTTTTTCTGGGGTGTTTGGGGTTCAAGAGTTATTACGTTGTTTTTTTAAAGAGTGTACGGGTTAAGAGTTATGTATTTGAAAGTGTAAAAATGTTTTGGTGTAAAGAGTTCAATAAGTTTCAGATTTGATATATTAATAATATTGTTTAATAAAATTGCGTGTTGTTAAGGATATTTTTAATGCCTTTTTCACGAGTAAAATCCTACGGTGAGGCCATTTGAATCAATTCCGCTCTCGCAAAACCGGCCAAATACAAAATAAAATCTCCAATTACCCCCTCCCTGCAGGTTCACCCACATTCTCTTTTCGTGCTGGGTCACATAACCCAAGAGTTTTGGTTGTTATTTCTTTTCTTTTTTTTTCTTTCTTTCTTCCCCCCCCCCCCCCACCAAGTGTAAAATTAGCAGCGTTTTATTTTTACTTACCTATGTGTTAATTTTCTTCTGTTTGCAAACTTTTTTCAACTTATAATTTTTCATCCGGATTTTCTATTTTGAATCGCATAAAACATTGATTATTTTCTACTGATTTCCCATCTCTACCACAAGCCATATGAACAAAAGGACACTGAATGGAATGAAAGATCTGAGGTTTCTGTTTAAATGGGTAGTTAAGTAATTTGGGAAAATTTTTTAAAAATTTTCACGTTTTTATTTTTAAATTGAGAAAATTATAAAATGAAATAAAAATGAGTTTTATGAAAAAAAAAAAAAAAATCGAAGAAAAAGGAGTCGATGGAAAAAGAAAGAGTTTTCCCCGGAAAAATAAGTGGATGAAACCTGTGTTCGATTCCCACTCGGGGCGTAATCAAAAATGTTCTCGCTTCCCTTAGGTCCTCGGTTCTGGAACAAGTCATTTTCAACTTCCAAGCAAAGTACGAGATCGGCTCCTGCTCCGTTGTGAAAACCAATCTGGTTACCGCAATAAAAACATTTTTACTTTATTAAGCATCTGAACCAGGTCTTCATAAAGTGCCTGAATGTGTGCATAATTATTTGTTATTCAAGGAACCTTAACTTGCGATACTTGGTCAGCGTGCAGATGGTCAAATGAGAGGCCTTGCTTGGATACGGCTCCCAAGGGCACAAAGGGGCAGGAGGTGAAAAGGCTGTTTCTGGGAGATCCGAACTTGGCGGCGGACACGAGAGGAAACTGCAGCTGCCTTTGAGTTCCTTCCGGATGCCGCGTGTCCCTTTTTCGGACTAGACGGCGAGTTTCCTGAGAGTAAGTCAACGGTGGAGACTCGCTAAAGTCATATTACTCTGGACTTGTTCGTAAAATATTTCACTCTCCCCAAAAAACCTTCTAAGGCTCAATAAAGCATCGCCGAAAAACTCTAAAAACACCCTGCATGATTTTGTAATTGAATGGTTTCCTATATTTATCAACCGTTAACATTTTGGCCCATCTATCTTGCGGAACAATGTGGCGTATAATACTAACCTTCATTTCAGTCAATGAACCCGCCGCTTATCAAGACAAACGCGGAACAGATCTTGACCTGTGTTACAAAACTCAGCAATCAAATTTCGGTTAAAAAGTCGAAAAATGCAAGAAATTCAACAGTGCAGTTTTGAGGTTACATTCAAACTGATAAAATCGACCTTTGAAAGGACTGATATGAATTTCTTTGGGGTTGGCCTTGCATGGGGTTAATAATAACGGTTGAGGTTTTTCAACCCGATATCGCTATCGTCATATTAGATATTAAAGCGTGAGACATTTCCTGATGGTTTCGCGGTAAAAATGTCTGTGCTGGTTCCGGTGGAGTAATATGGTTTAGAATGTAGTACAATAAGGATTGTATAGATGGTAAATTTGTTGTGGATTGGTCAAAGACTTTTATCCATAATAATCTCAACACCAACATTGTACCTAGCCCTTGAGGAAGCAGCCCGTGCCCTGTTTGATGGGACAAATCTGAAGGTGGTTCACTCACAACGATTCCTTGGAGGCCACATAGGGGACCCATCTTCAACAGCTGAGTTCGTCAGGAACAAGGTCCAGGGGTGGGTCGACAATACCATGAAACTTTCTGAAGCTACTGAGAAGAGTCCTCAAGCAGGCTATACAGCTTTCATAAAGTCATTGTCCCGGGAATGGATCTTTACTCAACGAGTAACGGAAGGTCTGCATCCGTCGATCCTTTCTGCCATCTCTTCTGGGCGAAGAAACCGTAAATGACGAAGAGGCTGAAATAATGGAACTCCCGGTCAAGCTAGGTGGTCTTTGGAGGATCCAGTGAAAACCGCTGACGTCAATTACACCGCTTCAGAGCGAGCCACCTCAATCTTGGCCGATGCCCTGCGGACAGAAGTGACCCTTCAGATGGATCGACTCGAAGAACGCGTGAGGGATGTACAGAAGGTGGAGAGATCCCTCAACAGCGCAACTGCTGAAGCCAAGAGGGAGCGTCTCCTCCGAGTCAGCACATTACCCCAGGTTCGAAAAAGGGCTCTGAAGAGGATTGCAGAAGGCCATTCGTCGCAGTGGCTCACAGTCATTCCGCTACAACGAGACGACTTGGATCTCTCAGCCACTGAATTCCGGGATGGATTGTCCGTGAGATATGGCCGAGAGCCCGCCTGGCTACCCAATCTTTGTGATGGTTGTGATTCTCAAATTAATCTCAACCACGCATTGAACTGTAAAAAAGGCGGCCTGGTGAAACGAGGGCATGACCAAATTCGGGATCAGTGTGCAAAGATGGCAATCCTCGGTTTGTTGCAGACATGAAGGTGCACGGCGTTTGGGACCAAGAGAGGACGGCGTACTTTGATACCCGGGTTGTAAACCCAGACGCCTCCTCTTACGGTGCCCTTGACTGGCCAACAATCGCCCAGAATGCAGCCAACGTGAAACACCGCAAATATGATGCCACAGCAGAAAACCTTCGAGGTTCTTTCACGCCTTTGGTAGTCGGCTGTGTCCCTGCGCAGGGAGTAGGGACCGTTTCTGAAAAGAATGGATGAGGCTCTGGCAGAAAAATGGTCGAAGCCTCTGTCCCAAGTCACCTGTTGGGTCAGAGCACAGAGTAACAGAGAGCAAGACACAGGTAGCGGTGGGTCAGAGTGAAGACACAGGTAGCGGTGGTCAGGGCGGTATCAATGCGGCTTCGCGGCTGTCGCCGACGGGTCCGTTGCCTTGGCCTATTATGCCTCTGCGATGATTGTCGGCCGGAGTACAACGGCACGCAGAATGGCATAAGACGCCATGAACGACTCTGAGAGGGAGTTTTGGACCTGTGACAAGAGGACGGCGGCGCGGCGCCCAGAATGGCATAAGACGCCAGGCTGCAGGGCAGAAATGCAGTGGTCCAAACGCGGGCCGTGGGGTTTCTAGTTCATGTTTTTGTTTTTGTTTATATTTTGGCTTGTTACCTCGATAAGGAGGTAGGATTGGAAAAATAAATAAATTGTGTTTAGTACATTGTACCTAGTTGTTCTCATCCTTAAGGCATAAACGCCTTAAAGCATAATTCGGAACATTGCCATGGCAGATTAAAACATCTTCGGTGAGGCCGCTAGAAATTTATCCCTCATTCTGGTATAACATTTTAGCAAGGTCCATGCTTTTTGCCAGGTGTAATGTAACGACCCCACTTCATAGACATGGAAGACAGAAGCTGGTAACTCTCTCGCCCTCCTCCCCTTCTGATGCCATTACCTGGAGATTGGGAAGGTATACCATCACCCTTCAAGCTCCGAGGGTTTTTTTTTGAGATTTTGAACAAAAACGCTGCAAATTTCACTAGGGGTTATTATTCTTCGATATAGGTTACTTGTGCAAAAATTAATTCTGGGTCAATAAAAAAATATTTTTGAGGAAAAAAAAAAGATGTGGAACCTTGAAAAATGCGTCCAAAATTACTCGGAAAATATTTGACCTCCTAGTCCTTCTAACATCCCATTTGTAGCCCCATGAGAGCTCAATAGATCCCCACGGCGAAATGGAATCGTTCTGAGACCCCCAAAAATGGATTCTACGTTCAAAAATACTTGGAAAACGACTCCTAACTCTACTCCACCTTCTGTAGCCCCGTTTTAGCCCCACCGAGCCCCACGGGTTTGGGCGATCGGGCTGAAAACCTTGCGGGCACAACTAGACGGTAAACCGAGTATTTTGTCAAATTTTCAGATTAAAAAAAAATTTCCTACTGACCAAAACGGCTCGGACTGCGTACGGCGGACGGACATTTCGTGTTTGGAATCTAGACCTATTGAAACGTATAGTAGGTATCAAATTTTGAGGCCGATCAAAATTTTCGACCTCCGTCGAGATTACATAGGTGGATTATTCCAAGAATAATAAACCAGAAGCAGAGGTCGGTGACTTTACACATTGGGCCTCGCCAGGCATTGAGTCGTCAAAGCGCGCAGTGATCTTTTTTACTAATAATTAGTTATTATTGCGGATGGCTAATGTGAATTCTTTGTGTTGCCTATCGAAAGTTTGAGAAAGAATTTGAAGGCTAAAAACGGCTTGACGCGTGGCAAGTTTGGCGAACTTGCATCTCTCGGACCAACCGAAGAAAGGATGAAGTCCCATTCTCAGGCCTCGGAAATCAAATACTTAACATTATCCTATGAATTTTGACCCGTTCTCGTAACTTTAGAAAGATGAGCTTTCCAAAGGGGGAAAAAAATCATTCAAGGAGCTCATTCGCACAACTCACCACTCGTAGGCATTTTATGATAGGAATTTTGGTCCTGATTAAAAAATGATGTCCAGAGGTTCAAAAAGAAGGTAGGTACCTATGTACCATGACATTGTTTTGCTTTGATCCTTGATTTGAACTAAAATAATGCTGGCGTCTTGGGTCGTGCCCCGGTCATAAGACATAATATCTTCATTGCACCATTATATATAAGGATACATCCTTAATCATAAGATAAGGATATTATCTTTTGTAAAACCTGGATCTGTGGGAAGCAGCCGCCCCTACCATCCTCTTAAGTTTACCCTTGATCAGTTTCCTTGTGGATTTCCCCATCCATCTCCATAACCAGCACAATATCGCCCTCTGTGCCGAATTTTTGTCGGTCGTGATGTACTTCGAGGTTAGTCGGTGAAATGGAAATGTCCACACCGTTTGTGAACCCCTGGTTTTCAACTCGACGTCCTTGGGTCGCAAAATCGTGATTTGATTCAACCACCTGCTCATTGAATACGCCGGATTTATTCAAAACACCTTCAATGGGAGACCCGCTCTATTTTAGGGGTTAGCCGTTGACCAACCCAAATGACCCAGCACCGTCCAGTCAACTGCCCTTGGAAGAGGAAAATGTATGGGCTGAATGATACAAAACCGTTATGTGAGCCGAACAGAATTTGTGAACGGTACCTATATTATACCTACCGTTCAGCTCGACCAATGTTGGTCAACGTGACATACGACTCATCAATAAATGTGGAAATAAGCATATGGGGCTAGAAAATGGGTAGATGATGAAGCTACTTTTTGGATGCAAATACTAAAGTACAGCGGATGCTCTTTTGATAATAATTTGCTAGGTATAAAATAATCAACCGTCGTAATAAATGTTATATCTTCTATCGTTCTACAAGTTATGTTCATCGACAAAACTGTTTCTTTTTTGATCATGTGAATTATCAACATTGAGTGGCGTAGGCGTACGATAAGATTTCATACCGGGACGGTGTTTGTGGTGCCAAGGTCGCCATTTGTGGGTTTATCGGCTAAACTCGCCTTCTTTTTTCCCTTCGCACGACGCTGGTGCACGTGAACAAAAAAAGGCAATCTTAGTAAATTCAGTAGCGATTAAAAACACAATTCCCTCTCGTCAAGTCGATGACCCGAAGGGGATTATCTTTTTCGCAACCTCTTTAAAGGTCCAACCACTCTAACAATTTTTATTTTGAATTAAGGTCGATGAACTCCTCGGACTCACACGTGTGTCATTCTGAAATTGATTATTGATTGTTATTATGATTTTTAGTCGACTCTCGATTTCGAGGGCATTTTCCCGTAGGTATTGCGGTACATTTCGAAGATATACTCACATTGTATTGAGGTTCGTTGACCCCAAAATTTAGTCAATTTAGCGTCGTCATGATATAGTATATGAAAAAATTAATAAATAAATAAACAAATTGAGCCTTCAGCATCCTCGGGCTGAATCGTAACTGCAGGACATAGTTTTGATAATCGGAAATCGTTATTGAATCTTTTTTTTTTCCCCAAGTCCCATAAAAGCGGAGAAACGAGTCGGTATTGCCTGGGCATCGGATTCGCAAAAGTCGAACTTTCTTCTTTTTAATTGGAGAAGAGGTCACGTCTGGGCGAATCAAAGAAACGGGATAGACGTGGGCGCGATTCCGGAAGGAAGTCTAAAACCGATAAGTTCTAAGCGGTTACGCATTCGACACGACTTCAGGCCTTCCCGAATCGATTGGTTATAAGCATCGTCGTCCGGGTGTTCGCTTGAATATACTCTCATTGAAAGAGCCTCACCTGATCATCCGCCATCCACCAATTCGGTATTTTCAGATACCTACAGATAAAAGTAAATAGCTCTCGTTGAGTTCTGTTCAACAATAAGCCGAAACCTGACATCACAATTTCGAGCAAGGTTGTTGAAGCAAGTTTTTAAAAAATCATGGAACAACACTTATTATTCTTGGCTTTGTGGAAGTGAATACAAATTCGTTTATCCAATTACATGAATCGCCTCACAATGTGAGGCCACCCAAAGCCGCTACTGCCATCGAAGAAAGGAAAATTGATGGAGACTTCTTCTGGGTTAAGACTTGATTAAATCACTTAGTGATTTAACGCATTTTCATTGGATATGGCGGAAACTCTGGATCCGATGCAGGCAGCCCCCGGGCCCGGCCGGATTATTATAGGAAAAATTTTCATATCTTTTTTTTTTTAAAGGGGGCCCGATGAATTCTGCCCCCGGGCCCGGATTTTCTCTCCACAGCCCTGGATGCAGGAGTCCGACGACCATCCTTCCTTATCAGGAGACAATTTTTCTTTAGGGCAAATTGGAAGTGAGAGGTCGTTGTAATCGCGAAGCGTTAAGGCAAAAGTGGACAGCGTTATTGGGGAAAATTTGCGCCCCTTGAACCATAACGTTTCTACAGATGACATCATTGTGTTCCTACTTCATGGAAAACTCTAACGCTATTCGAGTCGTCCATTCAAAATTTCCCAAAAATCCTTTAATTTGAGATCCTACTTAATGAAAAATTTACTTTGTTTGACGTATCACTATTGAACGCATTTTTTTCCAAAAGGAGATTAATTTGTAGCCTTATTGAAGAAAAGCTTTTGAGGTATGATCACTTCCTGAATTTTCATAATATTACTAGACCTAACTTAGGATATTATTAACTTATTACTAGACCTAATAATATTATGAACTTTAAGTCACCTAAGATTTTAACCAATTACTCAAGTTTAATCGAATCAAGTTTTATCCAATAAATCGATAGTAGAAGTGTAAAAGTCTGTAATTTTAATTTTTTCAATAATTGAAAAAAAAAGTTATAGAAATCCTACTTTAAAGATAATTTTCTCATCTTCGGATAGTCTTGAAAAACTTTGATTGCCAATCAGCAAAGCTCTTCTAATTTTTGATATTATAAAAATTCAAATCGGTAAATTAACAAAAAATCACTAAAATAACAAAACAAACGTCGGCCTACATTCCAACTTTCCTTAACAGTTTTCGGGGAAGTCTTGTCAGCCTTGTGTTTCAAGAAAAGTAAAACAAAGGGTAACATTTTCAAATCTATAGGGAAATATGAGAAAATTAATTTTCGATCACGTTTTAGGGGGCTGCAGACCAATGTGCGCTGGCTTTGACTCTGGGACGTCAGACACCTTTACTCAGAAATGCCTTCACTATAGCCAGATCGTTGGGACCCGAGACAGCTCTCAATATTCACAGGAAAAACTGCAGAGAACAAACTCCCTTCTGAGGGTTTGGTCGGAGTATCATATCAATGCAACAAACCCTCCGCCTTCAATGCTTCCAGTGGAGAAGCCCATGGTAGAAACCTATCCAAGAACTCCCCAATCACACCTTCCTTTACAAGCAGAAAACATGGATACAGTGCCTTCACAATTTTAAATTCAAATAAATTCTAGGAACAAAATTTGTTGGATTTAATCCTCTCAATACAAATTTTACGCGCCTCAGGATCACTTTCTATAAATATCTGGTAGGATGGTATGTGCTTGAGGATTGTTCGACAAGGACCCTTGGAGTTAAACGAGTTTCCCATTTCTGTCGTACACGTTGTTTGTCCAGGCAGTTCACATGATTTACTCAGTTAGCTAACATTCAATATTGTTGAAGCCAAAGAACCATTTGGACGCGCAATTACTGAACACGTGGGGTGGAAGCACCTCACGACCCGAAGAGACGAGGTCGTTGGGCGCCTCACGATCAGATCCTCAGTGAATTGATCCAATGACTCATCTTACACTAAGACCCGGCTGAAGCTTATAAGCTCAACAGGAAGTGAACGGATGCGATGGCTTCGAGATAGAGATAGAGATGAAGGAGATTCCTTCCGTCCAATAAGAAAAAATCCCAAACAAGCCCAACGCAGTACCTTCCTACAACCCCACCCACCTAACTACCTTCTTACAACGGACATAGTTTCCGGAGTGAAGGAAGGAAGGAACGAAGAAGGTCCTTGAAGCGACTGTTCTGAGGCGGGGCTGAATGAGACTTCCTCCTGTAGACACACCTCAAAGCCGTGTTAACCGTAATTTTAACCGATGATAAAATGAGCTTCTGGAAAAAAGGCTCTTAAGCAGAATAAAAGAATAGCATAAAGAAAGAAGTAGGATGGGTTTGGCCGATACAAACCCTTTCACTACATTTCATTGTCTTCAGAATTCCATATGTAACATTCTTCCACCCCCAGGCCGACCTATTTTCTTTGCGTTCTTTTTACTCTGCAAACTTGCCGCTCACTTATGACATGACCTTGACACTGTTGCCTGTTTTAGTTATTTAATGTGTCTGTCAGTCGGTTGTTATGAGCTGTTCGTTGTTGGCTTATCGGACAGGAACGTGCTTTAGTTGGGAGGGGAAGTTTACGATCCCGCCCATGACATCGTAACCACTCTATTCACTCAACATGCACAGGTGAAGCTTGAGGACCAGCTCAAAGGTTTCTCCAGAATTGTCGCGTAGTTGGGCGGATTACGTCGCAATTGAAATTCACTATGCGGGATCTGTTTTGACTAGAATTGTTACATGACGTAGATAGAGCTATTAGCACGTCATTTCCATCCTACCATAGTTGCATCCTAAATTATGAAATCAACTAAACGAATTCGAAACTGCCCGTCCCGAGGGGCTCGTTGGTGACCACGACACCGCTCCGTCAGACCAGACCCAGGAAGAATTTTTATTTTGAAAGAACCGGTACCGAAGACCGTTCAACCAAGCACCTTCCATGAATTGAGGGTAGCAGTTCAATCTGTGAAACGACCTTCTTCAGCAAGTAAAATGCACTTGGCGCCAGTTGACGGCAGGCCCCCAAACCGCCAGTCACGTTAAAGCCTGGAGGTTCCTTTCCGTGAAGTAACTTTTGGATCGGCGTCTACATAAAACCCTATCATTTTCCCCCAAAAGCTCCTTTCGTCCTGTTTGGCATCTTTTAGACGAGAACGAAAACACGTTGGCGATTGATAGTTCGTGATTACCTCGTTCTGAAGAAGCCTGATATTAGGAACTGGGACTAACCAAGCACTTTGGAAAACGCCAATTCGATCGGATCCTTCCTTAAGACGACAGTCATAAGCTCCCTTTTTATGGTTTTTAATTTTTAATAACAACATGCCAAAGGTCTTTTACGTCGAAAACTCGACGGTGATGGGCGAGGCGTAGCGGAACTCCGGATGTCCTTGACAAGGTTAGGAAGCGCCTCACCCCCGCTGGGTCCAACCTTGAAGCCCGTGCGCTCCAGTAACGTTACATAATTTCCACTCATTTCCTGGTAATGTAACACGGATTAAAATTCTCCTGAGGGAGGTTGGAAGTCGTGGAGCAACGAAGGGAATGAAGGGACATCTTGAAACGAGCTCCGATTATAAACTCACGTTTCCACGCGTAGAAAGCATGAAAATCAAAAGCGAAATCCAACTTTTCCTCTTAGGACGGACAAAACAGTCCTGAATAGGCGAATGTTCGATCTCTCCGGTCCGGCACATTTGGAGAGAGTTTGGAAGATGGTGACACTGATAAACATCCTGGTTTTCAGCCAGCCACACCGAATAGAATAATTCTATAAAATTTATAGTTTGCATTTAATGCAAACTTCAAACTGGATCGTAGTAGTAGTTATAATAGGTATTCGAAAACGACACCTAACCCGACCGCATTGCCGAAACCTTTGAAAACCGCCTCTCATAGCCTCTGTTTAGCCCCAACGGTTTGTGCGATCGGGCTGAAAATCTCACGGGCACAACTAGATGGCGAACCGAGTATTTAGTCAAAATTTCAGGTTTAAAAAAAAAACATTCCTACAACTCGAAATGCTCTGGAAGGCGCGGACAAAAGTAAATCTTTCAAATCTGGATTTCAGTTATGGTACCTGTGGCTGCTTGGGCCAAACTCTACAGGCTTAAATCCGCTCGCCTGCCCCACCTCGTTCAATTATGGGCCACGGGAAGCGCCACTTCCTGCGGCGTGATCGGGAAGTCCAGCTCCTCCCGCTAACGAGGGAGCTGCTAATTACCTGGACTCCCCGATCGCGCCGCCAGCGATATCATTTCACTTACCGCCTATTTCCATGAAATGTAACGTAATTTACATTAACGCAGTGTATTTTTGATCGGACCCGAAGACTGGGCCTCCCCCTGGCGACACGTTGTCTGAGGCAGCCGGGTCAGTGGGACCAATATTTTCGCGGATTGGTTGAACCGCTCGAACCGTTGCTGGAACGCCAGAGTGGTCAAGTTTGACCTTAACGTTAGCCCATTCTTTTTGGGTGACTATTCGAACCAAGTGTGTCCACCAGCACAATGATCCTGACTGACCCCCAAAAATGGATTCTATGTCCAAAAATACTTCGAAAACGACACAAACTGTTT
Organism: Pilophorus perplexus; assembly: GCA_955831195.1. Taxonomy (NCBI): domain Eukaryota; kingdom Metazoa; phylum Arthropoda; class Insecta; order Hemiptera; family Miridae; genus Pilophorus; species Pilophorus perplexus. Next base: position 10,700,381 of record OY037012.1, read on the forward strand.
GGGAATAACATAACAGTTTCAGATTTTGAAACCGGGATGAAATTTCAAAACACATTGAACTTCACGCGAGGGAGGGGGGATGGGGTCTGTCTCGGTGCCTTGTTATAATATTACCATACGAATACCATACTAATAAAAAGTACTATACCTTCCAACTAAAATGTAGAAACAAAAGGTGACAATCTGCTTTTATAAAAATGAAAGTCACGGCCTTACATGTTGAATGCAGTTGAGTGTAACTGTTCTACCACAAGCCATAAACCGAAACCGTGACCTCCTCAGAACACCTTCGTTCCTGTGATTTGTTGTTTCCTAAGAACCGTAAAAAAGATCTTTGCGTGGGTTTTCTTCATTTCACGAGACTCAATGTGGACACCAGTGCTGCCAAATATGAAATGGTATTTCAATGTTGTGTATACGTGTCATTTTGGGAACCAGATGTGGCTGTCTGCTGGGCATATAAATGTGATTTGTTATTTGCTGGCAATAAGGAAGTAGACGATAAACCGACTGCCCAGAGCCATAAAATAAATTAAAATTATGGGCGTGAACAGAGAGGGAGTAGAAGGAGGCCTGTATAGATGGTCGGCAGAAGAGTTTCGCAACAGTTTTAGCATCAGGGGGAGGTCTCATCTGGCTGACCGCATTCCGCCCAGGAATGATGTCAATGTTTTCTGTTTTAAAAACACTCATTTCCCGCTAGAGGGTTTCGGTGTTCTCCCGGTAATGGATTTTAATTCTCGAGGTGGTTAACGCGTGGAGTGAAACGTAAGGCGATTTTAATGGTCAGCCGACGAAATTTTGTCCGAATGAACAAGTTTCGCAGGCCCACGCTAAAGTTCACTCATATTCAACCAGATGACTCTTCGCCAAACACGGACGTGGAAGTCAAACGGCCTTGAGGATGCTAAAAAAGTTGTAAAACCGCGGTTCTTTCCCAACGACTTGCACAATCTGTCAGTGAGCACGTCCTCGGAACGATGGCCTCTACAGAAGATGCGACTGGGTTGACATCAGTACCAGGGGGCCTCCAAGTGACTACTAACGCGGTATTTTTCAAGCTAAAAGGTCCAACTGGAATTTAAAAAAACGGTCAGACGTCTCATTCAAACAAGACTGATTGAAGTTGTCTGGAAGACTGATTAATCTTTTGAGGCACGACAAGAATCTCCATCATTGTAATAACAAACTTAATTCATGATTAGGTAAAATCACTATGGCAAATTATGTCTTCGTGACACAATTAGCTCTATTCAGAAGACGAACAGGTTTGGGATGTTCCTTCAGTTGCAAGGTTTTGCGGATCGTGACCAACAACAAGCTACCTAGTTCTCATAGACTGGCGCAACTCATGAGAGCGTATTAGGAGTTATATCTCAGGAAACGTGACAACATTACACAGCAGGTACCTACACGAAGCTTTGGCCTTTTTGAATCTAGGAGTTTTACTTAAAAAATTTCATAGGTACTTGAACGCAACCCGCTGAGTGGACCATACCCGCTGGCAGAAGCGGCATTATGACTATCCTTATGGCATTTATGACCCAAAAAGGGGTGGGCCCTATTCATAAAAACATGCAAAGTTGTAATATGGAGATGCCAGTTACTAGTCCAGTCACCACGTCGGAGGGGGGGGGGGGGGGGGGGATCTTGCAAAAATGCCTGTCAAAACGAAACTTTGGAGGTTTGTTTGTGGTTGGTTAGAAACGTAAATCCACATTCTGCACAAAACATTTCTTCGTGGAATTTCGGGGGTGGCCAAAAAACCTCGAAATTTTCGCACTTTTTTCAGTTTTCGCTTATAACTCGGAAACGACACATCGCACAGAAACATTCACCCCCACTAAAATTAAAGAGCATTCAATTTTACGTCGATTGCACTCCCTATGTATTTCGAATCGGTCCAGCCGTTTAGCCGCTATCAATCGTCAAAAATAGATGATTTTTTCCCAACTTGACTGAAAAATAGGATTCGCTCATGTTTCAACCCCTGTAACTTATGAACGACTACGGCAAATGAATTGGCTCGAACGAGAAAAAATAAATTCGGAATCGGGCAAATAGTTTCTGAGCTACAGCCGGAAACGTTCTGAAAAACGTAGTTTTCCGATTACCGAGCGGTGGCGTTTCTTATTTTGGTTTAAATTCGTTTTCTCGGCTGGTAGTAGTATTTTTTTAACTTCAGGTGCTCCCTGAAATCATAATTTGATGTTCTACAACATAAATTTTGAACCAATTCATTTGCATTGGCCGTCCATAGGTTAGAGCGGTTGAAACATGAGTGAATGAGCTCCTTTAATGATTTTTTAAAATGTTTTTCCTGCAAAGGTCGTGCTTCAAAAGTTACGAAAACGGGTCCATATTGCAGAAAACCCGTTTCAATTATTTATAGGGCCTTAGGAAAAATATGATATTTGAATTCCGAGGTCTGGAGAGGGTACATGACGTGGGCTGCTTCGTCGTCTTTTGATTGGCCAGGAGATCCCTCTCTCTCTCTCATCTACGCAAGTCAGCCAACTTTACTACGCGAAAATTCGACCCCAAAAATCGAAAATCGGGTTAATCATTATAGAAGGTCATTCGAAAATTGAGCATCGAGGTTATTATCAAAGAAGGTTATTCAAAAATCGACCCGGGCCGAGTGTTTTTATACCGATTCTGTTCAGATTTATTATTTAGCGCTCTGGCGGCTCAGTGCCCAACTACTCGACGCCCAGCCTGGCGAGGTGTGACGTCAAAATTGCCCGGCGTTCATTTCAAAATCTCTAACATTTCGAAAACAGCTCAGCACGTACCTATACGGATTTTCGAACTAAAAATTGGGGTTTATGGGTTTTAAAGGGTGCTGAATCCGAACATGTTGTCAGAAATGCTGAATTCTGACCTTTTCAAGAAGCCCATTCTATTTTTAAGCCAAGTGGGAAAAAATCACCTATTTTTGACGATCGATAGCGGCTAAACCGATTCGAAATACATAGGGAGTGCAATCGACGTTCTTTAATTTTAGAGGGAGTAAATTCTTCTGCGCGATGCGTCTTTTCCGAGTTAGAAGCGAAAAACAGGAAAAAAGTGCGAAAATTTCTATAGTTTTTTGGCCACTCCCAAAATCCCACAAGGAAATTTTGGGTGCAAAAATGTGGATTTCTAAATTTTCTAAACGACCACAAACAAACCCCCAAAGTTTCGTTTTGACACGCAAGGTCAACTAATCTGACTGGACTAAACTTTGTCATCGGCAACTTTTCATAATTTGATCGTCTAATAAATTTCTTCACAGTGATTCCAGCCATTACTCAAGTTCCTCAAGTCTTGAAACCATTTTACGACCGACCCTGAAGCGAATCGTTTGACGACCAATCGCCATTAGCTGAAATCATGGGCTTCATTATCAGTTCAACTGTCCAAGGACAAAGTCCCTTTCAATTGCCTGGGAAAGTTTTTTTGTATAGAGAGAAGGGAGCCGGCCGAAGATTTGGTAACTGGCTGTATTCTATTTTCTCCAGGCCCTAAATGTGGGGCGTTCAAGTCGTGACACAAGAAACTATAATTACCCAGCCTTTGAAATCGGGTTGATTGTATGGAAAGACGTTTCATGTGGTACTTTTTGAAATTTGCTCAAAGTGATTTGAGTCAAAACGATCTTGATCACGTTTGAGGCAGAAGATAACAATAACAATAATAATTATTGTCTTTTCATGATGCAAATTTCAAAACCACTTTCAATTTACGATAGTATATCGATGTAACAAAGCCTATCCCAAGGTCCAATCACATGTTCCAAAGTTCACTGGAACCAATTTGTCAGTCGCCTCAGGTAGTCAACGCTCTGAATTATGACATCCACTCCAAGAGAAAAAAAAACCAGCTGATGTTATAAATTAGTACACTATACGATTTCGACCTACCACTTAGCCAGTTGGATTTCTCGGAATTAATGGAATTTTGCGCTGATAAGGAATATGAAATGTTCCCAAGGGGGTCTCACACCCCTTCCCTATGGGCCTGATGGAGAGTTTCACTCCGCACTCGCACATACCTGTGTGTCCAGTCACCAATGCTTCCTTATGTAACTCGCAAACAGAACCTACAGGTCTCTTAGCCAAGGGCCAGCTTTTTTTTCACGATGTGCAGGTATTTTTAGAGAAACTTGACAAACAGAAAATTCCTGAGGTCTGTCTTTGGTGTAACAATACAAAGATTAGATTGTATAGGTGGTACCATTTGTATATCTTCTATCCGTTATAACGGACAGAATATATAATATATCACTCCATATTATGGAGTGAACACTCCATATATGGAGTGAATGGCCGTGACGATACTAGTCGAAAAATCGATCTAGGAATGACGGGAGAGGTAATCAAACGATCCTTATCGAATGGAGGAAATCGATTTTTTTTTACAATCGAGTTTCCGGGACCTACAATGCACTTTATGCACCTTCCAATATTGTTAATAAGTAAATTTTACTTGGAGCAATAAAATTCTCAGAAAAAAAAAAAAAAAAAACTGTATGCACCAATAATTGGTACCAATAATTATTATATTAGGTTTGTTCCAGGTCTGACTGCGTCTGTCGACAGAAGTTGGACAGCTGTCGACAGAATCCGACCGCACATACTCGAGCTGTCGGTTTCCGTCCAACTGCTGTCAACGTACGATCGACCTGGAACAGCAGTTTCTAAACTGCGCACGTCTCCGGCGATTTCTGTTAACAATCCGACGGATTGAATCCGTCAAACCTGGAACAAACCTATTGCTAGTGCCATTTAAATAATTGACAATTATCGAGAAAATGAGATCCTCAATTTTTTTTTAAATTTTTCCCTGGAAAGGTCATCCTTCAAAAACCGCCAAAAACCGCTTCAAAAAATGCTACCTATAACAGCTCTGCACGTAACTCAACGGATTTTCGAACTGAAATTGGCGTAAGGAGGTTTTGAAGGGTGCTGAATCCGAATATTTTGTTAGAAATGCGAAATTCCGGCCTTTTCAACGAGCCCATTGCACCATGTAGGACTGTTAAAAATAGATCGATGATTATTTCTATAGTTACAATAATTGTCACAATATAGTGACAATTATTGTCACTGCTAAGAAATGGAATTTGGAAATATCAACTTTATAATATAAAGAAGCATTAGATGTGTGAAAATTTCAAATTTCAATGGTGTGTGCACCTCAATGCCAAACCTTCAGCAGTAGCTAAGGACAAAATTCTACATACGGAGCATCTTATTCGGTGAACTTTGAACAAGTACGGTAACCCAATTTTAATTAATTGGTCAGCAATTATTACCTGTGTAACACAATATTATCAATAACTAACGGGCGCAGATAATGAACTGTTGCGTACTCTTTCGCCTTTTGATCAATGTCACGAACAAAACGAACGAAAGGCGAAAAAGTGTTGACAATATTTTTTTACCTGTTTCCGATCACCTTTTGCCGATACGCGACTTTTCCGTTAACTAAGTGACTTGTCCTCCACGGCGGGGTTGGAACTGGCGAGGCCATCAGCGGGGTCCCTCGGGGTCTCCCACCCTCTCAGCGAGCCCACCACCAGGCCAGAAGCCACCCCAGAAGGTGGTCGAAGAATCCGCAGGTGATTTCCCGAAGGTGGACGTCGAAAAAGTCAAAATTTGACTCATTTAATGAGTGTAGAAGATGAGACAGCCTTCAAATCAGTTACGGGGCGAGTGGGTAAAATCTAATCAGATTCCTGACAGTAACATTAGGTACATATTGGACATGTCCTACTGGACATGTCCAAAGGAATAGAGTTTATGGACTTCTTTCCTCAGCGGTCGTACCGCAGCACACGAAGAAACTCCTAATCTCCATTGGTCTTTGGTTTAGAAGCGAGAACCTTAACCTTCACAGAACCCACGAACGAAGATAAATAGATCTAGTTATAGTAACTATAACAGCAACTGTTGCTCCTGCAAACGGGGGAGTTTCGATCCTCACCTAAAATGCATCTTCACATCCACTCCAGTTCGTGATACACGGCCTTGCGACATCTCGAAGGCTCCAGGAGCCGTCAGGTGAACTTGAATCAACGGAAGGTCACTAGCTCGATGGGATAATATCCCATCGAGCTTCATATTATGAACGTTACGAAATTACTGAACAACAACAAAACAAAACAAATCAACTTGTTTGTCAAACGAAGGCAAGTGAAAAATTCTAATTTCTCTTGATCATTAAATGATAACAAATTTTGTGTCATGTCCGTATTTCGACCAGTGTTGGCAGACAACTTTTCGAATAATTCCCAGCCTTGCTCTCTAAATCCCTCTTTTCCTTCGCCTTTCGCCACCGCTACCTCAATTCAGTGAGTGTAGAATCATGGAGGAAAGAAGTTTCTTAATAATATTCTATACTCAGTGCCTCAATTATCCCACCTCCAGAAATGGTCTCATTCGTCTGTTCTCTCTGTAAAGGTGCAGTGAGCTTTCGACAAGATATTTGACCTTTTTGGTGCAAATTTGTTGATGAATCGCGTTAACCCAGCTGCACAATCCCACATTAATTTCCAAAATTTCCATGGTCCAACGGGATTCGAACCAGTGGCTAATCCGCCACCCCTTCTGATAACCTACCTACCTAGTTTTTGGTTTATTATTGGAATAATACACCTATGTTTTCGCGACGGGGGTCGACGACTCCGATCGGCCTCAAAATTTGACATTATCCGTTTCAAGAGGTCTACATTCAAAATCCGAAATGGCCGTCCGCCGTCCAGGCCGTTTTGGGCAGTAGGATTTTTTTTTTTAAACTGAAATTTTGACAAAATACTTGGTTTACCATCTAGTTGAGCCCGCAAGGTTTTCAGTCCGATCGCCCAAACCCGTGGGGCGCTATGGGGCTATGGGAGGGGTTTTTGAAGGGTTTTAGCTATGGGATCGAGTTAGGTGTCGTTTTCGAAGTATTTTTGGACGTAGAATCAATTTATGGGGGTCTCAAAACGATCCTATTTCGCTTACGGGATCTATAGGGCTACAAAAGGGGGTTTTGAAGGGTCCCAGGAGGTCAAAATATTTCATATTTTTCGAGTAAATAATTTTGAAAACTTTTTTGTTTTTTTTTCAAAATGTTTTTTATTGAAACAGAATTAATTTTCGCACAAGTAACCTCTATCAAAGAATAATTAACCCTTGTGTAAAATTTGCAGCGTTTTTTGGTTTATTATTCTTGGAATAATACACCTATGTTTTCGCGACGGGGGTCGACGACTCCGATCGGGCTCAAAATTTGACATTATCCGTTTCAAGAGGTCTACTTTCTAAATCCGAAATGTCCGTACGCGTCCGCCGTCCAGGTCTTTTAAACGGGCAGTAGGAATTTTTTTTTAAATCTGAAATTTCGGCAAAATACTTGGTTTACCATCTAGTTGTGCCCGCAAGGTTTTCAGTCCGATCCCCCAAACCCGTGGGGCGCTATGGGGCTATAATGGGGCTACGGGAGGGTTTTTTTGAAGGCTTTTAGCTATGGGATCGAGTTAGGTGTCGTTTTCGAAGTATTTTTGGACGTAGAATCCATTTTTTGGGGTCCCGGAACGATCCAATTTCACTGGGGCGATCTTTAGGGCATTCGTGGGGCTAAAAATGGGATTTTTGAAGGATCCCAGGATGATAAATATTTTTCGAGTAAAAAATACAGCATTTTTGAAAAAGAAACATTTTTGAACAAAAAATCCACACAAAATTTTTTTTTTTTGAGATAAAAAAAAAAAAAAAAAAAAATGTATTTCTTTATTTTTTCATTGACAGAATTAAATTTCTGCACAAGTAACGTATATAAAAGAATAATAAACCCTTGTGTAAAATTTGCAGCGTTTTTACTTTCTCAATGACACAAAATTAATTTTTGCTCAATTAGCCCGTAAGAATAATAAACCCCTGTGTAAAATTTGCAGCGTTTTGTTTTTAGTGTTTATTACGATAAATAATCCCATTTTTATTTTGGTAGATAAAATAATTTATTACCCATAAATTTACTCCATAGCCCCATAGCGCCCCACGTGTTGGGGCGATCGGGTTGAAAACCTTGTGGGCACAACTAGATGGTAAACCAAGCATTTTGTCAACATTTCATTGACAATGATTTTTAAAACAATTCCTACCGCCCAAAACGGCCCGGACGGCGGACGTTTTAAGTTTTAATTTTTCATGTTTTAAGTTCGCCTTAGGCGTTGGAGTCGAGATCCACAGTCCCTATAGATGCAAAATGGGGTTAATAATGCGGGGGTACACAAATTATAGCTGAAAATGGTGGCAAGTACCGCAGTACATGGATGCTTTGCCCGTGTGTGTTAGACGCCCGGAAGGCGTTTTAGTGCTGATGAGCGGCGCGCCACGGCGTATCGAGAATTGTATTTTGCAAACTTTGCTCATTAATAGTGAAGGGAGAGTTTAAAGTGAGGGATGAAGAAAATTCATATCGCCCATCGGCTATGCGATGACTGACTAGGGAGACCGCTGACCTACTGCTCTTGGCAGACGAACAGCTTAGGTTGACCCGCGCTCTAAAAATAGAAGACCGGCCTCTAAAACAAAACATGACCATCAGTCGAATCACCGAGTAGATGGAAACTCCCTTTCGTCCCCAAAATGGGTGCAGCTTGTCCCGTATGCAGTCAAAGACAAGGTACAATTTCCACCTTTTTAACAATTTTTAAATCCACGCTGCGAGGTTTTTAGAACGCTTTAAAATTGTGCGTGGGCTCATTTCAATGTGGGTTACCAGTGGGAATTATTCAGGTCATGCGTTCGAAAAAAATCAACTACGGAGATAACCTAATTTTTATTTAAAGCTCATACGAATTTGACGGCGATTTTTTTTTCCTTTCCATCGTTCAATATCAAACGAGCAGATAGTAAATTGTATTGACGAGTAGAGCCAAAAAAATTGTGTTACGAAACCTCGTTTCAAAAGGGTAGTCTGTGGCAAGATTATTTTCAATGTTGGAACAGCTCTTATGGCGAATTTCGATAAAACCCGGGCAGATTCGGGAGGTCGACGAACCTCTGATTGCAAAACTAATCCGATTGGCGAGCAAATGTAGGTGAATTTGCTGGATTCGAGGTGAATGACCTGTGGTCGCCTGGATGGCCTCGATTTTCGGAACAAGAGGGTTTTAAGCACTTGATGGTGCATTCACCCCGAATTACGAGGATTTTCTCAATTCAACCGATACCTACGTTTTAGCAATTGCTTAAGTTTAAACTTCCCCGTTCAATGACCGCTGTGAATGTTATCGATTTCTACCAAACAGCTATGCCGAGCTTCGTCATAATAGATAATATCGTCATAGTATTATAATCAGTAGGAATTATCAAGTTCACATGAATGTGTAAAACCTTCAGGACGTCACAAATCAAAGCAGGCTTTATTGAAAGATGATCTCAGGGGATCTAGTATTTGGGCTCCGTTTGTCTTTGAACCCTTGTTTTGTTTTATTAGGACAGGAATTTTCGGAGTTGTATAATGTATCTCAGTTCATAGTTCTGTGAATAATCAATCTTTGTTCGGTGGAATCGTTGTGGGTGGTCGGTCAACAAGTTCAAATGATTTATGGGAACAGTGGCACCAGAATATCATCTTACTATTCAAATTACTATTCTCAGGGCTGGTTTATGTAGTAACGTACCACTGAGTAACGCAAAAATGTAATTTTATTAGCAATTAGTCTACCTACTCGGGTTTTACTTTTGATAAATCCACGCTCAATAGGTATTATGAATGGAGTTGCCATTTTTTTTTTCGCCAGTAATAGTATATCTTGGCCACGATCTTAAAAAATATAGTATTTTCTTAAAAATTATAGTAGATAAAATATAGTATTTGAAAGAGAAATATAGTAGGCTATAAAATGTCGATTATCTGTTTTTTCGGCATAATTAAATTATTACAAATTTTGTAACCTTCGATACTCTGGGCCATAATATGATATTATATACATATTATGATTATAATACATAAGTACTTTGAACACTTCTTTTTTCAAGTATTGATAAATAAATTAAAATTAGTGTTTATTTGAGAGAGAGAGAAAAAAATGCTGTACATTGTTCGAACAGATGTGGGACCTCGAAAAACGGATTATGCGTCCAAAATAACTCGGAAAATATTTGACCTCCTGGGATCAAAAATCCGATTAAATTTTGTAGCCCCATGAGAGCCCAAAGATCCTCACGGTGAATTCAAATCGTTCTGGGGCCCCCGAAAATAAAATCTACGTCCAAAAATTCTTCGAAAACGACGCCTAATTCGATCCCATAGCCGAAACCCTTCAAAAAAAGGCCTCCCGTAGCCCCTTTCTAGCACCACGGAGCTCCACGGGTTTGGGCGATCAGCCTGAAAACCGACTCTGCAAAATCGAAGTTGCTTCTCTCAACCTAAACCTCATAGTGCTGCTCTTGTCACAATTTACTGAGAGTCGGTTTAATGTGAACCAATTTGTGACAGCTTCAACATCTTGAAGACCAGCACAGACAAGACCAGCACTATGAGGTTTAGGTTGAGAGATTTTCGAGTCTCCAAAATAACACGACATAAAATTCCTTCGTGTCTCCCTGGACCCAAGGCTTGAGTGGAAGTCCCATTGCACACGCCTCGTTTCAAGTCTCAATAGCTGCACCTTTTTATTGAGGCGTCTTTCTGAAAGACTGACAAAGCCTGCTGTCCTCGCAGCTTATTACGCTTGTTTTCAGAGCAGAGCTGTCTATGCAATTCTCTGTTGGGGACACTCCCCTGTGCGTCCATTGATTTGCATCCCAGAGAAAGGCTGTACGGGTCGTGGCTGGTATTCGCTATTGAGAGGACTGTAGAACAGCAAATTTTGTCGAGCGGGGAATTCTCACTATCCCTGCTATTTATATCCTTGAATGCTTAATCTATGTACAAATTCCTCAGACCCGATCATAAAATTTAATACTCCACTCGCAGCAAAAACAAACTCATAACCCCTCCCCCCCCCCCCCCCCCCCGCACAATTTCGTGTGATACATCTAGTTCGGATGACCTCCTGAAATTTTGAGACCCAAAGCATGCAAAAGCCAGGACCTGGCTGCCAGGTAGTGGCGAGCGATTTAGGGAAAAATGAGCAGAAGGCGGCGTAATTTTATTCACCAACGCACGTCCTATGAACGTCGACATTTGTCCCGAAAACCGCCATTTTGACGTTCCCCTACGTTGCAGCAGTTATTATTGCAGCAGAAGCAGCTACAAGTAAATAATCTCTTGCCCTTCATCTCAACGACTGCACTGAGGCACTGATGCGGGATGATTCGGCACTGATCGGCAATTCGGGACGTCCAGACTACTAGAGCCATGTGGATGTCTTACCGAACCCCTCACGCCAAACCGAACATGCCGCCCAACACAGGCCGACCGGCTGTTTCGGCATAATGTGGTCGCGCCTTAAGGCTTCGCCACACCATCTACGTTAATTCAGGAAACTTGTTATTATGTTAAATCGAAACCGTCCACACTTGCTTTTGGCAAGATTCAATGACGTTTCCTAACTAATTCGGCTTTGCCGCTCGGCCTAAGCCGCATCATGCCTAATTAGGTTTCAAGAAATGCAACAGTCGAACACCGGACGTTTTATGGAGAAGGAATTTTATTGTAAATCTCGCCCCACCCACTGTGGATGTTTGTAACGAGAAAAAAAAAAAAAAAAAAAAAAAACGGAACAAGGGATATTTGAAGTGCTTTAGCCAGGATCCCGAAATAGTTTTGGTCTAGAATTGATTTATGAGAGTCCTTTTTTTTGGGATAAATAAGGGAGCAAATTCAAGTGAGGTTCCGGGTTTTGAGCAATTCCGCCATTCATGAACAGCTCAGCTCTGGAAGTAAGAGAGCGAATACGACGGAAGTGCACCTCACTCCTTGCATCTCTGCACAATACTGTGACTATCGGAGCTGTGTGCTCGACCTTGAAATCATTACGAGTCATCGTTTTTGCCGCTCGTTCACAAGCACGCCAGGAGATAACGACTGGCCGTCCCCCCATTCAGCTGGAGAATCTCCCCGATAAGGACTGGGTACTTGTATTTTGTCGTAGTATTCACCACACACCCCCACCTAAGCTGAAACCGGCTAACCAATAGTGTTTCATATCGTATATATAGTATGATGCTCCCCGCATTGTTTTTACGAGACGCGAACAGTGTGGAGTCGTTCTGAGTACGTGCTGAGTACATCCGCCTTGTTTCCCCCATCAGCTGCAAGCCACCATGCCCTTCCTCAAAGCCGAAGACATTATCCCAGGTATGCTCATTAGTATTATTTTCCCAGCCTGTTTTCGCGAAGGTGTTCCATCTTGGTCCATCTTTATTTCAACATTTAGAAAAATGAATGTCCTTCCGCAGTTCACGCTTCACTTACTTAATTGCAGGAGTTATCTCACAATTTGAAATTTGGGAAAATCTGCCTCTCAGCCGATTTTTCCGGCTACTTCCAAAACGGACCAACAGTTGGCTTTAAAAAAATTTTTTTACCAAAACTAAGGTGACTAGACTTGTCTGAATCACTTAGTGATTCTTAACTAATTTTCACGGTTTTTTTTTATTTTTTTAAATTTTCTTATTTCAACCGCTTTTTGAAAATTTATAATTAATAATTTCAGGTTCCTGAAGTTGGCAAAAACAAAATTTATAATTAAAAAAGTTATTTGATTTGTGTAAAACACAAAGACATCAAGTAGTTTTATAACTAGTTTTTTTGTATTTGACGACGATATTTTGATTAAAGCGACGAATACCTAGTTTTAAACAGCTGGTCCCAAAATTTGAGTCAATCATGGTAGGTACCTACCTTACCCCTGCCTAATCCGAATTTTGATTCCTATTTTTGTCATAAATTCTATACGCTCCATATATTCAATTTACGAAATTGAAAATAAATTAACTCGACACAAAATCCGTACCTATTAAAAACTTTTGTTACTTAATGTTAGTTTTTTAAATTAAATAAAAGTACTTATCTACCGGTATATGTATACATAATACACTTAACTAAAAAATTCTGTTTTTGAAAAGGTATGTTTTTAGACTTGTGTTGTACAATAACACTTAGTGTTTTAAACTTTACCAAATCAACTGCAGGCCCACCTCCCCAACTTCATGCTTATTGATACGGTCTTTTCATTTTGGTTTATTATTTTTGGAACACTTTTGATCGGCCTCAAATTCGTCAATCTGCGTTTCAAGATCTGTAGATCCCAAAATTGAAATGCCCGTCCGCTCTCCAGGCCGATTGGGGTAGTAGGATTATTTTTAATCTGAAATTTTGACAAAATACTCGGTTCGCCATCTAGGTGGAATAGCAAGGAATAGCCTGGTCGCCCAAACCTCTGAGGGCTTGAAAAAGGGCTAGGAGAAGGATTTTCGGCTATCGGGTCGAGTTAGGTGTCGTTTTCAAAGCATTTTTTGGACGTATAATTCGTTTGAGAATCTTATCGATTGGGGTGTCGTTTTCAAAGTATTTCTGGGCGTAGAATCCGTTTTTCTGGAGTTCCAGAACCACCGTATTTCAACGTAAGGATGCCAGGGCTTTTGTGACAACCCTTGGTAAAGAAGAATTACAGCAATTTGCAATTATGAAGGTTTATAATGTAGTAACAGATTAAAATGAATGCAAGATGTCAATCGAGAATTTTTGTCCAAAATCCCATCGTGAGAGCACTCGTATACCTAAACACTTCTTTCCCTATCTCCTCTGTGGCTTTGTGGTACCTAATTACATTACTTAAGTAATAACCACGTTTCCTTTTCTTTTTCAATGATAAATATGCATTCTATATCATTTATCATCTACAGAACAGAATGTGTTTACTCAACCGTTTCGATTTGTGAAAAAGGAATGGGTTGAGGGAAAAAAACTTCCGGAATAAAATCATTTTACTTGTTAGCGGTTTTCAGCCAGTTACATTTAATCATTTGCGTTCTCTGAACAGTAAAGTGGACTGCCAATGTGGTAGGTATTTCTTGACGACGTTGCAACTCAAATATTCTTCGATAGGAGGGTTCGCCGCGTCTTTGTGCTCGTAGAGTAGGAGAGAGTTGACTTCAGTGGCGACATCCTCGTCCATCATGTCGTCGGTGGTTTTGGAATCTTTGTAGTGGAAGTTAGGTTCGTTGAGGAGATACTGAAACAGAAGCAATTTTTTCAATTATCAATCCTTGATGGTTGGCGAAAGGCACTGTGCAAAGGGATTTCTGTTTTTCTCCAGTGAGACAATAATATTGTCACATATTATATCGACGCTGTCGCCGCAACATGGCGTATGGCCATAATATATATTATGGGCGTGTTGAGATAACTCAGCTACGCAACGTAAAATTACGTGAGGAATCGAGTGGTGATCTTTTTTTTTTTTACTGGAATGACTTGAGGGAATTTTGAACTGCTTCCCTCGTACAGTGTTTTATTTGGGGGAAGGGAGGAGTTATTAAACTAAATTCATACTGAAATTAAATTCTAATTATGAATTTATTTCAAGAAATCAGAAGGTGAAGGCCGAAAAATTTATCGGGCCTCAGGTGGGACTCGAACCCGCGTTGGGGGCAGGAGACAGTTGAACCTTTAATCTCCAATGCTGTATCATGACAACTGGTCTTCAGTGGCTGAATTGGTACAGCGTTGCACATGTAATGCAGAGGTTGTGGGTTCGAGTCCCAGCTGAGGCCCGATAAATTTTTCGGCCTTCCCCTTCTGATTTCTTGAAATAAATTCATAATTAGAATTTAATTTCAGTATGAATTTAGTTTAATAACTCCTCCCTTCCCCCAAATAAAACACTGTACGAGGGAAGCAGTTCAAAATTCCCTCAAGTCATTCCAGTAATGAAACTACTCCTCCTGGGGAATTAAGGGACCCCTAGGAAGAGGGACAAAAGTAGGATGTCTACTGGCTTCATATCAGATCAGGGTTCAGAGGGGGAAAATAAGCAAAAATATGAGAAGGCCGAATCAAGCGTTGGGGGCAGGAGACAGTTGAACCTTTAATCTCCAATGCTGTATCATGACTACTGGTCTTCAGTGGCTGAATTGGTACAGCGTTGCACATGTAATGCAGAGGTTGTGGGTTCGAGTCCCACCTGAGGCCCGATAAATTTTTCGGCCTTCCCCTTCTGATTTCTTGAAATAAATACATAATTAGAATTTAATTTCAGTATGAATTTAGTTTAATAACTCCTCCCTTCCCCCAAATTTTTTTTTTTTTCGATTCGTCGCCCTGAAATGCTCTAAATCGCTAAAAAGCAACACTGCCTGAACAAAAGTTCATGCCGGGTATGAGAGAGTTTTTTGCGTCTCCTGAAAAGTTGCTCCAAACTTTAATTGACATGTTGTCGCGTTGTTGACATGAGGAGTTGAACTTATCGGTTATACAGTTCGCTTCGGGGCTTGGTAGATTAGTTCAAAAAGTGGGACATCTAGTCAAACTCCAATTTGAATCAATAAAAATATAAAACATCTTGAGATTTTGGTATTCTTGAAGATCTCACAAATACTCTACCCAATTCGGTAAATACCCAGCCTGTTCCAGCAACCATAACCCCACACAGCCGACGTTTTGTTGAGTAGGTACTTGTTGCTGCGACAGATAATTGGGAGATACCAGGCAACCTTGTCTCTCGAGCACCATTTCTGGGTCCTCCGTTTATTAAAATGTCACTCATCGACCTACATACGAGCGAATCACGCGAGAGCCCTTGGCGATTTTTGGCATGTAGAGTGTTTGGAATGGCAATTATCATTTGTTGAAGTTTTAATTTCGGCGTAGTATGTACCTGGTACTGTATACTACGCCTACTGATTTTTCAAGTTACTTACTTCTCCAAGACCGTGATCTTCATGGGCCTGAGAACGTAACCCAAAGACGTGACATTTAGCTTTGAGCTTGGATGGGAGTTTTGTGTCGACCACGCTGTGCAGTCGCTTTTTGAGTAAGTTGAGACAGTTGATGGCCAGTGTTTTTTGGTCTTCGTCTCTCAAAGGAGAGTTGCCAACGGCAAAGTTTAGTTTGTCTTCCCATCCAGAATCATTGTTGGATTCAATCTGAAAACCACGCTTTGTGTAGGATTTTGCGTTCCTGACATCCCAAACTTTTGAATTATTGATGTACAAATAAAACGGAAGTAGAAGAATTAAAAAAAAAAAACTAAGTCTTACCTCGATTGGAAGATGAAGATATTTTCTGAAAAGAACGATTTCATTGGTCAGTATGCTGTTGGCCCATTTGCATACTGAAGCAGGCGTTGCATCGAAAAGAATCACGTTGACGTATTTAGACTTGGCTTCAAGTTTGGCTGCAACGTGAAGAGCCAAAATGCCTCCCCAACTTTCAGCACACAACGTGAACATGTTGTGCGACAAAGCCAGTAACTGATTGGCCAGATCGTTGGCGATTTGATCGATTGACGAGACGCTCGATGGGATTCTGGCTTCCATTACGGGACAGAACAACTGGGAAGCCAGTTTGTGGAGTCGGTTCGGTCGGAGTCCGGGAATGAAGAACATGGGGTATACCTCGCGGGCTTGGCGAGCAGGCAGCCCTGCAGAGAGTATACTGACGAACGATGCTGTGGACACTTTGCTTTGAGACATGAGCTGACCAAGTTCCCTTTTTTCCGGCAGATATGCAAATTTGGCTAACAGTCCACGCGTCTGAACGCCGCATTTTTTCACTCGTCTCAGCACGACAGCTGTCTCCGAGGAATCTTCTATAAGGCTGTCCAAGTAATGCGTCAAATGCACACCCTCAAGATTGGTCGTGCTGTATCTAATATACAGCGACGGGAGTGATTTTTTCTTCCTTCGCTCGTATACTGCCTCGCATCCTTTTCCAATAAAAATCATGTTACAGCTTGGTAGCTTATTGGACAGCACCTCATCAAAAAATTCTATCCGCTCTTTGAGCCCTGAACCCAAGAAGAATACCATAGCAGGGTTTGAATAATCTTCCACAAACTTTTCGACTTGCTGCATGGTTGAGAGCTGATTGGAAGGGCGGACTTCAATGTCGGCGTATTTATATTGCTCGCGAAGAGATTGCAATCGCAATGAGTTCTCTTCGAGAGGGTGACTGCGCCTAGAAAATAGAAGAACCTTACGAGAGCCTCGTTTCAACAACCACTCAAGAATGTCCAGACAAAGGTCAAATTGAATTTTCCCTTCTACAACCACTTGGGTCTTCGTTCCACACTGGAAGAATTTTGTATTGTCAATATCCTTCGAGTCAACGATAACTTTGTTTACATTAGATTTCAAATACAATGCAGCATCTGTATTGAGAGTTGAGGGTGGTAAATAAGCGATTGATTTGATAGGAGTTAACCCTCCGCTTTTAATAGCCTGATTGATGTTATTTCTAATCTCCAGCTTGGTTGCATCCGAGCTGTTGACCATGACATCAGCTGATACAACTCTAGCAACAATTTCTTCGTCAAACTTCATCATACCCATAGCTGCTCCATTATTGATCAGGGTTTGGCTAGTGTAAATCAGGACACCAAGAGGTTGAACACATTTAGCGCAAGGCTCGATCATGATCGGATCATCGAAAGAGTTGATAACTTTGTACACGCCTCCATTAGAATTTTTCAACACTTCAACAAAAAACGCAACAGAGCTGCAGTCATATATAAGATCGGGATTTAGTTTTGGAAACAGGCTCAAAAGGATTTGTTTTTCTTCGTCACCGTAAACTGTCGCATGCACTTCCATATTTTCATACAGTCCCAGAGAGATCACAGCTTGAGATGAAGGTAAGAGGGCGCGGTTGACAAGAATACTGTTCTTGTAGGTTAAATCTGCATTATTTGTCTGATACAGTAGGTACGATGCAAGTGAGTAGAGAAGAGGTACTGTAGCGGCTTCTATTGACGACCACTGGCTTGGTTTTTGCCAGCACAAAATTTTGTCCGGAATGAAGCTCTTCGAATTGGGATCATAACAACCAACGCCCAACTTGTCCGTGGAACTGACGTAGTCGTAAACTCCAAGTTCCGAAATTGAAACGTCACCCGGGTTATCATCCAAGTTCAACCCCAGAGCGGAAATATTTTCCAACTTGGAGACTGCAGACAGCGGGTAGTAGAATTTCGAAGGCCTCGCAGAGCTAACCGCTTTGTTATGAGCAGTGGAAGGAATGAATCTGAGACTTCCCCATTGACCGTCCACTAAGATATTCACTCTGACGTCACGTTCAATTTGACTCTTGAATTTGTCGTCGTTGAAATTGACTTCATGACCGTCACCGTAGAACAACCAGTAATGTAGAAGCTGGCCGTTTTGCAATTCTTTGGTCTCTTCCATGATGTTGTATACGGTAACCATCGAGTCCACCTGGCCCCAGAGGATGACAGTTTTTACGACGTCGTCACCCTCTGTTTCCAAATCAGTCATCAGCAGTTGGTTCTGAAGTATCCCCAAGTAATCACTGCTGAAGTTCACGACTTCATATTGTCGCTTAATAGACTTCCTAATTGCAAACAGGTTGTACAATTTACCATCAACCTCAGTTTCAAAAATAACTTGGTAAGTCTTCTCCAGTACCCCCTCCGGGTCCTTTGGACAGAGCAGGAACCCTTTTCTTATGGTCGCGATTGAATTTATCGCAGCAGAAGAAGGAGGATCGGCATAAACAATCCACAAAAGTTTCTCCAGCAATGATGAAGAACATTGGAGAAGAAAAGATTCTTCATTTGGAAAAGAACTGAAGGTTGTTTGAACAGCATACCGAGCAGATTCCGGAATTTCTTTCAGGGCCGTGAGAAGTGCAGGATTCAGTCCAATTCCAGTTATTAATAACACAGTGTCATCCGCCACAGAGCTGTTCTCAAGAACAAGCTGGGTACATGTGGTCACGCATTCCTCGTATGAAATGGCATTTTTATTCGCGTAAGGCATAAATTGGGGATGTTCGAATGAAACGAAAAAATCTTCATCGTACACTTGACTCAACCCAGGATTCCTGCATTCAACAAAAGCAATTTTGACTCCTTCACATTGTAATTTCCTACTTAAAAAGTCATACTCCACAATGAAACGTTGAGAGTTTGTTTTTGTCAAGCGAGGAAGATCGACTAATATTTCCCCGGCAGAGTGGAACAGTTTAAGAATGTTGTTCTTTTTGGATTCGACGAATTCAATTAACAGCAAGAGTGACATGAGAAACCTGCCTATGTCACCATCCCAGTTAGCAGTGCCCCAGGCGCGTTTATCCCCAATCACAACATTGTCTAGTGACATAAGGGGAGAAGCTCGCTCGATCCCAGCGAATTTCATCAAGCTCACAATATCTTCATGCTTGATGGTTTTTACGCTTTCAACAGTTACTTCTGGAGCTGTAAGGTCTTTCACCAGCTTGCTATCAATAGCTTTGATATTTCCTTCTAACAGGATTTCGGAGGTTTCATTGTCGCAGACAACGACATTACCTCCACCTTGCAGCAATTTGAATCGCACCTCAATAGGATTAGAGGTAATTTCGGAATGGCGTAAAATCTTTATTTTTTCCATCACTAGTGGAGTCCCATCATTGTTTCCTAAGCTGGTGAAGTGATCAATAATTTCATTGAAATAAAAACTCAAAGGGAGAGTTGTCCTGCCGTTGATTTTCTGTGACGTCAACAAATCATAATCATCAAGGGAACGATCCACTTTAACGTATCGGCAGGACAAGGACGGAGCGTCAGGGTCATCTCTAATGCGTTTCATGGCAAAATCAACCTCTCTTAACCAATCAATCAACGGTGATATTGATGGCGTCCCTCGACTCACAGGAAAATCAGCAGACGGATAGAAGGCTTTCAAATCAACTGGTATCCCCGCTATGAACATTTTTCCAATAGCCCCAAGGAGGAACATGAGATTGTTCGGGTCAAACCGACAGGTTAATGGTATATTAACGGCTTGGTGGAGGGAACGTTTCACAACGGCTTGGAGCAATCCGTGAGGGGCAACTTCAATGACGATAGCGTCCGAAGGGATGTGCCTTGAAGACTCTTCAAACAAAACAGAACTCAATAGGTTGTTGGTGTGGTACTCTGCCGAACTGTGCTGGGCCAAGTCTGTGTTCCAGTTAGACTCTAAATTTGAGGTGCTCACCCATTTTGATGATCTTTTAACAGGAACTGGGATAATCTGAAAGAAAGCACTTATGTTAAGGCTGTAAAGTTCTACGGTAGGATTAGGAACAGCACGCTTTCCTAGCAATTAGTGCCGATACTTTTTTCCAATATTATATTAAAAGCTACACATAATATGGCAGTGATACCTATTATAATAATAGGTATCACTGCCATATTATGTGTAGCTTTTCGCCAGAGTAATTTCTCCTTGAAACTTATCGAATTTGATACCACATCACGGGACGAGGTCCCTCTCGTACATAAAAAATCGATTGAAACGATACATCGCTTCTATCAGTCCTTAATTGTCATCTTCGGCAACCAGCTGGTCCATTACCATCCTCAGTTCATCATTCAGGCAGTAGAACCATAAATATATATATATATAAGTTATACCTATCGGGTTGTAGCAGTTTTTCTTTCGTTTCTTTCCAGTAACCAACCAAAGTTTAAATTTTGGGGTAAACAAAGCGTCAATTTTAAGAAGTTTGACAATTAATATTCCGCATACTGTATACAGTATGGCTTATATATAAGCCATACTTAATGCATTAGCATTTCAATGATAACCCCCTTGAAATTGCTAATTAGGTATTGATAATTTAATATTCATAACCAAATGCCTGACAATAATCGTAACAACATCATCATCGTCATCAACAACAAGTGAAAATTATTTTTGGTTACAAATTCAATCATGGTTACCGGAAAGTTGTGACGGGAAACTTGGCACCCTCTTTCTGGCTGTGACGTCATGACTCACCTTTAGGGTGGTGGCACCTTTTATCGACATGCTCCTCATATAATATAATATATTATATGAGGAGCATGTCGATTATGATATATAATAAGGATAATATCCTTATTATATAAGGATATAATATATTATATTATATCCTAAAGGGGAACTGTCAATAATAGGAGCTTGTCGATAATAGGTGCCACCACCCTATGTTAGATTATCATCTTACCTGATAATATTATATACTCAATAATATATTACATTATTGAGTATTATCTTATTTTAACTGATTATCGTGCCGTCCCGATACATTCAAAAAATCCTGATATTAATCCCACAGTGACCTACTTCTTTCAAATATTTGAGAAGTGCTGGTGCTGCAGGCTTGATGTATCGGCTGTGGTAAGCAATATTGGCGACATTGACAAGTTTGGCAAACATTCCTTTGGCTTTGAGCTGCTTTATAAATGCTTCCATGTCGTCTGCAGGACCAGACAATGTGCAGCTATCTTTGGAATTGTGGCAGGCAACTTCAATGGTCTCTGGTATGATGTTCTTCATTTGGTTGTAACCAGCTCCAACAGCTGCCATCATACCTGAAATCGCCATTCCATAATGTTAAAATACTTGTCCAGATAAAGTAAATGCCCAAAGAAAACAATTCGTACCTTTGATGAGTTTTGCTTCACCTGACGCTCTGCCTCTAGCATGCGCTGCTAGGATCATCTGCTCTGCTGTCATACATCCATCAGCATAGGCACAACCTAATTCCCCAACAGAATGACCTATGATTCCGTCAGGTTCAATACCAATTGCTTTAAGCACGTCTGTCAATCCAATTTGGACGGCGGCAATCCCAACGAAGCAGTTTAGAATGTTGTCGAAAATGGTTGGGTCATTTTTGCATACTATGTCCAACAAGTTAACACCCTTGGGTTCGAGTGTTTTATGACATTTATGAATGGCATCAGCAAAAATTGGCAAAGCCATGAGTGTCTTGGCCATGGTCGGCCACTGCGAGCCCATCCCAGAGTACATGAACCAGATCGGTTTCTTGTCTCCTCCTGGGGCAGGTCCAATCTGAAACGAGAGAAAAAATCCCAAGAGTTAATGGTATCTGTGGGGAAGATGTACTAGTTGAGGAAAAGACGAAGAAAACTTACTGCAGTGTAAGTGTTTGGTTCTCCTGTGACAACAGAATAACCTCGGTATACATGGTTTTTGATCCCTTCTTTGTACAACGAATTAAGCAACAAAACATAATCTCCGTCAATTTCTTTGTTATCCAAGTTCAACATGTTACTGGCGAGAGCATTTTCATTTCTCCCTGACATGATCACAAGGTGAGGACATTTTGCCCCATCTTTGATTTCTGAGGGTTTGACTTTTTCATTTGCTTTCAAAATTATGTGGGCGCAATTTCCGGTCACTCCCAATTCACAGACTGCAATGGTTCCTCCTTGAATAGGTGTAGGTTCAGTTACCACCTGCACAAAGATTTAATTAAAAGTACTCCAAGGCCTTTCAATTCTGCCTGCTTAATCAAGATAGGTAACGTTATTAAGTACCTTGAATTTGCCAGCGACAAGGTCAGGGATGCCGGGGTTAGGCTCACGGTAGTTGATGTTGGGTGGAATAATACCTCGGTCCAATGCCATCAAAGCCTTTGACAATGATACCATTGATGAAGCCCCTTCAGTGTAACCAACGTTGCTTTTTATCGAACCTATCAGAAGTGGATTAGATCGCTGTTTCACGAGTGCTTTTGAAAGGCCGTTCAATTCTAACGCGTCCAAAGTTTTTGAAGCAGCTCCGTGGGCTTCAACGTAAACCAGATCTTTAGGGTTTACGTTGAATTTTTCGTACGTTTCTACGAGAAATTTGTCGTACAACCCTCTCGGGAAGGCGGGTAAATGAACGTCTTTGTTGCCATGGCAGAACACGTTGGCCCCCAAAACAGTTCCGTAGATCCTTCTGGCGTGGTCTTTTCGCTGAAGAAAGACGCAGACGCAACCTTCCGAACGGGCGAATCCAGATGCGTCAGAGCTGAAAGAGCGGGTCATGCAGTCGTCACTCAGCCTCCCCATCACTGAAACAGACATTTGAGAACTAAGAGGAAAGGCTACGCAGAAACTATGGCAGCAAGGTTCATAGGGCACAGTGTACGTCTTGCCACATCTACGCTCTTAGCCCTTTTACAAGTAAATTGTAATAGGGAGGAGTTAGGTAACTGTTAATTACTTTGGTAATGGAACGATCCTTCTGCTTTGTAAAGCAGAGAACAAGCGCCGACAATTGCTGATGTGCACATCCCAGTTGATATTAAATCGCAGGCGTACTGAATGGCTTGGATCCCTCCACAGCTTGAGTTGTCCATTTGGAAACTCGGCCCCTTTACGTTCAGGAAATATGACAAACGGTTGGCTTGCATAGTTCTGGAGAATGCCAGGACATTATAAGCGCCTTGATTCAACAGTGAGGCACCCAAATCGAGCTCTGGCTCTGAGGCGAAGGAACTCATGATGACTGCAGTGTTCGTTCCTTCCAAGTCCCTGTAAGAACATGTGAAATATAGTCAATTGCCTGAAATTTCATCCAGAACCTTGAATGCGACTACTAGCCCCTACGCTGTCATGTTACAGTCCTCTTTGCAGAGTATACAATGTATAAGTCTTACTTTAGATCATGTCATGATATAATGTCTTATAATGTCTTACAGAAAATTTTCATCACCTCGGATTCACTCCAGCATCGCAGATTGCTCTGTATCCTTGTTCACATAATAGACGAGTGTAAGGGTCCATCTTTTCGCAGAGTTTTCGGTGGATACCGAAGAAAGGCATGTCGAAATGTTCTGGGTGAGGGATTTTCCCCGTTCCAGGAGGAACATCGAATTCACCTAATGTAATGAGAAATGTTAGTCCAAAACCATTCCAGGTAGATTACGATGCGCAGCAATAAAATAGGAGAGGCAGGTGACCTAGGCCCTAGGTCCTAGGGATGTTGAAAAATTATCGATACTTAAAAGTATCGATACATATCAAAAAAAGAATTGATAAGTATCGATACTTTTTGTCCCCGATATATATCTTAGTATCGATACTTTTTTCCGGTATCGGCGCCGATACTTTTTTTTGTCCCTCACATTTCATCAGATTCAAAACTTACGGCATGTAGGTACCTAGTTAGACAGTGCCTCTACCTAGACCAGCAATAATTATTATTGAAGAAAGTTGATGTGAGTACCATTACCTCCAGCTCTCAGGAGAATCAGCCGTCCTCGATCAAGGGCGGACCACCAAAATGTTAAACCAACACGCCAACCCAACTCATTCATCACAGTTGAGGTCAGTGTGGCCACATCTACACCAAACGGGGGAATTCGTTTCAAGAGGTCTTGATTCCAAAAACGAAATGTCCGTACTCCATCCAGGCAGTTTTTAAATGTGAAAAGGTGACGAAATATTTGGTTTACCATCTAGTTGTGCCAGCAAGGTTTTCAGTCCGATCGCCCAAACCCGTGGGGCGCTATGGTGGTAAAATGGGGCAATGGAAGGTTTTTTGAGTGAAATGTCATTTAATGTATTTTAGTAGTGATATTTCACTTTTGATGTAGGTATACTTGTCGTCGAAAAATTTGGAACTCTTTAAACAAAATAAATTTAATGCAATGTAAATTTTTTTTTAACAACAAACAAAAACCATTTTATTTTTCCTCTCGAGAATTGGTTAATAAAATTATTATTTCCGCTTAATGTTCTTCGTCAATTCAAAGTTTAGGTTGGTTGGTAAAATATTTGGATTGTTTTAACAATCTTGTCATGGTAGCTAAACAAACAAGCTTATCCACTTTTTCTCGCTGGAGACAGATCCGTCGATTTTTGATGGTATATCCGCCAATCAATTTTATTGTAGCACTACACAACCACTTCAAACTATCGTACTGTGTGATATCGATAATTTTGATTCGACATTTGGTGTCAATATGACGCTTACCTACTGGAGGAAAACTTGGATTAATCATGTCCATACCAACCCTAAAGAAAGGAAATCTTGACTCAAAACTTAAATATTTTTGAACACGTCCCTTTTGAGCTCCTCTGGACTCGTGGACAGTGGTAGAATCTATATCAATAGTCTAATGGATACCTACCTATCTATATCCAATATATTCCAATCTATATCAAGAGGATAAGGATCTTACCTTGCTTTGTCTAAACTATTTGGCAGAGAAAAGGTAACTTATTAAGTTATAATAATATTATATCCTTTGGGATACTTGAGGGGGGGGGGGGGGGGTACGTATTCTTTGTATAATTTGGGAAAAAATTACTTAATTCTAATGAGAATTTGTTTTTTTTAATATAAAAACATGTCTGTACAGTGTTTGGTTAGAGCCCCCCATCTAATCGATATAATATATGTTTTATAATGTGTTTTTGATATGTGTGAGCAAAACAGCAAATCCTTTCGCTAACCATCAACTCGAAAATCGGTATGAATATTAAATTTCATGTTCATCATAATTTTGCCTAGGTAGAATACAAGTTCATTAACAATCGATTGTGGGAATCGATGGGTTTGCAATTTCTCGTTACGGATAACAATTTCGCGTTACTGCAAACGTTATAGAACACCTGTTGGATTGTGCGATTCCTGATTTTTGTTCTACAGTCGCCGGATTATATTTCATTACGTCGTTGATCGTGGATTGTGCTCGCGGGTTTACTTATGGTTGACAAATCAAATTTCATGTCCCCGCGTAAAATCTTTATTGGCGCAAGTCTCGCAGCTGGAAGCGGATTTCGATTGTCGTTTCAATTTTAATCGGTACAACGTTCCGTGCGGCATTAAATTTAGTGTTCGTTTATAGTTGTTCGACGCGAAGTCCGATACAAATCCGCAAGTGCCACGGGAAGGTAACAAGGCCCGTTCGTTGCACTCATTGCATATTTTTACTATCTGGAAATTCGCAGGTGAGAACAGAAGGTTCACACAGAAGGTTTTGTTGTGACGGTATTACCATTTGGTAGAACCATTAAATGTTTCAAATTTTGTCGCCTTGTCACTCTTTTTATTAGCCGATAAGGGCGTTTAGTGCAGCCTTGCCAATGAGAACTGTGCAGCCCAAAACCGATGTGATTAAGGTTTTGAGACGGCCTAGGGCTTGGTAATACAACACTAACTTTTATCATGTAGGTTTACTTGAAATGTTTTAGGCTGCACAGTTTAAAAAAATGCCTAATAGGTATCTCATCTTTAAATATAATTAGATGTTCTATTTTACTGCAAGCGCCTTCAACGAGTGCAATGCATTCTACAAATTAGAAGTTGGTTGTGGGCTGAGTATAGCACCCAAGATTAAGGCGTTTATTCTCATCATCTAGGTGGGTCATCAGTGGGAATGGTTTTTGAAGGATCCCAGGAGATCAGATAAGGTGTCATTTTCCGACACCTTATTTTAACCCTGTTTTTAATTTTGGACGAAAAATCCATTTTTCAAACATATTTTTTCAATGACGCTGAATTCTTGCATGATTAACCTACATTAAAGAATAATAAACCCTTGTGTAAAATTTGCAGCGTTTTCACAAATAAGTACATGTTTTGAATACGACGGGAATGATATGAAGTGTAGTCCCTCTTCTGAATGAAGCTGTAAGAACCCGTATAAAAAAAGTAAAATCAATATTTTGCTTTTGACTTCATTGTCGCCCGAAAAAGAATTACCAAGGTACTCATTGTTTTATGTTTAAACGGCTGAATGGAGCCTTCCATCCGGCAATACAAGTACCTAGGTCAAAATCAAAAATCAGGTATTTAGGTCATATTGTCAAAATTTCATAAATGAAAAAATATCTTACTGAAATGGCCTAAACGGCAGACGTACCCACATTCATTTTTGAAATCTTCACATTATGAAAGATAAGGATAAAATTTATCCTTACGTTTTAATTTAACTTGATCCTTTTCAAATTTAAAATGTATCCTTTTGTTTAACATTTAGTTTTTAGGCTGATCAAAATGTTCGACCTCCTCTAAGATAACCTAATCTCAAGAAGAATAATCTATCTATGTATCCATAAGTTTAAACATCAATCCTGATTAAATTTGCTTCACTTCGCCCGTATTAGTAATGTATGACTTACCTGGAACCCATCTTCGCCCATCAATGGTCACCATGTCCTCTTTGTTCATCAGTTTTTCCCAAAGCTCCTCAACGTTTTCGCACTCCGGGTACTGTCCAGAAAGACCTGATATGACAACTTCATATTTCTTGTCGGTCATTTTGGGCGATATTGAACCTTCTTTTCCGTACCTACTGAAAGACCAAAAGGATCAAACAATCGTCAAACCACTGAATAATGCCTGAGGAGGGGCCCATGTTTCAAAATGTCTAGCCAAAATGGTGGACGAAGCGAATTTACTTTGTCCAATATTGGAAACTAGGAATAGTGACGACTCCTCTGCTTGGGAGTGTCACTTTCCCCAATCATCTATACCTATTGGATTGAGTTACTGTGCCTTCCCACTTCGTTAGTTTATTCATTAAATTTTAATTTGGGGGAAGGGAGGATTATTAAACTAAATTCATACTGAAATTAAATTCTACTTATGAATTTATTTCAAGAAATCAGAAGGGGAAGGCCGAAAAATTTATTGGGCCTCAGGTGGGACTCGAACCCACAACCTCTGCATTACATGTGCAACGCTGTACCAATTGAGCCACTGAAGACCAGTAGTCATGATACAGCATTGGAGATTAAAGGTTCAACTGTCTCCTGCCCCCAACGCTTGATTCGGCCTTCTCATATTTTTGCTTATTTTCCCCCTCTGAACCCTGATCTGATATGAAGCCAGTAGACATCCTACTTTTGTCCCTCTTCCTAGGGGTCCCTTAATTCCCCAGGAGGAGTAGTTTCATAAATCCAAATCCAAATAAAACACTGTACGAGGGAAGCAGTTCAAAATTCCCTCAAGTCATTCCAGTAATGAAACTACTCCTCCTGGGGAATTAAGGGACCCCTAGGAAGAGGGACAAAAGTAGGATGTCTACTGGCTTCATATCAGATCAGGATTCAGAGGGGGAAAATAAGCAAAAATATGAGAAGGCCGAATCAAGCGTTGGGGGCAGGAGACAGTTGAACCTTTAATCTCCAATGCTGTATCATGACTACTGGTCTTCAGTGGCTCAATTGGTACAGCGTTGCACATGTAATGCAGAGGTTGGGGGTTCGAGTCCCACCTGAGGCCCAATAAATTTTTCGGCCTTCCCCTTCTGATTTCTTGAAATAAATTCATAATTAGAATTTAATTTCAGTATGAATTTAGTTTAATAATCCTCCCTTCCCCCAAATAAAACACTGTACGAGGGAAGCAGTTCAAAATTCCCTCAAGTCATTCCAGTAATTAAATTTTAATGAAAATGATTCACGACTTCATCCTGCGGTTAAAAAAGGTTTTTCGGCGTGTAGATATTCATCTATATATCCTGGAACTTGGAAGATTAAATACAAAGTTTCCCTTCCTTTTTTCTTGGTGGAGACGAAATATTGATGACATTGTGTTTAAGGTGCATTCAAAATTGCATTCAAATTGTATTCAAGAACTCGACTCGGGTGTGCCTAATGTATTCAGGGTTGGAACACTCTGTTGATTGATATAGATGTCTATTATAGTATTGAACAATACCTAGTGAACATTATCAGTCTAGCGAATGGAACCTTTAATATATGAGCAAGATGATTCCTGTCTGATATTTTCCTGATGAATCGACTTTATCGACGATTGGTGGGTGGTAAGGGGGAAAAATGACGATAGTCCGAGCGCCGAGGGAAGAACGATGAATGACTCGCAGATATGAGGTTATGTGCTTCAAAAATCTTATCCCTGCCTCATTCTGTTGTCGTTTTTGTATTCAGCTCTATTTTCTTGTTTACATTAGTTATTTAGTCCGTAAATGTACATAGGTAGTACCTACTCAACATGGACAATGGTGAAAGTAGTAATCAAGTTTCTTCAAGATCGTCAAACATCATGTTATTTGGAATGCTTCTCTTCAGAAAAAAAAAATTTTTTTGGAAAAAAGGAAAAGTCCTCCTAACGGTATCAGATGAGTCCATTATAAGTTCTGGGGTGAAATTATCCAACCCGTTGTAGCCGCCCCAACACCTCGTTTTCCGATAATGTATAATTTCACCCCAGAACTTATAATGGACTCATCTGATACCGTTAGGAGGACTTTTCCTTTTTCCAAAATTTTTTTGTCAGTTTTTTTTTTTTTGGAAAAGAAATTCGGAGATTTCGGGGTTCAGATACGCCACACGGAGCAACCTTTTGGTGGTGCCAGACTTTTCTTGTACTCAGTTCGACAATCTGAATTTTTCAAGGTTTTTTCAACTTTTTTTAAAGACCCATTTTCGGGCAACTGTTGGAGCTCAGATACGCCACATGGAGCAACTTTTTGGCGGTTTCATATTTTTCTCGTCACATTCTCACCAAATGGTTTTTTTTTCTTTTCTTCAAAAATTTGCGACCGCTAGAATATCTTAGAATAAAGATGAGTCCTCCTTCTCCTTCTCATCGGGTTGGTGTTCTAAGTAAGTAGAAATTATACAATGGTATTCACTAAACATTTAACTGGTACCTATTTATTAAGTAATTAAAATGCTATTTATTAAATCACAATCAAACTAAACAACCAGGTTTATTCTAAATTTCCATAAATTCTAAATTTACCAATACGAACCAACGGAAATCTCTGGGACGATACTGCAGCAGAGGTCTCCACCAACAAACTGAAAGTTCAACGAACGTCTCGGGCAGGTTATGACGAGAGATGTGTAAATTATTCATAGAAGAATGTTTAAATATATGAATTTAATCGAACAATGCCTCGGTCCTTAACCTTTGGAAGGAGGTGGTCCACTCTCCAGGAAAATTGATTGGAAAATTGATTAACTTAGTTGAGTAGGTGGGATAGTTAACTCAAGGCATTCTCTTGCCAAAATTCTACGCAGCAGATGCATATTGATGATTATATCACCATGTGATGGTGAATAGTGAATGCAGGTAGGAAGCTCGTTGACATAACACGCTCCGATATTATCGTATAATGAACTCGTGTCACCGTCAAATGAATATTACTGATCTACAAGTTCTCAGGAAGCTACTTCTATGACCAGCTTCACATGCGATGAAAACAATGTCATTAACCCGGTTGTAAATTGCAGTTGCAATAAGAAAATTTCTCAGGACAAGAATATTTCGAATTTATGGTTACATCAACTGATAAAAATTTCAGTTCCCGCTTGGTATTTTCTTAACCCAATTTTCGTTCCCCTCGATTGATTAGCTCTTTCGAGTACCGAAGAAAGAGCGGGGGCCTCACTGCAGTTATCAGCAGAGCATTAGAGAGCTATTAGCTCGACCCCAATGAGCTGTCAGTTTGAATAGCAATGAAGTCGCTGACAGTTCCATGTTTCAAGTCCAAGTCGTGAAATTCGTTTATTCCTAGGGCAGTATTCCGCTTTTATTTTATGTATTTTGCGTCGTATTTTGCTTGCCGTTAGTTACTTGAGGATTCTCCCATCGAAAGTCTGCCAGTTTTGCACAGTGAGTCAAGTAAGTAGTGTTCGTCGGAACAGTGGAAAAAGTTTTATTTTATTTAGTGTAATTTTCCTTCGTTTGAGGAGCTTTTGGTGCACTTCATTTGTTTGATCGTACTGGGTAATCTGATGATATAGCGTATTTGGCAGCCTATGGAATTTTAACGATGACAACGTTGAAAATGTCATGACGATGAGCACTTGCGATTATCTTGAACCCCCACCAAATTTTAGAAAGTGAACCTCTCCAATATCGTCCAAGCAAATCCCGACAAAAAGATGAAAATGTTGAGAGATATTTCAATTCATTGGAGTTTGATTTCCATTAGTACACGTTGGTGCGTTCGTTCAACAACGTTCCACAAGGCTCTGATGCTATAGAGCCTTATCTTTTAAACGACAGCTGTTGGTGTCTGATAAAGCCTACGTAATTTCTTTCTTTTTTATCAGCCGAAATGCTACAAGACCCGATTTTGGTCGGCCTGGAAAACGACCACAACTTTCTGGAGACGGTCCTGAGGGCCGCCGAGGGCAACGTTGAGTTGGACGTCATTTCCGCCGAGTCCGCCCCCTGCTGCAAATTCGGCGACAACTACATGTCGTCAATGACTCGAGTGACTGTCATTGGGCGCAACCGAGCAGGTAAGTTAATGGAAAAATACCTCTTTTTAATAGGCCAAATGATGTTTTGCTTCATCCGAGATCTGTGTTCTCTCAAGGGTGAGGATCGACATGTTAGTAAACCCGGTCAAAAATGTGTAAATAAATCCACACCGCCCCCCGTGAGTTGCTTGGTTTACTTGCTAAACAGACCTGCCCGTAGAAAATGATTTTAGCTCAGTTCTATCGTTGAGACCTCATTTGACGCTGTACCAATTTTCCTTTCCGCTTATTATTCGTAGGTGAATCATTCAAAAGGTGTGTTCTCATGAAGAGGCAGCCCGCTAATATTGTTCGGCGACAGGCCTTCAGGTAAGAAAAAAATCACATTACAGACGTTACAGAAATGTAAATTTGACGTTAATTGTTAGGACTTAAATTTTTCCACATCCCTATTCACACAAATGGCGATTCACAATCGTGTTTTTTTTACGCCGCATTCGGCGTTCACATTTGAACGCTGTTCACCCATTGAACTTCTGGCAGCCCAATATAATATTGCTATTTTTGACCATTAAATGGTCAAATTTTGGTCTCGTCAGTTGTAAAGTCTTGCCTGATGTTCTCGAGTCGAGGGCAGTAAAAAAGATGGCCACTTGTCATGGTCGTTGTCGAATAGCACAGGGAACAGAACGGGCCATCTCTCTGCCGAATGAGGTGGAGCTCGGTGTTCCGGCAATCGTGGCCAGTGATGAATCTTAACAGGTAAGGTGGCGGGGGAAATCTGGAGGCACATAATCAGCAGCATTCAGCAGAGAGGTCCAGCTTTTGCCTTCAGCTCTCCGCTCGTGGTCCTGGCGCAGCCTGCCGTTCACGGCCTCCATGCGCATTTGAGAGCCTTCCTTGGCGTCAGCTCTCTCATTTCCCCAAATGCACCCGTGCGGGGGTATCCATTGCAGAGCCACGTTGCTCCGCCACCAAGCATTGCTTCAAGGAGTCTCATTTCGTTGTTGGTGTATAGTGTAGGTGTAACGATTGCAGCCTGGGAGCCGCACAAGATGACGGCCCGTGAGAAGTCGGCAGTTTGGAGCATCTCTAGCGCCAGCACGACCGCTCGAATTTCGCCATCGAAATTACTTGCCAAGCCACCAACTGGTGCAACAATAGGCCTAACGGCCGATAACACACCCGCACCACTGTTTCTTCGTGCTCCTACAGCTGACCCATCGGTATAAACCCGCAGCCATTGCTCTTCTGAAAAGCGGGTGTGCTGCAGTTTTCAACTCAGGTGCTGGCATAGTTTGCTTCGATACTGTTGACATAATCGTGTTCTTTACCTCGTTCACTTGATCTCATTTGAAACCTTGACAACCTAGCATGGTTTACCCTCCTGGTCAGCGGACCCCACCAATGCGACACTCGAGTCTTCGGCTAACGCTTTTTTTCCAAACCGGTAAACCAGTTGCAACAACCTCATTAAGTAACAAGTTGAGGATCACGGGACGAATAAACGTGCCGTTTTATATAGGTAGGGAAGACGAGGAGTCCGTGGGGCTCAGTGACGGCGGTAGCTTTTATACTGTTATGATAGCGAACTTTTCACTCACGGAACCCTCGCCGAAGAGTGCAGGAGGAAAAGGAAACGTGAAGGATTGATATCCCAAGTTGGGCAACTCCCCGCCCAAGTTGTCCAAATTGTATCACCGGGATCGTGTGAAGTTGTCGTTATAAATCAGGCGGGAACGTATTAGCACACCGAGTGACAATTTGTGGGAGTCTAAAGGAGGTGCCCCGTTCCTGAAAATCTAAATGAATCTCACGAATAGTACAGAAGACTAAAAAATAAGTTTTGGTTGATATGCATGGAATAATCAACCTATTTTCGCGACAGGAGTCATCATTTTTTGTGGGCCTAAAATTTGTCGTAAATGTTGTGTGATTAATCACTACACATTTATCAATGAATGTACCTCCGCCGTCCTGGGGAGTAGAAAATTTTTAAAATCTGATGAGGGGCTTGTGCTGCAAAAAGTCGATAATTTCATGTAGATATTTGATTGGTTATTTTAGACAAAAATCGATTCATTTGATTAAAAATCAAAACAAAAAAGATAAAAAAAGAAACTAAGTCCAATTTATGTAAACGTTTCAAAAAATAAGGATTTGAGTAATAAGCAATATTATGTACGTGACCAATCGTGCATGAGTTGCGGTTGGCGAGTCACAGTGGAGAGCCACCAACTTCCACAGGTTGTAACATCGTACATGTTTTTACGGGGGTAAGCTGGTTGAAGACCGTGATGCGTTCCCGTAGAGATCCCCCCCCCCCCCCCCAAGTCCTGCCTACCAACCCTAATGTTCCTGATGTTGCAGTTGGGAGGATTCCCCCCCAAGCCACGACTATCCAATGATGGGCCCTCAACGCCTCTTCCACATCATTCTCGATACGGCTCCTAATCGATTCATCTTCCTGTTGTGTTGTTATTTAGGTGTCCGCCCGCTAACTGAGATATAATAATATTAACTAATAATATATTAATAAAAACTTCTTTTTTTTTATTATATCAGTTCATATTATGAACTGTTACTTTCTCGGAACACCTCGGGAAGGAATCGGGCGGTGTTTCAGCCGGTGACGAACTTCTTGGGAAGGAATCGGGCGATAATTAAGAACCAAACTATTACCAGGAAGGAATCGGGCCAACCCCGTTATAATAATATGTATTTAGAGAGATAAATTATGGACGGGCCGTATCCTTGTACATCATCAAGCGTCCAATAATTGGAGACAATTATTGTCTCCTTATACGTATCCGAAAAACATGTACCATGTTTCCTTGGTATAATGCTTCATCAAAACTGAGATAACCTGGGAGTCTGGGGGTTTTCCCCATGTAAGTCATAAGACTACACAACATGTACCATGATCTTCCCAGATCACAAGCGGCAACGTATTTTACTGAGCTGTACCTATCATGCTGCTAAATTATTTAATAATTTGACAATCTTGTTTAAAAAATCTAAAAATTTTCCAAACCAATTAAACTTTGAAATTTAAGTACGAAAAACATTGGACTGAAATAATAATTTTATTAATAGTACCTATTGGATTTTCAATGTATATTTATAACCTCAATTTTTCGATTATGGACTTCATTGGTGATATTTCTCGTTTTCTCCTTTATTACCAGGTTTTTTCTGTCCGATATTAATGAAAGTAAAAAAAGGTCAACGGTTTTTCAAATTTTTAAATAAAAAAAAACGATCGATTACGAGCTTGATTTTTCTTCAAAACTAAGGCAACATGGTCCCAACCCTGTGGCGCTACAGGAGGGGTTTTTGACAGGTTTGATGAAGAGGTTCGAATGGGGGTCGTTTTCGCCTTTTAGGTTGTTGACACCGTGGTAATCCCTCATCTGGAGCTCCTCATCTGTCGTAACAAAATTTATGCAAAGGAATATTTAATAAGCGTTTCTTAGGGATTTTT
Organism: Pilophorus perplexus; assembly: GCA_955831195.1. Classification (NCBI taxonomy): domain Eukaryota; kingdom Metazoa; phylum Arthropoda; class Insecta; order Hemiptera; family Miridae; genus Pilophorus; species Pilophorus perplexus. Next base: position 10,734,964 of record OY037012.1, read on the forward strand.
GGTACATTTCTTTCCGGTTTCTAATCGATTTTTTGCGCGATATAATTGAAAATTTCAAAATTTTTGCCGCACTGATTACTTTATAGACATAAGAGGTTTGTTTACAAGATTATCTTTAAAACCACTTTTCAAGTGTTCAGCAATCAAATCATTGTCTCGGACACCAATTTTGTGACGGCCTTATTAAAAGAAATCCTCGAACAAATTTAATTATTGCTCTAATCGTCGACGTAAATTGATTCTCAAGGAGTGGCTGAACCTTCGGTCCCACTTTTGACTACCTATGGTGTTCCGAGTCGAAGTCAATTTGTTTTGAAACTCCTCTCTCGTCATCGCCGATGTTTCAACACCTTTGCAATGTTTTGTGTAAATTTGTACACGCATTCTTGGCGATAAGTCGTGCGTAAACGGGTGTAATAAGCGCATTTTCCCGTTTTGCATAACTTTTGACGCCTTCCCGAGTTCACGGAAGATTTCGCGTGGGGACCCAAAATGGTACCCGTGATCGAAATTACTTTCTTATTTCAAGTCGACAAAGACGTGCTTGGAATCCTCAGACTACTTGCTCAACATCTCTCGCAACTTGGGGTTAATGCTGAGCGCCTTTTAGCAGCCAACACGCACCGAATTTCCTTTCCATGACTGTCTCAAGTGATTTTTTTCACTTTTTTCGTCTAGGAGATTTACTAAAAGGAAATAATTAAGGAAAGCGTGATGAAAGGTCGGACATGAAGTATCGGTAAATCATGTTTCTTCGTGTTCGTGATCGAGGGATGATGACCTGAGCATGGAAGTTGGAGGAGTTGTGAAATACCATATTCACGTCATGAGTGAAATACAGGACACCGGGTGGTCGTAAATTACTTTGAACTTATGTTTTTTCAATCTTTCCCATCCATCGAAGGAATTTTCAAGTTCTACATTGATCCCTAATTGTTTCTAGGTGTGATCCTGCCTTCAGAAACGAGACTCACAGTTACGAAAGTATAGTTCCTGCTATGACGGATTTTGCGGGCACTTCAATGCCCTTTCCTGAATGTCTGCACGCATCTTCTCAATTGGTGGTCCTTCAAGACCTTCAGCCTTTGGGTTTCAAGATGGCGGATCGACTTAAAGGACTGGACCTGCCCCATTCGGAACTGGCAATGACCGTAAGTGTATGACTGTTACATTTCTTGCAAAAATAGACTGGTAGAAGATAGCAGTTGGTGAGGGAGGAGGGGGATTCTCCCTCGTGTGGAAGAGTGCAAGGTGATCAGCCAACTGGAAGACGATGCCTTTCCCGATCACGATTTGTCACCGGAATGCAGCAAACCGCATTGTGGGAACAGAGGGAAGACTGTCGAGGTTGTGCAGGATGTGATCGTATTGTTCGGTAAGAGTTTACCCTTCAGCGATGGTAATCCGGTAGGAAGGTCGCCTGGTGATTTAGAAGGTGCTTTTAAGCAGTTGCGGGTTTAGGTTTTTGAAAACGACACGATGAGCCGATCGGTGGAATCCTCTCAAAGTTGGACAATTAAGAAATAGGTACCTGGATGATGTAACGGAGGGTTCGACTTCGGAAGACCTCCCAGTAGTTTCAGCAATAATTGCTGAAATTATTTGTGACGGGGTCCTGAATTGGTTAGAGACAAGACTTGTCGCAGCCTAATCGACACGTACGCCTGTCTTCAAGCTAAAGAGATTGAGACAGTCATGAACGAGGGATTTTGGACTTCACTTGTACAATACTACCTTGCAGATAGGGGGCTTTTGCGCTTGGTCCAACCCCTCAAAGGACGCTCGTGATCTAATCACAATCAGAATAAAATTGAAAAACAAAAGTTTTATTTGACATACAAAAGTAAGTAAAATTGTTACTTACTCGAGTACATCGTCGCTGGAAGGGAACTCTGAGGACGACAATCCCCTACACGAAGTGTTGTGGTGGGTATTGTTTCGCTCAGGGCCCGCAGTTATACTGGCGTCAGTGGCTGCAACTACCTCGAACAAAATGTCGTCAGATGGTTTGACCCACTGGTCCACTCTTACCTGGAAACGCTCCTGTGGCTTCCTTGATTGAAATGTCAACGAAGGAGACCTGGGCAGTGGAACCAGGCGTTGGGATCTCTCCTGCTGACTCTGCTTCCTGGGCAAATTGTCGCCAAGGGAGGCCTGGTCGTCGGGATTGATCTCAAACACTCAGTAAATGGTGAATTCAAAGGGGGAAATACCTCCCTCCATGATGAGGAAGGCCGTCTCACTGGCGGGAGAAGAGTGGTTTTTCACGGCGACTGTGGCGCGACCCACTCCTCCCGTTGGTGCTACCCCTGGTGGGCTAGCGAGAGTGACAGACATGGGGAGTAAAACCCCCAAACCTTCCAAAAGACTTCTTTTTACTTTTACAAAAGACTGTCCATGAAATTTTTGACCGGTTAACGTTGGCTTAAAACTAAAAATTATATCTCCGAAATAAGGCCGATGGGTCTCCTTCTCAAAAAATCTCTATGTCAATGATTTATTTAAATAAACTCGTCCGAATTCGTTCAACATTTAGTATCAAAATTCGATTCAAGGGGAAACGCAATCTGGATTGGAAGATGATGAATCGACCAAACACTATAGTATTCCCTTTGACCGTCAAGGATCGGGAATGGGGTTAAACTGAAAACTGTCTCCTCCATGCCGTGCTTTCGATGTTTATTACCTCTTCATCAGGGCCTACAATAAATTGAGTACGTTAGGTTGGTTCACAGGTGGAAATTTCAAATTTAATTAAATAAAGGGACTTACATGAGAAGTGTCAGGTTTTGATTAAATCCAGGTTGATGATTAAATAGAAAATATTGTAGGTACGAATTCTGAAAAACGACAAAATGCTTAACAATGAACCTATGGATAATGGTATAATTGACCTACCGCAATTATCGTGAAAATTAATTACAATTAGCACCACAAAGAGAACATAAACAGATTGATAACAATGATAACTACTATCACAGCACTTTTTTATGTGTCCAGGTCCCAACCCTAGTTCCAGGATGGACAAAAGTACCTCCCTATACTGGATTCTCCACAAACTACTATCTGGCAACTAGATAACGGTACTCCTGAAGTACACCCGCATACACCGAACTCAGGCCGGCGGTACATCTGAACGAAAATTGCGAGCATTCTCTGTCAGTTGTATGTGCATTTTTTCCTTGAAGAGTCTGCGACCCAGGAGGTCTTCTCTGTCGAGGGTCTGGACTTCCTCGAACGCAAAATCATGCCCTGTGTGTTGAGCACGCATGGACAGTGCTTTTTGCTGGTCTTCGCTGTTTATACAGTTCCGCTTATGACCTGCTATGCGAACCTTGGCCTGGCCTACATATCTCACGTCACGGCCCACACAGTCAATCCTGTAGACCACATTTGAGCGCAGCAGGAGTCTTGTGATTTGAGCTTTGAGTGCAGGTTTGCTATCTTGCGGGAGTAGCGGAACGCCACCAGCACCCCTAGCAGCTCCTTCTCCAATAGAGTGGGCAGACAAGGTGAAATACCCCGCACGTTTGTAGGTCCCATGTACCGAATTGGTAGTGTGGGGTTCATCATGAACCTGCCCTAAAGCATCTGGTGGTCTCTATTCATTGAGGAGCCTGTTGACAAGAGCTCGGGGGTATCCATTTGGGTTAAGAATGGACGAAACCCTGGTCTTATTCTGTATATGGTACTGGGGGCTGCTCAGCCGCAACGAACGATTTAAGAGCTCCTTTGCACATGCAACCCTGAGGGAGATTGCATGGTACAAATGGCAGTCAATGCATCTGTCGCTGGTGCTCGATTTCCTATACCAGTCTATCGATAAGGCTCCTGTAGCATCATCTCGAATAACCATCAGAGCGAGGAACAGAAGTCGGCCCGCCACTTCTTTCTCACAGGCGAATTGGACTGTTAAGGTACAAATGGCCGGTCGCAATTTATGCTTAATGTGCGTTTTTGCGCATTTATGCACAATGTCGGGCGAGGATTAGATGTTGGCAAGAAAAGAAAATACGTAGTTTTGTAGTCTGAACCGTCTGAATGAGTAGTGTAGATTCTACGTTCGAATCTGCTCGTATATCACATGTGTCTCGAGATGCCGCAACCTTCCATAGATTTTGTTTCCCCGCCGAACGCGTGATCATAATGTCAGCCAAGATCGGGGCGTTAAGATGACGGGGGTTTTCAATTTGTCGATCCCGACCGGCCACGTTTCGCTAATAAAAAATAATTCATTTTTTCGGGACGACATTATCGGATTGAGGACTATCGCAGGTGGTAAGTCTCTTTCTCAAGAGGTGGAGAGCCATGTCAGAGGTTCCCACTTAGGGCCAAGGGCAGCGTGGAATTGGTTTAGAGCTCAAATCCACTAATCTGATTCGGGAGAGTCGTCAAGGCAAAAGCCGGAATGGGAGTTTTTGTAAATTTTTCTGGAATTTAAACGAAACCTGAGTTTTCCAGAACTTCAGGCAATGAGCAATAAATCCCTCTAGATCTTGGATAATAACCCCCTCATATTCAGCTCGTTTGCCAAATATCAAGATATACCATTGCCCTTACAACGTGTAGTGCTTGTGATGACTAGATTCACATCGCGATTAGATACGTGAGGCAACGATGTCACGTTATTGGGTTCGCATCTTCGAAATCAGCCGATGTTGCAACGAGGGTATCAGATACGATGAATATCTGTAATGGGGAGGTATAGGAACAGTGAAAATACATAAGTTGTGGTTTGTATTTGTACGAGAATTTACTTGAATCCATAAAACGATCATCGGTTGTGTTCACACTCAGTTTAGGTGTATGAAAACCATCATCGCTCCAGAATCTTTGTCGTGATTGAGGTTAGGAAGGCTGTCACGTTTTTCCAAGAACCTTCCCGTCGACTTTCCAAATCCCACATTAATTCGCTGCGTTAAAAGAAGTAGGTACTTGACGAAAAAAACCCGGAGTCATCGGGAAACGGGCCACAGTGGACCTCCAAACGTCCGATGAATGTCACCATGTTGGGTGCATTTAAGGTGAATGTCATTTCGGCTTAGGTTCAGCTACCCCGTGGTACCAAGGCCGAATGAACCAACTTCGATCAGTTGGCGCTAAGCCGGGACAAAGATTTTCACTGTTGACTAAGCATGTTGCACTTCGCTTGAGGTTGTGTGCGAGCATGAACAATTAATAGAACAAAATTATTTGTCTTGAGGTGATCGTGCATTTTATTAACTCTTTTCAGTATGGAGAAAAAACTTTCCCATTTCAGGCTCGCTAGGAAAATACTTTCCCAGCCAAAGCGTCACCACTGAAAAACTTTTCCATGTAAAAGTGTACGAAATAATCAACTCTAGGGAAATTCGTGCAGTTTACCTGTAATAATGGGGTAACGCGACTAGATATAATTTAAATGGTAGGTACATTTGTTCGTAAACATATTAGACTAAATCGATTGGTATCTGGTTTCGTTGGTGTTTTCTTCGTTTTCGTCGACATTACACAGGGTGGCGTTGATAAGCCGGTTGGATTTTAAATAGTCGCCAAATCGTCAATTTTGAAGATATCGGGTTGAAATAAATTTTAAAATGTTAAGTAAGTATGTAGTAACAACCGAAATTTTTCGAAGAAAATTAATTTTGTTAATAATAAATTATTGTGTCCATTAAATGTCTTCCTTCTTGGGCGATGCATTCGTGGAGTCGGTCCGTAGCTCGCTCAAGCATATTGGTCGGAATCAATCGAATTTCAGTCTCAATTGGAGCCTTTAACTCTTGATGAGTGGGGGGGGGGGGGGTTATTGGTCTACACTCTGGCTTTTAAGTGACCCCTACGGTTAGCACGACTTTCCCTAAAGAGTTGATTATTTCATACACTTTACTTGGGAAAATATTTTCCGTGGTGATGTTTTGGCTGGAAAAGTATTTTCCTAGCGAGTCTAAAATGGAAACTTTTTTTTTCCTACATTCACTCTGTTCCATTATTCACTTTTGCTTCATACCACCATTTATACTGAGCCAAAACGGATCGATGCAGGTCAAAAATCCTTGAGCTATCCTTGCAGATTCCTTTCACATTCTAAGCTCCCAATATACCCCAACTAAAGGACTACCGTGTGACATGTCGACGCCGTTGTACGTCATTTTGTCCTTTAATTGCCTGCGAACTGCTCGCTTTGCATTCACGATCATCTGAGACACGAACTGACCTCCGATGTGACGGGCGAACTCGCTCAATGTCGAACGTTGCAGTGTGCCTATTATGCCAGATAATATCTGTCGACATATTATGTCGTGAACATCTTTACTTATACCGGTTGCTTTGAACGAGCTTCTAAGTTAAAACTCGATTTCATTTGCAGGCGTTGGCGAAATTCCACGGGACGTCTCTCGCCATGAAGCACGTTGACCGGACGAAATTCGACGCCATCAGAGGGCTGACGACGGAATTCGCTTTTGCCCCTGAGTCCGAACCCATTTTCGGCGCTTCCGTCGAGAACGCTTTGAAAATGGCGTTGGCGGCCGTGGAAAACGCCAAGATGGACGCTGACGACTCCTGGGCGACGAGCTGGGAGTTGGGCGACGCTCTCCACAAATTGCGAGTCCTCCAGGGGTCAGTTTTCAAGCGGCTGAGGGCGCTGACCAGCCCGACCGAACCTTTGGCTGTCCTCTGCCACGGAGATCTGTGGCTCAACAACATGCTTTTCAGGTAGATACCTACTCAAACTTTGATTACGGCCTGTCTACTTACGGCTTCTTTATTTTAAATGACTGCGTATGGACAGGTATGAAGACGAGAAACCCACCGAAGTCAAGTTCGTCGATCTCCAGGTGATGCGTTACTCCTCGTTGGCCACCGACATTTTGTATTTCCTGAGCACTTCCGTCGAACCGTCCATCCTTAGGTAAATAGCTACCACCCTTAGAAATAGACTAGGGGACCATCCCCTACTGGCTATGCCAGCCAACCCCCGCTCGTTCCACCTGGGTGGGCAGTTGGCGCTCACCACACGTGTTGAGTATCATACGTTGTGAAAGTGAAAGGATTCATTTGAAAGGTAAAATCTCGTTTTTCCCTTTTCTTTAGTGGGAAGTGGGAAAGTTTTTTTCCCATATAGAGATTAATTTCCCATTTTAGTTTTATTTCCCATAAAGATAAAGATTAATATCTAATTCTTTCATTAACAATGAAATGCCTCTTTTTGGCTTTAACTAAAAGTAAGCTTTTGTGGGGAAACTGAAATAACTGATGAAAGTCTCCTCCCGTCCGGTCTAGGATTAGGTGGAAGGATTAGACAAGATGAATTTTATCGCTTACCGCTTAAGCATGTGACATACCCGCTGTCTGAATCTGTAATTGAAATATAATGTTCCTTCTGACATTTTGTAGATTCCACCACGACGACTTGATTTCTGTATACCACGAAGAGCTCGTCAACACGATGGCAGAACTGGCTCCGGGGGCTCCGCCTGTAACGCTAAACCAAATTAATGACCAGGTACGATCAAGAACCATTTCGTAACTATTTGTCAGATAGTGGTAACGGAAGAAATGACTGTCTTAAACTAAATTTTCAAACAGATCGAAGAATTGGCACTTTTCGGATTGTTCATGGGGTTCCTCCTCTTGCCCGCCATCACCAATGAGACATCCTTCGACGTTGATCAATTCTTCGAGGAAAAAGTCGAGGAAAGCAGCAAAATCCAACAAGCTTTCGAATCCCAGCAAGAAATCTTCATGACGGATAAATACCAAGAAAGAGTTCGTTCGTTGGTTCTTCACTACGTTGACAGGGGATTTATATAAATGGATAGAAACAACTCTAAGAAATGGCGACGGTTGCCCATTTAGAGGTTACCTAGTTCACTAGACAATCATCATCATTGTCTGTACAAAGATTTGTATATATTTGATTTCGTTTTAGTAAGGATGATTCTAAATTTCTTTCAATCATCGCGTACTGCTGGAGGACAAAGCTGCATTTCGGAATTCAATTTACTGAATTCATCCAAAAGCTGTCATAAGTTTAGTTGGTGGTTCCCAAGTTACCAAATAAAAATTATATTTTGTGAATGTTTGTACGATTAGCGTGTAAGTATAGCAAAATTTGCATTAAATGAGATTGATGCTAGTCAGTAGGTTGATAGTTGAAAGTTGTAAACGGAAGTTATTTTTATTAAGTACGGCAAAGCCAAGATGTTACTGTTCAGCCAGTATGGATGACAGGAGAATGAAATTGCTGTATGAATATGTGATGGTACAGTAACTGGTACAACTTAACTTGACTGTTAAGTTAATTGGTTTTTTCCCGAATATATTTAGTTCTTGCAGGAAGTGTTGTACCTTTGTTGTAACCCCCCAGTGGCGGGTTATGGGCTTACATAACCCCCGTCCTCCTTCCATTGACGAAGTGGGATCCGCCATTGATCCCGGTAGACTCTGTAAACTTTTCTTTGAACAGAAAATCAACAGGGGAACAAAAAAAGACTTCGCGCTTGGAAGATCAGGAGACTTTGTGTTCATGTTTTCAGCTGTACTGTTTTCTGCTGCTGATACGAAGTTGCAGGTGATGGAGGTGTAGATCTCACCACCTCATCCCCTGCCGACACACACCCTGCCAAGGGCAGTCCTCCCATTGGCTTCCACAATGCCCCCACTCCAACACAAGTTCTGTCTTCAGCTGTTCCTCGATAGGGAAAAAAAAAAAAAATTCATTTAATGTGTCTATTTTTCTGTCTTCAAGGAGAAACAATTGGGATGGTTTGGGAAAAGGGCGGAATCTAGATAATAAAAACAAGAATTGTCACGTTCATAAAACCGTAAATGGCGGAATCTAAGAAAAGTGCCATCGTCTTAAATAATAATATTATTATGTATATATATAATATACCTTATAAATAATATCGTCGCTTAAGTTCCATCATGGCCTATCTCAAAAAATGCAACTTTTCAGGAGAAGCAAAAAACTGTTTTGTAACTACAGTTTTCATGCAAATTGAACATTCTCTCATAATTATTCATCTATCCTTAATTAAAAATGTAAAGCACTCGCACTAATTGATAAAAGCACAGAAATAATTTTTTTAAACAAATTGCCTTACGGGACACCCATGAGATAGGCCATGTTAGCTTAATTTGGAGATGATAGGCCATGATTTGGAGATGATATGCCATGATCTAAAAAGTTTCAGATAGGCCCACAAAGCAAAAGAGAGCAAATTGAGTTAGGCCTTGATCGCGTTTCCCTTAGTTACGAATAAACACTGGCGGTAACTTACGAACCCGTGTTACCATGCTATCCGGTGTAAAACAACGAATCCAGTTACACCAAATTTTGGTGTAACTGTATTAGTATTTAATACTCAAAATCGCATTTTTTGAGATAGGCCATGATAGAACTTAAGCGACGATATGTACATACATTATATTATATATATAATATATTATATTGTCCACTTTTCCAGAGGTAGTGTGGTCTACATTGTTTGGTGGCATTCGTGTAAATATTTCATGGTTAAAATCAGATTGATAATCTAATCTAATAATGATCCGATATATCATAAATGCCTTAAATAGTAAATTTTTCATTCGTCCCTAGCATGAGGTTTTCACTTTCACCATAATAATATTATGGTGAATATTATATGGAATATTATATTATATTATACCACACCTCACTTACGAGAAGCCAAAATTTCAGATGTTTAAAAAAATTCCTACTGCCCAAAATGGCTCGGACGACGGCCATTGACATCTTGAGACGAATCATGTCAAATTTTGAAGCCGATCTGAATTGTCGATTGTATAACTAGACGGTAAACGGAGTGTTTTGCAAAAATTTCAGATTAAAAAAAAAAAAAAAAAAAATCCTACTGCCCAAAAAGGCTCGGATGGCGCACAGTGGGGCCAATGACCTCAAAAGGTGGCAAGTCCACAAAAAAATAAAGTCGCACCTCGCGGCAGGTTTCTTCGTGAGTTGGTAGCTGGAATATATAGCTGGACAATACCCCTATATTGTTTTGCTACTGAAAGCTGTCTGGGGGTTAGTGGAGGGAGTCAAATCTTATCTCAATTCGTCTTCTGCCGGGATCTACTTGTGCAGTTCATTTATTCCACTGGTCACTACAAGGTGTATTATTTTTCAACGATGACTGAAAGTGCTTCAGTTACGTGCTTACCACACAAAAATATTTTATTTTCCTACCAGTGTTGCTTCATTTTATTGTACTCAAACATGAACTGGAGAAACCCGTTAAACTTAAATATAATATATTATATAGGTGAAAACGACGCTTGACCCCACATGAAACAGCAACGCCATTATTTTTCTCGTATTCTGGGGGAACTGCAGAATGTGTAAAAAAAAATAAAATCTTGCCTATTTTTGCCAATTATTCGTTTTTGAATTTTTTACTGAATGTATTTATTTTTAGTTTATTAGTTTTTTTAATTAGTTTTGTCTGTCATAGCTCGAAACCGCCATAACTTCCGACCACTTATGACATTTTGAACCACTTACTTATCATTTCAGACCCCATGATTTCCTCTTTGAGGCATATCAGGCAATATGAGGCATATTGAGGCATTTTTTTTTGCTTGAGTTTATTTGTGTTTATCTCTGCCAAATACACATTTTTCAGTCACTTATTTGCCGAGAATAATTTCCGCCACCTTTTTAGGTCATTGGCCCCACTGTACGGCGGACGGACATTTCGTTTTTGGAATCTACGTATGTTGAAACGGATAATGTGAAGCCGATTGAATTTTCAACTTCCGACGCGATTACATAGGTGTATTATTCCAAGAGTAATAAACCAAAACGCTGCAAATTTTACCCAAAGGTTCATCTTTGATATAAATTGTTCCAAAATTATGTGCCAATAAAACAATTATTGGAAAGAAAAATTCTGTACAGTGTTTGGAGAGATGTTAGGACAGAAAACCTTTAAAATCGTTTTTAGTATTCTTTCATATAAGTTGTACCAAAATTAACGCCTTGTCGATAAAAAGTTGGGAGGAATTGATCTCAACTGCAATATAAACTTCATCGATTTCTTCGCAGCATATATATATCCGAGAGACTGCGTTATACGAGTAGTAGGGTTCCCTGCTGATTGTAATTGATTTTGGGGAGGTGTTGGAAAAGACCAATTTAAGGGCCCCTCGTGTGTAATCTATTGGGCACACATTTACCCCGAGGAGTACTTGGGTTAATAACAAAGGTCTTTCACAATTTGTGCCTCTGAGCGATGGGTCTTGGCAATCCCTGACTTCCGCGGGGTGGATCATGACTCTAATTATACTAACAATTAAACAAGGACCCCCTTCGCGGTGCTGTCAGTTATCCAACATGCCGGCTTCTTGGGAGGGTCGTGGCAGAGAGTCTTTCACAAGTTCACTCCATCGTCGGCGACTTCAGGAATTGTGCGCTGTGTGCACCCCCTCTGCAAAGCCCTCATTCATCGGTAGCTCACGTTCAAGTCAGCCGTCGTTGCACAATCTTGCTAAGGGTTAGAAACAAACTATTCCACCTCCCTTCAGTTACACTTTACTTTACTTCCTAATCCCAACACATAGGCAAAGTCAACCCCTTTCACAACGGAATCATCTCTCGGCTTTACATAAGCCTCCTCTTACCATCTTTTGCGGATCGTATTCTTTCACGAGTTTCATGTGTATCGCATGCATCGTGGAGTGAACGACTCTTTTCTTTCACACTCCGATCGGTAACTTATCACCCTTACTTGGAAGTCAATGAATGCAATCCTTACAGTAATGAAAGACAGTTGGACCATTTCGAACTCATTTAAAATTAGTGCGTCTTTAAAAAATTTTCTCGAGGAAGAACGCTCAAATGGGATTGCCAACTTAATAGAATCCGTTGCATCTAATGCATGTTTCTTTAATGGAACAAAAATGTTCAGGTTTGACGTTTACATTTCATAACATTCTCTCGCGTTCCACATAAGAACCGAAATCGACACGAGCGATCAATTTTATTGCCTTCGTCATTTGCAGGAAGGTACTTCAATAAAGGCTTTCACTATTTCGACGTTTTCTAACTTGATAGTTCTTTATTTTACTACCTACCGCATATAAACCAATTCGGGCTGGGTGAATGATACAGTCCATTTTGCCTTCTTCGCTGGTGTAATATTCAGGATGTCACTTCATGCGGTACCTGGAATATCTTGAAGGCACTGGGATGGATTGCAAGACGTTTACACATCCATAACATTCGCATTCAACTTCTACTATAAGAGTTTCTAAATTCCAACCCAAATCGAAGGAAGTTATACTTACGTCGAATGCTTCCAACCGTACCTTATGAGCACACTTTACGAGATTTTACGTTTTGAGAAATTCCAAAACGTTTAACACATTTTCAACTTCACAACTCATAGGTTTGGCAGAAGAATCGTAATAAGGGTTAGGTAGGTACCTAACAAGCAATTATGGTTTATTATTCTTAGAATAATACACCTTTGTAATCGCGACGGAGGTCGACGAATCCGATCGGCCTCAAAATTTGACATTATCCGTTTCAAGAGGTCTAGATTCTAAAATAACCGAAATGTCCGTCCGCCGTCCGGGCCGTTTTGGGGAGTAGGAATTTTTTTTAAAATCTGAAATTTTGACAAAATACTTGGTTTACCATCTAGTTGTGCCCGCAAGGTTTTCAGTCCCATCGCCCAAACCCGTGGGGCGCTTTGGGGCTACGGAAGGGGTTTTCTTAAGGCTTTTGGCTATGGGATCGAGTTAGGTGTCGTTTTCGAGGTATTTTTGGACGTAGAATCCATTTTCGGGGTCCCAGAACGATCAAATTTCGCTGTCGGGATCTATAGGGCTTTCATAGGGCTACAAAAGGGGGTTTTGAAGGATCCCAGGAGGTCAAAATATTTCATATTTTTCGAGTAAAAAATTTGAAAACAATTTTTTGAATTTTTTTTTTGAGACAGAATTAATTTTTGCACAAGTCACCTATACTTATCAAAAAATAATAAACCCTTGGGTAAAATTTGCAGCGTTTTTAAATTAATGCACAAGCTAGAACAATTTCCAAAGTGTCTTATATCTTGATTTAACTTATAACTTGTAGTTGAATCTCGATTTAGTGATTACATTGAGAAACCGGCCATTCACGTTTTCAAACAATATTGAAGCAAAAGTCATTTCCCCTCCATGTACCCGGAAGTCTGGAGCTTCATTTGATTGATTCACTTGGAGTGACTGAGCTGCCCAAAAACAGTAATTGCCTAAAACCCAACAAAGTTGTGGCTTGGGGGGGGGGGGGGGGGGTGATTTCCAACACCCCAATCTACCTTCATTGACCCCTTGTTAACACCAGCCGTGGCCAGTCAGGGGTGAAGGAAGCTTCGCGTTGGTCATATTGCGACTGGCCTTCTGCAGAGAAGGCTAATGAGGGGTGTCCTAAAGAAACGGACAGGTTGAGCGATCACTCTGCACTAACATATCTTGATAGGTCAACAATACTATACTACCAATCATTCAATAGCTTTGTAGCAAACATTAAAATTTTTCGGATGATGTGAAATATTCGAGGTTTGCCCGCAAGATGAACATTTTTTGAGAACGCACCTTGAAAAGGTTTGAATGATTGGGTGGACGAAACGTGAGTGATGGTGGGTGATTTATGAGACGGGTCATAGCTACTCAAACGGTGTAGTAAGTGCCCCAATCGTTTCGTAGGCCAGCTTGAAGATGACCCTCATTGGGCTCAACGTCACGCCGAAACCACATCTCGTTTGCCCGACGCGTTTTCTCTCTGGCAGAAAAAAAAAAAAAAATATCCTTCGCAGACAGAGACCCCCCGAAGTTACGCATGTTTGCCCAATGGCGTCCAAAGTTGGGATGAAAAGGTCAGTTCGTCCCGTCTTAATTATCGTATCGTGATGGGTCCGGTGGGAGCTTCAGGCGCGATCCTCCAAAGTCACGAAAACTTCGAGAAATATTGCGCTAGAACTGAGGACTGATAGCGCTGAAAGCGATAGACTTGAAGGGCAGGAAATTGGTCTACGTGTCGTCATCAACTATTACCAGAACCTACCTAATCGTTCAATTCCTTCCGTGAAATTGTACGTTGAGATTTATTCACTCTTAAAACACACTACAGGAATAAATCAAGCTATAACGATAACAGAATTTAATCCCTTTCATCACACAGGTTTTATTCTTGCACTCTACACAATGTGCTTCCTTGCCAATGTGGCAAATATCTTTTGATGATGTTACAACCCAAATATTCGTCGATCGGTGGGTTGGCAGCGTCTTTGTGCTCGTAGAGTAACAGAGAGCTGACTAGTGTAGCGTCCACTGCGTCAAGCAACTCATCCGCGTTAGTGACATCTTCCAAATGTACGGTTGGTTCCTGGAGAAGGTACTGCAACGAGGATAAACGATTAAAAACGACGAACTCAATCGTTGATATTATAGCGAGTTGAATCTCGATTTAGAAATTACAATCAGTCACGATTTGGATTTCGATGTGTCTTGGATGTGTACCTACTTGTGGTATTCATCAGAATTTCCAAAAAGTATGAGAAGTGTGATTTGGGAGGTGAACGATTGATGTCTTTCGGTGAGATGAAGCCTGCATGACCAAGAAACTACACTAGCTGTGGACGAGGGCAAGTTCAGGAACACATCATGTGAAAAACAAAACAAAAAACATCCTAATCTATGTCGATTTTGCAAGGAGAACCAGAATCATGACTGGACAAGAGGGCCAGCCAACCCCCGTCGTTGCGGCCTGGCGGGCCGCTTTTCTCGAGTGTTTGACAGCCGTGACTGCTATACAATTCGTTTTCCCGCGTTCATCAACTTTTGAGCCTCGACAAAATAGGGGGATGACGATGTTTTGGAAATGCGATTTCAAATTTGGATTCAGCGTTAAACAAGCCATCAATTGAATTGAATAGAAGAGCGCATCCTTTCTGTTAGTACGAAACCAAAACCGTAACTAAGAATTCGTAACTTGACACACTAGGTATCTAACGACCAAACTTTGTCGTCGGGATCGGACGAATCGTCGACGAAGGAGGTGATTTTGATAGCCTATAACTGTTCAACCCACCCCCAGAACTTGCTGATCTCAATGAGACCATCCTCATGAAAATCTGTTTAGCCGTTCGAGCGTGATACACACACACACATACACACCCTCACACACACACACACACACACAAAAAAAAAAAAAAAACGTGTCGAAGAGATGAGCGCACCTTTCCATTTTTTGAGGGAAAGGTTGCGCTAAAAATGTGTTGGAAAACAAATACCTATTGGGAGACGGTGGTGAACATTTCCTTCCAATACTACTATACTCGCAGGCTGTTGCATCATGTGCAGCAAGGATCGTCAGCTAGCGCCAGTTGGTTTAAGTTAGCCTGGAAGTCAACTGAGAGGACCTAAGGCAAGGGATCAACCACAGCATCTGCAACTGCCGAGCCACAGATGGAAAGAAAGGTAGTCTCCTAGTGGAGGCCCAGACTCAAAGGTTCGGCCCAGCACCTGAGGGGGTATACCTCATGAATCCTATGGACTGCAAGACAGGCCACCTCCAGAGGTGGAAGGTAGAAGGTCTCATCAAGAACCAGCAAGGCCACACCCAAGACTGTCCTATAGGATTGGGTCAACCCAATGAGGGCCATCCTCTACACCAATCACAACCTCCAGAGGTTCCCTTCAGGTCAAGATCCCTCTAATGGCATGCAGGAGGATCCCCAGGAAGAGGCTCTTGAGATGAAGGAGATCATCTGACCTGAGGCCCCGGATTGCTCCCTGCAACACACTTTTCGAATAGGTTGCCGCCTGCCTCAACGTAGACGGCACCGCCCATTCGCTCCTGGAGCAGCCCGCCAGGCCACCGAAAGGCCCCCAGCCGAACAATGGATGACTGCACAAGCCTACCTCGCTCTTGGTTAGTGAGATGAGCCCTGCTCCAGACCTCAAGCGTGGCAAGCTGCGTATGGTGGAAGCACAGGTTGTCCTGGAACCTCGTTTGAATACAATGGAGGAGCTAATTTGGGTTTAACCGTGCAAGCTACTGTCAAACTGGCGACTGTCCAGCAGCTGGTGAAAAATTGCAGATGGGGTCACCAGGACGAAAAGGTTTCAAATTGGAGGACTTGATGAACCGGTGAGGAATATGTCACTCAACGACGGAAGGGGGAAAAGTGTTGAATAGGTAGTTAAAACACATGTTTTGTCATGTAGTTTCTGAATTTTGATTTGGTATTCTAGTGTTTTGTCAAGACTGCCTACAAATATTTACAGTAGGTTTGTTCCAGGTTTGACGGACTGTTAACAGAAATCGACGGAGACATGCGCAGTTGAGATAACTGCTGTTCCAAGTTGGACGGGTAACGACAGCTCGAATGAGTGTGGTTGTCGACAGACGCCGTCAGACCTGAAACAAACCTAGTAAAATTCAAAATCAAACTTACATCCCCTAAGCCGAGATCTTCGTTGGCGTGTGACTTCAGTCCAAAAACATGGCATTTTATGTTGATCTTTTCGGACGGGGGTTTTACATTTACTACACTCAGCAGCCGTCTTCTGAGTAAATTTAGGCTGTCGATCGCCAATGATTTTTCGTGATCTTCTTCCAACGGACAGTTGGCAATGGCAAACTTGAGTTCTTCTTCCCAACTTGTGTTTTTGATGTTAGATTCAATCTGAAAATATGTAAATGTTAGAAATGTTGTAAATGTTCACGAATTAACACAACAAGATGTCAATGTCAACTTACTGCTGCTGGAATTTGAAGGTATTTCTTGAGGAGCGCAACTTCGTTTTTCAGAAGATTGTCGGCCCACTGCATTATCGAAGCTGGCGATGCATCGAAAAGTATTAGGTTGACGTATTTGGATTTGGCTTCAAGTTTGGCAGCAACTTGTAGGCCGAGAATGCCTCCCCAACCTTCGGCGCAGAGAGTGAACATATTGTGTGGCAGAGCAAGCAGCTCATCGGCAAGTTCGATTGCAGTTTGTTCAATCGCCGATGCGTCTACTGGTATCCTAGCTTCCAACGTGGGGCAGAAGAGTTGAGAAGCCAACTTGTGGAGCCGGTTGGGTCGAAGACCCGGAATCAAAAACATAGGGTAGGCGTCATTGGTTTGATGAACTTGCGGAGTGGCACTTCGCACTTCCACGAATGTTGCCTTGGTTTGGATCTTGCTTCGAGTCAAGAGTCGAATCAGTTCTTCTCTTGATTCCGGCACCTTCTTCAGATGGGACATGAGCCCGTGAAGATATCGACTTTGTATGGCGTATTTATTCACGAGAACGACAGGAGTTTTAGAAGAATTATCGATCAATCTGTCCAAGTAGTGAACCACATTTGCAGCCTCTACGTCATCCGTACTGCAACGAATGTGCAAAGCCGGAAGCGACTTTTCTTTCCTCTGCTCGCAAACGCTTTCCCCTTCTTTTCCAATACAAATGAAGTTACTGGTGGGATAGTCCAACGACAAAACCTCATTGAAAGATTCCATCTTCTCTCTGAGCCCTGAACCCAAAAAGAATACCATGCCTGTTTCTGAAGGAGAACATTCACTTAGTAATTTTTCAATTTGAGCTTTTGTGGAGAGCTGAACGGAAGGACGAACTTCAATCACTGCACTCTTGTATTGTTCACGAAGCGACTGCAACCGTAAAGAGTTTGCTTCAAGCAGGCGGCTTTGCCTTGAAAACAAAAGTACCCTGCGAGAGCCTCTCTTCAACAGCCATTCAATAATGTCCACACTAAGATCGATTTTGATTTTCCCTTCGACAATTAATTGAGGTTTGCTATTAACTTGATTGGATGCACATAAGTCTTTGTCAGTAATTTCAACCACTGCTTTGTTTGTGTCGGATTGAAGGGCGGCCACAGCTTCAATATTCAGCATAGAAGGTGGCAAAGATGACGTTGTTCTTATCGGGACTACTCCTCCGCTTCGGAGAGCTTTGGCAATGTGTTTTTGTATATCTTGCTTAATCTCATTGGGGCTACCTATAATAATATCGTTTGAAATCCCTTTCGCAATTACGTCCAAATCGAACCTCAGCATGCCCATTACAGCTCCATTGTTCATCAAAGCTTGGCTGGCGTAAATCAATACACCAAACGGCGATGTACACCTGGCACACGGTCCAATCATTACCGGATCATCAAAGTTGTTGATGACTTTGTACACTCCATTCACAGTATTCTTCAGCACGTCCACGTAAAATGACACAGTGCTGCAATCGTATATGTAGTTCGGGTTAAGCTTAGGGAACAACGAGATGAGTTTTTGTTTTTCTTTCTCGCCGTACACAGTGGTGAACACGGTCAAGTTTTCATACAATGCCAAAGATATAATCGCTTGAGACAACGGGAGCAGTGCTCTATTTACAAGAATAGTATTTCCAGCAGCACGTTCGTCGGTCTTGTGTATGTGACGGAGGATGTACGAAGCAAGTGAATACAAGAGAGGTACCGTTGCTGCTTCTTTAGGCGTCCACAAGCTGGGGCTTTGCCAGTTCAAAATGGGATCAGGCGTGAATGTTTTGGAACTTGGGTCATAAGTGCCAACCCCCATATTTTTGTTAGAGCTCACATAATCGTACGGTCCCAATTTGCAAATTGAAGCATCGTCCTCTTCATAATTCAAACTCAACCCGAGGGCAAGGTAATTGTTGGTGGCAACAGCGGACAGAGGATGGTAGAATTTGGATGGTTTGTGGCCGCTCGGTTCCTTCCCAGTGTTTGCTGGAATTACACGGAAGCTGCCCCATTTGCCATCCTTCGAAATGTTCATCCTGACGTCACGTTCAAATTGAGCCTTGAACTCTGAGTTATTGAAATTGACTTCTGGAGCTTTTCCTTGGAACAACCAGTAATGTAGAAGTTGACTGTTGGGCAAGTTTTTGGTTTCTTCTAGGACTCTGTCCACGTCAACAGTAGATTCCACCTGTCCCCAGAGGATAATTGTTTTCGATTCATCTTTTAATGATTCTCCGCTACGTGCCATTAGCAGTTGATTTTCAAGGTCTGGCAGGTAGCCGTTGTTCATTTTCACAACCTTGTACTGACGCACGTACTTTTTCTTCGTGGTGTATAGCCCATACGACTTTCCATCGACTTTCGTTTCAAAGATGACTTTGCAGACTTTTTCCAACAAGCCTTGCTCGTCTTTAGGAGCTAGAATATAGCCATTTCTAATACTTGCAATGGATTCCAGCGCAGCCGGCGAAGGTGTTTTGGCACACACCATCCACATGTCTTTCTGGAGCATCGTCGATGAACATTGTTTGTCAAATATTTTTTCCGAGGGAAATGAAAGAAGATACGTCTGCCCAATGTATCTAGGGGATTCAGAGATATCTTTCAGAGCTTCGTGAAGCTCCAGGTCCACTCCGATTTCAGTAATTTTTATTACTGTATCATCAGCCAAATCAATGTTTTCAAGGATCAGCTGGATGCACGTATTGGCGCATTCCCTTCGCGAAATGGAACTGTTGTTCGTGTATGGCATGAACTGAGGTGTTTCCAAAAAGAATGAATGATCTTTATCAACTCTCTGGCTAAACTCTGGGTTTTGACATTCAATTCGCATCATACGAACCCCTTCACAAATCAATGTTTTGTTGAGAAAATCGTACTGAACTAGAAAATCTTGAGGTGGGCACGTACTGAAGAACGGAAGGTTAATCGTGATTTCAACTGCTGAGTACATCAATTTCAGAACGTAACTTTTTTTTGTTTCCGTAAATTCAATCATTGCCACCATCGACATAAGGAGCTTGCCAATGTCTCCTTCCCACCGGACACTACCGACGATAAATCCATTTCCAATTACAACTTTGTTGAGGGAAATGAGAGATGAATTTCTGACAACTCCGAAACTTCTCATGAAAGTTTCTATTTCCTCGTAATTGATGCCGCTCATGTTATCGATATTCGCGTCTGGAGCCGTCAAACCTTTGACTGACTCAAGATCTGTAGTTTTGATGGTGCAGTCCATAATAACTTCATTCGTTAAGTTATTGCTTACGACTATGTTCCCTTTTCCTTGAAGCAGTTGGCATCTCAGCTCGGTAGAGTCATCACTGTTCAGATCCGCGTAATTTACGAATCTGGTTCGTTCTATAATTATCGGAAGGTTATCTTCGTTTTTCTGGCTTGAAAAATGATCAATGACTTCATTGAAGAAAAAGCTGGAAGGAACGACGGATTTCTTGTTAATTTTGTGCGAAAGAATAGCATCGTAAGCGTCGTGGGTTCGATTAATGGAAACAAAGCGGCAGTACGGAGAAGGCGCGTCAAGGTCATCCTTGATTCGGGCAAAGGCAAAATTAACTTCTCTCGACCAATCAATGAATGGAGACAGTCCAGGTGTTCCTCGGCTCACAGGGAATTCAGCGTTAGGATAAAGTGCTTGCAGGTCGATGGGAATACCCGCCATAAACATTTTCCCGCAAGTGCTCAGAAGGAACATGAGATTATCCGGATCAAATCTACTGGTCAGGGGAATGTGATAAGCCTCGGGGAGAGAGCGTTTGACAATGGCTTGGAGCAATCCGTGAGGAGCGATTTCAATGACGATAGCGTCAGATGGGACGTGAGCTGATGCCTCTTCAAACAAGACAGAACTCAACAGGTTGTTGGTGTGGTACTCTGCAGAGCTGTGCTGGGCCAAGTCGGTATCCCAGTTACATTCCAAATTCGAACTGCTCACCCACTTCGGCGACCTCTTGACAGGAACTGGGATTATCTGAAATAGCAAATTATCGTCAGCATAGACAGTGTTAACGAAGGTACGATAGGGAGGCCTTCATGGTCTGGTAGTTTTGAGGTCGAACCGTCAAAAGTCACGTTTTCGCTTTAACGCATACGCATACGCGCATACGACGATCCGATTTCCAACGGACCGAGGACATTGCAACTTTGTGAAGGCCACTGGCGGCAGTAACCACTTAGTCCAGTTATTACCTCGAGTTCCCATCTGTTCGTACGAAACGTGTTCGCACTTTTGGAAAGTCCGTGACAACATCGGTGTTGTATTCTTCCGTATTTTATCAGAAATTAACTAAAAACTTGAAAATAAGATAAAGTCTACTCATCCATTGATTTGAAATTCGTGGCTTTCAATCGTAACCTTCGTAATTTCAACCACGATCTTCTTCTCTGGGTGGCATACCTGTAACCAGGCGTTGGCGACCTCCCGATAGGTAGTTAGGTACTAACTTCTGTTGAGTGTTGAACAGTTATTGCAGAAGTAGTAGGGACCTACTGTTTAACGCTGGCTCCGAACAGCTAATGTGAGAGGTTTTCCTGGGCAAGATACTCTCGGTGGCTCGCCAGTGCCTTCCAAGAGGTGATTATCAGTACCTATAAGGACCTATAAGGTACCTATGTCTGGCGGCTGTTGGGATCGAACCAGCAACCTTTAGACACAGCAAATCGACGCTCAAACCACTGAAAACCACCACAGTAAAAAATAGTTGTTCGAAGCAGTTCCCGCTGTAGGTACTGAGAAAGATTACAAGTTTTGTCTTTTCCTTGACCGCGCACAAAGCCTTCGTTATTCGAATAAATACGAATCTTCTCATGTGAAATTGAAAAAATACTTTTCCTACAAAATAACTTTATACTTTTCCTATATAATAAATTGGTGGTTCAAGGTGTTAGTGGGACCGAGAAGTAGTGTAGATGGGGGCAAACGTTCGAATGGCCATTAGCAAATTAGGGGGGAAAGTTTCGAGGGAAAAAAGATTCGGGATAAT
The DNA here is from genome assembly GCA_955831195.1 of Pilophorus perplexus. Lineage (NCBI taxonomy): Eukaryota > Metazoa > Arthropoda > Insecta > Hemiptera > Miridae > Pilophorus > Pilophorus perplexus. The sequence goes on from OY037012.1 coordinate 10,756,722, forward strand.
ATTGGGACAAAGGTTTTTACAAGGTACTCAACATAATTTGTCATACTCTGTCCAAGTCTTTTAAGAAGCCAAGAGAATACAGGTTTTCCCTTATTTTTACGAGTTACTTGAATTACTTATTGTTGATATTCTATTAGATAGATAATTCAATAGAATAAGAAAATTGTTGACGTAAGATTCTTTATATTCTCTACCTAGATTATGAAAAACTTGGATTTATTCTGTGATTGGCCAATATGAGCCTGTGATAAGGTTACGAATATAAATATTTTGAAGTAAAATTATTTACCACGTTTATGTGCGAATTTCAATGCTAATTCACCTCCAAAACAACGAGTTCGCAATGGCAACCTTTGCCCCACATATTGGGGCAAAGATTCTCAACAACACCTTGGGAAAATTGAAAATTTCGTGCCTTGTGCCTTCAAGTAAATGATCCATTTTTTTCTTTTAAGGGGGCAATGCAACTTGGAAAACTTGAAAAAATCGATTTTCTTTTTTTTTGTTTTTTGAATCAAGCAACATCTCCTGAACAAAATTAAAAAATATATTTGTAAATCCGAGCATTAGAACAGAAGTTATGAGCCAAAAACTAAAACATTACCTAATGCGCGCCGGGGGGAGTGGGGAATCTTTGAAGCGCTCTCCTGTAAAATTTGTTATTTTGACCTATCGGTACACTTTCCTCGGGAACTACTCAACCGAATTGAAAAAACTAAAATTCTGCTGATTCCTATATTCTTCCTGAACCCACTGAGTTATTGCGAGGGGGTTTTACCGAAAAATAGAGTCACAGTGGCCGATTGACCAACACCAAACAGTCACTAAAATTCGGTGTTCTTCAAAGTCGTGGCTAAAATCGGGTAGCGATGGTACCTATGTGAAAAAAACTCAGTAGAAACTTCAGAATATTACCTTTCAGATGAAAAAAAAAGCAAGTCGCTATCTTTATCCAGTGCTTCACAAAATGTACCGAAAAATGGGTCTAAAACGCTAGAAAACGCCAAGTTGCATTGCCCCCTTAAGAGAAGTCGTTGAGAATACATAGAACAACACAGTACCGGTTTAGGAGCAATTGGATCTTTGGAGTGCATGAAAAAAATGGAAAAGTCAAAAGTGCAAACCTTTGCCCCCACCTCCCTTACCAGGTAGGAGTGACCTACCAGGTACCGATTTTTTAAGAATTTTTATTTCCAAGGAATTCAAATTTGGTACCAACTTTATAAATAAAGTTTGATGCAAAATCACGTACCTACCTACTTAATAAGTATTTCTGAATTTTAATGCTTATTTGGCCTGTACTTTTTTTTTACTGGGTGACCATAAAAGTTGACTTGTTGAGGTCCTTATTTAAAAAAAAAAAAAAAAAGGAGATGGCCCTAATTCACCTCCAAAACAACGAGTTCGCAATGGCAACCTTTGCCCCACATATTGGGGCAAAGATTCTCAACAACACCTTGGGAAAATTGAAAATTTCGTGCCTTGTGCCTTCAAGTAAATGATCCATTTTTTTCTTTTAAGGGGGCAATGCAACTTGGAAAACTTGAAAAAATCGATTTTCTTTTTTTTTGTTTTTTGAATCAAGCAACATCTCCTGAACAAAATTAAAAAATATATTTGTAAATCCGAGCATTAGAACAGAAGTTATGAGCCAAAAACTAAAACATTACCTAATGCGCGCCGGGGGGAGTGGGGAATCTTTGAAGCGCTCTCCTGTAAAATTTGTTATTTTGACCTATCGGTACACTTTCCTCGGGAACTACTCAACCGAATTGAAAAAACTAAAATTCTGCTGATTCCTATATTCTTCCTGAACCCACTGAGTTATTGCGAGGGGGTTTTACCGAAAAATAGAGTCACAGTGGCCGATTGACCAACACCAAACAGTCACTAAAATTCGGTGTTCTTCAAAGTCGTGGCTAAAATCGGGTAGCGATGGTACCTATGTGAAAAAAACTCAGTAGAAACTTCAGAATATTACCTTTCAGATGAAAAAAAAAGCAAGTCGCTATCTTTATCCAGTGCTTCACAAAATGTACCGAAAAATGGGTCTAAAACGCTAGAAAACGCCAAGTTGCATTGCCCCCTTAAGAGAAGTCGTTGAGAATACATAGAACAACACAGTACCGGTTTAGGAGCAATTGGATCTTTGGAGTGCATGAAAAAAATGGAAAAGTCAAAAGTGCAAACCTTTGCCCCCACCTCCCTTACCAGGTAGGAGTGACCTACCAGGTACCGATTTTTTAAGAATTTTTATTTCCAAGGAATTCAAATTTGGTACCAACTTTATAAATAAAGTTTGATGCAAAATCACGTACCTACCTACTTAATAAGTATTTCTGAATTTTAATGCTTATTTGGCCTGTACTTTTTTTTTACTGGGTGACCATAAAAGTTGACTTGTTGAGGTCCTTATTTAAAAAAAAAAAAAAAAAGGAGATGGCCCTAATTCACCTCCAAAACAACGAGTTCGCAATGGCAACCTTTGCCCCACATATTGGGGCAAAGATTCTCAACAACACCTTGGGAAAATTGAAAATTTCGTGCCTTATGATAATCAGACCTTCGTATTCCTTTTTATCAGCATTGATTAATCTCACTGTGTGCCGTAAGGAGCGCTACGAGTGCTTAGACGATTCGACGAGCGAAGATCATTGATACCTACTCCTATTACGTATACAAAAGGTTATGAAAGTGCTTAATTAGGTTCTACGCCACTGTTGTACCTCTTTCAAGTACTTGAGGAGAGTAGGAGCTGCAGGTTTGATGTAACGGCTGTGATATGCAATATTGGCGGCATTAACTAGCTTGGCAAACATCCCTTTGGCTTTGAGTTCAGCAATATAGGCCACCATATCGTCAGCTGGTCCTGACAATGTGCAGCTCTCTTTAGAATTATGACAGGCAACTTCGATGGTCCCTGGTATGACTTTTTTCATTTGGTTGTATCCAGCACCAACTGCCGCCATCATTCCTTGAAAACGTCAAATGCGATTAGTTTAGGTCAAAATAGTGAGTCACTACTGAGATCACTGATTTGTGGGAATACCTTTGATAAGCGTTGCTTCAATGGATGCTCTGCCTCTAGCATGCGCTGCTAGGATCATCTGTTCTGCTGTCATGCATCCGTCAGCGTAAGCACAACCCAGTTCACCAACTGAGTGCCCAATGATTCCATCAGGTTCAACACCGATCGCTTTCAGAACGTCAGTCAATCCAATTTGGACGGCAGCGATTCCAACAAAAGAATGTAGAATGTTATCAAACATGGTTGGATCATCTTTGCAGACAATTTCCAACAGGTTGACGCCCTTGGGTTCCAGGATTTTGTGGCACTTATGTATAGCCTTCGCAAATATGGGCAAATCCATGAGTGACTTGGCCATGGTCGGCCACTGGGAACCCATTCCAGAGTACATAAACCAGATCGGCCTTCTCTCACCCGCTGGTGCCTGCGCGACCTGAAAAGTAAGCACGGCTCGGTACAAAAACACCCGAAATGAGAAATAACACGAAAGAATTCATTTAAATAAGTACCATATTGTAATGGTTAGGCTTTCCAGTGATTACAGAGTAACCTCTATACACATGGTTTTTGATCCCTTCTTTGTACAAGGAATTAGTCAGCAAGACAAATTCTTCATCAATCCCTCGCCCTTCCAAACTGCTAAGATTTTGGTTCACGACTTCATCACTCCTTCCTGACATGATGACAAGATAGGGCAATTTTTTTTCTCCACCTTCAACTTTCTCAGGTTTAACTTTTTCATTGCCTTTCAATATTATGTGAGCACAAGTTCCTGTCAATCCTATCTCGCTCACTGCGACTATCCCTTCAGGTATGGGAATAGGCTCGCTCACCACCTAGAACAACGTGAAATGATCAGTAGATGCGGTGAAGCGAATGAAAACAAATTGGAAGTTGGGAAATTGTGTACCTTTAATTTCCCAGATACCAAATCAGGAACGTCGGGATTGGGCTCACTGTAGTTAATATTTGGAGGAATAATACCTCTGTCCAGGGCCATCAATGCTTTTGTGAGTGACACCAGAGGCGAAGCTCCTTCGGTATGTCCAAGGTTGCTTTTTATGGAGCCAATCAGCAACGGCTCAGATCGCTGTTTCAGGACAACTTTGGAAAGTGCATTCAATTCCAAAGCATCCAACTTTCTCGAGGCGGCTCCATGGGCTTCTACGTATACTAGGTCCTTCGGGTCGACTTTGGACTCTTTGTACGTTTCTACGAGGAACTGTTCGTAGAGCTCTTTGGGGAATCCAGGATATTCATTTTTCTTGGATCCGTGGCAGAGAATGTTGGCACCCAAAACTGTTCCGTAGATCCTCTTAGCTTGGTCTTTCCGCTGAAGAAATACAGTCACGCAACCTTCAGAGCGGGCGAATCCAGCTGCATCTGAGCTGAACGAGCGGGTCGAACAGTCGTTGCTCAAACGCCCCAACACTAAAAAGGAAAGCAAGCGGCGTCAAATACCTACAGCAACAAAGGATTGTATTTATTGGTGGTGCCAGTTAAGTGATTTAACTTTCTGAAACCCCCAACACCGTGGTAAGACTAATTTTCCTTTATGGCCCCAAGCGGCCTCGTGTATTTAATCCCAAACGTACATTGTCTTTACGCGTAGTATTTTTGTTTTCCTTTTAGGGCTTCTTTGTACGTTCTTTTTTCGTGCTCATCAGTACCTCAAGACACCACGTTTCCGTCTCGTATACTAGGACCTTTTTTTCTGCCACCAAGAAGACACCAGTTTGACCTCGTCTGTCCGCGATTAATTATACTCGTAGTTTGTAACTCCTCTTCCCCGTAAGGAGATTTAGGTATAATTAGGTATAGGCCTAGTTCGTTTCCCCCTTGGGTAGTTGTAACGCGGCAGACGAAGACAATATAATTACACGGGTATGTAATCACGCGGGTCGGCAGTAAAGTTGGTACTGAACAGCGCAGTTTAAAAAAAAAATATTTTTCTAGCGCTGTACCTACCTGAAGTTTTATGTACATGCCCACTTGATCAAATTTATTTCAAATATTTTTCTTTTTGGATTTTTCCCAGGTCTATTTCGAGATAATCAAGAAAAAAAAAACGCTGCAAATTTTACACAAGAGTTTATTATTCTCTGATACAGGTAACTTGTGCAGAAATTAATTCAGTGTCAATAAAAAAAGTTTTGGGAAAGAAATGTTTTGTTTTCAAAAAAAATTTTTTTTGCTCGGAAAAACGACCAAAAAACAAATTTGACGAATTAAAAAAAATCATGTTTGACCTCCCGGAATCCTTCAAAAATCCCATTTGTAGCCCCATGAAAGCCCTATAATAGTTCCCCCACAGTGAAATCGGATCGTTGCGGGACCCCCAAAAAGGGATTCTACGTCCAAAAATACTTCGAAAACGACACCTAACTCGATCCCATAGCTAAAAGCCTTCAAAAAACCCTCCCGTAGCCCCATTTTAGCCCCATAGCGCCCCACGGGTTTGGGCGATCGGACTGAAAACCTTGCGGGCACAACTAGATGGTAAACCAAGTATTTTGTCAAAATTTCAGGTTTTTAAAAAAATTCCTACTGCCCAAAACGGCCCGGACGGCGGACGACATTTCGGATTTAGAATGTAGACCTCTTGAAACGGATAATGTCGAATTTTGAGGGCGATCCGAGTCGTCAACCTCCGTCGCGAAAACATAGGTGTATTATTCCAAGAATAATTAAAAAAATACAAGCAGCTGTCGCAATAAGGTCCCTTTCTACACGGACCAGCTGTGTTGGTGAGGTGTGTTGATGGGGTGTTCGATTTCGTGCAAGAATATGGTCCCTTTCTGCATAAACCATGCACAGTGTGAGGTGTTCGATTTCATGCAAGAAGGGCCCTTAATCCCTTCTCGCATGAATTGAAGAACACGCCCACCATTTCCTAGATGAATAATTCATCAAATTATTAGTGCGGGGAGAAGGTCCCGTACGGCATGAATCGGTGGAACCGAGGGTAAAGACGTTAAAACTACTATAATCTCAATTCTCCCAAATGTGGCGCTAAGAAACCTTTTTGCACGAAGCAATTAATTTAAGATAAATGCTTTTATAAACGCAAGTTGTCTGGTGATGTGCAAACCATGGCTTGACCGTTCCTGTCTCGCCTAATCCAGTAGAGTTTGGGAGTGTGAGAATGGGGTGAGTATGGTAGAATTGTGGGAGCGGTGAGTATGGGGTATGGCTCACTTGAGGACGGTAGTATGGATACAGTAGTGTAATGCAAAACTTGAGTTTTTTTTTGTTTTTTTTTTTTTTTCTCGCGTCATCACCTTTCCCATTTCATGGTTCACCCCCAAAACAAGCATGTTCCTACCATTCTAAATAAAGAGCATTCTTTGTTTCAAAGACCATGTTTTCCCCCTTAAAACATTCCTTTTCTTGCTAATCCATTTTCCATTGTAACAGCTCTGGGCGCTGACAGCCAGGCTCTGGGCGCTGACAGTGCAGGTGTTGGAGGAGCCCAAGACGTAAGCAATATGTGGTTGTGTTCATGACAATTCGAATTTTGAGTGTGATGGACGGAATTTTGATGGCGCTACGTCGAAAATCACGCAGCCGCTTGTTGATGGAGGAGTAGGAACGGGTTGGGCCAGGTGAGCTTTCACTGAGACCAGGCTTGAGAGGTTAGCTATGCAGGCACTTAAAGTAGAGGCGTGGAGGGCGAGCAGTGTAGTTTCACTAGAGGTGTATACAATACACCTCTGCCGCTGCCTCAAAGCCACCAATTCCCTTCGATATTCCCACGTGGGATCATCAGAGGGTGCTGGTGAGTCCCCAAGACCTTGCCCAGACACTCCACACACTAGACAAGAGGGCAGTTAATGTCAAGGTCACTAGGACCTCCACACCAGTCCGAGGTTTCTCCCTTTCTGAACGTATTCATGCGTTTTACTATTAATGATGTGTAAAAAGATACGTGTGGGGGGGGGGGAGTATGAGTGGGACCGGCCATGATGGACATGACGGGTGGGGTAAGAGTGGTCCCGGATTTCCGCGTGCAGGTCATCTTCCATTCTCAAATGTTCGTTACACAGTGTGGATTTCCCACACCAACGACGTTAAAAATTATTGCATCTCATCATGAGGAGAATATTGCGAATATTCTTACTTTTATAGTGAAATGATACTTCGGGTTTGAAAATCAGGGAGCAAACGCCGACGATCGCTGCAGTGCACATCCCGGTTGAAATTAAATCGCAGGCGTGCTGAATGGCTTGGATCCCTCCACAGCTTGTGCATTCCATTTGGAAACTGGGTCCTTTTAGATTCATGAAGTACGACAATCGATTGGCTTGCATGGTTCTAGAGAAGGCCAGGACATTGTACGTGCCTTGATTTAACAGTGAGGCACCCAAATCGAGCTCTGGCTCTGAGCCGAAGGAACTCATGATGACTGCAGTGTTGGTTCCTTCCAAGTCCCTACGATGGTTCAAAATTTTATTACATACAAGATTACATTGCCTGGCAAATACTAACCACGTAGACGGGCATCACCTTGGGTTCACCCCAGCATCGCAAACTGCCCTGTATCCTTGTTCGCACAACAGACGAGCGTAAGGGTCCATCTTTTCACACAGTTTTCTGTGGATCCCGAAGAAGGTCATGTCGAAGTACTCCGGGTGACGGATTTTCCCAATTCCAGGAGGAACATCTAAATCACCTGCAAATTGGGTCATGAATGATAACAAATAATAATGACCCCTCTGAGAAAGTATAAATTCGAAAATACCGAGTTTCACCTCATAGCTATCCACCACCCACACTTACCGGGACTCCATCGGCGCCCGTCGATCGTCACCATGTCCTCTTTGTTCATCAACCTGCCCCAAAGCTCGTCAACGTCATCACACTCCGGGTACAGTCCAGAAAGTCCAGATATGACCACTTCATGTTGCTTCTCGCCATGCATTGTGAAGGAAAGTTTTTATCTGTTGGGGAGAATCTGTAAAGCAATTAAGTTTAAAAAAAACATATAAAAAAATATAAAAACCTACAAAAAGCGCTAACGTCTATTCCGACCTCAGGAACCTAAAAGCCACATGGAGCGTTTCGGGGTCTGCTGACACAGTATGAAAACATGGAGAATTGAAAAATTAAGTACTGAAAATTAAACTTTGTAACAAAACATGAAATTTTACCAAGTCGTCACTGGTCAGGATTCGATTCCCAGAGTTCAGGGAAGCTGGAAGTTCTCACATGGAACGACCTTTCCGATTGATATCCTTTAGATCACGTCAATATTTCAGGTTTCTAAAATTCTTCAATCATTGCAGTAATTTTTCATCAGAACTACAATATAAGATAACTACGGGCCAGTTGGGGCTTTCCAAGCCCCAATCTAATAGGTATGTTTGAACATCGTTTATGAGGTTATCGTAAGCAGTGGCGGTCGGTCCTTAAAGGCCACTAAGGGCAGTGGCCCGGCTAATTTCGGGACGGAAGGAGGAAACTACATTTTATTTTGGGCGAGTAAACTCACAATGAGCATTGATTCGATCGAAAGGAAGTGATCATACTATGCTCTTGATGGCTCCCACTCCGGAAAATCGGTTACAGCGCTATCTATAAGAAATTTACATAACTGAGGGCTCGTGGCTGGTGGCAGAGCAAAAAAGACATGCGCAGAAGGCATTTTTTGCTCAGCGACCGGCCATGGGCCCTCAGTTCTGTAAATGTCTGACAGATAGCGCTGTCAACAGTCAGGACTTCTGAGGAAAGTTAAAATCATGAGTTTCCCTCAAAGACATATATATCTTTTCCCTCAGCTATATTGACTGCCCAGGTCAAAACCCTTGTGTTATTGTCTTAATCTGTTCCGATTTTTTTTTTTTAATAAAATTTTGTGTTATTGTGTTATTTGCCGTTGTTGATCATGAATAGTGTGGAGTATTTAAATGCGCAACAAATGCTGCCGTACAGTAAGAGGGTTCAATTGAAGGAATCTGGCAAACTGCCGCCCCATTTGGCACTCAACGAGTGAATAAAGAAGGTAAGGGGCAGTTTTCCACTCGTAAGTTTAACCCTTGTATGTATTTTAAAAAACCCTGGTTAACTGGTTGCCAGGAGAAAAATGCTATATTTTGTTCACATTCATCAAATCCGAAAACTGACTTCCAGGTACCCCGAGAGAAAGCCAGTAATGAAAATAAACCCGAACGTAGAAAGTCCTTCACCATAAAGAAGCCAATTTTGGCTAAGCTTCCTCCTCTCAGAAAAAACTCTTTCACACCCAAAGTCCCCATCCTGGCAGTAAATAAGAACTTTGGACATACTCAAGGCTCGTACGGACAGGCTGTGACTGGCCCCAAAAAGCCTCAGGAAAAAGCCCACTTGGTTCCTCAAACTGCAGTGGCAGACTTTAATACCATTCTCATCACTTTACAGAGCCTCTCAACATCAATTACAAGAATGGAGTCAACCATTGAACTCATTTAACCAGAGAATTACGGTCTTGGAGAGGGGGACTTAGACCATACGCCCTAGGAAGCATTCATCATGATGCACAGCCTAAAAATAATGACCTGGAATGCCAACGGGCTCATTCAACGAAGAATGGAGCTAGAGGTAGCTCTCAACGTCAACAACATCGATGTGTGTCTTGTCTCAGAGACCCACTTCACAAAGCAATCATTCGTTAAATTAAAAGGTTACAAATGTTATCATGCACTACATCCGGCAAACAAAGCACACGGAGGTAGCGCAGTTCTCGTAAAAGAAAACCTCAAACATCATGAATGGACAAAGATCGAAACGGAAAAAATCCAGATTTGTGCAATTTCAGTCAAAACTAGGTCATACGAGATGGTTATTGCTAGCATCTACTGCCCACCTAAACATACCATTACAGACGAAGACTTCTGTAAGGCGTTTGATCAACTGGGGAATCGCTTCATCTTTGGCGGAGACTTCAATGCAAAACATACATACTGGGGCTCACGAATGTGCCTGCCTCGCGGCTCAGCTCTCTACAGATACGTGCAGCTAAGAAACTGCATCTCTTTATCAACCGGTAAACCAACGTACTGGCCTAGTGATATAAGGAAAAAACCAGATCTACTTGACTTCTTCTTACTAAAAAATATCTCAGCTAATTATGCGTACACCGACGAGTGCTTCGATCTCAGTTCGGACCACTCACCAGTAATCCTCACACTGAGCGACCAGATTATCATTAAGCCACACAATCCAGTTTTAGTTAACAAGCTAACAAATTGGCATCAGTTCAAAATGGTCGTGAATCAACGTATCGACCTTAGTGTGACATTGACCACGCCAGAAGAGGTTGACGGCCAGCTGGAAAAAGTCGTAGCTGCCATACAAGATGCTGCTTGGCAAAATACTCCTGATCTTCCTAAAAAGCTGAAGGGGATAAATTACCCTAAGGAAATAGTAGATACCATAAAACAGAAGCGTAGAGCCAGGAGAATCTGGCAAGCCACGCGTAACCCAGCCCATAAGACCAAATGGTATAAAATTGCTAATGAACTTAGAGGAATGATCAAAGAAATCAAAGAAGAAACTCAAAAAGAACTCCTTTCAACGCTTACTAGCCACAGGGACACTGATTACTCCCTGTGGAAGGCAACAAAATACTTGAAGCGACCCGTAGTTCAGGCACCACCCATCCTGGACACGATGAGCAATAGGTGGATCAGGACCAACCAGGAGAAGGCTGACGCCTTTGCTTCTCACTTGGCTAACATCTTCACCCCAAATCCTGGCAACCCTGATGAAGAGCCGCTCAAGGAGATTCGGTCCAGTGACCAGGAGACTGTGATCGAAAGAGTAACTGTCAAACAAGTGCAGATGACAATAAAAAATGATATTAACCCGAAGAAGGCGCCTGGATATGACCTAATTACAGGCCAGGTACTTCAGAACCTTCCTCGGAAGATGATTGTTAAACTCACACAGATTATCAATGCAGCCATCAGGCTTTGCTATGTACTTCAGCTATGGAAGCTTGCACAGGTCATAATGATCCTAAAACCTGGAAAGCCTGCTGAGGAATTGAATTCATATCGACCAATATCTCTGCTACCAGTTCTCTCAAAGCTGTTTGAAAAAATCATTCAAAAACGTCTGTTGAAAATAGTAGAGGAACGGAACCTCGTTCCAATCCATCAGTTTGGCTTTCATCGAAATCACTCTACAATTGATCAGGTGCACCGAATAACGCACATTATTGAACAATCTCTTGAACAAAAAAAGGTTTGCTCTGCCGTCTTTCTTGATGTTACACAGGCATTTGATAAAGTGTGGCACGAAGGACACAACTATAAACTCAGAAAAACACTTCCCGCCTCGTATTCCAAGTTGCTAGAGTCCTACCTCTCAAACCGATTTTTCCGGATAAAGCAAGAAGATGCGTATTCGAAAGCTCAAAAGATTCAAGCTGGAGTACCACAAGGTAGCGTACTGGGTCCACTCCTGTACGTCCTTTTCACCAGAGACCTTCCAGAAAGAGAGGAGAATACCATAGCGACGTTTGCAGATGACACTGCAGTCCTTGCTGTCGGCGATACCAACTTGGAATCAATTTCGAAACTACAAAGGTCAATCAAGAGACTTCACAGCTGGACTTTAAAGTGGAGGATCCAAATGAATGAGGCAAAATCGGTACATGTCGACTTCACAAACCGTAGGTGTGAGTACATACCCGTTCACCTCAACAACAAAGTCATACCGCACGCAAACGAAGCCAAGTACCTGGGCATGACCCTCGATGCTAAGCTTCGGTGGAAAGCACATGTCAAAAAAAAAGAAGATGGAACTAACCACCAAATTTCGGAAGATGTATTGGCTAATGGGGCGACGGTCATCCTTGTCAATCCCCAACAAGCTAACACTATACAATCAGGTCCTTAAGCCAGTCTGGGCCTATGGTGCACAATTTTGGGGCTGCACCGCTCCGAGCAATCGCTTGATCATTCAGCGATTTCAAAATAACGTGCTATGAGCATGCGTAGATGCGTACCGTTACACCAGGAACGAGAGACTACACCGGGAACTTCAAATTCCTACTGTCGAAGAAGTCATCAAAAAACAAGCATTAGCCCATCAGCAGAGGCTTCGGGGACACATCAACAGCGAGGTTGTCCAGCTCCTCGACGTTGAAGGCCTGCTCAGAAGACTGAAAAGAACAAAACCTCATGACCTGTGGGAGTGGGGTGCCCTGTGAACTAATTATCAGCTCAGTGAGTAATTACTAGTGCGTCAGTTGCACAAAACAACAAGTCGCATAGAAGCAGTGTTATGTGTCATCGCTTCTGGCAAGTCATTTAGTATGTATACATCAATTGTAAATTGCTGATAAGTTTGCTTACTTGGTGCAATAAAAGTTTCAAAAAAAATATTTTGTTAAATAACAATTAGGTTGGGATTGACAGGAAGCCACCTCCCCTTTGGGTACTGGTCAGTGTTTCACTTCAGCAATACAACTGTGTGGATTCTGACTTGCCCAGAGCTGCCTAATAGCGAAAAAGAAGAGTTGTGGAAGAAAATTTGCTTAAAAAAAATAGGAATGGAAACGTGTCTGGATTATTTTTTTATCGATAGAAGGCGTCCATATAATACTGGGGTTAAAACACAAACTGCAAGTTCGTACGAATCTATAAAATTTTCGAAAAATTGCCATTTGAATTTTGGCGGAAACCCGAGGTCAGCTCCTATTGGTCGACGAGTTGGCCACCATTAAAAAACTAAAAACTGAAGGATCGGTCAAGTCGACTAAGTTAATTTATATCACGAATAAGTTGAGTCAATACCACGATCACATTCACAACAAAGCAAACACGGCCATTTTCGCGTTACTCCAGTGTCACTAGTGCCAACCACCAATAAAATCGACCTGCACTCTGGTGTCTTTGATTGGAAACCGGAACCGGTGTAGGTGACGTCACCTACACCAGTTTTTGAATCGGCCAGAACAACTTAAGTTGGTGTATAATCATCTTAATTAAGATGATTATAAACTACTTGAGACTTTTTGTAAAAAAAAAAATGTATTTTTCCCTTTTTTGACTTCCAACAACATGGTAAGTACAGGATTTAGCCCGAAAGTCGGGTGCATTTCCATTCCTAATTATTTAGTCGCCCAACTTATCCATTCAAAACGTGCCCTGGCATGCCAAAGACCCACGAGCCGGGACTGGTCGTAAGAGGCCAAAGCTCCAACGAAGTGTGGCAAAACAGTTCGTAATTAGTATGACATACTGTGGTTACATTGTACCACAGTTCGATGCCAAGCTGTGCGAAAACCCCTTCTTTTCTTTGCCAGTCTTTCACTATTCATGACGCTTGAAAAACACAAAATGGCGAGATCGTCGTCGTGATACTATAGCCAAGATAACAACGAGGCAACGTCTACTATCTAGAGATGTAACAAACAGGAACAACCCTAACTATGCACTTGTTCACTCGGGCAACGTCGTTAGGGATGTCCGGAGTTGAGAACGAAGGAAGAGGTTTAGAAGAAAGGCGACAATTTTGTAATAATCACGGGGACTTTCCGATTTCAATGAACCGCCTAACGTTGAAATTGGTCCAAGGCAGGTCTCAGAATTCTGGCGGACACTGCCAAATTACATATGTAAAGATTTTCATACTACATTATACTAAAGTACTAGTTTTTCCAGGAGTAGGTTCTGCAGCTATGAGTAGAGACCTCCAACCAACGTCTCTTCTATCAAGTACAACTTACATCAAAATTCAATAACTACTTGATAAGAAACGCACACACTACATCTTGACATTTGACGTCTTACGACTTACTTGGTTCGAATCAGGCAAACCGTTCAAGAGGTGTGTTCCCTTGAAGAGGCCCGCTAAGATTGTCAGGGGACACGCCAAGTCAATTACGTCTGGGTAGCTGAAATTAGCATATGTAAAGATATGGGAAAGTGTTAAATCGGAATGAAATAAATACATAGATATGCTTTAATTAAATTCTTCCGGAGCTACTGCGAGCATTGTTAGAGGTATAATTTTTGACCTCAGAGAAGGGAGGGTCGGAAATGAAACTGACGCATTGCAGTGTCAGTCTGCTTTAATTCAGATGGCACTCAATCAACTGTTTTGCAGTAGGTACTCTTCCCCAACACTAGGGTTGATTTAAATTTGTAAAAGACCTGGATTATTTCAAAATAATTCTTGAATTTTTAGACTACGCTCCACAGGTGGAACCCCCCCCCCCCCCCCCTCCAACCAAACATGTTTTAATAAGGCCAAGGAGCAATTTTAGGCATAGGGAAATGGGGTATATTCCTGTTTAGCTTCAAGTTTCCTATTATTATGGGGTTTTCAGAGGGTTTCCCCCTCCCCCAAATTTGGCCGTTTTGCCACACTGTGCGCCGTCTTGCCCCCTTTTAGCGTTAGAGGGAGCTTGTCTTTATTATTGATCGGAATTTTTCCTCCTTCAGAGCGTTCAGAAGGTAGAACTTGATTTAATTTATTGAGTGGAAGGATGTAGCTTCAGTGTAATTTGCCTCAATGGGGTGAATATGCTAACATCACGACGCTTGGGTTCGTGCACGCGATTTTTCAATTAAAGGATCTAGATGAAACCTGTAATTTGTTAGCACATTAGATTCAGTAGAAAATCCTCAAGCAGGTACAAATGAACTGGTAACGGTATTGTCCTTGAGTTCACGAAAGCAGCGTCACTCTTCACCTCATCATCAGGATTTCGTTTCCATCCTTCATCTCCATTACACCCTTACGTGATGACCGACTGATTCTTCCCTAGTTGATAGGTCAAGGATTCCAGGTGTCTTCATGTTTTGGATTGTTAGCGAGTTTGCTTTGTTGAGGGAATCGCGTTCATTCTGCAACCGCTGAAATAGTGCCAGACAGCTCTTTTGGATAGGAAACACCAACTTATTAAAATTTGGCTGAGCCCCCAAGAGAGGATCTGGAAGTGGCCAAGCACCGTACCAAATAAAGTGAACACCTTTGATCGCGCTACGTGTTCAGAAATGGCCATTTACATTAACATCTCAATAGGGAAGATCTTTTTCACCCTCGAAAATAAATTGCTGCCGTTTGAGCAACTGGCATTATAAACCCGATCGTTTGTTGCCAGGTTGAATCTTCTTTCACAAGGAACAACCCCGTTGGAAGGTGAGCGGTTTTGCGACCCTGTAGGCCTGGGGTCTTCACCTTTGATGTATGAACTGCGTAAATACAATAGACGTCCATCCCTTCATCCTTGCTCTTTTAACAGATCATTTAGAGGCATGAAAAGGTCCATCGTGCGAGTCATAAAGTATCGTTAGGGTTTAATGGTGGATCCAGCAGCGAGTTATCGCCAATAAAATTATGAGTACAACAGCAAACAAAATTATATTGTCTACTGAACATCTCAATGCGCATAATATATTATATTGTTAGGAGGACGAGATGAAGGTTGGTACGGAAAACGGTATGTAGATGAACAAAGAATCATACTGGTTTTGTCGCTTTCAGCCGTCTGGAGGAGAGCAGAGGGGCGGGAAATTGGGCATTTTCACCAGTAGGTAAACCTACAGTTTTTTGCCGTGGCGAGCCCCACATATTAGACCACCACTGATTTGTATTCAGGCAGTCCGTACGAAGGCATTAAAAATATTCTTCTCAATAAATTGGCCCTTATCGATTTGGAAGACCAAAAACGGTGTACCTAGGTAAACATCAGAAAATCGATAAAAAAATAGTAGGTAGGTGTATTCACCTACATATAGGATGGCTAGTTAAATATGAATTTTAGTAGTAGGCTGTAGGGTCCTCATTCCTCAGTAGACACACAGACAGACAAGACACGGTGAGATTAGTAGTACCTACCTATAGATCTCACCGTGTATGTCCGGGCTCTGTCTGCCTGTGTCCGATTCACGCCTGATCGGTAGCTCGAAAAAAATAAGGCGTTTTTTCTGGAGGGTTTCGGGTGTTCCACGGACGGTTATTATAGCGGCTTAGAACCACCCTTCGATCCCCCTTAATTCGCGGAGGTCGACCTGGAGAGAATTTGGTACCCAGCACTCTTTTTTTTCGATTTTCATCTGACCATAATATGGTTATGGATTTATTCTGGCCGTGTAAAATGGCCGGTAAAAATCCGAATGATTATATTGCTTCAGAGAAATCATATGGTTTTTTCGGGGAAGGTAATTTCGAGTTGCCAAAATGAAATAAAAGTGCTTGACGTCGTATTGCTGCGGAACCTTTCGTGGGACCGCCAGACCAGTGATGTTTGTCTCTCTCCTGTGTAATCCAATTTACAGCAGTTTTTCTACCAATTATCGCTCTTGTTTATAACTCGTGCTTCCTCCAGCCCCTTAATCGGGCGCCCATTCCCTCGAGAGTATGGCAAAAAAAAAAAAAACCTGATGATTCTCTGATTATCCATCGTACGAAGGGTTATTGTGTCCACACCGGCTAAAAGCTTTCATTCGGTCATTGTCTACAGAGCCGATATCCCATCGCAAAGAGGCCTTCTATTCCATCTGGTCCTTGAACTAACGACGACCTATTGGTCACTTCCCGCGTTTCGAACTTTTCCTTATCACATAATCAGTAAACACGTCAAACTTCCTGCATGAGGCGACCCAAATTGAAGAGGGGAGAGAACAATGATATGCCGTTCTGAGATATAAAACTAAACATGTGTCAATAGGATGTCTATGTATAAACAAGGGCCTACTTAATTTGCCCGGTTGCATAGTGCTAAAGCTTAAAAATTAAGCTAATTATTAGCTTTGATGCTGTTGACTTTCTCATTGAAAAAACTAACCAAGTAAAAGTTAAATATTTCATTATTTCTCTATTTTAATGATTTTTGTACTCCCTATCACACGAACATCCTTCTTGTCATAACTATGCCACAGGTACTACTATGCCAGTAGGTCGATTCAAGGTTATACATAGAGCAGTGCCCACACCATTGAACGAGTATTAGGTAGCCGGTAAAGACCTTAAAGAAGACACTAGTGTGAGAATCTTGCATTCATAAATAAATTTACAGAAAGCCGTCATTGATGAATATTCATGAGCCGGACCTGGGTAAAATATTCAGGTGAACGGATGTAACGGCGGAAGGCAGGTTACCTGACCTTGGGACACAGACCCATTAACCCCTCAAGATCGTCACCACGCCATCCAAAGGATATGCATGAATGTGTATTGTAGTTTGAGCGTGAGTTGGTGGAAATTATTTATAGTTAATGATTTTATTTAAATATACGAAAAGTGAAGTGGATAAAACTAAGATAACAGTAACTGTAAACTGTTGCATTGAATGAAGAAACACACATACAGCCTAATCCTTCGAACATGACGCGCTTGAATAAACCCTTTGGCCGTCAAGAAGTTGCCAAATCTCGATCTTCATCCCACATTTTCCGAGAAATCCACCACGGGAAACCCCCTTTTGGCACGGTTTTTTTTTTTTTTGTTTGTTCCGGAGCACATGATCTGATAATCTTGCTCGCGAACTGGTTAGTCGTGCTGCACAGATAATAGTTCTGACTTCTTCACAGGCCGTTTCTCTTTCTGTCGGTTTCTTTTGAGTTTCAAGTTTTGCGTCAGACTCCCAACTCCTCTCATTCGGGTCAAGTTCGCCGTTTCATTAGGCCCTTTTGAGAAAACTCCGACTTGTCCGCCCGATTCATCGGTGAGGTCAATTTCATCGTAAGAAAACTCTAGTGAACAGTTCGCACGTTATGAATTGAAATTGCACGATGAAATATCACTGCAGACCATTATGAACAATATCTTGGAAGTAGATACTGGTAGGTACGTACCAGTATCTACGTATTAAGTAGGTATCTACTTAGGTAAAGGCGGTTCCACACATGCCGTGCTCGCCTGTTTCCTAGTAGTGTGGAGGGGTGCTCGGGGATGCTCCGGCTGGTGTCGGTTTTGGTTTATTATTCTGGGAATAATACACCTATGTTTTCGCGACGGGGGTCGAAGGCTCCGATCGGCCTCAAAATTTGTCATTATCCGTTTCAAGAGGTCTACATTCTAAATCCGAAATGTCCGTCCGCCGTCCGGGCAGTTTTGGGCAGTAGGATTTTTTTTTTTTAATCTGAAATGTTGACATAATACTTGGTTTACCATCTAGTTGTGCCCGCAAGGTTTTCAGTCCGATCGCCAAAACCCGTGGGGCGCTATGGGACTAAAATGGGGCTACGGGAGGTTTTTTTTTTTAAGGCTTTTAGCTATGGGATCGAGTTAGGTGTCGTTTTCGAGGTATTTTTGGACGTAGAATCCATTTTTGGGGTCCCGGAACGATCCGATTTCACTGTTGCGATCTATAGGGCTTTCATGGGGCTAAAAATTGGATTTTTGAAGGATCCCAGGAGGTTAAATATTTTTCAAGTGAAAAATAAAGAATTTTTGACAAACAATTATTTTGAAGAAAAAAAATCCAAAAAAATTTTTTTTTCCAACATTTTTTCTTTTGACACGGAAATAATTTTCGCACAAGACTTACTTAGTTACCTATATCAAAGAATAATAAACCTTTGTGTAAAATTTGCAGCGTTTTTTAATTTTTATTCGCCTAGTACGTAGAACCCGCCCCGCTCCACACATGCGGCTTGCTCGGGTGTGCCCGTCGGGGCATTTTTCTAGGAATCCCCCCTCCCATTCTCTCTTTTTAGATTTGAAATTTTTTAAATTGTTTTTAGCAAAATAAGGGAACCCCCCCCCCTTTTTGTGTAAGTAAAGGATGCCTAATTCTTTACTGTCTGTTAAGAATAAAACCTAAGTAAAGAATAATTATTGTCATGTCTGTTTACTTTTTTTTTTTTTTTTTTTTTTCCACCATTTTCGCCTAGAAAAGGCAATTAAGAAAGAAGTCTAGAAATGAACAATATTTCTGTTGAATGGACTATGAACACGAAGTGTTCTAGTACTAGACTTCTTTCTTAATTGTCTTTTCCAATTCTTTTCCAGAGAATGTTCCGAACTGGTGATAAAATAGGACTGCCACCTTTCCCTCTGTAAACTCCAAATCTTAGGTGAAATCTACATAATATGTAGCCTACGTATTATGTAAGCTAGAAATGTAGGCAAATACAGGCATTCCTGAAAAAAAAAAAAAAAAAAAAAAAAACGTACAGCACCATGCCTTAGGTATGTCGCATGATTCTCCGCGCCTTATTTTTAATTGATTGAAGAGAGAAATTTTTACAGCTTACACGGAAAAAACACATGGGCATGGCATGGATATATTTCTTCTTGAAAACGATGCATTTCTATTGTAGAAATTTTCGTAGGTAGCCAATAGACATATCCATTTCAAAAGAAGAACATCTAGAGAAGTGGATGAATCTACGAATTCTTCCCCTCTGATAATTTTGTTCAATTTCCGCGTGCATTACGAGTCCTCCATCGCGAGCAACTGGCAGGTGCTCGCCTCTCCCGGAACGAGCACCGAATGTTTGGAGGAGGGAGCCGAATACCGAGCTATTCGCTACCGAGGTACTCGGGGACTTGCGCGGTGCTGAGCTCGCTCGGCGCGCACCCGCATGTGTGGAGCCGTCTTAATATTGCAAATTCCCACCATGAACGATTAGTTTGGATCATTTTCCGCCAATACATAAAAGTAGTAACTACTTTTATGTATTGGCGGAAAATGAAAATGGCGGAAATGATGAGTAACTGTTACTCAAATAGTATGCTGAGTTTCCGTACTTATGGTGCTTTAGACACTGCTAAATCCAGTCAGTAGGTGCTAAACGTTTTCGCCTAAAACCATGATTCACTAGTTCCTCGAGTAACTGACTGCTGCATCTAGGCAACGGCCAATGTATCAGCGACGTCTGACCACCAGTGGACTTGTTTCAAATGGTAGAATCCTTACTTGGTACTTGGTCTAAGTTCACTTACCAAAGACGAAAATTTCATTTAATGTCAGCCGCAGACTCTTGTCTTCACGATTCTTGTCACCTTCTTTCCTTGATGACATCATGTGACTTACATTCTTAGCTTCTTCTAGTTTCTTCTAGTTCAGCTCGGATCAATCAACAATATTATTACATAATTACAATCGGATATATCCGGGAATCCCGGACCGGGATAACGAACTCAAAATGAGGAGTGTCTGCAGGGTGCCCTCCGGGCATCCGTGGGGCGCGCATGCGCGAGGACTTGATCAAATCGCCGCTATTTTCAAGTTAGCATCTTGTTGTTACCCTTAGAATTGACAGCCGACCGCGAAGGCTTCATGGCTGTTTCTGTCTTTCTTCTGTAAGTTGTGTCCGTGCTCATACAGTTCAACTAGTGCTGCAAAAAAATCGATTTTTTCAACTCTTCGATTTTTCGATTATTTTCGGAAACATCCAGAACGATCCGATTTCACTTTGGCGATCTATAGGGCTTTCATGGGGCTAAAAATGGGATTTTGAAGGATCCCAGAAGGTTAAATATTTTTCGAGTAAAAATTGAAATATAAAAATCTAAAAAAAAATTTTTTTTAATTGACAGAATTAAATTTCTGTACAAGTAATCTATATCAAAGAATAATAAACCCTTGTGTAAAATTTGCAGCGTTTTTAAAAACGCCCTCCGATGGCCGGAGTTAGGATTCAAGTTCCTAACATCGTTTTACTTGCGATTCTTAGTGGGTGGCCGGAGTTGGGGCCATCGGACACTTTAATGATAAATTAAAAATAAAACACAGGGGTTAGGGAAACTGTCTTGACGGATTCTGATAGAGGAGATGTGTAGGAGCTCAAGTTTGAATCGTTGTAATTTTAGAAAAAAAATTACAGTGAGAAATCCAAAAAAAAAAAAAAAACTCGAAAAAGTGGTCGAAGTTGGGGCATTATACGGTACTTTAAAAAAAGTAATAATTTTAAATTAACTTATTATTATTTTTAAGTATTCATTAAAATTTATTACTATTTTAAGTATTCATTAAAATTTATTCATAGATTAAAATTTATTTTGGCATTTAGGCCCCTTGGTCCCAAAAGGCTTCAATTCTACCTAACAAGAAGGACTGCGCCACAAAACTCCTAAGCAAATTGTAAAACCATAGGTTCGTAGTATTTTGTGTGTAAACTTGTGTAAAGTGAAACTTCACTTCGAAGTTATGTCGCTAACTCATCAAAGCTAACCTCGGTTTTTTTTTCTTTTTTTCATACCTATCATTTCATCTAATTTACCTACTCTTTGAGAAGTTGGACCAAAAATGCCCGGTTATTAAATTTTATAATCAGTAAACAGTAAAGTTATTTTCACTGATATTACCTACACAATACAAGTCTTCACCTACCTACACAATACAAGACGCTACGTAACAAAATTTGTTTTACGTTTAATGTAGTACTACCTAGCTCTGCGCCTTCCAGTGCCCACTTTCGCGCCGAACCCGAAAGCCCTGCGCCTTCGAACCCACCTCTACGGGCACGTTACGGAGATGCTAACTTGATAATAGCGGCGATTCGATAAAGGCCTCGCGCATGCGCCCCACGAATGACCGGAGGGCACCCTGCAGACACCCTCTCAAAATGGTAAGTAGAATGATAACTTATCATCTACTTATCATTGATATGTAAGTAGATTTGGTTCACCGAACCAGTGATGCCAGACAACTTGCCTCGGACTTAAATTCCCTACCTACTATTTTAAAAAACCCTACTTTTCTCTACAAATTCCCTACCATGTTCGTAATTTCCCTACGCTAAAATTTCGATTGTATTAAAATTCAATATTGATCAGATTGATGAATAATGAATCAAATTTTGATTTCTTCGACATCTAAAAGACGATGATAATAATGTTGATGGAATTGATGAATATTGGGTCATTTTTTGATTTCTTCGACGTCTATTTAGACGCTTTATAAAAAGCGGCAATAATTATATCACTTCAGCAGCAGCTGGTGGAGGTGTGAGGTTTTGTGTTGGTAATCTTAAGGCCCGTGAGTCACATTAGTTACAAATCCCTATTTGATTCCCTCTTGTCTGAAAATCCCTACGTTTTGTGTACGGATTCCCTACGCCTTAAATAATCATTTTAAGAATTATTAAACATGAAAACTTCTGACGTAAATTTTCATCCTCCCTTATAACCATATTTTCCCTCATCTGGATGGACCACCATTTTTTCATTGTTCTCTTAATAACCAACCCACACTTTCTCTGAATGGGAGCGAAAACTTTGATTGGCCTTTTTGCGTTTCCTTCTTTGTATTAAAATACTAAATCAGTATCAAAGTAGGCACTCGTTAAATCCATGCTCAGTCCGCTCCATTTACAGCATCAATTTTTAGCTGCGAGGTATTTGCTCCACACCATCCCCCAGATTGTGGTCCGTCATCCCATCCCCATTATGGACCATCTGGAAGGTCAAGACTGGGGAGAGCCTTTTCCTCTAAGCTCTGCAAGTGTAAAAGGGACAGGAGGAGTTTAGGCACAACTTGCGTGTTAGCAGGAAGGCCGCCCGCCAACACGCGGTATATCGAAGTTCCACCTGCTCAAATCTCGGCATATCGAAGTTTCACACTCCCCCACCTAATCGAAGTTGTGGATTCACGATGACACAGAGCCAGAACTTATAACGATGAAGGAAGCTTATACATCCATAGAAAAGCTCCACAAATTTTCTTTGCAGGTCTGACCCTCGAGCAGAAAAGATCTTTTCTCTTATTTCGCTCGTATTTCGAACTTTTCCCTCACGCCTCTCAATATTTCGAAATTCAGTATATCGAACCTCTTGGTATATCGGAAGTTTTTCCCTGGCCCCTTCAACTTCGATATATGTACTGAGAGTCTACTGTATTTCGAAAACTAAGCGTTTTGAGTGGAAACACGCAATCAGCAAAATTAAAGGAAACAAAAATTTTGTTTACAAATACTACATGCATATTATGCATTTAATGCATAATATGCATGTAGTATTTATACTACAATATTATAATATTCTGTAGTATAATATATATGTTCCGATCGGAACAATAGTAAGGCCGCTAAAGCGCGACCGAAGAAGGCCACTTTTCGCTATTTACCAAAAACTAGTATAACCCAAGTTTCACTTACTTACCTAGGCCAATTTTTTTAATGCCCAACATGTACAGTGAAATTGTTAATATCAATATATATATTATAACAAGTACTAAAGTAGAGTTAGTAAAATTTAATGTGTTGTTTGTTTTCATAGTAATATTCCCCTCCACCACTAATAACAAGGCAAGGCCTGGCTAATTGACTTAACTTTTATTTACCACAAACTGCAAATTTACTGTCATGTATCTAAATCTAAATACTTGAACAAGTGAGGTCCGCAGTCGATATTGTTCCATGAAAGTGGTCCACAAGACTTGGACTTAGTCAAAAATTATAGCCCTGCCCTACTAGATCGTATCGATCCATTCCTTTTCGAGATAATCGATGTTTTCAAATCGAATCGACGTTTTCGATTCAACCATCGAAACGTAGGTACGTTTCGTTTTACAAATTTGACACTTTTTCGGGACGGTTTTGAAGGTAAAAACCCTCAACTTGCCAGTGAGGCGTTTTGCCTTCAAACGAATCACCTATCGGTCGGTACCTAGTGAGTTTCGTTAAGGAGAAACCACTCAACCTCTACTCAAATTTGAATTCCTCATTCAGTATGCAAAAACCCGTTGCGTCCAGATGTGAAAAAAAAACCTCACACTCAATACGATGTGTACACATTTGATTGAGAAACGCCTCGAGAATGTCGATAAAATACCTGGATAAGATAAAAAAAATTAGATGCTATTCCAATTGCGTGAAGGAGCCTTAACCCCAAATTTTGACAGCTTGAGGAGTTTCTTCATCTTGAGGAACCCCGTTTTCGTCAAAATCCGAGATAAGGCGGTTTTGCGCCACAGTGCAGTTCTGAAGGGATGTTTCTCGGTAGACCCCTTTAGTGATAATATCACATATTATGATTCACTTGATGACTTTGTTTAACGAGAACATATCAAAATGAATCGTGTGCATACTCATTACTTTCTGATAGCAGACTGCTCGTGTTGCGGAAATATTGAACTTTCACTTGGGCGCGACCCGACCCTTCATGGAAGGTAGATCACGTGATTCTATGCCCCTCTTCTTGCCAGTTTGAAGTGAAAATAAAACTAGGATCTGCACTATCTCCCGGGCCTATCTGCCCCTTTTTCCAACTTTGCGACCCCGACGAGGACGTGTGTCGTGGGGGAAGAAGACACGTCCCAACCTGAGCTCTACAATTTCCCTTATTGAATAATTGTGTGTCCTCACGAGGGCTCCTGTCATCTTGTGCAATCCATTTTGTTCTCTTAGCTGAAGATGACCCGATAAGACAATGGTGGCCGAGATATGAGAAACGTAGTCATGAGGGCTGTGCGCTCGAGAAAAGGAATCAGAATCTTAGAATCAGTTTTAGTTAAATTCGTGTTGTAAATCCTGTAAAAGATACACTAGGCATCCTGAGATTCCTGAACAAGCTGTGGTAACCAAAATAACACTCGTACAATACAATCACAAGAAAATATCAATTATGAACGTAATTAGCCAGGAGACTTTCGTCGAATGCGTTAGGAATCAACTTCATTATCTTCTTCCCTTCCGTTTTCACACGACGCTAACATTCCTTGTTAATCTCACATGATGGAGAGAGAGAGAAAAAACCGTTGCCCCATTCGTAGCGTCGGCAATTTGTCATAAGACGCGTATTTCCCACACGCCAAGTGGCTGGTGGCTCCGACATTGATGGAGGCCTCGCATTCCATCACTTCCCCGTGATCCCTCGGAAACTGTTTGGAAATCCATACCTTCCCGATGGGGACGTTTCAATGCCTCCAATATTTGTTACGGTGTCGCAGATTTCCATTTTGTAGATTGAACAGGCTAAAAATAATTTTGCTGTTAATTGGGCCTGGTGATATACAACCCCTGATAAAAACTGTAGTATAATATAAGGCTGACATCTCTGTTTTAGCAAATAATATTCCCACATTATGGTACTTCACGGGACTTGAATATTATGATTCGTGTATGCGTAATTCATGTCACTACTTCGCTCAACATCGGAAGAAATACTGGAATAGTGAAAATAAAAACTGAATACCTAATTTTTCTAATTAATTCAACACATTTCGGTAGAATCGGTTCTTGGGACAATGGACCCTTATCATGCATGTCTGCTGACCCTCATGAACATGATATTCTGAACAACATTGAACATTGATTGTTCAAGTCTGAAGTCATAATAAATTTGAGCCCCGAACTTCGGGGTTATAACTATCCTAATAAATTGAATCAACAAACATAGGTAGTTGCGTACCACCAGGTGTGAGTTTGTGTATCTACATGAATAATTCATGCTTATGAACAACAATTATGGTTTTTCCTAATTGGTTATTAGGTTTGTGGTGTGAGAGGCTGAATGCGTTCGATGTCCCAATTTTAGGTTTTTTGTGTGTCATTTCAGGATTAATAAACTATAGCCTATCTGCTTAGTCAACAAATTCTGAGAAAAAAAAAAAAATGCTAATTATTAGAAATTCTTCTTTTTCTTAGAAGGTAGAAAGTAGGTACCAAAAACCGTGACTTTGGTTTTGAAAAAAAAACGACCTTTTTTCTTAGCTTTTTTTGCGAAATCACATATTTCTGTGGTTTTAGACCCCAAGTCATGTATATGTTAGCGGCAAAGTGTATAATCCGGAATTCTATAGAATGCCTAGACATTTCATATAATGACAAACGAGGGCCGTCGATGTGAATAATTATTTACTTTCCCTAGTCATTGTATACAATGCCGAGAGTGGGCTCGGCAATGTGTCTAATCTCCGGGCAAAGTATGAAATACGGGGAAGAGGGATAGATAAGCTAGCTCCGTCCATCGGTGCAGTTCCGTTTCAGTTAGTTTTGGTCAGAATGGCATTAGAGCAAGAACCCTCGTCTTCATGCGATGCAATTATGAAACAAATGTTCACGGAAAAAATGTGTGAGTCTCGATTGAAGAACAATTCGCAATTTTTAAGTGATGAACGGTATTTAGATCTCATAAGTGAAGTGCTATCCGTGAAATCTGGAGGAAAAAAGAAGAAGGAACCTCGAGACTACTGGCTGTTGAAAAGATACGACGTCATAGAGGTTCTAGGAATGAAAAAACTTATTTGCCCCATGAAAGACAGTAACCAGGTTCTCTATTACGTTCGCGAAAGCGAAATTTTCGATATCCTCATGAAAACCCATAGATCTCTTGGACATGGAGGCAGAGACCGGATGATCAGTGATTTGAAGACTTCGTACAAAAACCTGACCCGTCGTGAAGTCGATATTTTCTTGTCCTTTTGCGAAGTTTGTGAGTTGAAGCGAAATAAGAAAAAGAAAGGTTTAGTTGTAAAGCCGCTGCTATTTGATGAATTCAACTCCAGGTGCCAGGTTTACCTAATCGACTTTCAGTCCAATCCGGATGGTGAGTACAAATTTATTATGACCTATCAAGACCATCTCACAAAATACGTCGTCCTAAAACCGCTGAAGACAAAAACGGCGGAGGAAGTTGCGAAAAATTTGTTAGATATTTTCGCGCTGCTGGGTGCTCCAGCAGTACTCCAATCAGACAACGGGAGAGAGTTTGCGAATCGCATAGTAGATAATCTACGATCTTTTTGGCCCGAACTGAGAATCGTGCATGGCAAACCACGTCACAGCCAGAGCCAAGGTAGCGTTGAGCGTGCAAACCAAGATGTGCAGAACATGCTAATGACATGGATGAAAGAAAACAAGTGTAGTCAGTGGGCCGAAGGACTCCGATTCATTCAGGTCATGCAAGTATCTGAGCTTGACAAAATCGCCGATTTAACTGTTAACCATCGCAAACACGCCAGAGAAAGCCTTCAAGTACAAGCAGAAAAAATGAAGCAGCACTCAGATAAGTGTTTCCCACCTGCGTCCATTGGGCAAACAGTCAGGATTGCGATCCCCGACGTCGATAGGGGAAAAGGAGAGGCGCGGAATGTGCTAGCTCGCGTGCTGGAAACCAACGAAGACGGACTATATCGCTTGGGGAACAAGGACGGAACTCTGAAACATTGGTACGCCAGATCTCAATTCGTTATTTGCAAGACAACTTTTGTTCAGCCAGATGACATCAACACGGAACGGGAAATAACTCTACGATCTGCAGCAACAAGCAGCGCCACTGGATTCTTCAAATGCAACTGCGCTAAGTCCTGCTCAACGAACCGCTGCAAATGTCGAAAAAATAAAGTTAGCTGCAACTCAAAATGCGGCTGCACCTCCTGCTCGAATAAAAATTGACTTAATACCGACGTACTACCTACCTGACTTGTGAGTACAAATGTTGAGTAATTATACATATTTCTTTTGATATTTCAGTTTCGTTCAATATATTGAACGAAACTGAAATATCAAAAGAAATATGTATACTTTGTATACTTTGCCTGAGCCCCGCTAGGCATTCCATACAATGCCTAAAAGTTATAAACATTGCCTAGGTAAAGTTTGAAATCTGGAAACATTTTTATACATTGCCTGAAATGGCTCGGCATTATATGAAATGCCTAGGCATTTCATACAATGCCTGGATTATACACTTTGCCGCTAACATATATATTCGTAATCAGCATTAAATTTCCAATAAGAAGCTTTTTTCATTATTTTCAGAATTTTTGGACTTTGCAGGCTAGGTATAATTTTTTTTTTTTTTATCCCCAAATGATACAAACAGAACCTAATATTGGCCATAATAGCTCAAGAAAACAGGGGGCTCCCGAGAAAATGGAGGCAACTTTCGGATTCAGCACCTCAAAAAAGACAGAGTTAGGTAAGGGTTTTTTTTAGCAACGGTCCTAAAAGTCGACTTTTTTTGTTGACCTGTGTTATCAAACTTTATGAATTTTGATTTGCACTTTTTAAATGTTCGCTATTTTAATAATTGTTTTCTAAAAAAAATCTCTTATGAGTAGGCTTGCCATTTTGGTTTATTATTCTTGGAATAATACACCTATGTAATCGCGACGGAGGTCGACGACTCCGATCGGCCTCAAAATTTAACATTATCCGTTTCAAGAGGTCTGGAATCCAAAACCGAAATGTCCGTCCGCCGTCCGAGACGTTTTGGGCAGTAGGAATTTTTTTTAAATCTGAAATTATGATAAAATACTTGGTTTACCATCTTGCTGTGCCCGCAAGCTTTTCAGCCCGATCGCCCAAACCCGTGGGGCGCTACGGGGCTAAAATGGGGCTACGGGACGGGATTATTGAAGGCTTTTGGCTACGGGATCGAGTTAGGTGTCGTTTCCGAAGTATTTTTGGACGTAGAATCCATTTCTCGGGGTCCCGCAACGATCCGATTTCACTGTGGGTAGGTACTTTAATGGGCTACAAATGGGATTTTTGAAGGATCCCAGGAAATCTAATATTTTCCGAGTAAAAAAATTTGTAAAAAAAAGTTAAAAAAAAAAAGAAAAAAAAAATTGTGTAAAACCCTTGTGTAAAATTTGCAGCGTTTTTAAGAAAGATTTTACCCCAAGCCAAGTCCAATTAGGCTTATTCGACTTCTCTGCTAAGACCTTGTAAATTCCGCGTTTTCTTCCCTGCATCTACAGCTGAGTTGGTTACGAAAGCATATTGTTGAGTTGAACGGCTTTTTTTTCTCACGGTTTAACTACTTAGGTACCTACCTTTTTGCGTTCAGAGAACATTCCGCTTCGTTGCGGGCCCGCGTCTCAACCTTGTTAATAGTTTCCTACGATGTTAATGGTGTGAATGAAAATTTCGGTTTCTAAGAGGCTGTTTATCTTTTAAGATGCTGGTGGAAATGCTGGATTGCTAAACTCGTCGGACAGCCGATTTGTGCTATTGCAAAGTCAAATCTTTAGACGCAGACTTGTACGCACGTTACAATTCAAAGGCTTCTTTTGTTGTACGTTTTAGATATGTTTATGAATCTGAAACTTTGACAAAATGATTGGCTCTGATCTTGGTTGATCTCTTGACGGTTCAGCTCGATCTATTAAACCCTTTTTCACCAACCTTCAATTTGCCAAATTTTTTTAATGTCATACTAAACCTGAATTTGTTCTAATTACCTTATAAATATAGTTGATGGTGGTGGTGGTGATTACCTTATAAATATATTTATATTTATATGTCCCCTGCAGCGATGCGATCAGAAAAGTCTTATACCAATCATTAAATAAAATTAAAACTACCCACTGATCACGAGCTGGGAGCTTCTCCTCGTCATTGGGCCTTGATAGAATTGATTTATGTTAGTATGGATAACCTTGATGCCGGGGTGGGATCTGGGATTCCTTTGATAAATCTCCTAATAATAATATCGTTTCACTGTTGAAGTTGAAACGATAAATTAATGTAATGAGAGATTAAAAATAAGCACAAGTCCTGTTTCGGGATCGAGCTCAGGACTGAAATGTGAGCGTTCATGAGGCAAAGTGGGCGTCACAGGCCATCGGCTGAGGAATAACACTACCTATAGAGCGTATGACGTTCGTCTTCACAAATATAAAATAATTGTATTACAAAATTTGTAACCATTTAATGGTTCATTCTTTTATTTCAGATTATGAAAGATCTTCTACATCTTCTTATCATCAAACCAACTGAATCAATTGACGTCAAACTTCACCTACATGAACTGTGAAAAGCTGTCGAAATCATTTCACAGGACTCGAACCGCAGACTCAAAAATTGCGACTTGTTCAGCTCGCTGTGACTCGTTGAGGAATCTATTCTTCGCACTTCCATTGTCATGAACACAAACAGGTCACACACGCATACATTTTCATTAGGCCTAGTGCATTTTAATAATTAATTCGAATCGCCTCATTATTGTCTTTAAAATTGCAATTTGATATGTGTTTATATCATTTTGTGAAGTTGATGGGAGTCGGAGCCATGAACTAAAACATAAAAAAATAAATAAATAAAAATATTGGCAGATAAGTCAATGAACACAATGATTGTGTAACGTAACTATTACGTTGTGGAGCAGTCGAGAAACCCATCCTTAATGAACACAATGTGCCAAGTATGTTGCTCATAGCTAAGATTGTGTTTGTGGGAATTCCTGCAATAAGGAAACTCTCAATGTAAAATTTCATATTAAATAAGAACAAATTTTGTTTTTCCAATATCGATGTGAACACAATTTACTGTCTTGGCAGAATTAATTGAAAAAGATCAACTTGCAAGTCTTAAAAAAATGCGCGTACCTACCTGTCAATGGGCTCCTTGAAAAGGTCGGAATTCATCATTTCTATCAACATATTAGGACTCAGCACCCTTTAAAACCCCTCTAGACAAATTTTTAGTTCGAACATCCGCGTAATTACGTGCAGAACTGTTTTAGAAATTTTCTAAAACATTAATGTTGAAATTTTGA
Source organism: Pilophorus perplexus (assembly GCA_955831195.1). Taxonomy (NCBI): domain Eukaryota; kingdom Metazoa; phylum Arthropoda; class Insecta; order Hemiptera; family Miridae; genus Pilophorus; species Pilophorus perplexus. The sequence goes on from OY037012.1 coordinate 10,787,137, forward strand.
ACTTAAAGTGGAGGCGTCGAGAATTTCGGCACAGAGGCGCCAGAGTGCTGAATAATAAATCTGAACGGAATCGGAATAAAACTCTCGGCCCGGGTCGATTTTTGAATAACCTTCTTTGATGATAACCTCAATGCTCGATTTTTGAATGACCTTCTCTGATGAATACCCTGATTCTCAATTTTCGGGGTCGGCTTTTCGCGTACCTAGCAAAGTTGGCTAACATGCATAGATGTGTGTGAGAGAGAGAGAGAGAGAGAGATCTCAGCCCATCGGTATAATCTTATATCGATGTCTCAGCCAAAAGATGCCAAAGCAGCCCACATCATCTACCCCCTCCAGACCTCGGAATTCAAATTTGAATTTGAATAATATTTATATTATATTTTTCCTAAGGCCCTATAAATAATAGAGACGGGTTTTCTGCAATGCTGACCTATTTTTGTAACTGTTGAAGCACGACCTTTCCAATAATTTTTTATTTTTTAATCATTCTAGGAGCTCATTTCGCGCACTTTTTTCATCTTTGGCGTGGCAGTCGAAGTGCGCAATCCTAAAATGGCTTATTTTGTTACTGTTTTAATTTCATGTCATTTGGGCGAAAAAAATTATGGTCACTAATGGGTTAATTTCATTTGTCTCTCGCCAGTCAAATGACCTGCGATGAAGACGTAACGTGGATGAAGCCTTGGAATTCGAAAATCTCTCTCGGTAGAATCGGATTTCCATATTGCGGGATATGAAAGTAAAATTATGTCTTGTTCCCTTTCAAAACCTTCAAACGGCACATTCAGTTTTCCACAGGAGTGATAGAAATTCAGCAAGTGTCTCGAGTGGGTCTACAGTGTGCAGCCATTATTTACCGGCCCAACACGCGTCTTGTTAGATGTTACTGTCAGCCTCTTGCGTCACCCCTTTTTTCCCCTCAGCATCTGGCTTTCGGCATAATTATCTTTTCCGATTCTCATTTTACGCAACGAGGTCTTCACCAATAAGGCGCAAATGGTCCTACGATGTATATCCGCCCCCTTTGGCTCGTCTGCCGACCCAAATTGCGCAACGAGTCCCTTCTTTTGAGTTGACGTGCTCGCACGAGGACTATTCTTCTCATACATCTACTTGAGATGATGTTTGACAAAGTCTGGAACATGACCGGTATTGAAATATAATTTTACATAATCGTTAAAGAAGGAAGTTGGGACCTTTTGATCCGAGTATGGATACCTACAAACCCAACGTATTACGTAGACATCAACCTTGAACAGACGTAGCAGCAACATCAGTTTAGGTTTAGTTATATTCTTCACCATTTTTCTTCTGTCCACCACCAATTTCTCTTTCTGGCTACAATAATTGTAACTGTAACCAATTGTAACCAATCATTGGTTCGTTTGTTGTACATAAACTAATTCAGGGTTACATAAAAACAAGAGTCGCAGCCGCATCGCTCGAGGGAGGGAGTTTGGCTGCGTCACGAATCGACCAGCAGCGACACAAAATCGTGCTGCGCGTCGGGTGAGCTGGTGAGCATATCCTACTGAAAAGGTGACTTCCGCCGTAACCTGGGGGTTTATTTTTAAGCAATGAACTTTCAATTGTATGTAGGCTGTCGCCGCGCGTTGCGTGATTGTGAGCTGGATTCATCGATACGTTTAATTCTAAATCTAATTTCACCTGCTCCCATTGCACCACGTAGGGTCAGAGATCAGTACAACATCAACTATAAAAGATTTGTCTCTTAGGCGAGTAGGACCCATCGTAGAACAATAACTCCTTTTACGTTCCATTGAGAAACAAGGGAAAATTTAACTAGTGACGCAAAAGTTGGCTTCGGTGTGACTATTTTGACCCTTCGTGCATGCCGTCTTCAAGCTCATGTCTCGCCTAGTCAAAACCGACATGAATGAGATTTCATGACAAGCCGACATAATACTGTCGTGATGTGACGGCCCGTTTTGATTTCGGCGAGGGCCGCCCCGAGGTCTCGCATTACAGACCTCGATTGCCTCAGAAGCTCCCTTCGGGCTGAGTTAAAAGTCCCTGCTTGCGACTGTAATTTTCTTTAAACGTCATCAAAAAAGGCTGGAGGAAGAAGACTGTCGGGGATTACAATGTTTTCTGATTGAAACCCCGCCTCGGGCGCATTCCAGGTCGTCGGGCCGATCTGCCAGTAAAATGAACGGTTTGCCAACGAAATGAAGGATTTTCGCTCGACAATCAGCGTTCGAGTAGTGGCATCAAATCCCTCAATTTTCAGAAATTTATGAGTTCCACACTTTCCCCGCATGTACGGTTTATGGCTGCGGTTTTGAGCTCAGAAGATCTACAAAATTGCCGTACCTGCTTCAAGGGGAAGACGGTCAATAGAGAATCTTTGTTTATTAATGGAGGGGAGTTGTGCTCTACGCTCCTTCCCCTCACGATGGTTCTACCGGGGTCTGGGTCTATTAGGCGGGTCAATTGGTCTTCCAACTCAATGTTATGGCATTTAAAACAACCTACAAGGTTAAAACAATCTATGCCAAAAACGATTATTTTGACTGTGGCCTCTGTCCTGGACCATGATTTTGGCAACCCTTTAATTTTGTTATATTATTCTTGGAATAATACAAAATTTGTCATCATAAAAAAAAATTAAAATAATAATAAAGGAAATTAAAATTAAATCAAAACAAAAATGATGAAAATTTAAAAAAAAATAATTTTTTCGGGCTTTTTACATGAACCGAATAAGTCCAAAATAATGAATGAATTAATTTAATAAAATTGTCTGTTGTCTTCGTTTCAATCACCGCTAAGTTTCAAATCACTTTTAAATTTCGGTAAAACTGAGCTTTCCTTTACGCAATTTTTTTAAGTTAAAGACTCGTATTTGCTTATGTTTTGCCAAGAAGTTACGATAATAAAAAAAAGAAGGAGTGGGAAACGCAGATTTCAAAATCGATTTTTTGGTTCGATACAGTTACAGAAAAAACGATACCCATTCCTACTCCTCATTAACTGCCCAGTCATTGGAACCTGTTGCAGCTCCCGTTTTCACTGACTAGGCCACACGAATCAATGACTTCACGTCCAAACTTTGGGCTCCAAAGCTCTGGCGGGGTGAAGAATCTAAACGTCCATTGACACTTTCAGCCTCCAACCCCTCTGAGACTGTAGAACTAGGAAGCCCCAACAACATTGGACGAGCAAACTGGTAAACCTTCATCGGAATTTCATTTCATACAATATGTGAAATTATAAATCAGGAATGATAAATATTCATCCAAAACACACGGCGGCAAGTACCCAGGTGAGGCGCCAGCACCTTCCCGTAAATCCACAACCGCAAGTGTGAATTTAGAAACACACCCATACGCAGGTACCTACACGAAATTCACTCAAAAGTGTCAGGTTCCCATAATCATGTTTACTATTTTTGTTACAGTTCTCCACGGAGGCTGCATCATGAGTCAATTCACATATTCTAAGATTTTCGTCTATGTTGAAGATCTTGGAGCCACCCAAATTAAGACAAGGGTCTTGGGAAGGCTGGGGTCACAAATGGATGAACCCGTTTACCACAAATGGGAACCATGTCTGAAGGAGGAACACATTTTAAATTGTCTCGCGTAGGCAAAAACGAGCGTTTCGTGGATCCCACAGCCTCCCCTCAGGCCCGTGAGATCATTTTTAATCGCCTTCCTGTTATGGAGGGGGTGTTTGCAACCTCTCAACAACCTATGACAAGTGGCCTTTTGCGTTATTAACGCCTATGACTCTTATTGTCTGGAGGCGGGCATGACAAAACCGGGTTACGAACACACCTGGCAAACCCAACTCATCCTGGCGGGAGATCAAGGTTCGCCACATTAAACAAATTTAACGCTTCCATCCTACTCTTCGCCGCCAGACCTTATCCGAAGTTATTATTGAAGGTACCTCAAAGTTCATTCGCTACACTGACGTCAAACGGCTATAATCCTTGGAGATCCTGTAGGAACACGCAACATCTAAATTTCATCCAGTAATATACTCTGTTAATAGGTTTACGAAATCCCCTATCAAATAATTGACAAATTTCTTTATGTTGTCGTTTGAGGAAGTTATCTGGGCTCGTACGATAAGTTTAAAGTTTAACAGCCACCACATTTTGAAGAAAAAAGGAGTCGTAAGGTCAAGGTGGCTTTCACATCAAAGTTTGACAGGTAAGAATAAAGGAACTTGAAAATGAATTGTGGGCATATCACGCCAAATCGGAGGTTTGGTTGAGCACTTGATCCGCAGGCTATAAGTGCTATCAAGGTGCATCACGGAAACCAATGAGACGGCCTTCCCGCAGGCGCGATGTTGCGCACCTTCCTTGATTTCAGGTGCGCCAGAAAAATTTTCACGTCTTTGGCTTATTAATCTCAGAATAATACACCCATGATTTCGCGATGGGGCCTCAAAATTTGACATTTCACGTTTCATGAGGCGTAGATTTCAAAAATGCATTTTTGCTTGCGGACATGTCCGTCCGCCGTACGCCGCACAGTGGTCCAAAAACGCCTATGAACGGCAAAATTCCCTAATAAGTGGATCATTGGCTAATACGTCCTATACGTATGATAGGTACCTAATAAGGGATGGAAGTATGAGAGGTATGATGGGATGATAGGTACATACCTGAAATAGATAATATCTCTCTTCATATTAAGAAGGTGGGACAGGTTCATGAAATAAGCACGAGATAAGTATGCGAGATAGGTATGGTAGATACCTGAAGCAGGCATGATAGGGTCCTGAAATGGGTGTCCTTAAATCAGGATAGAATCTTTAGTCAGTGACAGGATTGAACAGAATTTGAAAAAAGTTGCCTATTTTTCACGCTTGGTTGTGATTAAACGCCTGAAGCGATTCTAATGTTTAAGGAGATCATTCGACGCAGAATTGTATGCTCTTCAACTTTGTAACCAAAAGTTTGCTGCTGTTATGCTTGGTTTTCGAGTTATAGGTGAAAAACTGGAAGAAGTTCGAAAAAATCGAGGTTTTTTGGCCGCCATCAATTTTCCCGGCAAAATTCTGCTACCATTTTTGATATTTAAAACAATAAATAATTTATTAAATTTTATAATTATTATAAAATTGAATAAAAAGTTATCAAAAAAAGCTTCTACACCATATCGTGCACAGAGTGCCCTTTCAATCCTCTGGCGACTGGCCTAAAGAAAACGCGAAAACTATACGAAGCTATAATATTATAGTAACGAGCAAAGCCGCAGGTTCCCACAACCGATGTCAGCATTTCTTTTTCAACAGGTGTGTTTCTGTCTATCTGAGTGATGTCTTCTGACATGTCACAAGATGGCATCGGATTTTTCGAGATTTTATTCAAAAACAAGCTAAATTCGACTGGAAAAAAGAGCAAAAATCATTAAATGATTCCATATTAAAGTTCTTATTCACATCTTAAGAAGTGAAAAAATTTCACTTCTTATGATGTGAATATGGACTTGAAATAAATAGAAGAAATTTTTGTTTTTTAATAGCTCCATTTTTCCACGTTTCCTTTGACATAATTTTTCGAAAAACGGGCAATTTCCCGTCTTTTCAGGCTTGTTTTGGCGCTGTAAAATCGTTATTTTCACCAATAAACCTCTGGAATGTACTAAGTAGTTGACTTCTTTAATCATCAGATGTGTATTCAAATTCTTTCAACAATTCAGTTGAAAAAGGGGGTTTTTTGACACCCACAGACCGCTGTGCGCCGTCACGGCTGTTTTGGACAGTCGGATTTTTCCGAGGTCTGGAGGGGGTACATGATGTGGGCTGCTTCGTCATCTTGACCGAAAATCAAGAATAAGGGTTATCATCAGAGAAGGTCATTCAAAAATCGAGCATCGAGTTTAACATCAAAGAAGGATATATATCACCGAAAATTGACCCCGGCCGAGTGTTTTTATTTCGATTTCGTTCAGATTTATTATCCAACGCTCTGGCGGCTCCGTGCCCAACTACTGGATGCCCAGGGATACAAGGTGTGACGTCACGGGCCCTGTGCTATCAGTTCAAAATCCCCTCACATTTCCAAAACAGTTCTGCATCCGTAGCTATACGGAATTTCGAACTTAAAATTTGCATAGGGGGGGTTAAATAAATGGCGCTGAATCCGAGTACATTGTTAGAAAATTTCTCATTTAATGATGATTCCGACCTTCTCAAGGGGCCCATTAATTTTTGTAACAAGAATAATAAACCCTTGTGAAAAATTTGCAGCGTTTTTAAGATTCCTTTCAATTCATCGTCCTGCTCATCCCAAGACACAACAGGTTTCCAACCTTTTTTTTTCGCACGGTGGTTTTCGCATTTCGCCAAATGGATCCATGCAATTCCTGCGGTTAGGGCGAGCATGACCGGCTCACGACCCAGAATTTCACATTCAAAGAAACATCGTGTGACTCCCTTCAACCGCCGGCTGTGAAGTGAGGATCACGATTCGAGAAAAATAAGGAGCATCGTTCGGACGGCTCAAATAAGATGGGTTGCAGCAATAAGCTCTGTGTTTGTTCGGACGCAATACCGAACGATTGTCAGCTAGTCAAGGGGCAGAAACTCAGTAACAGGATTGCAACACTGCTGCAATATTGCTGTAAAGTTATCACAACATATCACGAGCTGTGTGGTTAGATCTTGGTAATTTCACGTTCGAAGAAGGTTAATTTTTACACGATTTTTGATTTACTGTTTTCAGAATAACCAACCGGTATTTTCTCGACGGCGTCAAAAATTTGGATAATATCCAAATAATAACAATATTATGCCTATCTGTTTTTACAGTTTTCAAGATGTAACGATTCAAAAATGAAACATCCATCCACTATTTACGCCGTTTTGGGAACTTCATTTTAAATCTGAAATCTTGAAAAAATACTCACTTCACCACCTAGTTGTCCTTTTCATACCCATCGCTCCATTCGTGGGGCTTAAAAGGGGCTACGGGAGGGATTGTTGAAGGTTTTCGGCTATGATATTGAGTGGGGTGTGGTTTTCGTGGTATTTTTTGACGTGGAATCCATTTTTAGGGGCCCCAGATGCATTCGATTTCACCATGGGGATCTATGGCAATCACATCTGACCAAACACTGAACAGGAATAGGTACCATTTTTTATTATTTTTTTTAAATTATTTTTTTATTTCTCAATTTTTTTAAATTATTTTTAAATATTTTTTTTTATTGGAAGACTTAAATTTTGCACAATTTATACAAAAGAAAAATAAACCCTTGTGTAAAATTTGCGGTGCTTTTCTTCGAATTATCATAGATCAGGGTGTGCAGTGGATCTAGGCATCAAGATAACTGCAAAGTTTGTACGTGAATAAATTTGATATTACTTCAAATCACGTTTCTTGGTTTTGATTACACTGACAAAGCGTGTAAGCGTTATGGGACCACTTAAGCAAGTTCTGCATTTTCCACGAGGCTCCCAGTACCCGTCTAATTGGTTCCCTTTTCCCTTCACTCGAGTCGCTGCGGACGATGCGATGCACGCTGGCCTATTGTTAGTAAAGTCGTCGTAATGTAATTTAAGTCGGGGGGAGGTCGTGCCGGAGGGTAAAGGTCGCCAGGGAGATCCCGCTCGCTGCATCCGAAATGAATTCAATGAAAAAAAAGAAGAAAAAAGGCAACATCCCGGCCTGCATCCGATTTCCAGTACAAGGGTTCCACTGGGGTTGCATCATTGTTGATTAGGCTGGTGGCCTTACGTCAATATCGTGCTCGACGAGGAGAAGAACTGTTAACTAATACAGTCGATTAGTATTGATAGGTACACACGACTCTTCTGTTTAACGGTACAGTGGGGCAACGGTGGCGGTTGCAGTGCAAAAGTGGCTGAGGGTGATGTCCGATGCGGGATACATCGTGCGCATCAAGTGCTGCAAAGCTATTTTGATCGATAATAATGAACAATATAAAATAGTAGAAAATGCAGTTTTCGTCTTCCAAGTTTTCTGTAGGATGGGAATTTGACGTTAAATTTGGAATTCAATTAAACGTAAAGTTTGTGAAATTGATGAGGGAGTTTGCATTCAGTGTGGATTCAGCTGCCAGGGAGTCTCCAAAAATAGCCAGGTCCGACCTCTTCTTCTTAAATTTGTCAACCTGCTGCAAGTGGTCCCAAGCGCTGCGGTCGATGGCGAGATCGGGCGGTCCAGCTTCTCCCGCGAACGGCTTCACTGCTCACGACCCCGGACCGTCCCTTTTTCGCCACCGATATTATCATACACTGATCCTTTACATTTTCATGAGTATTCGCAGAGATTTTTTGGTTGGTCCCGCCAGGGAATCCTCTGCCGACACAGCATGCCAGGACAGCGGAACCAATTATTTCGCTCGGGCCAGTTGCCCAGGCACCTATAGGTAATATATTAGCGACAGGTCACTTGTAGGAGCCGGGAGAACTGGCCTTCGTAAGACTCTTTTATTGACGTTTAACTTGTGGAAGCCGGTCAATTGATTTCCAATAAAACTGTGTGCTGTGGCCGAACTGAAATCAATCATGACGCTTCATGTTTGATATCTGGATCTCCTCAGCCCCATTCCGAGGATCGACACACTCCAGGTCAACTCGACAGTTAGAGCCAACCTGGGAAGCTCGCAGATCCTCCATTGATGCAGCAACATCACTTACTAGGTCAGCAAATTGTGACATTAATTCACGTTATGCCCTAGATAAGGATGTTCCTACACTCCCTTCCTCTTCATCCAAAGACACCAGGGGCGTAATCCTAGATATGACGCTAGAGGCATTCTCCAAAACACAACACTAATAATAATGTCGAACATAAGAAGCAATTAGGAATATATTATTTTCATGCAGGTACACCCCCGACATCCGTTGTGCAGAGTGCCCTACAGTCACGTAACGGCAAAACCTGAAAATGTGAATGGAACGTGTACAGCAGGGATCCTAACTATTTCAAGCAAGAGAGTCTTTTTTTTTTTCAAAATAAACTGATACCTACCTCAGACCAATACTTATATATAAGTATTTAGCCAAATTACTTTAACATTTAGTTTTAAAAATTTGCAGCGAGTAACTTGACTTCACTTTCTCATCAAAATGTACTAAAATAAAAAGCCTTAAAATTCAGTAAAAACGAGTGTAATTAATACCATTAATACAAATAATTACACTAATTATTAGGTTAACATACAATCTATACCACTAACCAAGAAGTAAGATTCAAATAGGTAATAACACGTGTTATTTTTGTGGATTTTTAGACCTCGTCGACCTCCAAAGTTTTGTTTATATCGACCACTTTGGGATTACCGGGTACAGGTTAGGCAATTTTCTTCCTCTGTACTACTTGAAGATGAGTAACGGCGAGGTAGGTAAAATCGGAAGAAAAAGCAATGACGTCCGACAGGAACAAGGGCATCGTGGTGCAACGCTGGGAAGCTGAGCCCATTAGTGGAGTCATTAGCGGTAAGTAGGCTAGGGGCCTAGAAATACAAGTTATGTATGGGGGGATGGGGGTTAGCATGAAGGGGCAGAATGACCGCCCTCGGGCCCTTGAACTTCCTCCTCTGGCCTTCCCTCCACTCCGGTAAAGAACCTCAGGTCACCCCGAATAACCGGGCGGGACGTCCTACCGGAGGGGTCTTGGAGGGCGACCGAGTATCGTTTTTTTACGTATCGTGTTTTTCCACTCTCTGACGGACGTGGGGGACATCACTTCGATTGGCCATAGTAGACAGAAGGGGCTTCCGCCACTTGCAGGGTGCTGGGCATCCAAAAAGGCGGGCCTGATGATAGGAGGGTAGGAAGTGAGTAGGTATACATTATAACGATGATTAAAAATCCAAAAATATGTTGGTTCCTAAAGGAATAAAATTTATTCCTTTAGGCACCAACATATTTTTGGATTTTTACATATTTGGATATACATTTAATGTATATTTTTCAACAAACTGCAGAAGTAAATCGATTCCTCCCACAAGCTGATCTGTCTTTTATCACAGATTTTGTTTTATGGAGGTTTGTTGGTGTTCGTCCACTGACCCCCCGCCATACCGCTCACGCGTAACGCGCACCCACTCCACCATTTACTTCCTTCCGTCTTCAGCCATCCCTCGCTCAACTGTTGTAGTCGTACCAGAAGCGTTGTGTGCGTGTTAATGTAAATATGGCTTAAGTCTTTCGCGTAGTTTATACCTATCTATCTAAAAATGTTCTTGTCGATTCAAAAAGGAGGTGCGTGACGTCACGTAAGGCCCTTCCAGTTTGACAGCTACCTAGTTTCCCACCAAAAACATCAGAGTGCTACCTAGATTGTTTCTTATTTTTCTTGATTTTCTTGGTGATTGGAACTAGTGACATTGGAGTAACGCAAAAATGGGTGTGTTCGCTTTGTTGTCAATGTGATCGTGTATTATCGACATAAGTAAACTTAATAATAAACTCGACTTGATTTTATGATATTATGAAAGTGAAGAATAATCCTTCAGTTTTTAATTTTTTTTATGGTGCCAACTTAGCAAATCGCCGACCAATGAATGGTAGCTGATTTTTGGTATTCCGCCGAAAATTCAAATTGCGATTTTTCTATAAATTCGTACGAACTTACAATTTGTGTTTCAACCCCATTTTCCGTGTTATTTGGAAGCCATCGATTTAAAAAATAATAATAATCCGGAAAGTGGTCAATTCCTATTTGTAAATAAACAAGTTTTTCGTTGTTTTTAATCGATTTTTCCTTTTAAAAAATCCTCAAACCCGGGATTCAGAAAAACGGTAGTAATTGGTTACGTGGTAGGTAATTAATTCTGGTACTCGTGGTAATTTCAATTCACAACTTATTTGTCTATTTCTGCTGTTCATTCGAGAGCCTCAAACGTTCCTCATGACGTTCACCAGAGCGCTCTGACCACAGAGTAACAGAGGCTCTGACTAAAGACCTGTGCACGAAGCCAAAATGTCGAGCCAAGTATCGTTTGAGAAGCTTCCATACTTGGTGATAGCTTCTGTATTCTGATCAGCGTCGTTCGGTCGGGCAGCAGCAGATCCGCAGCATCGCTAAGAGGACGTCCGACTCACGATCCGACGACCGTTTATCTCTCACGACGTTGGACTTCTGCCCATTTTAAGTTTCGTAACGTTTGAAACGAAGACGGTTTTGGGGGCTCCCCTTTGCCGATGTCCCAAATCGACATTTCTCCAAAACAAAAAACCTTGGTGGCCTCCTCTTTAACTGATGCTCGCGATCAAACTTCTATTTATCCCTCGAGCGCGGATCCCTCTTACGTACTTAAATATCGATTGCCCTTGAAGATGTTCATCTTGAAGGGGTACCGTCACGACATTTCGCCAGTCTAGTAAGACCTGGCTTGTATTTTAACGTGATTTCTCGTTATGTCTGATTTCGTTAGATGACCCAAGCAGAAAATATCTTGTGGGTTGAAGAACGTAATTTCTGTACTAACACATGAGTGCGAACAATTTAGGTTGTTTTGGTTCTTCCGCCCACCTGCAGGTATGAATTCATCTGCACTGATGACCGAAACGCCGTTTGTAAACTACTATGACATTCGCGCGTTCAGCAAAGAAAACTTCTCAAGATTGATGACCATTCGAATTGAGATACGGCCCAAAACTTGACAGCCGTCGTAAGATAAATACGTCCTCCGAAGATGGCTCACTCGCAAGATTGAAATACGAGGAAGTGAGTTTGCGCTGCTTTCCATTCACTGGAGGAGGTTGTCTGGAGGCGAACACGTATGAAAGGGGCAGGGAGAACCAGTGAAAGACAAGAATTTATGATACTCTCGTGCAAGAAGAGTAGATTACCAAATTGAAATATTAACAAACAAAACAGCGTAATCTGGAGGCCTGTTGCGTTGTCCTCACATCATCAACAATACAAAAAAAAATTAAATTGCAAAACTAGCAATCATTTAAATCTTCGGACCATTCACTTTCTTGACACTCTGTATTTCTTATTTATTAAGTGTATATCACGTTTAGGCCAATTTGCTGTAACAGCTGCAACTGAGAAAGGCGTTCAACGAGCCAAACCCAAATTACTTTCTGCGGATTGTTTTACTAATAGTAAGTAATCCCCGTTAACAGCTCAGTAATGACAAGTAATTACATGGTAAACTATTTGGAGCCCACCTACCTACACGGAATTTCCTACAGGAGGCAAGATTAGAAAGGAAAACTAACACGCGAGAATTTTGTACCGGTAGCGAGGCTATTAATTAGCTCTGTGACGCCAATCTTGCCGACGGTTCTTGGAACAATTGTATATTTGAGGGTTTTTCCTTTTTATTTGTGTTTTCCGAAAAACGTAGAAGAGATCCGAAAGTTCCCGGATGCGAAAATCACCTTATTTATTAGTTGATAATTAATTTTTAATGCCTACGTACGTGGGCTAATTGCACCCGATTTCAGTAAGGCATTTGGATTTATTATCAAGGGCTTAAAATTAGTGGGAGCATAATAAGGCACCAGCCGTACACGCCATTTTGGGCAGTAGGTTTTTTTTGTTTAATCTGAAATTTTCACAATACACTCGGGTATAGGTTGTGTGCAAGGTTTTCAGCCCGATCATCGTTTTGGATATCAAATCCATTTCTTTAATCAGATTAAAGGCAGGTTCTGTGGTAGGTAAAACCGTTCGTAAAACCCTTCGTTAAGGGACGTTAGATCCTACTTTAAAAAATTCCTCTCTAAACTTACGCTTAGGTGCTGTAGAATAAAAAGCGAGGGGTGGCAAGGTACAGTAGGTGTGAGGTCGCCTCAAATAGCAAGAACTCGGAATTTCATCACCAGTTTACATCCGTGGAATCCACTTCTTCACCAGAATAAACGAGCAGGTCCCCGAGCCATTACAGTAAATATACTAATAGTAAGTAATCATACTTTTCATGAATAATGTTTCATACTTTTGTATGAATAATGAACCCTTGTGTGATTTTAGCTTGGGGCATGCTTTTCCCGTGACCTAACTGCCCAAAAATGTTTAGGGCGGGTCCCGCACTGCGGGAGTGAGACGTGTTAGTCCGCAAGGGAGTGTCACATTTTTATATCACGTTAGGGCACTAGTTCGGCATCCTCACTTGTCTTACCGTTGGGCCACTAGTGCGCCGTCCTCACCTGTCTACATTAGGCCACTATAGTTCGGCATCGACACTTGTCAACGTCAGGCCACTAGTTCAGCGTCGGACAGTTACTCTTCCACTCTTCCAACACGCAAGATGGGGTTCAATCCATCCATGGGTTCCATGCTTCTTGAATTTCAGCCATAGGCTCTAAGCAATCAGCATCCGTGGGTCTAGCTTGCAAGGCCCGATCGGCCTTCGAAGGGCTGTTTTTCTTTTCCCCCAATAGCAAAAACGAACCATTTTATTGTTCATCTTCAGTACTTCGGGATTAGGTAAATATTTTAATTATTATCTATATTATTAAACTATAATTTTTTGATTCTTCCAAAAAAGTGAGATTCCGGCAGAAAACCCGAAGTCTGGATGAAGGATGAAGATACGAGAACTGCCTCTTCAGCGCGAGTGAAATCCCATCCATCGGTCGCTCAGTGGCGTAGATCGCGAACAATCTGGACAAAGTCCAAAGATGAAAGCAGCTTCATTTTGGTGAAATGAGTGTCTGTCTGGGCCAATAAGGTGTTGGCGAACAAGGAACAGTGACAATGATCCGGGAAATGTTAATATAAAAATCCAAAAAAAAGTTTTTGAATTTTTTTCATTGACAGAATTAAATTTCTGCACAAGTAACGTATATCAAAGAATAATAAACCCTTGTGTAAAATTTGCAGCGTTTTTTAAATCTGAAATTTAATTTACTTTTTTTTTTAATTTAATTTTTGACAAAATTCTTGATTTGCCATCTAGTTGTGCCCGCAAGGTTTTGCGGGCAGCCCGATTGCCCAAACCCGTGGGGCTTTATGGGGCTACGGAAGGGGGTTTTGAAGGGTTTCGGCTATGGTTTCGTGTTAGGTTCGGCCATGGGTTTCGAGTTAATCCACTTTTGGGTGTCCCAGAACGATAGAATTTCACTATGGGGCTACAAATGGGATTTTTTTAAGGAACCCAGGACGTCAACTAAGGTGTTTTTCCCGAGTAATTTTGGACGCGTAATCCAGTTTTTCAGGTCTCGCATCTGTCCAAACATTATACAGTTTTTTTGTTGTTTTTTTTCGAAAATATTTTCTTAATAACAAAATTAATATTTGCACAGTTAACCTAGGTATATCGAAGAACTAGAGGGCCATCCCTGCTGGCTACGCCAGCCAACCCCCGACCGTATCCCACCTGGCCTCAGACCCATCAACTCGTTTTCCCATAGATGTTGTGCAGTATTTTTTTCTTAAAAAAATACACTTTTTTGATTTGTGCTCCACTTTTGGAGCTTAGATGCGCCACGTGGAGCAACGTTTTGGTGGTTTCATATTTTTCTCGTCATCTACTCTCCAAAGCGGATTTTTGGTAATTTTTTAGAAAAAGTTTAATTTTCTGTTTTTCCAACTTTAGGAGCTCAGATACGCCACATGGACCAATTTCAGATTTTTCCGACATCTGGAAGTGCCCTAGAATAAAGATGATCAAAATCGTGTCACCCTCCTCCTCCTCGAGCAGCGACTTTAATGTATTAGATAATAAACCGAAAGAATATAGTAAAATTTGCGGCGTTTTTCTTTTTCCAGTCGTTTTTCCGAGCAATGAAGACCATAATGTGGTCTTAACATATTACTTTACCGCAATCAAAGTAAAATTTTGAGTGGAAAACACGGTAAAATATTTGTCTAACTAGATTCACGATCTGCACCTCTGCCCGTCGGTAATCCACACTGCTGGCGTGAAGGGTTGAAATCACCGTCGCCGAGAGGGTTGAAGTCTCTTGAGGGCGAACCGTCCGAACACAAGGGACCTTCAAATGTGGAAAGGGGCGGCCGTCGAGGGGGATGCGCTGGAAGGGGAGGAGCTCGAATGCAGCCTCCCTCCAAGTGGGGGTGGAGATCCTTCATCCCTTGTCGCGGGGTCCCTACTATATAGACCTGGCTAGGGGGGGTAGAGCTCATCAGTCTGTGCTGAGGTGGTAGGTGATACTTCGAGTGGTTAATCCCTTGCGTTGCTCGGAAGTTGAGGACTACATCTACAATTCATCTTTTTTCATACAGCACTCAACAACTCCCTACAGAATTTCATCGCTCCGCACGTCTATAAATTGTCATCCCCTCGAAACACCGAACTATATTTGGAGATTTGACGTAAGTACCCAATTTAACTACTGCCACCGAGCGGGTTTATAAAATGCATTAAATTTAACAAAATTTAATTTTGTTTCCT
Organism: Pilophorus perplexus; assembly: GCA_955831195.1. NCBI lineage: Eukaryota > Metazoa > Arthropoda > Insecta > Hemiptera > Miridae > Pilophorus > Pilophorus perplexus. The sequence continues at coordinate 10,802,466 of OY037012.1, forward strand.
TAAGAGTCTGAGCAAGGCGATCGCCAAGTAACGGTTTAAAAATTCAAGCTTTAATGAGGTTAAAAATTAATTCGATAAACCCATCCTGAATCTAATAAAACAGCAGCACTTAACAAAAAGAACATTCAATACTCACTTGACATCAAAATAACTAGTATTTAACAGACCAAAACCTTTCAAGGATGAAATTCATAACAAGTAATGCTTCAACTTAATTTTACTTATTCTATCTATGGGCAGAAAAAACGCGAACAGCGAAAATAAAAAATTATTAGGAGGATACACCGCTGTGCAATATAAGGCGTCTATCGCTTCCTGCTTCACACTACTTTTTATCATAAGGGTTTTGATTAGAGAATCTGAATAGAGATTTTTGTTCGGTACGCGATGGTACTGTAATAAACATTTATTACATTCACCATTAAACATTAAATGTCAATTTAAATTATTTTTTATTGCGTTATATCCACTATCACAGGCTATCCACCAACGAAAGTACACATCATTAAATACTGATAAATGATTAAATTTTGAAATCAGCGAAGACTCATTTTTAATTTTCTTGATGGGTGAAGCCGAAATGCTGAAAATTATATTGAACCGAGATCAAGTCTTGATCTACTAAAGCATTCTACTTCGAGTCCAACAAGAAGTCTCACAACTCTCGTTCCAAAACCCTAGAAAACACCAGTTGTCCAGTTGTACTCACCGGTAGATCAACTGAACTTTTTTCAATTTTTGAACCTACTAAAGAGGCTAGTTGTAAGATAAAAGTTAGAGGTAAAAATTATTGACCGTTGCAGAACAATCGGAAAATACATTAAATGTATACGTTATTCTTTTAGACTTCGTTTAAATTGTGCAAAAACGAATTCTCCTTCATTAAAAAAAGTTGCAAATTTTACACAAGGGTATATTATTCATTTATATAGGTTGGCAAAAAATTAACTCTGTGTCAATGAAAAAAAAAAAATTGGAAAAAACATTTTTTGATTTTTTTTTTTCAAAAATTTGTTGTTTTTTACTCGAAAAATATTTGACTTTCTGGGATCCTTTAAAAATCCCATTTGTAGCCCCATGAAAGCCTTATAGATCCCCACAGTGAAATCGGATCGTTCCGGGACCTCCAAAAATAGATTCTACGTCCAAAAATACTTCGAAAACGACACCTCACTCGATCCCATAGCCAAAACCCTTCAAAAAACGCCTCCCGTAGCCCCATAACGCCCCAAGGGTTGGGGCGATCGGCCTGAAAACTTTGCGGGCACAACTAGATGGTAAACCGAGTATTTTGTCAGAATTTCAGATTTAAAAAATCGTATTGCCGAAAACGGCTCGGACGGCGGACGGGCATTTCGGTTTTGGAATCTAGACCTCTTGAAACGGATAATGTCAAATTTTGAGGTCGATCGGAGTCGTCGACCTCAGTCGCGATGACATAGATGAATTATTCCAAGAATAATAAACCAAAAACCACCGTATAAAATTATAAATTAAAAAACAGAATACCTACATTCAAGTTAGTTTCTTATACTGTAGACAAGGGACGCCCCAAAAATAGGTATTACGTCCTAATACTTTCATCGAAAACCACACCGCATTCGACCTTTTGGCCAATATCCTTCCAAAGACCTATTTGTGCCCCAACATAATCCCACAGAGAGGTCGAATGGGTGTGGGACCCCACATAAATGGATTCCATGCCCAAAAACACATTGAAAACTACACTTAACTCGACCTCCAACCCTCAATCTTCAAAAACTCCAGTTAGCCGCACAGCCCCACGCGTTTGGGTGGCCAAACTAAAACCATTGCTGGCGTTATTAGATGAAAAACCAAGGACATTCTCAAAATTTCAGATTGAAAAAAAAAAAAAAAAAAAAAAATCTCAAAACGGCTGCAAAAATTATCTTCTCAGAAAGAAAGGCTTTGGATAAATCAAGGGCTGATAATGAAATTTAATTCACCGATTAGAAAATTTGTGCTCATCAAGAGGTCTTCAGGATACTACAATTTTCCCTCTCTACATCTCCGATTAAAAATATATGAATTTTCTGAATCAAGAAAAATTTTGTCTTGCTAATTTTATGAAACAAGCCGAATTTTGTCTTGTAATAAAATAAATAAAGTTCAATTATTTTTAATACTGATTGGGACAAAAATAGGAGATTAGGGGTTTCAGTAAGCGTTTCTACTCATTTAATTCAACATGAACCGATTAGTTTTCAACACACATGCCTAATTCTACTATTATACCATTTAAATACATAATTCGAGGGATTTACATTTTCCCTTGATAAAAAGGAGAGTTACAGTTGAAATTAAGAGTCAGCCGATGGCCTAATCTGGCTGTCGCGTCGTCAGTCATTACGTTAAAATAAAAATTACCCGTGTCGTCCAAGGAAACATCACCCCTCCGGTGTGAGATTGCATCATTCGACAACTCTAGGTTACGAAGGGGTTTTAAGGTCCTCCGATACCAGGATTGTTACCAAGTGGCATAGAAGATGGCCCCATCACGATTTACCAGATGGGGCGCACGCAACTGTTTCTCGTATGTCCGATTGGTGCCCGTTAGAGACAAAAGGTTCCTTTTGACACTGCGGCTATCAAATTGCTGCGTTCATTTCATTACACACGAAGTAGAAGGTCGATTAAACCAAAGTATCATAATGAAAAAGGAAAACAACACCAATTTTACACAATTTTTTCTTCTAGTTATTTATTTATTTATTTTTTTTAACGTCATGAAAAAAAAAAAAATTTTACTCCACATCCCGAAAACATATTAAGTTGATTATTATGATTGAAATAAACCAATATAAAAAAATCCAGCCGAATTGATCATTTCAAATGAGGAAGCCACATAACCTGACGGGATGAAAATGTGAGTGAAAGGGGTCAAGTTCACGGTTGAGTCACGACGAAGTTCGTGAGTGAACAGACCCCCTTTGAGAACTCAATGGAACAGCTCTGCGCCCAAATTACGTCAAATTGGGTTCCAAGAATCGAAAGCCGTCTTTTATGCCAGACAATAAAGTTTTCCGTCGATGACACAGCGTACGGCTCGTTATGTAAACTAGCACTCAAACAAGACCTCGCTTCACTCGGCCGACCACTTAATCAGACAGAAGGCCTCGCTTCGCTCGGCCAACCGCTTATTCGGACAGAGGGGCCTCGCTTCGCTCGGCCGACCCATTTCTAAGACGGGGTTTTAAACCCCCCTTTTTTCCCTTCCCCTTCACTGTCCGCTCCTGAAGGTTCTTGAACGTCAAAAGATCCGAGTATCAGAGCCGAGGATTAGGACCCTTTTTATAGCATACTACCCCATTTCAGCTTTTTTACACTGTGTACCCATGGGTTCTTCTTCGATTCCTTATTTTATTCGGTATTGTCGCACATTTCTAGGTGCCATATTACCTGGCACCCTCTTTCTAAGGTCCCTGGAGCCGTCCCGAATCACCCTCCCAAGCGCGCGCCAAATCTCTTGAAATCGTTCAATAAACTCGCCGCCTAAATTTGCTCAATGTCGGAATGTGTTTTTTTTTTTCGGGATTTCGTATTAAAATTCGGATCTCTAGGTAGGATAAGGAGTTAACGATGGAATAATTAGAAAGAAATTAGTTTCACGAACTCGCGCGCGCCAAAAAAAAAATCGCGCAACGCGCTTATCGGACGTAAAATTGGCCGAGGAATCAAAATTCGAGGAAAAAATTAGGGGTTCCCATTTAAAATAAGCATCTCGGGGGGGGGGGGGGGGGGGCTCAACTCCCCTAATGGTAGTTAAACGGTCCACCGAGACGGTAGAAAAAATCGGCGTATTTTTATCGCTTACCGTTTCGGAGGAGTCGGCTCGTGACATACCCACAGAGACGGTGAGAATTAGTGGTTTTGAAGATAGATACCGCCAGAACTAATGAGAACCGAACACAAAATTAGTATTCTGTTGAAGTTTTAATCCACAAATCATCATCATTTTTCAACTACTTAATATGTGGAGAGAAGGTTGAATAATTTTGGCGAAATGTTAATGACGCACTCGCAACAATTTTTCTTCAAAACACATATTTTTAGACTACTTCCGTATCACTTGTATGTGATTGTTTACAAGTTCATTAATTGCTACAAATACCTTTGAAGAATTTCCGCCTTCGATTTTGGTCATGGCTTCGCTGTTTTCACGACGGGCATCCGGGAATGCCCCCGTGACCTTCACTCCCTCCCTAGGGTCTGGGAAAATGCTTAATTAGTTTACACAACAAAAAAATGTAAACAACGAAGAAAGACACACAAAAAACTTCAACTTGAGGATCAAGCCCATTGACGCTTTCACGGTAAAGCACGTGGGAAATTCGGCGGACATGAGGGTCATAACTCACTTCGTCGAGCGCCTTTGTGTGTGTTGAAAAGAGGCGCTTCGTTTCTCAGATGGGAAGATAAAAGTGCGTACAGATTCACGATCTTGTATTTCATTTGGAAAAAAAAAAGTTAGCGCCAAGGATGTCATTGAAAAGCTCAAGGCCTCGGTGAAAACGTCAAAAATATTTTTCTCATAAAAATAATCCTTAATTGACTTGTCTAGATGAAGAAAATACAAGACGTATCCAAAAATAATGATCAAGTTAATGAACCCGACAAAAATTGTGGTAACAACCGGAAAACAATATGGAGTAAATAACTTGGCACTACATGAGGCACTGGCGCGATTGAGGGGGCAGTCAGAATCAGTTTGGGAAGTTCCAAAAAACCAGCAAAACTGACAGAATCGATTCCTAACGATTCAGAAGGAGTTCTACGTTTGCACTACATGTTCAATGTCAGCATAACCTTGCAATTAGGTTTTCCCCAGTTGATATTCTTATAAATCGATATATTTCTTCCGATCATTCATTTGACCAATATATTACTTTAGATTTGCCATAATAAACTTTTCCTTCTGGGAAAAACAACTAGCATAACTTAGGAGCACAATGCTTAACCGTTATTATCATCTTAACAACAATGGAAATTAGCATAGAAATTAACCGTAGGAGCCACGCAGCTGATCCCGGACACATTCTGCTCAAAGTGTAAGTCCTTAGGAGGCTACATGCCAAATTCCAAGTCTCTACCACCACAGGAAGTGCGCCAAATTACGTCATACTTTTGTTGAGGACGCAACAATTTAATTTTAGAATGACCCCCAGTTCTCATCTATTAATGATTTCTACCTTAAATTGAATAGTGGATAGAGATATCTTTATGTTTCTCCCGGAATGGAAGAAATGTATAATTTTGTATCATTATCTAAAAATGTATTTTTTCTCATCCCACAATCCCCTTGTCAACTTAAAAAAAATTAAAATTGGAAACTAGTCTGCTACACCAGTCAAACATTCCCATGTTCTTTCTACCTGCCATCTTGAAATTCATTAACACTGAGACTACACGACAAATACGGAGATAAGCGACTAGAATAATTTCAAGAACTCTGTGTGATTAGCATTTTTCAAGCAGTAATATTTAATATAATACATTAATTAAATTAATATTATTAATTTAATATATCGAGGGTCTCAAAGCCACATGACACATCACATTTGCACCATCTTTTCGGGAGGGCCATATATAAGTCTTATAAGACTTATTCAAAACAAAGGTGGTGATGAAATACTATTTTAACAATATTGTATTATATACAATTTTTTAAATTTTGTTCAGTTTGAGGAACTTTTCTTCATATTTTAGCACTTTTAAAATGAAAATAATCGAGGATAGTACTCGTACAAGCCAAATCTAAAATTCTATAGATTGAGAAAACAAGTTTTTTTTTTTTTTTTGCACATTTGGTGATAACGACATGTGGCTTCGACCTTCGCTATTCTACTTTTCAATACGTAATAATAATAATAATAATAATAATTATTATTATTATAATTTTGTTTTAACAAAAAGAAACCTATTTCAACTTCGACATAACATTGTGGCTTCGACCTTCGGAATCCTACGTTTCAATACCTAACAATAATAATAATAATAATTATTATTATTATTATCATTTTGTTTTAACAAAGAGGAACCTATTTCAATAATTGAAGCAATTTGAGACCAAAGGGCCTAAAAGCCAAAATGAATTTTCGGCGTTAAATTCATTTCAATTCATACTTTAAAATTTTTGGGAATAAAAATGGCATTGTCTGGTTGTCTGGTTAACAGGGATCATACTTTAAAATAATAATAAGTTAATTAAATCAATTTAAATAACTTGATAATTCACTACAATCATTGTTGTGAATTACTAAGATATTCATCTGGAAACAAATTCATCCATGTGTTTTTTCCCCATCAAACATGAATATAATAAGTTAGGTATAACACCATGGTCAAATGTCAGGAATTGTGAGAAAAAAGAAGTGAGGCAATAACGTGCATAAAAATCTCAACTGTGTCCTGATGTACAAAAAGTGTTCGTTGTTTAGGCTAAAAATGGATTAGGGTGGAGTGGGGTAAATGTGTATGCTTTTATCGATAGTTCAACTTAGGACTTGATTTTCAGCCGTCATAGTGCAGTTTATTCCAATCTTTTTTCTTCTTTTTCTCCTTTTTCAAAGCGTGGCTTATTTAACGCTGAATTCAAATATCACCACAGGTTTTCAATTACCGCTGTTCATAATTTTGAAATGACAATTTTATAAAAAGTCCTCGGTAGTACACATTAGCCCTGGAAAACGGGCAATTGCGTAAATTGCATCCATTTCTCAGAGTATACGTATTAAAGCGTGAAACACTGGCTGATAGTGAAACCCTGACTGCCACAGACAACAGCACCTTCTCACAGGTGCCCCGAATCCCACCATTTTTCTGTGATAAGTCTCATTGGATTTTAGAGTACACACAGAAAAATGTCAACAAAGTAGCTTCACTTGGCGCCATTTTATGAATCGTTACACTATTACCCCACTCCATCCTATCATAGGTAAGTACATGTTATCTTGAGCAGGTATTGCCATACAATGTTCCTAACAGCGCTCAAATCGACTAGTTCGTTGGTACCCTGTCAGTGAATAGGGGTCACTAACTATCAGTGATTCGAGTTGTGAAGCTCATGACATGACATTGTGAATTTGATTTCGAAATATTTCTACTACCTACCTGGTCGGCTACCTACGATGAGAACACGAAACATACTAAGGACCTGCACAACGTTGAGGTGTTGCTGGTCGTAGTCTATCTCACGCTGTCCTCATGGAGGTCAAGGCCTCGACAATCTCACATTCTCGCCAACTTTCAAGGCCGCCACATCGCTTTCATTAAACGCGGGCAAATAACTAATTACAGAGAGGAACAACCTTTTTATAATTGTTATTAGTTACTTATAACTACCATAATAATTATGCTATTATTGTTAATGATGCTACGTCTGTGTTTTACGTAACGGGACATACACAGATTAAATTACCCCATTTTCCCAGAATCATACAATAATATCTATGAATAAAAAAATGATTTAATTCCACCTGTACCTAAATTAAAACAATTTAAATTTGTACAGGACCACCAAAAGGATGATGGGCGGAAAGGAGGCGCTGCTATGTAAGTTTAAAATTAAATTTTTATACATTTTAAAACAAACATTGAGTTCGACGTAAAACCCCCAAAAATTGTAATTATTTTATAAAAACAACATTCACGGACTACTTACACAGTCAACGAGCCAGATCATCACTGGGATTTTCGCTCTATTGTTGAGCAAATAGAGGAAGGGAGATACTAATCAGCCAGTTGGGAATAGGGCTGAGGGCGTAGTCGTGAAGAAACGGTCCTAATGGCTGGCCACGAAATACAAAAGAAACCGTAGGGTATTCCAAGAACAATAATAGTTGTTGTTGGGTTTACTAATTGTTAGTTGACCAAGGAAATTGGGAAATGTTGAATTAACAAAGGACCGGATGAAATTTGCGTTATTTGCTGTTTTTGTGGTAACTAGTCATCGTTATACCCTTGTTGCAGGTATTTTGGGAGCCCTCCATCTAGTATCTGTAAGTAACACTTGTATACCTTCAACAAATAATGGTAATTTGTACAAGTGACCCGAGTCAATTAAGATCCGATTTTCTTGCAGGCACAAAATGGTTACGTATATGACAGACCGACAAACCCGTTGGTAACAGGCGGGGGCAGTACACCGCGGCCGCAGCTGTCCTCCCCTTCTGGCTTTCAGTTGCCCAGTACAACTACAAGACCAGGCCAGCAGCCTAGTGGACCTTCGGGTCCTGCACAACAGGGATATCCAACGGGACAACCTGGGCAGCCATCAACCCCTGGGCAGCAGGGATACCCTTCGGGGCAACCAGCAGGACCTGCTTTTCCTAGTGGACCTTTGGGAGACGAGTACCCAAGTGGGCCTTCATACCCGGGAAGTCAAACAGGACAACCGGGTAGACCTTCAGGACCCGCTACACAGCGGCCAGGATATCCCTCTTCTGGACCTGCAGGACAGCAGCCTGGATATCCCTCATCAGGAGCGCAACCTGGCTACCCCTCTCCAAGCACCCCCGGACAACAACCTAGCTACCCATCAGGACCTTCAGGGCCTTCTGCTCCAAGTGGACCAGCTAGCCCTGGTTACCCAGGACAGGGCCCATCTGGTGCACCAGGCCAACAAGGGTATCCTTCTGGACGACCTAGCGGACCAGCATTTCCTGGAAGCCCAGTGGGAGGATCGCTGACTGCTGGCCCATCTGGTCAACCTGCAGGTCCACAGGCTGATGAATATCCTAGCTCTGGTAGCCCTGGATCCGGTCCAGGACCCCAGGGACCATCTGCTCAGTATCCTGGTACGACTAAAGATCTATTAAATTACAAAACATGAATGATGATATTATATTTGACCATTTTAAGCATGTATCAACATTACAACCACATTAAGTATACCTCTTCGTGTGTTTAAGGTGCACAAGGACCCCAAGGACCTTCAGCTCAGTATCCAGGATCTCAGGGACCACAAGGACCATCTGCTCAGTATCCTGGTTCCCAGGGACCTCAAGGACCTTCCGTTCAATATCCAGGTGCCCAAGGTCCCCAAGGACCCTCTGCTCAATATCCAGGTGCCCAAGGTCCCCAAGGACCCTCTGCTCAATATCCAGGACAAGCTGGTGGACAAGGGCCTAGCTCTTTCACAACTGGACAAGCTGGTGGACAAGGGCCTAGCTCCTTCACAACTGGACAAGCTGGTGGACAAGGGCCAAGCTCTTTCACAACTGGACAAGCTGGTGGCCAAGGGCCCAGCTCTTTCACTACAGGCCAAGCTGGGGGACAAGGTCCAAGCTCATTCACATCAGGTCAAGCAGGAGGACAGGGGCCATCGGCAACATTTGGACCATCACAGGGACCTCAAGGCCCATCAGCATCTTTTGGCCCATCCCAGGGCCCACTAGGTCCATCAGCATCATTTGGTCCTTCCCAAGGACCTCAAGGCCCATCAGCATCATTTGGCCCATCTCAAGGACCTCAAGGCCCATCAGCATCGTTTGGCCCATCTCAGGGTCCTCAAGGGCCATCTGCTCAGTTCCCTGGCCAGACTGGAGGACAAGGACCTAGTTCGTTTGCCACGGGACAAGCTGGTGGATTGGGACCTAGTTCGTTCACAACAGGGCAAGCAGGTGGACAGGGACCTAGTTCGTTTACAACAGGGCAAGCAGGTGGACAGGGACCAAGCTCTTTCACCACAGGGCAAGCAGGTGGGCAAGGACCAAGTGCATTCATTCCAGGTCAAAGTGGCCAAGGACCAAGTGGAGCCATCACTGCTGGACAACCAGGAGGACAAGGTCCTCCCAGCCAGTATCCAGATGATGGAAGTTACCCTGGAGGTGATTACTCGGCTATTCCCGGAGAACCTGACGTGGACTACCCTATTTATTCTGAAATACCTGAGACCAGCTTCACTTGTGAAAGTCAACAATGGCCAGGCTACTACGCTGATGTCGAGGCTAGGTGTCAAGTATTCCACATATGTGCCAACAACAAGACTTATGATTTCCTCTGCCCGAACGGAACTATTTTCCATCAGCAATATTTTGTATGTGTTTGGTGGAATCAGTTTGATTGCAGCACAGCGACTAGTCTCTACAACTTGAACGAAAAAATATACGACTACTCAATCATGGGAAGTCCTGGTGCTGGTCTAGCAGGACCTCAAGGACCATCTTCGGTTTCAGGAGCCCTACAGGGGCCTTCAGGTCCTTCAGCTTCATTTGGACCATCCCAAGGTCCAACTGGACCAACAGCTTCTTTTGGTCCTTCGCAGGGACCACAAGGCCCTAGTGCATCATTTGGACCATCTCAAGGACCTCAAGGACCAACTGCATCTTTTGGACCATCTCAAGGACCTCAGGGACCAACTGCATCTTTTGGACCTTCGCAGGGACCACAAGGCCCTAGTGCATCGTTTGGACCATCTCAAGGACCTCAAGGACCGACTGCATCATTCGGACCATCTCAAGGACCTCAAGGACCCAGTGCATCTTTTGGACCTTCGCAGGGACCACAAGGCCCTAGTGCATCGTTTGGGCCATCTCAAGGACCTCAAGGACCAACTGCATCATTCGGACCATCTCAAGGACCTCAAGGACCCAGTGCATCGTTTGGGCCATCTCAAGGACCTCAAGGACCAACTGCATCATTTGGACCATCCCAAGGGCCTCAAGGGCCGACAGCATCCTTTGGGCCATCTCAAGGACCTCAGGGACCAAGTGCATCATTTGGGTCATCTCAAGGGCCTCAAGGCCCAACTGCATCTTATGGACCATCACAAGGGCCCCAAGGTCCTTCAGGCCCATCAGGCCCACAAGGTCCCTCTGGCCCGTCTGGCCCTCAGGGACCAGCCGGACCGCAAGGACCCTCAGGACCACAAGGCCCATCAGGACCACAAGGTCCAATACAGCCATCAGGCAGTTACCAACAACCGGGTCAAGGCGCTTCATCTCAGTACCCAGGATCTCAGGGACCCCAAGGACCCACTGCACAATACCCAGGTTCCCAAGGCCCTCAAGGCCCCTCAGCTCAATACCCAGGATCACAAGGCCCTCAAGGTCCCTCCGCTCAGTACCCTGGATCTCAAGGAACACGCCCAGGTCCCCAAGCTGATGTTCCTACCGGACCATACCCTGCAGCAGGACCTCCGAGTTCCTATCCCGGATCCCCTCAGGCTGATGTACCTGCCAGTTCTCCCCAAAAACCCAATCGTGAATACCTCCCACCCTTCAAACGGTAGTTTATGTGAACCACAACCATGGACTTGTAATTTATAAAATTTCTTTTAATTTATAAAACGAAAAAATAAAAAAATGAAAAAAAAAAAAATCTTACATAACTTGAAATAATCAAAACTGTAAGATAGGATGTCTGAGTAAATAATATTAGTGCTCAAACAATTGTGAATTTTTGGTGACTACCAATGTAAATGACTGTTACAAAATGTTCAAACTATATTTGTGTAAGCTATAATTTTGTAATCTAAAAAACAAAAATATGTTGCCATAATAAAGTGGTATACTCGCGCGTTTTGTAAACAGTGTTTGTTTAATGACCTTCGTCTCCTTACATGAGCAGATCTGATCATGAAACTTGGATCAAATGTTGATTACCTCAAACCGAAAATATTCCATTGATGAAGGAAAGACATATTCAACCTAGAGTCACATTCAACGAGTTTATTGAAGCTACGATAGTTCATAACTGCCATTAAATAGTCAAGTATCACAACCATTCCAATCATTAAACGATTTTTTTTTTTTTTTTTAATTGAAGCCACCGGTGGTGGGCCACCAGGCCTACTTACTGACTCAATTGCTAAAACATGAGTAGCACATCCTGTGCTTAGTAATTGGCCCCAGTGTGTTCCTTTAGGAGAAAATAAATCCAAACCGTACCTCCTTCGAGATGAACTAGCTCCTTGTGGGTGATGAGCATTGTGGCAGCAGTTCCATACATGAGGGTCGGTATACCTGAACAAATAGTAAGAATAAATAATTTTTTTTTTTTTTTAATCGATCAATGCCTATTAGACATCTTTTGACTTCATGGGAAGGTTAAGTTTGGTTATTATAGACGCAGGTTAGTGGGTTCCCTGAACCCCCAAACTGAAGCAGATGCTTGTTTTAGGGTGCTGTAGAGTTCGGAAGAAGTGTTTTTCTAAATATTTTTGAGTTTACATATATTTTTTGTTTTTTCGAGCTATACCGTAATACTGTTCCTTTGGACTGAGCATAGACGTAGATATCGAAGGGTGTCGAGTAATTTGTCGTTTTTGGCGAAATTCTGTACACAGAATCGATTTATGGATTTTTCAAGTATCTCCGTCCAGGCGCTAGGGATGCTTGTTTTAGGGATGCTTCTGAGGGGTTATAGACGTACATTTTGAAGGGTTAAGCTATGATGTAGAGTAATTTGTCGTTTTAGACGAACTTCGGTACGCAGAATCATTGTACGGATTTTTCAAGTATGTCCATCAAGTCGATAGGGCTCAATAATCAGAGCAGAATCTACTGGTGCCCTTCAAGCCTTGAAGTTCAAGGTCCTTTTTGCTCGAATTTCAGGAAAATTGATACCCCTTACTTGCTAGAAGCGTTAGAAAAGCCATCACCGAATTGGCACTTGGCTCGGGATGAGGAACTTTTGCTCCTGGCACACCTTCCTCTGTCAAGTGAATTTCACGAAATGGCACTCACTGGGCCATTTTAGGTCTTGTAGACCCTGCACGCTTGTTTCTTTCTTTTTTGTGAAGAAAATCAAAGAAAAACTGCCGAAAATATTAACTAAGTAATACGACACTAAAAATAACTTGACAGCTTGACACAGAGAACTAGGGTTGGGTAAGTTTTGAATGAGTCGACTCTTTCAAATGAATCGGGTGAATCGACTCGCGGCGTTCAAAAGAGTCGACTCAACGAGAGTGAAGTGTATTAAGGAGTGGGGGAAGAGAGTCGTGAATAATTATTATTCTGATTGGATCCGTGGTCTTTGTACAGGGTACCAGGGTTCAAACTCGCCCGTATTTTTGTTTTCTTTTGTTGAATACTGTCTTTCGATTCCCTTTTTTACTGTCATGTACCGACAAAAAAAAAAAAAAAAATCCTTACCTATTATTTTCACCCTGGTTAATGAAGTGTCTGCTAGATGCGTTTTATGCAAAACTAATTTGAAGCATTCAACATCATCCACTAAATATTTCAATTCATGTTTTTTTTTTTTTTTTTTTTTTTTTGTAAGAAAAAGGCCGGGTTGGTAACAGTCTTTAATTAACGTGTCAAGCTTTCGGGATTAGCTGGGATCCCTTCTTCAGGACCTTAAAATGTAGAATTGGATTGGTTGTTAACAATCATCGTCTGAGGGCTACAATGGAATCACATCCGGTTTGTCATTTTCTTTCGAAAAAACGCCTATAATAGTATAATAGCCGGTTCTCTTGCCCTACAATATTTCAATTCAGTCTTTCAATCTCAGACACCATAATATTTCATATTGATATGAAATGCCACCACCAAACAGTAAGTCTGGGGTAATTTTTGGTTTATTATTCTTGGAATAATACACCTGTTTTCGCGACGACTCGGATCGTCCTCAAAATTTGACATTATCCGTTTCAAGAGGTCTACATTATAAATCCGAAATGTCCGTCCTCACGCATCAAAATTCCAAGAGTTGACGACTCAGAGAGAGTCGCGATTCTGCGGGATTTTTTTTTTTTTTTTTAATTTATTTATTCACGGATTGACGACTGCCAAAGAGTCGACTCATCAGTCACCTCTTTTTAATGAACTGAATCGCTCGAGTCGACTCCTCGAAAGGAGTTGAATACATATCTCATCCCTACAGAGAACCCACTAATCTGACAAGGGGAAGGTTGCAAATTCGTAACGCGTCTTCAAAAAGGTCTACTTATTAGACCAAAAATATTTTACTTACCCAAATTCATGAACTTAATGATTCCCATAAAAGTATCTTCTATCGTCAAGTCTTGATGCTCTCTCTTGGTGCAGTGGTACTTCAGATAGGGGAAACATCCCGTTCTGAGGATGTGGTAGTTGCTCTCGCCGACTTTCCAGTTGAAATGCGACTTTCCGAACTGATCGTTGACGACGGAGTTTTGTTTTACGAAGTAGGACGTCCAAGGGGGCTCTTTCACTTGTTTGAGGTACGCAGTGAGGACTTCTGAAGCTTTGGGGCGGAAACTCATCTGGGAAAATGGGCTGAACGAAACCTGAGGATGATGAACGGAAATCAGTTTTATAGTGGTAGGGTAGACAAAATTTATCTATGATGTTATTTAATAACAAGCGACAACTTGGCCAGACAAGCAGGCCCTACGCATGATTGCATGTCTTTACATGGACCTTATCCCATAGACGGATTGCTACTTCGACGCAATCGGTTCAAATGGCACTCCATGGTCTGCTAGGACTGAGCTGATTTTATGTCAACATCACTGAATAGAGAAAATCGTTGAAAAGGAAACGACTCCAAAATCAAAATAAATCTGCCATGATAAGTTATCACTGATAACTTATCACAATGGCATCTTATCAAAGGTGGTAATCTGATATTTTCTTGCCTCGATTTCATGGCTGGCATCTAGCATGGCAGCTATCGCGGGGTGAAGCACCCAAGGACTTTGGAGCAAACGTGAACGTTCAGTAGGTATCGATTTATTACCATTTTGTCTTATAAGACATAAATGTCGAAAATGGTCGAATATCGAACACGAATATTGTTCTCATTCCGCTTGAATTCAAACATCTTTTAAACGGTCCTACTTAACGATGTAAAGTACGTTTGTATTAGAGGGACATGAGTGGAAGAACCAGAACGCACTTCTAACTGAAAAGATTAAGGATTTTATTAACGAAATCCAGTTAAAGAAACGCTGAACATTTTACACGATGGTTTATTATTCTTTGGTTACTTGTGCAAAAATTGATTCTGTCAATAAAAAAATATTTTGAAAAAAATGTAGGGACCTCGAAAAATTGATTACCTATGCGTACAGAATTACTCGGAAAATATTTTACCTCCAGTGATCCTTCAAAAATCTCATTTGAAGCCCCATGAGAGCCCAATAGGTCCGCACGGTGACCTCGAATCGTTCAGGGATCCCCGAAAAAGAATTCTACGCCCAAAAATATTTCGAAAACGACCCCTAACTCGACACCATAGCCGAAACCGTTCAAAAAGCCCTCCCGTAGCACATTTTTAGCCCCAGAGCCCCACGGGTTTGGGCGATCGGGCTGAAAACCTTGCGGGCACAACTGGTTGGTAAACCAAGTGTTGTCAAATTTTCAGATTAAAAAAAAAAAAACCAACTGCGTGTTCAAACCCCCAATCCAGCTAGAGCAAATAAAATGTCCTCGTCGCAGAATAGGACTAACAAAATAAAGGCAAAAAGAGGCAAACAATTGTGGTTTATTATTTTTGTTATAATAATTATTATTAATACACCTATGTAATCGCGACGAAGGTCGACAACTACGATCGCCCTCAAAATGTGACATGATCTGTTGCAAGAGGTCCAGATTCCAAAACCGAAAAGTCCGTCCGCCGTCCGTAAAATCGTCGTAAAATTTTTTTTTTAAATCTGAAATTTTGACAAAATACTCGGTTTATCATCTATTTGTCCCCGCAAGGTTTTCAGCCCGATCGACCAAACCCGTGGCGCGCTATGGGGCTAAAATGAGGCGACGGGAGGTCTTTTTTAAAGGCTTTTGACTATGGGATCGAGTTAGGTGTCGTTTTCGAAATATTTTGGACGTAGAATCCATTTTTGGGGATCCCGGAACGATCCGATTTAACTGTGAGGATCTATAGGGCTTTTCTGGAGCTACAAATTGGATTTTTGAAGGATCCCAGGAAGGCAAATATTTTGCGAGTAAAAAAATTAAAAATTAAAAAACAAAAAAAATTTTTTCCCCCAATTTTGTTTATTTTTTTATTTTTTTACCCAATTAATTACCGCACAAGTAACCTATATCAAAGAATAATAAACCCTTGTGTAATGTTTGCAGCGTTTTTCCCAAAAATACCATAGTATTCAACGGGTTTCGATCCCGGGCCTCATCAGAAAGCGCGATATTACTACTCGGCTAATCCGACCAACAATCACTGTAAGGTAAGAAGATGAAGGTTCTGCTCCCTGTGACCCATCATCAGCTATTTGACTCAAACCAGGATGTTCTTAATAAAGATAAACTTTCCCTTTTAAGAGAGTAAATTATATTTATTGAATGTTAGCTCAAAGGACAGACATTACATAACTATAAGGGCATATTTTAAATACTAAGACCAGATTGATGAGGGGACTTCACATCTTCATCATCTTGCATGGGCTTAAACGTAAGAGGAGAGTGTTTCAGCGATGAAGCTAGCAGGATCCGTCACCTCACCCAGCAGGCCTGAAACATTAACGGAACATTAGATTCAGCCCACCAATTATTAAGGCAATGAGCTATATAAGGACGATTGAAAATCGCAGTTTTTCAGTTGAAACCCATTTTGTAGAGTAAAATACTTGTTTTTATACTGTCTGCACAATTTTTAATCCTCTACGGAAATCAGGAGAGAGTATGAAAATAATCAGCGTTTGAACTTTTGGCGGTAAGATTGACCTTCAGAAAGTAGTACAACACAACACAGTAGTAGTAGTAGTACAGATTTCATGTCCGCGAAGGTTGGCTAATCTGAACCTCCCTTCAAGATGGCTGATTGTTTATATTAGGGATATCCTTCACCGATACAGTCGGTTTCTACGGATATTTGGAGAACTGCAGTCAGGTCTGCTATCAGGTTCGGGACAGCTTTCGGTCTCAAACCTTCCAACTTCTTTAAGATCCTGAAGGATAAATCGGGACTTTTTTTGCGGTATCAGGTCGTTATTAGTCATTTCATGGAACTAGCTTTCAATTACAATAAACAGAAAAAAATGCGTTTTCGAAAGTTACATACCCAAGACATCAAAGAACTCTTCTAAAGAAGCGCTGGGAAGCAATTCGTCATTGTAGATTGACATCAGACGGTCAGATGATTTGACGAGCGCCTCGTCATTGTGCCGAATAAAATCAGCCAGTGATGAAGCCCATTGCTCTTCGCTAGTTACGACGACTTTCTGCAAAACGGAATGAGACGTTAGCCAAAGAACAAAACATCAAGACAAATCTGGTTTGCACTATTCACCTTGAAATGGTTGTTGTAAATCGCATCGATCAGAGCAAAGAAAAGCAGAGCAGAGCGGTAGATGGGGAACGGCCTCACGCTCACGTCGGAGCCCGGAACAGTCGAAACGGGAGTGGGACTCATCGAGCGGACATGCGCAGTGACGAGCAGGCGAGTCAAATGGCGCAGCCGCGTTTGACCCCAACGCTCAGGCGATTGCACTAGAAGGGACAACGTTGCCCAGTAGAATGGACCTTCGGCTTCCCACGCCAACTCCAACCTGGAAATTTTAGTGGAAAGAATCAGGAAATGGAGCAAAACTGGAGGGAAATTGTTAATTGAGCCCAAATCCCCAAATGAGCCCAGGGTGAATTGAGCACACAGTGTTTCATCCAAAAGAGAACAACAGTTTGACTTGCTAAATGAGCCCTTGGAATAGGTAGGTACTAAAGAAAACGCTTACGTCCTATGTGATCATGTAAGTCGTTTATCAAATCATCATCACTTCACACTCAAGATCACACAGATCGTCGTTTATTATACAAGAACTATATTTGTATCAGTTTTATATGATGGTCGGGCTGCTCTGGATGAGTTCTTGGCGTTTGTTCCTGGTACCGGTCCTCACCCACCTTGGAGAACTGACTGTATTTTATGCCAACATGACTGACACAAGTGGAAACTCCATGCAACCTGGCAGGCCTTTTGCAAAGCTAGCTCCAGATCGGTAACACCAGTTACTGAAGAGGTGGGCTCACTTCACACATTATTATCTCAGGTTATCGGAGCAGTCGGTGAGGGGAGCACCACCTCCAGCCACATCATAATCCGGCTCTTTTCTCGTGGATTTGGACTCACTTAGAGCCTGCCCAAACTGGGCAATAAACAGAAATGCAGTTAGGGGTATTTACCTGGAATCTTCCAGATAGGAATTGAGGGCTTTGACTTCTCTCCCAGAGCACCTGGTCGTGTTGATGACGTAGAGAGCCATGTGCATTAGGTAGGGAATGATGTACATGTTAGATTGAGGACCGCCACCTCCAGTGTCATCGTGGAAGCTCTTTTCCTGGGCAAATCTCAGTAACAGAAGTTTCAAGTCGTGTACCGTAGAAGAATAACTTATGTCCCTGGAATCAAACATATCATCTCAATGCTACATTTGGGGCAGAGAAAGCTCTACGAAGACTGTCTGTGACATACCTATGACCAGTAGATTCTTGTAGGTAGTTGTTATGTCGCGCTAAACAACTGGCGAATGCGGATTCAGGCACTTGAGGTCCCCAAAGGGGTAGTAGGCCGTTACATTTCGTGTTCGCGTTTTGCAAAGCTGCTGACTCCCATTCATCTCGAGCTCTTGCAAGGCTGTAAAATAGAAATAACAATTTGGCATTTTCGCTATAGCCAAATACCAAACACAAATCGCATCAAGCAAATCTTACCGAACAGCAGACATGTGGCAGTCGATGTGCACCACGTTGAAATGTGTTACAGTCGAGTAACCGACGGTCTTGCGAGGTTTAGCTTCGAAATCTTCTACGTTGCACCGTTTAGTGAAGGTGTAGACTCCAAGGACTTTGTTAGGTTGGAATTTGTAGCCTTCGCGACAAATGCAGCATACCAGACCCGTTTCTTCGCCGAGTTCTTCCATTTGTTGCATCATCGATTGGCTTTCGACGGTTAACTGTGAAACGCAAAATTCCCAATTAATTAACTGATCATTGAACACTGGGAAGAATCTACAAGAAGGAGGAACCTGAGTGACTTCAGACCCCCAACCTATTCTACATCTCCAGCACAGACGTTACACCCAAAATCCCTCCTGAACCCTGTCACTACACTTCAAAACTGGTGAGTGGGCAGGAGGTAACGTAAGTGCTGCTCCAATGACGTTATCTGGCGTACAAAAGGGACAAAAATGGATGTAGGCACTGGTGCCGGAGTACAGGGGGCTCAACCCAAATGGAATTATTCAGCTCCACTGGGGAAATAAACCTTGACCTTCCAGGCCGAAATGATTGCGATCGACGCACAGTGCTGGTGTTATTCAAAGCAATTTAGGGGAAGGAAAAATGAAAGTTGCAACAATAGAAAATGGAATTACAAAACCTTCAAAGACGACCGAGAAGAACGGAGCACTTGCGCAAACATGACGATTATAATAGTCCGATTTCCGAACTTCTTCAACTAATGAACGTGTAGTCTCAGTCGCTTCCTCTAGCTAATGGGCAATTTTCATGTATTTTTGATTTTGAATTCTACCCTACCGTTCTAATGTAGGGCTAAAGAGTAACTTGTATAGCCTTCAATAACAACGAAAAAAAATCATTGGAGAAGATAATATTATAAGGAAAAACGAAACGCGCAGTTTGAATCCACGAGTCTTTCTAATATCAGTGACGTCACAGTTCCAGCGAATCTCTCACCGGTAGCGCTAGTATCATCAGCTTTTAGGGAAAATTTATCGCAATCATTACTTGATAAGACGGAAAAAATAATAGTTTCCACGACTCGTATAGTTTAATGCCTTATCAGAAGGATTCACGGCCATTCAATTTTATTCTGTGATGAGTAGAGAAGAAGCAACACTGGGCGGAAGAATCCCCCCACAATTTAACGCCACTTTCACATGCTTTCAGCGTTGTTTACATGGATTTTTATTCTATTTTTAATCTAAATTCCGCGAGTCGCCTGGCATGAAAACACTACCGACGACGCTCATCAGCTGTGCTCAGTTGGCTGTTTTTCAAACCCTCCATGGCTGTTTTTCAAACTCCGGAATTTTCATTAGGACCTAATGTACCTGGTACATTACCTATCTAAATAATATTTAGATAGGTAATATTATTCTGGAAGCGATTTCAGGCTGTTGTTTTCCTTATTTTCTCCGGAAGTACGTTCAGAAAAATAAAATAATAAAAAACATGCTTCTTGCCCATTGCGAGTGTCTCTGAACTCAACACGTTCTAAGGTAAGTGAAACACAATAAATTTTATTGAACATTTTCGACATTTTCGGTATGCTCATTCTCAGAAGAGACTTATAAGCGGTGTTTCGTTTTCTAAAAATAAGCTTTACAAAACACGCCTAAAAGCACCTCTCTGATTATTTTTATACACATCTGTCCAACAGGTACTTTTGAAGAGGCAACTCGTGCTAGATTTTTGAAAAAGTCGATTTAAAGTCAAATTAAGGGTTTTAAAAAACTGTTTCTTGAGGATTGTTAGGAATGAAAATTTATTTATTGTTATTGATAATTTATTATTAATATTGATATTGTCCTTTTTATAATATGGATGCCTCAACACCAGCGAATAGAGAACCAGCGAAGTTCCTATAGTATGGGTGAATTTACGTGACGAATTGTTTACCGCCATAGACATTGGGATAGAAATTAGGAATATTACGAAATTAGGTATTTTGGATATATTCACGGTTACATAGTTTTACTTTATAGGTAGACCTGAAGTGTTACCTTTTTTTTACATCTTATGTTTTCATTTGGGTGTTCATTTTTTTAACCAATTTTCGTAATGCTCCTATTTCGATGTAATTATACTACGATAAAAATAAATTTATAATTATAATAATTTTTTATTTCAATTTTTTATTTATAAATAAAAATAAATAAATAATTTTATTAACCCGAAGCACCTCCTAGGAATAGCCCAACTCACGCAGGCCCGCACAACCAAGGAGGATGTCAAACATATCAATTATTCGATAAAATAAATAAATGTTGATAATTTAAAGTCAGATGAAGGAAAATATAAGTGTGGTGATTTATTTGGTAGATATCCCGTATCCTTACATAATGTGAAAGGAGAGGAAAAGTAATTTTCTTGCCTACTCAACACTAGAAATCACGTAATACTGGGCTGATTGCTATTGAAACTCTTGTCAATAGCCGCTTTAACAGCATTTTGGTTGTAAGTTGACGAATCAGAGTCTAGCCTAAAAATGTGGAAATGTTTTAGT
Organism: Pilophorus perplexus; assembly: GCA_955831195.1. Classification (NCBI taxonomy): domain Eukaryota; kingdom Metazoa; phylum Arthropoda; class Insecta; order Hemiptera; family Miridae; genus Pilophorus; species Pilophorus perplexus. Next base: position 10,823,622 of record OY037012.1, read on the forward strand.
CAGAATGCAGAATGTAAATCCAATCACGAGTCAAAACACGTACAAAATCATCCTCTGACTTCTTTTTGACCTCATTTTTGGATTCAACACATCCTCAAACATAAACCTATCCATTTTCAGCTCGATCGCTTAGATGGTACGACTTTCTTTCCCTTAAATTTCTCAAATAACGCACTGTGCGACGCGGGACAGAGGAGAACCCATGTCCGAATGCTCTCAAGACAGCCAGGCGTCGATAAAGGCACTAAAAGTATCATCCACTTCGTCAAAAAAGGTACGGGACTGTGTGCAGGTGCTCACCCTGGTGTGAGTCCTGGGGCACAGAGGACAAGCTGACACTGGCCAGACGGGGCCCTCAAATCCCTTTTGTTGGCCGGGAGCTGTGCACCAAAATCCTCCTTCAGAGGTGCCATCAACAGGTGGATGTTTTCACAAACCGCCAAATGATGGCGACGCATCGAAGGACATGCTCACGGCAAGCGCATGGTGGTCAAACCCAACACCAAGAGATTTGAAGTGCTACTCAAACAAGAGCGCAGGGAACTAAGAATGTAAGTGGGCTTACTGGCTTCATGTGAGCTGCACAGGTGTAACCCTATGCAGGCGAGGAGGATGACGAAGCCACCACCCACATCATTTTTGCATGCTGCAGATGTGACAACCTTGGGGAATCTACCCCCATGAGGGCATTCCCGCGCGACAATCCAGTCAAAACCTAATGACCTTCACCAGGGGAATATTCATTTCGGACCAGAAGCCGAACACAATAAAGCCACAAGGCTTCCGTGCTGGGAGCATCCCGAACCCCCTTCCTGAGTCTACGAATCTACAAAATCTACTAGGAATAGTTCTGAACATTACTGACATTAATTATCTTACCTGTCCTCTGTCGTTAGTTCGCATACCGAGGGCTCCCAACTGTTTCTCCCTCATTGCCATTGCCAGTCTCTTCTTCTCAGCTCTGGTGTGACCCCGGACCTCTTCGATCATGGCCGACACCCTCTCCGAGGTCCTAAGGGCTTCCAGGAGGTTTTCAGCCAAAACCCCCACATGCTCGTCGGAAGACACCTGTTCCAACCTGTGGATGATCGTGATGAAATCCACAGAAACTGTGTCCTGAGTCGGCTTGTGGTGGCTGGCCAGTCCCGCCAGGAAGCGAAGGATGTACTTCAGCGAGGGTTTGGAAATGAACTCTTTCCATTCGTCGCTGTCCGAATGTAGCAGCGGCGGTCTAGTGTGAGGGGCGTTTCTCTGGAATAGAGGTAACTTTGAAAAATAGTTGTACCTTGAGAGCGACAATTGGAAATGGTAATGAGCCGAAGACAGCACATCAGGGGGGGGGGGGGGGGGGGTAAATGCTGAATGGAGGAATCCCCCTCTGCCCTTCCAGTACAACCTACTGGATGAATTCCACATTCCTGAGGAATTCCACGACCCACCCCCTTCGGACACGTTATTTTTGGGGCTGCGGTTTAAATAAAACGAATAGTGTGGGTCCGCTGACCATGTGCCGCCTTTTCACATTTTTAGCTTGAAGGCGTTTTTAGATTGGTTGGGTTGACTGCCGGCCGAGTTTACAGTATCTTTGAGCGTGAGAAAAAATATGGATGAAAACTAACTGTCACTAACTGTCACTGAAAATTGTTTGAAGGGTAAAAACAGGGTTTTGAAGCGCTTTGTTAGCATTGAAGCTTTTTTTTTTTTTTTCTCCAAACACCTGCTTGACTCTGAAACAGCTTCAAAAACATAACTAGGACAATTTTAGGATGATGATTCTAGCGTCAAAATGACCAGAATATAGCGTACTATTAAACAGAAATATTCCCTGAAACTCGACTTCTCCCACACAAGATGACTTTTCCTTTTCAGTATCAGCTTTTCCGTTATAGCTTTTTCTATCGATAAACGAAAACTTCATTGGGATTATGGATTATTATTAGAAACTATTAAGGAACCTGAAGAAGTCGAAATTTTTGAAAATTGCTTCGAGGGTGTTCTGTTGGGTCAAAAAGGAAACACATTTCCCATATTGGAACCAGGAATAAAATAGTTCGGAATATCTTTTTACCCTACTTCTCATACCACTTGGTTCTTATTCATAGTATGAGAGTATGATACCTGTTTAACGTTCAACGTTTTAAACAAATACTCGTATTTGAAAAATCGATTTTTCCACAAAAATCGTTTTCCACGATCATCATTTTTGAATAGATTTTAGAAAACCCGTTATTTCGTACTGTTTTCCCATCACTACCTAAGGTGTGTGCCATAATTTCCGTGAATTCATTAATAGATGTTAAAACTATCACTTACCCTGATGTATGACATAGCTCGGTCTACAATCCCCAGAGACAGAATGTGATCCTTGAGGGTGTTCCCAAGTGGTGACCTGTCAATCCCAACAGCCAATACACTAAAGAGCTCCATCTAAAAGAGAATAAACCGGTTAGAAAGTATACAACACTACACGTATATATCAGAACCACATTGTGTCAAGTGACAAACCTTATGCTCATCGTCGGGCGTGTGTTCGGAATCGAACTTGTCGAAATCCAACGGCGACGGTATGAAATGCTCTACGAGGGTGGACATTTTCTCCGAGTTGGCGTACGTGAGGGACGCCAGGACTTTGGCCAGGTGTTCGAGCACTCCCGAGCTAGACCGGACGGACGGGCAGTTGGAAGCGCAATCCAGCAGTGACGATATGTGTTCGACTCCGCCGAGCGTTTCAGAAAACTTGGCGAACTCTTCGAGAGAGCCCGTCGCCGTTTTGGACAGGATAGCTTCCATTATCTGCAATAAACAATCTCGGTTAAATGTCCGTTACGGCACTGTAGCTTATTATACACACAGAAGGCGTCAAACCTCGAGAATCTGCTCGATAAGTTGGCCAGACTGTTGAGACGACACGCATAATTGGAAGGTGTTGAGTAAAATTGTAATGGCTTTGAGGTCTGGCTGACATAATACTTCTTGGTTTCTGGAGACTTTAACACACAACTGAAGGAGCTTGAGGGTCACTTGGAGAAGAGGTCTGGACCTGACAGTATCACGTATATGGCTCAACCGCTCCAGCAGAACCTAAAAAATGAAACTCTATTAGACAATTCATTCACAATTTCTTTGATTACTCAAAATGCGTTGTTATCATACTTTGAGACCGCCACAGTCCGCCATGACGTTAGCCATTCGGTACAACTGTTCGTTATCCACTTCTTGCTGGCTTTTAGCGTGGAGCGTTTCAACAAATTCTTCCGTGGCATCACCAAGAAGACCTCTCATCCTGTAAAATTTGTGCAGTTGTTAATGAATGCCACTCAATAAAACTAATAAGAACAAGTGGGAGCTGGTTTTACCTGTACACGACTCTCATAGAATCACCTTCACCGCCTTCGGCCACCCAGATTTTTTTGTACACCTCCTTCACAGGCAGGTCTAGAGAAATTATTTTATTATTGACTAGCAATTCCATCCCGTTGTCGTCTTCGAGAAGCGCTATCAGTTCGCAGTCTTGACAAATTTTGTTTTTTACGTCCCTCATGAGAGGGCCGAGGCCGGGTTCGTTGCAGCTGTAGGGGTTTCCAAGCATTCGCCCCTGAAAAAAAGAAGACATTTCTCAGATTATTTTAAATAATTAGAGTTCTCAGAGTGGGCGGGGGGGGGGGGGGCTCTCTCCCTGTTCAGGCATAAATCCTTCAGCGGAGCAGTGGTGAGGTTGAGAGGGTGAGGGCATGTGAAAGTGGGTGGAGAGGGTTGCGTGGGTGAGTGGTTGAGGGGGCGAGGGAACGCGAGAAGGAGCAGGTATGCTTGGGCCTGGGACAGGGACATTTTCAAACCGGGAGACGTTGGTAAAAAACCCCATTCTGTGTTAAAAAACGAAAAACATACGAGGTCATACGACTTCACGCCTCTCGCAGCTGTCACACTGGTACAGTAACTAGTTAAATTATCATCACGTTGTCAGATACACCCAGCAAACCCGGATCGGCCAGAATGTTGGAACCGCCATTATGACATTACAATCACGACGCCCTCTCTTTGAGGTTTTATTGACCAGGAGGATCAACAGAATCTTGATGGAAGGATACACGAAATTTACATACTTGGAGGAAGTCTTCTTGCTGCGCATCCTTTTCCAGCGTGAGGTAGAATTCGCCCACGTCGTTCTCTTCAGGGTAAATAATGGAGCACAAACGCTCAAATATGAACACTGGCGTCCTGACATCCTGAAGAGAACACTTTTCGACTGTTTGCACGCAAATAGTCATCAAAGCTTTGGTTTCTTCTTCGGTTCCTGAATCATTCACAAAAAGGGTCAGAACAGAAGTTCAAATCATGATATATCACTAATCTGAATCGATCCTCACCAGTTGTCATTTCTTCAAGGAGCTCCAGCAGCTTGTCCTGAGTTTCGTCAATGAGTCGCGTCCTTTGAACGACCAGCCTCCGAAGGGAGAGGTAGCCATTCAAAACGGCTCCAACGAGCCTCCCTTTGTACTGCTGCTTGATGTTTGGCTGGTCGAGGAACGATGCCATCAGTTCGGTTAGCATTTTGAGGGCATAACCTGGAACAGCAAAAAACGTCTTGTCAGCGGAAACGAATAGACAGGAAACTGTTAAGTGAATAGATAAAAGCAAACCTTGAGACAGATCTGACGTCAACAAAGACCCCTCGAATTTGTGGATGGCGTTGATCTCTTCAGTGAGAAGCTCTGCAAGGTATAGTAAAACTCCTTTGAGAGCCAGGTACTGTTTCCAAGGAGACTGTTGCAGCAAGCTTTGGTACAACGCCAAATACTCCGCGGCGCTTTCACCGGCTGTACCCAGCTCGCCCAGGAAGACCGTGAGGAGATCGAGAATCTGGAAATTCATGGATTGATTTCACGTTAGGTAGCAGTCGACTTATGCGAAAACATCGCAAACAACGGTACAAACCTGTCTTTTAGTGCGGGGCTCAATGCAAAGACATTCCAGCATGTTGCACGCGACTTGACGAGCAAGGGTGGAACTCGGGTTGAAGAGGACTTGTCTCAGCCAAACCTTGACGCCCAATGTCAGAGGCCGAACAGTCTTGTCCCTCCATTTCCTGCCGTATTTCTCTTCCAGGTACCTCACGCGGTTCTCACTCTGCTCAAAGGTTCAGAATCAGCCAAATTGATGGAATAAAAGAACAGCACAAAATGTTTGTTTTCGCTTGCCTTGGAAAGTCCCGTTTGGGGTGGGACGGCAGTCTTTTGTGGCATCCTCTTGAACCAGGCTTCGTAGCTATGCTTTTCAGCCCCTTTCAACCAATCCTGCACATCGACTTGGACATTTCCCGTGAGTTTGATCCTTGCTATTTCGTCGATCGATTTATCCTGCACGAAAAAGAAAATATACAAATTCCCGATAAATTATTGTCATTTTTACAAACAGAATCATCACAAAAAATGTACCTTGAACTTTTTGGACAACGGTGGATCTGGTTTGATGACAGCTTGGAGGATTTTGAGGCAGGGGAGAGTGATTGACTCCATGATAACAGGGGATTTGCCTTCGGAACATGACATCAAGAACAGCTGCATCACACACCTAAAAATATTTAAACGATGAAAACAACGCACTCAGTAATCAGGCAATTGTACATAGAAAAATCACACTAACCGGAGCTTCTGCTCCCAACAGCTGTCTTCTTTGTGGACAAGAGCGGCGAGGAGACTCATCTCAGATCGAACAGTAATGGCCAACTCAGACGAAGCCAAATGTCCTCGCAGAGTCAATGAAATTCGTTCCATCAGCATCGAGCAGAGTTCTTGGGTAGCGTCCGCGTTATCGCCGGTTACAAGGCAGATCAGCTGTCTGACATCTTCTTGGGTCTGGAAAATTGACCGTTAAAACCAAACAACTAGAAACATTCATGCACGTTGAAAATCATCCGTACTCACTTGAGTGGTTCCTCTTCTGAGATTGTTATGGACCAACTCTTGGATGAGGCTGTGGGAGACGAGGACGCTTTTTGCTCGATGGTTGAAAGCCAACGCGCTCAGAAGCGTAAGACAGTGTTCGGTGGCGGCGAAGGCGCAGCCGTAACATTTGCCTGGGACCAGGTGGTTCCCTCCGAAGCTGGCAGACGTCGGGAAAGGATCCAGGGGTGTACCCAAGACGCTGGCCTCCAACTGGCTTCTGTCGTAGGCTACGAGTTTGCTGCGGCAAGCGACCACTTTCTGAGGGAGGAATGAAAGTTAGTCGAGAAAACTGACAAACTGACTTACACCAGTTATTTCAGAAGGTCTCTGTCCGTGAGTACGAAACTCACTTACTCTATTTAAACTGTATGCGATAAAATTAAGGTTGATTTTTTCATAATGCCTCCCTCTTACTTGGCACAGTGAGATTGGGCGTAAATGGGTATGGGACCTCACATTTTTGCTGTAGTTGTGCTGTACCGTTGTAGTTGTGGGAAAATTGCGATCAGATTCACATGCACTATTCAAGATATTTTATTTACTAAGAGGATGATTATGAACTCGAAAATGCTTGAAACTTAGGCATAGGCTGGCTTTTGAGCTCTGAGAACGTTTTACATGTTTTTGGGATCCTATTTCATTCAGGTTAAATGCCCAAATCGGGTATTTACCCAGAACAATATATACCCGGGTATTTTACAACTTAGGGGACGGTACGTACTTGGATGATCCGGCTGAGGTCGTCGAAGGAAGCTTTGCAGTCGGTGCAGTACCGCTGTGCCAGTAGCTGAATAGCGCGGTTGACCATGGCAGACGACGATCCTCCAGAACCTGCGTTGCTTGAGCTTCCACCGCCCAAACCTCCACCTTGATTGGGTATCTCGTCAATGCCTCGGTCCGCCCGGTGTTCGGAAATCTTGGAAAGCAACATTTCCAAAGTAGGTTTGTTTCCAACGAGCTGTTTGTACACGCGGTCCGCTTTTTCAAGATGAGTGTTGATAGCCGCGATGGTCTTCTTTCCTGCAATATTACACAATGAGCAACAAGCACGTCACCCCCTTCAACACAAATCCGACAAGTACGTACTGTCATCGTCATTTTCGATGGGATCAACAGCACAGCACGCTCTGCCTGTGATGGTGAAATCGAATTTGGCATACTTGCAGAAACCGCAAGCGTGGCAGAGGAAAGGATCCTTCTCGTCGTAGTTGATAGCCCTGGAAGCAAATTGTTCAATAAAAATTCATTTCACCCCTCTAAATAACAATCCTTAGGAATATTCAGCAACATACCGGCACTTGTGACACTGGAACACGTTTTCTCCGCAATTCGAGCACACACCAGGGTTTGCCGGGACGGATGAAGAGCACCGGGGACACTGAAGAGTTTCCGAAGACGCTTGCAAATTCTCGTAAAAGTCCGCGTACTCGACCATCAAATTGCACGCGACAATCGGCAGAGGAAACTCCACTTTGACTTCTGTCTGACCAGACGCGAGCGTCACTTTTTTCGCTTTGTGCCACATCGCTGAAACAACCGGTGAAAATTAGTAGATTGTGACCAGATGAACAACGTATTAAATGCAATTGCTACTTACCTGGTTTGTTTTTCAGCTCAACGACAGCCTGAACGCTTCTATTATTGTAGTAGATGTTCATCGTTCTGACCATTTTCGTCCTTTTCAGGTCAGCGATGCGCAACGTAATTTTGCTTATGGTATGGCTGCTCACAAGTTTCACAATTTGCGTAGTGGTTGTGAATTTCGAGTCAATCTGCCAAAATGAATCAATACAGTTATAAGCACGAAGTACCTACCGCTTTAGATTTATTAATTGGGTAAAAGTAGGGTAAAAAGGGGATTCTGGAACAGTTAAGTGGTAGCATGATTTTTTGTCATTACCACGCCAAAAAAAAGTAAAGATAGGTAATAAGGTGTTCAAAAGATAGCCAATAAATGGTTTTGGAACATTTCTGGAAAAATGCGATTTTACGTTATATCGGTTTTTGAGATTTTGAAAGAACTAGAAGGCCTACAAACCCCGCTCTGCGCTTAATTTGAAGCTAATTAGATTGCCAACAATGTCGGTTCCATGAGTTTTATACGTAGGATTAATGATTTAGCCGCAATTTTGGTCTAAAGAAGGTCTTCAACTAAAATGTTCACATTTTGGAAAAAATGGCCTATTTTCAGAGTGCCATAACTCTGAAACTAATTGACCTACACAGCTCCGGTTGGGCTTAAATTGTCACACATTTAATGCTATTTAAAAACTCATATAGTAGTTTTCGTCGGACAATGCATAGTTTATTAGATATAGAGCAAAAACTGAAATAAGGCCGAAAAAATCGCGGTTTTTCGTGTGCCACGCGTGAAGCACAGCTTTTGGGAAGTTGCAAAATTGGATATACACTATCCTAATGGGTCCGAACAACATACTAAAAAATCAGAGATAGATCTCGTTTTGCGAATTTAACGATTTTTAGCGTCGACTTTTGACTGGCCTAACTCCCCCCACCAGGCCAGGCGGACGGATTAGCCGAGCGGATTAAAGCGCCGCCCCAAACTCTGTGGACTCGAGTTCGATTCCCGAACAAGACCGTATAAAATTTTGAGCATATAATTCTCGCATTTCTTTAATCCAAATCTTTAATCCAGCTGTAGATCTGAATCCTGTCTGGATCCCCCCCCCCCCCCCCCCCCGGGCCCGGGGTCGGCCTAGCGAAGCGAGGATCCCCTGTCCGAACGAGCTGTGGGCCGAGCGGTTGGCGTTCCGTCATATTAAGTGGCCCCCCGTCCGAACGAGCTGTTGGCCGAGCGGTTGGCGTTCCGTCATATTAAGTGGCCCCCCGTCCGAACAAGCGGTTGGCCCGAGCTGTCTGATTAAGTGGTCGGCCTTATGTGCCACAGCCAATATTTATTATATAAGTGGCCAACAAAAATTATGTATCGTCGATATGAAACCAGTAGTTGGAAGTTTAACCAATCGAAAGACCTGAATCTCATCATGTACAATGAGGACGGTTCAGAAAAACAGCTGAGCGTCGACGAACTGGAACAACAACGATGCTCAGCCTACTGCCACGCTATGTCACAAATTAACAAATTCTTAGATAAACCCGTGACGTGGGAACAATTTGAAGTCACCCAATACGACAAAACGTGCTTATTTTCCGACGACAACGGAAATTTCGCTGGGGAACGTTTATACCCGGTAGAAATAACGACGACGGACCACATCAAAACGAAATCCGGAACCAAATACCGCGTTGTAATCAACCTTGACACTTTGCGAGATTCCAAACAGCAGGGCCCGCACAGCCCGCACGTCGGCGTCGACATCATACGGATCGGTAAAGTCGGTAAAGCCGGTTTAAACTTTCATATTCTTCTCAATTCCGAAGGCCGTTGCCGGGATATACCTCACCGAAAAAGAGGTACAGCACTGACGGAAACCGAACAAAAACTCCCCAAAATACAAGTTACAAGGCTTCCAACGATTCTCACTCGTAATTGGTAACGGGATGGTAACGTGTCGTGAACGGTATTAACAATAACGTGTTGCGATTTTTTTTTTTTTTAACGAGGACGTGCCAATTTAGAGCCCGCTAGGCACAACTACCGCCATGATAACTTCCCCATACTTGGAGAAAAAATTTTTTTCTTCGGAATTGGCAGTAGGTACGATATGATAATAATTATCATATCGTACCGTACAATTATTGTATGTTACATATTGAAGGCACGCGAGAATTGCAAGCATCTGTAGTAAAGAGATTTCAATTTTCGATTCAACGGGAGCGCCCTTCAAACCTACCCAACATTTTTACAGACAAGAATATGTAAAAATGCACCTTATACGAACCATTATTATTTGTAGTATTTTTATTTATTTAATTATCATTATTTGTAGAATTTTTATTTATTTAATTATTACCTATTATCATTTATTTAATTTTTTTTTTAATTAATGAAAAGAGTGAAAATCTACAACAACGAAAACAACAACAATAACTACGGAACAATCCCCGCTTCAGTCCAGCGTGGAATCCACATTAGGAAGTCCAGCTCCGTCCTCCAGTCCCAGGCTTCTCACCTTCCGCAGAGCTCCTATTAGCCGAAGGGAAACAGCCCTTATGACGGCGAACTGGACTCGAACTCGAGCCCACCCAACCACTTGAGAGTACGGTCTATCCCACTTCTCCGCCAGTTTATAGGCCGCTCTCCTGAGGAAGGCGTCGAATTCACAGTGGAGGGCACCATCGCATGAACATACATACGACCCTCTGAGATCCTCGGCCGCCCGGTCATACTTTCTGTGCTTTTCGTTGGCGGCACTCTGGGCGACTTGCGGCCACTCCCGGGAAAGATGAGAGGCAGCGTCAGCATTTACAATGCGATTATCAAAAAACGCTGGCCTCCCACCTTCCCAGACACCGTTTATATGTATGTCGGCCACTAGAGCACTATGACCGTCGGTACTTTCTCTCATGATTGGTTCAATGGTCGCGCCACCCCAAGCCATTTCGCTCAGGCCAACCACCACATCTCGTACCTCGTCATGGCCTCGTTTAACGAGACCCCCTTTATTATTATTATTATATTTTAATCTGCTGGTCAGGCCGTTCTCGTATTAGTGTGTACCCCTATTAGGCCCTTGCATTAAGACATGAAGACGATATCAAAACAAATTCAGAAACGAAATCGAAACAAAATCAGGTCAGCAGAACCAGTTAAGAGAGGCGTTGTGGCTGGTGGGATGGGGGGGGGGGGGGGATATCTGATGCCCGCAAGGGTGTGTTCCAAAAGTTCCAAATTGGCTGTTCCGAACCCCGTATTTTCCCTACTCACCATCATATTATGATGGGGAGGGATGAGTGAGCGTCAGCACAGGTGAGCACAGTCAACCGATTTCTGAGGTCCCCAAGTAACAAATGATTGTGATAATGGCATTTCATGGCGTACTTTGATAGATGAGAGCTTGATGTTGGTCATTGGAAGCTCCGGGTTGTTGCACACTAGGCAGGGATCGCTTTCCAGGAAGTAGCCGTCGAGCTCGACATACTGCGCCAACTGGGTGTACAGACTGGCGTTGGGATGTTGAGCGAGAACCTGGTTCTGCCCCCGTAACATGCTGACCGCTTTGAGGATGCATTCGTCCTTCTGAAATTGGGTTAAAGGTTACCAGAAAATCGTGGGAAGTTGTGATTGAGAGCAAGAGATAAATTACTATTATATAGGCAGCTACCCAGCTGAATGATGAGAAGTATTATTAAGAGATCAAAAAGTCAGGGGGTTTCACCAAATTGCCCTGGACGTCGACAAAAACGAAGAACAAGTTCGAGAGATTTTCCAACTAAAGCTAATAGGCAACCAAGGTGATAATACCTTCGTGTTAGGAGCGTTGGACTTGATCGAAAAGTAGCCAAGAAGATCCACAAACTGAGCAGCTTTTCTACCGTAAGACGGCAGTTGAGGCCACAGGGACCAAAGTTGGTCTAAAAGCATCTCCTGCTCAATAACTTCCGAGTTTCTGAAAAACAATAAATAAATAATAACGAAAATCACGACTTTACTTAGAACAACAGATTTATTTGAAAAAATAAAAATGGGGAACGGGAAACTCACCTGTAAATGGAAAGAACGAGGGCGTGAGCCTGCCAGCGCATGTTGGAAGCATTTGTTTCCAGCAGGAAAGCCCTCATGAATTTCGTCAACAACTCGCGGGGGACCTGAGTGTTGAGTTGTCTGACGAGAGCCAAACACTGGGCGTCTTCCACTTCGCTGTCGTCCAGTTTTTCTTTCGACGGCCGGTTGCTGGAACTCTGAGGCTTGTTGCTTGAATCCTAAAAAGAGAACGCTGTAGTAGTTAATTTCAAGCAAAAAACGCTTCATTACAAACAAATTCACAACTCACTTGAGTTTGTTTGGGTTGTCCGGACGGGCAGAGAGCCGATTGCAAAAGTTGCAAAGTAGTTTGAGCCACAGCCTCTTCCAGGACGGTGCTCGCTTGAACGAGGAACGGTAGGACCGTCGTGTCTTTGATACAAAACTGCCTCCAATTTGAGGTCCTGCTGGTGGCAACTTCCAAGCAAGACTTGAGGTGTTCGGTGAGCTCGACTAACGCGTCGTAGGAGAGCGTCGTGGTGACGGCCAAACCTTCCTTCACGGACTGGACAGACGAGGTTAATTGGTCAGAAAAGGAGAAAATGAATTCTCATGTAAATATTGGGCTGCAGAAAATGGAGATGTGCCTCACCTTCATGTGCGACTCGAGAGAATGCAAGTCCCTCAGCTGACGATATTTGTCTTTGTTCCCACAAATGAATAGCAACAGTTTCCGTACTTGGCGCCGAACGAAAGGTGTTTGCTGGGTCATCATGTACTCGCACAAGCAAGAAAACCACGACTGAAACGAAAGAGAATTTGGGTAAATCAAGCTCAAAAAAACCACCAGTGGCCACGATTGTTACCATTGCTATTACCTGAGGGAACATGATGGGGACGGTCGAATGTTTCTGAACTTGATACGGAAGGCGGAGAGCCATTTCGGTCAGGAGTTGAGGATACGCTTCAAACACGTCGGCCGCGTGTCCTTTGACGTATTGCCGTAAGAAGAAGGGCGACATGTCCGGCGGCGAGGTGGGCAAGTGGGGGCGAAGAAGTGACCCGCTGACGGCCTGGCCGGGCTCTTCGGCGCCCGTCCTGAAATCAAGACGAAAAACATTTAGTGACAGTTACAACTACCGATTTTGCTCTCACTTGCACCGCCCGGGTGACAGTCGCAACAACCCCCATCACACTTTCCCATTGGTGCAGCCTGCTGATTGACTAAAGACCTAAAGGTGAGACCATCAATGCTGCGAAATATTGTGAAGTGTTGGAACAACTCGGAGAAAACACTTAAGCCAAAAGGCCCGGAGTTTTGAAGAAAAAAGCTGCTTTTTCATAACAACCACATTCAGCAAAATTCGCTGCAGATTTAATCTGAACCAGCAACTTCTCACTAAATTTGATTGGGACGTGATTTAAGAGAGCCCACTTTATTCCACGGCTATTTCATAATATGAAATATTATGCCTTTTTGTTATTCATGGCGCAAAAAGTGATGCTCATGGATTGAGTGGGGTCCGTTATTTTACTACCTACGCTAATGAATTTTGATCACCCTGTTGGAGGTCGCTGATCAGCCTCAATCGACAACCTTTTTGAACAACAGAAGCAATTTGAGTTCTACACTTATTTTGGAACATTTTTGGATTTTCCAATTATATTGAGATCATTGCGTACACCACTTACTTTTTCCAGTGTGGAATGAGTTGTTTCAAGAGCAGAAGGCAATACTCGATGACGCCAGATGATCTGAGGACGTTGGCAGCAGTTTGCGACACAAATCCGGAGTTGCCCGCTTTGGAACAGCATTTCGGCCGTGACATGAGTACACCTGGAGAACGTATAGCATTGTCAGAGGCGAATAGAGGCAACAAGAGATATCTAGGATGTGTTCGAATTCTTACTTAAAAGCCGCATGATGACGATCTGCACTTCCCTGTGGGCCGTTCTCGTGCAAATGTCGGATAAGTCGGGGTTGTTCATGGACAGGTGGACAAGGATGGCGTTGAGTAGATTCTCCAAACAGGCTTTGCCTTTTTCTTCTTCGCCATCCAATTCCGAAGTCAACATGAGGACAACCTGAACAATAAGTCAAGCTCAGACCGTGTAACTTACACAATACAGTCATCGTGTAAAAATATTAAATACCCACCTGCATAAATGGGATTGACGTCACGCCCCCGACATTTTTCAACTGAGGAACATGTTGAACGAGTTTTTCTAAAATGGAAAGCCGTAAGACGTGAAGAGCTGTGGTTCCTTCAGCTTCGGCATCATCCAGCGCGTCAGTTTCTTGATTCTATACAATAAATCAGATCAATTATAATCAAATATCACGAGGAAAACGGTCCAGTGAAGGAAACCAACTCACTTGGAAAGCCGACGGAATACCGACGGAGCTTGTTTCACTCCTGGCTCCGATCATGCCACTACTTCCCACCACACTGCCTCCAACGAGGATGCTTTCCTGCTCTCCATAAGCTGAACTCCTACCCGACACGTTGTGTTCACCAGTGATAGAATCAACGCCGCTTCCTAAAATGAGCCAGACATTAATAAACATAAGAGTTTCAACTTGGAATCAGAAGATAAGGTGGACAGCTTACCTCCGCTTTCAGAGCCTCCAGAGCCGCCCTGGTCGGCAGGGGACGTGCGAAGGGTGCTGCCATCAGTGGCTGCTGTAGATCCTTCGTCATCGGAACCACCTGCTGAAGCTGTTGTGTCCGAGTAATGTCCTCCTTCCTGGCTAGTAGCTTGGCGCACAGCTACACGTCCTCCCGCCAACGCCTGGTAATTAGCATAATATCTTTCAATGCTACTATTTGAGAAAATGTGGTTGAAAATAAACATTATTAATGCAGATGAACAGTACCTGCAGCGTTGAGCCCGACAAATTCAACGTCTGAAGATTAACAATTCCCATGTTTCCTGCCGAACCCTCAAGATTGATCAGCCCCATGTTACCAGGCGGTCCTTCATCTTGTAGGCTCAGAGCGATTGCCAGCTCGACCATAGTCTCGTCATCAGCATCTGGAGGGATGTCCAACATCGGTGGGAACCCGCCGGCGTTGATGCTCCCCAGAAGTGCGTCCATGTTGACGGGAACTCCTCCACCGCCAACCGCTCCGGGATCGGGGGCAAGAAGCACAATGGGTTCAACGGGTTCTTCGTAGTGATTGGGTTCAGCCTCCGAAGAGTCTTGAGAGGGCTGACTCACAGGGCCTTGTTTGTCGTCAGCTACACCTAGTAAACAAGATCGATTGATCGATTTAAAGTAATAAAATCCAGATTAAAATTTATTTAATCTTAAAATCCAAAACATTAATCGAATTCTAGACAATTCTAAACGATTTAATAAAATTTATTTTATTTTCACAATTGTTCATTATTCTTTGGGAGATATTAATTGTGCAAAAATTAATTCTATGTCAATAAAAATTAATTAAATGAAATAGAAATTAAAAAACCAAAAAAAAAACCTGTATTTCTGTAGGGATAGGGCGGTTGTGGCCCCGAAAAATGGATCCAAGATTCGTCCTCCAGGCATCCTTCAAAATCCCCAATCGTAACCCCATAGATCTCCACGGTATAATCGGATGGTCCTTGGCCCCCACAAAAGTGGATTCTACGTCCAAAAATACATCGAAAACGATGCCAAACTCGACCCCATAGCCGAAAACCGTCAAATCCCCTCCCGTAGCTCCTTTTTAGCCCCAAAGAGCCCCACGGGTTTGGCCGATCGGGCTGAAAACCTTGTATTTTGTCGTAATTTCAGAGAAAAAAAAAAGGCCAACTATCCAAAATGGCCTGGAAATGTATAAGGACAAATTTTGAGGCCGATCAAAATTGTTTACCCCCGAAATTGGCAAAACTATCGATTATTCTGTTAAAAAATCCACGATTGGCAACAACCGCATTATTTGTCAAGAACTCACCAGGAGTTGAAGAATGCGGAGGGCTAGGAATAAAAACACGCCTCCTCTTCACACGGGGGCGCAACACCCGGATGATAGCGTGTTTAGCACTGAAACACACTGCGTGATCTGGGCAGAGGAGAAGGTCCAAGTAGACTTTTGCCGCCAGCGAGGACATGGCTTCATTATGCTCGGCTACCGTGAACGCGTGGACAATCTCGACGATGGAAAACACAGTTGCTTCAACGTGAGTCAAACCTGCCATATAAAATACACAATAACTTGTAATGAATTCAACGTACAAACTTAAGGGACACACGTTACATTAAATTAGATTTACAATTACAAACCTGGAATGCAGACACTGGCAAGCGCGATGTTTTGTGGGCGGGCTTTGTGAAGTCGCCACATTATGTCAACCAACTGAGACACAAGATGGCCGGACTCTGCAAACACAAATTGATCGTTCATGAAGGTGAAAGGGTAAATGAGTTGTACGTCAAGATTTTTGACTTCTTGGGCCTGACACGAGGGGGCGCTAATTTTTTGATTAATCACTTTAACACAGCTGCACTTTTATTCCCAAAATGTCCATGGTCTTCAACGGGATTCGAACCCGTGGCCTCAACAGAAAGCAGCGCGAAATGGCTAGCGCCCAGAACCACACGGCTAACCCGGCCGCCCCGATCATGGAGGTTCTCAAGTGAGTTTCAACGTCAAAACCAGCTGCTCAACTCACCAGAATCAGTTTGGGAGAATTTGACCAAGTTGTGAGGACGAGCTATGGCGATAGATCGAGTCATCAGGACCAATCTGTAGAAAGCTTCCATGTCCAAATCGTTGGCATCTTGGATTTGTCTCAGAGATTGAAGAGAACTGACGACGTAGTTGAGTACGGCTTGATCCTGGAAATAAAAGTTGATAAAGTCGGTTGTGTGAATTACGCTCCAGAACGAATTAAGAACAACTCAATACCTTGTAATTGTGATAAGACTGTTTGCTAGAGTGCAGAGAAGAGATCAAATTCTTTGTGCATTTCTGCACGTCGACGGTCGTCGGGAGCGTGAGGAACGTAGTAGCTAGCGATAAGGTGTTCTGCTTGAGAGGGCTACGGTCGTCGACGTTTACCAAAAGGAAACATCCATCGAGAACCTCCAAGACTCCAGAGACAAGCCTACACAAGGAATTATTTTGTACTGGTTTTTCATTACTGATCGTTTTTGGGTAGGGTTATCATTTCGAGTGTGAAATTTACCTTTCAAGAAGAGGTTCTTGATTGAGCGCTGAATGACAACTGTCAAGGTCGCCGCCATTGTTAGCTTGAGAGCCACTTGCATGAGCGGCATTTGACACTTCTTCTGACTCTTCGGGCCAACCGAATGCTTCCTTCGTTTTGCCGTAACTAGAAATACAAATTTTCGACAATGAACATTTTCCAAGTTAGCGATTGACTTCACGTTAAATGATATGCTTACACTTTGATTGAATCCACCATAATAACACCGTCGGGATCTTGAGACGGCCCGAAAGTTATAGTCAGCTTCTTATCAGCTTGAAGACTCTCTTCTCTGGTGAGCGGGAAGTCAAACCAACGATTTCGCGAGATGTTAGTTTGAATGCTCCGGCCGGACACCTGAAACCGACATTGAATGAACTCCCCCGACTTTTCGCAGAAGTATCACAACATGACCGCATTTTACCTCGATGTAACCAGGCACACGTTGTACGTCTTGATTTCCCAACAACACTCGAACTCCCGTCATTACATGGGCCGGATCGTTGTTGAGAATTTCTACATTGAAACCGACGCTCTTCGTGCAAACAACGTACATACCTGAAAATGCAAACGAATAGTAAAAACGCTGCAAATTTTGACTTCCTTGGATCCTTCAAAAATCCCATTTGTAGCCCGATGAAAGCCCCATAGATTCCCCGCGGGGAAATCGTATCCTTCTGGTACCCCAAAACTGGATTCTACGTCCAAAAACACTTCAAAAACGACACCAAACTCGACCCCAGAGCCGAAAACCACTCCCGTAGCCCCTCTCTAGCCCCACAGAGCCCCCCACGGGTTTGAGCGATCGGGCTGAAAACCTTGCTGGCACAACTAGACGGTAAACCGAGTATTTTGACAAAATTTCCGATTTTTAGAAAAATTCCTGCTGCCAAAAACGGCTCGGACGGCGGACGGACATTTCGTTTTTGGAATGTAGACATCTTGAAACGTATAATGTCAAATTTTGAGGCCGATTAGAATTTTCGAACTCCGTCGCGATTACATAGGTGTATTAATGCAAGAATAAACCAAAATCGCTTGGCCTCACTTATAGTTTTCAACAAAGCAATATCTTACCGGTAGTATTCAAACGATGTTTAATTTGCTGAGTATTGTACACCTGAAGGAGATCATTTCCGCCAAACTCAACATCGTTCAATGCTGTACAGTGCTCGAAGAAATCAACAGGGAATGATATACTAGCTGTAAAACAAATCAACTCGTGAATAATGCGTTCGAGAAGATATTTTTTGCTGTACAGTCAAATGGAAACTCACCGGATGCTTTCGCTGGCTTGGGTGTTTTCTTCTTCTTATTTGACTTGCTCAGAGTACAAGTGCTGACAGCTTGGACACTTGGAGACAACCAAAAGCCTAAAAAATGTTACTTCGTTAGATACTATTTACCATGAACAAGTAGGGGAAATTTCAACACTTACCGGTTGTTTCCGGGGAAGCGTTGTAAATTCTCAAGCTGCCATCCTCGCAAAGAATGAGAAGAGTAGTGCGGAAGTCAGAAGAGGTGGATGTGTGACGGATGACGACCATGTCCATTATTTTAGCTTTAGCGGGCAACACTTTGATCTCTTGAACGATGACAGTGTCGGGTTTGATCATGAGAATCACAGGATTGTTGCCTGTAGTAGAATTGATTAATTTAGTGAAACAATCATGATCTGTTAATTAGTGTTCAAACAAGCGAGTGAAGACTTACTGGTTTGGAGGGTAGCACAAATAATCCCCGGGTGGTTCGGAACTTCCGACCACAAGCACAACGGTTGCTGCGCGGAAGATTTTGTGGTTCCGGAACTTGAAGCGCTGGCAGAACCGATGGAAGGGGGTCCGTTGGCAGATCCGGCACTGGCGCTGGTTCCGCTCGCGTTGGCCGTAATAGAGGCGGCACTTGTGGACGACGATTCCTTGGCAGTTTGTGACGGTTTCCCGCTGGGAAGAAGAATTAGAGTGGCCCGGATATCGCCGAGGTTCTCGGTACCGGCTTCCAACGGGGCAAAGAAGGATTTGCCTTGGACGTAGGAGAAGAACAGGAGACGGAGAGCGTGAGAGTAGTAGATTGAGACTCCACCCCCGCAAACTTGTCCGTTTGCTTCCTACAATACGAGAAAGGGTGACCGTAAATAGCCGAACAACACAGTTTATCCTCCAAAACTTCACAAAAAGGGAGGAAGCAACGACATACGTGGAAAAGGTAAAATATTGGAGGGACAAATTCCAGAGGACATTCAACAAAATTGACAGATTATCAAAGAAAATAATTCAGGAAAACGTAAATAATGAATAATAAATAAATTATTCATTATAATATAATGAATTATATTATAATATAATGAATTATATTATAATATATTATGTAATTAATATATTATAATCAATTATTGTGAGAATATTATTCTCATAACTTGTGAGTCATAAGTGAACCACCGCACAAAGAAGAGATGCGCTTGCATTCCTTCTCAATGTTTGAAGGGCTGCATCAAGTAGAGATCTTCCAACACTAACCACTGATGCCGATTCTAGTTGAAAACCGCCGGATAATTTTAGTGGAAAGGTCAGTACAATATGATTAATTCTGAATTAATTCTCAATGACGCAGAATTAATTTTTGCGCAATAATATCGTAATGCTGGATCATAACAATCTACACCTACCTTCAATTCAGAGTGACACAGCTCCAGAGTGCTCGTCACATAGAATGCACCATGTTTAGCCGAACTTTCTTCGCACATATCTTGAGTGTAGATGTAGCCGGTGGACGACATCAGAAGCATTGTTGTAGAGCCGTCCTGGAACACAACAAAAAATAACAGTGGGATCCTTCTTGAAAAATCCCGAGTTTTCTTCATTTCAAGAACTCTTACTTGAGCGGACATGAAGGTGACATCGCGGATTTTTCCGGCCGGCACGAGGAAGTAATACTGAGGGCTCAGCACGTCCGTCGACAAATCGTAGATTTTCACAAAGTCAGCAGTGACGAGGGCCAGGTGTGTTTGGGCGCCCGGCAACCAAATCGCTCGGATTATAAAGTTCCCAATTTCCAGTTGCGGATGAAGAACCAGGTGCTCAGCGACTGACCCTCCCGACGTAAAGGTCAGCACGTGACACTCCTAAAATTAATCACCACAGTGAGATGGACATTAAGAAGGGTCATTGAGTCGACTAAATGAGGAGGATTTTGTTTGAACTCAGGGGAAATTTAGGAATTGACTTTCATGTACCTTGAGCCCACAAACAGCCAAGAAATCTTCATTCCAAGGGTTGCTAGTGACTGTCAGAACGGTGAAAGGAATCGGAGCCGACGACAACCGGGTCAAAGTGAGTTTGCGTTTAGATGAATCCGCTTGTTTGAGGAGAGTGCTCAGCTGAAGGATGGTGATTTTCCCCTTTTCGTGAGCGACCGCTGAGGAAATCAATTCATTAGTTAATTCAATCTCAATTATATTTCGGCATTGCCAACATACACAACTAAATCTCACCCAAGTGTTGACGTTTCCCATGAGGCGATGCCAAGCAGGACATGGCGACCCGACGGATCATGTGGGCTGACATGAGTTGTCGGATGGTTTGACCCTGTTCACCAGAATAGTTCATTCGGACGTTTTCAAAAGCGCCCTCCTGCGATCCCAGAGTTGGAACCTGAAAGTAAGCGGAGTGTACTTTCATTCAATAGGGGATCAGGCTGCACTGAATCGTGATACTGGGTCCCCAACCCTACAATTGCCAAAAACTGGCCCCGTCACTCACCATTATCTGATCAGAAAATATGAACTTCTTTTCGTGACTGTGCAGATCCCGAAGTGACGCCTGGGATCTGAGATGACACCCAACCGGTGAAGTTCGTTGGCAGGCTGCTTCAATTACTGGTTGGAGACTTTTGATCAGGAACAACAGAGGAACAATCAGACTGTTTTCATTTTCCACAATCAATTGGAGAGGCTTTGCTTGAGCTTCTGAAGAAGAAAATAACAACATGAAAATAATCAGTTTTACGAATAAATTGATATTATATCAATAATAGTAGATGCTTATTCAAAAAATGAAATGATAACATAACGTTGATAAAATCTAATGCACTTACCAATGATTTTGGCAAGCGCGGCTTGTTTGGCGACGTCACGCTGTTGTTGGGATCGCTCAACAGTCGGTGAAGATGGCCGACGGCGCAACGAAGATGTCAGCATGTGTTCAACGCCTCCTCCACCAGAAGTGCTCGGCCCCGCGGTGGCGCTACTAGCTTCATTGCCAGCTCCAATGCCGTTGGCCGTTTGAGGATTCCTTTTGACCAGAGCCTGCAATGACAGTTCACGTTAGGCCCTGATCAACGTCATCGATAATTATTATTCGGCGAACCACTCACCTGGCAAGCTCCGGATTCTCGAGCACCGCAATCGCAGAAGAAATTACCGAATTTGGCGTAAGTGACGTCGTGCCCCTTGTGACAAACTTTGGCGCACACTGAGCACACCCCGACGCGCTCGATCATTTTGCAGGTGTGGCAATGGTACCAGTGTTGGTTCATGAATTCCTTCTGAGTGATCGTGAATGTGCACAACTTGTTGCAAAGGCTGTCTTCGTCCTGGAATGAAGGGTTTAGACACTGTCTTATCCCAGAGACAAATTTTACATGACAATACATACAATGAAAAAATGACTCACGGATTCGTCGCCTCCACTATCATCATCGTCGTCATGGGTTAAATCTTCCATCCAATCGATGTCGGGATCCTGAGGAATCATCACCTCACCTTCCCAAGGGGGACTTGAAGCTCTGGCTGGCACCTGTACAGCTTGTTGTGGTACCAGAGCATGAAGTACATCGGCAACATACCGCACGATGGACCAACATGAATCTACCATATTTCCGCCGCTGATTTGGCCATTTTCGAGTGCAGCCAAAACATCCTTATCCGTTATTTGGTCTTTGCTGAGAAACAAAAAAATAGAAATAAAATAGAACGACGGAGAATATTTGACATTTTTGGGATGGATTCATTCTGCTCACCATAACCCAATCCAGTTGGTGGCTGCTTGGCAGAGTGTGACGTGTCCTTTACCAGAACCTGCTCCTGCCAATACGGACATGACGTACATGAGCGTAGGGAAACCCGCTCCTTGACGAACAAGCAACAGCTGCGTAGCCATCGGGACGAGAGCTTCGAGCAAGATTTGAGCTACTGCTTCAGTCCCACTGCAAATTAGAAGACAAATTGTGAACAATTAGCTGTCCAAACCACTCAGATGGTCACCGTAGAAGTGTGTGGTAAGTGTAGCATGCAAGTTGTAGTGAGACAGACGCAATGCAGATAACATGTGATACCTCTCCTCTAATGGAAGACGTAGTTGAACGCACTTTTGGCCTTCATGGCGAATTAACTGAACCCTATGATTATGCTCACCTGCTATGTTGAGTTATGTATGAGGTGAGATGTTGCAATAGTTGTTGATTCTCTTGAAACAGACTGGATGACTTGACTTTCTCCTTTGACGATGACAAAGGAGTAAGTTCGCTAACAGTATACCCTCCCGAAGTTGACTTCTCAGCTTTTGTGTCAGAGGTTGACGGAACGGTCGCTATTCCTAAGATGGAAACGAATTTCAGTCCATTTTCAACGATTGAAAACAATGCGGATGTGTTTCAACATACCGATAGTGAACAGCGGAGGCGATGCGTCACTCGATGACGAAGAGCCGGAATTTGAAGTTGAGCCAGGGCCGAGGATGACATGATGGAGCCAAGATGACAATTGAGCCGGTTCGACGCGAGCCAGCCGCAAAACCGACGCACACAGTTTCTCCATGCCATCGTCATCAGCAGGTCCATTATGTCTCACATTCTCGGCTGCAAAAAAAAAAAAACTTAATCATTATGCGGCCAAATAAAATCCAATTTGTCAACAATTATCTACGTACCATATTGGAACATCTTGTTGAAGAATGAAAACACTTTAGCTCCATACGTGGTAGAGCTGGACGTCCTAGGGCTGGCCACTGACAACAAGACCTGTACGAGGCTGTGCTGCGTGGATGCACTGTCGAAGAACTTTTCCAACGCTTGTCGCCCAGCCGGCTTGTCAAGGACACTTTCCATCCAACTCAAGCACTCCAGGAGCACTTTTTCGTTTACGACGTCACTAGGAGTTGGAAAAAAATGAGTTTAGGGACCACTGAACTGGGTAATATGAGGTGATTGGACGGGGGGGAAATGCCTTTCTGAGAGCTGAGAACGCCACAGCAACATGTTTACGAATAGCGACAAGAAGACAAATTTTCCGAGCTGTTTGCTGATGACGAACACAAAATCTACTACTGTTTGTTCACATTCAGATTTCACTATTGTTGCAATCGTGATGGTAGGGAGGGCTCATTCCTTCTATTGGCGTCTCACCACTGATCCGTGGAGTTCAACAGAAAAACCGCAAAACGAATTAAAAGAAAAACGCTGCAAATTTTACACAAGGGTTTATTATTCTTTGATATAAGTTAATTGTGCAAAACTTAATTCTGTGTCATTAAGGAAATATGATAGAAAAAAGAAAATGAAAAATAAGTTTTTTCTGTACAATGTTTGGACGGATGTGTGTCCTCGATTTTGCTTTTAAAATTACAAGGAAAATGACTCCTTATTTGACCTCCTGGGATCCTTCAAAAATCCCATTTCTAGCCCCATAGAACCCCATAGTGAAAGCAAATTGTTCTGGGACCCCCCAAAAATGGATTCTACGTCCAAAAATACTTCGAAAACGAAACTTAACTCAACCCATAGCCGAAAACCTTCAAAAACAGCAATTTTGTCAAATTTTCAGGTTTAAAAAAAATCCAAAACGGCTCGGAAGGCGGACGGACATTTCGTCTTTGGAATCATCTTGAAACGGATTATGTCAAATTTTGAGGCCGATCAGAATTTTAGACCTCCGCCGCGATTACATAGGTGTATTATTCCAAGAATCGTGTACCTGCAAGGGGAAGTAGAGCTAGTGTAGTTCAAAATCAAGTTGTACACATTCTCCAACGCCAGAGAGTACACGACCACTTGATGCTTCTCAGATTCAGGGTCTCCAAGTGGTTTGTCCAGAACTTTGAGCACCATTTCGTTAAGATAGTCGGCGCAAGCGTCCAATGAGAGAGGAGCAAACACGCTCACTACTTTTTCCATTGCAACGCCGCTTTCCGCAAGCCACCTGTAACAACCGAATCTGTCAATTGAAGGAGACCAGACAAACCATTTTGTTATTAAAAAATGAAACTTACGTGGGATTTTCTCCAATGAAAGACACCAAACAATGGAGAAGATGTTTCAAAGAAGAGCTAATGGTGAAGGTTTGGTGTGACGATAGAGCAGAAATGTGCTGTCGGACAACAGCAGTGACGTAACTTTCACCAGGTAAAATATGACCGCTGCACTCAGTCTATTGGAATAAAAACAAACCCCACGGTGTATTCACGTTCAGACACGTCATACAATAATCATTTTTTGAATTATACCAAATGACTTACCCAAGGGAAATTTCGCACGTTGATGGATGACCATTTTTCCAAAACGGAAGAGACTTGGGAAGGCAAAAGGGGCATGATGCTGGCGGCCAACCCCTGAGTTCGAACATTCTTGGAAGACAAGATAGCAAGAAGATGGCGGAACGCGAGGAGATCGCCTTGCGTGTAAGCGGTGCCACCCACCTCGCTAGCGCTGTCGGCAATCTGGTACATCATGCTGGATCTGGAAAAAAGAGGCACGATGTTCAGAATAGTCTGAATACAAGCAATCGTGGAAAACCCGTAAAAAATACCTTGTAATAGCGAGTATCTCCTCGGTCAAGCTGACAACAATTGGCATCAGCTCTTGTATTGCTGTTACTGTTTGGATCGTCCTGAAACAGAAATGATTCAAGGTATGAATACATTTCAACATGCTAAAACTGAACGTATTGCCGTAATGACGTTACTTGAGTGAATCCGTATCAGTGGCAGTCATCTTGGTGCTGAAGTCCGCGTATGCTTGAGCTTTAGCGACGACGGTGTTCAACAGGCAAAGGTCCATCACGGTGGGGAGATTCCTCCGAGGCACCAAACCGCCAGAGGGTTGAGCTAAACCGAAAACGCACTGTCAGATTGGTCATAAGGACTTGCGTAGCGGAGAGTTTGATGCAGTACCTGGAGACTCGATAGACGGCATTAGCTGTAGAATGCAAGATTTGGCAACGTTGACTTCGTACCGCACGCTGTTGACCACATCAGCGACGCCTTTGAGGTCAGATTCGGCGTATTGAGTGTATTTGCCCTGTTTCACTAAGCAATCCTAAAAACAAAAGAGCCTGACAATCACCAAATTCCGCCAATTAACTGACAATAGCACCCTCAAATCTAGTTGTGGTGAATTTGGTTCCTACCACCAACGAGACTTGTGAAAATGGCACTAAACACGAAATTAGAAACGATTGACATTATCCCTGCGCTAACCTTCATCCAAGGAATGAAGACTTTGTGGGCAGTTCTCGCACCCCATACTATAGCATAAAGCATCAACGGCGTCGGGTCTATCTTGACGGCTGAGGCAAGCTTTTCCAAAAACGGCGTTGATGGAGGAAGCTGAAGCAGTAATCTGAGAAAAACAAAAGGGCGGGTTAGATAAGGGTTGCAAAACAGAAGAAATAATTTCAATTATTGAAATATTCATCACGAAATGCTGACATCCAATTTATTTCAGCAAAGCTTCGCTGAAACGGCAGGTGGGAGGGCTCATCAACAGTTTTCTGGAGATATAGGGCAAAATTCACAGGCGTTGCTCAACTTTAGATTCAAATCGCCGTCTCAAGCAAAGACTTACAACTTATCCCTTAAAAATGTGGAAAACTCTCTTTTAGATTGCGTTTTGGGTGAGGTTTTTCTCAGGTTTTTCCGATTGAGTCCGGAGGTTATAATAACCTGCTATGCATCCCCTACGTGATTTGTTTTGGTCAATTTTGGGAATTCGGCTTTCAAATAGAACTCCCAGCTCTGTAGCCTGAAAGGTCCCACGGAAATTTGAGGCTGCGATTTCTCGGAGTCACTTCGTTCTCGTTAGTAGGTACGTACGGAAATGTATTTAATTTTAATTTTTCTCTGAATGATCGACGTGATCTTCTATTAATTTACGATCAGATACCGTAAGCCGTAATCGGCAAATTTTGAGGCCGATCGAAATTTTCGGCTCCTGTCACACAAACATTGGCTGACCATTCAGAGAATTATGCCGTACCTCTGAAACAGAACGAAAGCGTCTTCATAACAACAACAAATGTTTTGCTGTGGAACATTTTGGTAGAATCGAGGAGGTTAGACCCTTCTAAACTCCTCCGAACACGACGAAAATTGCCACAATCCGTCCTGAGTCGGTGCCAAGTTAGGTTTTCTGGTGCCTGGTGGTGATATATAGTTAAAAAATTAAGTTCGATCTCAGTTGTCTTGGGACATTTTGGTTTATAAATGCGAATTGACTTCAGACGTTCAAGTCTATGCTCAAGACGACGGTTTGAGTGCCGACTATGAATAGGCTGAGTTGCCGATCGGTCTCAAGTTTTGACTCAGGGCTGTGAAACGTCTCTGAATTCTGCCCATAGTTGCACAAGCTACAGGAGAATTGAATTCTATCAAAATGAAGTAGTGGCTCACTTCCAACAGATCATGAAGCAATAATTCGTTGCCGAGAGTGCAGTGAAGGATATCTTTTCGGCGCATCGTATAGACGGAGTACATTGATCAGTGATGCTCAAAATATCGATGAGAGCGTCTATCAGCTGAGAGTACTTCACGCCTCGCTCTGGACTGCCCAGTATGAAATTGCACGCCTGTAATCAAGTTGAATGAATATTTGTGTCTCCCATTTTCGTCGTAGATCACTAAAAATGGAACATACCAGGCCATCCAGTTTAGGGGGTTCTTGCGAGTTGATAGTGGCGAATGTGAGCATGTAAAATCTCGGTCTCATGGAAAACTCTTCTTGGGGTAAAAATTTACGGAAATTTTCCTCGACCTCGGCGCACGGGCAAAACAAGCGAGAAGCACCGGTTGTTTCACCTTCTTTCAACAAGCTCGTTCCTGAGAGAAGATTCCATTGGACCTGATGTACAATAAAAAGCAAGGGTTAATTAATATCAACAAAGGAGAACATTTTTCAGTGCATAATACTCACTTGCTCCAGAAGTGAGGGCGGAGCGTCGTACAAATTCTTGACCAAATAGTCCAGCAGCAACAAAAGCCTTGACAAGTGGAGGATTTGGGATTCCCGCAAAACGCCTCGAACTTTTTCCGAAACTTGCACGACGGCGCTGGCGCACATTAGCAACACTGATTTCTTTTGCATCAAATTCAGTGAGTGGAACAAGAACAACACCAGTTGAGCGTGTTCTACGTTCAAGTCTGAAAACGAAACGAAGAAAATTAATGTAAAAACCAGTGCTGTCAATGAAAAGTAGGTCGATCGATAATTTACATACCTTCATGTTCAACGTCAACGGAGGTAGTCGGCGTGTTGCACACGTTGTCCACTAAGGTATTCACCAAGCGCTGCCAGATGTTGATGCAAGAGATTTCTTTTTCCGCTTGCGGTTTTAGGAGAAGGACCTGAAGTGTTCAATTTTTCCTCATACAAATATTTAGATTCTTTATTAATTTTTCCACAATTTCAAATATCAACTCACTTGAGCCAAAACGGCAAGCGTTCGGGTGTAAACTTGAAGAGGCCAACTCGTGTTGTCTGTATTTGAAACGGGGCTGACGCCCAAATGCAGCAGCAAGGTCGACTGGAGCGAAGGAGAGAGGATCCCCCGGGCCAGCAAGTTGTGAGTATATCGGGTCAAAGCGAGAGAAAATTCACTGTACAGTTGACCTAACGTGGGCCCGAAATACACAGAGATGGTTCCTGAGAAAAAAGAAACAATAGTACTACGAACGGAAAGGGTTATGATAAATAAGCTAGCTGGGGAAATACCTGTGTCGGTACGAGCCGTTTCCCTGTCCAAATCTCTTATGATGGCCGCCAACATCACCATTTGCTGTTCAGATATCCCTTCTTCCACGTATCGCGTCATGTACTGAGCTTCACTGGCGACCATGTATTTGTTCATGACGTGAAATATTTGTGACGCTAATGAGATGTACTGTACAAAGAAACAGAAACGAAACATAGTATACCGCCGCGCGTCCGAAAGGCAATTCAACCAAACTACAGAACAGAACATACCCCGTTCGGTTCTCCTTTTTCTGGTACAAACGAAGAAGAAGTTTCATTGTTCTTCGGCAACGATTCGCCAGATTCCTGAGATTGGTTATTGGACGAATTTTCACAATCTGGGACAGATATCGTCTCTTCAAACCACAGCCCGAGTAATGGTTCGCTGTCATCGTCTGAAAAGTTGGAATTTGTAAGTGAATAAACCAAAAGCATTTTGGGATTATGACGGTTTACAAATCAATCGAATACTGACCCACGTCAGGAGAACTTTCATCGGAGCAACTCATGTCGTCATCGTCGTAGTAAGTTGTAGAATCTGATGTGCTGAACGTGTCGCCTTCGGGAGGGTGTTTCTGGATCCTTTTCAGTGTACACGCCTGCGAATATTGAATGCGTAAGTTATAGAAGAATGAACCCATAAACACAACTGAGAGATTCTGAACAACTCAGGGCGAGTATCGATGGCCTCCTAATCAGCGAAGTCGAAGTGAAAGTAATTGAGTGACGTATCGCTCGACTCCCGCTCTGAAACCGGGACAGGTGTGTCGATGAGGGAGGACTTATGTTGTGGTGCTCGTTGATGATATCACTGGAATACACTTGTGATAGCAACCTGCGGGCTCTTGTGGTGTGGGCCACAATTTGCATGGTGGGAGGTTCGACTCCAGTGCAGGATTTTTCACACAAAAAAATTCCAAAAACGAGTCAAATTCGTCAACAACAGTCGCCATTTATAGGGCCTTAGGAAAAATAAAACATTTGAATCCTGGGGGCTGAGAGTAGGAAGTGACGTTCTCATTTTCGCACGTTTTTTATTGGTCCGGGAGATGCAAGTTAGCCAACCTTGCTATGCGTAAGGCCGTTTTTGGCGTCATAAAAATTTGATTTGTTAAAATAATGTGAAATCATTATGTTAACATCATTTGTTAACATAATGTGAAATCATTTGTCAACAACCTTCAAAGTCTAATGGACCGACCGTTTTCGATTCTCGTCAGCCAACACAAGGTCAAACAAATGGAGAAATTGGCAGTCTGAACAGAGAAGATAAGTGAAAATTTGGCATTTTGAATTCATCCCGCTCCCCATTGACGATAATCCACCTGA
This sequence comes from Pilophorus perplexus, assembly GCA_955831195.1. Lineage (NCBI taxonomy): Eukaryota > Metazoa > Arthropoda > Insecta > Hemiptera > Miridae > Pilophorus > Pilophorus perplexus. The sequence goes on from OY037012.1 coordinate 10,852,695, forward strand.
GTGCACCTGGTTGGTGGCCATGAATTCGGTCTGTCCCTGCCGACAAACCCGTCTTGAGATACCAAGTCCTCCACTCTAATTCACAATTGAACATTTCGAATGTACTAGAAATTTTAATTACACTGTAGGAGCCCAAAACTCACAGCTAATGCATCAAATTATGAAGTTCTTTCAGAAAAAAACGTTCGACGCGTGACGAATAATTTTTCCCTTTCAGTTCAAAATCTCAAAACATCCTATAACAGCTCTGCACGTAACTATACGTATTTTCGTCCTGATAAGTGGTGTAAGGGGATTTTAGAGGTAGCTGAATCTGAATATTTTGATAGAAATGCGAAATGCCGACCTTTTCAGGGAGCCCATCGTTTTCGATGCACGGTTACAACGGCCTGTACATCCCTCTGATGTTTTGTCTGTTCTCTAATAAGCAAAAGGCGACGTACATTGGCATGGAATGATGTTGATCGGATGTAGATTTCATCAGAGATTGACAAGTGGAACTCCAAATTAGAAAATTCGACCATCACCCCTTTTAATTTTATTAGAGTTGTCTCATTCAAACTCCGTTCCGATTTCAGTGAATAGGTTTTTTTCAATGTTTAGGTTTTATTTCAATGTAGGCAGGAATTTGATACCAGTTTCAATGATCACCATTCAGCGTGAATTTACTCTATCGGTTTTTATGAACTGACGAGGTGGTTGCAGCCACCGAAATGGAGGACGTGAGCGACCTCCTCGGGATTTACGTTAATAACTCCAGACACATTTCCTTCCGACGGTCAACAGTGGTCGGGAGGCCATCGATACATCGAGCTCCGAGCAGGAGGCGATCAACGAACTCCCACAATTCTATACCTTTCTGTACGACACAGTGGCCAGATAGAAGAGAAATTGGCTCATCGGTACAGCCTTCAAGACGGTCAAAGCACGTTGAAGAGCAGTTGCTGTGGCGTTTATGGAAAGCTCAGCCGGTTCGACAGGTGCGATGGGGAGAGTGGACTCGAACTGAGCATCGCTCAGGAGCGAAGACATCAAATTGAGAGCGTGAGACGCAAGAGCGACTGAGAGTACGCCAAATCCTTGTTGCCTAAAATGAAACAATAATTCAAATTTGGTCCGCAAACTGTTAGTCGCGAAATGATTGAATTACTTACACTTTCATGAGGTTGACCCGCGAAGAGCCATCTCGGGACTTGCTGGGAGATTTCCCCTTGTCTTCTTTGCCTTGTTTTTCAGACGGAACCTGACTGGACGCCGTTAGCTGACCTTGAAGTCCAGACATCAGAAGCCAAGCTCCAATCAGCGTGAAATTTTGGGCAACCTGAGAAGGAAACGTTTTTGTAATGCACAGAAAGCCGAGTTTGGTCGGAAGTGGAACCCGAAAAATACTAACATTTCCTCCAGCACGTGTTGACGCTTTGATGGTATTCAGCACGTGATTGAATATTTCAAGAGATTGTTCGACCACTGTGGTAGCGAGAGTTTCGAGGTTGCCGTCTTCATCGGTCGCTTTGGGAGTTGCTGAAACCGAAACAATACGTCACGTAGAAAAGGAAAAGGAAAAAAGGGCAATCTGTAACGGGATTTTAAATGTTCGGGGCTTACATTGTTGGGTTTGGGACGGAGCCTTAGGTGACACCGCGGAGGACACTCCGTGTATCGAAAAGGCGGTGGCAGTCGACAAAGCGACATACAGGCACGTCATTGAAATCGTGGTCAGCTTCTCGAGCCTTCCCGGTGTCAAGGGTTCCAAAACCGGGAGCGAGAGGGCGCTCCAAACTACGCTCATGTCGCCAGCAACTGACTGCAAACTTCAAACAAACAAGAACCTTCAGCATGCAATCAAAGTTAGAACTGAAGTGTAGGAACATTAAAAATACCTATGGCGAATCAGCTGAGCATCTGCAACGTTCGTAGGTAAACTGAAACCTTTCCGGTAGATGGCTTGCTGGCATTTGTGTGTGTACCGCGAAAGATGAGGCAAATTCAGGCAAGTGTCGATGAAAACATCGGCAGCATTCAACGCTTGAAGGGATGCAATGTTGCGCTCAATAAACATTGCCTGGAGAAAAATCACAATTAACGATGCATAATGACCGATGAGTTAGAGTCATTTCTAGTTTGCTAAAACCCATACCTCAAGTTCGTGAGTTTTGTCTGAAGGACTGTCCGCAATTTTACTGTCGCCTGTTTCAAGTTGAGGTGTAGACTTCTTTGAAGAGGAGTAATCGTACAGAGGAGACGTTAGCTGTTCCATTATTTGGTTCGATAGATCCGCTCTTGATCTCGCCTTAGATGAACTTTCTTTGGTCGGTTCAGTTGTAGACTTCTCTTCAGTACCTGAGGCAGATTCACCTAAAAAGAAACTATTTATTCAAAAAGAACCACCCGGTTGCACTACAGCCAAGGCAACTAACACCTACCGGCCTGAGAGGTGATGTAGTTCATTGACGTCTTTATGTGAGTGGGGAGTTTAGCATTTTTCATTATAGATATAAGAGCCAGCTGGTCCGTCCTCGAGTGAGTGGATGTCGCAGTGCAAAGGGCCCTGATCGGTAAAAGCAGGTGCTTGATGGGTAGGCAATTTGGGTCGGATTCTTTGATGTTCTTGATCCCCGATAGAAGGTACTGAAGAAGAACCTGGGAAGCCTGGCATATAAGCCCAATCTGTCCCTTCGACACACAATCTGCCAACATAATGAGTTGATAAACACGGCGACAAATATGATTTGACGTAAGTGAGAGATGGTAATCGAACAAAAAGAACTCACTGGTTGACAGACTTGAGCTGATGTAATCAGCGGCCAACGTGCTGAGGGCTGTGTAGAAGGTCTCGTACTTTTCATCATGGTTTAGGAATTCAGATTCTCTGTAGAAATAAAAAGGGGTTCATGAAGCCCACGTCCAAAATAAAATACTGGCTGAACTTAACTTCCTTGCTGGCAATGTGAAACCACATAAATTTATGTGATTGAGTAGGTAATAGGTATCAACAGAATTTTCATAACAGAAGTCATCTCTCTCCTAGGATGGCCATCTCTCTACCTTCGGCAAACACCCACCTGGTTATAAGATCTTTTCTATACGGCTCAGAGGAAAATTGTGGACATTTTCAGCATGGTACATACGTTGTATTATGACTCTGGGGGACACCCCTAGACCATCGGAGCCGTCGGCTTAAATTATTGAAAGGTGCATAATGCATAATATTATTATGCTTTAGCCAGCTCAACTTTCCAAGCCACCCCAGATTAGCTGAATTCTGGGTTTCGTAATTCGCTACCACGGACATAGAATTTATTTCTGTCTAAGGCTTCGTAAAAATAGAAGCGCTTCTATGGAGTCCAATTTTTGTAAGCGTGTCGCTGCCATATTCGGAAGGACATGACATTGTGTTTTGGCGCCGGATTGTTTGTTTACAGCCTTCAAATCGTCATTTTCAGGTAGGTATACATGTATCTCGAGTGGTGCTCCGAGAGCTGAGTGTCTTTTTTTCTTCAATTCAAGAGCCTCCTAACTAACTGTGTGGGACACCTTCCTGTGGGACAGCCTCCCCAGCACTTATTAAAGTAAGAATTAAAATTTTGATTTCATTGTTTCAGGCATGCCCAAGTGTCCAAAAAGAATAGGAGGGGTTGACTATGAATGTAACAGGTTATGAAAACATAGCTGCCAAATATGGCATTCCCATGTTAGGTTGTCCTAAACCGGGCGGAAACTAGAGATGAATGATAATTCGAAATGTATCGAATGTACGTAGGAATTTTGTTGAAGTCTGACATTTTGACAAAATACTTGGTATACCATCTAGTTGTGCCCGCAAGGTTTTCAGCCCGATCGCCCAAACCCGTGGGGCGCTATGGGGCTAAAATGGGGCTACGGGAGGCGTTCTTTGAAGGGTTTTGGCTATGGGATCAGTTAGGTTTCGTTTTCGAAGTATTTTTGGACGTAGAATCTATTTTTGAGGGTCCCGGAACGATCCCATTTCACCGTGGGAATCTATGGGGCTTTCATGGGGCTACAAATGGAATTTTTGAAGGATCCCGAGAGGTCAAATATTTTCCGAATAAAAAAAAATTTGGAAAAGACTTGTGAAAAAGAAAATCCTCGGGCGAAAATTATTGGGTCTGGTACAGATAAAAATGTATCAGTACTGGTATTGAGATACTTTATTTTAGAAAAAGTATTGATTCTTTTTCAATAAAATATCGATATTTTGAAGTATCGATACTTTTCATACATCGTCTAGGGATGTTATCACAACCCCATTAATGTAAATAACGAAACGATGCCCCATAGATTCCCACGGTGAAATCGGATCGTTCCGGGACCCCCAAAAATTGATTCTACGTCCAAAAATACTTCGACACCTAACTCGATCCCATAGCCAAAACCCTTCAAAAAATGCCTCCCGTAGCCCCATAGCGCCCCACGGGTTTGGGCGATCGGGCTGAAAACCTTGCGGGCACAACTAGATGGCAAACCAAGGATTTTCTCAACATTTCAGACTTTAAAAAAAAAATTCCTACCACCCAAAACGACTTGGACGGCGGACGGACATTTCGGTTTTGGAATCAAGAACTCTGTAAGTTCCGTGTTGGCCAAGTCTGGTAGTGGGCGGTCCAGGGGTTTGGTCTAGCAACTAGTGGACAATGACCCCTCAGACGCAAAAAAAAATAATAATAATAATAAAATAAAATAATATGTAATACATAATAAAAATATTTTTTTGACAAAGTATTCTAACACATTCTAATATTCTAACATTTAATTATATTTATCAACAGCAGCAGTGGAGGCAATTTGGTAAATTTTGTCCCTCTCCTCCTCAGTCTCCCCTACCATTCATAATATGAGTCTCCCCTACTAGGTACTCCCCTAATTATATTATGACGCTACTTTCGTAACACATATTTCATTTCACTACTTAAGTAATTAATTTAATTTTTTTTTTGCCGGGGAACCATGGCTAACTACATTATGTAGTTACCTACATGCTAAAAATCCTCCTATTAGTGAACCGGGGAGAAAAAAAACCGTTACACGCCCATGTCACATTGGGTTAAATTAAGTTAATTTTAACGGTGCTGGAAAATCAGGGATCCACAACCCTCAACCCTCATCAATAATACCTATCTAACATGATTCATATCATAAGTGAGGATTGACAAATGTCTCGCAATCAAAATGATGTTCCAAGAAAACAAAAGGTGTTGATATCCGACTTGGAAGTGAATCGGACTTGAGGATTAAAACTTTTCAATCGTGGGAGAATTGTGGATGTTACAGAATCAAGCAGTTAGATAGTAGATTGGAGTAGGCTGGATCTTCCGAGTATGCCACGTAATACCAAGAGATGATAATATGTTATTATCTGATTGTGTAGGAACCAGTTGCCCTGTCGAATTGAACTTTGTATACTTGAATAACATTGTTCCTGTAAGGAAATGCTAGATAAGAATGATTGGGAAAGAACAATCCCAAAATGTGGCTCGACGATCACAAGTAGGTAGCACCTAAGGCTATTTTGAGCACGGAGGGACCCCCAACAAGACGAAACATACGTACGTCCGGACGATGGCTTTGACAAGTTCGGCGATTTCTTGCTTCGTCAGAGACCCGTACGACGCCGAAAGGACGGGCTTGACGATGCAGCCCCATTCGACGGTTCCGCCGCTGGCCATTTTCCCGAACACCTCGGAACGTCAACGGCGTTCAACAGACGACCATGACGCGCCTTCGGATCACAAAGGTCCGCGCACGGCTCAGCTGGTTGCACGGTCACAATTCTAACGACTTGGGCGAGAACAAAACCAAAAGACGACGAAATTTTACTCAAATCAAATTTTACGTGAATCACCCCTTTCGACAGTCGCTGGGAGACGGAATGATTTGTAAAACATATGACCGACAGTGTTGCTTGTTTACAAGTTTTTCCTCATTTCGTCTATTTTTTTTTTTTTTTTTTTTTGCTCGAGGCAACCCAAATCCGGCGAATGAGAGTTAAAACTGAATTAAAAAATTTATGAACAAAAAATAAAATATACAATTAAATTAATTGAAAATAAATCGGTAAGTTTATAAATGTGAATATTTCAGGAAAAGGAACAGAAAGGAAGTGAAACAAAAATGGCCACATTCTTAGAGTAACGCGAACACATTAGCGTTCCAGGTTATACTTGTTATTCCCCCTGGGAAGAGTTCCTGTTTCTATGTTTACATTTTAACCGGCTTTTGCTGCGTTTCCGGCGAATTTTACGTTTTTTCGTTGTTCACATCGTCAGTATTCGAAAGCTGTCTTTTCCCGAGATGAATCCTTCTTTTCCTGAGATTCCTCTGTTGTGAAAATTTACTAAAATGAGCGGAATCATCGCTTTTCATTTGGGTACGTTGGATTTTTACCTATTTACTTCGCTAAGCTCGGGTTTTCGTTTACGTAGTGAACAATTACGACAGTGAAGACGCAAACGGCGTATCAACAAAATCATTGGTGTTCAGGAGACGAATAAAACTGTTTTTGAGGCAAATCCTCAACATTTTATACTAAGTCTTGCTTTAAGTCTTAAAAACAACATCAACTTCATCGCCAACGAGTTTTGCATAAATAAACTATAAAAAATTTGGACTTGAGAAACGAGAAACAATTTTTAAATTGCTTGATAAATCGATACCTACTTATCAATAAGCCATATTGCCATAAATCATCCTGTCATAATTTTATTGTTACTGTCATATTGCCATAACTTTCTGTTTGATAAGATATCATGCCTTTTGAGAATCCGAAATTTCTCGGAAAACGACACCTTATTTTAACTTCTGGGATCCTTCAAAAATCCCATTTGTTGCCCCATTGATCCCCACGGTGAAATCCGATCGTTCCGGACGGTCATTTCGTTTTGGTTTATTATATAATAAACCATTCTTGGAATAATACACCTATGTAATCGCGGCGGAGGTCGAAAATTCTGATCGGCCTCGAAATTTGACATTATCTGTTTCAAGATGTCTAGATTCCAAAAACAATTGTCCGTCCGCCGTCCGAGCCGTTTTGGGCAGTATGATTTTTTTTTAATCTGAAATTTTGACCAAATACTCGGTTTACCATCTATTTGTGCCCAAAAGGTTTTCAGTCCGACACCCGTGGGGCGCTATGGGGCTAAAATGGGGCTACGGGAAGGTTTTTTTTAAGGTTTTCAGCTATGGGGTCGCGTTAAGTGTCGTTTTCGAAGTATTTTTGGACTCCCATTTGTGGGAGTTCCAGAACTCTCATGGGTCTATAAATGGGATTTTTGAAGGATCCCAGGTGGTCAAATAAGGTGTCGATTTCCGAGTAATTTTGGATGCAAAATCCATTTTTTCGAGGTCTCACATGTGTTCAAAGATTTCACAAAAAAATGTTTATTTTTCGAAAGTAATATTCAAAATTTGAAGCCGATCAGAATTTTGGACCTCCGACACGGATTCAGAGATGTATTATTCCAAGAACAATAAAGCAAAACGGCCCATATTTAATACTTTAGTAAATACCTGCTTTACTCTTGTACAAGTGAATTTGGTTTTGTTATCTCATTCCCTGATCTTCATTGCTATTCAGGTGCCGGCTACCACTCAGATAAAAACAAGGCCTCGTACAAGAAACTATGCATGGAAGCGGCTCAGAAGGTAAGGATGGAGCTAAGGTGAAGATGGAAAAATCTCACCCAATGCCCTAGGTCCCTAGTGCTCTCTAAGTTTGTTTCCTAAGTGGCCATTTGTTTGGCGGTATAATTGGGTGCCACTGCAAATGGGAGTCAAGAGGCCGTCAGAGGTCGTTTTTCCTCTCCCTCTCACTCTCTCTCTCTCTCTCTCTCTCTCTCTCTCTCTCTCTCTCTCTCTCTCTCTCTCTCTCTCTCTCTCTCTCTCTCTCTCTCGAGCGCTATAGCTTTCATCTTCGCCTGCAGGAGGAATCTCTGTGATCCCTTCCTTTTCACTTTAATTGCAATCGTTTCAATGTCAAACAGGTTGGATAACTTATTATTAATTTTTCAGGCACTATCCAGTCTTGGATGTGGAACATCTGCCTTAAATTTGGTGACAGATTGCACCGTCATCCTGGAAAACAGTCCACTCACCAATGCAGGAATAGGATCCAACCTTACCACCGAAGGAACCGTAAGATTTGTACTCACGGCAGAGGAGATGATCATGGGGGTTTTGTTCACTACTATCTAAAGTTGCATTACAGGTCGAATGCGACGCTAGCATCATGGAGGGGACTACATGCATCGCAGGAGCAGTTGGTGCCCTGTCCGGAGTTCAAAATCCAATCCTTGTGGCCAGATGTGTGGCTCAACAGCAGATGAAGGTCCCTCATCTTGGGAGGATTATGCCATGGTGAGTTTCAACCTAGCGACATTACCAGATCACTGGAATGTTTCGCATAATCCCCTTGACCTCCAAGTTGACTTATAGTTGTCAATTTAGTGTTCCCCTTTGCAGTATGCTTGCAGGCCAGGGCGCTTACAACTTTGCCAAAGATCAAGGAATACCCACTGTGGACCCTTCCCGGCTCGTTACTGGTACGACCTTGACTTTGATCGAGTCATTTCCATTCATTTTTCAAATTATTATTGCATTGATGATTCACATTCAACATCGTCATGTGGTAATTTCATTTTTTCAGCAAAATCAAAAAAAGATTTGAAAAAGTGCAAGCGGAAACTTGAACGGTGTCTCCAACTTGAACAGGCAAGTGAATTCCAAACGCTGTTAAGTAGTATGCGCGGAATAATAATTATTTTAGAGGGTACAAGGAAATAAGGAACGATTGACCGATTATCGAAAAATCACTTTTCCGAATCCATCCTCCGTTGTCCAATTTTTATTTAAAATCGATTCTTTTTCAAAAAATTGGTCATTTTCTCGTGGAAAAATAAAACAATTTTCTACAAAATATTTGATAATGAACATCATAGGCAGCGAAAAATCTATTAGAATGTAGTTTTTTGGAATGTTCCTGAAGGGAAGATGAACCAGAATAACTGAATCCTTTGAGAGAAGGTTTCTGGTATACGGCGTGATGATACGACGTTATCTCTTAATTTGAAACCAAACTAATAGGAGAATGACTAACTTGTATACTATACAGGTTAGTCATTCTCCTATTAGTTTAGTTTCAAATTAAGAGATTCCGTCTTATCATCACGCCTGTTTTCCTGGGTGGATTGTCAAGTAGTTTTCCTATGGAATTTATTTAGCCAAAGCCAAATTTACTAAGTAAATTAAATTATTTTTTACTGATTGGCGATCTCTAATGACGCCTCGTGCCGGCAATCCTTGATTCACTATCTCGTTAAAATTTCATATCGTTTTCATAAATTTTGTATTCAACATAGGCCACAACCTATTCGTTTTTGACACTCACCTCCACCGCAGATTTTAAATCTGGATGATATGAGCGGTTTTCAAGGACAAAAAGGTTCATAAGTTTAAAACAACAATAATTCCATTTCCAAAAATATTATTTTTGGAACTCGGCATTTTATTTTCCATGAACATTTTTTCTCTTCTATCTTGATAAATACATTATCATGATAATTTTTCACGTTTCCATTACCTCAAAAATACCTACATGTTTTCTTCCACCCTTTTTGCTAGGTATATAACACTTAAAGCCGCAATTTTATTTTTTATTTTTTTCAAATATCAATTTCTTTGGTTAATTTTGCTTAAGTCGGCTCAGCAATCGACATAACTACACCTAATTTCACAGCAAAGGTACTATCCTATCCTAGGAAATGATGAACTTTGGTAACTCAAGTGGCGGATACAATGTACACATCTCGAACATTCAAAACATTTTACAATCATATTGTTGGTACATTTACGAAAATACGCTCACTTCAATCACAACTCGGGGGGGTTCCTACGTCAGTACGTGAAGCTGCGCTATTCCCCTACATCTATGTACAGAGGCCGTCAAACGATGTACTACGTACTGCTACAGTACGGTGCAATTTTACAGCACATATTGGAATGTGATTAATAATACTGAATGCGAATCTATAGTAGGGAATACATTCACGTGTTTAACTGGTCTGAGGGATAAATACATTTTGGATTATGACTGGGTTTGCAAGAATGACGGGTTATAACCGCAGAATGAATTTGAGAGAGAAGTCGTTTGGTCAATTTCATGGGAAGCGAGGGGTTTGGACTCGGGTCCCAGACTAAAAAAAAAAAAATACCCCTTCCTAACCTTACCGCTCTTAGCAGCTTCAATTACCACGATAGGTCGCATTAAAAAAGGAACAAACAAAATGGACGAAAATTGACACCGAATAACATACATGAGATTATACACGTAATATACAACAGTTGTTTCAAGGATTTGGGCGAAACAGGGATGCCAATTAATCAAGTTCCAGCTGAGAATTTCAATTGAACGGGGCAATATTTTATGTTGAGATTCGCTGTTATGATATTGTTATTGAAAGGTTTATGGTTATAAACTAGTAGCCGCAGTAGGGTTGCTGATCGGGACAACATTTATTCTTTTGTGACCAGGTCGTAAGATTTCGAAGATTCAAAGGTAAATTTTGGGTCGATTTCATAGTATTTTAATCTACTATGTACCTATTTCGCAACCTGCAGGCAGTGGGATACGAGGCTGGATTCGTAAATTGGCAACATAACATTCTTGCAATGATTTAAAAAAACTTATCTCGGGCGGGAAGGTAACGGAGGCGGTATATTTGTACGAGGAGGTATTGGAGGAGGAGCAGCTCCAGGTGGTCCACCAGTAGGAGGGGAAATTGGATTGGAGGCGCCAGGAGGAGGAGGGGGTGGTCCTTGTGGAGCTGGAGCTGAGATGTAATCGTCGTCCACCGAAGACATGGACGAAATTGATGACACGCTCTTGAGACAATTCACAGGCGGCGGGACCGGTGGTGCCGTTCTCGTCGGTGTATTCTGCGAACTGTTTGTGCGTGTAGGGGTTCCATTCGTCGAACTGGGAGCGGATACAGGAGCGACTGCAGCCACAGGTGGAGCTACCGCGGCCGGAAAAGGAGAAGAACTTCCTGGAGCTTGAGGTCTGGGAGGTCTCGCCGGAGAAGGCGGAGGCGGTCTGGAGGGCGGCGGTCCTCCGCCTTTTACCACCTCCCGGTAATTACAAAGGGGGATCGTGTTGTTAGAAATCAGACTTATTTCTTCCCAGATCAACTCCTGCCAATGTTGATTGGTCGCAGTAACATCCAACCGTTCACCATTCACCACAGTTGATCCCGCCTCTATCGCAAGAAGAGCACTGTAACTGTCCCTGAAAACCACCTTGATTTCGTTCTCCACCTGTCTCAGAATCACAACATCCCCTGAAATCAGTAAAGAACATGTTAGACGCTACCAACGCAAATTCAGTGCATTAAAAACTCCTACACTTACCATACTGTGACAGGTTATCAAGAAGGGAATTCTTGAACGAAGCATCTGTGTACAGGCTTTTCCCAGATGACACTTTGATTAAAGCTGTCGCATCTCCTGGGCCTGAAGAACGAACGACTTGCTTGAAATGATCGTCTCGTCGACCTGAAATTCAAAACCATATGAGACACTGCACCACCCAAGCTGATTTTCATCCAGTAAATGGTTTATTCGTCTCTCACCTTCTAAAACGTTGTGCACCGGTACTCTAACTACTGCCATCACTGGTCTGTGATCACTTTGCTTGAGTTCGCACCTCCCGTAGAAAAGTAACTCCCCTTCGGACCACTCGTCTGGCTCGTCTTCGGTGTGAATTTGCCTGTGCCACAACACCCTGTCCGTCCAAGCTGGTGCTCGACACTTTTCGCTCGTATCGTAGTCTTCGGAGAAAAGGTCATACTTATACGTTGGAGCAAATGTTACTTCACCTGAAAATTTTAACAAGTTATGAATCGTTCATTATGGGAGCTTTACATTTGAGTAATCAGCCATTTTACTTTGACACTACCTTCGTTGAAGTTTTGGAAAACGTTCCCCGCCTCCTTCTGTATCTTCAGCTGGTCGCTCTCGAACAGTTTTGCCAGCTCATCGTTTCGCACGAGCTCTTTCACTTCCTCCTTATCCAGATCGATTCTGTAGTTGAAATCACCGCACCAGATGATGTAATCTTGAGATTTGAGGTTCGATCCCAGAGGGAATAAGATCTTTTTCGTTATTTCATTATAATCGTTGTTCCTCTCGGCCACCTGTTGACGTTCAAAAAAGACGTTGAATAAGAAAGAAAGTAAAAAACAGTGTTTTCGTAAAATTGGTGTTATTTCTCATGTCATCGCGTGTTACCTGACTCTGACCAGCTGCAAAATGGGCACAGATGAAAGTGAGAGATGTGTTGTAGATCGTACAACGAATCGCCACTCCACCTGAAGTAGAAAAAAAAACTGTATCAAGTCTTTTTATGAGAAATGGAAACAATTGGATAAAATTGGAAAATAAATCAAATTTATGAAGAGATAATTGAAAAAAGAGAAACACAATTCCGTTACCTTTATTTCCTGTTGCTCCTCCCAGGCCGGTTTTCACCGAATCGACAGCCACATCCCGCAAAACTGATGTCAGTTCGGGTTTGACAAAAAGGAACAAACAGACACCTACGAGTTGGTGGTAAGTTACCATGACGTACGGGGTGTCTCTACTCAGCACCTGCATAACAAATATGGCGGATAGAGCGCTCTTTTAAATCCCAACAAGGTATCTCAACTGCTAGCTCACCTTAGTCAGTTCTTCCGCCCACGAACGAGCGTTTTCCGAAGAAGCTGACATTATGTTGCTGGCGTTCAAGTCGACCATTTCCTCAAAGCCGATCGCGTAAATGTCTTTTTGCGTGTCGCCCAGGCCGGGATGGTCGAGAAGCCAATCGGCTAAAGACACGTCTTTGTACACCACACTTCTGAAGTGCTTGCCGCCATTGACGTTGTACGTTCCAACTCCAATCAAAAGCTCTTTCGTTTCCTGCAAAAATTTTCATAAATTCAGCTAAATGGTCGCATTTCTTGAACAACTTCAACTTTAAAAAAAAAATCACTAACCACGTAGTCCAAATACCGTTCGGTAAGTTCTGATATTATATTGTTGGTCAAGTGGACCAACGGAGGCTCCAGAAGTGTTCTCGCTCTGTCGGCTAAATTGCTGTTCAAAGCTTTGCCGAGCAGAAGGACGTCAATGGCTTCCTGCTTGGACGTGTCCAAAAGGTTATTCTGGATGGTTCTGGCAGCGCTTCGGGCGCCATCCATAAACTTGGAACCACCTTGGATGGCACCCGTTCCGGCGTAGATTTTGGAAACCTCGTTGCCGTTGTCCACCCACATTTGCTTGAAGACTTCTTCGAATCTGCAACCACGAAGATATTGTCGTATTGTGCTGAGCGAGACGCAGCTCCGACGCTTTTAATTGACTCACCTGGCCACTGATTGTTGTTTTTCCAATAAATCCAACATCTCCAGCTGCTTCAAAAGCACTTGCAGCCCGAAGAAAGTCTGCACGCAGTTTGTACGGTCCAAGCAGTCTAAGCAATTGGTCCTTATGGTACCACTCTGCTCGCTTAAAACTTGATTTCCTTTGGAGTAGAAAATCCCATAACCTTTCAGATATGGGTCCGCCTTTTCTTTCAGTTTTTGTAGTGATTTCGGTCCCGCAATCTTCATTTCTTGGTGATAGTCAAACACGATGTGAGGAATATCTTGGCCGACGGGAATCTTTTGTAAAGCGTCAACATAGAGATGGGATAGCATTCCTTCACTCTCTTTCGCTCCAACTTGACTGGTTCCCAATAGGTTAACCACAGTTTGGTGCCCATATCTGAAATGAATGATTGAGATAATTTTGGAAGAATTCAAATGTGCGTTGTGCAACTCTTAACGTTCGTTTGTGGGTACCTTTGTTTTATAGTTGATATGTGCCTTTCAAAAGCGGGTAGAGAACACTCAAATCCTCGCGACATCCGAACCTTATGTTGCCCAACCTGTACGCCGGTCTGTTCCCAAAAAAGCGGAACCGATCCTCGAGTTTGAACGTACGAAGCGATGCAGTCTTCCATGAAAATCGCTTGTTCGGTTTCAACAAAATTAGCGACGTGCCCTTCATCGTTCACACCTCTCACGTGGAATCTGGAAAGATTGGTAAAAAGGTCATGGTAGTTGACACTACCGAATGATTTCAATTAAAAAAAATGTAGAAAATGGTGATTTAATTTTTAAAATTCGAAGCACGTTGGCCAAGAGAGTTATGAGAACAAATCTACGCAGGGGAACTTGATCCCATCAAGTGGAGTAAATTCACGAGGCCAAGTACTTCTTTTCCGCCACCAACTTAAAAACTCAATTTTAATAAAAATTAGAAAAAAAATCGATTTTAATAAAAAATTATAAACTAAAATTCGTAAATATGTAATAAATTATTGGAAAAATAAAATAAATAAAAAGATTGGTTTATTAAGAAGGCATGTCAAAAGGTGTAGTTTGGGTCTCGTTTGAGAGCCATGTAGAGTGAAATTCAGGAAATAGGAAAATGGGAATGAAGGGAGGTGAAAGGCAAACAATTTATTCCTACACCTTCAAGAGATACCTCATGAGAAACTTTGACAACTTACCGTGTTCCTGTCCTTTCACAACTCAAACGCGAAATAATTACGGCTTTGCCTTGTCTGGCTCCCACGTACACCGTACGGATTTCCACGCTGCCTGCCATGACTTTTTGAAGCCAGGCTTTGGTGTCAATCCCATATCTGATGAAAGGAAGGTGAAGGGTTTTATTCCAAAAAAATCTATTGTCGGTGACGGTTGTTTTCGTCCTCCTCTGAGCGCACAAAGTGATATCTTGTTCTTCCCCTGCAAACAAAAAACGCTAAATTGGTAAACATGTTTGTTAGCTGGTGTTGATAAAATTCACATGTAATGTCTGATTATGACTTCACATTTTGGTTTATTATTCTTGGGATAATGATGATTTTGGGATGATTCTGATCAACCCCCAAAATTTGACATTATCCGTGACACTTCCAACAACAGATTCCAAAAACAAAATGTCCGGCCGCCGTACGAACCGATTTGGGCAGTAGGATTTTTTTTTATATCTGAAATTTTGACAAAATACTTGGTTTACCATCTAGTGGTGCCCGCAAGGTTTTCAGCCCGATCGCCCCAACCCGTGGGGCGGTATGGGGCTAAAATGGGGCTAAGGGTTTTCGAATGTTTTCGGCTATGGGGCGAGATGGGTGTCGCTTTCGAAGTATTTTTGAATGTAGAACCCCTTTTTGGGGGTCCCAGAACGATCCGATTTCACTGTGGGAATCTGTGGGGCTTTCATGGGGCTACAAATGGGATTTTTGAAGGATTCCAGGAGGTTAAATGTATAAAGGTTGAAGGATCCAAGTAAGTCAAAATTATTTAATAAGGTGTCGTTTTCCGACGCGTAATTCATTTTTCGAGGTTCCACTACCTACTGTCCAAATATTTTACAGATTTTTTTTTCTTATTGACACTGAATTAATTGTTGCACAATTTTTCTGTATCAAAGAATAATAGCCTTAGCACTGTTTTTGTGTAAAATTCGCAGGGTTTTTTACCTGTTCCGGACCACGAGAAGTAAAACGTTCCTGAATTCAAAAGTTTTTTTACTTCTGAAACGTGGTCTTCATCTTGGTGTTGTTTTCTAGTCGACAAGAACGACGTTTGAGTTATGCGGAATACTTCTGTCTCTCCTACTTTTCCCAACGATATGCAACCAGTTATCATCACTAGATAACTGACCAAATCAAGGCCGACGTTCAGCTAAAAATAAGATGGTCAAAGGAGTCAATAGGGCGGAGATGATACTAAGAATTGTGTCGTGCATGATGGGCATGAATAGGTGAAATACCTGTAAAATCCCAAGTGATCCATATGCATCGAGTACTTTGGAATAGCCTCGCTTTATGGCTTCTTTTTCTGCGGCCGAAAGAGCTATAATGGCGTCTGACTCCAACAGCAGGCTCGAATCCCGGTTTCTCTGCTCTATCAGAAGTGAGTACGGCGCCCCGGAGATCTCCCTCTCCAGGACCCGAAAGCTCTTTCCCATAGCCATGGTTGAGCTCCAGGAGTCCTCGCTCCGGCGCGACCGTCTGAACCGCGACCTGAACACGGAAATCGATTTGACACTAAGCGTCTTTCCGCCGGTTTAGAACCTGATTCATTCAAAGACTTCAACGGTAATTGAAGACGAATTTGATCATTTTAACAGCGTACGTATTGTTTCACAGGTTACTAAATGTGAACCAGGTGGGAGGTTGTAGGATTGTGAGCCTACTGTACGCCTTCCCAGATCAATAGCTCCCGCCTCACATCTGGGTCACTAGGTATCCCCCTCCCCCACGACCGTCTCAAGATACTCGACCATAGTATACATTATGAAGTTATTCGATTTTACTGACGTATGGGAAGTAGAAACTAGTCCAACAAACGCATGCACAATAAATTTATGTAGTAAAAAAAAAGTCATGTCTGTGCTATAAACAAAATAGTTCGGTTTGAAGTTTATGGGATAAAGAGGCAACAGCTTAACATTCTCAAGAGTGAATCCTCCCAAAAGAAACTTGACTTCTCCCATGCCTTGCACAGCATATAAAGTGTTGAATATTCTAGCCGTGTACAAAAACTTCAAACCCCAAATAAATTCGATTCGAATGTGAACTAAGAGCGTTGCTGAGTTCTCAACTCAAGTTTGGTCATTTGAGACGGGCAACGTGCCAAATGAAACTGTCAAGTAGTATCTGGCAGATTTCGATTGGTTTCAATGGTGTGATCAATATGAAGGGGGATGGGCAGTGTCAAGGAAGCGGGTTATTGGACTCAGCATCTGGCAATTGGGGCAACACTGGTATATGGACTATCTCTTCTCATAAAACCCACCTCCCTCCTTATACTAAAGTGACTCGTCTAATTGGCTTCTTGTTCTTCAAAAGAGAAACTAGAAAAATTGAACATATTAGGAAGAATATTGTCTTAAAGAAAGAAAAGAAGATCATTTGAGAACTACACGAGTTACGTGCACAAATGAAGAAGTAAATTTGGACGTTTTTCATTTTTGTCTGTAAATGTTCATCCAATATGAAGTAAGGTAAGGTGGGGGAAGTGCTTTGTCTGGTTTGTTAAGTTCAACTTCAACAAATCTTGAAAATCAGCCGATGACGTTGTCTATTTTCATTTTGCCCTGGATACCTCTGAATCCCTTGTTTTTCGATGTATGAGTGATTTTTCGAAGCCTTGTCAATTGCGAGCATTATGGCTGAAATAGCTGTCTGACTTACGCACTTGCCCCATCGAAGTGCATAACTGGCCTATTCAATCTTTGAAATGCTTATTCTGGGATCACTGGGGCAAGTGCAAAAAAGGGAATTTCTCAATAATCCTTTAGCGATTTGAAAAATTTAAAATTCAAACTAAAACTCAGAGTTATCTAAGTTGATAACTCAGACGGACACTGAGATCATCAAGGTAGTTCCTGGACAGTGGGAAAAACATTGAAAATATCAATAAACACCAATAAATCCGTTCCAAATATTAATAAGTTAAATTCAGTCTTTACATAAGGTATCATTCTCAAACTTGCTTATCACCCCACACCTTCTAGAAAAACCAATGCGGAAAGTGCATGGTAGGGCCCAACTCACTGATAGAAAAAGATAACACTGAATTTCAATTATACGAATGAAGTAGGTACAACTGCTGAACTTATAAACAAACTTTGAACAAGTAAAACCATAAAAACTGAGCACTGAACTTTGCAGCTGAGTAAATGGCACAATGTGAAGTTATAACCGTCCAACGATATTGCCATTTGCTTTGACACCATCTTCCTGATAAGTAGGGCTAGGATTTGTATGTGTTTACATATTTGTCAGAGTTGAAGATAATTGAATGATTCAAGTACACAAATGCGTTTCAGGACTTACTGAGTTGTTTGAGCCATACTTGTTGTTACATATTTTCACATATTTGACCTAAATTACATATTTTTAAATATTTCATTCATTTTTACATATTTCGAAATTTTAGAGGAAAACAACGCGAATTTCTGATGTACGACCTTTCCCTGCAATATCCCCCCCCCCCCCCCGGTGGGCAGCTCCTTATACGGCGAAAGCTGGATCTGCTATAAAAGTTTTTATCAGTGATAAGTGATGTCAATCATATAGTTTCAAACGTTTCCACAAGATGCCATCCAGCGGAAGTTGTTCTAAGGAGCATTTTTACATCGTACTTATGCACTTGCCCCATTTTTGCACTTCCCCACCTCACCTTAAAAAAGATTAAGTCTGAAAACCAAGGGCATGAAGGAACTGGGAAGCAGATCTGGATTAGGAATTGTAGAAGGTGCAGAGATGCCATACAATATGAAAGACTAGGGAGAGTTTCGGAAAGTTTATTGCTCAACAGCTTCAAGTCATAGATCTGGTTATAGATGGGCTTAACAGCTCAAACCCGGTACTCAGTTGCCTTCACAGTACCCCTTTCACGACGGCGAGTCAGCCTGCTTACATGGACTAGCTTGCTGGTTTTCCCAAGCCAAATCCGGTACAGGACCTCGTTCCTTTTGTAGGGTGACAATCCACGGGCCTGCCCATTGAGGTAGGAGCTTCGAGAAACGCTCTTTCTAGAATCCGTTTTTCTAGGATCATACAGCCATACCCACACTCTAGCCTTGAGGTCGTTCCTGAAACTTTCTTTCTGCGCTCTCTGGTTTCCTGCATGTTCTCGCACAGAGTGAACACGTTTGAGATAAAGATGCAGCGAGCCTGGCCTTGTTGAAGCTATAGCCACTTGTGGTGACGTGAGGTGCGCTTCTGTAGGCTAGTTGGAAGCAGGGATGGGTACCGAGAATCAAATTTTTGTTTGTTTGATCGATTTTTTGAAAAATTGAGCGATATGTCTTCTTTTAAGATAGAATTCTAGATCAGTAAAGGTAGCATCATAGATTTTCTCAGCCCAGTAAATCCAACGTTGGGAAACTCCACCAATCTGATTGCACACATGAAGCGGAAGCATCAAATCCTCATGTGATGAAATTTATTGCTTTAAAACAAGGATAATCGATTTACATAATTTGTAAATAATCGATTTACATAATATGTAAAGCCCAGAATTTACAGAATATTATTATGGGCTGGTTTCACCGAGGAGTAAAACCAAATTTACATTAAACGGTAGATTTAGTTGTTTCTTCCTGCACTTCAATAAATCGCCATCTCAGCGTTAAATCTTAGATGAAATTGAGCCTATTAAATAGTTTTGATTTAGTAAGTCGACTTGCAAAGAAAAAAACTGCTTTTTGAAAGTTGCTCATTGAGCACTGACCAATAATTGGTGTCTATTATATTGGGAGTATTTGATGCTAAGGGCTTTATTATCTTCTTTCTTTGAAATAAAATAAAATTTTAAAAGAACGCCGATCAGATTTGGTCATGCGACCTTTTAGGTGCAATATAAAATCGAATTTCAAAATTCGTTTTTTATAACGACACCTGGTGTAGGATCCCTAGTGGGATGAGCAGCAGGTCCTGTCTCCATCTTCTTGTTCCAGGTTCAGCAACTTCGTCAGGAATTTTGTTATTGTCCAGTGAGACGGTTGACGATAGTTTCTACCTCTTGATTTGGGATAGCCATCGCTTCTTGCCATTTTGTAACACAATCTAAAGCTACAAGGACAAAGCTGTTTCCTTGTTTTGGTGTAGGAAATGTTCTTAGGATGTCAATGCGTATCCTCTGAAATGGCCTTCCAATTGCTGCATTGGAGCAGGGCGTCAAGTTGTACAGGATTCTTACCAACCCCTCGTTAGCACCCAAGAAACTTGACTGGTGGTTACTACAATTTGCCAATGGAATAGACCATCCGGCGTTTCCTACTCCTAGAACAGAACTCCATCAATCTCATGTAGTGCAAGGCCGCTAAGAAGAGCAGTCGTCACTCTCCCTAGTCTCTCACAACGAGGAGTGTGTGCGCACTAACAGTAACTGTTGATAAATTCGTAAGGTACAAAGTGATCATTTCGAGGTTGTGCTACTCCATAAGCATGTCAAATAACTACTTTTTGGCAAAACATTGTCAGCGCATTGGAGTATCTCCCATATGCCTACATGTCAACATTATACTCTTATGAGGTACGTAGGTTAGACTTAAGCTTTAAATTTATTTAAGTGTCTCATTGAAACCTTTTCCACTTCACTTTTCTCTCCGAGTAGCACAATCTCACGTGAAAATCATGGCTTGGTTTCAAACAACCTGTTGGTACTGTGTACGCAGTGTTTGGAACGTGATACGTATCGTAGCATGTTCAACGCAGTTAACGAAAATTTCGGTCTAAAATGTCTGATTATATGTACAAATGACGTGGGTTACTCTGCGTCACATTGGTCGCTCCCATACTCTGGTCCCAGCCACAGTCCTACCTCAATTTCATTGGTCCTCCTCACGACTGGCTGTTGGTTCACAACTTGTGTTAGTGTCAACAGTGAATGCGATATCAACGAGAACCTACTACGTCACACGGCCTGAAGACCGAATCAATCAGCATTTTGCCAAACTCAACATTGGAAAGTGTCATGTTTGTGCTCATTTATGCTAATCACACTTTCAAACGCTACGAGCTTACGTCAAGTTGAATCTCATACTATCGTTGTGAAATACATCCCATTTAAGTAGTAGGTAACAAGAAAATTTGAGATGGTTCAATTGGTTGTAGAACGTAGGTTTGAGTTAGGTTCAATGGACTTCCCATCCCTGTTCATCAACATCATTGATCGGTGAAATGTTATTTAATTGAGCCGTTGGCAGTTAAATCTACAAAATCTTGGAAGCACCATAGGAAGGAGCATTCGAGTGATAAGCCTTATCTGTAGAAAGCTGTTGGATGACGAGGACTTACGTTCAAGGCGAGCTGAGCTTGAAAGTCTTCAAGATTTGTGGAGCATCATTCGAGTGAGTTACATAAAAGAGAACATGATTATATCACTGGTGCGAAAATTAGCGTGGAGAATTAGTCTCTGTATCGTATGTCCGCCCCTTCTATCTCCTCCGAGAGGGACCGAATGTGGTGTGGTGGAAGGAGGTTGGAGCTGCTACTTTGTAAACCGGAGCTGCTATTTTGGCTGTTGCTTCAAATGGCGCCTTTCCTCAACTTTCCACTCGGATTCTTGTTCATTTTTTAGAGAAAAACTACTGAATAGTGTGTGAAGCATTCCTTATCAATATCTGAATGCCTTTTCATTCGTGTGATCCGAAGAAATCATCATCTATAATATAGATGACCTATTATGTAGGTAATAACTAAGCACTGCTCGTCTGTAGCAGTTTTCGTTCCCAGCTGGGGGATGAGAGGGTTTGCGTGGGCGGTCGTCGGGGGCGGAACATGCCACCCACACGGGGGTTGAAAAGTAGAAAACTCGGCCACAGCCAGCAGCACTGTGCGCATTCATTAAATTTACCCTTTAGTGCCATGAAGGTAAGTCATTTCATATCTCATCTTTACTTCCGCCCCGTTTCGCTCCAACCGGTTGTAATAGTTAGATCTCGGTTGTCTGTTAAACCGGAAATGCGTCTGTTTCTTTTCGTAAGAGCTCATTACGTGATACCTTTCAGTTGGGATGAGATCAATAAAATCGGACAGCCTCCTCCCCTGGACCCGCTTACATAAAGTCCCACCTCAACAAATTAGCTGTAGCTTAATCGTATAGCATACGATAATCCTTCAAATGGCCGGAGGATTAATTCAATTCCGAATTTCTTGTCAATATCCCGAACATGATCAAAAATTAAAATTACCCATGAGCTGCAGGTAGCACCTGTCATAAAAATACTGAAACATTTTTATTTAAAAACACTGCAAATTTTTCAAAAATGATTTTTGTCAATAAAAAATTATTTTAAAAAAAATTATAAAAAAGGAGACATTTTTCCTTTTTTACGATTTACTTTATATTATTATTACTTTTTATTTCACGATTTCACATTATCATAATGTAAAATCGCAGTAATTTTTCAGGGATCGATCCCACTGACCAGGCCCGCCTTGATGACACTTCATCTGGGGAAGCTGAATCAGCGGGTGAGATCCTGCTGCATGGGTCCACTGCCCGGGCCTCTTTTGACGACAATTCATCTAAGGAAGCCACTGGGGTGTTCCCATGTAAGACTGGGCCAGCTGGTCAGGCCACTTTTAACGGCAAATTCGTTTAAGGTGGCTGCAGCAGCTGACTTCAGTATAACTGATCCCAGAGAGAATCAATACCGGCCACCACATGTCGTGTAGGGTATTGTCTTCCCCTCGGTTCCTTTCCAAAGAGTGCCTGAGATTGTGAGAGGGTGAGAGTTGGGGGACTAGAACTATAAAAAAAGACGATTTCAGACGAAAGTAGTCTATCTCCACGATAAATACCCCCCTCCGTTTTTATTTTATTTATTGTGGAAATATCTTCGTATGAAATCGTCTTTTTATAAGATGAACCTCTTGCCACATCCACCTTACGTTATGACTTGAACCATACAAATAGAAGGAAATGACGAATTAATTTTTCTAATATTTTTTATTATTCGGCTAACAACGATATTTACTGTTGCAGACCCCTTCAGGAACCGAACACCATACATCCTCTCCCATTTTCACCGTAGAGGGCAGTAGCGAACGTTCGAAAAGGCCAAAGATATCAAATGACTGTGAAATTGACGAAGGAGCAAGACTGGACACGGTTGGCGCAGTGGCTGTGGATTTGCAGGGTCAGAGTGCGGCGTCATGTTCGAGCGGTGGAGTTCTCATAAAGTTGCCCGGCCGAGTCGGACAGGTAGGCTGTGAACCAAAGTTTGTTCAGGTTGGCCAGCAATCTATGAGGATTTTTACCGACCGCCATCTTTGTTGGCCACTCTTGGTTTAATAAACTTCCTTTTGTTTACAGGCTGGCGTCGTCGGAGCTGGCTGTTGGGCTGAAGGCCCTGTGGCGGTAACAGTGTCTGGTAATGGAGAAGATCTTGTACGAACCAGTCTCTGCAAGGAAGTTGCCAAAGCCATTATGACCTCGAACGACCTCACTTCTACTCTGGTGCAGACCATCACCAAGCTTTTTCTTGGTGAGAACACTCAGAAAGGGTTCTAATAAGACAGCTGGAACTGTCGGCGTCCTGAAATTACCTATTTTATGTGATAATTCAGATCACAGTGTGGTGTTTGCCGACGGTGCAGAGGTCTAATCCAATGAGGTGGTTAGGGTGAGAAATGACTCCTCTGCTGAGTACTCAGCAGAGGAGTCATTTCTCACCCTAACCACCTCATAATTCAGATCCTTCAAACTGAGTTCAGCCTCTTTTCCACAGCGTTAGTTCCATGCAAATTCCAACTGGGGATTTCGATTATTTACTAATTTTGACTTGCAGAATCGAAATATTTGACGATGGGTTCTTCCAAGCTGTGCGGCGTCTTAGCAGTAAAAAAAGACCCCGAAGGAGGTGGCGAGTTAGCGTGGGCTCACACTACCCAAAGCATGGCCGTCGGATTCATTTCGACGAATTTATCATCCCCAAAGGTAGGTCAGGATCTGCTCTGATTTTTAAAAAATGTGTCAAAACCATCTTTATTTTCATTCGATCAGGCACTGATTTGATTGCAACACTCTGGGTAGATGAATTAGCTGATATCTTTTATCTGCTGGTGTGAAATAACAATCCTCATCAGTTTCAGATTAGCCACCTGCCCAAGTCAGCATCTCCAGGATCTTCAGTGAACGTTCAAGGCATGTCTTGGTGATATAGGATGAGGTTCCTGCTCCCCCTTTCTGTTCTCCTTCCAGTAGTAGCTCTTCTATTATGCACAGCTGTGTTTTTTCTATACAAGTAAGCGAATTTCTTTTATTTTGGTTTGAGGAAAGACGATTAAGGAAATGTATAGTTGATTGTAGTGAGGGACAATAAAACTAGAAAGCTCAAACACACACAGGTTACCCTTAGAAATGTATTTTTATTTTTGAAAAGATGTTCCCTCGAATGGATCATGTTTGGTACCTGAATGGCTACAACTTTGATGGATATTTAGTGCTAGCTCAAACTTTCTCGAACGTTTCTTTTTATTTATTAATTAAGTTAGAAAACTTTTATTCTTCAAACTATTTTTATTGACAGATTATTCCTATGAAAAGCTAGAGCGAAATTGATGTATAATTCAATAATGGAACATGATGTTGGAGATTGTCTCTATCGATATATGTATCTGTGAGTTGTTATGTATTACTCGTATGTGAAAGGTTTGTCCACGCAGCCGTCTGCAGGTCTAGACGTTTCTGAGATTAGGAAATAAGAATTGAATCCGTTAAGATCATATTGGGCGATGAGATTTCTTTTCGAAAAAGATGATCATCTTTTATCGGAGTCGTCCCAAGTAAGAGTCCTATTTTTACAAACAACATTTAGCAAGATTAGTTAATGGACTCATTCGGTTCATTGCTTTTTGTTAAGTATTCTGATTTCAGGTATGCTGGTGATTTAGGTTCCCATCATGCCTAAAACTCTTTTACTTGAAAGACCTCTCTGTAATCTCCTCATTATAAAACGAGATAACTATTTAGCGAGACCTGAAAAGCGCATTTGTTAAAAAAAAAAATTTCTTAGAATGAAATGGTAATGATATCACAGTAGCCGGTAGTAGGTAACTTGATATGGAACTAATGGAATCTCATGATCTCAACCAATTAGCATTGTAATAATTACATAATGCTGTTGGTATTTAGATAGGAGACTTATTTTAGAATTTTAGCGTCTACGTTCAATGGAAACTACTTTTATGAAACGGAAATGGTTATTTTTCTTACTCACTGCGGGAAAACAGTTGGGCTTCCTATATTTTGCTATTCCTGTTCATGTCGTGCAAGCTTGCGGGAATTTTTCAAACAAAAGAGCCCTAAGCTTATAGTATGCACAAATGCGAGGTGAAGTGGACATAATGAATTGCTGTTTCAATAACCTTGAATGGGTATATTTGAAATTTGCCTGCATTATGTAGTTTGTATTTCAGTGATGAGTAAATTTTAAACGTCAAGCCTAAGTTGATTATTTCTTGTTTTCACTGTTAGGTTGATTAAACGCTAGAAAGTGCGACTTCCAAATGAACTGACACCTACGTCGCTGTATTCAGTCAAAAAAAAAATTATTTATTGCGCTCATTCGGATTATCCGGCCTTCTTATTTGCATTTTTGAAACCGCAACCATGACATTTACCGCTTGCTTCGTGTACTGTTAGATTTTGAATAGTTGTTCCGTTAACGTTAGTATGGGTGTAGCACAACATTTGTCCTGGTGCTACAAAGTGACAAATTTCTACCCCAAATCAGTCCCTAGACCTACTTGATGCTACTGGAAAAGAACTAGCTCACTAAGGTTCTCCCTAGTTTTGCTGTTGGGTAAAGAAACTATTAACTATCTTAGTTAACAAATACGAACCTCTGGCGAGGATTTTATATCTTGCCTGACCAATGAGGTGGTTTTTAAACACAAAAAAGATAAGTTGTTGTAATTTGTACTGTGTTGTAATTTGTACTGTGTGGTTTGAATAATTCAAATAGGTTGCTTTTCTTTGTACCTGCTCAATTAAAACTCGTTTGCTTTATTCCACTGTTATTCACCATCAGCTTATGAAATATTATTAGGCGAGCTTCCCAAAAGGTGACGGTGTAGCGAGCTTTTCGGTGCTTAAGACTGCTCTCATTCCTTGCTTAACACTGAACCCCTTAAACGTAGCCTATCGCGAAAACGCTTCGATCTCCAAACCCAGCTCAGTACGATTTAAGCACGTCTGTACAGGGTATACTGTTGTTTTGGTTATGAATCCGTTAAGGATTTGTCGACGTCTATCTAATGGTATGCTTCATTTATACCTACTAATTATGTGATATGCGAGCAAACTGAACAATAACATGTTTTCTTGTAGAGATAATGAATCATTTGGCTGTGGCTATTAGTGCAGCCCCTTCAATTTTTTATCTGTAAAGAACTAGAAAACTTGTGTATTTGAAGGGCCTTACTGCACGTTTTATTATAACCTGCATAATAGATTTTTCGTTAATCCCTTAGTGCTCGGATTTTATTCAAACATGACAGTATAATTGTTTAATGAAATTTGTGGACTAAAAAAATATTCATTTATTTTTGTGCTGAAGCCAATTTAACAGGTAGTGTTCTGTATACACTACGTAAAATATAGTTCATCCCAGTGCCCTTTTATTCTATCCGTATAGTACGATTTTAAGCTGATGAATGAAACTTATGACCCCTGATGAAAGAACGAACTGAAAAAGTCAATCTACTAGCCTAAAATAGCTCCCTTTTGTCTCAATGTTAGATGTTATCCTTTCAGTGAATATATGCTCGCAATCCAAATACATGTACCTCCCAAACGCTACTGTGTTGACTTCAAACACAACGATATACCACATTAATCGAGTTACATTAGCCATTGTAAGATGTAGACGATGTACGTGTTGTATTGTATGAGGTAGGTACATGTCTATGTTTTCATTCATGATCTCAAATGTGAATTATGAACGTCCAATGTGTGATTATGTCAAGTGCATAAAAGTACATACCTCCTTCTCGCCATATATTTTTACAGGTAATTCCCGATGTTGCCAATTTACCGAATTAATTTTATGTTGTGGACGCTTCATTACATTTAGGATAAGTAGATAGATTGTTTGCCATAGTCCGGACTAATTTATGTAATTTTTTCTGAGGCAGCCACATAATGTGTGACTCCGCTGTCGTGAAATTCTCTGTATGAGGATAAATTTCTATTTGTACATTGCCATTAGCTGATAGAGTACCTCCTTTAGTTTATAGTTTGTCTGGACCACTGTAACGACTATACATATTCGGTCAAACATTTCAATTGATGTATGTTTAAGTGTAATACACCTCGTTCAAGCTGTTTGATGTTATGAAGTGAAATATTACAATAGAGACTACGAAACTAGATCTAGGTAGAACGTAGGTGGTTGCATTGTAAAAACTCGGTCCGTAACATTCTTCTTACTCTTTATTGTGTAATGACTGAATATGGAAGGGTTGAAAGACCACACCAGTAGTTTACTTTTTAACTTCGTTTACTCCTTGCGAGCTTTCGTTGCCATGATGGCCACCCTCATCAGGCATACATCACAGGGAAGCTCGCAAGGAGTAAACGAAGTTAAGAAGTAAACGACTGGTGTTGTCTTTCAACCCTTCCATATTCTTCTTATAATGAGTTTGCTGGTAGCTGCCCAAACCTGTCAGCTTTATGAGTTGAAGAGCGAAATGTAACCATTCCAATGAACAAGGATTGAATTCAGTGAAATCAACAGGGATGGGTATCGAAGGAAAAATGAT
Source organism: Pilophorus perplexus (assembly GCA_955831195.1). NCBI lineage: Eukaryota > Metazoa > Arthropoda > Insecta > Hemiptera > Miridae > Pilophorus > Pilophorus perplexus. Next base: position 10,880,083 of record OY037012.1, read on the forward strand.
CGATATTGCAAATTGATATACATTTTTAAACATTATATCGTTATTCTGATGTACAAAATATCGATACCTCGATACCGTTGGGGGCCATGGCAAATTGAAAAAAAAAGAGCTTTGGGGTAAAAAATGGTCCCACCCCCAAGAGGTTTACCTTTACCAACCTTAATAAATAGAAAAACAAACTGAAAGGCAGAACTTGGAACAGTCCTAACAAATTAAACTGGGAAGCTAACGAAAATCTCTTCTTTTTCTTGTTTGGTTGTTTCTAATTTCATTGCCCTTTTTGAGGCTTCTCCTTCCATATCAAAGAGGTTAGAAGGGACTAGATAAGGCTCTAGCACCAAGGGACATTGTTGTATACCTACTTGAAAAAAAAAACACCTTTTATCGAGATAAAAATATCAATAATATCGATATTTTTAGCTCGATATATGGGCTTTTTTTAATATTATACAATAAATCAAGTGTAACGGATATCGATTTGGAAATTTCAATTTTTTTGTAGAAATATCGATATTTCAAATATATCGACATCTCCATCGATACCCATCCCTAGAAATTGAAATTGGGATACTGCCGTTGGATTTTCAGTTTTTAATAAAGTGAATTCTCTGTTGAATAAATTTTAACCTCGTTTGAATAAGTGTCAAAACCCTTATCGTATTAATAGTTTTTATTATTTTGTTCAAGGCACATGGATTTGTGGGTACTTAATATACTTAATATGGGTACTTAACATCCTACTATATTTGGATTCATGAGAGGCTGAAAAGAGGGATCCACCCTACAAAAGATGTAGCATGTTTTTTTGATTTTTTCTTGTTGAGGCCCATAAGGCAGTTATGTATCAAAGTTTTCGTCATCCCCTCACAATTTCTTTATCTGCCATTTTGAAAAAACCACCAAAAATAGTCTCTAGCTCCCAGTGCATTTTTGGAAATTTAGGTCTTCACGTAAAAATGTAGACAACAAAATTTCCAACAAATTCGACGTAGTACGTTTTTTCTGGGACCTAGTATAGCGTATTCGAGCTATTTCGAGGGTGAAAAAGAAGGAAAATTGGCGATTCGGCGATTGGTGAATCTCCGCGAAATGTATATTGAATGAAAGTTGTGGAGAATTTCTGTTTTCCTTAAATTTGTGGTGACTCCTTCTCATTGTTCGAAAATTTTTTTGAGACATGGATTTTGTAGCAAATTAAATTCTCTACAACTTTCATTAAATAATATTCAAAAGTAATAAGTAAGTTCAATATATTATACTTTTCCCTGAGATTTAGTCTTTCCCCTGTTTTTGAGGTGGGAAGTGGAAAGAAATTGAAAAGTTTGCCGAATCGCCAATTTCCCTTCATTTTTGCCCTCTCGTAGCTCGATTACGTTTGGTCCCACAAAAAAACGTACCTACTACATTAAGTTTGTTGGAAATTTTATTGTCAACATTTTTATATGGAGACTTAGATCTCCAAAAATGCACTGGGATGGAGTTAGCCAAAAGGTGACAAAAGTGCCGATTTTGTGCAGGATTTTTCAAAATGGCAAATTATGCAATGGGGAGGGGATGACGGAAACTAGGATTCATAACTACCTTATGGGCCTTAACAACATGATAAAAAAAAGGATGCTACACCTTTTGTAGGGTGAACTTCCTCTATTGACCGGACTACAGAGACAACCCTGCTTGTGCACAAGTTTCCCCCAGGTTTAGACCATCTCTTTGCTAGACTACTCATTGCTGGTTTACAATCTAAAACCGATGACGTAACTAAGTAAAATACTTTCAACTCCCGCCCTGTGACGAATCCCAAGCCCTGACATCACCCGACACTTCACCGCACGCGCTGTTCTTGTCACCATACTCTGCTAATTATCAAAGTCCTCCCCCTCCGACCAAGTACGCAACGCCGCTCTTCGTCCTCTCCAATGGAAAACAAGCGGGCTTCATTTCTTTTTTTACTCGACTTGCGTCCTTTTCATTCTTTCATGCGACCCCTTTTGTCATCTGCAGCTGCCTCCCGGGATGAAGTACTTTTCAACCTGACTCACCCGTTGACTCATCTTGCCTTTCGGCTCTTCGTGACGTCACAGGTCACGATTTTTGGTTTTGATTGTCGTTAATCGTTTGTGGAGAACCATTCGCATTCCTCCCTCTTGTCGAAAAGCTTTCGTGAGACCCCAGCCAGTATAGTAAGTGATGAATAGTGAAATTCGTCTTCATTAACTTCGTGTTAGTGCATTTTGGTTTATTATTCTTGGAATAATACACCTATGTAATCGCGACGGAGGTGGAAAATTCTGATCGGCCTCCAAATTTGACAATGAACGTAGATTCCAAAAACGAAATGTCCGAGCCACGACACAGGAATTGTAGTCGATATTATTGCGGCAGCCCCGTCAACTTCCTCTCCACTCCACTGCTCGGAGGAGCACGTAGCAGGGTGGTTGGAAAATCCCTATTATAATAATTATAATAAAATAATTGAAAATTATTTTCAATTATAAAAATATATTTTATAATTTATAAAATGATATTTTATAGAACACAATGTCATATGGCGTTTTATAATTTATAAAAGGATATTTTATAGAACACAATGTCATATTATGGCGACTCCGCTCGAGCTGGATTCATCATTGAGAAGCGAATCGCTTCAACCGATTGTTAACGCGGTTGGTGAAATTCGTTCAAGCAGAAGTAATGTTCGCCAAAACTTCTCTTTGTGGTTATTAACTCCGGATGAACACAATGTGTTCATTATGTCATAATATGTGAACAGATATCTTCTCAATGCCTCTTGACTTTTCCTTCTCCTCACCTTCCCTCCAAGTTCATATTTTCTGCTTACAGATATCAGCTTTGTATTATAATAGGTTCAGGTACTGTTTCAGTAATTAGGCTTTTGTCGAACATGTCATTTTTGGCCAGACTGCCGATGCCCTCGAAACAACTGCCACTACCGTATTATTAGCCCGCACGGCGCAGTATCTCAGATAATGTGAGAACCAACTGAAACATCGGTAGGAGGACAGCCCTCGAAAATTTAGAGCGGTGACGGAATTTATCAGCTGTAGCGGAAGGTTCTCGAAGTTTTTCATCTCCCTCTTTTTCGCGATTTGTAAACAATTTGTTCTCCTTTTCTATCCGTCCCTGAATACCCCCACCTCGTCGCCGACCCACTTGAGCCCACCGAAAGTGACAGTTGTTGATAGTGTTACGGTGTTTCCTTCAACGAAAGGTTTAAGTGAAAAAAAGATTGAAAAAGTTTTATACTGGGCGCCTTCATGTTGAAGCATGCGCAGCATTTGTCCGTCAGCGTTGACAGCGGCCTTAGCCGAAAAGGCGCTTCAGGTAGGGATTAACAGGTTTTTGGTATTTTGGTTTATTATTCCAAGAATAATAAACCTATGTATTCGTGACGGAGGTCGAAAATTCTGATCGGCCTCAAAAATTGACATTCGTTTCATGATACGTAGATTCCAAAAACGAAATGTTCATCCTCCGTCCGAGCCGTTTTGGGCAGTAGGAATTTTTTTAAATCTGATATTTTGACAAAATACTCGGCTCCCCCAACTTGTTGTGCCCGCATGGTTTTCAGCCCGATCACCCAAACCCGTGGGGCTAAATAGGGGCCACGGGAGGGGCCTTCGAAGGTTTTTGGCTACAGGATCGAGTTAGGTGTCGTCTTCGAAGTATCATTGGACGTAGAATCCATTTTTGGGAGTTTCGGAACGATCCGATTTCACCGTGGGGATCTATGGGGCTACAAATGGGATTTTTGAAGGGTCCCAGGAGGTCAGCTTTGATCTAAATTACTAGGTACCTAAAATTACTCGGAAAAAGACACCTTATTTATAAGTAATTTTGGACGCATAATCCATTTTTCTAGGTCCGACATGTGTCAAAATATTGTACTGAAAATTTTTCATAAATATTTAATATTTAAGATAGTTTTTCTCATTGGCACAGAATTAATATTTGCCCAATGAACATGTATCGACGAATAATAAACCCTGGTGTAAAATTTGCAGCGTTTTTGAAGTTTTTGATTATCAAGGAAACATTAATAATTATTATGAAACTCTGCCAATGTCCGTCGTCTATGAAAATCTATCCTGGGTTGAGCCACTCCACCTCCTAGGCACAGTTACAAATTTTATGATTTAAATTTGTCAACAACTCTTGAGATAATATTGTTTATTTCACCTTATTTGAACTATGTTTATCAATTTCGTTCAAGTTGTGATATCACCTTGTCAATCCTGCATGAGTGTACAAAAGTGGAAGTGACTTCACGTTTAAATGTAGAGTCTCTCGATACGATTGTCACTTCCTTCCGGGCTGTTAAGCTCCTTACTCATCGCTGCCACACTCCCTTGCAGGATGGGATATTGAATTCATCTGCCGTCCCCTTCAATCCCCGATACGCCTGCGAGATGAAATGGTGATTCATGACTTCTGGAATCCATCCAAACGCAACATGAACAGGGCTTCACACAGCCCAGACGTACAGGCGCCTTATTGTTAGAGGGAAGGATCAATTCCCAGTTGTAATTGACTAGGTTTTTATTTTTGAGGATTGCATAATAGACCATTGATTGATTAATTCAGCGCCCAAAGACGAAACTGGCCCCATGATGGTGATTCTTGTAATCATTGTTAATGTCATTGTTACTCACCTTATTTTCCAATTCAATTGCCATAGTTCTTCACTCCTATTTTACAGCGCGGCTACAATATGGCTCTCATAGCAAAGCCACTCCTTTGTTCACCTATCTGCAGATAACAGGCCATGATTAGCTCTTTTTGACTGTCAGAGGTGTTAGTCATCTTAGAAGACTCATTAGAAGACTGTTTATAATATTACCTGCGATGTACCAGCATGAGCGTCAGGTTAGCCAAGTTGAGGGGCAGCCAAATATCTCTGGCATCTCGGAGGGTCCGTTCTGAGTCACGAAGAAGACTTGGCCGATGGCTGTCCTGGCTGCCCTTCATATCTGAATTCCTCCCAACTTCGCAAATTCCAGGATCTTTTTGTTTCATTCCTAAGATTTGAGTCAAAACACCTGACTAAGGTTATGATTCATAACCTCTCATTTCATAACACATCTCTTCAGGTTATGAATGTCAATCAACACCAATCAAATCTGTTCACTGTCCCGGACTTCAAACTTTCTTTTGTGAAACCATGTCCAACCTCATACTGTGCAAGCACGACACTCGGGTCTCACCGGCTTAGCATCGAGCGCCTGAGCGTTGATTCAATGACAAAATTAAATTAGCTAGTGCGAAGGGGAGAACCCTCTCAAACCCAATAAGGGAAATGCCGGGAAACATGTGGAGCGAATAATTTTGGACAACACTTCACTCGAAAAAGAGAGACCCCTCTTCGTCATCGCATTCCCCTAAACGAAAAAAAAAAACGTATAAGGTGAATATATTATTCACGATCCACAAATCTGGCCGTCGTCAGTTCTCACCCTCTTGAAGGCTGAAGACATTGAAAATGAGCTGTTCGTTTTTTTGGAAGGTCGTTTCAAGCTTAGTCCATGTAGGGGAAATCATTTTTATAATGCAGAGGAATCAGCTGCCCTACTGCTCTCATACTTTTGTTGACGTTTCATCGCTTGAACGCTCATAGCACGAAATTTCTTCATCGAGTAGGTTTCCAAATGTGTTTCTTTGATCCCTTCCCTGTGGTCTAGCACGAAACCGGCGAAAGAAATCGGTCGCATCTCCGTTTGGGACGCTCGTTAGGTCGAAGTTCAGGATGACTCAGAGGCCGACCTTGCCAGGAGGCCGGGAGATCAATATACTCGTTGGGAGCTGCGGTAGCTGTTTCTAAAAGTTACCTTACGGGAAAAAGCAACAAGTCCCCCGTTCGTCTTCTAAAAACAGGCAAGGGCTCCAGATGTTCATTTTGAGGAACACCAGGGAAGAAGGGGCGTCTTAAAATAGACCTACCGATCTCCTTAGTCACGCCAAAGGAACCTGGAAGTGAAATATAACTCGAAATAAGCGTATAGCATCCTTCGCACGACGCATATGAAAATTCAAATCCTACCTACTTAGTGTTGTGCTCTGTATCTGTGCTAGGCTTCTAAATGGATATTTTTGTTGGGCTACAGTTAATACTCGTGTACAGGATTTACTTAATGCTCATGGACTGCACCCACACAATTCTCCGCATACCATAAAATAAATTAGTTGGAGTCGTACCACTTGATAATAAACCTAAACGAGAACGCCGTTTAGTTGTCTCGCCTCTGCGCGTTTAGTTGTCTCAGGTGAGTCATCGTCGAGGCAGGAGGTCACCTCGGGCGACTTCCTACATCCCAACTGCTGACTGCGACAAGAAGAATAAAGAAATGGACCGGGTGACGTCAACCTGGCCCCAAGACAAAAGTCGTTGATGTTGGGAACTTCCTTCCAAGGGGTCACTGCTCAAGTGTCGTGTCGGGGTCAATCAGCCTGTCGTGACAGGAGGTTCGTGTTAGTGTCAATCTCATGTACCAGCTAACTGGATGCGTTAACTAAAATAATCTGAGAACTCTCGATTTTGGTCGATTTTATTTTATTTTTTTCCAAAATTGCGACGGGAGTCAAAAATTTGGGTCAGCCTCGAAATTTGTTCTTGGTAGTTTTGTGCCCGTCACGCCACACAGTGGCCAGTAACTGGCGTAATCAGCGTTAAATTTCCTAAAGGATAAGCCCATCTGCGAATTTTGTCCAACTAGAACTGTTCTAGTTGGACAAAATTCGGAGATGGGCTTATCCTTTAGGATATTTAACGCTGATTACGAATATACCATAAAACGGTATACCATAATATAATATATATATATTATATTGTTATAATATGTTATATATATACAAATTATCTAGGTATAAAATGGCTCCTTCATAATATGACCACATTTTGTATGTACTTGGGCAAAAAGCGTACAGAAAACGAGGTTTTTGATCAATTGTTGATTGTTTTTAAGTTTTTAATCATTTTTTAAAACGACACCACCCAGCAAACTAAATATATTTATTCTACTTTTTTGTTTTTATTAATTTTATTTTTTATTTTATTTGTTTATTTTTTATTATTCGCGTATTATTTTTATTTTATTATATGTTTATTTTATTATTTATTTATATTTATTTGTTTATTTGTATTATTATTATTAGTCGCGATTACATAGGTGTATTATTCCTAGAATAATATACCAAAAACGGGGAGAGACCCTCGTGAGAGTCTCGAACCTTGACATGAAAATGTCTCTGATTGACACGCTTTTTCCGCTTCATGAAGCAATAGCTTGATGAATCGCTATTTTGCTGATTTTTTCCAAGTCTTATCATACTCTTACTTATAACATTTTTGGTCCTGAATTGAGTCAAATCACACGAAACAACGGTAGCAATAGCGGTTGTTTCAATAATGAACAAAACATGTCAACAACGGGACTTCATTTTCGCTCGTACTTGTGTTGCTGACTATATCGTTTAATGTGTGTTGAGGAGGATGTCACAAAATCGTTACACAACATCAAGGGGAGGCCAGAGCAAAGACATTAAATGTCTCATGAAAATTTTTCACGTCAAAATTTAAAAAAGAACTTTCACTCAGTCCACCTAGATTGGGGAACTTGGCCACTCCTCGCCGAGCTTGAGCTTTAGGAATGGTTGTTTTTTTTTTTCTTCTGAAAACTTCAAAAAATTCTCAGTTTCTCCATCAAGTTGTGTCTGCAATGTTTTCAGACTGATCGCTCAAACCCACGGGGGCTAAAAAGAGGCCACAGGAGGATTTAGTATAGGTATATAATCGAGTGGGGTGTACTTTTCGAAGTATTTTTGGACATAGAATCAACTTTTTGGGTGTCTCTCAACTGGCCAAACACTGGTCTGGTATGGTGAAGTTTTTCTTTTTTTTAATGTTAAATGTTCAAAGTAATTTTTTATTGCCATGGAATTAATTTAAGGACAATAATGTATTATTTAACATTAATTAATATTTATTAAGCACAATAAATTATTTATACAAAATAATAATATACCTTGTGTGTAAAACTTGCACGTTTTTCTTTCTTTTTTTGTCGATTTGAAAAATTAAAAAGTAGGTAGGTACCTATTGTAGAAGTAGCTGTCACATCCAGCCGGTGGAAAGGCGGAAAATCCAAAGACGTTATAAGACGACTGTGGGGGAGGGGGGGGGGGCTGTATCGACTTTATTATGACGTCATTTTAGGATGACTCACCACAGGGCTGTCGAAGGTGCGCATGCTGTTTCTCCATGCCCCGCATCACCGTTTATCGGTTCACCTTTCCAAAATACACTGACATCCGACCCCCTCCTGTCTGTCCTGGTGATTACCCATGTGCCGGTTATATCAGACCCTAGTTTCTTATATAGGTACCATATTGTATTGAACGTTCCCTTCCCTTCAATGCCCTCTTCAACAATAGCTAAAAATTCGCACAGCACCGGAATAAATAGTCTGGTCGACTTTTATTGACGATGATTGATCCAACGCCTTCAAATAGTTCCCCCTTGTGTCTACTATGTCGGCCGTTATAACCCGGCGCTATTATTATTGTAGTATACTGAGAATTCTACTCCACAGGTATTCTTGGAGCTCACGCCAAAACCTCATCAGTCACAAGCTAAGTTCGATATCCGCATCTATTCTTTTCGTCCACTTCTTTGCTGGAGAGGGAGACGTCCTCAGACATGATTTCCCCTAAAAAAAAAAAAAAAAAAAAAAAACGCTACAAATTTTACACAAGGACTTATTATTCTTTGATATATGTACCTTGGTTAATTGTGCAAAAATTAATTCTGTACAGAATTATTGACACAAAAATACGTGAAAAAAAAACCGTTGCCACCTGTGGGGTGTATTGCCGCTTGTGAAGATGTGTTCTATATGTGACTAAGTAGGTATGGTTACTTTACTATAGGTAGTACTGGGGCATACCCCCGGACCCCCAGATTGTTAGCGTTGTGTTCGAGGAACAAACCAATGAAACACAGAATATGTTTTTCGGTAATTCCGCCGATTATTTTAAATAGAGTTCTCGGAGGAGGGGACTCTCTCCCCATTTAGGTATAAATCCTTCAACGGTACAGAATGATGTTGAGGGGATGAGGGCACGTGAGAAGGAGGGTGGAGAAGCAGGTATGCATGGGCCTGGGGCGGGGACAGGGACATTTTCAAACCGGGAGACCCACGGGAAAAAAACACTTTTAGTGCATTCTGTACATTGTTTGGACAGATGTGGGACCGCGAAAAATGGATTATTACTCGGAAAACATCTGACCTCCTGGGATCCTTCAAAAATCCCATTTGTAGCCCCATGAGAGCTTAATAGATCCCCACGGTGAAATGGAATCGTTCTGGGACCCCCCTAAAAAGGATTCCACATACAAAAATACTTCAAAAACGACATCTAACTTGACCCCATAGCCGAAACCCTTAAAAAAAGCCCTCCCGGAGCATATTTTTAGCCCCACGGAGCCCCACGGGGACGGACGATCGTGCTGAAAACCTTGCGGGCACAACTAGATGGTAAACCGAGTACCTTTTAAGTATTTTTGACTTATCACCGCCCCGACTGATTTGTAAACAGACGTGTCACTGACGCCCTAGTCCACGGGGCCACCCTGTCACCAATTTCTGCACAATTAACCTATACCAAAGAATAATAAACCCTAGTGTAAAATTTGCAGCGTTTTTGACACCGTTTTGACTACCACACGTTCTTACATGTTACCAATTTATTGAAGAATCAAATGCCAAGTTTGTAAGGGGAGATGCGGCCGTCATTTTGGGTGGACAGTCATCGTCTTTCTCGGGGGCGTCAAGTGGTGGTAAGCGGGGCACGTGGCAACCGCACGTGCCATAGTGATAAACCCCCCGTCTAATCAGCCTTCACTTCCGATTACCCTCCAAAACCACCCCTCAGAAACACAGCCCCCGCTTCAACACGAAAAAAAAAAAAAAAAACTGCAGACAACAACTACTATGCAAGGAATCCCAGGATGGGGAAGTGGCCTTCGTGGTTTTGTGCCCTGTCAAGCCTTATCTTTCCCTTGGGACTAATGTACAGCTATTCTGTTAAATCTACCGTCATTTGTCGGAGAATCCCTCATACAGCTTGGGATTTCCAAATTGGCACAGATAAACATTGGAAGTAATAGGGTGGCCCTGTGTGAAGGAAAATATTGTCTATCGATATTCAAAATTTGAATACTGAATAACAGCTTGAATAGGAGCTGAATGGTTAGCTATTTAAAAAACGCTGCAAATTTTACACAAGGACATGCACATTTTATTATTCTTTGATATAGGTTAGTGCAAATTGTGCAAAAATTAATTGTGTCAATAAAAAATATTTTTGAAAAAAAAAATCTACATTCTTCGTACAGATGTGGGAGGACCTCGAAAAATGGATTATGCGTCCAAAATTACTCGGAAAATATTTGACTGTCTGGGATTTTTCAAAAATCCCATTTGTAGCCTATGAGAGCCCACTACATCACCACGGTGAAATCTAATCGTTCTGGGGCCCCCACAAATGGATTCTACGTCCAAAAATACTCCGATAACGAAACCTAACTCGACCCCATAGCCGAAACCCTTCAAAAAACTCCTCAAGTAGCCGCTTTTTAACCCCGCAGAGCCCCCAGGGTTTGGGCGATCGGGCTAAAAACCTGGCGGTCACAACTAGATGGTAAACCGAGTATTTTGTCAAATTTTCAGATTTAAAAAAAAAATCCTAGGTACTGGCCTAAACGGCTCAGACGGTGGATGGCGGACGGACATTTCGTTTTTATAATTTAGACATCTTGAAACGTATAATCTGAAATTTTGAGGCCGATCTGAATTTTCGACCTCCGTCGCAAACCATTCCAAGTATAATAGCCCAAAAAAGTATTATCCTATTACAGGATTATAGTCCCTTGATTGCTTCTAAATAACAACACTATTATAATAGTATAAATACAATTAATCTAATCGATTCCTTGGGTTGATGAGATAAACTTTTCCTATTTCAGAAATGTCTACATTAAACAGCTCAGTAGTGTGATCCCTCACTGGTATCTCATCATGTTTGGTTTAACTTGAATCGCGCTGCATGATGCAATTGAAGTATTTATGACAGGCTGTCGCCAGGGTTAGTTATTTAATGATAATAGAAGTTATCTCGTAATCCGAAGAAATCGTAGCGAGGAGTGTGGTATGATGAAATGGAGGAAAGGAAATGGATGAAATGCACACAGGTACAGCTCGGGTAGGTAAGCAGCGCAGGAACATTGCAAGGTGGGTGCTTTTCGGTTTACGGAGCCCCGAGAAAAGTAGAGGCGATAAAATCAGTTCCCGAGAGAAAGGCTGCTGCGTTGAATGGAACGGTACCATCGGCAAAGGTGTCGAAGGGGGACCAGAGCACGGATGGAGGAGGGTAGGATATGAACCAGTGGAAAGGTACGAGGGCGTACTGCGGGGTATATGGACGAGGGATGAGGAGATTCATCGACTTATAATCATGGACAATGGTCCCTGCATCTAGAAACCTTTAGAACTTCAGGATTAGGGATTTTTATCAACTTTGAATTGAATTCTAAATTTTCATGCACATTTATCATTGCGCTAAATTTTAGAACGGTGAATTTAGGAAGAACAAGGGCAAATCGAGGAAAGTTTTGGGGTAGTCTCCATTGCAATGTTTGTGGTTTGCTGAACACGAATTCAAGGTTTTCTACAGAAATGTTGATCATGATGCAAAAATGTTGCATGAGAAGAAAAAAAGTCCCACAATTTGAGGTTTTTGAAATGTTGACAAAGTTCTGCAGAAGTTTTCTAAAATTGTGGGACTTTTTTTTCTCATGCAACTCGAAAACTATGTGGTTTAGCGCAAAAGTCACAAGACTAAAGTAGACCAAATTCCCTACACTTCCGAAAAACCACGTTTTTAGCATTTCTCGTTCGCCCGCTAGAGAGCGCCGAAATTGGGTTAAAATATTAAAAAGCGGAAAAACAGCAATATTCGGCAGTTTGCACCAGATTCTCCAGTTCATGTTACGTGGTTTTTCACTTTAATTAATGTTCACGAGGGTAGCCATGGACCTTGGATTCGTCGTACTGGAACTCATCCGCATGAGCTGTAATGCATTTCGAAGCAAATCAAAATTTGATGTCAAATATTTGCACACACAAAAAAACAAAAACAAAAAAACTGTAATAATTACCAATGGATAACACAAATTTAGAAAGAAATTAAATTTAGTGTGACAATAATAATAATTATATTATTATTATTATTATATATTATTATACCTAACAATAATTATTATTGTTAGTGTTTAATAATTATTATTGACTACAAGTTTGAACTAGCAGCACAAATTTCATCATTGATACTTCAGTAATTATAATTAGACCTACCTAATCATTCTAATTCGTAGTTGTCAGTCGTCGCAATTCAGCGTTGAGAGATTTTAACCCATTCGCGCGCTCTAGCGGGCGAACGAGTGGGTCTGAGAATAATTTTTTTCCCCCCGAAATAGTGGGAAATTTGCTCTTTGACAATTCTGTATAGTAAAGGCAAAGTGATTTTTAAACCCTGTACAAATTAATAATGGGTTTTTTTTGTCAAAATACATTTAAGTATTAATAAAAATTAGCTGTGGATCTTTTACTAAATCAAAATTACCATTAGGTAGCTATGTCGATAACCATTTTAACTTGCTCAGGCATTGAGTCAGTAAGGGTTTACCGGATGCATTTTTCGTCTGGAAACCAGACATTCAGCAGCGCAGAAATCATCTTGTTTTTCGTCGTATAGTCCTTCCTCAATCTTCCTTTGCAGATAGCCCAAAGGTTTTCAATTGGATTTCAAACTGCTTCACTTTTGGTTTATTATTCTTGGAATAATACACCTGTTTTCGCGACGGGGGTCGACGACTCCGATCGGCCTCAAAATTTGACATTATCCGTTTCAAGAGGTCTAAATTCTAAATCCGAAATGTCCGTCCGCCGTCCGGGCCGTTTTGGGCAGTAGGATTTTTTTTTAAATCTGAAATTTTGACAAAATAGGTACTTGGTTTACCATCTAGTTGTGCCCGCAAGGTTTTCACTCCGATCGCACAAACCCGTGGGGCACTATGGGGCTAAGGGAAGGGGGTTTTGAAGGCTTTTGGCTATGGGATCGAGTTAGGTGTCATTTCGTAGTATTTTTGGACGTAGAATCCATTTTTGGGGGTCCCGAAACGATCCAATTTCACTGTGGCGATCTATAGGGCTTTCATGGGGCTAAAAATGGGATTTTTGAAGGATCCCAGGAGGTTAAATATTTTTCGAGTAAAACCTAAATAATTTTTGAAAAAAAAAAAAAAAAAAATCCGTTAAAACTGAGATATCAAAAAAATTGTTTAATTTTTTTTTTTCATTTACAGAATTTAATTTCTGCACAAGTAACCTATATCAAAGAATAATAAACCCTAAAGTAAAATTTGCAGCGTTTTTTTAATGTATGGGATGGTGCCAGATCCTGCTAGAAAACCCCGGTACCCTCAGGGTACAACTTCTGAAGCACAGGAATGACCCTAGAATGAATTTATGACTACTTTGGTGCTAAACTGCTTGATTTTAGAGTTTCATGCGGAAATCCATAAAATAGCCAGAGGCCAACAGCTGAAGTAGAATAATTCAGAAATTTCCATAGAAAATTAAAAAGAGTTGAGTCCATGGAGCGACCTCACGTTGTCTCCTTCATGTGGACCAAATTACCATCCTGGGGGTGGACTTAGGTTTAAAGGAAGGTCTGTGCAATATGAAATTCATTCGAGCTACCCCTGCGAAGTCTCCTCTTTTCGCCGCATTTGGCGTGATGGTGCAACGCACAGACACTTGACTGGAGAACGCTTGGGCGTGCTGTCATTGTACGCGCCTCGTCAGCGGGCCCGAGACATCTGTTCCACCTCTATGACGGGAGTTTGCTGGTCAGGGAGGTACCTCCTCGTCTGATGGAAAGGAGGTGGAGGGTGCACTGCCGAGATGAGTCATCGCTCCGTCCGCTGAGGTCGACTTGGTTTTCAGTCTATCCCGAACTGTCTTCGGGTACGCGTTCTGAGGCGCATCGCCTTTATTTTCTTATCTTATCACCCCCTCCCCCCCCTCGTTCACACTATAATCTAATTCGATATTTACAAAACGGAGCGCTCTGCTCCCTCTACTCCCAGCTGTTGGCCTCATACTCACGTGTTGTTTACTTGATCACCATGTGCCTATAAATTTATAACGCCGTTATCACACAAGTAGGTTCGGACTTATCGCGAAGTGTTCCTTCTTTTTCGATCGAGTAGCGAGATTCAATTGATCACTCATCGCCATCGTCATGGGTCTATTGCTTTGATTAACGCGGACGTTGACGTCAGTGATCTCCCTCTCTCCCAACACCGGCGGGCTGAAACATTCAGGTATCTTAAAACATTTCTGATTACAACCTTTGCAAATTCTATTATCCATGCTCACCACCATGTCATAAATCCCATCAGGTCCCCTTGATTTTCTATTGGTTTCCACGAGTGATCAACAGGTCTTTAACATTCTCTGGCCATCCCAACAGCTAGCGTGTATCCAGCCTTTAATGATCTTGGGTTTAAGCCCAAAAGTTTTGAAGTCTTCTTGGGACCAAATTGCTCATACTTTTCAAGAAAACTGCTGCCGCTTGGCAAGGCCAGTAATGAATAAAAATATCCCAGAAGATCCCATTCTGTATTGAAGAACTTCGGTTCTTCGTTGGTAAGTTTAGAAAATGTAGATAATACGATAGGTAACATAATACGTCATGATATTATGTAAATAAAAGGATATTACTACTGAGCAATAATTTGAATGCATTATATCTGCCAACAAACAGCTGTTTGTGTTTACATTTTCTAACCGCGGCTTCCTCCCAGTTATCTGAGGGGGGACACTTGTTGAAAGTGAAAGCTTCTGAGAGACCAACGAGCGGCAACTTTTGGCAGAAGACGACGTGCTCATTTTTAACGTGTTCCTCTGGTTCATAATAATGTTTCGTATCTGGGAGAGTTTTCACACCATTTCTTAATAGCAGTTTGCTGATATAAAACATTACTACCTATGAACGAAAGGAAAGTTAAAAATGAGTTCGCTCTTCTGCCAAGTTGCCGCTAGTTGGTCTCACCGAATCGTATAAATTTACACGGACGAGATCTGAGATGTCCTCAGTTAATTAATGATGACTACAAGCGACGAAAATATTTTATTTGAAGGGACGGCTATTAAGCACTAGCGTTGCTGGCCTACAGTTTCTTATTTTTGGATTAGGTAATTCACCTACAAATTCAAAATAGGCTCCCTCAGTGCCGAGGGTGTAAAGAATGCACTATCACAGCTCACACTTGGTACACGAGAGAAACAGTACGCCTAATTACGAGTTTTGTAGTTTGTTACGGTGTGTTATCGTGCCTGATAATTGACGCGCGCTTGTGCAAAATCACCGCCGCGTACCCAAATTGGCGAGGGACCTTCAGACAGACGAGGATCTTCCGTCTTCCGGCCGCACTAAAGGTAGCCTGCAGAGTCACGTGACGGCCAATGATTAGCCCAATAGGTGGTGCTAACTTGATTCTAAGGTTACCCACCTCTTATCCACTCAGTATACAGATCCACGAAAATCACTCTTTATAGTGAGACCATTGGGGACCATCCAGCTCCGCCAGAAGTTCATCCAACTCCGGCAATAGAAGGAATGGGTTCAACTCTGCCAGTGAAAGGAGCTTTACTCACGTTTGTGCCATGGGATCACTGGATTTCTGCAGCTGTTTTTCTGCATTTCTTACATCTCAGGATTCCAGGACTTTCTGAATCTCTGGATTCCAGGATTTTCTAGATCTGTGGATTCCTAGATTTCTGGATTTTTTGGACCTCAGGATCTTTTCTGGATTTCGTGGATTTCCGGACTTCTGAATCTCAGGATCTCTGAATCTCTGGATCTTTTTCTGGATTTTAGGATTTGTGGATCTTTGGGTTCTTGCAATTCTGGATTTTGGGATTTCTGTGCCAAAGCTCCAGTGAAGCTACATATTTCGCTTCTCCGTCTTCTTGTAGGTATTCTCTTGCTAACTCCAGTCGAGGTGTTAACGTCAAGGGCAAACGGTTCTCTGGAACAGTGCTGGTGGAGATGGAAGTCCCTACATTGACCTGATAACGCATCGCTGGCGGAGTTGGGATGTTTTCACTTGCAATTAGATGAACTTTGGCGGAGTTGGATCGCCCACAGACCATTAGCAAATCTGATATTATAAACTCATTATAAAAACGATTGCCCTCATGAGTTTTATTATTATCGTCCCTAATTGTGTCACCTCAAAATGACTTGGCACCCTATAATAACCACGCTATTAGTAAATAAGTCGAAATAACCTTCCGCCGCCTAATCTATTATTAGATTACAATATTAAGCTACTGTCAATTTACGAATCCTCGAGAACTTCAAAATCAAGGTCTTCTGCGTAAAATACAATATAAACTACAATTTTGCCGGCCACGACTTTTTTTTAGACCTCAAGTTTCGCTTATCGTCTAGTCGTCCATTTCTCAACGGTAATAAGAGTGACAGCGATGGAGGTTTAGCGTAACCAGACAATCTCTTCCTGCATTCCTGATGATGTTTTCATAACTCAGCGAGAGCCTCTTGCTGAGCCAGCACGACTCTGAAGTTAGGTAGGTAGTAGAAGGTGGAAGGCAGGATTTCTCAACCCCTGTTGGGTAACCCCCGCGAGTTCGTTGTGTTGTGAGTTGTGAAGGGTCGGTCGTTCTCCCGTGAATCATCGACAACTGTTTCGACACTGGCCATTGTGTCAGGCCGACCGGCAGTCCTTTTTTTCAACGGGTTTTGTCAACGAAAAACCGAGGAAAAACCGCCCTGTCACGGCCCTGATGGATTAACCCGCTCCAGTCAGCCTTGTTTACGATAATAAAGTAATTCCTCAAGTGTGTACTTGAATTCGTGAAGGTACAGCATATTGTGCTCGTGTTCGTAGCTATCGTAAAGAGGGAAAACATTGCAAATTTGTACGTTCTCTTGGCTTCACTGTTCACACTCATCGCACCGGCCTGGAATTCCCATCAAGCTATTCCAAGTCCAAAATTACTTCGAAAACGACGCCTCTCACGATCCATGGTCAAAATCCTTCATTAACCCCCATCGGTTTAGGTCTTGAACCTCCTTGAATAAATTATACGTCCAAAATAAATTCGAAAACGACACCATACCACCTTCGCATCAGTATCTCAGAAAATTGTGGGCACAACTAGAAGAAGAACTGAGTCCATCAAATATCAGAATATTTTTAATCAATTTTTAATAATATTTTATCAGATATTTTTAATTTGATATTTGATCTTTCAATTTGATTAAAAAATAAAATCTAACTGTTCTATGTCCGCGTTCGGCGGGCAGGCTTTGAATGATAGTTTTGTGGATTCGCTTCTTCACCTACGTAGATTATGCGGATAAATCATTATTATAACGATAAATAGGTCATTCTTAATTCTTCCTTCCCTGGTCTATAAAACAGGTCCTAGTATGTACCTGTTACAGGTACCTACCTACTACTCGTACATGGCAGAATCGGCAAGAGGTTCCCGATACAGGAAAAAAAAAGAAGAAGAATCTGAAAAAGTTGTTGTCCTCCATGAATCTTGATCTCGTAAAGAAAGGTTTAAAGTCTTGAGCAACAACAGCGAGGTATTCTCTTCCTGTAAAAACACCTTCCTGTAAAAAAGTTGAAAGAGCACTACCCGTTTGAGAGCCAAGAACTAGGACATTTTTACTACGTCTTGTAGGAATGTCCCAATCTCCAATATGAATCGATTCAAAGAAAAGTTTAAAAAAAGAATCGATAGTATGAGAATCGATTCTTTTTCATCATTATTCTCGTATTATCAGAAACCTTAATATAATGCTGAAGAAAGGTAGCGTGAGAAGGAACTCTATTATGAAACCTGAATTCAAATTAGGTACCTATGTACTATGCCGGTGGGTGTTTGTGCAAGTTCATATGTTTGTAGTTTGTTCGGAGTTCGTGCAAGTTTATATATAACATATTATGTTTCATACCCTGCTGAATCAACATGATATGTTGTGTTAGGTATATCTACTGTATTGTCAACCTCCTTTGTCAAGCTAGGACGCGAGGAAAGATTTTTGTTTAAATCTTATGTCCTAGTAAAATAAATAAATAAATAAATAAGTTCGTCAGTCCATTTCTTCATTTTTTACGATCCTACGTACGGACGTAGTAATCTTGAGGTTCAGAATCTGCATTCTCATAAAAACGATTAACGAATTTGAAGAATCTGGGTATCGCTGGGAAAATATCGATATTGGATGTCTTCGTTTAATTTGAGGAAAAAACATACACTAATCCCACAAAATGTTTTACATTCCACACGACGGAATATTAAATTTTCGACTGTTCGTTTTCAATCTTCACCGATATTGGATAATATCTATATTATAGCACAAAATATTTTTGTGTTATACCATAAATACATTTTTGAACATTCTCGTATCTTTGGTAACGACGTATAAAATATTGATGTAGGTATCGATATCATTTTGACTCGTGGTAAATAAAAATCAACCGGCCTTTGGGGCAATAAATAAAAACGTTTACCACTGCATACCAAGAGAATTTAAACAAAAGCGCTGCAAATTTTACACAAGTGTTAATTAGTCTTTGATATAGGTTACTTATGTGACAATTAATTCTGTCATTAAGAAAAAAATTTGGAAAAAGAAAAAAATTTGTTTTTTCAAAACCTTTTTTACTCGGAAAACTCGTCATGTTTTAATGGGGCGAGTTTAAATAAATGGTTGATTTCCTCTCTAATAACATTCAACAACAACTGTTGTCATACGCCAGACGAATGTTGACGTCATTGTGCAAAAATGCAAATGATGCCATGGAATTGGAGTGAATCTTCAGGTCCTCTTTTATATGAAATCAGAGTGATGATCCTTAAAGGTCCTTCAGTGTCCTTCAGGTCGTTAAATCAATGACCTTTATAAGAAGAAGCTTAGGAATCAACTTCACGTGAACTCTCGTAAAAATCCACAGCCCTGACAATAATGACCTGCGGCCTTACTACCGGTGCAAATTTAATGAAATCGGTCGTTTTAGCTCCACTGACGGCGGCTCGTACCGCTGGCTGGCTCGTCCGCGAATCCGGCCTCGCTTCAATGCGCACCGAATCTAAATATAGTGCTGATGTGAGTGTTGCCCGAGTGAGATGGAGTGTGGGGACCTCTGGGAGTGGGAAAGAGACGAGTGGACAAAGTGGGGGACAACTTACGTAACCTCTCTGTTTAGCTC
Source organism: Pilophorus perplexus (assembly GCA_955831195.1). Lineage (NCBI taxonomy): Eukaryota > Metazoa > Arthropoda > Insecta > Hemiptera > Miridae > Pilophorus > Pilophorus perplexus. The sequence goes on from OY037012.1 coordinate 10,899,470, forward strand.
GTCATAATCTCCCTCTTGTCATCGTTAGGAGGTTTAAACCCTGAAAATGATGAACCCCATTCAAGATCCGAGCGATATGGTGCCAGCTTTTATTAATCCTCTTAAATCCTAGAAAGCGAGATAAAACTGACTTAACGCCTCTAATTTGAGTTAGCGCGGAAATGCCGTTAACCAAGCTATCTAACTAGCTTCGATGATCAGCCGAGGCCTGTAAAACACCGTGATGACTTACTTGTCAGAGCCCAGACGCTATCAAAGTTGATTGATGTCACAGCACGGCAGAGCTTATTATTAGGGACTTTTTCTCATTTTACGACAAGAGCTCGGAATTAAGTTTACTGGTTTTCTTTTCAGGCGGTGGTGTCGAGATGAGCAGCGCGGCGGCCGGCTGGTGGGACGGCGGCAACGGCGCGCGGCGTGAGGGCCTGCGGCTGTCGCTCAACCGCAGCATCAGCGAGCCCGGGCCAAACAAAAGGTGCAAAAAAGACCCCAACAGCCTCCCGACCAGCCCCTGCGTCGAGAACACCATCCGACAGAGGGAGGTCCTCGGGGTTTTACGCAAGGTACGCCGGTTTCATCTTCGATTTTGGCGTGATTGACCACTTCGGTCAATGGAGTATCTAACGCGCCGAGTCTAGAATACCGATAAGAGCCAACGAGCCTACAAATAAAAAAGACCTAAAACTAAGGACCAGTCGCCGACATCACTCCATGTAGTCCAAAGACAGCCCACTACCAAAAGCACGGACCACAGACTATAAAGAAAAATTACACTGCAAAATTTGCACATTTAATGTTACACAAGGGTTTATTATTCGTTGATATTACTCGTGTTACTCGTGCAAAAATTAATTCTGTCAATAAAAAAATACTTTTGAAAAAAAAAAAAAAAAAATCTATGTTCGATCAGATGTGGAACCTCGAAAAATGGATTATGCGTCCAAAACTACGCGGAAAATATTGACCTCCTGGGATATCCTTCAAAAACCCCCAGTAGCCCCAATAGAGCCCCTCGGTGAAATCTAATCGTTCTGGGACCCCCGAAAATTGATTCTACGTCCAAAAATACTTCGAAAACGACACCTAACTCGACCCCATAGCCGAAACCCTTCAAAGAAGCCCTCCCGTAGCCCCGTTTCAGCCCTACGGGTTTGGGCGATCGGGCTGAAAATCTTCCGGGCACTACTAGATGGTAAACCGAGTATTTTGTCAAATTTTCAGGTTACAAAAAAATTGCTACTGCCCAAAACGGCTCGGACGGCGTACGACGGATGGACATTTCGTTTTTGGAATCTACTTACACATCTTGTAACGTAGGTATAATGTCAAATTATGAGGCCAATCTGAATTTTCGACCTCTCACGCGATTACATAGGCGTATTCGGAGTTGGGCACATTTTTATTTATAATATTATTTAATAAGGTTGTGAATTAATTGACATCATGCCTTGTTTGAGAATGTGAATTAATTCATACTTATTAATTCACATTCACTATTTTTTCGGTAAATTAAATTAAATGTTCAAAAAATGTGAATATATATCTGTGATATTTTTGAAATTCACAACTGAATATGTGATTCTTTTTTAAATTTACAACTAAATATGTGATTTTTTGTTATGGGGAATGAAAATTAAATTCTTGGTAATTCCAGTTCTCTGAATCCAATTTTCAGATTTTTTTCCCCCAACGGAACGGTCGGGTCACTGGAAACCTACAAAAATTATATTCATTGGCATTTCTCAGACTACACAATACGGGTTAGCATACCCGCGAGAACTCGAATTACCGCGAAGTTGATTTTAATTCGCTGTAAATTAAAAAAAAAAAAAAAAAAATCACAGATTAAATCACAAATAAATTTTATTTGGGAATTAAGAAAAAATCACAGGCTTTTTTTGTAATTATTTACATTTTTGAATTATTCACAAATTTTTTTGAATTTAATTTACTTTACTGGAAAAGTTGTGAATTTGAATTAATTCACATTTACAAATAAGCGATGTATGAATTAATTCACATTCACTAACAAAGCATTATGTGAAATAACTCACAGCCTTATTTATAAATAAAAAGTGCCCAACCCTGAGTGTATAATTCAAAGAATAATAAACCAAAAGACCTAATATTCAGGACCAGTCGCAGACAGCACTCCATAATATTATAGAGTCCAAAGAATGCCCACTACTGCGGACCAAATGTTTAAAAAAAATTATTTTATTATATTATTATTTTTTAGTTTTTACTTTTTTTTGTTAATTTATTTTGGCTATTTCAAGGAATCCACTTTAGAACGGTTTTTTGGTTTTTTCGGCAGGTTGATGTAGATCACAACTTTCGCGAGAATGACTGCTACAGAACAAGCACGATAAACAACTATAAATCTGATGACGGAATTCAGCGTGTTGTACGTTTATGCAAATGATTTGCGCTTCTGCCTTGAGCTTTTGTCCTTTTTATAGGCAGGAAATGGTGTTGCCGAAAAAAATTGATACCACAAGGTGAAATGAGTGTCCGGGATTGATCGTACTTGATAAGATGCCTACATGGTGTGGTGTTCATGACCTTTCTAAAAAAAAGTTTTGCTCTTTGAGTCTGCAGCTTTCGTTTTATTTTTATTTTCCGTTGGTAATTGTCAATAAATCATGCGAATAATTTATCTTTGCAGGTGACACCCGAGGGTCTGGCTGGGCTGATCGAGGCATCGCCGCCGCCGCTCATCATCGACTGCCGCCCCTTTATGGCCTACAACGTCTCCCACATCAGAGGCGCCGTCAACGTCAGCTGCTCAGATCGGATCTCCCGGCGGCGGCTGGAGGCCAAAAAGGCGACTTTGGCCGACCTGGCGACGACCCGGATCGGGAAAGACCTGTTGAAAAAAAGGGGGTTCAAGGAGGTGATTGTGTACGACGAGGCGACTGCCGACCTGGAGTGTCTACCGGTCAACTTGTTCCTCATCATCAACAGCCTGGTTGACGAGCAAAGAGAACCAATCCTTCTTCTGGGTTAGTACTAGTTATGTTATCCCTATCGTAAAGAGATCGTGTCCCTACACCAGTGTGGAACGTTTGGAGCTGATCTATTTCCTGTTTACCACATTTATAAGAAGGTCGGAGCTCTTTTACTTGTATGCGGTGACTCACATCCCGGAGAGTTTGGTCTCTGAGCTCATCGCACTGTGGGCGTCCCAACTTACGTATCTGCTCCTCCCCGTACTTAAACTCCCCCTTACATTAGTACACTTGTAGAGATCACGGCACGTCAGGCCATTTCGCTAGTGGCAATGGCCGTATCAAACCTCTTCCAAACCGGGGGTGCTTAGTTGTTGAGACTTAACAGCTTCTGTCATGGCAATGTTGTTTTTTAATTCATCAGTTCCGAGATCGGCTGACTCAATGGGGTTCTTGGGTTTTGTCGAGGATCTGCGCCCACTGCCCGTGTTTCTGTGAAACGTCGAGAAAATTTCTCGAAGATTATTTAATAATCTTCGAACAATAATCTACACCTCATTTTTACTTGATCCTGTGACCGAGTGTTTGAAGTCAGGACTCTAAAAATAATATTTTTATGTCGGCTCTTTACATGTAGTGTTTTTGGTTTATTATTCATGGAATAATACACCTATGTTTTCGCGACGGGGTTCGACGACTCCGATCGGCCTCAAAACATTATCCGTTTCAAGAGGTCTACATTCAGAATCCGAAATGTCCGTCCGCCGTCCGGGCCGTTTTGGGCAGTAGGAATTTTTTTTTAAATCTGAAATTTTGACAAAATACTTGGTTTACCATCTATTTGTGCCCGCAAGGTTTTCAGTCCGATCGCCCAAACCCGTGGGGCGCTATGGGGCTAAAATGGGGCTACGGGAGAGGGTTTTTGAAGGCATTTGGCTATGGGATCGAGTTAGGTGTCGTTTTCGAGGTATTTTTGGACGTAGAATCCATTTTTTGGGGTCCCGGAACGATCCGATTTCACTGTTGCGATCTATAGGGCTTTCATGGGGCTAAAAATGGGAATTTTGAAGGATCCCAGGAGGTTAAAAATTTTTCGAGTAAAGAATAAAGAATGTTTGAAAAAACAATTTTTTTGAAAAAAAAAAAAATCCAAAAAAATTTTTTTTGAAAAAAAAAAATCCCCAAAAAAATGTTTTTTCCAAATGATTTTCTTTTGACACAGAAATAATTTTTGCACAAGTAACCTATATCAAAGAATAATAAACCCTTGTGTAAAATTTGCAGCGTTTTTTGTTTAAATCATTTCAAAAACCAGAAGATCTTCGTGGTTGATGTTAGGCAGTTTTGGGCAGTAGGATTTTTTGTTTTTGTTTTTTAATTTGAAAGTTTGACAAAATACTCGGTTAACCATCTAGTTGTGCACGCAAGCTTTTCAGCCCGATCGCTAAAACCCGTGGTGCTCCGTCGGGCTAAAAAGGTGCTAAGGGAGGTTTTTTTTAAAAGGTTTTTGGTTATGGGGTCGTTAGTTGTCATTTTCAAAGTATTTTTGGACGTAGAATTCAGTTTTTGGGTTCCACAACTGTCCAAACACTGTAATAATACAGATTTTTTAAACAATTTTTATTGACAGAATTAAATTTTGGATAGATAGTTTATAGGTACCAAAGAGCCTTGCCTAAAATTCGCTGCGTTTTCAGTTTAAAATTTGAATTGATTAACTTTGTTACGGTTTCCCTATTCCTTCGTACCGGCAATACGGTTGTATTGTGCGTTTTGGGAAAGTCTTTTAATGTAAGATTCAGTCGTTGAGCGCTAATTACCTCATGGAATCAAAACTGCAACGGGGAATGTTCCATGACGAAGTTCCAAATGTAGGCGAGCATTATGAACCCATCTGCATATCAAGCCGAGACGGCCCGCTAGGCCGCAAAACTGACGAAATGACTGGCGCAGTGACCTTTTCCCAGGATCCCACCAAGTCTGTAGGTGAGCATTTTGTGCCGCACCAGTCATCGCCGCCTAAGGACCGCCCTTACCAATGACTCAACGCCCGTATGAGCTGGCAGGCTGTTTGCTGATTAAACATCTTTTTTTGGTCACCTAATCGATCCACGGAGCCGGTGATTTGATTAGCCTAGATTAGCTCTCGGTAAAAGTCGAAAGTAATCGAACCGCCCATGTTGGATTGCTGGGATCAGACTTGTGTGTGACTCGGTGAACCGTCGGAAGTTTCGCCTTTTATTCAACTATAAAAAACGATATCGTGTGCAACAAAAAAACCTCCCACAAAAATTGTTCAGCCTTGTTAAAACTAGCTCCTAATTCTGTACAATGATTTTGGCGAGACGCTTTAGGTCCCACAGAACGTAATAATATAGCATTTTCTGCTAGTTCTTTTTTATCTGAAGGATAATAAAATTTCCATCTATTGTGATCTTTATGGGTATTTTAATTCATTCCGTCACAAAGGACGTCACTTTTCTTGCGTTAACGGGATGTTTCCACGTCACCACGAGCACTGCGTCGGTAGGTTTTTGCTGTCTACCGACGTGGTTGTTTGGATACATATTTGGCTACTTTATAAATCCCCTGGAGCATTCAACGGGTTCGTATTCATGACCTCGCTACAATATCTGTCAGGTGTCAGCGGTTTTGTAAAGTAAAATCGACTGTGTGAACCGAGTGAGCTGGTAATAAAATTCAAAGTCGTGAGTCAACCTTTCATAAATAGTTATGCCTAATAAATATGGAACTTATGATAATTCGAGGGGTAGCCTTTAACACGGCCGGAGAAGATGACCTGAGGTTGGGGGCAAACTTTTAGTTTTTTTAAAATTTCGTTCTACGCGCTCTTGTAAAATCCTTGTTCGTACGTTCCTACGTATTTCTTTAGCCTTCGCAATCCGTGCGACCAAAATAACCCACAATTGACGCCAATTCACCACGAAATTAACAACCTTAGGTGGATGTTGTGGAAATTACCTGGTAGTTAAAGTGATTTACGTTTAATGGTTTACGCATTGTGGTCGCTCATCATGTCGTAACGACTTCATCTCGTTTTAGCTATCGAAAGCCTCGCCTACTTGTAGAACTGGGAGTAGTGTGAGCAATTAGTGTGATCAAACCTTGGAAGTTCACGTGATAGGGTGGACCACGGAGAAACCTCCGATAGTCTCAATCCTTAATAGTGTTAGGTTGCTAGTGGTGTTCATGGTTGCAGTCTAAAAATATAAGTTATTCATTCGTCTCGAAATTTCACTGAAAGCTACTTGTTTAACATTGGTGTCAGAAGTGGATTACAAGTACATTGTTGTAATGGTGGATTATTTTACAAAGTGGCCAGAGGCCTTTGCGGTGCCTGACATCAGGGCGGAGACTGTGGCTCGCTGTCTGGTGGATAATGTGATAGCGAGGTTCGGAGTACCCCGAGAGCTGCACACTGACCAAGGGAGGTCGTTCGAGTCCACGATTTTCCGTGAGGTGGTCAGCCTGCTAAACATCCGGAAAACTCGAACCACTCCCATGCGGCCCCAGAGCGATGGTCAGGTCGAGAGGTTCAACCGAACGCTCTGGGACCTGTTATCGAAGCTCACTGAGGGCCGACAAAGGGAATGGGACCAGAAGCTACCGCTAGCGCTGCTGGCCTATCGGGGGACGGAACAGGCAACGATAGGCTTTTCCCCCGCACGCCTGTTGTTCGGTAGAGAGCTCAATCTTCCCGTTCACTTACTCTATGGTAAGCCACCCCACAAGGAGAGCAGAACACAATTCGCAAGTGTGTTGGAGGATAACATGATGACAGTCCATGACCTAGCCCGACAAAGACTACTGAATGCAGCCGAAAAAACCAAGAAGAGATACGATGTCAAATGCAGAGATCCTCAGTTCGCTGCTGGAGACAAGGTATGGTGCTACAACCCACGAAGGGCAGTAGGGCGGTGCCCGAAGCTGGAGTCCCCATGGAATGGCCCATGCGAAGTGGTAAAAGCGATCTCCGACGTCGTTTTCCGGGTTAAGATGACGAATGGAAGGTATAGAGTCGTCCATGCAGACCGTCTTCGACTCTTTAAAGGAGGGGAATAGTGTTAGGTTGCTAGTGGTGTTCATGGTTGCAGTCTAAAAATATAAGTTATTCATTCGTCTCGAAATTTCACTGAAAGCTACTTGTTTAACAATACCTTTAATGATGTTGATTTTATGCGTAGGGTTGATTCATTCCAATAGTCATGAGCGATTCGCGTAAATATTTACCTTCCACAGTGATTAGTACCATACAGATAATTAATTTTACAGGAGAGAAAATACGCTAGCTCGAATAGAACGTCAGTCGAGTGACTCATCGAAAAGGGTCGTAAAACTTAACGAGGTCTGAGATGAGGATTTTCACATTTGAAACGGCTTTTAGGTCCTTGACACGGGACAATCACAATCAGTCGTAAAACCGCGTCTGTCTGCGTCACCAGAGTATGGCGTCTTCAGGTTTTCCGTAATACCCAATTGATTTTCACCTTGCAACCAACCTTCATCTCATCATGGCTTTCATCACGGATGTATCTTCGAATATTAGTGTTCTAATTAACAGTGATGAATCGTGTTATGGTTGTAGGAAAACGGATACGAGGCAGTTGTGGCACGAGGCAGATAGTATCAATAGAGTTGTTGATTTTGCATTGGCGCAGATGGGTTCAACCTATCTTACGATCTGTAATGATCTGCGCAATCATTCTACCTTTCGCGTGTTTCCTGCGGAATGAGTTATCGATGTCATAAGATGTTAATTGGTAAAGTGGCGTGACTTGTGGCCTAAAACTCGTACCAAGAAATCGTTCAGAGGCTCTGATTCACAACGCCATTTCATAAGAACTATAAGCACGGATACTGTGGCTGGTTGCTTTCTTCTTTCCTGAAGTTGAAACTGTTTTGATTTTTACGAATTCCGTTGGCCTAACGGCCTACTACGTCAGCTAATTCTTATGACGGAGCTCAATTAGATGATGGAAGGTTGATAATTTGATTTCCAAAGCCAAATCAGCCTTGCAATCATGATGGAGCCTAATCTAATAAGTCATAAATTATGGTGCTGACTTGAGGGGCAGTAACGCGCCAAATCAAGAGAGACATCGGAACAAAATTATATATATCTCTTCAGGTAATAAATATTTTTAAAAATTGAAATTTACCTGCATTTTGGTTAATTATTCTTGGAATAATACACCTTTGTCATCGTGACGGAAGTCGAAAATTCTGATCGGCCTTAAAATTTGACATTCTACGTTGGACATCTAAGGGGCTTTTATGGTGTCACAAATGGGGCTTTTGAAGGATGCCAGGAAGTCAAACAAGGTGTCATTTTCCGAGTAGTCATGAACGCATAATCTATTTTTCTGGGTCTCAGATCTATCAGAACACTTTACAAACACAATTTTTTACACCTATGTCTTCGCGACGGGGGTCGACGACTCCGATCGGCCTCAAAATTTGGACATTATCCGTTTCAAGAGGTCTACATTCTAAATTCGAAATGTCCGTCCGCCGTCCAGGCCGTTTTGGACAGTAGGAATTTTTTTTTAAATTTGAAATTTTGACAAAATACTTGGTTTACCATCTAGTTGTGCCCGCCAGGTTTTCAGCCCGATCGCCCAAACCCGTGGGGCGCTATGGGGCTAAAATGGGGTTAATGGAGGTGGGTTTTGAAGGCTTTTAGCTATGGGATCGAGTTTGGTGTCGTTTTCGAAGTATTTTAGCACGTAGAGTCCATTTTTTGTGGTCCCGGAACGATCCGATTTCACTGTGGCGATCTATAGGGCTTTCATGGGGCTAAAAATGGGATTTTTTAAGGATCCCAGGAGGTTAAATATTTTTCGAGTAAAAAATAAAGAATTTTTGATAAAACATTTTTTTAATTAGGTAAAAAAAACCAACAAAAAAAATTTTTTTTTACAAAAATCAAAAAGTTTTTTTCAAAATTTTTTCCATTGACACAGAAATAATTTTTGCACAAGTAACCTATACCAAAGAATTAAACCCTTGTGTAAAATTTGCAGCGTTTTTAAAAAAAAAGTTTACCTACCTGGATTAAAATGTTACCCTTATCTAAAATTTGCAGCTTTTTCAATTTAAATGTTACTTTTAATGTTAAATTTCAATTTTATTTTCAGATTATTAAATAAATTTTATTAGGTACTTTCGTTTTCCCTCTGTATTTCAATTTTTGGTTCTTATCTAATTATTCCGGTGATTTTTAGTTTTCAACAATTGTTTTCAACTTACTTTTCCTTCTCAGAGGCCCTTTCTACCCCGCCCTTGTATTTCCCTGGCCTCTGACCGAGGACAGTAACCAGAATAAAACCATCACCACCAACCAATTTTTAACCGTTCATTTCTCTCTATAATTTCAAGTTTTACATCTTCTACCAAATAATCTAAGTACATAATAACAAGTGAGAATCAAAATCTACTTACCCCAGGTACGGCAGATGGCTAATTTTGCCTGATTATCCTTCGCATTCATCTGACCGTTTCTTTGGTTTCGACTCCGAACTGGTTTTGTGTTATGTGGACCGAAGTCGTTCGTCGTTAGAAAGCTCCATCGTGAACTTGACAAGGGCGGACCAGGAAGCCCAGTGGGACGGTTGGGACTCGTCCGTTCAGTCCAAGTCCCAGTCCACGGTGGTAGGTGCTGGTCTGGAAACAGGTTTTGCTGCTATTAATTTCCGTTCCCCTGGTGGTATAAAAAGGGCATGGGGTGAGGAGAGATAGGCCCACGGGACGACAGCGTGCCTTTGTGACTGTCGTTTTTGCTCGGCGAGGAATCAAGGTTGATGATGGTGATAATACTTGTGCGTCCATTGGTCGTTCACTCACGCTGTCGAAAAATATTTTACAAATTATACTGGACTCAATTTTGGTTTATTATTCTTGGAATAATACACCTATGTTTTCGCGACGGAGGTCGACGACTCCGATTGGCCTCAAAATTTGACATCCGTTTCAAGAGGTCTAGATTCCAAACCCGAAATCTCCGTCCTCCGTCCTGGCCGTTTTGGGCAGTAGGAATTTTTTTGAAAATTTGAAATTTTGACAAAATACTCGGTTTACCATCTAGTTGTGCCCGCAAGGTTTTCAGCCCGATCGTCCAAACCCGTGGGACGCTATGGGGCTAAAATGGGGTTAATGGAGGTGGGTTTTGAAGGCTTTTAGCTATGGGATCGAGTTTGGTGTCGTTTTCGAAGTATTTTAGCACGTAGAGTCCATTTTTTGTGGTCCCGGAACGATCCGATTTCACTGTGGCGATCTATAGGGCTTTCATGGGGCTAAAAATGGGATTTTTTAAGGATCCCAGGAGGTTAAATATTTTTCGAGTAAAAAATAAAGAATTTTTGATAAAACATTTTTTTAATTAGGTAAAAAAAACCAACAAAAAAAATTTTTTTTTACAAAAATCAAAAAGTTTTTTTCAAAATTTTTTCCATTGACACAGAAATAATTTTTGCACAAGTAACCTATACCAAAGAATTAAACCCTTGTGTAAAATTTGCAGCGTTTTTAAAAAAAAAGTTTACCTACCTGGATTAAAATGTTACCCTTATCTAAAATTTGCAGCTTTTTCAATTTAAATGTTACTTTTAATGTTAAATTTCAATTTTATTTTCAGATTATTAAATAAATTTTATTAGGTACTTTCGTTTTCCCTCTGTATTTCAATTTTTGGTTCTTATCTAATTATTCCGGTGATTTTTAGTTTTCAACAATTGTTTTCAACTTACTTTTCCTTCTCAGAGGCCCTTTCTACCCCGCCCTTGTATTTCCCTGGCCTCTGACCGAGGACAGTAACCAGAATAAAACCATCACCACCAACCAATTTTTAACCGTTCATTTCTCTCTATAATTTCAAGTTTTACATCTTCTACCAAGTAATCTAAGTACATAATAACAAGTGAGAATCAAAATCTACTTACCCCAGGTACGGCAGATGGCTAATTTTGCCTGATTATCCTTCGCATTCATCTGACCGTTTCTTTGGTTTCGACTCCGAACTGGTTTTGTGTTATGTGGACCGAAGTCGTTCGTCGTTAGAAAGCTCCATCGTGAACTTGACAAGGGCGGACCAGGAAGCCCAGTGGGACGGTTGGGACTCGTCCGTTCAGTCCAAGTCCCAGTCCACGGTGGCCGGTGCTGGTCTGGAAACAGGTTTTGCTGCTATTAATTTCCGTTCCCCTGGTGGTATAAAAAGGGCATGGGGTGAGGAGAGATAGGCCCACGGGACGACAGCGTGCCTTTGTGACTGTCGTTTTTGCTCGGCGAGGAATCAAGGATGATGATGGTGATAATACTTGTGCGTCCATTGGTCGTTCACTCACGCTGTCGAAAAATGTTTTACAAAATTTGTAAAATATTTGTATAATTTAAAAAATATAAAAATATATAAAAATATATAAAAAATATAATATAAAAAATTTGTATAATATAAAAAAGTATAATAAAAAGTATAATATAAAAAATTTGTATAATTTAATTATACTGGACTCAATTTTGGTTTATTATTCTTGGAATAATACACCTATGTTTTCGCGGCGGAGGTCGACGACTCCGATTGGCCTCAAAATTTGACATCCGTTTCAAGAGGTCTAGATTCCAAACCCGAAATCTCCGTCCTCCGTCCGGGCCGTTTTGGGCAGTAGGAATTTTTTTGAAAATTTGAAATTTTGACAAAATACTCGGTTTACCATCTAGTTGTGCCCGCAAGGTTTTCAGCCCGATCGCCCAAACCCGTGGGACGCTATGGGGCTAAAATGGGGTTAATGGAGGTGGGTTTTGAAGGCTTTTAGCTATGGGATCGAGTTTGGTGTCGTTTTAGAAGTATTTTTGCACGTAGAGTCCATTTTTTGGGGTCCCGGTTCGATCCGATTTCACTGTTGCGATCTATAGGGCTTTCATGGGGCTAAAAATGGGATTTTTGAAGGATACCAGGAGGTCAAATATTTTCAAGTAAAAAACTTTTTGAAAAAATGAATAAAAAATTTTTGAAAAAAAAACAACATTTTATTGACAATTAAATTTTTGCACTAGTAACCTATATCAAATAATAATAAACCCTAGTGTAAAATTTGCAGCGGTTTTTGTTCATAATTAGGCACATGCCAGTTATAAATCATCGATAACTTTTTAAAAAACTTTGAGGATTACTAAAGGTGATAATAGGATGGTTTAGAATCTAAACTTTTGATGTTTCGTCAAATTGCTGGGTCGATGACAACCCTACTTATAGTAAATCTCGTAGTGCGTGAAGACGCCTATCTATTGTTTAGCATGGCTGAATGGAGCTGGGGGGGGGGGGGGGGGGGCAAGACGAGATATGACGGGCTGTTGTAGTTGTAGAAGGATGCGGAAGAAGTAAGGCGGCAAGGCTGTTCCAAGGCAGTCCACAGTCTGCCTTCTCGCCCCACCTCGCATTCTACTCCCCTCCCTTCACCTACTCATTCCATCATAAGTGTAGGCGCCTCATCTTCAACCTATGAAACCGATTCACTTTATGCTAATGAACTTCTCTTCATTTTTTGTGCCTTTCAAGCTACCTAATAACTACTGGTCCGAGAGCTACCGAACTGCACACATGCGAAGCCTCGGGGCGAAATAAGTTACGTTAGTATCATTACATGATACTGAAAGGTACCAATTACCGCATACCTGGTTTTTTTGGGTACCTTCCCTGGTTGGGGGGGGGGGGGGGGGGAGTGGCCAAAATACTCCAGCTCATTGCAGAGTGTAAAATGTTGGATCTTGCGGCGCCTTCAACATTGTAACAAAAATATTTTGAGTCGATTTTTAAACATTTAAATTTGATCTTGAAAATTTCGGACCTAATTGCTAAGCCATCAAATTTTTACCGTTTCCTGGGGGACTTCGTTTGCACGCGATTCAAATCCTTTGCATAAATTTTTACGTGCCTCTCGTGTAGCGTGACCTGAAAATCGTTCTTAAATCATGAAAAACTAAATCTGGTTGGTTCAGTCACTGGTTCAGACTGGCTAAAGCAGGTTCAACGCTTTGGCACTCATCATCGATATTGCAACTTCGAACACATGGGCATTATTTTAACTGTTTAGGTGTCTGGGCGCCTTTCAGGGGACAGAGCGAGAAATCTTTGTTGTCCATTCTATCTGGTGCCGAGTAAATTTTTCTCGGGGGTAAACCCACGTTCTGTAGGTCTCATTTATCTGCCCTTGAGAAGCTGTAGGGATCGTTCTTGGGACTGAAGGGAGAGCCCTCTGGCGGCAAGGGTCACCAGCTGATGAAATCTCCGAGATCTAGAGCTCTAGAAATTCACAGCTCCAGAGATCCTGGAGTCCATAGATTTGGAGCTCCAGAAATCCAGGAAAGATCCTGAGATCCAAAAAAATCCTGAGATGCAGAAAATCCTGAAATTCAGAAATCTAGAGCTCCAGAAATTCACAGATCCACAAAACCAGTTGAAGGACCTGAAAAACTGGTTTAATGATCTACAGCATCTCGAATTCTTCTGTCGGCTGGGTTTTCCCTGTTTTATGTAGTGCAGAAGCCGCATACTTGAAACAATTCACTCGTCCAAAATCTCAAAAATGATGTCTCATTCGGCTCTGTGGAATGTGTATTGCTGCGTGCGGGCTCTCTGGATTTACAGATGACGTGGCGGGATGATGGTTCAGTGGTCACTCAGTTGTTTGAGAAACATATTGTGATGATGTGGGTGACCTGACCCTCCTCCTCACCCCTCACGGCTCCCTTCAGCACTAAACTGACTTGATTGCCCTAAACGGAGCGCTCCGAATTGACTAATGGGGCCCAACCCTCCCAGCACCAAATTGAATGTTTGTGAGTGAGTCATTGGCTGGACCACCCTCAGACCCCCTGGGATGGTTGGGAAGGGGTAGTACTCAAGAATTTATTTGTAATTAATAAGGGAAGGTCCTTGAAATTGGTGTTGAAGAACGGGGAAGGGGGGTCACAGAAGCATATCATAGCCGCATACGGGAGAGGGGATGGTTGAGTAGTATGGAATGGGGGTGAGTGAGTGAATCATTTAAGTTGGGAGAGGGGAAGCAATGCTTTGTGTATCTTCATCAAACACATGACTCAGTGGTGGGTGACTGCGATTAGCGGTCTCTCCCTCTCTTTCTCTTCCTCTTCCTTCTTCGCTTTCCATCTCTTTTCCCCATTGCCCTTCCTTCCCTTCTTCCTACACCATCAACAACAGCAGCACACGTCATCTCATCTCAACAGCCTCAGTAAACTAACCCCTCCACTTTCTTCCATACTCCGGAAAGCCTTACCCTTCATGGCATTAGACGGCTGTGTGAGTCTGTCCTTCCGCCCTTGTGTGTCTGTGTTCTTCCCGGTACCTACTGGTGTGTCGATCCCCCTACAAATGTACTTCCCACAAGTCAAACACGACTTTCCGGGCGGGAAATCCATTGAGAGCAGATCCCCCTTAAATCAATTGAGGATAAAATGAAGACCACACTCACGAATATTTACAAATTTGCTGTCCATAATAAAAAAAACTTAAATTGGTTATAAAGGGTGTATAGTTTTTAATAGCCGAATGTTAAATAAATTATTTATATTCGTTACACTGAGAGAACAGGTTTGGATGTGGGACCCTTATTCCGGTTGGAGCGGGGCTCCTAGATGTGGTAGCACTCGAGTTTTGATAATAGTAATTTGGGTGTGAGATCCAAGGACATTTAGAGCGCACATCCAGGGCTAGCTTTGGGTACGATATCCAAAGCTATAGGTGCTAAACTCTACCGTAAAGCTGTAGAGTAGGTGTTAAGGGTGCACCCTCTCGTATCGTTGCGCGCACCACAAAAATCGTGCTTTATTCTGTCCTTAAAAGTTTTCCAAGGAACACTGCGTCTTTTGATAATGACCAACTCAATAATTTGCCGGACCCCTGCCCGTCATTTAGTTAAACGCCTAGTCATTTTACTAAATAACTATATTTATTTTACTAAATGCCTAGGCAATCTGTCAAATGTGTCACCGGCCGTGAAATTTTTTTTTAATCTGAAATTTTGATAAAATACTCGTTTTACCATCTAGTTGTACCCGTAAGGTATTCAGCCCGATCGCCCAAACCCGTGGGGCGCTATGGGGCTAAAATGGGTCTACGCGAGGGGTTATTTGAAGGATATATGATCGAGTTAGGTGTCGTTTTCGAAGTATTTTTGGACTTAGAATCCATTTTTGGGGGTCCCGGAATGATCCGGTTTCACTGTGGCGATCTATAGGGCTTTCATGGGGCTACAAATGGGATTTTTGAAGGATCCCAGGAGGTCAAATATTTTTGGAGTAAAAACAAAAAATGTTTGAAAATAAAAAAATAAAAAATGAAATTTCCAAAAACTTTTTTATTGACAGAATTAAATTTACGCACAAGTAGCCTATGTCAAAGAATAATAAACTAAATTTCTAATGAACGAATTCCAACTATTGGGAAGGTTTCCCGACGAGATTAACATTTAGCGACTCAGCACTCGAGCCAAGAAAAGATTTGCTTTCCTTGGGCCAATGATTTGGGAGCTTGTCATTTCTAAAGCATTTCTAAAACGTGTGAGATGATTTTATCCCCCTTCTGAGAATTGAGGGTTTTTCACCGTCAGCAGAGTTGGATCGGGATCATCATCGCTCGAATGGGCGAGAGCAGCGAGCCCTCCGCGTCTGAGTAAAGTGGCCGAGCGAAGCAAGGTCCCCCTGTCCGCTTGCTTGTAGGGTATAATAATACAATGTATAAGCAGCAATACACCCTCAGGCGGCAACCCATTTTTTTAAACTCATGTCACGGAACACAAAATGAGACAAATCAAAATCCGTCCCTGTCAAAGGATATATCTACTTGTCAAAGTATAGCACAAGCTGTTGTTTAGTTTTGATGAGGGCGAAGGTGAATCATATTTACGTCGTATATTTCGTATTACCTTCTCGCAGACGTTCACGTGTAGTGGGTAGATTGAATCATCCAACCACTTTAGACCGAGGATCATGCGTTTTGATACGGAAGGATCATTCTGGAAGACTGGCGGAATAAGAAAGCGATATGGTAATGACATCGCGTTTTTAGAGAGGTGTGATTCAGAAGCTCCAAAGGCAACTCCCACCGGTTTGACTTATAAGGGAAAATGGCATAAGTGTATTTGCTTTGGAGGACGGGAAGGAAAATGACACCGTAGCAGTCGAGTCTGGTTCGCCATTATCGCCAAGGTGTGTATTATGCTGGAGGGGGAGTACCAATACAGCAGGAAGGGGGATCAAGATACTAAGGAAGAGGCTGTACAAGACACTCAGGTATTAGCTGTCATGAGAACGTAAAGTGTGGCTGAGTCAGCGGTGCAAGGTCAAGTGATCGTGGTAAGTTGCAAGAAAGCGCACGGACAGAGCAGACCCTTGGAGTACATTAGCGATGAGCAAGATTGGTTTAATGTCCCATAAAGATCTGGGAAGTTCCTATACTAGCAATACACACGTCATCCTAAATCATTAACACAGGTAGTCCTCACACTTTTAGTGGACGTGCCATCATGGTGACATTTTACAGAAAATTAAACTGTTTACAGTGAGGATAGGTAAGGTGATTCATCGAATGGTGATTCACTCAAAACGGGTGTGTCAGTCGTCTGATGGCTCTGAATAGGCCCTGTGAGAGGGCCTGAGGCTTGGAGCATGTACCCGAGCAAGAGAATACAGCGGGGGGGCTCTGGACAAGGGGGATTATTGTTATGCACAAATCACGTTGAGTTTTAAACGGGAACTGAGCCCCCTGTGTGCGTTTGTTGAAGGGTATTTTCGGTCTTTGTGTGCGTGTGAGGCCTAATAGACTAAGGAAGGGTGAAATGAATGAATCACGCTGTATGACCAACACCCCTATCATCTCTCAGGCCTATTAGCGCATACGTTGTCCCCCCTGCTTTGAAACTATGACACATACGGAATTTCAAGCCATATGAAGCCCCCTTTATTGCTCTTTGATAATTTTGAATGAGTCAAACGCATTGTCGTTCTTGTTAGTCTTTTCGATATTAACATAATGTTCACATATTAGAAGAATAATTTTGCTTGCCAAAAGTGCATCCTAGTGAAGTTACTTGACCGAAATTGTGAAGAATCCAGCTTCTTTCAATACGTGTGGCCTCTCGCGCTGTGCGTCCGAAGGATGGATGCACTTTTGTAAGTTGAGTGACTCACCGAGATTAGAGGCCGTTCAGGAATATAATGCCGGAGCAGGTTACTCCAGCGGCTGTTAATCTTAAAGGACACGCCAACTTTCAGTTTTCAGGCCTTCCGCAGCCGATAAACCGCTGAATTAATTATCTTGTACGACCTGTGATTTTTTTTTCTTGCATGAATCATTCCACTGCGCGCCTAAGGTCAGCCTGCATGACCCTTGAATACTACAGTCACTGAGTGGCAAAATTATTTCTTTGTGAGATCATAGGCCGGTAAAAATTGATACATTCTAATAATAATAAACCAAAATCAGAACTTCATCTCGTTTTGCGAATTTAGATTCTTTGTGTCATATATATGTAGCGACAGAGGTCGACGACTCCGATCGGCCTCAAAATTGGACATAATCCGTTTCAAGAGGTCCGCCGTCCGAGCCGTTTTGGGCTGTAGGAATTTTGACAAAACTTGGTTTACCATCTTGTTGTGCCCGCAAGGTTTTCAGCCCGGTCGCCCAAACCCGTGGGGCGCAATGGGGCTAAAATGGGGCTGCGGGAGGGTTTTTTTGAAGGGTTTTTACTATGGGATCGAGTTAGGTGTCGTTTTCGTATTTTTGGACGTAGAGTCCATTTTTGGGGGTCCCGGAACGATCGGATTTCACCGTGGGAATCTACGGGGCTTTCAAGGGGCTACAAATGGGATTTTTAAAGGATCCCAGGAGGTCAAATGAGGAGGTTGCTAGCAAAAGTCAACTTGTCCAATTCTCAAAAATTTTCAGGAGAGGCAAAAAACTTCCTGTGCAGCCCCCTTTGATGATACAATTAATCCGGTCGGGGAATATTAATCCTGAAGTCAGAGTAAGTTTTTCCCCTGAATACCAAGTTTTTAACATATTATACTTCGAACATACCGACCTAAATATTTTGGACATGTTAAGTTTTGTTAAAAAACTATGGACAAAACTAGTTTTGAAAGAAAAAAATCGTTTTTGACAGGGAAAAATTAAGAATCAGTACGCTCAAGCCAAAACTTCCTTTATAAAATGTATAGAGAGCAAAACATAAAGTAATAGAAATAGAAGATTAGTACAAAAGTGCACTGCGAAGGGACGTGACAACAAGAAAATATCAAACGATTCCAGAGTTCAAACGTGATAACGCTCGAACTTCCGTGATTTTCTTGATACCCAGTTGCCGCACATGATCGTGCGAGGCATCTGTCGGAGCGCCCATGAAGCAGGAATTCAAACAGGTTAGCAAGTGGGTGCTGCCATCTTGTGAGGAGAAGAGGGAAATTCGGGAAACGTTACCATTCCAAATGGGTTTGGACAAACCGAGTTATGAAAAAAAATGTTTCTGTCGGCAAATACGTGGACAAGTCGAGTTTTGGTGTGAAAAACAAGAGACATTTCCGAGGAAAATGGGATGATGGACAAATCAAGTTTTGGACGAAATGCCAGAATTCAGAGACCTCTTTACTCGGGAAAAGTTAAGTTTAGCTCGGTGAAACTTCGCGGACATGTGGACATGTGCCAGAGGAACTAGAATATGGAAAAAAATAGATTTCGATCAAAGGTGGACAAGTTGACTTTTGCTAGCAACCTCCTCAAATATTTTCCGAATAAAAACCAAATTTGTTTAAAAACAAAATTTAATGAGGAACCAATTTTTTTTTAATAGAAAATTTAGAAAAAAAATTTTATTGACGCAGAATTAATTTTTGCCCAAGTAACCTATATCAAAGAATAATAAACCCTTGTAAATTTGCAGCGTTTTTTTGTATGTTGTTCGGAGCCCTTATATTAGCGTAGTTTTAATCCGTCTCTGAACGGTATCAGCTAATGGCTTTAATTTAAGCGCAAAATGGGGTCTGTTTGCCTCATAGTTCGATTAGAACCAAAAAAGGTAAAATCGCACTTGCGAGTCAATTTCGACACTGAATTTACAAAACGTTTTGTGAATTCAGTGTCGAAATTGACTGGCCTATAAAACCACAACATCCCTATATCGAAACAGTGGGACTGGTTTTAATTGTCCCGCAGAATATAGTTTTGTTCATTCGATTCGTCATTGGGCAATTATGGTGTTTATAATGACTCAATTCTCGATGAAACATTTGATAAAATTACGTTTTCTGTTACAGGTGAGTGGGCTGGTGTGTCATTAGTCAGTTAATTGGTAAGAATCATCTTTCCTAGTTTTGTCTATTATTTATCCCATCAGCTGTTTTTTTATCTCGGGCCCCAGATGACTCATGGTCTTCTTGAAGACGCCCCCAATCAGAAACCCCCTCGTGGAAGTCCTTAATAGCTCTGCTCTAAATCTAAACAGTGCGGTGAACAGATAGCTTCCAGGGGATATAAACAGGGTGAAGTTCCTCGGGGGATTTGCAAGGTTTGAAAACAGTACAACAAAGGGTGTGTTGGATCAAGTTATTTCAGACTCTCCACCCTTCAAACGTATTTACTGTCCCCAACTTGGTAAAATTCAGAATTACGGGAGGGCGGTTGTATTGTAAGTGAATTGAATTGTTTTAAATCCGTAGAAAGTTGGAGAAAACGCTTCTCTAATAAGAAAATTGTCTCTTCTTGGGTCTTAAACTTTCCATTGACTGATCAGGCTCTTCAGGCAAGTCTGGATGATATTGCGGCATATCCTGCAGACTCCTCCAAAGACACGCGCCCTCATCCGGTAACGGCCCTCCACAGTCGGTGATTCACTTTGTTGTTCAAAGCTCTTTTATGAAGCTGGCGCTGATGATTCACTCGCATCAACATATTAACAAAGGAGTACTTTCCCATGTTGTCATATTTCATTTGTCATCCCTCCCTGCATCAAACCGTTTTCAAGGAAGTCTCACTGGGCTAGTCCTGGCAAAAAATCCAATCGTTTTACCCCTTTTCAAATCGTTTTACGATCATGGCAGGTAAGCTTTTCTTGGAACCGGGACTGTAATAGGATACTGAATCACCAAGCTGGCATTATAGGCAGTTTCAAAATCTCCGAGACTCATGGTGAATTCAATTACACTTCAGGAACTCCAATTGACTAGTACAAACCAAGAGCTTTTCTCCATCAACTTTCGTGCTGCCGAAATTTGGATCAAAGCCCACAAACCTCACTTAAGCTTTCAGGTTCATGAGGAACCTCTTGTACGTCATCTTTATTTTGTCTGCCTCGTGACTGACGCAAAAAAAGGCAGTAAATTGGGATTGTTGGCAAAGGCAGGCGGCTGAGCTCACCACCATTTTTAGGTTATTCATTCTCTGCTCTCCACTTGAAGATTATTCTCATTTTAACGGGCTGTAGTTGTTTAAATGAGGTAAACACCGTATTTACGCCGTTAATTGTGTAATGTGAACGAGGGAGATATAGATTGTGTGTGAAGTTGTCAATAAGCTCATATCAATATTGATGAATTTAGTATCACTCAACGAGGACATTTGGCGGAGGTCGACCCTCAAAATTCACTTGAAGTTAACGCTAAAGAGATTTTTTCAACTCATCAGCACCATGGGCTCAAATTTACTTGGATGAAGAATGTAGGACATTATCAATTTGGGTTTTTAATTCCTATCTTTTAAACAATAAAGGTTTACGAAAAATTGAGATTCCACAGTGAATTCATTAGATCAAATTTTATCACCCCTCCAAATTATTTTAATGAACAGCATAAGAAATCAACACTGCAAGTATTGGGATTGTGTCCAACTAGCAACGACCAAAAACCTGGAACATCTAAGATAATTTCATTCGTCCAGGCACACGGGTTTTAATGATCCTAAATTTACAGCTTTTCCGCTGAAATCTTCCCAATTTGTGTATTTGCTCTCAAAATCTCACCACGTTCTCTAAAACAAACCATTTTGTTGATTTTCTTCGGGGGAATCGACAAGTTTGAAAATTTATATTTCCCCAAATCAATAAAATTTTCAGGTTCCATCAGTATCGTTGAATCAGGTTGTTGGTGAGTCCGTTTTAATTAATCAAAGATGAAAATTAATTCTCCTTTAGTAGATTTTTTGATTTCCTTTAGATGGTTTGTCTCGAATCGACAAATTTAATATTCCATTTGGGGATCGACTTCCGAGCTCGCCCAATTTTTGCGCCTTGAAAATGGTCACATTATTTCCGTGGAGTGTCAAGGTCAAGTCCGCTAGTTTGTGATCGTGTTTGAGGCTTGTGATAATTCAGACCCCGGAGATTTCAGGAAGCGACGCGCTTTGCTCCGATTTTCTACTTGTACTTCAGCCTCAGTCCCGTTGGATGCCGTCACCCTTCGACAACCTGCTTTCCAATAGTTCGCAGTTATAAGCTGCGTTGAGATCATAAAGGAAAAGCATCAGAGAAGGCCAGCTGGGTCTCCAGAGCGGAGGATCAGGCAGTCAAGCTGGTCGGTGGGGAGTGAAAGTGGCCGTCTGACTCACCTCAGCGCTCGCTGGGTCCTCGACATTCCCATCTGGCTTCGCTCGCTACATTCCCTCTGCCCACTCGCATATCTCCGTTGTTTTCGAACCTTATTGGCCACCTTGAGATGACTCGACCCTGACAAAAATCACCTTTCATGAGGGCTTCTTCTCCCTGTCTTCCTAGCTGAGCCTCATGTGGTAATCAAAATACTTCGATGCTCATTATCTGATAATTTATTCCGCCTTGTAAGTTTTGATTAAATCAAGTCATCCCAATCGCACACCCCTAGAGGTTAGAGGACACCCTCACCTTTTGTGCCCTTAAACTGCAGAATAATACGAGTAGGGGAGGATCTGAATGACTAACTGTTATGAATCAATGTACTCGTGGGGGCGTTAGTCAGAGCTATTTACTAAAGAGATATTAGGCTTGAGAGAAGGCGGGGGAGTTACCAAGTCCCCATCTGTCGCCGATAGTCCAATATTTTGATGGTGTATGCGGTGTCATGGTAGGGGGAAAGGGGGATTTGACACTCCTGTTGGCTTTTGAAAAGATAAGGCCCTTTTGTGGAACGGGTTTTCCGTTTTTTGATACTCAAGCACAGCACACAATCCCTCTTCCACTCTACCCCTTTTTCATTTACAACGTAAGATATCATCTATGATTCACTCGTCACACTAAGATTAGTAAAGCAACTCCAAAACGTGAGAGCAATCCTGTTCAATGCAGTTTTTGACTGACGATGGACATGTGGAACGAGTCTCCTATGGCAGAAGAGTCGTCCTTCCGCTACATCCTCCTATAGCTGGCTTCGTCGTATATAGCATTAGTTATTGACGTTTCGATACACAGTGGTAAAATGCTCCTAATAAAAATCACCTTTGTTTATTATTCAATTTTTTTGTTTTTAATATTATGCTGTATAGACGGGGTCAAACATTTTTAACGGCCTCAAATTTGTCTGTATACATTTGTACTTTTGTTTTAAGGTGTGAAGAATCGAAAATGAAACGTCTATTCGCCGTCCGGATTCTTTTTTAAATCAGAAATTCTGGCAAAATATTCCTTTCTTTATCTAGTTGTGCCCACAAGGTTTTCAGTTGGATCGGCATAACTGGTGGGGGATCTGAGGGGCTGAAAAGGGGCCGTAGGAGGTGTTTTTGATAGATTTTCAGTAGGGGGTCGAGTGGGGTGTCTTTTACGAAGTATTTTGAACGCAGAGTCCATTTTTGTTGGACCCCCATCTGAACTTACCGTGGGGGTCTGAGTATTCATGCGTGTATCATAAAAATCGAGTCTTCGGCAAAGTCCGCTATTTCAGCTTGGGTGTCCCATATTCGCTAAAGTAGGGTCGCTAAAGGTGGATTCACTTGGGCGGAATGACGGAACGCAATCTGATTGGCTGTTTAGACCGCAGTGGTGAATGTTGGGTCGCCATGTTGTCGGAACAGTGGTCAGCGGAAGAAATTTCTATACCGTTTCCGACGTTCTGTCGAGCTCTACACAATGGACATTCTGTTTGTAACCGCTGACTACTAGTAGAAGTTGAAATATTATCGCGTCGATAGTTTTTCGTCGATTCCAATGTTTGATGAATTCCAACGAGGTCTTTAGAGATACAATGAACTTCAAAGAAAATTTAATCGATCTTGTGAAGTGCTGATGGAGGGGGGTTTTGAAGATCAGATATGGTGGAAGGTTGTGATTCCGTTCACCGAGAATTCCGTCCACCATGTAAACGCTCTTCCGACTCCGCCCTCCACTGGTTTTCCCGTCCTTCTGGTTTCCGTCTGCGTTTCACCCCATGTAAATCTAGCTTAACCCAAATGTTTGAGGGACACTGATTATGTTACTCAGTAACCAGAATCAGTGACCGGTAGTTTTGAGTGTTGTTGCATCCAACAACTAGATTGCGAACACCTGCTCGTACGCAGGAAAGCGGGAGGCCGCTCCTTCCGCGCACGCAGTACTATGATCGCGCCCCCCCCTTTCCCATCACACTCTCAGTCTTCTCACGGCTGGAAAGGAAACTCCGGACCGGAGTGTACAGACCACTGGCCTCTTGTCTTGTTCCACGTGATTGAACACGGAATGGGGGAATCAGGATTTTCTAGGGCATCCAGGTGATCCTTAAAACATAATTAGGTCTCGGGGCGGGGCAGAAGGTGTATCCTTACTGGATAGCTCCAGTGAATATGCACTGCACGCCCCCACTACCTCCAACATTAGTGCCCTCGGGAATCTTTGATACATCAAGCATGGACCCTGAAAATTTTAACCTGACCCACACCAATCCTCCACTCTCAGGCGGCAGCGTAAACATGGATTATGCTGCATAATTTATGCATAACTTATGCACCTTCAGAACTCCGCCCAATACACAACACTCAAACAACATCAAATTGCACCCGCACCGAACTGTTACTCTTGAGCCCCATCCAACTTCTTGGTCTTATAAGTTGAATAATCGCACACTTCCGCAGATAAATGCAGTTAAAGACCCCTTCCAGACTCAAACAACGGGTTTTCTGGCATTTTGACGGATCCTCGTTTTATTGGCCTGCGGGAAGCAAATTCGTTGCCAACCAAATGGCGGTGAGATAAATTGACCCGGGATGTCTTTCGTATTTCTGGCCAACGAGGCGGGTCGAGGCGTAAATATATACATATAATAATATGAGTCAACACCTGCGAACGCCAATCGGTCCGGTCTATTTTGAAAGACCTTGCCCAAGCCGGAGTAGACGCACAGATTCGCCGGTTTTAGCTTCACTTTTTCCGCGCGGGGCTTCGGCAGCTTCCCAAAACACGCTGGCTTCATAAAGTGCGCAGTCCGCTTGGGGTGAATCTAATGGACGTTTTCCGCTTCCGCGTTTTGTTGGGCGACAAAGGCCGTCATTAAGGGAGTTGGTTCACGTGTATTTATCTAGTCTCGTTGTGCAATGTCAAGAGAGGTTTCTCTGTGTTTAAACTACGGTGGCAGAGCTGATTTAGGGATGGCAAAAAGGTATCGATTCTTGAAAGAAT
This sequence comes from Pilophorus perplexus, assembly GCA_955831195.1. Lineage (NCBI taxonomy): Eukaryota > Metazoa > Arthropoda > Insecta > Hemiptera > Miridae > Pilophorus > Pilophorus perplexus. The sequence goes on from OY037012.1 coordinate 10,924,056, forward strand.
AGATTTTTTCAAAATGAAATGAAATGAAATCGACTTTCAGAATTTGAAAGTATCTACTTAATACGTTTCTTCCCCCGATGTTTTGGAGAATCGATTCAAAATTTCGAGAACCGGCCCGATTCTTTTCATTTCGGAGGAAAATGTTTGAAAATAAAGAAAATCAATAACCACTGCAACCGCAAGGGAAAAGGATGAAGTGAAAATTGGTACCTCAAGAATCGAGAACACTCATCACATCAGTGACAGTGATTTTGACCCTGTCTATCATCCATGATGGATCAAAAAATGTAGAACAACCACCTCAACTCGACGTTTGGTTTTGGCAAGTTTGTTGTCTTGTTACGAGCGAGAGTTTTACCAGAGCGTAGTTCAATAATTCAACATTATTATTTTCTGTTAAATTTCTAATATTTCTGATAATTACACACTTTCATAGTTCTCCTCGTCGTTCCCCTATTTTTAGTAAAAATGTTTTTCACAACTGATATAGAATCTAAATTTTAGATTTAGGACCGTTCATGAAGCATAACTAACAGGTAATTTACCTTGGAGGTGAGTGATGGCAATCGTTTATCCCACGAAATAAACTCAATATGAAAGATAAGTAGGGTAGTTAGTTATAAGTAGGGCTCGGTATGATATCCTCGATGAATAAAAAATTTTGTGGTTTTTTCGAGCACATTTAATATGCTCGAAAAATATCTGTTCTATGCTCAATCGATATGCTCGAACATCCCATTAATATGCTCTCAAATATGCTCGAAAAACACCGTTAAAATTTACAGAAAGAAAGATGGAACGAAAATGGACTTTGGCTATAAAGTCTAGTAAGGTGTCATTTTCAAAGTAATTTCGGACGTAGACTTAATTTATTAGGGGCCTCAAACCCATCAAGCTCTGTTGAGCTAAAAATGGGCCACACGAGGGGTCTATTAAGGTCTTTGCGGTCGAGTGGGGTGTCGTTTTCAAGGTGTGTTGAACGTAGAGTCCGTACATAGCGGTCTCAGACCCATCGACCCTCACCGTGTTTGTGTGTAGCGTCTATTGGGCTACGTCGCTTTTGAACGATGTCAGGGAGTCGAATGAAGCGTCGTTTTCATAGTAATTTTGGGCATATAATCCTTTTGTGGGGTCTCTTATCTGTCCAAAAACTACGCGGGTATACATTTCGTGAACTTCTCATTTTTTTTAAAATGATTTTTCATTATGCTCGATAATCTTGTTGGTCCCAGAGAGCTGAAAATACTACCAAAAGGCTTCTTTCAATGTTTCAAGTACTAAACAGGAAAAATATATGCTAATATGCTCGATTCCGAGCCCTAAGTAGTTATAAGGAAGAAACAATTTAATTCTGACTCGTTTTGAAATTCGAAGTTTTATAAAAAAAGAAAAAAGTCTGTACGATTCTTTCCAAAACAAATCGATACGATTTAAATCGATTCTTTTTTAAGAATCTGCCATCCCTAAGCCGATTGACTCAACTCCGCAGAAAACAAGAAACCCTACACCTCAAAAGTAGCAAACTAAGGGAAATGCTTATGTATTAACGATTCGCTCATTTCTGGTTTGACTTACTAAAAACAAGACTGTGCACTTCTTAATAGTTTCTTGTCGATAAGGCTTACGTCTTACAGAAGCTTAACCCTCTTTCTCCCCACTCCCTCAAGAAAAATCCAATAAAACCCGACTCAAAACGTGACTCACCGGCTGTAATTTCAGTCGTTCGAGTTTCGGTTTGGAGACGATCCTCGAGGGGCGTTATATAACTCAGGTTGGCGTTAACAAATCAAAACCGCGTCGGTGGTTTGGATTTCAAACCTGCTAATGGATTTTTTTTTTCTCTACTTCAAGTGAGCGAGATAATGCGGGAGCACGGCGCTGCACTGTTCAAAAAGGACACTCGAAACAATAGCGTCGCACTCAACAATAACTGTCCTTACTGCCAATGTCCTTTATTGTGCTGCCGTTGGGCTCTCGTGACTGCTATGGCGTTTTATTCCGCAAAATAATAATAAGCTATCATGTTCAACCTTAGGCTGTTTAATGCTAGGTTACGTGTGTCAGGCAAATATACGCCTAGCAAACTGGTTTTCGTTTATTGAAATAAACCAAAAGGAATCATGCCCGGGGGGGGGGGGGGGGGGGTTTGCAGCCACAGAAATTGAAGACGCGCTTGCTCCAGGCTTACTTGATTTGTCAAGCTTACTGTGGAGAGGCAGAGTCTTCGGAAAGGAACCGAGGGGAAGACAATGCCCTACACGAAGTGTCGTGGCTGGTATTGATTTGCCCTGAGCTCACAGCTTTACTGAAGTCAGCTGCTGCAACTATCTTGCAGCAATTGTCGTTAAAAGTGGCCTCTCCAGCTGACCCAGTCTCACATGGGAACACCCCCGTGGCTCACTATACGATAATCGCTATAATATAGCGATATTATATGGGCCTAAAAATAGGCTACGGGAGGGCTTTTTGAAGGTTAATGGTCGTGGGGGCGAGTTTGGCGTTGTTTTCGAGGAATTTTTGGACGCAGAATCCATCTTTCCCAAGAGCCCCTGATCGATCAGTTTTCACCGCGGGGTTCTGTGGAGCTTTTGAAGGTCGCCTTGAGGTCGAATGTGGTTTTCCGATTAATTGTGGACGTAGAATCCATTTTGGTTTATTATTCTTGGAATAATACACCTATGTTTTCGCGACGCGGGTCGACGACTCCGATCGGCCTCAAAATTTGACATTATCCGTTTCAAGAGGTCTGCATTCAAAATCCGAAATGTCCGTCCGCCGTCCGCCGTCCGGGCCGTTTTGGGCAGTAGGAATTTTTTTAAAAATCTGAAATTTTGACAAAATACTTGGTTTACCATCTAGTTGTGCCCGCAAGGTTTTCAGTCCGATCGTCCAAACCCGTGGGGCGCTCTGGGGCTATAATGGGGCTACGGGAGGGGTTTTTTGAAGGCTTTTAGCTATGGGATCGAGTTAGGTGTCGTTTTCGAAGTATTTTTGGACGTAGAATCCATTTTTTGGGGTCCCGGAACGATCCGATTTCACTGGGGCGATCTTTAGGGCTTTCATGGGGCTAAAAATGGGATTTTTGAAGGATCCCAGGAGGTTAAATATTTTTTGAGTTAAAAATAAAGAATTTTTGAAAAAACACATTTTTGAACAAAAAAATCCAAAAAAAAAATTTTTTTAAATAAAAATCCAAAAAAAAATTTTTTTTTAAATTTTTTCATTGACAGAATTTAATTTCTGCACAAGTAACCTATATCAAAGAAAATAAACCCTTGTGTAAAATTTGCAGCGTTTTTTGCTACCGCATCTGCTCAAACATTGTACGAAAATTTAGTTTTTTAATTTTTGCACAATTTACCAAAAAAAGGATAAACTTAAAAATATGCCATACATTTATTATGCAGAGTTTTGGTACTTTTCCTCAGGCACAACGAAAACAATAATAACTCCAACCCAAACTTCATGAATTTTTTCGTCGAATGTCACCATCCTTGTCTCCAAACCTCATAAAAACTATACACCCTACGTCCTCACCCATGGAAGAAGGAAGGGAGCTTTTGGGCACGCTTTGTAACGCTGAGTGACCGTTCCTCTTCCTTCATCCATGGTCCGCACCATTTGCGATTGTAAGATTTTTATCATTTGAAATCCATTTTCGATAATTAGGATTCCGCCTTATCATTTGAACTGCGCAGTGATCGTCCTCGGCTGGATTGCGTGGGTGAGTGGTTTGACGTCCCTCCTCGAACGCCAGCTGTTGTTTACCGAAACCTCAGTCGGTGATGATCCGATTGCGAATTATCGATGAATCATATTCGGCCCACATCTCCCCCAGTTTGAACGTCCTCGAGTAAAATGGGTTCCACGCGGGATACCGAGCGAAAAAAAAAAGTGAGCATTGGATGTAATCACGGGCAGATTGTAAAAATTCCCGTGACGTTCTTGGATTGGGTGTAAATTACGGTTGCTAATAGTCAGAGTCATTCTCGTATCTTTGTTGGAGAATCTCCTTTCAATGCCAATTCTGTTCTTGTTGGTACTTGGGCACTTACGGGTAACTTCACAAAAGCTTGTCAGGACATCGTCATTCGCCCAGCTGTCAATTTTCTTCCTGATGACGTGTACAACGTTGTAACGCGTTAATGATGATGTATCAGATCTCATCCCTCTTTGCAAACAGCTTACGTCTTTTTGTAGTACTCACGAAGTAACAGTTCTGCGTTGCTCACTTACGTTGCTTTCCTACCCCCTTCGAGCTTACGAGAAACCCCGATAAAAATTCAGATAACGACCAACCAGACGACCTGTTTCCTGCGAACGATGAGTCACTGTTACCCCCATTTGATAACATTATCATAACGAGTCGGCTTTGAAAGCTCAAGCCACTCTAAACAGCTGTAAAATAAATAAATTAGCGGTTTCACCCGCGGCAGCGCAAGACGAAAACTAGAATTACTTCGGAAACGAAACTTTCCTCGACCCTGTTGCCCAAAAACCTTCACCGCTTATGAAGAGGCCTTCTATAGCCTCTTTGGTGCACCTCGTAGGGTTGCCGTCATTTTGATAACTACAAGACCAAGCACCCAGAAATAAGAAAAATTCAGGACGTCCTGAATTTTTCTTATTTCTGGGTGCTTGGTCTTGTAGTTATCAAAATGACGGTGCTTGCAAGCTCAATTTTTCCACACACCTTTCTTAAATCAAATTTTTATCTTTTTATTAAAAATTTAAGTACAAAACATTAAAACTAGACCCCAGCTTTGAATATCTCAATGGTTCTTCAAACCACTTTAACGCTCTTAGAATCGGCTAAATAAATCTGCAACCGGTTCTGCAAAACCCTTCAGACGGGTTTTGTACCGTTTCTTCCGATTGAATATTTCTTCAAACGATCTTTCAAACCGGTTCTACAGCTTTTCAACCTGCCATATGAATAGCACTTCAAACTGATGGGAGCGCTACAGTTCCGCGCCAAGTCCTGAAAAGCAGTTAATCTCCCAAACCCAAACTGATTTTGTAGCTTTTCAACCGGTCTTGAAGCAACCCTAGCTGCAAACACGGTTTTTGGTTTATTATTCTCAAAATAATCAACCCATGTTTTCCGATTTGGTCAATCTGGACGGGGAAAAAACTGTAAGTTATTTCAATCTCAATGTATTTGCTGCATTCAGTTATCCAAATCTTTGGAGTTGAACCTCAACAAATTACGATTCCGACGAGAACGAAAATTGATTCTATGGATGTTGAGTTTGGTGTTGACAAACATGTTTTGGGTGCTGAATTCAATGAAAATATTAAATATTCAAGTATTAAAAATTTTACAGTTCGATAGGCCCACGGGAACTGTCATAATAACCCAAAAACCAACATTTTAGTCATATCTTGTCGTGGGATGAGACGGGATGTAAGAAAGTTGTACTTCATCCGTAAAAATATATACATAATAATTATTATTTTCATTGAAAAATATAACACAATTAAACAGCAGCATTTAAAACAATTATTACGTCAATTTCATTCAAAAACAGGGTTTGGTCTCATTAAAATTGGTAATAATGACAGTAACCGTAATATCAGCATAACCCTAAAACCCTAAATACCAATACCATTTCCAAATCAAATTCAACATTTTACAACTAGGGGTTTTTTAATTTATTTATTTTATTTATTTATTTATTTTTTTCATTAAAAATTCTACGGGAAATGTTGAAATCTATTCGGAAAATATCGAATTTGATTCGAAAAGTGTCGGATTAAATTTGTAAATGACAAATAAATATGACGAAAAATTTCTCTCGAGAGAATAAAATTTGTTTTTTTTTTTCTAAATAATTTATTATTTAGGTATAAAAGAATGAAAATTCTTACACTCCTACGTAACTAAATCCAGGGTCCAGGGGAAAATGGGTAACACTCGCATCTACGAAAATGTTCAGGAGCGCAAAACGCGGTACATATTATGGCCTATTCAAGGTTAAAATCATCATAAATTGTCACCAACACTGTGTAACCACAAACTTATTAATAACTAGCTGGGACACCCGTGCTTCGCACGAAATATCGAATTTCCGTCCATCGCCTCTCAACATTGCAACCCTCGCTTCACTTGGAACACCCGTCAACTCGTAAAGAAAAACTCGTAATTTTACCGTCCAACACCATGTAACCCCAAACTTATTAATATTTTAACTTTAATAAACCACAATACCAGGAGTTTTTAAAGTTTATTTTACAGATCATTCTCGTAGATGTAAGCCTTACCCTTTTTCCCCTGGACCCTTCAAATGCTTAGCCACGACTGGTGGGGTTTTTGTAATTTATTCGCTCGATCAGTCATAGTGCGCAAATTCTTCGTGACGTCCATTAATTGAACACGATAAGACTACGGACGTAAAGCGGAAGATTCCTTTTTGCGCAAAATATGAAAGAAAAACAACTAAACAACACTGAATGGAAGGAGGTAGACTCTGCTCCGTGTCGTTAAATGCGAATGACGTACGTACAATAGTGCGGGGGAGGTGGTGTTGAGGGAGGAGGACAAGGTCACTATTGGCCAGCTATGCGGGAGCACGGACTAAACAACGATGAAAAAATATATACTTGGTCGGCGTGTGATCTGTCTGCGGTGTAACGTGATTCCGGCGCCAATCGTCCTTTTGTGCGCCTTTTGTCCCAACTTCTGATTCAGCTTTATCCTTCAACAACGTTCCAAATTCATAAGCATATTTCTTTGGTCACGGGTGTCTTCGTGTAGAATGAATTCGGGTTTTTGTAGTTTTCATTTATTTGAACAATTTATTTTTTCAGGCGTCGGTTGTTTAGCAGGTGCGCGATAAAAATTTTTTGTTAGGTTCGTTATCCAAACTGAGCGTGCACTAGCTGATAGGCCCGTTTGGCTGCCAAAAAAAAGCCGTCGCCGTCAATTATATCGGCTCTCGCAGGTGCTGCCTTTATTTTTTTCTTCCCGGTGAACCCCCTTCAAGAAAATAGAGCCGCTCGAACGATCTTATAAATATCTGTATCTATAGGAGGGCGAGATGAGTCACAAGTCGGAGGAGAAATGCAAAAGCAGACATAGGCCTCGTCAGATCTTGGCAGGACTTCCCGCTATAGGAGGACCGCCTTCTAAGGGAAACGCCAAACTCCGCTTGATGGCCGCCGAAAAATTCGCCAACTTGAAAGTCTTTGGCTCGTGAGGGGTAAATGTGGAGGTCGATGGCAGTGATTGCCACGTGTTCGTTTCGATGTTGGTCACTTAGCTCGTGTACTCAGTATGAGTAATGTGGTTGAATCAGCGAAGAATATCAACCCAACCCCTTCCCAGAGACCACCCGTCTTCAGCCAAGTCCTGCACTCCCCTTTCCTTACACTATACATAATAGATACGAACGCGAGGGGCAGCCGGCACTACGCATACTGTTCATCAAGGAAATGAGTCAGTCGGATTATTGTTATGGGGTCACCACCGCGACGTCACCTGCCGAAGGGCTGTTGAGGGGGCATTTGGAGGGTTGGAGGTCCTGTTGATTCACCGCACACCCTTTGGACCAACTGCAACACCCCCAGTGTGAACCACTGACGTCATTTACCGGTTATAACGGACTATCTCATCTGTCACTCCGATCGTATCGAATCTGAGATAACTAGTCCTGTTAGCCGATTTTCATCTATGTTAGTAATGGGCCCCGGAACCGACTGTCGAATAATACTTTTTTCTGAAAGAACTTCATAATTTGAAGGCATAGCAGTGAGTTTTGGGCTCCTACGGTGTAATACAAATTTCCAGGGCACTGTCGAAAATTTCAACTTTGAATCTGGAGGGAAAAGTGGCACCACTCTCTCATTGGCTGCTCACGGCCGCCATTTCCGCCTTCACCTCCGGCAGATTCCCGTCGGTCCCTTCTTATGCTAGCGCACTCTGGCGGATTAGTTATAGTGCCACCGCGGGAAAATTCAAAACGCCAAATATTCACTAGTGATTTCCTCTGCTCAGACACCTAATTTCTCAGTGCTAACTGTACTGAGTACTTTGTTCATTACTAGTTCAACTATGTTCGGCCGAATTTTCCCATTTCTCTGACCTAGTTCCGTGGCCCATTGACTTGAATTGGAAGTATATCGCCCATCCTGAAAAGCCTTCCAGCAACGGGTGACTCCAAAAAAGCGCATAATATGTATATATTATGTCGTGCGTACAAAGTACCAATAAAGAAGCACTTTTTTGACATCCGACTTTCCACAATGTATTATTAATTTAATTGATACTTAATTTAAAATTAATGAAACCAACTGTTGAATTAGCAGCGTTTTATTATTTTTTATTTTAAGGTCCTATTAGAAGATGAAAGCGTTGTCGTATTACAACATGTCGTATTTCAGCACTTGCCTCTTCTAATAGGACCATAAAGAACGCTGCAAATTTTACTCTGGGGTTTATTACGAACAAAATTAATTCGTAGTAATAATTTTATTGATCATATTAAATCATCGTCAATTTTTTATATTTGGTATAAACTGTGCAGAAAATCCTACTGTCCATAACGGCCTGGACGGCGGTCGGACATTCCATGTTTTGATCCACACAATGTGTCTTAGTGTCGTGAAACATATAAAGACACATTTGGCCATCACGCTCATTCTCTGATTACCGTGACTGGCAAACTCCTTATTGCATAAAATCCTGGCTGTCCATCAAAGACTGAATTTTTCATATTATGAATGTTTTATTCAAGTCACACCCTTTTTCCTTACTTAAAAATTACTTCGAACACGATACCACATTCGACCTTCAAATCCCCCTACGGTAGCGGTCGGAGATTGGACGTTTGAAATCTACTACATACGTCTTGAAATTCGTAGGGACCAATTTTCCGGCTAATCAAAATTGTTGACTTCCGTTGCGAAACATTGGTGGGTTATTTGGATCGTGGTGGTATTTTTCACCAACCATTCATTTTGGACCAACCCTCGAGAACCCTAATAAACGTTATACACCACTGGTCGAGAACTACAACCCTTATTTTAATCATTTTTTGTTAATTATTGTATATCCAAGTAAAATCTATATAAACGAAAAATAAGAGTGAAGAATAATACTGCATCGGTGAAAGCACAAATACTGCTTCATATCCAACTTATATAAATAGGTTAATAGAATCTAGTTCCACATTGTTTTTCCAACGCTTATTTCTGCTATGGTAGGGGATTTAACGAGTTGAGTCTCCACTTCAGGTTTTGTTGGCTCGAAATCCGCACCATATGCCTTTCCGGTTAACAACCCCATTTGACGCAGCTTCCCTCCTCGATCCCTTTCCTGAATAGGCCCTCCCCAGCACAACTTACCCTATAAAATTAGTTAGGGCGGAGGGGAAGGGGGTTGATTGTGCTGCGACCAAAGGGAAATGAGTCAGATTCACCTCCGTCACCTGCTCGCCGGTCCCTGTTGATTCATCCCTACCACCATCCAGGCATTTCCTACCCTGGAACTCATTTTGAACCGTGACGCCATCACCAACCGTCATCTGCTCACCTTTGGCGGATTCCAAACGCCCTACCTGAACCCTAACTCTGAGTCTTCACAGATTTTATCTGTAGTCGGGGTCATTCCACGAAAGTCCATCACTTACTTGCGACATTTTAGATGAAAACGCAAATTGTAAGGATATAGTAGAGCTATGAGACCCATAGCATTTCATTGCTTAATTATATACGCGCACATGCGTATTTCGCCATCGAAAGGTCTTTTTTCACTCTCCTGGCTTATCACAAGATTGAGGTTGCTAACTTCAAAGAGCGAAATATATGTGAGCATGCAGGGTTAAGGACCTTTTCAAGCGATTTCCCTCGTCTTTCGAAAGTGTAGAATGATCCCCTATAACATGAAAACAACTTTGAACAAAAGGTGAGGAGGGGGGGGGGGGGGGGGGGTGGATTTTACTTTTGCCGCACAGGTGTTGCTTCACTCTCCTGGAAATTCTGTTTGAACTTTGCTAGAACGCGGTTTTGAGTTCAAGAAATTTCTTCCTTTTTCGTTGGCACCAGTGGAGCATCTAGTATGCGCGCCAGCTCCAACGTCTTCGAGTGCCATTGCGCTTGGACTCCAAGCCTTGGAGTCTCGGAAATGTGTGCGTATTTTTATTACCATTCACCATCCTGGCAGTTGGCAAATCAATCGTAAACCGTAGTTCCACTATTCTCAAACGTAAATGTATATAATGACCCCGTTCAGCCTCTGAAAGGAGGATTTTAGAATCCAGTTTGGTCTAGAGAAAAATTCAAATATATTTTTTTAAGTATACTTAAAAATTATTATCCCTATGGCTGTCCCTGGTGACCATAATTTCAAGACAACATACGAGTCTGCAACACATTGGGACATTTCACGTAACGTAACGTAACGTGACATAACGAAAATTTGGTTGTGTGCCATAGCAAAGACATGAAATGTCAAAAAAAGAGTACCATTTGGAAAACAACTAAACCTATATTACTTTATATATCAAGACGTTTTGAAATTGTTCTTCAGAACTATATAAAATTTGTATCAAATGGACAAGAAATTACATACAAAAAACTTTGGTTACCTTACGATAAAATTGTCGACTTTAATTTCTTGTCCATTTGATACAAACTTTATATATCATAATATATTTAACATTGTTATAGGTAGGTACCATTATAAGTATATATTATGTTTCATGTTAAGTACCTAATTTTCAAAATAAACTTTTTTTCTTATAGGAAGTTCCACAGCATGGTTGCTAACAACAATAAATTGACATAGGATAAGGAACTAAAATAAGCAAGTGATATTAAACAAACGGACGTAGCAAACTAAAAAAATCGTTTCTCAACTCAATTTTTCAGGAATTCATTTTTTTCATTTTTTAAATCAATCATAATGTATGATATTATTTTGCAGAGCCGTGAATGACTTTGAGCAACTGTTCGTGATTTTTTAGAAACTCAAGCATCTCTAAACAATTTTTCTCAAAATTTTGGTAAATCTGCATTAGGTGCCTCTTTCAAGGTCTCAAATTGAGACCCTCAATGCCTAATCTGGATTTTTCCAGACCTGTAACTTCCAATAGTAGGACTTCGGGAGTACCACTTCAAAAAAGGAGTACCATTACTCTATTTTCATGTATCCAAAAATATGAGAGGACCCTAACTCAAAAAGTAGTACCTGTCCTCCCAAAAGGAGTACCTCTGGTCACCCTACCTATAGAAATCTAACATTCTTCTTTCAGATGCTGGAAGGGGTCATTGAATGCAATGTTTACGTTTGAGAAAATTAGAAATAAGGATAAGGATATATTATAATAAGGATAAGACTTGTCATGTGCCAGAAGAGTGAATATTTGAAAAAACTGGACCAGACAAGTGGACTTTCATGGAATGACCATCGGTTGAAATCCTATTTCGATATTTATCAGCCTACGTTTGACAGACGCCCTGGTACCATTGCAGAGTTCCCACGAGAAAATCCACTTTCATTCTTTGACTTTCCCCGACGATTAGGGCTTTTCACCCCCTTTGACGACCAGTCGAAGCAGATGGGGTTTATCGCTTGCCTTCGAGCTGGAAATAGCTGAAGGCTAAATATTGCCGCTGGAAATAAACCAAATTAGCGTTCGAGACTGTCAGGGATCATAATACGGCATGCATGAGAAGTGATGTCACCAGGGGGCAGAGTGCGCCTATTCTGAGATTGGGAGCTGATGATTCACTTGGAACCCACCGGCTTCCCTGAGGCCCTACAAGGGCCTACAGCTTAGCGAACACGTGAAAAAAAATAAATAGCCGAGTATATTTCTGGGCTATGAAAAATAGGAACGAATGCTGAGTGTCCAACAATAATGGGGTGTCAGGGGTATTTTTAGTTTCGCGGTTTAGGAAGTGGGTTCAGCGACAGTTCACGCTAGAATGTCCCCTGGTGACATTTTTCACATCCCTCAAGATAGCCAGACAGCCAGTCGCTCAGAAGCTTCCCTGTTTTGACTCTAGCAGACTGTCGTAGCAGATGCTGGCCGTCTGGTTGTAGGCGTATCACACAAAATCGTAAGATAACATGTCGCAATGAGTGTACTCTTTCAAGATAAAACAGTTTTCCACTACCGGGTCTGCTGAACGGCAGAATTATTACAAAAGAATCTTACTCACTCACTATCTGAATGATACCTATTGTAATTTGTGCTTGTGAACTTTCTACAATTGAATGTTTCATTTTGGTTGTTTGACTCAGCTCAGCAAGCGATAGAATTAATTAATAAACACACTTTTAGTCATCGGTATCATAAATAAGCTGACTAAAGACACTCTTGCAATGTTATTCGCGATTTAATTAGATCATGATCGAGAGGCAAGCTTTCACGTATTTACCAAAAGGAAGCATGAAGGAGATAATCTGAAGGCCAACTTGTGGATGTTGGGAGTACAAAACATCAGCAGTTCGTGGCGGTTGGTGGAGTTGTCGAGAATTTTGTGAATGCCTCAAATCTTGTGCCGTACAATTTGCTGGAAGCCTTCGAAGGGTATAAACCCCAGATTTCGTCTCACGATGCCTATTCCACTGTTTAAAATGGATGCAAATGAAGAGAGAACAGGACGGAGTCGAGCACATTTGAAATTAAGTAAGAAATTAAATGTTGATATTTATTGATTTGTGCAGCTCAGCATAAGAACAATAATTATTGTTATGATCGTTTAAACAACTTTCCATTACTTAATTGGAATAATTGTTGTTGTACAAAGTGTTGGAAATTCGTTTTAAAACTCGGATCATCCAGTCTATAGATTTGATTGTATTTTTATTTTGCCAGCAATAGGTTGAGTTTTTAATAGTCTGAAATTTCGTATGTATTGCATCTGGGCTGATTTAGGTGGTAAGTCTTATACTTGGGATTCTTCACTAAATAAATGGGATTATTACGAAAACGCTGCTAATTTATCCAAGAGTTTATTATTCTTCGATGTTCGTAAATTGTGCAAAAATTAATTTCATTGCAGTGAAAAATTATTTAAAAAAAAAAAACTCCCGTGCAATGTCTCGGAAGATTTGAACAGGAGTGATATTAGCTCACTCGGCTGACGAGGTTGGTGCCCGGCATGTCATTCGTCTCGTTCTGTCTCAGGGAGGCTCCCTCCCAAATTTCAGCTTTCTTGGGTGAACAAGAGAGAATTTAGCTGCAGAACCTTCCCGCAGCCCCACAGCGCCCCACGGGTTTGGGCGATCGGACTGAAAACCTTGCGGGTACAACTAGATGGTAAACTGAGTATTTTGCCAAATTTCAGAGTTAAAGAAATCCAGTAAAATCCAGTAAAAACTGGCGTCTGCTCCCTTGAAAGTGGTTTCTGCTCGAAAAAAACGAGTACCTGACAACCCGTGCTTGATCTCTAAACCCGGTTTCTAGTGGGTCATGTCACCATTAAAACAGGTCTCTGCTCGATACAAACTCGTGCTTGCTCTCTAATAATTAGTGATCAAGCACCAGTAACTGTTAGTAACGAGCAGAAACCGGTTTTGGGAGAGCAAGTGATTGATGATTGATAGGGCGTTTGGCCTGGCTAGTGTTTGATTTCTCGACACGAGGAAAAAATGCAACGAAACCAATCGTTGGTTTGTTATTGCATGAAACTGGGTAACGAAAGTTTTCCTAGTGCATTCCGGGAGATTCTGATAAGTATGGCATTACACAATCTCCCGAAATAAATAACACGTTGTGTTGTATAATCATTGGTTGATGCTTCGGGCAGGTTAGGTACGACCCCGCGTTTTTCCTGACCAGGGATCCTGACCGTTTTTCATCAGGGAAACCCACTGTGGGTGTAATCTGCGTTAGGAGGATTCCTACAATTTTATTTGACTTTAAAATTATATTGTGCGAAGGGCGAAAAGTTGATAGCGCTAGTCCTTGTTCTCGCCGCTGCTTGTGTTCGAGGATGAGACCTGTAAGGTTTCCCTGGGGTCATGATCGTGACGTCGAAGTTGTTTCCTGGCGCTTATCCGGAAGGTGGAGGGTTTGTTCAGAGTATTTTCATTGGAGCCAATCAGATACGAGATACTCCTACTAAACCTTCCACGGGGTTGCCAGTGAATACAGGAGCTACTGCGGATCCTAACGAATCGCCAGGTGTAGAGGAGCCTGATTTCCCAGAGTCAAAGCCAGTGCTTGCCCGGAAAGACAAAACGTCCTCAGACTTCTGCTCTCCAGAGTTGCCTCCAGATCCGATGCGTATCAGCGGGTGAAGCGGAACTGATTCTGCATTGTGTAACTTCAGGACGTGTTACCAAACATTTTGGACCAAAGTTATCTATCCGGTCAATATAAAAACAGATAATTCAGAAAAATGGCAGAATCATTTGTCGGACGATAATTGTCTATACTAGGGGGCCATCCCCTGCTGGCTACGCCAGCCAATCCCCGACCGTATCCCACCTGGCCTCATACCCAACAACTCGTTTTCCCATATTGTGTCGTTTTTTCTTGAAAAATTCAGATTTTTGTGTTGGGGGAGGGGATGGTAGCCGCGCAGCCTTTGGTCACTCCCTGGCCCACCAACATCCCAATTCTCTGTCAACTGCTCCAAACCCTGATTTTTGCTCCACTTTTGGAGCTTAGATGCTCCACGTGGAGCAACGTTTTGGTGGTTTCATATTTTTCTCGTCATCTACTCGCCAAAACGGATTTTTTGTTATTTTTTCAAATTTTTCAGAAAAAGTTTAATTTCCCGTTTTTCCCACTTTATGAGCTCAGATACCCCCACATGGAGATACTTTTTGGTGGTTTCAGCCTTTTCTCGCACAATGCTCGCCAAACTGGATCTTTTAAGACCAATTTAAAAATTTTCCGACATCTGGAAGTGCCCAAGAATGAAGATGACCAAAATCGTGTCACACTCCTCCTGCGGCTTTAAAACATTAGATGAAAAACCCCACAGGGTACTGCTTAGAGCCTTTGGCTAAAATTCAAGAAACATGGAACATGCTTTGCCTAGTAACGTTGCCAAGCAGAAAGAAATCAACAATTGGCAATTGTTTGATAAAAAAAATAGCTCCTTTGTTCTCCTAACCTCCTAATACTCGCTTGACTAGTAACGTTGCCAAGCAGAAAGAAATCAACAATAATAATTATTGTTGATTTCTTTCTGCTTGGCAAACGTTACTACAATTATTGTTTGATAAAAAAATAGCTCCTTTGTTCTCCTAACTTCCTAATACTCGTGTGACACTTCTACGTCAGCCATCTCGCGTCACTTTTTCGGGCATTTAGCTCAAGGCTAAAGCATGTTCCATGCTAATAATAATTATTTCATCTAATGTATTTAGTGTAATTATTACAAAATGTCACTTGGCCATCATCCTAATTCAGAAACCTACTAAAAAATATTCTATCGCTCCTCGTTCGTTCGCCGTTTTTTTCCTTGTTTACAGAAAATACGGAAATTCTCGACTATTTTGAAATTATGTTGTCGGAATTGGAAATTATAGATATCGAGATCTCGACTATTCGAGCTCACGACCGTAAACAACTGAAAATTGTCAACACCCACAGGGGAAAGATCGTTTGGATGTTGACAATTAGATGACATCAGCTTTGATGATAAGGACGAGGAAATCGAAGTTACATAGCTGGCATACCTGAGCAGTTAGCAAGGACGAGCCTAAGAGGTGACTAAGCGACGGGCAGCACGTATCGACTCGCTAATGAGTGACGTCGACGACGTGTAACTTAGTCACTGATACGGTAGCCCAATCGAAATCGAAAGGTTGGCCGAAGAATGTCATTCAAGGAAGGATGAACTGTCGGAATGTTATCAACCAGCCTTAGGCCGTCTTTGTTTAAAGGAGAAGCACAATGGGGATACGTGGAATTGAATGTAGTCATGCATAAAATAGTTAGTAATCAATATAATCAAGTTCTTCGACTTTTTGTAGGTTTGGGAAAGTGCAGAAATGGGGTAATTGGGGAGTATGCCTTTTAAAATTACACTCTGGGGCTGACAAGGATACCTTGTATGGGTGTTGTAGGCAACAATGTTAAGTTTCACCTGTCTTTTCATTTTTGATGCAGAGGTGATCAACTTTTGGTTTATTATTCTTGGAATAATACACCTATGTTTTCGCGACGCGGGTCGACGACTCCGATCGGCCTCAAAATTTGACATTATCCGTTTCAAGAGGTCTACATTCAAAATCCGAAATGTCCTTCCGCCGTCCGGGCCGTTTTGGGCAGTAGGAATTTTTTTAAAAATCTGAAATTTTGACAAAATACTTGGTTTACCATCTAGTTGTGCCCGCAAGGTTTTCAGTCCGATCGCCCAAACCCGTGGGGCGCTCTGGGGCTATAATGGGGCTACGGGAGGGGTTTTTTGAAGGCTTTTAGCTATGGGATCGAGTTAGGTGTCGTTTTCGAAGTATTTTTGGACGTAGAATCCATTTTTGGGGTCCCGGAACGATCCGATTTCACTGGGGCGATCTTTAGGGCTTTCATGGGGCTAAAAATGGGATTTTTGAAGGATCCCAGGATGTTAAATATTTTTTGAGTTAAAAATAAAGAATTTTTGAAAAAACACATTTTTGAACAAAAAAATCCAAAAAAAAATTTTTTTTGAAATAAAAATCCCAAAAAAAATTTTTTTTTAAATTTTTTCATTGACAGAATTTAATTTCTGCACAAGTAACCTATATCAAAGAATAATAAACCCTTGTGTAAAATTTGCAGCGTTTTTTTCAATCCAAGTTCATCCTGCTTCCAATCGGCTATTTCTGGTTCCTGACCAGAAACACCGAGGACACTCACGCACACTTAAAATGCAGTTTCATTGTACTTATATGTGCAATGAAACTGCAACATTTACAAAAATTACATCTTATGTAATTTTGGTATAACTGGTTATTTAGAAAGTAAGACCTACTTAGCACTTTTCCCGTTTTTCTCCTCGGCTGGGGGAAGTGCAGAGAAGATAACATTGGCAAGTGGGAAGTTCTGCACTCCCCCCAAAATGCAGGAAACCAAGTCAAGTATGGAGCCTACATTCAAGCATACATACATGATAACGGTGTGGTTTTTGCCGACGGTGCAGAGGTCTAATCCAATGAGGTGTGGGAGAGAAAACGATTCCTTTGCCGAATACTAGTGAGTACTACTGAGTAGTACTCAGCAGAGGAGTCGTTTTCTCTCCCTAACCACCTCATTATACGTGATATTATTATTGTGAGTGTGTATATTATACTACGCTTTAATATTATGATAATATAGCAATATATTATATTGCTATAACTTTTCTAGACCCTGTAACTTCATCAATTTTTGATCGGTTTTAAATTTTCAAAAAGTAAAATAATGCTTGAAACAAGCTCTTTCACGCACTCTTCCGCAGCCTCATTTTTAACTCAGACGACATGTGAAATGAAAGGAAACTCTGCACTTACCCCATTTAGGCAGTGTAACTGTGAACTTGAGACAATAATAATTATTATATTATTGCTAAGATAACCCACAATAATAAAAAACATAAAGATGACAATAATTGAGATGACAACAGAACTAGAATCGAGCTTTAAAAATTAATTGCTGGGAGTCTACCAAAGTTGAGCTATGCAAATTGTACTCGTCACTTCCCTACGCTCCTTGTAGCTCCCAAGGATCGGCCTCAAACTTTGAGATTCTGGTTTCCAGCATAATTTTATTTTATAGGTAATTATAATATATTATGACAATTCGAATCCCCTATTCAAATTTAAAATCTGCGACTGAGGACATTTGACTATTTTATTGTATGTATCAAGTGTCTATCATAATATTCAGCTTTTTGATGAATCACTTGATGGGTGCAAGGATCTGGCGATGCGAAGAAGCCAAATGAAATACCAGAATGAAAACATCTGGTTCAATGAAGACCAACCTCCGGATCACAATAAGGGAGGGTCTCACTGTGCACACCCCCGAAATCTCTTTCACGTTCGCGAGGGTTGTTTGAAGCTTTGAAGATCATCTGTTCAGTCAGACAAACCACGTCATACGCGGGTACATCAGCCTCGATTGTACACAAAGTGGGATGACTCATTCACGCCCCCCCCTCGTCGTTATAAATAATAAGAGAACTTTTTCGTCGTTGGGGTCTTTGAAATCTATTACCATTATGTTCTCGAAGGGAACGCAATCCCGTATTAGTCACTAAGCGCAAATTATATCATGCGGCTTTTCAACCGAAGGATTCCCATAACCCTGCAGCCTGCACTGCCTTATCTGACTGGGGTGTCATCGTGTCATCTGCTCGACATCGAGGGAAATTTACTCACCCCTGTCTGTATATGGGTAGCATTTAGCCTTATAATAACAGCTGCTGGTGTGAATCACACTATCCACCCGAAAAAACTGGATCAGTACAGAATGTGCTAATTCAGCTTAGTGAATAAATGAATAATTACACTGCTAATTGCCGCTATCGCTTAGTAGTCTTTCAGTCGAATGACAACTTCGTAGATATCATTTTGTCAAGTTTGAACGTAAGGTGACAGTATCTCGTTGATTTTCTGAAAAACGCTGGTAGTTTTACGCAAGGTTTTATTATTCTTTGGAATAAATCATTTATAGGTATTCCAAAAAATTAACTGAATTAATTTTTTTAGTTAAATAATTTAATTTAAATAATTTATTTTTAAAAAAAATTTTCCTACAGTGTTTTGGGCAGTTGAGGGAACCCGAAAAATTGCTTGGGAAACGACACCTAATTCGACTTACAGGCGTCCTTCAAGAGCCCCGGAAAGCCCTGTAGATCTCCTTGGTGAAATTGAATGGTTCTGGGACCCCCCAAAAATGGATTATCCGTCCAAAAATACTTCTATAACGACACCCCACTCGATATCATACCCGAAAACCGTCAAAAAACCCTTCCGTAGCCCCTTTTTAGCCCCAAGGGTTTGACCCTTCGGTCTGAAAACCTTGCGGGCACAACTAGAACGAAAACCTAGCTTATTGACATTTCGATTTTTTTAACTACCTAATTGGTACTAACTAAAACGTGAAGTCATTCGCCTTTACTTTTCCGTTTGAATCACATCACGAAAAATAATTCTTATCAGTTAATTGGGGTAAACTAGCTGTTGACTCATCCTGATGGACAATATCGATTGCTCGGGATCCGTCGATGACCGTTGAGTGGCTCACACGTGTTGAGATGCGGTGACACATCGGGATTGTAAAGGATGGCCTGTCAAGCCATAAATATAGGAACCAGTAGATAACGTTATCGTTTCAAGTATGTAATCTCTACAATCAGATGCATCATCAGGTTGTAAACTTTCCTTTTCCCTGCTCATTTTGAAATATTTCATTTGTTGACACAATTTCGTTGAAACTTTTTCTTCAGACCGTTTGGTTGTGTCCAACCCAGATTTTGTCCTCAACCTAAACTCGGTCAGTGTTTGAATTTATTATAAGACCCATCGATCCAACTCAGAGGGCTTTGAACTGGTGGCCCACCAACGAGTAAAACTTGGAAAGAGAACTGAATGATATCGTCCATCTAGTCAATTTCTTATTATTTAGACGTTTAAACTGGCTTTTGGAATAACTGGGAAAAAAAGCTATTAGGTCGTTTATAAATACGAACGGTCCAAGTTTAGCGGAATCATCGCACTCGGAGGTCGTAATGGCCGGGTGATAAATTAAATTGGCCCCCCGTTCCGCAATTCGAGTTGATTTTTTGGCAAGACGTCCAGGAAACCGCTTTTCTCCAACTGACAAACGGACGTTCTACGGGCTATTAATAAGGAACAACTGGCTTTCCGAGCCTCGTCTAGTGAGAAACCTCTAGAAAAGCCAACGGGGGTTCATTTGTTATTTGAAGAAGAACTCTGGCTGAAGTGAAAATGGCGAAAAAAGCAAAACTTGAGTGGTGTTTTAGGCCTGAAGGCAACGGCGTTTCAGCGAGTTTGAAGAGAGGACATTTTGCGTGACATTTTGGCTAGTTCTCGCCGCCGGGTTTTCGGAGGAAGATGGAGGGAGTATGGAAACATTTCCATCCAGCGCATCGCACGAATTGTCACGGTTTGCTCATCTGGGGGAAGATGCACCCACAGATGAGGGAGATTCGCTTATTCACGTGATATGACAGGGCCCACTGCAGGAAGGGAACCGAGGGGAAGTCAAAGCCTTACACGATACGTCATGGCAGGTATTGATTCTCCCTAGACTCGCAGTTATGCCTTCAACAGTGGCTACAGTTACCTGAGACAAAATGTCGCCAATGGTTGCCTGATCCATTGACCCGGTTTCACCTGGGAACACCACTGAGGCTTCCTTAGACGAATTGTCGACAAAGGGGGCCTGGGCAGTGGAGCAAAGGAACTATCCCGTTAATTCAGCTTCCCTAAGCGATTGTCGCTAAGGGAGGCCTGCATGGAAGAAGGAAAAGGAAGTTTCACTCGCCAAAGACAGCCGAGAGTAACGCAATCTGGACGTGTATCCTTTGTCACTATTCAGTTTACCAGGTGCCCGCTAGGTAGAGTCCGGCTTTGTGGTTTGAAGTTCTCGGCATTTGCGGTTCGTGAATGTTCAGGGAATAAAGCCTGCTCCCTCCAGGCGCCTACTGACCCCGCCGTCTCCCCACCCAGAGATGGATATTAAATATCCATAAATTTTATGGATATTAAATTTTATTTAGCGGCAAGACAGTAGTGGGTGTAACCTGGAGCAATCTGTGGATGTAAAGGCAAACTCCCTGGCCCTTATTAGTATCAAGGATACTCTCAGAGGTGTCGAATGCAGGACCAAATGGATGGGGGGGGGGGGATTCATTGAAAAGGAGGGGAGCTTTTGGACACGTCTTGTAACGCAGAGTGGGGCTTCCTATTCCTTCTTCCATGGGAGGCCTGGTTAGCGGGATTGAACCCTGAATAATCACTGCATTTAGACATAATATAATTTGTTAAAGATAAATGGCAATTTAATGCCACTATTTACGCCATTTTCGAAAGGGAGAAGATGGGTTTGCACAGCTGTGCCGCGTCCGTAGCGCGACCTGCTCCTCCCCCGGTACTACCTCTGGCCGGCTGGCGAGATTGAGAGGGAAAAGGGGGGTAAAACCCCCACACTTACTTAATGACTTGAAAGCCAGGAGGATCCAAAATATTGCAAAAACGTCACGTGGGGCACCCCCCCCCCCCCCCCCCCCCCCACACACACTATTCTATTGGTTGGAAATGGGGGGAAACCCCTGACTGGAGCCGAGGTCCTGGTCACCTCTTGTCTGATCTCGTGGACGATTGTCTGGGCTCGGACTTGGGGCACCCAGGAACTTCGGTCTCCTGGACCCATTGGTGCTCTCACCTCTGTTTGAAGGTCACAGGGTTAGGAGACGGCTCTGAGGCTGAAGGCGTGCAGTTCACGGACATCTCCAGTGAAAACACTCTTCTCGCCCTCGCCTTCTCACCACCGCAGCAGACACAGAACCCTCGACACCTCGAGTGTGGACTCTTAGGAAGCTACCCTCGCCCATCACTATCTCATTCCTCTAAACACAGGCAGCGGCGTGTTTCACTTCACTTTTCAGTAGGTTCTAGCAGCAGAATGGTTGGTCTTACAAGAAGATTTCCTGATAGCAACTTGTAGGAACTTTCGTTTTATTCAATTTTGACAATGGCCATGGCTTTCCTCCATTCGAGTTGAAGACTAAAAAAATGGATTTATGATTTGTTCATAGAAAACGTTCATTCGGAGATTGCCTTGCTGAAAATTCTCTTCTTGTGACAATGAAGAAATTTTAAGGTGTTCGCTCTATCCAGGTTCTCTGTAGTGGTTTTGACCGTTATATGTTACGGACCTGTTGTACCAATACGCATACGAACAGACGGCAAAAAGAGTCGCTTCAGACCCAATTAGAAAATTAGTGATATTCCTAATGTGTTTTTCTCTTTTTTTAAAATGCTACCAAACAAAGGATAGGTCACGGGTGTTTTTTTCACGCGATTACCAAATCCCGAGAATTCTGGAAATGTTTACGAGACGTCTTTTTTTTAGCTCTGAAATACTCTGTTTTTGCTCCACTCCTCGGCAGTTCTGTTATGTCCTCGGGCCTAGTTTTCTCCCTGATGGATCCTTCCTGGAATTTCCGTTCGTGTCGTCCTCAACTGGTCACGGGTTGCACCCTCGCATGAAACGCGTTGCACCACATTTCCCATCTGGCTAGGAGGGCTTTTCATGTTTCCTGTCACGGTTCTTTCCTCCTACGGTGATTCATTAAGGTTGTGAGAATCTTAGTAATGTCACTTCTTTTAAGGATCCTCGGCGCTTGATGGATGTCTTTTATTTGCATTGATGACTCAGCTTTTGTAGAAGTAAACATTCAAAAAACGTAAAATCCGGGAACAGGACGATTACAATAGCGATAATATCCTCGGACTTGAACACAACAACCAAGCTTGTGATCTTCCTAAGTGGCGATTCCTTGAACAAGATTATCCCTCCCTATTTGAACGATGATTTTACAGCGTTTATCAGATATATAAGAACAATCGTCCACTACAAGGCCTCTACGGGATTATTCACATTTCCAGAGAAGTTCGCCAGCCGTCCGGACGCCCCCTAAGAATGACCTCATCCTGAGGGTCTGTTCATTCTTGTGATTCACCACTCGGAAACCACTGAGTGTACCGTGAGAAAGAGAACTACATAAGAGGGATGGCATTTTGATGGTTAATCGTCGGAAAATGTACTGAGCTGGCATCCCTTTGACCCTCTTGAGGCAAGATGATGAAATGTATCAAGTATGGTGAACGGTGGTCTGATTATCAGATTCTGATAGTTCCTTAGTATGATCAAGTCCCAAATCTCTTCAGGAGTTGTAAAATTTCAGATTTAAAAAAATTCCAGATTTAAAAAAATTTAAAAAAACCACCAGGTTTTGCGACAAGACTCAAAAGAAGACATCTCAGACATAATCGTATCACTACTCTCACTGCTCATAACAACGCAGACATCCCATCCCAATCAAACTAACAGAACAACCCATCCAAAAAGCTCATCGAAGCTAGTAGAAGAGAAAATAAAAAAACTTTTGAACTTTGAAAAAAATTCTACATCTGAAGTCTATACGTCTTACACCAAAAACTCGGCATAAATAGATCTTGAATTACGGAAGGACAACATTTCGACAGTGAAACCGACTAAGTCACTTTTTCCTAAAAATGAGAAAACTCAATTTGAAAGTTTGAAACTCGATCCCATCCCATTCAAACTAACAGAACAACCCATCCAAAAAGCTCATCGAAGCTAGTGGAGAAAATAAAAAACTTTTGACTTTGACTTTGAAACTCGATTGTGTTTGGCTAGATGCAGATAAAAAATTTAAATTCCGATTACGCTCTAAAACGTCTATTGAAGTGTTCCACAAAATTTTTAACGCTCTTATTGTACAACTTATTTGTTAAAAAACTCAAAAACTGTGCAAACCACCCAAAAAACAGGGGAAGAACCGACGATATCAATTCTCATCCAATAAGAAAACACGTTTTTTATTTGTACGTGGTTTAATTGGTGAAACAGATGACAACACTAGGAAATTAGTCTCAAATGTTGACGGACGTAGGTTGGGGTGGATCTGTTTTCCAAAAACGCTTTTGAACAGTTTTCACCGACTGAAGCAAAAGAAACCCATTCCCACTCTGGTATCGGGAACACTGACAACATCGTCGGTTCTTCTCCTGGACGCGAAGTCGGAGTTACAAGAGTGAAGAGAATCATTTTCTGAGTGCATCGGTGTAAAAAGCTCGATTACTGAAAAAAGTGACTTAGTCGGTTTTTCCCCCTGGGCATTTCAGATTATGAGCTTTTCTGATAAAATGTGAATCCTTCGATCCATCAAACCTCCGGAGAAAATCCATCAAATTTCCGGAAAAAGAGTTACCTACGTGGGTTTGCATACTGATGAGCATCAGAAATTATTTTCTGATTAATACTAAGCACTAAATTTTAGTAATGAAACAGCATTTCACACAGGGTCTGTTATTATACTTTGCACAAATTGTGTAAAATTGATTCTATGTCAATAACAATTGTTTTCAATTAATTAAAATTAATTAATTGTAAACGAAAAAAAAACTATTTCCTTACAGTGTTTGGACATATGAAAGACCCCGAAAATGGATTGAAATTACTCGGAAAACGACACTCTATTTGACTTCCTGGCATCAGACAAAAAACCCATTTGCAGGCCCCATGAAAGCCCCATAGATCCTCACGGTTGTGGGGCCCCCAAAAACGGCTTCCACGTGCAAAAGTTCCTCGAAAACGACACCTCACTCGATATCACAGGCCTGCAAAAAGTCCTTCAAAACCCCTCCTGTAGCCCCATTTTAGCCCCACGGGTGTTGAGCGATTCGGCTGAAAACCTTGCAGGCACAACTATATTGTCAGAATTTCAGATTTGTTAAAAATTCAGGTTTTGATATACCTGTTATGATTATTGAAATGTAAAAGGACGAATTTTGAGGCCAATCAAAATTGTTGACCACAGCCTCAAAAACAGGTTGATTTTGAGAATAATTTTAAAACGCTGCAAATTTTACACAAGGGTTTATTATTCTTTGATATACGTTACTTGTGGAGAAATTTAATTCTGTCAATGAAAAAATTTAAAAAAATTTTTTTTGGATTTTTATCTCGAAAAAAAAATTTTTTTTTTGATTTTCTTGTTCAAAAATGTGTTTTTTCAAAAATTCTGTATTTTTTACTCGAAAAATATTTAACATCCTGGGATCCTTCAAAAATCCCATTTTTAGCCCCATGAAAGCCCTATAGATCGCCACAGTGAAATCGGATCGTTCTGGGACCCCAAAAAATGGATTCTACGTCCAAAAATACTTCGAAAACGACACCTAACTCGATCCCATAGCTAAAAGCCGTCAAAAACCCCTCCCGTAGCCCCATTATAGCCCCAGAGCGCCCCACGGGTTTGGGCGATCGGACTGAAAACCTTGCGGGCACAACTAGATGGTAAACCAAGTATTTTCTCAAAATTTCAGATTTTTTTAAAAATTCCAAAAAGCTCATCGAAGCTAGTGGAGAAAATAAAAAACTTTTGACTTTGAAAAATTCCTACTGCCCAAAACGGCCTGGACGGCGGACGGCGTACGGCGGACGGACATTTCGGATTTAGAATGTAGACCTCTTGAAACGGATAATGTCAAATTCTGAGCCCGATCGGAGTCGTCGACCCCCGTCGCGAAAACATAGGTGTATTATTTCAAGAATAATAAACCAAAAAATTATCCCATTTAATGTGTGAAATTTTAAAATCGATTTTTCATTTTGGAAGCTACGTGAACTTTGGAAGCTCATGCAATTTGTGATTCCACTTCGTCAAAATTTGCTGATTTAGCAAATTTAAAATTTGCTGATTTAGCAAATTTATCTGCTGGTGGTTTTGCGAGGATCGACGGCTTGTCTTGTGTATGAAAAGCTCTGGTGGATTCCTGCAGTATTTCTCTCCATCTAGCTGTTTGCTGCTAGTCAGTCGGTAGGTTTCCAGGTGCTGAGAAGTTTCCGTCGTTGACGATGATAAGGGGTGGTGAGAGGAGGGGGGAGGTCGTAGTGTGCGTAGTAGAGGAGTTGACCTGCACCGTACGGGGGTCGGGGGGTTCGCCAAGGTCCCCCCTTGATGACTAATGCCCCCTTGACCCCCCTCCCGTCATTCCCCTGCCAAGCACCGCCAGCACGGCCCGTTGGAACTCAGTTCAGCCAGAGCCGCCAAGCCGTAACGTACGACTTCTACACGCTCTTCTTTCGCATTTGCTTTCGTGTACTAAAAACCCCCTGTGTGTACATGTGAGCCCCGTACCCGTACAAACCACTTGATACCGGTACCGCGTTGACTAGTCTTCAAACAGTTTCTAGTCAGTTGACGACTGTGCCCAACCAGCACTGCGTCGTGTGAATCTCGCGCTCTAAGAACAAGTTAGTGTTGTGAATCCAACCTGGCGCCCAACATGAAGAAGGAATCGCCCTGCCTCGTCCTAAATCTGCCTTTACCCACCTGGAGCAGAACAGGTACACAACACCTATTTAACCCCTTCGTGGTGCCCAGTGAAACAGTCCCAACATGGTGTCGTTTTTGCTGGTAAACTATGGTTTTTTGTATATTGAGATTGATACCGAACCGGCGAATCGACCTTGATTATTTGCTGACCTTTGAAATTTTGGTGACCCAATCGTCGCTTATTTCATTGGCTTCTCGTCAGGAGCATCAATACCAAACCCGGTTTGCACCCCTTTTTCCACCGGCCACCCCTTTGTTCGCACCGCCCTTTGGTTTCACCCTGAGGGGGTGAAATGGCTGTGTAATCAATTCCCGTCTTTCATATCTCATGTAGGTACACAAAAATCGCAGACAAAGCCCTTTTTCCAGCAAAAAAAAAATTTATACATATCTTCCTAGTGGAAAAAGGGCGTTGTCGGTTTTTTTTTCTTCTCTGTATTGTTTTATTAGGGGCAGGTTATGCTCAAATCCGCAATACCGGGGATGCGCAAGTAACTGGCGGAACAACTGTTGTCCCGCAATGTTTACCTAGTTTCGTTCGTCGCCGTACTCCGGGGTTGCGAACTCGGGGTTGAGGTCGGGTGACGTGATTCACCGTTGGAGCACGTCGGACCAGAAAGGCGCCCCCGAAGTCCCCATAGGACTTACAGGGACTTCCTTACGAAGCCCTGTCAGGGCCGGCTGAATCATCTCACAAACAGCCCGTTCGCCAAGCCAAAGAACTCGCCGTACTTTAGCATTGAAGGGGGGGGGGGGGGGGGGGGGAGGGTACAGCCTGGCAAGGTCCTTCTGGACCACAAGGTGACTGGATGATGCCCTCAAGACATGACTCATCTCCAACCCACCCCCCTCTCGTGGACGACTGCTTTTAAGTCTTCCATCTGCCAGCCGCTTTTGTTGCCGTCAACAAACAACAAAATAACAAAACCTCCCCGTCGCATCGAAAATTCAAACTCGATTATGCTCCGGAAAAATTCACTCTGTAAGTAATGCCACTAAAAATCTGAACACTTCAAGCCCTGAGTTTGCAACTTCATTCGACCTTCCCGCGAGTCGATAACCGGTGGGAAAGTGAATTTGGCAGAACGTCAACAGTGTAGACGACAGATCGTCTGGCACAACTGGGTCTCTTTGGGAACGTCCCCAATACACCCCGGGGGCCCACACAGGGGTATTTTAAGGGCGATGGAAAAAAAATCCTACTTGGCTTCTGGGACGGAAATAGGCTCGGGATGATTCACCTCATCCCCGGTTTTTGGCTCGTTCTCTTCTCGGAGATTCAAAGTTTACACGCTTCTCTCGCAAATGGGAAGTTGGAATACAAACAAACAAACCGTGTACCTTGAGAAATGATAAACAAAATGAAAATAAATTCACATTTGCAACGATGATGGTAGCAGTTCAACTAAACAAGCGAATTTGTTTCAGGTGGGCTGAGAGAATTCAGCAGAAGGCACCGGGAACATTGCGAGGATTCGGCCCCTCTCGCCCTCCACAGCCCCGGAACCCCCAACAGCCCGACGACCCCCAACCCCGATCCTGACATCGAGACTCACCCGCCGTCCCGCGTCCTGCCGTTCCTCTGGGTCGGCAACGCCCGGGACGCCCGCGACACCCAAAGGCTCCGCGGTTTGGGCGTCACCCACGTCCTCAACGTCACCCTCACGCCCACCCCGTTGCCCGTCGACCCTCTCGGCAACGGGATCTCCTACCGTCAACTGCCTGCGTCGGATTCGACGCAACAAAACATCAAGCAGTACTTCGAAGAGGCCTTCTCCTTTATAGGTGAGCAAAACCCACAACTTAATTGGACAGTTGACTTTACTTTAAATTGTAAATTGAAGATAACGCCGGGCCTCGTTTGTCGACCAGAAAACAATGGCTATTTAACGACCTTTTTACGGGTGATTAAACACGGCAATGGGGTCTTCGCAGGGGGCGCAAAACAATGGGAGACCTGAAGCCCGATAACGGAAAACCAATTTCAGAACGAGCAGAATTCTATGACGTCATAGGCTCTGTTGTGCCCAGAGATGTAAAATACTCGTAATTTTGTTTTCTGGGTAATTACCCGAATTGAGTATTTAAACCTCAACGAAATTGGATCCCTGAAAAAAAAAAACATCTAAAACGTTCTTACGGCTCAAAAGCCCGCCTATTCCCAAGTTTCAAGCAATCATCTTAAACA
Source organism: Pilophorus perplexus (assembly GCA_955831195.1). Classification (NCBI taxonomy): domain Eukaryota; kingdom Metazoa; phylum Arthropoda; class Insecta; order Hemiptera; family Miridae; genus Pilophorus; species Pilophorus perplexus. The sequence goes on from OY037012.1 coordinate 10,952,287, forward strand.
ACAACAGCAAACATTTGAAAAAAAAAGTAATTAAAAAAACACTTAAAAAATGAGAGAAAAATTTAAAAAAAGAAAATAGAAAAAAAAGTCTGAGTCAAAAGTTTTTATAATCACCTGTAGCTACTATGAGCTCTTCGGATGGGCTGTTTTGTTAATTTGGGATGTGTTGTAATTTAAAAAAAGAAAAAAATATGAAAATTTAAGTTTATAAAAACACACGTATAGAAAAAGTTAGCAGTAACAAAAATAAAAAACCAGAAAATTTTAAGCATGAATAAAAAATTTTTAATTGAAAAAATATTGAAAATTAAAAAAGTATGATTAAGGTTATTGTATGAAACAGTTGTGATAAAATTTATAAAAGAACCTCAATGGGGCTCCGCTCCCCTAATGGCTTACGCTCAAAGCCCAACGGCTAAAATTTGAAATAATTGGAACCAGGTTTACGCTCACTTTGACCTTAATATTTCTGTATTACAAGTACCAAAGAACGGTTCCTCATGAGTTCCTCAAAATTTGAAAATTGAAAGTGGAAATTTAAAAAAAATTGGTAGGTTGTGTATTAAATACATTTTTTAAATTGTATGGGAAGGTATTTATTCGAGATTTAGGTAAATAACTACTTTAAAAATACCCTATTTACCCTCTTTACATCCCCGGTTGTGACTGTATAAATTTGTTTGCTTATCGAAGTCACTTCAGGAGTATTTTTTCGTGAGGGTTTGTAAGTGTATGACGTGAATGGTTAGAAAAATGTAGAATGAACACAGTGAATGAGGTACGGGGTTATCGTGAATGGTAGGCCCCTCATGTCAGAGCGGGGGAGAGCGTCCTCCGCTGATTGTTCCACTTCCTGAGCTCTCATTTCCGTTTGGCTCCCTTTTCCCGCCCTCGGGGACTTGAAGAGATTGCCGTCATGTCCATGGTGTCGTTGGTGTGTTGGCTGGTGTGTTACCGTCTCGAGTGAGTCACATCCTGAGGGCCGAGGAAACTTACGATTTACCTGACCTTATAACGGTAAGGTACTAATGACGTGCAGGAGAGAACAGCTTAATTGGTCGGTTTCTCTCTTAACAGCTGATTCAAAGGTGAAAGATCTCAAATACTCTCAACGCCTAAGCAGCTTCGAACAGATTAATCCTCTGTCAAAATTTAATGACTCACACAGGAAGTTTCGAGTCCTCCAACTACTTTTGCACTTCACTAAAGACCGTCTCTTGTAATCAGATCCCCTAACCGAAAAGCGGGCCACCTCGACTGATTAACAACCCGATGCGCCCGCATGGCTGCATGTCACGACCACCATCGGCTCATTTGTCAATGGTTATGAGTCATAACAACCGTCGCCACTTTAACATCTCCCCACATCACTTGATTCTACCCTCAAAAGTTTCCTTAGGCGCTTAAAAACCCGCCTACGGAGTGACTCAGGCTTTTCCCCTCGAACTCTTTTAGGGAGGGCCTAACTGAATCACTTCTTCCGGTCAGTGACCTTCAATTCCCACATTGTATCTCCGGATTGTCACGGAAACAATGGAGAGAAAATTGACTCGGAAACACGAAAACCGATAGGGGAGAATCGAGTTTCCCAACGTGTCAATGAACGGTAGAGCTCGGGATGATAGTAGGCGTCTACGGTTGCCAGACGTTCTGATTAAGAGTGTCCTGAACCTGAGTTTCGAAAAGTCCTGATCAAAATTTTAAACGTCATTCAGCTTCAGCATCCAAAAAAATTGAAGAAAAAAAAAAACAGCAAGTTGAGGATCCTATCTATTTCTATGTCCGGTGTCTTTATCCTTTATGCCTTCATTATTACTACCTACTTTGGATCGGTTTCCAACTAGTCACAACCGGCATGAAGGGCCTCAAACCTGTTTCAAGTCCTATAGAACCGGTTCAGAGCCATAAAACCTGTTTGAGGCGCTATACATCTGACTGAAGAGGTTAAGAACAGGTCTGAGGGGCTTTAAAACCTGTTTGAAGTCTTGTAGAAGCGGTTCAGAGCCATTAAACCTGTTTGAGGCGCTATACATTAGATTGAAGGGGTTAATAACAGATCGGAAGGGCTTTAAAACCATAAAACCAGTTTGAAGTGCCATACACGACCGAAAAGCTTTAAACCCTGTTTGAAGTCTTCTAGAAGCAGTTGTAAAGCTTTAAAACCTGTTTGAAGTACAATAGGGCCAGTGCAGAGCCATAAACCCGTTTCGAAGCGCTGTATTTCTGATAGAAGAGGTTGAGAACCGGTCTGAAGGCTTTAAGGGCCAAGTTAACCTGTTTGAAGTCCTACATAACCGGTTTGGAGCCGTTAAAACCGGTTTGAAGTCTTGTAGAAGCATTTCAGAGCCATAAAACCTGTTTGACGCGCTATACAGCTGATGAGCTTTAAAACGTGTTTTAAGTCTAACAGAACCTGTTTGGAAACATAAACCTGTTTGAGGCTATCTTTAGGTTGAAACATAAGTATGACTGAAGATGTTAAGAACCAGCCTAAAGGGTTTTAAAACCAGTTTGAAGTCCTAGAGAACCTGTTCAGAGCCATATTACCAGTTAGAAGCGCTATACACCTGGCTGGAGGGGTTAAGCACCAGTTCGAAGGGCTTTAAACCAGTTTGAAGTCTTTTAGAAACAGCGCTAAAGCTTTAAAACATGTTTGAAGTTATGTACGACTGATTAAAGGGGTGCAGAACTGATCTGAAGGGCCTTAAAACTGGTTTGATGACCCTTCGAAACGGTAGCAGAGCTGTAACACTGATTTGAGGGGCCATAAACTCGTTCGGCCATAAAGTACCATCAAACGTTTCTGTTTCACAATGCAGTAATAATTACTGCAATTACAAATTAGCTCCCTGAATGCCAATTATCCGAGTGATGCCACGGCTGGCGTGATTTCCCCCGTTTTCGTTTCGTGCTCAGCCTGAAGGGTCATATGACGTCACGAAACTCGGGGTTTTCCCGCCGTCATCGATTTTTTTCCGCTCAGGTCCGTCACAAAGGGCGCGAAAACGGTCGATACCTCCGTGCCGTCCGTGCCTGAGCCCTGAGTCCCACGAATCATCCTCAAACACGAAAACCCCGTCCTCCGTTTCAGCATTTCCCGCACGAGAATAGGCCCCAGGCGCTTTTCCCACGATCAATACCCCCCCTTACCCCCCCTCTTCACGATGACTCACCTTTCTTTTGCCCCAAATACCGTATAATAGTTTTGTTTCGTCCCTGATGTATTCTGGGGCTGTTTCTATTGTGATGTATTTCGACCCCAAACGCGACCGTCTTTAAAATCCGGCGGGTGACTCATTTCTCCTATTTTTTCTCCTCATCAATACCTCACCGCTTTCGTCCTGATTCCCACACTGGTGATTTAACATGTTCGAGTCATCGGAATCAGGTGTTCCAGAAAACACATCCGTTTTAGAAAATGCTGCTAATTTCACATAAGGGTTTATTATTATTTTATATAAATTTTGTAATAATTAATTCTGTCAATAAAAAATTATCAAAAATAAATAAATTAATAAAAGCAATAATAAAATATTGAATAATCAATAATTCTGTCATCAATTAAAAAAATTTAATTCATTTTATTTTTGAATAATTCAAAATTATTTTAAATAAAGTAAAAATTAAAAAAAATTAAAAATCCAAAAAATAAATTCTAAGTTCAAAATTAGTCTGAAAACGACACCTCATTCGACCTCCTGGCATCCTTCAAAAGTCCCATTTGTTGCCTAATGAAAGCCCCATAGATTCCCATGTTGAAATCAGATGGTTATGGGACCCCCATTAAATGGATTTTACGTCCAAAACTACTTTGAAAACGACACCTAACTCGACTTCATAGCCGAAACCCTCCCGTAGCCCCCTTTTAGCCCCACGGGGTTGAGCTATCGGGCCGAAATCCATGCGGGCACAACTAGATGGTAAACCGGGTGTTTTGTCAAATTTTCAGAATTTTAAAAAATCTTAAGAGACCAAAACGGCCTGGTCGGCGGACGGACGTTTCATTTTTGCAATGTACACATTTTTGAAACGTCTGCAATTGAATAATTCTGCCCTCTAAATATGATTTTCTATCGTGAAAACCCGTCCCGGATGTCCGTTTGTGTGTGACTGCCCGGCCGTGTCTGAAAGAGAGAGTCAGAGATAAGTGGAACACCAGGGGAAAATCCCTTCAAAATTCAATAGGCTCCGCCTACTTTGGGTTCACCTGAGGGCGGATCCAGAAATACGTTAGGCCACTAGTTTGGTGTATGTCACCTGTCTTACGTTAGACCACTAGTTCAGCGTTCTCACCGATCGCATCCGGGGGGTCCTAGCGAGGCTTTTTTCCCCCCCATAAAATCTATTGAAAACATTTTTAATTACAGCCATTTGATTGCGCTCAACCTAATAAATTGTGTTTTATTTTTGCAGAAGAGGCGAGGAAAAACAATGGGTCAGTTCTAGTCCACTGCCAAGCTGGTGTGAGCAGGTCGCCGACCATCGCCATCGCGTACATCATGAAACACCGCGGGGTGACGATGGTCGAAGCTTACAAGACGGTCAAAACGGCCCGCTCCATCATCAGCCCCAACCTCAACTTCATGGGTCAGCTGCTTGAGCTCGAGCAATGCCTGCGGATGGAGGTCAAGCCTTGTTGGATGGGAACGGCGCCGACGACGGAAGAAGTCGCGTCGTCTTGTAGCGTCTGAGGTTACCAAGGAGAAACCACCTTTGGAACGGCGACGGGGGCCCAGAGCTCAAACCGGTGGACGTCAATCCTGCCGAAGCTCCACGTAGAACATCCCCTCAACCTACGTCCATTCCCAGCTACACTCACCTGAGCCAACATGTCAGTAATGTTCCCCCCACCCCACAAATTCGTTTTTTCTTCTAAAAAAATCAACATTACCACAAATTTGATCTACATGACGTATTTTCATTCTACAGACTGCCTAATTTATTAAATAAACATATCCCTTAAAAACTGTTTTATACAATTTAATTATACAAGGTAGCAGCCATAAAAGCGCCCATTTTCGTGAATTTTCACTTTTTCTCAATGTACCTTTTCAATTTGGATCTTAGTGGCCATTTTTTAATGCTGTTTTGAAGGTGGTTACCGACATTTTCATTCTTTATTATATAATGTATCTAGTCTTTATTTATTATGGGAGATAAGCTTGAAGGCTGTGCTACAAACCAGATGATCATCAAGAGTTTTCGTTTTTTTTTTTTTTTTTTTTTTTTTCTGAACTCATCTGTTTATGAAGAAACAGGTTTTACCCGAAAATCGACTAAAATATTGTCATAAGAAAATTCGATTTGACGCACTTCTGCGATTTGAATTGTACTATATTCTTAGTGGTGTGACTATTGTAAATATATACCTATATCAATTATTATGGTGTGAACAATCCTGTATTGATAGTCGAATTAATTTGTCGTGTAAAATGAAAGGGCATTTTTTTGAAGTTTTTTGAGTTGTCCATTTGTCAGAAAAATGGACTTCGAATGGAAGGTTTTTGTTTCGTTCCTTTGAAAATCCTTCGATTTGAGAGGGCGCCATAAGAGGGATTTTCCATAAGATTTTTTTTTCGTTGTAAATATGACATAAACGTTGTAAAAATACCCACATTTTACGTAGTGAAATAGTGATTTTTGTTGAAAAAAGGGTTGTTTTTTGGTTTCAGCCCTTTTGTCCGGTTTCGGTTTTTGAAAAAAACCTTTTTAAAAGTAGTTAGTTTATTTATTTTTATTGTAAAAGCAAGGATGTCTGGGTGAAGACAGGAATTGACATGTGTAGTAGAGAAAATACGTGCCTTGATGACGTAATTAGGGGTACTGTCGGACAAACATTATATTTTGTAATTTATTGTAGAAATTCTGTTTGTTAGATTCGTTTATTTTTAGTTTTGGTATTAAACGAATATTAGTACCCGATAATTGGTAGTAAATTTGTTCTCCTTACGCCAAAGTTGCCGAAAAAAAAGAATATGACGTGAAAAATTAGGATGCACCAGCCTCCTAACCAATATAAGGAAATGACTTCATTGAGTTTAAATTTGAGCCGTTCAGTTGCGTCCACAATCGAAAAAAAAAACAAAAAAAAACGTGGTGTATTGCCACTAGTGACTATGTAGGTATGGGTAACTATATTTTTACTTTAGTACTGGGGGACGCCCCCAGACCCCCGGATTGTTAATGTTATGATCGAGGATTAAACCAATGAATGTGTTTTTCGGCAATTCATGCCGGAGGAGGCTCAGGGAGATGCCACCGGGAAACAGTCGGGCAGGGGAGTGGCTGAGGAGGCAAGGGAACGTGGAGGAGGGTGGAGAAGCCGGTATGCTTGGGCCTGGGAAGGATGGACGCATTTTCAAACCGCTAGACCCTTGGAAAAATTCACTGTGTTAAAAATGGGTGAATTGTTATGCTTCTTGGCCATACTCGTCCGTTAAGGCTAACTGCTTCGAATTGATTTGTAACTTGATGCACTTCAGGGAGGAAAAATTCAATAAACACGTCTGACCGTTTTGCAGTCTTGCATAAATGAACAAAATTTGTTAAACAAACATTTAATGTTTACAGTTACATTTAATGTAACTTTAATAATTTGTTTATTTACATGTAATTATTATTATTATTTTGAGCATGTAATTATAAAATTATTTTGAGCAATGAAGGAGGTCTCCTGACAAGGTATATTTTTTCAATGTCTACGGTTTTGAGCGAAGTAGTCAATAATTGAAAACTACTGAGATACCTCTCTGAACTCTTGGAAGAGTCATGCGGGTGCGTCAAGGTGGTTTCCTGCATTTTGTTGGCTGACCAAAAAATACGGCAGATCTGAACTTAAGAGATGCATGCGGTGAACTCGAATTCCAATTTTCGACATCACTTTTTTTTTCTTTTTTTTTCAGCCCTGGGTCCAGAGAAACGATAACACCAAATTGTTGATAGGTACCATTCGGATTATTGGCGGCTGAGTCGGTGAACTTCAAGTTTTCATAAAATCTTTCTACCAACAGGTGAAGATTACTTATTCAGAGTTTAAAACTAGTAAAAAAATGGGATAATATCCTTTTCCGGGATACCTTCTTTCGTGGTAAGTGCCAGTATGAGTATAAGTGCGCAGTATGAGTCAGTAAGAGTCTTGTCTGAGTCATTGCAGTATTGCTACTAATTACAATTCAACTCTAACTTCACCCAATTTGATTTTAATGATTCCATTTTCAAAAATGTCTCCTGTAAATTTCTCCACCTTCATTTTTACACCAAGACACTTTCCATGTCTTGTTCCATCAGGGTTGTCCGAGATGGGCGTTTTGGAGGGACGGCCCATCTCGGTGTTTTGAGCGTGGCTTGGTTGCTGATTGTGGGATCCGCCTGCCAATTCTCGAGGCCGGATTATTCTTAAATTAATAACGTGTTGTGTTCCGTACCACAACACTTCAATAAGTAGGGGGCCACTCCTTGCTGGCTACGCCAGCCCACCCCCGGCAGTTTCTAACCTGGCCTCAGACTCAACAACTCGTTTTCCCATAATGTGTAGTTTTTTTTCTTACAGAAACACAGCTTCATAATGATTAGGTACCTATCCAATGGTTTCAAATTTGTCGTTGACAGAACCGACCGAAGCCTACTGGAAATGACCTATGTACCTACCTACTAGAGATGAACCGAAAGCCGTGTCCAGATGATCAGTTCTTCAATTTGCCAACAGAGCGCATAAACTACTTTGAGGATATTTTTCAAATAACAAAAATTTTAACAAAATACCTGAAATGCAAAATACAAAATGAAAATTTTCTCATTGCCAGCGGCTTAAGGAAGTGAAGCATAAAATTATTTAAACTTCCCTCGAAATATTTTTTTTCCTAATTCTTGTAGTGGCGACACTGATGAACAACATAACCTGTGTTCCCAAGTTGTTGTCATTGATTGAGTTCAAGCTGTTTGATAATCAGTATTAAACCCTAATTATTATTGTTTTATAGCGTATTGCTGTCGGGGTTTATTTTTGCCGGTAGTTGAAGTGTTTTAAAAGAATGGCGGATCCGTTGAGCATCCTGCGGCAGTACAATGTCAACAAGAAGGAAATCATCGAGAGGGACAACCAGATCATCTTTGGGGAGTTCTCGTGGCCCAAAACTGTCAAAACGAACTATCTTATGTACCCCAAGTGAGTTATTTTGGAGGGTGTTGTTTAAAATTGATTGGGCCGTATGGCGCAAAGTGAGGGAGAGGCGTACGTGTGGAATTACCTGGTTACGTGTCAATAGTCCTCATCGACCGCCTCAGGAGCCTGTTGGGTGGTAACGTTCAATCAGATTGATTGGAGGCAGTAAAAAACTAGGAATTTAGCGCACCACACGAGGGAATATCGGTGTTGAGAGGAAATAAGAAACGGGGTATTAAAAGATATTCTCGGCCACGGAGAACGCTTGCGTTTCGATGCCTTAGGGAGTGACGTGTATGAAGTGATTAGCTTAAAATTCCAAAATACCTGACGGTTTCGTTTGGCGATAGTTACAAAATTCACACCAGAAACGTTTGATGACAACAGCTGGTCCGCTGGTGTTCAATCGCCTTTTGAGGTCTCAAATGGCTCGTTTTACTTGAGCTTCTATTCCAGGGATTTAGGCCTTTTGCTAGATCCATCTTGCTTCAAGTTATGTGGAAGGATACCGTCGTTGTAGCCTCCCGTACTGGGACGTTAGATTACGTTTGCTCCGTAAGGGTGAAAATAAGCTCTACGATTGCGGTTTACCATCTAGTTGTTCCCGCAAGGTTTTCAGTCCGATAGGCTAAATTGGGGCTACGGGAGGGTTTCGGGTATGGTGTCGTTTTCGAAGTATTTGACGACGTAGATTCCATTTTTGGGGGTCCCAGAACTATCCGATTTCACCGTGGGGATCTATGGGGATACAAATGGGATTTTTGGAGGACCCCAAGAGGTCAAATAAGGTGTGGTTTTCCGAGTAATCGTTAACCGATAATTCATTTTTCGAGGTCCCACATCTGTCCAAACAATGTAGATTTTTTTAAAAATATTTTCTTAATATCCTAGAATTAATTTTTGTACAATTAACCCCCAACAAAGAATAATAAACCCTTGTGTAAAATTTGCAGCGTTTTCTCACAGACTATTGAACGGATTCGCATGCTTTTTTTGACATGGCTATTACGAGGGGGGTCAACCAAAAATTGTGTGACATTTTTTTCAGCCCGAAAACGATTTTGTTTACTTTCGATCTACGACAACACTCCATGATCTATAAACGATAGATCGGTGACAAGGAGTAAGGCACTGAGGATAACACAGTGGATTGTACTGAGCCTCTGAAGACAATTGATCTTCACATTCGGCGTGTCTTGTTTCAGCCCTTCACAGGGAAAGGAGGGTCAAAAGGAGTATTACACTTTAGAATGCTTGTTGTTCCTGCTGAAAAATGTCCAGTTGACTCACCCTGTCTACGTCCGACAAGCAGCTGTGAGTGTCACACACGAGCTTATCCCTTTATTCTAACATTTCCGTCTTTTATCACGCCGTAATTCCTTTACAGGCGGAAAACATACCAGTAGTGCGTCGTCCGGATAGGAAAGACCTTCTCGCCTACCTAAATGGAGAAACTCCGACGTCGACGTCCATCGACAAAAGTGCCCCTCTCGAGATCCCGACCCAAGTCAAAAGGGCGGCGGAAGAGATTTCGGAAAATCTCGCCAAAAAACCTCGCTTGGAGGACACGCAGGTGCAGAGAGTCAAACAGCAGCTGGCTGCTCGTCTCGACACTCCCAAAGAGGCGTCTGTCACCGTCGAGAACATCAAGTGAGTCAGCGAGCAGAAAAAAGTAACCCGTGCAATTAGAGAACATTTTTCAGTTTTTTTTTTTTTTTTTTTAAAGATCTCTGTCCGAAGCCATGTCAGTCGAAACGATAGCGGCAATCAAAGCCAAACGTCTCGCTAAGAAAAGGACTACCATCAAGAGCCAAGACGACATCCACATGGGGTCCGATCTCAAAGCCATCATGGACTTGGACGTTGACGTCACTAAAGATATCATCTCCAGGGAAAGGCAATGGCGCACGCGCACCACCATTCTTCAAAGTGCTGGGAAGGTTGGTTGATCGTATTTACACGTATTATTTGTCAGTTCAGCCCTGAACTGTTTCTAAATTGTTCAACATTTTTAGCTATTTGCTAAAAGCATATTCGCCACACTGCAAACAGTGAAGGCTCGCGAAGAAGGTAGACACCGACCCCCGCAAGCTACTCCGGTCGTGACTCCAAGAACCCAACCAGTTAAACCTATGCCTCAACCTGCACAGTACAATCGTTACGATCAGGAGCGTTTCATTAGGCAGAGAGAAGGTAAATTGTGCGAGCAATCAGCCTGGTAACGTGCGTTGAACGAGTCTAACCATCTGTAATTTTCAGAAACTGAGGGATTCAAGATCGACACGATGGGTACTTACCACGGTATGACCCTGAAATCCGTGACTGAGGGCAATCAACCTAAAAAGCCGACGACGCCAGCACCTACCCCGCAGCAGCAAAATCAACCTTCTCCAGTGATGAATAGCGCCCAGGTGAGTTCAACAGAAAGGATTTAGGAACCGTGGAGGACAAGCGTATTGCAATGTGCTCCTTGAAAATGTCAAATGTTTAGATAATGTTTTACTGTATTTGTATTTTGCCCTGAAAATGTCATCTTTCAAAAGTTACGAAAACGAATCAACATTGCAGATAAATTATGTGAATTCCAGCAAGACGTGACGCGCACTGCTTCATTCTTTGTTTATTGGTCCGAGAGATGCACGTTAGCCGACCGTTCTCAAATCATTGTCAGTCAACATGAGTAATTGACAATAGCGATCCGCAGTCCTGGAGTGACTGGATCACAGAATAATCCATAACGGCTAAACGGCTGTCATGTCTTGCCTGTTTAGTAAAAACCGTCGTTGCACGCTCTGGTAACATTGGATGTTTGGCGTCACATGCTTCAGCTTCAGTTCCAAATCTCAAAAAGTGGCTATAACAGCTCTGTGCGTAACCACTCGGATTTTCGAACTGAAAATGTGTGTCAGGGATTTTTTAAGGGTTCCCAATCTGATTGGGTCGAAAGAAATGTGAAATTCCGACATTTTCAAGAAGATGCATGCATGAATGCAAAAATGAGTTTGTATATCTCAAAATGAGTGATATGTTATGAAGCAGCACACGCCGCGGCGTTGGGTGTGGGGGTTAAACTGAAATGACAAGTGTGGGGATGAGGAAGCGCTCGGACTTTTCCCCCATATCTGTGACAATCTCGCCAGCCAGCCAGAGTTAATACTGGCGGGAGGAGCGGGTCGCTCTACAGTCATAGTGCGACGGTGCGAACTCCTCTTCACCCGCCGGCGGCCCAGCGTCCCCGCTCGAAGATGGGAGTAATATTCAATTTAATTTTGCCATTTAGTAAATCGCCTTCACTGTTCATTGCGACATTCAACGAAATGTCATCACCCAGTGAATTTAATGGGATCAAACCCATCAGCCAGGCCTTCATTACCGACATTTCAGTTGTGGAAGCTGATCCTGAATCATGCATCCATTGCGAAGGACTTCATTGTTGCAACTCGAAAGTGGAAGCAGGGAACGCGGCCACATGTAAGACTGGGTCAGCTGGCCAGGGCATCTGTAGTGATAATTCACTTGAGGTAGCTGCAACAGCTGATCTCAGTTCCACTGCGAGTCCAGGGCGAAATAATACTGGCCACGACGTATCGTGTTGGGCATTAGCTTTGCCTCAGCGATGATAACTTGATGTTCGATATTGCGGACTGAGTTGCCGCGTTCAGTTGACTTACACCAATCAGAATAGGGGCCAACCCATCAGATTTTATTAAGTTAAAGGACGATCATGACTTCGAAAATGCTGAAACTTGAGCAAAGGCTGACTTTCGGGCCGTTAGAACGTTTTACATGTTTTTTCTTTTTTGTTATCCTATTTTATTGAGTTTAAAATATCCGATAAAATACCAAAATCGGGTATTTATCCACATTATCAAATACCAGGGTATTTGACACCTGTGCTCCACCCCACCATTCGCCAAAGGTCCCACTTTCAAATATTTTTATTGCCTAAGCTTCTCCTAACCCAATGGAAACAAGTATGCTTTGGAGAGATGCTTCTTCTGAAATGGGATTCCTTTTTAAACGACCTCTTTTGCAGGCAAGACTCAATTCGAGCGTCCAACCAAGCAAGAGAACGTCCAGGACTCCTATTATAATCATACCATCCGCTACAACTTCGCTCATCACCATGTACAACACTAAAGAAATCCTCCAAGATCTCAGGTCTGACTCGTGTTTTGAGCGGGTTTGTCAAATGCTCACCCATTTGGCGTAACTCTCACCCATCCCAAATCTGTACAGGTTCGTGAGTACGGAAGAGAAGCGGCGGGCTGGTGAAAAAAGGGCCAACGAGGTCCTCCTGCAACGTAGAAAAGACGGCAACACCACCGTCCCTTACCGGGTCATCGACAACCCGCTCAAACTCAGCACCGCCGACTGGGATCGGGTCGTGGCTGTGTTCGTCATGGGACCGGCCTGGCAATTCAAAGGGTGGCCCTGGGGAGGCGATCCCGTTCAGATATTCTCCAAAAGTGAGTCGGAGGGCCGGTACCGGCTCAATAACGCCTTAACGTTCAACTACTTTTACTCATTTCATTCGCTTTCACAGTTTGTGCCTTTCATCTGAAATACGATGAAATGAAATTGGACGCCAACGTTGCCAAGTGGGCCGTCTGCGTTATTCAGCTGTCCCGAATGAAACGCCATTTGGACCGAGCAGCTTTAATGATTATTTGGGAAAAACTTGACAAGTACGTTTCATCCTTCATCAAAACTATCCCACATTACATCCTACATATTATGTACTTCAACTGTTATTTTTGTTCCCAGGCACATGATGAAATTCAAGCCCCACCTGCGCTTCTAGTAAACTCGTCGTCCGTATTTCGCGTTTAAGTGTATTCGTGTGAAGTCATTATGTACATAGATAAACGTACCATTATCTCCCATTGTATGCAATTTTGATTTTTAGACCGTAACTACTGGTAGAGTGAAGGTTGCTTGTAATCTTTGTAAGATTCTGCGAAAAACGGAATGCATCGGATTATTAATTTGTATTCAATGTTGTTGTACACCATTGTAAATACTTTGTACATAGAAACCTATACGATTAAAGAAATAGTATTTAAATGTGAACGGCTGTTGTTTTTCGTTTTCTGGTGTACATGGCATTAATGGAAGGATGTAAAGGATTCTGAATTACACTGTTCATTAGTTTTTTTAATGCTTGTAGTCGTTTTCAAGGTTCTAACTGGATTAGATGTTCATTATTCTTATAAAGCTGAGCGGTATGGACGTTTCGAGTCCGTAAACCGAAACAGGGTCACCCGGGCAGAAGCATCATCATTTGCAAAACGCTGACATTGTGGTCAGAAGGGATTCTCAAACTCCATTTATGGGCCTGGAGGGTTATTCATTGGAATGGAAACACAAATCACGTCACGCTCTCACTGAACCACTTCTTACTAGTCACGAAATCGTTGCGGTGCCTCGCAACGTCTTTTGGTGGGGTTCAGTCACAGAACATAGACAGGGTAGAAGCGGCAGCCCGGTCTCCTAGCGCAGGGAGCCGTGAAGATTATCTATAACGTTCCCTTGAAGCGGAGAGGTTTCTCAGGAATTCAGCTGTTTCCCCGACCTCTTGGGAAAGGTGAACCATCAAAAAATAAGCTTCTACTAAATATATGCGTTTACTACCTATAATCGAAGTTTAAAAAAATAATATGGCTACTAAATTACCTACTACGAAAAGGCAGGTACAGTATCACCTCATAAAGGTACCTACTTATTAGCCACTGAATCATGGAGGAATATTCCTCTATTCCTCCATGCCACCGAATAGGATGACTGTTGTGACTAGTTCTAATTTTTCGTTTATTATTCTTGGAATAATTCACCTATGTAATCGCGACGGAGGTCGACAATTCTGATTGGCCTCAAATTTTGAGGCTCAAAATTTAAAATCCGTTTCAAGACTCGTAGATTCCGTTCTGGGCAGTACGCATTTTTTTAAATACGAAATTTGGACAAAATACAAAATGGTTTACCATCTAGTTGTGCCCGCAAGGTTTTCAGCCCGATCGTCCAAACCCGTGCTGCTCTGTGGGGCTAAAAAGGGATCAAAAGTGAGGTTTTTTGAGGGGTTTAGGGGGGCTGAAATTGGTGTCGTTTTCGATGTATTTTAGGACGCAGATTCCATTTGTGGGGATCCCAGAACGATTCGATTTCCCTGTGGGGATCTATGGGGCTTTCATGGGGCTACAAAATGGATTCCCAGGAGGTCAAAATTTGACCTCCTTTATTTAATAAGCTGTCGTTTTCCGAGTAATTTTGGACGCAAAATCCATTTTTTCGTGGTTCATATCTGTCCAAACATTGTTCAAAAATTTGTATTTTTTTTTGGTTTATTATTCTGACACTTATGTATGACCTCTGATTGCTATTAATGATAAACTGCTATGAACGGCGGTTCCTCTTTTGCAATCGTAGATAACGAAAGGAAAAAACTGGAGAAGAAAAATGAGCGAGGCCCTTACAACAATACTTTATTGCGGCAGTGATATGAGGGCTACTGGGGACAACACAATAATTGGTAACGGGAAAAAATCACCCACCTGTGCAACCCATGACAGTCACGGCATGACTCATTCTGCGGCACAACGAAACGCACTTTGTGCGATATGAGACATCAGTGTATTTTGAACTGATTCGGGAAGTAAAATCAAACAACACTCAAGAGCCCTCCTGCTCAAGTTTGGTTCCGATGAGCGAGCAAATCGTTGGAGTTAAATGTCATTTAACAATTAACTCCAACGATTAACTCCAACGACACATTGCGCCTTAAAATTTAAGCACAAATCTAATTTTAGACACTAATTTCATTTAATTAAAACACGTTGCAACTGATGACGATCTTGATTTTTCGGATCACGGAACCAAACTTCAGCTGGAGTCCACCTTACCAGTCATATAAAATGGGTGGTTGACACAAGTTCCTAGAAGGCTTTTTGCACAATCCGAGCAATAACTTTGAAGTTGTATGAACCAATACGACTAAAATTAAACAATTTTTGAACACCTAAATAAGTGGTCCCCAACTACGGAGAGATGACGACCTTGAAAAATATTTAAAAAATATCAGTAGGAGCTACTAGGCACCAATTACTGAGCGATCGGAACATAGAGAAGAGATAAAGGGAGAATTACAACAGAGTCTTCTATCCATTCAGTAGATATTCAGGCGGAATTGTGTTTTTGCTCACAGAAAACTCTGGAAGAAGAATAATAGGTACGTATTCTGTTCTGTATTCTGGTAGGTTTGTTCCGTCCACGCTGGGTTCAGGGTGTAAGGTGATAAGAAAATTGGGTGGATGAACTCAGGGGGGAATGTGGTGTAATCACACGGATGCAATGCAAAAATTAAATTTAAAAAAACCAACAACTAAGAACAGAGGCAGGACTAAGGAACTGAAGAATGGGCCCCGGAACCGACTGTCGAATAATACTTTTTTCTGAAAAAACTTCATAATTTGAAGGCATAGCAGTGAGTTTTGGGCTCCTACGGTGTAATACAAATTTCCAGGGCACTGTCGAAAATTTCAACTTTGAATCTGGAGGGAAAAGTGGAGCCACTCTCTCATTGGCTGCTCACGGCCGCCATTTCCGCCGTCACCTCCAGCAGATTCCCGTCGGTCCCTTCTTATGCTAGCGCACTCTGGCGGATTAGTTATAGTGCCACCGCGGGAAAATTCAAAACGCCAAATATTCACTAGTGATTTCCTCTGCTCAGACACCTAATTTCTCAGTGCTAACTGTACTGAGTACTTTGTTCATTACTAGTTCAACTATGTTCGGCCGAATTTTCCCATTTCTCTGACCTAGTTCCGTGGCCCAATGGTCTGATGGCGTCTGTCGACAGAAGTTGTCCCAATGCCTTCTGAATCGCTGTTGAGTTCCGTCGAACAGCGCACTGACTGACCTGGAACGCGAACCGTCGACAAATTGTTGTAGCATTACTTCACGGAGATTCACGGAACTGTAAATTTCATACAGAAAATCCAAAAGTGATAAACTCGTATACTTTTTGGTTGATTGTGTTCGGAATTCAAACTTTTTTCGAGAGAGGAGTTTCATAAGGCCGAGAATGTTTATCTGGCACGTTCTTTTTTTGCCGGAGCGACTGTAAAAGTCTACATTTTTACTCTTTTGAGTTCTGTATTTTGCAAATAGGAGAAATGAAGAAAACACGAGGGTTTTTCTGGTCCACGGTTTCAAACTTTCAGGTTATCAGTCTAAACAAAAGACGGGGTACGAAAATTCGAAATTCTAGCAGAAAAAAGACATTTCATTAAGTTTTCACTGTGCCTGAAACGGCAGGGATAATAGCATCAGATGCTATTGATTCAACAGATTCTGTTGAAACGACCCTTCCCTTCGGAAACGCCTCAGTACGGCGTTGATGTCTATTACGGAGTATGTACCGTCCGCCATACTGCATCACTAAATAGTGATGTGAGTGTAAATACACTCAATGGATGTATTCAACACAAATACGAAAATGTCAACAAGCGTTAGTTGAGAACCACTGGCCTAAACTGTAGGCCCTAGAAGGAACATAATAAACTATTAAGTACAGACGATTAACATGAACAACAATGCAACGTAAAAACGCTTGAAATAAAATTTATCACACTTCAGAATAGCATTTTTTCAGTACATAAATAATATGACACAACCACATCGTATTGCCCATCACTTAGTGAAATATCCCATCTCAAAATCAGGAATAATAAGTCGGAAAAATGCACATTAAATGCGACAACATCTAAATAGGGAAGTACAATGCTTTGGCTCACTAATGTCTACGACTAGAACTTTTGTTGAAAGCTTTGACATACTTGCATGCTACGACTTTAAAATACTCTCTAAAACTTTCCAATCCACCATTAACAATAAAAATACTACACATGAGATTACAAGAGAGCAATTTTGCTGACTAAATCAGTGCCTCCTTTAACTCTTTGTAAAACTTTAATAAATCAACATGACTAAAATTTTTTTTTTTTCAACACGTGAAAGTACCTACCAATTCCACGGAAGGCACGCAAGAGATTCAAAACTCGTTCTCTAAGCTATTACCATCAAAGGACTACGTGTTTCTCTACGTGATGCAGGGCACTAGTCATCTTGGTTGGACTTTAGAATAGTTTGAATGTGTTGGAGTAATCACCACGAGAACACAAAAATAAAGTACGCGAACAAAATCGTTACAACGTAGCACCTCAAACAGCGTAACAAGCACCTCTTAGGCCTGTCTTTTAGGCTCAAAACACCTCCCGTATGTAACAATAAAAATCAATATGGCATTATAATCACATTTCTTTAGATCATAATTTCATTAGAGGGTTGAAACTATTTACAAAATAGCTACTAAACGAGATGGCATAAAAGGAACTTGGTGAACGTAACAGCACTCAAAAGTCACTTCTGGGTAATTGACTGGAATACAGGATTCAAAATCATGAAGTGACAGCATAACAACGATCCAGTGGTTTGGAACCCTAAATCTCCAAAGACGCCCCTACGCTCTCTGCAAGACACATAAATTAGCAATAGAACACAACAACAAAGCGCAGGTATACACAGACAAAAATTGGAGATATTAATTGCTCCAGTCAAAAATAAGTGACATAGTCAGTAGATATGAGTACCATTTGAAGTGTTCTGGTACATTTCAAAAATCACAACAAAGCAATACAATCTAACACGGAACTACAGAAGCAGAGACAAGCTCCTAACGAACATTTTGATGCTCTAAAATACAATTTTCACAATTTTGTTTATTCACGAAAAATGTTTCAATTGTAGGATTTCTACAAATTCAGTGATAGCTATTTGTGTCAAATTTTATACCAAGTTTAAAAAAGGTTTTACGGCGTCATTCACTGAGCCATTTTCGGGCTTATCAGGCCGGTCATCATGTCGAACGAGTTGCCGTCCGGTTGAACTGAGATGGTCTCCCCTTTGGGTGTCTGCACCAGGAGGAAACCGTAGTCGTCGATGCCTTTGATTTTGACAAGTTCTTTCGAGCCGTCAGCGTGCGTTACGGTCACATCGGCGTCACTGTTGAAGGGATTTAGTCAAATGTATAACGTAGAAAGACAAGTACAGGGCAAGAGCAATAAGAATGGAAATTAAAATAATTAGTTAATACATTTTTTGGTTTTTAAATGATATTTGAAGAGCACAGGGGAAAACCCGGGTAGATCAGATTTTTCTCATTTCGATAACATTAACTTTTATGGGAAAACCGTTAGTTCATGCTGTTATGTATACCTACTTAAAAATTATAAAAAATGACAATCAAAGTTCAACTATAAGATCCAATATCAAACCCCGTGAAAAACGAAGAATATTATGATGGACACCATATTATTATCTCCATCCATATCATGATCATAAAATTGCGGACACAATTAGATAGGATTAAGCTCTCCCTTGATGGGAAAGACTTAGGATATGTCTGTGGAAAGATTATGGATATGTCTGGCCCATCAAGGGAGGGCTTAATGGAAGTGTCAAATGAATTAAGCGAATGAAGGCTTCTCAAAATAAAGCACTGGTTAGAAATAAAGAAATTAAGTTTCAGAATCACCAAATTTTGTCTTTCAATTAACTGAAATATTAGTGCGATCGGTGATGAGTACAACAAGGGCTTGTACACACATAGCGCTCTGTGATGATAGTCACGACCCCTGGAGAATAAAGCGGCAATACAAGCCTTGTTACGAGTGGAAGAAATAGCTTGATCGTTGAAAGTGTCTCACATGAATATTATAAATTGTGAACCCTCTCTCCCACTGCCTCTAATTCCCAAGCTCACTCAGCTGATCAGGGTGGGTCCTGACTTTGTCAATCGTACACAGCACTTCTATAGAAGCTACATGCCAAATTTCAGCGTGCTGGTCCATTAGCAAAGAACCAGAGCTCACACAGCTGATCAAAATGGAAATCGAAGACAATCTACGTGATGAGCGAGATCAAGCGGTTCAAAAAATCCCATATCGCCTTTCTAGCACCCCGGGAGCCGCGTCTGTTCGCATTGGTTTAGGTCCGTGTATCTTTCTTTGGAAATCTCGAGTTTTGCTTCGTGTGAGGATGAAAAAGAAATTCGGGGGAATTCAAGTTAGTGATCCCCAGTTTTGGAGACGTGAAGTGATGTAAACAGTGTTGCCATGTCGTGCAGGTTTAGTACATAAAAAAGATCACTGTGCACTCTAGCAGCTTGGTGCGAGGCCCAATGCGTGAAGTCATGGCCTAAGCTTTCTGTTTAATCTCAACCATTTCTTAACACCTCTACGTGTAAAGGGTCACTACAGTAACAGCCCATTGGATGGCGATCTCGCGTCCCTTTCGCTCCACACCGTCAGTTCGCCTGCAGGCACCAGACCACTACAGTGTGTGCGATCTTCAGGCGATCATCTGCAGTTCAGTACGCCTGAACAGGCACCTGCAGGCGGTTGACTGGTAGTGTATGGGGCCCTTACGGATTTTTGAACTGAAAATAAGTCTAAGGGGGTTTTAAAGGGTGCTGAATCCGAATATGATGTTAGAAATGCAAAACTCCGACCTTTTCAAAGAGCTCATAACTTTTAAAGTAGTGGCATACACACCTGTGGAGCCAATACTGGTAGTAAGTTTGGTAAAACTGGTCAGCTTTGCCATTTTGCAGTAAGTTGATCAATTCTTCCATTTTGTTGAACACGACGGAAAAATATTTCTCAAAGGATAAACTGGGGATTTTGACGTTTTTCTCTTTCGCTAGCACAGCGATTATATCATTGATGCAAACTGTAGGCTCCTTGTTGAACAAATTGATGCCACATCCTGAAATTGAATGAACAAAAAATTATTCACAGTAGACAGAAAGGTTCATCGTCTCCATTCAGGTGGACTTGCTTAGCCCGGTTTATACTGCGACTGATCAAACTCACCCATAGTGGCAACAGCCATTTCGCCTCTGATTATGGTCTTCATGGCGATTCCTCCAATTTTAGTTGATTTGTTGACGTAGATGTCATTAGGCCACTTAATTCCAATGTCCAATTCCTACGTAAAAGCTCAGATTAGGGGGCCATCATGCAAGGTATACAGTAGTACAAATGAAGTGATGAAAATGAAAATGCGCTATGTTACACAAGGGTTTATTATCGGGACCCTAAAAAATGGAGAGTGTAGGAAAACACTTTCCCATTTCCTACAGATTTCCTGTAGGAAAACTCGCTTGGAAAATACTTTCCCAGCCAAAACGTCACCACGGAAAAAAACTTTCCCAAGTTAAAGTGTATGAAAATTTCATTTAATAATCAACTCTCAAGTGAGAAGGAAATTCAATCAATTCCGATAGATAATATCTTAAGCATATTATGCTTAAGCGATCTACGCGAAACAAACCTCAAGGTTGGGAATTTCGCATATTCCGACGACCATGGCCAAAGTAGCGATGAATTGTAGAATGGGCAAGTGTTGGCCAACGTAGGTTTGTAACGGGATATGAACCTGTAGGCTGAACATGGCACTCCCCTTAGGGCTCAACCAAGTGTTGCCACTCCTCCCTGGAACAGATGAAGGGTTTTGTGGCTTCTTTGTTCCTGTTGTGGTTGTTATTTATTCATCGTGCAGATTACTCACCAACGCCTCTGGTCTGGTAGTACGGTATAACGGCAATCCCATGCGTTAGTGGTACATCTTCGATCATTCGTAAGCAAGACGTCATCACGTCAGAAAATACAACTAGTCGGCCCAGTTGATCAGTCTTAAGATTCTACAAATTACAAACAAACCAATGAAACACAGAGTGTGTTTTGCGGTAATTCCGCCGAGGGGATCGACTCGGGCGGAGGGTAGGGTTAGAAGGAGTTGTGGTTCTTGGCCGGGGGGGGGGGGGGGATTAGGGTTTCAGACCGGTGTCACCGACTCAGTGGGCGGCCAGTGGGATATTTCTGTCGACTAACCTTGCGCCCAACAACTTCGAACCAAATAATCTCCGCAAAAACACCTGTGTTGAAAATGTGAAGACAAACAGACTTGAACAGGGAGCTAAGAAAAGTACCCACCTCGAAATACTCGACGGTTGAGAATGATTCAGGACAAGCGTGCAGTAGGACAGGCAACACTGACTCACTGGGAACTGGAGGAGACACGCCTTTACCACAGAATTTAAACTTTATAAAATTGCCACTCAATACATTATTCTCTAGTAATTTGTCTTCCCTCAACTTGTCCAACAATGCTTGCTTGGCCTAAAAAAAAAGGTAAAATTATAATGTATTTCACTGATTCCTGCAGATTTTCTATTGATTCAGTAAAACTTACTTCGTGGTTCCCCAAGAAATAACCAATACTGTAGATATTAGAAGAGCAACTTTTAGTAGCGCATTTGAGATCTAGATGGTTAGACAGCACGTCGGAAAGAATCCCTAATCGAGCTTTTTCACTGTTTTGCAGAGCTTCTTTCTTGTCATCTGAGTTGTCATAATGATCAGGCGAAACCTCAAGATGCACCTAAATAAAAAGCAAATGATTATTATTGTTGATGGTAATGTAAACCCGTTGGAGACGTTAGGAACTTACTTGTGAGAAAAATATTTTTGATGCAACGTCAGCAAAAGTAACGAGGAGGAAACTGGGTGTCTGCCAAGTGTCTTCTACGCCGAGGACGTCGACTTTCAATTTGTGAGCCTTTCCGGATGAGTCAGTCACTTCGACAGTTTCAGGAATAGCTTTTCGACTGGAAAACACATTCAGAATATACATCGTGACTACAGCTGTATAAATATATGAATACAACTTACCATGCTTGCTCGTCGTAAGAAAACTTCGGGTCACTGGGAGTGGGTTGGTAGCAGAAAACGTGGTGCATCAACGGGACGTGTTTCCAGGTTTTGTAAGAGCAATGGGCCAGCTCGTTGGGGCGAACCTCTGCGGTGTGGAACATGGGGAGGATGCTTCCGAGGAAATCGGAGCACAAGCAAAGCAAAGATCCGGCTCCTTTGGTCAAGTAGTTCATTACAACGGGGATAAAAGACGCGGGGACGTTACCGTGGATGACGACAAGCACAGCGTCGTCTAGCCAAGTGGACGACAACATTTCGGCGTAGACTAGTTTGTGGATGACGTACCTGAAAAGCACAAGTGGCCATGTTGAAGTGTTCCTAAAACAAAATTAATGTTAGACATAGCCGAGCATTTACCTATCACTTATCAGCGTAGACTCAAGGGCAGCTTTAACACTCTCAGAAGACGACGGACTATCCGAGAAAATGATTATGTTAGGAGGTTTGGTAGACGAGTTGACCGGGGTGGAAACGGTCTTCCTTGGAGTTCCCGGTAGTGAGCGTATTGAAGACATGGAGGTGGTGTTGGAGTCGGCCACCTGTCTGTAGAACGAACAAACCAAAAATGAATTTCTTTCTTGCACCAAGCAGTTTTTCAAATTAGTAGCACTATACGCCAGTCCAAGCGAATCCATTTTACCAGCTCGTGACAGCAAGTGCTACTTCACTACCTACACCACCAGCACTAATAATTAGCACCATTGACAATGCAATAAAATCAAGGCTCTGGCAAGCAACATGATCCATCTCGGCATATCTGATGAGAAACTTCGATAAAAAATAACCCAGCAAGTAGGTAGGCTTCACTTTCCTACCGCCATATTTACAACTACGCGCCAGCCAACCCCCTACCTTTTTCAACAGGCCTATGGCCCAACAACCCACTAAAGCCAGCCAACCCCCGTCCTCTCACCCAACTGGCCTCAGACCCAAACAAGTGTTCGAACCGTTTTGAGCAGTAAGAATTTTTTTCAAAAATCTGAAATTTTGTCAAAATACTCGGTCTACATCTAGTTGTGCCCGCAAGGTTTTCATCACCCAAACCAGTCGGGCTCTTTGGGGCTAAAAATGGTCTACGGGAGGGGTTTTTGAATATGGGGCCGAGTTAGGTGTCATTTTTGAAGTATTATTGGACGTATACGTCCAATTCTATGAATCCATTTTTGGGGGTCCCAGAGCCATCCGATTTCACCTTGGCGATCCACCCCCCATTTCCCTTCACTGCAGGTAATTTTTGGGTTGCGGCGAGTTTTCTACTTGCCACAAGGGGAGGGGTGAAGGTTTGCGCCTAATTTTCCAGTGTTCGGATCAGCGCCCAGTCTTCCGTCGCCCAAGCCAACCCCTGAGGTTTTTGCTTTCCCCAACATCTCGCTTTCCGATAGTGTAAAGTCTGTTTTGTTCAAGAAATTCAGCATGAAACTGAAAGGGTTTCATTTGAAAGTCTATGTTTTCCCCTATTTATCCCGACTTTCAGAGCTCACCTTGTTTTTTAATGGTTTCAGACTTTTCTCGTTATCTGCTCGACGGAACAAATTTTAGGTTTTTTTTTTCAAATGTTTCTGATGACCGGAAGGGTCCGCAAAATAAAAATCATTCTCGTCCTCCTCGTGTCTCGCCAGCCAACTACTCCACAGAGCAGCACATTGCTTATTCCCACTAATAAAGGTGGACAGCTAACAGGAAATACCCTTCTGAACCAGCCCATGTCTTTATAAAGCCCAGCTTAAAAATACGTTGTTAAAAAAAAAAAAAACCAAAAAAAACACACATTTGTTAATAGCAGTTTGCAACAAAACTCTATAATAGCAAACTTCAGTTTTCAGCTTTTGACGTCACAAGAACAGTCGTTGTTGAAAAACGTGAAGGGTGATCTCATTTTCATTTTCAGCAATGTGGTAAGAAACTGATAGCTGAAAAACGGCACAAAAACTAAGTTCAAGGGCGGTGCACACACGGAATGAAATTTACTTGGAAATTATACTGTCGGAACGAAGAAGTTCTTCCATTGACTTTCATGGGGATCCGCGGCCTACAAATCTGAAATGAGAAATTATGTTCACAATGAACTGTTGTGGAACGCGGTCGTTAAGGCGATTTGAGGCTCTGATTGGACCTGAAAAGGCGCGTAAGTTAACATCCTGGAAAGATGCCTACCTAGTAGAACCTGGAGCGGTGGACATTTCCGTGCTGATTTGAGACGACTGTCCGGAAGAGCAACGGGTGACGTTCTCTTCGGCGAAAGGCGTATTTTGGAAAGAGTCGTTGACCGTGTCCATGCTCTCTTCGCACGAGACACTTTGAGTGTCCTGATTGAGGTCCAACACCTCAGTACTCACGCCGATAGTCTGATTGCTCGGCACCAGTTTGACAGCACTGCAGGGCAGAATAAAAGATTTGTATTAAATTCAAATCTTGTAGCTAAATGATGGTTCGGGCGGCAGACGAATAGCTTTGAAAGACAGTTTCTACATACGAGACATATAAAATCGACGAATACATCCGTCAGATAGGGATTCCAGTTCTACATGGGTGTAGGTTTAAAACCACTGTTCAGGTCGACTAGTGCAGGTGTCGTTAATACCAGTGCAACAAACATTGATTCATTCTCGATGGATCGATTATTTTGACATTATTCAATACCTGCATTTTGGCTATTCATTCCAACTTATTTATGAACTGGTTAAGTCACAAACCGTGACCTTTCATAACCTCCTAATAACCAACGGAAGGTAGCAAAAGATGGCAAAATTTTCTTATTCGTTCCAGAAGTAGCGCCGAATTTTAAGTTGGCACTATGGTTTCCCGCGAAGGTTGGTAGCCATGGTGTTATGATTTTTGTGATCTATTATCATTCCGATTTGAGTTACCGACCCGCTCGTTACTAAGTTTTTGTTGTTTACGTGACTTTTTAGCGATGGAACAGCTCTCCAAAGAACAGCGTATTATGGTGTTAAAAAGCGGAATGAAAGCCCCGCGGCAACGGTTCGAGTGCTTCGTGATCGTCTAGGACGTAATGTGGCACCTAACGAATCCACTGTTCGAAGATTGGTGCGCAAATTCGAAAGCACGGGCTCACTTTTGAACGACAGGAAGTCGGGGCGCCCGCGCTCATCGCGAGACGAAGAGACTGTCCGGAGGCCTGCCGGCGAGTGATCGAAAATTTCAACGACCGTTTGGTGCAGTGTGCGGCGAGTTTGGGTGGGCACATGCCAGATGTGATTTTTCATACTTAAATCGGAGTATATTTGCTACATTTTCCAATAAAAAAATTTCAAATTGAGCGAAAATTGAGTTTTTCATTGCCCTTTGAAATTCGGCGCTACTTCTGGAACACCCTATTATAAGGAATTCGGCCGTGAGTATTGTCAATCGTAAAAACTTAATGAGTTAATAAGGGGTCATTAGATAAGGCTAATGGCCTTATCTAATGATTACATCATTAAATTAAATTTTTTTTCATTGACATTTTTCATGCTCTCATGAAATAACTTGATGAGCTTGCTGGATCACAACCCAACTCCTTAAGATTTTTCGCCTTGTTTCCCCTTTTTGCAACCTTCAATTGGTTATGGGAAGGTTATAATGGGAAACGTTGCCTTTGTGACGTCACAACATAATATTATTATGAGGTATATTCTTTCACGTGTGGGGAAGAAATTGATTAATAATTTTTTACAGCACTAATTCATGCCAAAGGTTATTTCATTAGGAGGGAGCATATCGTTCTCCTTTGAACAGACGACAGAGGAATAGTTCACACAGAGAGTAAGGGCCGATTATTCTCACCTCGCAACACACTGGACACCAATTGGCCCAACACAATGCACTGGGCAACTAGAAAATGATAATTTTTTAATAAGCAACGAAGTAGCTGCAGCGACACATCTTAGGTTTTAGGTGAGGTTATTTCCTGTATACAGGGAATTCAAAGCACAACAAGCGAAGCGTGGCTCACTCAAAAGTCACGACGACTTTGCCAAACCTAGCTGGACACTTACCCAACACCAGAACCCGGATGACGAACTGATATATCTTGCTGGGCCTCCTTGACTTGAGACACAGCTTCGCAGAAAGTGCACAGCATTGAAACATGCGCCCTCCATCGGTCCAAGAACGAGTTCCTCAACTCAGGGCCTGATAGACCTGGTAAAAGGATGTGGATCTCTGAACTATATCTTATGAAAATCCGTTTGGCTCAAAAAACTTATAAACGTCCAACCGGTCTTGAGCTTCGGCTAGACGAGGTAAACAACCAGGAAATTGTCAACTTACAGGCACTTAAACGAGCGTAGGTTTCAGGAACGGTGTGCTCATTGCTGATTTTGTAGGGCGATCCCAGTGGCTCAACAGCTGAAAACGAAGTTGTGTTCAACAGGTCAGAATGCACAATCGGAACATGAATAATTCATAACATTAATAATTATAAGAGGGATAGTGAGGTCAGGGTCTTTGTGTGCAAATGCGGGCTGTCATCAGAACTTCAAAAAGTTAACAAGCAGTTGAAATTTTTATGGTATCCTGCCGTCAGGATACTCTACATGTGTTCTGCGCTCCGTCCATCAAAGTTCCTACGTCCCAGTCCTAAATCATAAAGTCACTCGTAAAACAATCAACTGGCCGATTAGCTGGTCGGGACGCGTATTCACAATCTGTACACCGATTCACCCAAGGTGGAGCCGAAATGGTGAAGGGTTTGTGAAGCGCATCTGCCCCCCAGAAGATACACTGGTTCAGCCCCAAGAATCTTACGCTGCACAGTTACTCACAAAACTGTTTCATCCAAAACATTTTTCACGAAATTTATTTATTCACGACTTAGTTTTTCACCATTACAAGGAGTAACTGGGCTGAATCAGTGTATATTTTGAAGGCAAACGCACACTCCAATCCATTCACGATTTCGACTCCGCCTCTGGGCTCAAACGGTGTATAGCTTGTAAATACGCGGCTGGGACTCAGGCAGCTCATTTCATGGTTGGTAAATGAATAAAGAGGGCTACACTGGCAATAATTTAAAATTGGGGGTATCGCCCCGTCTAACCGCATGAATGGGAATATTCTTCATTGAACAAAACTCACTCAAAATTCGGAGGATTTGTATGCCATTTTCAAGCGTCAGGTCGTTCTGAATGAAAGTGAGAAGAAGACGGGACACGTCCTTTTCAGTTGTTTCCATTAGGATTGACAGCCTGTCTGACGCATGCCAAGCCAGAGGTGTGCCGTATTTGTCCAACTGAAACATTAAAGCACTGTGAATGCGACAATAATGATTTAACGAAGTGATGAAAAACCCAACCAAAAGCAGAAGTCATTAGTTGAGCTTCAGATGCAAACAAAGCAATCAAGCATAAACAATTTGACGAAGTTGTTAAAATCTTTATGACAGTCCTCACTCCTACCTCAAGTGTCGTCCCAACGAAGTCAAACACACACGTCAGGTAATTTGCTTCTACGAGAACATAGATAGCATCCTCTTTGGGTACCGACTTCTGACTGCAGTCATTGAATTGAATTGGCAAATGCGTCTTTCGTTTCAAAACCCAAATCCACCCGGAAACATCGAGTATTTGCTGTAAAAACAATATTTCCAACTGTCTTCAAAAGAAACAAAGTTTTCTACTGAAAAACAAAAACAAACCAAAAACGCTGCAAAATTTAATTTTACACAAGGGTTTATCATTATTAAATAATCAGATCAAATTTTGATATAGGTTACTTGTGCAAAAATTTAATTCTGTCAATAAAAAAAATTTCAAAACTTTTTGTTTTTTACTCGAAATTTTGACAAATATTTTTTTAAAAAATTCATAAAAATATTTCAAATTTTGACCTCCTGGGATCCTTCAAAAATCCCATTTGTAGCCCCATGAAAGCCCTATAGATCCCCACAGTGAAATCGGATCGTTCCGGGACCCCCAAAACGGATTCTACGTCCAAAAATACTTCGAAAACGACACCTAACTCGATCCCATAACCAAAAGCCTTCAGAAAATCCCTCCTGTAGCCCCATTTTAGTCCCATAGCGCCCCACGGGTTTGGGCGATCGGGCTGAAAACCTTGCGGGCACAACTAGATGGCAAACCAAGAATTTTGTCAATATTTCAGATTTTAAAAAAAATTCCTACTGCCCTAAACGGCCCGGATGGTGGACCGACATTTCTTTTTTGGAATCTAGAACTCTTGAAACGGATAATGTCAAATTTTGAGGCCGATCGTCGAAGATTACCTAGGTGTATTATTCCAAGAATAATAAACCAAAAGGTGCAAATTCTACAAAAGGGTTCACTATTGATATAAATGTGTATACACAACATTTTTAATTCAACTATTTAATTTTAAAATGTTTTTGTAAAAGTTGTGGAAGGGATGGGGGACCCCGAAAACTGGATTATGCGTCCAAAATTACACCGAAAACGAGGCCTCATTCGACTCTCGAGTCCCCAAAGATCCCCACGGTAAAATCGGATCGATTCTGGGGCTCCCAAAAATGGATTCTACGTCTAAAAATACTTCAAAAACGACACCCCACTCGATATCATACCCAAAAACATGCAAACCCCTCCCACGGCCCCTTTTTAGCCCCACGGGTTTGGGCGATGGGCCTGAAAACCTTGCGGGCACAACTAGATGGTGGGCCGAGTATTTTTTCAAAATCTCAGATTTAAAAAAACTCCTACTGCCCAAAACGGCAGACGGACATTTCGTTTTGGGGATCTACACATTTTGAAACGTATGACAAATTTTGAGGCCATTTCCGGAATAATAAACCAAAAACTGGACATGTGTGTGATGAGTGGGAATGTGTGCAGCATGCACCTTGCAGGAACGTGATAGATTAACGGTGGTCTAAAGATTGCATCATGACGTCACTCAAGCTACTTCAACTTCGCCCCAATTCCAAAAACTTATATAAGAGCAAATTCAGTGGTTTAATAGCGTTCTTCCCAGGCTCTGTTAAACCCATAACAATAAGCGGCGTAAATGACTGGGGTCACTTCGACTAGTAGATATGTACGGCTGTGACAACGAAGGCAGGCGTTGGATAACATGCAAAGTTCTATTGGGAATCATTCACTACGCACAATTCAAGTAATTAGTGCAATCATGACGTACCTTGGGAAAAACTGAAACCGCTCGTTTATTGCCATTATATGAAAATAGATCAACTATGTGACCCGATTTATGATTGAGGCAGTGATCAGAGAGAATTCCGTTTACTTCCAACTTATGTTTGAGACCTGTAAGAGACAGTGAAAATTACACATCGTGATTGAATTTGCACACATAGGAACGTGTAAAAATCGTGATTGAATTTGCACACATAGGAACGTGTAAAAATCACTTACTAGGTTCAATGGAATACAAAAACGGGGAGAGCTCTTGGTGTACAATGAGTGATCCGTGTTTTTCTGAGACGGATCTCAATTTCTGTATGATGGAATTCAACCTCCAAGATTGGACCCAAGTCGCTGCCAAATAGTATACGGTCAGCATCGTTCAGCCCTGAAAATCCCGAAACGGGATGTTGTAAATGTCGTGACCCAAATAAAACTTAGCAGCGTCACAGCTTTGCCCCGCACGCAGACGATTTCTAACGAATTATTTCTCTCTGCGGTTGGGAAATTTACCGAACAACGATGAAATCCTTGATGGAAATATCAAGACTAGTAATGTTGAGAAAAATAGTGCGTACCATGTTGACATGCACTGAAAAAAAACGTACAATTGGAACTACTCACGTATTGTAAATCGCTAAAACATGACAATTGGTTTTTCCGAACGCCGTTTCGCTTCCACGATCTGCAAAAGCAAAAACACTGGACGAAAATTGTTAAAATTTAATGGATTTTATTTCCATTGATACCCTATCGCTATCGCTGTTATCAGCTGTGGCGCAGACCTTCGGCACTTCTCTCATATGTCTATAGCGTGAGCTCCAAAAAGGGCGGTGGCGAACAAGAAGTTTGGATAGCGACGCAATACGGCCTGGTATTGCGGGTTTAGTATGTCTCACAGTCGGGTGAAGGCTCTGTTCTCTGTTACTCTGTGGGTGAAGGGAAGTTGGCACCTACCCCACTGAAAACAGCGAAATTCATGCCTAAAATTTCGGCACTCCCTCGTCCAATTTTGGTGATTTTGGTTGAAAATATTGATCTGAAGATTTACAACAGGAGGAGCAAACTTGACAGTTTTCTGAAGATTTACAACAGGAGGAGCAAACTTGACAGTTTTCAATGGCATTCCGGCGTCCTTTTACAAGAAAAATATTGTATAATACAGTATTGTATAATAAGTACTTATTGTAGTGTATCATGCGAAAAATATTGTATAATAGGTACTTATTGTATTGTATCATATTATGAAAAATCTGTTTCCGCCAATTTTTTTTTCATTTTGAGCGGGCCAATTCACTAAAAAAAAGTAGGTACCTATGACTGGTTCTCGAGAAAATGGGTAAGGTCAAAAAGATACAAAATTGAGAAATCTAATTGATATGCTGAGCGAAACGTACTAAAGTTCATTCATTTCTACCCTGATGTGACTTTGAGTCCAAGTGCTACCGCGAAGCTCGTTGATTGCCAGTGCTACAGATCGTTGATTGCCAGTCTCTTTTACCATGTGGTTGACGTGTATTTTACCGTGCAAGTTCATCTAAAAAGACTAGGTATTTTGAATTTTGGACACCTTAACAAAATATGTCATGAACAAATTTCTAATAAATCATGTGCAGGAGGATTTAAAAAATATCCTACTTTTGGGACTCAAAAACGCATTACTTCACATTTCAGCTCTGATTTGGCGCTAAAAGCAATTGTTGAGCTCTAATTATTATTACACATTATTACGCGATATCCTACGGATATCCTTCCATTTTAAAAGACTTTTATAAAATACTTAGTATTTCGATGAATGAAAGAGCAACTTTCAAATTTTTGATTTTTTTCCACTATTAACTCCGTTGTTTGACGTACGCTGTTTCATCGTTGATGACAAGTTGATGATGGTTGCGCTCAACCTCGAAAATCATTTTCGTGGAGGAGTTGGGTAAAATCCAAAATTCATTTTGTTACCTACGTTAGCATACTAACAGCCCCGTAGAGAGGGGGGGGGGGGGCACTGGACCCGTTGCCCCCGGGCCCGGCTTTCGTAGGGGGCCCGGATGAGAACGTTTTTTTTTTTTTTTTTTAGGAGGCAAAATGGGAAAAGGGGCAGATCAATATAGGAAAAATTTTCACTTTTTTTTTTTTAGGGGGCCCGAAGAACTCTCCACGGCCCTGCATACTAAAACGTCTATTTTACGATCAACAGCCAACAAATCAGGTAGGTACTGTAACAAAACTCATAGTGAACGTAATCTAAAAACCAGAAACAAGTATTTTTTTTTTACTTGGCTAATAAAAGGTAAATGGTAAAAATTATAATTTCGAAGCCAAGCGGGCAGAGCGGAATTAGCGCCTGCGATCTGCCCGTCTTCATCTATTGATCTGTCTACAAACCCCAAGTGAAACATCTCAGTCGGAACCTCGTGGGCTCAGCGGAACTGTGTGGCGAATTTCCCTCTTTCTAGCGTCTTCGATTTTGTTTGACTTTTTCATTACCTTCCCCATCAGCTCAAGGTATTTAAAAAAAAATGAATTTCTATTTTTCACAATTGGCTCACAGTGAAAATTTTATCTATTGCGAGGCCTGTTATTTTTGACATTCGGCGACCGATTGTAAACAGATCAAGATTCCAGGACCAACGGGATTTTCCCAAGAAACTCAAGTCAGAAAATTCCGTAGGTAATTTAATGTATTACAGTGAACTCCATAATATGAAAAGAGAAATGTGACACGCATTTGGACAACATTTCGACGGTTGTTCACTGTTTGTAAAAGAAATTGGTCTAGCAAAACTTAACTCAGTGACTCAATTTTTCCAACTTGATCAAAATTAATACTGAGAAAATGAAGATAAATCTACAATTGAATTGGCTTGATTCAATCTTCACTCTTGCATCACGATTAGAAGGCATTGGCACTGGTACAATAAGTTTGGAAATATTTCAGAATCCCCTTTTACGTCGTACAGTACTTCCCGTTTCCTGTATTGTCTTGGTGTTTGAATATTCATGAAGCGTGCTTTTAACCATCTCTCTCCAATCAGTCTCTGTCAATAACTGAATAAGTCGATTTGAATTGCTTTGTTCCCTTCTGTTGGTTCGTGAAATCTGAAATTCCATTTGGGTCCCAATAAACATGAAATGTTTATTGCTTTTGTTAAAAGCGTCACTTGGACGAACAATCGCTTCAATTTATTTTCAGAGTAAATGAACGGAAACCGTCCTATTTCACACCTCATTAATAGCCGACGGACATAGTCCAAATACCGAATGGTGTCCGAAACCTTTGCAGGGACTGTCGCTCATCAAAAACAGGAAAATATTGCCCCTCCCTTCTTATTCAAATGAGCATGTTAATTTATTTGAAATTCAAGTAGCACAGGAGGCTAGATTTCATCAGGACCTCACTCTTACTGCATTATGCGGGTGAATGTGCAAAATCGCATCTAATTTGCATGAGGCAGAGTTGGTAGCCAGGAGGGAAGTGGTGCTGTAGCTGCCCGGTTTATTCATGGACCAATTACACAGTTTGCAGAGTTAATTAATAGGCTTGACTGCCACCTACTTACAAATAAGATTTGAATCGCATCGTGCAAACTGTCACATTCCAACTAGGCATGGAACTTTTAAATTAAAAATTAAAAATTTATCATCCTTAAATGCGTGCTATAAAAATTCAAAGCCTTTTTAGTGTTTGAATTGCACGTTATCCTTCCTGTCCGGAAACAGAAAACGCTGCAAATTTTACACAAGGGTTTATTATTCTTTGATATACCTACATTACTTGTGCAGAAATTTAATTCTGTCAATGAAAAAATTAAAAAAAAATTTTTTTTTTGGATTTTTATCTCAAAAAATTTTTTTTTTGGATTTTTTTGTTCAAAAATGTGTTTTTTTCAAAAATTCCGTATTTTTTACTCGAAAAATATTTAACATCCTGGGATCCTTCAAAAATCCCATTTTTAGCCCCATGAGAGCCCTATAGATCGCGACAGTGAAATCGGATCGTTCCGGGACCCCAAAAAATGGATTCTACGTCCAAAAATACTTCGAAAACGACACCTAACTCGATCCTATAGCTAAAAGCCTTCAAAAAACCCCTCCCGTAGCCCCATTATAGCCCCATAGCGCCCCACGGGTTTGGGCGATCGGACTGAAAACCTTGCGGGCACAACTAGATGGTAAACCAAGTATTTTGTCGAAATTTCAGATTTTTAAAAAAATTCCTACTGCCCAAAACGGCCTGGACGGCGGACGGCGTACGGCGTACGGCGTACGGCGTACGGCGTACGGCGGACGGACATTTCGGATTTAGAATGTAGACCACTTGAAACGGATAATGTCAAATTTTGAGCCCGATCGGAGTCGTCGACCCGCGTCGCGAAAACATAGGTGTATTATTCCAAGAATAATAAACCAAAATCAATAGCACTCATGACCTGCGTCAAGGCATAGACGCGTAAATCCATCAGGGTGACGTCTGACAGAGTGATTATGTGGTGCCCATTTATCGATGAAATTACCTTTGAAAATCGGTCCTCCTCTGACCCATAAAAAGATAAGGTCGAGAGGCAGTTTGTTAATAATTGAAAAAGGTAAGCGCGTGCCACCAGAAGCTCCAGGGGTGTAAAATCCTGTGGAGCAGCTGGCCCGCCTGGTCGGTCACATCTGCAGCTGTCGGAACAGACTCTGGAGGCGGTCTGGTGCCAGGCCCCATTATACGTCTCTTTAAACCAGAGTTAATTTGGGATTTGAAAAAGGTGGCATCGAAATGTTTATGAATAGTCCGTATGAATGGTAATTACATGGGAGAGTTTCTGTTTGTATTTTATGGCATCGTGTAATGAGGTATTCAATGAATAATACATACATAAATACGTTTCGAAATGTGTAGATTTGAAAAATGAAATGTCCGTCCGCCGTACGCCGCTCAGTGGGACATCAGTGCCATTTCGAACTCAGGCAAACTTTCACACAACGAGTGGGTTTTTTAGAACATTTTAAGCTCAGAAATTTTGTTTTTCGACACAAATCATCTGCTACTTTCTTATTTTTGTGGAAATTTTAAATTTTTGGATGTTCAATCAAAATTGTTCAACTTTAGGGCGTTCACTTAAACCATTAGTGTTCAATCGAAATTATCTACCAATTTGAAGTAATTTTCAATTTTAGGGCGTTCAATAGACGCACAATTTATTGCTCTATATCATAGCGTCTATAACTTTTCTTCGTGTTAAAACTTCGTGATAATCCTAATTTGGCTTCCAAACTGAATTCTGAAAAACGCGTTATTTAAAGGTTTTTTGGAAAATTAAAATAAGGTTAACTAGCAATTTTAGCACGGGGTACATTCGTGATCAGCGTCAAAATTTAATGTCCCCAAATATCATCATAATCATATCAACGATTTCTTTCTATTAGCAAATGTTGAAATGCAATTTAGAATTCTGATTTCCCTCTGTTAGCACATTTTAGAATATATTTTAAAATATTTTATTCATTGCTGGACAACTTTTTTTCCACGAAATTGCGATTTTGGGCCTTAAAAATAGAAAACGTTTCTTTTGGTTGATTTTCAACTTTTTTCCACTTAAATCCACACAGCCGAAACTTAGTGCGCCGTTCGCCGTGCGCCGTTTTGAGCTGAAGGTAGAAATTTTAAACAAATCTGAAATGTTGACTAAATTCTCGGTTCGCCATGCAGTTGTGTACGGGAGGGTTTTTGAAAACAGTTTTTCGGGTCTTATATCTAGTGGGGTGTTGTAGAAGTATTTTTGGACGTAAAATCTATTTTATAGAATCCCAGAACCATCCGATTTCACTGCAGGTATCTATGGAAGCAGGAAAAAGCAGGGGCTTCTGAAGGATGCCAGGAAGTTGATTGAGGTGTCGTTTTCCGAATAATTTTGGATGTTTAATAGATTTTCGAGATCCTACATCCGTTCAAAGAAATTTTTTCTAATGTTTTTTATACCTAGTTTTTATTGACAGAATTTGGTCATTTTTGTACAATTATGTATAAAAAATAATAAACCCTAGAGTAAAATTTATTGCGTTCTTCGGAAGCAAAATTTAATCAACAAGCAGTAATCATAATAATATTATTATTATGCATAATATTATTTGCTAGCTTTTTCCTGGATTACTCGTCTAGGATCACAGAGCAAGATATTCGTGATATTTCGGCACCTATCGGCCAAATTCGGTACGCCGATAAGCGAAAAAGGGGAAAACCAGCTGTTTGTTTGATTCCCCTCCCTTCTTCTACTTCCTTTTGACAACCGCCCCTTTTTGTCAGCCACTCCTCCCCCCACGTACTAGGTACGCGCCTCATCACCATCGACCTACGGAGAAATCAACCTCAGGTCTACTGCTTGCCACCCTCCCCTTCACGCAACTTCCCCTCCGAATGCGCACCCCATTCAGTCGCTCACGTTCATATCACCTCCCCTCTTTGGTGTAAACTTCGACCTCCCTTTTACGGATTTTCGTGTTAGTTGTCGGTTCTACATTCAACTCGGTCAATTTCATCTTGGCGCGCTATAGATTCCAATAATTGCAATTACTATTATTACAATTATTGTTTGTTGCATTCGACGAGTTTACCGCTTGTTTACAAATTATGAGTGAAGTGATTGTGCTGAAGTGATGTTGTGACGGACCCGCGCCGCCGCTGAATTTGACCATTGAACACCAAAAGAGGACCCTTTGACATCTTTATTGATTGAAAATTGATCATTCGCATGTAGTCAGGGCCCAGGTGATGTTTTACTCATTACTTAATCTGAAGCGCTTAAGAAAATGTTTATTTTCAGTATTTCATAAGTCATGAATCATCTCAGGATTAATCCTCACAGGAGTAATCCTCAGATGAGATCAAATTTTGAAGCTGAGGGGCGTAGATCTCTACTCTCTATGGCATTGTGTACCTACTCCCCTATGTTAGGCTCCAAGTCCCATGGGATATTTTGTTACATAATCCATGTCCAACGTATATGTATATTATACATTTTTGCTACGTTGGACGATTTGGGCTTTAGACTGATGTCACCATGGCCGGTGGGGTCTGGGATGTTTGTGGCAAATCACGGTGTGATTTGAATCGAATTCCATATAATCGAATATTATTCGATCGTTTATAAATGAGGGTCTCTTACGTCAACATCGCCCACTCCAAGAGCCAGATCTGTTACATTACCCATCGATGTGTATCCTCACAGGATTAGCCTTCGCCTAATTTTTAACATTTTATTTCCCATAACATGGTTTCCGTTGGTACAAAAACTTCCCTTCGCAAAACCCTCTAAATCCCTCTACATCATCAGCATTTTGGCTTCTGACAGCGAAAATAAAACCCTTTATTGGGAGTGAAGGACGTATTGATTTAAGAAGTCCTGACTTCGATGAATATGACCCTCTTGACCTTCAGAGTTGAGGCCTGGTCAAGTCTATATTTTTATGGGTTAAGCGTGTTTGCTGAGCTCTTCAAAAGCTCTCATTCTACCGAAGATATTATCTTTAAGCAATTGGCTTCCTATAAGTTTTTTGTCCGATCAGGCGTGATTTGACATAATGGGGCATTGGGGTCCTATTAGAGCTCCTCAAAATAAATCCTGCGATCTATATTGATTAAACACTTCTAATTCTGTGGGCCTCCATGGCCCTGTGGTGGCGGTCGGAAGCCTAATCTGCTCCGAAACGCTTTCACCTCCCTCAGCCACCGGAGCACCCCCGTTGACAAGGTTGTGAGCACAAAATCTCGGGATTGCCAAACTTCGACGGTTTTTCCAGGGTGTTGCTTCTCCCGGCAAGACTCCTGTGGTCTGCTGGTTTCAACCAGAGCCGTTGCCATCGGAGTAATCTCATTTTTCCTTTCGATGTTGCAAGTGAACGAAATCGCACTTTTATCCGTTCGCTAGATTGTCAGATAACGAAGGCACAGATTTCGCCGACAGGAATACCTTCCTGTACTGACGAATTTCGTATCATTGTCACTGTTTGGTCATGGGGGTACATACGTAACAAGGGAGAGAACTATGTTGAATCAAAATTATCGAGTTAAAAAAAAGTTTCCGCCCAGACTCCCGGATGCTGTCACCTTGAGCTTATCGGCTAACATTGGAAGAGCGTGGAAAACGCTTTTCCCTGTAATGTCTGATTGCTGATCCTCTGGATTTTCTTATTCCATTGAAGAATGTACCTACGTATAAGAAATTAGAACGAATAAAACAAGACGTGTAAGTGATATCTCGTCAATAGATTTTGTACTTCTAAGTTGTTGAATTGCAGTCATCTGAACGCATTCAGCATACTGATCGACCTCAAAATTTGACATTATGTACCTATACGTTTCAAGATGTCTAGAATCTTATTAATTATTAGAATATTATTAAATTTTGACAACATACTCGTTTACCATCTACAGTAGAAGTAACTTGTGCCCGCACGTTTTTCAGCCCGATCGCCCAAACCCGTGTGGTTCTGTGGGGCTAAAAATGGGCTACGGGAGGGGCTTTTTTTTGAAACGTTTCGGCTATGAAATCAAGTTAGGTGTCGTTTTTGAAGTATTTTTGTACGTAGAATCCATTTTTGGGGGTCCCCGAACGGTCCGATTTCACCGTGGGGATCTATCGGGCTTTCATGGGGCCACAAATGGGATTTTTTATGGATCCCAGGAGGACAAATTATTTCCGAGTAATTTTGGACGCATATTCCACTTTCAAGATCTCACATCTGTCCAAATATTGTGGGTAGGTACATAATTTTTTTTTTAAATATTTTGTTATTGAAACGATTAATTTTCGCAAAATTAACCTATATATAGCCTATAAGTAATAAATTATTTGATATATCAAAGAATAAAAAACCCTTGTATAACATTTGCAGCTTTTTTATCATTTAATGATTAACAGGACGATTTCATTTTTTTCCGACCGATACGTTACGGCGAAAATGTTTGTATTTGATGTTAAGATGAAATGTTCGTTGTTACGCGTGGTAGTTGAATAAGTGCAGAAGATGTCAAATTTTCATATTTAATATTACAACGGCGAAAATATCGCCATCATTAAATGATCTGACTGTAGTTCAGGAGCTACGTGGGGCTACAAATGGGGCTTTTGAGGGATGTGAGGAAGTCGAATTAGGTGTTGTTTTCCGACTAATTTTGGACGCATAATCCATTCTTCTGAACCACTTCCGATCAACTTGACAAGAAAATTAAACAAAAAATTAAGTAAACTTTTTTCTGTTGATGTTGAATTAATGGTAATTTTCCGTTATACCCCCCCACGCGATTTTGGTTGGCTTTGGGTGCCTTAAAGCCATCGGGAGGGGTGTGTATGAAAAACGAAATTGAGTGTGGAGGGGGGGGGGGGATAACGGAAAAGTACCGAATTAATTTTTGCACAATTTATAAGAAAGAATAATACACCCTTGTATAAAATTCGTAGCGTTTTTCGTGTCATTTTTTGTTAGTTAAGTAACAATAAAAGCGTTGTGAACCTACCATTAACTATGTACCATTGTGTAAACGATTGTTTTCTTCGAGCAGTGCAGAACTAGACTTCGTCGTCTTGGAAGGCAGAATCAACTTTTGTGCGTTCTCCTACCAGCGATATCGACCACAATCATATTACGAAACTGGTCATGAGGGTTTTTCATTTCGTTGTTTACGTAATGAGTTGAATCACCAAATTTCCCCGCCTGCGAGTATTTTCCGTGTCTTTTTACGAGAAACAAATTTCCATTCGACCAAAAACGAGGATTTTCTTCTCTCCAGTTGCGTCACGATGGAATTCGCTCAACCGTTCCATCACTCCTCGACAGCGCAGGGCCACTGGGGCCCCGGATACTTCGCGTTTGTTTTGGTGCTAACTGATTTGTGACGGGTGGCAGTGCGAGGTGTAAGGGCAGGCTGAATGACAGGGCATTTTATCAGATTGCCTTCGACTGGCGTTAATTTCGGAGAAAATGACTTTGATTCGGGTCATCGGCGTTGAATGCAAACTTTTCCGTTACGTCGGCTGTGCGCTTGCCTCTTTGTTTTTGGCGCTTCAGCTTTGAAAGGGTTCGAGGTATAGGTTCAGGGTTCGTGAGTATATCACCTTCCCGGTTGAGATAAAAATGATTCACGTAGGTACATTTTGCTAACGAGCTCTTCACCACCATTTCCATGGCCCTGCTGTGTGTCTCGCAGTTTCGTCTTGCCTATTTCGGGCATTCTATCTTCATTAAGTCGGCCCTCGTACATAATGTTTCTTTTCCCTCTCTAGGCACGTTTATGCCCTCCCCTTCCTCCCTTAGGAAAGAACTAGCTGTGCTTCCCCATCATTCTTGTTCCTCCGCCTTCAAAAAGAACCTCTTGTGCCACCTCAACCCTTGTTTTTGCCCTCCTTCGGTGTCGAGTGGAAATGGATGGTGGTGGGCTGGTGGGTTTATGGCTTTAGGGTGTGGCAGCGGTCCCAACATCGCACTATCAGGACCTTCATTTGGCTGTCGGGTTGTGAGAGAACTTTAGTTCAACTCCCTACACACACGTTTGGTGATAATTTTGTGAAGGATTTTCATTGTGAATCATAGATAATTCATATTTGGAACGTTTGCTTTATCATTAAAATCCCTTCCTCCACAAAGCAAGATTCTTCGGGTCATTCTCAAATTACGTGCCGATTCAGAGTCTGAAGAGACTGCGTCGCGTAGGTCACGTGCTTTATTCAACATTTTCATTGTCTGCACGATAACTACTCCGTTATCTATGGAAATGTAATAAAACCGCCGTTATTTTCTCGATTTGTGACTGTTTTGGACTCGGATCAAAAAATATTTTTCCGTGACTGTTCACTAAGAGGTCGAGGCATTTCTTCTTGCGAATCGAAAAAAGTTTCCATTTTTTTAGATTTCTATTTTTTTGTGATTTTAAATTTTAAAATTTGTCTTGTAATTTTGAATTTATTGCCATTTTCACTTTCACCTCACAACATGAATGCATTTTTGTAATAAAAAAATATTGAATGGTTAAGGTCGTTACTTAAACCATTCAATAATATTTTTACCGATAATGAATGAGCATTCCCAGGAATTACCATTTTGGACAATTAAAGATTTGTTTTTCAAGAACTTTATCGCATTAGAGAAGTTAATATTAGAATGGAAGTTGAGTTTAGCGCTATTCAAGCACAGTGGTGCCCAGCGGTTGATTTCACGATTAGTAGTTGGGGGGGAGTTAATGAGGCACCTACTGAAGATATTCTTGCGTTTACTGCACTGTCGTCTGTATCGGAGATGTGAAGTCCACTGCTGAGAGACCCAATCAGACCCAGGGTTCAGATCTTGTTTTGTTACTCGTGAGGCGGTGTTCAGACTCCAGGTTCTCACGCAAAACTGCCTGGACTACCGTAAATATGTGTGGCTGTGTTTTCTGGACTATGAAAAGGCCTTCGATAGTGTCCAGCATGGCAAATGGTCGAGTCTCTCAAACGGATCGCTGTTGATGAGAAGGACATCTCAACGAACATCTCAAAGACCAAATGGATAGTTGAGTTCCGTGCAGGGCAGATCAAAGTTGGGGACGTCTCATTGGAACGCGTTCAGAATTTCAAGTATCTTATCGTGAACGAGAAAAATCCCGAAGTTGAAATTCGCGCCAGGATTGAGCAGGCCAGAGCGGCGTTTATCCGGATGAAATCATTCGTCTGTGATAGGCATCTTACCTTCAGCATTCACTATCGTACGCTTGGTTGCTACATTTGGTCGGTCCTGCAGCAGGACCGTAGAGCAGCTCTACGGCGTTGAGACGTGGACAATTAAGATTGCCTCTGTGAATTACCTGGAGGCTTGGATGTGGATGTTGGATGTGGTGCCTCCGAGGATGTTTCGGATCTCGTGGGTCCAGAGGGTAAGGAACACTGAGGTTCTGCGCCGAGCCGGCCTTGAGGATCGTCGGCTCTTGATGATGTGAAAAGGCGGAAGATAGGATACCTCAGCCACGTCTTCAGGGAAGATCGTTACGCTTTCCAGCGGTTGGTTCTGGAAGGGAAGATAGAGGGAAGACGTGGGATTGGCCGCAAACAACTCTCGTGGCTCCGGGACATCCGGAGATGGACAGGAATCCACAACTTCGCCGCTCTGAAGGGAGCGATTGAGAGGACACTGGGCTGTGTAGGAGAAGAAGGATTGGTCGGCAACGGATGGTTCACGTCTATGGCTCACACAGAAGACAGTTGGGGGGGGGGATCGCCATCAGATTCACATGTACACCTTCTTTTCATGAGATTTTCTTTAAAGGATGATGAACTCCAAAATGATTGAAACTTGGGCACGTGCTGGCTCTTGGGCCGAACGTTTTACGTGTCTTTTATTGTGATTGCTATTTCACCGAGGTTGAAGCACACGATAAAATACACAAATCGGATATTTAACTGGTTACTTACCCAGAAAACTAAATATCCGAGTATGGCCCACTACCATGGATTGACTTTTTTTTTCAATAGGTCGTTGAGAAAGAAATTACGATACAGCCTATAGCTCTCTTGTCAGTTTACGAAATTCAATCAATGTGCTACAACTACTTAATCTGGAATCTACAGCCTTGTCAATTTAATTCTGGCATGAAGGCTTTCTAGAAGGAGCCTGGAGACCAGAGAAATGCCCAACCTGCAATGCAGCGCAGTCTCTCTTTCCGCGGTAGTTCAGCTAGGCGTAAAATAGTTTCAATAATTTTATTTGAAATAAAATAAATTTTATTGAAGTTATCATAATCGTACTATTATTATTATAGTCCCTGATCAAAATTCAGATCAGGTTGCTAAAATTGATTACTCATACATTTCCCTTTAATTTTCACTGTTCATCTGTTGCACTACGCTTTCATAATCGTTTAGTACAATAATAATATTATTATACTGATAAAAATAACAATATATTATAGTACCTATAGTATATTAATAATATTTCAGTTGGATTGTTTTTGCTGATGGTGAGCATCACATTCTTTTCTCTATCAACCCCAAGTTTCCAAGTCCCTGCCTGCCTCTCCAGAATATTATTCTGTGGAGAGTCCATTGTATTGTTGAGGAATTCAGCGATTGCGGAAACGCAGATATCTGCGGGTGCGTGAGATGGTGAGCACTCTTCAAGAGGAACCTGTCAAAGGTAACAAGGAAAGGGGTCCTCAGCCTTGGGTCCTGTGCTGGCGGGTTTATCGACCCAAAACACGGGGGTGGTTGGTTAGAAGCGGCTGGGTTGGAGGTGGATGGTAGAACTTGTAGAGATGAACTTGAAATGGAATTGCGAGGAACACAGTGTAGAAGTAAAAATGACAAATCAAGGGTGTTGTTTGTAGGGATATGAAGTCCTTATGAAACCCCACAAAACAACCAATGATTGAAATACGCACACACTCTCAGTGGTGAAATTTTTTGTGCCATGATTTTCTCCTGGTACTCAGCGGCTCAGCCAAAGAAATCGGCAGTTTGTTCAGTAAAAGCGGTAATTACGAAAAAAAAGTCATAACGTCGTGTCCATCTCATGGAAGTTTGTGGGCGGAGGCGGTCGACGGTGGGAAGTTCATGCCGGGGGTGGCATCAGGGGGTGAACGAACCCGTGCGAACCGTTGTGCCCCCGTACCCACCACATTAGGGCTGTAGGGCACTGAGTCAGTTGTACACTTGAGGTCAACCCCATCACTTCGGTACATTCCAGATTCAGTATCAAGTCTTTTCCACAATGCAGAATATCATAAGCCGTTACCCGGAGTCGAGTCATTTCAAAAATAAAACCAGATTGTTAATCAAGAGCAAAGGTACAGGTTGTTTGAAAGAGGTAAGATGTTGATGTTGCACCTGAAGTCAAAAAAGTGTGTCTGTACCAAGTGCACGGTTCTCCCAACCTCACACGAAGCACTTCATCTCCGACACTCCTGTACATGTTCAGCTTCACTCTCAGGCTGTTCCCACCTAGGGAATCCAATCCAAGAAAAACGTAGAGCTGGTATGCAGGTCTGCGTATAAATATATTTATACGCAGACGTTAAAATATTCTTGATGGATTCGACGTTCAAATAGGTATACTTCGAAAACGACACGTAACTCGACCCCATAGCCGAAACCCTTAAAAAAACCTCACGTACCCCGTTTTTAGCCCCACAGAGCTCCATGGTTTCGGGCGATCGGGCTAAAAACCTTGCGGGCACAACTGGATGGTAAACAGAGCATTTTGTCAAAATTTCAGATTTGTTATAAAAATTCCTACTGCCCAAAACGTCTCGGACGGCGGACGGTCAGTTCTAGATTCCAAAATGTCATCTTGAGAATCATAATGTCAAATGTTGAGGCCGATCAGACTTTTTGACCTCCATCGCGATTGAATAGGTGCCTTATTCCAAGAATAACAAATCCACCATAATGATGAAATAGGTAATCATCATTATTGATAACTAATAGGTAATTGCCGTATTTATAAATTTCATAAGTGTAAGAAAATTATTCACACGAAGATTCATAGGAAGATGGAACTGAGCAAAAATGCAACTAAACTAAGTTTGTTTGCTCAGTATTCAGTATGAAATATCTCAAATTTTGAGTCATTTTGACCGATCTCGGATTAGCCAGGGTAGTCATGGTACATTGGCTGGGCTAACGGCTAACGGCAAAACGCGTCATTCTCAACGACCGAATCGCAGTGTTTGAACAAAATTTGAACAAAACAGAATTTGAAAAAAAAAAAAAAAAAAAAGTAATGAACCCAGTAATCTTTTTTCAAATGATTTAGTATTCTTCTTAATTCATAGGTAATTCAAGTATGACGCTATGCAACTGAAAGAACCGTTGAAGCAATTTTTCCAATATTAGGAATGATACAGAAAATGTCTATATGTATATATATATATTAATATAATATATTAAATATTAGGTATACCTAATATTTAATATATTATATTTAATATAACCATTACCCGTATCGAATCACGACACCTATCCAATGTTCCATAATATGGAACATTGGATAGGATATTATGTACCCTACTCTTATGTTATCACCCAACACACTTCGTGGTGACCTTCTTTTTTTTTCTATGAAATCCTTATTTTCAGTGGATAATAGTTATCAAACTTGGTTAAAAAAAAAAAAAAAAGTATAAAGGGAGGGAAGCGGGGGACTAGCGGGATTTTCTAAAATGGGCGGGATCCCAATCCGCAGGATTTCAAGAATAATCCCTCATAGTCGAGCACTTAAGGTCATCGCATCGGTAAGATGAGATTGTCCTGATCGTCCCCTTGGCAATGCGCTTCGCTGGGCAGCAGTTCCCCCGTCCCCGATGACTACTGACAACTTTAGACGGGTTTAGTTCTCAATCAATACCTGACGGTGTATACACCCATCCATCCTCTATTGCGCTCTTCCCTTCATTCACACAGATTCATTCATCCATCCTGTAACAGCTGATCTTGAGAGTCCAATCCAATTGTTATTTGCCTAGCCAAAGATGCGATGAGATGATGTGCTTTGCCCCTAACAAGTACAACTGGTACTGTACAAGTCTCTTCTTGGGAGCCCATGCGATGAGGTATGTATAAAAATCGACTGTGAAGGTGCATCCCTGCCCAAGTCGATTTCTCACCTTTTCAGGAGACTCAAAAAACTACTTGACGTTCGGGAGCACCCACCCTCAATCTTGTGCTAGAGATGGGCGTTACTGATATTTTCCAAGTTCGTTCAGTTATTGACTTGTGATGTTTTCTGCTTTATGAAC
Source organism: Pilophorus perplexus (assembly GCA_955831195.1). Classification (NCBI taxonomy): domain Eukaryota; kingdom Metazoa; phylum Arthropoda; class Insecta; order Hemiptera; family Miridae; genus Pilophorus; species Pilophorus perplexus. The sequence continues at coordinate 10,997,134 of OY037012.1, forward strand.
GTTGAGTCAAACAGCTGAACTTTGCACCATTAGTCCGAGCGCTTCATTTTCTAGAATCATACATTTCTATGAGACCTAAACTTAAAATGGCAACAAATCGTTGTATCAACTGTGGTTGTCCCAAATCCATTCTTACAAAAATTGCCGAGCTCGATCCAATGGTGTAGTTAAGATTTGAACGTAATTATTACCTATTATAGGTGCATTCAGTAGGAGTTGATCATCAACTGTTGATGGTGATGATGGGTGTTTGCATCAACGAAGTCGCCGTGTCTGTCTCGATTTGAATATACTGCCTCAATCGATTCCTCGCAATTAATTCAATTTACCGAAACTTCACGCGTCCCCCAAAAATGAGTGCAATAAAAATATAACTACTCCCTCTCCGCCTGAGGTCGCACCTGCCAGCCCGAGTTCTTCCCTACTGTCTTGTCCCTCCCTCGTCTTCAGCTCTTGGTGGCTCCGGAAAGTCAGTCCGTCGTGTGCTTTCTATCTGTGCGTTGGTTGAGCGGTTCAACATCAACTGACCGGTCAATGGTTCGCTAACGTAATGGGGAAAATATACATGGTAAATAATTTTCTTTTTTCATGCTGCTTAAATAATGTCATGTTAATATCTAATTCGATTTAAATCTTTTTTAGACATCAGATTAAACTTTGGTACAATATTGGGTATGGAATAGTGTACACAAGAAATAATTAACAATTACCCTCAAGAACACAAGTATTATATTCTAGACTTGTCGACTGACCCTCGATTTTTTTCATTTTCCTATGGTGCTGCGTTAACAACCACATTGGTGTTTGGTCAAGCAGTCAAAACCGCCAAATTGTAAAATTTACAATTTGGCGGTTTTTGATCCATTTAATGGTTCTTCCTGATGTTGGGATGCTCCTGCGTGGATTTTGGATTACGCATAACAGTTCCCTCTGCTCACCTTGTATTTCCCCGTTTCAGCCTTTTACGGTCAAATCTTGTCTCAAGGTGGAGGAACACTGCCTGACAATTCGCTCCGCCAATTCGGCTTCAGTGTTATGTATTCTTGTAAATTCGTCTAATCTGTCGTTTGTTTTTCGGCAGTTGTGTGATTACACAGTGGAAGTGCACGCAGGCTAATGTTATAAATTCAAACGAAGGTCAAAGGGGGATCTTTCTCTATAAAAATTTATTCCTTTAAATACCCCTTTCAGCTTAGGGTTGTACCAACAAGTTGTTAAAAGTCCCGTTGCGAAAAATGTTTTAGGAATAATTTATCTAAATCCTTAGAATCAACGGAAAAATGATTAATGTGAAGGGTGGGAGGTCTATTTTTATCAGGAAGCCGTGTTTATGAAGAAACTTATGGCACATTGAAATGATTTATAAAACGAAATTTCTTCAGATTCAAGTAACTATTCAGGCGTTTCAGATTGATAACTGGTCACGAGGACCCGCCTGCTTTGGGGTCGAAAAACATGGGGAAAAGGAAACCGTAAGTCATTTCGCTTTCTTTTAAGGATTTTGTAAAAAGAGAAAGATGAAAAAGAAAACAAAAATTAAATAAATTATCAATAATTGAGGATTTATTCAATTACTGAAGTTATTTTAGGATGTTAAATAAATGTAAAAGTACCGTAAATTTTACCCTCAGTTACTCTGGCGATTTGAAAGCGTTAGCTACTTGTTCTCAAATCTGATGATGGCGTGGCGTGTGCTTTCAGGTAAGCTGGTCATGGCCAATCACCCACCATCGTTTCGCTATTCTCTTGCAGCCCAGTATAAACTTGATTACTTCAGCTGTGATAAAATCATGTTGCCCAAATCAAGTTTGAGACGTGAATTAGGACTTTAAAAGAAAATGTCTTGTTTCAAGTGTACGTTTCCCCAAATCTATCGATAAAATATTCATTGATCTCTTCTCATGGATGTCACCATGTTATCGTGAGCCATATTCATTTGTCTTTAGTTGTTGTTGGAAAATTCGGCTTCTTCTTTTATCTATTTTTGTATGGTTTCCCGGTTCCGTCGAATTGTTGGTCGATGGCCGTGAACTTGTCTTGACGTTTGAAAAGTGAAAGCCCTCTGATGACATCGGCGGGAAGGTCGTTGTGGCAGAACCCGCCGTTCGCACCTACACCGAGTGGATATCCCTACACGACGGTTCACCGTCTGGCGACATATCAACTGACGTGACGTCTGCGGACGTCATCGCTCGTTCGACTGATCCGATCTGTCGGTTTTGCATAACTGCGTTTCTCAGGCTTGTTGAACCGCATTTTCGTGTTTCTAAAGACAGGAGCTTTCCGTCCGTTGGTACAGCTTTACTCAAGGTTATGTAGATGGAATTTTTCTTGGTAGTGTCAAATTGATTATTTATATTGAATGAATACGAAAGAATTGAGTAATACCTCTCAGTACTCTACAATCTCTCGTCATGACATGAGATTGTGGTTGTTGATGATCTTCCTGCAACTTGTAATTTCCGCGCTATTTCTATTTTTTAGTTCATAGCAAAAACTTGAAATGTGTCTGACATTATAGTGTGTTGACATGCATTTGAGCCATACAAATCATAGCTTAGTAAAGTATCATACGATTTTTACGGCTGCCTCACCACTAAATGTTTCTCGATGGTTACGTTTTAGTACCCTCTCATTACTTTCTCTCGGCCGCATGATTTTCATTGCTTTCCTCTCCAACATGGCCGGGGAACATTTGAGCTTCCCAACTGCGTACGTGTGTCTGTGTGCATCACCTACTTACTGTATTGTTCACTCATTACCTCCGAACGTAAAACTCCCCCATAAAAGTCCCGCTCTCTTTTCGATACGCCTGCAGTAAAATTCTTCCTGCGTCAGTAGTTGGAAAGGCTTTTGAGGCTTAACCGGAGGAGAGAGCCCATTTCGTTGTTTGGGGGTGGAAACGGTTGAAAGCAACTGCGTTGAAATAAAAGCGAAATTCGCTAAACCGTCGCCAAAGTGTTCATTTCCTATTCACTTTCATCTTTGAACTGTGGAGGAAGGAAGAGACGGTTTCACGTCGGAAAAAGTTGCGGAAACCGAACCTAAAGACTGCCACTCCCCCAGGGGACTGATCTACTTTGATTCTTCTGTTGGATGTTAACGGTTTAACTCTGTCTTACTCCGGCATAAAGATGGAAATTCGTTCTTGATTTAGAACAACCACACTTATTGCTATAACGTCGCTACCCTACGTACACCTATAATTTAGAGACTTGTATGACCACTAGTCACCATTGGCGGCATTCCTGTTCGAGTCGATAAACATATACCTAATTGCACGTCTTTGCACGCCTTGTTAATTCAACCTTATAGACAGGATTTTATGAGATAAATTCTTTAATAACGAAAGCCGTAGAATTCGCAGGCGTTATTCAGTTGAAATCCTACGTACAACTGTGAAAAAGAAATTTGGACATGTTGTTTCCAACACGTAACTAAGGAATGAGAACATAATATGAACAAATTATGATCAGGACAAATTTTTTCATCTTTTGTTTTTCAATCGGAGGATCTTCATCCTAAATCACCGCCAGAAGATTCCTAGTGGATGCTCGAATGTTCGCTTTGTTGATTGTCTGGAAATGTTGATTAACGCTTAGTTCTGGGTCCAAAAACATCCCTGAATTTCGTCCCTTAGGATCTTACAGGACATGCACGAGCTACCATAACACCTGCTGTGTATGTCAGCTGCCTTCCTATTGTGGCTCTCATCATTAGCTAGCTCTGCCATCACATGACGTCTTTTTACCGGAGTCTTTCGGATTAGCCCCTCTGCTCCAATATTATCACTCGTTCCACACACGACAGGTGCTCCTTTGTGAAGCGTAACGACCTCTTCCTCTTCATCTTCACTTGAGAAGGTATTCACTCTACTGCCATCCTCCTTTCATCCTCTTCAGGTACGTCTCGAAAAACACACGAGGACCTATTATCCCTTGGTACTTCCGTTACGTCACCGCGATCTTTAATGCGATACAGTCCAAAGTGTTGTAGAGGGCAAAGGCACCAAAAAGGTCGACTTTCAAAACTGAGTCGATGTCGTAAGTCGTACGTTCTGGCCTATTTTGAACGATTTCGATTATGGTACGTCGTGTTATCTTCAATTCGCTACTGGAGACTTGGAGGCTATCGATGAGGCAGTCGAGTGATGACTTGGGAAAGTTGCAAATCATTGTTTTTAGTCATCAGTTTGCTATTTGATGCCGACACTTCTACTTAATAGGTCAATATCTTTAGTTGACAACACCAACAATAATTCGAGTCACTGCACTGCATTGTACGTAATGCTTTAAAAACTTATTCATCCCATTTCGGCGAATTATTTTGTGGAATATTTCGTAGGCTAGCAGATGCACCACGTACTGTTTGTTCGCTTCCCTGATACTCACCGTTCGTTATCGCTCCTTTTCGTGTTGACATGTGATAATGCAGGTGGCCTTTAATGCCGCCTTTAACAACCTCCTAAGCCTGGGCGGTCGCAACCTAATCACGTCATTACCATAATCCGGGATTCAACGGGAACTCTGCTTATGCCGTCAAATTCTACAACAATACTCCGTCCACAGTCACCGCGGTAGTTAAAAAAGGCCTTGACAACCGTGCAAATCGTTAATTCACCGTTAATTTTTATGTTGGGTCAAGTGCACTTCCCCTACAACTTTTTACTCTGGAGAGGAATTGCATTTTGTTTTCATGAGTGGTGGAAATGTACAAGATATCATCCTGACTCAACTGATACTTTAGGAATCGTTTATAAAGTGAGTCATAGTGTGAGCGGTTCAGTTAATTTATACCACCATAAAATCTTCATTCACTTGCTTCCATCACGAAGATCAGTATTCACTTCAACAATCCCTTTGCATTTGAATTATTTATGTAATTTACTAGGTACTATATTCAGGCCGGATTTATCAAATGCATTTGTTACGTCGAGTGAAGCCCGAGTTCGCTAACTGCTGAGCATTGCTATTAAAATTTGATAACGTTACTCCGAGATTTAATCGCCGGGCTTTAATCGAGGTAACAAAATGTGATGCCACTGATAAACCCGCCCTTAGTATAGAATACATGAACTGTGTACATGTACAGTTGCAATATACCTACATAATATGACTAGGGTTCCGATCAACACTCAAGCATTTGACGCCAAACATGCTCTGAATATGCCAAAACTAATACAACTCACATAATTGAACGTAAAACTTAGTTTTTTGCCTAGAATACTAAGTATTCGAGCAAGTCTTGCTCTTTTTAACGAATATAGGTATACGTAAAATTTGATGAGAGTTTGAACGAAAAAACCTTGAAAACTAGTTGATTCATGAAATCTAGTTGAGACTAGAAATTTATTGATAGATAATACATTTAAAAAATTAAAGTTATCTATATTATGCATAATATGCATAAAATATGCATTTAAATATTATTTAAATAATTTAAATGTAGGAATTAAATTTAAAATTTAATTAAATGTAGGAATTATTCCTATAACCCATCTAAAACGAATATAGGTATACGTAAAATGTGATGAGAGTTTGAACGAAAAAACCTTGAAAACTAGTTGATTCATGAAATCTAGTTGAGACTAGAAATTTATTGATATATAATACATATAAAAAATTAAAGTTATCTATATTATGCATAATAATATTATATGCATTTAAATATTATTTAAATAATTTAAATGTAGGAATTAAATTTAAAATTTTAAAATTTAATTAAATGTAGGAATTATTCCTATAACCCATCTAAAATCTTTCAAGCAAAGAGATGGGAAAGAACAGTGTTTCACAAAATTTACTCATTTAATGAGTAAACCAGTTTTAGGTTTTATTGTCAAACTCTACAAAAATATAATAATATATTATTGTCAAACTCTACAAAAAATTATATTTTTGTAGAGTTTGACAATAATTATTCATTCGTTCTCAATAATTATTATTAATATAAATATTATTTAGGTATATTAATAATAATTATTGAGAACGAAATCGACATCGAAAGACATTGTGTGCTGCTGTTGTCCCTGCACTTGCCCTGATGATAGGAGAATATATCTCTTGAAACGTCGGCAAAAATCTCGTCTTCTTTGACTGATCCTCAACACGTTTCCAATAACATTGAGAACGAATAATTAATAATTATTGAGAGCAAAAATAGATTTATATTAATAATAGGTAATTATATTAATATAATTATTGAGAGATTGATAACGGTATCGCCGAAACGCGTCTCGTAAGGTATAATTTGAAACCTATTTCATGTGAATTTATATTTTCTTCCCAACTTCAAGATAATAATTATTAATACAAAGATTTGAAAATGCACGCCAAGGGGGACATGGCACACAGCTTCCTTGCGTTCAAATACTATCCCGATATATAGCCAAATAGGATTATTAGAATAATTAATTGGATTCAATCACAAAATTTATAACCATAACGAGAAAACTACGTTCGCGCATGCGCATAGCGTTCCGCTGATTGAATTGTCATGAAATATGGGACCCCAATTGGCGGTACCCGCATTATCCCTGAAAATTTGACCAAAATCGGGTCAACATGGTAAAAGTTATGGTTGTTATCGTTAGCGCCTGCGTGCAGCGTTCCACTGATTCAATCGTCATCAAATTGATATGGGGCCTGAAGTGGCTGAACCCGCACAATCCCTGAAAATTTGATCAATATCGGATCAAAATTGTGGAAGTTATCGCTGTAACAAGAAAATGCGGACAGGCAGACAGAATTTTTTTTAAATTGCTGGGAAAACACGAAACATGCACAGACCATGCAAAAATATGGAAAAAATCTCGAAACATGCAAACTGAAATTTTGGAAGTGCAATTTTTTGGGGGGTTGCAAATAGCTTGAAATCACTCAAAACAAACTTCTATGAGGTTAGGGTTTCAGAAAAAAAAACGTGTGTACAGCTGCATTATGTAACAATATATAACATAGATATGCCCTTGGTTTGCTGAATCCTAGAATCATGAATTCCCAGTATAGCATGAACGGATGAATGGATTTAATCATCTAGAGCTGTTCAAATGTACAATTTAGGGCCTGACTTGGGACGGGAATTCTTTATACTCTGGACCAGGCATGTGAAGGTTCCTTTTATTCGCTTCTCATCCGACCCCATTGCTTCTCTTTTTGCCATCAATCACTCAATTTCCCTCGTTGCCTGAAGGGAGTCACCAACAGGGAGTCGGTTAGGTGGAATCTTCTAGAGGAAAGTCTTTTCCCATAGTGCCTTTGGAACCAGAGCGCCCCGGTGACCCCAACTCGGTTTGGTTTCTGTCTAATTCGTATTCAAGTGGATCTACTCGCACACTTACCGCCACATTAGAGTCGAGTCCTTCTTTGTGTCAAGTCGCCTTTCTTTTTAACGGTTCGAGTGGCCCTCCATGTGAACTGATTAAGACAAGTTGTCTAGTTCAGCTCCAAATAATCTGGAAATCGGTCGTGTCCGACTACGGGCACTTTCTTTTGTTTACCGGTATCTTGTCGCCCTAATGAGACCAATACACATTTTGTGTTGGAACTTGTCGCTTTTTTGATCCAAATGGAATATCATGTGGTGTTCGAGTACCAGTAATCCTATTTGAAACGTTCTTGGGTACGTTTGACACTGGCCTGTGGTTCACCCGACCCCACAGTCATTTGAGATAGCCCGAAGTGTGTAACTATCCCCCTTTCTTACCGGGGTATCCCATGATCGGAAGGCTTCCCACCGCAACGTTGTGGGTGTCGGGTTTGTGCCTGTGGACTCCTCGACCGTCATATTCCCCTCTGTTTCCGGCCACTAGAATCCGGGCCAATCAATTTACTTGCCCGTGTCGCTTGTTCCCCACTAACCCTTTTGCTGTGTCCCCTTTGGACGGTGCGGGTATGTCTCAACTTATCTTGACCGTGTTCCAAAGTAAAAGCGTCCCCAATCTTATCTACAACAGAGAAACCGTTTGATTGAGTGGGCTCACAAGCTGGAAGACTTCGGAAAAACGTGAAAATAAACTGGGTAGTTATGAGGAGTGTTATAATGAATATTCTTCAAGGACGTGGCATTTTTATTGTATGTTGTGGGAAGAAATAAGATATTGTAATGGGCGCCTTGAAAAAGTCGTAATTTCCCATTCGTAACAACGTATTCGAATTTAGTACCCTTTAAAACCCCCATTCACCAATTTTCAGTTGAAATTCGGATGCATTTTTTGAGATTTTGAACTGAAAGGGAAAATATTACGTCACGCTTCAAACGTACGGCATCAAGCCGCTATCAATCACTCAATTATTGCCTGATAGAAGGCACTGGGTTGTTATGAGGAGCCATCTACAGGGAGTGCTGGTTGGCTAACTTGCATTTCCCGGACCAATAAAAATAGGTGCAAATTATAACGTCATGTTCTGCTCTTAGGTTCCCTGAATTCGAATTGTTTTATTTCTGAGTTCTGAGTTCTGAATTGTTTTATTTTTCCCAAGGCCAAATTAATAATGGAGACGGTTTTTCTGCGATGTTGACCCGTTTTAGTAACATAACGAAAATGTAATCAATAATAATTATATGATAGTAATTATTACTATTGATGACATAACTGCTTCAATGGCTAATGTGTCCAGCTCAAATATTTTCCACAAAGGCCCCTCTCCGAATACCGATAATACCTTGTCTATCGTTGGGTTTAATGGCCCTGACAACCTACCTTTTGTCCATGATAACATCCCAACAAACTGGTTCATCATAACAACGCGTTTTTTTGTGATTCGTGCGTGCGTTTCTCTTAGTTCTCGTCTCTTCGCCTCATTTTTGTGTCGCACTTTGTCTTCAGAAACAGTGTCCTGAAAGTTTGGTTCTTTTTTTTATTTATCGGATTCAATTGAAAACTCGTAAGTTTCTTTTTGAATTTGTTTCATTTATTTGTTTACTAACAGATCAATTGATTTGACCTGTCGGGTATTTGCTCTTCTACAAGTTTCTCTTCATGGAAATCCCTCCTGATGTCGTTTCAAAGATAACATCATGCCACTTGTATTGTGAGTTGCTGCCCTCATGTGTTTCTATTCAAAGCCCGAGGGTGAAGTGGAGAAAGTTGCAAAAATAATGTAATTGCCATCGTCATTGATTGATAGCGTTTGATAGGGTGAATCGATACAAAATATTAATCCATGTGGGCTGCTGTACAGTACCATTAATAATCGGTACGCCCTGGGGAATTTTCAGGACCCCCCCCCCCCCCCCTCAACTGAAATATTACTTTTTCAACCTATTTTTTCTTTCGACTATACCTTCTTCGTATGCTACTAATCACACCTACCGAAAATCCATTCATAGAAGTTAGTGGTGGACGATAAATAGCATGATCCTCGAATTCATTACAGAACTGTCCCTGACTGAGGGACTAACTGAATCAGTAAAATACTGAAAACACACAAAAATCAACCTTTTATTCATTGAGATGTTTATTATACCTATACATTGTATAAAAGCAATTGTTCTTATTGAAAAATTAATAGTTATAAATAATAAAAAATTGATAATTATAAAAATTATTCTGTCAATAACAAATATGACAATAATTATTATAATTGGTTATTATAATAACCAATTATTTCTTGTACAATGTTTTCGCAGATCTGGGTCTCCCAAAAATGGATTCTACGTCCAAAAATACATAGAAAACGATCTCAAAGCCAAAACCCTTCAAAAACCCCTCCCGTACACCCATTTAGCCCCTCAGAGCCCCACGGGTTTGGGCTCAAAACCTTGCGGGCACAGCTGGATGGTAAACCATCTAGAAATCTGAAATTTTGCCAAAATAGGTACTCGGTTTACCATCTAGTTGTGCCTTCAAGGTTTTCAGATCGATTGCCGAACACCGTGGGGATCTGTGGAGCTAAAAAGGGACTAAGGGAGGAGGGGTTTTGCTGGTTTTCGGGTACGTATTATATCGAGTGGGGTGTCGTTTTCGAAGTATTTTTGGACGCACCCATGTTTTGGGGTCCCACATCCGTCCACAATCCTTAAAAGAAGAAAATTCAGATAACTGAATCTTTTTTTTTTATAGGTATAGAATTAATTTTTGGATGATAATTATCGCTAATTATCCATAAGTTGTTAAATAAGTTATGGATAATCATGGATGTAAATTTTACATGATCACCCGTTAAAATTTGCTGCGTTTTTCTAAAACTTGATGTAAATACAAAAAAAAAAAAAAAAAAAAAATAGGTAGTGGAATTTAAAAAGTTCAATGATCCGAGGGACTAGGGCACCCTGTTCAATAGTAAGTCAACAAACGAATATGCAGCCTGGGTTTAAGCCTCAAGAGGGGAACATTAAATGTAAATTTTACTGTAACAAGTAAATAATTCAAAGGCTATTGAATAATTCAATACATTTTACCATCAATGTTAGTTAGAGAGTTCATAAGTAGTGAGGGACTAACAAATTGACGCGTTTCACTGATGTGCACCACTATGTTAAAGAAATAATGCTACTCACTCACAAGAGTAATATTCACTCTCAAAGCAAGGAATTCGTGTCGAGGGACTAACTTTTAGACCTTTTGAATTTAAATTTCATCATGAACGTGAGTGAATATTTCGAATGGAAGTGGCTGGGATCCAAGTTGAACGTATATTTTGTTCAATGGAACTATAAATCATACTCAAAATAACTCACGGACCTCATATTCTCCTGGGGACATAATTTCTGCAGTTTTGGGAGAATCACCCATCTGTATTCCTGTAATTTATGGAAAAATATCTAAAAACACTGGCCTTATTCTAATGGCACTCCCTCAAAACCGTATTACAAAGCTGTTCGTTTCTCTGAATGCTATACGACGCTTCTGGTCTGCTGACCCATACTCGCTATTATATTTCTATCGCTAGGTATCAGTTGACGGATAGGATGGCAATGCGACACGCCCTTGACATTGTACGGGGAGCGACGCTCTCGCTGAAAAGTCGTTGATCTTGATCCCCCAGCTTGTCATCTCAGTCTTCATTGTTCCCCTTCAAAACTGATAAAAAGCTTGCGATAAACGTGTGATTGTTTCTTCACATGAGTCGCACAGCCAATGAACTTTTCGCCACGCTTGTGACATTCCCGCCGAAGTTCTTCTCGAAGTTGCCATGTTTTGGGGGAGACAAAAAATCCATAATCTGTTGACGGGAAGACGACAAAAAACAACAATAACAAAAGGGCCGATCGACAAAAACGTTTGTCGTGGCGATTCAGTTCCTTTTGTTTTTAAACTTTTAAAAATACACAAAAGGCAGATCCGGCGCATAGGACAAGAGGCTACGAGATGTTCTCATGCACGGAAGCTGCCAGACGGGCCGTGAAGTGAATCTTTCTTCTGTGAGTTACCGCCTTCATTATCTCAACGGACGAGTTATTTGAATCAGAATGTAGGAGCAATGCGCTAACCGTACGAGTGCCCAACCTCTTAAATACACACCCAAATAACGAAAACGAGCAGTCTGTTGTGGTTGGATTTACGTTGTGGGAGATTCTGAATCGTCCTTGTAAAATTGCTTCTGGGTCATGGGAAAAGCGAGGAAGGCGGTTTGTACAAACAAGTTTCCTAGCCACTATATCCCTTCATGCCGCCCTCCCGTTTCTAAGGGTTGTTTTGGACGCCTGCCGAATTTCCTGTGATAAATAACCAAGGGGGTTGGTTGGTAGATGCTGTCCGAAACCTTTTGCATTATTCGTCATTGGATTTCCCTAGCCGGAAATTCTTGTCGTGGGCTGAGTCGGCCCTTGATTGGATGAAAAATGAATTGGAATAGTCCATGATGGATGAACAGCTTCGTTGACATCCGCAGTAATCCCTTCTAATGTTGCAAACGCTATGATAAAAAATCGATAAAGGCCATTAAATGACTAGCGTAGTCGTTTTAGATGAAATTTGTTAGTCAACCCGTATTTGCGTACACTTTCATCACTTCAAGTTGTTAGGGGATAGCCCACACAAGGACTTATATTGAATAAAATACCTGCGCTTATTAGCAAGTCATGAGCAGGTTGCGCTAATTTTGATGGGTCACGTTTTTTCGCCCACCCGGCTAATATGAGGAAGTATTGAGCTTTATTGCTCCTTGAAGGCTTTGTGTGGTATCTCGTAGGTGAGTGTTTTGTTAACCAATTGAATTGGTGTGTGGGGAATTACGTTGTTTTTTTTTTCTCCCTAAACAATTGAAGCTGTAAAATGTGTCCATGAAAGTTTGCTAAATTGGCAATCATGATGTGAATGAAGCTTCTTTTTGTTTCTTCGTGAGACAAAATGTCGTTCCTGCCCTGTTCTAATGGCTTACGGATTATTCGGCTTCTACAATAAGAAGTCCGATGGAAATGGCCTGTTTCTCTCGGTACCTTCACTCACATCTACTTATACCAAGAAGTGTTGACTCAGAGGCGCATTAGGCTCCCGCAGGGGACATCAAGACCCAAAAAACATCAAAAATCGGGCACCTCAGATGACTCGCTCGCCCCTCCGGCCAAAGGAACCGCGAAGATGCTCACCACGAAATTAGAGGGTTTTCTCGGTAGTCCGACATTTCCTCGCAATGATGGCGACCCTCTTCGTGGGTTCCCCGAGATCGATTTTAAAGCGGCTTCTTTTTCGTCGTGAAAATTGCTACCTGCCCAAAACTTCATGGGTGGCAGATCTTTCCCCCGCAGACTGTTATTCTGATGTTTAGAATGACTCAGAGTCTTCTCACTTTGAATGAGTGCTCAGAATCCTGAGAGAAATTTCGAATTGGGATTTGCATGATAGCCAGAGCAAAAATCTACATATCCGTAAACTTAATCTTCGTAGGCGAGTAGTGGCCAAGCAAAGCAATACAGGATTTGAGTGCGTCCACTCTGCTCTATCGATCTCTAACGCCGACTGTGCCTAATAGAATGGTTGCATGCTGCAATAAAAGATGGTACACACGCACGGCATCATTCATGTAGATTTGAACTTTCGAGACAGGTGCTCACCCTCGCCAGATCTCTCGATGTTTAGATTGACGCTCTGAACCAACGTTTCAATTTGGATGCTAAGTTTCTCCAAGTGTTGCACATTGAAGATTGGTTTTTTGGCGAAACGTGAGCGGTGGTGTCTATATGATATTTCTACGAAAAGCTGGGACATAATAATTTCCACGTGAGGCAACATAAGGTGGTATGCGGGGTGAAGCTGCCCCCTATCGACACGTATTGCTACACAGCAGAGGCGCTCGGCCGCTCGTGACTGGCAGTAAATGTCCTGACATTTCCCCCCACCACGACATATCGCCCTCGCACTTCCCTTGAGGGCCCTCCGGAGGGTGACGAAACGTCCGGAACGAAGTGCGCTACCGACGGAAGGTGGATTTACTGCAATGATTAATATGAAGATAAATTGTGAATTAAATGCATAAATTTGCTAATAAATTTTATGGGGAAATTCTGCAGTAGCTAATATTTTATTTTATTTTTTTCCAGAACGGAGAGTGGTGGTCCGGGTGGTGTTTGAGCGGAGTCGCTACTCGCCTCGCAGCGTCTCTGCCGCGCCCCACAATGCCAGCCATCCGGGCCAACAGAGGCTGGTGTGGGTGTTTGCAGGTCAGTAAAAAATACATCATTATCATAGTTAAAATTTAACCAAATTATATGCTGTAGCATTTCAACTTTCATAATGTCATCCCCATTTTCTGAAAAATTTCAAAAACCATGTTTTGTCTAAGTGATGAGGCCGCCGCACTATGGTCCACACCTAGGTTGTTTGGGTCGTAGGATCCAAAAATGAACGTCGGATTTTTATTTTTTATTTATTTTTAGCACCGTTTAAAGGTTAAATTTTGAAAACCAAGGGTTTTTCGAAGTAAAATACCCCCTGAAACATAGGATCTTATGGTATATTTGAAATCAGCTCAAAATTTCCTATGTCCACCTGTTATTCGTATTATTCAAGAATTCTAACCTAACCACTAGAATCACTGGTTCACCACTTCCTTCGGATATTATTTATTATTTTAAATTTAAATAAAGATTGTCCTCCCAAGCCTTCGACAAAAATTTGAACTGCGTATTTTTGGACCAATGCAAAGATTGAGTCATCAACTTAAGATTCCATTCAGCGAAAAATTCTCATCATATATGATTCTTATAAGAAGCTCGCCAACAACGTTGCTTTTACTCACTTGTGAGAGCCCCATAAACCACATTGAGGGTGTGATTTATTACTGAAAAAACGCAAAGGCTGCTCAAAACAATCCAGTCGAAAGGATTGTGCGGGCACCTTGCGGTTTGTATTCACATACATCACGACCGTGAGAGTAATGTGATATGCCCATTCTATGATAAATAAACGGCCCGACCCGGAGGAGAAGATCATATTCGCCCGAAGTGAAAGCCTATTCGACCACCGCCAAATACGGACCAAAGTTCAACTTTCGACGAGTTACAATAGCGAACGGGGTGCACGTTCAGAATAAATATTGGGACATCCCTGAGAGCAAAAACCGTTATGTCATTATCTGAACTATAAATGAGCTGTTATCATTTCGAACTCCTTATACAGTTAAGCCGGAAGCTATGCGTACAGACTCTATTTGTACTTGGATAACGTTTCATTGATTAGCAACAGTTGGATAACAAAAATTTACTTTCGCTTGATTGCGCGGCAAATTAGCTCCAGCAAAAGCACTAAAACGAAGAATGTTAATGTTTCGGGTAAAGGGTGAGAATTCCTTCAGGGGGTTAACGTGTGCTGTGAAATTTCTATCACAATCTTTCCTGTAAGAAAAACAAACGAGAACCTACAGAAAAACAACGCGATTGAAGTGATTTTGGTTAGTGGTGTCTCACACCTAATCAATGATCTAATGTGTGCATCAATTTGATGGTAATGAGTTGTTTACCTATTCCACTCGGCTTGAATTTTGAGTGAGTTTCTCTTTATGCCGAGAGGTCCTGGAAATCAGGACCTACATAATTTAAAAACGGAAGAACATTTCGGAGACGAATCGTGTTTGGTCCATCTCGATGTTTCACATTTCTTATGTAAACCTTACACTATTGTTAATCCGTCAGGTTCTATGGGGTCCAGCACACTCTTTCCTGAGGCGTCACAAAAAAAAGAAAAGAAACGTCGCAGAGAAAGTTCCGTTTGATTTTTGTCCACATGTCCACCGTCTCGTACGCCTCTGAGGAGGTCCTGATCAATATTAAGTAACGCGGGAGTTCTCTCCGGTTGTGTCGCGTTTTATCATCTTCCGATCGTGTCGGACGTGATGTTCGTGTCTCCCCTAAAAAGTCTATTCGTCTTCGGTTCGTGTAGCTTCAAACGCCCACCTTTCTTGGCTCTGTGTAATACCTTATTACGTATCATCACATTAGACCGCTCCGGATTGTTCATAATTGAACAAGTACAAGTATAATATACAAGTACAAGTATAATTGTATATTATACAATCCTGTATGTATCAAATCCACGCGTAAAGGGGTAGTGATGAATTTATCATAATCAGAAAACCGTTTTATTTACCATACTAATGAAGGATTGGACGTACGTCTGAATTTTGGGTTGGATCATCCTGGGCCGTAATAGTTTTCCCCATAAAGTGGGGAAAATCATCATTTTTGAGACAAAGTCTTTCATTATGTGAATATTTACCAATGAAAGTTTTTGACGTCATGGCCACTCATGAGGGTTCCCACCAATGAGGGTCAATTTGATTGGGGAGGAGCTGTGTTAACCAATAAGTGGAGCCCAACTGGGCGTTGGGTTGTGACTTCAACCCAGACAGCTGATTCCTCGTCCTGCATTGCCATTGTGGCAATGGCAATTTAATTCAACTTTTCCAAAAAATAATATATATTAATATGAACTTGGGATCAGAGTTTTGATCTCATGTTTAGTGTTATTTGGAAGCCTTCTGCAGAATAATCGATATATCGATTTAAAAACATTATTTTGGTTGATTATTCTTGGAATAATACGCGACGGGGGCCAAATATTCTGATAGGCCTCAAAATGACAATAATTTTTCGTTTCAAGACTTCTAGATTCCAAAAACGAAATGTCCGTCCTCCGTACGCCGTCCGAGGCGTTTTGGGCAGTTGGATTTTTTTTTCAAATCGTAAATTTTGACAAAATTCTCTGGTTTACCATCTAGTTGTGCCCGCAAGGTTTTCAGCCCAATCCCCAAACCTGTGGGGCTCTGTGAGGCGAAAAAGGGGCGACAGGAGGGCTTATTTGAAAGGTTTTGGCTATGGGGTCGAGTTAGGTCTCGTTTTCGAAGTGCTTTTGGACATGGAATCCATTTTGGGGGGTCCCAGAACGATTCGATTTCACCTATTGGGCTATCAGGGGGCTGCAAATGGGATTTTTCAAGTATCGCAGGTGGTCAAATACTTTCCGAGTAATTTTTGACGCATCATAATCCATTTTTCGAAGTTCCTAATTTAAAAAAAATTTGTTATTGACACTAAATTACTTTTTTGCACAAGTAACCTATATCAATGAATAATAAACCCTTGCGTAAAATTTGCAGCGTGTTTACATGAAATTTTCGGTTCACGTTGATATTTCTTGATAGATCGTCCTCTGTCCTCGGGGGTTTTCCCGCGGTAGCTGTTGATATAGCCACCAGAAGGGAGAAAGTCTCCCACGTTTTTCTCATATGTACTTACAACATATCCTCATCCACATTCGATGAATTATCCCGAATCGACGAGAATTTTTCCTACCTTTGTTCAGGTATGTGAATTATTCATTCCTTCTCCTCTTTTTGAGGAAACGTCTTGTTCCAATTAACTCTCGTTTTTTATTATCGTGGGATTTTTATAGTCACTTTGTTCCTTGTAATCCTAACTGTTTCTGGCTAAGTGGATTCATTCAAGAGCATTTCACTATTGCCCTGATTCAACTGATGAACAGCTTTGGACATTCCCGCTTGAAGGAGCGTAGGATGTTTATGGAAGAGTTAAACGTCGGCCTTGTCAATGTCTGACTTATGTCTTTCATGCACGAACAGTTCCAATTCACAACTGGCGTAAGCACCTAATGGGAATGGCTGGTCAGGAAAGACACTCCGCCGGTAGGTAACTCGCTAATGAGTCGACTTGCCAGCCCATCTACGGGAATCCTGTCGAAGCCCTAAAACGCGTCGACCTTGCTCCGAGTTCAAGATCTGTTCTTAGTCCCCGTGTCCGAGATACCTCAACATAGCCATAAATAATTGTCCAGTGCCGCCCCGATGTATTTCCTCAAGGCCGATCCTCTTATACAAAGTGCTGCGTCTTAAGGAAATCGTATGCTGTGTGCGAATAGGTGCTGTAGTGAGGAAGAAATATTTTCTAGAAGTCGTTGGACCCTAAACGTTCGGTCCTGCGTAAGCAGGCGTGTTCACAACTCCCTCAAAATGTCATTCACTTGATCGGGCTAACGGCTGGTCGAAGAACTAAAAACAGCGTCTTCAGCATATCGCGGCTGATTTTCCTAACGATGAGAGAAATTTCGGAAGAGCTGACCAGTCGATTCCCAGGCTGGTTCATCGTTTTCTTGACAATCCTTCTGCGTTACTAGAGGCCGCCCTCGTTATCCCGTTTAGTCCTTAAAGCGAATCACTTCAAACATTTCCGAGAACTAGTTTGAAATTGCTGCAGCTATCGGTAAAATTACAAAATTACGGCGGTGTTTGAAACCTGTTTGAATGTTTATTTCTTGTCGACTCCTGAAGAAGGACTCGAGATTCCAACATGATTATTTTCATCCCGCACGAACGTCGGTCATCGAACGGCGATGTTTGAAAGCGTGATGCGATAGAACTTCCAGTCTGCGTGCTGCCGTTGAAAGAGTAGAAAATACAAAAGCTCTCAAGTTTTCAAATCCTTTTAAAGTTGGAAAGAATGCCGACTTGATGAAGGGCGATAACAGCCTTTGTAAATCGTTTTTTAGAACTTCGTAGACGTAGCGTGTTTCAATTCATACTGCTGCTGAGTGTATACGTCGGACATTTTGTTAACGTTTGAAACGTATATATTTATGTATGGTCGGTTTGGGCTCTTGTCCGGCGAAGTAGCTGTGTAGGTTGTGGCATACTTCTTCGACCTTCTTGATAATTGAGCCAGGAGGATGATTTGGAACTTCATTGAAGGAACGGCCCGAGATCGTAATCACAGCCTTTAAAAGTCTATCAGTGGATCTCCTGTTGTGGTATATAAGGTAGAACATCCGTGGAATGCCAAGGTCTGTGGCAATTAGGCCAATGATTGGAAAGATGAATTGTTTACGTCAATCGTTTTACAGCCTACGATTTATTTAATGTGACAACAGTTCCATAAAACTACGATATGTATGACATCAGAACGAATGGTTTATTAACACCTTGTAACCAGCATCGTTTACGATCCATCATGCCTCGTGACACGGCAACAAATGCTGTACTAATTTTATGGTCATGGTTTATGACACCGTAAGGTGGGCACAAACTGAACTTAGCTGAAACACTACCCTGAAGACACGTAATGTTATATGAAAAATACCTTTTTCTATTTGGGATTGGGAATAACTACCGATATCGAGATTTTGGTTTTTGAAAAATCGATTTTCTCACTCAGGTTTCCAATTTTCATCTAAATCTAAACTCAAAAATAAATAGAAACTTTTACCGATTTTAATTCGCGTCTTTTAATTCCATTTGATCGTTTAGCCAAATGCGAAAGTATAATTTTTGGTTTATTATTTTTAGAATAATAAAATGCTTGGCTCTTCATAATATGACTATATATAGTTGTCCCCGCATGGTTTTGAGCGCCTTATCTCCTCGGGCGACTGTTAGCTGGGCCTAAATCATGGGTACACGATGTAAACTGGGCCTAATCCTTCCCCTTGGTGTGAAAACTCGGCCCCGGATGCACTCATATTCGTAATCTCCTCAACTCGTTCACTGTTAACTGGGCCCAAGGAACTATATGGGAACTATAGTTATAAGTAGCCGTTCATTGCATAAAGTTTTATGAAGTTTAAGTTTCATCATAAAATCGAGTTTCATGCCCATATCAAACTCCGCAGCAAATCAAACGCTTGCATACGAGTCTGCAACACATTAGGACATAAAATTTTTATGTCTTTAGTTTAGTCGTTGCTAGGGAACTAACCGTGACGCTTTTTTCGTTTATGTGCCATAAACGAAAAAACGTGGCATGACATGATGTTCCATCTTGTATGGAGTGGTCATGTCGCTAGTAGGGTTGCCAACTCCAAAATTCTGTTCGGGAGGACGCTTGGAAAAATTGGGGGGGACACCGTATAAAAAGGGAGGACATCCACTCCAACATTGATATTTGCAATAAATTATTAGTTTTACCAATTCATTATCAAATGAAAATAATTTTACTAACGTACGAAGGGCCGGAATACAAAATTAACTGATGCACTACACAAATAAGGCAAAAAAGTTTATGTTTGAAAATACAGATTTGTAGGTATTAAACCAAACTAATTAGGCATTGACATATGTAGTACACTCAGGTATTGAGCTAGGAACTATTTTTATAAAATTTATAAAATACATGAAATTTTATAAAAATGCATGCCTGCATTCAAATATTCAGGTATTGATTGTCGTACATGCACTTCAATCATATATGATATGGCGACCATATATGGCGAACGTCTTAATTTGGATATCACCGATGGGTTAAGCAGGATAATAGATTTTACATCGTAAGTTTAACTTTCCAAAATGGTCCTTTCCCTCTTTTGAGGGGACGTTCAAACATGAACAACGTAGACGAATAATTTCAAAACACAAACAAAATTTAGAGATATGAAAAGAGAATTTTATTTATATTAAATAAAATATAAAACGAGGAAAATTCCATCAACTAACACGAACAAGAAAGGTAATCAAAACCTTGTCCAAAATTACTCGGAAAGTATGTGACCTCCTGGGATCCTTAAAAAATCCCATTTGTAGCCCCTTCAAAGCCCTATAGATCCCCACGGTGATACCGGATCGTTCTGGGACCCCCAAAACTGGATTATACGTCCAAAAATACTTCGAAAACGACACCTAACTCGATCCCATGGCCAAAAGCCTTCAATAAAACCCTCTCGTAGCTAAATAGCTACCACTATGTCACACCCATGAGATACAATTTTGTCACCTCAGCGGCAACGATTTTATCATTTTCAGGAGTTAAAGTTGGTGTGGACATAAAGCATGCCAACGTTTTATTCTGTATGACGGCAGAAGCATTACTTTTATGAGTTTGTTAGGAGGCGTGACGTTTCGAAGAGCTTATTCCACCATATTTTATAAAGAACGATTTCTTGCAAAAGGAGCAATACGCTTTTTTGGGATTTACCTTATTTACCCGTGCCCATAGGTAATCCTTCTCCCACGAAAAGTTGAAAGAACCCGCACGTTTAGAAGTCCAAGCCTTCGAACACTTCGGGTCTTCCTCAGCATCACTTTCGGTTTCCGGTCCATTTTAGCACAAACTGTACCTCAACTTCTCCACCAAAAACTAAGCAAAAAATAGAGGGCATAATATGCTCTCTCACGACTCTCTATTATAAAGTGACAGAAAAAGACAACGCTGATGAGAAATGTGATCACTCCTGCTTCCTCTTCTCATTTCTTCTCGTTCTGTTGCTTATTATATTGCATGTTGAAGAAACATGTTTCTTCAACATGCAATATAATAAGCATTTGATGCATCAAATTGATGCCATCAATCCACAAACAGAAAAGGGAGGACATTTGGGCGTCCTCCCGAGGTCCGGGGTTTCGGGAGGACAGATGACCAAAAGGGAGGACTGTCCTCCCCGGGGGAGGACGGTTGGCAACCCTAGTCGCTAGGGCGCACTATCTCCTCGGCACCAAACATCTCCTTTTTTTTTGGCCAGTGAAGTTATTAGTGGACGTTGATCTGGCCGTATCAAACCGATACGAATGAAACGACCCGCTTTTAACGTCCGGTTTAAAGGATTTTTTAGGCATAGATTCTTCACAACGATATTCTCTTGAAATCTATTCTAATTTCAATTTTCAATCGATTAAAAAAAAAAAAAAAAAATCTGTTTTTAACCGATTTCCCATCCCTAGTATCTACCAAACATGGAAGTTTCATTAATCTACTTACCTACCTTGTGGGCCTATTTTCCGATCAGTTCGGAAACGTTTTGAAGCAGTTCGTTCACTTCTCAGGCCCAAAACAAAAAAACAATGAACAAAGAAACCAAGTTAGTAAGTTGGATTGTGACGCAACTGATCTGTTCTCAGGGCGGCGAGCCTGCGACTTCCCGTCGAATGATGACATTTTCGCCCTGGAACAAAAGGAAGTCTCTAAAAGTCCAATCCTGCCCCGCTAAGTTGGGTGCAGTTGGCGAAATACTCGCCGAGGCTGTAAAGCACACTTCCGTCTGTCGGTGGAATAACACGGGAGTTTATGACCTCGGGGATACCAACCCCCAAGCCAATTCCATCCTCTTGGCTGATGGTACCAGATGTGTCTTTTTATACGTGGTTGTTGGCTGCATCTGACGTTCTACCTCCAATATCAGGATCTGAAACACCATAATGTGGTTGACAGCAGTCATTTATGAATCGGAAATTGAATTATTTCGTTACCTACCTGTGCAAATCGCATTATTTACCGGTAAAGCCCAGGCTTTTACTCCGAACTGTCTTTTTCTCTTGTAGTTTATTGACTACGCTAAGCGGATATTCTTCTTAAGTGTGTGAAAGGTGTTAGTAACACGATCACTACCTGCTCAGCTCGTAATCCTATTGCCGGGCTTCTTTAACTCAAATACCATTAGTATTCCTTGTTTGAAAGTGGCTGAGATTTCCCGAATCAACTTCCAACAGAGACGGCGCCTTATTCGTTTGTGCTCCCCTGTCTAGTCAGTTTGACTGTAAAATTTGCTTCATTTATCGTGCAATCTCGCTCAAGCAGGAAGAGCCTGGGGATAGCTTCGCAGTATTATAATATTCAAGTGGACATTCCTTGGGGCGTCGCCTTGAAGAGGTCGCTCAGGGTCGAGGTCGGAACAACTTGTTCCCAACGACTTTACTCCTCTTTCTAATTGCGTAACGGCCACCCTCTACCTCGGAACCGTTTGTCACTCGTGTCGACATCGTATCGTCGTTTCGATTATGAAACCAACCACTAACAAAACCATAAAGTCGAGTGGGATGGGCATCAGTTTTTTAATCACCGAATGCCTGCGAGCTTCGGTTGAATTCCCACAGATTTTTCGGCAGCTGCATCGTCCTTTGAATGCTTTGTAAAAAAAAAAAAAAGTTAACGTAGTATGTCTGATGCTCCTGACGATGATAAAATGAATTATTGTTGATTCTGCTTCTAATTTTCATTCATTCTTATAACATTCTCACGATGCTTTCAAGGTGCTCAAGGGTTTCTCAGAAAGACGCCGCAAAGGAATGATGATTACCATTTGACGTATTTTCTGACCCGAGGGATTAACCATCTCAAGGTCGCCACGGGTTAAATCTTGTTCAACCGCTAGTTAACACACCTCTGATTGTTTTTGGTCTTCTTGTGGCATTTTTCTACACCGCCGCCAGCCATCAATCTACTCAAACGGCACAAGCTGGCTAACGATGTCGCTAATTATCCAAATTATGTTCCTACATCGAGCGCGAGGCTGCTAGCCCCTGATTACTGCAGACTGGAGACTAAAAAATCACATTTGCTCGTCGGGTCATGATGTTTTTCCCCTTTTTTCGTTTCATGGCGATTCTGAGATTTTCTTTGCTTCCTTGGCGCCGAAGTTGACCTGTAATTATCGCGATTAAAATATTTCAAAGGCCGACTAATGATTGATCGTGCCAAGATCCGTCAACATTCTATGTTGTTTTTTCAGACGGTATTTTGATGGGATTTCCTGCCCTGATTCACGTTTTGTAGAAAACGGCCAGCTAACATAAGATAAGGGACACTCCTACAAAGGACGTCAATCAGGAACATGTGCGCTGGAAAGGAGCATCAATATTGACACAATAGAAAGCATTTTTGTGTGACGAACCATAGTTGGGTTGAACAAAAATATTAGTGGTGTAACAAAGGTGTGTCTGGCCTGAAATGTCTTCATCGGCTTTCAATAGGTCTTTCTGGGGTATTCAGAATTTAGAAGAATGGACCATGTTTTGGTGTTGTTGTCGTGATAGGTTCTCGCGGTGGTGATGGCTGTCGCTCTTGTAATTCTGTAAGGCCGTACAGCTGGGAAGATGGTTTTGTGGGTTAAACACGAGTCAAGTTCATTGCTACACGACACGAGGAACAAATCGATAGGTAAGTACTCCCAACTCCTTTCAGCCTTATCAACCTGTCGTGCTCTGTCAGTATGAATATTCTAGAATACGATTGGGACGGCTCTTCCGACGGGGTTACTCATTAGGGTCGTATTGAAAAGGGATTGTGGCGAAAATCAACGTTTGATTTGTTCAAATTTATGGTAATGAAGTGTGTGGGACGATGGGAGTCGGAAGATCGGCTTTTGCCCCGAAAGCTTGCACTCTCACGTCATCAAAACATCCGCTCACTTTCGCCTTCTCACGAACCCGGGCGCTATCAGTTAGGAAGGCGGAAAGGCGTCTTAATACCACACACGATCACACTAATACACCCTCATTCGCTGGTTGGGCCGAGAATTTGCCGAGCCAAAAACCCGCCCTGGTCCTTTCCAAGAGGCATTTTCGGTACGGGAAATTCCGGTTGGCGTTATGACAGTCGACCCGGGAGGAACGGACCTGTTTCAAGCCGAGCCTGCTCGGTAAATATTAATTTTTGGGGATGCCATCAGTGTGACATGGGTTCCCCAAGTAGTAAAAATGTTAACACCTGACGTCTTCACCTGGTGAATGTTAGGATATTGTCTAGAAAGTAGTTATGTTATTTCTTCTACGATATACGGTGGACGTGGGATTTTGTAGGCAGTTCCAAGGGATTTATCAAGATGCCGGTTTTCAAACCGCTGTCGCATGGCCGTGACGTAATTATAAGGTCCAAAGGCTCAATTATTGTTTTTACTGAGGCATCTGACAGCAAAATTTCAACATATGGCAGAATTTGCGTGACGATTTCGGCGAATCATCAACAGTTGATGTCTTCACATAGCCCTTGAAAATAATAATAGTTACTATTATTATTTTCAAGGGCTATGTGAAGACATGGTTGGGTGGGGGCTGCTGAATAGTCACTATGGATACGAGTCCTGGAAGAATTCGACGCGAACCCCCCTCAAGAAAATGAGGTCAGCAGGCTCTTAAACCCCCTCAGGAAGCTTCCGTAACGCTAAGCCAGAATACAAGGGTGGAAGTACAGTGGAGCGAAACAAACCGACGTGCAGTCATATGTTAGCCACACGACTGTAAAATGTATTAAGAGGGGTCGGAAAACTGGGGTTGGCCATGCAAATCACTTTTGAAGCGTGAAAACGGGTTTTCGTGTGGCGAATTTTCTTGAGCCACTCAGTACTCCATTCGAGCGCCATCGTCGTTGCCAATTAGGAATGGAAGTGCTCCCGAATTTCGGGTTAAATCATCCTGTACCATGTTGTTAGAAGTCAAAAAGGGAAAAATACATCATTTTTGTGACAAAAAGTCTTTCACGTAGTTTACAATCATCTTAAGTAATTTAGGCCGATTCAAAAACCACTGTGAGTGACGTCACCTACAGGTGTTCCGGTTTCCAATCAAAAGACACCAGAGTGCAGGTCGATTTTTTCTTCTTTTTCGATTTTTTCTTGGTGTTTGGCTCTAGTGACACTGGAGTAACGAGAAAATGGCCGTGTTCGCTTTGTTTTGAATGTGATCATGCTTATTTACTCAACTTATTTGTGATATAAATTAACTTATTCCAATGACCGATTCTTTAGTTTTTAGTTTTGTAATGGTTGCCAACGTGTCGACCAATAGGAGCTGACCTCGGGTTCCCGCCAAAATTCAAATAGCAATTTTTCCATAAATTTTATAAATTCATACGAGCTTGCAGTTTGTGTTTTAACCCCATTTTTAGTATTATTTGGACGCCTTCTATCGATAAAAAAAATAATCCAGAAACGCTTCCATTCCTAATTCAACTAGGTGAGGATTTAAGTAAAGGGTTTGGTAATGAATTTCGGATAACTGAAGGCTTTGTAAGTTCTCTCACCTAAAGGCTAATTTACACGAGTCGAGTAAACGGTAGAGTAGAGTGACCTAATTGCACTCTACTCATGTAAACGTTTTCAGTATAGTAGAGTTCACTCTACTGACTAGTAAACGGTAGAGTAGAGTACTCTACCACTGTGGTAGAGTTACTCTACTCTACCGGGTCCCCCATGGTGGGACCAGAAATTGGACTCTCCTGTTCACTCGACTGCCTACTCTACGAATGTAAACAGTTTTGGTAGAGTACAGTAGAGTAGGCGGTAGAGTGGTCAGTAGAGTGACAAGGACTCTACTCTACCGTTTACTCGACTAGTGTAAATTAAGCTTAAAGGGTAAATTCAGGGCATACTCGGCAGGCGTAAAGGGTAAATTCTGAAGAAACATATTATAAATCGTAACGGTCACCATCGTAACCAGGAAACTGGGATTTACATTTCTGCAATCCAGGAAACTCGGACATCCCACATAATTAACCGCGTAATTCGCGATGGTCCATACAAGAGGTTATGAGATGTGTGGGGATTCTTAAAGAGTCACGGTGGTGCCCATGTTCTCTTAAGGGATTCAACGGAGCGGCTAACGCGACGGACACATGTTTTGCCGCAGCTTCGTCCGGGATTTGCGAAGTCACGAACGAGGTGGCGCTCAACGGTGCAGCAGAAATAATGAAATGAACGGAAATACAATTACTAAGTACAGAGAATATATGAATGAGTAATTTGGTTTTTGTGGATGGGTTGATTGACGTATGACTAATAGTCAATTCCTAATGAAATCCGCAGCGATGCTGATCCCCAAATGATTGTACTAATAGATTGTAGGTAGTCACGTCTTCCTGGTGTCTGGGCATTGAACCGAATGCTGAAAACGATTCTGTGGGGGGGGTATTATCCTCGTTCACCACATCTGACCAAAATCGTATTGATTGCTATATTGGTGCAGGAAATCCTGATGACGAATATGGTTCGAGCGTTTATCGGTTTTGGAGTAAAATGCCCACTCGGTGTCAATTTCCGATGATCAGCCTTCCTACGCGTGGATCCTCCTGCAAGAATCCTCGGTCCACAGGGAACGCAATTTCCCCTGTTACTATCTCCCATCACTCTCACTTCATCTCTCAAATCGATACGATCGGAACCCCATTGTTGTTGGAAATAATGAGCCGAAGGTCGGATTTGCCATCGGGAGGATAATGAACCCTGCGGACTATTCTGACAGACGCATCTGGCTCAGGATGTTATGGACTGACGAGAACCTCACGGCTACAGTAATGAGATATGTACCCTCGTTGCCACCATCCCTATCAAAAAATGTTCCGATATATACTGCTAAAGTGCTGAATGCTATTGTGAAAATCTACCTTAAATAGCTTCTTTATCAAAACTACCACCAAACACGGTTATCTACTAACTTCCTGTTCTCCACATTACTCGACGGGAAGTCTTATCACCTCAATGAGAATCAATTGCGTTTCTTACTGTAGCTACTTCCGATGTCACCGGGAAGTTGCTTGGAATGTACAGACACGAAGTGCAAAAAAATACCAGACCTGTCTTTCCCGGTCGTCTCGTGGTGACCTCGCTGTGACTTGTATCTCCATGTTTGAAATTTATGCTTGACTGCTTTTGGTTCTGCTGACCTAGTCACCAACCTGTTTTTGTGTTACGCTGATGCGCTTTATTCAATAAAGCGTTACATAAGGGATATGCTAGTAGGTAGGTAGGTTTTTTGTGAAAAAAAAGCTCACGCACATGGAGGATTTTCCAAGTGTTATCAAAATTCGTATGTGTCAATTTTCAAAATTTCAAAGTTCAAAATTTTTGATGTGTAAAACAACCAATATCTCGGAGGAGTTGTCTTTTCCCTCCCATTCCCCTCTGATTCCTTTGAGTTCCTTTGCAAACGCAAATAACGTCTTCCTTTCCCCATTAAGGGGGGGGGGGGGGGGGGGGCTAGTGTAAATGATAGATTGGAGAGGGTTTTGTTGATTCTGGGGGAGTCCGGATAGGGTTCTGCACTTCAATTGAAGACTTATTGCCCATTTTCGAGAGGCTGTTCCCTTCTATCCTAATTCTGAAAGCTGACAGACCTTACCTGTACTCGAAGAGCTGTTTTTCACGTTTACCATTCATTCCTAAATAGAAATTAATTGATGGTCGCTCAACATTTTTGCGCCTTGCGATGGAAATTTGCACTCGACAGGTGTGCATCGTTCCGACACTCAGACACCAAAGCTCTGGATGCACGAGTGGTGCGACATGTCGATATACCCCGCCTAACCCATTTCTCTTGTTCTCCAGCCGGAAGTGTTGACTATACGCGTTGTTGCACTCCAACTGTGACGATTCGACCGCAGCAGACTAGAAATCGGGCTGATTAGCATGCAAAGTGTCATTCCGCGACTGTCTAATGTCTTTACTCGGAAACAAACGGCCAACTTCGAGATGCCGTCGGTTCGCCATCTCATTACAAGCCACTTCGGTTTTCCACTCGGGTATTTGTTGAAGGTGTGTGACACACTGAGCCGAAAACCCACAGACACCCTTCAACTGTAAGCGTCAACATTCAAATGCACCACGACACACTTCTGGCCTTGATTTCATTGACATGCTTTAGTTCCGAATGGTTGAACTGAATTAGTTGCACGTTCCTTGGGGATGAAATTAAGTGAATTTAATTCACTGTTTCGGAACAATATGAGGATGGTTACATGTATCTTAAATTAAATTAAACAGTGCTGCCAATCATAAGAAAATATTCTAATGGGAGAGTGCACACTAATGAGATATTATCCATTTAGAATAAATCCGCTAAAACGACTTATAAAAGAAAATTTCTTTTTTTATTACACACCAGCGTATTTAATACACACCAGCAAGTGCTTCATCAGGAAGTAACATTCTCGCCTTTATGGTATGTTCCATCTAGAAGACATTCACCGCATGGATGTACAACCTGCTACAAATGCTCACGAACAAGGACTACACCATACAGAAGAAATAAATGGCGACGAAATAATATTAATATTTAATATATAATATTATCGTATATCCATCGAGGAAAAGCGACGAACGTTTAGCTCCAACCGTTCTGTAGTTCTCACAAGTCCCACTGTAGGTGAATGCGCCAGTCTCGTCAAAGTCATTTCCCCATGGGGTTGCCGCGTTTTTTTAAAAATCTTTTTCTTTCTTTGGTTTTATATTTTGATGTCATAACATAGTAGGTACCACCTGATAGGTAAACATCGTAGTCTCTCCTCTGGTTGGTAGCCGTTCCCACAAATCTTTAATAGTAGGTACCACGGAAGAACACCAATAGAAGAAAACGGTAATTTATTAGGAAAACCCTGCAAATTGTTCAAAGGTTTATTATTCCTTGATATAGGACCTATATACCTATATTATAGGTTAATCGTGCAAAAATTAATTCTGTCATCAAAAAATATTGTAAAAAAAAATCAATACTTGGTTCGGACATAATATGTCCTAATATATTATAATATTATAATATATTATATTATAATATGTCCTAATATATTAATATATTATATTGGACCTCGAAAAATGGGCCAAATAAAAATCACTCAAAAAACGACAGCTTATTTGACCTCCTGGCATCCTTCAAAACCCCTATTTGTAGCCCCATGAAAGCCCCATAGATCCCCACGGTGAAATCAGATCGTTCTAGGACCCCCAAGAATGGATTCTACGCCAAAAAATACTACGAAAATGACACCTAACTCTAACCCACAGCCGAAACCCTTCAAAAAACCCTCTCGTAGCCTCATTTAAGCCCTATAGCGCGCCACGGGTGGGCGATCTGGCTGAAAACCTTGCGGACACAAAGCACATGACGGATGCGGATGGTAAACTGAGTATTTGTTTTTAAATTTCAGCCAGATCGCCCACACGTGGCGCGCTATAGGGCTTAAATGAGGCTACGAGAGGGGTTTTTGAAGGTTTTCGGCTATGGTGTCGCGTTAGGTGTCTTTTTCGAAGTATTTTTGAACGTAGAAACCATTTTTCTGGGTCCCAGAACGATCTTCAGCGATTTCTCCGTATGGGCTTTCAAGGTGCTACAAATGGGATATTTTAAGGATACTAGGAGTTCAAATATTTTCTGAGTGAAAAAAAAGTTCGAAAATATTTTTTTAATTTTGAATAAAGTTTTTTAATTTTGAAAAAAAAACTATTTTTTTAAAGATAAAGATATAATTTTTGCACAAGTAGCCTATATCAAAGAATAACAAACCCTTGTGTAAAATTTGCAGCGTTTAGCAATACGCTTCGATCATAACGTAAGGTGAAGAAATCCTATAATATAGGAATCCTGTGAAATAATATTATTATGTCTTGTGAATCTTATAAAAGACGATTTCAGACGATGTAGGCTGTTATTTGAAAATACTTATTATCAACGTTTAGAACGTAGTACATTATGGATAGTTTTTAAGCACGGTCCTATGTGCACAACTTCTTGCAACCGTGTTATCAGATTCTACTGAACTTCATGGTGAGACGAATTTACGTTGCGATTCCTAGATTCATTAGGTTTGCTTCGAATGGTGTGATTCTCAAGAGACAACTGAGACTCTAGTAAGACTAGGTGTTAGACTTGTGATGGAAGATAGGTACCTACATAATATTATTGTAAATTGATTGTTACTTAATTACATTATAATGCACGTTCTCTTTGTTACTGGTGTGCATAATTTACCCTTTACCCAATGATTGTAGGTACCTATCTACTCTTAACAACTGACCAATCATTTCGAGTCCGGCCAAAGGTGTTCTAAGAGAGCTACCTAATACGAAATAATAATTATTTCGTAATAGGTACAAAAACTTAGTATTCAATTATTGAATACTAAGTTTTTGTACAGCTCAGGTCCATAGGTTTTAGGTGAATTAAGCGAGAAAATTAATGATTGCGTTCAAGAATGCCTTTTAAAAAACACCGGGAAATCTACCGGATTTCCTAGCTCAATCTAGCGAAATCTACCGGTTTTTTCGACGATGCCTACCGGACAAAAGAGCCACGCTGGCAACGCTGCAGACGTTCGTGGAAAAGCATAGCCGCTGTTGGGCACCTCAACAGCAGCTATCGCTTTTATATAAAATCATAAAATAATTTCATAGGAATGATTTCATCTAGAAGTGACTACACTCCAACGTGATCTATTCTATCAAGAAGAAATGCACCCCAACCTCAGATGCTCCATCAGGAAGACATATCTTCGCTCTTACGATGTATTCCATATAGAAGACATCCATACCAAGCTACAAAAAACTCCCTCTTGCTCTCCACCAAGAAGGAATACTAACGAGTTCCAATTCATCCCGAAGAAATCCACTTTCTTTGAAATTTCTCATTTGTTTTTCTTGAAATTACCTTCTTCTGGCAGTAATAGCGAATACTTAGTTTAGCATGATGTGCGTTGTACGACTGAGAATGGAATGGTATCTATGCACATCCCAGTATTGTCGACCTGGCTCTAGATGAGTCAGCACTGGACCCCGGAGGTTACTTGTGGCAGCGAAAGTGGTCACGCAGGCAAGTGCGGTTCGTGTAGGTTCTTTAATTTCTAATCCCAGAGGTTCGAAGCTTGATAAAATTCGCACCCGCGTTTCTACTTATCGTCAGGGTCGGGCTGGCCTGGGGGGTAACATCAAGCGGAATTCACCCGCGATTTAGGTGTGAAGGAGGTGAAGCCTCTCACTGTGATCCTCCCTTTCGCAAATGTGTACACGAAGGTCCCTAAGGGGGAGAACATTTAGGCCCCACCCGACTCTGCTTTTCGCTCATAATATTCCACTATTGGAGGGTTATGTCAAAGTTGACCCCTACGTTGTTTACTTTTACTTCCTTAGGTCCGATTCCTCGTCGTTTTGCGGAGGTTAGGAAAGTTTTTCCGGTCCGAAGTTGCCTCTGCGGCTCGCAAATCGGTACGGCAGCACGTCCAGGGCCGTCATTACTGGCTGGCCAGCCACATTTACGAAATGGAAAACGAGAAACGGGTCTGCTATTAGACCTCCGCCGAAGCCCTGAAAGGGATCCCTGAAATCCGAGAAACGTGCTCGAAGTTGATTCCCGAGCAACTGCTGAAACTGAAGGCCGAAATCTCTCCGACAGTCCACATTTATCGGTTCATTCGTAGGGATCACACGGATTGGAAAACCCATGCCGAGAGAGTGACGTGAAAATCACGTTGTTCTCGAAGATGATCAGAAAGGTATTTTCTAACCGATAATCGTCCGGAGCGAAATGATTCATGAACGTGATAGGTAATGAATCCTTCGAATTGGCATGCAAAGATCTGGCGTCAGAAGGTGCACAGTAACCGTGGCCATTAGCCGAAGAAAGCTCTTAAGATTAATATTTTTCACATCACCCTCCGCGTAATGCACTTTCAGATAATTTCAAAGCCCCCATCCTGCTAAAATGGTTCCTGAATGCGTGAAAAACATGATTGAGAGATCGTGTCAGAATAATATTATGGCGGTGATGTATGTAAGGGAGGGAGGGTGGCGATGATGTTATCGGTTCCTCTAATTGGTCGAATTTGTGCAGTGTCAAGCATAGTGTCATTAATGATGTACAAAATTCGTACATCATTCATGTACAATAATATTTAATACTTTTACACACAAAAAATTGTAATGCCTAATTTTGTTTGAGTTTTAAGAATAATTTTAAAAACCTAAACAAAATGTTATTGTGCAAACTCGTGATTATTCGCGACACGCGTCGACAATTTTTATCGGCCTCGAAATTTTGAAGTCCGCCTTCCAGGTCGTTTTGTTCAGTAGGAATTTTTCTCTTAAATCTGAAATTTTCATAAAATACCTATACAGTTAACTGTGTAGGAAAACTGATATAGGAGAACAATGATATTGGAAAACTGTGCAAAATTAGGTCAATAAATAATTATTTTGCAAAAATTAAAAAAAATAATTGCTGTGGGGACAGATGTGGGACCCCGAAAAATAAATGTGTTCAAAATTACTCCGAAAACGACCCTTCATTTGACATACATCAAAATCTCCGTATGAATTCACAGTGTACAGGAATTTTCTTTTTTTAATTTTTGCAAAATAATTTTTTATCCACCTATTTTTGCACAGTTTTCCTATTTCAAAGCGTATTAAACTCTTGTGCAAAATTTGCAGCGTTTTATTCATTCAAGTCAAAGATGATTGTTTTCTCCTAATCGCTGTTCCCTATTACAGTAAAAGACTTGTACGAAAATAGACTTGGGGGTTTAGAAAAAGGTGCAGTTTCCTGTCACGCGAAGGCAGCGCTTTCATGAAAAAGGGGGATTTGTGATCGGAACGTCCGACAAGCAACTCCACACAACGCACATTACTTCACTCCACTACTTCTGCTCCACACTATCCTGCAGATGGGAACCAGCGGAGCGGTAACAGGAAATAAAACGTATTTCTGGTTCTTTAAAAGGCTGATTTTGCCGGATACGAGTCTCCACGTGTGTAGCCCCCTTAACCCTTTGACACTCAAGTGTCAAGTCTGCTTAAAAAAAAACTTGGCGTTTGAATAAGGGCATTTTTTTGACTGTCTAATGAGGAGTTGGAAGAGTTCCTACTAAAATAATTTGGCGTAACAGTCCTGGGCAGCGGACCCAGTTGTCCTTTTGTGGTCATAATCTTGTGAACATGAATTGCCTTTGGTTTCTTGATTTTCCTGTCGTGTTTCGATGGATATCTTCCTCACGCTAGATTCTCTCCGGGGGCGGATGACACAATACCTTGGGACCCCATTGGCCCACCCTATCACGTTTCTATTATAAGAGGAAATAAACTGGGAAACCCGTCCTGTCCTTTGTAGGTAATTAGGCCCCTCCGCCCAGTTTGTGACCAGAAAGGCAGAAAAAACGAAAGTCCTCGCCGCCCCATCTTATTATCCTTCGGATGAGGAACGAAGTTGATGGTCTCAGCGACTCCGCTGTGTGACCCGATCAAATCGGTAACAGCGACATTGCGTCACAATTTCGGGCCATTTCTCCGGACCGGTGCTCCAGCTAAGTGGGACTCCCATTCGAGTAAACTTCATCCGGCGGCTGTCAAGAAAAAATGGAACAAAAGGTGTAACCGCTTTTTATGGGGTACTAGCCCATCTTAATGAAACGTTCAAAATCCCCCTTTTTTAGGTTAGTAGACCTCTGGGTTCAATAAGTGGAAAATGACCGTGTTCAAGTGTCATTATTTTTAAACGTTAATGAGATAAGTTGGTATGATTCAACTTGATTCGATGATGAGGGAATGAAATCAAGTTATCCAACTTTTTTAACCTTGTTAGTTTTCGTTTCATTACCAGGCACATGCTGGTACCCATAGTTTTCGGCATGATGTACAGTCACGATAGTAGGCACTGTTGCCAGACGTCCCCCTTTCTGGAGCTTGGTTCCCCCATGTTCCCCCGTCCCCCGAAGTACCCTTTTTCGGAAAAAGTCCCCCTTTTTCCCCCTTTTCCACCCAAATGGTTTAGATAGAAAAGAAAACAAATAGGTAAATCTGTAAGTATAACGGTTATCGGTACCTACCTAAGTAGTTATCTAATAGATATACCTAGCACCCCCCAGCAACTACCTACCTGTAGATTTGTGACGCGCTAACGCGTGAAGAAGAAGATGATGATGGAAGAAGGAGCGAAGGCAGGTTACACTGATGGTTACTGGTCCGGTTTGTTAAACAAACTTTGTATATTTTTGTTTGATGAGTAATCAACTGTTGACCTACTCGATCTCTCTATCTTGATTATTAGTTTTATCATTGTGTGATGTGTGCAGTAGTAGTGATGGCTATCAAACGCCACCAAAGCAGGTGAAAGTGGGGTTCAAGGCGGGTACAAAGGTATCAAAAATCGTGGGAAAGTCGGGCTGAATTCTGTTCGTGGCTGGGACCTGATCCTAAAAATGGAATAATACAATGTATTATTATGTCATAATACAATGGAATAATAAATAAATATAATGGATTCTTGGAATAATACACTTATGTAATTGCGATGGAGGTCGAAAGTTCTGATCGGCCTCAAAATTAACCATTTTAAATTTAATTTTAAAATACGTTGTAAGAGGTCTAGATTCAAGAAACAAAATGTCCGTCCGCCGTCCTGGCTGTTTTGGGCAGGATTTTTTTTTTTTTTTTTTTTTAATCCGAAATTATGACAAAATACTTGGTTTAACATCGGGTTGTGCCCACAAGTTATTCAGCCCAAACCCTTGAAGCTTTTTTTTTTTTTTTTTTTTTTTTCAAAAAATATTTAATATTTTTATTGACACAAAATTGTTTTTTGAACAAGTAACCTTTATCAAATAATAATAATAATTGAAAGAAATTGAAATTGAAGAATAATAAACCCTTGTGTAAAATTTGCAGCGTTTTATAATTTTATTTTTTGTCCCCCTAAACGTCCCTTTTTTGCAGTGATCAAGTCCCCCTTTGTCCCCCTTTTTCGCCTCAGATGTCCCCCTTTCAGGTCGAAGGCGCCTGGCATCACTGATAGTAGGTCACTGGAGTTAATCTACGCAGACGCTCTCGTTCTTGAGCGTCCTCCGGAAAGTAAGATGAACTTCGAGAATGTAGTATAAATGAATTTATGGAAACTGAGATGAAAACCTGCGATAATTTCGGGAAGGAAACAGCTAATAATGCTATGTAATTTAAAAGGAGCGCACCTTGTCCATATCCCTATTTCATCGTTTTAAACTAGCTTTAGACGTACCTACGAGCGTTTCTCTAGCGATAACTTATAAAAGACCGCCCCATTACGCCTTGACAAGGCTCTCCCTCGGCTCCTACACTCACTCACTCACGTCTTGTCAAGTTCCGAGTTCCTGAACTTATCCAAGAAAGTTTTAAGCGAACAACTTCGCTTCTTACGCGGCGAGACGGAAGTTTTGTTTTCTTCAAACCTATCTGCGTTTTCACCCTAGCCTTGGAATCTGTTGTATTTCGAACCAATACACTATGTCTTTGTGAATGAATTCCGCATGTGAACCAAACCGTTACTCTGATTGTCTGATCACCATCAATGACCAACCTAGTCCCCTTATTTTTATGCCTTTACTTAGTCTTTCGTCGTTTATTCATTATCATGTTTGTTTTTTTTCTACGGGGAAGTTTTCGGGTCAATGAATCTTCTCGAGAAAATTCTGAATCTACTGTTATTATAAAATACAAAAAGAGGGATGTCTGGATTGGGAACCCGCTCGTTCATTTTCGGGAAGAGATGCCAAGGAATTATGAAGAAAGCTGCATTCGAAAAACAGCTATTAGAAACCTTTTTCTTTTAGTTTTAGTCATACGTACAATAGGATAGGAGGTGTATACACCGAATTCCATAACTAGAATCTAGTTATCTTAGGCCAGTCATTAGAGACATCGTAGGTGGAAAAAAATCGACACGTTCTGCTTTTTTGGTATGTTGTTAGGGATGGTACCAGTAGTGTAGGACCAAGTTTGCAGCTTCGAAAGACTTGTGCAAAATGCGTGGTGCTCGATTAACCGCGAAATTTTCGGACTTTTTTCGGTTTTTGGCTTATAACTCAAAAAATGTGCGTCCAATCGAAAAAGTCACTATATACTTAATTAAAGTAGACAAGATTTGCTATAATTTGAGCGCAACAGCAACTTCGTAGGTCCAATAGGTCCCGAGATACAGCTCCTCAAACATAGGCCATTTTTCCCAAAAAGTTAGAAATCGTGGTTTTAGCCGTCTTCCGTACGAAATACCGGCTAAAATATCCATCCCACGAGGAAAGTCATGAGGAATGAAGTTGTAGAGCAATTATTCAGCTTTAATTTAAGCACAACCGGAACCACGAAGGACCAATAGTTCTCGTGTTATCAGGAAAAATCGAAATATCAAGAAAATCGGATTTCTCAAGAAGTGTAGCTCCCAATGTTAAATGTAATTAAAAATGTTCATATACTTGTAAAACATGATGAATTGCTGGGATAATTATGAAAAAACGTAACTGTGATTTATAATAAGATTTATTCACATGAAAATCAATCAAATATTAAACAAAAATGTTGCATTTATCTGGGTATTCGTCCGCCGGTTGGGCCGAGTGAGGTGGTGGCGGGACGTCATCTGACTCTTGCAACAGAAATTCATGTAAATTAGTAACAATTTACTATATGGGGTAAGTAGTTACGTATCATCTGGCTTATAAGCCTATAGGTCGGTGCCTACCTTTACGTACTGCTGGACTGGCGGGGTTTTTTGGAAGGCCCAGGTTCGTCCTCTCGTTGTTCTTCTGGATCTGGAGACTCCACTAGTGTAGACGATAGAGGCACAGGGTCGTACTCGTCATCCTCATCTTCCGACTCGTAGGCTCCGGCCGAAATCGGGCTATTCAGGCAGGTCTTCCCCAGGCAGAACTAGCACATAGCCGAGCATTTCAGCCCTGCTTTCTGGCAAGAGCAGCCCCCTCCACCGCATCCTTTCTGACACCTGCACGATAAAATCTTCAGCAAGGTCATCGGAGCTGCTTCTTTTGTGGATGTAAGTGGTGTGAGCCCCATGTGGTTCCTGGTCCACCCCCAGTTGGTGGGCTCTTTCTCCAACCCCAACCATTTCTGCACTTGGTGGTAGGTGCAGTACGCGTGTTGGGCTGCAGCCTCTTCGGTTGGGGGCAGACGAGCGAGCTGAACCTTGGCAGTGGCAGCCGAACTCACAAACATGCCGTAGCGCAGGGTGTGGAGGGAGTCGTCTTCTCCCCCACCATACAGCGCCACGAGACATTTGTTGCCAGCAGAGGCTACCTCCTCATGAGTAACGTCGTGCTTGAGGAAGGTTGCAGCAGCACTAAGGAAGTCCGGACGTTTCGTTAGTATTCCCACCATCTTCATTTTCCCTTGCCAGAAGAGTGAAGAGGTGGTATCACAACCCGTGAAGGCGTGAAGGAACAACTCCATTCCACAGGGGAATGAGAGGTTTCCTCGAATGAATGAAGTTGAGGAAAAACTGCTTGCACTCTGATCCACCCCTGACACTCTTCTCAAAGAAAACATTTTGCCTGGTGGAGCCCAATCCATTAAGGAGCACCAATAGGTCGTCGTCTTCTCCAACAATTATGGCGTGCTCGTACATATCACTCTTCTCTAAAGCCGAATTCACAATGAGGCAGTCGGCGTCCTCTGGGGCTTGCTTGCTTTCTATCCCCTGGCTCTCCAGTCCGTTGCAGATGAAAATGATCAAACGCTGTTTGTTTCTTGGGTTGGACAAGAACTTGTCTTGGGGCACTTTGATCAGCGTCGATTCGTCAAAAAGTATGTCGCTACTCGCTGAAGCTGCATAACGACGTTGCCGCTCTGCTGTTTTTGTGCTCCGACCAGCCCCCTCTTCTGGGTAACCATCGAACACGACTGAGACGTTTGTTTTAAAGTGGTTGATCGTGTACGTGATGTAAGCAGCTTCGATTTCCGTCACTGAGACGTTGCGTCGCCATATCACCTTGTGGAGTAAATACCCTCCATCCACGACAACAAAGGTAGGTACGTTCACCAACAGCGACATTTTCTGGGAGGGGTGTGAAAGCGGAGTACAAAGGTGACTTTGTCCCTTTTCTCATTCCTTCTTCACAGAATAGGGACAATCGATATGACCATTTTTAATTACATTTAACATTGGGAGCTACACTTCTTGAGAAATCCGATTTTCTTGATATTTCGATTTTTCCTGATAACACGAGAACTATTGGTCCTTCGTGGTTCCGGTTGTGCTTAAATTAAAGCTGAATAATTGCTCTACAACTTCATTCCTCATGACTTTCCTCGTGGGATGGATATTTTAGCCGGTATTTCGTACGGAAGACGGCTAAAACCACGATTTCTAACTTTTTGGGAAAAATGGCCTATGTTTGAGGAGCTGTATCTCGGGACCTATTGGACCTACGAAGTTGCTGTTGCGCTCAAATTATAGCAAATCTTGTCTACTTTAATTAAGTATATAGTGACTTTTTCGATTGGACGCACATTTTTTGAGTTATAAGCCAAAAACCGAAAAAAGTCCGAAAATTTCGCGGTTAATCGAGCACCACGCATTTTGCACAAGTCTTTCGAAGCTGCAAACTTGGTCCTACACTACTGGTACCATCCCTAACAACATACCAAAAAAGCAGAACGTGTCGATTTTTTTCCACCTAAGCCGTTTTTTATGTCTACGGTGACTGGCCTAATCTGCTGCTCTCTCATCCTGTATACAGTTGAGTACTCAGGAATTTTTTACATGGAACTTTTATTTATTTTATTTTTTAAAGAAGATCCGTTGACTTAGCAACTTCACTCTTACATTTCGTTCGTTCGGTCATTTTCGTTAATTCTTCCGATAAATGATAATATTATCTGCACCCGTTGTTGCAGGCTTTCATTTGCGACTCAACAGGTTGCCATGGAGTTGCATGGAGTTGACATCGTCAGCATAAAACACCAGACCAAATTTAGACTGTCTCGTCGGTGTCTCCTGATACCTGTTGCTTCGAGAGTTTATTTTTGGCTTTCCAACATATTCATTGCGGCAATTTTTATCCAAGTTTTAGACCCTAATTTAATAAATTAGGTTCACAGATCACAATAATATGTGATTGTTTTGTTTTATGGTTTGCATTTTTAAATTAGTTCATTCTCTTTCGCGTGCATATTTGACATTTTTCGGATTCAAAGTTTTGCGGGCTCCTAATTTATTTGGCGCCAACAGCTAACGACAATCTGCACATTCTCTTTTTTCTACGTGAATCGCAAGAGAAATCCGCACGTGCTGTTGGAAAAATGCCTCGAAGGGATTTCTCGACCTTAGTGGTGCCCACAAACCGTCCGAGCGAAAGGCGGTAAAAGCACCTCTGAGGAAGATGCGGAGATGAGAGCGAAAAGATATCTGCGGACAGTGTCGAGTCTGCTATTATCGGGAAACCTGTGCGGAAGGAGATCGACCTCCAGTTTCCAACTGAGATATCATCGCCGCCCACAGCCCTTCCTGTTCTTTGTCACATAATACAATGGGAAATAAGAGAATAATATGACCCACATGATATGGTGATTAAAAAATTACTGGGAATCCCTCAGCGACAAACTTAACCTACTGACTTTTTTTGCAGGATGACGAGCCACCAGAGATCACTTACTGTGTCGTCGATCATACTGGAACTCTGACGCTGCAGACGTTGACGCCAACGCAGCCGATACCGCCCGAAGATGAGCTCGACCTCAAATTCGCCGAGCTCGTGGAAGAGCTCGACCTTACTGCCACCAACAAAGCTGCCATGCTTGCTCTTCCCAGCCAGAAGAAATGGCAGATCTATTGTTCCAAGAAGAAGGTAGTTGTTTAATAATCTTCGGAGTGTCTCATTAGACGATTCAGTACCTAACTTGTTCCACCAGAGATTACACATGTGAACAACATTGTTATCAATCATCAGGTATATTTCGGGTGATCTGTTATTGTTTTATTCTATGCATATTTTATTTTCAGGACCAAGATGGGACCACTGATTTGTCACCTTTGCCGGAAAATTACATCGAGGCCATGAAGGGAATTCTCAGCGTAAGTTCAAAAAGTCGACTACTTTCTCTTAGATACAAGTATGTACTATTCCTTACTAGGAAATGGTTGACCATGAATGAACCAGGTTGGTTCAAAAACGTACGGATAGTTTTGAGCTGGACACCAGACAACAGTTACCGGAGCGAAGTGAATCGGATTCGTCACAGTTCTGGATCCGGATCGTTCTCAAAATACCGCGTCCGAAAACCGACGGAACGAAACTCTGGACCGCAATTCTTCTCGCGGGAAGAACCACTACAAATTGCGGAAAAACAGTACATGTGTTTTGGGTTTGTGGGATGTCGTGTACTATACGTGGATCGCCTGAATCGTCGTAATCAATCGCATGGATGTCCGATAGATTGTTCAAGGACACATGCATCTTGAGCCTTTAACCTTTTACGCTCATGAAACTCCGCCAACTCTGCCGCCTAACTACATACGAACATACCTGAGCGTGCACGAGGTCAACGAATTTTGCTCATATTGCTGACTTTATTGCGCCTCAATTCTACCCCTCTTGTGTCGTCGATCGATCGAACGGCAAAATCGAATCAAGTCTAACAAGCGTGATGAAGAGCCATGGTGAATGGGCAAGGCCGACAAAAGGGGTAAAGTTCGGTGATCAGGTCGAGGGCGTTTTCGGGGTTGGAGAGATTGGCCCCCAGGACGACCGATTAATCACGCTCGTCTCTTCAACCGGTCTTCTACATATTCCGTTCTTCATTATTTCAGCTTTGTCTGTTCCGCATTGGCGGGCTGAACACCGTGTAATCCCTGCAAAAACGCTCGCCGACTCTTTTTTTTTTTTTTTTTTTTTTTTTTTTTTGTAACTGTAAAACACGTCTAAAAAATGGGATGAACAAAAAATACGCATTTAACCATAAGCTCGAACCATTTTGGTTGAAACAAGAAATGTAATCGCGGTGAGATTGATTCGTTCGGGTTGGGTAGCTTTACGTAAAACGGGGGACACGGGTGGCAGTCAGTAACGCACTGGTTAATTTTTGCCATCTGGGGAACAGATTGCTTTAGCAGGGCAGTGAAATATTTGGGTCAGCAAAATCGCAATTCTTCTCCACCTTGGAACATTTACCTTCAGGTTGTTGAGGAATTGTGAGCGAATGCTTTTCTCGGTTTTAAAGTTAAATCTTAAATTGATTGGTTACCCCAAGGCTTCTGGAAGTGTTATCCGCCGATTCCATCGATAAAAAGAGAAATCCTATGAAATGAAATAAATTTTCATTTTAGGTTTAGCTTCCGAGATTACCGAAGTTAACGGAAGCATTGTTTTCACTTTCGAGATCGAAAAACTGTTTGTCCTCAAAAATTAAATTTCCCATTTGCATTTTGCGTTTCAGCGCCTCCTGAGCAATTATGGTTCCGTGCCTGTCGGTCTGTCCGCTCTTTCTTGTTACAGCGATAAATTCCACAATTGTGATCCGATTTGGGTCAAATTTTCGGCCTCATGAGGTCCCGTATAAGTTTTATGACGATTGAATCAGCGGAACGCTGTCCGCAGGAGCAAAAAGGTGCTTCGGGTCATTCTCAACAACGTGGAAAAAGTTCGTTGTTAGGTCGGTTTGTTTACGCAGCCATCGATTTTTTATAAATCTCGAGTCAAAA
This sequence comes from Pilophorus perplexus, assembly GCA_955831195.1. Lineage (NCBI taxonomy): Eukaryota > Metazoa > Arthropoda > Insecta > Hemiptera > Miridae > Pilophorus > Pilophorus perplexus. The sequence goes on from OY037012.1 coordinate 11,038,497, forward strand.
TTCCAAGAGGTTAGATATCCAAAGAATGAGGTGCAGTGTCTTTCACAGCAATCTAACTCGCAGCAGTACCGCATTGCGACGATGTGTGATTTGGCTTGACTTGAGTCCTTTAACTCCTTTGGGAGCATAGGGTAGAGACAAGAGCTCTCCACTCAGTTCTGTTGGCTGAGATTCTTCGAGCTTCGTTCCAAGTTTTGCCAATTCGACATAATCTCCTCCACGTTTCCCTGGGCCTGCCTATTCTTCTTCATTCTCCATTGGAGAGCAGTCTTCTCTACAGCACCATCAGGTTTCCTCAGAGTGTGCCCAATGCACTTCCATTTCCTTTTCTTACTTTCTTCTTCAATTTGAAGTGGTCGGTAGTCCTTCACAGCTTCCACGTAGTCCTTCACAGCTCCACGTCGGAAATTGTGTTAGGCCACCAGATCCCCAGAATTCGCTAGACAGCGATTTATGAAGGTTTGCAGCTGACGGGTGATGGATTCAGTCACCTTCCAGCATCACGGGCTTGATGTTCGTGTTGAAGAGCGAGAGCTTGGTTTTCGATATGTAGGTAACGTAGAAATCCGTACTCTGCTAAAATCTCTCCTACTCACCCTTGAACGTTGAAATTTGCGATGGAGCCCTTATGGGACTACAAGAGACAATTGAAATTACGTGCATTTTCCTTATCAGCTGAGTGAGCTGAATCTTTAAACGCGAGGAAGCTATGTCCCATGTCCCATGTCCCACTTGGCAGTGTATTTAAATTGAATTTGTTTTTAAATAAATGATTCATTCAATCAATTACGTCGGTACCTACCGAGTATTTTTGTTTTGAAGCTTTAAATTGGGTTTCGTGCAAAATTCCTCCCTCCACTCCATTAAGAAATGGCCCAAAAGTGGAATCAACCGGGAAAAAGCTGATTATAGTGGAAATTAGTATAGCCGATTTCCATGGATTGTGACATGAGCCTGTGCCATGACTTAACGGCTACTAAGCGCTTGACTGACAGGAGGTTCGCCGTGGTTTTTCTCCTGCAATAGTGGTCCGCGAGCTAAAGTTTGGGAAGCCTTGGGTTACCTCAGTGATCGTAAATTTTAAAACTTCAATTACCCTATCAACTCTACTTATATCCCACGTTTTTACTTCTCGACGGCTCTTACGCATTCAAACGTCCGACACATCACGATGAAACACTTCAAACCCGGCTCGACGTGTCTGGCGAAAGTGATAGGATTTCACTTAGGAACCTCTTCTCGTTAGTAGCACTTTTTATGTGCCCAGTTCATGTAATAGCAGTCTCACCCTCGGAATTATACAGACGCTAATCTACCAACTGACGCCCGCATAATTTCCAACCGCATATTGCTTTTGGAAGAGTTGTGAGGGTGAATATGGCACAATTGATAATGCACTCTTATATTAAGTATAGTTTTTTCGTTTCATGTACAGGCATGGGAAGAAGAAAACTCCGAGTCCTCCGCTGCCGCCACCGCGACGTGGATCAGGACGCTCGAAGGGATGAAAACGGCTTTGAGGACGCAGCCTCACTCCTTCGTCCAGGGTTTCCTCGAATCCGACGGTCTGTCTACCCTGCTGAGTCTCCTGGAGGGCGTTCACGCCAGCAGACAGACCGAAAGTCCGTCCCATAGTGCCCTCCACACTTCACTAATAGGATGTATCAAAGCCCTTATGAACAACTCGGTGAGTACGGCGTTATTTACACTAAGAGAAAAATTTGTTTAATTTTGTTGACCCCCGTCATAAATTTTGCTTGCACCGGTTCTTTTAACGCTCGTAAAGTGAGGTTTTCATTAGTTTTTTTACTGCTAAAACAACTCAGGACATCAGAGCGGTGAAGGGTGGCTGAATAGGAGGCGGGCCGGCGCCTCGGATTCATTAGCGAAAGGTCGTGCTTCAGCTGGAGTCCCCCACACAATAGCCCTCTTCAAATATTCAACCATTGTTTTCGTATGCGTTTTTTAAACTCCTTTCTTTTTTCACCCAACGTGTTACGCATAAACGGAAACCCCTATTGAGAAATTGGAGGAAGGGGAGATCAAAGGATTCGCATGGCTGAAGATGTTAACCTTCACATCTGTTGTGCTACGGATGTAAACATCCTACTTTTGAGATGCATCTTCGCTTAAGAGGATTACCGTCGGTGTTTTCAATTGAAATTTTACCACATGACCGTTTCACATTTTTCAGACGGGCCGAGCTCACGTCCTGGCTCATCCGACTGCCATCAACACGATCGCTCAAAGTTTGGCGTCGGAAAATATCAAAACCAAGGTGGCCGCCCTGGAGATCCTGGGAGCTGTCTGTTTGGTGCCGGGTGGCCACAAAAAGGTCCTGGACGCTATGACCCACTACCAGGCCTACACCTGCGAGAGATCCAGATTCCAAGTAAGTTGATAATCAAGATAATGAGAAACTAGCAAACGCTCGCGGAGATGCAGTGGAAGAGGAAATCCATCCATCTTGCCAGAGATGTAGTTTCACCTGATTGTTGGATAGCTTTGAAACAGGAACGTAAAAACCTTGGTTTCGATTCATGACGAAAACCTCTGAAAATACTTCTAGGAGTCTTTTCGCCCAATTTTTGTTGACACCTTTACTGCGTTCAAGAATTTTATCACTTAGTCAATTATTATGGTACATGCAGGAATCAAACCCATTGAGCTTCGTGAGTTGTCCCTGAAATCCATTACAACCCCAACCTGTATGGGGAACCCCCCCCCCCCCCCCCCCAGGAACCGAACTGTCTATCACTATTCGAACCATCAACATTCCATCTCTCAACTATCCCAACATCAATCCACCTGTCAAAACCAGTTGTATGTTCTGTCAAACCGAGGATACCTCCTGTTGTATCTTTCAACTTTCTTCAAGGTCTTTCTCATATACTTTTTTCACGCCAGGAATAAGTTGTAAGCATCTCTAAGATTTTTATTTTTTTTATTTTTTTTTATTTTTTATTTTTTCATTAAATATGTAAATTTTACTATTGTAAATCGATTATAATCGGATTAATTTCCCAGGGCATCATCAACGATCTTGACCGGTCAACTGGCGAATACAGGGATGAAGTTTGCCTGAAAACGGCCGTCATGTCTTTTGTGAACGCCGTCCTCAGCTACGGACCTGGCCAGGAATCCCTCGAGTTTCGGCTCCACCTCCGATACGAGTTCCTCATGTTGGGCATACAACACGTTATGCAAAAACTCCGCCGGCACGACAACCAAACTCTGGACAGGTGGGGACACGAATAATCCTCAAGTTGAAATTTCTATTGAAAAGTTGGTTATTACTTGGGTTCAAAGCCGGGCTCACTCAAAAGCCGGGTTCAAAAGCTCCAAATGAACGCTCAAGATGGGAACTTTATTTATCAACTTCTAGTGAATTCTGCTTCCAAAAAGTAAGGCTTGGGCCAAAATTTAATTTTTCGTTCTTGGCGGGAACCGTTCTAGCTGTGAACGAAGTTTTTCGTTCTTTAGTTTTTTCGTTTCCATCTCCGTTATGGGCCTAAAATGCCGTGAATGTATGATAATATCATACATTCACGGCATTTTATGATGATCATATGACGCCATATATTATATGCTATTTGGACGTAAAATTGCGATCATAAAAATAAGTGGAACGAAATCTGAAGGAACAATATTTTAATGTTCGGGTCAAGAACGTTTCTTTTCGGAACGAAACAGTATTTTTGAGCACTCTACTGTAACAGCATTTTTCAGAACTTTATAATTTCGTTCTCATTCGGAACTTAATCATAAAAATTATAATTGAGTGGTTAGAGAGAGAGAACGGCTCCTCTGCTGAATACTAAATTGTTTATTTAGGTTTCCATTTTATAATTATAATTTTTCGCTCTTCCTTTCCGAACGGAACGATATTTCGAGCCCTGGTTCAAAGTTGCTTATATTGGGTTCAAAGGATCCTCTCCAGTACCTCCCATCAATCAGCATGTTAAAACACAACGATAAAATGTTACAGGCACATCGATTTCTTCGAAATGTTACGAAAAGAAGACGAGAAGGAACTGGCGAGGAAGTTCGAACTGGTAAGAATACTGAGACGTGTATCACTTCCCTGTGATCCCCGTTCGATTGCTCAATACCTCCCCCGTGACCTATTGAAAATGTGCATACAATAACTTCATTGTGGGCCGCGGCCTTGTTACGGTTATCGCACGATCGGACCGTCAGGTGCGTAGGTTACTGACTTTCAGTATCTCACACCGCCCACTACGCTAGTTGCATTATGCCGAAATGTTAATAACCTACAGTGCTAGCTTCGACCGATTTATTGCACTTCCTTGGGAACCCCTTAACGATGTCCGTTTAAATTTCGTAATCGAGAAAAAACTGAGCCTGTATTTTTCTTCCAGGAGAAAGACGTCGATACAAATTCAGCCACAGGCATGTTTGACGTTTTGAGGCGTAAACTCAGCCACACAGCAGCATACCCCCACCTACTGTCGCTTCTTCAACATCTCCTTTTACTGCCTCGTAAGTATTGCCTTTTAAGGAGGCTCGCAAGAAAATTTTGTCTGATTAGGACGGTCTGAGACCCTCTCGTGAATCTACTATGGCCACAAACCTTGCAAAACTACGCTACAAAGGTTCTCGTTGAATTCTGGAACCTCCCAACTCCCACTTCCTCTCCGTTTGATTTTGGCGCCACACTCAACCCCACGGCGGCCGAACGCAGTCGGCCCCGCAGACCTTCCTGGGGCTTCCTGCAAGGTCCGTTCGTGGGTCGTCTCGTTTCACGTCCTTCCACGCTAGAGAGCGCTTGTACAATATCTATTGTTTCTGCGTATTGGGCTCCTAGTTCTCAGAACCCCGTCCCAACGCATTTTAACTCGTCAGTGTCCAAGGTCCCGAGATGAGGTAAGATCATACTTCTACAGGATCATTTCTGTAGTTGATCTTCAACACTTTACCGATAAATTATCGGCTTTTCGACACCATGATGACGAATTGTAGTGTCGAGTCTTGAGCGTGAGGCAGGTGTGTGCGAACTATTGTTTGCATCCATCATCGATGACCGTTCAGCTTTCCCATACTTGGGGAGGTGTGGATTCGACACTTTCTGAGTGGTACATAAAATATTTGAGCGACAACCTCAACGCCGATAAACACTCAATGATCCACATAGGAGAATCATTCCCCGAGAATGTCGAAACAGCATTAATGTTTTCTATAACGCTTAGGTACTTTTTTACCTATTTATTATCTACTTCTTATTCTTATGTTAATATTTATACTTGACGTTCACCCCACACCTGTAGTCCCCCACCCCGTCAGCCAATCAAACCCGCAAACTCAGGGATGCCAACTCAAGAAACCACTTTTCCGTAGATTGTTCACATAAATTCAGTAGATTACGCAAAATGTCGGTAGCTAGACTAGCGATCAAAAATCACTAACAAACGCTGCAAATTTTACACAAGCGTTTATTATTCTTTGATCCAGATTCAACGGTTAAGTTTTCAAAGGGAACTTTGCTAGCAACCTGAGCTGCGACTTTTGGTTTATTATTCTTGGAATAATACACCTGTTTTCGCGACGGGGGTCGACGACTCTGATCGGCCTCAAAATTTGACATTATCCGTTTCAAGAGGTCTACATTCAAAATCCGAAATGTCCGTCCGCCGTCCGGGCCTTTTGGACAGTATGTAGGAATTTTTTTTTAAATCTGAAATTTTGACAAAATACTCGGTTTACCATCTAGTTGTGCCCGCAAGGTTTTCAGCCCGATCGCCCAAACCCGTGGGGCGCTATGGGGCTAAAATGGGGCTACAGAAGGGGGGTTTTGAAGGTTTTTGGCTATGGTATCGAATCAGGTGTCGTTTTCGAAGTATTTTTGGACGTAGAATTTATTTTTTGGGGTCCCGCAGCGATCCGATTTCACTGTTGCGATCTATAGAGCTTTCATGGGGCTAAAAACAGGATTTTTGAAGGATCCCAGGAGGTCAAATATTTTTCAAGTAAAAAACAACAAAAAATGTTGAAAACAATTTTTTGGAAAAAAAAAATCCAAAATAATTTTTTTTTGAAACAAAAATCCACAAAAAAAATTTTTAAATTTTTTTCATTGACAAAATTAAATTTTTTGCACAAGTAACGTACCTATATCAAAGAATAATAAACCCCTTTTTTTTAAGCATCGACGTGTTTGAAACACATCTCCAACAGAAACATGACTTCGAGTTAAGAGTAGAACGCAAGACCTTCAAGACAGAAGCGGAATTTATTGCAACCTATGGTAGGCATTTCGTCCAAAAATTCTCTGCATACCTACTAATCTGTCAACTAAACACCTTGAACTTGGCAACGATTGATAAATGATAACGAAGACCGATAACAGGGAACGAAGAGTACCTACACACCGCATGACCGCGCCACTGTCGATTTCGGGGTGCAAGGTGGGGGACTACAGGTGTGGGGTGAACGTCAAGTATATTTATCGTCTCAATTATTGACGCTGAAGGCTAATTTACACGGGTAGAGTAGAGTAGGGATGTCCACACTGAAGAAAAATATCGATATTCGATATATCGATAATTTTAAAAAATATCGGTTTACTAGGTCGATATATCGTAGAAAAATATCGATATTCGATATATCGTTTAAAAATATCGATATATCGGATATTAGTCCAAATTTTAAAAAATCCATGCCTTTCACGACTTTTGATTACAAGTAAATAAATTAAGGTTATAAATTCTTAAAAATTTGAAGAAATGGTTTAAATTTGTTTTTAAACAAAACGATTGTTTAAAGATTTGAAGATTAAAGATTTAAAGAGTTTGGTTAGGGAGAGAGAACGACTCCTCTGCTGAATACTAAATTGTTTATTCAGGTAAACAATTATTATAATTGTTTACCGCTATAATAGCGTGGGGACCGGTTTCGAGCAACTAAGCTCATCTACAGCCCAGAGTGACTTGAGGTGGTTGAACGTACAATTAGTTCTGATTTAAGAAGATTTAAAGATTTTTCATTAATTGTTAAGATTTAAAGATTAATCGTTTAAAGATTTTTAAATTTGATTAAAATTGTTTGAAGATTGTTTAAATTTGGAGATTATTTGATAATTTGTAATGAGTAGGTAATTATTTGTAAAATCATAGAGTTTATAATGTTCTGACAAAACATTCTGTACATTGCACTAAAATGAATTGCGTGGATCTGCTCGCCAACATTAATTAAGTACATTATTAACTCTTCACACAATGTGTGAAGAGTTAATAATGTACTTACATGTCATGTGATTGTGAACCAATTCGGTAAAGGGATTAGGAAAGGAATAATTCATTTCAATTATTGAAAGCCGAGGTCTATTAAACATAGTATTTGATTAGAAATAGGTACTTTCAGTAAAGTTACCTACACGTTCTTTGACCCTATTTCTAGCTGGTGTTCGGATTTATGTCTGGTCTCTCTCAAAAATATCGGTTCCCGATATTTCAAAAATAATATCGATATATCGGTGGGAAAAATATCGGCCAAAAATATCGATATATCGGTGGAAAATATCGATATTTCGATATATCGATATTTTTTGAGCATCCCTAGAGTAGAGTGACCTAATTGCACTCTACTCATGTAAACGTTTTCAGTATATAATAGTAGAGTTCACTCTACTGACTAGTAAACGGTAGAGTAGAGTACTCTACCACTGTGGTAGAGTTACTCTACTCTACCGGGTCCCCCATGGTGGGACCACCAGAAATTGGACTCTCCTGTACCATTTACAAGGACTCTACTCTACCATTTACTCGACTCGTGTAAATTAAGCTGGCTCTCCATTTCTGTGATAGGAATTGTTAATAATAACTAGTAGGTATCCATGGCTTGTTAATAGACGCCTGGGAAAAGTTTTAATTTCTCCCCCCCCCCCCCCCCCCCCCCCGGATGGGTGCGTAGGCGAGCAAAGCGAGCCGGAACAGCTAGTAGATATATAGTATAGCAGATATTATCTACTAATTTAGTTTAACAGTGCTAAACTGGGTCTTGAGATGTATATATACGAGCCTCATTTACTGACGACGACTTTCAGTGGAGAAAAGATGAAGTTCTCTACTATTATAGTAGAGAACTTATAATAAGTACCCTTTTCTACTGTACACGTTTTTTCGGGCGCGGGAGTAAACGCTCAAAAATCTCTTTAAAAAACGACACCTTATTCGGCTTCCCAGCTAATGTCGTTCCAAAGCCCTTATTCATAAGCCTTATTCATAGGTTCTTAAGCCCCATTCATAGGGATACTCGATGCTCCGAAAGTTGATTGATACCGACATCTATATCGTATCTAATGCCATTTTAGTATCACATGTGATAGATCGATACTGATGTAGTATCATTAAAATTTAATGATTAAATATGATGATTTAATGATATCAAATTTTGATAGCACCACACCAAACCGATTTCAAAGGTTTTCTCGATTTCACGGAAGTAATAATTACTATTAATGAGGGTAAGTATTACCTATTCCAAATAGGTATCCTCAATGATGATAAGATGCCCTTCTTTTCTTTAGGTGAAAAAATGACCAATGGATTGAAGCTTGGTTAGGGCATTGTGGGAAATCGGAGACATAGGGATGTCCGATACCGATATTGTATTCGGTATCAAATGCCCTGTATTAGACCGTTACCAGTAACGTATTAGATGAGAAAGATCGATAAAAAGAGTTTATAAACTCGTACCAGTTTCAATTTTTTGCATCTCAAATGGATTTAATCAAAAATACAGGTACATTATTGCAATGACCGTCCAGTGCTCCCCCTGAAGGCAGTAAAACGACCGGGTCTAATAAACAAAATGTGTATTAAAAGTAGGTAACCTGTCAAAAAACGTTCACTAGAAAGTATTAGTAAACGTTTTTATGTATTACGAGTCGTAAGTCGTAATTTACGACACCACCACCCCTCCCATAGACTAGAGAAGTTCTAGAAGTTGAAGTTCTACCCTCAAAATAGTCAGTTGCCACCCAATAGTGATGGATGAATAATAATGACTGTTTGCCATGACAAAGCATTGTGCAATCCAATACGCTTCGTATTTACTCACATGTTAGCTGCAGTAGGTACTGTTGGTGACTTTCGTTCTCAAAGTTTAAAAGTTAAAAATAGTTGGTTACTGGATATTCAGTAATTAACCAAGATAGATAGCGACTATCTCTTCAAGATGACAAGTACAATATCCATATATCCAAATAGGGAGGAGAGGTACCATTTTATTGCAATAAGAATCTTGTGAATCCTGTTTTGCTCTTGTGATTTTTCGCTGATTGTAATTTGATCTTGTGACTATGTCATTTTGGGGCATTTTTGAACGCCTTCGTGTTCGAGAGAAGGATGAGGCTTATGAGATTGAAGTGGGAGTGGAAGCTTCTGATATGTCCCATGCACTTGCCGAAGATACCATTCCAGGTGATGCTTTGGTAGGTAATTAGAAATGAGGTGTGGGAAAGCTTATTTTTGCAGTTGGAGTTTTCACGTTCTTCTGTTTCGGGAGTATTTAGCTTGATGATGTGGGTGTTGCGGATTACACGAGTGAAAGTGCTCGGTACCAACTGCAAAACCCGTACTCGTTTGCCCACGTCATTATGTACAAATGCGTGCTTAGAACTTCCTTGTTATTTTGCCTACTTTCATTACCAGTCGTGAATACACAATGACGTCATAGCAACATCTTCATAAGAGTTTAATAGGGTTATCTCCCATCACCTGTAATAGCCACCATACAGATATAATTAGTAATCCCTTTCATCTTGTATTTAATGGAACATTATTTTCACAAGGTCATGAAATGGTAGTAAAGGTACGAAAACGGCATTGGTTTGCTAGTTGTCTTAAAAAAACTTCATACTTACAGTTGACTACGGCTGCCAGCCCCAGCATTGGCTCCTGTTTGACCGAATCGTACAACAAATCGTGACACAAACTGAAAATGGAACGAATCATGATGTTTCTATCCTCAACATTGACGTCAAGGAAATCGTACATTTGTAAGTATAAAAGCTGGAAGTTGATGCGGTTGTGACGTAAAATACATGAGTAATGTGCATACTTTCTTCAGACTGGCGAAAGAAGAAGAGCTGATAGAGGCTAGGAAGAAGGCTGAAGAATTGGAGAAGGAAAATTCTGACTTGGCCACCAAAGTTGCTCAGAAAGAGCAGGAACTGGATCAACGGTTGCAAGAGAAGGTTATTATCCGTGAAGAAACAGTTGATATGTCGCATGAATAAAATCAGTTATTCATTGTTGAATTTGGTTGGGATTTTCAGGAGGATCTGGAAGCCAGCGTCAACCGAACGAAGGAGCGGCTGGAGAAGGAGACAGCGGCCCATCTGGAGGCAAGGCAGAGGGTATCAGCCTTGGAAGACGTTAAAGCTGAACTGGAGGACCGACTCGGGATGGAGGAGAGGGAAAAGAAAAGACTTGAAGCCCTTTTAAGCATGGGTAGTCTCCCAGATGACACCAAAGTAAGCGTCTAACGACCTATTCCGTGGAAAGCGCCCTCCACCATTCTTGCTTTACGGGTTTCATTTTTACAGGCTGAGGGTCTGAACATGGTGAACGGCCATGGCTCTTCTCATCTTCCGGTTCCTCCTCCTCCGCCTCCGGCGCCACCTGGACCGCCTCCTCCGCCTGCCTGCCCCGCGCCGCCGCCAATGGCTCCAACCGCCCCCTCGTTGGCTCCACCTCCACCAGCCCCGGCGTCTCGCCCTGCGAAAAACGTTCCTAAACCGTCGAACCCTCTCAAGTCTTTCAATTGGTCCAAACTTCCCGACACGAAACTGCAGGGTACCGTCTGGTCTGAGTTAGACGATACCAAACTTTACAATTCTATGGACCTCGAGTGTATCGACAAATTGTTTTGTGCCTACCAGAAAAACGGAGTTGCAGTAAGTTAACTTTTTTCCTGTTTGGCCGCTTACTTTGATTGTCATTATCTCAAACAATGTGATTTTTGCAGAATGAAGGTTCAATAGAAGACCTCAGGCAATTGGGGAAGAACAAAACTAAAATCCTCAGCGTAATAGATGGAAGGCGAGCTCAAAACTGTACAATCCTCCTTTCCAAGCTCAAACTATCAGACGAAGAAATTACCAAGTAAGTTATTTTCAATTTAATCTGTACAGTATCTCCTCCTGTATTTTGTCAATGTTTATTTGTAAACTTCTCTTTTATCAGAGTGATAATGAGCATGGACTCAAGAGACGAACTCCCACCGGACATGGTTGAACAACTTCTCAAATTCACTCCGTCCTCAGAGGAAGCCGCACTTCTTGAAGAGCATTCTGAAGAAATTGACAACCTCGCAAGGGCTGACCGATTCCTCTACGAAATCTCCAAGTAAGATTTTTGCTGGTGTTTTCGTACAAATCGACTATGAAGGTGCGACAATGACCAACTTTTCAGGAGAACCAAAAATCTACTTAACGTTCAGGAGCCCTTCCATACGCATAAACTTGTGTCCCACCCCACACACTCGGGAGGTTGAGATGGGCATCATTGCTATTTTTTCAGTTCGGTAATTACTTCAGATTTTTGACATTTATAATATAAACATAATATGTGTATATATTATGTATATATATATACATAGTATGTCTTGACTCTGGCACATAAACTCCTTATTATCCCATATTGTGGGATCCTTTTGACATTTATATGTCTTGACTGGCACATAAATTCGAAAAGCGTCACATAATGGAGCGTTACGAGAAATTTTTTTGAAAATGAAATATGCGGAGCGTAGCAGAGCGACATAGAAATGTCTCACTGAGTTGCTGACTTGTATGCAAGGTGTCTTTTTATTTATTTATTTTTATTTTTTCAGAATTTTTTTGTCAAGTCAAACAGCTGAACTTGAGCAGTGTTGACTTTCCATTCCAGTTATTGCGTAGTTCCTTCAGTCGCTTTTTCTCGAATTTCTCTCACTCAATTTCAAAATAGCTACACCATTGGATCGAGGGCGTTATTCTCTAAAAGAATGTCACCATAACTCAAAATGGCCAAAAATCGACTTGGGCATTGCTTCACAGTCGAAATATCGTTTTAGAGCTGAACTAATTTCAGAGTCAACATTGTTGTTTTTACAGGATTCCTCATTACGAGCAAAGACTGAGGTCTCTTCATTTCAAGAAGAGGTTCGCCGTTTGGACCGGCGAAGTCGAACCGAGAATTAAAGCCGTCATGGAGGCATCCAGAGAAACCACCAGGTCCAGGAGGCTTCGAAGGGTACGTTGACAAACACAGAAGGGTTAGATTAGCCATCTTGTAATGTTCTTAACAACCGCCATTTTCAGGTGCTCGAGGTGGTATTAGCGCTGGGTAACTACATGAACCGTGGTGCCCGGGGGAACGCGTGCGGGTTCAGGTTGGCCTCCCTAAACAGGCTTGCAGACACCAAGTCTAGTCAATCAAAAGGCATCACGCTGCTGCACTACCTAGTCGAAATCCTACAGAATAAAGTAAGCGATTCAACTGAAACCAAGTCACTGTATTATTCAAGTGATCATAAATGATGATTGCTAAAATCCTCAATGTGTCACCTTTTCTTTGTATCCAGTTTAAAGATTCTCTCAAGCTGGAAGAAGACATGCCTCATGTTAAAGAAGCTGCCAAAGTCAGGTAAAAATGGCTGATTACATTTCAGTTGATCACAATTTTGGGGGTGGTTAATTTTACGTATTGTCATTCACTGAGTTCAATTTTAAAATATTACTTTATAATTTATTGTTCATTTTTGTTGTATTATTCTTAGGCGGGTTAGTCAGTGCTCGCACTAAATCGAGATTTACGGAAATCTCAATTTTAGGCATTGGGCGATTTTGCAAGTTTGCACGTTTATCGATCTTCTACCAAACGCCCTGAAGAGAGTTTGGTAGACGGAAAAACAGGGTTACCAACAAAACCTCTATAAATTCTCTCTTTCAACCGGTGCAACACTGCATGTAAGAGACCCACAAATGCGCACAAACCACAGAGTGCGTGTGGACAAATAAATACATGCGAACATCAAACCTTTTCCACGGAGGTGTTCATTTCTTGTTCACCTTGTTTATTATTAACATTGAAATAAATTCGTCCCCACCGTCAGAGGGAACTTCTAAACCTTTTGGACTACAGAACATCCAGCCCCCCCCCCCCCCCCCCCCAGATTACTTCACCATTCTGGGCGACGTAGATTGTAGATTTTCTCCGTAGTTATGCTTGTCAAAAAAGTAGGCTGTGTTTGTGTTGTCTCTCATTGAGGAGCCATTCGAGGCGGGTACTGATCGGAACCATTCCATCATACCAATGACAAACTCTTGCTAACACATCATCACATTTCCGACTACTTTTATAGGTAGGTTTCGTCGCAGCCACTTGCTTATTTCAAAGGGTTATTTGGAGATGGTAAGGCGGAGTTAGGGCAGGTCCTTTGATGAGGGGTAGCCTGCTATCCATTATCTTGGTATTAAATACTGCCTGCTTGGTAAATTTTACTGCCAGACGCCGCGTCAAACTTATGAAAATGGTGCAACCATCTAGTGAAAGGTGGTTGTCGTGTTTTCTGCAAATGGCGGTAGGCTTGCCGCGTGGCCTAAATTGAGATTTTAGGAGTCACCTAATGGCCGATTGGAATCTACGACTCAGACGGTGGGGATTGAGTAGATAGTGGTCGATTTGAACTAATGGCCGATTTTCTATATTATTGATAAATCTGTAATAAGTATAAACCATTGATGAACCTTTCTTGAGATTTGTGATATCGGGAAGAATAATAGGTCATTACATGCGTTTAATAAACCAGCCCTTAGTTCAATACGTCTCAGTATTAGCAAGGGAGGTCGAAAATTTTTGTTTCGTTATTTGTTTATTGTTTTGTTAATTTAGCATAGATTTTTTTCGTTTATTATATATTTTCCTTTGAAGTTGAAAATAGCCTAATGTTTTTGTAAAATTTTTTAGCATGGCTGAATTGGAAAAAGACATGGCGCAGCTCAAAGCCAATTTGAAGGAAGCCGAAAGGGAATTGGAGTTTCAACGGGTTCAACCCGTCACGCCTGGCGACCTGTTCCTCCCAGTGATGAAGGAATTCGTTGCCGTCGCCACCTGCCGCCTGTCGGAGCTCGAGGACAAATTCCATGACATGAAGACGAGGGTGAGATGTGGACCAAGTGGTCGCCGAATCTTTCAACATTGAATTTATCCAACCCAAGTTCTCATTGTGGCTTACAAATTACAGTTCGACCGAGCGGTGAGAGTGTTCGGAGAAGACAATTCCTCCATCCAACCCGACGACTTCTTCGGGATTTTCGACGCCTTCCTCGTGTCCTTCGCTGACGCCCGGTCCGACAACGAGAACTCCCGAAGGAGGAAAGAGGAAGAAGAGAAAAGGGCGAGGCAAGAAGCCGAGGTAAAATATTTCTGGTTGACTTCAGATCGCTTTCAGAGGGTGGGGGTCATGTAGAAAATCATCCCCAGACCTGGACGTTTTGCTTTCATAGAAAACTGAGAATAAAATGAGTTTTGTCATTTTTATCGATTTTATTTATTTATTTATTATTTTTGTCTTTTGTTTTAAGCGTTTTTATCGTTAATTTGTGTGAAGTTTAATCGTACGGCGTGAAGGCAAGTTCAATAGGATGTACGTCTGTTTACCGCTTGAGAGCATTTCAGCTCAGCTTGAGGAGATTGTTTGTTGTTTTTGTAAACGTGTTGTGGGGCGGTTGGGCACGACAGATGAGGGAGTTGATTCGTCGGAGGAGACGAACCGGTGCCGGAATCGCTACCCACCCGCTGCCAAAAGGTTCTAGCGCCCGGATAGGGAACCATCCGCACCATCGGACGTCGTCGACATCTAGTATGGACCAATGGGACGTCATCTTCTAGTCAGCTTTGTCGGGGGTATGAGCCATAAAAAAAAAGAAGGTTGCTCGTTTGGATCGGGAAGCTCACATTGAGTCGCTGTATCGTAGTGCTGCGAAAAAATCGATTCCCCCCCCCCCCCCATTTTATTGTGGGTGAGTAGAAACAACGAAATTGTGCATAACAGTTACGTTGATCATTCCATTTTGAAAGTGCGCCGGCTTTTTACGTTTTTGGCACGTTATTTTGACTTGATATTGTACCCAAGTTTTGATTCAGGTTTCCCTTGTGTGGGGTCCAAAATATTGCCCCTTATGGGGGGACAATTTAAAGTCAAAATAACGTGCCAAAACCCTATTTTCTTTTTAGAAAACAATTTTTTTTTCTTTAAAAACATTTTCTGATATCGATTATTTTGCAACACTGCTGTACTTATTGGGTTGTGGAATTATGTGAACGAGATTTTTTTAATACTATCTCACATGATTTGACAACTGTAGCGCCGTGTTGTGTTTCCTGGTATGTTTGGGAACATCGGGAAGAATGAGGAGCTCAAGCACGCCATCACAGCTTTTACCAGCCCCCTCGGTGAAAACCGTTATTGAAACATCCTGCACCTAAACAGTTGAGATATTTTTGACTGAGCACATGAGGTTGCGGGTACGTGTCTGGTCTGACCTATGAAGAGAAACCAACAGCATCAACGAGTGCTTGATGTATTCTCTGGTCAAACAGGTGCTTATTCGTTGCAATCACATTCGTCATTTCATCCTCCTTCATTGTTGGCCAATGGGGGTCATTCATTTATTATTTTTAAAACTGTCGAACTGGAGATAGTCCGCCGCTTTGCAGCCTGTAGGATTCGGGAGGGAGGCCGTCTGCTAGGGAGAAGCCTAGCTGCACAGGGATGTGCTGGCTGCGCTTGTCTGCTGTTGGCTGCAGGAATGGTTTGCTGGGAGACTCACCTTTGAGTTCGTGCCATCGGTGGCTCAGTCGTTGGAGATGGCTGGATGGGAGAACCTCTCAGTTACTGAACAATCTCGGGGACCTCCTAGAAAACCTACACCGGCAGGTTTAGAGGGTTCAGCATACTTGGTGCTTTGAAACTCATTATGGGGAGGGCCGTCCTGGAGGCTGAGGTTTTTCCTGACCATGAGGAAGCTAGTCCGTTTTGATATAGAGCAGTCAATGCCCTGGCAGGCTACAATGGGCTCGGTTGGAGACGATAGCTGGTCTAGCAGTAGCTCCTTATAGTCTTCCTCAAAAGCTCTTCCTCATAATAATGGTCAGTTGAGAGGTTGCTCCAGCACAGGGTGAGAAATCTCCCATCTCACGCTGACTTCATGGGCAGCAGGAGGTGGACCCTGGCGGTAGCCAAGTCGGCCCACCTGGTGGCGCTCTAAAGCAGTTGACACTAAAAGAAACCTTTCTAACAATCTGCTGCGCTGCACCTACCAACAGCTTCTCTCTTGAAATGGTTCTCAAGTTCCACGTCCTCGTATACTGTTGACATTTCCTCCAAAATTTGGCACCACCAGTCCCTGGAACCTACACAGTGTGAATTTACCAATTTAATTATTGAAACCCCTCAATAATCAGTTTGGAGTGTTTTTAACGTGTTTGTGTTTTGGGGTTTCATGCTCAACTGCGCTATGAATGCTGCAGTGGTGGTGGTTTATCACGTTATTTATGTCAAAGAGAATGTACACTTGGGGAAACATGAGCACTGCTTAGTGCATGCACCAGTTAGGTAGGGACCACTTTTACGCCCAAAAAAGTGGCATCTTCAACTGCAAGGTATTGAATTTGTATTTTTTGTCTGAAGCGTTAAGCCGTATAGCCTCATCTTGCTGAACTTGTGGGCATTTTGTTCAACCTATTTTTCTTCTCTTTTGGAGTGTTACTTTGTCTAAAATTTTGCTGCAATTCGTATAATGTGAAGATGTTTAGGCTTTGATAATTTTGTTAAGTAGATAGATAGCATTATCAATGTTAGCAAAAAATGATGGTTAGGTCTTCCAACGGGCGAACAATATGCCCTGAATCTACAGTTCGTCTATTTAGACAAGACGCCCACACTCAATTTTTATCCTTTCTGCAGATGAAGAAGAGAACTATGGAAAGGAAGAACTCCCGAACGGCAGAGCGAGGGCTCCTCACCCACCACAACGGCACCCACGGGAGCACCGGGAACCTCCAGAACGGCTCGGCCAAAGGGGAATTCGACGACCTCATCTCCGCCCTCAGGACGGGCGACGTTTTCGGCGAAGACAAAATCAAAAGGTCGCGCAAGTCCCGGCTCAACGCTTCGCCGCCCCGCCGCAATTCTACCAACCGCGAAGACTCCAGAGAGCGAGTCATCTCTCGTGTCAAATAAAGCAATTTTAATGAAAAAAAGTTGTCCAACTCAAGGAAATGACCTCATTGGAGGTTCAGTGCCAAACCAACTTAGTTATTTTCTCATACATTTTTATATGTAATTTTTTTACAATTCAGCCTGTTCAAAAGGGGATTTTTAAAATCTCTTATGATGACCTGCCTCATTTCCAGTCGTCATTTTGTGTATTTATTTTTGTATGAATGCCTATCAGTCTGTATATGATTTATTTTAATCCCGCTTTCTCACCTATCTTCGCATCTTGAAGGTAGCCGTTTAGGTACTTTAGAGGCACATGTTGGCATGTATTTATGACGTTTGAGTAAAATTTCTTCTTAAAAAGAACTCTCTCTCTCTTTTTCCACTTGTGAGGCTTCTTACTTTGTCATAACATGGGCAAAGTAGGCTGAGTTGGTTTTGTAGTAAACCTTCTCTTAGAATTGGATTTATCTGCCCACCAAAAAGTCATACTAAAACACCATTACTTGAAACCCCATAACGCCACATCTGCAGTGAGACTCTATTCTCGTAGTTACCTGTAACCCAAGTTTAACTGAATCGGAACAACCATACTAAATAGATGTATTTATTCGTTGATGAAAGTTATTGAATGTTATGGAAAGATAAAAGATTATTTCAACCCAGTTGATAGATTGAGGGAAATCTTTGCCGCAAAATTCGTATTGACGGGGTTGTTGCGAGTTAAAGAACAAAACAGGAGAGGGAGGGGAGTAGGGACCAATTTTGGGCTTCTAGTCTGACCTGTTTGGGACTATGATGGATGGAATTTATTTCATTTTTTTAACTAGCCATTTTCCTCTTGGTTGGCATCAAAATATCAACAGTCAAGCAAAAATGATTATTTACTCCAAGAAGTATAAATGTAAAATTGAATTAGGACTGAATTTAAAACCGAAATTCGTACACACCTCCACAACAACTATTAGGAATCCTTGGGGGAATGTGTGGTTTCTCAACCACCAATTTCTCTTCCATCAATGACTGCCTTCTACTGGATCATTGAGACATATTTTTTTGATGAGTGTGGTTGAAATTGTGTTCCGAATTCCTTCGAGTTTACTACGTTCTAGTGACGATAATTGTTCACTGCATATTTCGTGCTCAAACATTAAACTTCAAGACTACGCATTTTTTATGGCATTTATACGGTTTTTATACGAGCTGATTTCAGCTACTTTAAGAAGGAACAGTATTGCTGGTTTTGACTGAAAAAGGAAACGATTGTTGATAAAACGAAATTCGTATGGTAACTGGTGTTAATTTCTTTCTTTTTTAACTTGAGGTAAATTTCCGTCAATTTGTTTACATTCCCGAGTAACTTGAAGATCGGCCTAATTTCCATCGATTGCACCAGTGACAAACTAAGACGTGATCAATTTTAAACTTTCAAGCATGGTTTTTTTACTGCGACAGTACCACGTAAGGACTCCCCTCCCGTTGTCAAAAAGATGTACTTTTTGAGAAAGAATCATTCCCTTTTTTTACTGATGTGCTATACTACTCATTCATTATTGATTATTATATAAGCATTGTTGATACAGTAGATTTATATAACGAGGAATGTTTTTTTTAATACGTAGACGGTGTTGATGATACATTGGCGTTTTACTGGCCGTTCGCATTATGTTGTATAGTTTTGTAAATAAATTTTTCTTAGTCACTGTCGTTTATTACGTTTTTTGGTACGACATTGAGTTGTCTGTAGTGTTTTGAGTAATGTACTATACCCTTGGAGAAATTTTAAAACCGAACTAAATATAAGAGATTTCTAATGTGTAACAGATGGAAAAAAATTCTATTATTTGGTATCAGAACCAGACGGCCACAAATAAATGTTTTTGTAGCAGAAGCCTGCTGATTTATTTTACCTTAGCGCATTAGGGGAAATAGATTTTGTCGGGGTGGTGGGAGTGGTTGAACGGGAGAAGTGATGCTTGGTGCACTGGTACGCTCCCAGGCCAGAGGAAATGATGGTATGAGTCAAGGGAGATGCCAGTCTATAAAAAATAATATTTTATAGTATTATTGTGACATTCATGATCTCGCGTACGAAAGTGGGGACATCGCTATTCACTCATCAGTGTAGTCTGAGATTTGGAGTCATCACAGGGGAGGCATCTGAGATATTTTATATTAAATTCGTAATTGTGGTTTGGCGAGAATGTGCAGGGGCTGTGTCTGAGTTCTTGCCGCCGTGCGTCTTGGATGACATAATATGTCTAAATAATATTATTATTTAGATACTTAGATACTAGGATGATTCTAACAACAACAACAAGCCATCAATTGAATTGAATAGATGAGCGCAACCTTTTTGCAACGATATATTTAATGAGCGAGAGAAACTAAGAAACAGTAGGTATCTAGCGACCAAACTATGCCACACAACACATCATCCACGTGATGCTCATTACGTAAACAACTGCACCCTAACGACCGATGCGTAATAAAACCTTATGCCGATCAGAGGTAACGAACGGCTCAGGCTGCAAAAATCGTTTTGGAGTCGTTGGAATCAGCCTAAAAAGCTCATTCCATAGACCCTTGTACCAACGAAATCGGACAAAAACTTTCGTCCCCCTTTTGAGGCCTCCTTAGTTACACATCAGAGATAAACAACTTTCGTCGTGAAGGACCTCCCGAAAACCGATGAAGGGGATGAGGGAGGAAAAATCAAGGTAGCCTATAACCACCCCCCGAACTCGCTGATGACAATGAGACCACCCTCATGAAAATCTGTTGAGCCGCTCGGGCGTGATGCTCTGTACACAAAAAAAAAAAAAACAGTCGACCTACATGTCGAAGAGGTGAGCGCACCTTTCCATTTTTTGGAAAAAGGTTGCGCTAAAAACACAGTAAATTGTCCCTAGCTCGTAACTCCTGTTGTGGTTGACTTCGGTAATTTTGGTTTATCATCCATGGAATAATACATCTAAGTAATCTCGACGGAGATCGAAAATTCTGATCGGCCTCAAAATTTGACATTATTCGTTTCATGACACGTAGATTCCAAAGACGAAATGTCCGTCCGCTGTCCGAGCCGTAGCAGACTTGGGCAGTAGGATTTTTTAGAAAATGACCAAAAATTTGACAAAATACTCGGTATACCGTCTAGTTGTGCCCGCAAGGTTTTCAAACCGTGGGGCTAAAAAGGGGCTACGGGAGGTTTTTCTTTTTAAGGGTTTCGGCTATAGAATCGAGTTAGGTGTCGTTTTTGAAGTATTTTTGGACGTAGAATTCATTTTTGGGGTCGCAGAATGATTCGATTTCACCTCAGGGAACTTTTGGGCTCTCATGGGCTATAAATGGGAATTTTGAAGATCCCAGGAGTTCAAATATTTACCGAGTAATTTTGGAAGCCTAATCCATTCTTCGAAGTCCCACACATCTGTCCGAACAATGTATAGTTTTTTTGTTTTGTTTCGTAAAAAATATCTTTTTTATTGACACAGAATTAATTTTCGCAAAAATTACCTATATCAAGGAACGATGAACCCTTGTGTAAAATTTGCAGCCCCCCCCCCCCCCCATTCTTGAGTCGAAGATTTGTCCACCTTCCCCACTCATGAAAGAACTCTCGAACTTAATAGATATTAATTGAAACTACGCTTAACTGTAAAAACCTCAACCCCATGCCCTGTCCCTAGCACATTTTTGAGGGTTTGATATAATACATCAATATTATATATTCCCTATACGTATTATGTATTCCCAGTCAATTGCGGTAAGTAGGAACTTAACATAAGCTTTTGAAACGTTACGAGGATAGTTTGTATGTTTGAATAATTCAAAATCACTCCTAAACTTCTAAAATTATTTAAGAAGTTTGTTTCGGTGACGAACAAACTTCTTCTTTACTACCTCACTCCTAATTAAGAATTTCTATGAAAAATAAATAAAGAGATCCAAGATTGCGTAATATGAATGAAATATTATTTCAAGTAACTGGAAGGTAGGCAGGTACCTACCCACACGGGAAATAGATATCTATAGATATCTTTAGATATCTACAGAATGTCTATCATAGATATAGATGACAAAATATATCTTAAAGATATCTATATTACATCTATTGTTAGATATCTTTCAGTAGAGATTATTTAGATGACAAAAGATATCTAAAAAATGTCTAGTTTACATCTATTGTTAGATATCTTTCAGTAGCGCTTATTTAGATGACAGAAGATATCTAAAAAATGTCTAGTTTACACCTATTGTTAGATATCTTTCAGTAGAGATTATTTAGATGACAAAAGATATCTAAAAAATGTCTATATTACATCTATTGTTATATATCTTTCAGTAGAGATTATTTAGATGACAAAAGATATCTAAAAAATGTCTATATTACATTTATTGGTATATATCTTTCAGTAGAGATTATTTAGATGACAAAAGATATCTAAAAAATGTCTAAATTACATCTACTGTTAGATATTTTTCAACAGAGATTATTTATATGACAAAAGATATCTAAAAAATGTCTAGATTGCATCTATTGTTAGATATCTTTCAGTAGAGATTATTTAGATAACAAAAGATACCTAAAAAAATGTCTAGATTATATCTAATGTTAGATATCTTTCAGTAGAGATAATTTAAATTACAAAAGATATCTAAAAAATGTCTATATTACATCTATTGTTAGATATCTTTCAGTAGAGATTATTTAGATGACAAAGGATATCTAAAAAATGTCTAGATTACATCTATTGTTAGATATCTTTCAGTAGCGATTATTTAGATCACAAAAGATATCTGAAAAATGTCTAGTTTACATCCATTGTTAGATATCTTTCGGTAGAGATTATTTAGATGACAAAAGATTTCCAAAAAATGTCTAGATTACATTTATTGTTAGATATCTTTCAGTAGAGATTATTTAGATGACAAAAGATATCTTAAAAAAAT
Organism: Pilophorus perplexus; assembly: GCA_955831195.1. Lineage (NCBI taxonomy): Eukaryota > Metazoa > Arthropoda > Insecta > Hemiptera > Miridae > Pilophorus > Pilophorus perplexus. Next base: position 11,060,679 of record OY037012.1, read on the forward strand.
GTCTAAATTACATCTATTGTTAGATATTATTCAATAGAGATTATTTAGATGACAAAAGATATCTAAGAAATGTCTATATTACATCTATTGTTAGATATCTTTCAGTGGAGATAATTTAGATTACAAAAGATATCTAACAAATGTCCATATTACATCTATTGTTAGATATCTTTCAGTAGAGATCATTTAGATGATGAAAGATATCTAAAAATGTCTAAATTACATCTACTGTTGGATATTTTTCAAAAGAGATTATTTAGAATCTAAATAATCTCTATTGTCATGATGACAAATGATATCAGATATCTAGACATTTTTTAGATTCTAAAAAATGTCTAGATTACATCTATTGTTAGATATCTTTCAGTGGAGATAATTTAAATTACAAAAGATATCTAAAAAATGTCTATATTAGGTACATCTATTGTTAGGTATCTTTCAGTAGAGATTATTTAGATGATGTAAGATATCTTTAAAAATATTTATATTACATCAATTGTTAGATATTTTTCAATACAGCTAATTTAGATTTCAAAAGATATTGAAAAAATATCTATATCATGTCTAAGGTTAGATGTCTTTCAATAGAGAAAATGTAGACCTAAAATAGACGTCATTAGTACAGTAGTACGTCATTTGATCTACAATTCATACTTTGGCGAAGTGATATTATAGATTTTATGAATATCGATATTCATTAAACTCAATAATATAACGTCGGCCGATCAGCAGAAGATTTCCATCAAAAATGAGGATTTGAATCCGTTGACCGGACCTACAGTCAGTAGGTACTATTGTACTGATGATGAATCAACCAAAACGCGTCTACAAGACGATTAAAACATAAATATAACTTAGTTATATTCATGTTTTTATCGTGGATATAGACTACTTCGTCTTAAATAGTCTTTTTTAAAGATGGATTCCCACTATCTCGCCGCATCCACCTTACATAATATGCGTATTATGTATATTATTCGTCAAACATTTCCATATTTCTTTAACAGATATCTTTATTAGTTAGATATCTAACCATAGAAATCTTTTAGATAATATCTGACGAAAGTCGAAAGATATTATCTTTCGACTTTCGTCAGATATTTCCCCATTTATCGCTATATTGAAAGAGAATATCTCCCAATAGAGATAATAATCATTTAGATCTAAATTAGACAAGGAATATCGCCGCGAGATGCGGAAATATTTGGCGAAAGACGAAAGATGATATTATGGGAATATCGGCCAATAGTTTCTATCAAGAAAGGTGATCGATCAAGTGTCAAGTTTTTTAATTCCACCTTTTGAGTCAACTGACCCAGGCGCTGGGATCAAAATTAAACAAATAGGTGGTTCTGCTAACCATGTGTCGTTATTTCCAATTCGAATTTTCCACGCCCAAAATCTTAAAAAATCGTTCCGAGATGTTAAAATATGAACATAGGTACCTATTAAACACAATAAACTTTGTTGTGACCTATTACAAGGACATAGTAAAATTTATTTATGCTTTTATCAATTTTTAATTCAACTGCCTACCTACCCTCTTCATTCCCTTACCTACCCCTTCACAGCAGATCACTCAAAAAGCAGTAGGTAACAGTTTTCATTGCCAAGCTATTTCAACAGCTTCAACTGCATCAATTTGATCACTTGATAATCAGCATTGCCAATGATTTGGTAAGTACCTACGAGTAACTAACATTTTTTGTTATAATAATATTATGTAGTAGGCCCACCAGAATCTGATAAATCAATCACACTTGTTGAAACAACCGCATAGGTACCTATAGGTCAGAAGAAGGGAAGCTCGCAATAGGTATTACTTAAATACCAACAAATTTTGTTGAAAGTTAGGCATCAGATAATCGATATACTGCGTAGATCGATTCTTAACTTTGTGTTAGAGTCACGATTGTCCGATGACAGGTAACTTCTATTTCAACTGAATCTTTAATTAAACAATAATTTTTGCTCCTTCAGAGAATGCCTCCTAAAGGAATTATTACTGATAGTAATCTGAATTTGATTTATACAGCGTCTAATCAAACCTTTAGTTCACATGTGTTGTACAAAATGTTAGGTGCAACACTGATTGCTCTGGCGTCACGTCCTAGGCTTCCCCCCACTCGTCTTCTGATCGTCGTCGCGTTCACCTGAAAAGTATCTGCTCTGACTGTTTTTGACTGTTTAACTTCGTTCTGAAAACCTTTAACTGTTTCAAGTGTTTCTAAATGTTTCATTTATATCGTGTACAACTCATCTATCACGAAAACCCTGGGTGAGTAGTCTGAATTATGTCTCATTGATTTATCTGATGTGTTTCTGGTATACGGTTTGTCGATGTGTAATCGAGTGGTTTTTACAATAGCTAAATCAAAGCGGGAACGATAGTAACTATCAATATTTTCACAGTATTGAATATTTCAGGTGTTAAACTTTACATCAGTAGAACCCCTAATGGGACTTTTTCTCCCAATTAGTCTATCATAATGTAAAGTTGATGCTCTCTTGTTTACTCTCATCTAACATCATCTAACACACCTTGAACGCAACCATTCCCCCCACACGGACCACCCTACCCGAAACCGTTCCAAGTTGGAACTTCCAACTCCAGTTGATTATCATCAGCTGGTTATCAGTCAGCTGTGCATGCGCTGCTCCGATGTTCACGTTACTAATAATCCCCCCCATGTGTTTTCTCGTGATTCAAGAGCCGTGAATTTGTTGATTTGAAATATTACCCCTCACGTTTTGATAAAATCTCGTTTACTTAAAAGCTTCGAATATTTGAGAATATCATTTCGAATTCGAAAAAATGTACTTGCGTTCCCTCTTCTCAACTCATCTCTCTAACTATTGTCAATAATATTATAGGTAGAAATTATTTCTCGATAATCTTAACCTTCTCGATGCGGTGGAAGGCCTAGGTAGGAAGGATGCTAAGCTAAGCAGGTAAGCGGAGACGTCTGCTTGTGGATCTAATTGTGAATTTGTGTAAATTTGTGTAAATCTAATTGTGAATTTCTTCAAGGATCTTTGATGTTGTTTTCAGAAATTTTGATGAAGGCCCAAAACTGCCCCTAGAAATTGGCGGACTCCTATTGAAAAAATTAATGTCCCTGGCCTCCATGGGCTAAATTCGTCTGACAAATCGGTCCAGGATTTCTACCCTCATTGGAATGAGTTCCCAGTAGTGCGGTCCTATGGTGGTGAGTTTATAATTATGATTATTGTCTAAATTCATGGCGTAATAATTATTTTTGCTTCCGTAATAATTATTGTTGCTTCCGTTATTTCGTTATTTACGTTATTGCTTCCGTTATTTTCGCCATGCGGCTTATTCACATTGTGAATAAGCCGCATGGCGAAAATTGTTGCATAAAAAATCTCGTAACTTAAAAAACTCGTAAGATAAATTTTCATAAATCATTCTTTGCCTAATCTTCATTTTTTTTTTTTTTTTTTTTTTTTTTTTTTTTTTTTTTTTTTTTTTTTAGGCACAGTGCATTAATTTGCCAACTGCAAGATCGAAGAATTGTCGCAGGCCAAACAGGTGGAAAACAAAGTAAGTAGGTTGCAACTACTTAACAGGAAGTGAATATTTCATGTTGTAGTCCCTCGGTACTCAAAAATGAAGGGTAGGGTAAGGGGAAAAAGGGTAAGACTCCACAATTATTGTATTCTAATTGTATTTAATACAAAAATGTTCAGGAACGCAAAAATAACCTATATTAAGTTAATATTATTAACTCCTGTGGTAATGTACTACTTACCCCGAGTTACTAAAGTTTATTTTGCGTTCCAGAACATTTCTGTATTGTGGAGTCTTACCCTTTTCCCCTGTACCCTTCAAATGTTCATGTCCCAACGCCACATTAAGAAGGGTTATGGCAAGGAGTGGGACTAGAATGAAATTCCGTACTTACTGTCAAAGAAGACCCCTTCATGTTCAAAAACTGAATCTCTTTTCTTCGCTAATGCACCGATTGGAGGCAAACATTTAGAAAGAGACAAAGTAAAAAGGTAAAAACATGAGAAAATGGTCAAAGTAAAAAACTCGACAAATGAAGGGTCTTTTGAAAAATTGCTAGGTGGCACTTGCAAAAACAGAATACATAACCCTTCTAACACAAGTTTAGTAGATAGCATAAATTCTGAAAATTCGCTCCCCATATACGACTCCAAGGGCTTTTTGAGTCTACCCGAACCTACATGGATATAGGTATACGTGTTGCATACAATAACCTTCCATGTTTTAATGTTCTTTTGTTTTTGTTTTCAGTTTGACGGGAAACGACTGAAGAAGAACAAGTGTAATACCAAGTACACAATGTCATTATATAATGTTAACTAGAGTATATAATATTACCTATAATGTCAAAAAAATAAAAATTCTTCAATCAATCCTGGATTTTCTTCTTTCAGATACATTTAAATCTAATAAGTCTTGGACAGACATCTATTAGATCTCTTTCCTAGATGGCAATTAGATATCTTTCTTAGATATCGATGGGATATCCATTTAATCATTTGGCAGATATTTATAAAATGTCTTTATTATGATGGGAAAACGTCTAACAAAATTTGTATATATTAAGTATACGTCGGGTAGATATTTAATATCTACCCGATGTATACTTAATATATACACTTTTTGTAGATATATTTTAGACGTCTTCTCACCATTATAAAGACATTTTATTAATACCTGCTAAATGATTAAATGGATATCCCATTGATATCTAGGAAAGATATCTAATTGCGATCTAGGAAAGAGATATAATAGATGATTAGGAAAGAGATCTAATAGATGTCTAGGAAAGAGATCTAATAGATGTCTAGGATAGATATCTAATAGATAGCTTCCATAGATATCTATTAGACGTCTTTGAAAGATATCTAATGGATGTATATGAAAGATATCTAATAAATGTCTATGAAAGATATTCTATAGATGTCATATCTAATAGATGTCTATGAAGATATTCTATAGATATCTAATAGATGTCTATGAAAGATATTCTATAGCTATATAATAGTCGTCTATGAAAGATATCTAATAGATGTCTATGAAGATATTCTATAGATATCTAATAGATGTCTATTGAAAGATATCTCATAAATATAAGACATGGGACAAAACTCAGATCTATTAGATATCTACCATAGATATCTATTAGGCGTTTTTTCATCTATGATAGATATTTTATAGATATCTATTAGATAACTTTTTCCTGACTGGGTATACCTACCAGCATGTTAATGTGGTCCCCCCAGGACTTGAGGAAGTTACCCCAAAACAGGAAAAACGCGTCACTAGTCAAAGTCACAAGCTTGTTTCGTTGGACAGGTGAGGAAATAACTTTAGGGCAGTGAAAAATTAAAATTTGAGCATGAAAATGAGCTTCATTTTTGTGGAAAAAGAAAGATGAAAACTATTGGTGGATGAAAAAAGAAGAATAAAATACAAATGCAGCAGTCCCCTTAATTTCGTTCCGGAGAAACACGCCGCTACCCACAAAACACACCTACCTTCCGATAAACAAAACTATTCCGTTATGTAAAGGATACGACAGATTGGCTCCTTTGACCCAAAACCTGGTGACTAACAGCTGGCAGCACTGCAGTACATCACTGCCGCCGCATCATGTAAACACTGCCCCTTACGACGACAACATGTACTAAAAACCTTTCTCCTGCTGACACTCCGCAATGGTGAGTAAATTTACCATTTCTCAAAGTTATTTCTAATCATCGATCTTATTACTGAGTTTATTTCAATATTCATGCGTGTTAAATTATTGTTACGGTGCACTGCACCGTTTAAAATGGGTATCGCGGCCTTTAAAGTCGATTTTTGGGGTTTGTGTACATGTGGCTGATCGGTTCGCCGCTTCATAGTTGGTACTTTTTATTCGATTCTTAAATTGATTTTGATCGGATGGTGTTTTATGATTGAATTTGGTGTGCTTTTGTTAACTCTCTGGATGATGTTATGATGGGAAGTAAATAAATGATGGAATCATCCTGTAGGGACTGCTGGAAGTGTAACCTAGTCGTACAGGCTAACCTCTGTAATCATTGCCAATCAACACGATGTTGACACTATTTTACGGTGTGTAGTTTGACTTTGATTGCTAATCATTGTTTTCTGTATAGGCGAGAGGACCTAAGCGGCATTTGAAGCGTTTGAACGCCCCCAAATCATGGATGTTGGACAAGTTGGGGGGTGTGTTTGCCCCCCGGCCCAGCTGCGGGCCCCACAAATTGAGGGAATGCCTTCCCCTGGTCATCTTCCTGAGGAACCGTCTCAAGTACGCCCTCACCAACGACGAGGTGACCAGGATCGTCATGCAGAGGCTCATCAAAGTTGACGGGAAGATCCGCACTGACCCCAACTATCCGGCCGGTTTTATGGGTAAGTTTCACTCCGTGGATCGGTAGTAATTTTCTCATTAGGATATTAATGATCAATTATTGAACAAGAAGAGGGTGAATGTGGGGAATGAAGAATATGGTGATGATCCGTTATGGCTCCATGGGCTGATGGCACGAGCGGTTCGGAGGTGAGTTTTACCTGGTTTTGTAATGTACTAGGAGTCCCGTGTCCTGAGGTCAGATAGCTAAGAAGAGTCCAAGTGTTAGCATGAGCTCGTAATGGAATTGTTAGTACTACGAACAAGCGAGCATGATCACTAAGTGATGATGCTCTAGTCAGAATTGACGGTAGGTACTCCCCTTGTATGTTACCTACCGGGAGCATGATATCTGCTTGTCGAGGCACATGCCTACCAGGAGCTTGTTAAAAAAAGGACGACTACCTTCTGTCAAATTTCTCAAAAATCCACGAATTTCCTACTCAATGAAAAATTAATTTTAGTCCAGGCAACGCCCTAGCGAAGCGAGGCCTTTTGTCTGAGTGCTAGTTTCACTCAAATGACACAGTGTTGAGAGGCTATGAAAAAAAGCGCTCTTCTCCGCCGTGTGACCGGAATAGTGAAACGAAAGAGGGGCTTTGTCTTTGACCTCTTCACCCAATTTAGTTGAAACTGGATTTTTAAGGTAAATTCTATTCATTGAAGAATTCTTATCCCCGATCCTTATTCGTGTCCTTGTTCTGCTCGATTATCTCGGGGTTTCGAGGGATTTCTATTGATGATGATTGAATGTTTTCTCCAATGGATCCATATGAGACATTGATGATTTTGATCATATTCTGAAAGAATTCCCTTTCACGTTGTTTGTAAACCGGCCTTCTAGTGGTACGCGGTCTTTTTATGAATGTCAGTCGAATGACGAACATGATTTCTGCCATTAGACCTACATGTGTGCAAGATGTTATCCTCTTCGCCCTCAAATAGGTATATCCGCTTCCAACTGTTTGTCATCGGTTGATGCGGCTCCACGTGGTCCACTTGAATTGCTCCTCCGGTCCGCTAGGCTGAGGATGTATTCATGCATTTGCTTGACAACGTAGGGGGAAGTGAGGTAATGCCGTGCTTGGTATTTCTGGGAAATTGTAATGATGCTAAAAAACGGGAAAGGGTAGGAACTTTGCTTTCAAGTACTAAGTACTTGAAAGCAAAGTTACAAGTCTTGTAAGTTTATTGTTACTGGTTTAGGCTGTGCTCGATAGGTTTTTTTTTTTTCTTCTAAATTTTGGGTCCTGCTCTTACACCTACACCTAACACTTCTTCTAAGAAAATGATACACACTTCTCCTAAGAAAATGATATTTTCTTGCTTCTCACCCTGGAATAAATTCCGATCCCCATCACCCGTATTCCACGTTGACACTTGTGATATTTTTCTCCAAGCAGTACATACTATTAATAGTGCTGCTCAAAATTCAATCAATCAAATTTTTATTTGTCAGATACACGGGGGTGTTTTGACAATGGTCGAATCGCTACTTCTTCTGAACATCAGGCAGTGTGAAGATGGAGTGAAATGGAATTTCTGTGATGAAACATGCATTTTTTTCTCCAATGGATCCTTATGAATCATTGATGATTTATGTTCTAATCTGAAGACTTTCCAACTCCAGCTATGCTCACACTACAATATGGTCAGAGCCAAGTGACCTTGAGAAAACTCAGTAAATTAGACTTCACTTAGGATTTATATTATTTAAATTACCTACTGGATCTCATCTTGTAAATGTAGTCTCCTTATACTGGCCGTAGGGTTTGGGATCCCCGTAATTCATTTCTTAGTGCAACATTCCTGTAAAAACGAATTCTGGACACCCCTTGAAACTCCTCAGAACCCCACGATGTGAGGCGATAGGCTGAAAACCTTGCAAGCACTACGAGGAGAACTACCTACCATGTATTTGGCGAGATGTCTGATTCGTTAAGTCTAGAAGATCATAGGAATTATAAACAAAAATTAAGGGGAACGTATCACTAATCATATTATGTGAACCACTGAGTGTGTGTTATGAGTGAGAACTCACAGAGAAGTAGGTAATTCTGTTTGTACGTACTCGTCTGTAGAAATGCACTTCATACCTGCAACCCGTCGGTTGGAGTGAGAGCGTAGCGATGGAAATGGTGTTTTCAGTGTCTATTCTGTGTCGGTTTATTAAATAAACTGGCTGGTGAAAGTTGAGTTGAACTGAACACCACATGGAAAAATGGAGTATGCCACCTGTGTTCTAATTCGAGTTGATTTTGTACTCGTTTTGGGTCAAAGTTGGCAGAGAGTAACTGGCACATTCCACACCTTCAGCCTCTTTCATAGTGTGAGGGAACTAAGAGGTGCCTACAGCTTGAAACAAGAGCTTGAATAATATTCATAACTCATCATGGGGCATCTTGGTGGTTTTATTAATCCAAGACACCAAATTGGACATTTCAACCTCGTGGGTTTTTATTTGTTGGATCATGTCGCACCTTACGTGCCCGTTTTTTTAACGTGTTGGAGATTTTATATATCCTTAATCAAATGGGCTTATCCTGAATGTACAAGTAAGATTCACCTCGCCACCTGGCAGACTATGACGAAATGGTCCTTCCCGGGAAGGTACAGATTCAAATTCCATTGACGTATTGGAGAGCAACTATCTGGCTGAACAAAATTAGCCCTCCGTGATGCCAGGCTGGGCAAAAATCTTGTCTTGATGCTCTATTTACGTACTTACCTTGCCACCTGTGTTCTAATTCGAGTCGATTTGTACTCGTTTTGGGTCAAAGTTGGCAGAGAGTAACTGGCACATTCCACACCTTCACCCTCTTTCATAGTGTGAGGGAACTAAGAGGTGCCTACAGTTGTGCTTCACATGGGAGCTTGAGTATGGCCACGGAAACCATTGATGGCTTAGGTTTTACCGCCTTCTGTCTTTAAGAGATGGGCCCATCCCGAATGTACTGTTGAGAACTATTAAAATTTAATAGTTGCCACTTGTGTTCTAATTCGAGTTATTTTATACTCGTTTTGGGTCAATGCTGGCAGAGAGTAACTGGCACATTCCACACCTTCACCCTCTTTCATAGTGTGAGGGAACTAAGAGGTGTCTACATTGGATTAATTTTACTGGTCCTCAGGTTTACGTAATTGAGAAATTTTACATACTTGAATGTGATGGAATAGCTGCTATTGGCGGCTATCGAAGCTATTGCCTGAAAGTTAATTCTTGCAATAGTCAAATGTACGCCTAAATAAAATTCAGCTCCTGTTCTCAATTGTTGGCAGTTGATCCTTACAGCGGCCGTTTGAATAGACTGAAACAATATTTTCGGACATGTGTCCAAAACGTTATAGCCCCCCCCCCCCCCCCCACGAGAATAATGCGCTCCGACCCTGAGCTCTGGTGGCCACAAAAGGAAACACCAATGTGGCCTCAATAGATATTCAACATTTTTCATTTAATGAAACCGTTTGAGGTGAGAAAAGGAGACGTGTTGCCACTAAGAAGGGATAAAAACATGATGGAAGGGGGAACTTTTGTAAGAACAGTAGTTCGATTTCCTCTACCAGAGCTCAGCTACAATATTCTTGTGGGAGCATACTGTATGTATTGTACTGTATTGACGTTTTATGGGATATCCACGATTAACAGCAAAATGTTGTTTCAGATGTGATCACCATTGAGAAGACTGGTGAATTCTTTAGGCTTATCTATGACGTGAAGGGACGTTACGCCATTCACAGAATCACTGCCGACGAAGCCAAGGTGAGCAAGACTTTTCAATACCTTCGAAGTTTTGGGGCAGTGACGCTTAGCCATGGCGAGTCGATACCCGCTTAGCTTTACTATATCCTGCCTATATTGGATAGCGATTACGGTCGCGGTTCAGGATTCTTGTGTCGGTTCCGCATTACCAAAATTGCTGACAACTTGCAATAAAAGCATAACTCGGATACCAACCAGTTTCAGTTGCAACTCGTATTTTGGAGAGATGTGATCTTGCTTGCCAAACTGCTGTGTTGTGATGGGTAGGCAGTGACGCTTAGCCATGGCGAGTTGCAGATACTCGCTTAGCTTTTCTACACTCCGCCGACATCGAGTGGCAATTACGGTCGCGATCCTGAGCTAATATTTCAGTTTTGCATTGCCAAAATTGCTGACACCTTTCTCTGAAATCATGAACGACACTCTAAAGGAGTCTCCGCCCGATGTATGCGTTTACCTTCCGAGATCTCAGTGAGTTGTTGAAATGCACGCGACGCCCGGACTTGCCTTATTCAGGAGGTGGCAGAACTTCCCAATTATTTACTCCTTTGCCCCACAACAGAAGGTTTTTTGAACGATCAGCTCTATTGAACCTCTTAGGCCGAGCGAGGGTCTTTAAATGTAGAGAGTGTATCATTGCGCAGTTTTTTTTTTTTTTTTTTTTTTTTTTTTTTTTTTTTTTTTTTTTTTTTTTGTGATCCACTGCATCTTCTCGTGCTGGGCTTAATGTTCCCCTGCCATTTCGCTCCTGCTATTCTTCGTGTGTAAAATGATATCGTAGCTATCTCACAGCTCTTCCATTCTCAGTCAGTTACACACCACCATCTTGGTGCACACCTCATACTCTAGGCAGTGACGCTTAGCCATGGCGAGTTGCAGATACTCGCTTAGCTTATCCTATACCCTGCCGACATCAAATAGCAATAACGGTCGCAATTCTGAACCATTAGTTCGGTTTTGCATCACCTAAATTCCTGACAACTTGGAAAAATCTTCTATTTGCAATAGGGGAGAGTTGGGCGCGTTCATCCATTTTTTTAAAGCAAAGCCCGCATCCCTCCGAAGTATCTCCCGAATGGGCTCCTTGAAAAGTTGGAATTTTGCAATTCTAACAACATATTCGGATAGCACCGTTGAAAAGTTCGAAAATTCTTACCGTTACGTGGAGGGCTGTTTTTGAGATTTTGAACCAAAAGGTTACGCCAACCATTAGGGCTCAGCAACACATCATTCCGCGTCTCCAAGATCTACGGATGGCTTGATGGATTCCTTGTGTTGACTGACGAGAATTCGTTCCGTTGAAAAAGTTTGAAGGTTGTTTTCAAATAAAGTTAGCCTGACGCTAGCAACCTTGGCTAACTTTCATCCCCTGGACCAATCTAAAACGGGTGAAAATTATGGCCTCAGACCTCAGAATGGGCTTCTTGAAAAGGTCAGAATTCAGCATTTCTGACAACATGTTCGGATTCAGCACCCTTTAAAACCCATAAACCCCAATTTTTAGTTCGAAAATCCGTATAGGTACGTGCTGAGCTGTTTTCGAAATGTTAGAGATTTTGAAATGAACGCCGGGCAATTTTGACGTCACACCTCGCCAGGCTGGGCGTCGAGTAGTTGGGCACTGAGCCGCCAGAGCGCTAAATAATAAATCTGAACAGAATCGGTATAAAAACACTCGGCCCGGGTCGATTTTTGAATAACCTTCTTTGATAATAACCTCGATGCTCGATTTTCGAATGACCTTCTATAATGATTAACCCGGTTTTCGATTTATGGGGTCGAATTTTCGCGTAGTAAAGTTGGCTGACTTGCGTAGATGAGAGAGAGAGGGATCTCCCGGCCAATCAAAAGACGAAGAAGCAGCCCACGTCATGTACCCTCTCCAGACCTCGGAATTCAAATATCATATTTTTCCTAAGGCCCTATAATTAATTAAAACAGGTTTTCTGCAATATGGACCCGTTTTCGTAACTTTTGAAGCACGACCTTTGCAGTAAAAACATTTTAAAAAATCATTAAAGGAGCTCATTCATATATTTGATTATTTTTTCCTAAGGCCCTAAAAATACCTAATTGAGACGTTTTTTTCTGCCACTTTGGGAAGATGACCTGTCTAGAAAAAAAAAAAAAAAATCATTCATGAAGCTCATAACGAATGTACTTCGAGGAGAGGACTAATAATTATTACATATAAAAATTTTTCAATGTTTTACTTGAAAAGGACTGAAAAAAGCATGGAGCAACTAGCTGAGCCCATTCTTACCTCCAAAACTGCCACTTGAATCGTCCATGCGTATTATACCCCTAAATTAAAAAATCAGTAAGGACTTACTATGGTTGAATGGGCTCTACTCTCCGTTACTTGGATTGTCTATTTTTATCTTGTCTTGGTGTGAGTAATTAGGCCTCATCTCTATTCCGTAAGAACACAATAAAATTGAATTAGCAATCATTATTATTGCTATTTATTCGTCTGTGGTACCAGCAATGAGTGTACATAAGATCTCTCTAATTGTTGATTTGATGAAAACGACGATACAGAGAGTTGGAGGTTTTTGCCATACGATGCGGGTGATCAAAATCACGTTATCGTGCCAAAAAGCCTCAACAAATAGAATGTATCTGAGGGGTCTGATCTTCAGGAATATAATTTATTTGGCAGTGACGCTTAGCCATGGCGAGTTGAATACTCGCTTAGCTTTATTTTAACCCTGCCTACATCATACAGCGGTCACGGTCGCGGCTCAGGCTCCATGTCAGTTTCGCATCACCAAGATTGCTAACACTCAATTTGAAAAGCATGACGTAAGAATCTATTGCCGTTTTCTATTCTGACGATTCATTTGTCGTTTTCAGTACAAGCTGTGCAAGGTCAGGAAAGTCCAAACTGGACCCAAAGGCATTCCGTTCTTGGTGACGCACGACGGCCGCACCATCAGGTATCCCGATCCCCTCGCTAAAGTCAACGATACCATCCAATTGGACATCGCGAGTAACAAAATCATCGACATCATCCGGATGGATTCAGGTAAAGACTATTCTAACGTATTCCCTAAAATTTAACTACGGGAATGAATGGGCATCGTCTGTGTCCGGCGCCATGTACTGTTGTTTAGGGTGGAATTCATAAACCTTCCTCGAGCTTGAGGATCTCCTCAAAAGTATGAGTGACTTGAGTTATTCAGAGACGACAGGTTATGACCAGAGACAAGTAAATGACATACTAAAATGACATAAAATGGCAATTTTTCGAATAAATGACATAAATTGCCAAAATTCTGAATAAATGACATAAATTGGACGTTTTTGGGCTTTTCCTCGAAGTTCAGAAGTAGAAAAAGGCTCCGGCGCAAAAGGACGTGTATGCCTGAAACCCCATGTACGGAAAAGCAGTCTTGTGGTTACCTACTGCTTAACTTGTTTCCTCCGGCAGCGATTAAATGACATAAAATGGCCATTTTTCGAATAAATGGCATAAATTGCCGAGATTCCGAATAAATGACATAAACGTGAAGGTGAACGCTTAGGGCCGGTTTCAACAAACAATCAAAGCTGCTCAGCTAAATTAGCGTAAGCTCAGATTTAAACTGCCGATTAAAACGAAACGGGTTTCATCGCACAAAGAGGCGCTTAACTTTTTCGAGCAAAGCTGCGATTGAAGTTATTCTCTGCTTAAGTCGACCAACACCGATGCAGCGCCTGCGGTTGTCTTCCCCGTCGGATATAAAAATCTTCATCGTCCTCATCCTCGAAGATCATTTGTAGGGCCTGGATTCTGCTCATGATGTCAAATAACACTGCTCAAAATCAAAAATGTCAACAATGGCGTCTATGGCGCCCGGCGGAATCCGAGATAATGGTACAATAGTCGGCTTAAGCGCCCGATGTTGGCCGCTTAACTTTATTCTCAGCTTAGGCGATTTTAGCTTCGCTTAGGGGCCTCGGTGAAACCCGATTCGTGTGTAAATCGCCGATTACTGATTTAATCTATTCTTAAGTTAAGCCAGACTCGTTGGTGAAACCGGCCCTTAGTTATCATGATTCTAGAATGATTTTCCTCGTAAATTTCGTGAATTTCCTGTAAACTTATTATTGAAATAAATAGGCATTAATACCTACAGAAAGTGTTGGGGAAATGTCTTTCCTTTTCTCCAGGTTTTACAATGATTTAGAACTTTCTAGGATAGCCAAAACTTGCAAGTTTCATGAAAAATAACTGACGTGAAATTATTTATAAATGACATAAAATGGCCATTTAGGTCGAATAAGTGACATAAACCACGAAAAATAAATGGCATAAATGACATAGATCGCAATGACAAATGTTACTCGTCTCTGGTTATGACAGTTGAGGTGTCCTCACGTGGAGGAAGCGCTTGAGGAGGCCTCAGAGGCCCCTCAAGCTATTCATAGTCGCCATTGCTCAAGGTGGACCTCAGCCTTATTTTTCGGATATTATTCATAGACAGATTTGGCAGTTGAGTCGAGATTTTCCTAGCTGGAATTAACCTCAAAACGACCTCAAGTCAAGCTACGTGAAAGGTACTTGAGGTGAGTTTTCTGGGTCGGCCTAGCACTTAGGGGATCCAAAAGCGAGAGGAAAGGGTTCTTTTACTTTGACTGGGAAACATCCTCATAGACCATTTTTACTTCAAATCTACCTTTGTGATACCCGTCCAATACCAATTTAGCTTAAGTAGACGCATATTGCGTATACTGTAGAAATCGGTTATAACGAACTCAAGGGACCGGAGATTTGGTTCGTTGTAGGTTCTGCTCTTATGTAGTCCTGTGAAGATCTACGAATGGCACTTAGTTGAGGGATTCTGCTTCGTGCATTGAGTCCTGTGATGTTATCCTTACTCATCCGAGGTCACGTGCACGTATTTGGTGTTCCCACTGACTGGTACACTCTCCGCCTGTATCTAACGTGGCATTCTATTCTTTCAGGCAACTTGTGCATGATCACCGGAGGTCGTAACTTGGGGCGAGTTGGCACTGTCGTCAACAGGGAAAGGCACCCTGGTTCCTTCGACATCGTCCACATCAAGGATGCCACGGGCCATACTTTTGCTACTAGGTACGTTAAACGTTGACAATTACGATTTTGTTTTCGACTCCGTTTTCGTCAGTGGTACCCTCAGTTAAAGAAACTATCTTTTATCTGGGGATTTTAATTGAATGACGATACATGAAAGGGATCTTGCCATACGGAAAGCCTTGTGGTGAACTCCGTGCCAATAGGTTCCAACATACCAAAAATGTGGCTTAACGGCATTAGTAAATTAATCAAATTACTTGTCTAATTCAATTGTTATTTCAGGTTGAACAACGTGTTCATTATTGGAAAGGGCAGCAAGGCCTACGTTTCTATACCTAAGGGCAAGGGTATTAAGCTTAGCATAGCCGAAGAGAGGGACAAGAGGCTTGCTGCTAAAGCCGCGTCGGGTTGACATGTTATTTTATCTTCTTATAAAAAAATATAAAAAAGTGTCTTGACGCAGTTTTGTACTTGACTGGAGTAATTAAATCCTTTCCGTTTGTGTAAAAGATTTCCAAAACCAATTATTGGTTCAACCCTGATATCCCCCTTGGGGAAATGATAAGATGGGTTAGTAGTCTTGAATAGTGAGGTAATTTCAGTCTGGAGACCCCCCAGCAGGGGGTTTTTATGTTTACGGAGGAAATACATCTAATGTATCT
Organism: Pilophorus perplexus; assembly: GCA_955831195.1. NCBI lineage: Eukaryota > Metazoa > Arthropoda > Insecta > Hemiptera > Miridae > Pilophorus > Pilophorus perplexus. Next base: position 11,076,558 of record OY037012.1, read on the forward strand.
CAACAGAGGTACAGGAAACGAGAAAATTGTGGTATGAAGTGAAATTGTGGTACGTGTGGTATGAAGTCTTGCCATCTCCAAAAAGGAAAAAACATTTTCGAGCTTCTTTCAGTCTTTTCTTATATTTCCAAAACTTGAGCGTTTTTTGTGATATCACATTCTGAGCAAAGAAAAAGTAAGCAACATGCATGTATCAGTTGAATATTGGACCGCCGCGTAAGGCCGCTTTTTCGCAATCAGAAATTTAAAAAAAAAACCGTTTCACCACGGTGGTGTCGAAATATCAATTTATCATTACCTACTTGAACCAATTTTTCCGAGTAGGTATTATGCCTCATTAATAGAATGTTACAAGAACGTCGGTGAAATTCTTTGAATATCTCTTTATCGCCCTCGCTACTTCCAGGAATGTTAAGTTTTTACTCTGATATAATAAAGTAGGCCTCTTCTTTGCCGTAATTATATAAAGTAGGTGTATACTGCGCTACTGGACGGAGTCCTTTTAGTTCACCTGGAATCAAGAGCGCTGGGTAGAAAGGATTACAGAATGGTCAACAATGAAAATGGGTAATCCTTGTGGGGTATTTAATGATCCTATGAATGTATATAGGTACATAATAACGATAATAATTCGAAGTAAAGCAACAATTAGAAGTTCAGGTGGTCCAGAAGGGTGCTGGGCCGAAAAAAAAACGGGACGTTTCAGACGAAGTAAATATCATAACTTGGTTTTTCAAACTCGCGGTCACCCATCCAAGTACTAATCACGCTCGACGTTGCTTAACTTCGCTCGTCAAGGGAAACGTAGTTTACCCAACGACACACCGGACGGCTTTAATTTTTATTTATTTTAAAAATTATTTTAATTTGAAAAAAATTATATTTCAGTCCAAGTTCGTAAGGATGTAGTGTGTGTGTTCTACTTATTACACCCTGTGTAGGAGCTCCCATAAGAGCCAAGATTCATAACATGCTCTGTAATGTTAGGCATCACCTGGTCACACCCTTTTCTCCACCAGAGTGCTCTCATTTCACTCCTGTGTGTGATCCTGCCCATCCTACGGTGTGTTGGCCGTAGATTTTCACTTATCCAACATTATAGGTACCTAATACATACTTGTTTACTATAGTTATTGTATTACAACAAAGATTCTAGGAAATGAAAAATTCGTTTATAGACAATTCTGATGGTAAACCTTAAAAACGCTGAGTTGATGAGTTACGGTAGGTGGAGGTGAAATCCCCAGCAATTTTCAGTTTTTATAAAATTGTGGTTGGCGTAGACTAGTTTACTTCTAAATTTCAAATTGGAGTCTTAGATTTGGATGTTACCTACCAAGAGCTCCTCGAAGTCCAGCCACGTTAGTTACCGAGAAAATTTAATAAAAAGTTGCTAGTGTACACAATCATAATTGGTGTGATGTACAATACGTTTTTCTACGAAATGAAGCCACTAAATGGAAGGGTGGCGTTGAAATAGGTAAAGAAAGTGAATTCCAACCATATTAATGAGGTCGGGATCAGCTGAATGGCTCCTAAAGGTAATTTTTTGCTATTTACCCTATGAAGCTGAAATTTGGTATGTAGCCTCCTTAGAACTTATTCTTGACATATCCATGAAGGGCAAAAATTAGCTTCAGGTTTGGCTTAATCTTCAGTAAGATAAGTTGAAATGGTAAGGTCTCATTTTTACCGCTTACACGAAAAAAAAAAAAAAAAAAAAAAATCATGGCATGGATATATCCATACATATATGTGTCTCTTGGATTCTTGTAAACATTGCAAACGTTGCATTTTTATAGTAGAAATTTTCGTACTCACGTAGCCCAGCCAATATTATACCTACTCAAACTTTTGGTGCTTCGGGAATTTATCCCAAACCACATGCGGGGCTATACCCCCCATTTTGTTAGTTATCTAAGGAAAGTATCCACGTGATTTTCTTGAAGAAACTGTAGAGAATAGAAAGAGTATCTGTTCCAACGGGATACTGAAGACTAAATGTAGCAATCCCAACGAGTAATTCGTTGAACCATCTACTTTCAACTTACTCTGTGCAGTGCTGAAGTGAAAAATCAGAAAAACTACGACAGATAGTTTCATCAAGACGAACCTACCATCTGGTGGCCACGTAAATTCCGTGGATCTGTTCAAAAAACCAATACGGGACTTTCCACTCACACCTTCACGACCGAATCCCTTTTCAGAAGTGAGGCCTTTGTTTGTCTACAGTTTCTACCTTCGGTTGGTTAAGATGGGAAACTTTTCCCCTCGTGACGTACAACAACTCAAAACTAATTTGATCTTGGACTTAGGTAAACCCACCAGAACTGACAAAGGCTTTCAAACTGGGTGCAATTAAAATATATTTATAAAATTACATCTCATTTGATTTTGATTATGTTCAATGTTTAAGATTTTTGCATAAATTGTTCGATTTCCTCGATGGTGCGGGGTACATCAGTCATGAGCTCCATCCCGGTAGAAGTCACAATTATGTCGTCTTCGATCCGAACTCCTCCAAAGCCTTCATACTCTTTTACAACATCGAAGTCGATATATTTATTCACATTGGAGTCGTTTTTGGCCTGTTCAATGAGCGCAGAGATAAAATAGCATCCAGGTTCCACTGTGAGAACCATCCCTTCCTTGAGCTCCCGAGACGTCCTCAGGGCCTTCAGATGTGGCTCAGTCGATCGCTTCGGGGTGAACTTGTTGTACCCACCGCAGTCGTGGACGTCGATGCCCATCAGATGTCCGAGTCCGTGGGGTTGGAAGATGGCGGACAGGCTTTTGTCGAGCATTTCGTCGACGTCGCCGCTTTTCACGATGCCGATCTTTTGCAAACCGACGAGAAGCTGTCTCAACGCAGCTTTGTGAACGTCGAGCCACAACACTCCGGGCCTGATGGCTTTGAAAGCGGCGTTCCTTGATTCCAATACGGTGTTGTAGATGTTTCTCTGCCTCTCAGTGAACTTGCCGCTGATTGGGAAGGAAACGGTTATGTCGCTGGCGTAACCGTAAAGTGCTGCTCCCATGTCAAACAAGAGCATATCCCCATCCGCAATGAGTTTAGCGTTGGGCGCAGCAGCGTGCCCGTAATGCAAAATTGCACCATTTTCTCCTGATCCGCAGATGCAAGTGTAGGCTACAGCTCGACAACCACCCACATACTGAGCGAAAAATTTGAACAACGCTTCACCTTGGTATTCACGCTGGTTGAAGGTTAATTTTCTCATAACAAATTTATGAGCTTCGGACGATATTTTGTTGCAAATTCTCATCAAATCCAATTCCAACGGAGTTTTGATTACACGAAGTTCCTCAATAGTTGGGTACAAAATTTCCTCGTTGATTGTCAACCCGCTCGTGTTTTCCAGTTTTGGAGTATCAAACTGAATGCTGCTATCGCTGTTAATCCCAGATAAAAGGAGCACTTCACAGGGATTAATTTCTGCAATCCTCTTTTCAAGTTCATCATTATAATAGACGTTATCGACCAGATAGTGTTCACCTACCTTCACTGGGTCTGGGAGTTCACCCATCCAAACTCTGTAGGACTCCGGAAGACGAGGAATGAGCAGATAGGATTTCTCTTTAGCGACATCGATCATACCCCAGTAACCCGGTTCTTGAACTCCGAAAGTCCACAAAAAGAAACTCTCCTGCCTAAAGAGGTAGTCCGTGTCGGTGTTGCCTTGGCTGATGTCTTTGGCCCCTTGCAGGACTATGAGTGCTCCGGGATTGGTCTCCTTGATTTTGGCTATGAGGCGTTCCCTGTTCAACTTGAAGATGTTGGTGTTGAGCTCGTAAGCTCCTGCTGGCAACGTTTCATTGTACGGGCTATTTTCAGTAACTGCATAGGCTTTCGTACGGGTGGTTGCATGGTCCATGCTCACGAGTCCTGAGTTTCTGTGTCGCCCAAATTGGTCTGATCCTGTAACAACAAAAACACCAGAATTAGGCATTGAACGCTGAAGCGTGTTAATCAGGATTAAGGTCGATCAGGCATTTCAGTGATCAGTGCTCTGTGCCTTTCAATTGATACACCAGCGTTACACGCCGCAGGGAGCCCTGATGGCCGAGGATTCACTGAAGCACTGAAATGTGTTGATCGACCTTTAATCGAACAATGTCAACGCCTGAGGGTTTAAAAACAAGGTATTCTCTCTGAAGCCCCTGGGAAACCGAGCGACCCCATTGTTCACTGAGATGATAACAGTGGCTATTTTTGACCCCTAGTGGGGTCATTCCCTAATGGGTACAAGCCTTATCACTACGACTGCTAACAGGAATCGAGTTCATGTCGCCCCCTACAAGCCCTAGTTTACTAAAATGGAGGACTTGGATTAATTCAAGCATGGACGACAAAGCCAAGACGTAACTACTCAGCGTAAAAACAAAGAGGAGAAATGGGATTGAGACCAATCCTCACGAAAGACAATCGGAAAATACCCATATACGTCGTACACGTCATGACCTTACAAAAGTAGTACGTCTGGTCAACGTGATAATAGGATAATGTCCTTTTTTACTCTCTGATGGAGATACGACGTTCTAAACCTGGGCCCGTGTATGGGCCATTGTTTCCGCCGTAAATTTGTCCGCCCTTTGGTTTGGAAAGTCATGGAGCGTCCATGCAGATGATGGGAATTTTTTTCCCCATCTTGGAGCTGTGTACTTTGCCACTACTGTGCCACCTCATGGAACAGCGCCGCCCATATTATTAAGTGCCCTACTAGAATCTCGTCTAGCCAGGGCGCCTGCTTTCTCCGTATGCTATTCGAATTTCAGTTGAACCCGCCGAACCAGCTGTCTTCAAGATGCCAGTGTACCAGCAGAGGCTACGAGCAGTGTGTAAACAAAAGCCAACCTCACACGTAGGTTAATTGCATAGTCACGTCAGTTTTAATCACTCCTGGACGAGTTTAATGCAATTTTTCTGAAACACAGCAACTTACTGAATGTAACATGAATTTTTCGAAATATTTGCCGCGGGATCTGCACAACACGAAATCGGGCTACTAGAAACATCCTACCATGTAGGTAGTACCTACAAGAAAGGAGCCTCACACTTGTGAGGAGATGGTGAGGTTATAATATTAGCTTTTAGATTGTGCGAGTTCCTTCGCATATTCAAGTAATTAGAGTTTGAATGTCCTACGTCATAAATATGCGCAGACTTCTAATTGAACGCCTGAAAAGTAAAATTAGCTTTTACCTTGATTTCCCATTTTGTGGTATTAATACAATGTATTAATGAACAAGTCACCTGTTGGGGTCACTGCGGATAACTGAGCTCCTCGCTGGTTTCGATTAGATACTCATGTCGAGTGTCGAGTGTGATTAAATCGGAGTTGGCCGTCGCAGAGGTAAACAATTTATGGTCCTGGGACGATTCCACCACTTATGTAATATCCAACCGCGAGACTAATCAGCTCTAATGTCAAAACCTGACAATAACCAAGTTGTCAAAATCGTTTGTTGTTGTTGTTGTTGAACTCTTCTTTAACTGGCGCTCTCAAGATGGGTGTGGCCATTGGGTGGTTGTAGGTAGTCGGTGAGGTGTGGTTGGGGTGGGGAATTAAATAAATAAAGAAAAATAAAAAGAGACAAAATAATTAAATAAAATTTAAATAAACGAATGAAAAAAAAAAAATTAATTATAAAATTAAATTTAAAAAACATGAGTCGAATGTTTTTATTTTAAAGGAATTCAATTATTTGGTGAAGAGAGGTTTGGTTGTCACGGAGGCCCGACTTCAATGTACTCAGAACGAACTGGCGAGGACACTAGTTGATTAAATAATTAAATTAAATACCGAACAATTCCAGACGCCAGGAGAGCCGGGGAAATGATCGGGCACTCAACCAGCTAGTGCTCGGGATTTTGCACCAGTTCCTGTTCCTCCCCAGACAATTCACAGAATGGGCTATCCCGGACCCTCATTCGAAACTGGAATAGGTTGTTATGACTCTGGCCCAAGAGAAGACGGTTGATGGAGGTGATTCTTCTAATGGAGCTACTCACATCATTCTGGAACCATGGCTCAACGAGCGGGTCGTCCACAATCTCCCCCCCCCCCCCCTTCACACTGGTGCAACTCCTGTAGTCATAGGACTGCCGCTGGAACAAACGCTTGAAGTCCGGGTGGTAGGTGACAGAGTTCGGTTGGACGGGGAGTCTAGCCACCGCAGACACTGCCTCGTCGATCTTTTCGTTCATTGGTATTGACCGATGAGACGGTACCTACCCAGCAGAAATTGATCTCCGAGACGTCGCCCAATATCTCAGCGAGTGAGTGGAGAGTCACCCCAGCAGACACCCTTCAGGGCCCTCAAGCAGGCCTGCGAGTCAGATAGGACCAGTATGCATTTCTGATGGCTGGCACGATTGCATGGGCACAGGCGAGCTGAATTGCCCGAAGCTCAGCATGTTATGACGGGAAGAGATGGTGCATCCTCTCACAGAACGTCAGGTCGTGCCCAGCGCAGTGGAAACCTGCGGCCACACCGGCGTTGTTTTTTGCACCATCCGTGTAGGTAGGTTTTGCACCATCCTAGATGTGGACGAATCCACCCCATTTCTCGACGATGCGCCCCAGCACGAGCTGCCTGGCCTTCATGTCGCCACACTCAGACTTCTTGGGAAAGCCCGGGACCTCGAGGAAGCACCTGAGCCCAGACCGAATGTGACACGAGCCCTGAGGTCTCTGAGACATGGAACATGAAGCTGATGCCTGTCAATGGTGTCAATGATGTGAGACAGAAGCGTCCGTACTCTACGAAACCTGGCTGGACAGTGAGAATCAAGTTTACTGTTGACAGTCTCCAAAAAGCTTCTGATGGACCATCATAACCATCAGTGATTTTTTTTTATAAAGGGGTTTGGCTATGGGATCGAGTGAGGTGTCGTTTTCGAAGTATTTTTAGACTTAGAATCCATTTTATGATCTATAGGGCTTCCATGGGGCTACAAATGGGATATTTTAAGGATCCCAGGAGGTCAAATATTTTTCAAGTAAAAACAAAAAAATTTAGAAAAAAAAATGAAAAAATTTTTTTCTGAAAAATAGAAATCCAAAAAAAATTTTTTTTCCAAAATTTTTTTCATTGACAGAATTAAATGCACAAGTAACCTATATCAAAGAATAATAACCCCTAGTGTAAAATTTGCAGCGTTTTATCCACGGTCTACGTCAGAAGCATCAGATTTCATCACTACATAAAAATGGTTTAACGATGGCAATTCAAGTGATAATGTTGTACGAAATGTTCTAAATTTTAGAACTGGCATTCGCTGAATGATCAACAGACCCAATCCCGACACACCAATAACTGATAGATTTCTTCTCGGTTTGTACAAAAGTTGTATTGTCAAAATTTAACCATGTACCTACCTATCGCAAAATATTCAATATACATTTTCGGCACTTGTGTATCTACTTATATGTAGTAGGAACAGTTTGTGAAAATAAAATGAAATATTTAGAATGAAGAAACAAATAAATAAATAAAATTCACTTGACTAGAGGTGATTCGACTAGTTTCCAGTAGATTAGTAGATCTTATGCTTAATTTTATCTACATTATGTACATTTACATGTTGATAAATTTACTTATGCATTAACTACTCCGCTGTGTCTGGATTTGATGTGCCGATCGAGGTCTCGTCGTCTTACCAACATCTTCCCACACAATTCACATCTAGAAACAGAACAAGATCGTTAAATAAATAATATTTCATTTTCGATCAATCTCATTGGATTACCTTCTAATCTACAGTTAGCCTCTCAATTATCAGTAGGTAACTAGGAACTCTTTATAAAGCCGTTAACTTTTGGTTTATTATTCTTGGAACAATACACCTGTGTAATCATCGCGACGGAGGTCGAAAATTCTGATCGGCCTCAAAATTTGACATTATAGGTAGGTACGTTTCAACATTTTTAGATTCCAAAAACGAAATTTCCGTCCGCCGTCCGAGCCGTTTTGGCCAGCAGGATTTTTTTTTTTTTTTTTTAAATCTGAAATTTGGCAAAATACCAAGTAAAGTCTTGGTTTACCTTCTATTTGTGCCCGCATGGTTTTCAGTCCGATCGTCCAAACCCGTAGGGCTAAGGGAGGGTTTTTTAAGGGGTTTGGCTATGGGGTCGAGTGAGGTGTCGTTGTCGAAGTATTTTTGAACGTAGACTCCATTTTTGGAGGTTCCAGAACGATCTGATTTCACCGAGGGGATCTATGGGGCTTTCAAGCGGCTACAAAATTTAATGGGATTTTTGAAGGATCCCAGGAGGTCAAATAAGGTGTCGTTTTCCGAGTAATTTTGGACGCATAATCCATTTTCGAACGTCCCATATCTGTCCAAACATTACATCGATTTTTAAAAAAATTTTCCAAAATTTTTCTCAATGACTGAATTAATTTTTACAAGATAATTTTGATATAAGTAGCTAAATTATCAATCTATATCTGAGAATAATAAACCCTTGCGTAAAATTTGCAGTTTTTTCTTATAAACAAGAAATACGTCGCTCCGATAAATGATTCACTTGGTAGGGAATCAAATTTTGATTCTTCTCGGCTTACCGGTAGGGGGTGTCAGTGTCTGCGTGTAACCTGACGTGCTTATTGAGGTTGCTGGGGTCGCCAAAGGGCCTCAAGCAGTATTTGCATTTGAGAGGTTTGAACCCGGTGTGAGTTCTGGAAAAGGATTTTTTCATTTAGAATCATCGTAGTAGGTAAGTTTTTTAGTGGACATATAATGTTTTATAGGTACTATGTTCTTACCTTATGTGTATTTTGAGGCCGTATTTCCTCGAATATATTTTCCCGCAGTACAGGCACAGGTGGCCTTGCTTGGACTGTCCCAAGTTGCTGACCAGCGTTTCTATTTCGGCCGCCTGGTTGTGAAGGATGAGATCCCTATTGAACAGGCCCGGATGAGCTTGGCTGTAACCGCTCGTAGTCTCAATGAGCGACGATTCTGGGTAGAGGGATTCTATGGCTGGATGGTGTGAATACGGTTCGCCGAAGTAGGGTCTGAACGCTGAGTGTCTCGGAGGCTCAGAAGAAGGCCTGCGGAAATGCAAAGTAAATTAGAAAATTTCGTTGGAAAGTTAAGCTCAATTAAAAATAGGCAATGGGAAAGATCCGGATAGTTGATACTCACCTCATTTCTTCCAGACGGTTGTCGTGGCGATCTGGAGATGGACTCGAATAGGATGAAAGACTTGGTGACGGCGGTGATCCAGTCGGCTCTCGGATTCGAAGTTTGTTTCCTCTCACTGCAGTTTCCTTTAGGGACAATTTCACGTAGAAGTCTCTCGGACGTATTGTATCGGTATGTGAGGCCGAATTGAGCCTCAAGGAGTCCGCCAACCTTTTCCAAAGCGTTGTCAACTTGGATTCGTCGCAACTTCGAGCCAAATGCAGTTTCAGCGGATTGGGATATTCGAAGACTTTCCCGCATCTGTGGCACCGGTAGGTTTTCTCTCCTGGAAAATTATCAACACAAGATAGAGAAATTGCGAATCTACGTCGTCATCAACGTCAAGTGTAACAATAGCCTCACCTTGAATGTTAATGGGGTTTAGAAAGGGGACGTCCATCGCTGCCAACAGCTCGTGCGAAAACCACAGTACCAATTCGTCGTCTTTAGGCACACTCTTGACAAGAAGTAGCCTGACCGTCTCACCGAGTGTTCCTCTTTCCAAAACTACAGTACAGCATTGAATGTCTTCTGACAACTTCATGTGTGACAAGGGCCACTTGCCACTGGTCGGAGACAATTGTCTTTTTGAGTCCAGGCTCACTTTGAACTGGAATTTAAAAAAAATTTCACAATGGACACATTTAATTTTCCATCAGGAAACATTTTTTTCTACCTACACAAAATCACACAAAATTGTTTCAAATGCACCCGAGAGTCCTTCTGAAGCAAAATTGCACCGATTTCCCCATGAATGCAGGTCAAGGAGCGCGCCATGGACCCTCAAAAAAGATCGAAACTCAGGTGTCCGATTTTTATGACAATTTATTGAGAAATGGGCAATAAAAGTCGTCTATTTCCCCCCTGGAAAAATTGTACGACTCTCAACAACATAATAATATTGTTTAATTATTATTTGAATATTATTAATAATATTAATATATTATTATTAAAATTATTAAAAATATTATTTGAAAATGAACATCGCAGGCAGAGAAAAATCTTTTCATTTGATTGTAGACCTATGTCATTTAGAACTGTTCGAGAAAAAGTAACAATTTTTGAAACTTTAAAAACTGCTTTCTCTTTTTTTAATTATAAATCCCCAAAGATGACTATTAATAAGCAAACCAAATTTAAAAAAATTAAAACTTAAAAGTAAATTTCAAGAAAAATAATTTTTCTTAATCAACTATCGTTGTAAAGAAAATTAAAAATTTAAAGAATCGTAAAAAAAAGTCAAACTTTAGACAAGTAGTTAGATAAAACTACTGTTGGTTTATCCGTAAAATAATAATAATATAAGAAATCGCGTTAGAACAGTTTTTTTATCCGTAAAATAATTAAAATTAAATTATTTAATAAAGATAATATCTTTACACTTTCTTAAATTTTAATTATTTTACGGATTAAAAAAACTTTTCTAACGCCTGACTTTGTTTTTGACGAATTTTAACATTTTTAAACGATTCTTTTTTTATTTTTCCTTTATTTTTTAAGTTATAATTTTTGAAATCTATCAACAATTTTGAAAAAAAAAAAAAAAAAAAAAAAATCGATACCCATCCCATTATAGGCTACTTGATCATAAGGACACTGAAACGAATGAAAAGCCTGTTTGGTTTGGCCGTGGGTGAGTAGATAACTAATAATCTTGCTTGATAATAATTGGCTTGGGAGGATTTTGAAATTTGTGGAAAAAAGAGTCGACGGAAAAATGTAGTTTTCCCCCAAAAAAGGAGTGCTCCTCGGCCTGCCTTGAAAGCTCAAAATTCATTTAAATAATTTTTGACCGACCTTTGTTGTTGATGGTACAGGTGATGTCAGCGAGGTCAGTGGAAGGTCGCTGGAGATGGAACCCGCGGGCAGGTCTTCTTCCGCCACGAAGATGAGGGACATAGCTTGACAACTTCACTCAACCACAGCCCGAATCCAAGTGCGACCCACCCCCATTCACAACTCATTATATATTAGTTTGCCCTATTAGGGTACGGAAAACCCCGGAGGGGTGTAATACAGGAGGGTGTGTATTACAAGAGTGCAGATCCTGCGAAGGACGGGGGTGGTTGAGGGCATATTGTGGTCGGTTGTCTCTTCACCCCTCGTCGGAAATCTCTTCCTTACTTCCCCCTCTTCATCCACTCGTGATCGGCTGTACAATAGTTTTTAATAAAATAAGCCCCTCCCCAGTGACTAATACCGCGACACCTGACTGTCCCGCCTTTTCTTTATTTACCCCCACCGTGCCCTTCGCTTTACCAACCCCTATTGGATGTAAACAATCCGAAGGGATTTAAGGATTTCCTTATCGAACTTTCTATGAACTTTGAGTGGATTAAGAACAAGTGGAACTTGTATCAGCTTGCACATGTCAGTAGAGAACTGCGTGTGGTAAATTTCTGTCATCGTGGTTCTATTTTTGTTACAGACGCGATATTCTTCTCTGAGTGCTGTAGACGTTGAAAATCCGTAGGCGACCGATCCTCCACAATCTTCACACGGAAAGAATCCTCTCGATAACAGCTAAGACCAGTATTCCGGTCCAACTTCGTAAATTTGAAGCCAGGACAGCTGTTTCCGGACAATTCCCCGCCTTCCTTCCATTTTGCCTTCCAGGGCCAAACGCTGAAATGTGTGGCGATCTCATCTCAAGATGTGGCACAGGTAACGTATTTTTCTCTTCTTCGCGCTCGTGAAGAGTTCCTGATCCTGAAGACCCACTCTCCGCCAAATCTCCGTGTTCCACACGCGCTGTACCTACGGGACTTTCTACGCAGGCACCACAACGAACTCCTCAAGTGGAAGCAGCTTTCAGCTTTCATTTTTTTATTTAAATTGTCTTGTGAATAGTTTTACTGGATGTGGGACCCCGAAAAATGGATTATGCGTCCAAAATTACTCCGAAAGCAACAGCTCATTCGACTTCCTGGCATCCTTCAAAAGCCCCATTTGTAGCCTCCCGCAAGACCCATTGATCCCGGATCGAAATCGGATGGTGCTTGGACTTCAAAAAATAACTCAAAAACGGCACCCCACTCGATATCACAACCAAAAACCTTCAAAATCCCCTCGGGCAGCCCCTGGGTGACGGTGGGTTTCTCAGGCAATTTTCGGGAGGGTGGACTGGGCCGCTCTGGTATTATCAGCCCTCAGTATCGTTTGTTGAACAATCGCATTCTCCCAGGAACTGGCTACCATTCAGCCCGACGACTCGAGGGTCTGGAAATTCGTTGAATAATTGACAAGCACGCATAATATACTCGTGGGAGTTGCCATACATATTAATATATACATAATATGTTGTCATAATCTGGGCCTGCGAAGGTGTCGATTTGGAAAAGACCATTTTCAACTCCAGCCAGGAGAAATGAGTAAGTACATCGAATCCCACTGGATTTACGGCGAGGATACCATAAAGTTACCTATATGAAGAATCACTACCTACGAGGTATTGGTCACATTGAGGATTCATCTATCTTCATGATTTGGAAAAGTCTTGGGGGGGGGGGGGGGGGGAGTTCCCAGTCTTTCGAATGGAACGAATGGCATCTTCACCAATGGTGAATGCTAATTGGAAAGCATATCGTTTGCAGTAGGAATATGCCTATAGGCAGTATACTGCATTACCCATCCCATCTTTAAGAGCACCGTCAATGAGCTCTCCTTGAGATGTATCCTAAATCTCTTCCCTAGCAAGCTCCATGATTGGGAGCAACCCCTTCTCATCCTCAATACGACCAGTACCTCTACTCATGGTGATCCCTTGATTCAAATCGAGCAACCTCCTCGTGGTTCCTTGAGTACCTAACTCTAATCGCTCACCCCGGAACGGTGAAGCAATTTGTACATGTATTATTATATTAAATTTAAATATTAGGTACTCCCAGAAGTTAGGTAGGTACCGGCCCATGTCTGATAACAGAGGTTGGGAAGGTAGCTGGCCGCGGTGGCAATTTTCTGGAAAATCCCTGCCCAGTTGGCAAAAAACCCAAGCCGCCCCTTTTGAGGGCCTTCACCGCGCCCTTCAGTTTTTAGCTCATGGGCGATGGGGCTGAAAATTTTGCCGGCAATAAGTAGATGGAAAACCGAGTATTCTGTCAAAATTTCTGATTTATAAAAACATTCCTTCTGCCCAAAACGGCCTGCACGGTGGATGGGCATATTTTGAGGCCGATAAAAATTTTTGACCTCCGTCTTGAAAACATAAGTTGATCAATTTGAGAATAATAAATCATACAAATCGTTATTAGTAAATTCCACTAACGCAGATGATGACAACAAAAAGTCAAATTTTTGTCTTACCAGGCAGACCTTCTACAATCAACACAGAAGCTCCAAAAAGACCAACTAGCAGGAAAGCGAACGATTCCATCACCGTCAAGCTGGTGGAACGATGTCGACTCACTGCCTCACAACAATTGAATGGGGTTAGGATTACGATGTCAGCTATCACGAGGAATGACCCGAGGTGGCTCTGTTGATTGGCGAAACTTTATACCTTCTCGATGCTAATGACACCAGTCGGTTCGGTCCGGAATTAAAGACCCGTTCATATCGCACTTTTTAATTTTGGAGCGTGGCACTGAGTCCGTTGCCCTCGCAGGCCTTCAAGTCAACGTCTAAATGAACATGTCCTGTCGGAAGATGATATTTTTCGTCATGTGAATTCGACATTGTGCAGCACAACCCTCCATCCGGGTAACTACCACATTAGGAAACTTATCCTGCACATGTTCCGCCGTGTTCCCCCTTGTTTGGGCCTACAAGTGCTCAATCGGGGAATTAAACCTCATTCATTTTTGCGTCAGATAATGATTTGAATGATCTCTTATCTCTCATCGGGTCCAGGTGATCAACACTATTGTCGGCTCACCCCAATATTTCCTCTCAACTATTGCTCTTCCTTTATGAGGTGTGGTCTGTGTCACTCCCCTCTCAATTTGGCGAGGATGCGTCATGCAACCGTTAATGTTTTGATCCGTTTGGTCTTGTTTTGGGGAATGTACAAACCCCCACCGATATACAACAAAGCCAAAACAATTTAATTTCGCGTAAGGCTCCTAGTCAGCTGCCCCACTCCAAAATCGTTCACAACATTCACCTGATGCCGCAGTTTGCAAGAGCCCTCTGACACGTGTTAGACGCGTGCCGACATGTGATTCCTCCCCCCATCATTGTACCACTTGATCACAAAATCTGTAACAACAAAATTCTACCCTCTTGAACAGGTTCATAAATTAATACAAAAAAAATGAAGCTCCAAAGTATTCTTTAATACATAAATTTGTGCTCCATTCTATTACAATTTAAATACAAGCTGTCATACACTACGAGGTAATAAATTATTTTTGTAAGATTTTATCTCGAATGAACAATTTTAAGATAGGCATTTTGATTTTCAATAAACCGTCAAAGTGTGATTTTTATAAAATCGTTTTTATATTTTATCGACATCATCAATTAATGCATAGTTTTTTGGTGAGAACACCATGGTAACAAAAGGAGGAAACAAAATTAGTGGTGAGGCATTTCTGGATTTCTCGTACCTGAAACAGCGGAAAAAATATCTTAGAATCACAGTAACAAAAATTTAATAATAAACAATACAAAACTACAATTATTTAAAAACTACGGTTTATTAAGGCTCAATTTAAACTACGCCACGAAACCTCAGAAAATGAGGAGCATTAAATTTTTTAATAATTAGGAATGGAAGCGTTTCTGGATTATTTTTTTTATCGATAGAAGGCGTCCAAATAATACTAAAAATGGGGTTAAAACACAAACTGCAAGCTCGTATGAATTTATAAAATTTATGGAAAAATTGCTATTTGAATTTTGGCGGAAGCCCGAGGTCAGCTCCTATTGGTCGACAAGTTGGCCACCATTACAAAACTAGAAACTATAGAATCGGTCATTGGAATAAGTTAATTTATATCACAAATAAGTTGAGTAAATAAGCATGATCCCATTCAAAACAAAGCGAACACGGCCATTTTCACGTTACTCCAGTGTCACTAGAGCCAAACACCAAGAAAAAATCGACCTGCACTCTGGTGTCTTCTGATTGGAAACTGGAACACCTGTAGGTGACGTCACCTAAAGTGGTTTTTGAATTGGCCTGAATTACTTAAGATGATTATAAACTACGTGAAAGACTTTTTGTCACAAAAATGATGTATTTTTCCCTTTTTGACTTCTAACAACACGGTACAGGATGATTTAACCCGAAATTCGGGAGCACTTCCATTCCTAATTTTAAACAATTATTGTTTTACATTGGATCAAGTCGGGGCCCATATGTAAATGATGTATACCTACATCAAATCTATAATAGATCAAATTCCAGCTTGAAAACGCAGTAAAGGTTGCCCATTCTTCTGTCAAATCTTTACAAAAATGTGATTTGTTCAATATGAAATTGTGAAAACAAAATCGGAAAAAATATCAGTTTGTGTTTAGGACAGATAGGAGACCCGTTTATGTGACCAAAAGTCCTGTGAAAAGGAATCTTATTCAATCATGTAAGGAATCCCTACTCTATAAAGTGGCCGACTCTATAAAAAGTTTGTTCTTCCTCAAGCACATGGAGTCTTGATCGATTCACGTCAACTGACTTACTTTTTCAACAACAATTAACGCGTTTCCACCAGATCTGGATGCAACTCCAGTTAGGGATGTCCACACTGAAGAAAAATATCGATACTCGATATATCGATAGTTTTAAAAACATCGTTTTACTAGGTCGATATATCGTAGAAAAATATTGATATTCGATATATCGTTTAAAAATATCGATATATCGGATATTAGTCCCAAAATTAAAAAAAAATCCATGCCTTTCACGACTTTTGACTACTAGTAAATAAATTAAGGTTATAAATTCTTCGAATAATCTGTAATGAGTAGGTAATTATTTGTAAAATCATAGAAACAATTTATTTGCTTTGTTTATATTGTTCTGACAAAACATTCAGTACATGATTAATATTTTCTGCCAACGCAACTCGTTGATCGTATTTCATTTGAAATATTTTCAGTACAGTTACCTACACGTTCTTTGATCCTATTTCTAGCTGGTGTTCGGATTTATGTCGGATCTCTCTAAAAAATATCGGTTCCCGATATTTTAACAATAATATCGATATATCGATGGAAAAAATATCGCCCAAAAATATCGATATATCGGCGGGAAAATATCGATATTTCGATATTTTTTTAGCATCCCTAACTCCAGTTCAGGTGCAGCAGTCTGTGGGTCCTTATCTTTTCCTGCGATCACGGACCTTGATTTGGGGAAAACAGACTCCTCCAAACCAACCCAGTCATTTGAATCCTATGGCAGCTCCCATTTCAATGGATAAAACCAAGGAAAACGATAACATCCTCTCCACAGGGTTTTTTCTATAGACGTTTCAAGTGAAAACACTCAGGAAGAACCTTCCACCTCTCAGGGACTCTCTAATATGATCCGATGCTTAGGAAATGCATCCTGGTAAACCTACCCTGGAACTCACAGTCATTTCCTCCAAATCATACGGCATCATACGGAACCAGAACCTTCCTCCTCTTCTCCTGGTTGCAGCTCGTTTCGAGAACTATCCAGCGCGGGAGTGGTGCCGGCAAGAGCTGGTATAGTTGGGGGGGGGGGGGGGATTATATTATATATTATATGAAGGACAAATTTTGAAGGTGATCGCAATTTTTGACCTCATCGTGACAAAGTAGGATGCTAATTCAAAGAATAATATACAAACAACAACAACAACAGATATGTATTTAGAGAAATCCTAAACCATTATGCAAAACGTTTCAACCTTCGTCACGAAAAAGAGAACGAACACCTGTGTTTGCGTGGATGAAGTTTATTGGGTTCATTTAAACCGTTTACGTTGTTTCTGTATCGCTTACAAGTCGGTCAGAAACTTGGGAGATTTTCGCTCGATAGTGTTAGTTCTGCGGGCGGAACTGATAAGTATGCAAATAAACCCTTGCCCGAGACAAGAGCGAAGATTTGGATTAACACGGGATCATTACCTACACTGGTTGCGGGGTAAACGAACTTCGCTAGGCAACCAAGTTGCAAAAACAGATGTAGGAAAGATAGAAGGTGGTTTAGCGAGTTTTTTTGGGAGTTACGTGAATGCAGCTGGGGGGGATCAACAGGAGTATTTCAGGAAACGCTACTGGATTTCCGGTGTTGACATAAGTTTTAGGCTATTAGCGTTGGTAGCAGACGGGACGGCGCGTGCTATGATAGAAAATATTGATACAATTCGTACTGGAAAGGGAGACATCGGCAAACGGGGTGGCCTGGTGCAGGATCCGAGGGTGGTTTCGGTGAACGGTCAATTAAGACATTCCGCGGTAAGGGGGGATGGTATGACTGGGGGTGCGGAGAGGGAGTGATGGATGGAAGACCCCGAGCTTCAAGTGTTTGAGAGGATGAAGGACCTCGGCAGCTGAGGTTTTTGGGAATGGGACAGGTGACAGTGTTGTGTTTGCGCAGCCCTCGTTAGCGCTTATCCCCAGTGGCGAACTTCCCCTTCTGATACAAGCTATCTGCAGCCATCAAGACAAGTTTAATCGCCCCCAACCTATGAAGATAAAAATCTTTCTTCCGCCTCGCCGGCAGTAGTCAAGTGATTCAAACAATCGATCGAATGAGTCAAGCGGTCTCGTGAGCGTCAATGGACTCTTGACTAGAAATGAAACATCTTGCCCGAACTTTCCCAACAACGAGAAGTGTCCCAGCAACGTGTCAAAAGTGACTTAACACCAAAAATATCCCATCTAAGAAACGATTGTATAAATAACTTGGAGAAAAATGTCCGACTCGAGCAATGAAGAAGACAAACAACACCAAGCTTGCGGCAGTAAATCAATCGATTGCGCAGACCTTCGCAGACAAACAGTACAGCTGATGAATGAAATACTATCGAAGCTCCAGCCCTCACTTCAAGATCAAATATCTCAGCAGATCGAACAGAGGTTGAATGTCATTATCAAAGATTTACCTCAAACCGCAGAGAAAACATCGGACGAATTAGGCGAGGATTTGGAGCTGACCAAAGACATAAAAGAGAAAGCCGAAGCAGCCTTACAATACATCAAACAAGAAAGCAACAAAGAAAACATGACGGAGGTTTTGGACGATTGGCTCAATCAAATAATCAAAGAATTTAAACATTTTTGAATGCAACAGACTTTCAACCTTCAAAATGTTATTATGTTCAAGCTCATTTAAAAGCGTGTTTAATTTGTCCAAAATCCCCCTACAGCGAGGTTGTTTGAACGGTCAATATAATCCGATGCATATGTATTTGAATATCAAAAGAAAGGGCGAAGGAGATTAATTTCAATAGTGACAGAGATGTGAGGACAAAAGGGGGCATAGCTGTATTGTTGAGAAGGGGGAGGAAATGTATGATTGAAGAAATTCTATAAAAATTAGAAATATTGAAAGGCGCCAGAATAACACGGTAGAAATGCTATAATCCAACTCACCAAAAACAAGCAGTCCAACTGCCGTTGCTCTAAACATACTCCCCCCCCCCCTCATTGGAAAGCGGCACCAGGACAAGGAAACTGTAGTTGGTGACCCATGGTTGCAGAACTTCGAGTCCCTCCAACTCACGGGCTTCCTCCCCATCCAGCAACGATTGAGTCCTCTAGTCCAACTAGCTTGAACTTGCCTGTACAGCCTCTTCGCTCCCTGTTTAGCATTGAAAAGGTCTTGGTTTGCAGTGATAGCCCTGAGGTAATACCTCGTACTATATCTCCGCCCAGTTGTCATAGGGTATTTGGGTCAAAATGACGGCTGAGGTCAGAACGGTTACATCAGGCTCGGAATCATCCATGGATGTGACTTCACCTGAGGTGGCTGTTCCGGTGGCACCAGCATCTTCACTGACCGGTCCCCTGAATTATACACACTACGACGCCGGATGTGTGTCGATGGCCAACGCCAGCAAAGACACCAATGGCTTTCATCAGTTTTCATCAGTACCAAACAAGGACATTTTTTTTCTGGCGGAGTAACATTGATAGGAGCGATGGTGAATCCCGTTTCATTTCTTTGTCGCTTTTGGCATTGTCTTTATTGGGTCTCACAGAAAGAAGATCCATGACCACTTCCCTTCCACATTGCAGGTACCTATCTATCGCACGGAGGAGAACTTGTCATCGTCAACGTATCAAAGTAATAACACGGAGACATTGCTTAACTGGGGCGGCATCCACAAAACTACCCCCTCCCCAATCCAAGGACCCTGCGCCGCAACTTCGGAGGCCTACTGTAGAAACGTCTGCCAGCCGCTTGATCAACGAGCTGGGTACGTCTTCGTGGCCAATGGTACACGATTTTGCCACTTCATACCGAGGTTCGGTGCCATGCACGTCACGTCTCCTCTTGACGTTGGCTATCACTATTCGGAGCTGTTCACGCCCAAACCGATAGGATTCCGGTCGCTCTACTCCGGACCGGGTCCAGTTAGCAAGGCTAATGGATGGACTCACGATTTAAGTAATCATTTTTGGTTTATTATTCTTGGATTCCGATCGCCCTCATCGTATCGCCTTATTCGTTTCAAGAGAGATTCCAAAAACGAAATGTCCGTCCGCCGTACGCCGTTCGGGCCGTTTTGGGCAGTAGGAATTTTTTTTTTAAATCTGAAATTTTGAAAAAATACTTGGTTTACCATCTAGTTGTGCCTGCAAGGTTTTCAGCCCGATTGCTCAAACCCGTGGGGCGCTATGGGGCTACGGGAGGGTTTTTTTAAGGCTTTTGGCTATGGGATCGAGTTAGGTGTCGTTTTCTAAGTATTTTTGGAGAATCAATTTGCACGGGTCCCGGAACGATCCGATTTCACTGTGGGGATCTATAGGGCTACAAATGGGATTTTTGAAAGATCCCAGAAAGTCAAATATTTTCCGAGTGGAAAAATTTGTTTTCATTGACACAGAATTAATTTTCGCATAAGTAACCTACTTATATTAAAGAATAATAAATCCGTGTGTAAAATTTGCAGCGTTTTTTATAAGTGAGATGAATCCAGAGGAGCCATGTAGTCAAATATGAGGGATATAAATTATATCATATAACTCCCACGTTATGTCGTCTGGTTGCAAAACCGGCCAACTCCTCAATTTCCGGAAAGTCGTTTATCAATTTTTCCAAGTCCTTTACGAACATTCGCACTCATTGGCAACGGGAAACCGTATCAAAACGGGTTAAATCCATGTGTGCAAACTCCGATTTGCAGCATAATCGTCCAAATCCACTCTTTTGAGTTCGTCAAAACCGGTCATCTTCAAGCCCGCGAGACAGCGCCAGTGTGACCCGACGATTCTGCTGATGACATTGTTTGTTGCATGTGACTGTGATTTCAATGAAATTCAATAATAATAATAATATAAAGAGGTGTCTGCGGGTCTGAGGGCTATTATTTCGGTTTTTAGAGGTTTAAGTAGTTTTTTTAGGGGATTTCAGAGTTTTTAAGGGGGTATTTCAAGGAGTTAAAGGGATTTTAAAGGGTTTAAGAGTTTTAGCGGTCTAAGGGTTTTCAAGTCGTTTTAGGGTTTAAAAAAAGGGGGTTTAAGGGGGTTTCAAGTCGTTTTTTAGGGATTTAAGGAGTTTTTTAAAGACATTTTTTGGGGATTAGTGCAAGGACGTAGCCCCTAAAATTACGCGATGTCAGAAAAGTAGTGAAGAAACATTTTGGGTGATATGGAAGCCAACGAGAGCAACGAAGAAGATGATGACAAACCCGTTGAGACTAATGACGGCATGTGAGAGCCTCTGTAGGCCACTTGCGTGTGAAAACCAGTTTATGTTGATTTGATTTCGTTCAAAGTTTATTGCATCGATGATATTTTGTATCGATTCCGTATAAAGTTCACATAGAGAAAACATCGTGGATGATTTTTCAAGCCTAAAATCCCAATATAAGTGTGATTTAATGTCGATATTTTTGTCTCTAGTTTGTTGCAAAACCGTCCAAATCCAAAATAAATTAACTAACTACTTCCCTCCCTGCACAGCCCCAAGGTTCTTGTATGGTGCTTCGAAACCTACTATCCTAGTGACATCCAAGCATGAAGAGATTTGATTCCTATAACTCGATTTCCCTAGGCGTGACGGAAAATTGGCTCTCTTGGATAATTGTTTGTTTTGGAGATGGCCGGTTTCGCAACCAGACGATTTTAATAATTAAGTTAGTTTTAATTATTAAATAATTGAAAATAACTTAATTATTAAAATCAATCTATAATAGTGTGATGATTTTAGAAAAAAATCGGTAATACGGCATCTGTACCAGGTAGGTAAGTACCTAAATATTTTCTTTGAGGCGGATGTGGAAGTGATCAAAGAAGCGGCGAACAGCGTTTGGATCAAACCAGCTTCAAATTTGAATTTAATAAAGCTCGGTGTTTACTTGCGGAGGGACAGTCTTCCCCTGCGACAGCTTAGCCCGCCAATATGAAAGAAAAAGGGGCTACACGCTAAATTGAGATTAAATTATATTCGGGATGGTTTTTCTCGAGGGTTGGTGCAGCTGCACCTTGCGCCCCCCTCGCCCCATCGACAAATTCGACACCCCCGCGTATTATAATGTGAGCCAAGCTATCACGGTTGGGAATTATAAAGGGCACAACACTTGATATGACAACCCCCTTCCCGGGCAAAGCCGAAATGCTAAAATCTCCTTCAATATCGGGGGTGGGTCGGGGGAGTGGATTTAAACGGCACCCCTTCACCCTACGGTGCCTTCGCGATTGACAAGCGAGGCATCTCCACCCCCTTTTAATTGAATTAGTCGTACGTATCTTATCCACTTGAAGTTCTATACACGGATTGTTACGGGTTCTTGATTCGCATTGAACTTCGGGCCTTTTTTTTTGGTCATTGTTGTGGGCCGATGAAGGTCCTAATGGTTTCAACAATTCGGCAATGACAATGGGTGTGAGGGACACGCGGCCACAATACGTGCATATGACCCACCTGCATATTTGGATGAACTCGCTCCAAATGCACAAGTGATTCATCCGAACAATTTCGACGAGTGATTGCGAACACGTAAAAAGTGTCCTTTGAGGTTTCCTTGGAAGGTATTGAATTTTCTTAGGAGTGGATTAGCCTCATCTGTTAACCAAATCAGCTTGTGGGTAACTTTTGTTACGTGTCCTCACGCGATTTTCTGGTTGTTTCACTTATCACTGCTGTCCCATCTCGACTAGCCAAGTCCTCCCGTTTTGTCTGGACGAAACTGCAGACGACTCTCCCAAAAAACAGTGATCGACGCCGAAAATTCACACACGAAAAAAGGGGGGCTCCTATTTGGGCAAAATCCTTTCTAAAAATATTTGACGGAGCGTCGCCCTGACGCCAGGCAAAAACCGACAATCGATTTTTACTGGACAGAATCGCAAGGTCATCAGGAAAGTTCGCCTTAATGACAAATCCATATTGACTCCACCTTGTGAAGGTAGGAGATAATGAGTTTACAGAATACAAACCAAACCAAATCCCACCAATAGCAACTTCTCAGATAGCACTTTTTCAAACACTAGTAGGTACTGTTGGCCAACAAAAAATTGATTTTAATTTCGACGTTCTAAAACCCACAGTATGAAATTAAATTAAATTAAATTTTCTAAAACTACACAGTTACGACCATCAAAAATAATAATAATAAAAAAAAAAACGCTGCAAATTTTACACAAGGGTTTATTATTCTTTTATATACGTTACTTTACAGAAATTTAATTCTGTCAATGAAAAAATAAAGAAATAAAATTTTTTTTTGATTTTTATCTCAAAAAATTTTTTTTTTTGGATTTTTTGTTCAAAAATGTTTCTTTTTCAAAAATGTTGTATTTTTTACTCGAAAAATATTTAACATCCTGGGATCCTTCAAAAATCCCATTTTTAGCCCCACGAATGCCCTAAAGATCGCCCCAGTGAAATCGGATCGTTCCGGGACCCCAAAAAATGGATTCTACGTCCAAAAATACTTCGAAAACGACACCTAACTCGATCCCATAGCTAAAAGCCTTCAAAAAACCCCTCCCGTAGCCCCATTATAGCCCCATAGCGCCCCACGGGTTTGGGCGATCGGACTGAAAACCTTGCGGGCACAACTAGATGGTAAACCAAGTATTTTGCCGAAATTTCAGATTTTTAAAAAATTCCTACTGCCCAAAACGGCCTGGACGGCGGACGGACATTTCGGATTTAGAATGTAGATCTCTTGAAACGGATAATGTCAAATTTTGAGCCCGATCGGAGTCGTCGACCCCCGTCGCGAAAACATAGGTGTATTATTCCAAGAATAATAAACCAAAATGGGTTGGTATGTTTGCAAAAATTATGCTAAAACTAATAATATGCCAAGGAAACAATCCTTCAAAATCCCATTTGAAGCGGGATGGAAAAGATTACACTTACTTCTGTTCTACGCTATTTATATCGTCTAGAACAGAAGAAACTGTAACTTACTTCAGTTCTCTCGAACAGAAGTAAGTGAAATCTTTTCCATCCCAATGGAGTTCTGCTAAGTGAAGGGTGCAACAATAAAAAAACCCATTTGAAGCCCCATGAAAACCCCATAGATCCTGACGGTGAAATCGGATCGTTCTGGGACTCCCAAAAGCGGATTTTACGTCCAAAAATACTTCGAAAACGACACCTAACTCGACCTCATAGCCGAAAACCTTCAAAAACCTCCCGTAGCCACATCACGCCTCACGGGTTTGGGCGATCGGGCTGAAAACCTTGCGGGCACAGGAAGATGGTAAATCGAGTATTTTTACAAAATTTCAGATAAAAAAAAAAATTCCTACTGCCCAAAACGGTTCGGGCTGATAATCCAAATTACTCTCCGATTGGCTGGGAAAGTTAGCACCACACCAAGGAGCTCCTTTTGGTATTTACGTGCTATTGCTGGGGGTTGAAGGGTTCTCAAAAGGTAGAGTAAGGTATCGTTTCAAAGTAGTTTCGGACGTTAAATCGATTCTTGGGGAATCATACCAACGAGTGGCAATTCGCAGTATTTTTTTCTATTTGGGCAAAACCTTATATAAATCGGAATGTTCTTTCTATGTCCCTTTAAACTTTGGGGGAAAATCCAACAACACCCGCGTAGCAAGTATTTCTGTGCATCACCGCCATGTCCCCCCCAGATGTTGGTAATTGATACATTATTAGAACCCCGGATTTGACACGTTATTTTTTCACTTCTGGCATTATTTCTCGAAAAGGCGAGCGGGGCAGAGGGAGCGGAGCCAGAACGCCATCTTGCGGATATGACTAGTTATGAGTATTGTATAGGGCCACGTGCAGATTTGTTACGGCCGGATTCACTGTCACTGCCCGTGCAATATCTGGTGAGGGCTGGGGGTCCCCCCTCGGCACCCTTCAAAACCGTATCGATAGGACAAATAATAGAGGGTTTACTGACAAATTTAAGCCTCCATTGTGAGCCCGGGGGTGGCCGCAAGTGGTTGGGTAACCGCAGCCGGCGTCACGGACAAGTGACGTCGGCTTAAAGTTATTACCCCAGACCTACCCGGAGCAACCTGCTTCGCAAAATTCGGAATAGCTTTACGATGCAAGCGAAACGATCAACAATTTGATCACAGCATGTTCAAAATCCATCAAATGACAGCAATGAAACTCACGTTGGAAACAGCGTTCCACTACGCTGGGACCTTCTCTGGCTCTTGTTCTTCAGCCTTTTCCTCGTCCATTTCTTCTTCCTCCCCGCCGACTTCTTCCATTTCAATTTCTCCTTCCACTTCGGCCTCAACCTCTTCGAACTCTGGAAGCTCGTCTTCGGGCGGCTCCTCGCTCGTCCCGCGGAATTTCTCCTCTTTCTCGAACATCGTGCGGTAAACCTCGGCCCGCGTTTCGATTATCTCTCTGAGAATATCTGGAGAGGCAGGTTAGAAAATGAATGAGGGATTTTAAATTAATAAATGAAAATATGTACCAAAAGGCATACAATTTTAGCCTTCATCTTGTAGAAGCTGCTGATTGCACCTCACAAATATCAAAATTAATAAAAAAAGTAAAAGGGTCAAAACATCTCAACTAAAATCTTACCGGACAACAGCTCCCGGTTTTCTACCATCTTTTGCATTTCAGTCTTAACCTCCTTCATCAGCCATGGCATGAATTTATCATCCACCTCTGTAATACATGAAAAGTGTATGAGCTCGTATTTAGGCAAAATTACGGTACTGAATAGGATTTAACTGGATTCCCAACAAATTCCTTTAATTGAAAGGGATTCCACGTTAACGAGCCCCCAACACGACGATAAGCCCACACACAGCTATGACACTGATCGCGTTATCTTTATTCTAGGTACTTCGGCGGTCGGGAAATTTTGGGGGAAAAAAAAGTTGTCTCGAGTTAAGTCCGAAACCACCAAAAAGTAGCTCTGTTTGGCTTATGTGATACAATAGCGAAACGTTCGTAGAATATAGAAGAATATACCGAGGGGCTCTTGCAAAAAGGGGCGATTGTAAGCTGGGATGCACTCATACTCGTAATCCCCGCAACTCGTTCAATGTAAACTGGGCCCAGGAACTAGTAAAAAGTAGCCGTTCATCGCACGAAGTTTTATCAAGATTGAGAGTATTATTACAAAATCGAGGTTCTTGCCCATTTCACAGTCAAAAATCTAAAATATACAGTGAATTGTGTCAAAAATAATAATAATGTTAACGGTTTACGGCTGGTGATGGGGTGGGGGGCTATAATGAGAACTGAGTCTAAGGCCAAGCCATAAAGAGACAGGTTGTCATGGAAGTATTTTTCAAGTTCTCCAGCTATGAAATTTGGGCGATTCCGTGTGTGGACGTTTTTGGTTGCGGGTGTTCGAGAGGAGCTGCTGTTGAGTGTGACTAAAACTTCTTTCTTATAATCTAAATGTGACTGAGTAACATTAAATATTGTTACACATTTTGTAGCATATTAAATTTTGTTCAGCCTTCATTTTGTGTGAAACGTTCACTAGGACGCACAATTTTCGAGATATTAGTGAAAAACCGAAAAATGGCTGTATCTTGGGATCTACCACCCCCCATTTGACTGGACTACAAGACATGATAGTGTAGGTACCCGTTCACTTGGAAGAACTGACTGACTAGACTGGCTGGTCCAAGATTACAATGCTCGATGAGCGATTAGAGGTGTGGGTCGAGATTACACCCGCCAGCAAAATGTACCCAAGCCCATTTTTTGCGAAATGGAAGTGGAAATGGACTTGCTCTGCGGTTAATTAAAGTTGTCGAGGGGTACGTGCGAAAAGTACATCTCGATATATCAAACTATGAAATAGTGGGGGGGGGGGGGGGGGCTACGGCGTCCGTGAAACGTCTGTTTACAATCTGGGCGGTGATCAGCCTGGTTCGAATCCGGGGACGAACACCAATATGTGACCAAAAGTCAATCACGTGTTGTAATACCTTATAATTTAAGGCTTTTTTTAATTTTATTTATTTTTTGTCGGCAGACAATTCACCTCTGAACGCAAGTTTATGTGAATTTCTAAAGCTTTTTCAAGTACAGTGCGGGGTCGGCTCCTGCTCCCAATTGTGAAAACCAGTTGGTTAACACACACACACACACACACACAAAAAAAAAAAAACAACAACAACAAAAAACAAAAAAAAAAAAACTCAAACTGAATTAAAATTGAAACGACTTGAATTGAATCCGAATCTTCAATCGGACTGTCAAAATTCAGCTTCTAAATGAGTCAAAAGAGCGAGAGAACGCAACAAATTAAAATTAGGAGAATCACCGCAAAATTCATAGTTTATTGCAATTTACGTCTCGCAAGTTGCTCTTCTTATAATAAATTACTTTTCAGTGTCATTACATTTCTTCACGCGGAATCGAAATTTTCAAAAACCCGCCATCCTGTATTTCTTCAAGGAAAAAAGTATATTCCGATGAAGTACCACGAACAACCCATCTTTCCCATGCCCATGGGAAAGTGTGAAATGTAGGTACTGTACCTATTGTCAACATGAATAAGCAGCTAGTTCACCTATTTAAATTTGGAAGGTTATGGGTAGGGTAGAAATGGCATAATTGGACTACTCGTTGGTTTGTACTAATTTAGTTTCTGACTGGGTAGGGGGAAAACCCGAGGGGGTTTCTGCTCCCCGTAAACAAGTGTTCGCTGATTGAAAACTGGTTTCTCCTTAGAGAAAACCGGTTTTTATCCTAGAAACAAGTTTCAGTACGAGCCTACATTTATAGCCGATTTCTGCTACCCAGAAACAAGTTTCAGCAAATTGGAATCCGCTTTCAGCAAACCAAAACTAATTTTACCCTAAACTTCTCGTTATCGGTACATAAAATTATATTGGATTTGCGTTAGCATATTTTGCTCTGCCGTAACAGGCCTTACTAGACCTTATGGACAAAGGTAGCTGGTAGACGTAGGCAACCCTTCCCTCTCCCCCTTCCCCGTCTTCCCGAATAAAGACAGCCGTGATTGAGCACTCCGTTTGTTTCTATTATAATGTCCGTCGCCCGGGAGGTTTTATATAATACTAGTCTCTCTGGCTCGCTTCGCTCGCTCCCCTAGTGGGGTGTATTGCCGCCTGTGGGGTGTATTGCCGCCTGTGGGGTGCGTAGCATCGATGGACACGTTCAAACCCCTACTCAGACATAAGGCCTCGCTCCGCTCGGCCCCTCCTATTCGTAGCAGAGACGATAGAAAAAATCGGCGTATTTTTAGGGCTTACCGTTTAGGAAATTATTATTTTTAATTCAATTCAACTTTTTTTACATAAAGGCCTCTCCATCTATCAAAGTTCCCTGGACACTCCGTTTTCTAAGATCCCTGGCCCCGCGCGAATTAAAACGATCCAATTGTCTTCTCACCGTGAAATCGCCCCCTCCCCCTCGGTTTTTTTTTGAAATCCGACTTCGGAATCGGATTGGCCATATTTTGGCGCGCATTTGGCTCGCGGATACCATACCCAAAAAATGGCTCCTTACTGGGTATTTTTGAACCCGAAAAAACGTGGGACAAAAGCGAGAAAGACGATTTTTCGACGAATTTCCGACGAATTTCCGGCGAATTTCCCGGGCGAATTTCCGAATTACGATTTTACCGTCGTCTTCCTCCAGGTCTGATCTATACGGCTGGTATTTTTTCGTAATTTTTTCGACCCCTTAAACGGGCTTTGGCGCGAGTTGAAAGTGGAAAACGTAGGACTAACGGGAGAAAGACGATTTTTCGACGAATTTTCGACGAATTTCCCGGGCGAATTTCGGATTTTCGATTTGACCGACGTCTACCTCCAGGTCTGATCTATACGGCTCGTATTTTTGCGTAATTTTTTCGACCCCCTAAACGGCCAGCGAGCGTAAAGTGAAAAAACTCACTCGGGAACGCGTTATCCCGTACCAACAAACCACACGGCTACCACACGGCTACCACACGGCCGTCGGCCAACACAATTTTATATTATTGTATGATGATATGATAATATACTAAATTCTATTAAATTATGTAATTATACATTCGTCCTGAGGCCCTCTGATCGGTGGTCAGCAGGTCTAGCGGCTTACATTCGCAGTAAATGCCATCGCCCTTTCAAGTATCGTTTTTATTCTAGTTCATCGATTTTACTAGCTCCAAGAACACATCAGGGTGCGCAATGCGCATGTTAGAATAAAACACTACCTAATCCTTCCAACTTTTCTCATCACCTTCAAATTCTAGCACTTCCACCCGAATTACTTCAACTCGTTTCAATCGTTGAGCATAAAAATCATTGTACAGGAATAACTGCGGCATTTTGAAGATTTTGATGGATTAGGTATTAAGAATATTTTAATTGAACGTAACTTTTACTCAAAATTTAATCGCTTAATAGCTGAATTTTGAACAACGAATCGAAATAATAACGATGAATGGATTGAAGACGTCACCAAGAACATGGTAACCATCCGATACCAGCGACGTGAATGGTTTTTGGCATGATCTCGTTGAAACTGAAATGTTGGGATGAAATTGAAGCTCGGCATATGTGACGAGATGGTTTATAAGTTGTCGTTCATTTTATAGTTATTATTTGGCTAGACAGCATCCTAAGGGTCCTCAGACAAATTTGGGCAGCCACAAAAATCGAGGTTTTCGGGACGTTTGAAACACTACTACAGTAAGGTGTTGAAGAAGCCTACCGCCAAAATCGCTCATCCACGAGCTTCATTGGCTTACCTTGTTTGGTTTCATCATAAAGGAACCCAGCGGTGTTGAGGTCCTTGACGACAGATGGGAGCAGATCGGCGATGTAACCCGTCGTAAGGACAGCCGCGGCAATCCTGTCTTCAGTGGCTCTCTGGTCTCTAACTGCGTCTTCTTGTTCCAACACTCGCATCTCCTGAAACATCAAAAATCGGGGTCAGTTCATTTCTAGAATTAAATTGAGCGCGGAGAATCAGATGGCAATTTCCTTAGCTTCCAAGATATTAGGATAGAGCATCGCGGTGACCTCTATTTCAAATCCCTAGACTATCAATCAACGTTGGGTCAGTTAGGGACGGATCGAATTCCCGGGGTCGAGGCTTTTCAGCGGAATAGCTTTGCTAAATGGCAAACAAATGGTTCACATTGAGGACACTAAATGAATGTTTCTTTGCTAAGTACTGTCGTTAGCATTGATCGTACATGTTTGAGCACTTATTACTTTACCATTATTGACCATTGGCAAATTCCTATTCTATCGTGCAAAAACATGAAATAGTTGGAGAAATTCAAATCTACGTACCATTTCTTTTCGTTTCCGTTTCTCTTCTTCTTCAAGCCGCCCTTGCTCTGCCAGCTCCGCGTCTCTAATCTCCCTGAACCTCCTCTGCTGCTCTCGTATGGCCGCTAGCTCATCTTCTTCCATAACTTCGACCAACGCCTGTTCGATGGTCTTCCCCACCAGGACCTCCAGGATGGGCTTGACTTCCGTGTCGAAGTGGAAAAGCTCGCCAGGGTAGATCTGAGTGGCTGTGTCCACTCCGGTTTTGGCCGGGACGAACTCGGGCGTCGGGGGTCGGTCAATGAAGTAGTCCGTTTGGGTGAAGACCGTGTCCGTGGGTGGGTGCTCGAAGAGCTTTGGAGAAGACAATAAGAAACAATGTTATTATGTACATTAGGTAATTTAAAATTGAACAATAATTCCCAGCGCAAAAGAGGACCACCAGAGGAAAACTAGCTTTGGCGATCCCCCTTCCGCCAGTAGGGTTGTTTGAACCTCTTCTAAATGCTATTAGAAAAAATAACTTTCATGAATAAATCAAGAAGTTTCAAGGTTTTGCCAATAACTACTTGATGAAACCCCTGCTCGACAGCCAACTTTCTAGTAACAAATAGAACGACCGTTCAAGCGCTGAATGATTTAGTACGACAGAAATTATTGAGTAAACATACATCGCTGTAATACAGGGTATTGAGACAAATACAGGAAGGTTCTCTTGAAGCTAAGACGCTGTCGAGTCAAACACTAAAGAAACTGGTGAGTTGAGAGCCTCGTGTTTGGTATAATTTAAGGCTTGCAGGAACGAAACCTCTTCAAAAACCTGGTTATTGATCGAGTGCGAAAAACCTCGCCGAGTTGAACGCAAATGCTCCGAATGTAGCCTGTACGATCTGATAGGAGAGCAACGAACCAGTCGAAAACGACCTTAACCTTCACCCCGGTCATAATTAACAGCCGATGGTTTCGTGCAGTGTATTGCCAAGGGACGCGAAGATATTCAAATTCGCCTCCAAGATAATGGCCAGGGATAATGGGGGTTGGACTCAGCAGTCTTCTGAGTTCGAGTCAAGTATTGAGTGAAAGTGGTATGCAAATAGTGGTTGAGGCAGGTCATTGCTTCCTTCAGTCTGTAGAAGGGAAAAATCAATGGGCCTCAGCTATTTAGGGCGAAAAAATAAAAATAATAAAAATCGTCAAGTCTGTCTACTCACATCTTCTAAATACTCCTCGGTCTGAATATCTTCGTGTTTTCTCCCTTCCACTGGCGGTGGTGTCCCCATTCTTAGCCTCAGATTCCGTGCTCGTGTCGTCTGCGCCTTCCTTCTCGCCATCGCCCGTCTTCTCGCTTCGGCCTGTCGTGCAGCCTGCGACTCGATCGCACTCTACAAGACAAATCAACTCATTGTAATAAATTGAGAATTATCGGCCGCTCCGTGATCTCTAATTTGATTTGTTAATTGAATCCGACGTCGGCTCTTTATGGATAACTGTCACGAACTATTCGCATGTCCGCATCGCACAAATAACATTTTCACACCTGCGTTGACCAGGGTGAACTCTGTCATGCGATTCGATGAACCGAAATAATGTTGCTGGAAAAAAGCTTCTGTTTATCTCAGGCCCACAACCCTTGGACAGGGCACAACACCAGAAGCTAGTTTTTGGGTCTTACATTGCACCTTTTACGTTTAACAAAACGTGTCATGCGTGAATAAGAACGAAACGTCCTTGGTACGACTACCTACTTATAGATTGTCGCTCATATTAAATTCATCTCCATTTGGGAGGTCTGTGCTAAATTATTTCAGCTTCGTGCCCCAACACTTCAACTAAAATTCTTCCATCTTTTGCCCTTTTAAGGATTAATTATGCTCATTTTCTTGCAATCGATGGAATATCTAGAAAAAACTAGATGGTGAACCGAGTATTTTGCCAAAATTTCAGATTCCCCCATCCCAGCACATAAGGACACTAAAAGGAATGACAGATCAGCGTAGTTTACGCTTAGGTGGGTTCTAGATAACTAACTGACCAGGTAGGAATTACTTGATACCTTTTAAAGTTTTTCCCCTCAAAAAAGGAGCGCAACACTCGCTCACTTGGCTCAATTCATTGGATACCATCGCAAAATTTACCGAAATCGTTTTCATTCAAAAATTCATTTCAAATTGCAACAACGTGAACACGGAGGACATTGAATGTTGAAGTGTTAGTGTCTTCCCGTTTGTTAAAACGAAACATTACGAAGGGCCCATTTTCAACTTTCAATCCAGCCAATGTGTACTTAGATTGATAATTCACTTGCTCTTATAAATATTAATGAGTGAATCTGGAATGGAAGAGATCTATAATGCACTGCGCAGCCTTGAACAGGGCCTATCACTACCATGTGCAGCGTGCACTGTCCGTGAAACAAGCATTGATCACTATCGGCGTTCTAAAAGTGTTCCTAATAAGACGTCAAGGGGAACTAACAACTTTTCTCCGGAGCCGAGATTGGCAGCGCCGGATAAAAGATTCAGGTTGTATCAACTTGAGAAGGTAATGAATTACGAATTTAGTTTCGGCGGAGAATCGTGGCTCACGAAGAGTTAACAATTCAGTGGGGTAGGTTTTTTTTATGCTTACGAGATGGTCTGCCGTTGCTGCATCATCCTTTAAAGATGCAGATAACACATGCTATATAATGTAATAATGCATGATATATCTACATTATAAATGTAAAAAAAATACTCCACTAGCCCTACCAATACTCCACTAAAATACCAATTCTATGGTGAAAAGATTACTTTTGTAAGTCTACAGTGTCCGGTGAGTAAAATTTACGTGCGATGAAGAATGACTGGTGAGAGCTTCTTGAATTTTATATATAGTAAATTTGTGATTAAAAAATAAATAAATTTTTGATATTTCAGAGAAAAATACCAATAGATCTCACCTTGTCCTAGTTGTGACATGCAAATAAATGAAATTATTAATGCACACTCACACGCTGAAGGAATTTAGATTGTAGCACACAAATTCAACATTCTTGCAATTTAGCTGTTTTTGAATAGGTTGAACATCCAATTAGGTTTGCGGGTTTGAATGTAACCGCGAATTTGCGGTTGATCGTACCAATTCCCATTCTGTCCCCCTTGCTACATTTTTGTCAGATTGTATAAAATCTGTTACTGTACAGGTAGGTACAATAACAATGGGGAGTTCGCATTGATTTTAGATTTGGAAATCTTCCCTACAATTCAATAATATGGCTAAAAAGTAACGTGCACAGACTCCAATACCAACGAAAAAAATCATTGTAGGAGATACTTATATCTCCTACAATGTTTCGTTATATATAACGAAAAAACGAAACGCACAGTTGGAATCGGCCAGGGTTTCCCACCTCCAGTTCCAGTGAATCTCTCACCCGGAGCGCTAGTGTCGTCAGCTTATATGATAAATTTATAGCAATTATAACTTGATACGACGGAAAAAATAATTAACTTTTAATTATAATACACAATACTAGAAATTTGAAGCCTTATCAGAAGGATTCACGGCTCAATTGAATTTTATTCTGTGATGAGTAGTGGAGTGGCAACCCTGGGCAGTCACGCTCCCTCCATGGCCGTTTTTCAAACGCCGTAATTTTCGTTAAATTATTTAAATTTTCTGGAAACGATTTCAGGCGGCTGACTACTGTTTTCCCTACATTCTCAGGGAGTACTTTCAGAAAAAAAAAAAAAAAAAAAAAAAAAATCAATGCGAACCCCCATTCTTGTTTGATGTTTAGGTAGAGTCAAATTTGCATCGCACTTGGACTCATGCCTTGTTCTTGTTTCGAATTTAAATACTAAATTTTGAATGAAAAAAAAAAAAAAAATCTGTCAATCTGGAGGGGTTCACAGCGGGGTGAATGGATTTCAAAAGGGGTTGACGGACCTGAGGTGGACGACGGTGAGAGCGTCAAACGGAATGGTTTCCTTCTTGGGCTTCATGGAGACAATAACTGCCTCCTTGGATGTGGAGGTTAGGGAGAGAAATGACTCCTCTGATGTTGAATTCGAAAAAACAGCAGATGGGTCTCTTCTCTCCCTAACCTCCACATTGGATTAGACCTCTGTCAAATTGACAAACACCCATTTCGTTCCTCCTTGGGATTAAATTGTCTCCCTAAATTATTTATTTTCATTGCTACTCAAATCTCCAACCTAATGGTCGAGCTAAGTGAGGTCCTCATGTCCATAAGGCGGTGTCTCAAGCCACATAATATATTATTATTATGTAC
This sequence comes from Pilophorus perplexus, assembly GCA_955831195.1. Lineage (NCBI taxonomy): Eukaryota > Metazoa > Arthropoda > Insecta > Hemiptera > Miridae > Pilophorus > Pilophorus perplexus. Next base: position 11,110,823 of record OY037012.1, read on the forward strand.
AGAGTAAATTAGTCACAAGATGAAATGCACATTGTACCTGAACGCAATGTTAGTCCTGTGTAGCGCACGGCAGGTACTATAATTATGATACTAAGGTCATGCGCATACTCAAACACTAGGTTAATGTTGAACCCAAATTCACACACATTCACAAAATTAGCATCCCTTCCTATCACTCTAAAGACTAAGTGCCCAAGTCGAGCAGTCTGATAAATATGTACAAGCCATACGAAACCGATTATATTCTCGACTTACTGTTGGTACTGGGTGGTGCATGAAGGCGGGTCCTCGGATGACTCTGCGGTCGTACATAATGTTGCCATACGGAACTGTGTCAGGTGAAGGGTCAGCTCTGTAAAACAAATCAAACAGTTGGATTACAATAAATTCGAGTTGCGATATGAGAAAATTGGTCAAGAACGAGCATAAATTTTACGAGCTTTTTCGCTCCAAGTGTAAAATATTTGAATTGCTAATGCGTTCGTGCCAAGTTTTTTTTACAACTCCCTCCCGACACCCCTTCGCCACGTGTGGCTATTGAAAAGGTCGTTAAGAAGGGAAAAATCGCGATACGGGAAAGAACGAAGAACTAGTTTCAAGCGGTAGACCGCGGATTTTCCTACCGCAACGTTGACCCAAGGCCGTCGTAAATGCCACAGACCCACACGAACGCCCAACATCAAGATTTAAATTAATGACAGTATTTGTAGAAATTGGATGATTTTCTCTTGGTGGGTTTTTCTGCTTGGATTATCAGTGAATAAGCAGAAGAAGGCACCTCGTGATTCTCAGGTTCCAGTTCTAGACGGCCAAAAGATGTTCTAGTATAAGTTATACTCTGGGTCAAAATATGATCAATTATAGGCTATAATTGATCATATTTTGACCCAGAGTAGTTATGGAAACTGACCCAACAGTTCGGGAGTTTTGTATGAGCCTATCTGAGCGTGGATGTCTTCCTAAATTGAATGGATGTTGTGTGATGGGTGGATTTCGGAAGGTGCTATGTATGTCCACAATTAGGTCGCCGCTTGCGTTTGGAGCCACGGGCGCTACCGAGTTGGTTCCCGAAAATGTCCTCCGAAATCTCTGTGTTGTTTCCTAAATATGTCTGTGTTGGTTCCCATCATTCTCCTTCACATTTTATCCAAATTTAGGACTGGCTACAACTCAATATTGTAGGTATGCTTACAAATGCCACGCCGCAACGATGGCCTTTCAGGGCCAAATGGGTGGGGGTTGGCTGGCATCCCATTGGGGAGTGACCCCTAAGACTACTACATTAAAGTTGCAACAAGTGGCGACGCAACTTTGTCATCTTTCTTCATGGGTACTTCCAACTGTCGGAAAATTTGAAAAAAAAAAAAAAAAAAAAAAAGGGGGGGGGGGGGGTGGCGTAGCGAGTGCCCCCTAGTCTACTACATTAAAGCAGCAACAAGAGGAATCGATTAACCAAACTTTGATCATCTTTCTTCCAACTGTCGGAAAATTTTGAACAAAATAAGTACAATGAGGGGAACGGGAACGAATTCGGATCTGATACTGTGGAACCTATTTGGACAACAAATATTTCAAAGGGAACCAAAACGGCTACACCGGGAGCAATGCAAGAAAGTTGTGATCCCTGGGTCTGTACTTGAGTTGCCAAGAATAACCTCAAGGTGTGCTGCGCAAGCACTGACGGTGGAGGTAGTGGAGATATCCACGTATACCTTCTGCTCCTGCCGGCATTTCCCTCTGACTTCGTGTTGGATTTGAGGCTGGTCATGCCCCCCCCCCCCCCCAGGGGCATGGGGAGCCGGAGTGCGGATGAGTGTGTGCCATCTGGCGGCAAGTGAGTTGGTCATAAAATCGGGCACCAGGCCGCTTACAAAGCAGTGCTTAGCTGGTAGAGTGAGCTATAACACCCGGCCTCACTTGAGGTTGGTTTAGATACACAAGTTCTCTTGCCGCAAGTGAAGGTGGATTCACGGCTGGGATTATCCAGGACCCTCAAAAGGAACTGCCTTGCTGCCTGCAGCTGGTGGGATAGGCATAGCCCTGGTAGTGGGCGAGCTATCTTTTAGCAAATAAGTACAGAGACTCATGACTCAAGTCCAAGGAAATGGACCGAACGTGGGAGCAGGAATAAGGACAACTATAGGAAACAGAGCAGGAGAGCTACCCTTTAGTAACACTGAACAGGGGGTCAGGTCCTGAGGTGGGGTTTCAGGCATAACACTACCGGGAGAAGCATTATGTACTTTGGTGAGCATAATGCAACGCTACCATACGTTTGCGCCAGTCAGATTAAGAAACGACTAAGTTAACGCAAATTTGCGCCAATACAGACAGCTACGTTGGCGCCAATTGGATTAAGGGCCGGTTTCACCAACCTCATGTTAAAGTTCAAGTTAGCTATTTTGTGAGGTTAGAGATTGACATAAAATCAGTTTTAGCACACAACAACATAACTTCAAGTTAACGAGATAACTTCCGAAAATCCGCAAGTTAAAAAAGTGGAAGTTAATCGTCCTGGTAACTAGGAGACAACAGCTGGTGAAACGTAAATGTTTTCGCTAACTCGTGGGTTAGCCTAACTCGAGGTGGTGAAACCGGCCCTAAGGGAAAATTGGAAAAATTTCCCGGGAAATTTAGGCCTAAATTTGGGCCAGTTCTAGAACGACGACTAGGGGGCCATCCTCTACTGGCTAAAGCCAGCCAACCCCCGACCCACCTGGCCTCAGACCCCTTTAACTCTCTTTTCAATAATGAATAGTTTTTTCCTAAAGAAATTCAATCCTCGTGAGGGGGGTGGTGATTGGGAGTGAGGCCATTTTAACTTATCTCCCACCTTTCCACCCCCCCCCCCCTCCTTGGAGCCAATCGCTCTTTTTTTCAGGGGTTGACAAAAACTTGTGAAGCACATGAAAAATTTGTATTTTCTAATTTATGCACAGATAAATAACTATAGCCGCTACTAGGGTTTTTATTTTTTTTAAGGAAAATTCCGTACGACTTTCTGGCGCTTCTTGCTGAATGAAGCGCTTGCGCAAACGTAGTGTTCAAGACTAGCGCAATCGTAGAGGAATTTTTCGGCTTATTTTCACCCTTCTGGCGCAACCGTAATTTACCGTAATGCAATTCCCCACGCGGGGATAGAACCCCTCTGGCCTTCCCATGGGAGTGGGATCACCAGAGGGTCCTGACGGGTGTCCTAGAACGGTCTGAGTTCCCCAGGTCCTTGCCAAGACTCTAGTGAGACCAGGCAAGGGGTCAGCCCAAGTGAACCACTAGGTATTGACTTTCGTGTGATGACTCCATGTACAGAATAACCATGTGAGGGTGTTTCCACATAGTAGTCTTCGTCAATATTTTGCCCTCTCAAAGTAGCGTTCGGATATGATGAAGGATGGACGGAAGGCGAAGACCTTACAGTCCATCCTCTCCTTCATCGTACCCTCATACAAGACGCAGCGCCGGTGATGAAGTGGCTCTGAACACGCGACGCGGGGTTGACCCCAGAGCTGAAGTTTTCCCGGGAATCCACTCCGGTCTCTGATTCATAGTGCCACACGTGGATCGTGGAGATACGCCCTTGAAACAAAACTGGAACGATATCGACTTGTAAGTCCTAGTGAGGCGCATTAAGCCCTTGATGATGCCACAGTGAATAGAAAGGGCAGCAATAAGCGAGGATAATTCTCTGGCCCTGATGTCTGATTTGGATAGCGGCAGATGGGGTGGTAGCACGACACCAGAACGGGCAAATTATTGTCCGGGGCATCTTCAGGGTTGAAGTTTATGACATAAATAACTACCCAGTTGGCATGCCATCATTATGTCCATAAAGAAATCTCCTCTTCTGAATTTCACCTACAATGCAAATTTATAACTTCTCTACCTCACACATGCTGAGGGCGTGATGGAAATAGTTCCACCTGAGTCGAGTTTGATTTGTGACCTCCCACAATAATAAAATACTTGACAGCGTCACCAAAACCTGACACGGCTAAACGCCTTTTAGAAACCTATTGATCCTGAGGTTATTCGCCTTTCTCCTTCGGGTCGGCCAACGACAACTCGAAATTAATTATCCACGATTGCCGCTTTTGGGTATGACTTGTTCCGACGAGACAGAACTAGAGTGTCTTAGGCCCACCCTGACGAACCAATAATTGGTTATTCGCGTAGCCTTAAACCTGGTTTCAATTTCAGAGGGTTCCACGATGAACCACAACTCTAGCCGTCTACTTGCCCTGGACCTCATCGTCCTGTTTTTATGAAAAACCTTCTTGACAGGAGACCCCTGATCTCCATAATTGAGAATCTAGTTCAATTATTGAAATTCAAGTTTGAGTTTTTAAAGTGTTTTACAGTTTTCACTCTTTTATAGTTCACCAATGAGGACTATGTCATAGTAAGCTTTCTAATGCAGCATTTCTTATTGTCCAACTGAGACGTTTTCACAGCATACAACCCATAATCCAGTTTCCATTCGGTGTTGCAGTTTTTGTAAAGAAATTTGTAAAGCATCCAAAACATTATTTCCACACCATATGATGTCATTTACATGACCAATGGCAGCCACTGAGCATACGCTATTATATTTAAGTGAGGCGGTGAAATGTAGGCACCAACAAATTTTAACTAGACTTTAATCAAATATAAATTGAATTCATTTAATTTATAATTGATTAACGTGTAATTTATATTGGCTCTTATTAGGGAAGAATTCACGGCCCATTTCTACACTCTAAAATTAGATCTAATAATTTTGCACGTGCGAAATTGAATTGGTGCGATTTGAGTGCCTGTCATAATAACAAACTCACGTTTTCTTATTTATATTGGTAGTGTAACCGACATCCCTTTTCGCCCTCGTGTTATTAAATTTGGGTTGGGGTTTCTCGTTGTTTTGCGCCTGTTTTTCGTTAGTAACTTTGGGGGGTTTGGATTTGGGTGTGGAGTATTTGTTGGTGTTGACGACTCGAGGCTGGCTGGAGTAGGAGTACATTAGGCCTTCCCCGGACTTCTGGGAGGTACTGGTCGACGAATTGTTGGACGACCTGGGGTAACCAAGCAGTGCCGCCAATTCAGGCGGAGGATCCAAGAATATGCCGGTTTTGACGGTGGTGATAAACATCGGGCGGTTGTCGACGTTCTTGTTTTTCTTGTTCCTTTTCCGCTGTCCATCCTCGAGGTCCCGGAGTTTGGCGTCGAGCTTGCTGACGAAATCGTCCGACATGTCGGAAGCGTTTAGATCAATTCCTTTTTTGTTGAAGGTCTTTGGGAAATCGTAGTTGTTGATGTTAAAGTCATTCTGGAGGTTGTTGAGACGTGGAGTCGACCGGTCGCTGTGAACATCGTTGATGACGGTGAAGGCGGCGTCTGAGTCGGTGAGGCTGGTCGGACTGTCTGACGTCGGACCTGGGTTGATCTCCAAAATGTCCACTTCACCACTCATACCTCCGCCTCCGTGATCATAATTCTGCTGCACGCCCTGTGGAGGTCTGCCGCCGACTGAAGGGGGAGTCCGGCCCGGCATCCCCGCGCTGACCTGACTGACCACTCGCGTCATTATTATCGAACCAAAGACCTGCCAAGTCTTTGAACTCCATTACAGTGATATACCGTTATTTACTAACTCGAAAGAAGCTCAAATAGAACGTTTTAGAGTGGGCTTCAACTAGCCAATAGCCAAATAGATGGATCCGTTACAACCGAAAAACTTATGAAATAAGGATTTACTTCATTCATAAATACTCCACACAGACAATTTCATTTTTCGGACATGAATAATTCATGTTCGAATGTTCAATTATTGAACATGACTGTAATGAATTGATTACATTATTGCGTATCCGCTGACTGACTAAGCCATTGTCAATGGCTTCATTTATTATTTCGTGTCCATTTACACGACCCAAATTTTTCCATTTACACAAATTACGGTTAGTAATTTTCAAAAAGGCGAACGCTTTTGATCAGGAGAGTTTCTAAAAAAACGCTACAAATTTTACACAAGGGTTTATTATTCTTAGATATAGGTTACTCGTGCGAAGATTTAATTCTGTGTCAATGAAAAAACTTTTTTTTTGAAAATTGGTTTCTTTCAAAAATTTGTTTTTACTCAAAAAATATTTAACCTCCTGGGATCCTTAAAAAATCCCGTTTGTAGCCCTATGAAACCCCGATAGATCACAGTGAAATCGGATAGTTCCGGGACCCCCAAAAATGGACACCTAACTCGATCCCATAGCCAAGCCTTTAAAAAAAAAAAAAAAAACCTCCCGTAGCCCCATTTTAGCCCCACGGGTTTGGGCGATCGGGCTGAAACCTTGCGGGCACAACTAGATGGTAAACCAAGTATTTTGTCAAAATTTCAGATTAAAAAAAAAAAAAAAAAAAATCCTACTGCCCAAAACGGCCGGACATTTCGGTTTTAGAATCTAGACCTGTTGAAACGGATAATGTCAAATTTTGAGGCCGATCCAAGTCGTCGACCTCCGTCGCGATTACACAGGTGTATTATTCCAAGAATAATAAACCAAAACAGGGTAGCGTCAAACAAAACTTCAACGTTACTGTTTGACCCATAAATATGTAGGTACTTCAAGTTGCAGCCGTATTTTTCCTTTCCTGTCACCCCTTTGTATGAATCAACGTGTTCAATAGCACTTCAAAAATTCACAACCACGTATTGCGCTTTAGAAGTGCGTCTAGACCAAGTCTAGACACGATTGAAGTTAGCTGCAGTACGCGCTCATTGAGTTTGTGGAACAGTGAGAATGGGAAATATACATCAAGATTTCACATAATGCGGTTGGGCTTTCCCGAAGAACAGAAGGTATGCTGATAGAATCGTCTTGAAAGTTTGATGAACCCGTAAGGGAAATGGATGGACAATGAGGGGCGGGTTGACGACAAGCCGTCGATTCCCTTTTATGATTCCTTGATGAAGTTTACTTTCCCCTGAAACAGGTGAGATGGCTATAACGAAGCCTGTAAACCATGCTGCTCGTCAGTTTTTTCATTACTTGATGAAAACGCTTTTAACAGAATTTTTTCCGCATTAAGCCAGTAGAAACTTTAGTACACCGTGATGATTTCCAAGTATAAAAAAAGCACACATAATAGTAAACATGTTTTGCCTTAAAATGCGTGGGTGATTTATTCATTGACAACCTATTAAAATGCTAGGGCTTAATCAAGCTATTCACTCGGAGGTTGGTTTATTTATTACTATTTATTCGGATGTTGGTTTGACGGAGACTGTGTCAAGAAGTAATATCACGACACAAAGGTAAATATTATTTTATTCAAGGAATACCCGCGTACATCATGTATATTTCAATGTCGCCCTTGGTTTATCGATTAGCCTCAATATTAATAGTATTTATTTCCGTCAAGTTTCGTAATTAAAGATTCGTATACGAGGTCAGGACGTTCCACCTCATACCTCTCACTTGTCGAGTTTGAATAATTTAAATTCATCCACAATCATTATGTATTATTGGATTCCAACAACATTAATTGAAACGGTCAACATCACCATCAACTATTAATTATGTATTATTTATGACCAAATCTTCCGATTTAATCTGTTGCGGAGCTCAACACTCAAATCAAATGAGTACCCGGGTAATTGAGAAAAAATTCAGCTTGGGTCAAACCTCCCTAGTTTCCCCACTAATTCCCCTACTAATCTATAACAATCTGAGGTAGGTACCTAGTCGCTCACTAATGGATACCACGAGCAAAGGCGCAAACTAATGGGTCCGCTGACCATGTGATCCAAAATACAATATGTGCAACTACGTTTGAGTGAATAATGGTAGAGTATCTGAAAAACGCTAAGATCCGTAATAAAATCCACCAAAACAACAGTAATTCACAAGGCCTATCAAGGTGAGGGTCCGAACAGTTTACCCTCAAAATTTTCAAGTTAGAAGACCCAACATACAGCCTGTAGCCGAGGCACACAATCGTACGCCGTCGTCAACTTCGTCACACTATTTGAGTCTGTTTGATTTGAGATGTATACTCACGGCGGCCTGTATTTCGGCTTTGTCCACGGCGTTCGGGGTGAGCTGGAGTACTCGTAGGTTTTCCCAGTGCAAACTTTGTCCCTGGTGTACGTCGTAGTTGTTTGCATAGTTCCCCGCGAAGGGCCATTGATGACTACGCTCTGCATGCTAACGCCTGTTTCCCCGCTGAAAAGTGAAATTCACAAAGAGAAAGATTCTCGGCACTGTTTACATTTTCGTCCGTGTTCTCGACACCATTGCGACTGGGTTTGAGTTGCCAACTACGCAAGTTGTTTATAAAATACCTGGTTGCTCGTGGAGATCCGACAACAACCCGGCGACCCAATGGCAGACCATCGGGTAACTACCGCCAAAACATCCGATGAAGCCAACCTGTAATAACAAAAACATTAGTCAAAGTCATATTGACCTGGCGCAGGTGGTCGTTAGTGAAACTCCACAAAGAGCCGCCTCAACTCTAAACGGGAGAACGCAAGTTTATGTAACTACGTATTATTTGCAAAAGGTTCATCTCATTAACTAGATACAAGAAGAGGAACTCACTAAGGTATACCCAGTCAAGCTCAAGTGGTTGATTAGGGATTATTGAATACATAAATCTGTACCTCAGAGATAAACAATCATACCTGAGCCCAAATCCACAACGTTTCAGTTCAGAAAAACTATCGCCTCTGACTAAAATTCACTTGGACTAGGCCCACAAAATTCGAATAGTCGGTACATGTGGTAATCACATTATGAGCCGACACAAGCAATCTTCGGAAGGCGGACTGCAAAACGGTACAGATTCTGTAAGAACGGGGTTGACATTCTTATTGAGTTGATAGTTGCCAACTTCGCGATCCATTTGTTCATTTACACATTCACTCACTTGTTATTGAAGTTCGTTCAATCAGCCAAAAGCCTTTTGGCAAAAGGTCACTCGTGAGCTGGGGGACATAATTGTATGATCAAAGTTCTAGTAAAATAATGCTCACTTGTACTGAGAAAATGGGAAGGAGTAGTTCGGACGGTGGTGGGCAGGTTGTGCTAGCGAACAGGGACATGAACCGACCGGGCGGCGAACTGAGCCATAGACGAACTCTAGCGGGGGGTAGTGGAACTTTTGGGTTGGTTGGTGAACCGACGCACGGCGATACCCACCTTGAAAGTGGCGCTCAAGTTTGAACTGAGGAATTATCCTTCTGTCCATGGACTTCCTTCCGTCCAGATGTTTTTTGGAGCATATTTGGTGATTATATCGAGCATATCAATCCGAGCCCTACTCATCATTCTCACAGTAAGTACCTATTATACTGGTACAGCAGGGATTTTTGCCGAAAAAAAGTGAATATTATTCCGTGAATTGGGGCTCAAAGTGAGGAATATTATTCCGTGAATTGGGACTCACAGTCAAAATAATTTTCTGTGTGAATCGACTTGTGTGTCAGTGGCAGTTACGAACCTAACTGGAAAATGAGGAAAAAGCATTCTAGGATTCCATCTATGCTACATAGCCTCGAAATAAAACTGCAAATGTTATAAAAGGGTTCATTATTTTTTGATATTGGTTGCCTCATTGTACAAAAATTGTTTTTTGAAAAAAAAAATAAAATAAAAAAAAAAAATAGTTTATAGAATGTTTGGGCAGATGTCAAAAAAGCTCCACCGATCTCCGCTCTGGCTGGGAAATTTTTCGATTGTAGACACCCGAGGGAAGCTCTTGTAAAAATTTCAGCTGCGAAAATTTGCGAATCTGGACGCAGGATTGATTTTAGTGTAAAAAAACATGGCCGATTCAGCCGCATTCGGCGAGATAAACGAAATAAACCCCGAAACTGTGTCATTAGTAACTGGTGTAGATGAGTCCTTCATACGAAGGCTGGCCACTATTTTAGAAGTTATAAATTCAGGGCACCAAAAGATTGATGTTTCCGCATTTAGTTCATTCGCCGAACAGACAGCTGCATTAGCAGTACAATAATTGTATATGGTATAATTATTATACCCATGGTATTACATGCCATCAACCGCCCTGTTCAATCAATCTGATATAGGTTACTTAGTTGGGCAGAAATTTAATTCGGTTAAGGGTTACCTAACCTGATATAGGTTACTTGGCAAGTACCTACCTAACCTGATATAGGTTACTTGGGCAGAAATTTAATTCGGTGTCAATGAAAAAATTAAAAAAATTTTTTTTTTAGATTTTTATTTTTCAGAAAACATTTTATTTTTTTTTCATAAATGTTTTTTCAAATTTTGCTTTTTACCTATTTTACTTGAAAAATATTTGACCTCCTGGGATCTTTCAAAAAAACCCATTTGTAGCCCCATGAAAGCCCTATAGATCGCAACGGTGAAATCGGATCGTTCCGGGACCCCAAAAAATGGATTCTACGTCCAAAAATACTTCGAAAACGACACCTCACTCGATCCCATAGCCCCTCCAATAACCCCTCCCGTAGCCCCATTTTAGCCCCATAGCGCTCCACTGGTTTGGGAGATGGGCTGAAATTTTTGCGGGCACAACTAGATGTTAAACCGAAATACGAGTATTTTTTCAAAATTTCAGATTTAAAAAAAAAATTCCTACTGACCAAAACGGCTCGGACGGCGGACGGCGGACGGACATTCGGTTTTGGAATCTAGACCTCTTGAAACGGATAATGTCAAATTTTGAGACCGATCGGAGTCGTCGACCTCCGTCGCGAAAACATAGGTGTATTATTCCAAGAATAATAAACCAAAAAGGTCACGCTAATATTTCAAGAACGTTGGTGGGACCGAAGAGTGCTAAGAATCACATTAGTTTGGATATTTTTTTAGAATTTAGTTTGGAATAGTATGTTTTGGTCCCCTTTTTTGCTTTACCCCATTTTTCCGCCATTGTTTGACAACGTGCACGTTGTGCACAATGGCTCCATGTCTCCAGACATGTTTTTCCTAATTTAGCTATGAGTTCCTAACAACGTGAGATTCAAGCTTTTAACACGAAAATTCAATCCTTTCAGAAGGCAATAATTGCTAAATAATTTTTTAAATATAATCGTAATAATAATAATTATTATTACGATTATATTTAAAACTACATTACTAATACACTTCATGTTATAAGGTCTTAACTCTCTAGGTACTAAATCCTAATCGGAAATTGGGGACCCTCCAAGGCCCGAATTTCCAGTTTTCGTAGTCTCATCATTTCTCAAGTTTTTTTTTTTAAAGGAACTTGAAGCTGTCCCCTCTTTTCGTCACACGTAAAATATATTTGGGGAAAATAGCTGTCGTAAAGTTGCTCCCGCATTTATCTCCACTTCAGCTGCGTCGTCTTCTTTTATCAAGCGTTTTTTTATTCGTTTTCTAGCGTCCACCAAAATGTCATAAAATCCCGGAGAAGGGCGACTGGAAACGAGCGTTCCACCCGCTCTAAGAATCCATAATTTCGGCCCGAAGGAGGGATATCATTTCTGACCACTGATTTACTCGTTATGAACGTCTAGACGGTTTTTGGTAGCGAATAGTTCCCGTCACATAAATCATAACCTGGTTTCTCCTCCCTTAATTTTTTGGAAGACCATGGAAAGACTTTTTTCCCCCTTCTCTTTCCTTCCCCGAAACCTTATTCAAATCCGTGACAACCGGCATTCTGTGCCTGTCGGAGCACAATTAGCTTCGCAGCGTGGTTCCACCGCTCCCTGGTTTCTCGAGGTATTACACCCTATAAGAATGCCTATTATTATTAATACTTCACCATCATTCATTGCCGTAGAAAATTCTTGAATATTTTCCGAGGTGCTGTAGTCGTTATTCAACGTGTAATTTTTTAAAATTTCGATGCATTTTCAAGTTTCAACGCACTAAAATTAAGAAGTAAGAGTTAAGAATTGAGTTAGCCAATACATAAGAGAGTAATTTACAAGCTCTATATACTCAACTTGAAAATTGCTACCTGCAGAGCCACGTGGAAGGTGAAGGTGTATTCAGAAATGTTTTCCCCAGCATTCAAAGCACGTGGAATCTTTATTATTTAAAATTATATTTATTGCGACCACGCCGTCCCTGAAAAAATAATTATAAAACCCGGTGAAGTGGGGGAGGGGGTCCGTAGCGATTTAATTTACTGTTAAACAGATAGAGGGCGCCTCCGACCTCGAAAAAGATTTCTTTAATTGCTTCGTATATCACGGACTTGGAGGCAAAAGAAGCAGTTATGAGATCTACAAGGTAGACAATTATTGTTTTGAGTTGGGATCCCTCCAGGTGCCTTACCTGTTTGTAATCGACCCTCCTACTCTTTTTAATCAACCAACTTCCCGGGCTGGGTCTAAGGGGTGAAGGGCAGGGTGTTGAGAGGACGCGAGATTTATGGTTTCATTTGGAACCTCGGAGGCGAGAACCTCCCGGGAATCGTGATGTTTGCATTTATATTGATAACTGAGTGTATATTGAATTCGCGTTCACCGTTCATCTTGGTCAGCACCAGTAACATCCAAGTAGCCAAAGCTGAGAGAAGAGGATTATGAGGATTATTATTAGATAGGTACAGCTGTTACAAAAAATAAATAAAAATGGATGTTTTGAAAAAAAAAAAAAAAAACTGCAAATTTTACATAAGGGATTATTTTTGTTTGGTCTTAATTGTGCAGAAATAAATTTTATGTCATACAACGTATTATTGGGGCTCGGATTCGAGCATATTAGCATATTTTTGTCCTGCATAGTAATCATTGATAGAAGCCTTTTGGTAGTATGTACCAACAGAATGTAAATTTATCGAGCATATAAATAGAAAACAGCAATCTTCCGAATAAAAGCATAATATGCTTTTATACTATAAATTACATTACATTTATATCATAAATGTATATTATAGTGGTTTTCGTCTGAATAGTTTGTTTTGCATCACATTTCCCCAGAATATGGGCCTCGACAAAGGTTTTTTTTTGTAATGAGTGGGAAATTCGAGTTTGTAAATTCAGTGAGGTCACTTACGTCCCAAACACTCCGGTAGGTACCGAAAATGTTGCGTGTTGATACATTTTACACCGCATAAAGACCCAAAAGCTGCCCCCTCTCCTGGACTTGGGTACTAGTAAATGCCGATTGGGAACTCGAGTAGTTTTTGGGCACAGTTTTCAGGATAAAAAAAAAAATAAGGCAGAATGACACCCCCAGTGGTACCCCCCAGTGGTATATCCCTTTTTGGGTAAGTCAAAAATGGAAATAGCTACTCGTAATTGAGTTTCAAAAATCCGCGACTTCGGAAAAATCGCCGTCACTGTCTGGTTTTGGAAGTCGGTCAATAAAAATCACTTTAAAAAAATTCACGAAATGTACCTATACCTGTGTAGCGTTCGTACAGTTAAGAGACCCCACAAAATTTAAAGGATTCAATGCCCAATATTGCTCGCAAAACGACGCTTCATTCGACCTCCTGACATCCTTCAAAAGCGAGTCACTTCAAGCGACGTAGGTATAGATTACCAGATGGTATCCTTTGAGTAGACATGTTCTCCATTTACGACTGTGTCCTCCATGTCCTCCATTGAACTGAAAATGTCAGTCCTCCATTTTCGGATCAAAAAGAAAAACCTAAGCTACCAGCTAAAAAAGCTACCTACCTACCAATTCCTTCAGTCTTTTTCCTAAGATAGTTAGGTACTTATATTTTTGATAAGTTCTTTAATATGCTTGTTTATAAATATGTTTGAATAAAGTTCTGTTAAATCTTGAAAAATGTGTCCTCCGTTTGGATGTTTTGTCCTCCCTCAAGTCCTCCATTCGTGTTTTTCCCCCTCGTTAGCCCTACGATTGTAGCCCCATAGAAGCCACACACATCTACGGTGCGGTCCGACGAGTCTGAGACCGCCATAATACATTATATGGACTCGAAAACAACTCCCAACTCGACCCCATGATCAAAGACCTTAAATAACCCCTTATGTTTTTTAGCTCCACATAGCCCCATCGTGTACTGGATGGGTTTGAGGCCCGTAATAAATTGAGTCTACGTCCAAAATTACTTCGAAAATATCACCTCATTCGACTTTATGGTCCAAGTTCTTCAAAAACCCTATTTATAGCACCTTAGGTTGTAGATTTTTGTTTCACTTTCCTTTCTGTAGATTTTAACTGTGTTTTCGAGCATAATATGCTTATCATAATATTATTTAAGATCATATAATGGGGTTTTTGAGCATAGGATACTCTATAGAGAATATTTGGTGATTATATCGAGCATATCTATCCGAGCCCTATTATAATAAAGGTAAAAAACGTTTACCTTTACAATGTTTGGACTAATGTGGTACCCCGAAAAATGGATTATGCGTTCAAAATTACTCGGATAACTACACCTCATTTGACATTCTAACATCCTTCAAAAGCTCCGTTTGTAGCCCCGCGAAGATCCGATTTTTCCCCTCGGTGACCCCCAAAAATGGATTCTACGTCAAAAAAATACTTCCAAAACGGCACGTGGCACGACCCCATAGCCGAACACCTTCAAAAGCCCCTCCCGAAACCCCTTTTTAACCCCACTGTACATGGGCGTACGCAGCTCTTCCTTTAGGGGGGGGGGGGGGGCTCAAAAATATTGCAGGTAGACATGCTGCCAGCACGGGTACCTAATTAAATTAAAATTTAAAAAGCTGTAAACTTTACACAAGGGTTTATTATTCTTTGATATAGGTTACTTGTGCAAAAATTAATTCTCTGTCTTGAAAAAAAAAAAGAGTTAACACAAATTGTTATTACTTACCTACTGAAAACCCCATACTATAAGTCTTATAGTATTCGTAAATTTGACGCTGATCACGAATATATCCCATGTCCCCCTGTACCTAAAATGGATTCTGAGCCTTTTTTTTCCCAAAATACCTTTACAAAACACGTTTTCAGTACATTTTCCAGTGTGCGAGCCAAGTAAGGATTCTCCCGAAGTTTGTACATAAAGAAAAGTTGTAGAGCAATAATTTTCGCGTCGATTGAACACCGTAAAATTGAAAATTACTACAAAAATGAGGAGGTCGAAGATGATTTCGATCGAACACTCCTATGATTTCTGATGGAACCCCGTAACATTGGTGAATTCCATTGAACACCCTAGAATTGAAATTTTTCTACTTGAAGACGGAAAATTGCTGAGCCAGATTAGTTATTTTCATGACTTTGTAAGGTAAAACAATGTGGCCTTTTAAATTAAATTTTGTTTCGAAGGTTCGAGCCAGAAATATCTCGCTGTAACTTATTATTTTTTATCCACTGCAATGACCCTAAATTACTTTATTGTAGCTGAGTAAAAACTGAACAAATTCGATGTCTAACGAATTTTTTCACGTGCAAAATGAGTCGGCTACGATTCTCCGTAAATAGGTCTAATACTGCTCCCGTCAACTCACAATTTTCCAAAATCGATATAGGTACCTATACTGCCCGGGGCAGGTCTACAGTTACTGTACGAGTCAAGTTGATGACTTTTTGATCCGAAAACTATTCATATCAACCCTCCAACTAATACTGAATGGAATATAATGATTTTGAAAGGATTTAAAAATATTTTTTTTTTTTCACCTGTGGACCACTGTGCGGCAGCGGTTCCATTTCGTTTTTGCAATCTGGACCTCTTGAAACGAATGATGTCAAATTTTGAGGCCGATCCGAATTTTCGACCCCCGTCGCGATTACATAGGTGTATTATTCCAAGAAGAAAAAACCAAAATGATCGTAACTTTGCATGTAGGTATTTGGAGTGTGGAGTATGGCGTGATAGGTACCCTATATCGTAAATAATATTACGTACACCGCTTGAGTAATAATACAAAATAACATACAAATCATTTTTACAAAATCAAGTGTTGTAGTTCACTTTTTTCCCCTCTTAATATAAAACCTTTACATAAAATGTACACAACATAAGTACCTACCCAGCAATGTCAAGTTGATTTTTTTCACTTTAAATTTACAACATGAGCCGCCTCGGGTTCTCTGCGAATTTTTCAACCACTACTTCTTTTTCTTTATTTTTATCTGAAAGTGTATATATATTTTTCATTTGTCTAGGGGGGGGCCCGGGCCCCCCTAGCCCCCCCTTGCGTACGCCTATGCCACTGTACCCTACGGGTTTTGGCGATCTGGCTGAAAAACTTCTTGGAACAACTAGATGGCGAACCAAGACTTGGTATTCTTACAAAATTTCAGGTTTCTAAAGAAAATCTTATAGATAATCTTGTTAAATGAAATTTCAATTTTTGAAATCTACACAAAATTTGAGGCCGATCAAAATTTTCGATCCTCGTCGCGAATACATTGGTGTATTTCGAGAGTAATAAACAAAAACTTAATGAACATGATAAGGTGCTTTATAAATTTTATTCAGCCGAATTGAGGAAGTTCTCACTTCATAATGGTAAAAGGGCATTCAATTTTCTGCCAGACGCCTAAAATGCAAATCCTGTAATTTTTAAGTCTTCACCACCTCAACGTACATATTCTTCACAATACATGAAGCGGTGCCAACGTCCTTTTTCAGGCGCAAAGCAATTACTGTGGAAAGTATGAGGAACAACTTCCCTACGCCTGGAAAGACACGAGTGAAAAAAACTTCGAGGCAAAGCGACTCGAGCCCGGAATCTGCTTGTCATATAGGCATTACCTGTTTATGAAGTGACTCCACTAAAACGAAACGTTTGGAATAAATTAAAAAACAGTCGGGCCGTTGGTATGAATATGCATAAGGCAATTGTGATGAAAGGAGAAACTAGGAGACTTGTAGAGTTGTCCTTCGGGACTGTCGTTATTGTTCTTAAACTCTGGGGGTCAGCACATCCTGCTTTTCAACATTGAACCTTAAAAATAGCTCTGAGACGGTAGCGAAATTGTTCATGGATATTGGTCTATTTTATGGCCGACCACAAAATCTTGTGGCAAAGGTAATTCACGACATTTCGGTTTTATACGAAACTTTTCGAATACTACCCAAACGTTTTCGAGGGATCAGCAACATAACATCATTGAGTTTGCAAAACAATATTTATTTCTTCCTTTCTTTTGGAGAGAATGAGATGGTGATATCGGATAAACAAACAAGCCTAGCGGTCCTCACCACCCACCCGGGTGAGAACTTAAACATGGGTTTTCACCACTGTAATCACTAGGTTCCAACGAATGAGTTTATGTCCACAGCATCGCACGGCCTTCCTCCCGGACAATCGTAAACAGTTGAGCACCACCCCTTTTTGCTCCAACCTTTCAATAAACATGAATGTTAAGGAGGCTCCAGAAATCAATTCTCGATCTAGATCATTTGTAATGCTTATCGTGCTGTCGTCCAACCCCGAGCTTTCGCCGCATTTGGTCTTAGGTCCACAATGAGGTTGAATTTTTCGATATATTTATTGAGCATTCAAAATTACAAGCTAGTACGTTCGAAAATAACACGTGAGCGTATTTATAGAGGAGTAAATTACTCCTCTATAACATTTGGCGAAAAATCTCGCAGTAGGTAGTAATGGAACGAACCAGCTTGATTAAATGCTGCTTTCAAAACTCAACCCTTCGAGGCCCTAACCGGTCTCGCACCTCTTTTAACACGGTGGTGAATGTTGGATTTATGATTTTTCTAAGGGCCTTAAGTACGTTTGTTTCTATGTTTCCTCTCTATCTCTCTCTCTCTCTTTTTTGTACACATCATTTCTCCGATATTTTACTTCTCGCCTCCTTCTCACACTCTCCCCGGGCGAAGAAAAATTAAGGTTCCGCCAGCGCGGAAGATAAATCAATAGGCGGAGGTGTGGGTTTCTTGGCGTTCTTAACGGATTTATGATTCGAAAAAAGGAGAAAAAACGGCAAGCGTATTCTTCTTTCTCGTGGCGTACGAGAAAGAGGGAACTTAAACGGAAACTGTATATCCTTTTTGGCCCCAACAGAAGAGGTAATAGGCTCAATAACGACGTTATTAACTATATGATTTATATTACACGTGTACACACGAGAGCTTGACCCGCTCAGGATCGTTAACACCCTACACGCCTATGACACTTCCTCTTCTCGCGTTGTCGTGTCGATTTGTGACTAACTTCTCGTTAAATTTATTTCTTCAAAAAAAAAAGTTGTACTTCGTAAGAAAATGGGCTCTTGAGAAGGCACAGAATAAACGTCATTATTACCTAAATAATGATTTCTTGATGAAAATATGCAGTTAACATTTTTATGGATGACCTTATGAACTGTGCAAAATTATAATGGAAATGACAAGAAAAAAGGCCCCTACCGAATTACAAATCAATGACACCATTCGCACATGCTGCGTATAAAAAAGATAATTTTTCTGGAGGGCACCCACGCTTCTGAAATACAAGCAAAATAAAGGCATTCAAAACGCGGAACTAAATTAAACGTAAATATGTTATTAGCATGCCACAAATCAAGGCGGCACGTGAGTCAAATTATTGGGTACATCTTTACAAGTGTTTGACTCACAAATTCCACAGACATACATTATGCATACTGTCTGGTTCTCACTTCGGTAACGCCAAATAAAATGCAAACTAATATCAAAATGGGCTCGTTCCTGGCATAACCCGCTCGTTAGGCAAACAATCTGTTGGAAAAAAAAGTAGACAAAAATGTCATTCCTTTCGGGCCATCTCTCTGTTTTTATAATGGGCCTGCGGTCCATTGCTCGCATGTTTGGAAGTAGATTGGGGGGGGGGGGATCTCCCTCGAAACTGTCATGACGAAACGGATAGCTTCATCACCCCCGTTTTTAGCTGTTTACACATCATTAGCGAACAACAGTGGAAGGGATGCACGTTGCTGGCAATGTCCTATTTGAATCCGGCAAGTACTTCCGGCACCGTCTAACTCCTTCCTGTGACGTCACGCTACTTCCTGGGGGTTGAAACTTTATTATTTGTGACTCTTCGGATTGTGAAAGAGTCAAATTACAGTCGGCGAGGAAGCATGGAAACTAATCAACATTCACGACCACGAGAATGGGTTAAATTTTGGATCTGAACAGACGGTATGTTGAAAAATAAATGCGCAAAACCCTATTTTTCGTGGGAGAAAATATCGCCCAGAATATCCCTGTGTCTTGGGGTTTTTTGGTCAATTTCAGAGATGAAACTTTCGGAGTTCGAAGCTCTATGTTGACCACCCTCAAACAACTTTCGAGTATTAATCACCGGTTGAATAGAGCTTTGTGACCGAAACGGTGGGAGGTGAGGAATATTTTTCAATAGACATAACTTCAGAGCACCGGACGGGGGTCTCTCTCATGCAATATTAATCCACTCTTTTCATCGATGTACACACAACACGATCAATGCGGACTTCCGTAATAAATTTATCGTTCAGTCGCCAGACCTACAAAAGCATTTACCCGGAGTAAAAAAAAAGAAGTCTTTTCGATGCTTTTCTTCTACCTAGATAATAAATCAAAAGAACCCTCGTATGAGGAAAGGCGAGGAGAACGGTAACCGAAACGCCGTGAATATACACACGTAATTAGAATATCATGAATTTTCAGAAATTATGGCAGGAACCAAAAATACCGAAAGCATGTCCAGATGCTTGACGCCCAATATCCATACATGAATATTGCAATTCACAAAGTGTGAAACCAACAAACCCTTCGGCGTATCTTTTATACCTACGAAATAAGCCAGTTCGCATCAAAATACCCTCATTGTTTATAGTGCACGTATCCTATCATTTGACAAAACAGCCTACTCCGTAATTTGTCCCGCCAACGCAACTAGGAGGAGACTCAAATTAGCTCTACCGGCGCTCTATCGGAGCCGACCAATTTTGAAGTATAAAGTGACATTAAGTGGTCCTCAGGGGTCTCGAAACCCAGACACTACCGTCCCATGTGATTGCTAAAGAACAATAGGGGTGCAGTCGGAGCCTCGAGGAGGGACTATTATTTCGAAATTAGTCTCTTGATTTTTTTTCTCTCCCGGTCCCGTACGCAACTTTACCTGGGTAAGCGATGTAATATGGTATATTATGGTTGGGGGATGTCTTTTGAGCGGGTGGTCGTAGCTATTGCCATTTCATTAGGAGAGTTTAGGGGTTGCACGTTGAAGACCCTTATTGAGGGGGGGAGTTGTTACAAGGGCATTAAGCTATCGTCTGTCAGCAGGTACATGCGCATCTTGGAGAAATCAAAGCGAGACAGGTGAATCCAGCACAGTGTGGGGTAAATAGAAATTCCATCAGGCAATTTTATTAATCCCTTGTTCTTTGAATTCGCGACTGGGTCGAGAATTTGAATCTGTCTCAAAATTTGTCCTAGGACGCAGCTGCTTTCATGATGAGTGGATCTCATTTTTTTCGTTTAATGAAATATTCGCCCACCGCCACACGTCCGCCATCCAGGTCGCTTAGAGCAGTCGTTTTTTTAACTAAATGAAATTTTTCAAAATACTGGCTTCTTCGTCAAGTTGAGCCCTCATGGTTTTCGACCCGATCAATCACCCCGAGGGGCTCTGTGGGGCTAAACAGGGATAAGGGAGTAGGTTTTGAAGGTTTTTGGCTATGGGATCGAGTTGGGTGTCATTTTTCAAGTAGTTTTGGGCGTAGAATCCATTTTTGGGGGTCCCACATCCGTCTACAAATTTTACAAGAAAGAAAAACTTTTTTAAATAATTAAATTAACCTTTTTTTATTGATATACCTAGAATTAATTTGTGGATAATTTACCTACAAAAAAAATTGTGTAAAATTTGCAGCTTTTATAGGTAAATTATCCACAAATTAATTCTAGGTAGGTAAGTAACTTATATCAATAAAAAAAGGTCAATTCAATTATTTAAAAAAGTTTTTCTCTACTTGTTCTTTTTCTTTCTTCTACGTCCAAATAAAATTTTGACGTAGAATCCATTTTTGGGGGTCAGAACTTCCCCTTGTTTCCTCCCGGATGTGTGGGACTTCTATGGGGCTACAAATGGGGTCTTTAAAAAAATTATTTAGATAAGTGTACTCATGAATATATACATAAGTAATGACGTTTAAATACATCAATAAAGAATCATCTTTATAAAAATATAATAATTATATAAAGATGATTCATTATTGATATAAACTTTTTTAAATAGTTAGGTATATAATTATTATATACCTAATTCTTTTTAAAACACTACCTACTAATTATAAAATCAATTTTGGATTTATTTAATTTATTCTTATTCAATCTAGTTTGCTTGATTTATAAATAGGTAGTTTTAGAATTAATTTTTGCACGATTTTATACGACAGAATAATCCCTTGTGTTATATTGAATTTGCAGCGTTTTACTGGTCAACTCTTTCACACGGGTACCATGTAGGAATAGGCCGTGATGTGTAATTTATGACCTTCCTCAGGTCCTTAACTCGAGTTATTCTGTCATCTTCGATTTGGGATTATTGTCTAGTGCAGGCAGGGCAATGCAGTAATGTAAACAAGGGATCGGTAGAGGATGGACGATTGGACGCTGAAGAGATTTCCGTCCCCTGATACGGTAAGGAGAACACTGAAGTGTGTTGGCCGTAAGGTGGGCGGCTATCGTAAGGAAGCTTCCCTTGTTCTTGGGATACGGTAGCATTGTGTCTGACAACAATTGAAGAATATGAACAAAAGGGTCACGAGGCGGACCCCTTGGTCGCAAAGGGTCGTGACTCAAGCAAGATTTGTCGTGGACTCTACTCTACAAGGGCTTCCCCCATTGTGTGCTCCTTTGGAAGGCTACCACATTTATATTGGTCTAGAGCAAGCTCCTCCCCTCTCCCAGGGGTTCATTTCATAATAGAAAACCGCGAATTCGTTTGTCGGCAGGAACGGAGTCACGTGGTCCTCGGTGCTCACGATCCTGCAGGAAGCGAAGGGGACCGATGCTAACACCTTGGAAACCATACTTGAGTCAGAGAGTAAACTGGCTACTGGTTTTGTCTTCCAACCCTAACGTGATCACGCATGTCGCAGGGCTAAATTTAAACCTGTCTGTAAAAAAATTTATTCAAATCTCCCACTCCCAAAACCATTTCGAAATAGAACCGAAATTCGTCTGAGGGAGAAAAAACCAACGACGTAAGGAAATTCGTGATAAACTGGAGCTGTCCAGAATGTGAGATTACCTTTGCCCAAACGTCAGCAAAGGGGATCACTTCTCGACTGTCGAAGAAATATTAGATCAGCCTCGAATCGAACGGAAGGGATCTCCTCAGGCACGATTTGAAATTGAAATTTCATTCAGAAAACACTTTTGAATAAGAGAGTGACAAATGGGCGACATTATGATGCGTCTGGGCTCGGTTATTGGCCGAATTCAGGGGACGGTCTGGTTTTTTCCACTGTCTAACCGAGACTTTTGAATCGACCGCAGGGAAACCTCAACCCCACTTCATCGCCACAGCGTGCAGGGATTTTTCGTAGAACACAATTTTCTAGGAGCCTTCCTCCGTTAGATTGTTAAGGTCGCATGTGGGCAGAATCAAGTTCTCCTTGAACCATCGCTCGGCGATACCAAGTTCTCTCTATGTTGTGAACTGCAGTGATGCAAGGTTATGATGTCACCCAGGAGGAGTGGTGGGACTTGTCGGATCACGGGATTATCCTGGTCTGTCATCGTTTTATGGTCCCGTTCTTTTTTTTTTACGGTACGCAGCTATTCATCATGTATGAAGTACGAATGACAAATACAGTGAACGGAAAAATTGTGCTCTCGGTTGCGAGGGATTGTATACACATGTTGATTATAAAATATTTCCATGTAAAACGTCTGGAATCCATCTACAGGAAATTAGCACACCTAGATAGGCAGATTAATAAATTCGCGACTCCTTTTCAGCTGCTGCCGGATATTGGAATCATAATAATTGGTTTCTGAAGCGTTTTGAAGGTTTTCTATTTCCTTAAAACCGAGACGGAGTGAGATAGATGACAGGCTCAATCGCCCCACCGAATAATTACAAGGCGATGGGCACAGAAAAGACGCAATGGCTAGTTTCTTTTCTATCTTGAGGATATTACAAACCCACGGCCGAGGCTGTAGGTCCTTGATGGAGTGTTTCCTTAAAACTAGTTTTGAAAAAGCCCTCGAGGACCGTCGGGATGGAAGCCAACACAAAAAACGGGGTAGGAAGACTTTTTGAAGTCCCGAAGAAGGAGATTGAGGAAGACCCCCAGAACTCTGGAAGGGGGGATTTTAGCCCGGAGGAACATGGGAGCTTGTCGTGCCACACCTGGGCCCTTTTATTCCAGACTCGTCGGAAAAAAGGGGAGCCTATTCTCTTTTTCGAGCTTGGACTTCTAAGTTATGCTCATAATGACCCATTATAGTGAGTGCGTGATGCTTCACAGTGCCATTTCGAAAGCTATTGTCTAGAGAGGTGACGTATTGCCTCTAAAGCCCATATATAACGAACAGCCAGCCCACAGTTAACAGATCACTTACAACCTTCTTCAACAACCCTCCCTTAAAAAGATCTGAGGAGGTTGCACGTCGAAGATACTCGCAGTGTGTTTATTATAATTTGCAAGATAATGTAATAATGAAAATACATCAAATTAAATTGAGTGAATGTAGTGTACCTATGCATCTAAATATGATTCTGCATCTAAATTCACTAATGGGGCTGCGTTTTGGTGCTGCGTCCAAGATTTTGCTGCCGTGTGTGTTGAAGGATGGAATGACCTGGAAATTCGGAAAAGGCCCGAAGTGGCGCTGTAGTAATTTCCTTCGTCTTCAGTCTCGGAGTTAGAATACTTCTTGAGGGAGGTGTCACTGGAGACGCCCGGCGTCTTATGACTTTGAGCCAACTTCTGTAGCTTTATCCGTGAAAACGAGAGCTGCCACAAGTTCTAATGGCTTGATGATTGGTAAGGATTTTTATCTCCTTGCACCAAAGCAGGTGGTTTGCTTGTAAACGGTAGTCAGAATCCAGGATCGAGTTCCCTGAATCAGAATTCATTTTGGGCTCTTCAGGTCCCATTGATATAATGTTTTATCGGACATTGAGGGTGTGCGCGATGCTGAAACAATAATATTCAATAATATTATGTGAATGAGGAGAGGACCCCTACACCCACCGACACTGTCTGCCACGGAAGAGACCCCGACAGCAGGTTAGACAGGTTCGACAGCAATGAAATACAAATCCAGAAGCAGGAAAAGGAAAAAAATTACGTCAAGTTTGAGGTCCCAGCACACAAAACAAAGTTGCTCACAGACGCACGACCCAGTCAATTCCCCCAAGTTCCTCAAGAGAGTACAGCTCAGCTCTAATAAGTTTGAGTTTCACCGTCCTCAGGAAAGACTTTATAGGGAGCTCTCGTATCTCCTGGGGAAGAGCGTTGAAGAAACGAGAACCCACCAACATTGGGTCACCCTGATTAGCGGTAGGCGATTGACGGGGACGACAAGATCGCCCCGGGACGAGTGTTATGGCTGTGAATCCCAGAGGCCAGAAGAAGGCTCGGCAAATTGGTCCTCACAAGGTTCAGGGCTGACGAACAAAACCCGCGATCGTCAACAAGCCCAGACGAGCAAAGGAGCCGCTACAACTTTCCTTCCACGAGAGACTGGCTAAGATTCTCATAGGTCGCTTTTGCAGGCTGAAGATATAGAGTGCACAGTAACTTACTCTGCTCGCAGGCACGGTAAACCGAAAGCAGGGACAGACACCACCCCTTTTAACCTTCTTATCATGTAAATTGAAGAACCTGGGCACAAGCGCCTCAACATGAGGCAGCCATGACAGATGGTTGTCCGCCGTCAAGCCCAGGAAATTCACAGCCTGATCCAAACGCCAACTTCGAGAGTCTTTTTTCAGTTCACGTCCAACGCATTGACGGAGCACCACTTTTCAATCAAAGGCGACCCAAATTGCAGGTTTTGGTGCAACTCGCGAAGAACCAGTTGCCAAGGCGGAGATATCATCCGCAAATAGGAATACCTTAGAAGGGTCAGAAAACTTGCTAGGCAAGCCATTTATGTAAACGAGGAAGAGACAAGGTTTGAGGCGCGGCACCTAGTGGCGTGTGGTGAACTGCACTTAATGGAAACGAATATGATTTTCTTCAAAATTGATGAAATGAGAGCATTGGCTGAACACTTCCATTATTGAGAAGTCACACAACCCCTGCTGACAGATTCATTGCTACCTATTAATTTAAATTGACTCATGCCTGATAGAACCTGATTGGCTGCTACATGGCCCAAAGAATTCTTCTGCGGTGTGGATGGTGTACACATTACGTCGCGGAATGCATATTTCATTAGGTTCAAGAAGGTAGCAAAGCCAGTCAGGCTTACAACGTCCGTAACCGGCGGTCGGAATTACTAAGCATTTATAGTGCATCTGCTATATCTCGAGGCGACCAAATTGATCTGTACCAATTATTGTCCTACTGGCCAGAAAGTGAGTAATCTTCTAAATAATCCTCGGGACTTGTGAAGCCCAATTATGTATACAGGAGGGAGCTTGCCTCCTCAAGATCAGTGCAGAAACCGCACATGAATACATGAACTTGGACGAGAGTAGTTATTGTGATGCTGGAGACGCAGGGCAGCTGCCCTCGACCTCTGATTCAATTACACGGGTGATTATATATTAATTCTATATCATCGGGTGGTGGGGAAAGAGGGGTGGGGGATGACATTATAATTCCTAGCCTTGTTGTACAGACGGGGTAGATTATGGGACGAGGGGTACCTCAAGAAAGGGAGGGACGGCCGATGCGTAATTGAACGGGGTTGAGCTAAAGCTAATGGGATTGAAGCATCAAAGGTCAATCTTGTACCATCACCACTCGTGCCTCAGGGATCCATCTTGGTCAAACCAATGAAGGCATTTTAGAATACCGGCGTGATGTAGCGCTGACTTCCTAGAGCAGTGTCCTCGCTAATCCTAGGGTGGGCATTTCTTTAAAACGAACCTGCATCTTATCCCATATTCAAGCATTATACGAAGTCAACTCCCACGCTCGAGAAAAAAGTCGCTTTTAAATCCCCCTTGCATGCAACGGAATCGCTTGTGCGAGGGAGTATGAGCTTTTTAACCTTTCCACAAAGCGATTCCTAGCGGGGGATTACGAGGCGAGTGCGTTCACTAAGTGTTTTCTCATACTTTTTTCCAACTCTTGGCAGATTAACGGTAAAATACAACTTCCTATATTTCAACCCGCTCGCAGAGATGTGCTTTACTAGAATAGGACGGAGGAACGCCGTATTTGGTCGGTGGACTTTTGCTCGGGGTTTTGCTGGAGTTTCCGAGTTGCAGGTGTTTAGACGATAGGGAACCCCAACGGGCGAGAAGAAACAAATTAGCGAGCGTGCGAAAAGTGTCAGGAAAGAGCCCTGCAGAAGAAAAAGGTCCCCACCAGAAGCTCGTAAATCATCGTACGGCGATATTTTAGCTCTAGAGTTTAGTAAGGGGCTCATTTCGTGGTGTACAGTGTCCAGCAACTCACGCTGAGCAATTCCCCATAGTTCAAAGTTATTCAATATTGCAAACGTTGAATATGTAAACAATTTTGTTATGTATTAATTGGAGTTATTTAAAATGTTGTTGTTATAAGTTCTATTGCTCCGAAGAATTAAAAGACACTTCCCGGTTGCCGTCCAAATTTATGGGAAATCGAGGGACGTTCAGAACGCTCACTAGCAAACTCTCTATTCACGTGAGTCCACCGCTAGAGTGTAAACATTTTATATCGAGAGTAAATCAGTAGATTCTACACAGCCGCTAGCATTGCTCACGTACGCATTTCTTGGAACTTGGTCTTCTCCGGCTTGCGTCGCTCAGATGAAAAAAGACCGTAGACCACCTCACGCGTTCCGTCGAGGGTATAACACGAGTTAACTACTGCCTTGATTGCTGGGACGTCCTGGCTGCTAAGCTTTAATGGCTAACAGTTCATTCTGAACGACAGTTAACACCGATAAAAATCTTATGTCTGAGGGAGATTTCTGCTACGACGTGTCGTCGATATGTCCACATTAAAAAGCTTAAAGTTCGCCACAACTTGCATCTAATCGCTATGGTTCTGCGTGCTAGAAATCGATTACTCACCAATATTAATCACAAAAGCTGAGCCCCTCTCTCTGTTTACACACAAAACTGTTCCTCCAGCTTAATAATTGACTTGTAATATTCCTAACACGACCCATCATAAATCATTATTCCTTTAAGCCTTCCCTAAAAATTCAACTAACCGGAAAAGCGTGGGTGGGGGTCGAAAGTTGAAGTTTGTAATGTATATTTCGTTTAGCCCCATACGAAGAAACTGATTGAGGTGTCGGCCGGGGTTTAGCAGAGCTGATTCAGTTCCCGAACCGTGATTTAGTGGCCCCACGTTATTTCTCGGATAATTTTTTAAATTTATTTCACATTAAACCCGAGCCTACCGGAGATGATTCGAGATGCTTTCCGGTCTGTTGATAATAAGAAGAACAAGTGGGCGTTAAAGGTTATAAAGAATAAGAGTCACGCAATCTATTGAAAATTGTTAGTATCACGGATAAGAGAATCATCCATTTCACGTAATTGCGCTATGCTTTGTACTTTCCATCTGATTACAAGTCACATCGTCGCACATACCTAATAATTTTTGAAAAAAAAAAAAAAAAAAATTAAACAACTTACTAGTAAGTAACCTAAGGTCAGTAGTTTACTCTGTGCCTAAGGTATGTATACTGCGGTTAAGGAAATGATGAATAATAATTATTGGGGATTGAGTACAAGAGCGAAAGTGCCAAAATTTAAAAAAGGTTTTTTTTCAATTTTAATGTTGATAAATTATTTGAATGAGTTAAAAGTTGAGTAATTAAGTTACGGAAATTGGTTATAATTATAACGTAATAAATATTTAATTATTAAATATCTTTAATTAAAATATCTTAATAAATATTTATAAAATATCTTGTTAATATTTCAATAAAATAAATATTTTTAAACTATGGATTAATGAATCCCCTAAATTAATTTTAAAATGAATAAAATTGTTAAATTTAATTAAAATGTCATATTAATTGACGAATTAAAATGAATTTGTAGGCTCCTTGTATTGAGAACGTCTTTAGGCCTACGTTCTTCACGTATGAGCTCGCCAGATGCCAGTTTCACCCTTGCAACTCTTGGAGCCTCATCACACCCAGGAAACAGCTCTAGTACTCTAGCCAATGGCCACTTGATCCGCTTGACGTCGTCAGAACCAACAATGACAACATCAACAACTTCAACGTTTGGCTGGCTGACGCCGCTCATTCGTCGTCGGTGGACGAGGGCAGCCAAGTACTCCTTCTGGCATCGATGACGTAGGTGCTTTGTCATTCTATTCCAATCTAAACCGGTCAATCACCCGCATTCAGCAATGGAAAGCGAAATGGGTAATCAAGCTGAACGAATCCAAGTCGGTATATGTTGATTTTACCAACCAAAAAGTCAACTACATACCAGCTTACCTCAATGGGAAAGTAATCCCATACTCAAAGGAAGCGAAGTATCTCGGTATGACGCTTGATGCTTGGCTACGATGGAAAGCTCGGCATGACGCTTGGCTCCGATGGAAAGCCCACGTCAAGAAGAAGAAAGAAGAACATTTGCTCAAATTCAAAAAAATGTACTGGCTAATGGGGAGACGGTCTAAACTGTCCATCCAGAATAAGCTTACCCTGTACAACCAAGTCCTCAAACCGGTCTAGACTTTTGGAGCCTAGCTGTTGGGCTGTACGGCTCAATCAAATCGAGAGCTCATCCAGCGATTCCAAAACAATATATTAAGAAACGTGGTCAATGCACCATGGTAGGTGCACTTGCGAAATGAACGTCTCCATCACGAGCTTCAAATCGAAACAGTCAACGAAACCATCAAGCGGCAGGCCGTGCGTCCCTCCAACGGCTAAGATCTCATGTCCACGAGGAAGCTGTCCGTCTCCTAGACACAAGTGATACCTATCGTCCGAAGAACCAAATCACTGGATCTTGCTTACTCGTGAAGCAGCGCGCAGTGTCGGCATATTATCATAGAAAACAAAAACCAAGTGCTGTACCTAAGTTTTAACATGACATGTTAATTGTATCACATTACATTGTATCACTCACCTAGTATCAAATCAATAGGATTTATGATGGCGGGAGAATAACGTTGATTCCTTATGGGAGCAGGAAACATGGCCGACACGGGAGCCCGCTCTTAATGAGTTATTTACTTTGAGCTATAAAATTCTCAGAAAAAAAAAATCATTCTATTGATCTATACATGATAATATCATATTATGTACTTAATTTTTTTCCGTGTCCGTAATATATTATGTTTAGAACACTCGAGTTTCTCCTAAGTCATGTCCATCATAGTTTGAATATTCAGCTAATTATTATTACTCAGCTAGAATAATTATTATTCAGCTAGAATTTCTAATTATTAGAAACTTCAAGGTGACACAAATTTATGGAATTCTAGGAAAACTGGAAATTTAAACCTGCCGAAAGAACCGTCTGCCTTGACTCTCAGACGTCATTCTAGGGAGTCGCTAATTCCCAGCTTCTATTGGTTGAGTATTTGGGTTTTCTTTTTCCAATATATATAGCTGTAGCTATTACTCCTTTGAAAATTAGAAGATATTTAATATTAATAAAAACACGTTGACTTGTTTATACATCTAAAATTCGTCTTTTACACTCCAAAATGGCCCAAAGCCTACCTACTATGCACAAGACTTAGTCTTCTATCGCGTAGAGCCTTTGTGAATCGGTCGTGGGAAATGGCACTTGGTTTGAAAATGATAGTTAAATTATCAACGAACCACTTGGATGTTTCATCCCCTGACGGCTACAAGGGTCCTCCAAACACCTTGTAACTTCTTCTCGACGCCAAATAATTCACTTCTAGACTCCGAAAGGTTAAAGGAAACGCCGGGCGTGAGAGGGGTGAAACGAGGTGTTGCTTTATCGTCCAATAGTCTTATTTCCTCGTGCTTTCTGAACTTCCCAATGCGTCCAGAGAGGACCACCCGTCGCGGTTCCATTATCCGTATCAATGGTAAATACCCTCAGATCACCAATCATCTGAGGGCAAAAGCAATTGCAACAAATCCCGGAGGAAGTCGGACCCCACTGGGGCCCCCATACGACCCTTCGCCGGAGTCGTCATGCATTACCATATACCTACTTCTCATTAATTACCGTCCTTTGAAAGCACCCTGTATGGGACGTGTTTATGAACAACCGTATTGTCTGTGATGTCACGGCGAGAAGTTACGTTAAACTGATGGCTATTATAAACTAAAAAAACACGCCTACGTGCCTCAAGTTTATTGAAAACGGATCAAGTGCTATTTCTTTCTTTTGTCTGTGCGCGAGATATTCCCAGGGATCAGTTGACTAATGACGTCACCGCGTGGTAGAAAATTGCAATTTGCACTGTCGGTCAACGACCCTCACGTCTGCTATGTATAATGACATGAAGTACATTGTACTGCAAAGCTGGTAAACTACTGAAGAAGAATGTTTGATTTAATTGACCAAACTGCGAAATTGAGTCAACATAATTTCTTTTACGGGAGTGCTTTATTTTTATTTTTATACGGTTTACCTTTTTTTCTCCGCACGAACGTCACTCGTAAATACCCAAAGCAAAAAACCACCGCACAATATCCCCTCCACCTCAAGACTGACGATATGGTGATGATCCGTCCTCCAACGCCATTCAGGTGCTCATATTCGGTACCACGTCGCTCATCTTCGTGGATGGGTACAGGGCCCCTCCCAGGGACACGTCAGTATCGGGTTCTCACTGTAATGGGCTGAAAACCCTCACTAGGTCTCCTTCCTTGGACTGCCGTAGTTGAGTACCACGGTGGTGCCTCCTGTTGTCATCGATCATGTTCTGCTGAGCTTGAGTACGAGTTGCATTCGAGACCGAAGATCAGCAGCGTACTCGTGGACTGGCTGCCCTTCTGTTTGCACAAAGGAGCTCAATGAATTGGCAGAGTGAGTTCCCTGTCAAACGTAGACATGCACGCGTATGTCCTCTGACGTAGGATTTGCGAACAGGGCCACGTCGAGCTGCTTATTTCAGTCTTTCCAATGATCTTCAACCAGCCTCGCCAATCCATCGAGGTCCGAAGGGATGCTGTGGTGTAGCACGGATCTTTGTAGTTAGGCACTAGTTCTGATTGGCCCATGTTGGAGTAGACCAGGTTAGCTTGCCTAGGGGTCACATTTGATATGTCAAGGGGTCCACTTGGTTGAGCCCCGATTGGTTGGGGCCACGGGTAGTAGACTAGACTAGTAGTCTAGTCTACTACCCGTGGTTGGGGCTGTGGGGGAAACGTACCTTCACAGAAGCGATCGAGATGAAGCATACCTATTGCCTCCACCTCGCCATTGCCAATTCCCTCTGACTTTGCCACAATGGGGTCCAAAACCGTGTCTTGATCTTTATTTTTCCGCGATCGTCAGGATACGAGAAAAGTGGGTTTTGGCCCCTCCATTGCAATGTGAAATTTTGGCGAGCCACCAAAAATTATCTTGAACGGAACCGCGAACTACACTTCCGAGTAGAAAGCTGGGCGAATGGCCACTCTCTGACCAATGAAAAATCGGACGGGAGGCTGTAAGCTCACAAGCGCAGGTTAGATTAAGGTTATTCAAGTAGATAACCATCACTAAGCGGAGAACCTCCATTAAATTGACATTTTATGTCTTTGCTTTGGCACATAAACAAAAAAATCGTCACGAAAACTGTTGACGAAAATTGTCCCAAGCCGTTTCTAGGGAAATGGAACTTGTTTATGTGTGTTGGGGTGGGGACTAAAGACATAAAATGCCCCAATGTGTTGCAGACTCGTATGCAAGCGTTTTTATTATTTTGTTGTAATTTCATCCTTTATTTTTCGCCACGGAATAAATATTCCTTCCTATTCCGTGATTTTTTTGGTAAATGTTGTTGTCGAATGGTCAGCCTTGCGATTCGAATTCGACGGCAACAACCAAAACAATAATTGTTTTGACAATTATTGTCAGATTCGCGTCACTTGCACTCTAAAGTAGCAACGTCGTCGGAAACCAAGTTTTCCAACGGAACAATCCACGAAGTCAGGTCTCTTTTCTCAATTCAGTGCTAGTGCGCTCTGGCGGATTAGCTTTCGCCTCTCTGGAAAGGTTCTCGGTACAGTTTGAATACAGGTCTTTTCCTTCGCGATTTTCTCTTCACTGAAGAACTATTTCCTATTCGTGACCGACCCGTGCCTTTTATTTCGGGCCAACGGAAAGATTTTCGGCTGAACTTGTTTATTTTCCTGACATAATAATATTATACATATTATGTCCTTCCTATATTATAGGATCAGACACCAATATATCCCATATGGGATCACCTGTGGGTCCTGACGGTTCCCTACAGGAATCAAGATTCCCCCGGTCCGTGTTCTCTCTCATGGAACTAAACGGGAGGTCAAGAGATTTCCCACTCCGGTATTGGGTAAACCGGAAATTTCCCCCTTCCAGAAGTTCATGATTGGACTTAATAAGTAGTTAAAATAAACTGAGTAGAGGCGAAGTAAGACGACTTTTATCCAAATTGAAACGAATATATCCACTCCTACGAATAAATTTGAAATTTCATACAAAGTTTCAAAATTTTATTATAACTAATTTTCCTCTCCTTTGATGCAACATTCACGCCTGAACGATCAAGCGTCACTAACACGGGACCAACTCGTCTTTCCTCTGAACGGTCATCGGTTAACCGGACCGACAACATTTTATGATATTGTCATAAGAGAGTTGACGAGGGCAGAGATGTTTCCCATGGTCCCGGCTCAGCCCCGAAGGACCCTGTTGGGATTTATGATATGACACCTCTTATGAGGAACAGGTAACCATTTCACGGGCTCTGAGAAAACGCTTGTCAGAACCTCTTTTCCTTCGTTCGCCCCCAAGAGGATTTAAAAATTCTATTATGGCGATCCCGATAAATCTAATCTCGCCTTTTACGGAAGGCGTACCCACGTCGGGGAAGAAGTGCTACAATCCATATCTGTGTCTCTTCACTGTTCTTTTGGTTTTTACCGTCCATCCTTTTTTTTTTCTTCCAACTTCGTTCTCATCGTCTTTTCAACTGTACATTCTATTGACTTTTAGCCGCCTAAGACTCAATCTCCCTTCATCAACGGTCTATTGTAGCGTGGTTTTACGTGTCTAGGTGACGT
Source organism: Pilophorus perplexus (assembly GCA_955831195.1). Taxonomy (NCBI): domain Eukaryota; kingdom Metazoa; phylum Arthropoda; class Insecta; order Hemiptera; family Miridae; genus Pilophorus; species Pilophorus perplexus. The sequence goes on from OY037012.1 coordinate 11,144,030, forward strand.
ATTGTACCTGCAGAGCGCTTCACGTCCGTTGGACTGAAGCGAAGTTAGACAATAGCTAACGGCGATTTTTCTCGTTTCGTTCACAAAACGAAGAGGATCCTCAATTCTTTCGAGGATTGATACTACAAAAGCGCCTTCATCACAAACTTCCTTCATTCTAATTTGCCCTTCTCCGACGAGATACTGGGTTTTACTCAAGTCGGAATAACGTTATGATTTTCCGCAGTTTCTGTTGTACTTTTTGTCCAGAGCTGGGATTTTCGAATGCGTCTTTATTTGTTTCAACGGTACAATCTCCCCAGGCCGATAGTATATTCTCAACTCTGAGCGTTCGGACAGGAAGTCAAAAGTCTGCATAATCATTTCCGTTCAAATGTAAATCGTTCAGTGTCCGCACAGGTGTGTCCGCGTACACTGTTCAGTCTAAAATAACGTTTAGTCGACGGGAAACTATTGACGTATTTTAGAATCCGTCGATGGTTTTTATGCGTTGGATTCACAAAACCTCGTGCCGACTAATCATCCTCTTGTACAATTAAGGGCGCTACGATGCCTTTACAGCACACGAACTGTACAATTGTTTTCACAACATTCGTCGTCGGTTTAAGTGACTTCCTGCGGTTAAATGGGCGTGAGGGGGACATTCTCGAGGATATTCTCAAGTTTGTCTTTACAATTTCAGCACGCGCTAAGCGTGTGGATAACGAGGACTTGCGGTTTCCCGCCCCCCGCCAGCATCCCGGGCGACACCCCCGTCATTGTGTGGCCACTCGAGTTCGGGTTTCGAGCAGGCGATCCCTTTAATCAAATCTGGGCACTCTAAAGAAGTCAAACCTTTTGTTCTTCGTCACGTTCCATTTGCCTTTTGACGAGAAACGCCTTCACTAATTGAATCAGCGCTCGCGTGGGAAGTTATCTGATTTCCATAAACCATTCAACTGCAACGTACTTGTTTCGAACAAACAAACTTCCAGCTTCAAGTTGTATTTTAGCAATAACCCGAATTGGTCACAAGATATTTCTTGTATTCTCTACTGGACGAACATCAAACCGACTGAAGGGAGTGCCACCATATTTGTCAAGATTGTCAGGATTATATCGGTCATTTGTCATAATGCCCCTGAGTCGCTTTGGGCGTGGGTGGTTTCAAAAACCCCTGAGAGAGCTGAATCACGTTCCGGGAGCAGTTCTTTCTCGAGCTGTGTTGGTCACTGAGTCATCACACCATCTCGACTGCCGATCAGAAGCGACTTGATATGTCACGCGAGTCATAAGGAGATTAACGTGTGAAACCGATTGTTAAAGATCTTTTTAGTGATAAGTGAAGGTGTGTGGTAGCATTGTGGGTCACCCTTGTTCGGTTTTTAGACACAACAAATTCATATTTTCAAGAGCCACCTTTGCTGCATTATCCTCCACTATTCAGTTCATGGCCAAGCTGCAAAAGCTCCAACTCAATCAACACCGCTACTTTTACAGCTTCCTCCGACAAAGAGAATTCATCATTAACGCGGATATTAGGCACCCATGTGCAATGAAGTGCAGTGCCTCGGATCGAATCTGAACGAATCACCGGGCAGAATGAGAAGAGAGTGGGACCCCTGGGATCACAAAAGAGGAAACATTGCATAACTCACGCGGCGTCACTACTCACGCACAGGTCATTAATAACCTAACAGTTACAGAGTTGGGGGTTCGGTATTGTACGCGGACGCGTCTCTATTGAACACAAATCACATAAACTTGTCAAGCCGTTCTGTTCAACACAAACGGAAAGGGGTACGACAGAATTTATGTTGCCTCCCCATTCTGAAACGTGCCTTTTTTTCCTGCGCAAAACTATCCCTGGCGTATCATCGAGCGCGTTGTCGAAGCTATCAAACAGTCATGAGTGAATGGTAAAGGTATACCAGGTATGTTATGCACTGGTCGCTCACAACGAAGTTATTGCTCTGGGCCCCTGTAGGGTGGACCGGCGTTCAGGGCCAACTTCACGTTCAAAGAAAAATGCCACATTTTCAATGGTGCCTGTTCGAACAAGTCAGGAAATTGGATCAATTGGCTGTATTTCTTTATTTCAATTGGAAACGCGGATTCAGATTGTTTCAAAATTAAAAATTCAGAACCAAAAACGCTGCGAATTTCACGCAAGGGTTTATTATTCTTTGACATAAATCTTGCAACATTTAATTCTATAAAATGGGTCAATTGACGTAGATATTAACATAAACGTGATTTTTTTTTTTTAATGTATTTTTAATTTTTAATTTTCTTGTAAAGTTTTGGGACGGACTTGGGACCCCGAAAAATGGATTATGCTCCTTTCAAACCTTCATAACCCCTACGTGTCCGTCACAGAGCCCCGCGGGATTGGTTGATCGGGCTGAAAACCTTGCGGGCACAGCACGTGAACACATCCGCACACACACCCGCACATACAACAAAAAACGCTGCAAATTTTACACAAGGGTTTATTATTCTTTGATATACATTACTTGTGCAGAAATTTAATTCTGTCAATGAAAAAATTAAAAAAAATTTTTTTTTTGGATTTTTATCTCAAAATTTTTTTTTGGATTTTTTGTTCAAAAATGTTTTTTTTTTTTTCAAAAATTCCGTATTTTTTACTCGAAAATATTTAACATCCTGGGATCCTTCAAAAATCCCATTTTTAGCCCCATGAGAGCCCTATAGATCGGCACAGTGAAATCGGATCGTTCCGGGACCCCAAAAAATGGATTCTACGTCCAAAAATACTTCGAAAACGACACCTAACTCGATCCCATAGCTAAAAGCCTTCAAAAAACCCCTCCCGTAGCCCCATTATAGCCCCATAGCGCCCCACGGGTTTGGGCGATCGGACTGAAAACCTTGCGGGCACAACTAGATGGTAAACCAAGTATTTTGCCGAAATTTCAGATTTTTAAAAAAATTCCTACTGCCCAAAACGGCCTGGACGGCGGACGGACATTTCGGATTTAGAATGTAGACCACTTGAAACGGATAATGTCAAATTTTGAGCCCGATCGGAGTCGTCGACCCCCGTCGCGAAAACATAGGTGTATTATTCCAAGAATAATAAACCAAAAACGGCGGATGACATTCCATTTTTATTTATTAGGATTTATTCTTGGAATAACACACCTATGTAATCGCGACGGAGGTCAAAAATACTGATCGACCTCAAGATTTGACATTATCCGTTTCATATCACATTAGATTCCAAAAACGAAATTTCCGTCCGCCGCCGAGGCCGTTTTTGGCAGTAGAAATTTGTTTCAAAATCTAAAATATTGACAAAATACTCGGTTGACCATGTGTAGTCTGGTAGGTATCTAAAGCCTATATTTTATGTAAATTATAATAAAGGAAAAATAAGCAAATAATATCGAAAGTTAAACTCACTTCAATACTTCGATCATAGTTTTTCTTTTCTTTTTACTTATTTATTTCTTTTATTTATTTATTTATTTTTTCTATACTGTCCAATATTTAATTAAAATATTTTTTCTAATACATTGATGCATTAGAAGATAATATACATGCATAACAAAAATAAATATGTATAATAAAAGTTTTGTTATGTAGGTATAACAAAAATAATTTGGAATAATTTCGTTTCTACTATGTTTCAGATCATAAACCAGCAATAATATCCTTCACCAGTCTATGGTTTCTTTCTCGGAAAGGTTCAACATCCAACCATGCCAGCATTATTACACCCGGTCTCACCCCCCACGCCACGTCCCTCAACAATACGTAAATTAATGTGGTTTGTAGAGAAAGGGATCACAGGCAGAGTTCCGGGGGAGGCCCCATCTGAGGCTCTCGGGAGGAGATAAAACAGTGACAATAGGGTGTCATTAACATAAATATTAAGTGATGACCATTGTTGGCCACAATCATGGCAGGGGTAATGACTCCACACACCCACAAGGGCGTGCCGCCTCTCTGCTCCTCTCGTGTCCTTTGTCCACGACAAATTGTCCAATCTATACCTTATAGATTCATGTCTCCTTTCATGAAATTGCCTCACTTTGAGCCAAATCGTTCAAAACCAAGTAAAAGACCTATTCTAAATCATTTATAATTATTTTTGAAAGAGTTTTTTTTTTTCACATTTGTAACGTTGTATTGTTGATCGGTTAAATTAATGTGGGTGGTGAATTGGTTGAGGTTCCATCAACTAACGACATCTTAAATTTTGAAAATGCCTGAGTCCCACAGACCTGATCTGTAGCTGCAACCTGTCTAGGTTGATAGATCTCAAGGGTAGCCAGATTATTAATGCAGTGGCAACAGCTGACTAGATCTTTCCACTCCATTTGTGATTTAAATATCAACTCCTTTAGTAGCACCCTCCCATTAATAAGCCGTTTCGTTTATAAATCGGAGGGCTCCAATGTTCAGCTTCTGTTTAACATAGCTCAGTGTCTTCGAGCTTATATCTCCCTCAAGGATCATTCTCCGGTGTTACAAATGTACATCCAATGTCGACTGCCACACAGTTAGGACCCTCACATTTCATACAGTCTTCAGTTCATGAATCACGCAGGTACTCGTGATCTCCGTATGATTCCTCAACGAGTTTGTAGTTATCGTTGAGAGTGCTGACACGAGATGAAATGAGAAATGCCCCAGGCAAACAGTGTGGTACGGAATTCAACTTTTTCTTGTACACAGTGAAATTCATGCACTTTGCGAAACGTTCTAACGCCAATTTTCAGGCTATTTTTAAGTCGATGAGTCTCCCATATTCCTTGGATGATGTACCTACTGCATCGGGGATGCATGTTCTCAAGTTTTTATGTTCCTCCGGAATGACAAAGGCCCTCGCTTGGTTATGAGACGCTTCGACGATGTCATGAGTTTGTAACATCTCGAAGCTCGGATACGCCAGCCGGTGTAATACCGGTCGTAAACACCTGCTCGGAAGGCATCAATCTTTCTTGCTTTGCTCTTCACAATCACACGCCTTCGGACCTCGGAGGAACACCCTTTCCTGGCAGACGTTACCAGTCTGGGGGTAGATCAGGGTGGTTGGAAAAACGGACGGAGTGTTTAAGTCACCCAACGAGTCTGCGAGTTGAAGGCGATGAAACTTAGCATACGCTAACATAACCTTGACTGCAACACGATTGTGAATCATTGTAACAAAGGTGTAAACTATAGTCTCGCTGAAGATGAATGTCGAGGTTCCTGAATGGCTTCCATCTACACCAAGTCCCTGTGGGTATATAACAACTTGGAGATATACGGCTGTTGCTCACCACAACAAGAGCATGGATTGGCCCAACGCTTTACTATTTATTACGGCGGGCTACTTAGCAGTTAGCTTAGCACCCCGTGTCTGGAAAGATAGCCACCTGGGGTGGTGTTATCTATTGGACAGGTCCGGGGCTGGTGGGGCTGCGTGGGCGAAGGATAGGCCTCCAAGTTGCCTCATTCTCGCCTCTAGCATCAAATAAATACTCGAACCCGCTGTGTGGTTTCCCAAATCGATACGGATTTGTAAATTTTGGGTTGACTTTCGATCGGCTCTTTGCAGTTCAAAGAAAAAAAAAGTTTACACTCGCCATCTGCACGTCGGACATGGCATGAATCAATAGGGTCCAAACTCTTCGAGGGGCCATTCGTCTGTTCTGGATGACCTCGGTAGTTCAGTTTCATATTCATGTTAATAGGTATTAGACTGGATGTCAATTTTAGCGAAGTTCAAGTGCAGTGGCACCAAGCAAATGATTTCACGTTGATTACAACATACGTTAATGACAACGCATCCTTTCATGAGTTGAATCATGAGGGTGATCACAAACTCGAAAATGCTTGAAACTAGGGCAAAGGCTGAACCTATTTCATTGAAGCTGACTTTTTCAGGGATTGAGTTCCCATATAAATTTCATGACAATTGAATAAGTGGAACGTTGTGCACAGGCGCAAACCTGTAATTCCTTGTTACAGCCATAACTGATCGGGTATCAGAAAGCTATGAAAATATTTCTATGCAGAAATACGTAGTGTTTTTAGTTTATTATTCTTGGAATAATACACCTATGTAATCGTGACGGAGGTCGAAAATTCTGATCGGCCTCAAAATTTGACATTATTTGTTTCAAGAGGTCCAGATTCCAAAAACGAAATGTCCATACGTCATCCGGGCCGTTTTGGGCAGTAAGAACTTTTTCATAATCTGAAATGTTGACAAAATACTCGGCTTACCATCTAGTTGTGCCCGCAAGGTTATCAGTCCGATCGCCCAAACCCGTGGGGCGCTATGGGGCTAAAATGGGGCTATGGGAGGGGTTTTTGAAGGTTTTCGGCTATGTGGTCGAGCTAGGTGTCGTTTTGGTTTATTATTCTTGGAATAATACACCTATGTTTTCGCGACGGGGGTCGTCGACTCCGATCGGGCTCAAAATTTGACATTATCCGTTTCAAGAGGTCTACATTCTAAATCCGAAATGTCCGTCCGCCGTCCGCCGTCCGCCGTCCAGGCCGTTTTGGGCAGTAGGAATTTTTTTAAAAATCTGAAATTTCGGCAAAATACTTGGTTTACCATCTAGTTGTGCCCGCAAGGTTTTCAGTCCGATCGCCCAAACCCGTGGGGCGCTATGGGTCTATAATGGGGCTACGGGAGGGGTTTATTGAAGGCTTTTAGCTATGGGATCGAGTTAGGTGTCGTTTTCGAAGTATTTTTGGACGTAGAATCCATTTTTTGGGGTCCCGGAACGATCCGATTTCACTGGGGCGATGTTTAGGGCATTCTTGGGGCTAAAAATGGGATTTTTGAAGGATCCCAGGATGTTCAATATTTTTCGAGTAAAAAATACAGAGTTTTTGAAAAAACACATTTTTGAACAAAAAAATCCAAAAAAAATTTTTTTTTGAGATAAAAATCCAAAAAAAATTTTTTTTTAAATTTTTTCATTGACAGAATTAAATTTCTGCACAAGTAACGTATATCAAAGAATAATAAACCCTTGTGTAAAATTTGCAGCGTTTTTAAGTATATTTAAACGCAGAATCCATTTTTGGGATTCCAGAACAATCCGATTTCACTGTGGGGGGCTTTCATGGGGCTACAAATGGGATTTTTGAAGGATCCCAGGAGGTCAAATATTTTCCAAGAAATTTAGGACGTATAGTCTATCTATCTATATTTGGAGGTCTCACATCTGTTCGAATTTTTTACTTTTTTACAGAATTCTGCCCTCAATTTACCCTTGTGTAAAATTTTCAGATTTTTTTGGTGTTTGAACCTATTATTTCATTGAGGTTAAGTTTTTCAGGGATTGTGAGGGTACGGCCACCATATAAATTTTATAAGGATTGTATCAGCGAAACGCTGTGCGCAGGCGCAAACGTGTGGTTCCTTGTTACGAAGCCAAGGCCATTATGATTACGGTGACCAGGCGTACTACTTTGGAAGGACATGTACTACTTTTGGGCTCAATGTACTACCACGTATCATGTACTACCAAGCGTACTACTTTTGCCTTTCTTGCCAGAAATTGAAAAAAAAAAAAAAAAAAAAAAGTTGTGAAAGTTCGATTAGAAGGGGGAACAATTTTTAAGGATTTCGCCCCTCAGGACATTCAATTGGAAAATCTGATGAAAATCGTCCAATTCGTCCTGTGCCCCAGTTGAACGATTATTTTCCGTTATTAACAACTATTGGAGCAGTGAGAAGACGCGATTGAAAGTAGAAACCCTGAAGGAAGTCATGGAAGTGTACACAAACTTCGACGAGAACTGCATGGAGATGCACTCATTTCTGCAATCGAGGGAAGATAATATCTTCACCTCCATCACCTCCATGACTTCCTTCAGGGTTTCTACTTTCAATCGCGTCTTCTAACTGCTCCAATAGTTGATAATAACGGAAAATAATCGTTCAACTGGGGCACTCTTGGCTGGAAGGCACAGGACGAATTGGACGATTTTCATCAGATTTTCTAATTGAATGTCCAATAAATTTTTCATTCGTCGTGTCATCTGTGTAATATTCTGTGTGATCTTAGAATAAAACCGTTTTGTTCAATAAAAATCACCGCTTTATTCATTCTTACCTTGGATTTTTTAATAAGATAAGGGATAGCCTATACCTATAATATATTTCATGGGTATATATATATATATTATAATTTGGAAAATGTACTACTTTTATAGAAAAAAAATCTGGTCACCGTAATTATGATAATAGATCGGGTATTTACTCAGAAAGCTATGAAAACATCTCTGTGCAGAAATACGTAGTATTTTTTTCCCTATTGATTTGATCACACGTTATAAAAAGTCTTACTGCGTCCTCTCAAACCTCAAACTATAGTTGAAGACCTTTTGTCGCCCCTCCCGTGTCCATCCCAGTGCTCTGGATCTTCCCAAATTACTTAATAATGAGGTAGTGGGCGCTCCGAGTTGGTACCCAACTAAACGGCGAGTTGGGGTGCGTGAGGGATGAACTTGGGATGACTCTCTAACCGCTGATTGCGCACCTGAAATAACAGGGTGTTCCCCGGCTAGACTCTTGTCCCGAAGATTCGCGTGTAGCCCCCCGAAGGGAAAAATTACAGTGAATTACCCCCGTAAGTGCGGTCTTGGGGACCGACCGGTTAGCATCGGGGGCTATCCCCATCCTATCGAACACGCGAGACCCACATCACCGCACGCATCGTTTTTTCGGGTTCGCGAGATCCTTACCCGGATCAATTCTATGGATTTAATAATACTGACTCCATTTATTATTTTTTTCGAGTATAATTTCAATCGCTCGCAGGTGCTTTTTAAAGAGTGATCTGGTCACGTCAACGTGACTAACACATCAACAATTTAAATTTGCATTAAACACTACCTTCTCACGGCTTTTCTGTAACTTCTGGCATTTTGTTATTTACTATTTTAATATTCTAATAGACCCCCTGAACTGGAAAACTGGAACAGTGAAAAACCAAGGGTGTGTGTGTGTGGCATTCGTAGTGAAATCAATATTTCATAGGCAATAGCGTGACTGAAAAAAAACTTTTTTTAAGATACGTAATTATAGGATCTTTAATGTCCGTTAACAGCCGTCTCAACTATCGCAATTTTTCGCTTCCCTAGTGATGTATAAGCACCTTTTTGTCAAACCTCTAATTAAAAGAAAGAGGGGTTCACATCACGTAGACCTCGATCTTCCTGTTGATAGATGTTCTTTTCACTGATAGATCTTTTCTACAGGTTTTGGTTTTTTTGGAGGCTCAAGAATGAGCAGGGAAATCGTATTCTTACAGCTAAATTAATAAATGACAGTGTAAAGGTGAGAGGGGTGGAGTTTAGCCTTTTATTTTGGACGAGGTATAAAACTGTTTGGAAAAGGATCTCGACTGGAGCCAGGTGTGTTTGTGGGAGTTATGGTATTAATTTGCCAATTAACATTTTTCATGATTCGTCAAGTGATCCAGTGAAGCTGACGAGGCTGCGTGGGAAACGGACGTAACGGGTTGAGAGGAGATTAAACGCAAATTTTTCTTCTTTTTAATTTCATTGGCTCGTCGACGGGGCTGTTTTTCTATTAACCGCTCAAATGAACGTAAACATGATTGATTCCGTTCATAAGTCGCACACCCAGCAGGGTCGTACAGAACCGATCAGACTCGATTACGAGGACTCCAACCCTCGCGCTCATCTCGCCGCTGCGTGGGCAGTTGATGGACCTTCTGGGCTCCCTGTGTTACCCATCGCCCTGAAGATTATTCCATTAACGTCCCAACCATTTGAGGAGGTTCGAACGGAGGAAACATGGCCACTTCTCTTACACATCCTCGCGTAATTAAAAAGATCGGAGGCAGGCTCCCGTGTAGAATGTTAATTCGGGCCGGCCCCGGCATCGCCGTATTATAGGCCCTCAATTGATTAATGAAGCAATTTGGATATTTATTGTCGAAAGGTCCCCGGCCGCAATAATGTCGTGGGGGGGGGGGGGGGGGGGGGATCCGTGATAATTCCCACCTCCGCTTGAAAACAGTTATACTTTAGAAAATTGTCGACGATTTATTAGTAAAAGTTTGGCCGAAGGGTTCAAAAAGGTGGAGAGCAAGAACGATGCTCTTGATGAAAATGCGGTACTTTTCCGTTATACCCCCCCACACGATTTCGAGTTTCATACACACCCCTCCCGATGGCTTTAAGGCACCCAAAGCCAACCAAAATCGTATGTGTGTGTGGGGGGGGGGGGGGGGGGGTATACCGGAAAAGTACCGAAAATGCATAGGCAATTGAGGAGTTTGATTCCAAAAGGTACCGACTATAATATAATATATTAATAATATGACGGATAATATTATTATAATAATAATAACGGATAATATTATTATAATAATAATAACGGATAAATCCGTTTTGGTGAATATGAGGAAAATGCAAAAAAAACTTTAAATTAAAAAAAACTTACGACTTTAAAAACGCGCTATAAGACAATGTTGTTTTTAACCATATTTTTATATTGTGATAAATACTTTTGGTAAAACGTGTACATCGTACTCGTGACTAACTCCTCAATAATGAAATTTGAAGTCTGCTTCACCAGGCTAGAACCATTGAGTTTGCCGAACCATGTAGGAGATCTCCAACGCAGTGTCCGTCAAATCTGATCGGTTTACGACGCCGATTTACCCCTCCGTTTTTTTACCGGGTCGCATCGCCCCGAAAGGACGATCAGAAGAGATTTTTATCTCTTAAAATGCGGGGGTTATACCTGAGCGGTCCCTCTCTTCCCCGTGCAGCCCCGAGGGTGTCTGAAACAAGTGAACAACGAGCGACCGTCTGCCACCACATGCTGAGAAAACTTCAACAAAGATTAAAAGAGCCGCAGCAATACAAGTCACAAGAGATATAAGGCAGTTCAAGGATAAAAGTCCCGAATATGATGAATTTTGTTCCAAAATTGTAGAAATATTGTAGCACGGACAGATTGACCTGGCAATAATAGGAGAGAATCTCCTGTGCGCGATACCTGGCAATACCTAACTGTGCGCGACGATTTTCTGATAATCGTCGCGCACAGTTAGGTATCCTTTGTCTTCTACAGAAGAAGAAAAACTGCTGTTCATCACTCCCTTTGAGGCAGGTCAGTGAAGTTCTAATAGGGCACAAGTCACCAATATTAATTGGCCTTTTAACTCGACTAATGGCACTTAATAACAGTCATTGTTTTCAACAAGGAGGCGACACCCTTGATTTTTTCCCTCGTCTTTCTACCTAGAAGGTCTTCCCTTCCGTTTCAACAGATTGAAAAGAGATACGGATTGCCATTTGTCAAGAGCCAGCACTTGTTCTGCCGTCCCTTTCAATAGAACGACTGAGAACCTCTTTATAGACAGCTATGCAGGTGTCTTGGCGAAATACTAGTGTTGCATTCTGCATCATAAACATTAAATGTTAATAATGATATATAAATGATGATACATTTTATCATCATCGGGTTTAAATTTTAAACATACTCAGTAATTTCATAGTTTAATGAAGATGAATAAGCAAGGGAATAAAAAAAATAAAAGGTTGCAAATAATATTATTGTATACAAGAGTTTATTATGTTGTGCAAAAATGTTAATAAAAAAAGTCAACAAAATTTCACATAAAATGAATGAAATAAGTCAAACAAATAATTATTTAAAAAATAAAATAAAATGTCAAATAAAATAGAATAACTGTCAAAATAGTCAATAAACAATTTTTTAAAAATAAAATTTCACAATAAAAAAGAAAAAAATAGAATAATAAGAAGATATAATAATAAAAAAGAATAATAAAAAAATTATTGTACAATGTAGGAGAAACCGGGGATACATTAGAGAATTTTTTTTTTTTTTTCAAATTCAGATTCTGAATCTACTTTTGGTTTATTATTCTTGGAACAATACCTACACCCAGGGCCGTACCCAGGGGGGGGGGGGGGGGGGGGGTAAGAGGGGTTGGAACCCCCCCCCCCCCCCCGAAATTTTCCCAAAAATGAGCATTTTCAAACACATAGGAATTAAATTTACTCAAGTTATAATTGATCTTCATAGGTAAATAAGGAAGAGTACAAAACAATTTCTAGTTAAAATTATACGTAAATAATTTATAAAATGTATTACAATTTTACAAACCCATTCGCGTACGTGGATGGACGCGGTCCGCCGCTAACGGCGTAGACCCAAACGTTCCATTACGGAAGTTGCCGTAAAGCATGTAGTTTGGCGCTATGTATTACGATAGGTAGCAGCACGAAAAATGACCGCCATTCGACTTTGCAAATCCCTGACTATATTCTGTAGGTTGTTTTTCTATGTTCAATATGTTTTTATATGTTAAACAATGTTGAGTCTATTTGTCTTGTCTATCTATTAAATAGAATAAATTTTATTTTCCTAGTCACCAAATTAACTGGGGAAATTATTTTTATGTTATTATTTATATACTTAGTGACACTAACTTTTGTCTAACTTTTGTCAATAAAAGCTTAAAATGGGTTAATTGACAATTTTTTAAAAAGTTTTATTGGGTAGGGCCTCCGGACCCCGCCTGGTGACACAACCCCCTTTATATACTTAGTGTCGTTCTAACTTTTGTCAATGAAAGCTTAAAATGGGTTACCTATTTGACAATTTTGGTTTTTCTTGGAATAATACACCTATGTTTTCGCGACGGAGGTCGACGACTCCGATCAGCCTCAAAATTTGACATTATCCGTTTCAAGAGGTCTACATTCAAAATTCGAAATGTCCGTCCGCCGTACGCCGTCTGGGCCGTTTTGGGCAGTAGGAATTTTTTTAAAAACCTGAAATTTTGACAAAATACTTGGTTTACCATCTAGTTGTGCCCGCAAGGTTTTCAGTCCGATCGCCCAAACCCGTGGGGCGCTATGGGGCTAAAATGGGGCTACAGGAGGGGTTTTCTGAAGGTTTTTAGCTATGGGATCGATTTAGGTGTCGTTTTTAAGTATTTTTGGACGTAGAATCCATTTTTGGGGGTCCCGGAACGATCCGATTGCACTGTGGCAATCTATAATATAGAAATATTATTTCTTTCATGGGGCTAAAAATGGGATTTTTGAAGGACCCCAGGAGGTTAAATATTTTTCGAGTAAAAAAATAAAGAATTTTTGAAAAAACACATTTTTGAAGAAAAAAATCCCCCAAAAAATTTTTTTTTGGAATATAAAAATCTAAAAAAAAAATTAATTTTTTTTTCATTGACAGAATTAAATGTCTGTACAAGTAACCTATATCGAAGAATCATAAACCCTTGTGTAAAATTTGCAGCGGTTTTTTCTAAAGTTTTATTGGGTAGGGCCTCCGGACCCCGCCTGGTGCCACAACCCCCCCCCCCCCCCCCCGAAAATTTTTCCTGGGTACGGCCTTGCCTACACCTATCTACTCGCGACGGAGGTAGAAAATTCTGATCTCGTCAAAATTTGACATCATCAGTTTCAAGAGGCCTCGATTCCAAAAACGAAATGTCCGTCCGGGCGGATTTGGGCAGTCGGACGTAGGGTGGAAACGTTTACTGGATCAAAATTAAGTTTGGCTCAATTTATGCCAAATCATAAACCCTTGTTTAAAATTTGCTGGGGTTTTTGCGTTTGTCCTTTCACTAAAACTATTGTTTCTTAGGTGAATCGGAAGGATGGTTTGGAAAGCTGTGTGTTGGACACTTTTTAGCCCAATAGGACCCTACCTGTTGGGGCGACCAGGCTGAGTAACTTGCGGACGCCGAAGGAGAACCGAGAATATTGTCAAATTTTTATATTAAAAAACCAAATCCCCCCCCCCCCTCCTTCACCACGTTTGTCGCGAAAACAGGCTGATTATCCTGAGTAATCTAATCAAATCAAAAATGTGTTGCACGTTCAGGTATTCTTGTTTACTCCGCAATTAGGTAATTAAATTAAATCCTCCTCCTACTCGTGAAAAAAGAGCTCAATGGAGTAAGTAGGTACATTAACGAGGCATTCCTATTGAAAGGTACCGCATTAACAACAACTGGTTTTCAGCCTGCCGTGCGATTATTCTTAATGGCGCGCTAAGAAAGACGTTCGTGTTTTCCTATGAACGAGCTACTGGGCATAAAATCCTTCCTGGAGTTACAACCTATAAGATCCGCTCCGAAAAAAATATCACTCATAAATCCTGAAGTAATGAACGTCTCATGGTGAGCGGCAATAAAACAATGATTTGCCACTTCAAACAGAACTCATCTGTAGATCTTTTATAGTCACAGTTGGATGATTTTTGTTTGAAGTGGCAAGTCATTTTATATTGGTTTATGAAATAATTTCACCTTCATAGGAAATGGCGTGCCTAGTAGGCACAGAAGACTGAGATCAGCGCCACGGAGTCCAGTAATGATGAAGAACGTGTGGGGATTCTTTGAACTCTTCGACATTTTACAGCAACAAACAAATTTTTATTCCTCGTAGTTGGAAAATGCGTTCAAACCTGGTTAGTATTGGGATGGCAGGATGGTTGGGGATCTCATGTAATCGGTGCCGAGTGATCTTCGAGGGCCGAACTGCGGGAAGCCTGAAGTAGCCCGATCGTCTTCCCAGTCGCTAATCAAAGAAGCGGATCGGTAATATCAGAGAGCCCGCAAACAAGAGCTACCTACAAGGTCCTCCATTCAGGGCCCACCTTTTTCCCGCTGGTCATAAATAAATCCTCGTACGTTCTTTCTGTGATACCAGCGCTTCACCTTCGTCTTTCATACAATTCAATGCTTTCTTACCCAATGTGCCTAAAGCTGAAGGGGTAAACCACCCTGCAATGACGCTCTGCATCAAATTGAGCTGTCTTTAAATGATGCTAACACGATTATTTGAATCGAAAGCCACTAATTGGAATGAGTTCAATATTATCTTCCGCAGAACGTCGAAGAATGCGTGGCATCTTCGCACCAGAACTTTTTTAATAGGACCCCTTCCTTGTTAATATTCATTTGCGGACGTCGTTCATTAGAAAAAGATTGTACGTGCTTGGAATCGGCCGGAAAAAATACAATATTGGCCGGAGGGCCGAGAAGAGGGAATCAATACTAGAAAGGTACTTTTTCCCCACACCCTGCACCTTGTCCCTTTTATAATTGCGGTTCCCGTCCTCGGTCTGACAAGTGGACACGGTGGGACTAGAAACGGAAAGTTCTTTCTTCAAGAAGGTCCCCAACCAGACGGTTTGGGTTGAGAAGAAATCAAGACCGGTGAGCTTATTGCGATGCAGTTTGAAAACCGGGATGAAAAACACTGTCAAGGCAGGAAACTTTAGCCTAAGAAGTCGAAGACTCGAGCTTCTCAGACGACGCCTCCGAGGGTTTTTTTCTCGATACAAATATTATAACGATACGGTTCTAATTTTAACCTGGACTTATGAAATGCTCAAGATTCCCCTCTACAAAATACTAAAAGCCTCCACTAAATGCATGCACTAAAAATAGATAGCATTCTGCTAGAATTACTAGAATAGATTAACTATTCTCAAAGATTGACGACGAAAAGAAGCCTGTGAGTTTAAATTTAAGTACCTTGACGTTTTCCGGCAGTTAGCTCATGGCTAAACTATGTTCCACGCTAAAAATAAAAGTTATTTCCAGGACCTTCTCTCTCCTACTTTGGTTTACAGTAGGGTCTTAGCTCGTAAACCAAGCTGCTCTGTGGGTGTCGGGATAAGAAGATGAATAAATCACCAGAGGCGAAGATGCAGAAAAAAAAATGGAGGGAAAACAAATACCTACCCCAATATCTCGGGGGTGTGGAAACAAATACCCAAAATTTTCGTCTGTTAATTATCTCGTGGAGTACTTGGCACGATTAAGAGTAAGCTTCGAAAAGTCTGGTGATAAAATGGCTGGGAAATGTCGGTTTAAATTTGATTTTAAGTAAGTTTTCATTTCTTTCCCATAGCAAAATTCCCCTCACCAAATTTTGGAAAGTATCATTTGCCATGATTTGTCTGAGAGCCTAGTAACAGCGGTTGCTCTAGTATGAGGCAGTTCTCACACACCTAGTATTTGGGGGTGATACTGATACAATGCTGGTCTTGGGATTGCCATATTGATCACCTTTGTAATAAGATACGCAAAATCATCCCGATTTATGTATATATGGATATTATGGAAATTAGAAACTCCAAATCTATTAATACTGCCATCACCATTCTTAGAATGTTCTACTACTCGCTGGAACCATCAATCGTACAGTATCCTCGTCAGGGGATCTGCCTACCAAGCACATCTTCTAACTGTCGCCCTAAGAAGGATTATACAAAATTTGTATTTAAAATTTAATTTAATTGCACAAAAAAAGGCGTTTTCCTCCTGCAAAGCAAGAGGAAGACGCAGCAGGTGCAGGATTGGATTGGATTGCAGGGTTGTTGGATAGCTGCAGTTTTCAAATTATGCAAATGACCTCTATGTTACTAACATGTACCTACATAAGTTTATCCTTATTAATCAAGTATGAGAGGATTTCTGGCTACACACGATTAACCGATTATACGGCTCTGAAACTCCCTTTTCGCCTCGCATTTAAAGGCCACCACTTCTTTTCTAATAAGGGAGTAAAAATAAAATTGAAATAAAAATCTAATGAAATAAAATTGGTTCATAGACTCCAAGTTATAAGGTCTTATCATGAAGTTAATATTAACCGATGAATGGTTCCGTTTTTAAGTAGTTACGTTAAATATTAAAATATTATATTATAATCTATTATTATAAATAATTATTTATCTGGTGAATAGGTACGATGAGTTAAGCTAAAATTATGTGAGTCGGAGTTATTTTTGTTATGAATACGTATTTCCCCCGTAGTTAAAGGTGAATAACCACGCACTCAATTAATACTGCAAATAAGTTTAATAATTCCTTTGGTAAATTATGCGACACCGCTAACCACACCCGTCACTGGAACTCAACCGAATCGGGGCTCGGGGGGAGGGGGCTCTCCGCCGGTCACGTCGCTGGTGATGACGTTCCCGGGCGGAATGTGCTGATGCAGCAGGAGTCCGTCGTGGGGCCCTCCTTCTGGCTCCTCGGCGGTATATTTGATTTTACCGCCACATCACTCCCCCTTTTAGGGAGAGCCTGTCCTCAGGCGGTGTATGTCGGGGTTGTCCCGCTCGTAGTCGTCACCATCCCTGGGGTGGTTCGGGAGGCCTGGAATCAGTGTTGGGCTTCCAGTCGTTCCTTGGCGCAGAACTTAGAGCCTCATCCATCTGGTCCTTAGGGCCGGCCCTGTGGTCGTCCTTGGGTGGCATCCTTCAACCTTGTCCTTTGGGTGCCAGCGAGGGTTTGGACTTCGTGGCCTCTTTCTCCGTTCTGCAAGGGATGCGGTGACACCCTGGGGCTGTGGTATGATTGCAAAAGTATCCAGCCGCCATCAACACAAGCCTTGGCATTGGTTATGGTGATCCGATGCACCACTGACGCGGAGTATACGTTCTACGCGCTGGGTCCATTGGATGATCTGTGTACCACCAGCTCGGTGCGGTGCCTGAGTAGGGCCAGACTGCTGCTGTTCCACTCATGGTTGCGCGAGGGTCGTGGCAATCCTGATGTTGCGATGACTCCGGTCCAAGTTGGGGGGGGGGGGGGGGCGTTCCCTATGTAACTTAAATTTTGATTACATTGCGCCGAAAGTCAGTTATTTATTTAGATAGGTGTGGCTGCGCTTATTAGTTTGAACCATAGTCCACTTCAAAGGACACTTGCAATTTATAACATTTAATAATGACTATTTCTGACATTATCTGGGTATTTTTAGTGGTAATTTTATTTTATACCATTACTTTGTTATTATTCACTATTATGTGAATTATTAATAATTAATCTACAATAATAATTTTCACTATTATTGCACTATTATGTGAATTAGTGATATAGAATACAATAGTTATACTTTATTTATAGCGTAATTTTGTTATTATTCATCATTATGTGAATTAGTAAATATGTACAATAATTATTTTCACTATTATTTCTTTATTATGCGAACTAGTAAAATTACACAAGAGTTATTATGTATTATATTTAGTAACGATTATTTATGGCATTATCATGACGCTTTTAATAATGACACTATTATTAACATTGCATTCTCTTATGTAAATATATAATAAACATAATTCTTAATAGGTTAAGGCCCCCGGTTGCAACCGGGTCTCATGTTATTTTCATGAGAATTTGTTTGTTTGTTGATACGACGTCTTTATGGTGTATAATACCAGTGAGTACACTTCGGCCGTTGCCCGTTCATACCCCCGGTCATGCTATGTCCTTCGCACAATAATATAACGATAAACCCGGTTGGTTGGTATGCAGGATCACCTGGTTAAATCCCGGATGGGGGAGGAATGGCTCGGGCTTTTGGGGAGTTCCCGGGATTATTTACACTGGGGGGCAGTATGTACAGCATGCACGGGGTTTTTCTATTTACATCCCCTTCCCCCTGTAGAAGACCGCCCCCTGGCGGTGGGCTCGGGGTAGCTTTTGCTCCCTGGCGTGTATAAATACGGGTAAATTTACCCTTAATTTCATGATTAAATCATCAAATCACAAATTTCTGCCATTGCTGACGAAGTAGTGTGTACCTGGTTGCTGGGGTTTCGATTAGGTACCCAGCCTACCTGTTGTTTTGCTGTTGCAGCGCCGATGGCTGTTAACGACGTTGACGTTTGACTGATGGAGAACTGGGTTATTCCTCGTTGTTCCTTCAGCGGTGGCTGGTATTAAATATTGCTTTCTAAGTATCCTCTGAGCGCACGGCTCTTCTCGATCTGTAACAAGAAAGTAATTTAGAATCGCACGCACAGGATCTTATGTTGTTAGTTAAAAGCAATGTTATTATCATCATTATGTATTTCACTGGTCTTCTCCTCGCCGTAGCATTCTCCTTGCGGGGGGGTGACCATTGTCCACTCCTCTCCAGTTGTTGCCGAAGCTCGGCTGTCACAGGTGCATTTCCACCCCATGACGATGCAGTGATGGTACGTTGCTCCGTCCTGAGAGAGCATCTGGCTATACGATCTGAGTGACGAAGCAACGATAATTAGTACATGATAATCTTAATTTTATTGTTGCAGTACAAAGGAAATAATCAGTACCCTCACTTAATTGTAGTTTTGTAAATCTCAGTTTTCCGGTTATGGTTATATTATATTTATACCATTGCTATATAATATAATATTTAGTTTATATTATGTTGGCAATTAAATAGGCATAAGAAATTTTGTAGTAATAATTAAGTTTTTTTTTTTTTTTTTTTTTTTTTTTTTTTTTTTTTTTCATGTATTCATATTTACTTATTAGCAAACGATATAAACGAAATATAGTTTACCCTATAGACACATATATAAAATAAATATAGCATAACGTATAGATATATAGATTTCGTAGTTCCTAGTTAAATTATGTTCGGGTTATATTTATGTGAATTAAAGGCGAAGATGGATTTAAGTTATTTCTCTTCGAGCATACTTCCAATACGTGTTGGAATAACAGGAAGAATGATAAAAGATTATCACAAGATCATCAACATAAGGGTAAAATTTAGGCTAGGAAAATGACTTCTGCTGGGAAGTGAATTAGGATGCGTAGCAGGACTAGGTTTGTGCAATCTGAGGATTCACTACCGTGCCGGTAGGTTGTGGGGCCTGCGAGGCCGAAGGTGGTACCGTGATGGGGGTGCCACCGATTCGGGAGCTGCGGGAGCGGCTACCGATTCCCCTACGCCCTCACTGTCCTTCCCTATTCCCACGTCCCTTTCCTGCTCGTGGCTAGTTGAACTTAGGATTGAATCTGTGTCTGACTCAATCTCCTCCCAGTTGTCCTCTGATGGCGCTGTTCGTGGTTCCACTGCCCTGTCGAACTTCTTCTTCAGGCGTGATGTGTGCACCACTTGACGCCTTCCTTTGATGTTAAGTTCCACGTTCTGGTCCGACAATACTTTGGTGATGACGAAGGGGCCCTTCCATTGTTTGGTCAATTTCTTGGCGTTCCCTTTGGCCACCACTGGGTTGTGCAGGTAAACTTTTGATCCAATTTTGAAATTGGGTGGTGATGTCCCCCTGTCATATGTTATTTTTTGTTTGGCCTTTCCCTCCTCTTGTCCTTTTTCCACAGCTCTCCACAATTCCCTCAGCGTCTCTCGCAGTTCTTCCACGTACTGTGCGTATGGCTCACTGTCGGGTTCGAGCGTGATGTCATCTTTCCCTGGGAGAGACATGGTCCGGCCGAAGACAATCTTGTAAGGAGGTATTTTAGTTGTGCTGTTAGACTGAGAGTTGATTACCATCTCCACCAGCGGTAATTTTTCGTCCCAGTCCGACTGGGTGGTGTTGATGTAGTGCTGGAGGATTTTGGAGAGGGATCTGTGCACCCTCTCGCATCTCCCATTTCCAGCTGGGTGGTAAGCCGTTGTTTTAATCTTGGTAACTTGGTAGAATTCGCAAAGGTGCCTCACCAGCTCAGAGGTGAAGTTTGATCCTTGGTCTGAGAGCAACCTGGTGCTTGCCCCGAACCTTCCAAAGTGGCTCACCAGTTTTTGTGCCGTTTCCTCTGCCGTGATGGTTTTAAGTGGATGGAACTGCACGAACCGCGAGAATTGGTCGATGATGGTGAGGATGTACTTGTTCCCCTCCTTTGTTGTTTTTAGAGGGCCGACCACGTCGATGGAGATGGCCTCAAATACCGTGGACGGGTCCTTGAAGTCCCCCAGGGGTGGCTTTATCCGGCCTGCATCCTTCACCAGTGCACAACTGGGGCATGACCTGACATAGGCTTTAGTCTCCACCGTCATGCCTGGCCAGTAGAATGTCTGTTTCAGTTGCTCAAGGGTCTTTTGTAGTCCACGATGCCCCCTATAGGGAACATCGTGAGCGAGTTGGAGTGCTCTCAGGCGCAGAGTTGGTGGCACTACCACCCTCAGGCCCCCGGGAGTTACTCGGGCCAGGAGCTTTTGTTCAGTGCGTGCATACCTAGGGTTTGTAGCCAGCTTTCTACATAATTCATCGCCCTCCTGCGCCTCAGCGAGTTTCTCTGCTTCAATGGTCAGGAATGTAGCGTATGCCCTGGACATCCCGTCTGCATTGGAATTGGCTTTCCCCGCTTTGTATTTTGGTGTGTAGGCATATTCTTCCAGCGCTAGTGACCAGCGCATGAGTCGGGCATTTGTGTCCTTCATGCTGTGAAGGTACCGTAGGGGCTCATGGTCTGTGACAATGGTGAAGCGTGCTCCCCAGAGGTATTGATGGAAATACCTTACTGCCCAGACGATCGCCAGTAGTTCCCGTTCGGTAGTGGAGTAGTTTTTCTCCGCTTTGTTGAGGGCCCGGCTTGCGTATGCCACCGGGTGCTCCTTGGAGTCATGCTGCTGACTGAGCACGGCCCCAATCCCGTCAGCCGAGGCATCTGTGGCCAGTATGAATGGCTTGGTCATGTCAACGTACTGGAGTATGGGGGGGTTGGTGAGTCTCGACTTCAATGTCTCAAAGGCTTCTTGTTGAAGTTCGGTCCACACAAATGCTGTTTCCTTTTTCGTCAGATCAATGAGCGGCTTGGCTATTCGTGCAAACCCGTCAACAAACTTCCTGTAGTAAGAGCATAGGCCTATAAACGCTCTCACCTGTCGTACAGTTGTTGGCTGAGGAAAATTCCTCACTGCCTCTGTTTTCTTTCCATCTGGGCTCACGCCCTTTTCGTTCACGACGTGGCCTAGGTAGTGCACCTCCTTTTGTAGGAAGTGACACTTAACTAGCTGGAGTTTGAGGTTTGCTTCTCTGAGCAGCTGGAGGAGCCTCTCCAACTCACTCAATTGTTCTTCCCATGTCTCATGGAAGAGTATTATGTCGTCCAAGAATGCTTGCGCCCGTGTCGAGCCCAATGCTTTCATTAGTGCAGTTGCCATTTTTTGAAATGTGGCCGGGGCATTAGATAGTCCAAAGGGCATTCTCGTGAAGGCCCAGCTCCCTGACTTAGTTGTGAACCCGGTCTTTTCCACGTCTTCCTCCTGGATTCTCACTTGATGATAGCCACTTCGGAGGTCCAGCGTGGTGAAGTACCGGGATCCTCCCATTTTGTCGAGGCAATCTTGTACATGGGGGAGTGGGAAGAATTCTGGTTGCGTGACTTGGTTGACCTTTCGGTAGTCAACGACCATTCTCCATGAGACTTCTACCACACCATCCACCAAAGTTTTCTTGGGAACTAGGAGGCAGGGTGAACGCCACACGCCACATGCTCTGCGCACGACTCCATCCCGCTCGTGTTCGGCTACAATTTTCTCCATGATCTCTTGCTGTCTCAGGGGAACTTTGAAGGGTTTCGTGCGAATGGGCTTGTGGTGCCCTGTGGGTATGCTATGTTCCACCATGTTGGTTTCCCCCAGCTTCTCGTAGCCTGGAAAGCTGAAGACATCGTAGAAGTCCCCTAGTTGTGCAGCCAATTGATGTGGGTGATCAAACCCTTTGGCCTGGTGTAGCAGCATCTCCACAAACTTTGCTTTCTCCTCATCCGGAGGGCTGTTTCCCGTTGGGGTGTGTGTAACCTGGAAGCAGTGGTCCTGCTGTGGGTGCTCCGCCACTTCCAAATTTCCCAGCCTGCAGTTCCTTTTTAGGACTACTGGGTTGGCGCCTGGGTTGTAGACCATTACCACCGTTGCGTCTGCATTAGTGTGTAGTGATCTTGCCAATGACACGTGGTTGTTTTGCCCACTTGGCGACAGAAGGATTTGGGGTTTGTCTCCTCCCACCTTACTGCCTTTTCTTCGTGCTGGGATGATCCCTACACAGTTGGGTGGGATCTCCGTTTGCATAGCAGTGACCAAGTAGGCCCAATCCCTATTGGGGTGGGTGGGTTTCTGTGGTTGCACCCCCCCTTCTTGGAATCGCACTGTGCCCGCTTTTATATCCAGTAGGGCCCCGCGGGAGCATTGAACATCAAGTCCAATGATCGCTATAATCCCTGGTGGTAAGTCCACCACGGAGGCCCAGGCATTGAAACTCCCCGTTCCTGGTAGAGTTATTTTGCAGCTGGCGTCCCCATGTACTTGCATGGCGTTACCAGTGACTCCCATTATTCTCCGTACTGATGGGTTGAGCTTCAGGTGTGGAACTGTGCTCTTGTCGACCAGGGTTATCTGTGATCCTGTGTCTATAAGGCACTTGCCGTTGGTCTTTTCCACCATCCCCTGTAGCGTCAGGGCTGGTGTCAATGTTACGTGGTATGTTTGGTAAGTTACTGTTTTTCCTTCTGGCCGTTCTAAATGGATGCAGGGGTCATTGCGAGAGGTGTGGGTCGTCGGTTGCGGGGGGAGGGTTACTTGCTTCCCCCCGCCCCCTCGTTTGGGGAGCTCTGTCGGTCGCGGTTTTCTGCCCCCCCGTAGTGAAGGGGGTAGTTTGCCATAAAGTCTCCCTCCTGGTTTATACCAGCAACGAGAGGTAGGGTGTGTGTTTTCGTTGCACACAGCACATTTCTCGTTTGTGCTGGGTGACTTGTTCCGCCCTTGCCCTCCACTGTGTTGGACCGGCTTTGGGCTCTTGCTTTTAGGTGGGGGGGTTTTTCTTCTTGGTTCGTTCTGTGCTCCCTGCTGGTTCCAGCCCACTGCGGCTGTCAGGGTCTGGTCCACTGTAGGGAAGTATGCCCCTGTTTCCTCTAATGAAGCTCTAGCCTTCGTCATTGCCTCAGAAATGGACTGAGGCTCCATCATGGAAAGCATCTGGGCGACCTGAGGGGGGAGGCCACCAATGAAGGCCTGTATGGCCAGGGCATTCGTGTCTGAGTCTTTTGACGGATCGGCCTTCTCTGCCAGGGATTTAATCCGTTCCGCATACCTGGCCACTGACTCCCCTGTGGCGATGGTAGTTTTCGTCAGCTCCTGCATGTAGGAGCGGGTAGACCGCGCCCCCTCAAATCGTGCCTGCAGTGCACGCTGGAGGCCATCTAGGGTAGCTATGTCTGGCCCTCTCCTTACAAACAGCAGGGCCTCACCCTTGATCTTCCCCATGGCTGCTTCCACCCATGCCCGCTCAGCAATGGGTGTGCTATACTTATTATGCCACTCGGCTTGCTGTTTTATGCTTGCAATCCAGGCTGCTGCTGCCCCCTGGTCAGATGACCCATTGTACCAGGGTACTCGGGCCATACCTTCCGACACAGCCTTCACACAGTCCCTGCTGAGTGTTGTTTGATGGACTGGTGAGGCGGGTGGTGCTGGCCAGGGTGGGGTAGCCCTATGGTTTCCCACATGCGGCCTTGCAGCAGGGAAGCTAGGTACAGCAGGCCTGGGAAGCTGCTGGCCGAGGCCTGTTGTATCCTGGGTTGGGAAGTTGGTTTGGGTGGTTTGGCCAGGCCACATTGGTTGCAGGTCATGCCCCCCTGTAGCCTGGGTTGAAATGTTGGGCTGGGTTGGCCAAGTTTCAGCTATCTGAGTGGGAAGGGTCGGTCGGTTAGGCCACACTGGCCACTGGCCATGCCTGGCAGCGGCCTGGTTAGCGATGTCGGCCTGTGCTGGCCAGGTTTCTGCTGTGTGGTAATCGGTGGGCTGCTGGTTTACTGCACCCTGCATGTCCCAGTGGCCAACTGGCAGTTGGGTGGGCCCTCTGGGTGGCACCGCGGCTTGGTTTGGGGCCGCGTTGGTGTGTGGCCTCCCAGCAGGGGCCTGGGCATCTGGTAAACTGCCCAGTCGCACCCCTTGATGCCCAATACCGCCCACAGTCTCACCGGCTGCAGCGTGCGGGTCCCTCCGATGCTGGCGGTCCTGCTCCCTGCTGATCAGGAGCTGCATGTTGTCCTCCAGCCGCCCCAGCCGGCTCTCTGTACTCTGGCCAACCTGGCTTAGCCTGGCCATTTCTCGTACGACCCCCTGCATCCGTAACTCCACCTGGGCAAGTCCGACATTCAAACTGTCAAACTGCCCTTTGAGACCTGTGAGTTCGTAGTGCAGGACGTCTACCCTGCTCTTTATATAGTTCAGGGTCTCATCGGCCGCATCCCGGTTGCCCTTTATTTGGTGCAAAAGGGCTGCCTCCTGGCTCTCAGCCAAGTACACGCCCTTCAGCACCAACCCCCTGAGGTCGGAGCTGATTTTTTGAGTATATTTTTCCTGCCTCAGGAGGCTGGTCCCCAGATCTTTGGATTTCATCTTGATCTCCTTGTCCCCGGTAATGACTTTGGACGCCAAGTCCGGGGTTTGGGGGGACTTGGTAATCCCGTAAAATTCCCTCCTCCCGCCTTCGGTAAGGTGCGGGAGGGGGCTGGACGGGTGTGGTGTGCCGCGTGAAGGCCCGTCGTCGGAGTCGCTGGACGAGTCTTCCTGAGTCTTAGATTGTACTACCCCCTCCACTGCCTGGGCCGCCTCCGACAGGGAGATGAGCTTCGCCTGCAGGTTTACTGCGGCTTGCCCTGTCTGCTCCTGCCCCGCCAGGAAGGAGAGCCGCCCTGTGAGGTGCAGGGACCAAGCGCGGATTTTTCTGAATGCCGATCGAGGCATTTCCTCGTCCAAATCCCGCACCTCCATCTCCAGCCGCTGGATGTAACCCCTACAGAGTTCCAGCTCACCCTCAAAATCCACATTCTCCCGCGCGTCTGGGCGTGGGGCCACATTAGCGGCCACTGCCTGGAGCAACCTCCCCCGCAGCTCCTTTGCCGTTCCCTGGCCGGGCAGCCCCCGGATTGCTAGCTCATGTACTAGCATATCCTTCACCAGGTACGAGAAATCCCCACCTCGTGCCATTCTGACCCACTTCTCGTTTACAGCTCTCGTTATAGGTGGTGAGCAGAAGAACGAAACGCTAAGGAAGCACGAGACGAGCTTTTTATCAGGGGAAGAAGAGTCAGCAATGGTTGGGAGGGGAGGGCATCAACCGATGGTGGCTAGAGATTACCTAACGGATGGAGTTCGGCAGCCTCAGATTGATTACCTGGTAGTAATTCCCCAGAGATTATTGATGGTTAATTTGAGCAGCCCAAGAAATCAGCTATAAATTGGTCGCGCTTAATTTGACACCAAGGGTTACTTCACGGCTTAAGAAAATGAAATTCAAAAGTGCAAAGAAGAAGGAGTCAAGTGTAAAAAAGGGGGGGGGGGGGTTTAAGTCGTTTATCTTTCTTTTTTTTTTTTTTTTCTTATGCCGATGCGGCGTTCGAGGATAAGAACGGACGGGCAAAAGAGAGAGAAAAAACAAAAAAAAATGTTGAGGGTTGACGGACGAGAGAGAGAAAAAAAAGGAACTGGAAAGTAGGTCAACTGACTGCCGCCCACGTAACCGCTATTAAATTTTATCTCCCGTTCGTGATGCCTTGATTCTCCAGTTATGCAAGGGGAAGGACAACACAATCTATATCGGGTATAATAATGAATTATATAATAATGAACAATTATAATAATGTAAGGAATAGGTACGTACCCGCTCACCAATACTTACCTATTCGCCTGATGACCACTTCGTGAGTGGGCGTTGCTTGATTCTGTACTTCTGACACCAATGTTATGAATACGTATTTCCCCCGTAGTTAAAGGTGAATAACCACGCACTCAATTAATACTGCAAATAAGTTTAATAATTCCTTTGGTAAATTATGCGACACCGCTAACCACACCCGTCACTGGAACTCAACCGAATCGGGGCTCGGGGGGAGGGGGCTCTCCGCCGGTCACGTCGCTGGTGATGACGTTCCCGGGCGGAATGTGCTGATGCAGCAGGAGTCCGTCGTGGGGCCCTCCTTCTGGCTCCTCGGCGGTATATTTGATTTTACCGCCACATTTTCGCAAATCTTGAGATTATTTTCTCTCTATCGTTTCGCGAATGTTTGTTCTTTTTCATGTTAATGTATTTTCAAAATTTGTAATATTTAATATTTGTTTTCGATTCTAAACAAATACTTATGAAAAAAAAAAAAAAAAAAAAAACTTTCAGGGCCATCACTTTGACATTTAAGATCAGATACCTGCTATGCAAAAAGCGTTTTCCGCCAAGACTCAATGGCATTAGGAGTTGATGACATATTTGACGCACGCTTGTCACAACCAAACGAATGAAATCCTTGGCTTGCAGAATAATGTGTGAAACGCCTAAAAGTCCCATACGATATGGATATACCCAAGTCGCTACGCCTAAAAAAAAATCCACATTTTTATGTACCAAGAAGGTTCAGGAGAGTGGACCAACATGCGTACATCAACGCAGGGCCAGAATAAACGGCCAAAACACAAAAGCGAACCAATCATTGATAAACCTTAAGGACAATTGAGATTATGATGTCTATCCTCAAAAATGGTTCATCTCAAATGATTTAAAAAATGAAAATTTCATAAATTCTCAATTCAGAACTGAATCAATTCATTTCAATAGTTTCGACAAGTTGGTTTTTTCATTTTGATTGAATATTCTCAGTGAAACCAGAAACTGTCGGTTTCCACTTGTTTACCTAACGTTTGAATGAAAATTTGCATGATGTTTCAGTGAAGTGTTTTGAGCTTCGATCTGTAGACGACATTTGAAGGGAAGAAAAAAGAACGATGTCACACAACGGCCTACGTTGAAAATTCAACAAGAGCCGACCATATCAGTCGCTGTCGGGTTGATATCTCCTCATGACTACAGAATCATGCTAATGCCTTGTTTATTGTATGTGTTAACCCTGTTTACACTACGTAAGATTTGTGGGGTCGATCAGAATATTTATCGACGTAGGGGGTTGTTTTCGTTTTTGTGGCCACTCACATGCTAAAGGGCAGTGATGACCTGTCACCACGGCGGTCACCTCACTACAATACTGACGATCGCTCTTGATCGTGAAGTCAGGGCCAGACTGAAATTTGTTGAAACTTTAAATCTGAGTTCTTGTAGACACAGCTGTCTGCGGTGTGGTGTATCAGGTAGGTACTAAATGTAAATGAATTGTGTTGTAAGCAAGAATCAGTAAAAAAAACGTGTTTAGGTCTTCTAAATTATCAACCTGTTCATGATGGCTTGGCAGCAGATTACATAGTATAAAGAATTTCTTCTATTCCCCCGATGTCGGAGATTTCCCTCCAGATTTTTTGTAATCTGTCTATCATTCGGGAACCTTGATACAGTTTTTAGCTGCGTCGGAAGCGATCGCCCGAAAAGGTAATTTAATGGGAGTGGATTGAAGGATGGGCCAGTGCTGTCGGATCAGATAGGGCACAAAGTTTCCCTTGGGCGGTAAAAATTATCATAGGTAATACCTGGTCCTTTGGCCAACAGTAGCCTGAACTCCCTCCTCCGTGACGTTAGTGAAAACGGCCGATTGTTTAAAAGCACGTCTGGTTGGATCGATCTCGACGTTATTAGAGACTTCTTACTGGGCCTTTTCATTTTTATTTCCCCCCTAATCCCCAGTTATCGACGCGGTATACAGGTAGCCGCTTGGCCGTTTCGTACGTGGCCCTGTGGTTACTTCAACTATTAGAACGAATTGATGTGGCATTATACGAATGATAGGTAGGACTAGTTAGAAACAACCTCTTCTCATTCATCAAATATTAGCATAACTGATAACACGTTCAATCGCTCATGAAATAACTTATGCGCTTCCTACGTTACATATCATTTCTATGGCTTTTAAGAATTGAACAGGGCTTATGAAAATTATAGAGCGATGAGCGATTCAAAAATGATCAGTTCGATGATTCAACTTTTAGTAAAAGTCTTGTACGCCACCTAAAGCAGTTGTACGTCAGTTGAACATACGTTGTTGGGGGGATTGGATTATACGTGGGATTTATTTTTCTTCTGAGGAGAAAATTGAAGCGAGCTTAAGAAAATTAAGCTTAATAAATTATAACCTAATTAATTAGGTGCAAAAATATGTGTTTGGGGTTTCTAAGAGTTTTCAACATTTGCACCACTGATACCGCTCCGAGATAGGCAAGGTTCACTGTTTCCAATGGACGAGGTGTAATGAGTTTGGTTAGGGAGAGAGAACGACTCCTCTGCTGAATACTAAATTGTTTATTCAGGTAAACAATTATAGCGTGGGGACCGGTTTCGAGCAACTAAGCTCATCTACAGCCCAGAGTGACTTGAGGTGGTTGAACGTACAATTAGTTCTGAACCTACAATTAGTTCAGAACTAATTGTACGTTCAACCACCTCAAGTCACTCTGGGCTGTAGATGAGCTTAGTTGCTCGAAACCGGTCCCCACGCTATAATTGTTTACCTGAATAAACAATTTAGTATTCAGCAGAGGAGTCGTTCTCTCTCCCTAACCAAACTCATTGGATTAGACCTCTGCACCATCGGCAAACAACCACTTTGTGACGAGGTGTAATTTGGTTCCATAGTACTCGATTTCACTTCGTTCAAACCTTCTCAGTAGATCGTCAATATCAAGATGCCAGACGTCCTCGTCATTGATGTGCCCGCGATTTCTCTGTTGCTCGGCCACCGCATGCTTCACGATGACTTCTTTTATTCATGTGATTTGAAGCTCGAGACGTACCTAGCCGATCATTTCTCGTGTACAGGAGAGCAGTAGGTACGTTATTCTGGAAGCTCTGGATAGTTCGGAGCAACGCAGCACCCCAATTGTGCACCATAAACCCAAATTGGTTTGAGGAAAAGGTTTGACTGTGGACCGATAAGACTTCTTTTTGAATTTCATTGAGTTCCGTCTTTTTCTTTTTGGCTCTTGCTTTCCGTCGTAGTTTCGTATCTAAGGTTTGCCATGATTCTTTGCTTCGTTGGCTAGTGGTAGTCTACAATTTCGTAGTCGACATGGCTGGAAGCAGCTTGTGAAGCTTTTGATTGAGCGTGGGCGAAGACGGCCGATCAGTCCATCCTGTGCTCGAGTGCTTGCTCCATGATAATATCATGCTTAATATTATGCGTAATTAGGTGCACCTGGTCAATAGTAGTGCTGCCGTGGATTTCCATATCGATGAGATAGGTAGTTTAAGGTTCTATTGTCTAATTTGTATCTGCCTTTTGTTGATTTGGTCGACGAACTCTGGCAGGACTGGTAAGACTGTTCAGCCTTCTTCCCGAACATTAGGATCATGATGATCTCAGCTGCGGGATGTAGCACAGTTTGATGGCAGCGTTGGATTATCTGGGTAGTTTTGACAATTGTGAAAATGCTAATTACTAGCTTCCGGGGAAAGTTTTAAAGAACTTTGCAT
Source organism: Pilophorus perplexus (assembly GCA_955831195.1). Classification (NCBI taxonomy): domain Eukaryota; kingdom Metazoa; phylum Arthropoda; class Insecta; order Hemiptera; family Miridae; genus Pilophorus; species Pilophorus perplexus. The sequence continues at coordinate 11,174,181 of OY037012.1, forward strand.
GTGATACGGTCACACCCAGTTGTCTTATTTGTATGTACTTATTTTTGTATCATATTATGCCATACTCACTTTTCTGTAACCTGCTGTACATCTTTCTACTGGGCGCTGGCCAAACGTCTTCGGAGGTCCTTCTTTTGGACTATCAAGATTTGGCGAGAATAAATCAACTGATGAGCGAATGCATCAGCCTTTTGCTCGATCCATTTGTCGGTCATGAAGTGTGTGGTGTTTATGTCACCGGTCTCTTCAAGTCCGACCTGTTCACCCCTTAAGTGTTTTAGCAATTTTGGTTTATTATTCTTGGAATAATACACCTATGTTTTCGCGACGGGGGTCGACGACTCCGATCGGGCTCAAAATTTGACATTATCCGTTTCAAGTGGTCTACATTCAAAATCCGAAATGTCCGTCCGCCGTACGCCGTACGCCGTCCAGGCCGTTTTGGGCAGTAGGAATTTTTTTAAAAATCTGAAATTTTGGCAAAATACTTGGTTTACCATCTAGTTGTGCCCGCAAGGTTTTCAGTCCGATCGCCCAAACCCGTGGGGCGCTCTGGGGCTATAATGGGGCTACGGGAGGGTTTTTTTGAAGGCTTTTATCTATGGGATCGAGTTAGGTGTCGTTTTCGAAGTATTTTTGGACGTAGAATCCATTTTTTGGGGTCCCGGAACGATCCGATTTCACTGTGGCGATCTACAGGGCTTTCATGGGGCTAAAAATGGGATTTTTGAAGGATCCCAGGATGTTAAATATTTTTCGTGTAAAAAATACAGAATTTAAAAAAAAACACTTTTTTGAACAACAAAAAAAAAAAAAAAACATTTTTGAGATTTAAATCCAAAAAAAAAATGTTTTTTTAATTTTTTCATTGACAGAATTAAATTTCTGCACAAGTAACGTATATCAAAGAATAATAAACCCTTGTGTAAAATTTGCAGCGTTTTTCTCATTAATATTCAAGAACCTATTCCAAAATTAAGTGGAACCGATTTTCAGGAAGTCCGTAGTCATAATTAATAAAATTACTAACAACATAAAAACTTGACAGACCTGACAAAAAACATGCGTTGCTCCCAAATTTGTCCCTACAGGCGCGGCCGAAGGAATATTGAAAATCTCGTTCCTCAATGGTATAAATTATATATTGCGGTCGGATGTGCCGTAAGGTTTCTCGTGTGGGCTTCGGATCGCCGGAGGAAAAGGCCATATTTCAAAGCAAAATGGAGACGCACGACGAAATGACCCTAAATAACAAAGCACCGCTACTGTGAAGGAGCTAAACCAGTTCGCGGGTTTATGTAAAGCAATAATTCCGTCCCGCGACACTTGACGTCCACCGGGAAATATAATAAAGGTGATTCATTTGCGATCGTGTGTATTTTTTTTTAAATATGCATGAGGCGGAACGGTCGCCACAGGTGCAGAAGCCGTTTAAGGAGCCATTTCGCCGGTTTTTGTTGTCCGAAGGGGCTCCCTTTATCGTCTTGCCCAATAAACAATGTTCAATTATACGTCTGGCTCGGACAATTTCACGTTGGGATCGTCTAGTTGTAAAAAATGAGGGTCGCCTGAAAAACATGAAAATTAATTAAACCTAAGACATTTTTATTGAATTAAATTACTCGTGGAACTTATCGCGCCTATCGGTAGGGTCAGGACCTTTCATTAATTTTTTTTTCTACCCCAAAAGAGGTGGTAATTCGTGGATTCAAAGCGATTCCAGGGGCTGATTGTCTCTCTGTTGTCCTTCCTTGGAGTGGACTGGGGCCAATCGATTGAGATTGGTATCGGTGTAATTTTCAATAACCTTTATCCTGCGTTCGGTGTGAATTAGACCGTCTTTGAGGAAATTGATTTTTTTTTTTTTTTTGTGTACGACATCTTTTGGTTAGTCATCTGCTGGCTTTCGGTACACCTGTAGCCTGACTGCTTTTAATAATGGGACTACACAACAGCATAATATTGAAATTACATAAGTTTCTTAATTTCAATTATTATGTACAGTACCTACGAGCATAATCGTAGCATCGTCATTAAGTTGTTTCGGTTCGGCAAAGTTCGAACGAGTTCAGGGGAACAACAGAAAATAGCATAAAAAGTGAGCTCTGTGTGTTTCAAGTCATTGCAGCTCATTGATGGATGATTTGTGTTCGTCGAGACCTTCTCACCTTGGTGATAGCTCCGATTACGAGGCACCCGACGACGAAAAGTGGTCACCGACAGAGGAAACAGGGGTATTCCATAAACGCTCTCGGCCACTTAGACCTGAGGACTCCTCTCGTCAAGAAGAAATGATCCGAATGGCCGAGGAGTCGGGCGTTTTACGATCGGATTTGCAGAGCGTGTCAACAGTTAGCGGGGGAAACTGTGTCGGAATGCACTTGTCAACTCGAGGATGTTTATCCCTAGTTGCCGAAGAGGAAAAGTAAGGACGATGGCAACTTCCCCGACAAAGACCCCAAAAAGAGGGGAAAAAAAAAAGACAATCCAGGCCGGAATGTCGGGGAGCCACCGTTTACGAGGTGAGGCACGAGGTAGAAAACGGTTGATTTATCCGCCCGTGGACTGTAAACCCCACCGACACCGGCTACTGTCTGACCATTGTTTCTCCCCTGGTAATGCTCGCCAAAGTTCTTGGGGGAGTACTTAGCGAGGTGCACCTCCCTGCTCCAGTTCCTTTTATTGCCAACGACCGGGTGGAAAAACAGGGGCTTCAGACTTCACGGCTTGGCGCTTTGGCCTTTTAATTCGGCTGTTCCACCTGCAGCCTTGCTCAAGGTAAACCCTACAAAGGTATGCCTTTTATGCGCCATTTCACGACTACGACGCCTTCATCGTCTCCCGTTGAAAGCCCGTTTGTCTACTTGTACATCCTCAGATAGTGAGATGCGATTTTTCTAAAACAGCACGATATCCTCGTGCTGTCAGCAATTCAGACAGCGAAACTCGGTGCCTGCATAACAGACTCTATTAGTGTGTACAACTCTATAGCCAGTACTGCAGACTAGTCCAACGTCGATAAAAAGCTTTTGTTCGTGCAAGTAGGGGCTGCTTACGCTCGTACGCGCGAAGGTCGCCCCTTCTCCGAGTGCCAGAACGCTCATTTCTGGTCAAATCAGAAGGAAAATTTGGACTTGCTAGTCAGTAGATCCTTTGCTTTACCCACCAAGAGGGGCCACAAGCTCTGGGCAACCGACTCCCTTAAATTGACCGAGTCCGAGCGGCCCATGACGTTTCAAGCAAAACCGTGGATACCTACCCCAGAACGCCCCAACGGGAGTTCTGGAGGCGTGTCGAGCACGGAAACCTGGCTTCCCGCCTCCAAAAAATATACCTACTGATCCTTCCGTCTCCGAGAAATCAGAACCTCCGGGAAATGCTTGAGAAAATGTCTGATTTGAATTAATCAATGTAGGTAATGATTTGTTCCATTGATGTTTTCGTAAATAAATAAACAATGAGAGTACAATTTTCAACGAATTGGACCAGAAAATAAAATCCAAGTTTTTTGAACGTCCCACGTAATTTGCATCGTTTTTGGTCTTGACATAACGAATGTTTACCTACTGACTGAGCGGTACTCAAGTATTAGAACAAAGGCACCTTAGGGGGTTGGAAGGAATTTTTTATTGTCATCCCCCGTCTCCGATAGTCATCTCGCGGAGCAAGATGGGTAGTGGTTGCTATGGTAATGGGCAAGGGCCGCTACCTGGGCGCACTCTGAGGAATCCAGCCTTAATCGGGACCGTTTATTGACTGCTGCACTAAATTACAAGTTTCTCGGACATGTCCTCAGGGCCCGGGTAATTTTCAAGTCTCCTCCCTCTTTCTGGGAACCTCCTCCGGTTGCTCCGACTCCCGATGGTGCTGGCGGGGTTGCCAGAGAAAAAGGAAATCACCCCAAAACCCATCATGAAGCCAATTCAGACATTTCTCAATGTCCTTCCTAACTAATGTTATAAATCTCGTTTATTCTATTTTTTAAAACCTGATCATGTTGGTTATGTACGTATTTGCTTTACCATAGCAAAATGTAAATAGCACAGAAAACACGATTTTTTTATAACGACTATATGATGTCATCGTTATAATATTCAGATAAGATGATAATTTTTCAATTTTATGGATCTCATTTCTCCTGTTTGCCATGGATTCATGCAAATTATGTAGGGCCGGAGACAAGTTAATAACCAGGCTTCACGCGTTCTCCAAATGGTGCTATTAGAACTCCAGATTTGAGGAAAAAACCTCATATGGTCCCGATCACGTGCGACAAAGTGCTTATTAATGTTTATTGTGTGTGCAAGCGGTTGAGGCCCCACTTTGATTTCGATGACTCCTGTCGGCTTGAATATTCGATGAGACGGTGAATATATTTGACTTTCTCGCGTTTCATCTCAGGGATTTTATTCCAGAATTATGTAAACCCGGCAGATAATTGAATCGTCATCAACAGAGGGACAGGTCCAAAGTGATCATTATGTCGCCGAGGTGTCTAATTATGATCAGTCGAGTAAGTAGCACGTTTTAAAGATTGATAATAAGATTGCCTGGCGTGTGATCTTATCCCCCACTTTCAGCTTTCATTTGCATCATAATTAGTCTTTACATGATCAGCAATTTTGAAACGAGAGCTTTGTTAATGGCACAAAATTATGCCAATAAATAAAATACTGCTATTTTATAGAATTGGCTACGTAAAATGCCCGTATTAATCCTTAGCTTATTAATTTTGCGCACGACCACTACAACGTACAATAATTTAATAACCAATTATTGATTAGATCCCACTGTAACTATTTATACTACTCGCTTCGCTCGTTCATTAAAGGTACGAAAAATGTGAATACCTAACGTATGGTTAAAAAACAAAATTAAATCGATTTGTAAATAAGAATAGAACTAAAAACCTAATTCGGTGCCTTCTTCTCCTCTAAATCAATTTTTTTCTTTTATTCCGATATGTAATGTATATGTAATGGTATTATGTTTCATATTTTTCCCATCAATTTAACAATATTGACAAAAATGGATTTTTGGCAAATTTTCACGTATAAACTAAACTTTTTTCTTCTTGTAAATAATCAACTAAAGCTAAAGGTACATGTTTGTTTTCTGTCGAATTCTTCAAACCGAAATGGGGTGGGTAATTAGAGAGTTCCTAAAGAAACATCCGAGTTACGTCGACCGTTAATTTTTATCACCGTAAGGGATTTGTCTAGGGAGAATCAAAGAAAAGCTAACTTCACATAAGACCGTAACAGAGATACGGTCTTATCAAAAGTCACGCTAAATTTAAAGTGCCGCTATTTACGTTCTATTGCTCGAAATTAACGGCGGTATCCTTAAGACCGTAAGTTTATTGCCGTAACTTTACGGCAATAACGTTCGACGTTAGGCATAAGGACGTAAGTTATCACCGTTATTTCTGCGCATGCGCGAAATCTCGAGTTACGTCGACCGTAACTCATCACCGTTAGGCAAAAAGTGGCTTTAGGAACTCTCTATTGAGGAGTGTACTAGCAACGTGTTTAGCTCGGGAGTTATCCTGGTGAATCGTATCAAATAATTTTATTTACTGCTTTTCAAGGTTTATTCCTTCAAATACTCGTAACGTACATTCGTATACGTACATATTCTTTAAGTGGGGATTTCAAAAGCGTTCATGCAAAAGTAGGTGGTGTTTTAAATTTTTTTTTTTTTGTTGCCATGTTTTGGCGTTTTCAGTGCTTGTTTGGCCTCAAATGTTTGCACGTTGATCTGCGCCCTAGTGATAAGGTACAGACACAGATCTATACATCCACACAGACCGGTGGAATATTGATAATGTTGTACTATCAACAGTACAGCCGTAGCCGTATGTATGTATGTGTATAGCCGTTGACTATATTGTTGAATAAATACTATTATGAAAGGTTGTTTCTGTTTATGTTGGTAATGAATACCGCCTCCCTATCACCCTCGCACCTCTCTCGAGCAAAATGCACCGCGCTATCGGGCACCAGCGATCACAATTCGTTTCCTACCCTCCCCTTTCAACTAATAATTATAATTACTCAGGCAGGTATTTTTTCTAATTATAATGTTGAGATGCCTTAGCGGTTATTTATGGGTCTGTATCGTCAAAGGATTTGTCTCTATTGACAACCCTCTCGGGCTCCGACCGGCGCGTGATGTCGCTAATGCTAACCTGCCATCGCCCAAATTATAGAGCGATTCACTTACTCATAATTATTATCAAGTCCGTTGTGGTAATTATCATCGGGTTCCGTACGGTCTGATATCAAGGTGTGCCCCCGGGGGTGGGCCTAGGAGTCTGGAGAAAGATAGGGGGTTAATGCTACGTTATATCAATTTCCACTTCACAACATATCAAAGGGGAACATCTCGGTGTGAATACTGAATGGTAACATTAACACGGAATCAAAAAATTTAAAATACACGTGCCACTTAATTACAACACAATGTTTGGGTGGTTCTGAAAACTTGTTTTGGCGTGTTAATTGCCAGAAAACGGGCAAATCTTTCCGTAACCTGGATTGAGATATTTTCGAATCTCTCAGATGACAACGCGTTGAATAGAACTATCAATTCACGTAAAGGACCGAAAGCATGATCACTGAAAGCAAATCCGTAACACGCAATTTCTTCTCCGGGCTTTACAAGCTCGCGATAAGACTCCGGTAGGTGGACAAACCACGACAATGCCGTGGCCTCTGGGTACTGTCCTATAATTTGGAGTTGAGATGGCCGTATCTTCGCCTGAAGGGCGTGGGGAGTGAGAAAGGAGCTTCCTCGGCCATTAAGTTATTTTGCAGGTGTAGCCCCAGGGCCGTCGGCAGATAAGGTGCACAGATACTGCCGACACCTCAGCCTCACTCCGGACACCCACCAACCCATCTGATATCTCTCGTCACACACCATCATCATATTCAAGTTACCGCTCCGGCTTCTACCACCGCGACTTTTTTCTTTTATTTCTTCCCTATTATATTTTATACTTCCTCCGTGTTTCGTGATTTTATCTGGGATTATCATTAATTAAAAGGAGGAGCTTTTAGGTGTTCAATAGGGGGTACTTGTGGCTGCCAACACGAATGTTGGCTTGATAATCATCAATATTGCACTGGTGAAACACTTCAAAACACTTTCTCAATAACTTATGTTGTTGGGGGAATTTTGAATTGTGAATCCACGTTGGCTAGCTTTGAGAATTATCCAAATCAGCCAGGGCACGTCGGTGCTAATGATCGCATGATCCTAGTGCTTATTTCACCGGAATCCGAAAACTCAGTCATGAAACGGGAGATCCTTGATTACCGGGGGCCCCACCAAACTGTACAAGTCAGAAAATGCAAATGACACCGAGGTATCCCCGCTTATTACCTTTTGGAAGATAATTAAAGAGTTTTCTTTTTAAGGTGATTTCCCTCGGGCAGATAAAATTACAGATATCGGTGTCGGTAGTGAGTTCCCTTCCCGGCGTGGTCATTCTATTAGTGTCAGTGCTACCACGGGGAGAGCCGAAGGGGGCCTCGAGCCATCACGAGGTGGCCACCGATCACATGAGAAAACCGTGAAACCTTCTATTTCTACACTGGGAATGGGGAATAGGAAAGAGGGAAGATGGGTATCGACTCTGCACGGTGAGTTCGATCCTCCACTTCCACCAACAGACACCTCTTCGCCCTCAATTTGAGCTGAACACAAAACCGCTGCCGTTTTCCTGCAAAGCCAACATCGAAAAAATCTATCATCGTTTTGGTTTATTATTCTGACAATAATCAACAAGTTTTCGCGATGAGTACCAACAATTTTGATCTTATGATGGGTGGATTAAAAAAATAAGCTGTTCCTCCGCCGTAAGCCGTCCAGGCCGTTTTCAGCAGTAGGAATTTCTAACACAGCATGTGTTTTTACCGAGATTAGTTTGTAAAAGGTGTCTGTCAAATGAACGAATCTACGGGAGGGGTTTTTGAAAGTTTTCAGCCGTGGGGTAGAGTTGGGTGTCGTTTTCGAAGAATTTTTTGACGTAGGGTCCATTGCTGGGGGTACCAGAACCATCAGATTTCGTTTCGGTCATCTATACCGCTTACGTGTGGCTACGAATTGGCTTTCGAAGAATGCCAGGAAGTCAAATGAAGTGCCGTTTTCCGAGTCATTTTGAACGTAGAATCAATTTGTCGGGGTCTTGCGACCGTATCAACCGCATCAACGCTCCGGAATACAGATTTAAATTTCTTAAAATACCTAACTTTGGTTTATTATTCGTGGAATAATTCACCTGAGTATTCGTGTCAGAGGTCAAAAATGTTGATCGGCCTCAAAATTTGAGATTATCCGTTTCATAACACGTAGATTCCACAAACAAAATTTCGTTCGCAAAAACATTTATGCCGGTCCGAGCCGTTTTGGACAGTCGGAATTTTTTTTTTAATCTGAAATTTTGACAAAATACACGGTTTACCATCTAGTTATGCCCACAAGGTTCTCAGCCCGATCACCCAAACCCGTGGAGCTCTGTGGGGCTATAAATGGGCAGCGGGAAGGGTTTTTGAAGGGTTTCGGCTATGGGGCCGAGTTAGGTGTCGTTTTCGAAGTATTTTGGGACATAGAATCCTCTTTTGGGGGTCCCAGCACGATCCGATTCCACCTTGAGGATCTGTGGGGCTTTCATGGGGCTACAAATGGGATTTCTGAATGATCCCAGGAGGTCAAATAAGGTGTCGTTTTCCGAGTAATTTAGGACGCATAATCCATTTTTCGAGGTCCCACATCTGTCCAGTCATTGTACAGTAAAATAATAAAAAAAAAGAAGTTAGGTATATTATTCACGCAGAATTAATTTTTGCGAAAATATTATTATAAACCCTTGTGTAGATTTTGCAGCGATTTTATTGGCAATACATTTTTACACAATTTATACCAAAGGGCGTTTTCATTCAAACAATTTCGCATTGAATTTAAGTTTTTTCTTCCATCCTATTATAATTAGGATTGGACGAGCCCCCGAATTTCGGGTTAAATTATCCTTTGCCATGTTGTTAAAAATCAAAAAGAGAAAAATAGTTACATCATTTTTGTACAAAAAGTCTTTCACGTAGTTTATATTCATCTAAAGTTGTTCTGGTCGATTCAAAAAGGAGGTATGTGTCGTCACTCCCGGTTTGAAGGCTAGTTTCCCATCAGGGTGCACATCGATTTTTTATATTTTTCTTGACCATTTCATTATTTCTTCTTGTGTTCGCTTAGTTGTGTATGTGATTGTGTATAGAATGATTTGATTGATTTTATGTCATTATCCGATCCTTCAGTTTTTCATTTTTTTAAATGGTGACCAACTTGGCAAATCGTCGACCAATGGGGAGCTGATTTCTGCCATAAATTCAAATTTCGATTTTTCCATAAATTCTATAAATTCCTACGAACTTGCAATCTGCGTTCTAAGCCCATTTTTGGCATTATTCGGATGCCCTCTATCGATAAAAAAAAAAAAAAAAAAATCCAGAAACACGTCCATGCCTTCTTGTTTGCTTACACGCGAGCTTCCCAACTGTAACAAACTCTTGAAAAACAGACGTTTTCATGCCCCTCTGCTCACAATTTGTTCCTTCGACACTTCCACCCCTGCGGTTTATCCTTGGCAATATCTTCCCGCAATTATATAGAGATACGTCCTGCCCGGACAGTTATATAATTAAATTAATTGCTCCATAGCCTAATGAATAATGTAGGTGGAGCAATGAGTGTCGGTATACTTCTTTTTCTTCTTCTTCTTTCAAAAAGGGGCTCATTAACATTGTTACAGTCGGTGACGCTGGTCAATAGTATGAGAGCTAAATCACACAGTCTTTCAGTCACATCCAGTTAGCTTCGCAAACGTTCATTTTAACAACGGACGCCCCTGACAGAAATGGGAGCAGTGCTCTTTAGGTGGACGGTTGCGTGCTGTTTGTGCCGTTTTTTTTTTTTTTTTTCATTTTCATTTTTTTACTTGCCAGAAATAAGTCGGTTTCCTCATTAGTGGCCGGCGAAAGGCTCTTTTTTTTTTGGCAAAAAAGGATTTTCACATCTTTATCTATTCTGTGTGAATTCGTTTCACGCAGTCCTTGCTTGGTTTTCGGTTTAATTCCTAAAAAGTAGTGGTCAAAGTTAAAAACTGTGAGACGTTGAAAGGTATGGAATCGTGGGACACGACTATTCACGTTGTTATCAACGTGATGTCTGTGGAGAGGGGGCTGACTCCCGGCGGCCGTCAAAAAGATCATCTGACTCCCGGGCAGAACGAAAATGAAAAACCAAACTCACTCCTCAGAGGACGACAGTCCCAACTGACTCCCGACGGGCGAAAAAATGATACAACTGTGTAATGCATAACTGTCCCAATTGACTCCCAGTGGTTACAGAAGCTCTGTGAGTGATTTCCACAAGTCTTCCTTCGCACTTTACAGACATTTTGGCGGTTTTCAGGTTTTTGCTATTCCAAGCGTAGGTACCTAATTTTTCGCTAAAACGCTGCTTTTCTGGAATAATTTTAGTTGGGTTTGGGCTGAGAGATGGTAGAATCAACTCAGAATCATCAGTTGGATCTGTAGTTTATTCCAAGGCAAGAATTGCTTCTCCAGTCACCAGACGACCATACGTTTGCGCCAGTGAGATTATCGGCGGAAACGACTACGTCTGCGCAAACACAGACAACTGAGTTTGCGCCAGTTTAGGAAGGCAAGAGGCTTACGTTTGCGCCAATCGTATTACAGGAAAATGTCGGTACATTTGCGCCAGGTCTAGAACTACAACTAGGGGGCCACTCCCTGCTGGCTAAAGCCAGCCAACCCCCGACCCACCTCGCCTCAAACCCCTTCTATTCGCTTTTAGAGAAACGCATCTTTATATTGTTGACCAACTGCTTTGCTTGGTCTGTTATAGTATCAATCAATCCATGACCATGCCACCATGCCCCCAGGGCCGCCGAGAGAAAAAGCGGGCCCGGGGCAAAAGAGAGCATAGGGCCCCCGTGTAAGGAGGAGGTAGGGGGTAGTTCCCAATAACGAACGTTCAATTTTCATTCTGCACAAGTAACCTATATCAAAGAATAATGAACCCTTGTGTAAAATTTGCAGCGTTCTTCAAATGATTTATCTTCATCAGTACCTCATCCTGAAAGGGTATTTAAAGTGTATTGATCACAAGTTTCCAGAAGTTTCCGCAGCAACTCATAGCGCCATACGCGTCACCGGTGCCCCGAGCGACATCGGCGTCACGACGCCCAATTTTTTCAAAATTTGAAAAAATCATTTAATGATTTGTCTTCATCAGCACCTCATTCTGAAGGGGTATTTAAAGTGTATTGATCTCAAGTCACGACGCCCGATTGTTTCAAATGAACGAACGAAACGAAACAAGGGAATTTCACACTGAATTTTCGCCCGACTGGCTGCTGCCGTCGCGGCAGGACAAGGAGGATCGGAACTTGTCTGACGATTGCGCTCATGGCTCCCCATTGCCTCGTCCCCCTGGGCTGGGAGGAGTCCGCCGTCCAATTGAACGCAGAAAATACTTGTATCAGTGACCCCGCTCCTCACGCGGTCACCCATCCAAGTACTAACCACGCCCGACGTTGCTTAAATTCGCTGATTGAGGGAAACGGTAGTTTCCGGACGGCGGATTTTTTCAAATGATTTTTCTTCATCAGTACCTCATTCTGAAGGGGTGTTTAAAGTGTATTGTTCACAACTTTCCAGAAGTGTTCGCAGCAACCCACAACGCCACAAGCGTCACCGGCGCACAGTGGTCCAGAACCCCCGAAAACGTGATCGAAACTCAATTTTTTCATATTTTTCTACAGATTTGAAAATGTTATCCTTTATTCTACAGTTCTTGAAACACCCAAAAAGCCGAAAAATGTCATTTTTGAAAGATTTTGAAAGCTTAACACCCAAAAAGCCGAAAAATGTCATTTTTTGACCATTTGAAGTGAATAAAAACATGATTTTTGGAATCTGCGCACTCAAAAGTACAAGACCCACTCATTTTGAAAGCAAAGGTAAAAAAATTAAAGTCGCTAGGAGTTTCGATCACGTTTTCGGGGGTTCTGGACCACTGTGCGTCGCCACGAGCGTCATCGGCGTCACGACGCCCGATTTTTTCAAATGATTTGTCTTCATCAGCACCTCATTCTGAAGGGGTGTTTAAAGTGTATTGATACAAGTTTCTAGAAGTGTCAGCAGCAACTCAAAGTGCCATAAGCGTCACCGGCGCCACGAGCGTCATTGGCGTCGCGACGCCCGATTTTGGTTTATTATTCTTGGAATAATACACCTATGTTTTCGCGACAGAGGTCGACGACTCCGATCGGCCTCAAAATTTGACATTATCCGTTTCAAGAGGTCGAGATTCCAAAACAAAAATGTCCGTCCGGCGTCCGGGCCGTTTTGGGTAGTAGGAATTTTTTTTTTAATTTGAAATTTTGACAAAATACTCGGTTTACCATCTAGTTGGGCCCGTAAGGTTTTCACCCCGATCGCTTTCGAAGTATTTTTGGACGTAGTATCCATTTTTAGGGGTCCCGCAACGATCCGATTTCACTGTGGCGATCTATAGGGCTTTCATGGGGCTACAAATGAGATTTTTGATGGATCCCAGGAGATCAAATATTTTTCAAGTTAAAAACAAAACAAAAAAAAATGTGTACTTAAGTAAAATATTTTTTTTAAAATCTAAAAAAAGTTCTGAATTATTTAAAAAAAATTAATTTTTTTTTATTTTTCTGGGGCCCGCTGGGGCCCCATGTAAAAGTCCGGGCCCGGGGCAAAATGTCCCCTTTGCCCCGCCCCCCTCTCGGTGGGCCTGCATGCCCCCATGTGCCTTTCCCCATATTTTTGCAGGAGTCAGATGGTTGCAGTGGTTAGCGTTTTCTTTCAGGCCATGAGCCCCCGGGAGTCACATGGGCTTGCCAAGAGAAAGTGCCCTCACGTTTTTGATCCTCTGGGAGTCAGTTGGGTAAGGCCCGTGGGGGGTATGCGGCATACCGTATGCTCCACTCCGGTTTTTTTGACTTTGCAATTTTTTTTTACACGTATGTATTTGGGTTAGTTTAGTAACAGGATGGCGTTCTTAAACAGTTCTTGATTGCAAATTAGATTTTCGGGGAATGTATGGAAAATCTAAAACATTTTGGAAACAAATTTGAAAAAATTATAGAAAATTGGCTGGAAAGGAACTAAAGGGAAGGCACTCAAATCGAGAAGCCATTGCCTTCGAAGGTTTAATCATCTATCCATAGATACATCAATACATAATGGAAATGTTGAGAGTGTATGTTGGAAAGATGGCCAATTAATCAAACCTAGCTGAGACACCATTTGTGTAAGTTTTTAACCGCGACTTGCCAGGAATTTATAAAATCTTCCATCATAGCAAACACGGAATTCGCCTTAATTTTCCTCGAAAAAAAAAAAGAGTTGAAGTGATGGGGTCGGCAGGGAAGAATCCGATCGCGCGGTGCCCCTAGGCAAACCACCTGGCTACTCCAAAGATTTCACCCATAATCGCTCGACCCCAACCTCTCATTATTATCAAAAGGGAGGAAGGAAAAATTAAAAATGTCATGCAACATTCCCCATATACCTCATCCAGAAGGAATCCAAAAGGCGCCGAGGGGCAGGACGGTTTGGGCCTGGAGGAAGCGTGTGGATCCTCCAAGCGGTTGTCACTCAATGCCGTCATTACGGGCACGAACTACTACACAATATCCACGCCTTGGAAACCCTTCGGAAACGTTCTCATTTTTACCCTGAAGAAGTCTCTCCGGGCGGTAATCAGAACGAACACGCGCAAAGTAGATGATCAGGACATTGCAACGCAGCAGTAGAGTGTAATAAGATAAATTACGAATGCGTGGATGAAAATTGCATCAACTGCGGAATCAGCAAGCGCTGTGCATTTTTATAATTGCCTCTCATTACTACTTTTAAACGAATGGCGGCTCTCACTTAGAACTCAGCCGAAAATACATCTAAAGCGACACTCCCCATGTTGTAGTTACACAAACAATTATCAAGCACTAGGTAGGAGGTACAGGTAGAGTAACTCTCCCGTCGTGGCTCATCTTCCCGAATACATTAAGATGAAACAAATTTATGACTCAATTGGCGGTATCCTCCTTAGTTAGTGTAAAAACGTTGAGATGGAATGTTCCGAGATAATTCTTCTTTAGCAAGTCTCCACGTGGGTGTAATCGCGACTTCAAAAACAAAAGGCCGACTTTTAATTCAGTTGAACGCGAGAAGACTTGTAAGCTCCTGCCCCAGGTACAATAGGATATTCACAGCTAAGGGCCCCGCAACACCCGTTAATTTGCTCTCGGATTCAGCTAATTATTGTTTCAAGTGGGCGTTGAGACCGTATCAGATCTTATATTAGGCTATAAACGTTGCACGGATGAGGATTTATGGTTTTTTTTAGCTGCGCGGATCTCAACTTCTGTGGGAAGAGCCAGTTGTTGTATCTAATAAAATTTACAAAGTGAAACATACCTACTATTACTAGTGTTTTCTTTAGAATGTATGCAGGAGAATTTTTTTCAGGTAGGCGATGACATTTACCGCAAACATAGGTAATCCGTTTTGAGGTGTATCTAAGCCCCAGATTTAGGAGCCTCAGATCGAGAAGATTGGATCGTAAGGCTCATTTGCGAGGAGGAACCAGTTATAGTTAGCATAAACCGATTGTCAATACGCAAAAATACGAGTTTCAATCTGCAAAAACTTGTTTCTGGGACGCAAAAACCGATTATCATTTAGCAGAGACTTTTTCTTGGGAGCAAACACCGGTTTTGAATTTGCACAAGCTTGTTTCGAATGATAAAAATATCGGTTTTCATTCATTCAGAGCATTTCATCGCAATTTTCATCAAAATTGTAAACCCATCTGGGCAAGTAAGTAAAGTCGCCATTTCTCCCCTGGAAATGGTCGAGAGGCTCAGTAGTTACTACACGTAGGTAGTACGTGATTGGATCGGCATGAATAATCATTAGTGATGGTTACCTGAATGTTTCCTTTTTTCAAACTCTTTGGAGCATTTATATATTTTTTCAACATTGAGATGTGAAAATGTCGCTTTCTGGGAGAATGGCCCACACCAATGGTAGGTACTTCTGGTCATCAAGTTCATTCCCTTCATTCCTGCATTAATAACTTCGTGATACACAGAGGATGAATATTGAATATTGTCGACGAATAGGTATCGAAGAATATTCGATTATACAATATTATTGTGAATATTCATTCACAATATTCTCCACTAAACTCAATAATTAGATTATGTCAGATCACAGATTCTGTGATATTAAATATCACAAAAATAAATTTGTATTTTGCCTTCATTTAATTTAAATGAAGACAAAATACAAATTTTGTATTAGTGGGTTGGCAGTATTCACACCTAGGTAAGTGGTAACACTGCTTCGCGCTTCTCTCTCTTGCTCTGTTTTCTGTAACTCTGTGCTCTAGTGCTGGCTAAATTTCGATAGTTTGCACTATCGATAGTTTCGATACTATCGAGGAAAACTATCGATAGTTTTCGATCTCTCTTCCCGCCCCAAAAAGTAGCCAATTTCTTCAATTACTGTAAGTGCTGAAACGACTTTCTGGGTGATTATTGACTTCAACTTTCATACATTGCATAGGTACCAACCTAATTATGAATATATATTTCCCTAATCCAAACTGTATTGGGCAATATAATAATAAAAGGTATCATCTTTCAAAAAATAATATTATTTTCTTTTCTATTTGATAGGTAATCGTAGAAGAAGGTCCCTCAAATTCGTCGTGTTGGAGCTTGTCTGAAAATCCCTCTTACAGAGGGTGCAAGTTGCCCCAGACTTTCCCGATTTTTTAACAAAAAAACTCCAAACGTCAGATTTCCGAGGCATTTTTAAACTTCAAAAAACACAAGCATAGATAAAGGAGAAGAAAAAGTGAATACAAGTGAACCAATCGAAACCGAAACTGAATCAGAACTCACACCAAAAATCATTACGCGCCGCGGGAGTCATTGCGGTGGTTCACTCTGTAGCTGTTCGGTCGAAGAGTACTTGAGCAGTGTTGCCAATCTAGGTAGATGAATACTAAGTAGGTTGAAAGATCTTTCAACATCCTTGATCCAATATTAAATTCAACATCCAATATTAAATTTTGATCTAAGTAAGAGCACAATTTCAGGGGGTAAGAACACAATGTCATTTCCTAGGTAATTACTTGACCCCGGAGCGATCAATTTTTAAACGTAAAACTATCGATAGGTGTGCTCCAACTATCGATGGTCTATCGATAGTCCTGGACTATCGATAGTATCGATAGACTATCGATATTAACCAGCACTACTGTGCTCTCTTTGTGTTTGTTGAGTGGGTTATAAAGTGGTTTGTGACTCCGTTTTCTGAGTGTATTTTTAGTGTTAATACAAACTTCTGCATCTCAACTCTGCGACTAAAAGGTAAAAAAGAGATATTCAATTATTTGGTGATGATTGGAAGAAATCACGGAATGTCCACTCGAGGTAAAAAAATAACCCAATAATGTGAATCTCCGTCACAATCGGCCGTAAACCTGTGTTGAACCCTTTTAGAACTATTATCGGGCCCTTCCAGCAACCTATCGTATTCGTCATTAAATGAACATTTTTCCTTATTGTAGCCTACGTATGTACGTGGATGTCCTCTTGTCCCGACTCCCACGATCTTTCCGACCCCCATTCACCGGCCGCTCGTGTGCCTGTCAGCGGGCTTCCGCATTACGGCCGATGAGATTGCGTTTAAGGCCGGGGTATCGGAGTGAAAGGTCCCGTCCGTGAACTTTGGGAACACCCGACGAAGAAGATCAAGATATGGAACCCTCGGGTGACTCGGAATGAACAATTGTGTCCTCCGTCGATGTCGGAAAAGTGTCGCAATGTTGAACCCACACTCGGCTTGTAGGTGGTTTGTGCTCACGTCTGGGGATTTACTACGGTCTGGTTGTAGACTCGGCCTCACACCTCTTGACTCCACATGTGAGCTTTGGGGTTCTATGCTCTTAAATGTTAATCTTCTGTCTTGTCTTGTCGTGGGCGTAGGTAGGGGGGCTCCCAATACAATTTTCCGTTAGTTTCCTATTTCACTAGTTTTGTGTTAATGTAGTTGTGAAATCTTCAAACCTGTTCCAAAAATTCCAAAGGCCAAAAATTACAAAGGTGTTTCGTCTTAACTTGGGGCCTGTAATGCAGGCTGTATTACAACCGCTGCAACACTCAGTCATCTGTAACACTCATTTTGGTTTATTATTCTTAGAATAATTCACCTGTTTTCGCGACGGAGGTCGACGACTCCGATCGGCCTCAAAATTTGACATTATCCGTTTCAAAAGGTCTACATGCTAAATCCGAAATGTCTGTCCGCCGTCCGTGCCGTTTTGGGCAGTAGGAATTTTTCAAAAATCTGAAATTTTGACAAAATACTTGGTTTACCATCTACTTGTGCCCGCAAGGTTTTCAGTCCGATCGTCCAAACCCGTGGGGCGCTATGGGGCTAAAATGGGGCTATGGGAGGTTTTTTTTTAAAAAAAAGGCTTTTAGCTATGGGATCGAGTTAGGTGTCGTTTTCGAAGTATTTTTGGGGGTTCCGGAACGATCCGATTTCACTGTGGCGATCTACAGGGCTTTCATGGGGCTAAAAATGGGATTTTTGAAGGATCATTGAAGGTTAAATATTTTTCGAGTAAAAAATAAAGAATTTATGAAAAAAACTTTTTTTGAAAAAAAAAATCCAAAAAAATTTTGTCATTGACACAGAATTACATTTTTGCACAAGTACCCTATATCAAAGAATAATAAACTCTTGTGTAAAATTTGCAGCGTTTTTAGAACAATACCTAATCGATTCTTTTAGATTATTTTTTAAATTTAAGAATCGTCCCGATTCAAGTCTGAATCTCAAGAATCGAAAACCGATTATTTTCTGCTCTTAACAAGTATTTTTGCATTTAGTTGATTTTTAATCCCGATCCATATTTTAAAAAAAATCATAATTAACGAGGCATTTTAGACTCAATGTTTTCTGTTTAAATTTAGTTACTGGTCCTAGGACCTATTACCTAGGACCTCTTACCTGGTAAGAGTTGAAGAAATGGAAACGGTTGCATAACAACCACTACCATAGTTTGACAAAATAGGTACTCGGTTTACTATCTAGTTGTGTCCGCAAGGTTTTCAGCCTGATCGCCCAAACCCGTGCTGCTGTGAGGGGCTAAAAAGGGGCTACGGCGTTGCTATTTTGAAGGGTTTCTGCTATGGGATCGTGTTAGGTGTCGTTTTTGAAGTGTTTTAGATTGGGGGACTCTTTTGAAAGAATCACCCATTTTCAGTTAACTGCATTTCCCCAACCGATGGACCTACATAGCTGCAATTAGTTTCAAATTGTAGCAAGTTTAACCTACTTTAAGGGTGTATAGGGTGTATGTTTGTCAAAATACTCTTAATTATTGGTTTTTTGTTGTTGCAATTAACTGGAAAAAGTCTAAAACTTTTGCTGTTTTTTGACTAACAAAAAGTTTGCCCAAGGTTTTCATGGGTGCAAACTTGGGTATGAACTCCTCTGAGGGACCCAAACAACAATTAAAAAATTCGCAGTTACATGCAATTCTGCGAGGTTCAACATTAGACTGATCTAGAGTAAGTTGGTGGCAAAACAAAATTAAAATTGCTGAAACACTGGCTTGATATACTTGAGCACATCTCTAGAATATGGCCTTTCCCTCAAAACTAATTTTCCCCTTTTCTTCCTTACTTGAGGCAATTCTCCCTCAAAAAGGGCAATTACCCTCGATGTGGAAACGCTGGTTCCCTCTTCTCGCAATAACTTTTCTTTCAGTCAAAATGGTTTCGATAAACTTGAGGTTTCCCTGCCTTTCCTGGTAGCCTTTGGATTATACACCGTTGAAAAGATAGTAGAAGTTCCTTTACAGATGACTGACTCCCAGGTTCAGGTTGTGTGCGTGCACCGGCCCCCGAACGCTCCCACCTGGTGATTAGCCGGAGACGGCCCGCGGCCTCAGAACTGCCCCCAGGCGGTTGTTGGGCCTGTCCGAGGCACCCAAAAGGTCCCCGGAGGCCACAGTATCCTCTGGCCCCCTCCAACACTGTAGTTACAACCGTCTAGTAAACGTGATCCTACCCCCGACGCCTCCGGGATCGTCAGCTACCCTCTTCTTATCTCGAATATTCATAAATGTTTCCTCCTGAAAATTTAATTATTTATTTTGTGAAGTGCTGATAAAAAGGTGATTTCTCACGTGCTGGGCAGTAGGAATCGCTCGGTATCAGTTTACGAATCGCCTCCTCATGCAAATAACACTACCGAATGCTAATCTTGTGATGTGCTCTACTGACAACAGAGGCAGCAATATGTTTGGATTCGAATCTTGACCACTCCGAACTCAGTTATTTGCTTCTATATTTATCCAATCTTATCGTGACCAGGCTACTAGTTGAAACAAATGTTCACATTGCTGAGGATTTGTTGACTTCTGGCTGTTGGGCTAAACAAAATTTGTTGTTCAATTGTAGACAAGGACGAAAAAATGCGTTTTCATTCTCAGACCCATGTGCTTCGACGGGGTTAAACATTTTCATCGTCCACAAAATTTGTCCTTAGATATTTCAGGACGTGTAGATTCTAACAATGAAATGTCCGCCCGCCATTCACACCGTGCCACACATCGGGCAGTAGGAATTTTTTTTAATCTGAAATTTTGGCAAAACCATCTAGGTCCATTTTGATTTCCATCTAGTTGTGCTCGCAACGTTTTCAGCCCGATCGCCCAAACCCGTGGGGCGCTAAGGGGCTAAAATGGGGCTATGGGAGGTTTTCTTTTAAGGCTTTTAGTTACGGGATCGAGTTAGGTGTCGTTTTCGAAGTATTGGTGGACGTAGAATCCATTTTTGGGGGACCCGGAACGATCCGATTTCACTGTGGCGATCTATAGGGCTTTCATGTGGCTAAAAATGGGATTTTTGAAGGATCCCAGGAGGTCAAGTATTTTCCGAATTAGAAAAAAATTGGATTTTTTTTTTTTTCAAAATGTTTTTACTGAAGCAGAATTAATTTTCGCGCAAGTAACCTATATCAAAGATTAATAAACCCTTGTGTAAAATTTGCAGCGTTTTTGGCTTATTAATCAGAGAAACCGTGTCGGAGGTCGACATTTTTGTTCGGCCTCAAACTTTGTCATTGTATGTTTCAAGATGCTTAGCCAAAAAACGAAATGTCCGTCCGCCGTCCGAGCTGTTTAGGGATTTTTTTAAATAGGAAATTATCACAAAAAACTCGGTCACCCATCAAGTTGTGCCCTCAATGTTTTCAGGCCGTGGGGCTCTGCGGGGCTGTGGGAGGGGTGTTTTGCCGTTAAATTCTCTCCTGTTCACCCTAGAAAGCTTAACTTCGACAGGGAGCCACCCTGAGACAGAACGAGACGAATGACATGACGAGCTCCAACCAGATCCGCTGAGTGAGCTAATATTTCCCAGATGAAATAAAGTCCTTCTAATTTTTAAAAACATTTTTTCAGAATGATTTTTATTGACAATGGTGCAATTTACCTTCATCAAAGA
Organism: Pilophorus perplexus; assembly: GCA_955831195.1. NCBI lineage: Eukaryota > Metazoa > Arthropoda > Insecta > Hemiptera > Miridae > Pilophorus > Pilophorus perplexus. The sequence goes on from OY037012.1 coordinate 11,194,828, forward strand.
ATAAGAAACCCTTGTGTAAAATTTGCAGCATTTTTCATACCGCGTTATTTTCCTTGTATGGACACCAACAATAATGCTAATCTTAGTTCAAAAAGATGAACATTTAGGCTCTCCTGAATACACCGGGCACACTAGATTATACATCCTTCTCAATCTCTTCATTTTTTACACTAACGAAACAATACCCCGTGAAACTAGCCAGATGCATCATCGCATCCAGTCGTGTTATTACGCTACCAGACGGTCCATGACCACGAGCATTTGAATTACAACAGGAATGATTTATGGGCCGGTGACTAGTTGACGGAAACTTCATCCGCAAAGGAGTATAAAATAAAAAAACTTCATCACGGAAGACAAACGTGAATCTCCTTAAATATTTACCTTTGAATGGACTCAAAAATCTTTGAAAAGGAGTCACTTTACATGATATTGAGAGAAATCAACAGGTTCGCTATTTTACATGTGTATGTAAATTGTTAGGGTTAGCGTGCAGGGCTGCGTCTAGACTGTTTTCCGCTCCAATATCGAACTAAATGCTTCCTTTCGGCGCCATATCGGAGGTATACCGATGTTTTTCGGGTTCCTTTCGCCATCGGTGATTGGGGTACCTTTCGGTTTTTTTGTTGTCGTTGTACAGCATGTGGTGCACGGATGAAACGCCGGTTTCGGCGCCAGAGTGCGTGGGACCCCGCCCATCACGAGTGGATGTTGGAAACCGCACTGTGAAACAGGTATATGGAAAGCGGGATTTTCTTGAATAATCAGCGGGGTTTTATTGAAAAACGTGAAATTAGAGTAGGTACATATTATGTACTTGATGCGAACGAATTCTCCGAATGTTCCCGGCGCCAGAACAGGTTCAAAAGATTGAACTCGGTTCATCTGAATAACAAAACACAACACGCGCTCAACAAACTATCCTTTCAGATCAATTAATTAAGTACGTAATAAGGAAGCTGTCATGACTTACGTGTGTAGCATGTATTCATTCTATGAAAATCATTTGCCACGCAAACGTTGAGTTTTGTATCACAGTCGTTGGTTCTATTTCTTTTACATTTGCGTTCATTATTGTACAAAAACGAGATGATTATGAATGTTAGTGTGTGTAATTTGTGGAATGTCTGGCCTAAAAACTGAACTATCAGGGTTTTCCTTCTTGACGCGCGGAACATTATGGTCACTTCAGATGCTGTCCATTTCACTATCCCCTTCTTCTTTAGCAAAAAGATGACGTCCGGGATCACCGTGTTTCCGGGGACATCTCCGTCTCCCCACGGTCCCAGCCCGTCCATCCTTCGCCTCCAGCGACGCGCTGTAACATTGGCTGATGTCGGCAGACCAGTGGGAAGTCTCCCTCACTGCTTACACCCAGAGCTCAAGCTGCAGGCTGCAGCAGTCTGCAGCACATGTTTCGCCTGCAACGACTAGTCTAGCCAGAACTCTAGATCTCTAGATCACCTACTGTCCGCGCTAACCGTCGATCCACTTCAGTCCGTGCATCTTCTGACCACCCCTCCCTTCTTCTGAGTCACGGCGGGCAGGTAACCACGTTGGGCGCCAAATGTACAAAAACTAGATGATCATGAATGTTAGTGTGTGTAATTTGTGGAATGTCTGGCCTAAAAACTAAACTATCAGGGTTTTCCGTCTTGACGACGCGTCGCGACGGGAACATATTATGTGTTATGGTCACTTCAGGTGCTGTCCATTTCATTATTATTATTATTATTATTATTATTATTATTATTATTATTATTATTCGAAAGAACGGGGAAGACGAAAGAGAGAGACAGGGAGTGGGAGGGAATTGGTGCTGTACCAACCCTTCCATCACCCCCTCTCTCATCTGACGAATGACCACCCCATGAAAAGGAGAAGAAACGGCAGAACAGAAGATCAGGACTGGTGGAGGGAATCTATTCCCCTCAAAAACAGGAGACACGGACTTACACCGGCTACAAGGAGAGGCCATACAAGGCCAACCAAAGGAACTGCCCTGAAGTAATACTAACTATGTAGTCCCGGGGCAGCTTCCTGAGGTAAGCAGGACTCCCACACGAAGGGTGGGGACATCCCCGCTGACAGTCCATAAAGGATTTTTCATCTGTAAAAAAAAAAAAAAAAAAAAATTATTATTATTATACTAACACTAATTGAGGTGCCAGGGGGAAAAGGGCCTATGAAAAATTCGCGTTTCGATAACGTCGGGTGGATGCGGCGAGATAGTGGGAATTCATCTTACCAAAAGACGATTTCAGACGAAGTAGTTTATAGAAATCCGCGATAAATTTGTATTTATCTTGGAAATAGACTACTTAGTCGAAAGTCGTCTTCTTATTTCGCGTTTGTATCTAACAGTATACTATTTATATATAAACTAGCTGGGACACCCGTGCTTCGCACGAAATATCAAACCCATCACCTATCAATGATGCACCCGTGGCAACCCGTCAACTTAATTTTTCATAGTAACAACGCTTGTTGGTTTCTCGTAGTGAATTATCAAATTCCCGTCTATCACCAATTATATGCAGCCCATAGCAACCCATCAACTCAAAATGAAATTACCCAGTACCTATTAAACAAATCGAAGGCTCGCAAAAAATATTCGCACCCGCCTACCGACGATCTTAGAATAACTTGCGAACGGGTTATCGCCCAAAAATCGTTTTGTACTCGTTGGAATCAGCGTGAAAAGCTCATTCCAGAGAGCCTGGTACGAACGAAATCGGACAAAAACTTTCGTTCCACTTTTGAGTCCTCCTTAGTTACACCTCAGGGATAAACAACTTTCGTTGTGAAGGAGCACCCGAAAACCGATGAAGGGGATGAGTGAGGAAAAATCAAGGTAGCCTATGACCATCGCGCTGGTTTTTGGAACGGGTCGCAATAAACGGCACGCGAATCGGTCATTCCGTTCAGGCGTGAAAAGGGAAACAGACAGACATTTCTCGGTTTTTATTAGGTGGGATATCCAAAAATATAATATCGTGTAACAGTACCAACAGTAGCAGAATTAACAGAGACCGCCACTACAGTAGTGTCAATGGTTATATTCACTTATTTCGTGAAAAAAATACTATACTGTGTCCACTCTTTTTTGGCAGCTTCTTCTCACCCCCTCAATTAACTCCTCGGGTTAATACCCTCGGTTAACTCCTGTTTCTGTCTCCTCTCCGATTAGCCAACTTTGTTAGATTACGGAATTGGTTACTATTTCAATAAAAATCAAATTCACGGGAAAATTTTGAAAAGAACACAACATGCTTTCAAGTCATTTAATTAATACAGATTTTATATACAATCCCATATAACAAATTTCAATTTACCTTTACAAATTTCTGTTTACAAATCGCCGTCAAACGTAACTTAAAACATTAAATACTTTCCTAAAATTTATGATAGTCTTTAATAGGTATTTAATACTAAATGAAAAAATAAAGTGAGTTTCAACAATTCATAAGAATCTAATGAATTGTTGAAACTCACTTTATTTTTTTCATATAATATCGACATCTGATGTCCAATGGTCTAACTGGTCTAACTCTTAACTCATTTTTTTTCTTCTCTTAACTCATCGAATAAATCACCGTTCGGTCGGTTGGGTTCATTTCCCATTGTCTTTGTTGCGCTCAAAAATAAAAATTATATAACGAGTTCGTTTTATATATATAACGTTAATAGCGAGCGTATTCCCTTAACATACACTGATTTTTTCCAAGTCTATATTACGTGGGGGGTTTGTGTGGTTTGGTATCATTCTTTCACAAATTTGATGAAGAATCCAAATTCATTAACAGACATTGAAGCATACTTAACTGATAAGATTTCGTTTAATGAAGGGGATCATAATTTGGGTCATTCCAAATATCGACTTGGTATTTTGTGAGAATTCTTTCGATAAGTTGGGGAGTTCAAAAATGTGAAAACATCAAAAGGGCTACCAAGCGATGGCAACTTTTCCACCTGGTGCCTAAATTGTTGATTGGGCTTTTGCCAAAATTTTCGATCGACACGACATGGTTTGATCACTTGGACTTTCCTTGGTGTACTGCTTGGTAACTTATGAGGAAGTTTCTTTGCTACCACTTGCACGGGAACTCGGAGCTTTGACACGGAATACCATGGTATCGTGGAGTATTTTCATGCATTTGCATTTCGTATTGGGTGATCCAGCGTCACTGAGAGTGTTAGGCACCTGGTCGTGCTCTACTTCATGGCTTCATCTTAGTGAATCGGTTATGAGGATAGGGCCAAGGACCTCCGATGAAGCAGTAGTGGATGCTTAGCAGAATGAAAATTTTGCAATGTTGTCGGGTAAAGAGCAGGCAATGGGAAACACAGACCCTGTTCTCCAACATAAATCTTGTACCAAGTGAGAGGAAGTCACCCAGAAAGTCCTGTTGAGTAGGGTCCCCTTGCGGATGCATTCTGATCGACGTACGTGGAGCTTTGTCCAAAATTGAGGAAGGGAATCACTTTGGGAACCACCCGCTAATGGTCGACCTAAGTGTCCGGTGACCTATGGTACTAAGAACCTGAAGGTTGAAACAGTGGTCGAAGGATATGTCCAACGCGTTCAACACAGGGCGCAGCTCCGTTGGCTCAAGCATTTCAGGAAGTGGCAGAGCTGCAAGGGGTAAATAAGACACGGAATACCCCCAGGCAAAGTTGACTACTTTGGAACGGCATTAATTATTAATCATCACTAGCTCTGCTACCGGCCACTGATCATTCAGCCCACCGGCCACTGTCATAGATCCTGAACTGCCCATGACCCCGAATACCTACATCAAGAAGAACGTAAACCACTTACCTTTATAGGCGCGTCCACAAAATGCTCGGCGGCCTTTGTGGACGCTTCTTTAGAACGGATGGTGAAGGCTGCAGAGGGCCAAAAACGTCGGTTGCTCTTTCAGACGGAAGGGAACCTCGATGAACTTGGAGAGGAAGTTTGGTTCTGGTGGCAAAATTGAAGTGTGCCTGAAGCTATAGTCTTGGAGCGGACCTTCAAGTCAGACGTCCCTCAGAAGAAACTGCGCGTTATAGATAGATAATAATGTAATACAGCAAGATAATATCAAATTTTGATAGCTGTTGCCGAAATGAGCTCCCACACCATTGAATTTTCAATTACAATTATTAGGTTGGTAGTTTTCAATACCTAATTATTAGGTTTTCAATACCTAATTATTAGGTTTGTACTACCAACCTCTATCTACTAGATAGAAAATGTATTGGAGGACACTTGAGCCTCAGGCTAAGGAGTCTCACTTTTACAGAAGATCTCTCTAAAAATACGATTCTTGAGTGGACGCAGTTGTGAATGTTCAGACTGCAAGATTTTAGCTTGTTTTTAAAATTTTCATGTCTTGATGTGATTATATCATTAAATTCCGATGAAAATTTAAAAGAAAGAAAAGTCGAAATGGGTTAACAATAATTATTATTGTGGGTAGGTGTTGACGAATTGAGTGACCAGGACGGGGCTTAAGTATTATAATATAATACTCATATATTATATGAAACTCAAATATGAGATGAAAATGGGCTTCAAATTTTACACAAGGGTTTATTATTCTTTGATATAGGTTAATTTTGCAAAAATTACTTCTGTGTTATTAAGAAAATGTTTTTGATAAAATTTAAAACACTTTTTCTGTACAATTGATTAATTTAAAAAATTTTTTTTCTTACACAATGTTTGGACAGATGTAGAACCTCGAAAAAAATTGATTTTGGGTCCAAAATTAGTCGGAAAACGTCACCTTATTTGACCTCGTAGGATCCTTCAAAACTCCCATTTGTAGCCCAATGAATGCTTCATAGATCCCCACGGTGAAATCGGATCGTTGTGGAACCCCCAAAAATGGGTTCTACGTCCAAAAATACTTCAAAAACGACTCCTAACTCTATCCAACTCTATAGCCAAAACCCTTAAAAAAAACCTCCCGTAGCCCCATTTTAGCTCCACAGCGCCCCACGGATTTGTGCGATCGGGCTGAAAACCTTGCGGGCACAACTAGATGGTAAACCGAGTATTTTGTCACAATTTCAGATTTTTTAACAATGCCTACTGCCCGAAACGGCTCGTCGGACGGCGGACCGACATTTCGTTTTTGAAATCAGAATTTGCGACCTCCGTGGTTCCAAGGTACTATTCCAAGAACAATAAACCATAAAGGGGGTTCCACTTATAAAACATAATTTAGGACAGTGGGCCACTTCTGAAAATTTTGGATTTTTTGCCGTAGCGTACCGTCCAAACTCTTGGCCCGATGCATGTAGGCAACGAATTCAAATACGAAGCGGTTACCGCGGGAAGGGTTGCGATCAATAAGGGAGTTTAGTTTAGGGGTGGAATAAGGGAGGCCTCTGCAGTCGTACAAGTTGGAGACCGGGAGGTGTTGCTGTCTGGTGGGGCTGGGCCAAGTTACTTCCCACCCCTATTTCTGACGTGGGGCAGTAAAAGCGTTTGAAGGGTTCGAATCCCATAAGTGAAACTTGATTTGAAATTAAGAGCTTGTCAGCCGCGTCATTTTTTTAGGTTCAGGAGACTTTTTTCTTTTTTTTAAAGAAATATTTATTGCACCAAGTTATTTCTTATTAGCAACATATTTTTGACATACCTATTTGTTTTGATGGGAACTTCAAACTTAGATACTTCAGTAAGTCTCTATCAGTAACTGATAATCACAACTGTTGTGATTATTAGAAGTGACGCTTGTAGACCGCACTTGGAATTCACTAAATTTCATTGACCATCAGTTCATGAGGCTTCTTCCTCTTGAGACGTCGAAAAAAAAAAAAAAAAAAAATTGCGTTCGGCAATAATTATTGTGAAGAATAATTCATTTTTTCACGTATTGTAGATCTAAATCTAGTGAACGCCCGCAACGTATTTTTTCTTCTCTCACCACGAGATAATTTATGTACGTACCTTTACTGTCATAGCCCTCTCACTCTCACCTGACTTATATTCATATTCATGATGTCACCTGGTTCGCGGCCATTCGTCGGACCTTGGCGCCTCTCGAAGCGAATACACGAGCCCGGATGATGGTGTTGGGTTCGAACACGGCCCAGGACATGCTGACACCTCGCGGCGCCTTGTCGAACCAAGTCCTCCCGTACCGGCTCGTCGCCTTCAAGTAGCTCCCAATGACTTCGACCAAGTCGTTAGAAATTCAAAAAATAAAAATAAAATTGAACAGATTTCAAATTTGTTGTTTTTCAAAAATTATTGACGAATAGAGCCCTACAATGCCCTATGTTCTTAAATAGCTTAAATAGCCTACTTATAAACATTATGGCTTGATTAAAAAAATATATATATATATTAGGATCGCGCCTTTAACATCCTCTAGTTATAGCGCCGTTCGTATGTGAAACCGCGTTTATTGTTGAATAATAATTCGTTGAAATCCACCGAAACAACATAAAATACACTGCCAATGCAATGACACTTGAGCTTCCTCGTGCCAGGTTCAAAATGAACGTAGTTGTCACTGTAACAAGAAAATTACGTTCGCGCATGCGCAGGGAGTACCACTTATGCAATCGTGATGAAACTGATAGGGGACCATCTAGAGCTATACCCACACAATTCCTGAAAATTTGATTGAAATCCGATCAAAATTGTGGAAGTTGGAAGTGGTTGTGGCAAGGAAATGCGGACAGACTGACAGACACGGAACCAAATTTGTTCAGGAGGCTCTGAAACGCAAAACGTGAGTGGAAATTTTGATTTTGGACATCAAAATGTTTTCATTTCGAAAGTGAAACCAATGCTTCTTCTGCCTTGCAGACTCGGAAGCAAAATATTGAGGCACCTTGTGAGTGGCCTCACTTTTATTCACACCCGTTTTCTTTCTAGGCCAGTCACATAGTAGGTCCATTAAAATCGCAAGAAAACGGCTAGTCCTAATTTTTATGTTGTTAAGGTCCAGTAGTGTACACCCAAGTTTGGAGCTATGAAAACCCTCAAATTTTCCGGAATCGTGCAAATAGTTTCCGAGCTACAGCTGAAAACGTTCTGAAAAACGTCGTTTTCCGCGGTGTCCGAATGGGGGACTTTTTTTTAAAGAGTCACCTATTTTCAGTTGACTGCAGTACATAATATATATTGTATACATGTATTTCCGCAACCAATGGACCAATGGAGGTTTCCTTACATGGAATTTAATTCCCTACAAGTTTGATTAAGTGGCATTTTTGATTGGGTACGCTGTTTTTGATATATCAAAAACTATATATAGAGGTACCTATCCAGATGGTTAAGTTTCAAGTTTTTCGACAAAGTGGCCAGCTGTATGTGGGAAACTATTAGACTTACAGAGCTGCGGTCGGTCTCAAAAGTTTGCAAATGTTTTTCTCTTTAAAAAAGGTAGGAGGAATTTTTTTGTAGGATGCACCGCTACGGAGATATAAGCCAACAAAAAAAATAAAATAAAATAATAAAATAAAAAATAAAAAAAATAAATTAGGTTTTTGGACTGTCACGCAGCGAGTTCAGGTTTTTCGGAGCTACAGAGTTTGGTGTACTGTACTGTACTCACTCCCAGTGTAACACTACTGGGAGTGAGCCTAACAACATAAAAAAATAGAACTAGCCGTTTTCTTGTGAATTTAGCGATTTTTAGTGTACTATTTGACTGACCTCGCTACCTCTCTTGTAGCGAACTTCATGTTGGTAAATTGGCATGTTTTTAGTTAATTGCAAGTGAATTTTGGCAAGTTACTCCGGAATAAAAACAACAAAACAGACACAAACAACAAACAACAAAAAAACAAACAACACAAACAACAAACAACAAAACAACAAAACACAAACACAAACAACAAACACAAACAACAACAAACACAAACAACAAACACAAACAACAAAAAATAAAATAAAATAATAAAATAAAAAATAAAAAAAATAAATTAGGTTTTTGGACTGTCACGCAGCGAGTTCAGGTTTTTCGGAGCTACAGAGTTTGGTGTACTGTACTGTACTCACTCCCAGTGTAACACTACTGGGAGTGAGCCTAACAACATAAAAAAATAGAACTAGCCGTTTTCTTGTGAATTTAGCGATTTTTAGTGTACTATTTGACTGACCTCGCTACCTCTCTTGTAGCGAACTTCATGTTGGTAAATTGGCATGTTTTTAGTTAATTGCAAGTGAATTTTGGCAAGTTACTCAGGAATAGCCGAGGAATTGTCAGTAGGACGTCACATCTGTTGCAGCTTTTAGATTAATTCAATAATTGACTCCCCCGCCGATTCCGAACGCTCCGCGTTGCACATACAAAATCAACAGTTGTGGTCTCGATTTAAAGGGACCAACCCTTTTCATAACTTTGAATGAGGCGTGGAAAAAAAAGGAAGGGGAGAGAAAGGTAAAAATTATGTCGATTCTGTTCTTAAATAAATCTTCTTGGTACCCAGTTATTTTGCATAGAAAGTTTTGACACGCATTATAAGCCTTTCGTATGATTACGCAGAAGACGTAGGCGCGTTAGGGACAAAGGAATAGGAATAGTCGAGGTCTATAGGGGGTCTGCCGCCTCGGGCACACAACCGACACCTCACACAACCCTTGTATGCAAATTTTCTCACAGGTCCCCCTCAACCCCCTGCCACTCCAAAACACACCTTTCGATTCAGTTCCACCCCAACTTTTTTTCAACCTCCTTCGATCGTACGAAAACTTTTTTTTGGAACAGCTTTTGTACGGATTTAATAGAAACGATGAAGCGAACTTGAAGGGGTTAAAAAAAATCCCTCATTAGCATCCCGCCTTCAATATTGGCTACGGGGGAAAAGGCGTAAAGGTCACGCCCGCATCGGTCAGGACGCGATTTCGTGCTGTGAAAATGGCTATCGGCGTGAAAATAATCGGGCATGAAAGATATGGGTAACGCCAAAGGATTTTTTTTTTTTAAATCCTCGGGGCCTAAAGTTCCGTTCCGCCCCACATAAAATGAACCCACCGTGTGTGGGGTCGCCCGGTCAAAATGGATCGGCTCTACGAACGGTACCAGAAAGTACAATTTTTCGATGATCGAAAATGAAACACCAAAAATTCAACAGTGTGAAAGTAGTGAAGCGTCATATTCATGTAACATCCTGCTCTATCAGTATAAAGTTGGTTTTTCTGCCGTAATGTTAAATATTTTGTAAAATTTGCAATACGAAATTATTCAGTTTTTAATAATAATTATTATAAACTGAATAATTATATTTTAATTATTAAAATTAATTATTAACGCTCCTAACTTGGTTGGTATTTTCTGCCGAAGAATTTGTAACACGATTCGAAATTATTTAGTTTTTTCAATTTACTCACTTTATGTACATGATACCATAATATACACACAAAATCTCCACACTTAGAAGATCGCACAAAATAATTCGCAAAATTACAAAAGTAAAAATAAAAAAATAAACGGTGCAAATTTTACACAAGGGTTATTCTTTGATATATCAAACCTATATATAGGTTACTTGTGCAGAAATTTAATTCTGTCAATGAAAAATATTTAGAAAAATTTTTTTTTTCAGAAGTTTTCTTTTTTTATGTACCTAATTGAATATATTTGACCTCCAGGGATCATTCAAAAACCCCATTTGTAGCCCCATGAAAGTGTTAGGTGTCGTTTTCGAAGTATTTTTGGACGTAGAATCCATTTTTTGGGGTCCCGAAACGATCCGATTTAACTGTTGCTATCTATAGGGCTAAAAAAAAGGGATAAAAAAAATAGGGATAAAAAAAAATAGGGATAAAAGAAAAAATCCTACTGCCCAAAACGGCCCGGACGGCGGACGGACATTTCGGATTTGGAATATAAACCTCTTGAAACGGATAATGTCAAATTTTGAGGCCGATCGGAGTCGTCGACCCCCGTCGCGAAAACAAGTGTATTTTTCCAAGAATAATAATCCAAAAATTGAGTTAAAAAAAAGCAACTAAAACCCACCTTGTTAGTTTTTTTTTTTTTTTTTAATAATGTTGACAAGAGATAATGATTATCAACCAATACGAGAATTTCTTGTCAACATGATTAAAAAAAGAAGTTTCAATTGTTCTTTTTTACTCAATTTCCATTAATTTTATTTTTGTTATTTTGCGAATTTTAGAAGTAGGTAACTGCTACATACTAAAATTAACTGCTCATCTAGAGTTCTAGTAGTTCGTTGTTGCTGACATGCACAAAATTATTATAAACTAGCTTGTAAATTACCTACATTTGTGTCTATTAAGTTCGGGGACAAGTTTAAAAATTGCCCGCTTGGAGGTGAATGAACGCAAATGAGTAAGAGCGTACAAACACTGTCAGCTGAACGTTTAAGAATCCCATTCAGGTTTCTCTCCCTTACTACTTTATGAATATTGATTGAGGTTTTTTCATAATAAATAATGCATAGAAAATTATTTAAATGTTAAGGAGACGAGACGGGAGGGTTTTCAGGATCAGTAGTGCGAAGGGCAGGAGGAATGTCATAACAGAAAATGTGGGGCATATTCTAATTTCTTTATAGAAGTATCGCCACGCATGAAATATGTATACACAAGTGGGTACTTGTTGCTTATCTTATGAGAGTTTAAACAGTCTGGTGTGGGGGGTTATTCTTTTGTCGGGGGTGGGGCTCGTCGAAGATGGGTGACGGTATTGTTTGACGATGGGTGTCAGGATGGTGTGAACACACGAGATCATTAAGAAAGGTAGTAACGTTAGTAAAGTTTCTTTTAATTGTAATAATGTAGGTGTAATGTATTGACAGAGAAAGAGAGAGCGAGAGAGGTGAATCGATATAGGGGGTTTTGGGGGGTCGGGGGGGGGTGCCGTTGCCAGGGTATCCCCACCCAGCCTGGGGGCGGAGCCTCTCAGGGGACCAATGGGAGGAGGGCGGGCACGTGACGTCACGGACAGGAGGAGAAGGCCAATCCGACAAGGACGACTGTGGCAGGGGGTAGGGGAAGACAGAGAGAGACATAGTGGAAGATGTAGAAGTGGGAACGAGAGGGGAAGTCGGGTGGGGGAAGCCGTGAAGAGGCCGAGAGCTGGAAGGCAACAGAACGGGAGAGTCAGTAGTGAGCAGTGCGACATGCATAACACATGAGTCTCCGCGACGGTTTTTACAATTCAGATCACAGTGAAGTGAGGGGGAGAGTGTAATGGCGACCACGACGTACATGCCTGCTAGTACTGCGGTGTCGTCCGAACTGGACGGAAGCGGAGTGATGAATATAGTGAACGCGAGCATCGGGGGCGGGAGTTATCATACGAGCCCGTCCCCGAGGGGGAGTGAAGGTGAGATGAAATACATGCCGCCGTCGCATCAGCATCATCATCACCACCATCATCAAATGCCGACGTCGCCAAGTCCGAACAGCCATCCCGTATCGCTGCCGACGGCCAACCCTTGGGTGTCCATACAGCCGAGCTCGGGGGCCGATCCGTGGGCCGCCTCCATGGCAGGGATCCACAATTCCCATCATCATCACCACCACCCGCACCAGACGCCGGTGGATATCAAGCCCCATGAAATGCATAGGCATCAACAGGCTTCCCACGGGATGGCTTCACCTCATTCGTGGCATGCTCCCGTCGTTTCGGGGGCACATTACACCCCCGGGCCGGGATCGCCACTTCCTCACCACGCGTACCATGCAGCGATGAACGGTATGTTAGCCCATCACCAACACCAACCTCCCCAACTTCACCACACCCTGAGAGACATGCAAAATCACAGTCCTTCCTACCACCAAAGTCACCCGGATCAACCATCCGGAGGTGAAGAAGATGCGCCGACGTCTGACGACTTGGAAGCGTTTGCCAAACAATTCAAGCAACGACGGATTAAATTGGGTTTTACTCAAGCAGACGTCGGCCTGGCTCTGGGCACCCTCTACGGTAATGTTTTTTCACAAACGACGATATGCAGGTTCGAGGCACTTCAACTGAGCTTCAAAAACATGTGCAAATTGAAACCTCTCCTACAAAAATGGCTTGAAGAAGCCGACTCGACGACGGGATCGCCGACGAGCATTGATAAAATAGCGGCGCAAGGGCGGAAACGTAAAAAGCGAACGTCGATCGAAGTTTCCGTCAAAGGAGCTTTGGAACAGCATTTTCACAAGCAGCCCAAACCTTCTGCCCAGGAAATAACGACGCTAGCCGACACCCTCCAACTGGAAAAAGAAGTCGTCCGGGTTTGGTTCTGCAATCGGCGGCAGAAAGAAAAACGGATGACACCGCCGAACACGCTCGGCGGCCAGGACAGTCTCATAGAGGGTCAGATGGGCCCTGGGCCCCATGGTTTACACCAATACCACCACCAGGACCTCCACGGGTCACCCATGGGTCCTCACAGCCACTCGCACAGCCCACCCATGCTGTCCCCTCAGACGATGCCCACCCATCAGCTGACTGCCCACTAACGTTTAGCCCAGTGGGATATTGAATACTCCAGACACATCTCCAAGATGCAGCTGAGCCGCGATTGTATGTGAAAAGGCACGGAGCTTAACACAACTTCTAGTCTCTACTGCTCTGTTCCCTTCGTCCCTTCAAGTCGCCAGGAACTGTGATTATTACAAAAATACTTGTAAAAAAAATTACGCGTGATATAAAGTGAATCCCTCGTCTGGAGGTATGGACAAGTTTCAGATCCTACTGAAAATAAATTCGGGTGCCCTAAACAACTCCCGCCAAAAAACGGACCCTTTTTTCCATTAATAGGGCCAAATATATTTAAACAAAATACTGTGAATAGGAAAAAACCGTGTTATCTCGTCATTTTGTGAACAAATTGTGTAGTTTCTAATCGGGAACAGACTCCTTTGTATATTCGATGTGTATTTTCTATATTAAGTGGGGAGAAGTTAATGTGTATGGAAGTTGGTTAACTTTTCTGAGTGTAAATAGTTCTACTATATTAGTCGGAGCCATGCCGTGTACAAATAGAGAATTATGGTGAGTAGAACATGTAGATAAAGAATATTTTAATTAAAAAACCAAGTCTTTGGAGAGAGTGAGACATTTAAAAAAACGCGAAAAACCGAAAAAAAAATTATTTCCTCAATTTTACTACTTAGTGCATATTACTGTACAAATTTTCCCACTGGCACGGAACACTTGGGCAATTGTTTACACGAAGGAATCCAAATAAGAGAAAGGACTTTTGAAAGCCCGCCTGGAAGGAATAAAAAATTATTTAAAAAAATCCGTATGGAACGGAGAGGAGTAATAAAATGAGGAGCCCGCCTTAGAGCCAGGTATAACTTTGGAAGGAAGATATACTGAAAGGGTGGTCGAAAAGGTTAACTCCCCCCTCCCCCCGTCGCCACGGGGTCACCGGTTTGAAGGGACCCCTTAAAAATCAAGAAAAAAACCGAACCTTAACAAAAACTATCGGACTTCGAAAACGGACTCAGGACGCAAAAACGGAAGAAATCTTCGGGAACCTCTGACTGCACCTCACCAAGGCTTTAGACTAAGGTAGGACAAAATCATATTATTATGCTTTTGTTCAGGCCTGTTTTAACGCCACCAAAATCCGCTTCCGTAAAAAAAAAATCAATGTGAAAAATTCGGGTTTTAAATTTTAATCATCAACAATCCTTACTAATTTGTTCACATCCTCCGCCCAAGTGTCCTGTGCCAAAGTTAAACGCTGAAAATTTTCAAGTTCAAAAAAAAAAATTAATTAAAAATTGCAGTTGTCAAAACATTATTTCGAAGACCGCGTAAAAACAGCAAATTATTTTGCCACTCAAATAATATATTTTTCTTTGATCTCTGGAATTGTTCGTTTAGCGTCATTTTGTTGTTTTTTTTGCTCACATTTTGAATTATTCTAAAGTTCAAATTTGCTCACGGCACTCCACAATTTAGCGTCTAAGGGTTAGCTCTCAGTTAGAATTTTACTGTAGGCTGAGAGCTTCCCCAAAAATTTCCGTACGGAATTCCTTTATTTGAACAGTCTTAATTTTATGGAGAATATTCACAATTCAAATGCAAAACTAGGCGCATTAGGTATGCACGGTGAATCCGAATCAGCTGATGGAAAAATAAACTAATTTATCTGAGACATTTTTTAGATACACTTTGATTCAAATTCCTTTTTGTTTCCATTGTTTTCTGAAATAGATCCTAAAATTTTCGAAAACCTCGACCTTTGACTGCTTTTTTCGTTTCAATGCCCTGCGGTGGTATAAACGTGTTGGTTTGTTAATCGTTGCGAACTGATGCAATTTTTTTTTTTTTTTGAAAACCCCAAAGTTCTGTCTGTGATTTTCCTCCGTAGTTTCTCCTTTCTAACGGTGAAATTGGGTAATCCGTAAAAATGAGCTTGAATAACGAATTTTACTTATACAGCGTATGCATGTTAATATTGCATGCATCTGAAGGGCATTTACATATTCCACATTTTTTCGTTGTATTTTCTCATCAAAATCAGGGCATTATAGGAAATTACCGTGTCCACGTTTTGCTCATTTTACCTTTTTTTATTGACTCGTCCCCCCCCCCCCCAACCCTTTTCGCCGTTCCATTCCAAGAATCGTTTTAAAGGCTGGTTTTCGAGAATTATATATTGCTGTTATGTTTTTGCGAAAGATTAGTTTTTGTTTTTATTTAATTAGAAAATATTATTTTAGACTGTTCAACAGTCAACTGTCAAAACAATCAAAGAACTGAAATGATATTGATTTTCTCGATCAATATTTGATACGTATTGTACATACTAGTTGTAATAGTCGAAAAAGGAACCCCGCAATGTACAGATTTCATAGTTGATGAATAATCTCAATTATTATAATTATTGTGTATTTGAGACTTTTTATTTTTTATTTTTTATTTTTTTTTGTCATCAAAAGGGTTCAAATTGTAAAAAAAGTAGAGTTGAAGGGGTTTATTATGATGAAAAGAGAAAAATAAATTTTGTGTTTTGACATAATAAGTGAATTTTATTGTTGTTATTTAACAATCCCAGTTGAAGAAAAAAGATTGAAAAAAGTGAAAAGAACGCTCACAGAAATTATGATGAGGTACTTGTTAATTAACAAATAAGCAACAAATTTAAATTATTAAAAAAGAATTTAGTTGTAAATTGACGAGTTGTCATAGAAATTGGTAAATAATCACATTAAATTGGCGCTTTTAAAATTTGGCTCCTTAAAGGATGAGAAAAATTTCACTTGAAAAATATTGAAAAAGGGAATCTGTTAATTCGTTTCTATTCTTACAAAAATCAAGTACTCTTTATCAGTAACTGATAAGAGTACTTGAAATATACAACTGTTGAATATTTCAACTAGTAGGATTTGTGGGTGATTTGAACGAGCCTACATTGCCAAATACTGAGTTCAGAGCTTACATGAGAATGAGTTGACAATAAAAGGAGAATTAGTGAATTTCTAATCATCAAATCCATCCTAAATTTTACTATTAGTCAATTGGAACGCAACAAATTTTGCTGCATATTTTTGGAAATCGACTAAAAGATACGAGCAACAACAAAACATTGCGAAGAACGAAGATTTTTTGGATATGACAGATATACTAAAACTGGACGGACATCTTGTGAAGTAAGTCATCTGATTATTATTGGTTGATTTTGAATACAAACAAGGAAATTTATAGGATTTAAATGTTTTTATTTAGAAATTGTTTGAACTAGCTTCTCCATACTGTAAACTATTATAGTTTTATAATAAGATTGTCGCTTACCGTGGTCGAACTTTTTGGGAGTTTAGGCCTCGGCTATCGCGTTCATCGTATCACCTGGAGGGGGGACACTGCCAACAAAAAAATGCCCATTAAACGTCTTTCGTGTCAGTACGGACTTATCTAACGGAAGCCCTCCGGGACAAACAATTAGTTCACTCTGGGGACAATTAAACGGTGGGTAACTTCCAGGGCTTGACAACTCGCGATTACCGAGCGTTTGACGCGTCGGCCGGTTGTCTCCATTACATATTATTCCGTCCTTTTCTTCACTTTTTCGGAAGGCGGAACACGGTTTTTTTTCCCACCGAAGTCGAATTGTCACCTCTAACGAGCTCATTTTCGTCGGAAACGGCCACCAGATATCATCGCCTTTGGTCGCTTTGTTGAGACAATTCAATTAAGACCGTGACGGAGTTAACGCTGGTTGACGATTTCCGTGTCATTTTGTGCGTTAATTTTTTCGTTTAATTCTTACGTTCAATGGGAACACTTCGCGGCACGCACCAAACTACGTAATTCGCAGGTGACTTTTTTTTCACCACCGGCTTCCCCTTCTTTTGGGGTTGCAACTCCAAAATATCGCTTGAAAAGCCCGCACGCTTCTGGTCGAGGTTTTTTGAGGCGAAAAAGCCCTTTTTTTCGGGGCCCTCTATTGTAAGATATCTCTCAATGGGAACGCGAGGGGGTTTTCAATAGTTTCCCCGCTCCTCCCCGTTAAAGTTTATTTTGACTGCAGCCGGCCCGGGTGCTCCCGATCGATCCGAACGGATTTCCGTCGAATGCGCCAATTTTAATCCCCTTAACACCCCCGTAACCTCCTTTTCCCCTTTCATACACGAAACGGCGGATTTCAAAAACGTTTCGTAGAAAAATACAGTAAAATAAATGCAATAATATTACCATTTTGGGGGGTGAATTTGTTGAGTGATGACAGACCGTCAACGCATTCACCGCACAAATATTGCCTGTGCAATAATTTTATTCTCAGGTAATTTAAAAAAAAAACCTACGTATTTAATTCCGTTCGGGTGATATTATCTCATTCCATTTGCGTTGAAAATTATGGGCATACAAACATTAATTTATAAAAGATTTTAATTTTTCAGGCGGTTTTCAAGTTGGTTTATTATTTTCAGAATAATCAACCACTGTTTTCTCAACGGCGCACAGTGTGACGGCATTTGTTAGGGACATGCTATTCTCCTCCGTTAATACTTAATACAGAAGTTTGAGATCCCTTTTCGTCCCTATTCGGCCACAGTTAATTTTTAAAGTTACCAATGCGCTCCCATCCTCTCAGAGCGATCAGTTCCCCGCGCGCCCGTTGACCGGTTAGTTTTACCTACCTATAATATACCAAATTATAATTTATAGGTAAACAATGTTATTATAAATTTAATAAACTCATTGATTAAACTACACAGTCGTTACTTTCGAGATTTCATCGGGAAATCGGCCAAAGTTACGATTCGTACTTTTTTAAACCAACTACTAAGGCTACCGAGTTCTGATCACCCTCTCGCTGAAGTGATTATGTACCAAATAATGTACACTGATTTTTAGCACAAAATTGTGAAAAATTGCCATAAATTAAGTGTTGTGGGATTTTATTTGCCAATAAAACTCTTTCATGGCCGTGGATATGTGTTTCTACGGCGAAACTGTGTAAAAGTTGGCAAGTAGGGGTTTTTTGGCCCAAAATCGGGGATTTCACCCCGCTGTGCGACGGTCAATAATCTTAATCGGCCTCAAAATTTGTCCATATAAGTTTCAAGATGATTTTTTATTTTATTTTTTATTTTTTAATCTGCACGAAGTGTAGATTCAAAAATGAAATGTCCGTCCACCGTCCTTTGTACGTGCCAATTTTCGTAGTCAGAACTCTTCAAAATTCTGTAATCTTTACGACATAGTCGGCTTTCTATTCATTAATAACAAAATTTGTTATTAATACCACATTTTAATTATTGTGGCCGTAAAATTTTCACCGCTATAACCCGCGTTGCTCTCAGGGACTGATGAGGGACTTTCGAAGGTTTTCGGCCCTGGCGTTGAGTTAGATATCGTCTTCGAAATATTTTCGGTCGTAAAATCCATTATTTAGGGCCCAAGAACCATTAAATTTCATCTTCGGGATCTATCGGGCTTTCATGAGGCTACAAATGGGCCTTTTGGGCCGCAACGAATGAGGTGTTGTTTTCCGGGTAATTTTGGTAATTTTTCGGGGTCAAAACTCTGTCCATGTACTTACAGAAATACAAATACAATTTATTTAAAAATAATAAAATGAATTATTCATCCCAAAAAATAATAAAATGAATTATTCATCCCAAAAAATATTAAAATAAAATTTTAAAATAATAAAATAAATTTTATTATTTTTTTGGTATGAATTGTGCAAATAATTTTTTACACATTTAGTGTGTAAAATTTGCTGCGTTTGATAAAATGCATTGTTAATAATATTATGATGATTAGGTAATATTTATAAGTATTGATCGATTAAGTTAATTTATCGATTAAAAAAGTAAAATTAAATTTTCAAAATATGGCCTGTCTCTGAGAATAATTTTTAAAAAGTTTTAGCAGTAGTTGTTTTTAGATTTTTAAAACATTGAACAGTTTATTTCTAAAAATCTAAATTTATTTATTTTTTTTTACAATTTTTAAAATAAATTCTCTATATTTAACAAAAATTTTTAAACATCTATATTTTAGTCTAGTTGAGATGAGGTAAGTTCTCTTCCACCAGCAAGGCAAAGCCCACTGAAATTAAAAAATTATGGGAAAAAAATTGCTGAAATATTTCTTTAATTTGTAGTGACCTCAAGTCGAAGTCATAATAATATTATGACTAATATTATATTACATTAACTGTAATTACAATAGACGTTACTGATATACTTAAATGCGACGAGGACTTGAAAATTTCAGATGGAATGTTTATTTCGACAGTGAACTTGGTGGCTTAGGTCTTTTATGATGGGATTCGATCGATCCGGAGTTCCCCACGGATTTTAGACGATCCACCGATTTTCAATCCCTTTTTCGCCCCCGAACACGCCGGCCGTGGACCCGAAAAGTTGTTTTGATTTCACGGAGTTTAAAGGGCCAGGGGTGGCTGTTGGTTTCGGGTGGAGATGCGAAGGGGAGAAGATTCCACCCCTCGCGGAGTTCACCAACTGGCCAGGTGGACATCACCGGCCGTTACGAACCCTCTAAGTAGACAACTACCCCTATGCCATTTCTCACAGGGCACATCCTCTCTTATCTACAGAAAAGGTTACACCCTGGTTTCCTCTTGTCCGTGTGATCGGAGATGATTTTGACGTCCGCAGATGGCCGTACTGGACATTTTCAAGATCCCCAATGAGCACTGTTGAACCTGTCTCATGCTCCCTACTGCGCCATCATTTGACCATTATACTGCTCACCTAGTGCCACTCCCGGTAACTAAGGATTGCATTCTCAATCAGTCTCGATCAATCTGACCTCCTCAACATTCCTAGACATCCACCCCAGTGTTAGTTTATCCCCTTTTACGGTAATCCTCACAAACTGGGACCTCCCCTTTTCAGCGGTAAAGGCACGTCAGGTTAATTATGTTATGGTACTTCGGGCAGGCCGGCAGACGCAAAAATCCGCCGCGGAAATCCCAGACAGATTTAAAGTCCGTGCACTGGACAATGTGCATTGTCCACCAGCAATTACCCAACCAGACCCCAGCATTCCCACCGGGCTTAAGCTCGAAGAGATCCTGTTCATTATTTACTTTTTCTCCGTGTGTTAGGCATAACTGTTTTTAAAAAAATAATTTATTCATTTTTTTTTTGTTTCTGTTTAATTTATTTGGTACGTTTCATTGCCGTTCAGGTACGTTGAAAACTGGGTTGAGGGAGGATTTGAAGAAAAAGCTTTGGTGTAGAAGCGGCACCTGTTTAAACCTGTCAGATCTCGAATTGATCATTGGGGACCCTTTGGGGGCTTTGGAAGGCTATAAAACTAATATCCTTTCATCCTTTGACTTAGATTTGTTAGTCCTGGAGGCACAAGAGGTCCTTACCTGCAACCCACCGCGTCCCCACCAAGGAGAACAAAGAAATACACCCAACAGAGCCTAGAAGGAAATCGATTACACAGTATAATTGGTACAATTTAATAAAAATCACAATGTTTGACAGTGCTTGATCTAAATACAACGATTTTGGCCGCATAAATAGCGTCTCAACTTCGCAAGTCAACGTCTTGAGATGTGGAGGGAGGAGACTTTAACGGGTGGTAGAGGTGAGGGACCATCTTCAAAACCTCCTTTACATAATTAACCGGAGTAATTGACGGATGAGTGTGCAGACCGGTGACTAAATGTCCATTGTTGGGGGGGAGCTGCTACCGGAGGATCCGTGCGAATCTTTTAACTAAATTAACTCCCAAAGCAATTAAATATCCGGGGTGGCTTAATTTATTCGTTACCATAACGAAAAGGCCTTGTGTACACACGGAAAAAAAAACTGACCGCCAATGAAGCCTCTGGGCATCCGAGCTAAAAATTGTAATTTGCGAATGGTTCAGTGAGAAGTGCACTGACGGTCCACCCTGTTCATAATCAGGCCTAATAACAAGACCATGTAAAGCGCGCTCGGCCGTTTCATCTTCGCCATATGAATATTCATTGTGCTATCTCTTTTTGAACCTCAACTTGAGGGAAAAAAAAAACTACCGGCTGTCGCTAACTACTGGCAGAAAAAAGAGAGAGAGAGAAAGAGAGAGAAAAAAGCCTCCTTGGAGTTTTCTTTTCGCACTTATCGAGTCAAGCAGAACTTAATTTTCTCAACGGTTTTCTAGTTCCGAGGCGCGGACGGTTCGGTGGGTTTTGGAAAAGGGTTTGCTCTCAAGAAGAGATTGATGGTTGAAGATTGATGCAAGAAATGTGTCCAGTGCATAATCTGTTTCAGGAATTTCTTTGGTGGGCAGCGCGTTAAAATCCACCGTTTATGTACCTATATAACGCATTACTTATTAATTATGTATTAATTTGCGAAAAACATTTTGGTAGGTACCTTATTAATCTTGGAAGAACTGAAGGAATATTTCCAGTTGATGGTTTTGGCTTATTCTCTGATGCTGCTCGAAGACTGCTTCTCTGCGCCCTCCAGCTCAAAAACCTTGGAATATTTCTGTTGTATTTGTACAAAGTTGAAAGTAACATCTCAGATCTGCGGTGTGCGATCTCGGACGTAAATGACAACTTGTAACTATGGTTCTCAAGCTCATGTCATGGTCATTCCTCCCTCCCTTCTCGGGTGAGGGTCCTAACTGCTTGTACGTGAGTTCTGGACGATCCACTCCTTCACCCACCTGGTCGCAACCTTAAAGGTAACATCCAGAAAGGTCGGCCCTTTTTCCCATGGAGTCCGGATTTTTTTCCCCCAACTTTCATTTCACGGCTAAAAACCATAAAATTCTCTTCACCGCCCGAAATTCGGACTTCCTTCCTGTCCCTATCCAGGTATGCCTATTGTGCCACCATTCCCGAGGGGCATCTCTATTACTCCCTTTATGGCAGAGCGGGGTGATGCCGTTCTTTTCGTCGTTATGACGTTTTGACGATATGCCATTTGACGAAGACGGTTTGACAAGCTCACACGTGTAGTCAACTGCTGGAGATGCCTACGTCGACAATGTTCGTTGAGCGGAACAATAGTGGGATTCCTTCGATAAAATTAGAAAAACCGCACACGCGGCGTTGTATTATTCTCATGACTCAGACGCCTGCCACAAGCAGGTTGTGCAACTGAGGTGAGTAGGAACAACGTATCTACTTCATTATTTTCCCGAGATATTTCAAGGTCGGAAAGCCGCAAACGACCGCCTCGCAGTTTATGTTCGAAACTCTTCACTAATGCTGGACAGGGTGGAAAATTTCCTCCTTGTTAAACACAAGGAAGGGTCAGGTTAGTGCTGTGGAAACTGCTATGGAGCCATTAGGCTATCAGCAGGCCCCCGAAGGAGGACAACAAGGAAGGGTCAGCGGTGTTGACAGAATTTCAAAACTTGATACTTACCTTGAAAATCGTCTCATTCATGAGACATTGGCGGCGTCCAAACCGTAAAACTCGCCGAGGAAAAAATGACGGGTCCTTTCAATCAACACGCATATTTATTTAATGGCTCTCGATTTAAGAATGAAACGATAGAGCGAGACAGTCGAGAGAAAGGGAATGGAAAAGAGACGGTGGTCCGTCCTCCACTCCCGGGGAGTAATTTTCTGAGGAACCACGATATCGTTACGGATCTCAAGTGCCTCCCGCCTCTATCGGGCCCATCCCATCTACACCGGAAACAAAAAGAAAGAAAAAGATACTCCCACAGGGGCCTCCTCTTCTTTTGAGAAATAAGTGAATAAATGCGCGCTGTCCGACGTCCCGACTTTTTTTTTCTCCGTCCCTAACTATACACGGGGAACGGGAAAAAATCGCGTGAGCATAAAAATGGCCGTAATTGAAATGTCCGTTACTCATTAAATTACTTTGACAGGGCCGAATGTAAGCGCTGGGATACCGTCGACATTATACTGCCACGGTTGTGACAGGTGAACCAACACAACGAACAATGTGAAAAATAATTGCTTCCAACGAATTTTCATTTTAAAAAAACTAGACGAATTCACTTGTGAAACCTTTATGTAAAAAATCCTAAATCTGCGAAGAAGCCAAACCGTAAAAACGCTGCAAAATTAACATTTAATGTTATACAAGGCTTTGTTAGTTGCCCTTATCCAAGAATTAATTCTATCGGTAAACTTTTTTAATGTAATTATGTGATCCCAAAAGATGGATTATACATACGTCCACAATTACTCGGAAAACGACTCATCTCATTCGACCTTCTGGCGAATTTTGTCGTCCAATGAAACCCCCTGGGATCCCCAAGGTGAAGTCGGATGGTTCTGAGACCAGAAATGGGTTTTACGTCCAAAAATATTGCGAAAACGACACCTGGCTCGGCCCCATACCCGAAAACCTTCAAAAACCCCTCCCGTAACCCCTTTGTAGCCCCACAGAGCCCCACTAGTTTGGGCGATCGGGCTGAAGACTGTGCGTGCTTAACAAGTCAAGTATTTTCTCAAAACCTCAGATTTGAAAAAAAAATCCTACATCCAAAAACGGCCTGGGCGGAGTACGGCGGACTGACGTTTCATTAAATATTATGTTAGATTCCAAAAATTTTTTGGAATCTAACATAATATGTAAGATCTTGTCATTATATTATAATGACAAGACAAATATCTTGAAAAATATACCTAATGACAAATTTTGAGGCCGATCAACATTTTCGACCCCCATCGCGAATACCTTCATAGCTGTATTATTCCAGGAATAATCAATCAAAAAACTTATTCTTTTAAAATTTTTTTCTTTTTTAAGAATATCAAATTGAGATAGACTCTCCAATTATTATCAGATTCTATTATAGTCTATAATGCTCAAAGTAGTGGAATATTTTGGAAATGGAAAAATTTGCGGAAAAGTGGAAGTTGCTGGATAACAACCAAAGGAGGCCAAATATTTTTCGAGTAGGTAAAAAAAAAATCCAAAAAAAGTTTTTTTTCCAAAATGTTTTTTCATAGACACAGAATTAAATTTTTGCACAATTAAC
This sequence comes from Pilophorus perplexus, assembly GCA_955831195.1. Taxonomy (NCBI): domain Eukaryota; kingdom Metazoa; phylum Arthropoda; class Insecta; order Hemiptera; family Miridae; genus Pilophorus; species Pilophorus perplexus. The sequence continues at coordinate 11,219,214 of OY037012.1, forward strand.
CTACATCAAAGAATAATAAACCCTTGTGTAAAATTTGCAACGTTTTTCTATTACCTATGTTGCAGTTGTTTTTCATATTATATTGCAGTGTAGTAAGTTATAAATATTATATTTGCAGTCTTATAAAATTTAAATTATATTAGGTATACATAAATTATATTTAATATTATTTGACCCACATACTGATCTCGTCCAGTATGAGCCTGTACAGACACCTCCCACATATATTCCGATTCATATACAAAAGTACAAGTTTCACCTCAATTCAGAAATGTACAACGTTTCTAAGTCTCTGTACAGCCAAATTGTATGGTGTCTGGAGGGCCTCCCTAATATGGTTTTAAGAGTTATGGTTTGTTTTCGTGTTGTATACTGTCTGAAGGACTCTTTAACGCTTTCTCGTAGCTCTCTCTCACAAGTATCATTTCTATGGCCGGCTTGAAGTACTTCGTCCAGTGAAAATTCTTTTCGTTAATCATTTCCAGCGTATATTGACTATACGAAGAGTGCACTCCAAGAAAGGTGGAAGTCAGCTGAAATAATTTCAAAATGCCTTTCTTATTTTAAATAATTTAAAAAAAATTGAAATAATTATTATTTAAAAGACTCGCACTTATCACTAAGGAAATTTAATAAGTTGAGTAGGTAGCTCTAAAATTTAGAGAGCATTTAAGGATCCCTAGTTCCTAATTAAATATTTAGGCGGTTTTGGACGATTAACGAAAGATTAGAAATCTGTCAGTAAAACAAATTTGAAAAAAAATACTGCGAGTTACATCACTACAAAAAACTACGGAAGTACGGATTTGAGCTAGGATTCGATTGAGAACCAAAACGCTGCATATTTTACGCAAGAGTTTTGATACATCATTTTGAATTGAGAAAAAATTGTGTCATTAAAAAAAAATCCTCGAAAAAATGGATTCTACGTCCAAAATTACTCGGAAAACGACACCTTATTTGACCACCTGAGATCCTTCAAAAATCCCATTTGTAGCTCCACGAAAGCCCTACGTGTTGTTCATTCACTATTAAATAAAAACAATTATTTTGTTGCCCTTTAACGTCCTTGCCGATTGCCGTTTTGAAGTCCTTCTTGCATTGTAGTCCTAAATTTTAATATTTGCGATTTCAGCCGAGTCTTGTCATTTTTTTTTGTGATTTTGAGATCACCAACTTAGTCAGGAGAAGCTATTGCTAACCTGAACTCGCTCCTCTTTCTTGGAGTCGAAGTTTAAAATTTTTCGAGCCAGAGTAATTTTTATTGGGCTACTAAAAATCCAAGAAATGTCAGCTGTCTGTAAAAACCTGCTCATTCGTTGAGTAGTGAAATACAATCTATGTCAACTTCATGCACATTTCATTGATACTATTCAACAGGTAAGGTTGGTGTATAATGGTAAGGTATAATGTAAGTTTTCCATGTTTATCTGCAAAGGCTCGATGTGCAGAATTTTAGGTTCAATGAGTCTAATTTTGGAATGGGTTTCCTCGTTGGTTCACGTTGGCTGAACCTGGAAATGTCCTTGATGAACCCACCAGGTGCCGTTCAATGTACATTCGGTAAACTCAACAATAGTGCAAACACCGCAACCACACCTGAGTCAACGCTGCCCTGAGACACCACGATCATAACCGAATATTCTTTTTCAACCAGAGCTGTACATAACAATTATAATTATTATAAAACGTTGCTCAATGTTTTACGCTGGTTTATTGAAACTTTGAAATTGTATAAAAAAGAACTAATTTAGGGTGTTTACCCTGAGCCTGTGATTGTCGGGTGCTGTCTCGAGCCCGTCTAGAAGCTACAAGCACAATCCGTACAAAAGGGAGACTTCAATGTTACCTGATTCTAGAGCAAACCTTCTTCAGGTCACAAGGTGTCATATTTCATGACGTACAGCTGAACAACCCCAACGACCTCTTTCTAGCCTCTCCCACGCCTACCTTGCTAGACACCTTGAGCTTTTACTTTCGATTGCATGTTCTGACAAGCAAAATCATAACGTTGAACGACTACTTAGTTGAAATTTGTTCGCTGGGCGAGATATCCGTCAATGAAATACGCGCATGGTGTAATTAACCTGCTGTGTGTTTTCGCAGTACTCGCTTGATTTCTCCAAATTTCGAACTCGTTCCGAAGGAGATAACCGTACGAGCTTGAACCATGAATATTCATCGGTTCTTTTTACCGTGACCAGATAACTCTATCATTCATTTATCACTTGACAGGTTATCTTCGTGGGCGCGCTTGAGCAGTCGAAAAATTCACAAGGACCTTCTCACGAGTGGAACGGGTCTTTTTTTTATTTAAAAAAAATCCATTATCGCGACTCAAGTTTAGCGAGACGAAACGAATTTCAAGGGCTACTGACCAAATAAACGCACTTACGCAGTTCACACGTACACATTGAACGGAGATTCTTCTTTGTGGGGTATCGCAAGATACGATCGAATGATTTCACCCTGTTTATATAACTATAAAGCTATCAAGGATTTCCTCGATCGCATTACTGGAGGTCTTGGAGCTTTTTAAAAATTATGATGACTTACCTACGGAAAATGCTGCGAATTATACACAAGTGTTCAGTTAATTCAGTCCTTGGGTGCCTCAGAAGGGATGTTCGATGCAAAGCGTGGTGTAGAATTTTTCTCAATGGTTTTATATGTTTTTTGGGGTCCTGAACACGAATCCTGAGCTTCCCAACAAAAATTCTAGGACGCTCACCGTCAAAATCACAGAAAACCTCGAAATTTCGTTTTATTTTTGTTTTTTACGGATAAATTTGAAAGGGTGCGTTATAGGTGATGATTTTCTGTAATATAGAAAATTATTTAGTGCTTACTATATTATAGTAAGCACTAAATTCTGCGTTGATTGAGCCACCTTGAAGTTAAAATTGACCCAGCCGTAAGGGCGCGACTGGCCGTCAAGAAATGTCGATTTTTCCAACTTTGCGAAATTGACTGTCTTGAAATTGCGAGTTTGAATGTCTGCTGCTCAGAAATGGTAACTCCCACGTAAAACCCCATTGAATGGAAGTTGCAATAATTGTCAAAAACCAAATTAAAAAAAAAGTTGAAAAAAAAAAATCGGGGTTTTTGGCTACCACACTTTTTTCATACTCGCAAATCCGGATTCTTACTCCCAGCAGAGGTCCTAACAACATATTAAAAACGCTGCAAATTTTGCACGACGGTTAATTATTCTTTGATATATATAACCTGTAACTATAGGTTACATGTCCGAATATTAACTGTGCCAAAAAAAAATTTGAAAAAAGTTTTTTTTTTTTCAAAATTTTTAAGTTTTTTTTACTCGAAAAATATTAAATATTTTTGAAAGTCAAATTTTGACCTCCTGGGATTTTTCAAAAATCCCATTTGTAGCCCCATGAAAGCCGTATAGATCCCCACAGTGAAATCGGATCGTTCCGGGACTCCAAAAAATGGATTCTACGTCCAAAATTACTTCGAAAACGACACCTAACTCTACCCCATAGCAGAAAACCTTCTAAAAGTCCTCTCGTAGCCCCTTTTTAGCCTCACAGAGCCCCTCGGCTTTGGGTGATCGGTCTGAAAACCTTGCGGGCACATCTAGATGGTAAACCATAATCTGAAATTCTGACATAATACCTACCTACGTGTCAGAATTTCAGATTAAAAAAAAAACATCCTTTCGTACAAAACGGCCTGGATGGACATCTCATCTGTGAAAGGTAGACATCTTGAAGCCTCTTGACAAATTTTGAGGCCGATCACAATTTTCGACCTCCTTCGCGAATACATAGACTGCTATTCCGAGAATAACAAATCAAAATGAAACGTGAACGTGTTTTTAAGGCTTTTAATAATTTCTACTAGACCAGATTTCATGATCCCTTCAAACACCTCACGTGGCGTTGTCTCGAAGAGAGCCAAGCAATCGAACGAATCACTTGAAAAAAGCTTCTTTAAAGTCGATAAATCATGGGCAGATGGAAACGAAAACAGAAAAAACATCTCTAAGATATCCGACGTCAATCAAGTACGAGTTCCTAATAAAGGAGGAGTCGCTATGGAGTCGAAACGTTATCAAACGAGAGAGGTTCTCCTAACTGGCTGAAGAAGTAAACTAACATTCCCGTCAAAAGGGCTATAAAACGAGTCGACGACCGGAGAAGTTTTTTTCCGTGATTGGGAAGATTTTGATGGACAATACTAAAGATGGTTCAACCCTATCCCACTTCACCAAGTCTTAAGGAGTCCCGTAACTGCTTTGGAAAAACAGGGGAGAAAGAAACTTCTATTTAGCTTTACACTATTCCTTGACAGTTTCCAAGAGAAAAGTGATGACAAAAGAAGAGGAGAGGGCAATAAATTTCTCGTGATTCGTTTCGAAAACCAATTTCCTCTTCAAAATGCATCACCCCGAGCGGCTGAAAAAAAGCCCAAGTCTATGACTGAGTCCAAATGGGGGATTTTGCAAGAAGCCATTCCGTTGGAGTCATTGTTCTCAGACACCCCAGACGATTCAAGGAGAAACTGATTCATTCAGTCAAAATTGGTTTGATAGTTCATAAAGTTGAATTAATTTTCATTTAATGGTTCAATTAAAATAAGCTTTGTAACGTGGATTCACAAGTTTTGTAGCAAGATGCGTCACATCAGCAGCAGTTTTAGTTTGTTGTTCTAGGACAGGCCGGTTGGGGCAGTAGGAATTTTTTTTTTAACCTGAAATTCGGTCAAAATTATTGGTTTACCATCTCGGTGTGCCCACAAGGTTTTCAGCCCAATCGCGCAAAACGTTGGGCTCTACGGGGCCAAAAAGGAGATAAGGGAGGGTGTACAGAAAAAAGTTTTCGGGGGTCGAGTTTGGTGTCGTTTTGGACGTAGAAACCTTTTTTGAGGGTTCCGGAACAATCCGATTTCACCGTCCGGATCTATGGGGCTTTCATGAGCTACAAATGGGGCTTTTGAAGGATGCCAGGAGGTCGAATAAAGTGTCGCTATCAGAGAAATTTTGGACGTCCAATTCATTTTTTTGCGGCGAGGGTCGAAAATTTCGATTGGCCTCAAAATTTGTCACTATACGTTTCAAGATGCCTAGAATCTGATTCCAAAAATGAAATGTTTGTCCGCCGTTTGCCGTAAGCCGTCCTGGTCGTTTTGGGCAGTAGCAATTTTTTTTTTAATCTGAAATTTCGGCAAAACACTTGGTTTCAATCTACTTGTGCCCGCAAGGTTTTCAGCCCGATCGCACAAACCCGTTATGGGGCTAAAAAGGAGCTACGGGAGGGTTTTTTGAAGGGTTTCGGCTTTGGAGTCGAGTTAGCTGTCATTTTCGAAGTACTTTTGGACGTAGAATCCATTTTTTGGGGGTCCTAGAACCATCCGATTTCACCGAGGGGGCCTATGGGGCTACAAATAGATGTTTTGAAGGTATCGTTTTCCGAGTTATTTGGGACGCTTATTCAATTTTTCGGGGTCCCAAATCTGTCTAAATAGCGTACGGGATATTTCTTGTTTTCTCTTTTTTTTATTCATATTTAATTTTTTATTGGCATTAAAATAATTTTTGCACAATTCACCTTAAAATCAAATAATCATAAACCCTTGTGTAAGATTTGCAGCGTTTTCAAGTTCCCTCATCTGTACGGGGATAGGTATTTTTTTTTTAAATTTTCATAAAATGATTTTTATTGAGTTTATTTTTTTTATTTTTTTATTCGCAGTTTTTCATTTTCATACATCCATTTGGTCCATTCGTATCTCCTCGTAGGGCCAAGATATTGAGTAGCTTATACTTTCTATGATTGTTTATCACGTTCTGGCTCACACCATGCAAGGTCAATGCAAAACGCTTACCACGATGGTTCCAAGTGGGTGTCAACTCGGCTTCAAACAGGCTGACGCAACAATAGATTTATAACTACTTATTAACCCACGGGCAGTAAACCTCGAGCTTCAAGCCTCCTCCGGTAATTGCTCAATTGATGGCCAGCGGTCGCGTCCTCGTTGACCCCCAGAGGGAGAAACTCCCCACGAAAGCACATTAAATGTTGAAACACCAATTAACACCTCGTGATAATAAGAATATAAAAATTTGTTAAAAATGCGAGAGGGTGTATTCGATAGGTGGCTTCGTATTTGCTTGATGGGTGGCGGGGGAATCGGCTGATGGGTGCTCCGCAAGGTTTTGTTGGATTCAAAGTTAGTGTTCAGTGCACTTCGAGACGTTGGGAATCCGTCGCGGTTGGTTTCACCCTCTCAAAGTTGATTTATCCGTGAGAAGCAACTTGAGGGGGTATTATCTTCAAACGCGGAAATACCATAAAAGATAAAATAAACAGAAAAATTGCGGCCGTACGAGATTAACTTTGACATCTGGAGCCTCTGACTTACGAGCTACTATTTGTCAGGATAGGGCGTGAGGTTTTGATTGAGAGTCGCGTCCGGATGATGAGAAGGGGGAACAGGATGAGTTTTAAGGTATGAAAGATATCACCCCGCGAGACTTGTCGGTTATGTGTCACTCCACGTCCCGTCTAGACTTGGGCTTGAATAATGACAAGGTTTTCTCTAAAGGGACTGGTACGAAGTTTGGGGTGCCTCGACCGCACCACGCCCTCAAAGAAAAACTATCCTAGACAATGATTAATGACAGAAAAGTGTAAAGGTGTTGGGGAATTAAGGACATGGATCAAACTTTTGTTTGAGAGGGCAGAAGTCGACAAAATGTTGATAGGGTACACCTTATCCATACTGGAAACGCTATAATATGTAGTTAAAAAACGCTGCACATTTTTCGCGTGGGTTTATCACTCTTTGGTATAAATTGTGCAACATTATTTTGTCAAAATTTCAGAATATATATTAAAAAAAAAATCTACTTTCCAAAACGTCCTGGCCTATCGTATTTTCCACCCCCGAATATGTATGTGTATTCCTAGGTGAATTATTCCAAGGCCAATAGGAAAGGGAAATGAAGAAGGGAAGGAAATATGCGACGAACAAGGGTGTCAAAATACAAAAGATACAGGAAAAATAATAATTTTTTCTTCCTTTTCTTCTCCTTCTTCCCTTCTTTCGTATTAATACGAAAAAATCGTAGAACTACTGGCGGTGTTCCAATTAATTTTATATTGGTTTTAAATGATGGATGGAGCTATAGCCAAAATCTCGCCCCCGGCTTGCGGTTGGACGATGTTTGTGATATAGGTCAGGTTTCCCAAGGTCCACACGTGATGTGTCAAGGGCTCAGTTACGGATGGTTGAGGCTGTGGGGGCGAGCATTAGTGCTGTCCAGATACAGTATGCCTTCTGCCACTGCCTTGCTGTTGTTGATTCACTCTGACCTTCTCATGCATGGGTGTGGGAGCACCTGAGCGCCCTGACGATGGGTCCCTAGAGGAATCTGGATATCCCCAAGTCCGTATCCACTCTCGTGAGGCCAGACAAGGAGTGAACAGATTCCCCACTCCACTCAGGAGTTTTTCCCTTTCCGGCCAAAATTTTGAGATTTGACGTGGTAAAGATGGCGAGTACTATGGTCGTAAAATCCTTGGCGCGTACGAAGAGGACAACCCCACGACGTGTGGGGAAGGAGCCCCCCCCCCCCCCCCCTCCCCCACACATAATGTTATTATAGTCACGAACGGGGGCGAACGAGATACACGGCAAGCAAGATACAAACCAAATTAAGACTTAAGTGAATATCACCAACAGTACAATCGTACTCGTCCTTCTGAACTTGAGGGTTGGCTTCGATAGCGTTTCTGTATCTGTTCAAATCACTGGCTCACCCTTTTAGCAGGTTTGTCTATTGTGCATAATGCAGTCTCCAGCTATTCCTCCTGGTAGTGAGGTGCGTCCTCCATGTTTCAGCAGAGCCAGCTATCTCCTTCTGCAGGCTGCCACATTTCGTAGTTATTTTTCGGATTTTTGGATCCTCCATCTATCTTCTTCTGCCTGGGCGTTACTGTTGGTTCCTCAGGGATTGAAGAAAGAAAGGCCTGAGATGGGTCCTCCTTGAAGATAGGCAGCTCTTGAGTTACCTCCTCGCCCATTCAATTCCTGAACTCGTCAGAGGTAAATCACCCAAGGCGTGGAGCGTAGTGAATGCCGCAGACTGCCTGAGACACCTGGGCTGGTATCCAGGTCTTAACCGGCCTGACTAGACTCTCTGGGTACCTGTTTGACGAAGCCTCTCGTGCTGGCTGGGACCCACCAGGTTCACCCAGCCTCGCGTCCATTGTGTCTTCTCGCTGCTCCGGCAACATAGTTCTGCATCTTCATTTCATCATCTTCTTCTGTGTCCTCTGACACTGTCACCTTCACTCTTGACCTTCCCTGTCAAAGTTGCCTCCAGCTCTTCGCTTCTCCTGACTCGGATTGTGTCGACGACTCACCGCGTGAGCGACTCTTGACAGAGCTGCAACACGACGGCTTGGTATTTATTGATAACTTTGAAATGAACACAACTTTTCACTGCTAGTGGGAATGCAATGGAAAAGATTCACAAACAGGGCGAAACAGTAACACGTAAAAAGTCAACTGAAGGGAAATGAGAAGGAAATTCTTGAAAGTTCTTGTCAATGCAGCTTTCAGGCGTCCCCTGAGGATGAAGTCATGACGAGGGTGGCGAACTCCGGAAGCTCTGGGGTATTGCTTCCTTTCTTTTTTTTCATAGCGAATTTATTAGTTTGTTTTGGGCTCGGGACGGTAGAATGGGGGACGGATCGCTACGATCTATAGGAGTTAGGGGTTTAGTGGGCTGAACCCAGCGACAGGACATCTGCCCCCCCGACGTCTTTTCACCCTCAAAAACCGGACCCTCTTTTTAAAATCGGCGACTGGCCCGTCGGATGACAAAAGGCGGTTATCCCTTCCTGGTTGCACCCCCTTCGGCCTACGGGGGTCTCAGTTAGGTCTAATTTGCTCCAAAGAAGTGATATTGTTTCCCCCACATTACACAACTGTTCACTTTGCAAGCGGGAGGGCGAACGCGCGCGATTGGGGGAACGATTGAAACATAAGCGTCAAACGGGCAACATGACCTTTTGGTTTATTTTACACGTTCTGTTTGCATTCAGGTTTTGTCAAGTGGTTTTCTCCCCCACTCGCCATTTTGGACTCGCTATTTGGTCCAAGCTGAACAAACGCCTGAGAAATCAAGAAGTTCTCGACAGGGAAAAAAAGCTCAGTAATCCAACCGCTAATGACGAAGTAAATCTTCAAGACTCCCAACACAAAGAGCAACTATTTATAGACAGCTGTAAAGGCTGATGACTACAGAAACCTTTCTCAAACACTCCCAGCGCCGGAAAGGTTCGCGGACGGATTTCAAGGCTAGAACACACTCCGAACACCTCCAAAGACCTCCGTCAGCTGCTCTGCTTAGCGAGTTTTGCGGCCCCTCGGGCGAACGTGATCCTGGCGCCAGCAGAGCTTCTGGAATGGCCGAGAATCAAATGTTTGGCCGAAATGAAGTACCTTGAAGAGAATGAGGCTTGACGTAAACAAATCATTTTGTATATTTTCTCATTTTAAAATTGCATCGACATTTTTGGTTTATTATTCTTGGAATAATACACCTATGTTTTCGCGACGCGGGTCGACGACTCCGATCGGCCTCAAAATTTGACATTATCCGTTTCAAGAGGTCTACATTCAAAATCCGAAATGTCCGTCCGCCGTACGCCGTCCGCCGTCCGCCGTACGCCGTCCGCCGTCCGGGCCGTTTTGGGCAGTAGGAATTTTTTAAAAAATCTGAAATTTTGGCAAAATACTTGGTTTACCATCTAGTTGTGCCCGCAAGGTTTTCAGTCCGATCGCCCAAACCCGTGGGGCGCTATGGGGCTAAAATGGGGCTACAGGAGGGGTGTTTTGAAGGCTTTTAGCTATGGGATCGAGTTAGGTGTCGTTTTCGAAGTATTTTTGGACGTAGAATCCATTTTTGGGGGTCCCGGAACGATCCGATTTCACTGTGGCGTTCTATAGGGCTTTCATGGGGCTAAAAATGGGATTTTTGAAGGATCCCAAGAAGTTAAATGTTTTTCGAGTAAAAATTAAAGAATTTTTGAAAAAACACATTTTTGAAAAAAAAAATCCCCCCAAAAAATTTTTTTTGAAATATAAAAATCCAAAAAAAAAATTTTTTTAATTTTTTTTTATTGACAGAATTAAATGTCTGTACAAGTAACCTATATCACAGAATAATAAACCCTTGTGTAAAATTTGCAGCGTTTTTTGTTTTATTATTCTTTGAACAATCAACCTGTTTTCGTGACGGGGGTCGACAATTTTTATCGGCCTCAAAATGTTTCATTATAGTTGATTCATGACGTGTAGATTTCAAAAACCGAATGTCCGTCCGCCGTCTAGAGCGTTTTGAGCAGTAGGAATTTTTGACAAATCTGAAATGTTGACAAAATACTCAAGGTGTACGCAAGGTTTTCAACTCGATCGTTCCATCCCGTGGTGCTCTGTGGAGCTTAAAAGGGGCTACGGGAGAGCATTTTGGAGGTTTTCGGCCTTCGGGTCGATTTGGGTGTGATTTAGGTTTATTATTCTTGGAATAATACCCCTATGTTTTTTACTCCGATCGGCCGCAAAATTTGACATTATCCGTTTCAAGAGGTCTAGATTCCAAAACCGAAATGTCCGTCCGCCCTCCGAGCCGTTTTGGGCAGTAGGATTTTTTTTTTTTTTTAATCTGAAATTTTGACAAAATACTCGGTTTACCATCTAGTTGTGCCTGCAAGGTTTTCAGCCCGATATCCCAAACCGGGGGGCGATATGGGGCTAAAACGGGGCTACGGGAGGAGTTTTTTGAAGGCTTTTGGCTGTGGGATCGAGTTAGGTGTCGTTTTCGAAGTATTTTTGGACGTAGAATCCATTTTTTGGGGGTCCCGGAACGATCCGATTTCACTGTTGCGATCTATAGGGCTTTCATGGGGCTACAAATGAGATTTTTGAAGGATCCCAGGAGGTCAAATATTTTTCAAGTAAAAAACAAAAAATTTTATAAAAAATTATCCCCAAAAATTTTTTTTTTTTGTAAAATTTCTTTCATTGACAGAATTAAATTTCTGCACAAGTAACCTATATCAAAGAATAATAAACCCTAGTGTAAAATTTGCAGCGTTTTGATATATTTTTGGGGCCCCAGAACCATCTGATTTTTCTTGGGGCTACAAGTGGCCCAAATTGAAGGATGCCCGAAGGTCGAATGATATGTAGTTTTCTGAGTAATTCATTTATTGTGATCCCACACCTTTCCAAACGCCGTAAAGGAATGCAGATTTTTAAAATTTTTGATTTAAGACATTTTTTGACAGAATTAAATTTTGCACCAAAAAATATTTGAAGTTCCCAACGTTTCTTTAGGGACCTTCGCAGGGCTTTTCGAAGGTTTTTAGCCACGAGGTCGAGTTCGATGTGATTCGTGGTATTTTGGACATACTTTTTGGGGGTCCCAGAACGATCCAATTTCACTTCATTTCTTTTCTTCCTTCAATCACTCCCACTTCACATTACCAATTACCTTCGTTCGCAAAGCCTAATAGAGTGTATCCAAGCGTCTTGATGACATTGACCCCATCATGAGCAAGATCCAAGTAAGACGTTCCCAAACCCTAATTACACATTTTTAAACGTCGATGGGAACAATAAAGAGACTGCCTATACTGTGTAGCAATATCATGGCTGGTATTGTCTGGTTATAATGATATCAATTCCCTCCATGAATTATTCAACGGCATAATGTTGTCCACATTTGAATATTATTTGTCCTTGATTCCTGATACCTTGTGACCCTTCCCTGAACTCGGTTCGACGCTTTGAGAGAATGGAGGGGCTAGAAAGGTCTTTCACAACTGTTTTGAGGGTTGATTGTTTCATTTTTTTGGAAATGTCAGTTGAGAGAGATTTTTTATTTAGGATAACAGTACGTTCCAATTTGATTTTAACAACCTTTCAGAGAAGTTCACGTTAGGGTATTGATGTCCCAAGTTTATTGGGCACTTAGAAAAAAAAGTTTATTACTTCATAACGGAGGCGTTTATAATCATTTAAACATCAGGCACGGAATGAATGTTCTTCTGAGGTTGCAGAATGGATCTCTTCGTTGTGTGGTCTCGGATCGGTATATCCCCAGCACGGGAATAGGGAAGGCTCGTAATAAAGTCAAGTTTAAGGTGCAACCCAGGCGCCGACGTAGACAGCAAAGTCCCTAACACCCACCTGAAAACTTGTGAAAGGCCCGTACCTTAAAGTCAGTTACGCTCATCCTCAACTTAACTTACGAGCGTTTTAAGGAGGAAGAAGCGTTGAGGCCATACAAGAAGCTGAAGCTCGGCGGCCGTCGCGCTTTTTTCTTGAGCATTTTTTTTCTCCAGCCTCCTGAAGTTTAGGAGTTTTCAAAAGAGGCTTTTAAACCTCACGCCTCCGTGATTGTAAATAATAGGCACCTACCGAGTCATACACAGATACAACGACCCAGACAGCGAAACATTGGTCAAAAAACGACGAAGACGCAAATTTAATGCTTCTGCTCACATTCTCCGTGTTTGCGAGGCAGTTCGGAACATTATGAATAACACAACTCAAATTGAGGGTGAGACAATTGACTTCATGAGTCAAAGTCATCTGATAATTAATTAATTTGATATAATTAAATATATAGATGTATATAGATATTTTTGGTACATTATTGTGGTCGTGGGTGGTACACAAAGCAAGCGGGAGATTAAATGTGCATTTCCAGAGTTTTCTGTCTTTAATCTGCCTTTCGTACTTTGATGGCTTATTCTCTTTCTCCGCGGTTTCTCTGCCACCACATGACGTGACGTGTCAGGTAATGAAAGAAAACGGCTGGAATCGTCTTTATATTTGTCTGGGAGCGTCTGGAGGTGATTTCAGTTGCAGATACAGGCACAATCAATGTCGGTCCGGTAAGGATTCGAAATTATTAAATAAAAAATAATTTTGTTCTTTTTGGCCTCTAAGTAGTTCTCTAGAAATTATTAAATCAAAAAAATTTTTGTTCTTTTTGGCCGCTAGTTCTAGATTTCATCGAGCTGGTTCTAGCGATATAGTTGAATTCCTGAATATGAACACCAGAACGCGAGAAAAGCTGAAACCCCTATGTGCGGCCCTGGACCTTGTGTCTTTAATCTGATTTGGGCTTGTGGCTCGTGTCTTGGAGCTTGTGTCTTTCACCTGTCGGTAATGGTAGCAGACTGTATAGACTTTGTGTACTTCGTGTGCTGTATGTATCAGGCGCGACTGGTGATGGCAGAACAAGGGGGTGCAGTCACGGATTCGTGATAATATTTTATGAAAATATTATTGCACCCAACACAGATAAAAAGTACCTACTATCAAGATTTGCTATAGTTCATTATTTATTTATTTGTTTGTTTGTTTTTTTCCTTGTCCGGAGTTTCCGCGGTTTCGCTCGGTCCCAAAGCCAAAGCTGCCTGCGGATCCGCTGACTCCTGCCTCTCGGAGGCTTCTTTCCGGCTCGAAACCAATTCGTTTTATAATATAATGATTATATTATAATAATTATATACAATACCTACAGCTATTGTAGGTACTAACGATTGTTAGAACTACAGTCCCCAAAGTTCAATGTCAGCACCGCCTAGCGACGCCAAGCCGAATTACGGCACTTTACTGCCTATACTGTGACAGGAATCGATTCACCCTTCTACCCAGTACCGCTTTATTTTTTCGCATTCGTGGGAAAAATGTCCGTTAGCTAATTTTCTATAGCTTCTGTAGTGGTTTCATTGTCTCGTGACATGTGATTGTTTTTTGTTTTGTTTTTTTACCAGGGAATGGTTCATCACTTTGATCACCCACTTATTCCAACTGTTCCATTTATTTAAAAAAGTCGACTTTTCAGTGAGCCTCTTCTTTTAAGGCTATTGTTGTATGAAATTGCGGCGTTTTGTTTGAAAATTGTCCTCCCCAAGCAGATGTTGAAATGAAAGAACTACAATTTTTAATTGGTATTCTACGGGCGTTGCACAAGGGTGAGTTCGACACCACATGGATGATAAGGTCCACTGAGAGGTTGCGATTTCGGAAATATTTTTTTCGTTACTTTTTTTTCCATTTTTGATTTCTCTTTGCTAGAAGCCGGAAGGTGTCAAAACTTCCAGTCGGGAAACGAAGTCAGTAGAGCAGAATTCCTTCTTCCCTATATCTTCGCAGAGTGTGACCTTTACGATGAAACGAATATGCTCTTTTTTCTTTTTTTTTTTTTCACCGGAAAATGAGTAGCGTCATCGTTCCCCTGGTTAATATCCGCCGTCGGGGGTTGACTGCAGCCCGAAGTATTTTCCCATCATTCAGCGCCACTTCGCCGCAACAGCCCTTGTGGAGAGATCGTCCCTGCATTCTGTCACGCGTCTTCAGCTCCTGCCATCAATCATGGCTGCAGGATCAACTTCCCTCGGAGCTGGAAGAGTAGGGGAGTGGTTGGGTTGATGGGAGGGGTATGGTGGGCACTGACGCCCCCTGCCTCCTACCACGATGCTTTTCTCTCAAACACCTTCAGTTTTTTCGTTGTTGCTACTTGTTTTCCTTACTTAACGTGAAGAGGGAACCCTTCAAAATGTTAATCATCGCGGTGACAATGAAAAATGAACACCACTACTTCTAAATGGCAGTTTTTTCTCAAACTGTCGAGACAAAAACTTCGTTCCAAGTTCAATTTTGTCACGGTCACCTGCGGTGAAACCTCCTGGTTAGCGCATTTTTTTGCAAGACCTCATTTTTTGTTCCTCTGCTTTTCTGCGTTGCACCAGGCCGGATGGCTGCTACGGTACACTGAAGATGTGGAAGTCCAAAAGGTGATTCGGCGTTAGATCGTTGCGACGCGAAGCGTTTGGCCATAGAAAATTCTTAGGTTGGACTTTTTATCGGTTGGCAGCCTTGCCACACTGTCTTTCCAACACTTTTCACTGTAAAATTGCATTTTTAAATTTGCAATTTTTAAAACCGTGAAAATTTGTATTTAAATCGAAAAAATTAACCATTTTCCGCCGACTGTGCCGACTTTTCCATACTTGTACTGCTTTGCATGATCCTGCGTCATGACTCTGTCTCAAAAAGGCCCGTTTTGCTTCCGAGTCTGCAAAGCAGCGGAAGCCTTGTGTTCACTTTCGGGAGAAAAAAAATTTTTGTTGTCCGAATTCAAAATTTCCACTCGCATTTTGCGTTTCATAGCCTACTGAACAAATTTGGTTTCGTGTCTGTCGGTCTGTGGGTCTGTCGGTCTGTCGGTCTGTCCGCATTTCCTTGTTACAGCCATAATTTCCACAATTTTGAATGAATTTAGCTCAAATTTTGAGGGATTATGCGGATCAGGCTCCTTTTTACATTTGCGCAAATCACCAGCTCATTATTAGCACGTGTCGATTGGTTAAAACTTGTTTCGGCATGTTTTCCTCGTGAAAAACGCCGCGAATTTGACTCGAGGGTTTATTATTCTGTGATATTAATTGTGCAAAATTATTTTTTCTCAATTAGAAAATTTAATTATTATTATTTTTTTAAACATTTTATATTAAGTGTTTGGATGATTGAGGACTCAAAAAAATTGATTATGCGGTAACGATTCGTCGGAATACGACACCTCATTCGACTTTTCAGCATCCTTCAAAAGCCTAATTTTCCTCATGAAAGCCTCAAAGATCGTACGGTGAAATCGGATGGATCTGCGACCCCCAACAATGGATTCTACGTCCAAAAATACTTACAAAACGACACATAACTCGACCTGATAGCCGAAAACCTTCAAAAACTACTGCCGTAGCCTCTTTTTCGTTCCCTTTAGCCCCCTCGGGTAGCCGCTAGGGATAGGCAATCGGTAAAAAAGTATCGATTTTTTACATAAAATCGGAATCGGCTTCAAAGAATCGATTCTCAAAAAATCGTTTCCCTCAAGAATCGATTTTTGCGAAAATCGGGTTTTAACGATTTTTTTTTTTTGATCAAACTCGATCATAAATAAATTAAATATATCATAAGTAGGTAAATAAACCAATCAATAAGTAGGTAAGCGATTGTACGTATATTTCTCATAATATGAGAAATATACGTACAATGTATGAGAATATATTAAATTCTCATACATTTCATAATATGAAATATATATTATATATTTCTCAAGGGGTTCAAGGAGTGGTCATCTAATACATTGGATTATACAATAGATTCGAAAAAAGTCTGAAAAAATATTCACAAGAACCACATTTCCTCTTCCACATCCTGCAAAAATAATAGTTTTGAGACGAGCTTCCCATTCAGTCTGTTCCTTGTCGCACAAAACACAAACTGAACCAACAGCGACGCGACCAAGGAGGTTAGAAGAAGAAGTTCTTCTTCTAAACTCCTTGGACGCGACAATCTAGACTCAATATTGAAACCTCCCGTTGGGTTTCCGCCTCCAAACGATTTTTGAGAAACGATTCTTTGAAGCCGATTCAGTCAATTCAAAAAACATCCATCATTATAAATAGGAAAAAGAAAATGTTTCAAGAACAATAATTTTCAAAATTGGCTAAAACCCAATTTTTTGAACCTCTCTACCCCGATTTTTTTAAATCCCGATTTTGGGAAAAATCGGGATAAAAGTATCGATTTTTTACAAGAAAAAATCGATTTTTAGAAAAATCGGAAATTGATTGCGTATCCCTAGTAGCCGCGTAGCCTTTGGACCCCCATTGGCCCACCATCATCCCAATATCCTTTCAATTGCTTCAACCCTTATTTTTTCTCCGCTTTTGTAGCTTAGATGCGCCTTGTGGAGCAACTTTTGGTGGTATCAGACTTTTCTCGCACTATGCTCGCCAAACTGGTTATTTAATATCAATTTCAGATTTTTCCGACCGCTAAAAGTGCCCTAGAATAAAGATGACCAAAATATGTCACCCTCCTCCTACTCGTGTTGCAGCTTTAATAAAGTAGATTAGCGTGGAGCATGCTTTAGCCGTGATCTAACTAACTGCCCAAAAACGTTAGTCCAGGAGGGAGACGCGGGAGTGCCACGTTATATAAATATACGTTAGGCCACTAGTTAGGCATCCTCACTTGCCTTACCAATAGGCCACTAGTTTGGCGTCCTCACCTGTCGTACGTTAGGCCACCAGTTCGGCATCCTCACTTTTCTTACCGTTAGGCTACTAGTTCGGTGTCCTCACCTGTCGTACGTTAGGCCACGAGTTTGGCATCGTCACTTGTCTCACCGTCAGGCCACGAGTTCGCCGTCGGACAGGCACTTTTCCAACATGCAGGATGGGTTTCAATCCCATGGTTAATAAAGCATGTTCCATGTTTCTTGAATTTCAGCCGTAGGCTCTAGGCAAAAAGCATCCGGGGGTCCAGGGGGCTTCCCCCCTGTCGAGATCCTAAGGGCCGATATTTTCCCCACCTTATTTGTCGTTGTATTTTTCTTTTTTCAAAATTGTTAGGTTATAAGGAAAAATAAAACTAAATCTTCAAAATCTCATCATTACCTAAAAATAATAATGTTTTTTCTTCGAGTCAAAAAGTCCAACTAATTTTGATAACGAATTGGGTTTTCGCAGAACAATCCCTTGATCTGTGCAGATGTCTATGAAAGATTTGCTCACAAAGCAGAAGTAGAGAAAATAAGATTTGAACCCTCCTCGATTGCTCACGTATCATAGTGCTGGCCAAGTTTGCATTTTCTCTCCCTTTTCTGCTTCTTTCTAGTGTGGTCGGTTATAGAAGTGTTAAAGATTCAAAGAGTTTACGGACAGAAGGGGGCGAATGGTGAGGGAGAGAGAGAGGGATAACTGTTCTTTGGAACGTTTTTCGTTTTCCCTCCCCAACGCCTTATCACACGTAACGAAATGGGGGTGTTGAGTATGCGATAAATTCGTAGGGGAGCCCCTCGTCGTCGTGGAGCCCCGGAGGCTGAGTAAGGCCCCTTGGCACTAGTAAAACGAGGGTGACTAAACCCCGGAGCGGACACCTAGTTTACCTAAACTGCCTCTTTCCTTGCCATCCTTTCCCGCCCCCTCCCGACGGCCTCCGGGGGTTTTCTATCGAGTGATTCAATCTTCTGTGGATGGCCGGAGCTGAAGCAGCAAACGGCCTCTTTAAGACAACACCTACGACATGCCCGGCCGTTTCGACGGAAGGGGTTTGTGCCTATAAGCGGAAGGAGCAACTCCATTCTTGGATGGGAAATTGACAGAGAACGACCTTCCTCCCTGCGAGTCTCTCAAAGGGCCTAGACTGGATGCAGGAAAAGTATACATACTTGAATAGGAATGCCCACTTCGTTAAAAAAAAAAAAAATATATATTCGACGTACCGATGTTTGAACAATATAATATATTATTGCTTTAGTAATTCGATATATCGTGGGAAAATATCGACCTAATCATAAATCGCATATTTTCAGAAAATTATTTAAAAATCAATTTCACTTGCAATCACTACAAGGCTTCTTTAGTATGTGGCTAGTACTCCATGGTACCTGTGATGAGTGAGACTGGCGATCTTGGGACAGGAAAATAATAATGTTTTTGGCAGTTAGGTAACTTTACCCCGTTCTGACGAACGTAACTGAAATTAGTGATGAATGAAATCGTCTCCCGATTCTTAGAAAATTTCTAAGATGCTTTACACAATTTTTCATTTAATGACTTTAGAGACGATGAAGTCCCGAATCGTGGGGGCCCGCGAAGCTGAAAATTCACCCCGAGTATCAAACCCAGGTGGAAGTGTTAACCACTGGCTTGGGCTAAAGCGATAGAATATTATTTCAATATCAAACTCGTCGTTAAAACCTCCCGTTATCGGAATTTTTTTCATTCAAAATTTATTACCCTTTTTAAAATTGGATCGGAAAGAAAGCCATCCAAATGGAATAGGACTGCAAACATCGAAGATACAAATAATTTCCCTCAATTGACGTACCTACCGGTATAAATTTTCAATTGAAAGATCCAAGTTTTACACGAGGGTTTATTATTCTTTGTTGTATGTAAATTGTTCAAAAATCATTTTTAGTAAAAAGATTAATTATAAAAATAAAAAAAAGAATCAACCGAAAAGCGGACCATGCTTCCTAAATTACGAAACCTCATTTCAACTCATGCCAGCTGTGGCCGCATGGGCCACTCTCTATGATTAAATTCCCCCCCCCCCCCCCCCCGGCCGGTGGTTCCGAGACAGGCCACGGGAAGCGCCACTCTCGGAAGCGAGATTGGGCGATCCCACTACTCCCGCGAGCGGCTTTGCCGCAAGAGAACTCGTCCCCAATCCCGCCGCCGACTTATCATACACTGACCATAATTTCATTATGCTTAAACGCAGTGATTTTTTGGTTGGCCCCGAGGACCGGGCATCCATAGGTGACGCTTCGCCCAAGGAAGCCAGATCAGCGGGACCAATTAAAACCCCACGGTAAAACTGGATGTTTCTACGACCTCTAAAAATAGATTCTACGCCCAAAAATTCTTCGAAAACGACACCTAACTCTACCTCATATCAAAAACCATTCAAAACTATTAAAATGTCTATTCGCAAAATTATCAATATTTTGAGCATCCGTACTTCAAAATTTTCGTTCAAATTACTTGACAAATAATTCGTCATTATACGTCATAAAAATTTTCAAGTAGGTACGGATGCTCAAAATATCGGTATTTTTGCAAAATTATTTTTAGGCCGATCAAAATTAGGTAATTACCTCCGTCGCGAATGCATTGGGGTATTATTCCTATGTATTATTCCAAAGCGCTGCTAATTTTATATTTAGGGTTTATTATTCTTCGATATAAATTGCCCAAAAATTAATTCTATGCCAATACATATTTCTTTAAATTTTATTATCAATTTGAATCTTTTTTAAATTTTCTTTTAACCGATCGGACGGATATATCCGTCCATATATGGGACCCCCGAAAAATGAATTATGAGTCCTGGATTACTCGAAAAACTACACCTCTTTCGACTTCCGGTCTCCCTTATAAATCCCCATTTGTAGCCTCATGAAAGCCCCCATAGATCCCCACGGTGAAACCGGATGGTTCTGAGACCCCCAAAAATTCTACGTCCATAAGTACTTGCATAAACGACACGTAAGTCTACCCAATGGTCAAAATCCTCCAAAAATAATAATGTATCGATATAACGATGGAAAAAAAATATCGGCAAAAATATCAACATTTCGATCAACCCTACTTGAATAATTTCATCTGGTGCAATCATCTAATCCAGAGCTAAATAAAAACAGCAATCTCGTACACAACGAATTAATTTCATTATCGCTTAATTAATTTGTTGAACCAGAGGACGTCTACAAGGCCTAACCCATATTTGATCTCTTAGGATCCCCGTTATCTTTTGAAGTCCAACGATTAAAAATCCGACTCCGAAGCCGGTTCGGCAAGGATACAGGTGCTTTGTCCCTGCGAATAACATGACATGTTGTCTACTTATTAGGAAGCAAACGCTGGACCTGCCTTCGGCCAAGTTTATTTGAAATGCGGTTCGCCCCATAGATGAACGTCACAATAAATTCTATATCGTTCCCCGTCGGGCGAGAACCGAACCCGATCAAATAGTCATTTTCATTGCAATTCCGCTTAACCCACTCCGGTCCGATTTCGATTTTTTTTTTTTCTCTCTCCCGTGTCTTTCTAATCTTAAAAGTGAAATTTATTCTTCTGCATTCTTCAGACTCGGTGTCCCCGCTGTCAGGTGTCCAGTGACGACGCTTGGGAATTTTCCATTAACACCACTCCTCTAATCGAATCGCTTCAAACAACCTAATGCAAACCTCTCAGGAGCAACATAAACTGAAACAAAATCCACCAATAAATAACGCATTTGCCAATCAACTCAAGTGCAAGTGTTTTTTTTTGATTAGCATAAATTAGAATGGCTCAATCCGCGGAGGAAGATTTGAATCACCAAAGATCTGCTCTGATATTTTCTTATCATGATGGATAATGTTGATTTAAATAAATTTCGACCGTCTTGGTAATTAATCAATAATTATTACGAAATACGTCTTTCTCAATGGTCATCAGTTTACAAGAGCGATCATGACCAGATTCTTGATATGAGGCCTCAAGCCCGTTATTAACTTTTGGTTTTGTTCGGTCTCCTGAAAGCTTCCGCTTGTCAACCGAGCTTTCGATAAACTCAGGTGTATTCAAATTAACTCACACTTTATCATAAATATTACATTACCGTCAACCCGATCGGAAAGAGTAATTAAGTCTCGTAGGTACAACTGTCGCAGTTTAGTATTTAGTTTTTTCATTTTTTTTAGTCTCCGCGAGAGGGAAAGGAATTAATTTGAATATAAAACGAGTGAAATTCCAACTAGAGCGAAACGTCCTTCCCGCCAGTTGGACTTCCCGCCCATGTTGACTTCCGATCTGCCTGATGATATCTGACATGACACGCTCAGTCGGCGAATTTCTTACAAATTGGATGCACTTGAAATTTTTATAAAATATTGTGACTGTCGTATAATTCTAAAGTAAAAAAAAAAAAAAAAAAAACTGAACGTTGCCAACAGTTTTAACGAAGGAACCGGTTCTTTTGTACATTGAAGAAGCTTTCGGGACAATTTATTATTTTTGAATCCTGTTTTCTACGCTGTTGAAATGAAGCGTTCGGGAGTGTGACGTTTCAAAGTGTTGAGCAGCAATGTATTGGTTACTGTGTTTGCCGTTTTCG
The DNA here is from genome assembly GCA_955831195.1 of Pilophorus perplexus. Classification (NCBI taxonomy): domain Eukaryota; kingdom Metazoa; phylum Arthropoda; class Insecta; order Hemiptera; family Miridae; genus Pilophorus; species Pilophorus perplexus. Next base: position 11,240,943 of record OY037012.1, read on the forward strand.
AAGTCGTATTTTTATTTTTATTTTTTTCTCGCCGCCAAAACGATTCTGCGAGGATGACCGCGAAAGGAGAGACACAGACACCCTGGGAACCGCCTGTCTCATAACTTACACGCCAACTACTTCACTTTTATTTGGTTTTCGACCGACAGATCCGCCGAGGAAGATACGCCCTTCGGGTGCTGTTGTCCCAGAAGGCCCCCCGAAGACCTGGGAGATGGTACAATGCTCCTGACAAACCGTCTGGCGTGTCACCCCCGGGCCAGTTCCCCATCTGCGTCTTTTCTGAATCTAACCACCGGTCTTACAGTCCCCCTTTTTTTTCTTCGTCTCGACCGGTCCAAAACCGCAGATTCGGATCGCCAAATGGGTTGTTTAGAGGCAATTCGTTTGTCGTCTCTAGCTTGATTTCCACGGGGAATCGGTGTTTAGGTTCAACACCATTTGGATATTCACGAACTGTTGAAGTTGATCGAGTTTTAAAAATAGCTGAAATGTGGGGTGTGGGAAACCGCTTCTATTCTACCGCTAGATCGCGAGCTCCCGTTTCACACGTTCCGAAAAACGGACCCCGTCCTTCCCCGCACGTCCTAAGTGATAGTCACTCGATCAGTCTCATTCCTGCCCTTCCTCGCGCTAGTATTCCTACGTCTGATCGCTTGGCTAGAAATGAGGAAACCCCCGGACCGGAGTGGAGGACCTGGTGACACTTTTTCTAATCTCACGAGAATGGAACCCAGCAGGACTCTGGTGATCCCAACTCTGTGGGAAGGTCGAAGGGAATAAGCAAGAGTGCCAAGTGAATTTTGGTTGACATCGACCGGTGCCCTGTTTTTAGAATGAAAAAGAGGAAAAAAGGGGGATATTTGTGAAAAAAGTGTTTCACGTAGTTGATAGGACATTCATCAGAAGTGGTTTTGAGTGACTCGTCATGTGTCACCTTGTTGTGAAATTAGCCAGTTTGTTAAAATCCTAGGCTTATCACAGCCTTATTACAAAAAACCTGATCACAAAAATGCGGCTTTTGTATAAAATAGGCTTTTTACAAAACGGCCGATCTCAGTCACCGGCCAGTGGGGAGCTGAGTTACCTACTCCAAAGATTTAGTATGATGAGCAGATCGCTGGTCCCTGCTGTAAAATGTACGTCGAAGATTAATTCAAATCGAATTAAATTCGATTCGCAGTAAATTTTGGTTTCCTCCTTAATTCTATAAAATCATACCTACCATCTTGCGATCAGAGTTTTGCATTTTTTTTCGATGTTATTTGCAAGCCTTCTGTCGATGAAAAGAATAATAAGTCAGTTCTTGATTGGAGGCAGCATTGAGCTAGTAGAAGATTTCTCGTATCTGGACCCCTACTCGTATGTTACTCCTGTGGAACCACACGGCTAGCCCTTTTTGCCACCACCGAAGTGCACCGCAGCGAACTCAGGAGGAATTCTCGACAATTCGAGTGTGAACCCTGGGAAACCTAACGTTGCCCCTCAAAATCCCATTCCTCCTAAAACAGGCTGATCTTTCAGTGGGCGCAGATCGGCTCAAGATTTTTCCTTCGTTTTGTCTTCTCTAGATACAATGTATCTAGATACAAATATGTCATATTTGTGTGAGATTATATCGAATTGGATGATAATGTAATGATGGATAATAACGTAGTGCCATTGGAAGTATCCGTTAAACTAACCAAAATTTACCTTTTTAGAAACCACTCATACGTGCAGCCAGTTCCTATGTGAAGTAGGTATTTTTTCAGTCTTCGCTCCGACCTCTCTGGGAGTTCGCAGATAGGTTGATCTGACTGACGGCCGAGCGTTCCTTTTGGCAGTGATTGGAGAGCGAGGAAAAAGCCCGAGAGTTATGCTCAATATACTTCCCTTTCTGCGGAAGGCAAAAGGAACATGATTCGGGAACGGTTTTAGAGAAAACCTTCCCCTCGCGAGCCTCTCCTTCCCCAACTTCCCCTTTTCGCCGCCTCCTAGCCATTTCTCGAGGCTAAAAGACAAGCTTTGGAAGCCGTGGGGGTGGAAGGCTACGTGTTCTGAATCTAACTACGTCTCTCCCGCCCCCAGTGCCAAGGATCCTTTTCCAGCCCCTCCGGAGGTGCCTTATCCTTCGCCGCTCTTCCCCTGCTGCCACTTCTTTCCTCGCTAATTCCCTAAAAACTTACATCTCGTCGGCAATCGATACCTCGACGCTTCCGGCTCCCCAACGCCAATAAAACCGAACCAACGCTGAAACTCAATAGTTTTTGCCAGCAGGAACCCAAGGATCCCATCACATGTTTTCTTCAAGCTGGCTAGTTATATTCCGATTGTGGAGTTAACGGTTTGGCTTTTTTGCTGGTGCTTGAGTCTGATTGTACTTGCGTCCGTTTTCAAAATAAATTTCTTTCTTCCTTCACTAAAGTGTGAACCCAATCACATTGAAGTGTATATTCTTCAACAACTTGAGCTTCTTCATACCAATTCAGCTCGTATCTCCTGGGGCTTGTACATGTAAGGGATAGCGTTTGCTCTTTATGGCAGGATCAGCCCAGTTATATCCACGTGGTGCCTACCCCAAAGCCAAAATTATGTTTCAGTTTAATGCTCATGGCCTTTTCAAAGTAGAAACTTTAATGATTGGGCATATGTTGTGAATGTGAGGGTGATGTTTGTGGTGGGAGGGGAAGCGGAGTCGAAGGGAGTCAAAAGACTCGGGGGTTGTTTTACAATACCGCCGGCCCTCGTATAAAAGTTATTGTTTCGAATTGCTTATCGTTGTTTCAACTGGCATAAATGTCTGTACCCTTTCAAACTCTGTGCGCAGGGTCATGGAATCGGCCGGACTTGACGGGGTCCTCAGCTGGGCCCTGGAGGGTTCGGGAAACCCTCGTCCCGGAGTCGTAAACGTTTCCGAATCATCTCGCCAAGTTCTTACTGTATTGTTCCTGGCTCTTTATAGCGAGCATTAAATCAATTGACGAGTGGGATGAGCGCATGATGTTTTGCCTCGGGCGGGAAAGAACGTCAAAACCTTCATTCAAAGACCAACCTCGATTTGAAACGATGGGTTTGGTACATGTGTGGCCGATGGTCAGTGAAATCAGCCATTCAACGAAAAATCTTTTGGTTTCCTCGACAGTCTAACTTTCACTGGCTGCTCCAAAACGCTCTTTGTGGCTTTTCAAACTGACGGGTAAGCTCCCTCGCTCGGTTTTGATTTACCGCTCAGGAGCACGTGAGCCATTGTGAAGGGTTTCCTATAGACCTCCAGTCGCCAAAGACAATGTAATCTCCCACTATTTTAAATGGTGTTTAGAAGGCTCTTTGAGCCCCAGCAGTTCGCTCCTGAAGCTTCAGCTCATCTCATTGTTCTCCTACAACTTTTTCCATCCACCTTTTGTCACCGCTGGGAACCCCAAGGGCGACAAACAACCTGGAAGTAATCGCGGTACAATAAAATCCCAGCGAGACACTCTCAGGAAGCCCACAATCAAAATAGGTTTCTTGACAACTCTTTGGGAGAGCGAAAGAAAGAAAAATGAGTAAGATAAGAATGAGTGTATAATGAGAGGAAAAGAAGAAAACATAAAATGATCAGCCGAGGAAGATTACACAGACAAACGACAAAAGCTTGAACTGTTCATTTTCCATCTCGAAACAGGGTTGAAATATTTCTTTCTCTTTGAAAAATATTCAGCTAGTAAATGGGTACATTTTTTGTACTCTCTAGAATTGTGTAGGGGTATAAAACACGCAGTGAATTATTTACAAGGGTATATTATGCTTTGGTATAAATGTGGGAAAATTAATGTTACCTACCTATGTCAATTAAATACTATTTATTCTTCTTCTTATTTGAATGCCATACCCGCTAACGGGCGTAGGCAACCTCTCGCTACTAACTTCTGTTGATGGTGTTGAACAGTTATTACAGAAGTAGTGGGGACCTTCTGTTTATCATGAATTTGTCAGGTATCGGGAACGGGGCCAAAACAGAATTACGCCTTTTTCGCCGAGCTTTCGATTAATATGTAATCTTCATCTGGGCCTATAACATGGGCTGAGCTCGATATACGCCGGCATCTTGGAAGAGGCACGGAAATTAACGAAACGAAGACTTGATCCTCAAGAAACTTCTGTGATATGCTGTGATCTGTTGGATAATTTTAAATAGAGCAGAGTTTTGTGTCTGTCATGATTGTTGGTTTGGAGGAGAGAAAGAGGAGATGGAAGGTTATGGTCTTGTTACATTGTGGTTTTTCATTAGCTTCAGAGTGATTTTTATGTTTTTTAGCCACATTGAATTTATCAGTAGTTGCCATTTAAATTGATTCTCTTATATCATGATATGATAAAGTATATTATTAAGTAAGTCCTAGTCTGGTGGGGTATTGTTGTTTTTAGTTGGTTGATTTGTTGGAAGTTTATTTAGTTAGTGAGTTTTGTTTTGTTGAGGTAGCAATTTGTTTTTTAGACACACCAACGCTGGACTCCCTTCCTCCTCATTCCATCTCTTCCGGTCTGCCAACATGGTAGTGAAATGCTACGTGCATAGTTATTAATCTTTGAGTAAGTTTTGTTAAAAATGATTGTAGCCTACAAGGCCATGCCTTACGTTTCCCTATGTAGCTTACAAGTCCATGCCTTATGTTTTCTTCTATGACGAGTTTGTTTAGCTATTATAGGCCCTAATGAAGATTATATGTTAATCGAAAGCTTGGCGAAAAAGGCGTTAATTCTGTTTTGGCCCCGTTCGCGATACCTGAGTAATTCATTCTTGTTATGTGGGTCGATATTCACAAACTTCTGTTTATCGCCATTTCCGAATGGCAAATGTGAGATGCTTTTATGGGCAAGATACTCTCGGTAGTTGGCCATTTTCTTCCGAGAGGAGATTATCAGTACAAGGAAGATGTTTAGCGGCTGCTGGGATCGAACCAGCAACCTTTGACTCAGCAGTCCAACGCTCAAACCACCGAGCCGCTGATAACCACCAAATAATATTTTAAAACGCTGCAAATTTTACACAAGGGTTTATTATTCTTTAATATAGGTTACTTGTGCGAAATTTTTTTTTCTGTTTTTTAATTTTTTTTACTCTGAAAATATTTGACCTCCTGGAATCCTTTTAAAATCCCATTTATAGCCCCATGAAAGCTCTATAGATCCCCACAGTGAAATCGGATCGTTCCGGGACCCCAAAAAAATGAATTCTACGTCCAAAAATACTTCGAAAACGACACTTAACTCGATCCTATAGCCAAAAGCCTTTAAAAAAACCTACTGCCCAAAACGGCCCGAACGACGTACGACGAAAGGACGTTTTGTTTTTGGAATCTAGACCTCTTGAAACGTATAATGTCAAATTTCGAGGCCGATCAGAATATGAATATGAAATAGAATATGAAAAACAACAAAATTGTGCAAAAATTAATTCCATGTCAATAAAGAAATATTACAAAATATAGAAAAGATTTTTCTGTATACGTAGTTTATACATAATATGTATATTATACTATGCATAGTGTTGGGCAGAGGTACGACCCCGCAAAATGGAGTACGCGTTCAAAATTTCTCGAACAGCGACACCTCATCTGACTTCCTGGTATCCTTCAAAAGCTCCATTTGTAGTCCAGTGAAAGCACCACAGATCCTCCCGATGAAGTCGGATGAATTTGCGACCCCCAAAAAGGATTATACCTACAAAATTACTCGGAAAACGACACCTTATTCGACCTCCGGGAGACCCATTTGCAGCCCCATGATAGCCTTATTGATCCCCATGGAAATGTCGGATAGTTCTGGAACCCTCAAAAATTGATTCTACTTCCAAAAATCTTCGAAAACGACACCCCACTCGATATCGTAGCCGAAAAACTTCAAAAACCCCTCCCGTAGCAAACGTGTTAGAATTTCAGTTTTGAAAAAAATTGAATGGCGGGCGGATATTTGATTTTTGAAATCTAGACTTCATGAAACGCATAATGACAAATTTTTAGGCCGATCAATGTGTTTGGCTCCCGCCGCTAAATCATTGGTTGATTGTTCCTAAAATAATAAACCAAAAATGCACGAAATAAAAAATTGACTCGTTAATTCCCACTCTACAGCCATCAGAAACGATTCATTGTGAACAGAGTTTGGTGACCCCGAAATTGCACAACGCTGATTTGAACGTTGCGCCACCACTAGGAAATATTGGTAAACACGATTTTAAGAACTTGAGACGGGATGGGGAACATAGATAATTGTATCAGAAGGGAAGGTTTCTTCTCCCTCTGAAAAGACTCCTCTTTACCCCCTCCCCGTCATATCTTTCTGTATTCATATGCAAAATACCCCCACCCCTTTTCTCAGTCTCATTCTTCTGGTTAGCCGAGGCTGAATGAGCCAAGTCCTCCGATCTCTCTCGAGATATCTTCCTATCCCTCCACAATGCCCGAGGACCTTACCCCGGTTTTTTTAAAAAACAGTTCTTTATTTTTTTCCACTCGCGTAGAGGTCGCTTCTTCTGTCTTTTTCTCCGTATAAGACAACCTCAGACCCGGACCGGTTCCATCCGAATTCAGTTACACAGTTCCCTTCCCCACCCTTTCATAAGGTCTCTGCTCACCCACACACAGACAGACTAACTGGTTACTATTGATAACAAAGACCTGTTCGGCCCACCTATCCATTCATGTAATTCTTCACCCTCATCTTCTTTCCTCCGAGGTATAATTACACTCTAAAATCATAATGTATTAATTGTTTCCATGTCGGGACAAATTAATAATTATTGGGCAAAGCAGGGGAATTGCTTCATGGCTATTATGTTCTTTGAAGGTCTGAGGACGAACCCACGATAAGTATCTTTTTCGATCTTCTTAAGCGAACCGTGAAGCATCTTTAGACACAGAGGATCACCTCAGATGGTGCCTTAGGTGGAAACACAGGCCTCGGTTCAGAATTTAGACCGCCCAAAATCTTGATGTACCTAACGGAATTGAAAGTGATTATGGGAGATGGAAATTGGGCATAGGACAAGACATTTGAAAAAGCCGGAAAACTGAAATAATACTTGGAACTAGTTGAGGGGAAGGGCGTTGAGGTCACACGGTTGCGACTTCCTCTTGTGCAGACAACCTATTCATTATGCGACAAAATTTAGAAATCACTAGTATGATACTAGTGATTTCTAAATTTTGTCGCATGTGTTTCCTATATTATGGAGAACATACTGGACGAATTTCAAGTTGATTCCTCTTGTCGACAAACAAACGAAAATCGGAACATAAAATATTCTGATTTTGGTTTATTATTCTTGGCCCAATACACCTATGTATTCGCGACTGAGATCGAAAATTTGGATCAGCCTCACTATTATCAAATGTCCGTCCGCCGCACGCCGTGGCCGTTCGACGTCGTTTTGGAAATGTTGACAAATTGTTCGGTTTACCATCTAGTTGTGCCTGCAACTTTTTCAGCTCGATCGCCCAAAACCCGTCGGGCTCTGTGGGGCTACGGGAGAGGTTTTGGAAGGTTTTCGGGTATACCCGATCATACTGTATGACAATGTCATGATATCGAGTGGGGTATCGTTTTCGAAGTATTTTTGGACGTAGAATCCATTTTTTGTGGTCCCAGAATGATTCGATTTCACCGTGGGGATATGAGAAGCTTTCATGGGATTACAAATGGCCAAATTTTGAAGGATGCCAGATTTTGTGGAGATCTGTGTGGTTTCCGAGGGGCTACAAAGTGGACTTGTGAAGGATGTGAAGAGGTTAAAGGAGGTATCATTCTCCGAATAATTTTGGACGCATAATCCATTTTTGGGGATCCCTCATCCGTCCACTAACTTTACAAGAAAATAAAAATAAAACTTTTAAATAATAATTAGTTATTAAATTAATTTTTGGGTAGTTTATATCAAGGAGCAATAGACCCGTGTGTAAAATTTTGTTTTTCCTTTCAGACATCTAGTTATGCCCGCAAGGTTTTCGGCCCGATCCACCGGTACTGTGAATGTAAGGGCCAAGTAGGCCTTATTATAGAAAAACGGGCTTGTAAGGGATGCCAGGATGTTGAATGTGTTGTCATTTCCGTATAATCTTGGACGTATAATCCACTCTTTGGGATCCCACATTCCTCCAAACACTTTACAAGAGTAATAAAAAAATTATTTTAATTTGTAGGTGATAGGAGTTTCCGTAATTTAAATTAAAATTTTCAGAAACAGTTTCACGTAAGATCTTGTTATAACAAGAACAATGGCGAAATTCCCACATTCCCGGAATTTCGTGCTGAGATTGGCCTGCTGACTCTATAATCAAGACGTTTGTTTTTGCTAAATCATTTTTCGATGCAAACAATAATTTTTTAGTTAAAACTAGTTAAGACTACCTAATTATTAGTTTTGTCCATCAATTTTTTTTTAATTATTAAAAAATATTTTATTTGGACAAAATTAATTTTTGCACAATTGTGGCTGACATGGGGAAGACGGGAAGTCACAAAAAGAAATGTTCCTCATTTAATGAGAAATAAAAATAATAAAAAATATTGATATAAAATATTAAAAAATAAAAAAATAAAATAGGCAAAGATGACAGAATGAATAAAGTCAAATAAAGTGACTGAATGCCTTTCGCATGTCAGCCCCTCAATTTATCACAGAATAATAAACCCGTGTGTTAATTTGCATCTTTTTGGAATTAGTTCAGATGGTGTCTTTTGGAGAACCTCACGTTGTCCGAGTTTCAAAGATTTCCACAACTCGTAAAAATAGGTTGGTACAAAAATAATCGGGTGGGATATAGAATCGTCATTATGTTCGGGAGATCCAAAATCCCAAACCGCTTAAAATTATTGTTTACGGGAGAGTTATTTTTCTAAGAGGGCACGCCCACATTTCTGAAAGGGCCTTTCAAGGATAGTAGCAAAGTACCTCAACTAAACTGCACTGTACTAAATAAACTGATAAATGTGGCTGTTGTTGTGTTTTCCATTTATTGTTCACCTATTTTTCAGATATGATAACGATGTCATCTGATAACAATTCTTGGTTACTTGGATATTTTTTGTGCGTGCGAGTGACTTTAAACTTGATTTTGAGTGTGTTGTAGGGTTCGATTTCTTATTTATTTAAAAGAACCATTAAATCCTGTAGAAAAATTATAAAATTTACCCTAAAACTGGCCTAATCCCATTAAATATTCTAGTTTAAATTTTGATAGACTACTCAAAGCCATAGCCCAAGTGACTAATGAAATCTCTCTGTTTCAGGTAATTTGACAAGTTCTCCTATGTTGGCGGAGTAATAGGTGAGTTTTTTCGTGTTTTACACTTTGTCTAATTGAAAATGGTGCAAACTCATCAGATAATGGTTGAAGAGAAAAAATTCCTAATTCATCCCGAAGAACAAAAACTCATTTATGTGTTGTCAGTAGTTTGTATACCAGGCAATTATCGGGTTTTATAGACAAATTTTATGGAGCCCCCGGTCCTTTTTAGTTCCATTTTACGTCACGCCTTATCGCTTCTTTTTCTAATAACCCCCCATTTTTATTGCCAGGACAAGCTTGTTGAGGTCGTCATCTCAAACATTCTCAAGTGTAGTTGTTTGTCTTGCATGCGTCATGTTTGTGAATCCTGGGGCGTAATGAAAGTTCCTGCGGTGTACTTTCACTGCACTCTGACCTCAGTAAAATTTACGGTTGATGAGGGCGAGAACGCATTTGGGGATTTGGCAAGTTGTGAGCGGGAATCCCAATTTTCACGAGCGAGCGACCCCACGACTCCCACGTGTGCGAAGGGATCCATCAATTATACAAGCTGACTTGCCGATTCCGAATATGAATGAATAGCAGGTAGCCCAGTGAGCCCATGATCATTCATAAGGAATCCAGACGACGGATTGTTTATTTGGTCGGGAGGAAGACGCACAGTGAAAACATAAACAGGATACCTCCGTAATGGGCGATATTAAGGAGCCGAACGGCGCTAATAAGGTGACTACGGTTTATGAATGAAGGTATTAGGCCCGGTGGGGTCCGAATATGAATCAAACCCTGCCCCCAGACTGTAGGATCTATGTTGTCCATCAACATAACAATGTTTATTTACATAGAAGATAGAACTCCCGCCGCCTCATTAGGTTCATCTTATGCATATGTAGAGCTGGATCCTCTTACTCAACTGGAATTATTCATCTCTTCGGAGCTTCCACGTGCGTTTCCCACATCGTACCGCAACACCGCACGTTCCAATTATAATTTGACGTCTACTTATCGTAGACATAATTCTTCTATTACCTACTGGGGATTTTTACCATCAGATGAGTCATCTTTTCCCCCTAATCTCCTGTATTGGATTGGACCTCTGCACCTTCGGCTAACACCACTTGAAATGATTTTTTAGTAATTTTCATTCATAATATTAGAGCATATTATGTATGCTCTATAGAGGAGGAAACGAAGGCCGCTTCATGACGTTTACGCTAGCCGACCCCGTCCCTGCCTAGGACCCAACTCGCTCTCCCATGTGTATTATTAAAATTCTTTACTTAAATAAATAAGGGAAGGGAATAAGGGTCGGTTTTTTGAAAATCCAATTCCAAATTTGAATTCAACCCCCCTCCCCCCAAATGTATGGGAAAACTATAATGAAAAATGCAGGAAAATAAATTTGAGAATGAGCTTCTTGAATGAATTTTTATAATTTTTTTCCTGGAAAGTTTATGCTTCAAAAGTTAAGAAAACGGGTCAACATTGCAAAAAAAAAAAAAAAAAAAAAAAAAACTGCAAAAAAAAACCGTCTCTTTTATTGGAAAACTGTAATATTTGAATTCCCAGGCCTGGAGGGGGTACATGACGTGGGCAGCTTCGTCATCTTTCGATTGGCCGAGAGATCTGTTTCTCTTGCATCTATGCAAGTTAGCCAACTTTGCCACGCGAAAAGTCGACCACGAAAATTGAGCATTGAGTTAATCATAAGAGATGGTCATTCAAAAATCCAGCATCGAGGGTATCATCAGAGAAGGTTATTCAAAAATTGACCCGGGCCGAGTGTTTCTATTCCTATTCCGTTCAAATTTATTATTCAGCGCTCTCGCGGCTCCATGCCCAACTACTTGATACCGAGCAAGGCGACGCGTGACGTTCAAAATCTTCAAAATTTCTAAAACTGTTATGCACGTGCAGTACAGTGCATCAATTATTGATCTACAGTGCTGCGGCTTGCCTTAATTTATCACAAATTTAATGCTCTTCGAAAGCATACTTGGTAGCTTTTGGCGAAAAATGCATCGTTTAGAAGATATGAAGCAATAACTGAAAAAAGTCTGAAAATTTCACGGTTTTTCGGGTGCTACACTTTTTCCATAACTTTTCGAGACTTGCAAACTTTGGTATACACTACGCTAATGGGTCCAAACAACATAGTAAAATACTTGTGTATAATATTAATTCTGTGTCAAAGAAAAAAAATTTGGATTTTTCTTTCCTTTTTTTTTTTTTTTTTTTTACTCGAAAAATATTTGACCTGGATCCTTCAAAAATCCCATTTGTAGCCCCATGAAAGCTCTATAGATCGCCACAGTGAAATCGGATAGTTCCGGGACCCCCCAAAATGGATTCTACGTCCAAAAATACTACGAAAACGACACCTAACTGGACCTCATAGCCGAAAACCTTCAAACCCCTCTCCCGTAGCCCATTTTTAGCCCTACGGGTTTGCGCGATCGGGCTGAAAACCTTGCGGGCACAACTGGATGGTAAACCGAGTATTTTGTCAAAATTTTAGATTGTTAGAAAAATTCCTACTGCACACAATGACCCGGACGGGCATTTTGATTTTGGAATGTAGACCTCTTGAAACGGATAATTTCAAATTTTGAGGCCAATTTGGGTCTTCGACCCACGCCGCGATTACATAGGTGTATCATTCCAAGAATAATAAACCAAAATCAGAGATACATCATGTTTTGCGAATTTATAGTCGATTTTGACTGGCCTATCAGGGGTTTTAAAGGATTTTAGGTAGGGGGTCGAGTTGGATGACGTTTTCGAAGTAGTTTTGGACGTAATCCGGCTTCGCTGTGGCATCTATGGACTCCCTGTTGCTTTTATGGGACTACAAAATTGACCCATTTAATGGGGCTTTCAAAGCTTGCCAGGGGGTCAACTGAGATGTCATTTTCCGAGTAATCTTGGACGTTGTCTTCGGGGTCCCACATCTCTCCAAACAAGATTTTTTTTCCTTTTTTTAAAATAATTTTTTATTGACATCGAACTAATCTTTGCACTGTTAATACCCAAGAATTATAAACCCTTGTATAAAACTTACAGGGTTTTCATGATTGAAATTGTATACAATTCACTTCACGGTTTCGGCGAAAATCATCAAACAAGATGAACGTAGATGTTTAAATGCTCGAAAATGATTTGCCATCCGTTCAGATTCTGTAGGAACGACCCTGCCGGTGTTGCACATTTTCTCCACCTTTGACGTCACCGCACATCGATCCTTAGATAGGTATAGCATATCGTTTCAAAGTAGTGTACGAGAAAAGGCTCCAAGTGTCTCTTTTAGGGCATTCAGACCCTCCTCGTATTGATTTTCAATGTGAATGAGCTCATCCCGAGCATACGCAGGAGGTAATTTAGCTGGCGTTTTGCGGGTGTCATCCCTCCTCAAAACATCGGGGGAGTGATGTCATCGGAACGGAACCGCTATTGGGAAACGATACCGAACACAGGGTCTCCACAATGGGCCGGTTTGTTTATATTGATGTCGTCACGCTTTCAAATCTCACGGTTAATTAATTCCATTCAGAAGCTCGGCCTCCCCCACGCAAAGGGCTCCTCAACCCTTTTTGACTTTGCTGCCCCCGGTGAAGGACTTTTAATAATGTTGGGGGTGGGAGTTTTAACAGCCTTGTAGCCGTTTAAGGGTTCATCCTAGTCAAATGAACCGATCCCTTAGCCCTCCTCAGAGGGTTTAAGAAACAATGGGATGCCGTTACGCTCAATGAGATAACTTATTTCAAAAGCTTCTGGAAAGTTTGCCGAAAATCAGGCTCCTCATGGCTTACAGACTTCTCATTGCAATTCCCATGGGAAGATGTTCACTAACAGAAACTTGGTGTTGGGAAAACTGACAATATAGTGGCACTTTCCGCATGGCGGCTTCTATATGTCTTCGGCCATGACAGTCTCAACACTTTTTTCCCGTTTTTTTTTTTCCATCTCCTTCGAGGTTTTCTCATTCTTCCCATCCTTCGTAGGCGGGACGTCACGGGACGGTGATTCCAAGCGCGACACGGTCGCCACATCTCCCGCGGTCTTCCCCCTTACGTCCATTATTAACATAACGCACTCATTTGGACTATTAGTTCGGGAACACAAAGCCCCCCTCTCGCCAAGATGAGCACAACCCGTATTAAGATCGCCCGCCCAGATACACCGGTTAACTCGCATTAGACGGCGAATGGGGAGTAATTTTTCACCGCTAACGGTAAACAGCCACCTAATTACTAACCACTGAGCTTATTTTTATGGCCCGAAAAAAAAAGAAGTTAAAAAAATGTTGCATTACCAACTCTCAGCACGTATAAAAGTTCATGGGTACGAGAAATTCTCTCAAGAAACTAGAAATATCAGCAGGGTGGCTACGCTTCGGTTGGTGCCTGGATAATGGGCAATTAGTTGCTTCCATGAGTTTGGCAGTTTTCAAGTGTGACCGCCACGACATAATTGGTGCCAACGCAGTTTTTTTTTTTTTTTTTTTTTGTTCCTTATAGAATGATTCATCATTACTGGAAAGGATACCGTCCCAAAGTTCTTCGTTTGCTGTCAAATTGAGCTTGAGAAAATGGCGAATAAGCGTACTTGTAACATTTTTAGCGTTATTTGTGGACAACCACAAACACGAAGAAGGGAGATCACCATGGTCACGTTTGCAGACGACACAGCTCTGCTCGCAGTCGGTGAAAGGAATCATGTACCTAACCAAAACTTCGAAGATTCATCAAACAACTGCAAGACTGGAAATCAACATGGATGCTTAAATGTCGGCCCAGAACAAATTAACGCTGTACAATCAAGTCTTCAAGCCAGTCTGGACTTACAAGCGCAACTGTGACCGTCATATCATTCGGAGGTTCCAAAACAATGTACTGAGGTGTGTTGTTGACGCATACCAGTACACTAGAAACATCAGGTTCCATAAAGAACTTCAAATACCAACAGTTAATGAAGTAATCAACATTCAAGCCATAGCTCATCACAAGAGGCTACAAGTACCTACACGTCAATGAAGAGGCGGTCCAGTTCTTCGACGTGGACGATCTACTCCGACGTCTCAAGGGGAAGAAGAAGCCTCACGACCTGTTGGTGTGAGCTTAGTTTTTGAAAACAAAAAAAAAACAAAAAAAAAAAAAACAATGTGGTTCAACGAAATTTAGTGAATCCCAAGTGCGGTTTACTAGCGACACTTCCAATAATCACAACTGACGGAGACGTCAAAAATATGTTGCTTAACAGAATTAACGGTGCAATAATTTTTTTTAAATTGTGGACAAAGAACAAACGCAAATTTCTATAAATTCACGGCAGAGGTAGATCGCCCGAGACCACACGCTCGAGTCCATTTAGCTTCGGTTCAAATTAGGGGGGGTACCTACGAGTAGGCCAGTTTCCTAGTCCAGTCACGGCCACTCATAGCACTTTTTGGACCGGGATTTCACATATCCGAATGAGACTGTCATTGGACCCGGTACCATTGGCTTCGCAGGTGTTGCAGGCGTTGCAGGCGTTGGGGCTTCCCCCCACACACGCCAAGTCCACTTGTTGGCACTGTGGCTCGGCTCCGTTGATTTTGGCCCGTCCGAAAATCCAGCGAAGTCGCGAGGTGGCGCGGGGCCACTTGAAATTTCCCCACTCACGGTGGAAAATGGATCGGCTCGAGGCCGTTTGGCTCCGCCGTGAATGCCGGCCTTAAAGGCGTTGATTAGAGTTAATTTTAGAGTAAATTCTTCAGAAATTTGCTTCAAGCAATAAAAGTACAAACTCCAAATAATACCAAAAAGTAATCAGTCAAGCAGCATACGTTGTGGGAGGTTCCAGAGGGATTCCTCGTGTTTGGCTCGTTTTTCAGCTTGTTGACTACTCGGACCTGGTTCAGCCATAGGTAGTTAGTTACCTTACAAACGATTACACTACAAAATTTGTAGTGTATTTAATACATTACTAACGCTTCCGGTACTATGTACTCTTTTATTTTGTGGGTAGGTACTACTAAATACTAAACTTAAGCGGGGGAGTGCTAGAGAGGGAAGGAAGTAAATGGTAGAGTTTGAGAGTAAACGAAGGCGAAGCTGGTGGGGGGGCTGTGACAGACACCTTCAAACCAAATAACTCCATAAAAACACATTCTGGATTTTATACACGTGAGTTTAGGCACGATCTCAATGGTTGAGATGCCTGCTATAGCTTAGTGCTGCGAAAAATCGATTACGTCAACGTTTCGATTCTTCGTTTATTTTGAGCAAAAACTTAGATTATTCCATGAGTTAAATAAAAATATCTCCATAAAATCTTCCAAACCAACCTCAACTTTGAAATTGACGAAGAACATTGGATTGAATAATATTATTATCATTAAATGATAATAATAATAAAAATAATAAAAATCGGGATTAAAAATATAAATTTAATCCAACTCAGTTAATAAAATTATTATTAAATTTTAATATTATAATATTTTTAATCCCGATTTTTTGATGATAGGTATGAATAGGTACCATAAATTATAATGTCCGTCCGCCGTCCGTGCCGTTTTTGGCAGAAAGAATGTTTTTTAAATTTGGTATTTTGACAAAATAATCGGGTTACCATTTACTAGTAAGGTTTTCAGCACGTTCGTCAAAACCCGTAGTGCTCTGTGAGGCTAAAATGGGGCTACGGGAGGGGATATTGATGGTTGTCGAGTATGATATCGAGTGGGGTGTCGTTTTCGAAATATTTTCGGACGTCGAATCCAATTTTGGGATTATGGGTTCCAGAACTATCGGATTTCACCGAGAGGATCCATGGGGCTACAAATGGGGCTTTTGAAGGACAAATTTTGGACGCAAAATCCATTTTTCGGGTTTTATTTTATTGTATTTTATTTTATTTTTATAATTTGTTGTTGTTGTTGTTGTTGAAGGAAGTTGTGCAAACATTATTTTTATTGAAAAAAAAAAAACGCAAAATCCCCTGCGTAAAATCCCTTGTGCAGCGTTTTTGGAATCTACACTAAACGTATAATGAAACATTTTCAGGTGATTTTGAGGCCGATCAGAATTTTCGACCTCCGAACGAATAGGTGTATTATTCCAAGCAAAATAACCACAAAAACATCTTTAAATAATTAGATTAAACTTTTTTTTAAATTGATATAGAATTAATTTTTCGCAAATTTATATCAGTGAATTGTAAACCCTCGTGTAACTTTGCAGCGTTTTTCTTTCTTACATGGGTTTTCCTGCCCCATTTTAATCGATTGTAATAAAAATAATCGATTTTTTTGCTTTTTTCAGAAAAACGATTACGATTTCGATTTTTTACTATAACTCGAACGAGTATTTTTGGAACTCAATGAATTTTAGTCAACACCTGATTTGAACAAAAATCCCCAATTGAACTCCAAAACCCTCATCGCACTCAACTTTTACGCCTTCACTCTGCTAGAGTTGCGATGAGAATAGTCCTTCATTATCACATAATCTGCGTCGCTCAAGAACAATCAACAGCGCTATTTTGCATTTTTTTAATTCGTTCGACTTCACTCCGCTGCTGGACATAGTTTGAAACAACCTTTTACGTCTCATTTTAATTACGAAAAACATTACATTAAAAAAATTAAAACTCCAGCGTACTTGTAGATATGTAAGGATTAGGGTAACACCGCTCAGTACGGAAACAAGCGCTAATTGGGCATTGAATTGTGTGGATATGAAAGTTAAATTAGGAACAGATTAGCAAGTATAATAGGGCGTATGGAAGCAATAAAAATGAGTCCAGTATATAATTTGTCGATAGGTTATCTGCGTAACGCGGGAGCATCCTCTTAACCGTTTAAGCGGGTATGCAGTGAATCGGTATGTAAATTGTAATAAGGATTAAAAGTTTGAGGGAGTGGTTGATGGGAAGATGACAAGCGAAACCACTACAAGTAGGTATTTAAATACAGCTACGTAAAGCAATTTCTACAAAACGGTCAGTTCACTGGAGCCAAAAATTTCATTATATAGTCAAGTTTTGTAGATTGATTTTTGTGATAGGTACCCTCATTCATTTGTTATTCATCTTTCAGAGAATATTAGTGATGTTGAGCGCTGCTATTTACAGTCAAAGAGGGGTTTTTCTAGCGCGTGCCATAAAGTTGTTGCAAAACTTCGAGTGAATTCGACTCCTTCGAAACCCTCATCGCGTCAACGCAAACACGACGGAATTAATCCCGTTTTAAAATAGTGTTCACTCGTTGGCTTTTCATGGCCCTCAATCTGTGTTCTTCAAGAGGCTATTCAAATGAGGACATAATGTAAACGGTTCGGGACCGACCTCCTCCGCTATGCGAATTATTCTGTGTATTTATGTGAAAGGTGGAAAAGGTGACTCGAGCGCTCTGAAGTATCAAGTACAATCACCCACAATGCCCTTTCATCGTAACACCTCTAAATTTTCAAGCGAAAGGAGTGTCGAATATGCTCCTTTTTCTGTTCATCCCTAAAATATGAACACACACGATGCTCATTACAGTACTTTAAACTAACGGCTTGGACTTTCTGCGTAGAAATCCCGTTTTATTACTTGCAGCAGGTAGTAATTTTCTTGTTTTCAGTTACAGTTAGCTGTACGTACTCAATTAACACAAGTACTCAACTGATTTTCTGATAAAATCTGCTTTCAACCACTCAGATTCCACCTACCAAATAATAACCAACAATTAACTTCACACTCATGAACCTCTTCGGACAAGTAGGCGCTCATTAAGGGGGACTTCGAAGGGCTGGGTTGTTCTCAGGATCTCGTGAATTAACGATGAGAAATGAATTACAATTTAACGAAGTAGGCAAACTTCCAACAGCAATTTACTTTTGGTTTATTATTCTTGGAATGAAACACCTTTTTATTCGCGACGAGGGTCGAACATTTTGGTTGTCCTCTCAATTTTTACGTTTCAAGACGTGTTTGCAGAATGAAAAAAAAAAAAAAAAAACTGGCCAAAATTGTGAAGGTATCTTTCTTTGGGTTTTGAGGGGTACTGATCACGAGAAAAATATTGAAAAAACTCCAAAACTGTTGCTTCATGAATTTCAAGGTATTTTGCTCTATGTAGTCGTCAAATTTCACCATGGGGCTACCAATGGGTCTTTCGTGGGGCAACAAATATCTACAAATATTCACATAGGCTACAAATGGCTACGAATATTCACACAGCCCACAAAAATCAACAATTTTGTCAAATAGAAATTTTATTTTATCATCCAACTCTATCTCCTCTGACATCCACAACCATTCACAAACTTGAAGCCTTGGGATTGAAGTTGTTGCTGAACACCTTTTACTCAAATCACCGCAATCTACAGAAAAACAAAATTCCCGTTACATTAATTGAAATCGTGTTTTTAAACGACATAAGTCGATTTCGTCAAGAATAGCGCAGGCGATCTCAGTGGATTTTGTTATTTGAATAGTTATCCCATTGAACAATAAAAAATCGACCTTTAATTCGCTTTTAATACATACTTATTTTCACTAATGAAATATTCTCATTATTGAAAAATAATTTCTTACCGTTCGCTGACATGTTTTCATGTAGATCCGGCTCGAAAGGTCTCCACTAAACATCGGAACAATACTAATCTACCTGTTGTTCCTACCTGCTAAGAGATTGATCGTGGATCGAAGAGCGTCATTATTTTTCAGGGTGTTGTGCTAGGTATCTGAATGAAGGTCCTCAACTCAGATACTCTGAGATTGAGTTCTCCAGAATGTTAGTTGATCAAAACACAAGCTTCCGATGCAATATTCTACTTTTCATTTTTATTAATTTTGGCCAGGTTTTTTTCGATTCTGCCCCGCATAAGCCCGGGAGAGGGGTTTGAAAGTGTTCGGCAACAATATCGAGTGGGGTGTCGTTTTCGAAGTATTTTGAATTTTTGGGGATCCCAGAACCATGTGGTATCTACATGGGGATCTATAGGCCTTTTAAGGAGCGACAAATGGGTCTTTTGAACGACACCCGGAGCTCGAATAAAATGTTGTTCTCCGAGTAGTTGTTGACGTATAATCCAGTTTTTGGGAGCCCAGTTCTGCCTAAAAACTGAACTGAAATACAATTAAAAAAATTTTTCAAACAATTTTTCATTGGCAGAATTACACCAA
This sequence comes from Pilophorus perplexus, assembly GCA_955831195.1. Classification (NCBI taxonomy): domain Eukaryota; kingdom Metazoa; phylum Arthropoda; class Insecta; order Hemiptera; family Miridae; genus Pilophorus; species Pilophorus perplexus. The sequence continues at coordinate 11,260,343 of OY037012.1, forward strand.
AGAAAACCCTTGTGTTAAATTTGCAGCATTTTCGCAAACTCAAATATTATTTACCAGAATTAAAGAATTTTTCTTTTAGATTAAAATTGAAAATTCTGCTTCTCGATATACACCAAAAAAAAAAATTGTATTACAGTCTAATAGTTTTATATAATTATTGTAACAATAGAATCGGAAAAATTATTCTTCTAACACTGGGAGTCGCTCAGCGACTATAGCAGATTAAATCAAGGCTTTTATAGGAGGGACTACAGTGCGAACTTTTTATCAATTGAAGACCAGAAGCCGCAAGGATGGGGGGCGGGTTTCTCGTCCTTGGGCCGTTTTTGATTTATGTTGTTTGTGAGTGCGCGATCGTATTGGGCTCGTCTTCGGTCTTCAGGTTTGGCTCGCGTCCAACTGTTTCCCAACTCCAGGATGATCCGGCACACTTGTGTGCAACGAGGGGTTTTTCTATCTGCAGATTGCGTTGGACGTTAGCTACGTTAATTGGTCTATAGGTGGTCGTCCTTCGGTCGTAGGAAGTCCGCGGAGAAGGGGTTAACATAATTTATTTGTTTTCCCTTGTCCATTATAATTGCCGTCGCGTCAAATTTTATTGACCCCCCCTCCCCCTATCCAATCGCCGATCAGTCGCGAGACGGTCATTAATCAAGGTTTGGCGACCGGGTGAGGTAACGTTGCCAACTGGGCAGACACCTGTTCGCGTGGGCGTATCGGTTGTGTAATTCACCTGACCACAAATTTGCTGCAAGTGCTCTAAATCAAATTGCCTCAATGTCGACTCCCAGGACGTTTCCTGCCTGGGAACATTGGATGGTAACAAAGAAAACCCTTATGGTTCGTGAGATCGTTTACGAACAAATCCCTTCAATTACGACAGCATGACGCTCTATTTCCGTTTTTCGTACAATTCGGGCACTTATCTGATTGGGATAGCTGACAAAAGAACTATCTCCGTGAACCGTGAAATTAAAATTAACCAAGATCATAACGACCTGAGCCCGACTTCCGAGTTGTTTCCACCTTCTCCAACGAATGAATGATTTGTTAGGGCGAGGTAAAAAATGAAGTAACAACAAATTTATTTAAGCGAAAACGGCAATTCTTATTCATCACATTATGCACTTTTTTCAAGATTTCTCCCGAAAATTCTTTATTTCACAGTTCAAAAAAAATTATAAAAATAGGGAATGGGAAAAAAGAAAATTAAAATACGGATTACTTAAATGCAAATCATTCCAAAACAGGATTTGTTCTCGAAAGTCAATAAATTCGAAATTCCTGCCGATCTACCGAGAACTGATGCAATCTGCCAATTTTCAGTGAGAAAAAGTTATCGTAGTCTGTCGATTACAAAACTATTTTTAGAAAATTAAAATTTAAAACTGTATTTCTGTACAGGGTTTAAATGCGGGGTACATGCGGGACTCGATAAATTTGATTTTACGTCCTAAATTACTCGATAAAACGACACCTTACTCGATATCATTGCCGAAATCCTTCAAAGCCCCAGTCAGTAGCCCTTTTCTAGCCCCACAAAGCCCCAGGGGTTGGTGCGACCAAGTTGAAAAGCTCGCGGTCACCACTAGACTTGTTCAAAATTTCAGGTAAAAAAAAAAAAAAAAAAAAAAAAAAATCCTACTGCCAACACGGCATCTTTTGGTTTATTATTCTTCTACACCTATGTAATAGCGACGGAGGCCGAAAATTCCGTCCGCCGTCCGAGCCGTTTTGGGCAGTAGGAATTTTTCTAAAAATCTGAAATGTTGACGAAATACTCGGTTTACCATCTAGTTGTGCCCGCAAGGTTTTCAGCCCGATCGCCCAAACCCGTGGGGCTCTGTGGGGCTAATAATGGGCTACGGGAGAGGTTTTTGGAGGTTTTCGGCTATGAGGTCTAGTTAGGTGTCGTTTTCGAAGTATTTTTGGACGTAGAATCCATTTTTGGGGGTCCCAGATCGATCCGATTTTACCGTGGGGTCTATGTGGCGGTCACGGGGGCTAGTAGCCCCGGGCTACAAATGGGATTTTTGAAGAAGCCAAGAAAGTCGAACTTGGTGTTGTTCCCCGAGTAATTTTTGACGCATAATTCATTTTTCGAGGTTCCACATCAGTCCAAACGGTGTACTGAAATAGTTTTTTTTTTTTTTTTCAAAAATATTTTCTAAATTATACAGATTCAATTTTTGCACAATTTTTCTATAATAGAGATATTATCAAACAATAATAAACCCTTGTGTAAAATTTGCAGCGTCTGAAATCCCAGTTGATTTCGGAAAACGGGTCTTTGGCCCAAAATAGCTTGAGAGTCTCTGTTCTAGATAGTATTAAATACTCGATTTTAGACTTTTTAATGATTAAAAAAGTTTAAATGTAGGTCTAAAACAAGGCGAATTTAAACATGATAATTAATGCAAGTTATGGAGGTACCAACCTGGCTGGATGAATGTTATTGCCCGTAGACACTACATCTTCTACGATGGTGCGGGTGGGGCGGGGCGAAGGTGTCAGCCCAGACCGTCTGTGGAGGTAGAAGATCGCAAAATTAAAATAACAACCGGGGCGGGGTAGATGACGAGCTGAGAGACCAACTGTGCACAGCGAGGGGTGGGGAGGGTTAAGAGAACCGTCGTGAATGGCCGCACGTGGATGCCACCTGACCCAACTACGTTGGTCCTATTAGAATTTCAAATCAGAGCCTTCCTCTCTTTCAAGCCCATCACCCTCAAAGCCCTGATAATTCATATACCGAACGCACTGGATTGAGGGGGGGGGGGGGGCTCCTTTTACCCCTCCTGCCAGCTAGCCCCCCCCCCCCCTAACCGACAATCATTTGGCCTTTTGGGCCCAGGCCCTTTTGTTGCTCGTCAATAGTCAATATTGTGTGTCCCACAGGTGTCAGGGCACACCTATGACAACACAACAGTTTATCCACCTCAATAAACAATAACTATCGTCGCTGAGGGGGTGGAGGGCTCATTTATATCGGGCCCCCTTTCAGCTTTCCCATCGATTTGCTGCCGGTCTGATTCTTTGTCTCCCAAACAGGTGAATTACCTTTCCCTTCACCTATCACCGTCTATTGTCATACATGTTACATACGCACCACACCAAGTCACTAAACGGTGTTTCGTTTCGTTTTGGTATATTATTCTCAGAATAATCCCATTTTCGGGTTTCAAAAATCATGATCGGCCTCGAAATCTGCCAATAAACGTTTCAAGATGTGTAGAATCTATAATCTGATTCCAAAACGCTGCAAATTTTACACAAGGGTTTAGGTATTATTCTTTGATATAGGTTACTTGTACAGAAATTTAATTCTGTCAATAAAAAAAAAATTTTTTGGAATTTTTTTCAACAAAATTTTTTTTTTCAAAAATTCTTTATTTTTTACTCGAAAAATATTCAACCACCTGGGATCCTTCAAAAATCCCATTTTTAGCTCCATGAAAGCCCTATACATCGCCACAGTGAAATCTGATCGTTCCGGGGCCCCCAAAAATGGATTCTACGTCCAAAAATACTACGAAAACGACACCAGACTCGATAGCCGAGATTCGGATTTGGAATGTAGACCTCTTGAAACGGATAATGTCAAATTTCCAGGCCGATCCGAGTCGTCGACCATCGTCGCGAAAACATATTATTCCAAGAATGAGAATGTATGATATAGATAATAAACCAAACTGAAATGTCCGTCCGCCGTCCAGGACGTTTCGGGCCGTAGGAATTTTTTGTATTCGGAAATTTTGACAAAGTAATCGAGTTGAGCCCACAAGCTTTTACCACGACCACTCAAACCCGTGGGGCTCTTTGGGCTAAAAAGGGGCTACAGGAGGAGTTTTTTTAAGGTTTTCGGCTATCGAGTCTGGTGTCGTTTTCGAAGTATTTTTGAACGTAGAATTTATTTTTGGACACAAAAGTTTATGTAGGTATGCAGATATACAATTTATTTTCGTTAAAAAAATTTTTATTGTCAGAATACATTTTTGCATAAATTACTCCATAGAATAATTCCAATATTCGTTAATTAATTATTAATGTGTGTGTTTGAAGCGAGATGTTATCACGATAGAAAAATTTCACGACTAAAATAGGCCACTCAATTATCTTCTCCTGAAACGAGCAAATAGTGTCTTTTTCCGACGCCGTCAAATGGGGTTCTTGAACCGCAAATGCCGTTCTGAGACGATTTATTGTGATTAATACTCCATTGTTGTGTTTTCCCATTAGGGGCACTGTTCAACCTGTGCTAACTGCTTCGTAACGTTTGGCCTGGATATTTCTTGATAAGTAGGTCCGGATTTACAGAGAGCTCATAAACTGTACAAAGACCTCTTTCACGCCCTCACTATAGTTGAGCCTTTAGGAACCAAAGGGCCTGAGTGCCAAAATAAATTTTAATTAATGAATTAATTTCAATTAATATTTAAATGTGTAATAAGTTACCTATTCTGATTCATTTAAATAACGTAATAATTCACAACAATAGTTGTGATTAGGCTTTTTGGTCCCCCAAAGTCTTCAATTGTTAATAAATTATTTAGAAAATCTCGAATCAACGTCTCAAGCTGAAATTGTCCGACGAAACCTTCCGAGAAACCAAAATGAAACAATTGAAAACCCATAGCGGACGTCCCGGTCGGACCTCACGCACTGACGACGTGCTGACGTCCTTCGGATCATCCGCTCGAACGCTCGCCGGCTCGCACAAGGACGACCGATAATTAGAAAACTAAAGGCGAACCGTCATTGTTTTAACTTGTTAGTTTTATGATGGTGAGCAGGGGGGCTGCCAGAGGTATCGCCCCACATTCCCATGGGGACCGCAGTAGGTAATTTATTTATAACTATCAACCAGGTTTAAACAAGTATAAATCAAGGTTTTATTATTCTCTTGTCGAATTTGTTCCACGTTTACATACGACAGGCGTGAAAAAACTTGAATCGTATAAAATTAGATAAAATAATCCATAATTGTGGTCTAAGCCACTTTTTGATCATTTGGTGGCATTAGTTTTTCCACAGCCTCGACCAACGTCACTTGGAATGAAATTCCTGCCATTATTTGAAAATTATCCGAACACAGCAAAATTTGACCGAATGCCGACATGAAACTGAAGCTAGAGGAAAACCCGGTTTCACGAAACCGATGAAACTGGAGTTTCATGAAACGCAGTGTGCACAGCCCTTCGTATTCTTGTCTGCCAGTTGCGAGCAACTTTTGTTTCACGTTTCAAGATGTTTCAAAAATTTCATGAAATGTGTTTCTCCAGCATTCACCCCGCCTCCTTAAGTCCTTAAAATAAACCCCCACAGAGCCCTACGAGGAAGAGCGGCCAGGAAGAAAACCTTGTTGATTCAACCAATTATAATTGGTATAATAATTATTGATGAATCAAGATTGTCAATTTCAAGTTAAAAAAAAAAAAAAAAAAAAAAAAAAATCTGATGTCCAAAATGACGTCGGCGGCATACGGTGAGCGGGTATTATTTACCTCCGTCGGAAAAATATGGGTTGATTATTTTGACATCAAATGTACAAACAATAGAATTTTTTTATAAATGCCTAAATTTTACAAACCCATACCTATCTGAAACGTAAAACTAACGTAAACTAAACGTAAATTTAAAATCTAGGAAATTTTTTTGAATTTTAAATTTTAAAATTGTCAAACTAAAATATTTAAAAAAATAAATAAAAATAAAATAAGTTTTTCAAGTAGTGATCCTCGGGTAATTCGGTTTTTTTTAATAATCTATTTACTGAAAAAATACAAAATACATCGTGTAATGATTTCGATATTATGTAATTGGTTTCAACACCTCATAAATATTTATGTGACATTGTCAAGATATTTGAAAATGCCATGTTTAAATAAACATACGGTAGGTAATTATCGAGTACTTGCAAGTCCGAAAACACGTTTTTAAGCTCAATTGAAGCTGTTAGCTGCGAGAAAGTGTCATCAATCAAAACATAACCGCACCGTTTCATGCGGAAAAAAAGGCGACAAGGTTGGTGTTCCGCATTATAATTTCTGAAACCGATTTGCATGTGATACGGTGGTCGGAACGGGTCTGAGGAGGTGTGGAGTCCCCGTCATCGGGTGAACTCTCGATTTTTGTTAAAAAATTACCAACTTCGGGAGGATAATCGCTTGTAAAAACTAGTCTTCAAGCCGGGTTCAAGATGAGTTCGGGCTTGGAAGGACGGGACGGTGTTTTTAGGCCAAAACACATGTTGAACACGTTGAGCCAAATATGCGTTTTTTTTTGTTTTTTTTCGAGTGAAACCGGCAGTTTTGAAATTGCTGGTGAATGTGAACTTCGGTGAATATAATTTGAAGGGATGACATATTTTTCTCGAATTGGCGGGCGTTAACGCGTAAATGACGGTGGGAGTTAATCAAGTGTTGTTTTCTGCGGAGGTGCCACTTACTCAATCGGAGCGCATTAGATTATGAAGGATATCCGTATTTGGGCCTATTTCATGTGTAGCTGCCAGTTGAATGATCAAATTTACACTGTGCGGTGACAAAGTTGTAAATTTTTTTTATTAGGGTGTATTTTAGGGATGGTTCATTGTTTTGATATTTGGAGTTGGTGTTGGTTAGGTGGACCGTTCATTTGTCGACCAATCCCTCGTATGGCCACCTCATGAGCACCTCGCCCTCCCCAAACCTCTCGACCGCCTCTCGGGTGCTTGAAGGAGGTTCCGTTAAAAAACCCTCCTTCATTCCGCCGTCGAGGTTGGAAAGTCGGCTCTCGAAGGACCTGAAATGGTCGGAGGAGGTCTGCGGGGCGGAAGTGACGCATGATTAAAACAATGGAACTACGTGGGCCAATTGGCATTCAACTCTGGGTACGGCGTTCGTGAGCGACAGCTAGGAATCCTCACCCCTCCTCGTCCTCTCCGACCACATAACACATCCCCCGGGTGCCGGCATGTCGGCTCCAAAAGCGTCGCTTCGGTTTTAGAAAACTTTTTCTCCCTGTTACTCAGCACACTTTCAAATAGCCCGTCTGGTGACGCTCGGTGTGAGGACGGAATCACAATCACAAGTATCCATGATGCATAAAACTACACTGATTTCTAGCTGATATTAGGAAGTGCATTGTGAGTGACAAGACAAGATCCCGTCATATGCTCGATCACCAGTAGCCCCGCTCAACGCTCGTCCTACCTCGACAATGAACTGGGAAGGACATTGAAATAATAAAATCTCCCAACGCACAGCATTGATAGTCTTGGAAACACCATCTGTCACAAAGATGATCATCACATTCTCCCCTGCCAATAATTTTGAATGTAATCGGTGACGCCTTGACTTGATCCTGGGAATCGAGGTTCCGTCCAGCATTGGTGACTCCTGAGACTGGTCCTGCTGGAACCCTTCTGGGCTTGGAAAGGGTATACCTAGGGTGACCATACGTCCCCTTTTGAAGGGGACAATCCCCTATTCGACCTTCCCGTCCCCTTGTCCCAAAAGAAAGCTAAAACGTCCCCTTTTCTGAAGAAAATGCCAAAACGTTCCTCCACGTTGTCCAAATGTTTTGGATCATCTCATCACCTACCAACATACTTTTCATCACGTTGTGAAGAACCAGGACACAGAAATGTGAAAGTAGAAGAAGAAGACCATCGTCTTATCAATAAAGTACCCAATCACTATCACTCATTCATCCTAGTGGCCAGTGTTGCCAAATCAGGGGTTTTCCTCCCAGATTTAGGGGGTTTTCATTTCAAGGGGGTAATTTTGGGGGGAAAGCAAATAATAACGAAATGGGAATAAACTTAAATAGAAATCGTGTTTAATGCCGTAAAGAATAAAAGAACGTCATAATATTATTATGGCTACATGTCAGTGGAGCCATTTAGACGATGTTGACGTATTATACTGTACGTATTAACTGATATAATATCAGTCGCTAGAGGGAACCATAGATTCAAAAACGTCGGGAATTTCGCTCTCTCGCTACTGTCACATCCGACTTCAAACGCTGTAGGTACCTAGTTGAGAGAGCCTTCTCAATTCATTTATGAATATGTTATAAGTTATAATCATTTATGATTCATTTATCATTTATAACATATTCATTTATGAATATGTTATAAGTTATAACTTATAACATCTTACACATTTTTTTTCGCAATTTAAAATCTAGTTTTGCTTGCTTTTCCAATGGGTTTTTCCAAAAAATAAAGGATAAGTAGGCATGATTGCCGAGTATATTTTGAATGTGATTAAAATACCTACCAACACACTTATTGTACTCAGTAAGTGGGTGTTTAGGTGCGAAGAGGGGCAGGGGGCTGTGTTATGTTAACATAACATACACCATCATTTTCCAGTGGGGGTCGGTGTCCCCTTTTAAGCTCAAAAATTTGTGGTCACCCTAGGTATACCCCGCTATAGCGATGAGTCCAGTCCTGCGTGGGATTTTCATCGTTTGGAGTCTTGAGTGGATCTTGTTCTTGTATTGGATAGATTCGAGAGTGTCTCCGTATGGCGCAAGGTGTCTCAGGATTACGTTTTCTTCTCGTTCATCAGGAAGCCGAACCAAAGCCTATTCGGGGTTGGGTTATATCAGCTCAACTTCCTCGACGGTTGGCGTCTACTGGTGGTTGCTCGATAGTGTTTCCTCATGATGCTGTCAGTCTTTATGGCAACGAGCCTCCATTTGGAGAGCGTATGGTGAACGGATGACTTGCAGTGCATCTTGAAGAGCCATGTCCCTACGCGTAGCCTTCAGACCGTTGGTATACAAAAAGATCCGAATGGAAGTAAGCTGGGAGCCTAGTTACTACTATAGTATTTGCTAGTAAAGAGCAAGCAATTGAACTATAGTTCTTATCTATAGAGAAGATCACCAAGGTCGTCTTCAGCCTTCAGTAATTCAGATTTCTTGGATTTCAACCTCTAAAACTGGTTACCAGCATTGTTCTTTTGGGACTGAGATACTTAATTTCTTTCTGAAGACCAGGATTCTAGAGTCAGAGACTGTTGGTACTGGGTGGCACTGCATGTTTCATCTTCCTCCTGCCTTCGAGCTCGTATAAGTTCTTCGATGCGGTTCTTTGGTTTATACAGATCAGGAGGACTCTCGACCCCGCTGCTCCTCATCCCCCCTTCCTCCAACATCTAGATCCACATCGTCTTTTGGAGGCCCCCGCTCGCGAAACATCAATCAGGTGCGCCACCTGCACGCTGAAGAAAACCCAATCAATACCGCGGAAAGTCTATTAAAAGTGGGCGTGTTAGTCCCCGTTATCTTTCATACTTTCAAGCAGGCCACTATCAACTTCTACGCCAGACAATTTACGCTACATATCCAGGCAAAGTGATAAATCGATGAGGCCAAAGCGTTAGCATGTTGAAAATCTTATCACCCAACACAGACTCGACTCTGGGCGGAGGAGGTAAAGTGCAAGGGGTTCCCTCAACTTCTTCAGATAACCGCACACGTGGTCACGCACACGTAGTAAATACACCGGAGCTTTACGAGAGTCTGAAGGGAGGAAGTGTCAAAAGATTGGCTGCTTATCTCAGCCCGATATCACCCCCTTCCTATCCTCTTTAATTACAGGGAGCCCTAATCTCCACTCCGTCCTTGCTTATAATTATAACTTGTACCTTATTTTTTCTCTCTCTGCTAACAACTGAAATTTCTAACGGATGACCTTTGCTGAAAGGGCAGGTTTTCAGTAAAAAACAAACAAAACTGGACTGTTTCAAAAGGCTCATTTAATCACCCAACCTCGGGACCTAATTTTCGCTGGCTTTTGGACTGATGATGAACGTGACCGTTTGAAACTAAACTCCAGCAATAAAAAACAGGAGAAGATCGTACGCCGATTCAATGTTTAGCGTTAAATTAAATTTTATTGTAACAACTTATCTCAGGACGGCTATTTTTCCATCATGCCTCAGCAATCCGGCTCATCACTGTTTGACGATTACTATGTTTTTTGTTCACACATTTTATGGAGGAAAACTTTCACAAAATTTGCGAATCATTTTCTGATGATTGTCGCTCACAACCGAATCGTTACCATTTTTCATCGGACAAAAGTTGTTCTCCACTTTTTGAAGAGCTCTTGGTTTCTGTGAAAAATCGACCCACCACGCGCTGAAAAATTTCCCGACCCTGAAGACCCCTTTGTGAAAAAAACGTATCAATTAAACGAATATTGTTTTATACGTGAATTTTTTGTTTGTTCCAGGTACTTTGAAAACTCGAATTCTCAGTGTGGCGTTAATACAAGGTAAAGCGCACTTTTTGATTGAGTAATCACAATGGGGATCTTTCCCACAATAAATAAACTACGTAAACTTACGTAGTCATTTCCTCGACCAACCGTGGAAATATATCTTGTATATTATTATCTACTACGTCAAAAATATCTATGATTTATAATATCATCTGGTGGGTTCGTAATAATTACTTAGTAATAATTACTGTTACGCGATGTTTCTCGGCTCAACTGACTGTGTCCAGCTTGACGAAGGAAAAGAAAATCTCCATAAATTCATCAAGATAGGGCCGCCAATGCTGAGGGGCTCGGAAAATATTTACAGCTTCATCCGCTGAGAATAGGAGGAATAATTTGATGCGCTGTCATATCGGGATGCTAATAACGGGCAATAAAGAGTGCAATTTATTAGCGTTTAATGTTAACAAAGCGAGAGATTATGTGAGAAAAATTTTCAGACTGGGAATTGTGAGTTTATCGGACATTTGGCGGAAAAAGGTAGAAACGAAAAAAAAAGAAGACGAAAAGTTGCCAGTGGGGTGTATTGCTGCTGGTGACTATGTAGGTATGGTTAACTATATCCTTACCGTTGTTCTGGAGGACATCCCCAGACCCCTGGGTTATTACTGTTTTGATCAAGGATCAAACCAATGTAATACAGAATATGTTTTTCGGTAATACTACCGAGGGCTGGTCGAATAGATAGGTACCTAAAAGTAATCAGTCTCTCAGCCCCCCCATACACACACACACCCTCACCCTCCCTCACACACAACTAAGGATTCTGTTTTTTTTTTTCTTCTTTCTTTGTTTTAGGATTTACTTCCTTCCCTCTCCAGCATCAGGAGCGTTGTGTCCGCAAGGTCGCTAAAACTCACAGGGCTCTGTGGGGCTAAAAAGGGGCTATGGAAGAGTTTATGAAGAGTTTTAGCTATCAGCAGACCCAGAAAAGCCTAAGGGTCAGTGAACCTTCGGACACAACTAGATGGAGAACTGCGTTGGTAGGTACCTATTTTGTCTAAAACATGTTTTTGAAATCATGACACCACGAAACGTTTAATGACAAAATACAATGTTGAGGCGGATCAAATTTTTTGAAAAAAAAAAAAAAAAAAAAAAAAAAACAGGATGAAAAATTTTTACCGCTAACACGCAAAAAAATCATGGCATGGATATGTCATCAGGTGAATAGCGTCACCAAGAAATAATTAAATTATAAATTAGGTATATATTAAACAAATTTTGTTTATCGGTTGTTGCGGTGCATTGTAAAAAATTCACTTAATTTCAGCTATCTTAATTTTCATGCTCACGTAGGCCAGCCAATAGACATACCTATCCATGTCAAAAAAATGTTGGGGTAGGTACCAACTGTCCTTGATCCGAATTTTGGCACTCGGTTTCTTAAGTTGACAGACAGAAGGATTTTCCACATTGAGGAGGGGTCCCTCTGAGGGGATCGACTCGGGGCGTGGGGTGGGGTTAGAAGGAGTTGCGTTTCTCGGCGGGGGGGGGGGGGGGGGGGGGGATACCATCAGGGCGTCGCGACAGCTCGGGTTGATGGACGGCCGGTGGGATATTTCTGATGCTGCCTCACGCCCAACTTCAAACCAAATAACCTCTGTTCAACAAAAAACACATTCTGTATTAAAAATCGGGTTTAAGGACGCAATTTGAAGCTTTGCTTTCATCCGGCTTTTCCACCCTCCCAGTTTATCACTTCAGAAACACGCTCAACTTCGGACCGAAACATATTCCGACCTCAGTCATCCGAGGGCGTCGACTCTCAGCGGTACCATATAAGTGAATAAACAAATTTGGAAAGGGGGCGGTGGGGACGAGATTATTAATAGTGTGCGATTGGGACGAAACCGCCCCCGCGGGAACTGGCTCGTAACAACCCTTCCCTTCTCCCCGGAAATCGACTTTCATTATCTCGTGAGATTGCAGCAGTCACCCTCCCGAGCCAGAATGTCGTATCTTCATTTTTCATTTAGCGAATCATCTCCGAGTTTCTCACGTACACCCTTTGCCCTAAGAGGCAGCTTCCGTCCACCTACTTCATGTTAGTTGGTGCACATTTTGAAAAAGATTTGTTCACTTAATGAAAAAATTAACTACAATAAAATTAACGGCAAAGAAAGTTTAACGTCAAGATTTTTTACCAAATTAAAAAATGTTAATGTCACTGTACCTATCCTCTAAACTAGCGATTCCCAAACTATTTTGGTCAAGAGACCCCTTTTCCAAATTAAATTGAAACCTCAGTCCCCCAAAGACAAACTATATGAAAAATCCTATCTCTAATTTTATTTTTATTTTGATACAAAATACGTACCCTTTTAAAAACTTTGTGGTTAGATAATATCCGATTATTGAGTGAAAATTTATCGGAATAAATGGACTTACATTCAGTAAATACCAAGTCTAGTAAACAATAATTGTCATTAGACTTGAATATTATTATCAAGACATATTACGTACAAAAACTTGAGTATGTAGGTAATTAATTTTTAGAAAAACGTTAATTTGCAAATAGAACAAAGAATTTGTGGGGTCAATTTTTTGATCTTGACGACCCTAAAAATCAGTTAATGTCGGCCACTTTGGGAGTCCCTGCTTTAAACGTTTCACTAGTTGGGAGTAAAAATTCCATGGTTTTCAACGGGATTCGAACCTGTGGCCTCATCAGAATGTAGTTCCAAGGTTAGATGCTGTTAAAATTTTGGCTAACCAAACTCATTAAAATTTTGGTTTTACAAAATCCATTTTGGGCTAATCAAAATCTTTAATATGATTACTATCTAATGTGGTTGAAAAGTAATTGTGAGGACGACGAATATTTATTAATTAGTTAATTTAAACTATTATTCCCCCTTCCCCTTAAATTTGGTTTCGGTGACTATGTGCATACGAGCCCGCAAACATGAAGAAATTTGTCAGCAATTAAACGCATCATTAAAAACGGAGCTTTGTAAGCTGTAGGCTATCGCTTGAAAAAATATATCATACAAACTAAACCTTGGCTTGTCACAACCCGTCAAAAAATGTAAAACTAAAGCATTACATTATGAGTATATTCTTGAATTAAAAAATTATTTATTTTTTTTTTATATTTTTAATAGTTCAGAATGACTTGATTGTCGTTGGAGACCAGGGAGAGTGACGACTTCTGTTCTAGTCTAAATTGCTTATTACAAAACGAACAAATGTGGACAGTTTTGAGTTGCTACGTTCTTGTTTAGCCCTGACAAGAATAAATCATCAGGTATTGACCAATACTGTTACAATAATGTGTAATTATTACACTTGGGAAATTCTGTCGTGACCCTTTCTTATTACATTTTTCGAGACGTTTTTACGGCTGTTAATGCATAATTTGTCAAAAGGAATCACTCCAGATTATGGTATAATCAGGAACTGTATGAATTATTTCGGTATTTTTTCCGCATTTTTTGTTCTATGAGGAACACAATAAAATATGTAGCCGAATCGTGGCTAGTGTAAATTTGACTTTTTTTTTAGGTAATTGATGGTTATGGTACTTAATGTACTTGTCCACGTTGATTCTTTCCTTTCATTGGTCTTATTCAACTTTGAAAGCAATCAAATCCCCAACTATCATCAGTCACCATCAAACTTGTTTACAACTGCTTTTTTTCCCCGTAATTGCTCAACTTCTGTGTCTAATTGTAAATCTCACCTTTTCGAGCCTGATTGGATTTGGCCCTTGGGAGGTCCCCCGCATTGGCATTTTGATTGACTTTTGATTTTGAGGCATTTTTATGGGATAAGTGACAGTTTTGTTCGGGCACTTGACCATTTCGTACCTAAAGTGTCTATTTCTTCGACCACGTAAATTGACGGCTCACGTGTCTTTTGAATTATCATACAATGTTGGTGGCAACGGTGAGAATCAATTTCAGGACTTAGGGACTGTGGGAACCGTAGAAAAAACAGCATGGAAATCGTAACCGCTCAGAAGAATAATGCCAAGCTCAATAGAAACAATTCAATGCAAGGACAAAAAGTTGAAAAAAATTCTCCCATAAATAGTTGTCTTACTAGATAGGTCTATCGTTCAAAATAATCCTAGCTGAAAAGCTTAATTTTTTTTCGATATTTCAGAACTTGTTACCTTCAATGCTGGGTGGTTAATTGCGTGTTTCTATCATAGTTTCCCCAAAAAAACTTCTTTCTATTGTCAAACCGAAGAATTAACATGGGCCGTAAGGGTAAAAATGAGCTATCGATACAAACTAGTTGGGTCCACAAGTTAATGAGGGGAATGCCTTTGTTATCGAGCGACCATTGTCCTTTATGCTAAACGAGGTCCCCCCCCCCCCCCCCCCCCTCCGTCATCCGAACAAAAGGAATAATTATTATTTTGCGAGCTGAAAAGTGGACGAGGTTGACCCCTATTGGATGGGGGGGGGGGGAGGCCGGTGCCCCTTTGCCACCTAATTGTTGATTGTTCTACTCTACACTGGCTCTTGCATGCGTATTCGGTCTGCGTCATGTTCAACTTCAAAAACGGAGAGTATTGGAAATGAAGAAAACGGGCACGTACGAAAAGGCAGAGGCGATGAAATTGGGGATTACTAAATAACAATCCCGTCGGAGTCCTCGTCTCGCATCTTCGAGAATCTTCAATAACCCAATTGTACCTGAGTCCTTTCTGAGTCCACTAATCATATTCAACGTGTAGGGTTTATACTAATAAGGATTCAAAGGGTATACTACATATGTGTGAACCGACGAAAGGGAACCAATAAATTCACCTGGTCAAAGGACCCGGACACCCCCGGCAATGTGATTACTGAAGGAAAATGAGCTGTCCCTATTCTCCAAACCTCGTGATTTATTCATCTTCCGATAGTTAATTCGGAGGTTATTAAATAAGTACACTCGAGATGACTTAGTTCACTTTTCCATCGTTCAATATCAGTTGATTTAATTTTAAGAAGAGCTAAAGTAATTATAAGGAGAAAATGCCGAGAAACCAGAGAGGAGAGAAGAGAAACCACGAAACAAACGAGAGGAAATGTTTACCGATGAAAAAACGATTATGAAAAATCAAATCAGAAGAAGAAAGAGGCGATGCGAGAAAGAAACGAACAAATACGAGGAAGAAGATAAAAACTTTATGCAAAGGACTGAAGAGAAAACAATAGATATGGGTAGATAAACAAAAAAAATTGCAAATAGACACAAAACATGAAAAACCATAAGACGCTGCAGACGTCACAGTGACAACGAAGCCCCCGTTAATCTCAAAAATGAAGGCTAAACTTCTGAAGAAGCAGAAGAAGAAGAAGAAGGAGGACCGAAAGTTGAGGAGAATATGAATGGATGAAGCCATGGAGGAATATAGAGGAGAGTTCACTGAATAGGACTTCATGTGCCATAGTCGACGGTGGCGCTATCCCTACGGAACGTAGAGAACTACACATAGTACCTTCAAACCCGACTAGAGTGAGCCACTAGCCCTTCTTACGAAGGAAAGCCCAAAATATCTCACTAAACGGATTTATCTTCCACTGTTGTGCTACTCCAATTAAAGGAAAAATTGAAGGAACCATCTCTGAATAACGAATTTCGTTAAACGAAATTGATTGTGTAGTTGTGTACACTGTGAATGCAAACGACACGTCGGAATTCGAAGGGCGCCATCTTCTGGTTCAGTTTTGGTAACTTACCACCTTCAAAGTTCACTACATCTTGTAGGGGTCGCACTGCAGTCGCAATCCCCCCCCGTCGTTCAATCACTGGGTTGGCGTTTTGGGAACGCGGTTTAACACAGAGTGAGCTCTCCTCTCTATTCCTCCATGGGATGAAGTATGATGAACAAGCCAAGAGAAAGAGTACCAGGGATGCAAAAGAAGAAGGAGAAAAAAAAAGAAGTCTTTCTTTGCTGTAAATCGCTTAAATTGATTCTATTTCGATAAAAATTATCTGTTTGGAAAAATGCGGGACCCCGAAAAATGGATTCTAAGTCCCAAATAATATTTATGTATTATGTCCTCGATTCCTAACTTCAGAGGTTTAATTCTCAAAAATCACTTTAAAAACAGATCGAAGGAGGAAGGCGTTAACGAAATCATCATAACTGTCGTCATGTAACATATGACTGGCACACAAGTTGTGTGACACAACATAGCTATAAACCTTTGCAGTCCTTTAAAATAATTTTAAAGAAAAGGTTTTGGTATATTATTGTTCCTGTTTGGAAGTTGAAACATCAATCCAGTACAGGTGGTGGTTTTTTGACGGTAGCATCCCCTAGGAGGGACTTTAGAGGCTTAAGATTTTGGTTTTCGGCACTATTTTATATGGCCATTCGAATCCCCCTTACAAATTTAAAATCTGTGACGGGGGAAATTGAACCATTTTATTGTGCCCTTTCTATCTTGTGTGATATACTCACATTTGAGAGCAAAGGGGACGTGATGTCCGTGAAATGTGATTTGGTTATCTCACGCTGAGCGTCCGTGACGTGATCAATCCGGAATTGTGTGCTGCTTCGATGGAAAATATTTTTTTCCAATCACTGAATGGGGTACTGGGAGGTTTGTGTGAAGAGGGGGTTGAAGAGGCGTACACCCAGATCCATGGGTGACGTTCTGGATAGGCGGAGCACCTTCGAACATGACTGAAAATTTACATTCAATGCCTCTCCACACGAGGTGGCCCTTAATGGTTTGTTATGATGTCAAAACTGGGTTGAACGGTATAATTTAATTTTTTCCCCTCCTCACACCGCCCCAAAAGGGGAAGGGCGGCAGGCTAGGGGGTGAGTGGAGTCTTCTAGAATGTATTATTCATGGACTTGGGGCAGATTTCTCTGTTTTTACCACCCGACGGCCAATTTGAGTCCGGTCCATCTTCCCGAAATGGAAACGGGCTCGCTGTGAGGTCGGAATACGTAAGTTTCCGCCTGATATACTGCATCGAGTTTTTAAGGACAGACCTTTCTTCTAGGTGACTTTTCCCTCCCCATTGACGATCGTCTGACATGTCCCGGCTTCTCGTCCGGAGACCACAGCCCTGTCCGCCCTTCATTATCCGAGGAAAACACAGGGATACCATGTTGGGAACACAATACACGCCAATCAACACGTACCGCCGTTCCTCTCATCTCATTAGGTTTAGCCAGTCCGACCAATCTTCTGCCGCCCCATCAAAATTCCTTGCCAGGTACGCAACTGCAAGTCTTATAAACGCAAAACGAAAAGAAAGATCGGGTTTTTGGAAGTTGTTCAATTTTTCGTCATTTACCTCCTTTAATAAAAAAAAAAAAACCACTTATTTTCTCACGAATGAAGAAGGGAATCTAAGTTGATTCAAGAACTCTCATACGTTATTGTCAATTCTCGCCCTCCTCGGCAGGGACCTTATCGCTCCTAGAGCCCGATAAACGCCACTCAGAATAATGGGAAGTTATACGTGAGAAATAGCACTGTCCAGATCGGATGGGAAGATTGACGCGGTCCAAATGGTCCAGGGATGCGAAGAAATCAAAAGAGATCCCCTTTTACCGATGCGGAAGATTATACACCCCTCTCGCATTCTTCGTTGGAATCGATTTTTAAGAGAATGTCCGAAACGGACGGAGAACCGACCAAACAATAAAATGCTGATAATTTAATGCAGCTCGAGTTGATCTTGAGGTCAAACGGCTCAACGGCA
Source organism: Pilophorus perplexus (assembly GCA_955831195.1). Classification (NCBI taxonomy): domain Eukaryota; kingdom Metazoa; phylum Arthropoda; class Insecta; order Hemiptera; family Miridae; genus Pilophorus; species Pilophorus perplexus. The sequence goes on from OY037012.1 coordinate 11,278,296, forward strand.
ACAGTCTGCAACCTTCCAAAAATAAAAATTCAGCGGACAACGGAAAATGTAGGTATTAGGGAAAGAGGAATGTTTGAAGGAGGGCGCATATTGAATAATTCAGGGGGGGTGCGTGAGCTGTATCAAATGAGACCGGCCCATTCATGCGGTTGCCTAGCTACCCCTCAAACGTAGTACAACACGGCCACGTTGGAGCCTCCAACAGCTGCAATATCCTTTGGGAGGATGTAGGTAAACATTTTTTTTTAGAAAATTTCTAAAAAAAAAAAAATGTTTACCTAACATTTAATGTTCAAAATTTGTTATAGCTGGGCCGCATCGTAGACTTACGAAACTGACGTCTCAAGAGGTTTTGCGACCTGAGCGCCCTTGACAACCGACTGTTGCATTTAGTCGGAGCATGTTTATGGATTTTCAGCAGACCCGTGTTAACTGACTTTACACCTTCTGCCCGTTCGAGAAAGCCAATCCGAATCCCCGGCATGCCCAAAACCTTAGGGACGTCTCGAGGCAACTTCCATCTTCAGGGGCCCCCCCAGTTGAAGTGTCAGTTTACACCAACACCCACTTCGCCATTACAGGGGAAACTAGTGCTGGTCCATTTTCGAACATTGTGAATATCTCCGAAGCCGACAAGAAGATTCCATTAGGCCTGTTAGCTGAAAATAGAGCACTCCGGGCTGAAATTTAAATTCAATCGGAAGCGAAAACCCTTTTACAGTTTGCCTAAAACACCATCAGCACTTTCAGCGTTAGATTTACATTCAAAAATATCCATCTACAACCCACTTTTTTTTTTTTGCTTTCGCACTCGTGACGGACAGTCGGACACCTCAACCGCCAGTTTTCCACCACGCAAAATTCGGCACCCGTTTTGCTCCCCTTTTTTGTGTTCCCTTTTGTCGGATCCGTTCACAACCAAATAGCACGCGCCATTGATTCGCCCGGTCCATTGTGGCCGACTAGACACCGGAAACGATCGAAAGAGGGACAATCAGTAGGGCACAAAAAAAAAAAAAAAAAAAAAAAAACCTTCATTTGACCAGATTCACCTCACCGTCAGCGCATCTTTGTGACGAGGGTATAAAATGTTAGAATGCTATATGTAATACGCCTTAGATGTGACTTATCGTCTTATTAATCGTTTCAAATCGTCAATCTAGCTGTTAAATGTCCTGACGCTCTGCTACCAATGTTAAATTTTTCCTAGGATCAACCCAGATAGCAGGTAGGGGAAGAAAATGCACTCGCGAAAAACGGCAATGTGATCACGGGTTAAATAAAATTTGTGTAATTTATATTATAAATTACACAGAGAAGAGATAAATAGTTGTGCCATTATAAGAGAGAAAAAATGAGCTCCTTGAATGATTTTTGAAAATGTTTTTCCTGCAAAGGTCTTCCTTCAAAAGTTACGAAAACGTGTCCATATTGTAGAATTCCCGTTTCAATTATTTATAGGGCCTTAGGAAAAATATGATATTTGAATTCCGAGGTCATGACGTGGGCTGCTTCGTCGTCTTTTGATTGGCCGGGAGATCCCTCTCTCTCTCATCTACGCAAGTCAGCCAACTTTGCTACGCGAAAAGTCGACCCCAAAAATCGAAAATCGGGTAAATCATTATAGAAGGTCATTCGAAAATTGAGCATCGAGGTTATTATCAAAGAAGGTTATTCAAAAATCGACCTGGGCCGAGTGTTTTTATTCCGATTCTGTTCAGATTTGTTATTTAGCGCTCTGGCGGCTCAGTGCCCAACTACTCGACGCCCAGCCTGGCGGGGTGTGACGTCAAATTTGCCCGGCGTTCATTTCAAAATCTCTAACATTTCGAAAACAGCTCAGCACGTACCTAAACGGATTTTTGAACTAAAAATTGGGGTGAATGGGTTTTAAAGGGTGCTGAATCCGAATATGTTGTCAGAAATGTTGAATTCAGGCCTTTTCAAGAAGCCCATTGTGCCATTTCGCAATCCACATTACCAGAGGATTATCTAGTATTTAAACAAAAACTCTAGCCAGCTTGAATTTCAAGAAAATTTGCTAAAAAAATTAAAAAAATAAAATTAAAAAAAAACAACTAAAAAACTACCCACTAAAATGGGAAAAACCGGACGGTAGACCGACTGGTTCTATAGTCAGACCATTTAATAATGATTAATTTTACGCCATTTTTTCCTCCAAAAAATGTTTGTACCAATCAATCAATTTTTTCTCAACTTGTAACCAACCGCCAACTTCCTTACAGACCAATCATATGATTATAGTTTTCGCTATTATGTTGCGTAACGCTTTTTTATGTCGCAATTTCGGGACGTCACGAGTCGAATCTTTCTGGGACCCCCGATAATGGGTTATGCGAAAAAAAAAAAAAAAACCTTCTGTAGCCCTTTTTTAGCCCCACAGAGCCCCACGGGTTTAGACGATAGGGCTGAAACCCTGGCGCGAACCACTAGATGGTAATCCGAATATTTTGTCAAAATTTCAGATTAAAAAAAAAAAAAAAAAAAAAATGCTGCTGCTCACTCCTTTTATTGTGTTTTAGTTGACTCATATCCTGGCTCGAGCAATAATTTCCGATCAAATATACGTTCACTTTTTTCCTCCTTTTCGATCAGGTAGATCGGCGTTTTGAGACACGGGGCGCCGTCGATGCCATCGTGGACAGCTACTTTCAAATCTGAAATGTTGACAGTTTCCTCAGTTATGTCCAAAAGGTTTTGATCTAAATCGCCCTAACCCCTTTGGTGGAGCTAAATGCAAGCAAGCGTAAGGGTTTTAGATTGCTCTAGGGCGGGGGTCGAGTGGGGTCTCGTTTTCAAAGTTATAATAATATGCCTATGGGGCTAAAAATGTGGCTTTTGCAGGCGTTTGACCAGGAGGTCGAATGAGGTGTGGGTTTTGAAGTAATTTTGGACGTACCTCTCTATTTGACCTATTTTTGGCTATCGGAATTAAGATACGCCCAATAGAGCAACTTTGTGGTTTCAGACTTTTATTCCACTCGACAAAAAAATTTTTTGATATATTTTCAAATTTTTGAAATTTGAAATATTTGAAACTTTTTGAGCACATTTTGGAGCTCAAATACGCTACATGGAACCACTTTCTGGTGTTTTCGGACTTGTCTTGTACTGTTAGGCGAGCTGAAGCTTTTGAACATTTTTTTAAAATTTTCCCACCGCTAGAAATACCCTAGAATGCAGATGGTTCTCCTTATCATTCTCCTTTTCCTCATATTGCAGCTCCAATGTAATGGAGATAGAATAGATTAATAAATCCTTGTGTATATTTTTCAGGGTTTTTACCGGGTCGTATAAAATTTGGACATCCTGTCTCACGTAAACTATCTATTTTATATAAGGCAATTTCTATTTTACTTTTTAAATTTTTTTTAAAGTCATGACGTCTAGTTAGGGGATGAAACAGAGGGTGTGCGACCAGCTGCCCCATTGGTGCCCTCGGGGACAGCGAGGACGAGGCTTTGTGTACACAACACCCCACATCGAAATGACACAATACCGCGAGGCCTCGTCCCCTTTTGCGAACTATATTCCCTTTAAATTGGCTCACTTTCGATTCGGGGGGGATTGATTGAAGGATCACTTGTGACGATGGAATGAACGTTGGGATGTCGCCACTGGACGGCAGAAGGCGTCTTCGCGGCAGCAGCCATAATTGCCGTGAAACACCTAGTCAGAGGACCCCTCAGAAACGAACGCCGTCCGCCAACTTCAGTTGCATCTCACGTATCCCCAACATTACCACTCCCGTCCCGTTTAGCGGGAGGAATTTCGTTATTTTACCGTCTAACGACATCGTAATGTATAGCCGTTGCACAAACGGACAACGCGGAAGGCCTGGGAGCTGTTACAAGTTACACGTTACAAGCTACAAGGCGCTACACGATGTCCTCAAGTGGCCGGCGCTAACTCCGGTTCAAGTGCCACCGCTAATGAGGACGTCACACCGGACTCCCTCGGGGCGTTAATTGAAAACTAGCTCGAAAAAGGAGAAGAAAACCCTTCGCGGGGCGGACATAACGAGACGAGTTGTAAAGTACGTTATCTGTAAAGGTTTTTTTTTTTTTTTTTTTTTTTTTTTTTAGCTCGAAAAAACTCTTTTGGTCGTTAACTAAAAGAAAACACCCTAAAATGTCAACACTTCCCGTCGCTACGCTCCTCCCGGGGTCCACTAATTAATGTTGATTTGTGGTCTCTTGGGCCTCTGTATTGAGCAGTGTTTTTAAGGCTCTAAAACCAGCAGGGCCGCTAGCGTATCAAATCAGCCAAAGGCGCTCTCCGGACTCTAGCCGATTTCTTGATGGTTTTCGGGTATTGAAGCTGGTGGTCAGAAGAGCTCGATGGTACAACGTGGTAATAATGTGGATTGTAGTTTTGCACGGTATAGACGACAGGGGCCTTAACGGAGGCTGTGGGGTTGGTTCATGTTTATCCCGGCAGACTGGAGGTATCGACCAGGCGAGGGCAGCAAGACGTGATCTGCGTTCAGAAACGGCACCCGCGCCGCCCCCGCCGCCTCGCGGAAGCTGCCACCCCCGCGGGGCCAGGAAGGGGGACGTTCACAGGAAAAGCCGGGACGGACGGGGAAGAGTATACCCAATCACCAGGGTATACTTAGATGGATGATGAGAGATGCACGCGTAGTTAGACGTCGCCGTAGTATATCGCCCAGAAAGCTCCTAAACTGAGGTTCGTTTCACGACTACTTCAATTTAGCTCTGCCGTTATCACCGCATAATTCCACCACCATTGCAAACAATGATCCCATCTCTCCTCCGTACCAATTTCAACCTCCATCACTACACCGTCCTTCGGCTACTCATCCCGCAATGGTTTCTCCTGAGTCCCCGGATCTCACCCTTATCCGAGGGGTTCCTGAAGATCACTAACACGTCTCTTCCCAAACGCATCATCCTGATTCAGGGTATACCCATATCTATTTTATTGACGGCCCTGCACCCGTGAAGGGGAAGAACTCGGAACGGTCAATCTCTCTCTCTTTCTACGAAATACCACCACTATCCAATCAGGCTTACGTCCCGATTTCCAAAATACTCTCAACTCCGATTTCCACAAACGAAGACGACTTCCGAGACTGGACCCCAAACTGTAGCGCACTCAGGATGTCCATACGCCGCTAATTGGGGGAAGTGATCCTCACTAACAAGGCGGCCCTTCCGAGCCCCAGATCCATTAGAAATCCATTAATGATCCATCTCATTGTTTAGTGGGTCTTCGGATTGAAAAAAAAAGAAGAAGTTTTTCTTTCTTGCTCAAGAAACAAACCCAACCGACCGCGCTGATTGTTGAGTGATTGATAGTAAGGCGATAGCTGCCCGCTGAGCCCCCTCCCTTCGCCAGCGGACGGTGAGAGATGAATGCGAACTTGGTCGCCCTTCGCTGGAGGAGGTTATTTATCAGCAATGTTCTTCAGTTCGGCTCTCATTGATGTTTGCCTTTAGCGCGGGAACCAACTTCACCGTACAAAAGGATCATCATAAACAGGCAGTGTAACGATTTTGAACATCGTTGAACATGTTTCTGCCCAATTTACAATTTAGTGAACCATTAAATGGTTTATCAAATAATGATAAAATCATTACAGAGAGCTGAGGAAATGCAGGTTTGAGTGAGGATTCCATTGAGAACCAAAAAGTGGAGTAGAAAAAAAATGATTGAAGGAAAAACGCTGTATTAAACAAACGAGTTTATTATTCATTGATTAATACAATTTAAATTTTTGCCGCTGAAGAAATAAGTACTAAATAAGTCCTAAGTAAGAAATGATATTTCTACTTACATAATATTATTATGTAAGTCCTACCAACATATTTGAAAAAACGCTGCAAATTTTACACAAGGGTTTATTATTCTTTGATATAGGATACTTGTACAGAATTTGAATTCTGTAAATGAAAAAAATTTTTGTTTTGATTTTTATATTTCAAAAAAAAAAAATTTTTTTTGGGGGGGATTTTTTTTCAAAAATTCTTTTTTTTTTACTCGAAAAATATTTAACTTCCTGGGGTCCTTCAAAAATCCCATTTTTAGCCCCATGAAAGCCCTATAGATCGCCACAATGAAATCGGATCGTTGCGGGACCCCCAAAAATGGATTCTACGTCCAAAAATACTTCGAAAACGACACCTAACTCGATCCCATAGCTAAAAGCCTTCAAAATACCCCTCCCGTAGCCCCATTTTAGCCCCATAGCGCCCCACGGGTTTGGGCGATCGGACTGAAAACCTTGCGGGCACAACTAGATGGTAAAGCAAGTATTTTGTCAAAATTTCAGATTTAAAAAAAATTCCTATTGCCCAAAACGGCTCGGACGGCGGACATTTCGGTTTTGGAATCCAGACCTTTTGAAACGGATAATGTCAAATTTTGAGGCCGTCCGCCGTGCGGGCCGTTTTGGGCAGTAGGAATTTTTTTTTTTTTAATCTGAAATGTTGACAAAATACTTGGTTTACCATCTAGTTGTGTCCGCAAGGTTTTCAGTCCGATCGCCTAGACCCGTGGGGCGCTATGGGGCTAAAATGGGGCTATGAGAGGTTTTTTTAAGGCTTTTAGCTATGGAATCGAGTTAGGTGTCGTTTTCGAAGAATTTTTTGGACGTAGAATCAATTTTCGGGCGTCCCGGAACGATCCGATTTCACTGTGGCGATCTATAGGGCTTTCATGGGGCTAAAAATGGGATTTTTGAAGGATCCCAGGATGTTAAATATTTTTCAAGTAAAAAATATATTATATTATAATTGTTGAAAAAAAAAAAAATTGGGATTTTTGAAGGATCCCAGGATGTTAAATATTTTTCAAGTAAAAAAAATTAATTACCTATATTATAATTGTTGAAAAAAAAATTTTTCCAAAACTTTTTCTATTGACACAGAATTAATTTTTGTACAAGACTTGTTACTTAGTAACCTATATCAAGGAATAATAAACCCTTGTGAAAAATTGTGCGTTTTTTTTTTTTCCCCCCGTTTTCGAATGGACGCGTCTTCCACGTCCAGCACGATTTCGCCAAGATAGCGATTAATTGGAGTCCCAGCTGTAAAATGACTTTCACTGAGTCAGAGGTTGCGAGTGTCGGGTCAAGGGCGGGGGCAAGTATGAAGAGGATGGCAGAGGAGGGTCGTCTTCCTAACAGGGGATTATTGCAAAATCGTTTTACGATCATGAATTACTCTTTGAAACGTTCATCCGACGACTCTGAAATAAACACGTTCCACGATCGTTTTTTTTTCCATTCCCCCCTCCACCTCAAAGTCACAGCCTGCCTCACAGCCGAGACTGACCACCCTGACTTCGTAGATCCGTAAGGCACCACCAATAATCACGGAGGAATCAAATGTTTGTATTAGGTGGGTGGACGGAAGGCGGCGAGGAAGGGGGACTGACGGTGTGGGCAATGTGGGCATATCTGCACCGCCCGATCAGATGGGAGGAGACCTCCCGACCGCCCAGAAAAAAAAAAGTTATTGTTGTACAGAGTGAAACCTCCTCTAATAACATAGAACAATATATAATTACGACGGATTGACAAGTCTATAGCAACGGCGTATATGGGTGCGGTCCTCCTCTCCATTCATCCCGAACTTTTGTAACCTCCCTTCAATTTTTCTTCGCCCGGTTCCGTAGGTCACCTTCCTGCCCGCTTCCTGTCGTCTCTTCCCGGAGGATTTCAGCCACTCCAACCCTCCTGATCAGCACTCATGAATAATTGCTCGTAGTGAGTGGTTAATTCGAATTAATTGCGCAGGCCAAGTATCTGACCTTGGCCTCAGTGTACAGTGCAAACTGAAAGACTCTGTGCGGACAACGTTCCGTGAAGAAGTTTGCGAGATTTACAACGCGGACGGGCCGAGGATTATTATTGCTCTCAAATAATTTTTCTCGCCGTCACAGTAATAATGATTTTTCACGGTCTTCGGGATTAGCGATAAACCCCGACGAGGAGAGGGGACTTTGTGCATCATGGGACGTCCCTCCACCGCGTCCAACTGGATTTGTTCTGGATGGCGAAGACAGTGAGAAGTTGGAACGAGGTGTTTTTGCAGCATCTTATTGGAGGGATGTGTGAGGGTACATTTAGAGTGATCCGAGTGTTCCGGTTATGTGATGGGTAATTCTCCGAAACTTGGGATATTCGTGAACCTTCACTTTCATGAGATGGGGCCCCCCACTGCGAATTTTTCGCTTTTCTCAGAAGAGCAGCCTGCACGCTGGCGGATAAAAGGGACGAACTATATGTACCTACCTACTCCCAACCGCATAGTGGGGCAAATCGGCCATATTTTGGGGGAAAAAACACCCCCCAGCCAAAAGACATAATAGGTATTATTATCCATGTCAAAAAACCCCTATGAAAACCCCATACGGAAATTTGACGCTGATCACGAATATACCCCATGTCCCTGTACCTAAAATTGCTTCTTAGCCTTATTTTTGTCCAAAAAACCTCAAAAATACGTTTTTCAGTTTTTGAATTTTCAAATGTGGAAACCAAGTAAGGATTATCACGAAAAAAAGTGGTAGAGCAATACATTTTGCGTCGATTGAACTCCCTAAAATTGAAAATAGCTACAAAAATAATAACGTAGTAGATGATTTCGATTGAAAACCCTATGATTTCTGATGGGACCCTGTAACACTGAGGAATTCGTTTGAACACACTAAAATTGAAAATCTGAAATTTTGACAAAATACTTGGTTTACCATCTAGTTGTGCTCGCAAGTTTTTCAGCCCGATTGCCCAAACCCGTGGGGTCAATGAAGCTTATGAAGCTACGGGAGGGGTTTTTTAAGGCTTTTCGCTATGGGATCGAGTTAGGTGTCGTTTTCAAAGTATTTTTGGACGTAGAATCCATTTTTTGGGGTCCCCGAACAATCAGTGTTCACCGTGGGAATCTATGGGGCTACAAATGGAATTTTTAAGGGATCCCAGGAAGTCAAATGTTTAAAAAAAAGTAAAAGTAAAACAAAATTTTCATACTGACACAGAATTAATTTTCGCAGAAGTAACCTATATCAAAGAATGATAAACCCTTGTGTAAAATTTGCAGCGTTTTAAATTTAGTGGACAACGCCAGTTAAGAGGCTGAGTGAGTGAGTGGGAAAGGAAAATTCGATGGAAACTTTGGAAATGGGTAATCCATCCCCTTCTCGTTTCATCATACTTATTGGCATGAACGAGAATCATCACGCAATAATAATGTTTATCGCATGCTGGTCAGATTGGTCAGGCCTCGTTTTTTTTTCCTCAAAACGAATGGAGTCGATGGACTGACGTGTGAGGGACTGGAAAAATGGGGAGAAAACAAACTCTCTGGTACCCAGGAATTAAATTTTATAGAAAATCCATCTTTTGGGAGCCATTCTAGCGTACGAAAGTTTTAATACTTACTAAAATCAATTGAATTGGGCTTATCGGGCGTTGAGGGTGCTCGTGTGAGGGACTGGAAAGCGAAAAAGCGAAGGAACAAGAATCGTTGTTGAACAATAATTATTATTAGCAACTTTCTCGCTCGATTTCTTAATTTTGCCAAATTGGCGTTCAGTTCTTTAATCTTCACCCAGGGTGACCGTTTCGTGCAATTATGAGGGACTGACTGAGTGACTTTGGGGCAATTGTAATTATGATGGTTCTATCTAATGGTCGTAATGAAGTTTACGAATGTGAAATTACTGCTGAGAGAGGCTACTTTGAGTTTTTGACGTCTCGCATTCGTTCAATAAGTTCATAAGAATTTTTAATGGTCCGTAATGGTTGAATGAACTCAGGAAACTACCGTGTGGGGCAATGTGAGGGACTGGAAAATCACCTATTTAAGCTTAAATTTTAAAACAGACGAGCTAGAATTATTCAGTGTTCGATTAAGGTCACACCTCCAGTGCCCCCATACAATATTTTTAAAATATTCGTTTCTCCACATAGAAGCCACAGGACAGGCGTCGGACCGTAATATCCCTCCCTGGTTATCGTATTAAAACAAAGTTTTTTTTTTCTACGTACTTAAAGTCACCCAGTGGTTCCGTGTTCATGAACAACTCATCGATATCTTACTGGGCAGACTCGACCTGATTATCTTGTTCATCCACTGGATTATCTGCGATCAACCTACGCGAAACTCGATAGTAAAAAAAAATGGAAGGGAGGGGGGGGGGGGGGGGGGATTTCGAACCACATTTCCCCCGAGGGAGAACTGTCAGGTGACTTGTGCTCGAATCTGGGTCACCAGGTTGATAGCCTCGCCAAAGAAGAGTTTCTTGTATCGACCAAGATTTAACACCGCCTCACCCAGCGGGTCCCCCTTCTGGCCAGTCGCCGCGAATCGATTCAGTCGACCGGACGACGAAGTCAGACTGAATATCAAGAGGATTCCCTCTGTCGGCCCTGTTGGTAATGGGATTAATCCTACGAGTGAACCCCACCTAAAAGGGAAACTGAACCGTAATCACCGGGTCTGCCAACTCCAAACTATGTACTCAAAACTTCAGCACTTGAAAAATACACTTAGGTATAATAAATTTTGCCTACGTTTGCTTAGTTGAAGATTTTTCGGCTCCTCTGTTTAAATGTTGACCAGCAAAGTTATCTACAAGGTAAATTGAGGTTTAGTTCCCCTATTTTAGTTTAGAGGTATCGTCGTGTGCCGCCTCTCGCGATCGGTCGAAACGATTTCATCGCGGGGTTGGAAACTGTCGTCGTTTCTGGACCCATTCCGTTTATCGGGTTCCCTCTTCCAGGGCTCGGAAACTTGAAAATAAAACCAGAGAAACCTGACCAATCACCGGGTTTCCGAACTGGTTCAGAAAATACAGGCGCTTTCGTTATTTTTCGAGATAAACTAGAAGAAGGGCTGCGTTTTTTTTTTTTCTCCAAGAGTGGGTCTATAAAACGTCGTGGATGTACCGCCTTTACTGGACAGTATATCTCAATATACAGCCCCAACTAGGTATCTCCTGGCACTTTCCACCAACTAACTCTCAAGGCCTTCTGATACCCTGGCATAGCTCCCTTGAAGTGTTTATTTTATCGGTGCCTTCCTGCATCATTGCTTCATCAACTGAAATTGTGAGATCGTCTGGTTAAAGTTATACATTTCAGGTGGGCGTTTGAAAAAAAAGCTGTTACCTTCAGTTTTACGCAAGGTGTTATCATTCTTTGCTATGCCTAGGTTATTTGAGCAAAAATTAATTGTGTCAAAAAACGTTTTGAAAAAAAAAAAAAAAATCCTGAAAAAAATCCACTTTGTTCGAACAGATGTGGGACCTCGAAAAATTGATTATGCGTCCAAAATTACTCGCAAAATATTTGATCTCCTGGGATCTGTCAAAAATCCCATTTTACCCTCATGAGAGCCCTACAATCCTTCAAGTAATCCTATAGATTGTATACAATCTTTGTTCCTTATGCGTAGCTCATAAGAAATTTACCAATTTTGGAGTAAAAATTGCGCAGGGCCACGAGTTGCCAAGGACATTATTGTTTTCTTTCAAAATTTCTAGTTTTGCTATTCAATCACTTTTTTTGCGTTTTTCTGGTTATTAAATATTTTATACCTCTGCGCAAGAAGGTCGAATCTGATTTTTCGCAAAAAATGCGAATCCGTTTTTGGGGTTTTCAAATTGAGAAGTGCAAAAAGGCGAATCTAAACCCGGTCAGTTTTTCTAAAACAGAAAGTACCTAAATCGAATCTGAATTTGTGTGAAGTCATCATTTAACGCTAATTTCTATCAGTTTTTTTACAAAGGTGTACATTTAGATCCGTTATAGGTTTCTTCTTTATTTTTGCAGAGTTCTATTGTTTTATTTATTTTTTTTCACTTTTTCTTTTTTTTCACTTTTCACATTTTTCAAGGCTGTGGCGTTGTGGATGGTTGCATTTGCAGGTATGTATTGTCAAGAGTTTAATTACGGACTTGAAGCTAGTTGAACTTCAATAAACACCAACAATATGTTCCGATTATTGGACATTGATGAAAAGTCATAATATTTCCTTTTTTCCAAAGTTTCCTTTTTGAAGGAAACGTTGGAATAACGAAATATATTATATTCCTTTATTCCAACGTTTCCTTCAAAGAATAATTTTTTTCGTTATTTTTCCCATAATCAGCATTCAATTTTGATAGGGAAACCACCATAAAATAATTTTTTTCCACCTAACTCGGTCATTTGGCCCATTGTGTGGCAGACGGCGTAAGGCGGACGGACATTCCTTTTTTGGAATTTAGAACTCTTGAAACGGATAATGTCAAATTTTGAGGCTGATCAGAATTCGGAACCTCCGTCGCGATTACATAGGTGTATTATTCCAAGAATAATAAACCAAAACTGCAGCGGATACGAGTGTAGCAGTGAAGGAGCATCGGTGTTGAAATTTCGACGAGATTAAAGGCTTCTTCAGAGGATCTTTGACTACCGATCGCTCTGTCATATTCAGTACCAAGTAGCTTCAATCGTTACAATGGCCCACCTTTTGTTCCACGCTGACGTTTTGACTTCGACGGATCCTTTCCGCATATCAAAAGCCCACTTTAAGATGCCGTCTGGCTCAATTTTATTGTATACCACGTTGATTGACTCAATTCGGCCCAAGTGCCCCCTGTGACGGGCCTCTCCTCCGAATGTCAAATCAAAGGGCGAAAAAAAAAGTCGACTTTTTTCGGGGACGATTTTTCACCGGTCGGGAAGGTTCCCTTTGATAGAAAACCACCGCGCACCTGTTTCAGGCCTATTGTGCCGTTCAGAGAGTTTTTGAAGTTGGAAGACAGAGAGGCGGCTTCTTCTGAGTCAAAAGGTGTGACCGGCTGGATTTCCTGGCGGTAGAGCTCTGATTAGAAGGGTTGACACTTCTTCGTTTTCACCGTCCTCAAAAGTGGGAAACAAATTGAAATGGAGTTTCACGGCTCGGCGACCCCCTCAACACTACCTGACTGTGCTCCATCCAAAATGAGCTAAAAATTTTTTTTTTCTCGCAAATGCCTTCCCGACTTCACCAACTTCATCAATTGCACTGCATCCATTTCGAACAATAGAGGAATGCCCTATTATATCTTGTGGTAGAAGTAATATTATGCGAGACGGTTGGGACAATCAGCCCTGAAACAAGACTGAAACGGTCCTCGAGATAATCCCAGCTCGCAGGCTCAGTCAATTAAGCGGTAAACACAGCTACTCAACCCTCGTCTTGAATAGCCCTTCGCGCCCCGGCACAATAAGGTCCATCACTCAATAGGACGCGCTCGTGCCTCACGTTATAATGTGCCGATTTGTTTTGCTTGAAAGGGGCTTTTGTCTTTTATTATCCATTGCCCCGTCGTATCCATAGCGAATCCCACCCACGCCCCCTTCCCGTCTTCCTGATTTTTATCCCGCCGTTGCGACGTCCCATCCGCTCGAAAGGTCGACCCGCTCGGGCTCCGTTTGGGAGGTTCAAGACCCATCATCCTCTTCCAAACGTTATGAATTTGAATTATTTCTAGAGGTGCCGTACGTTGAATTTTTATCGTGAATAATGACAGATGGACTCTGAAGATCACTGCCCAAGTCGGTTTTCCCAACTTTTCTGGAGACTCAAAAAACTGATAAACGAAATACGCTGCAAATACGATTAATAAAAGAAAAAACGCTGCAAATTTTACCCAAGAGTTTATTATTGTTTGATATAGGTTACTTGTGCAAAAATAATTTCTGTGTCAAAAGAAAAAATTGAAAAAAAAAATTTTTTTTGGGATTTTTTTTTCAAAAAATTTTTTTGGATTCTTTTTTCTTCAAAAATTGTTTTTTTTTTTTTAATTCTTTATTTTTTACTCGAAAAATATTTAACCTCCTGGGATTCTTCAAAAATCCCATTTTTAGCCCCTTGAAAGCCCTTGATCGATCGCAACAGTGAAATCGGATCGTTCCAAGACCCCCAAAAAATGGATTCTGCGTCCCAAAATGCCTCGAAAACGACACCTAACTCGATCCCATAGCCAAAAGCCTTCAAAAACCCCTCCCGTAGCCCCATTTTAGCCCCATAGCGCCCCATGGGTTTTGGGCGATCGGACTGAAAACCTTGCGGGCACAACTAGATGGTAGGTAAACCAAGTATTTTGTCAAAATTTCAGATTTAAAAAAAAAAATTCCTACTGCCCAAAACGGCCCGGACGGCGGACGGCGTACGGCGGACGGACATTTCGGATTTAGAATGTAGACCTCTTGAAACGGATAATGTCAAATTTTGAGGCCGATCGGAGTCGTCGACCCCCGTCGCAAAAACATAGGTGTATTATTCCAAGAATAATAAACCAAAAATGGAACGAGCTGAAATTGCTAATTTTTCAATACCAGCTCGGTTCATTTTTTGATAATTCTACAGAAAAAATGAAAAACTTCTCGGCTGTGCATTTGGATTCTGATTTATGATTTTTTTAAAAGAATGGAGGTGTTGTACAGTAATGATCTCAGTATTCACTCCCAAACCCGTGGGTATATATCATTTTTTGAACGTTGAATCAATTTTTCGGGGTCCCAGAACGATTCGATTTCACCGTGGCGTCTATTGGGCTCTCGTGGGGCTACGAATGGGTTTTTTGAAGGAGCCCGGGAGATGAAATATTTTCCGAGTATTTTGAACGCATAATCAATTTTTTGAGGTCCCCACGTTTTTTTAATATTTTTTTATTGACACAGAATTAATTTTTGCCCAAGTAACCTATATCGGAGAATAATAAAACCCTCGTAAAATTTGCAGCGTTTTCAGTATAATTGCAAACACCAACTTGAGCCATTAGATGAGATGCCTTCGCGATTTGCGCAGTTCCCCGGGGAAGATTTATGGCCGGGTGTGCCATTTGTGGCATAAGGGGCGTATAAGGGTGAACAGGAGGACTAACGGTTCTTTCGCCTTCTTCTAATGGAATATTTTCACGTACGTCGGGGGGCGGAGGGGGGAAAGTCAGGAAGTGAAATAAACGCGAAAAGTATGCGAAGAACTCGAAAAGTGGGAGCGATCCCAACTCACCTCCTCACGACTATGCGGCTGACTTTGAATATGTCGCACAAGAGCGGAGGATATTTCCACTGGTTGGAATATGAGGTCCGCTGACCAGTTATTAAAGCAAGTTCGTTAATTAATAAGTACTGAAGCTTTTTTCGGGTGTGTTGTGTACTTCAATCACGTCGCGTCATATGTGATCCAACTACCAATATACGTCCAGTACCATACGATGCCGTTGTGTGTTGTCTGTACAACACCAACCACGTCGAAAAAAAGTGAAAAAAGCCGAGTAACGAAATACCAGCCCCGTAGAGAGGGGGGGGGGGGGGGGGCACTGGACCCGTTGCCCCCGGGCCCGGCTTTCGTAGGGGGGCCCGGATTTTCTTGAGGACGTTTTTTTTTTTTTAGGAGTCAAAATGGGAAAAGGGACAGATCAATATAGGAAAAATTTTCATACTTTTTTTTTTAGGGGCCCGAAGAATTTTGCCCCCGGGCCCGGATTTTCTCTCCACGGCCCTGCGAAATACCTATTCAAAAGGGTTAACAAGTGGCAGTATTGAGCCCATGGATTGAATTAAAACGATTTTGGTTTATTATTCTTGTAATAATACACCTATGTGATCGCGACTGAGGTCGAC
The DNA here is from genome assembly GCA_955831195.1 of Pilophorus perplexus. NCBI lineage: Eukaryota > Metazoa > Arthropoda > Insecta > Hemiptera > Miridae > Pilophorus > Pilophorus perplexus. The sequence continues at coordinate 11,293,945 of OY037012.1, forward strand.
GACTCCGATCGGCCTCAAAATTTGACATTATCCGTTTCAAGAGGTCTACAATCCAAAACCGAAATGTCCGTCCGCCGTCCGAGCCGTTTTGGGCAGTAGGATTTTTTTTTTAATCTGAAATTTTGACAAAATACTTGGTTTACCATCTAGTTGTGCCTGTAAGATTTTCAGCCCGATCGCCCAAACCCGTGGGGTGCTATGGTGCTACGAGAGGGTTTTTTTGAAGGGGTTTGGCTATTAGATCGAGTTAGGTGTTGTTTTCGAAGTATTTTTGGACCTAGAATCATTTTTTCCTTTCAGAATAGGAATTCAATTCCTTTCAGAATTCCTAATTTTGTGATTCGTATGTGTAAAAAAGTATCTTGTGGTTTCATGGCGTTAAATGAGTTCTTTGTAGGCAGTTTAGCTTTCGATCCTGTGATAAAAAGGTATTACGACATGAAACGAGTTTTTTTTTTCATCAAACGAGTGATAGGCGTGAAATCATCGAATCCTTGAAGGGTTTTGGAGACGCTTGGAGATTAGGGCTAATAACCAATTAAATATTTATTGAGGTCCTCGGAGTGAGAGAGAACGAGGAAAAAATCGAGTGCGTTTTCGAGGTTGTTACAGTAGCGGAAAGTTGGGGAGTTGACGGCCTTTTCAATCTTATTAGAGATTCCTGAGCGGCCTCCGTGTTTGTTTTAATTAACCCCGAGAACTCCCTCATCACATTTTAATGTATGAATAATGAATTCAAGTCTAGTATTGTGGCTGGGGTGCATGCCGGCTGGGCTGCCACCTGTTTCGACTGTTTGCAGATTTAGGGTGTTTCATCATCGTAAAACAATTACGGATTTTAAATTCTGCTGCGGGTTCTCCGAGCGTTCGATCAAGAGGCGTGTGTTTGCCTTCGTCTCCACTCGGAAGACTTGTGACGGGTTCCACCTAAGGAGGCTCCTCTTTCCAGAAACTTGTTACTCCCAGAAGAATTTCGTCTCTCGTGGGTTATCATTCCTCCGTCCTGCCGACCACTAAAATATCCTCCCAAGTGAAAATGCTTATTCACGAGGTCCCTGGTTATTTATGCTTGGGCAGTAAAAGCCGAGAATTAATGGGCAGGCGCGTGCTTTGCTCCGCTCCGGAAGGTTGTGACCCACTAATAGAAACAAATAGTGGGCCCCCCCTTAGAGGCTGTATCACGGACTCGTATCACACTTGGGCCATCTCGCCAGCCAAACCGTCTCTCTTTTCGAGAGGCCAGACGCAATCTAAGAACAGATAAATATCATTTACCAACAAATTGATTAAGTGACTGATGGACCATTAATTTTCAAATGAGCACTACCGAAGAGGGTACAGTGACAGGAAAATTGGAGCTGAAATCAGCGACAAATCTCGAGTAGGTGCTGTACCGGGCGCCAATTTTTACTATATACCTACAATTTCCTGAGCCTTGCTTCAGCCGAAATCTGGTTTTTTGAATTGAGATCTAACAAGAAACTTGTTGACGACAATTCACGATTTTGACATGGATATGGATTTTGCGACACACAAATTTGGCGACACACAAAAAATGCAACGTTTTTTATTGGTTGCACCCATGGCAACCCGTCAACTTAATTTTTCATAGCAACAACGCTTGTTAGTTTCTCGTAGTAAATCTGACGAGACGTTGCCGACAGCCCATGAGTACAAGCAGCGCTTCATCTGCGGAGCGTAGAGGAACTTATGTTACCTATCACTCTTGTCAGCTGTGTCTCACTCTTGTGACAAGACAAAGAGTCTTGTCTTAAATTTCGGTTCCTATTTCGTCAATAATGTGATCATCTAGTTGATATATATAATCTTAATTATAATTTCGCGACGGAGGTCGACGACTCCGATCGGCCTCGAAATTTGACATTATCCGTTTCAAGTATTCTAGAATCTAGAGTCTAGATTCTAAATCCTAAACGTCCATCCGCCGTACGCCGTCCGGGCCGTTTTGAGTAGTAGGGATTTTTTTTTAAATCTGAAATTTCGAGAAAATACTTGGTTTACCATCTAGTTGTGCCCGCGAGGTTTTCAGCCCGATCGCCCAAACCCGTGGGGCGCTATGGGGCTACGAGATAGGTTTTTTGAAGGCTTTTAGCTATGCGATCGAGTTAGGTGTCGTTTTCGAAGTATTTTTGGACGTAGAATCCATTTTTGGGGGTCCCGGAACGATCTGATATCACTGTGGCGATCTACAGGGCTTTCTTGGAGCTAAAAATGGGATTTTTGAAGGATCCCAGGAGGTTAAATATTTTTCGAGTATAAAATAATAAGAATTTTCGAAACAAAAAAATCCAAAAAAAAACTTTTTTTGAGATATAGGTAGGTAGCAATCCCAAAAAAATTTTTTTTTAATTTTTTCATTGACAGTTAAATTTCTGCACAAGTAATGTATATCAAAGAATAATAAACCCTTGTGTAAAATTTGCAGCGTTTTTTCTATTATAATATAATATGTATAATATACATTATACATATGTATAATATTATTATACATAATGTGATCATTAGATTTGAGTCTTAAAATTCCATTTACGTTGATTTTGCTTGGAGCGTGAGGGTACGAATTGGGCAGAAAACCCCGGTCATGGGAGCGCCACTTTTCGGGAGAAAAACCCCGGATATGGGAGCTCCCCGGTAAATCGGACCCCGGTTAATGGGGCTTTTACTGTAATTAAATAATGATAAAATAGGTACAGCAATAAAATAGGTATCACACGTTTTTTCTCCCTTACTTACCTGTTAATTATTAACCTCTGAATTAAGTGGATCCCGGTGATTATACGCCCTAGGAATATATTGACAGCCCGTTCAGCAAAAAGTAAAGGAGACAAAAATATTTTTCCAAAAAAACTGTAGGCTATAGCTATCTATACGGAAAAAACTGTAGGCGATGCGAATCTGGCGTCCGTAACTAGTTCCTCTACGCTCCGCAGATGAAGCGCTGCTTGTACTCATGGGCTGTCGGCAACGTCTCGTGTAAAACTGTTATCTTAAACTATTTGTTATCTAGGTATTTCATTTCTAAATAGGTAAAATTTATACGTTTTTAATTTCTATAAAATTTCTATAAAATTTGAGCAAATTTTAATACAATTCAATAGTTGATTACGAGGGGTTTCAAACGTTAGTTTGGACCCAACCACTCTCTCACTCTCTCTCTACGTAGGGCTTGGGTGTAATCTCCGTGTCTCGGGTCACCACACCTCTGAATGTTTATCGGCTTACTCATCGCAATTACCTATCCCAATCCAGCCGGTTTCTTCAGGATTTTTTTTTTTCACAAACAAGAAGTCGAAAGAAACATACCTACGACGCTTAGATAGTTAGATACTAGATAACAGATTGACCTTGAGACGCTCCATAAAAAAACTAATGGTGCTTTATCATCGGCGCAGATTGGCACAGCCGGGAAGTCGTCGAGCATTAGCAGTTGAATTATAATTTGAGCGGTTCTTGTGCGGTTAAATGGTTCCCGTCATGGTTACAACGTCCACGTCGTTTACCTACGTCCCATGATATCATGTCCCCGGTTAGGCCCCAAGGACGGATTGTTGGCTTTGGATTTGCGACTCGTTGATTATTCAAGACAAGTACCCGCTTGCGCCACGTGTAGTGAGAATCAGGGCTGTTTGATCTGTAAAATAGGAGGGTAATCCGATGATTTGGTGATCAATTTAAACGCAGCGATTGATTCTAATATATGATGACATTGTGTATGCTTATTTTAGCAAAAATGACTGATGGTGTCGTTAACAAGTTATTATAGAGTTAAAAAGTAAAATTATAGAGCACCTGAGCGTCTCATGAAAATGATTGTTTGAAATGTTAACGTAGGATAATAATATTATCCTACGTTAACATTTCAAACAATCCTTTTCATGAGACGATCAAGATATTATCTCATGAAATGTTCTTGGTCGTGCCTCTTTACCAAAGAAATGGTAAAATTTGTATTTCAATCGTTGGCATCTTCAATAAATGACAACCTATTCAATTCGTGAAACTTCCTGTCGATTCACCCCTTGGGTGGGCCATCTATGTCTGTGATGATTTCTACAGGTACGTTACACCTGGCACGAAAACGAAAATTCGTCAACGTTTCTCAAAAATTTCTTAACGAGGTGATATATTTGACGGTAGTGACATATTCGTTTTTTACCAGGTCCTAACTAACGTCTTTTCTTAAAACCCCTTTAAATGTCCGTTGCCTGACAAATTTCGGACCCCCGCGAAAAAGGCTCAGGTAGGAAGAAAAAAATCTGTTGAGCCGTTGAAAAGAAGGTAATCCAATAGCGTAGAAGGAAGTGCCAGTGTACTGGCCTAGCGGTGTATAGGATGGTCCTATTGACACCGGAACAGAAGACGCATCACCTAATGAGACGATCTTTTTTTACGAATCGTCTTCCTCCCCTTTTTTTTGGAGGGGAGACACAAAAACACCGTACGGACAGTGAGCGTCCCTCAGAAAAAACCCTTCACCCCACAGGCCTATATACATACATTTGAATGCCTTACTATGAAAAATTTTCATACGGTTGAATCGGATTCACCCCTTCCGGGATGGTGGGAACCACTCATCCCCTAACCTGCCTACCTGTGCACCCCTGCAAAACCCTTCTAGGCCTTCATTATTCAAAGTAGGGTTCTGTTATTTAAAATAGCTGTCTTCCCCTCAATTTTTTTTTTCTCAGAGGGCTATTCCCCTACTAGATATCATTGGGGTTCCTTTGCATAGTCACCCTATGCAAACTCTATGCAAAGGTATCTTCCCTTAGGGGGGTTAGCGCATCCTTTTTTCAATGGTGTTATCTGTTCACCTTAAAAAACGTTACCTATCAACTCGCTAGGATTTAATATCGATTATTAAGTACCTGTTACGGAAGGGTTGGACTGTGGGAATAGGTGGATAGTTTGGAGGGACTAATTTCATTTGCCTAGGAAACCGTTGGAGGAAGATTCACCCAACCGTTGTGCTCTAACGTATTCATCTTAGATAACGAACTGTACCGTTTTTTTTTAACCGTAAAAAACGGTCATTGCGTGACTTCATAAAATCTCCGTGTCCAAAAATAAAATTGACAAAGATTTTTTTTGCTAGTTTTTTGTAGCATTTATATACCCCCGTTTTTTCACCCTCGTTTGCAGTGTTTGTTTCAATAATTAAGCAGGGCCACCACTTGACTATGCGCAATCATTAGAGGAAACTAGCATACATTATGAGAGCCAACCAAATTATATTCAAGGAACCTGCGAGAAGAGCCCCCTCAAATGTGTAACAGGTTTCATTCATGCAAAATGGTTTTTTTCACGCTGAACGTCTCGACCACAGTGGCGTACTTCTTGGTAAGTGGTGGACACGTTGATTGGAAATGAAACCTTTTGCGACGGAACTCATAAAAAGTGAACATATTAGGGTTAACTTTTAGTGTGATAACATCATGGTCAAAATAAATAAATTAAAAATTGTTAACATCGAATTTTGTTTCGTTGTTAATCCTCAGAAGAATGAAGATTTTCCGAATACGGGAAGACAGATTTTTGGAAATCGGATTTCAAATATGGATTCTACATAAAATCATGGAGCTTCAGGAAATAATACAGAAAATTGTAAGATACGTAATTAGTTGACGCAAATGTTGATTAAGTTGATAAAAGATAGTCAATTCAAGTTTCTTAAATGTGCACCGGGCAAGAAATTTCTTTTATGTTTAATCAGAAAAAAAAGTCATCTTCCTCACAAAATACCTAAAGGCTTGGCGCTGGCACTATACCATACAAAAAAAGAACTTTTCCTAATTTTCATCTTACGGAGGTTATTTAATAACCTCCGTAAGATTACGCCCAACAACTTCAAACCAAATTTTGGTTTGAAGTTGTTGGGCGTAAGGCTCTCTTTGGCGCAAGGTGAGTCAGGTATATCCCACCGTCCGCCCAACCGACCCGATCCCCCCCCCCCCCCCCCACCCAAGAACTGCAACTCCTTCTAACCCCACCCCACGCCCCGAGTTCATCCCCTCGGCGGAATTACCGAAAAAAACATTGACATAACATTACATTAACAATCCTGCAAGCGGCAATACACCCCACAGGTGGCAATTTCTTTTTCTTGAATTTAATAAAGGCCGCTTGTATTAAATACAACAAATTTTGTTAAAAATGGCCCATTTATTTTTATATAATATATAAATAATTTAATATATGATATTATCATATATTAAATTGGGTATACGGTATACCATATACCCCCAGGCGCTCGGATTACTTCAGTTAAGATCAAAAATCAAAGCCAAGAAGGTGGTACAATGTCATGTTTTTCCCAACTCATTTTCTAATCGTAGTTGAATTTTCTGTCAGAACAGTAAAATGCCTGAAGTTTGAAGGGGTTGGAGTGGGATGACATGGTGTCTACAAGGGGGACGGTGTGGGACACAAACATGATGCTAGTGGCAGCTGCTCTTCTATGTCTATGAAATGGAATCGTTACTTACACGGCAAGTGTGAGCAAGCTAGTTTACCCCTTGATCATGTACCTACCACGCTAACGGTTGCAGCTGTAATAATATAAGAATTTGGGTTATGAATTTGTTGAGGGCTTCAAAAAATGATGCTAAATAAGCCGACTTTTCGACAAATTCATGCTTCATCATCAGAGGCCATACACTTTCAGTCAGCCCGTCTATATGTTGATTCAACCTGAAAGAAAAGCATCAAATTGACAGATTCTGTCTACGATAAACGATTGAATGACAAAATTTAACATTCCACACTGTTACGATAGGTATGTTTGCTCCTGTTAATAATTAACCGCTCCCCATGAAAAAAGGCTTATCATTAAATGTGTTAAACGATTCTTTTCATGTGAAGTGTAAGTAATAATGTTCAATTTTGTTTTGTAAGGCAATTCTCGAACGTATTCATAAAGGAGATGCTTTATTTTTTCATAGATCATTGGAGATCACGGATTAATAATAAAGCTATTTAATTATCATAATGACTTTATTAAAGTCATTATAAGGTCAAATATTAAGTGTCAGGCGTTAGCGGCGGGGAAAGTGGAGGGGAATTTTCTATTCGTTCGGGCCGGTGGAATGAAGAAGTGATAAAGAATTATGGGATAGCCGCTCTGTACAGATTACAATCATGACGGACAGAAAGGCCAGCAGAAATATAGGAATGCGACTCCACAACTATCCTTTCCGTCGATAGCCGTGTAAAGCCATTACGTGAAAAAGCTTGTGACGTCAATCTCCGTTTTTGTGCCGCCTTACAGTCCGCCATCTACCTTCCTTCTGCCTGGAACTTTTTTCAAGTTTTTTTAATTGTACAGCCGTTTTCTTCCGGAAGTGATGACTTCAAACGACGTATGCTCTTGTCACTCGGCTTTTAATTTCTACACTTGATGAAGATTCCCAATCATTAAGATGAACTTTTTCATTGAAGAAACAAACAAGAATGTACGCTCCAATAGAGCTCATAGTTTTTAAAACTCTTTCATGGTTATTATGGACTCTGCCTGTACTATTTAGTGTCCTTCGATTGATATAAATTGATCGTGACAATTTGCCTGTCTTCACTCAGTCGTGTGCCGTCTTTTAAAATGTGCACACGATCAACAAATTGTCATCCTGGCGTTTCCCTAATTACAATATTTATTATACAAACATTTATGCACCCAGAAATAGCTCCGCAATTACATGGTTACTTAACATTTTAATGGGGCGTTTTCAGGCTGGCTGATTAAAACAAACATTGGCTCGCTCTGAAGGTGAACCATCGGATTATTAACGAAATAAAACCTATAACCGCCTTCTGAATAAGGATTTATGCGGCGTTTTGAAGAGGGCTCGCATAATTAGGCAGCGGGACTCAATGAACTCGGCGTAGATTTTTTTTTTTTTTTTTTTTTTGTGGGTTTAACTATACAAATGTATGCACCCTCGTAATGATTGCGCATAGTAAAATAATGGGGGTTTGTAATTGAAACAAACAGACAACAAGTGAATGCGGCAGTTTGGTTAAAATCTAGTTCTGGGTCAGTGTTCCGTGAAGCTGAGGTTTTTGACGCGGTTTGATGGCTGCGACTTTGTTGCCTAAATTGTGTCTTGGGCTTTGAGGTTTTCAGATGCTCGCGTTGTCGACTCCTTTTTTAATGGTTCGGAGTACACACAGGTGGGCACACAGTGCAGGTGGGGCCTTCTTTCTAACCCCCAACGTCCCCTTTCCCAAAAGTCGGGACCACAAAAGAAGTTAACCCCAATTTGTCTTTAACAGAAATGTTTTATCATGTTCGGAGTTACGTCTGAATTTTGCGGAGCATTCCTGTAAGTGTTGAAATATCGAGACTTTTTCGTTTGAAAAAAAAAAAAAAGAATGAGTCAACTGGTGACATTTAGGCGAAGAAAAAGTATCGACATTACGCATTTGACTCTTCTATTATTCTGTCTTGCTCTCTGCTTCCTATCAAGGCCATAATCCCAAGAATTTACCTCAATCACCGGGATATCCGAAGAATGGGAACCTCACTTTTATCCGCTTGCTCTCCGGGGGCATTTAAAAAATTAATCGGGATCCCCAACTACTCCTTGCTCTGTGGGTTCGCCAGGTTGATAATTCAATATAAAGTATTCTCGGAATGACAGTCAAGAGCGCGTGCATAAAATTCTTGGTCGCGTATAAACGAGCCGTTTTCTTTGTGGGGAATCTCTCGGATGGGTCCATGATCAGGGGATGATTATCTGTTAGTTGCGATATAATCGTGTCGATGTCAAGAAGTGAGAAACATGTTTCGAATTGAAACCAGGATAAACTCAACTTGTTATTATTGTAGGCGTGTCAATTAGTTCGTGTCAAGTATTTCATCTCGTTACACAATTCACGCCATTCTTGTTAATTTTGATTGGAATCACGCCAAATTACTCCCACACCTAATGAACGGCAGTCCCGCAAAATATGTCCCACAGTACGAAACAAAACTCGGAACTTCTTCTGACGGAATTAACATTCCAAGGCGTGATGGGCTAAACGACTTCCACCAACTCGCACACTCGAATTAAAGCGGGGCGGACACGCGACTGCACTTGGCCGGATTCAAATTAGTAGCAGCTAGCAGGTCCCCCACAACCTGCGTCCCGTATTTACATGGTATTAACATGATAATGTTCATGTCGGTGAGGACTGGGGAAGGGGGACAGCTTAGTGACCAGACGGTCCTGTTCCAGTTTCCGACAAGGCCTGTTCGGGTCGGATTTTAGCAATCCCTGAAACAAAAATACTAAAATTATGTAATTCGAGGTGAGCAGGAGTTTTTTGGAATATGATCTCCCTTACTTGGAGACCATCTACATCATGCCAAGAAGGCAATTTGATATCACAAAAAGGGAACTTCCTTTGAAGTTTGAATAAAAATGATACTTAATAATGGTTTGGGTTATGAAATTTATGCAATAGGTACCGTTCTATGTTTGTGCATAGTTAACTAAGAATTCGTAACTTGACAATTCGTTGACGATTCGTCATCTTCTCCGGATCGGACGAATCGTCGACGACGGAGGTGATTTTGATCACAATGAGACCACCCTCATGAAAATCTGTTCAGCCGCTCGGGCGTGATGCTGTGATACACACACAAAAAAAACAAACATGTCGAAGAGATGAGCGCACCTTTCCATTTTTTGAATTAAATACAACAAATTTTGTTGATTGGATCTGCTCCATTTTTGTGTACTTATTCTACGGTTTTTGTGCTTTTTTTTTTTTACGAATTGACTGGTTGAGTAGTTGTGGTGAAATGTGAAAAATTAATAAATAAATTATTATTTAGTAAGTAGGGTATAAAAACTGGTTTACTTGTTTAATCAAAGTGTTTAAAAATTATACAAAAGTTATCCGCTATTCACAGCGTATTTACTTACTTATTTTTGGGGAAATTAGCATTGTGTTTTTTATTCCTCATAATTGTTACCTATTGAAATTAAAATATCCTACTATGAATTTTAAGGAAATTGCCACCCAAACTAAAATTGCTAAAATCGTTGGAATCGTACTTTTTAAATTCTTTATATATATGTTTTTCGGTGATGATTTTTTTTTTTTTTTTTTTACCGAAAAATGGTTGCCACCCTAGCTGCACTTCACATGTTTCATGCTGAACAAGTTATTTACGAGCCGACTCTCTTCTGCGGGCCTCCTCATTCTACCTTGATTTCGCTAATCACAAGATAATATCAGTATATTATACTGCGACGCCAACTCTCACAGGGTTGAGACGATGTACCGTCAGTGAAAGGAAACACTTGACGTGGACCCCGAACGTGCATATATCAAAAATAAATCAAAATCCCCTTCCGAGAGGAGTAAATCTTCATACTGGCTCCCGGTATTAATAGTTTACACGACTTGAAAGTATAAATCCCGGCAGTGTTCGATCAAGATATGTAAATAGGCGTTGTTTTCTTGTTCTTATGTACTGATCTTTTACATGTGTGATTTTATGTTGAAATATCAATTATTCTGAATTGCTACGGTTGCAAAAGAACTGGGAAAACTTATTAGATTTGAGCTCCCTGACTTGAAGTAATTTGCAGTCATCCGAAGTTCAAAGGCCATTTGCCTGTGGATTGTGAAGGCGTGTGGGTGTGTGCGATTACTGACGTGGAAGGGGAACGAGGACCATCACCGACACATCTCCGTTTATAGCGTCCCATTGATTGTGCCAACCTCTCGTAATGAGCAAGTGCTTAACTTTCTCTAACGGGATTTAAAACCATATCGTCCCAGCGTTGCGAGGAGGGGCTTTATGTAAATTTCGCACTAAAAGGTCAAGTGAACTAAAAATTATTATCGTTTAAGGACTTTATTGTGCAAGATGGAAATCAAGGCAGAGGAATGGCCGATGGTGGAGTTTTACGGTTGAAGACCCTTTTTCAATAGTTCAGAGGAAACTGTTTCAAATTTCTAGGTTGAGTCCAAAGTTTTCAAATGTCGAAAGTTCGGTCGGGGCTCTTTATACCGCCGAAAGAGAACCAGTCGAAAAGTGCCGCGGAAGAAAGTAACGGCTTTGAAAGTAATGAGTCGAAGCGATGGCTTCAGATTAATAATCATGCGCACGAGGGGCCGGTACCTTGAATGGAGCTCACTCCTCAGCTCTTCACTCAGTCAATGGATAGGCATCAGCATCAATGGAGGACCCCCATCAATGGGTTCCACACGCGCCGGCTTATCAAAACTTCCTCTCCCAAATCGACATTTTAAAGTTGGAAAAAAAAGACGTACAAAAATAAAATTCCTCGCGCTAATCACCGAAAATCGGCTTTAAACAGGATTTGCAAAAAAAAAAAAAAAAAAAAAAAAGCTCAGGCGTTGCATGTTCGGAATCATCAAGTTGATGGTTCGGGCTCGACCGAGTTGGAGGTTGATGAGCCAAACGGTTGAGCGTAGAGCCGGTAGCACGTCTTAATAGACCCTCTTCACCGCTAATGATTTTGCGGACGGAAGGGTCCATATTTTCTTCTTTTCTCTCTCTCTCTCTCTCTCTCTCTCTCTCTCTCTCTCTCTCTCTCTCTCTCTCTCTCTCTCTCTCTCTCTCTTCATGGGGCATTGAATCCGCGAATATGAGCTCAGACAGTCTTTGGAGGCACAGCGAATGAAAAATGAACGGCATCAGCTGAGTCATCAAGTTTACGCAAGAATTGACGTTAATGGCTCGCAATGTTGTTTCTCTTTGGAAAAGATGAATTTAAGTGAAATGCATGCTATTATTTTCCCAGTAATAATAATTTATTAGAGTTAGGGCCAATTAAGGGGCGATTCACACAAACGATATTAGCCCTTCTGTATGCAATGGCGGTCCCGAAAAGAAGTAGCAAAGAAAAGGTCCCAACCTCATTCATAGGTTTGGGATGTTTTCTTGCTGATTAAATCAGCAATTAAATCAAATTTTGGTAACACCCATCCCAAGGGGACGAGGCAATCGGATTTGGCCCAGACACTAGTTTAACAATAATTTTTTCTGACTTTTTATCTGCTTTCTGCTTGCTATCTGTTATTTCTCACTAATTTCTTGTACATGCGGTGATTTTGGTTAGGTAATTTCATCACTAGCGAGGTTGCAACGTGTGCAAGTTCACATTATTGGGCGAGTGAAGCGAGCTCCCCCTGTTCTAATTGAAGAGGTTTTCAGACTTTTACGTGGACTGTGCACTTCTGAGAGGTGTTAGCCTGTAAAATTGTTAAAATCTGTTCATAATTACTCCGCTTGACCCTAACTGTGAATTTCTTCTTTCCTTTTGCAGAAGTGGCAGTTAGAAAGCGGGCCGATGTCTTTGCGTTCTTGAGACCTGCGACCCAAGTCCTGGTGACCGTCCTGTGACCGACTGTGGGGGTCAGGGGTGTCAGTAGTGACCTCTTCTTGGAAACACCCCGAAGTCTTGAGGATGCGTGAGGCTCAGCAACCCGGGCATTCACGGGCTCACGCACGAGCTTGGAGGCCTCCCCCGACTCCGACAATTACAGGTATGTCCTCCATTCTATAATTACACCTTATCAACCTCTCAACACGCTTTACACATCTTTTCAGACTTATCAGCAGAGCCGCGTGGGTGTGGCGGGTTGTGGGGGGCTGTTTTTATCGTGTGGTGTTTTTTTTTTCTCTGATTTCGTCTCGCCAAGCTGAGAGTATGTGATTAGGCCGGGCTCCAACTGAAATAAAGAATGGCTCAACACCATCATAAACTATTGGTAGGGATACTACCATCACAATGAAACATCCGTTCCACCAAGTTCCACTCAGCTTTTCATTATGAACTTTTACACATTAACACAACAAAATTGAACCCTTCTCAACAAAATACCACACCTCGGAGGTGCCGCCCTGAAGAGTTTGATGAATTCAAAAGAGGGGAAAAAGATTGTATTTGAGGCGCAGGGAACTGTTTACCGGTTCTGGCCCTGTAACTCTGGTAGCCAGAGCTGGCTTGACTCTTCTAAAACCGGTAGTGGAAGTGACAACTCCGGTCACGCCCAAACTCTTCGCTCTGGGCCTTCTTCTAATCTCGGCTATATTATAAACCCTTCCCAACTAAATCAGAACACGGACCCGTTTGTAGAAACTTCTCATTCCGCCCCGACGGATTTTATACTGGATTTATAGAAAGTTGAAGTCAAAATTCTGAAGTACTGATTGTGGGTTTGAAGGAGACTGTTCAGATCTCGCTTGAAAAGTTGTCAAATTTTCAGGCTAAAGTCTAACGAAAAATGAATGTAGGTACCTAATAAACTTCATTTTTTGTGAAGTTTGATTCATTATTATTATTATTATTATTATTAATTTTGGGGGATTTGGTTCTACTCTCAATGCAGGCTCCCAAAAATGTCTGTCCCTCAGACTCTGTTTTCCCAAGAAATCGGCTGAATCATGAAGTGCTACACGGAATGGTGAGGATTCCAAATGTAGCCGGAGTTGCGTCCGAGGATTCCGAGAAGAAAGAAAGGAATCCCGAAGATGTTTGCTGTGGCGGCCTAAACCAAACCTCCTTGGTGTTAACCTCCACCTGCCCCGAGGGCCCCTTCGAACGCCCTGAAAGACTATACTACTCGTATTTTATTTTTATTAAAAACTTCATCGGGTTTCGGAAAAAGGAAACAGGTGAAGCTCCTTAGAAGAAAAAAAGACCACACGATGTGCTCGGGATGCTGAAGGTCGAACGCTAATTAATGCCTTAACGAAGGAGTTAACCTTAAACTGCACTATTGGCACGCGCACGAGTATTACCGGACTAATCATATTCAAGCAAGATCTCCTCGTCAGTCTCTCAATGTCGTCATGGAATTCTTCGTGAGTTAAAAATTTTGCGCTTTCGACCTCATATTTATATTCGCCACTTTTAAAACAACATCTTCACCAAATTTAGGCTCAGAACCCCTTTCCGTATTGATCGGAAAGTGTCAGGAACAATAAGATTTTTTGAAAAACACGGCAACTGGATCTGCATAGACCTTCACTCACTGCTGTCCTCAGTCAGTCCATTTTAAGGTCCCTGGACACAGTCCCCCCCTGCAGGACGTGATTTGAAGCGTTACGATTGGAGATGCTCACTCGGTCAGATGCTTGGGAGCAGGTGCTCAGGTATTTCGTAAAGCTAGTGTACGGCCTACCAAGGAGCATGCCCAACTACTTCATTTATCTAGAGTCTGGGGTGGACCTAGTCATCGTTTACACTCTGGACTTGGCTTGGAGGTATTTGCTGATGTTGGCGAACAGGTCCCCACCATAGTTGCTAGGAGAATGGTGGAGGTAGAGGGTCATGGTTTGCAGAGCTCAAACACCTAGCGCAGCAGCACAGTTGCCATTTTCACGGTGACTTGAAGAGTGACCGGAGCAGTTGGAGGTGCTGGTGGATGGTGTGCGCCAGAACTGGCTGGGGGACATGCCGTCTGGATCCAGGAATCCTCTTTTTGGCCGGATGATGCATATCGCTTACTTAATGTACGACCGCAATTCGGATATCCTTACCTGAGAGGGGGACCGCAACTCGGAAACTGCGCTAAAGCCAGCCAACCCCCGACCTCTCCCATCTGACCTCAGACCCCTTCTACTTGCTTTAAAAAAACTCTTCAACTCAGTTTTGCTGAATTTAAACTTTCGAGTTTTTCTGTAAATGTTAAAAAACAAACATTTCAACTGCTTGCCGCAAGTGGTTGTTGTGAGTATCCAACGGAGAAGACACCCTCTTCTTTCTCAAGTTTCGTCGACTTGAATGGGATGCCTCGAGAGGAATCCAAACTACCATCAAATAAAATGGTCCGGTGCTCAATAATTACTCCTCTCACCTTCCATTAAACGGTGGACGGCGTTGGCTTAAATCTGGCGGGTTACCAGGAAATCAGTAGGGATAGTCCCTTGTCTGGTTCACTTGGTATGATATGTAATTATAACCGATAAAAGAGATGAGATAAGGCGAGACAGGTGCGTTTGAAAGCCCAAGCATCAAGTCTCAAGGCCTGTAAAAGGGAGATCTCCCCCCCTAAAAGGGAATTTGACCTGGGGTGCCCCAACGTCTGGCTGTCTTTCGGCATTAAGATTTTTTTTTCCGTCCTTTTTCAGCATCTCAAAACCTTCCCTGGACCCCTTTGGGTGGTGCAAAGTTACCCGAGTTTTTCGTTATGTGGAAAAACTAGGAAATTCTCCTTCGGACCCGCCGAAACCTCGAGGGACAGACAGCCGAAAGCGAAAAGATGTCTTCGAGAGGGTCACCCCTCAAACGAAATAGCGGTTTTTTTATATTATTCTTATACGTTTTCTCTTTTTTTCCGCCTTTAAATCAGGTATCGGGATGGGGTAAAAAAATGTTAGCACAGGAGGAAGAGAGGGGGTCGATGCTACCATGTGAGAAGCGTTGTTTTTTGTCATCATACGCGTGCTGGCGAGGCCCAAAGCCCCTAACAAGTCTCAAAACGAGTTCTGCCCCTCTCTCTCTTCAGCTGTATCCTCCTCTCTCTCAGGAATTCCTCTTTAAGGCTTGCGTAGGTAGAGAGCTCACACGGACACACCGATCTTCTGTCCAACACTCCTTTGGTGAATCTCTTCAAATCATAGGTGTGAAACACCAGCATAATTCACTTTGTTTCCACCTCAAATGAACAGGTTCCGGCCCATTTCAAAAAGTAACGGAATCCGCGACGTCCTACGGCAACTCGCGCTTGGTAGGGCCTTTTCCGTTCAATGGTTCATTATGATAATGAATGGAAATGAGATGTGTGCCTTGGAGTTTTCACGTCAGCCCGAATCCCGAGGAAATGGCAAGTTAAAGATGCTGTTCAATTTTGAAGCCAAGTTCAAGCACCAGTCACTAATCTAGTGTGTTGTATTCAACAGAATATTGAATGTTGGGTATATTAGTTATTACCTTTTTCGGTTTCTTGACGTTGAACCGTTTTCTGATGAGCAGCTGCTGCAGCTCATGTTTTCACGCTATCGATGGTGCGTAAATTCTATTTTCATTGTCAATGAGAGAAACGCTAAGTTTCACGATTCTACTAATTTGGCCCCATCACAACGATTATACACTGAGATGATTTGGCCCACCAGACATACCAATATTTTTGACCACCTCTATTCTACCTTATCGCGAATCAGGTCTTTCAAGGCAAGACTGTACTTGATCGAAGTTGTAAATTAAAAGCGCTGAGACATTGAACGGGTCAGTGCACAAACGGCCAACGGAATAGAAAGAAAATAGAGGATTCAAACCAATTATAACTGCAACAGCGATTGTCTTCCTAAGAGGCTTCCCCGTTTGCGGTACCTTAATTGGCAATAAAAATGACTTTATCATTCCAACAACAAGGCCTGAAGCGTTTATTCGAAATATTCCGTCGCTGTCTCCCGGCGGAATAGGTACCGGACCTTTTTTTTTTTCTCTTCAGAAATCATGATTTCCCTCGTTCAGCGTCCTTCTCGCCAACCTGATCCCGACCGTCTTCCTTTTCTCGTTTAAGACGTTTCTCCTCGATGGAGGAATTTATTCGCGTTGGAGTGTGTGGCGCCGGTGTCACTCGTGGCCCCGGGACGGTTTCAAGGTTTCCCTAGCCAACAAGTATCTTCTCCGAGAGATGATGAAGTGAAAAGGGGACAGAGCTCGAATGATATCAGATCTTGGGAAGAGATTGCTGAGTGGAAATCGCGCTTCGTAACGAGCTGGATGTACCTACTCGATTACTACACACTAGAACCCCAAAAAACATTCGGTACGCCCCGGCATTTGACGAAAACAGAAAACTAAACTGACGCACTACATAAAAATTAATCATCTAATTCCACTGGGTTTCTCTAAGTTGACGCAAAACTGTAGCAGAAAAAGGCTTCTACAAACTGCCGAGCATTTTTCAATTAAATTACGAACGAACAGGAATCGGGGCTTTCTCATTAGCAGGAACCTCAGCCTCGTCAACCCGGCCTATTAGTGAGAAAAACAAACACGTCCAGTTCCCCGGCTTCAGAAGTGCTCGTGAACGTCAAGTATGACGATAGGTAGTGATTTTATTTTAAAAGACTTGTAAATGTTGGGTCTATGATTTGAGAAAGGAAAATTCTCAATTTCTGCGATTCTGCGATTCCATCCGTTGAAGTTAATAGACATTTCCTGTTGGGGCATTTCATTTGACACAAACTGCACCATTTGTTCGACGTCCACTTCCAAACGTCTCAGATTTTATTGCCCTTTGGGTCCCGCCGAGAGAATTTTTCTTCGTTGCCCTCGTCGTTGCTCGAGGCGCAAGAGGAAGCCCGATATCAAAGCGAAGGACGTTTTGTATTGAAGTTTTGTAAGATCTCCTGTGCCAGTCCTTATATGCGGAACTGTCGAGGAGAAGCTTGTCCCGCGGATAGCTGGAAGTCCTTGCGTAATTCCATTCTGAACGAGGTGCTCTTTGACGACAATCTTTCTGATCAGTTGCGATGAAACGAAAGAAAATACTGTACTCAAGTCTTAATAAGAGGAAAAAAGTTGACCACAACTCGTTCAAGGAATTTATCCCAGAAATCAGATAGAAACCCGAAACCTAATTAAGTACGAGTAGTTAGACTAATAATTGTTGTCCAATTTGAAACAATAATATTTTAATATTCTTTGGAAACCCGGTGGTAAACCTGGAAGGTTCGAACAGTCTTAATTGGTCCTTCAGGCACGTTGGTGCTGCCACCTTCTAGAATACCATTTTGGACAATCTTGATTTCTATCAACCCTTCCTGTTCCAGGGAACTTCATCTCGCCTGAGATCTCCCTCCTGGCATTTGGAAGGTTGACCGCTCCGCCGTTGGGAAACCTGCTGCTGGTCTTCACTCGGCCTAACCTAGTTCGGTAGCCGGGGCGAGGAGGTACACCAACTTGCCTTCCCGCCAAATCAATCAAAAAGTTGACCATCAACTTCCCGAAAGTCGATCTTCTAAATAACAAATTTGATGCGGTGGCCTCCGGAGGCAATGGCCTTAACCAGGTGGTCCTGTTGAGCGGTTCGACTTTTTGTTGTGCGGTTATTTTGGTGTGAGCGGTTTCTGGACCGGTGTCGATGGAAACTGCTTAGCTTAAACGCGTTAGCTGCTTGGGCATTGTGGGAATTTGTAACGAACATCAGCAAATGGAAGACGGAAGGACTTCCTCACCCGGGCACATGCACGGGAAGGAAAACTTCTCCTTCCCCGAGCTTCATAGGATGATAGAACTAAAATAGCTGATGTGTAGCTGTGGTGTGTCGGTTTCCCTCACACCGGTATTCACTACTCACCACGTCGGCATCTTTACTGTGTCCGATCGTGAATTTTGGCTAGTAAGGTTGAAATCTCAATCCGGCGCGGATGTCCTGGTCTTGTCCTGGTGTCTGCTTCCTTGGACGAATGGCCTAGCGTAGACGTGGGGAGCCCAGGAACTTCCGAGGACCTGCCTGGAGGACCCTTCGGTATTTCCCATCTGTAAAAAGGTCGGTGGGCTCCATCAACGTCTCCAGTGGTTTATTATTCTTGGAATAATCGACCTTTGTAATCGCGAAGGAGGTCGACGACTCCCATCGGCCTCAAAATTTGGCATTATCCGTTTCAAGAGGTCTAGATTCCAAAACCGAAATCTCCGTCCGCGCCGTTTTGGGCAGTAGGAATTAAATAAAAAATCTGAGATTTTGACAAAATACTTGGTTTACCATCTAGTTGTTCTCGCAAGGTTTTCAGCCCGATCGCCCAATCCCTTGGGGCGCTATGGGCTAAAATGGGGCTATGGGATCGAGTTAGGTGTCGTTTTCGAAGAATTTTTGAACGTAGAATCCATTTTTGGGGGTCCCGGAACGAACCGATTTCACTGTTGCGATCTATAGGGCTTTCATGGGGCTACAAATGGGATTTTTGAAGGATCCCCGGAAGACAAATATTTTCCGAGTGAAAAAAAAATTGCATTTGCATTTGGGTAGACGAGGAAGAGGTCTGATAAAAATGTCAAGTTGATTTCCCTGTTGGGATAGTCGCTGGAGGAAATTCCGAGTCACGTATCAAATTCCCGATTTTTAGTTGCTAAACTTTGAAACATTTTAACTCCCTTAGTTTCGACTTTTGAGAGTCGTGGTTGGTCTCTTTCTATCCAGAAAGGTCTATAGACCTTATTAGCTTTCAAAGCGTAACCCCCGATTTTGGTTTATTATTCTTGGAATAATACACCTATGTTTTCGCGACGGGGGTCGACGACTCCGATCGGGCTCAAAATTTGACATTATCCGTTTCAAGAGGTCTACATTCTAAATCCGAAATGTCCGTCCGCCGTCCAGGCCGTTTTGGGCAGTAGGAATTTTTTTAAAAATCTGAAATTTCGGCAAAATACTTGGTTTACCATCTAGTTGTGCCCGCAAGGTTTTCAATCCGATCGCCCAAACCCGTGGGGCGCTATGGGGCTATAATGGGGCTACGGGAGGGGTTTTTTTTTGAAAGCTTTTAGCTATGGGATCGAGTTAGGTGTCGTTTTCGAAGTATTTTTGGACGTAGAATCCATTTTTTGGGGTCCCGGAACGATCAGATTTCACTGGGGCGATCTTTAGGGCATTCGTGGGGCTAAAAATGGGATTTTTGAAGGATCCCAGGATGTTAAATATTTTACGAGTAAAAAATACAGCATTTTTGAAAAAGACACATTTTTGAACAAAAAATCCAAAAAAAAAAATTTTTTTTTAGATAAAAATCAAAAAAAAATTTATTTTTTATTTTTTCATTGACAGAATTAAATTTCTGCACAAGTAACGTATATAAAAGAATAATAAACCCTTGTGTAAAATTTGCAGCGTTTTTCCCAGGACTTTTTGGAGCGCTTGGTAAGGAATATAATTATATAATATATTATATTCGCAAAAATCTTGTAAAAATAGGTTATAATATAACCAATATAGTATATTGGTATCTGCAGTAAATTTCTTATAAGTGTCTTTTGAAGAAGTTTAGTGAAGTCTGTGATTACTGGAAAATTCATTTTACTAAAGAAATTAAAGAAAGGTAAAAAAAAAAAAAAAAAACCATTCGAACTAACCTAAAAACACCGGTTATAATTTTTGGATTCAGCACCCTCAAAAACCCTTCGAATTGATAAAAATAGCCGGCAACGTGTAGGTCACTCTTTTTTGTAGACCAGTGTTATCGCCGTCGAGCGAATAAGAGCTGCATCCCAAGGACCATAATATGTCATATTATGACAGCCCCAGTATACTAAGCACATCTAAAATTGTATTAAATTCTACATCGTTCCACCCACACAAAACGTGAACACTGGACAGCCTCTCAGTTATAGTTAACTCTTCGGGCGTGCCCCGGAGTCCACTCACCGTACATTACAATTGCCCTTGCAATTCATCGTTGCTGGGAGGCCGGACGAGGCCGATTTCACGGCTCTTATCAACAGGGATATCTCACTCTGGGCCGCGGGTCCCTTGCTGACACTTTATTATAAATGACAGAACTAATGCCGAGTGTCCGACATTAAATCAAGGTCAAGAGACGTTTGAGATGGACGGGGTCCGCGCACCTCCCGATAATTCATCGCCCCTGATGCTTGTGAGGTGCATCTCTCATGATGTCACGTCTGTAAAATCTTCCACCATGATGGTGCAAGTTGCAAAATTGTTGCATCTAAACCTTGCTGACCCAATGCGTCTTATAAGACGTCATAATCGTCGGACAGGGTCCAAGATTGGATATTGTCTCCCTAAATGGTATGTGCAGCCCAAGTGGCAGATGAGACACTACGATGCAAATCAACGTTGACAACTCTATTAAAACGCAATGAAAACGCTCACGTCACCATCATGATCACCGAACCAGCAGGGGAGCAATTTTGCGGAACGTAATGCACTTTTTGAAGCCATCTCGGGACGGGGGTTTGCGCTGGATAGCCCAAGGGCGGATTTATGCTCGCCAAGGAGAAGTATAAAAACTGCTACTGCCGCATAAATTATGTTGACTGTTTGCGTCAAAGGTCGTTTATTTCAGGATTTGCTTAACAAAAAATCGTAATGTTGAACTCAGCGTAAAATTGTCTCCAAATAGACGTTTTAGTATATCGCGTAAAGCCACATTCCTTTACTGTTCAGTAGTACGGTGAAAATAGGAAGAACAAGGGCAAATAGAGGAAAGTTGTAAGGTAGTCGTATTCTCTTCGGTTCTGTATGTTTTTGGGTCGCTGAACACGAATCTGAGGTTTTCCAACAAAAATGTTTCCCGGAGCCTTGTCAGCATTGCTGAAAATCTCAAAATTTGGTCTTTTTTTATATGTATCCCGAAAAGTAAGCGGTGTAGCGCCAATGACTCTATAATATAATATTATGCAAAATGTATATAGACGATTTAGACGAAATTTCCAACACTTAAAAAAAAGTAAGTGTAAAGTGTAAAGAGAGCTGTTCGAGTCGGGCCTGGACGGGTCGTAGACCTTTAGGCCGGTATCGAAAAGACTGGAATAGGGAAAGCTCCATTGTAAGTTTACGAAAAACAAATTTATGTTTAAAAATTTATGTGAATAAATAAATAAATAAATAAATAAAAAATTTTACAGCTGTAAAACGGTGATTTTTGGCAGTTTGCTCCTGATTTTCCTAAGAAAAACTCATGCAAACACGTTATGAGGTTCTGCACTCTATCTGCATGTTCAAATTGGGCCCTGGTTTCGTCCTACTGACTCTTCTTAATATGATCATAATGTGATGAGATTCTCCCCCATTCTCATCATGAGAACCAGTAGGACGAAACCTCGGTCCATTATATGCCTAAAAAAGGAACATATGAATAAACTTAGAAAGAAATTAAATTTATAAAAGCACAAAATTTAATTTCATCATTGTAATTTCGGAATTGAGTCGTC
The DNA here is from genome assembly GCA_955831195.1 of Pilophorus perplexus. NCBI lineage: Eukaryota > Metazoa > Arthropoda > Insecta > Hemiptera > Miridae > Pilophorus > Pilophorus perplexus. The sequence continues at coordinate 11,315,838 of OY037012.1, forward strand.
CCGAATCAGGCATTTGGATTTTATGTCGCAGGACCAAACAAGTACTTAAATAGCGTATGAATTGGATTGATTCATAGTTAGGAAAACTCGGATTCGTGAGCAGCTACCCAAAAAACAGAAATTCGTTGATTACGACTACCCCAAAACGTTCCGCTATTTTGGATTATTATTCGTGGAATAATACCCCTACGTATTCGCGACGGGGTATACGTACAATAATAACATTTATTATTATACCTTTCAAGATGTCTACGTTCCAAGAATGAAAATTTCATGCCATTTCAATTATTGTACGTCCGCAGTTCAAGCCATTTTGAGCAGTAGGATTTTTTTTTAAAATCTGAAATCTTGACGAAATACTCGGTTCACCCTCTCGTTGTTCGGCAATCTCCGCAAGGTTTTCAGTCTGATCGTTCAATCCCGCGTAGCTCGGTGGGTCTAAAATGGGGCTACAGCCTGTAGCCTACAGGAGTGGGTTTTGAAGGTTTTCATCTCAGTCTTAGATTCTAAGAGGTCGGTTTAGGTGTCATTTTTGAACGTATACGTATACGACTATTGAATCTATTTTTGGGGGTCCCTGAACCATCCGGTTTCACAGTAATCGGACAAAAAATCCCCGAAAAAAAAATCCCCTAAGAACTTGCAAAGATGGAAAAAAAATCCTCAAAAACAAAAATTGAAAAAATGGAAAATGGAAAAAAGGGGAAATCCGTAACTATAAATATATTTCATAATAATACTAATAAAAGCCAAAAAAATCCAAATGTAAGCCATCTATGGGTCATTCGTGGGGCTTCAAATGGAGCTTTTCAATGATGTCATGAGTCAAATGAGTCATGTCATGTCAAATAATGTCATTAAATTGTTGTCACGTGTTTTATTGACATAAAATTAATTTTTGCACAATTTACCTACCTACATCAAAGAATAATAAACCCTTGTGTAAAATGTTGTAGCGCTTTCTTAATTCCACCGGACTACAGCCTCTTGGTTTTAACTGGAAATTCCTGAAGAAATGGCTTTGGTGATGTGGAGTTTGTTCCTGGAAGGAGTAGTTGGTCAGTTGTCCTTCTGTTTCAAAATATTTGAGAGGACATCGCTCCACCGCCAACATAATGCGAACGGTCGACCGGTTCCGGAGCGCAATAAAGATATCAACTCTATGGATTTTCAAGAATGTCAACCTCCCCCGGGCTCTTCAGAACTGATGAAATACGGTTGGCCCCGAAGGCCCTTGGAAGCTGCCCGGAGGTCGTATTTGTTTTGGAAATGATAAAAATGCGACGTCCCTTCCCTTTCGGAACTTCAAATCCTGCGGTCGGGTTTTGGTACATCTTAGGGTCGGACCCCCATCCCATCTTTGCACCAGGTCGGGAATTTAACAGTTTTTCACGCCCGGTGTACGCGGGCCCTCCAAGTCTTTTTCCCCCCTTCGACATCACAGGTGTTGGGTTTGTTGGTGCACCCTTTTCCTTTCAGAGGCTTTTTACCTGCAAACCAATCGTGTGTTCGAGGGTTGATTTGCATATCTACTGACGTTCTATACCCGGAAACTACCGACGATCGACCGTTATGCATTAAGATAGTTCAACCGGGCAAAACGGCTTGAACGGAGATAATATATCATTTTTCTCCCCACGTTCAATCTGCGATCAACTACTGACATAAATCCAACAAAAATCGTTGAGCGCAACCATATGCTCAGAAAGGGTTATGCCGAAGGTGTTGGATCAACGTTATGAACTGAAGACCACAAAAATTTGTAAATTTAATTTGTTAAACGTGCTGAGACCTGGACCGTTCTGAGCCAAAAAGGTTTAAGTAATTCTCTCAATAATTAGGTACTAGCAAATCATCAACACAGCGCTTGATAAATATAATTACTAATAAATCAAAAATACGGTTCCAACAATAAAATTTCAATAAATGTCACGTCTTTATTAGGAGTGCATGGCTGTCTTTGGAGCGGCTAATTGATTTTGAAAACGTTGGCCACCTCTGTCCGTTTAGGCGGATTTTACGATATCCCGTTTACGTCGGCGTATTTTTTCGACGGCTCCGCCACACGGGGAGGCGCCGTTTTGAAGCCCATTTTCCAACCCTCCCAAGGAAACAATGATTTACGGTCGGCCAACGAGCGATTTCGAGCTCTATGACTCGGGTCAACCCCCACCCCCTTCCCTCCTTTCGCTAATTAAACGCTCCTTTTCCAATAAGTTATTTATGAGCGCCATCCTCGGATTAACACGTCTCGTCCGGTACTAAATCGACCCCGCGAATTGAGCGCTGGAGACTCATCACGGCCCTTCAGCCCACATAGTTGCTCTTGCCCGATGGATCGTTAGTTTTACGGGTTAGTTGAGAAACCTGGGCATAATGAACGGGCGCACTAAATTTACAACTTGGTGCTGGCTTGCCCTTTAGGGTCGCATCAACGCCGAGTGCCCACCTCACTAACTCCCCAAGGTACTTACATATCCATGAACTGTTACCTATATTAGCATTTTTAATATTAGACTTAATTCTGAGCTGCAGAATGAAAACTGTTGATCCCATATTGGTGCCATGTTTAGAATAATTCAAAAGAAGCTCGATTTTTAAAATATTATAAATGATTTTTTAGCATTATGTCTAAATATACTTGAACAACTTCACTCTTCTTAATTCACATATAAATAATAACAATGATATAATAATTATACCCTGCATTGTTTTCATTTTAGAACTCTAGAATTGCTATCAAGTAACGAGGGCTCCGCATTTTGAAAAGTAAGAACTTTAACCTTAATTAATATTTCCAGTGTTTTCAATATTGAAGATATGGCTTCTTGGGGACTTCTTACCGAACATTGTGAGCCCAACTTCATCGAAACCAGTACCAGGACCTACTAACGAAAATAATTCAGGAGATTAAAAAAACTACCGTTTTTCGGTCGACGACTTCGATCGGCCTCAAAATTTGACATTATCCGTTTCAAGGGGTCTACATTCCAGTCTACGAAATGTCCTTCCGCCGTACGCCATACCTCCCATACCGCAGTGGGATTTTTTTTTTTTTAAATCTGAAATTTCGACAAAATATTTGGTTAACCATTTAGTTGTGCCCGCAAGATTTTCAGCCCGATCTCCCAAACCCGTGGGGCGCTATGGGGCTACGGGAGGGATTTTTTGAAGGCTTTTGGCTATGGGATCGAGTTAGGTGTCGTTTTCGAAGTATTTTTGGGGGTCCCAGTACGATCCGCTTTCACTGTGACGATCTATAGGGCTTTAATGGGGCTAAAAATGGGATTTTTTTTAAATATCCCTGGAGGTTAAATATTTTTGGACTAAAAGAAAAATTTGAAAAAAATATTTTTTTTTCCAAAATGTTTTTCTTTCTCACTGAATTAATTTTCGCACAAGTAAGCTATACCAAAGAATAACAAACCCTTGTGTAAAATTTGCAGCGTTTTAATGATAGTAATCTTGTTTAATCTCTGTTTGATTAAATTTTTACTCTATGTTACGACTTTGCCTTTTTTGGAAAAACGGCAAAAACTGTCCATGTCGTTGAAACGATCAAATCATCGTATTTTTGCTGATTTTCCAATATTTTGAAATTGTTAAGAAATCTTATGATTTTTTCATCAAGGTGAGGGGTTCCAAATTGTAATCTGTAATTTGGTCTCTTTAAAAAGATCAAATTTTCAGGATTGAAGTAATTTTAATCAGCAGATTCATTAATCGAATACCTAAAAATTTAATGTATTTTAATGGGGAAAAGCCTTTTCTGACACTTATGAAAGGTGTTCGTAGGTATAATGGTTTTCTTACGTTTTGTATTGAAACAGAATTTATTCCCAAAAAGAAAAGAGAACAGAGTCGGAGCCGCGTAAAAAAAAAAAAAAAAAAAAAAAAAAAAAAAAAAAAAAAAAAAAAAAAAAAAAAAAACAAATGGGGAGGGAGTAGATGAAGACGAACAAAGAAAATCGTTCTTGGCTAGTAGGGGTATTGTCCATGCCAAGTTGATCAACTGCACCGTTTAAGTAATTATTAAAAAATATTGTAAAATGGAAAATGAGAAAACGTTGGTATGAAAAAGCGGAAACTTCAGAAACCCAAGCCTCCATCAGTCTCTCTCATGACTATCGGGCAAAACCCTCCGAAACTCCCCCCTGAAGCCCCTTGAAAACCTTATCGCTTACTCTGGCAGGTCTAGGACCCCCCATAATCCCCCCCCCCCCCCCCAAACGCTGCCAAAACGACATCTCTCTCAATTCCCTGGCCCAAACCCCAGGCCTCATAGAGCCTCAAAGCGTCCTCGGACAGAAATGGTACCCCCATGAATCGATTCTTCGCCCAAAATCGCCCCCATAACGACACCAGTCAAAACCCATCAAAGTTACTACCAGTGATGCCAGATAACGACAGTGAATTGGCAAAACCATGTACGTATTTTTCCCGAAAATTCACAGGAGATGAGAAAAACTTCGTAGTGGGTTTCCATCAAGTTTGCTCGTGAAACCATGTATGTCTAGGAGCCAAGCCATACAAATCCATGTAAGTCTAGCCGATTCTCACGCGCCTTCTAGAGCTTTTTTTTTTTAGTGATAGCGCCAACTAATGGCCTCACTTTATGAACTCACTTGAGGATGTGCGAAACCGTGAAAGAATAACCAGAAAAAACGGAAAACTTACCTTTTATTTTGACTTGCACTCGGCAGCGCGAAATTCCATAGACATACACGGTCATACCACCACTGGGGAAGGTTATAGACTTACAGGTTATTTCATTCGAGCACAGAGAAGAGATTATTAAGTAGTGGTGAAGACGGCCTACGTTGGTGGATCAAGTGCCTTCCAAAGTATCAGAAAAGCTCAAATCCTTATTTTCAGAAAAATTGAGACTTACATGGTTTTGCCAATTCACTGTCGATAAATTTGGGCTGTTTCCCCTAAATCGACTTCGAATATCCCTAGATTGAGACAAAAATCCGTAGATCAAGTTGGAAAATTCCCTGAAAAAATCAGTAGATTTTTTTTAAGCAAAAATTATTTTAAAAAAAAAATTAGTATTGATATTATCGCCCCAAAAACTAAGGAGTGTTTGATATTATTACCTATTTATTGACTAAATTGAGATTATTTTGCGGGGTTTTTGTCTTCTTTCAGAAGATGTAGGTAGGTACCTACTCGTTTCAGTGAAAAATTATCTTTTTTTTTTCAAAAATTCTTTATTTTTTACTCGAAAAATATTTAACCTCCTGGGATCCTTCAAAAATCCCATTTTTAGCCCCATGAAAGCCCTGTAGATCGAAACAGTGAAATCGGATCGTTCCGGGACCCCCAAAAATGGATTCTACGTCCAAAAATACTTCTAAAACGACACCTAACTCGATAGCTAAAACCTTCAAAAAACCCCTCCCGTAGCCCCATTTTAGCCCCATAGCGCCCCACGGGTTTGGGCGATCAGACTGAAAACCTTGCGGGCACAACTAGTTGGTAAACCAAGTATTTTGTCAAAATTTCAGATTTAAAAAAAAATTCCTACTGCCCAAAACGGCCCGGGCATTTCGGATTTAGAATGTAGACCTCTTGAAATAGATACATAATGTCAAATTTTGAGGCCCATCCGAGTCGTCGACCTCCGTCGCCAAAACATAGGTGTAGGTATTATTACAAGAATAGGTAATAAACCAAAACAAAACATGTTGAAAAAACATTTTTTGAAAAAAAATCAAAAAAAGTTTGAGAACATGTAAAAAAAAAAAATTGTTTAATTTTTTTCATTGACAGAAATAAATTTTTGCTCAAGTAACCTACCTATATCAAAGAATAATAAACCCTTGTGTAAAATTTGCAGCGTTTTTTTTTATTGTAAGGGCCCGAAATATGCGAAAATGGGCTGGGCACGTTGTAATTCCCTAGAAATCTGGAGAAGTGTGGAAAAATCCCTAGATTTGGGTCATTATCAGAAGATCCTTAGACGCTTCTGAAAATCCCTAGAAATCGGAGAAATTCGTAGATCTGGCATCCCTGGTTACTACCTAACAGAAGTCGCTTCAACTGTTGATCCCAACGATTCCTCATACCGGCCTTTCAGTTCGCAATAAATTTTATCCTAAATTTAAGCGTCTCAACATCTCGGAAATTTCATGATGACGAAATAGAGTAACCAGTTTCACCTTTGAAAGGAGTTATGTAGCGCAGTCTCCTTTCGTCAAAAGACATTTGGAAATTTCAACCCGCCAATTCTTTAGGAAGCTTGTAGGTCACGAGCCTCTTTTCAATCGCAATCGATATTACCATGTATGTAACAGAAAATGTAAAAAAGTGAACATGGCCAAAAATTACATTAAAAAAAAGCTCCTTCAAAAGATTCATTCATGATTCAGAAGAATTCATGATTATGTTACCATCAGTATGCCCCTGTAAAATTTACATTTAATGCTCCGTCTCTATGATAGTGAAACGACGTGAGAAGAAGTCAAGAAGTCAAGCCTTCTTGAATTTCATGTAGTTGGCTCCCGGCGGATGTAAATATTTCATCGTTAAGGCAAATCTAAATCCTAAAGCCGGAAAGAACTAGACGCTTCAATATTTCACCTTTCCCACATAATATTACATACCTACTACATATTATGTAGCCCACTCTTTAAGGTTCTTCCTCTTCAAATTGTGTAGCTCACTCGTGCATCCACCAATAATAGTGAGTAGATTTCGTATAGAAATAAAATCTCTTTCGTACAAATCTGATTTTGGTTCGACACCTAACTCACTGAAAATAAGTTTCCCCGGAGCAAATATTTGTGCACTGTATTTCCACCAAGTTTTTACGAATCTTTTGTTTCTGCGATGACAAGCAAATACCCTTGTGAGTGGTTTAACGGTTCCCTGAATGCCCCTTTCTTTATCTGAGTTCCTCAAAACCACGGCGATAGTCTCTTGAAATTGGCAAACGCTTTGTTCCAACAGTTTCCACGGGGAAGTAACTAAGATAACACCTTCGGGACTCCGCCAAAGGATTCGACGCACTTTTTTTGTTTCCCGGCGCTTTTTTTTTTGTTTCACTGCCTCTTTTTTTCACTATCGTTCGAGCATTCAAGTTTTAAATAGACGAGAGGTCGCGGGGGTACCCCGGCAACGCTGGGAACAGTTTCAATCCTCGGCCGAACACCGTACTCTTTTAGGAGGGAAACCCCGTAAAAGGAGAAGAAGCAGAGGACTACAAATGAGTCTTATCCAGTCGGGCCTTTTTTGATGGGGAGCCGATCCCGCCCGAGAAAACTTTCAACAGAGACTTTTTCAAGGGAGTTGAAACCGACAGCGTTGGGTTTCAATACGGAAATATG